>CM076995.1:178201498-183001498 GCA_039090855.1 Macrothele yani | reverse complement strand
CGATATCCCGTTCGTGATACTTGCGACATTGATCAACATGTACATAATGAAAATTGTTGTTCGGTTTCTCCAGAACAATATTATTTTCAAAGACATTTGCCACCCGATATGGACCTTCGTAGCTGGGTGCAAATTTCTTCACTAAAGTATGCGAAACAGAAGACTGGAAGTGCGTTTCCACGAGAGTGAGATCTCCAACGACAAGATCTGGTTCCCTACGCCTAGAATTATAATATCGTGCTTGAGCCGCTTGTGCTCCTAGCATTGCAACACGAGCTTTTTCTGCCATAATGTGTACTGATTGCGGAGTTGGTCGCTGATTTAGTTCGTCGATAATCCCCGTTAAATTTTCAAAAGGGGTTTTAATTTTGCGACCCAGAAAAAGTTCTGCAGGAGTAATTTTAGTAGACTCGTGGACAGACGAGCGGAGGGCGAACGCAAAAAAGTTCTAAATGGTCATCCCATCTTTCATGGTGGTCCATTACGAAAGTCGCAATCATTTTCACTAGCGTTCGGTTAACGCGTTCTGCAGGATTACTCTGGGGATGATATGGGAAATGAATTTATGTTTAATGTGTAATCTCGCACACATTCTTTCAAAAATGTCAGAAATAAATTGAGGACCATTATCCGAAACTACTTTATTAGGTGCACCATATCTAGAAAATACTTCATTAACTAAGACATTACAAATAATCTCCAGCCGTAGCGGCTTTAATGGGAAAAACTTCAACCCATTTAGAAAAATTATCAGTTAGTACTAAAACATAACGAGCTTTATTTTTAACAGATAATGGATAAGGTCCCAATAAATCTATGGAAATAATATCAAATACATGAGAACTTGAACTAGATTTCAAGTGACCGGCCGGTCTTACATTACGGTAATTATTAATCTGACACAAGTGACATGATTGAACGTATGCGAGCACACTTTGGTACATGCCAGGCCAATAGGCAACATCCCGCAATTTACAACGGGTCTTGCGAATACCTAAATGGCCTGCAAGAGGTTTGTCATGAAATTCATTTAAAAGAGCCATTCTAAGGGTTCGCGGAATACATGGGCGAAACTCTGCCCTAGTAGTCGAGACTTTTGTATAATAAAGAAGACCCTCTATTACTTCAAAATGTTGTGACCTTCCAGCCAGAGAAGGATCACTTGGTAGGGGCGAACCCGCAAGCAAAAAATTGTAAATATCCCCAAAATCTGGATCATTTATTAGTTCTGCCATTATCTGCTCTCTGGATGTGATATCAGCTATCAGAAGTAAAGGCTGACATCCAGGAGTAGTTTCGGTGGGGACCCCACTAATCGGAACGCGAGATAATGCGTCCGGTAATTGATTCTTATTACCTGGCTGATACGAAATTTTGATATTGCTCTCTTGTAACTTCAGAGCCCACTTCATAAGTCTTTGAGATAGGTGCCTAGCAGAATTCAAATACTGAAGGGCAGAATGATCCGTAATTATGTTAACTGTCAATTCGTTAAGATAACATTGAAATTTATTCAGTGCATACACAACAGCAAGACATTCACGTTCCGTAGCTGAATAATTGCGTTCAGCTTTAGCTAAAGTACGAGACGCAAAAGCTATTGGATGCCCAGCTTGTGACAAAACGCAACCAAGACCAACTCCGGATGCATCAGTATAAATATCAAATTCTTTAGAATGATCCGGGAAAGCCAACACCGGAGGCTGAGTCAATGCAGACTTCAGTGTTTCGAATGCAGCGTTAGCTTCAGGTGTCCAAATAAACTTCTTGTATTTACGCTTTAAGGCATACAATGGCTCACATATTGTAGCATAAGCGGGGACGAACTGCTGATACCATCCGGTCATTCCCAGAAAGCGGGATAGTTCTTTTGCTGTTTTAGGCCGAGGAAAGTCAGCAATAGGCCTAATTTTTCATTATCAGTGAATAAGCCGTGGGGAGTGATTTTCAACCCCAGATATACAATCTCGTCCCGCGCTATCTGGCATTTACTAGGTTTTAACGTCAAGCCAGCATTGTATATAAGTTGGAACACCTGTTTGAGCAGAGAAAGGTGCTCGTCAAAAGTCTCTGATGTGATAATAATATCATCCAAATAGACATGCACATGGGGACCCAGGACAGGTCTGAGAACCGTGTCCATAAGCTTTTGGAAAGTAGCAGGTGCAGAAGCTAAACCAAAAGGCATACGTAAATATTCATAGGCCCCAAAAGGAGTCACAAAGCCTGTTTTATCGACCGAGTCCGGATGTACTGCCACCTGCCAATATCCACTCGCCAAATCCAAAGTTGACATCCATTTGGTTGACGACAAGTCATTTAGAATATGTGACATGACAGGTAGGGGATAATTGATTGTTTTTGTGACTTGGTTGAGTTTGCGAAAATCTGTCACGAAACGAAATTCATTTGGTTGTTTCTTTGGAACCAAGAAGGCAGGAGCCGCCCAGGCGCTTGTTGATTCCCTGATTATGCCTTGCTTAATCATTTCCGCAATTTGACGTTGCATTTCCTGTTTTTTATGTGGAGCACAAGGGTAAGGTTTCGTCGCAATGGGTTTCGAACCATCAGTGTCAATAACATGATAAACCACCTGTGTGAAACCAGGTTGATCCGAAAACAAACCAGGGCTTTCCTGCAAAAGGAGAGAAAGCTGGTCTCGTTGCCCCTCATTCAATTGGTCACTCAACAATAAACTCGTAATATCTACAGGAACCGTCGGAATCATTTCGACAGGTTCCGGAAAAGGAAATCACATGTTGTACAAAATTCAAAGTTATTTGAAACTTGTTAATAAAGTCCATACCCATGAGACATTTCACGGGTAGCTCGTCTATAAGCAGGAAAGAATGTGTAAAACGAGCTTTTCCCAGCCCTAAAGATAATGTGACAGTTCCTGCGATACTGAAGATTTCGTTATTTGCACCTCGCAAATACTGCGTTGCAGGCTGAACATGGATTGCAGAAAAAACATCATTGCAAAACTTTGTATTTAGGGCTGATATCTCAGACCCAGTGTCGAACTTTGTCTCGACAATAATGTCTTCAAGTGTCAAGAATACATCAGGCAACTGAGGAGTTTGAACAGTCACTAATACTGTTTTAGGGTCAGGATGTTTGGTATCAGGAAGCAGGACCGACCCTTCGTCTACTTCCTGTGGAAGTTTAAAGGAATTCTGGTGGTGTTATCATGTGGTCGGAAACCTCGACCCTGCCGGGTATCGGGAAAATTTTCACGATAAGGAAAATTGCGTGCACCCTGCGTCGGGAACTCCGCGTGTCTGTTGACATTTTCATATTCGTTACGTCTGCCCTCAGCACGGGCAGAAAAGTTATTATTGCCCTGAGCATGATAACGTTCCGAATGCTGCTGAGTGGAACGGGGTCGAGCATACTGTGCATTATGACGATACCCCGTAGCTTGCTCCGAAACTCGTTGCTGGTTCGCCACTCTTCTGTGTGGTGGAACGTATGAAGCTTGGGTGGGCACGTGTGTATGCTCGCGCTGAAAGTTTTGTCTATTATGCCGCTGAGGGTTTTCGGAATAAGCCTCGCGGGGTGCCCGAGCATGGTGAGTTGAACCATGTTTGCCATGTCGCTCTTCATACGTGCGTATGAGGCGAAGGCATTCATGAATAGTGGTAGGGTGTCGAACCTCAAGAAAATCTTGCAAGAATGGGTCGAGCTGCTGTACGAGGGTATCCAACATGTCAACATGACTGGCATGTGGATCCCATAGATTATATAGGCGTGTAGTTTCCAACGCAAATGCAACAGGGCTATCATTGGGACCCTGCTGACGAGAAAACAGCTGTTGGGCAAGGCTAGCTCGACTGAGGCCGAAAGGAAAGACCTCCAAGAATTCTGCGGAAATTCTCATAATGAGAATCCGGGTTCGACCCTCGCCACTGCCGATACCAGGTCTTGGCGGTATCTCTCAAGCAAGTTCCGGCAATTTGGACCTTGCAGTCTTCCGGAATATTATATAAATCAAAATGGTCTTCCAGATCTTCGAGGAACTTTAAAGACCCCTCCAAACCATTGAAATAAATTGTTCCAGCATGCGGCACGAAATGGGCAAGCATTCTGCTTCGCTGAGAGGATTGAATTCCCTCAGCTACGACCCGCGACTCAGAGTGATAAGAAGCTGGTGCATTCCGAAATGGTGAAGAATGCTTGGGTATGTGTAGATTATTCATATCCAAGTCAGAGCCACAGGCTTCGTACAAATTGTCCAAACAAACACCATTACCCTCGAGACTTGCCGGAAGGTGGAAATTTGCAGTTGTCTCAGGTAAGGAAGCCATGGGTAATAATAGTCAGGATCTCGTGTTCGAGAAAAGTTCGGGCGCCAATTATAATGAATTAGCTTTGCTTACCTTTTTGCTAAGCTAATTATTATGAATGAATAATGCTCTAAGCTTCAAAATGATGAATTCCCAAAAGGGTGTTGTTACTCGTTAATTATGAACTTAAACAAAGTCTCAACGCTGGTTATTTATATTAAGTAATCAAAGTCATAAACCTAACAGCCAGACAGAGGTCTGACAAAACTAAGAATTGAGAAAGACTGAACTTACAGAACAACTTGTTTATTATGATGACTCCTGGTCAACTAAGGCACTCATATATCACTACTACATAACAACACACTGCAACGCAACGCAACACACCAACTACACCAACCACACAACTACAACGCAACAACACAACAACTCACTTCTCGATGAACGCGCCTATATACGAGCTACCACCACGTCATGACTTACACTCATTGCCAGATCTCATTCAGCGGGTGAAATAATATTCCGTTCAGTAGGAAGATAATTTACATAGTAAAATAAAATAACCAGAGATAGTAAAATCAAAAGGAAAGTGAATATAGAGTATACGTTACAATATATTTCTTCAGCTATTGTGGTAGACATGTATTAGTAATTGGAAAACTATCAGAATGAAATGTAGAATTCTGCCGTGGCAGTTTAATTATCGTTGTCTTGTATTTGCACAAAAATAGGAAATATGAACTTTTGTACGGCTTCTACAGCGGACATGATCCGTTTGAAAACTTGCTAATTATTCTGAAGAAATCAATCTCGTCCTTCTGTGTGCAAAGGTCGTTGAGATATTAACGGTATGGATAATATATATGCCGTATAAAGCCCTGTTTATAGTGGAGTTATACAGCACATTCACCCGCTTTATATATTATGTTTGGCAGTTGCTGCAGCATTGCGGTTGCCCTCACCGTAAATATCCACGGTCTTGAAGTGTTCCCCGTTACTGTATCCGACCATTACCTCCTGAAGCTGATATTATGCCACGAAAAAGAAGCTAGTTTAAATTCCAGAAAAGTACTATTAGGTTTCCTGATTTGCAAGAGACAATGAGAATGGATAATAAACATTTCTACTGACGTCCATGAGTGGACATTTAGGAGACTTTCATTGCCCGCCGAAATTAATAGCGGTGTACGTGCAATCGCAACGCAGTCGAAGAACAAACACCTGGCGGATAAACGTGCTACTACTCCACTAAATACATGGTTTCACACGACACATGTTGTAATTCATATCGCTAAAATATCAGAAAATGTTTTCCCTAGAAAAATGGAGTAGCTATCTTTAGACTAACTAGCACGCCTTACAACTGTTTTTAAATGGATATTGTTCATTGCGGGCATTATAAAATGTTGGATTTCCTATTTTTACGAAAATCCCGCCCACTTAGTGAAAAATTGCAATGGCAGAATTCTACGCTTCATTCTGATACATTTTCCAGTTGGAAGAATATGTATACTACCAACCACTGAGGAAATAAACCCCTATTACGACGTTTATGAAACATCCGCAATATCCAAAAACAATAAACTCCATAGAAATTTCAACCATCTATCGAGTTGCGATACAACGCTTGATATCGAATCTGTGGCTTGAAAAGCCCTCAGTGTTATTTCTAGTCTACCATGTGATATCGTATTGTCTTCGTAACTACGTTCACGACAGCTACCAGTTTCAACAAGAAAGTTGACACCGAATTTTCGGGTGTAATAAGCACGTCTTTTAAATCCGTTCTGACGCAAATTAAATTTATCAAAGCTATTCAAAGTCAATGGAACCGGTATGGAAAACAATAGATCTGACTAAAGAAAGAAGATTTTCAATCAGGATTTTAATCCCTCAGATATTGCTGTAAACGGAATCGTGAGCTTACGAACTCTTAGAAACAGAGATATCGGCAAAAATAAGATGTGACTTTACGTCCCCTGGTGGGAAAACCATGCATTATTTTAGGAAGAAAGTATTCTCAAAAGGTTTATCCGTATAAGCGGTATCGGTCGAAGAAAAAAAAATTAGTCGAGTTTTCAGGAGCCCAGATTTTGCAACAAATACTTCAGAAACAGAAATTAACACATATGACCCCTGGTATGTAAACCATTCTTTACCAAACATTAGAAATTATGTGAAAAATATTTTCCATCAGGTCGTGTATACGATACAGGAAGAATTTTTCAAATCAGAGCTTTAGGAGCAGAAATAACGCAGAAAAAGCAATTTCCCATTGTGCCCCCTAGCGGAAAGTGTATGATTTACTTGAAAATTTTGAATTTAAATTTATAGGAAAAACATTTCGCATCGGAAACACTATCCAACAAAGAAGGAATTTTTCAAATCGTACTCTTAGAAGTAGAGATATTGACAAAAATAAGATATACATCTACGCCCCCTGGAGTAGAAACCGTGCATTTTTTCAAGAAGAAAATTTCCCTAAAAGGTTTTTCGACATGAGTAGTATCGGTCAACCAACGTCATTTTTTTCAATCGAGAATTTAGAAGCTCATATTTTGCTATAAATACAACAGAAGCGGAAATTAAGATTTACGCCCCCTGGTGTCTAAACTATTTTTTTACAAAAATTGGAAATTATGTGCAAACGATTTCCCATCAGGAGCTGTATCCGGTGCAGAAAGAATTTTTCAAATCAAAGATTTAGAAGCAGAGATATAGGGGAAACGCAATTTACCGCTACGCCCCCTAGCGGAAAGTCTATGAATTACTTGAAAATTTTGAAATTATATAAAACACATGTCACACAGAAAACACTATCCAACAAAGAAGGAATTTTCAAATCGGACTCCCAGAAGTAGAGATATTGACAAAAATAAGATGTACATCTACGCCCCCTGGCGTAGAAACCATGCACTATTTTAAGAAGAAAATGTTCCTAAAAGGTTTGTCGACATGAGTAGTATCGGCTAACAAACGACGTTTTTTTTTTCAATCGAGAATTTAGAAGCTCATATTTTGCTGCAAATACAATAGAAACGGAAATTAAGATTTGCGCTCCCTGGTGGCCAACGTATTCTTTACCGAAAATTTAAAATTATATGCAAAAGATTTTCCATCACAAGATGTATCCGTTGAAGAAAAAAATTTTTAAATCGGAGTTTTAGAAGAAGAGTTATCGGGGAAATGTAATTTACTTTTGCGCCCCCTAGCGGAAAATCTATGTGTAATTTGAAAAAGTAACTATATCTAAAATACTCTTCGACATAAATGGAATCGAAAGATGTAATTTATTTTTCAATCGGATGTTTAGAAGCAAATATGTTGAATAAAACGTATTTTTGAATTCGACATCATCTGCACTTATGCCCCCTACCGGCGAAATTGTACATCGTAAAAAAAACGAAATAAAGGATCATCATTTGCATATTTCAAGCTTCCCAACGCAAAAAGAATTTTTCAAATCGGACTAATAGTTGCTGAGATATCGTGGGGACAGACGGAAGGACGGACGGACAAACCGATAACAGAAGCACGATCTTTTTTTACAAAAGACGTGCTGAAAACTGGCACTACAAAGTAACGCCGATAAATCTGTCTGAATTTATTTCAGTTGTCTGTATGGTTGAAAGCAAAACACATGCGATAAAATGGCCCCTCAAGCTCTTTTAGAACTGAGTGCATAACTAAGAGACAGATGGACCTACACATTAAAGATCCGGGATATCTCAAAAGAAGAAAGCAGTGGTCTAAGCAATGGCCTGTGATCATTCGTCCGAAAGGGATTCGGGTTCAAAACTCGGTGAGTTGTTTTACGGCACTGGCTCCCTCCCTTTTTTAGAAGTACTGGCCCTAAATTAGGGACGGGCGACTGCTTATAGCCTACTGAGTTGTTCACGGTGGTCGTTTAACCTCCAATAAAAAAAAATGAGATATCCCGGATCTTTAATCAATGGAAGCATTAACCCACATTGCTTGTCTAACAGGCGTAATTGTGGAGTGAAAAAATTCTATCCAGAACCAAATCGCCGTCGTCAGAGAAAGCTTGTACGGAGAAATACGACTTCCTGTGTGCAGCAATGGACCGAAGCATTCAATGAAGCCTGTTCCAGGCAATTATATCGCAGCGAACTATGCGCTGAGAGTTGAAGAGGCTCGGTATTGGGAGTTACATGTCTATATGAAAACAACTACTGATTCTGCGAACATACGGAAAGTTCATCTACAGTGGTGTCAAGAACATCGTGACTGGACACTGGAAAAAAGTCATGTTGTCAGACGAGTCGCGGACCCTGTTTTGTACTTAATGTAGGCAGAGAGCTTGGAGGGAGCTCGTGAAGCAATTTGACCCAGCTTGTTTGTAAACACAAGTCAAGTTCTGAAAGTGCACTGTAAAAATGTGCCATGAATGATCAGTGTTTCACCCTGATTAAGACGGTTTACAATTCGTAAACACACCACCTGGAGGTCACGCATAAATTTTCGGTAGATAAACTACATGTCCGCGCTGTTTAAACTGTTTGAAGTGTTACTGTATTTTATCTTTGACAATCTATCAACGTTCTTCTTAAAGTGGTTTCATACCGGTTTTTTCACGTGCAATCAGTAGACTGGTAACACCTCTGTGAGCAACACGTTTTTATTTCCCGGCCATTAGACTGTTAATGAATATTACGGTATGGTACTGTAAAATTACGGTTTATTGACTGGCCACTCAGCTGCCGGTGTATCTACCGTAATTTGATCCTGCAATTTTTTACAGTGTGGTATCATGGTGTGGTACATGTGCTGTTGGAACGGAACGGGTCCCATGATATGGATGAAGGGTCGGGTTTGCTCAAAGTATTTTCTGAACAGTACTGCTGATCAAGTCCATTCCGCAATCGCTCTAGGTGTGTTCAGCAGTGGTTCAGCAAGTACGACAGCACCGCCGCCACTGTTCTGAACCCTATTGAAAATGCACGCGACGTGTTAGAGAAACATATATGCGAACAAAATCCTTTCCCGTCAAATATGAGCCAGTTGAAGGGCTGTCTGGTGAACGCTTGGTATATATCCCAACATCTTGTGGAACCTATACGATAACTCATACCTGTAATTCGGGCTAAAGGAGGTTCAACTCAGTATTGAATAAAAGTTTCAAATTCAGTGTCCGTTATGTGTAGTTATCTCTTATTAATAAGGTAGAACCATACAACACTGAAAATGAGGCAAACTATGAGAAATTCAAGAAACTTTAGTGAAAATAATGAAAATTGCACTACATTCATTACTTTCGTCTGAAAATGTTGTCCATGGGCTGCACTTGTTTCGCCGGTTGCCATCAGTGCGGAAAAATTCATCATGGTAATTCCTAACCGTATAGCAGAAGTTTTCGGAGCAAAACCTCTATACTTTTAAATTCGCTCAAATAAACATGTTAAGTCCATATACGTCGTAAATCTTCTTGCGATATCAAAGCGTGCTAGCGCAATAATTCTGGGTCTGGCCTGTTTTCAGAATAATTATCTGTAACAGAAATGCGTTCGTGGGAGGTCGTAATATAAACACCTACGTTATGGTGATGTTCGGGAAGCGAGTCCTCCACAGCAGTGGATTCTCTCCACATGCCACACGGAACTGACATTACGACAATATTTCCGAAATCATGGCCTCGAAACAGTATGAGAACTTGGCTTATGGTGAGCGCATTACGAAGTGGAACATTTGCATTACGACGACATTTACGAGCTCTCTCTCTTAAAACTGAAAAGGAACAGACACACGGTGTAAACTTATTAAAATTCTGCAGCGTCACCAGGTTTCTCTCAATTTAATTTAACGCTTTTCTTTTATATTGTTTTTTCGCCTTGGATTCTTTTCGAAGTCTGTTTTCTCCCGCAGATAAATATGATACATTTGATTATTATTTTGGTTGGTTAATTTGAGTGCACGAATATAATACCAGAAGGATTATATTAATGCGTAAGGATACTAAGGACATGTCTAGGGCAGAGAAATTCAAGGGGTGGCGGAATTTATTGATACTTTCTATAAATGCACAAAAGTCATAGGAAAGGACTAACTTTGTCATAGGAAAGGACTAACTTTGTAGCTAAAACAAAAACGTTTTTTTTTTAATTTAATCACGTTTTAAAATATGAATAAGGATCAATATTTTCCCTTAAGAAACAGATCAAAGTGGAGGATAAACTGGGAAACAAAAATAATGGTGTTCCTTTATGTCTAGACTGACGCTTAATAAAAACAATTCCATTGAAATTTTTTAACATACACTATAACAGCATCCCGACATTCTTTTGAGTAGTAGATTTGTCCAGATGCATCACAGCTATGACTCGTTTATGTATAAAAAAAAAAACTTTGCCTGGAAAACCACTTAGACAATCATGAACAGTTAAATGGGCTGTACGGTAGAGCTCAGTGACTTTCAACGTGGCGCGGTTATAGGATGCCATCTTAGCAACAGGTCAGTGCAAGAAATCTCTTCCTTGCTGAATCCACCGAGTTCAATTATAAATGATGTCATTACAAAATGGAAACGCCTAGGTTGAACAACAGTGGAACCGCCGAGTGCTGAATCTGGCGGGTGTTGCGATAAACTCGCCTGTCCACAGTTCCAAACTGTCTCTTGAAGCAACGCCCGTACCACAACGGTTCGTCTTGGATGGTAGGAAATGGGTTTCCTTTTCCGAGCAACCGCACACAAGCCTAATTTCAGTAAGTTCAACGCCAAGCGTTGGTTGGAGTTGTGTACTCTGGAACACAGAGAACCCATTTCCAGTGTTAAAGCGGACTCTGGAACACTGGGAATGGGTTCTCTGAAGTGGTGAATTACGATTCACTATTTGGTAGTCCGAGGGACGAACCTAGTTGTCGAGGCTACTTGCTACCTGTCCGATTGTGGTGTGACAACTCTAGCTTAGCGAAGGAGGTATCATGCTCTGGTGCTTTGTCTTCTGGTTTTGTCTGGGACCACTAGTTCCACTACCTGTGAATCTTAACCTTGCTGTCTATAATGATATTCCCAACAATTATGTGCTCCCAACGATATGGTAAAAGTTCAGCGAAGGCCCTTTCCCTTATGAACAGGCTAGTGCTCCGTCCATAAAGCGAAAGTCCGTACATTAACGGTTTGATGAGATTGGTATGGAAGAGCTTGAATAACCGTCACACAGACCTGAGATCTATCCCATGGAACGCTGACTGCCAGTTAGGACGAATCGCTTGACTTAAGTGACTAACTTGATCAATACTCTTGTGGCAGAATGGAAGGCAATTCCAACAGAAACTTGTCAAAATCTAGTTGAAAGCCTTCCTATTAGAGTGGAAGCTGGGATGGCAGCAAAGAGTGGACCAATTAGATATTAATTTCTTTCCTATTACATGTAGTTTGTGGATAGACAAGTGGCCAGATACTTTCGATAAGATAGTATATCTCAAAACTCTTTTATACGCCGACGACATTCAAGACTGGGCAAAAAATGTTTAAATGGGAACTCCAAGTATGAGAGCCGTCCCGTGGCTGAGTGGTCTGTGGCGCTGGCTTTTGATCATTTGTCCGACATGGGCTCGGAATCTCCAATCTTCGTTCTGATTATGCTTTGTGTCGCTGGATTTGGTCATGACCCTGAAATCTTTACTAGCTTTGGAGCAGTTTTGGTCATGACACTGAAATCTTTACTAGCTTTGGAGCAGTTTTGGTCATGACCCTGAAATCTTTACTAGCTTTGGAGCAGTTTTGGTCATGACCCTGAAATCTTTACTAGCTTGTGTCGCTGGGTTTAGTCATGACACTGAAATCTTTACTAGCTTGTGTCGCTGGGTTTGGTCATGACACTGAAATTTTTACTAACTTGTGTCGCTGGGTTTGGCCATGACATTGAAATCTTTACTAGCTTTTCAGCTGGGTTTGGTCATGACCGTGAAATCTTTACTAACTTGTGTCGCTGGGTTTGGTCATGACACTGAAATCTTTATTAGCTTTGGAGCGGGTTTGGTCATGACCTTGAAATCTTTACTAGCATGTGTCGCTGGATTTAGTCATGACATTGAAATCTTTACTAGCTTTTCAGCTCAGTTTGGTCATGACCGTGATATCTTTACTAGCTTGTATCGCTGAGTTTGGTCATGACCTTGAAATCTTTACTAACTTGTGTCGCTGGGTTTGGTCATGACCCTGAAATCTTTACTAGCTTGTGTCGCTGAGTTTAATCATGACATTGGAATCTTTACTAGCTTTTCAGCTGGGTTTGGTCATGACCGTGAAATCTTAACTAGCTTGTATCGCTGGGTTTGGTCATGACACTGGAGTCTTTACTAGCTTGTGTCGCTGGGTTTGGTCATGACCCTGAAATCTTTACTAGCTTGTGTCATTGGATTTGGTCATGACACTGAAATCTTTACTAGCTTTGGAGCGGGTTTGGTCATGACCCTGAAATCTTTACTAGCTTGTGTCGCTGGGTTTGGTCATGACACTGAAATCTTTATTAGCTTTGGAGCGGGTTTGGTCATGATCCTGAAATCTTTACTAGCTTGTGTCGCTGGATTTAGTCATGACATTGAAATCTTTACTAGCTTTTCAGCTGAGTTTGGTCATGACCGTGATATCTTTACTAGCTTGTGTCGCTGGGTTTGGTCATGACCTTGAAATCTTTACTAACTTGTGTCGCTGGGTTTGGTCATGACCGTGAAATCTTTACTAGCTTGTGTCGCTGGGTTTGGTCATGACCCTGAAATCTTTACTAACTTGTGTCGCTGGGTTTGGTCATGACCGTGAAATTTTTACTAGTTTGTGTCGCTGGGTTTGGTCATGACCCTGAAATCTTTACTAGCTTGTGTCGCTGAGTTTAATCATGACATTGGAATCTTTACTAGCTTTTCAGCTGGGTTTGTTCATGACCGTGAAATCTTTACTAGCTTGTGCCGCTGGGTTTGGTCATGACACTGGAGTCTTTACTAGCTTGTGTTGCTGGGTTTGGTCATGACCCTGAAATCTTTACTAGCTTGTGTCATTGGATTTGGTCATGACACTGAAATCTTTACTAGCTTTGGAGCGGGTTTGGTCATGACCCTGAAATCTTTACTAGCTTGTGTCGCTGGGTTTGGTCATGACACTGAAATCTTTACTAGATTTGGTCATAACCATGAAATTTTTACTAGCTTGTGTAGCTGGGTTTGATAATGATATTGAAATCTTTACTAGCTTTGGAGCGGGGGAGGTTTAACGACCACTGAGAGTGATTCAATGAGCTATAAATTGTCGCCCGACCCTAATTTATGACCAATGGTTCCAGCGAATGTGGGAAAGCCAGCATCATGAGATAAACATAACATTCATGCCTTGGCGTGATTCGAACCCGAACCCATCTCGGACGATGGTCAAAAGCCAGCGTTTAGAACACTGCGCCACCTGGGTGGCCTTCAGTTTCCGGTTGAAAGCAGAGCGCCTTGTGTTTGGCTTTCACTGTTTTGTACCAGCCGGGAGGTTTTACCTTTTTGAAATTTCTTTAATATGTTATACAGTACGACTATCTTTGATCGAAATGTTGAATTCACGAGCATTGAACGCTTTTATTATTTTCGAATATCAATTTAGCCTCGGTTATTTCTGAGATATACCCATCCCACATGTTGGGAATGTTTGGAAGCATCGTCTTTGTCAGGTTATGATGATTTGCCGCATTCCGCACTTACAGCGACCTTGCCGCGAGTGCAGGTCTATAGTTTCGTTTGCATAATGGTTGCGATATACTGGCTCATGTAGATCGTTAGAAGCACACCTTGAACGACCACCTTCTGTATTATATCGACACATATTTTACAAAACGTGTTACGAAAATGGGGGTAATAATGGTAATCAGCTCGAACGAATATATTCGCTGTTTAACAGAGCAAAGTGGGGTGGGTCACGGGTGGAACGAGTGAACGTCTGCATGAGAAAGCATTGCTTTATCCTTAGCTTTGCTATTCAAGTAGGCATTTAGATGGATTAATTGGTACTAATCCTTTCTGACTGATTATTACCTGTTAAAGGGCTATAGTCATGGCGACGGACCTAATATAGGTGAGAGAAAATGTTTGAATTACTTGTTTCTATCCAGTGGCATGATGTTCGTGTCAGGGGTACTAGCCCTTCCCCATCATGCATTGGATTATAGAGCAGAGAATGAAGGATTAAAAGCGAGCTTTTATCGCCAGTAACAGGTTCACGGTCGATATTGCTGGTATGAGAGAAACATTTTGCTGTACGTTTCACAAAACTGGACCGTATGTAAACATTTCCATTTGCCATTTGGTTTAGGGACATTGGCCGCTTAAAAGGTTCATATAAACCATCTAAGCTTCTCAAGCCATATGGTGAAAGGAATTCACAAAGGAAACGGTAAGGGAATCCGAATCGGTGGCAAAGAAAACTCATATTTGTCTCTGGCTATGAGCCAAGTTTTATTAATGTGCGTTTAATTTCAGTGCACATTCGATACAGTATAACATGTTTGATTCCTGTGTGTAATTTCAGTTGGTTTAAATGTCAATAAGTTATAAATAGTACATGTTTCAATGCAGTATATTTTGTGTACTGCTACAGCATGACTGGTGAAAATTTAAGACCCTGTGCTTCGGATAAAAACACAATTTGATTAATGCTATACTCCAAATCAGCCAAAGAGTATACTATTGTGGAAGATATGAAACAGCTACCTCCACTACGGAAAGTGGTCCCTAGTGTATGGGTCGAACAGAAATAGAAATAACGCTTAGAATTCAGTTTTGTTTGCTCAGCAACTTATCGAGGAAAATTACTATTTAAGTAAAATTTTCAAAATGACCGAAGGTTTTTAAGTAGATCTGATATGTGAAGTAACTTAATCAAGAGCTTCGCACTTTCAACAATTTACCGTTTCTAGCGGGAAAACGTACGTAACTTGCACAGGGGAAGGGAAGAGGCTGAAGGGATAGAAGACGTTCTCCAACATTCGCAACACAGCGGCAATAAATTGACCATTGAGGAAATGCAAGAGGATCTACCTAACTAGCAGTAGAGAAGCAGAAAAGAATGTACAATCCAATGAGCTTCAGTAAGGTCGTAAAGCGAGAATTGAGGGAGTCTGTACGGAAGTACTGCTTAATTGCAATGCAGGATGCCGCATGATTTCGCCGTGGTTTAAACGCTAGATTGTGGTCATTCGCCCAGACGGGTCCGGTTCGAATCCTGTACGGCATGAATGTTTTGTTTGTCTTAAGTTACTGGTTCTCTCCCTTCTTCGGAACTAGTGGTCCTACATTAGGGATGGAAGATTGCTTAAATCCCATGCAGTTGCTTACGGTGGTCGTTCAACCCTTATGGTTATTTGATTGAATTCACCATCACTATGGCAAAAAGCTACTGAATGATAAGCTTAATTCATTTGCAAAACCTTAAACGTTTTATTCTTCAGAATGAAATTCAGAACAGGTCATGAAGTAGAAAAAATAGCCGGCCCGGTGGCGCAGTGGTCTAAGCAATGGCCTCTGATTATTATTCGTCCGAAAGAGGTCCGCGTTCGAATCCCGTGAGGCATGGATGTTGTGTTTGTCTTATGGCACTGGCTGTCTCCCTTCCCTAGAACCAGTGGCCCTAAATTAGGGACGGGCAACTGCTTATAGCCCATTGAGTTGCTCACGGTGGTCGTTAAACCTCCAATCAAGAAAAAAAAAGTAAAAATAGGCTAACAACACAACGGTCGCCTAGACACTCGACGGTTGCAGTTTCTTGATATATGGCGCATTCGAAATGGTGACGTCATATGCACACGCTACGCCCTCAACGAAAAAACAACAGCAGAAAAAGCAGGACTGAAATGAAACGCGGAATGACGCCGTTCTTGCGTTCCACGGGGACTCTGTACACGGGCAACTCAAATTCCCACTTCTTCGGTTGATTATAATTCTTTGCCCCCTATATATCCGAACATTATGATTGCTGCCAATGCCGCCCAGGTGGCGCAGTGGCCTAAACTATGGCATTTGATCATTCGTCTGAAAGGAGTGCGGGTTCGAATCCTGGTGAGGCATGCATGTTGTGTTTGTCTTATGGCACTGGCTGTCTCCCTTCCCTAGAACCAGTGGCCCTAAATTAGGGACGGGCAACTGCTTATAGCCCATTGAGTTGCTCACGGTGGTCGTTAAACCTCCAATCAAGAAAAAAAGTAAAAATAGGCTAACAACACAACGGTCGCCTAGACACTCGACGGTTGCAGTTTCTTGATATATGGCGCATTCGAAATGGTGACTCATATGCACACGCTACGCCCTCAACGAAAAAACAACAGCAGAAAAAGCAGGACTGAAATGAAACGCGGAATGATGCCGTTCTTGCGTTCCACGGGGACTCAGTACACTGGCAACTCAAGTTCCCACTTCTTCGGTTGATTATAATTCTTTGCCCCCTATATATCCGAACATTATGATTGCTGCCAATGCCGCCACAGGTGGCGCAGTGGCCTAAGCGATGGCGTTTGATCATTCGTCTGAAAGGACTGCGGGTTCAAATCCCGGTGAGGCATGGATGTTGTGTTTGACTTACGGCACTGGCTGTCTCCCTTCGCTAGAACCAGTGGCCCAAAATTAGGGACGGGCAACTGCTTATAGCCCATTGAGTTGCTCACGGTGGTCGTTCAACCTTCAATCAAAAAAATAAACAGAGAACAAATTGCTGCCAATTTAATTTCAGTGTACATTCGACATCTGGATATTTTGACTTCCAGTCGACTGGTGTCAATCGTGCTGTACTGTGCCCGTGAAAATTACATAGCTAGATTTAAAAATTTGTGGAAGTATTTTTTTTCTATTCCAGTTTACGTTAGATATCATTTCAACGTGATTCATGATTGTTATATTTCATTGAAAGTTACGTGATGGTAAAATAAAGTATTCATGCCTGTCTAATTTCAGTTTACGTTGGATATCAGTACAGTAGCTGTCAGCGTGTCGTGTGGACAGTTCAAGCCACCACACTCCGCGGGTATGACATGGACATCTCGGAACTCGGATCGTGGAACTTAGATGTTCATCACCGGTACAACTTTCACGAAGGTAAGAAATATGGAAATGGCCCAAGTTATTTTCATTTAAAAAGGAAAACTTGGGGTTTTGTTTCAGGAAAATATTTCTTATCTGGTGCCCAGTAATTAGAACTCTTCAAAAATCCTACTGGGCAGAAGAATTACTACAAGACGGGGTTTTTGTTCTATAAAGCTATTAATCTTTCCACGCAGAAGCACATGTATGTTTATTAATATCATCATTACCAATTCTCAATCCCCTGCTGGATGAAGGTCTTACGAAGTTTGCTCCAAAGCTCACCCTTGAGCACATTTATCCGGCATGCTTTCAAATTAAATCCATCCATCTGCCAAGTGGTCTTCTTCTTGGTCTGTTCCTGTTGGTTGATATCTAGTGTTTGCTTTTTGCTGTCCAAAAATGGTCGGTTGGCCGGTGACGCAGTAATCTAAGCGCTGGGTGGTGTTCTTTTTGTCTTACGGCACTAGTTCTCTCCCTTTCCTGGAACCAGTGACCCTAAATTAGAAATGACCCACTGCTTATAGCCCATTGAGATGTGCATAGTAGTTGCTAAACCTCCAAAAAAAATCTTGTTGCATCGTACAATGATAAACCTAACTACGGTTATCCATGCATTATAAATACACAGTTGACGTGGACCAGGAACATCAAAAATAAGTCATCGCTCTTTCCACGTTTATTAGTAAGTCACAGAAAAAAATTCTCATCGGCCACCACCTGGAATCAAACCCAGGATCTTCCAGTTACGCGCCGGATATGCTTCCACTGCAGCGGCCTCGAAATTCTCCAGACTCACAAATGACAAACTGCCAAACCACATGGCAGGGTTGCTTCATCGGAGCCCCGCACAATGCTGGGGATTCACTACAGATGAACAGCAGCAACTAAACAAATAACTAGAAGACGAATTAATGATAAATACACCTCCTCGGCCGCCACCGGGAATTGAATTTTTCTGTGACTTACTTATAAACGTGGAAAGAGCGATGACTTCTCTTTGATGTTCCTGGTACGCGTCAACTGTGTATTTATCATTCATTTGCCTTCTAGTTATTTGTTCAGTTGCTGCTGTTCACCTGTGGTGAATCCCCAGCATTGTGCGGGGCTCCAAAGGAGCAACCCTGCTATGTGGTTTGGCAGTTTGTCGTTTGTGAGTCTGGAGAATTTCGAGGAACGCTGTGGTGCCGTGGAAGCATATCCGGCGCGTAACAGGAAGCCCCTGGGTTCGATTCCCGGTGGGAGCCGATGAAAATGTTTTCTGTGACTCACTTATAAATGTGGAAAGAGCTATGACTTTGATATCCAAGCATTTTTATGTGTTCGTTTGTTTAGGTATTTCACTACCACCATCAGCAACTCTAAGGGATATAAGAACTGGACCTGCCCATTATGTTGGGTTAATGGTTCCAGGAAAGGGAGGGAGCCACCACTGTGAGACACACACATGCTATCACATGTCTCATACAGGACTCGAACCACTCTTCCCAAACTTACGTCTCTGACCACTGGACCATCGGGGTGGCCATATACAGTACACTGGTGCTTAAAACTAAAGGATAATTTATAAATATGTACATCACCTGGAGCATTTATAAGAAAATCCAATGAAATTTGGTATATTGTTACACTACTTATGTAACTCAAGCTGAAGAAAATCATAATCTCATAACTTGCATGTGTCAATGTCATGATCTTGTAATTTACACGAAATAGCAGTCCATGGAACAATATTTAAAGTCTTTGCTTACGACATGGTATTAAATATACATTATGATCACCCAAAACAGTCATGCTGCTCAAGAAATGAATTCTCATACTGATTATGAAGGTATTGATGAGGTCCTGATTGTTTAATGACCGCTGCTCAACAGGAGGTGTTCTAACTTTTTGTTGTGTTCTGGCAGGGTGCTGTCGAGCTTCAATGCGTGTTCCTAGAGTATTCCATACATAACCAATGGATTGAGGTCAGGTTTTCTCAGTAGCCACCCAATTTGTCTTACATTGAGCAAAATCGACGACCAAATGAGCTCGATGAGGTTGCTGCATTATTATCTATAAAAAATTAAAATCTGGGCAAACGTTTTCCTTGAGTGTCCTGTCATATGAGTTCGGCATCTTTTTTCTGTACTTCAGGGCACTAACAGATCGACTCTGAAATATGTTCAGTTCTTTGTGCCCGTTTGTCATGATTTTAGACTCGATCATAATTCCACAGCCACCAGAATAATCCCTTTCTCAGATATTAGGGTGTCTGTTGCGGGTCCCTGGTACTTTAAAATTAAGAATGCGTTGAGAATCGGTACTTAAAGCAAAGATTCCTCTATGAAAAGAATATTTGGTCACTGATCTGGACTCCAGGTGTGATGTTGGAGACTCCATGAAAAACTAGCTCTCCGGGCGGCGGAAGTTAGGTAGGCACAAATAACTACTCTTCTTGCATAAAAGCCTTGCTCACGAAGTCTTCTATAAACGGTATGCCTTGTAACTTTCGTTCCTGTAATCTCCAAAAGAGTTTTGTAGCGGATATCTCTCTGTTCTGTGTGGCAGTCAGACATATGTAGCGATCGTCCCCAGAGCCGGAACGCCTTCTCATGGTCGATGATGAACATCTCCCGCCTTTTAATGCTGTCTTCAGAGTCCTAACAGGGCATTTTGTGTAACATTGACTGCTCTAGAAATTTTCGAATGGAACTGACCTGCTTCCATGCTACTAATTCATCCCCACCGCTGAAAATCATCCATACGGGGTTCATAAATTCTGTGCACTGTCCATTTTTAAGAAAAGTGTGAAGTAACGGAGAAAACTTACCTTATTGCAGTTCAATGTACACCACTCTGCTGCTAATGACAGCTTGCCAGCGGTGAGGTGGTCATGGATGCTCAGTAATACGCCAACTTTGTTCAACTGTCGTATTACTCGGGTCGTGTCCAATTACAGTTCGTTCAGCTATTCGTAGTGGATGACACGGAGTCGATGTTTTAACTCTGGGAAAAGATCAAAGTCGGGTGGACTGACATCAGGGCTGTATGGTGGGTGGGATTAAGTTTCCCAGCGATATTTCGACCAAAGTCCCCGTACCGACGTTGCACCATGACACGATGCGTTGTCATGGTGCAAGATCTCTCCCGCTTCCAACAAGGAGCGGAGATTTTGACGAATTATTCGGTCTCAACTTTGTCTTCAGAAAGTAATTGTGCTTCGAACAAGAGTTCCTTTCCCGCAAACTTTTTGTAAGGTAATGTGGATCTGTGCTAGAGTTTTTCCCCGCAGAGTTTATATTTTCACCTATGAGCGCTGGTCCAACGCCTCGACCTGAGGAACTGCACGCTTCCTTTCCAAACCCTTCCACGTCCACACAGCAAATGATAGCGCGTCGTTCTAACACCACTGCGTTGCTGAGAATCTCATCTTGACATGACGCAATCATTTCCCGGATTGCATTATCCGCTTCCGGTTTAGATTAGCGTGTGCAGAACTTTTGTTTATGACCCTCGTACCATGTCAGCAGAGCCTCTGAAAGGGTGATGGGCAGTAGAGCCATTTGGCCTCAACGTCACATTCTCGGAAGGGCCTTAAATTTATACTTTTGACATTAACTCTTAATTTGGATACACTGTAGTTACAGACACAGAAATACACCTGCAGATTTTTAAAGAAGACGACGTTTATCATACCAATTTACTCAAGCCACGGGTAATATAATTTAATATGTCTTATAAAACCTTACATACACGGCCGTATCAGAATAATATTAGCATCCCCGGAACCACAGTGTACTCGCCCAGGCGACTCTTCCAGTGCACGTGACAAGGAGATATAAGCAGCCGGCCAGGACAGTTGAGCCATAGAGCGTTTGCGTGAACATAATGGGCAGAGGTAATGATTTGACGAACGTTCAAAAAAAGAATGATGATTGGCTACCGCGCCAAGGGTGGAAGCATCTCCGAGGTGCTGTAGTAAGGATGTACCAAGAATGGACCTCTGCCAAACCAAGTTACTCCTGACGTCATAACTGTGGAGGCACAAAGGCCATCGACCCCAGAAGACAACATCGCCTCCGTCGACTGCTAAATGGCAATTGACGCGCAACAGTGCAGCAATTGACCACGCAAATTAACAAAGAACACTATGGCACGGAAGTACGTGTCCCGGATAACAGTAGAGCAAAGCCTGTTCCGCATTGGTCTCCGGAGTCCACACTGCGTCAAGGCGCCCATATTAACCCAGGTTCAGTTCAAAGACGCCTGAAGTTCTCATGGGACCACCGTCATTGAACAGTGGAAGAGTGGAGAAAGGTTGCCTTCTTCGACGAATCGAGTTTTCTACTATACAGAAGTGACGGGCGGTAGCGGATACGGCGTCCGACACACGAGAACTAACACCAGGATATGATTGCCGGTCAAGTACAGGAAAGCGGTGGCAGTGTGCATGTCTGGGGGATGTTTTTTTTACAATGTCCCAGAACCGCTGGTACCACTGGATCGGTCCCTGAACGCCAATGGCTACCTGTCCATCCTCGCTTACAACATGTATCCCTTCATGTTGGACATTTACCTTGGTGATGATAGTGTCTACCAACAAGACAATGCGCAGTGCCACGTTGCTAAGGGGGTGCGTGACTGGTTCCAGGAACACGACAGTGATGTCTCCGTTCTACCTTGGAGGGTGAAATCGCCTGACTTTAATCTCGTAGAGCACTTGTCGGACTAATTAGATCGACAGGTTCGATGTGCCGACCCACAACCACATCATCACCGGGACCTCCGTGCTCTGCTGCAGTTCGAATGGGCACGTATGCCTCGGGCAACCCTCCAGGGCGTTGTTGAGTTCATGACGTGCCGTCTTGCCGGACCAAGGGTGGTTATTTCCATTATTAGGTAGGTGGTCACATTATTCTGATACGACTGTGTGTTTTGGGAAGAGCTCAATTGTAAGGCATTGCACTCTGTGTTGAAACACTTAACCCATACATCTCTGCAACCACCTGGAAGGCAAGATCTGTTTTCCTTTTGGGTAATTTGCACAAAAAAAAGGCTAGAAATTCGCATCTTAAATAAAAATCAGAACGTTTGATAAAAAGTGTTTCAATGTTCTTTTTCTGCGTTAAAATCATTATTGTATCAAATGTAAACATTTAAAATATACTACTAGTTTAGTATCATTGGTTTTCGCATTTCTTTTATTTACTGGAGGGGGCCTCAAAATTGGGAGTGGCCCGGTCCTCTCTGTAACGGCCTGTATTGTACGTCTATGTGACATAATCATCTCGACGCGACACTAAATTGTAAGCAAGAGTTGCTTAGAACGCCTACAAGACACCAGTAAATTCCCGCGTATTTTCAACGCAATCCTAATTTGCATATTCCGGCTTACCTTCGGCAAAAATAAATTCGGGAAATCTTTCTCGTCTCGAAATTTTATGTTAGCCAATTTTCAATACATTATTTTGCATACATCGGTTATAGGTTTTCTGTAATTTATAAATCAATTGTACCAGTGTATTTTCTACCGTTCCTAGCAGTTTTTGAGCATAAATGAATGCTTGTGTTTGTTAAGATATTTCAGTTTATATGAGACGAAATGAAAACAGTCCTAGTATCACAATACAGAAATGAAAACAGTCCTAGTACCACAATACAGAAATGAAAACAGTCCTAGTATCACAATACAGAAAATCATGCATAAAATGTTTCCGATATATTGCATTTCCACAGAAGACAGCACAAACTTATATGTGTGTTCTCTCACTGTAACTGATAGAACGTTGCATCAGAATCCCAATTTGGCATACACTGAAGTGCCAGAAAAACTGGTACACCAGTCTAATACTTGGTAGGTCCCCCACGGGAGAGCAAGACTGCAGAAATACGACGGGGCATGGACTGCACTAGCCTCTGGAAATATGCCGTAGGCAATGCACACCATACTTCCTGCAGAGCGTTCCACAATTCGGGTGCATTCCGAGGTCTCGGATTCCTGTGTTCGATAGCGCGTTGCATGGCATCCCAAATGTGTTCTATCACGTTCAGATCTCGGGATTTGGGAGGGAATGGCAACACCCCAAACTCAGATGAATTCTCCTCTAACCACAATGTAGCGTCCCGACACTTTTGTGGAGGTGCATTGTCCTGTTGGAACAGGCCCAACCCATCAACATGAATGCAAGACATGAACGGGTGTCCCTCGTCAGAAAGGATGCGCACATAGCGTTGACCGGTCACAGAAGTTTGTAGACGTACCAGGGATCCCAGCGAAGTCCAGATAAACACACGCCATACCATTACGGACCTCCCACCAGCCGGTACAGTTCCCTGTTGACAGGCGGGATCCATGGCTTCATGGGTTTTGCGCCACACACGAATCCTTCCATCTGCCCGATACAGTTGGAAACGCGACTCGTCAGACCAGGCCACTTGTTTCCAGTCATCAAGTGTCCAGTGGCGATGTTGCCGTGCCCAAGCGAGGCGCATAGCTCTGTGCCGTGCACCCATTAAGGGGACTCTAGTTGGGCGTCGGCTCCCAAAACCCATATCGTGCAAGGGTACGTTGCACAGCCCGGACGCTGATGCTTGTAGACGCTCCAACATTGAATTCCTATTATACCTGCGAGAGTGTTGCACGCCTATCGCGTGAAACGATTCTTGACAGCCGACGATGGTCACGTTCACCCAATGTCATTTTAGGGCCACACTGGTTTCGTAGGTTGGAGGTTTTGCCGGAATTCTTGTAGTTACTGTACACCCTTGCAATGGTCGTCTGTGAAAATCTGAACTTCGCGTCTACCTCCGAAATACTATGCACCATCTCACGAGCGCCAACTATGACACCGCGTTGAAAATCGCATAAATCGTCATTACTTGTCATTTTCATGCCGAAAACAGCTCTGACAGCTGGCAAGGATGTCTATCGCTTTATATACACACTGGCGGACTCAACCGAGTACGCGCATAGGTGACGTTGCTATGTATTTTGCATAAGCTCGTCTGTACCAGTTTTACTGGCACTTCAGTGTATGTATAGCACGACCTGGAGTGCACCTATTCTATATACATAGTATTTTTCTTCTAACAGAGTTGAAAATATCGCTTGTTAAAATAATTGTGTATCTATAAATCCTACGAATCCCAGTTATTTCCTCCCAAGAATCAATTTTCAGCCATGCTAATCTTCCCCCAAGTTTTTTATAAATGAAACACTTGAATATCTCTATTTTTCAGCATTTTATTCCGAACACTGAAAATCGTTGAAGCGAAATTTTTGTTTATTTTTTTGTCTGGAATTCATTCCTAATTCCGACTAAGTGATTTCATTTCGTCTTTGGTGACACTACAGTAGATTTACATTATTTCAGACACTTATATAGCGAAGTATAAATCTGTTTATTCAGTGGCGAAATATAGTGTGCGTAGGTCGCCAGACATGAAGTGCAGCGAATTAGAACGCGTAAAAAAAGTTATTTGTTTTAAAGAGTATGAAAGACATCACGAGCGATATAACCTGTTATTTACCATGCTATGATGTAAGGTCAGGTGATGCGTAACATCACAGCCTCTCTATGACAAATGTCAACCCCGCCTTCTCGTGGTACATCCTGTTCCCACTAAAGGGGCTCTGACGACCGCCAATAGCGGTATAACTATACCATCGGGATTAGAGGAAATGATATCCCACACTCACCAACCCGCTTGGCCAGCGTGGTGAGTTATGGCCAAACCCTCCAAAATGACTCCACAACTTAAATCTTGGCCCTCAGTCTCCGGCAGCTGGAATGTACCTTGGCCAAGGCAGCGGCCAGTGCGACATGAAGGCAGAGGGTGCTAAGAATCCCCGGAGGACCGGACTAGGCTGCCATCTGATGCTGACCTTAGCTACGTATAACGGAAGCTCTATCTTCTGATTCAAGGCTTCTTTGAATTGGAAGAGGAACTACAAAGGATCAAGTGGGACATCGTCGGGCTAAGTGAGGTAAGGAGAAAAGGAGAAGATCTCATTGAACTGAAAAGCGGACATCGCTTCTACTATCGTGGGACAGATACTGGCAGAACTAGTGGTGTTGGATTTATAATAAACAAGAAACTGAAGGATAAAGTTGTAGAAGTTGAACGTTCCTCTGACAGAGCTGCACGACTCGTTATCCAACTCTCGAGAAGATACCAAGCTCAGATTATTCAAACTTATGCACCCACCACAAGTCATGCTGAAGAAGAAATTGAAGAATTTTATGAGGAAATTCGTGATCTAAATAATAAAGGTAAGCAGCACTTGAAGATAATTATGGGAGATTTCAATGCAAAAATAGGGCAACGGCAACAGAATGAAACTTCAGTAGGTAAATTCGGTCACGGCAACAGAAACCAGCGTGGAAATACTCTCGTTGAGTTTGCAGAGGCAGAAGGGTTTTTCATCTTGAACTCCTTTTTCAAGAAAAAGCCACACAGGAAATGGACATGGAGACATCCAAATGGGACGACAAGTGAAATTGATTTTATTATGTGAAACAAAACATTCGTCATAGAAGACTGCAGTGTGCTAAACAAGTTCAACACAGGCAGTGACCATAGATTGGTGAGATGTAAGATGCACCTCAACACTAAACTCGAACGTAGCAAGCTCATAAGACAAACAAAATGTATTGACATAACCAACCTTAAAAAACACCATAATACCTTCAAATTGGAACTGAAGAACAGATTCTCTGCTTTAGAAGGCCTAACATCGGAAGAAGTGGATATTTCTGAAGTTAACAGAAAAGTAACCAAAGCTCTTATGGAAACAGCAACAAAATTAGCTGGGTCTAAGAACAAATTGCATGTGAACAAATTATCAGGAAAAACCAAAATGTTGATGCAAAAAAGAAGAGTGATGAGGACAACTAAAGAAGATGTGACTTCCAAAGTTGATGCAAAAAAGAAGAGTGATGAGGACAACTAAAGGAGATGTGACTTCCAAAGTGGAATATATAGAGCTATGCAAGACAGTACGAAAAAGTATCACTGAAGACGTAAGGAAATTCAACTGTGAACTAGTAAGGAACGCAATTGAAAACAACCAAAGCCTAAAGATAGCAAAGGGACATCTCAGTAAGGGGAAAAACAGATTATGGCACTGAGAAAAGAAGATGGTTCTGTAACAAGAAATAGAGGCGAATTTTGACAAGAGTGAAAGATTTCTACTCCAAATTATATGAAAGGGATGATACATGTACTCCAGCCATCATGAAAGGTACCAGTACCAGAGTTCTTCCAGTCCTTCCAGCAGAAGTTGCACATGCAATCAAGAACATGAAGCGGGGAAAAGCTCCAGGAGAAGATGGAATTACTGTAGACATCATACAAGAAGCAAGTGGAGAAATCGAAACAGTACTCGCCCGAATTTTCACTCGATGCCTTAATGAAGGGAAAATTCCTGAGGATTGGAACAACGCTACAATGATCTTGCTACATAAAAAAAGTGACATTGAGGATCTCAGGAACTACAGACCTATCAGCCTCCTATCAGTGGTTTATAAAATCTTCACTAAAGTTCTTTCACACCGCTTGAAGGTGACACTGGACATGGCTCAACCGAGAGAACAAGCTGGATTCAGGAGTGGCTACAGCACAATAGATCATATCCACGTACTGAGAGAACTAATTGAAAGAGCGAGGGAATATGAGCTTCCATTGTGCATGGCTTTTATCGATTATGAAAAAGCCTTTGATTCGGTGAAACCATCAGCAGTTGCAATGGCTCTGAAATCCTGCGGTATTGAAGATGCATACATTAATATTATTAATAACATCTATGAAAATGCAAGTGCAAAGATTCGGCTGTTTGAAAATACAACACACATAAAAATTGGCAAAGGAGTGAGACAAGGTGACACCATATCTCCGAAGCTCTTTAATGCCCCATTGGAAAATGTATTTCAATCACTGAACTGGGAAAACAAAGGGATAAAGATTAATGGAGATTATCTAACCCACCTTCGTTTTGCTGATGACATAGTCATTTTTGCAACTACCCCATCAGAGCTACAGAGTATGATCCAGGAACGTGCTGACAAGAGTAAAGAAGTGGGATTAAAAATGAACTTTCAGAAGACAAAAGTGATGTACAATGCTTTTACAAGAAATGAAGATTTATCGATTGATGGAGAAAAGCTGGAGATAACAGACACGTACGTTTATCTTGGACAGCAGATATCAAGTGAGGGTCACATTGGTGAAGAAATTAATCGGCGTGCAAAACTTGCCTGGAGAGCTTTTGGAAGAAACAGCATAATTTTCAAGAGCAATATGCCATTATGTCTTAAAAGAAAAGTGTTTGATCAATGCATCCTTCCAGTACTTACGTATGGTGCAGAGACGTGGACCTTAGCTAAAAGAGACATACAAAGGCTGCAGACAACTCAAAGAAGCATGGAGAGGTGCATGCTTGGTGTAACCAGGAGACATAAGAAGAGGAACACGTGGATCCGAAAAATGACAAGAGTGGAAGACATCATGATCAGAGTTAAATCCCTGAAATGGCAATGGGCTGGACATACTGCCAGAAGAACAGACCATCGATGGACAGCCGAAATTTTAGATTGGATTCCAAGGGACAGGAAAAGACCCAGAAGAAGACCACATGGAAGATGGGTGGATGAAATTCGAAAGTATGCGGGAGTGACATGGAGGAGACTGGCACAAGACAGACCGTTGTGGAGGAAACTTGGGGAGACCTTCGTCCAGCAGTGGATTGATAATGGTTGACAATGATGATGATATACACTGCTATTAGTAGAAGTTGCAACAGCAAGAAAGAAACAAGCAGTCACAATGAAATTTATAGGAGTGATTAGTTATTGTACAAGCTGCAAACCATCACAATTACATGCCTGTTCGTGATGAGGAAGGTCCAAAAATTAGTAATAAGTAAATCCACCAATGGCGGTGAAAACCGATCCCACACTCAGTGGAATCTAAAGAAACAGAGTTTGAATAGTCGTCTGCGGTATTGCATTCCATTCTGCTTCTACATGCATCCACGATTCGTTGGATAGGATAGGTGGCGAGGCCATGCGAACCAGCCGTTGCACGATGAAATCCCAGACGTTTCCTATGGGAGACAAATCTGGTGAGCGAGCAGACCAGGAAAGACGAGCAACTTGATGCGCACAGAATACGTTTTGGACAGTACGAGCGACATGGGGTCGGGCAGTGTCTTGCTGGAAGTCGGACCCCGAGATCGTCTGAAAGAAGGGTTAAAGTTCAGCATCCAACAATCCCGTGATGTAGCGTTGGCTGTTCAATGTACCTGTGATGCGTAGTAGGCGAATGCATCAATGAAACGAAATAGTGCCCCAGACTGTGTAAGAATGAAACGAAATAGTGCCCCAGACTGTGCAAGTATGAAACGAAATAGTGCCCCAGACTGTGCAAGTATGAAACGAAATAGTGCCCCAGACTGTGCAAGAATGAAACGAAATAGTGCCCCAGACTGTGCAAGAATGAAACGAAATAGTGCCCCAGACTGTGCATGAATGAAACGAAATAGTGCCCCAGACTGTGCATGAATGAAACGAAATAGTGCCCCTGGAACCGGTGTGGCGCTGCACAATGCAGCCTTCCTGATGCCGTTCACTACCATACCTGAGAACAAGGATTCACCCATCGCGATGCATTAGACTGAATCTGGACTCGTCCAAAAACTCAATATTCTCCCATTCAGCACTCCAGTTTCGATGTTCGCTGCACTGCTGCTATCGCTGGCGCTTATGGTTTAAAATCAAGCGAAGTCGCAGCAATGGACGGCGAACAACGAGGCTTCTCCGCAGCAATCGGTAGCCAACAGTGCTTGCAGACATCGGTCGATGTGTGGCATTCCTCCATTGCTGCTCAAATGCCGTGGATGGTGTTGTGCGCGACGTCACTGCCATACGATGCAAGTGCCTGTCTTGCCGCTCGGTCGTGCGATTTCGAGCTCCAAACACTGCACGACAATGAGTAGAACCTTCTGCTGTCCATTGACGCTGTGTACGCATAACGGTAGTTGCGTTACGGCGAACGCATGCAGCAATATCACGGTATGATAAACCACTGAGTCCAACGATTCTACCTTTTTCAAACTCCGTCAAGTGTTGGTATGGTTGTCTCGTCCTCCTACGCGGCACTTTTACATGTTAACAACTGCGTACGGTCGAGTTTGGCGATATCAAGTTTAGAAAGTATGCCTTCTTTTACAGCCCCTGGTGTAAAGTTTCCGATGGAGTTGCGCACGCCTCACATTTGCATGTGCGCTGCAATTGTAACCATTTGGATCTCCTATGCTGACCTATCCACCGTGAAAATTTCGCGCAAATCCGAGCATTTCTTCATGGTGTTGCAATTTTTATTAACAGCAATGTACGTTGCGTAGCGATGCGTTTCCATCCTTTAGTAATGCAAGCAGAAGCATTATTAGTTTCATATAGACAGTATCATTGCCTGCTACTGGAGAGGATTTCAATTGTTTCTCTGATGGCAGTCTTTTTAAAATTCATGAAGAGGACAATTCTTCTAACTAATGTTATTCCATGGTAGGAGTGGCCAAGCAGTGCATGACTTCCTTGGCAAGTTCCGTATTGTGCATATCCCGGTTAACACTTCTCATGAGTTTTTTAGATTTAGTGGCTTGATCGCTTTTTATTCCGCTATATAACGTTTTGGTGTTGTTCGATTATACTAACTCTATATCGTGCACACTCGCTTTTTTTTTCGCGCTCGTTGTTTCTACTTGCAGTTACATACTCGCAGTTATTACGTGATAAAGTAGTCTAAGATTTTATGGCTTCCGTGATGTTATATCTATAAACAAGATTCTTCAATCAATATGTAAAGCTTGGAATATGTGTAATGGATCCTGTGTAATTTATTGTCATTCAAGTCGGTTTAGGTACAGCGACATTAAGCTATTCTTTATATTTCTGGATATTCTGCCTGTATCATCCTTTTCGTATCCAGTGTTTCTCCTTTACTACAGATATTCTAGATTTCTCTCGCATTTATATTGTCGTATGACTTATTTTTCTTAATACAATTATTGGAACTATCACTTAGCAAATATGATCGAATTATATTGTTTGTTTATCCGGATCATCCCTGATGCAGTACTTCTGCATAGGATGTGGATTCTAACTCTTAAACAATATCTTTTAGTTATATAATCGGGTTTTAGACAACCACAGCGAATTAGAAACAAACTATGGTGTCATTCATTTGAATTTTGACACCCAAGTCATCAATGTTTAAAATGAAATTAGTTTATGCAGTACCATAGACACTTTTAAATGCACAAAAATACGTGAAATCAAAGAGGAGAATCAACGGAAACTGAAAAAGGTAGGGTCACCGATGTCCATTCCGTGGACTCCGAAGAGTGGAAAAAGCAGACTACTTACACATCTGTAATACGCAGATGAAGAGTTCGAGCAGCTGTAAGGCAGAAGATACCAAACGACAGATGTTGAACAAACGGAAAGTCTTGACCCTCGGGAAAGGGTATCGATTCCTTTGGAAAAGACGATGCCGGAGAAGAACGCAGTTAACCTCATTTTCTCTTTGTCACTAACCGCACAACAATTTCTTTGATTTTATGCTCCTACAAATGGAATACTGCATGCATGTTAAATTACATTATGCAACTATTTTGTGACAAAGATGAAGCTCGTCTTTTAGATTTATAACGAAATCCCCAGAGGTTTCTACGTGAGAAAAAAACAATCCAAATGCTATTTAATCCAAAGTATATTCTCTATTTGAACTGATTACCACTTTGACATTTTTTTAGGTTCCACCCAAAACAAGTGTTATCTAATCATATTTCAAAATACGGCTAAATGCGATCTTCCTAATTTTTTTCGGTGTTTAACTATTACCATGAGCAACTCTGAAACCTTTAAGCAGTCGCCTGTCATTTAATTTGGGGCTACTTGTTCGGGAAATACGTCGTCGAAGTGCGACGTTACAAGATGGCGCTGGGCATGAACAAATGTCTGTTCCTACATGATTCCCATAACGTTTCAACGTGATCGGCGAAACGTGCTCATAATTTGCAATTTCTGCATTTTTTTCTGACAATTTTAAATTGATTCTACGAGGTGAAATTCTGTGAAGTCCTCTCACATTCAATCATTTTATTATGAACCGCATAGTAAGAAAATACGTGGTCAAATTCACGCTTCTATGAAACATAAGGTTAAATGTGTAGTTTAGTATCCTAGATTATTTAGCTACATGTTTCGATAGAATGAGAAAAAGTGAGATATATATATATGTTAAAGTATGTAATTTGATGGCAAGTGGTGAAATAATTTCATCTTTAAAATACATTTTAAAGATTTTTACTGTAAAACTTACCTTCAAGTACGACGACGCGAACACCACCACGACAGGCCTAACACAACGCTGTGGCGACCAAGTCAAGCTTGGCTCCGAGTATAACGATGGTTCCGCAAGAAACTACCCCGTTCCTCATATACTCTTCCGCCAGCAAAATGGCCGCCGGAGCGAGACCATCGTTTCAACAGAGCAAACGGACGTGATCGTTGCAGCGTTGTGTTAAGCCTGCAGCAGCGGTGTTCATGTCGTCGTACTTGGAGGTAAGTTTTACAGTACAAATCTTTAAAATGCACTTTAAAGATGACATTCTTTCACCATTTGCTATCAAATAACCTACTTTAACATATGTATATCTCATTGTTTTCCAAATACGTAGCCAAATAGTTTGGAACGCTAAACTACACATTTGCCGACATTTTAGTCCATAGAGCATGTTTCCTTTTGTTTCTCGGGAATCTATAAAAAGAACACTAATTTTTGACAGTCTGGTGATCACAGTATACTGCAAAACATAGAACCATATCTAATATAATCAGTTTCACCATTTAAAATCTATTTTACAGGACCATCGACAGCCGCCATCGATAAAACTTACGTTTGCAAACATGTAAAGATTGTGTGTTTATGCCCAGTCGCCATTCCGTGACGTCACGAGATCGACGACGTATGGTGAGAGCCAACGCGGTAAGACAAACACATGCACCCATGCCTCACGAACGTCACAAGACGCACGCTTATCCCACAGCGCCGCCGTGCGGCGGCTAAATACGATCTTCAAACTATATACATTTGCTGAAGGGTTCAGAACTGACACATTTATGAAATACACTGAACAAATTCCTAATACATCAGAGACTGAATATCGATTCTTAATTAAAAATGTTCTCAATCTTTCAGATACTGTGTGTGCATTTTTGCTTAGCTCACATTCGCCGAATCATTTTCTTTTTGTTGTGCCCACATTTAGTTATACGGATGCGCACTGTTGCTACGTCTGTTACCAAAAGGAAGGACTAAGCTACGCAGTCCTTTTGGTAATGAAATGTGCTGTTCAGGGCAATCACTACCAAGTGCAACAGGAAATCAAAACAACAAATTCAGCGCGAAACAGCTTTCACGGCGGTCGGGCTGAAGGCTGCCAAATATCTTAACCGTGCTCTCAGATCATTTTTTAACAAATCTAGCAGCCCATGAACGGCGATTATTCCTGAAGAACGATCCCGAGAAACCTGCTGTTTTGGGTTAAAAGGTGGTTATGAAGGTCTTCGGATTCAGTTCGTTTTATGGAAGTAGTAAATTATTTTTCGGTGGAGGTGATGTTAAATATTGGCCACCTATAAATGTTTACACTGTGGAAACAGAGAAACTGTTATAATTAGCGAAACTGTCTCAACCATTTCCGAAAACCAGGTTAGGAAAACCCAAATGCACTTACAGTTTGATGTAAACTCTAAACATTGTTCTGTGATTTAGAACATTACAAGAAGAAAGGAAAATGTAAAATACCCCCTACCCGCCGCTCTATCTATCTAACTATCTCGCTATCTATTTCGCTATCTATCAACTATTTCTCTCGCTACCTATATATCATCATCATCATCATCATCATTGTCAACCATTATCAATCCACTGCTGGACGAAGGTCTCCCCAAGTTTCCTCCACAACGGTGTGCCTTGTGCCAGTCTCCTCCATGTTACTCCCGCATACTTTCGAATTTCATCCACCCATCTCCCATGTGGTCTTCTTCTGGGTCTTTTCCTGTCCCTTGGAATCCAATCTAAAATTTCGGCTGTCCATCGATGGTCTGTTCTTCTGGCAGTATGTCCAGCCCATTGCCATTTCAAGGACATAACTCTGATCATGATGTCTTCCACTCTTGTCATTTTTCGGATCCACGAGTTCCTCTTCTTATCTCTCCTGGTTACACCAAGCATGCACCTCTCCATGCTTCTTTGAGTTGTCTGCAGCCTTTGTATGTCTCTTTTAGTTAAGGTCCACGTCTCTGCACCATACGTAAGCACTGGAAGGATGCATTGATCAAACACTTTTCTTTTAAGACATAATGGCATATTGCTCTTGAAAATTATGCTGTTTCTTCCAAAAGCTCTCCAGGCAAGTTTTGTACGCCGATTAATTTCTTCATCAATGTGACCCTCACTTGATATCTGCTGTCCAAGATAAACGTATGTGTCTGTTATCTCCAGCTTTTCTCCATCAATCGATAAATCTTCATTTCTTGTAAAAGCATTCTACATCACTTTTGTCTTCTAAAAGTTCGTTTTTAACCCCACATCTTTACTCTTGTCAGCAAGTTCCTGGATCATACTCTGCAGCTCTGATGGGGTAGGTGCAAAAATGACTACGTCATCAGCAAAATGGTCAGTTAGATGATCTCCATTAATCTTTATCCCTTTGTTTTCCCAGTTCGGTGATTAAAAGACATTTTCCAATGTGACATTAAAGAGCTTCGGAGATATGGTGTCACCTTGTCTCACTCCCTTTCCAATTTTTATGTGTGTTGTATTTTCAAACAGCCGAATCTTTGCACTTGCATTTTCATAGATGTTATTAATAATATTAATGTATGCATCTTCAATACCGCAGGATTTCAGAGCCATTGTAACTGCTGATGGTTTCACTGAATCAAAGGCTATTTCATAATCAATAAAAGCCATGCACAATGGAAGTTCATATTCCCTCGCTCTTTCAATTAGTTCTCTCAGTACGTGGATATGATCTATAGTGCTGTACCCACTCCTGAATCCAGCTTGTTCTCTCGGTTGAGCCATGTCCAGTGTTACCTTCAAACGGTGTGAAAGAACGTTAGTGAAGATTTTATAAACCACTGATAGGAGGCTGATAGGTCTGTAGTTCCTGAGATCCTCAATGTCACCCTTTGTATGTAGCAGGATCATTGTGGCATTGTTCCAATCCTCAGGAATCTTCCCTTCATTAAGGCATCGAGTGAAAATTTGGGCGAGTACTTTTTCGATTTCTCCACTTGCTTCTTGTATGATGTCTACAGTAATTTAATCTTCTCCTGGAGCTTTTCTCAGCTTCATGTTCTTGATTGCATGTGAAACTTCTGCTGGGAGGTCTGGAAGCACTTTGGTACTGGTACCTTTCATGATGTCTGGAGTACATGCATCATCCCTTTCATATAATTTGGAGTAGAAATCTTTCACTCTTGTCAAAATGTCACCTCTATTTCTTGTTACAGAACCATCTTCTTTTCTCCATGTTATAATCTGTTTTCTTCCCTTACTGAGATGTCCCTCTGCTATCTTTAGGCTTTGGTTGTTTTCAATTGCTTTCCTCACTAGTTCACATTTGAATTTCCTTACGTCTTCAGTGATACTTTTTCGTACTGTCTTGCATAGCTCTATATATTCCACTTTGGAAGTCACATCTTCTTAAGTTGTCCTCATCTCTCTTCTTTTTTGCATCAACATTTTGGTTTTTCCTGATAATTTGTTCACATGCAACTTGTTCTTAGACCCAGCTAATTTTGTTGCTGTTTCTATAAGAGCTTTGGTTACTTTTCCGTTAACTTCAGAAATATCCACTTCTTCCGATGTTAGGCCTTCTAAAGCAGAGAATCTGCTCTTCAGTTCCAACTTGAAGGTATTATGGTGTTTTTTAAGGTTGGTTATGTCAATACATTTTGTTTGTCTTATGAGCTTGCCACGTTCGAGTTTAGTGTTGAGGTACATCTTACATCTCACCAATCTATGGTCACTACCTGTGTTGAAGTCTTCTATGACGAATTTTTTGTTACACATAATAAAATCAGTTTCACTTGTCGTCCCATTTGGATGTCTCCATGTCCATTTCCTGTGTGGCTTTTTCTTGAAAAAGGAGTTCAAGATGAAAAACCCTTCTGCTTCTGCAAACTCAACGAGAGTATTTCCGCGCTGGTTTCTGTCGCCGTGACCGAATTTACCTACTGGGGTTTCATTCTGTTGCCGTTGCCCTATTTTTGCATTGAAATCTCCCATAATTATCTTCAAGTGCTGCTTACCTTTATTATTTAGACGACGAATTTCCTCATAGTCATCCTAAAGAAGAAATTGAAGAAATTCTTCTATTTCTTCTTCAGCATGACTTGTGGTGGGTGCATAAGTTTGAATAATCTCAGCCTGGTATCTTCTCGAGAGTTGGATAACGAGTCGTGCAGCTCAGTCAAAGGAACTTTTAACTTCTACAACTTTATCCTTCAGTTTCTTGTTTATTATAAATCCAACATCACTAGTTCTGCCAGTATCTGTCCCACGATAGTAGAAGAGATGTCCACTTTTCAGTTCAGTGAGATTTTCTCCTTTTCTCCTTACCTCATTTAGCCCGACAATGTCCCACTTGATCCTTTGTAATTCCTCTTCCAATTCAAGAAACCTTGAATCAGAAGATAGGGAGCGTCCATTATACGTAGCCAAGGTCAGCATCAGATGGCAGCCTAGTCCGGTCCTCCGGGGATTCTTAGCACCCTCTGCCTTCATGTCGCACTGGCCGCTGCCTTGGCCAGGTACATTCCAGCTGCCGGAGACTGAGGGCCGAGATTTAAGTTGTGGAGTCATTTTGGAGGGGTTTGGCCATAACACACCACGCTGAGTGTGGGATAGCATTTCCTCTAATCCCGATGGTATAGTTATACCGCTATTGGCGGTCGTCAGAGCCCCTTTAGTTGGAACAGGATGCACCACGAGAAGGCGGGGTTGACATTTGTCAAGGAGAGGCTGTGTCTATCTATCTACCTCTTTCGCTCTCTATCTCTCGCTAGCTGTATATATATATATATATATCATCATCATCATTGTCAACCATTATCAATCCACTGCTGGACGAAGGTCTCCCCAAGTTTCCTCCACAACGGTCTGTCTTGTGCCAGTCTCCTCCATGTCACCCCTGCATACTTTCGAATTTCATCCACCCATCTCCTATGTGGTCTTCTTCTGGGTCTTTTCCTGTCCCTTTGGAATCCAATCTAAAATTTCGGCTGTCCATCGATGAACTGTCCTTCTGGCAGTATGTCCAGCCCATTGCCATTTCAGGGATTTAACTCTGATCATGATGTCTTCCACTCTTGTCATTTTTCGGATCCACGAGTTCCTCTTCTTATCTCTCCTGGTTACACCAAGCATGCACCTCTCCATGCTTCTTTGAGTTGTCTGCAGCCTTTGTATGTCTCTTTTAGTTAAGGTCCACGTCTCTGCACCATACGTAAGCACTGGAAGGATGCATTGATCAAACACTTTTCTTTTAAGACATAATGGCATATTGCTCTTGAAAATTATGCTGTTTCTTCCAAAAGCTCTCCAGGCAAGTTTTGTACGCCGATTAATTTCTTCATCAATGTGACCCTCACTTGATATCTGCTGTCCAAGATAAACGTACGTGTCTGTTATCTCCAGCTTTTCTCCATCAATCGATAAATCTTCATTTCTTGTAAAAGCATTGAACATCACTTTTGTCTTCTGAAAGTTCATTTTTAATCCCACTTCTTTACTCTTGTCAGCAAGTTCCTGGATCATACTCTGCAGCTCTGATAGGGTAGGTGTAAAAATGACTACGTCATCAGCAAAACGAAGGTGGGTTAGATAATCTCCATTAATCTTTATCCCCTTGTTTTCCCAGCTCAGCGACTGAAAAACACCCTCCAATGTGGCATTAAGGAGCTTCGGAGATATGGTGTCACCTTGTCTCACTCCCTTTCCAATTTTTACGTGTGTTGTATTTTCAAACAGCCTAATCTTTGCACTTGCATTTTCATAGATGTTATTAATAATATTAATGTATGCATCTTCAATACCGCAGGTTTTCAGAGCCATTGTAACTGCTGATGGTTTCACCGAATCAAAGGCTTTTTCATAATCGATAAAAGCCATGCACAATGGAAGTTCATATTCCCTCGCTCTTTCAATTAGTTCTCTCAGCACGTGGATATGATCTATTGTGCTGTAGCCACTCCTGAATCCAGCTTGTTCTCTCGGTTGAGCCATGTCTAGTGCTACCTTCAAGCGGTGTGAAAGAACTTTAGTGAAGATTTTATAAACTACTGATAGGAGGCTGACAGGTCTGTAGTTTCCGAGATCCTCAATGTCACCTTTCTTATGTAGCAGGATCATTGTAGCGGTGTTCCAATCCTCAGGAATCTTTCCTTCATTAAGGCATCGAGTGAAAATTTGGGCGAGTATTGTTTCAATTTCTCCACTTGCTTCTTTTATGATGTCTACAGTAATTCCATCTTCTCCTGGAGCTTTTCCTCGCTTCATGTTCTTGATTGCATGTGCAACTTCTGCTGGAAGGACTGGAGGAACTCTGGTACTGGTATCTTTCATGATGTCTGGAGTGCATATATCATCCCTTTCATATAATTTGGAGTAGAAATCTTTCACTCTTGTCAAAATTTCGCCTCTATTTCTTGTTACAGAACCATCTTCTTTTCTCCATGTTATAATCTGTTTTCTTCATTTACTGAGATGTCCCTTTGCTATCTTTAGGCTTTGGTTGTTTTCAATTGCTTTCCTCACTAGTTCACAGTTGAATTTCCTTACGTCTTCAGTGATACTTTTTCTTACTGTCTTGCATAGCTCTATATATTCCACTTTGGAAGTCACATCTTCTTTAGTTGTCCTCATCTCTCTTCTTTTTTGCATCAACATTTTGGTTTTTCCTGATAATTTGTTCACATGCAACTTGTTCTTAGACCCAGCTAATTTTGTTGCTGTTTCCATAAGAGCTTTGGTTACTTTTCTGTTAACTTCAGAGATGTCCACTTCTTCCGATGTTAGGCCTTCTAAAGCAGAGAACCTGTTCTTCAGTTCTAACTTGAAGGTATTATGGTGTTTTTTAAGGTTGGTTATGTCAATAGATTTTGTTTGTCTTATGAGCTTGCCACGTGCAAGTTTAGTGTTGAGGTGCATCTTACATCTCACCAATCTATGGTCACTACCTGTGTTGAACTTGTTTAGCACACTGCAGTCTTCTATGACGAATTTTTTGTTACACATAATAAAATCAATTTCACTTGTCGTCGTCGTACCCTCCAAAATGATTCCACAACTTAAATATATATATATATATATATATATATTGCTATATATCTCTCTATCTATCTATCTATCTATCTATCTATCTATCTATCTAATTATCTGTCTCTCTCTCTCTCTAAAAAACCAACCAGATGAACTATTCCATCTGGGTAATCCTATGTTTCTAGCTATTTCCTCTATAACTCCACTTTCCGTAGTCTTAGGGGCTATCTTAATTTGATTAATCTCTCCTCTTCAAATTTTTATTCTATCACCCACCCCCCTCCTCCTAAAACTATCAATTGTCTTTTCCATTTCTTTAGGCCTGTGTTCACGTCTTCTCCTTTCCATTAACAGGTATTATCTCCATATCCCAAAATTCGTAAAAAACGATGGAACCTTATAATAATTTGGAAACTTTATTTTACTCTGTTTGTTCATTAGTTCAACGAACATTAAAGTCCTTAGGCGGTGTCCCATGCCTAATTTAAAGCGACTGGCTCCAGTGATGAGAACGAAACTGAGGTGGAAGGATAAACCTGACATTCGTGTGTTTGCCTAAAATTCGAATCAGAAGCCACCAATTATAAAACTTTATTTAACAATTTTTCTCTGGACATCCACGTCATTACAAATGAGCATTGCTGGAAGGTCATGCAGATTTACACTGTTGTTTTGTTGTCAGATCTGTCTTTTGTTATATTAGTTAGGTTCGTTTAAAATATCTTTGTTTCCCCAATATTTTTCTTAAAGAATTTTATTCCCTTCTGCAACGTACAACGACTTATAATTAATATTTTGTGGAAAACCACCCGAGTTCTGTATTCGTCCGTTACTTTTAAGTTTGTGGTTTTGTGATATCATCTATAGTCATTTTCTTTGACGAGATGTAGGAGGCTGGTGTACCGCATAGTCTCCTTTGCATTGATGTACACTCTTTGCAAAAAAAAAAAAAAAAACATCGAAGCACCCAATGGAGATGAAAATCGTTATAAAAAGGAACTTATTGCAACTCCGGAGCGTGTCCAGATTGCGGGCCAGTTCTCCGATATTCCGTGATGGGCGTTGGTGACGCCCCATCATGTCCCAAACATGTTCAACTGGTGATAGGTCGGGCGATCCGGCAGGGCAAGGAAGGATGTCGACATTACGGAGACAGGCTTGGGAGAGCCTTGTCGTGTGTGACCGGCCATTATCCTGTTGAAAAATTGCTCGGTGATGCTGCGACAGGAACTGCACCACAACAGGTCGTAGAACGTCGTCGACGTACTTTTTAGCCGTGCGGGTGGTACGGAGGACCACCAAGGGTATCCGGCTGTCGCAAGAAATGGCTCCCCAGATAGTCACTCTCGATGTGCGAGTTGTGTGCCGTTCCACAGTAAAAGCAGGATCTGTGTGTTGGCTGGCTTGTCTCTATACACGTATGCACTAGTAATCAGCACCAAGTGCAAACCGTTACTCATCACTGAAGACAACATGAGGCCACTGGACACTTTCCCACGTTGATGTGGCCCGACACCACTGCAACCAGTGCCGGCGATGCTCACTGGCCAGTGGTAGGCGGCGGAGTGTCCTCCTCGAATGTAGTCCTCGTGCCGAAAGTCGTCTAGCAAGCGTCCTATTTGGTCACTTCCGTAACTGTAGACGATGCAGCATGGTCACGGATGGTTGAGAGATACGAATTCGGTTCTGTTCGTGCGGCTCTAATAATCTCTCGATCCTCGCGTTCTGTCGTTGCTTTCGGCCGACTACTGCCCGTGTGCTGCTAAGCTGTGCCCTCGCGTACCTATAGGCGCTAACATCGTCCGATTGCCGCGTCGCTCCGATCTTAAGGCCTGGCGATACGACGATTTGACCAACCGGTCTCTGTCAGCCCAAATATCGCCCTCTCTCATACTCGCTCAACTGCTCTTATTGTGCACGGATACGACGTCGAGGCATCCTCACAGTCCGTGGTGGTTAAGGCTGTCTTTGAATGAGTGTAAGAGAAATTCTATCCTATATCTGCAATGTAAATTCTTTTGTACAATTTTCTCGAAGACTATTACTTTGTGGTGTTTTTTGAGCACAAATAAAAACGACCTACGGCTAATGTATGCCACAGTTATTATTCCGAAAAAATCATTAGAATATTTTTAAAATTCAATTTATCCGACTCGAAAGTATTCCAATTTGGACGTTTGATGGCGCGATAAGTCAGCTTAGCAGTGTTTCTGTCTGGAAGAAACGAAATCTCTCATTTCTGTCTGATTGTTTTGAATTATCTAGGCCAAATAGAAATAATTGAATGGGGCCAAAAGGGAGACTGGAATCGTATCTCCCATAAATCATCTTAAATTCTACTGTACGTTCATTTTTTTTGAAGAGAAAATGTGTACATTAGCAGAGAACCCCTGAATTTGAGCTATAGAAACTCCTCCTACCTACTAAGCTCCACCGCAAACACCGTTATTGGTTAAAACGTAACAGCGCCTATTTTGTCTTTTCAATGTGGAGCCAACGACAGACCGCTTCCATTCTGAATATTGCGATGCCTGCAGTGATTCGGTGACGCCAACTGCTGAGACAGTCCCTCAAGACGTAAAAGCCACGCCCAAAGAGTGATTTTTTGCGTCATCTATCGCAGAAGAGGAACCCTAACACTCATTCAAAGACAGCCTTTGTGCAAAAAGAATCCACTTTTGGAATTGTCCCTGCATGCGAATTTTGTTTTTGATATAACCTCCTCAATGCGTGGTTCCCATGCGCTGTGTCGTTCCATTGTTTCGTCGTTGGTCATTATTTTTTAATCATGTGCTTGAGGTACTTGCATGTTCAGTTTCATCAGGATCGAACGGCTTTGTCGGGGTACTCACTTTTTTTTCTTCGTTCGTTTTTTTTTTTTTTTTTTTTTTTTTGGCAAAGAGGGTATTTTTATACATAGATTTCTCCTGGGTAACTGGGTTTGCAATTCTTGCATTAGGCTTTATAGCTCACTAGTCGTCATCCCTTAAATTAGAATTCTTGTATTTCTTTATGAATGATTTGTCTTCTACAAAACCAAATGCATGAATGTCAGCTTCAGTTAACCTGAGAATTTTCTCCTGCATACGAAAACACGTTATTGAGAAAGAGTACATTTTGGTTGTTCAAGAATATCATGCGAAATACTTTTAACATTCTTGAGCCAAAGTCTGCTTATATAGCCCAACGAATTGCTCATGTTAGTGATTATATTCCGAAACAGAACAAAAAATACCAATAAACAATTTTAAGGATTCGTCTTTCATTTTTGGAGTATTTGTAATAGGGGCAAAATGCAAGAAAAATAAGTGTTGGCCCAGTGTTGTCCTAGCATTTGCAGGGTCCAACCGCAGAGCCAGAGAAATCCCGTTTCGCCGTAACACGATTTTATCTTACGTTTCGCAATCTTCAAATGCCGACTGCTTGTTTCCATGGGTTTGTATAACAAGTTCACTACTTCATCACCGTAACGCAAAGTGGTTTACCCTGATACGTGCCATTGTCCGTTTCCCATGCTCTGTGAGTCCGAACTTGTCGGACTTGTTTGCGTTTCCGCTATGTTTGAAATTTTGGATGTGTTCCGCAAACCGTGAAAGTGCGATTAATGCACTATGTGTGCCCGGAACTTTGTCGATCTGCAGATATCGATTCCCATCGGAGTAACAATGGACTATTACAGGCTTTAGGAACTTGGTCGCCGCTGATATTGGGCCGAGTAATGGAATTCGCTTTGCCTCTCGAGTAACAAATGGGCATAGAGGGAGCTCAAAAGAACCATAGATGTTTCTCTGAAGGAGACAAAATGGCAAAAAGAATCCTGGATAAGTCAATAAGACCGACATCCTTACTCTTAGCGCATTCTTGTGTTAGCAGACATTCGTGCTTGAAGTTCTCCTTAAACAGAAGAAAAGGGGTGTTAGGAAAAAGCGAATAACTGATGCTAAAAGCTCTACGGCATAAAGAATTTCATAGACTGATCGTTTTTGTAGTGTTTCGTTTAAGTTCATTTAATGAATCTCTGACTTCTTTAAATTTTAAGTAAATTTGCTGTTCTAAAAGAGATGCAAAACAGCGCTGATTAAATTAATGAATGACTCCTGAGTCATCCATACTTCATTGATAACAAGCAAACAATTTTGTCAGAAATCCGAATCGTTTCCGTGAAAATGCTCGAATAGAGCTAACTGATGTAAAAATTACTAAGCACTGTTATCTTCCCCGGTGGCCGTATGGTCTGAAGTGCTGGGTTATGACACCTCGTTCGAGATGATCCCGTGTTCGAGTCTCCAATGCGACATGGGTGGTGTGTTTTTTCTCATATAGCGCATCTTCTCTCCATTCCTTGGTAGAAATGGCTCAATATTAACAAGTTAGTAAAATCATGCAATGCATTGATTATGATACGCTTTCCAACATACCAGAAATCATTTCTCAAATTCAAATTATGACGATAATGGCTGTGGAATAAATCTCGCTCCTGTGTCCTGACGTTTGACCCCATTTCGGTGATATTCAACAGAACCGGTTTAGTATAGCTCCGGAACAACATGATAAAGTTTTGTCTCAATCGAAACATTTTTACATAAGTTATGACGCATGAGGGCAATGGAATGGATCCCGCTCCTATGTCCTGACCTTTGACCCCATTTCGCCCATTTTCAATAGGGTCCGTTCCCAGATTCTCCCCTACCACATACTAAAATTTCATCAATATCGAACAATTTTTACGCGAGTTATCGTGCAGACGGACAGACAGACAGACAGAAAAACAGACAAAACTGGAGCATATACGCTTCTTCAGCCTACGGTTGGAAAGCGTAAAAAATGGAAGACCACTTTTAGCCCTTAGCGTTTTCGAACTTATTATTAATTTAGTTGTTTCTGTATTGGACCGATGTAATATACCAACATTTTCAACGTTATTCCTACCTTTCCTAGATGCAGTGTTGCTTTTTTCGGTGGAAGGTAGAGGGGGGGGGTGAAGTAAGGTATATTTGCCACTGACGTCTTTCTTCTTATAGCTCATTGAACAAAATAACGTATATCGACCCGATGTACGCAATCCCCAATTTTTTCACATTTTCTCAAGCATTTTAATTTGTTTTTACATCTTCCCAAGCATTTTCTGGAAAATATACCTTACTGCAAGTTTTTCTTCTATATTGCGTAAATGTTTACTCTATGATATTTCTAATATCAGAAAACAGATCATATTTTTTCGCGTTTATAATTATTCCACTTAGTGACAAAATATGTGCGTTTGTCAGGTAAGAAAATTTTGTGAATCATTTATACTTCTACAAAGCATGTTCTAGAAATACTTTCAAGATTGGGTTGTAATACTAATTCGCAGAACATCTATCCTATCTTTTCCAAATAGTGTGGAAGAAATATTCTTCACATAATAGGTGGATATGCATCTGAACTTTTCGAAGGGAATTCGGGAGATACGGGTTCGATTCCCGCCGCGCTAGGGACGATGTAATTTTCACGTTTTCTGATGGATTAATGTTACGTGAGAAACAGTAAAATACACACAACTCAGCGATGTCTGATTGCAATGTTAATAGTTCAGATCTCTTTTCCATCAGTTTTCCAAGCCCAGCCAAGTGTTTGCTAGGTGGTCTCAAAGTACATTTGTGTTTGCCGCTACATCGCTGTTTCCAGTAGTCAAGCTGTAAAAATATATTTTGGACGTAACATATGTAATTATAGCCAAAATTTTAACATTTTTTGGAGCGGGGGAGGGGCTATATAGATTTTTTATTACGTATGAGCGACTCAAAATGTGGTTGTAAAATACACTCCATACTATCTGCATCTGAACAAGATGACTCGGAATTTTCGACTCATTAGAAAAATGTTCTCGACGTGAAGCTAAATAATCCGGTTTGAAGAAGCAATATATGTGATAGGTTATCAATGGTGTTATTAAAAATAATAATGAGCAACAGTTTCAAATGTGAGGATTGACCCTTCAGGAAATGTCCAAAAGACAATAATACATCTAATAACTGAAAAAACAATGGAGCAACAAAAATATTTTAATTCGCTGTTTTTTCGACTGCCAACTGGAGGCTTTATCAGTACAAGTTATATAAGAAGAATATAGAACCCTTTTGGAGCTTAAAATTAAAGTCCAGAGAACGGAACTTGGTTGGAAATTATATAAACACAATAACAGAAACACTTGAATTTCTGATAGTCATTCATGGATCTAATATTTATGTAGTTTGGTATAGCAAATGCATCACTCTGGTACTGACGTCTCACACAAGCCACCGATATGCATTTGTAAATTATTAAAACAAGTTTCAAGAATACTATGCTTAATTATTAAAACAAGTTTCAAGAATACTATGCTCAATTATTAAAACAAGTTTCAAGAATACTATGCTCAATTATTAAAACAAGTTTCAAGAATACTATGCTCAATTATTAAAAGAAGTTTCAAGGATACTATGCTCAATTATTAAAAGAAGTTTCAAGAATACTATGCTCAATTATTAAAACAAGTTTCAAGAATACTTACTATGCTCAATTATTAAAACAAGTTTCAAGAATACTATGCTCAATTATTAAAACAAGTTTCAAGAATACTATGCTCAATTATTAAAACAAGTTTCAAGAATACTATGCTCAATTATTAAAACAAGTTTCAAGAATACTATGCTCAATTATTAAAACAAGTTTCAAGAATACTATGCTCAATTATTAAAACAAGTTTCAAGAATACTATGCTCAATTATTAAAACAAGTTTCAAGAGTACTATCTGTAATATTCCCTCAAGTACCCAAATGCCTCAATAAAGTCCTACGTCGGCATGACGAGAAAATCTCTATGTGTGCGGCATTACGAGGATACGAGAGACATAAGTGAAAGGGGAATAACAACAACTTTAGCAAAAGTAGTATTATACAACACAGCAATTCCATTGTGGAAAGATAGGAAACCGGTGGCCTCATTCACAATTATCAGGGGCACTACACTCAGAGAAACTACATAAGTTATCACAAGATCCGATATTTGCAGTGACGGTGTGTCAGTCGTACCATCATCACCGTGTAGCACGCCCATCCACAAAAACTTGACCGGGAGACAAAAAAGCCCATGACCTGATATCTTCGCTATATCAAACTACTTCTACGTGAATTTGCGATAGTCATGTAATGACTATCGCAAATTCACCTTTTTTTGTTGTTATGTTTGTATGATTTCAACCCTCTTCTGTTCTCCACATTTTAATTTTAAACCCCAACCGGGTTCTACGATATTCGTCTAATGTGTTCTGTATATTCGTCTAATGGAAATTTTATTGACAAATTCTCCTATTGGAAGGCGAAAGCTTTGAGAATTAAAGTATCTTTATTACTGCACTAATTGCTTGTTTATGAAATTTCATTGTCTTTCCAATTTTACTGTGTGTTAAAATTAAAATGTTACAAATGTGAGCAATGAAAAACAAAATTCGAAAAAAGTTTACGTACCATTACTACATATTAAGTCAAGCACTGATCAGTGAATTTCTTGGTTTATCTTTCTATGTGGGGTTCACTTAGAGTATCTCTCACCTTTTCGACATACTCTCAAACTACAAACGATAAATAATCAAGAACTTCTTTCTTTGGTTCTCCAATTACAGTATTCATCAGTGCACACAAATCATTTTATTTTTTATTTATTTTGTCAGCCAAATTGAATTCTGTTAATGAAACCGAAATCTGCCTAAGAAATATCTTATACAGTTAAGCAAACAGCAGAGTCATTTCTATGAAACCAACCACATTTTACATACCCTTTGTGCTTTGTTCAGATACATTCTCCTCCAAATATTAATTCAACACCTTCGAAATATAATTTTTATGTTTATTATAAATGTATCATTTGCTCTGCTCCATACATTTCCCCTATTTATTCGAAATCACAACACCAACATTCTTTGAAGCTGTTCTGCAGTGGTGTATCAATGCTAATAACTCATTCATCATCTCTAAATATCTGTGGGTCTGTTTTATCGGTAGTCATTATCATCATCATTGTCAACCATTACCAATCCACTGCTGGACGAAGGTTTCTCCAAGCCTCTTCCACAACGGTCTGTCTTGTGCCAGTCTCCTCCATGTTACTCCCGCATACTTTCGAATTTCATCCACCCATCTTCCATGTAGTCTTCTTTTGGGTCTTTCCCTGTCCCTTGGAATTCAATCTAAAATGTCGACTGTCCATCGATGGTCTGTCCTTCTGGGCAGTATGTCCAGCCCATTGCCATTTCAGGTATTTTACTCTGATCATGATGTCTTCCACTCTTGTCATTTTTCTGATCCACGAGTTCCTCTTCTTAGCTCTCCTGGTTACACCAAGCATGCACCTCTCCATGCTGCTTTGAGTTGTCTGCAGCGTTTGTATGTCTCTTTTAGTTAAGGTCCACGTTTCTGCACCATACGCAAGCACTGGAAGGATGCATTGATCAAACACTTTTCTTTTAAGACATAATTGGCATACTGCTCTTGAAAATTATGCTGTTTCTTTCAGGTAGTACGACTGTTTATTTAAAATGCCGATGAAAATTTATTTCCTTCATTGACAAATTATGGGAATTTCTTATCAGTAGTTTCCACTTGGACGTATTCTTTGACAAAAAGTGACAAAAACAATTATTTTTGTAAAAAAAAAAGGGATTCCAAATTTCGGTAGGAAAACTGAAGTCTTATATTGAAAGAAGATAAAACATGTAAAATTGTTTCCCTGCAAATGCACTGGCAAACCATGTTGTATGTTAGAAAGTGTTCACCATTTATTAGTAATTTACTACCAACTGTCATCCAAATTCACCCTGATTTCTTGTATGAAGTTTGATTTTGGCATCTAAATTCAGACTTTTGTCATGACTGAGATTTCCATTTAAATTTCTAGTTCTAAGGAGTTGTCGTAATTAATTTCAGTATTGAAGCTTGATGTAAAGTAGTAGCTTTAAGCATAAGAAAAACATGGTAATTTTGCTTCAAAGCGTTGTTTCTTAGGAAGCCTAGAATCAAAACCGCCGAACTCTGCGTCTTCCCCTCCCTCCTCTAGCATCACCTTCCTTCCTTCCTTCTATTCCTGTTTAATCATTAATTCCCCATGCCACCTTATCGCACACCGAAAAAGAAAAAGTAAGAATTCTAGCGCTGTAGAAAACTCTGACTGGTAATTAATAATAGCTAATTAGTGTTCCGTGTGAAGAATATTTAATTCTGGAACACTTTCGTTGTTTGTTGGGATCTTGACAAAAATAGTAATTTTCCGAGAGCAGCATCGCTTCTCCCCTTTTCGATGCTAAAACTCCTCGCCAACATCAACCGCTCTTGCTCTTCCCCCATCCAAAGACCTCTGCTCGTCTCCGAGTAAGAGGGTAAGTAATTGTTAAAAGCAGCACAGGGGAAGAATTCGAAACATTTCGAGTTTGAATATTTCTCAGGTTATGTTAATTAAAGGCAGGAATTTTCCCCAGAGGATTCTGTTTTAATCAACAATGTCCAGGAGTGTTTACACGCTTTAGGTTGACTATTGATTTCAACTCCTGATGTTCTCCGGCTAAAGAATGCAGCACCGGAGCTTAGATATACACGTTCAATTTTCTCTTCCAAGATTCACAGATTGGACCTCAGATAGAAGCATTACATGTTCTCCGCTTGCTATCCGTGGGACTCCGTTTCACGAATTTAGAATTTTTTTTTCTTTTATTTTTTCCTGAAATTTGAATACTTCTTAAGGATGCACGTTCGAAAAGAGTATTAAAACATTTTCTACCAAGAACAATGAATGGGCAATGTAATCGCTCTGTTGGTGATGCAAACGTTTTGGAAAATTTAAGCTATGTAAAATTGCTTGATTTCTAGCAAAGTAAATACGCACTGCCAAAGTCAAAGGAAATGAAGCACATGCAAACTCATTGTCAGACCGAATCAAATGGGAAAATTTAAATCGGAATAAATTTCAATAATGAAATAATAGCTTTTTTTTTTACCCAGCGCAACGTTTTGCTTAATCATAATACAGTATACACCGATGAACCATTATATTATGACCACCTACCTAATAAGCTGTAGGACCCCTTTCTTTTATCCCGCAAAACTGCGGCCACTAGGCGAGGCATCGATTCGATGAGGTGGCGATAGGAATCCTGGGGTATCTGATACCATAATGTCAAGAGCAGGTCCTCCAGTTCCCGTACATTTCGGGGTGGTGGTGACTTAGCGCGAACCCGCTTTTCTACGTCTAATCACAAATGTTCGCTTAGCTTCAGGTCAGGTGAATTTGGAGGCCAGGGCATTAACAGAAAGTCGCCAGCATGTTCCTCGAACCGCTCCTTGATGATTCTGGCAGTGTGGCTTGGTGCATTATTCTGTTAGTAATGACCGTCACCAGCAAGGAACACAGTTGCAATAAATGGGTCAACTTGGTTCGCAAAGATGTTCAAACAGCTGTTAAGGACTGTGCTATTGAGGCCTAAAGTGTCCCCAAAAAACATCGCCCACAGAATAACACCGCCACCGCAGGCCGCCTGTTTTCGCCCAACAGTGCATCCAGGTGCCATGGCCTCCGTTGGTAATCGGCGTATCGGCCGTCTACGTGATGCACCAGGAATCTTGATTCGTCAGACCAGGCCACTTTCTTCTAATCATCCGCTGTCAAATCTCGATGATCTTGGGCCCATTTCATGCGTTGTTGGCGATGACGTGCAGTGACCATGGGGACCCGGTTGGGTCTTCGGCTACGCAGGCTCATGCGCAAAAGGCTGCGATGAAGTGTGTGCTGTTACACATTGCCCTGATCACCACTGTTGTAGCTGCGGGTGATTTGTCGCACTGCGGCTCTGCGGCCGCTGTGAACAATGCGCGACAGTCTCCACTCCCCTCTGGCATCAATGAGCTGCGGACGACACGCGACTCGACGACGTTTCGTCGTTTGGCCATCTGTGCAGCACTTTTGATACGAACACACTACAGCGGCACGTGAACAACCCACAAATCGCGCCGTTTCCGAGATCGTAGTTCCGAGGCGTGCTGCCATCAAAATTTGTCGTTCATCAAACTGCGATAAATCGACAGCTTTTCCCTTTCCGACTCCGAACACTCTACTAACCGGAAGCCGGTCCTTGGGTTGTGTATGTACTGCTCTGTGAACTTCACCTGCGCCACCGTTCGGTCTCCAGGCGCGCACATGTTTCTAGGCTGAGGGTGGTCATAATATAATGACTCATCGGTGTACATATCCTAAACTTAGTAAGCTCCGTGGAATGTAGTGAAGGTGGAGTGGAAATTAAAATTATATTGTTGAACATCTTGAGATGTATGTGATCGACTACTTCTGTTCATTAGAATAAAATCTATGGGGAGTCTTTAGAGTCACTTTGTATCACTGGATTTTACCTTTAAGCGAGAGAAGAAATAAAGACGTTTGGTTTGTTACGTTAGTTGTGACGTACTACAGAGGTGAAGCACTTGTCGAGACGATAAATTTGCATCGATGCATTCCGTTGGTGTAGCTTAGTCAGGTAGACCAACCGAATTCGAAGCGAGGAGACGCGGTTTCGATATCCGTAAAATTCCTGTTTCCACATTGGCATGCGTACGTAAAAGTAGACCTACTGGCCATTGGGTCCTTCGAAAAATGTGTGATGTTCATTCAACACATCGTCCGGAATTATGAAAGGTCCTTCTTTGCTTCAAAAAAGAAAAAAGAAATGTGTTTCGCCTATGTGACGCATTACACAGAGGTGAAGCATATGTGTCGCCCCGGTAGCGCAATGGTCTAAGAGATGGCTTTTGGTCATTCGTCCGAGACGGGTCCGGGTTCGAATCCCGGTGAGGCATGGATGTGTTTGTCTTACGGCGCTGGGTCTCTTCCTTCCCTGGAACCAGTGACCCTAAATTAGGGACTGGCGCCTGCATATAGCCCACTGAGTTGCTCACGGTGGTCGTTACAACTCCAACTACAAAAAAAAAGCATATGTCAAATCTGCAACGATACATTCCGTCGGTGTAGCTTAGTTGGTTAGAGCAACTCACTCCGGAGCGAGAAAACACGAATTCGATCCTCGTCATCTATCAATTCCTGTTATCACATAGTCTCTTATGCTGATTCTTTTCTTCTGGCCTTTAGCATTTACTGAATTATGCAAAGACTTTGAATATATGTTCTGCGAAGTTCTTTCCAAGAACATTTAGGTACGAGCTGAATTAAAAAAGTAAAACTACAATTATAAGAAACTTAAACTATATAAAACTAGATTAAGATTAAACGCTACAAACTCATATAGAAGCATTTTTATCATTGAATGGGAAGGCTTTATCTTGCAGGATGATCGGATGCTGAGTACTTGTTATTCTGCTGGCATCCCCTTAGGTCATCAATGTTTAAATGTCTGTGGTTAAGGTTGCAGAGCTTTGTTGTATTCTTTGGGTTAGACGTGAAAGCGATTTTTCTATTTTTGAAACGTAGAAAGCCACTCTAATCTTGTTGGGAATTCTTCTGGTTTGCTGAGAGTTCACGTATGGAACGAGCATAGAACAGTTCTCATTTAGTTAAGACAAAGAAGGTAAGAATTTTATTTACTTTATAACATGCCTGCTGTTTTCCTCTGTGGGCAGTAGTCACCTGCCTGCCTAGCTCCAGGTGTATATTTAGAAACTTTTCTTTCAACCAATATTGTCAGTGTAGTCCCCTGTTCAGCGTCTGTTAGAGACTAGATCCTCAAAGTGAATCTTAACACTTCTGCGGACCCCCAGACACACATCAGCTCTATTTTCAATTGGAAATCCAATACAACACGGGCGTTTCGGAATTTTTTTAGGGTGAAAGATTTAATGCCTTTTCAATTTTCTACGCTTTTTACTGGCTGCGGAAAAGAACTGTCTGGAGAAAAGACCTCGAAATTTACGTCTTGCGATATCTGCGATGCAAATGTATCAGTAAATTCGAATAATTTATACTTTTCTCTGCGCGTGATGAATTTTTAGAAGTTCCTTTGCTTTTAATTTATTTTTTGTTGATTCTTTCCAGTTGTGACTTCGCCATACACTGTAAAAAATTTCATAAATTCACGAGCCACTTTCCGTCATTTATTTCGTGAATTAACGAAGCATATTTCTGATACAACTTTTTCCGATTCATCCCAATGTTTATTCTATGGCCTTGATATCGGGGATCTGTGCAAGCCAATCAAGTTCTTTCCCACTCATTTCATCAAATCACTCCAGCAGTGACCTCGTGCTGTTGTGAAAGAAAAGGGCCTCCACCGAACTTTTGCCACAATGTTGAGAGCACAGAATTGTTGTGAAGGATATTATGGGCGGCAATATTAAGATTTCCCAGCATTGTATTTAGGGGTCTAGTCCAAACCATGAAAATATGCCCCACAGCATAATCTGTCCTCCACCTAATTTTGCATTTTGTCAGGAAGTGTTCGCCTGGCATCCTCCACACTCTCACGAGTCCGTGGGACGAAGCCCATTTTTCATCACTCCAGATAGTTCGATTCCGCTGCTTTAGAGTTTACTGGCGCCCAGCTTTACACCACTATAACCCACACCTGGTGCTGATCTTGCTGCTGTGTGGCTTCTTGGACGTAGAAACCCATTCCATTCAGCTCTCGACGAACCATTTATCGAGCTGTCGTTGCTTCCAGAGGCATTTTCGACTTTGGTGGTGACTGCTGCAGACGAGGACAGGCGATTTTTGTTTTTTTTTTTTTACACCAACCGCTTCAGCACCCGGCTGTCTAGCTCTGTTCTTTTACGTGACCTACCATTTTTTTTTATTGGAGGTTTAACGACCACCGTGAGCAAATCAGTGGGCTATAAGCAGTCGCCCGTCCCTAATTTACGGCCACTGGTTCCATGGATGGGACAGAGCCAGCGCCGTAAGACAAACACAACATCCGTGCCTCACTGGGATTCGAACTCGGACCTACCTGGGACGAATGATCAGGAGCCATCGCTTAGACCACGGCGCCACCGGAGTGGCACCCCTACATTGCCCTGCTGTTGCCAACACACACACACACACACACACACACACACACACCGTTGTGCATTGTCACTTAAACGTTTTCTACGATCCATACGTAACCGGTGACTATGGAAATAACACAGACAAACAACACAGAAAATCCACAGGCACGTTTTATAACTAGGATTTTGTCGCTTTCGCACATAAGCCACAAAATGTTGCATGAGATGACTTGTTACGCACACTCTTATTTATTCTTATCAATATTCTGCTTTTTGTTAAAGCTTCAAGTCGTATAGACATAACTTAATACCATTTTGAATTTTTACTTCTGAAACATCGCTTTTTCCCTTAGCTTTTGAACAAGAAGAAACTTAAACCAAGTATTTGCTTCGCACAGACTGTTTTTATAACAAACTGGGGACTATGCAGAATTAATACAGAATCGTACATAGGATAGAGACACGCTTTTTTATTACCGAAACCACAAATTATTCAACCGTAGTTTTGTAAAAATGCTTTTCGTGTTGAGGGGAAGCGCTCGTGTTTTTTCAATATTTGACAGTTCCCTATCAAAATGGAAAGAGATATGGCTAGGTATTTCATTTTGTCGTCAAACACCGAAAATCGGTCGAAAGATTCTGGTGGTAATAAGCAAAAAATCAAACATTTTTTTAACTTTTCTTTTTCAAAATAGCAGAATTATGCATCACAGACGAAATAAAATATTACGTTTATCGGAGGTTCCCTTTTCTTTCTTAGTCGTGAATAATGAGATCAGGAAATTTCAGCTTTCCACCTGGTTCGGGAAAAGAAATTATTTTCTATAAACAAATAAGTCAGACGTATTTGGTGATTCTCTAGGGACACTTAAAAGAAATTTTATTATACAGACATAAATCAAGCTGTTCCTTCCATGTTAACGTAATCACAGAAATTTGGAAAAAGAAATTCGAGAATGCTAACCATTACAACCACGCAGGAGAATGAAATCCGAATAACTGAGGTATTTAATCTGAAACGTCAGACTTTGATTTCACTGCACCAGTCAAAACAAACGTGTCTCATTGTATGAGAAGAACAGCATATGCTTACATGGAAGGAGCAGCATATGCTTACATGGAAGGAACAGCATATGCTTACATGGAAGGAGCAGCATATGCTTACATGGAAGGAACAGCACAAGTTCACATGGAAAGAACAGCATGTGCTTACATGGAAGGAACAGCATATGCTTACATGGAAAGAACAGCATGTGCTTACATGGAAAGAATAGAATATGCTAACCTGAAAAGAACAGCATATGCTTGCATGGAAAGAATAGCACATGCTAACCTGGGAGGAACAGCATATGCTTACATGGAAGGAACAGCATATGCTTACATGGAAGTAACAGCATATGCTTACATGGAAGGAACAGCATATGCTTACATGGAAAAAACAGCATATGGTTAATGGAAAGAACAGAATATGCTAACCTGGAAGGAACAGAATATGCTAACCTGGAAGGAACACCATATGCTCACATGGAAAGAACAGCAAATGCTAACCTGGAAGGAACAGCATAAGCTTACATGGAAGGAACAGCATAAGCTTACATGGAAGGAATAGCATATGCTTACATGGAAGGAGCAGCATATGCTTACATGGAAGGAACAGCACAAGTTCACATGGAAAGAACAGCATATGCTTACATGGAAGGAACAGCATATGCTTACATGGAAAGAACAGCAAATCCTAACCTGGAAGGAACAGCATATGCTTACATGGAAGGAACAGCATATGCTTACATGGAAGGAACAGCTTGATTTATGTCTATATTAATTATTTTATGTATTTCCAACTTGATAGAAATTTTATTAATATCAGATTTTCTTATATTGCTCAGTGTGCAGAATTCGAACTTCTGACCACATTCGGAAATAAATAATTTGCATAAACGAAGAAGTAGGTTTAAAAAATTACAATTTTTGAATCATAATTAGAGAGTTTCGGCTTTTGTAATTTACCACTTATGTGTCAGAAAAGACCAGCATCCTGGGTTCTCAGATTTTTAGACTGATTTGAAAATGCAAAGTATCCTGTATCACGGTAGTGAGCTTATGCAAGATGTAATCGGAAGTCATGTGTTCATGCAAATTTATTACCTTGAATATGTACTTAAAAGAATAAGCAATCCGGGTAAAAGACCTATGTATTCGTTCTTTTTGTTTTCATTTTAGGGGTACATATATTCCAAAATGTTTTCCTATTCAGAGAGATGCCTGGAGTCTCCTTGGTTACGAGTAATGCATCTCAGTTTTTCTCTGATGCTTTCAATGTGTTGCGAAATTGAAGCATTACCTGTTTGGTTTTATTTTCTCTTTTCAGGTGTATTACAGAAAGGCGACGGAGCGACCATCTATTTCCGTCAGCAGCCGAGAGTGATCTCCATTCTCATGGGCAACGGCCAGCCTCGTCCTCTACTCTGTCCGGACTGTAATGGACTGGCACGTGACAGCAGACTCTTGTCCCCAGTGGCCTTGACGAGCGGACCTGACGGCAGCGTCTACGTTGGCGACTTTAATCTCGTGCGCAGAATAACGCCGAATAATCAGGTCTACACAGTATTCAGGATGAAGTGAGAATCATCATTTTTTTTTTCGGTTTACTGATCCCTTTCCCCAGAGTGAATGTGAAGAAAGCGTGTATATTTATTTCTCTTGCTACCAGTAGCAAAAATGTCAATTATATTGATGTGCAGATACAAGAAAAAACAAGTTCTACTTACATCGTGGCTACTAATACAAAAGCTACTATAATAAATGAGATAGTACTTCTAGATGAGAGAAGTACACTGAATTATATTATCAAGGCTACTGATATAAAACATACTGAAGCAAATGTGATAGTACAAAGACTAGAGAAGCACGCTCAACTACAATCAATCAAAATGGGAAAAAAATCTAATACGTTCTGTCACCATTATGCAGCATGTATCTACACTGATGTCCAAAATTAAGGTCACAAACACATATTCTGTGATATCTTGAAAACTAAATGGTTTATTGCAATGAAATTTGGTACAACATGCCTCATACTATGAGACATGCAAGAGCAACATAACAAAATGAAGAGGAGGTAAATTGCGTGCGATATGCAAATTAGGCCAAAAACAGTCCAAACATGATGCATCATATCTCGAGAACTGTCGGGCTCATAGGAAGTGTTGCCCCCCCCCCACACACACACACACCCCGCATAGCTTAATGTCACACAACGAGCCCTCATACTGTAAATGAGGTTGTTGATAACAGCTTGTGGCAACAAATCCCATTCTTCTAAAAGCGCGGATTTTAACGCCTGGAGGGTCCAGGAAGGGGGTTGACGTCCTGATTGCTCTTCCTAGAGCATCTCAAACATGCTCTATAGGATGTAGGTCCGGCGACTTTGCTGGCCACACCAAGCGGCGAATATCCTCTCCCTCCAGAAAATCGTCGACAAGCTGAGCTCTGTGTGACCTCGCGTTATCGTCCATAAATAAAGTTTGGTCCGGCAGCCCCCCCCCCCCCGGAAAAGACTCACATAAGGTTCAACGACCTCATCCCTATAGCGCTGTGTGGTCACCGTGCCCCCATTGAAGACTTGCAGTGGTGTACGGCCGTCCAACATGATGCCTGCCCACACAAGGATTTCACTTCCACCAAAGTGGTCGATTTTCCTTATGTTGGAAGGATGATAGCGCACCCCACGCTGTCTCCAGATGAAGACTCGTCGAGAATCACTTTGTGTACCTAATCTCTACTCATGACAGAAAAGTACACGGCCCCAATCTTGCTGTGTCCAAGAAAGTTGAGTTTGGCTCCACGACAGACGGGCGATCTGGTGGGGGACACACACACACACCACTGGTCGGCAGGCGTAAAGGGCTTTATCTGCTAGGCGTCTGTATACAGTTTGCCTCGAAATTGTTGTTCCAGTCGCAGCAGCGAGGTCCTGAGAGAGGTCTCTAGCCGTCATTTGTCTATGGCGTTTGGCAGTTCATGCCACGTAACGATCCTCCGCAGGTGTCATGGCTCTTGGACGGCCTTGGCCGGGCCACCTGGTGATGGTTCCCGTTGTTCGGAGTTGGTGCCGTAACCTGGATACCACCTTTCGTGACACCTGTAACCATCAAGCGACCTCCGCTTGAGACTGACCAGCGTCAAACCTGCCGATGGCTCTCCACCTCAGTCCATCGTCTAAACAATTCCGAGCACTCATTTCAACTGAAATCAGTCAATCTTGCGACTTTTGTTGCAAGAAACACAACTCTGAAGACGAAATTCGCAGATGCACAAAACTGTCACTTTCGCGTTCTCTTACCAAACCAACCGTTTAACAAACATCCGAAAGAAAATCCATATAGTAACTAGTAATTCATATAGAAAACAGAACATTAGGGAACTGGTTACTAATATGCATTTTCTTTCGAAAAATTCCGAAAGAAAATCCAAATTAGTAACCAGTTTCCTGATATTCTGAATGCAAATATGAGCCACTACAATACTCGTTGAGTAAATGGGTAACACATTACAGCCTTCCGTATCACATCACTTCAACCCTTTAACCGGCTGGAATGAATTAACTCGGGGTTAGCAAAATAGGCTGAAATCTGCTCCAACGAATATATTCGCTGTCTAAGAAGTGACCAAACGTGGCTGGAACTAGTGAGCATGCGCATCAGAAAGTGTTGCTTTCCCCCGTAGCTTTGTTATCCAAAGTTGTCATTTAGGAGGATACTCGACACTACTCCTTTCTGACTGATTACCTGACAAAATGGCTAAAATAATGGCGACGAAAATCAGGCAGGAGAGAGAGAAAAGAGAGAGAGAGAGGGAGCGAGAGAGAGAGCAGAGACTTAAGTCACTCTTTTCTACCCAGTGCCAGAATGTTCGCGTCAGGAGTACTGTACTAGCACTTCCCCATCATGATTTGGGTCATGGAGCAGAGGACAAAGGTCTACAAGGGAATAGACTTTAAATCTATCATAAGTGACAGGTTTATGTACTATACTGCGTAGATGAGAGGGTGAAAGGAGTTACTTTGCCGTAGTTTTCGTAAACCTCGGCAGCTATGTGAACATTTTTCTTTGGGGACATCAGGAAACTTTCGGCATCGTTTGGTTCAGGTAAATCGGCCGCTTAAAGGGTTAAACATCCGAAAGAAAATCCATATAGTAACCAATAATCCATATAGAAAGAAATCCATACAGTAACCAGAAAATGAAGGAACTGGTTTCCAATATGAATTTTCTTTCGAAAAATTCCGAAAGAAAATCCATATTAGTAACCAATTCCCAGATTTTCTGAATGCAAATGTGAGCCACTACAATAGTTGAGTAAATGGGTAACACATTACAGCCTTCCATATCACATCACTTTAAACATCCGAAAGATAATGCATATAGTAACCAGTAATCCATATAGAAAGAAATCCATATAGTAACCAGAAAATTAGAGAACTGGTTACCAATATGAATTTTCTTTCGAAAAATTCCGAAAGAAAATCCATATTAGTAACCAATTCCCAGATTTTCTGAATGCAAATGTGAGCCACTACAATAGTTGAGTAAATGGGTAACACATTACAGCCTTCCATATCACATCACTTTAAACATCAGAAAGATAATGCATATAGTAACCAGTAATCCATATAGAAAGAAATCCATATAGTAACCAGAAAATGAGGGAACTGGTTACCAATATGAATTTTCTTTCGAAAAATTCCGAAAGAAAATCCATATTAGTAACCAATTCCCAGATTTTCTGAATGCAAATGTGAGCCACTACAATAGTTGAGTAAATGGATAACACGTTACAGCCTTCCATGTTCGTTCATCCGAGCGCAATAAATACTGCGGGGTAGTTAGAGGCGACAGCAGTCAACTCGTCACCTTTGCTGCCTTGACGACGCTTCCGAGAACAGTAATGAATGAGCAGATGCACGCTGAACTGCGCATGCGCAAAACAGTCTTTCGGGGCTGGTCGGCTTTCTGTTTCACATTAGCAATTTTGCTTCCGCGTCATCAGAGAGTGAGTGGCGGCTGATTTTCGTTTGTGGAGTTACGCAAGCTGTAAGGGTTCGCTCGTGTAAATAAAATGAACAAAGGGACTTTTTATTGGAATACCCACTTAGTTTATTAAGGGATGAAGAAAAAACCGTTAAAAAAGACATGGGCCTGCATCCACCAAATATTTGCTTGGTGCAAAAACATAAGAATCTGTTTAGAATATTTAATGTTGAGTTATGGCAAAATATCTTGGTTAACTGAGAGCGAAAACAAACATACTTTGTTTTGTTTCTACTGTTTTTTATATTATACAAATAAAATTTCAACTTCATTCTATGTGGTTAAGTATGATTTCAGCAGGTGACATTTGGAAACCTCACAATCCACTGAAATTATATTTCACAAACGGAAGGTTTAGAGTATTTTTTTAAATATTTAGCCCTAGATAAACTTTAGGTCACCCGACGCCACTGCAAAACACTGATTTCGAAGTGCAGTGGCAATTTAATTAGAGTTAAATATTACATGTTAAATAGTGTACTATAAGCATAGTTTTTCATAAATTACAGAAACAACAGGGGACAGACTGCCATTAATCCCGTGAAGCATAAGTACTATGAGGAAAAAAGATGTAGAGTCTCAGGAAGTTTAATTACTACATTTTTCGAGACATAAGACGATACGTTTTGCTTCAAATGTCCGGGCCTTGACTTATATGCTGCATCGACATGCCAATTAAAAATTCTCAATGAAAAACAAAAATAATATTGTGCCTTTTAAGTAGTGATACAAACCAAGCAGCCTAAAAGGCAATATTACGTTCTTAAGAAACCATTCCGAAAATATATGAAATGTTATGTTCCGTTCACTAGAGAACTTGTTTAAAAGCTTCTGAAATGGAAATTTCCGGTCAGCATAAATATTAAAACTGCCGTGATCGATTTGGATTGGCAACTGTTGTATGTTAATTGCATCCTCCTAGCTATCCCTCCAAGACCATGTGGCCTGGCTCCGTCTGGTTTTGTAAAGCCGCTAAAACTACAATGGGTGCATCTCACTGAACTTACAGGGATTAAAGCTCTGAAACACGTTGCTACCACGCAGCTGATTGGCTAGTGACAATTGTGTTGACAGGCGGCTGCGCATGCGCTTTAAGAATAGCAATTACCAACTGCTAGCGAAGGCAGTCTTGTTCCGCTCTGCCGGTTCCTCAACTGTAGCTCTCAACTTAATTAAAATCAACTATTATTTCCATTATTATGCTGATCTTACTTCATGTTTCCGATTAAAATAAAAATCACTTTTGGTTTCTGATATCCATCGGACTCGTGAGAAGGCAGCGAACAATAACTCACGTAGTAAGAAACATCACACTGATCTGGCACACTCTCGTGACCTTGGTTTTATTTTTCACAGTTGTGCAGAGGCTTCTTCAACTGTTCGGTAAGAGGGAAGGAATGCCGTAGCATCAGTTCATAAAATGTTGAATTCCGTAATATTTTTTTTTTTTATGAAATTCAACTTTTTTCCAAAAAATCAAAAAGTGAGGAAGCTACCTCACTTTCTCCTGCTTTTAATATTTACTGAAACGTTAAATGTAGTTACAGAATTTCAGAACACTACTGGTATTTGTTCTGGTATCTCCTCATACTCATAATCCACTTATCTCTGAATGAAGATGTGGAAATTGAGAAACTGAACCCATTCGACGTATATTCCACGTTGACTTAAAAGTCGAAAAATATCGTAATCCTAATGCTTCTATAACCTCCAAGTAACTGTAAAATCTCACGAATACATGCATGCAGTGGCGGCTTGTCTATAGAGACACATGAACATGAACTCTACCCAATATTTTTCAGGAAATTTTACCAGGTTAACGAAAAAATGTACGCTTTAAAAAATTCTGCGAGTGTGAAGATTACATTGAAAACATAATGAACTAATATGTTCTTACGTGAATCTTCAAATCAGAGACTACAGTCTTCGTGATGCTTACATACATTAAGGAAATACGATGTTTGTCACAAATATTTTATTTTTCAAGTCGACCTAGGTTTAGCTGGGCTGTGGCCTAGCTTTTTGAACAGATGGAATTTCTGAACATGGGCAGCCAACTGTTACCTATATTATGGGAAATTTACATGCTTCAGTTTGAAGAACAGCTTTTCCAGCTAGTGAAATTTGATTTATGGATACGCTATGTAGATGATACTTTCGTTCCACAGAGAGGAAATGAATCTGAAATTCCAAACTTAGTCAAACTGATAAATTCCATTGATCCTCATATTCAGTTCAGCGACGTGACTGAAAACAACGCTTGCATACCATCCCTTGACGTCCTGCTTACATGCTCAAATGGATCTCACGTAACTACAATTTATCTGAAGCCTTTCGTTGTTCACTCGGCTCCACATGCCAAGGCAATTTATACTTGGCAACAAAAACTCAGTGCATTTTACAGTTGCGTACATCGCGCAATACATAAACGCTCGGATAAAGATGGTTTGAAAAAAATGTTTACTTCCTTAAACTTGTTCTAGTACAGCTACGATACAAGGCTCTAAGAAAATTCCGGAAACAGAAGCAACTCTCCCCGTTAACTCCTGTGATGCGCCCATTACGAGAGAATTTTGCCATTGTTCCATTTTCCCATGACTTTGCCTTCAAAAGTTCTCAAGACTTAATTTTAAAGTTATTCTTAAACCCATAAACAAAATGAACTTTTTTGTGTATCAAAGAACTATTTCGAAAATAAAAACTCTCGTGGAATTTATCAAATCATATGTGAATGTGGCGCTTCGTATACAGGACAGACCCGTAGAGCTTTACGTCTTCTATTGAAGGAGGATAAGACCTACATTCGAAACTGTGACCTAAAGACATCGTCGATGGCTAAACGCTGTTACGAAAATTATTATAAATTTCTCTTTGAAGAAGCGAAACTAATCGACAAGACAGATTCTGCAACCACCAAACGTGATATTCTGGATCATAAATTTCTCCTTGAAGAAGCGAAACTAATCGACAAGACAGATTCTGCAACCACCAAACGTGATATTCTGGATCATAAATTTCTCCTTGAAGAAGCGAAACTAATCGACAAGACAGATTCTGCAACCACCAAACGTGATATTCTGGATCATAAATTTCTCCTTGAAGAAGCGAAACTAATCGACAAGACAGATTCTGCAACCACCAAACGTGATATTCGGGATCATAATTTTCTCCTTGAAGAAGCGAAACTAATCGACAAGACAGATTCTGCAACCACCAAACGTGATATTCTGGAAGCTTTCCGCATATACTATTAGAATTATTCGCAACTTATTAACAGCATGCAGTTCACACCCTTTCTATCATGCGCGTGGAAGCAACTGACAAAAACCCGTGACTGTAAACACCGTTGATAATATCATATACGATTTGAATATTTTTACGTGTCATTCTACCTGATGACGCTAGGCCAGAGCCCAGCGAAACCCAGGTTGACTTGAAAAAAATATTGTGTGTTAGAAACCTTTTATTTCTTTAATATACGTATGTACACTATGTAGACAAAAGTAATTGGACTCTGTATGTAAGTAGAAAAACAGTATTGTATTTGCATCAGTAGCAGGTAGGTCTTCTATTTCCAGAGATTACAGCAGCCACCCGTCGAGGTAAACTGTCAAAAAGTGCACGAAGTACGGACAGCGAGATGTTGCTCCATCTCGCCTTGAGTACATTGACCAACTCTGTCAGTGAAGAAGGTCGTGTTGGTCTAGACCTCACCTGTCGTTCAAGTACATCCCATAGATGTCCAATAGGATTGAGCTCTGGACTTTGAGCAGTCAACTCCATCCGAGAGACCTGATTTTCCTCATACCTCTGCATTATAGTCCTGGAAACATGACAAGGGGCATTGTCGTCCTGGAAGAAGCAATCGTCTTGTCCGTAGAACTGCCACAATGTTGGGAGAATTGACTTATCCAGGATATCTCCATACAGCACAGGGTTCGTGGCGCCACGAATAACTACCACTAGACACACATCGTACCAGATAAAACAGCGCTATACTAATCCTACTGCCTCTGTGCTTCACAGCCGCCACTGTTCACTCCGGAAATAGACGTTCTCTGGGTAGCGGCCAAACCCAGACACATCCATCCGAACGGAACAATGTGAAGCGGGATTCGTCGCAAAATAACACCTGCCGCCATTGCTCCAATGTACAATTTTTGTGCTGTTGACACCATCATAGCCGCGCGGCTTTATTCGTCTTTCTGATGAGAGGTTTATGGGCGGCGGCTCGGCCATGATACCCGAGTGCAGTGGCCTCTCTTTGAAGTGTCTTTGTAATGAGAGGTTTATGGGCGGCTGCTTAGCCATGATTCCCGAGTGCATTGGCCTCTCTTTGAAGTGTCTTTGTAGAGACCATAACATCTGTGGCCATCTGGAACTCAGATCAATCGTGTATTAGTCGGGACCTGGTTTTTCGGATTTCTCCCTCTGTGGCACCCTCCGGTCCCTGGGTTGCAGTTTCGTGGGTCTTCCAGGGCGAGGTGAAATACCTGCAATGTCCCGTCTTGTTCCACTTGTTGATGACAAAGGCCACAGTCGATTTATCGACCTGTATGACATCAGCAGTGTTTCTTATGGTCATACCTCCAATTGATCAGCCTATCATAACGTCCTTTTCAAACTCAAGAAGCTGTCTCCTGCTATCCATTTTATCAGCGACTGATTTGAGCGATACGATACGATACGATACTTGAAGAAGTTTTAGGAAGAGTCTCTCTGACTCCAGGTTTAAAACTACTCTTAGAAATAGGAAGCTAGGAGATCTGAGTAAGAGGACTCAACAGGAAAGATAAACAGAAAAATGAGTAAAAAGAGAGGGTGACATATCTTTCAAACTGTAAACCGTGTCACCAGACTGGGGGGAAGGGGAACCACAACACCACCCGGCCTCCGACGCACCAGGGAATGACTGAAACTCAGAGACCAAATCCAATGCCGGAGCAGTAATAAATTCTCACCATCGCGATGCCAATCTGAAAAAAAAGATAATTTGAGCGTATTCCCGCTGACTTTTTTATACCTTATTGGCCACGTGCCTGCTGCTGGAGCACACCATTGCGCCTGCGTGAGGGTGTCCAATCACTTTTGTCTACATAATGCATGTATGTTATTATGTGTTCTGAAAAGCGCTATTAAGGCTGTGAAAACATCTTGCGTTCCCTCTCAGTTAAACACTCAAGATTTTCCAACCAGGGTTCGCAGCTGTATTTATAAGGGTTGCTAAACACCAAAAGAGAATAAATCTAATAAATAATCCCGTTTATTGTCATAAAGAGGCAAAGCTTGCGGGAAGTGTATTCCTTTGCCTATTTATGCCAATAAACGGAATTATTTACTAGATTTACGCAGGGTTCATTTACAACCTTGAATTTTATTTCCCATGAGGACAATCTCCTGCTTTTCTGGCTCAGGAGTATTTGAGCAATCAAGCACTCTACTAGGATCTAACTGGTGCTTGGTAGAAAATCATTGGAAAAAACTTACACGATGCCCATTCTCTCATTATTACAGGAAAAAACTGCAGTCTCTCTCTCTCTCTCTCTCTCTCTCTGCTATGCCTTGCGTTAGTCAGTCACTGGATTATTTTAGTGCAATTCTTCTGTTTCATTGGTGGAACAGTGTCAATGATAGTTCAATATCCTTATAGAAATAATGAAATATGAGAAGCTCAATGATTGTCTTCTTATTCATGAATACTGTTGATAATTTGCTGAAACATCTGCTCTTCTAGCATTCATTGGAACATAAATTGGAAATCAAATGACTGCGTAGACCTACTTCATATCTTAAATAATAGAAAAAGAATAAAGATAAAAATAATTAATGAATCAGGAAGTTCAGTTCCAAAACAAAGAATAAGGATGAATGGATATGCGGCTGTGACAAAAAATCCTGTACTTGGTTTCCCACCTAAATTGTTTATGGGCGAAATTTCAGGTCTACAACTAGTGTGAAAGATTTTCAATATTTTTTCTACAAAATTCAGAAGAATATGCCCTCTGCACAGAAGAATAATGTACTGATTTTGACTGCCCTTTGGAGGGAAAACATAAGGTCGTAACTAGATCCTAATTATAGATGGCAAATTCAACAGAAAAACAAAAAAGTTAAAAACAATCCACTTATGTTGTCACATGTCAGAAACTTTTTTTTTTTTTTTTTGGTGGAACATTTGCACTTGCTTTACGAGAATGTGATGAATCGGACTCGGCGTTTAATATCGGATTTTGTTTTTTATTATGACTATGTCAAGGATTTATCGTAGTTCATTTAGCATGTGTTATTTAAAGTCCATGAAGTAGACATAACATTCATACACTCATCGTCAAAAAAATAGTTGCACCCAGAAGAACGTGTCGGATTGCAATGCTCTTCGGGAGGAAGCTAAAGGTTACCAGGTATAATACATGCTTAAACATTGACACTGGTATGTGTAATATGTATTGAGCAACACGCCAATAAGTAGTGCCTCTCAGTATGGCGTCGGGCCGTCATGTTTGCTCACACAGCATGCCAGACGTCTTGGCATGGAGTTGTACAAGTTCCTAACGGTGTCCTGCGATAAGCCATCCCATGCAGCTTGAATCTTCTCACGCAGTTCCTGCAGATTGTGGGGTAGGGGTGAAGTGTGGATAGCGTGTCCAATAGCATCTCACATATTTTCAATCGGCGATAGGTCTGGCGATGCGGCTGGCCATGGCAGAGTATCAGCCTTTTGAAGGTAAGCTCTCGAGACAGGAGTAGTATACGGACGAGCGTTGTCCTGTTGGGAAATCCTACCGGAGTGAGCGTTTAGAAAAGATAAGGCCACTGGTTGCAGGACCTCATTAACGTAACGTTGGGCTGTCAAAGTGCCTATAACGAACACCAAAGGTGATCAGGCATCATAGGAAATTGCACCCCACACCATGACACCAGGCCTTGTGGACGTGTGACGCTCCACAACAAACCGTTCAACTTGGCGCTGACGATGGTGCCTCCACACACGAATTCGGTGGTCGTCTCCTCCAAAACCAAAGCGAGACTCGTCACTGAAGATGACCTCTGCCATTCTGCATGGCTCCATGACAGTATGGCACGACACCATTGCGATCTTTGGAGACAATGCACTTTTGTTACGGGCTGTCGTCGTAACAGTCAGCGAGCGTGTAGTTCTACGTCGTGCAACCGTCTGATAATGGTGTTGGCACTAATCGGATGATGCAAAGAGGGCTCCACTGCTCGCTGAATATCCGCAATCCTGGCTGTTCAGTCACTCCACGCATGTCGGACAACCCGTCGGTCCTCTCTCTCTCTCTCCGTGGTTCGTCTATGTCTCCCAGACCCTTTATGCCGCTGCTGCGTTCCTTGTTGTATTCACTGCTGCAAACACCGTGATATCCGCACGACGATCGACAATAAGACCATCCGCTTCCCGGAGCCCGACGATGCGGTCCCTTTCGAACTCCTCTAACTGCTCGAATTGCTTCCGAACTTTTCTCCGAGGCATACTTCACTTGCAAAAGATGCAACCAACACAACAGCACGAGCGCAACGGTACGACCTTATATAGCCGGTAAGGCACAGGGCTACGACCCCTCTTTGATTGTGTCACATGCGCGGCCCAGCGTGATACTTGAATCATTTGCATGTCTCATGGTGTCAAACATACCCACCAAGTTTCATTTCTGTCGGTTGATTCCTTCTGGGTACAACTATTTTTTTGACGATAAGGGTATTTCTGGTCTTGCTATGTTGTCAGCTTGTCTTTTTCATTTCTAGGACTTCTGATGTATCCAGCCAGTATCACTTAACGTTAAGTCCAACAGATGGTCACCTTTACATTTCTTCCCCGGAACATCACAAGATTTTAAGGGTACACTCACTGGACAAAGTCGAAGATCCTGATTCGAACTTCGACGTTGTAGTTGGAAGTGGCATCAGATGTCTTCCCAGAGACAAGAATAATTGCGGAGATGGTAAACCGGCTTTGGAAGCGCATTTATCTTATCCAAAAGGTAAGATCGTGTAACTCTACCATTCTATTGTTTTTTAAGTTTTTTACGCTTTTCTGGAAAAAAAGAATGAAATCTTACTCTATTGTAATGCGTAAACTGGTCTTTCCAGGCTCAACATTTGACAATGCGTTTCTCTTCCCAATTTTCTCTCTCGTACGATACGTAAAACAATTAAAATTGGCACTGTTGAATTCCTGCATTCAATTCGTGAATATAAAGTTGGAAATGAATGTAATTTGAAAGGACATAATAGGTTTTCAAGAAGTATAAAACAACTCCAAACTGAACCCGTGTACAATTCACAAATGCGTAAAACAAATAATGGAAGCGAGCAATGCGAGAGGCAAAGACACTATTCGTTTCCTTTTCGCAGCAGAAGATGATTGCAGAGGTGTGGTTTTCACTGGATTAAAAATGAGCCTCGCCAACGATGGGCTTACGGTCAGTTAAACGTAACTTACACTGAAGAGCAATTGAATTAGATACCGCTGGCGTTATGCAAATGTGGCGCTGTGGGCGGCCCTGTAAACGGAAACGACATGACGTATGCAGCGATCCGACAATATAAGTAGTGATGCGACGGGAATCAGTAAGAGTCGGTCGCAGTATAGGTAAGACGAAGCATCTAAACGCATTTGATCGTGGGCAAATTGTCGGTGTCCGACGAATGGGTCACTCCATCTCGGAAGTCGTGCAGACACTGGGATTTTCACGAGCCACTGTATCACGGGTGCACCAGGAGTTCATCGAATCCAGTAAAACCATTTCTGCAAGGGCCAACTGCCGTGGACAACACCTTGTGGATGAGCGGGGTCATCGTCGGCTAACTCGCATTGTAACAGCGGATAGGCGGGCCACAGTGCAAGAAATCACTCGGGAATTTAACGCTGGTGCACAAAAAACGTGTAAGCATCCACACCATCCAGAACCATCTCCTCGCTATGGGGTACAGAAGCCATCGTCCCACGAGGGTGCCGCTGCTGACCGCACATCACAGGGTGCAGAGACTAGCATGGGCTCGGGAACATCGCCACTGCACCCTAGACATGTGGGAAAATGTTGCCCTGACTGATGAGTCGAGATTCACGTTGGTACATGCGGATGGCAGGATACGAGTACGGCGCAAACCACATGTAGCGATGGATCCTTCTTGCCAGTAGGGTACTCTTCAAGCTGGTAGGGGTGGCATTCTCGTCTGGGGACTGTTTACGTGGACTGAAATGGGACCACCTGGTAGGTGTGACATCGTCCCTCACAGGTCAACTTTACCGGGATGTCCTGGACGACCATTTGCTCTCGTTTGTGCGTGTTCAACATACCACTGGGGACCTCATCCTGCAACAAGACAATGCAGCTCCCGAATTGTATCCGAATGGTTGGATGAACACTCCACCGACGTGACCTCGCTTCCTTGGCCAGCTAGGTCACCTGACCTCAATCTCATCGAGCACATTTGGGATGCCATCGAGAGAGATGTTCGAGGCTCTGACCCCCTCCATCAAATCTTCGTGAACTGTGGGAGCTTGTTCAGGGGTCGTGGATCCGTATGGCTTTCCAACGCTTCCGGTGTCTTGTCGAGTCCATGCCGAGACAAATCACAGCCGTCATCAGGGCGAAAGGTGGTGCTACACGTTTCTAGACAGGTATCTCTAATTCAATTGCTCTTTAGCGTATTTTTGCATGGTGAATCTTTTTTTTTTCCTAATTTGTTTTTTTCACCTGCATTACAAAGGAATATGTTTGCTTCTGGGTTTAGCGACCACAATGAGAAACTCAATGGGCTATTAGAAGTCGCCTGTCCCAGATTTCGGACCTCTGGTTCCAGTAAAGTAGGAGAGCCAGTGCTGTAAGACCAACACACAAGTCATGCCTTTCCCAGAACTTCGAAACCAGGCCTACTTGAAAGAACGGCCAGCATTTAGACCACTGTGCCACCCTGGTGGCAGGAAAGAAATATGGACCACAGCCATTATGGCCACCAACTTAATAGCGTGCATCATCTTGCAACCGGCGTGGTATCGCTACAATATATCGTTGAAGGGGTACTTAGGGATCCATGCAAGCTCAATGGAACGACGTTCATTTGTTCAGCGATGGAGCAATGCACTGGTAAGGATCGTCGAATGCTGGGTTCACTGTATCCTATAAATGTTCGGCGGGATTTCTGCACATTAACGATTTGACCCAGGGCTTCTCAGATCATTGCCCAAAGCATTACACTTCCTCCACCAGCTTGTTTTAGTCCCACTGTACATCCTGGTGCCAATACTCTCTCAGGTAAACGACACACAGGTTCCCGGATGTCCACATGATGCAACAGGAAACGAGATTCATCGGTACAAGTGGCCTTCTTCCAAACATTCAAGGTCCAGTTTTGATGCTCGCGTGCTCATTGTAAACGCTTTCGTCGGTGAGGCGAGGTTAGTGTGAGTACTCGGAGCGTCCCGCTGCTACGCAGTCCCATTTTCAACAGGCTTCGATGTATTGTGTGCCATGACACAATAATCCCGTCACTAGCATTCAAATTACCGATGGATTACGCAGCAGTTTCGCTTTTTGTTGGCTCGTAAATTGCAGGATAGCCTTTGCTCACTTCCAGTATCGATGAGCAGTGGACGGGTCACACCTTAGCGACAGTTCGTGGTCCACATTTTTCAAGGTACTAACCCCGTCTGAACGTAAGAACCCCACAAACGTTACCATCTCGGAATATTCTGACTCAGTCGTCTGGTCATTACAATTAGGCGGTTACCAAGCTCGCTGTCTTTCCGAGTTGAAGAATAATAATAACACTGATTAACAGAGCTCAGTATCTGGTGTTATTTATATCGTCTCATGACCTTCACATGCGTCTTTGTTAACCTGCATGTGCTTCGATATGCTTAAAGACGCGCTGGTCACAATGTTTTGGTTATTTGGGGTATATACACTGCTGGCCACCTAAAATTCAACACCAAGAAGGAAGCATCCGATTGGCCTGAAATTCACAGCATGTGTCGCCCGCGAGAGGACATGTAAACGATTAGTATTGCAGGGCGTATGCAAATCATGTCCTCCCGGCACGCCACTGAGAAGCACTATAAGAAGGGTGCACAGAAGGCAGGGTGGAAGTAGTGGAAGTGTGTTGTGCTGCCGAACCTGTGCGAGGGAAGCTTCCGGATGCCTCGTCGCAGAATACGGCAGTCATTCCAGCACGTTTCGGAGTTAGACAGAAGAAGAATAGTGGCTTATCGCTACAGCGGTTTATCGTACCGAGACATCGGCGCCCGTGTGGGACGACATCCAGCCACAGTGAGGCGAGAATGGATTCGGTGGGTGCAGGAGGGAGGGACGGACGGACCGACGTGAGCGATTGCCGCACCCGCGGCACACCACCGAACGAGAGGACCGGCATGTCGTGTGGCGGGCATTTACGACTCGCACTGCCACATCACGAACGTTAGCGCAGGAATTAGAGTGTGTTGCGCAACAACCTGTGTCAGCACGTATACCGTTTGATGTCGTCTGCAGGAGCGGGGACTTGTCGCACGGCGCCCATTGCTCCGATTACCATTGACGTTACACCACCGGCGATTGCAGCGGCAGTGGGCCGTTGAACACCGCACCTGGACTACAGAATGGCACGATAGTCTTCTCCGACGAATCCCGCTTCTGCTTGCAACACCACGATGGTCGGATCCGCGTGCGGCGGCACCGCGGTGAGAGACTGTATGACGCCTGCATTATGCATCGCCATACCGGTCCATCGCCTGGCGTTATGGTTTGGGGCGCAATTGGATATGACACCCGCACCCCTCTGGTACGCATTGCCGGTACACTCAGCAGCCACCGCTACATCTCCGACGTTTTGGAGCCTGTAGTCCTCCCTTACCTGGAGGACCTTCCAGCGGCCACTTTTCAACAAGACAATGCGCGCCCGCACGTGACACGCATCGTGCAACAATTCTTCATAGCCCACCAGGTGTCACTGCTGCCGTGGCCCGCCTGTTCTCTGATATGTAGCCTGTCGCACACGTCTGGTAGATGATCGGCAACCAAGTGGCCCGGCAAGCCCCACCTGCGGCTACGCCTGATGAACTGTGGCAACGTGTGGAAGCAGCCTGCACCGACATACACCAAGCCCACATCCAAATGCTCTTTCGTTCGATGCCGCGGCGTGTAGCTGCCAGCCATGGGACCACCCGAACTATTGATGTCTCCGTGTTCTGCAAGTCGCACGGGCCTGTAAGCTGAATCATTTCATTTTTGTATCCGTTGTTATGTGTCCAGTAAATCGGGCTTTGCTATCTCGTGTCCTTCTTGGTGTTGCATTTTGGGTGGCCAGCAGTGTATATTCAGTTTCCTTTAAATCAATCCCCCTAGAGGCCCGTTCAACACCTCGCTTACATCCTGAGCAATTACCAAGCATTTACGATGCTAACAAGGTTTTAATGGCTACGTGGTCACAGTAAGGATCTATGATATGTTAGTGAAAATCCTCCAAATGCGTGGCGTCAGTGAATAAACAAATACATCACTCTTTCCACGTTTTTCTAACCCACAGCAACCGAAAAATTGGTATTCGGTCACGGCCGGAGAATTGAATCCCGGATCTCTCGATATCTAGCCGAGTGCGATGGAGCCCTAATGCCCACCAGATGCAGACGTCTGAGTAGCTGAGCCCATCTTACGGATTTATGTTATCAGAAGCTGAGTGAAAAACACATAGCGCCGTGGATTGTTGTCCACCGTGGTGTAAGGCTAACGCGCTCGGATAGCTATCGAGAGATCCGGGATTCATTTCCCCGGCGGTGACCTAATAACAATTTTTCGGTTGCTGTGTGTTGGTAAAACTTGGAAAGAGCGATGTATTTGTTTATGATATGTTAGAAAATTAATGATACGTTTCAAGTCTTCAACCCAACAATGACATTATCCTGAAATGAAAAACATTGTCTCTTTCTTCAGGAAAGTGCCAAACTCGTTCCCATTGACTACATTTTATTAATCTACTGATCCATAAAAAGGTTTTGTTAATAAGACGTATTTAATTTGTAAATAATTTTATTGTTCTCCAGTTTTGAACTGTTCAGTTTTCTTTTTTGTTGTTGTTCTTTTTTGTTTTGTTTTTCCGTAATTATTCGGAATATTTTCTGGGTTACTAAAACTACTAGAGAGGAAATACACTCATGGACAATGACATTTGAGCCCCAAGGAAGAAGCATGGGATTGAACTGAAATTTTATGGACGTTATAACGAAGTAAATTTCTCCGTCATTTCTGCCCACGCCAGGATTCGAACCCGGATCTCCTCATTCCGGAATAAGTCGCTCTACCAATTGAGCTACGCGGACGTTTATTGTGATTGCTATCTGCCTTTATGTCGTGTGCGTCCTGCTGGCAGGTACGTCACAACGTAATGATACAGATGAATGATACACACGATGGCAAAAACCGAGCTGCAGGACAATTACAGAGGGATGTGTGGCACGCAGTTCGGTCATCTTCAATAGCGCGTCGCACCACCTCGTGCGGCGATACATGCTGCAATACGGTCCGGCATGGAGACGAACAGACGCCTGATGATGTCCTGCGGCAGACTGGCTCACACGTGTTGGGCTGTATGCGCCAAATTCCGGATAGTGTGGCACGGCGGCAGCCGGCGTTTCAACTGGTCCCACACGTGTTCGATGGGAGACATGTCCGGGGTGCGGGCAGGCCATGAACGTGTCTATACATGACGAAGGCAGTCCTGGGCAACCCGAGCCGTGTGCGGGCTGGCATTATCCTACTGGTATAGTGCACCTGGAATCCCGGCCAAGAATGGGAGCACATGGAGCCGTAGGTACTCATCCACATACTGCTGGCCCATCAATTATCCACGTACCACTACTAGAGCTGATCGGCTATCGTAGGCAATGGCTCCACAGACCATAATGTCTGCAGTGTGGGATATTTGACATTCGATAGCAAGGTTGGGATTGTGCCGTTGACCCGGGGACCTCCACACCCGTACACGATGATCATCTGTCCCCAAAACGAAGCGGCACTCATCGCTAAACATCACACGTCGCCAGTCTGTGGCGTTCCACGTCGCTCTGGCCTGGCACCACTGCACATGGAGGGTGTCACGTCAATTCGTCGCGTGCGTCAATTCGTCGACTACGTCAATTCGTCGCCTGCGTCAATTCGTCGCGCGTCAATTCGTCGACTACGACAATTCGTCGCGCGTCAATTCGTCGCATGCGTCAATTCGTCGCGCGTCAATTCGTCGACCACGACGATTCGTCGCGGACAAATTCGTCGACTACGTCAATTCGTCGACTACGTCAATTCGTCGCGTTTACATTTCAAAATTGCCTTTATTCTTCAGTAAAATAACATTTCTATGTACATGACAATGGAATTCTGCCAATAAATACAGCGGTATATACATCAGCTGGAAAGTTCCAGTGAAACGTAAAACAAAATATTGTTAAAATCATAAAAAAAATTATTTCGCCACGTAGGGCGAAGAAGAGGCAGACAATAAAGCACGAGCGATACAAACGAAAATGTTTACCTACAGTATTGTAGACAGGGCAAGACATGATTCTATACTATGCACAAATTCCAATTAAGCATTACTACCATACTAAAGATTAAACATTAGGTACTAATTCACAGAAATGCAACAGTGATGCCACATTCAAAATTTACAACATATGTACAGAAGTATTCAGTGACAAGGGGAAATAACGCTAAATGTACTCAGAAGGGCATCTTGTTACATTATATTATACACACAGTGACTAATATTTTAAAAAAATATTCAACATAATGAAGGGGACATTGCGTGGGCAGTAAACTGTGCAGAAGGAAGAATTATATACAACAACATAAAACCCAACATCATCGAAGAGAACATGGGAAACATGGTGAGCTATCTTCAATGGCACATTAAAACAGAAAAATCACAAATAGCGAATCACCAAAATTAATACGTAAAAACATGATTTGTTACAGTGAACGTGGGCGACAACAAAATCCCACTTATAGGTTTTGGTTACATACAAAACGAATGCAGGAAAACGTACGATTTCGAACGTCTTGCTCCCTGATCAAATTTATAAAGTTTGGCCACGCAGACAGGATAGGAATATTACGTTTTTCTTTGGCACTAAAAATATTAGACGGTAAACGGTTTTTGGAACGGGGCAGGGCCCGGTTGGACAGAGCCCCCCATATACAAAATTTTCGTAAAATCTACAGTTTTCAATTCAGAACCACCAAATCTGGTATACTATCTCGTGGTATTCTAACTTAGACTGTAGACGGTTTTGGGAAGCGGTTGCAGAGGGCTAACCCACCCCCCCCCTCCCTACAGAATTGCCGTAAGTTAAATTTTTCAATTTAGAACTACCAATTTGGTATATTATCTCATGGTACTCTAACTTAGACGGTTTTTGGAACGGGTCAGGGGCCCGGTTGGTCAGAGCCCCCCATACACAAAATATTCGTAAGATCTACAGTTTTCAATTCAGAACCACCAAATCAGGTATCCTATCTCATAGTACTCTAACTTAGACGGTTGTCGGTTTTTGGAAAGGGTCAAGGCCCGGGGAGTCAGATCCCCCCCCCCCCCCCGTACATACAAAATTTTCGTAAAATCTAGTTTTCATTTCAGAACCATCAAATTTGGTATCATGAAACTCTAACTTAGACGCTAGACGGTTTTTGGAAGGGGTTGGAGCCCGCGGGGTCGGAGCCCCCCCCCTCATAAAAAATTTCGTAAAATCGACAGTTTTCATCTTAGAGCCACCAAATTTGGTATACTATCTTATGGTACTCTAACTTAGACGGCAGACCGTTTTTGGAACGGGTCAAGGCCCGGGGGAGAGCCCCCCCCCACATACAAAATTTTCTTAAAAACTACAGTTTTCAATTCAGAACCACCTAATCTGGTATACTATCTCATTGTACTCTAACTTAGACGCTAGACGGTTTTGGGAAGGCGTTGGAGCCCGGGGGCCAGACCCCCCGAATAAACACTTTTCGTAAAATCTACAGTTTTCCACTACAGTTTTCAATTTAGAACCACCAAATTTGGTATACTATCTCATGGTACTCTAACTTAGACAGTAGACCGTTTTTGGAAGGAGTTGGAGCCCGGGGGTAAAAGCCCCCCATAAAAATGCCGCGTAAAATCTACAGTTTTCAATTTAGAACCACCAAATTTGGCATACTCTCTCATGGTTCTCTAACTTAGACGGTAGACGGTTTTTGGAACGGGTCGGGCACGGGGTCAGAGTCTCTCCGCCCATAAATATTTTTTGTAAAAACTAAAGTTTTCAATTTAGAGCTACCAAATTTGGTATACTATATAATGGTGTTCTAAATTAAACGGTAGACGGTTTTCAGAACGGGTCGGGGCAAGGGTGGTTACCCTTCCCCCTACACACAAACTTTCGTAAAATCTATAGTTTTCAATTTAGAACCACCAAATTTTGTATATTATCTCATGGTACTCTAACTTAGACGGTAGAAGGTTTTTGGAACGGATCAAGACCCGGGGGTAAGACCCCTCCCCCACACATACAAAATTTTCTTAAAATCTTTATTTTTCAATTCAGAACCACCAAATTTTGTGTCATGAAACTCTAACTTAGCGGGAGACGGTAAGTGAAAGCGCAACATTATTAACTTGATTTGTTATGTAAACCTTATAAATACGACCACAGCGATTAAAAGTTACTAAAGAGTCCTTGTAAGTAATATTTTTTGACCGAGTGCAAGTACAATTTACGAAATGTCAACAGGTCAAAATATCTAAATAAGTAGTTTTTAAGAAAATTTTGTATGTGGGGGGCTCTGACCCCCGTGCCTTGACCCGTTCCAAAAACGGTCTGCCGTCTAAGTTAGAGTACCATAAGATAGTATACCAAATTTGGTGGTTCTAAGATGAAAACTGTAGATTTTACGAAATTTTTATGAGGGGGGGGGCTCCGACCCCGCGGGCTCCAACCCCTTCCAAAACCGTCTAGCGTCTAAGTTAGAGTACCATGAGATAGTATACCAAATTTGGTGGTTCTAAATTGAAAACTGTAGATTTTACGAAAAAGTGTTTATTCGAGGGGGGTCTGACCCCCGGGATCCAACCCTTCCAAAAACCGCCCAGCGTCTAAGTTAGAGTAAAATGAGATAGTATACCAAATTTGGTGGTTCTAAATTGAAAACTGCAGATTTTGCGAATTTTTATATGAGGGGGGCCTTACCCCCCGGGTTGCAACCCCTTCAAAAAATCGTCTAGCGTCTAAGTTACATTACCATGAGATAGCATACCAGATTAGGTAGTTCTGAATTGAAAACTGTAGTTTTTAAGAAAATTTTGTATGTGGGGGCTCTGACCCCCGTGCCTTGACCAGTTCCAAAAACGGTCTGCCGTCTAAGTTAGAGTACCATAAGATAGTATACCTAATTTGGTGGTTCTCAGATGAAAACTGTAGATTTTACGAAATTTTTTATAAGGGGGGGGGGAGCTCCGACCCCGCGGGCTCCAAGCCCTTTCCAAAACCGTCTAGCGTCAAAGTTAGAGTACCATGAGATAGTTTACCAAATTTGGTGGTTTTAAATTGAAGACTGTAGATTTTACGAAAAAGTGTTTATTCGGGGGGTCTGGCCCCCGGGCTCCAACGCCTTCCAAAAACCGTCTAGCGTCTAAGTTAGAGCACCATGAGATAGTATACCAAATTTGGTGGTTCTAAATTGAAAACTGTAGATTTTACGAAAAAGTGTTTATTCGGGGGGGGGTCTGGCCCCCGGGCTCCAACGCCTTCCAAAAACAATCTAGCGTCTAAGTTAGAGTACAATGAGATAGTATACCAGATTAGGTGATTCTGAATTGAAAACTGTAGTTTTTAAGAAAATTTTGTATGTGGGGGCTCTCACCCCCCGGGCCTTGACCCGTCCCAAAAACGGTCTGCCGTCTAAGTTAGAGTACCATAAGATAGTATACCAAATTTGGTGGTTCTAAGATGAAAACTGTCGATTTTACGAAATTTTTTATGAGGGGGGGGGGGGCTCCGACCCCGCGGGCTCCAACCCCTTCCAAAAACCGTCTAGCGTCTAATTAGAGTTTCATGATACCAAATTTGATGGTTCTGAAATGAAAACTGGATTTTACGAAAATTTTGTATGTACGGGGGGGGGAGATCTGACTCCCCGGGCCTTGACCCGTTCAAAAACCGACAACCGTCTAAGTTAGAGTACTATGAGATAGGATACCTGATTTGGTGGTTCTGAATTGAAAACTGTAGGGGGCTCTGACCAACCGGGCCCCTGACCCGTTCCAAAAACCGTCTAAGTTAGAGTACCATGAGATAATATACCAAATTTGGTAGTTCTAAATTGAAAACTATATCTTACGGCCATTCTGTAGGGAGGGGGGGGGTTAGCCCTCTGCAACCGCTTCACAAAACCGTCTACAGTCTAAGTTAGAATACCACGAGATAGTATACCAGATTTGGTGGTTCTGAATTGAAAACTGTAGATTTTACGAAAATTTTGTATATGGGGTGCTCTGTCCAACCGGGCCCTGCCCCGTTCCAAAAACCGTTTACCGTCTAATATTTTTAGTGCCAAAGAAAAACGTAATATTCCTATCCTGTCTGCGTGTCCAAATTTTATAAATTTGATCAGGGAGCAAGACGTTCGAAATCGTACGTTTTCCTGCATTCGTTTTGTATGTAACCAAAATCTGTAAACGCGACGAATTGACGTAGTCGACGAATTGACGTAGTCGACGAATTTGTCCGCGACGAATTGACGCGCGACGAATCGTCGTGGTCGACGAATTGACGCGCGACGAATTGACGCATGCGACGAATTGACGAGCGACGAATTGTCGTAGTCGACGAATTGACGTACTCGACGAATTTGTCCGCGACGAATTGACGCAGTCGACGAATTGACGCGCGACGAATTAACGCGCGACGAATTGACGCAGTCGACGAATTGACGCGCGACGAATTGACGTAGTCGACGAATTGACGCGCGACGAATCGTCGCAGTCGACGAATTGACGCAGTCGACGAATTGACGCACGCGACGAATTGACGTAGAACCCACATGGAGGCGGCGAAGTTCCGGTGTTAATGCCATCACACGTAAGGGGCGCTGGGATAGCAGATTCGTTTCCGCGAGGCGTCGGGAAATGGTTCGTGGGCACACAGGAGCCGCTACATCTGCCTGTATGGTGGACCGGTTCTCCTTGGGATCCGTTCGTGCCTCACGTACGATCTGTCGATCCTCTCTACCGGTGGTCCTCCTGGTCTGTCCGGAACCGCTCCGCCGTGTGGCAGTGCCGTCACGTGTCCACTGCTTCCAACACAGTCGGACGGTATGGTCAGAACGATCCACGTGGCGAGCTATACGGAGCGCCGATCACCCTGCGGTTTTCCGCCCAATGATCATGCCTCTCCCAAAGTCCGTAAGTTGCATAAATCGATGTCTCTGGCGTTCACCCGGCATTCTTGTCATTCTATATTCTTGCTTGTGTCGGTCGGTGTTTTGAGCTTTTATGGGGCATCGACTACACGTCGGTTTATAAGGCTGCCGGTTCGTGTTGCAGCGCCACCAATGGTTTTGCGGTCATGCGCACTCTCACGAAACGTGGATCATTTGCACAGCAGCACGCACTCTAGCTATTTGCAAAGTTTCGGGGTTCTGGCAAGTTTTCTTCTAGGTGCGCCAATTTCGTTTTCCGTGAGTGTACCATACAGCGCTCCTGGAAAAACTTGCTTCAAAGCATATTTTTTATGTCAGTTTTTTTAAACAAAGGTACAGTCAAACCCACATACACCGAATGGCCAAATTATTATGACCAACAGAGCACTTTATGCAAAGTAGCTATCTCGCTGATGCTGCTGGTGCAAGACGGATGAATCTGTGTAAAAGGAGAGACTAATGAAGGGCAGTGCGCAAGAATTAGTGGGTAAAAGACGCGGTCTGACGGACTTCGGAAGTGGAATGGTTGTGGGTGCTCGAAGCATTGGTGCGAGCATTAGGAAAACTATCTGCACTTGTGAAATGTTCGAGGGCAGCGGTCGTTAAAGTTTACAGAGAGCGGATCACACGTCAAAAAGATAGATTTGAGCGCAAAAGAGGGTACTCGTCAGCTTCTACTGGATGCTGGAGCTGAGCGGAGAGTATGCAGACTTGTTAAGTCCAACAGTACGGCAACACTTCGTCAGATTATAGATAATAATCTGAACCAGGGTCTAAGTCCGATGGCACCTCACATTACATCGTATGTGTTACAGCAGCAGACGGCATAACCGTAGGCCGTTGCTATCTGCAGCTAACAAGAAGAAGCAACTCCAGTTCGCTAAGGAACAAAATGAATTGGACAGTAAATGAGAGAAAAGGGTAATGTGGTACAACTTATCACGTTTTCAATTACACTATGCAGATGGAACGCTGAGGATATGGAGGCAGCAGCATGAAAGCATGGACCTATCTTTCATCGTCTCTACTATTCAAGCTGATGGAGGCAAAGTTATATTCTGGGGAATGTTTTCGTGAATTGCGTGGAGCAACTTGTGATCGCCCAAAGTTATCTAATTATCGTTGCCGATAAAATTTATCTAGCTATGTTGATGGTTTATTCTAATGAAGATGTATATCTATTAGAAGACAACGCTCCATCGTTGGAGAAACATGACTGAGACTTTTCCCTAATACATTGGCCTCTTCAATTACCGGATCTCAATCCAATGGAGCATTTGTGAGACGAAGTCGAAAGGGGCATCACACACATATATCGGCTACCATAAAATCTTCAATAGCTAGAGGGTGCAATTGATCGCATTTGGGCCAATACAGTCGAACCCCTATTTAACAGATTCCGCGATGTTACGTACATTTTTTATGGTCCGGACGGAACCACGTTGAAATTAATGCTTAGAGTTTCCCGATTTAACGAACACATTTCCTCAGTTTAGTGAAAAATTTTTTTATTTTTTCTAAACCACAAAACTGTGTTGACCAGCATTTTAACCTTAAAATTTAGCTAGAAAGAGAGCCTCGCGTAACAGAAAAATTTTGCACATGCAGTTAACCAGCGTTTCAAAAACACCATCTGCTATACTGCTTGCCGGAATCATAAATCAGTTCCTTTTTCCTCCGACTATCCAGCGTAATAAGCTTCTTACAGGAGGAAGCCAATGTCCAACAAGTTCCAAAAGGAGCGCGTTTTCTTGCATGGGTGGAAAGCAGGAAGATGAAAGGCGGTGTGTGTGTGTGAGGGGGGGGGGGGTTGAATCTAGAGTGGGCTGGGCATTCTCGTTTTCAGATATAGACAGAACAATAGCTTTCTGTGATGTCAGGGAACACACATTGTACGTACCCATTTTTGAACCTCCGGAATTATTCCCCAAATTACGCTTCTCCTTCTTTTCTTCGCAGTGTTAAATCTATAGGTCAAGTTAAACAACACAGCTTGTTTATAAATAAAGTTTTGATGAACACATTGTAAATAGCACTAGAAAACTTAGAAGTGAAATTGACTGAGAATTGTAGATTGCAAAAATGCATTTTGCCAGAGCATTTTAAAAAAATGAATGACTGCAGCAATAAAAAAAGCGGAAAAGATTTTCAATCGGTGAAAAAATGGAGATTTTGTCGCACCTTAATGCGAACCCAGGATTACATACTGCTGCAGCAGAGAAACTCGGAATTTTCAAGTCAACCTTGAGTACCACCGCGACCTACAGAAAAGAAATTGAAAGCTGTGCATCAAAGTGGGTTCAGTTTTCGAGGAAGAGGAAATCTACGAAAGCATCGCTCCTGAGTGAGTTGGCAAATGCTCTTGTCACTTGGTTCCAACAAACACGAGCTAGTAATTTGACTGTTAGTGGATCACTTCTGAAGAGAAAAGCAGTTCATCTTGCCCAGAGACTTCAAGTAAAGAATTCACCGCATTAAGTGAATGGATTGATCGTTTTAAACAAAGACATAACATAGTGTATGGAGCTCTATTCTGCGAAAGCAAATGTGTTGATCCCGTGATAGCATAAACTTGGAAAACTGAACAGCTGCCACAAATTATTGAAGGGCACATGCTGTGTGACACTTTTAATGCTGATGACTGAACTGCTTTATAACCTGCAGCCAGATAAAACACTGTGTTTTCGAAATGTCACCTGACAATGACACAATTTCGTAATTAAAGTATTATACTCATTCACTGAAAGAAAGAGAACTTCGCTGCTTACGTACCCTGTTGTGAACACTAGCTTAAGTTGAATGTTTCATTCGAAAGGCTTCCTAGATTTAGCGAATACCGTGATTTTACGTACAAAACTGTTGGTCCCTTGACGTTCGTTAAATCGAGGTTTGACTGTATACCCCAAGTCGCTTACCGACATTTAACCCTTTAACTGGCTGGAACGAATTAACTCAGGGTTGGCAAACTGGGCTGAAATCAGCTCGAACGGATATATCCACTATCAAAGGAGTGTGTCGAACGCCTCTAGAATGAGTGAACAAGTACAACAAAAAGGATTGCCTTCCCTTAGCTTTGCTATTCAAAGTTGTCATTCAGGAGGATGATTGAATAAAACTAATCGTCCCTAATTACCTGCTGAAAAGGATATAAGAACGGCGACCAACTAAGAAAGGAGAGAAACTTTTTGAGTCACTTCTTTTTCTATTCAGTGCCATGATGTCTGATTCAGGGGAACTAAGCCTTGGACCATACAGCAGAATATAAAGGACTAGAAGGGAACTCTTAAGATATTTAACCGGTGATATGCGTTCCTTTTTGTTCTTGATCATAATTCTGCTTGATAATATTCATACTATATGGTCGGTACTGCTGAGATGTGACGGGAAAAGGAATTACTTTGCCATAGCTTCTAAAATCAGTCTGCTCTGTGAATATTTCTGTTCGGGTGAGTAGAAAAGTTTGAGCACCATTTGGTTCATATGCATTAGTCGCATAAAGTGTTAAATAAGTCCATACCAAGGTAAATTCTAGCAGTGTTAAGGGCAAAAATTGGCCCGACAACGTACTGACCAGGAGGTCATAATAATTTGGGCATTCAGTGTATAACGAACTCGCATAATACGAAGTTCCGTGTGAACCGAAGTTTTTATAGATCCTTTGAAATTCGTAGTATTCTCTCTTGTTACTTCAGCCGCATATCACGAACAGCAATTTTTGGAGAAACCGCATGCACACTCGTTTATATCGAAGTCTAGCGCGGTTAACAGCATATAAAACAAATGGTATGCAGCCAGTTTTTATTCCTTCGTATTTCACTGGAAAGCTAGAAATTACCTGCTGTTGACAGCACCCCATGGTTTCGTTTACAGTCAATTTGCATGAAGAAAAGAATGCTTGGGTTGTTTCTTTTACTACCACTCGCTGCTTCCTCTCCACGCTTACTACACGTACAGTACATGTCCTGGCCAACTGTTGTATTTTATACCCCTCCCATGTCCACGTTTGAATCACTTAACGGCCGATTGGAAAATCTTAAGAAATAACTTGGCATCTTGAAACATCTCAACCACCCCATTACAGAAAGTTGAAATAATAAAATGCAACAAGTGATGGTTCAAATTTTTGGTGGTCACTTAAATTTGTACACTAATTAAATATTTTGCTTATCGCAGATTTCATATATATATTTTTATTGTTAACTGTAAATTTTAATTAACCAGTAGTATCTACTATCTGTATTGATAACCAGTATATGATTGACTGGTTTCAACCTGGCTTAATATAATATGCCAAAAATAAAAATGCCCGTTTTCGATTCGCTGGTTTATAAAGAATTTCATATGTATTGAATGTTTTGAACTCTCTGTCTTCAACTTCATAATATACGGATTTGACTTTATTATTCTTTTTTTTTCGCTTGCAAGTAACAGCTACACTAGAAACTGTTCAAAACCATAAACGTTCATATTTTTAAATCGTTGAAGATAAATGGTGTTATTTTCAATATGGAGACAGTACAAGCATCTACTTCCCATAAAACTTCTCGTTAACCATCACGTCGTTCTAAGCTTTGTATCACATTCGTTCAACAGATTTTGAAAAATTTGATTTCTACACTTAACGGATTTTCTTATAATAAAATTTCCCTCTTTCGGAGATCAAGATCTTCGAAAATTTAACTTTTATTTTTCGGTTGAACCTTCTTTGCTGCATCGGATTCTACTTTCGCATAATAAGTTTCAAATAACTATTGCCAAAATATCGAGAATCCCGGTCTTTATAAGAACCTCGTGATCTTTGAGATGCTAATAACTTTCGGATGAGCGCAAAAATTAAGTAATCTTAACAGAGTATATGAATTATTTTTTTCTTTGCTACATTAATTAGTGGCCGCTGTTTTGCGGGCTAAAGGGGGTCCCCTACAGCTTATTAGGTAGGTGGTCATAATGTAATGGCTCATAGGTGTGTTTTGCATCTCATTACTTCGTATACATAACTGCTCGTCCATGGTCCTGATATCTGTAATTTTTAAATTGAGATACGCGATTATGTCTGCATCGAAGAGAAAAATATATTTCCAAGATTTTTCTTAAACTTGCCACATATGTGTCTATCATGCGATATCTTGATTTTTGGATGACTAAAAAATCCTTCTGCAATAGATAGCGGTGAGAGTTGTTAATAGAGACGACGTAGGGTATTTATGTGTAAATACTGAGTCTTGTCTTTGATTTTTCAACAGAATAATTTGTTAAGATTTACTCGTATGACGATCAATAAAAATATCGGTTTTCTAGAATTTTATGCATATTTAAATCTATATATTTTTGCTTAAAGTGATTACCAATTACACCAGAATGTTCTGTAAGCATCACTTACCTTTTATTCATTTTCTTTACAGGAATGGCTGTTGCTGTAGACAACACATTATACTTCGCTGACGGTGCCAACATTCGCATAGTGGACAATCAGGGAATCATCCACACGCTCATTGGTGATCATCATCATAAGAAGCAATGGAAACCAATACCTTGTTCAGGAACCCTGAAGATGGAAGAAGTGAGAAAAAAATTACCAGACTTATTTCTCTTCTATTTGAAATGCCTTTTATTCAATTTAAGTTCGTCCAAGAACGAAACAAAAAATTACATGTTTCGCAGCCAATTGTTTTATCAAATGCGTAATAATAATCTACTAGGGTTGTACCGAAAGTGATGCAAATGTCGGTATAACTTTTTTATTAACTGACAGAGGTCGTTCAAATTGCATATGTTGGTAGAGTAACATTTCCTCTATAGCAACACTTCTTCATCATTGCAGGAAAATAATGGATTCGAAGCAGAAGTGACGTACCGTCATTGAGTTCTTGATGAAGGAAGGATGCAGGCTGTGCGACATCCACAGAAGGCTACAGAATGTTTACGGAGATCACACCATTGACAAGATGAATGTGCACAGATGGATGAAGTTAGGAGGGGAAACCAGCATTGAAGACAAACCACGCAGTGGGAAACCGTCATCTGCGACCATTGACACGAATTGTGGATGATTTAATTCGCGGGGAGAGACGTTTCACAATCCGTGAGCTTATTGCACAACTGAACTGCATCACAATGCAATACAAAAGATGATGGAATACTTAAGGTATCGGAAAGTGTGTACAAAGTTGGTACCTCGGCAGTTGACACCGAATTTGAAGGGGAGAAGACTGAAAGTCTACTCTGATATGCTGGAATGTTTGAAGCCAATGAAGAGACCTTTTTTCCGATCTTATGACAGAGGATGAAACGTGGGCGTACCTTTACGATCCCGAAAAGATGAATCATTAAATGGAATGGCGTCACACCTCTTCACCAAGGCCTAAGAAGTTCAAGAGCCAGCGATCAGCACAGAAAGTCACGGTGACTGTTTTTGTGAGATGACAGGGTGTCATTCTTCTTGATTTTCTGGAACGTGGGCGTACCTTGACCAGCGAGCGGTACATTGAGGCACTCAAGAAGCTTAGAGAAGCCATAAGGAGGAAAAAAATAGAACAAAAATCTGAAAAGGATCCATATTCACCATGACAGTGCGGTACCACACACACCTTCGGCAGCAAACTAGGCGATCAGCAAATTAGGCTGGTAGGTGGTCCCCCATCCACCGTACAGCCCAGATCTGGTGCCGTCCGATTCCACATTTTCGGTCCAATGAAGAGCTCTCTCCGGGGACAACGATTTGATGACACAGACGAGGCGAAAGTGGCTGTGAAGAAGTGGGTACAACAATCCACACCTGATTTTTTTGAAAGAGGATTCGAAAGCTGGGTTCAACGATGGCGCAAATTCATAGCGTGTGATGGAGACTATGTGAAACAGTACCTTTTTATAGAGAAAGAGTTACTCTACCAACATGTGTAGTCTGAGCGACCTCTGTATGCTAATAAAAGTGTTATGCCCACTTTTTCATTACTTTCGGTACAGGCCTCGTGCTAATAATGCACAAAATTAAGTCCTGATTATTTATTAATGCACTGATTTCTGTAAATTAAAAAACATGAAATTTGGAGGTTTTTGAAAAATTTTACAATTAAAATGGATGAATCTAACATAGTAGAAGTATTTTATAGATGAAAGAGTAACCGTACAAATGTGTCAAATGAAATAAAAACGTCACCGTCTTGGTACGATATTTAATAAAAGATGAAACTATTTACAGATTAAAATACCCCACTAGCACTTTCGGGACAACATTCACCCCATCATCAGGTCGAACAGAAGTATTTTAACTCGCCAATGTCAAATATGATAAGAAAATTAACATAAAGTGCGTCTAAGTATGGCAATCAGCTTTAGGTTAAAAGGAGGCAGTTGAGAACAACTTGCCCCTTCACTTTTGGATTGCAAGCACAACATACTTCCTTGAAATTTTGCAATTTTTCTCTTAGGGCGACTAAAAGAAAAATTCAAAACCGTTTACGAGAGGAATTAAGATGGAAAGCCGTTGGAAGGCTCGAAGTCCAACCAGTCTGTAGCCGAAATAGCCAGTTGGCTCACTGTGAGTTGTTGCGTAACCCATTCGCTTTTAGCCACATTCCAAAGTGTAAATACGGCATCGAGAAGGTTTAGTCATGCGCAACCTCAGGCAATAACTTCAAGAGATGTGCGTTATCTGTAGCTAAGTACTCGAAGAAGAAATAGGGCCAAACCTACCCAACTTCGCCGACTTTTATGACCAGGAAATATGGTATCTTGTTCTACGGTGAGCAGGAGGTTTCATGAAAATGGTCTTCATTATGCTAGGAGAACAATTGTGCGCATCTCTCACTCAATCTCGTCACAAAGGAGAATGTCTCAATTGATATGACAGTTATGCCAATTGGACTTGCCCTCACCTTCTCCGGGACCAATGACCCTAAATCAGAAGCGGGTGACTGTGTATAGCCTTATGTGTTCACGGTGGTTATTAAGCTGCGAAAACAAAAATCAACTCACAGGACTGAATGCCCCGAAACAGCGTAATTACTGTAGGAACGATGCCATAGAATAGTGCAATAACAACATCAATGGATGAGATTTTTGTTATGCAGATTACCTGTATTTAAAAAGGAGTAATTGAAAGTAAAAGTGCAAAGAACAAGTTCTGCACCATATACGTAACCATCATAAGGTAACGTCCGAAGGATGCTCAAAGCTATGTCTCCGAAATCCAACACAGAAAGATTATAATTTGGAACCCTTCCACCGCTTCAGCACCTCGTGGCGAGAAAACTGAAGCTTCTGAAACATTTTTTTTTAAATTCCAGCTGGAATCTTATTTTCACTGCGGCACTTCTATCTAATGCGGATACATATGTTTGATCATATTGTTCTCACCAAAGCACCTTATCCGGCAGTGAACTGCAAAACTTTAGAAATGTTTTCTACAAATCAGAGAAAAATGCAATTATATCAATTTGTGTTAATAATTGTGTTAATGATCCGTTAAATAAGAGCATTATATCAAGCAACATGTAATAAGACATTTCTTTTCCCTTTAGAAGTTGTTTTTATACTTCATATGGAGCGAGACAAATATCTGAACACCATTTTTTATATGTACATTCGATGTTTTGTTACGTAAAGCAACAAAAACTGCAAACAAGATTGGCTTAACCAATCAGTAATCATTTTTATGATCACTCTTATCACCGCCTTGTCATGCAGCTGTAATGATTGTAAACTCGTTTTACTTCAGCAACGATTCTGACGAGTAAAAATTTGCAAAAGCAGGAAATGGTTGTTTTATTTATTCATGCTCAGAAATTGAAACGTTCAGATGTTGAAGTGTTTGCTCCTTCCATTTCTGATTCAAATACATTTCTCAAATAAAACTAAACATTTCATTTATAAAATATAAGATTTTCATGTGACAGAAAAATTGATGTGATGTTGTTTAGAAGTGAAGTTTAACGACCACCGTGAGTACCTCAATGAGCTACAAGCAGTCGCCTGATCCTAATTCATGACTACTGGTTCAAAGGAAGTGACAGAGCTGTAAGACGAGCGCACTATTCATGCTTCATCCAGGATTCAAACGAGGACCCGTATCGTACAAATATTTAGAAACCAGCTCCTCGTACCACTCTGCTGCCGGGTCGGAAAAATTGATGTGCTCATGAACTTCAGTGAGAAGAATTTATCATTAACAGCCAACTGTAAAACTCTGAGATAAAAACCAGTCTTTGCTCTGTAAACATATTTTCTGTTGGCATTAGTTCCCGCTTATAAGGTTGTATCGGTAACAAATATATATATGTAAGTTTGGGAAATCAAAAACGTAGATAAAACGTAGAAGTGTATCCTGAATGTGGTGCTTTCTTTAATTATATCTGAGATCTGCTGTCCGGGCTTTAAATTAACCGCTGTCAAAGCTAAGGGTAATGACCGGGATGACCTTTCTCAGTTAGGTCCCATACACATCTCTAATAGCCAGTTCTATACATGAGGCCAAAAGTAAGCGCAATGCTGTTCAGCTTAAGACCGGATTAAGATCTTAGCGAGCCCTTAGACTAATACCTCTGAGTGGGCTACGATGGAAGACTAAGACGGTGTCGTGGCAGATCCGGACACGGCACTTCCGTACAATGAAAATTTTGTGTCAGATCCGTACAAACAAGAATTCCTCTACTGTGTCCCCCAAATGGGAGAGGGAGGCAAACTGATCGTGTGGCACTTCCGTACAAAGGCTGAGATTCACTATTTTGTTAGTTTGCTCTTTTAAATTTATGCCGCATAGTGCTCTTGTTGCATCTGTAGATCCTATTTAAACAAAATGGATGTTATTAAACAACTTTAAGTATTTATTCCGTATTGAATGGTGTAACAATTTATAAAACATACAACGACTAAGTGCCGAGCTTTCACACTCCGAACGGGAGGCTTTTAAAAGGCCAGTGAACACAAGAATAATTTCGGGAACGACGATCATTTAAAATCTTGGAGCGCGTATCTACTACGTGTCTAGGTGATCTTGCGTCTCGCGGAAGGTGATGTCTCGTGACCTATCGTTCAAACATTCTCTCTCATTTTCCCCCTTAATATTCTATGTCAGTAGGATCTTCCACGCAGCCGAGAGTTCGAGGGAAGGTCTGTCGTTGCAAGGGTTGGGATGCATGGATATTTCGATGCTTTCTCTAGTCAGTGTTCCTTTGTAGTCAGTGTATTGAGCGATCCTCTTCATTAATGCTAAAAGTCTATCGTACGAAAGGTCACTATAAAGTAATTCGCCGATGCTGTCACACGTACGGTCGTTCACGAACATAATTTCCAATTGCAAGTCAAGATTAAAACACTTTATTTACAAATAAAAATTAATATTTACACGCGAGATCTTTCGGGGCTGAACATAGCACCCATCATCAGGCTCAAGCGCCACGAAACATAGGAGAAGACATTATATATTGCCAACACGACCCACAATGTAAATATTAATTTTTAGTTGTAAATAAAGTGTTTTAATCTTGACTTGCAATTGGAAATTATGTTCGTGGACAACCGTACGTGTGACAGCATCGGTAAATTACTTTATAGATCCTCTTCGTGTTTTTCCATACCCGTACGGCGTCATATTGAGCTACTTCTTTGCAAAGCGCTGTTTGGGTTTTTCCTGCTTTAATGTCCCTTATGTGATCTTTTCCCCTAATTGTAAGGGATCGTTTGGTCATTCCGATGTATGATCGAGACAAGTGATCTGAATATTCCAATGGTATCTCATATACCCCAGCTCCAGAATTCACGTCAGGGAACTTATGTGTATTTGTTTTTGCTGTGGCGATGGACATTGGTGATTTAATTCCAATGCGTAATCCATGGAGCTTCAAAAGGTTGTTAAACACAAATGAAAATTTCGGGATGTATGGCCTTGAAAAAGCCTCCCGTTCGGAGTGTGAAAGCTCGGCACTTAGTCGTTGTATGTCTCATAAATTGTTACACCATTCAATACGAAATAAATACTTCAAGTTGTATAATACCAAGGTGTAAGTTCCATTATTGTAATAAAAATGGATGTTGTAGTGCTGTCTGAAACATCAAAAGACAAGCCTTGTGCTGTCTTCAATGATTTTTGATAAAGCCAACATCGCAAAAATTTATTTTTCACATACTTCATCATATTTTAAAACACATTCAGCACCCCTCAATATGAAATCGTGGACAAACTTCAGAATCTATTCCTTTACAGTGTCGTTGGTATTAACAGAGAAAACGTTATAAACTACACACCCGGTCGATGGTTTCCTTATATTTCAGCAATTGTTCCACTGCACAAAATGAAGGCATTTTGTAAATAAAAATAAATACAAACAATAGGTATTGTTTACAAAGAAATGGGAGCAAAAATATTACTCCGTTCTCAGGTTTACTGCCAAAAGATCAGATCATATCATATGTAGAGGATTTTAGGAAGAGAGTGTCTGACCCCAGGTCTTAAACAACCCTTAGAAATAGGAAGCTAGGAGATTTGGGCTAGGGTGCCCGATAGGAAAGTGACACGGAAGAAAAGTAGAAAGGGGGAGGAAGACACCCTTATTTATTACCGGGGGAAAGTACCCGGGGTCCGACGGATTAACGTGCCCATCCGAAGCATGGCGTATATTTAGTGGATCGAGCGTTCGTACCTGCCTGGGATCGAACCTGAGGTCTTCTCCATGGCAGTCACGAACGTTGCCCACTAGGCCACCCAGCGGCCCTTACTGCCAAAAGATTAGCAACTGAGGCTTAAAAATACTCGTCCTGCAACAAAGAATGAGCAAGCCCTTCTCTTTCTAAAGTCCTGGTTCACATACAAAAGAAGCAAGGTCAAACATGATTCACAAGCATCTTCTGGGTATGGGATAGTTAAATTCCTTTTTGTACGAAACTGAAACAAAAGCGGTAGGTCTGTAGGAGATCTCGAACACGATGGGTATTTAGCATTACACTTGTACGGAAGTGACACTAAAATTTAGATGTACGGAAGTGACACTAAAATTTAGATGTACGGAAGTGACACTAAAATTTCGATGTACGGAAGTGACACTAAAATTTCGATGTACGGAAGTGCCATGTCCGGATCTGCCAGTTAACCGACTAAGACACCTTTGTAGGTCCCCATAAAGAACTTATAACAGAGAATTACTGAAACCGTTAAAACACGAAACTGTAGCAATATGCTTTTGTTATTTATTACGTAGTGCAGTCTTCAAACTAATAAATACGTGCAGAGTTTTCATAAAAACCACTCAATTTTACATTGTTCTCACAAGAACATGAGTTAAAAGCTTAAGATTCCAAGATTTGGCATTTTCAATAATTTAGCATTGTACACTTTTCTTGGTGCATCTTTTTTGTCATACAATGTAAAGCCACAGTCTATTTCACCTATTCACGGTTCCAAGTGCAAACCGGGAAGTGTGAGTTGATGGTTGTGAACAAGATGCAATAGTCTCCAATACCTCGCTGAACACAGCAAGATGGAACGTTTGCCCTTACTGAGTTGTTGCCGTAATCTGTTTGCGCTTCTAGCCACTGTTTGTGATCGAGTGGAAATCATGCGAGACAAAAGTAAAACTACTTTACTTCTCCCTATATACGCTGGCGGAAAATGAAAAAAGAACACCAAGAAAGAGACGTCTGATACCAACGAAATTTATACAGCATAATAACGGAATACAGAGGATAACGTGATCAAAACATTATGGTAAAATACAGCTGTATTTGCTGGTAAATTGAAAAATAGCATTTCCATGTAACATGGTTAGTACGAAATTGAACCGCCATGAACTGCGTCGCACTGTGCAGTTCTGGCATGGAGTCTGTCGTACAGATGTTGGATGTAAGTTTGGGGTATTGAGTTCCAAGCATCCTCAACCTGGACGCGTAAATCGGGGATGGTCGTGGCTGGCCGTGGAGACCGGATAAGTCGTTGTCCCATAAAATCCCACACGTGCTCAATGGGAAAAAATCTGGTGAACGTGCAGGCCATGGAAGTTGTCTCACACCCTGAAGTGCATGTTCCGTTGCACGTGCCGTGTGTGGCTGTGCGTTATCTTGCTAGAAAACACCACGATGGACCAACCTTACAAATGGCACAACAACGGGCTGAATGATGTTGTTGATGTAGGAGGTGCTGTTTAACGTACCCGGTACAAACATAGTTGTGTACGGGAGCGATAGCTGATCGCTCCCCACACCAGGAGACCAGGTGTAGGCCGTGTGTGTCGCTGGCGGATGCAAGAAGGGTGGAGACGCTCACCTGTGCGTCTGCGAACACGCATACGGCCATCGGAAGCTCCCAAGCAGAATCTGCTTTTATCGCTGAACACAACAGATCGCCATTGCGTTCTCCAGTGCAGACGTTGGCGACACCACTGCAGCCGTTCCTGACGGTGGGCTGGAGTCAGAGGCACACGTGCACGTAGTCCTGCATCCAGTAGACGGTTGCGGATTGTTCGCACAGTCACCTCAGGTGCAACGGCAGCTCGGATTTGCGTCGCAGTGGATGTTCTGCTTGACGACGCCGCTCTTCTTATGCGTCGATCGTTCCGCTCATCAGTCCGTCTGTGACTCCCGGTTCCACGTCTTCTCGTGTGGGAATGTTCCCCGGACCATCTACGCCACCATCGTACCACCACCGATACTTCCCGTCCAATTCTCTCCGCAATACGACGATACGACCACCCGGTCTCGCGGAGTCCAACCAAATGACCTCGCTCAAAGTCCGATAACTGCTAAAATCGTACACGTCTTCCATGTCCAGGCATTGCAACTTCTTCAGGGTCTTCGCACGTGTCCGTACGCCGACGACTGATTGATTACATTCACTTCGCCGTACTCCTTAAATACGTACCACCGACGATCATTTGCATATTATGCCATGCTGTGGCGTAAGCGCTCACCGGTTGGTCTCGAAATTAACATCACACCTACGTAAACTCGACCCCATTAACATATGTAAATTTCATGATCGTCCGCCAATTCCTTCTTGGTGTTCTTTTTTCACTTTCCGCCAGTGTATAAATATACAGGGTGTATAGGAAAGTCCTTAAACAGGGAAATAACTTTTGAACGCAGAATTCTAGAGTTGTGGAAGTAGTGTGTACATATAGTAAAGTGACTATGTTATATCAGATGAGACCGATTGCAGCAGCCCTAGCGGCTAATTTTGGAAGTTAGCGATCCTATCGCGAGAACCAAGAAATATAGCGACAAAAAGTCAATAGCAAACATATAGAGCGTCACCGATTTTGTATGAAATGACGCCGTACATTCACCATAAAACTCCAATAGATGTCCGGAAATGCAGATCTCTCGGTATCCGATCACCGGCATAAATACGTCACGAATGACATCGCAAAGCGTAAAATCTGTAAACGAATTTCGCCTGCAAAACAGCGAAGGATGGAAGAAAGTATGCAAATGGAAACGCTACGTCATACCTCATCGGGAAGCATAAATTGGCGGTCAGAGAAGGTTTGTCAGACAGGGCGTGGACTGGATCTTCGAGTCTACACATGGCTACTTATTCCAACGAGGAGTACTGCGTGATGTTTATGTTGTACGGGGAATGCGGTCGTCGGGCAAGAGAGGTAGAGCACGCCAATATGCATTACGCTTCCTTAGTCGTTCTCATCCTACTGCGGCTACTATCATCAATGTCGTTCGCCGGCTGAGAGAAACCGGGAGTATTACAAGTCGTTCCCGTTCAGGTAGGCCGACACTTGCAGGTGTGCACGTCCTGTGACTATGCCCTAGCCCACAGACACTGCAGTACGAGAGACATCAGTGCGACGTGTGGCCTTACATTTGGTCGTATATGGTAAATTTCTACAACCCCATATTATCGAAGCATGCAGTAACGTAACACCTGAAATGCTGCAGAACGTCCAACAAGAAGTTCTAGCTCGAATACAGATGTGTATTGCTGCCGATTGTGGACACATCGCGTATTAGTACTGACATTTTGTATTTCTAGAACATTGTTTTGTGTTTTTCTCCTTCATAATTTCCTACTGCTGTATGAATTTCCTACTACTTTACTGTACAGCACATAATAAATTGTACCTTGCTGACACGTACATGTATTAGTTCTATTAGTAAATTTGCATCACCTTATAATGTCACACAATAGTAAACGTGTAGAGCGCGATAAGTGACGTATTTATGCCGGTGATCGGATACCGAGAGATCTGCATTTCCGGACTTCTCTTGGAGTTTTTGGTAAATGTAGGGCGTCATTTCATACTAAATCGGTGACGCTATACACGTTTGCTATTGATTTTTTTTTTCGCTATCTCTCTTGGTTCTCGCTACAGGATCGCTAACTTCCAAAATTCGCCGCTAGGGGTGCTGCAATCAGTCTCATCTAATAGAACATAGTCACTTTACTATATGTACACACTACCTCCACAACTCTAGCATTTTGCGTTCAAACGTTATTTCCCTGTTTAAGGACTTTCCTACACACCTTGTGTAACTGTGTATTATTTGCAGTGTAGCGGCATGCCCTCCTGGGCCCTCGGTAATGGTGGGACCTTAGGCTACAGCCCCGTTAGACCCCCACTTAATCTGGCCGTGTTCAGCGTGCATTGCAGAAACACCATTTAAGCAACGAAGTTAAGCATTATGTTCTAAAAGGCGGTTGCTTACGGAGTCACGACCTCTCTGAAATAATTAAGTTGAACCACTGTAACATTCACCAGAATATTGTGCCTTCCTTTGCCTTTGGGTAGGAGGGGGTGGGGAGTTAACGACAGCCATGAGCAAACTTCAGTGTTTCGATTATTTTGTTAAAGTTGTTTGATTCCTAAATAGTCACTTGCATAATAAATCGAGCAACACTAACAGCTAATGTTCATTCGACTAAGAAATAACGACTGAAAATCAAGCTCTAAGTTTATTTGTCTTTACCTGCCGACTTACAGATTGTGGACACAAATCTACAGGCAAAAGATGACGCTAACAGTGTATCAAATATCATGAAATAGCACTCTAACACTCATTTTACGTGCAGCTCTATTCTAGTAACGAAGTAATATCGAAGATAACATGCGATTTGGCATAAAGCAGTACCTCTTCCGAATCGCACACATCTATGCACAATATGTGGCTGCTTATTTGCTCTAATTCAAGTGTAAAGGAACTTGAAGGTTCTGACGCACCACTGCCAAAACCGTATAGCGAAGAAATAACATAATAGGTAGCAAGAAAGTAATGTCTGCAAATACAAGGCAACAGAAAAGTGCTAAATACCGTATATACAAGTACAAATCAGTCCAAAATGTAGTTTCCATCATTCGTCAGGACCTGCTCCCATCGTCTAGGCAGCTGTTGCATACCGACCATGTAGAATTGTGGCGGATTGGGCGCAAAGTGTGGGTAAGTACGTGTTCGACATTGTCCCGGGTGATGACCCGCTCTCCATCCAGGAAAGGCTGCAACGAACGGAAAAGGTGGTAGTTGCTTGGGATATTATTCGGGCAATAGGCTGGGGGAGACAGCAGCTCACAGCCCAGGTCTCAGATTTTGTAACAGGTCACCCGTGCCATGTGAGGTATCGCTCCATCCTGCTGTAGAAGGACGCTCTTTCGTTTCAGCAGTGGTCGCCGTTTCGACGTGAGCTATGCGTACAGAATGTCGAGATGATGGCAGCACACATCGCCAGTGATAGTGGCGTTGTCCGGCAGCAGCTCAAAAAGCAGGACATCCGTATATCCCACCAAACAGACAGCAGGACCTTACGTGAGTGTAAGCCGACTTTGGGGGTCAGCATTGGCTTCTGTTGTGGGTCCAACCACTGTTTCCGGGCACTGATATTGTCACAAAGGACCCATTGCTCGTCACCTGTCACAATGCGGTGTAAGAATGGTTCAACTTGGGTCACGTGCGAGCAGGGAAACGGATGTACTCAAGCGATTTGGATTCAGCTCAACTCTGAGTTGATGGGGTACCCGAATTCCCTTCTTGTGTACCTCCCCAAGTTAGCGCACGTGAGTGGCAATGCTCGTGTGGGTAGTGCCCAGCTGTTAACCAAATTCCGCCTGTTCACACGTGGGTAGGTCTCCGCTAAAGTCTTCAGCATGTCAATTAAGATGTTGCGGGTCTTCCGACTTTGGGACGGTCTGACAAGTCGAAATTTACCCCTCGAAACCGTTCGAACCAACGACAGCACTGATGATGTGATATGCCATTGGGGTGCATTTTCGTTATGTTCCTTACATCATTTTTAGGGGTGCTACGGAACTCGTCGTAGAGCACGCAATGGTGGATAAGCTCTTTGTGTACTTCCACGTTGGCTGGCGTTCACGCTCTTCTGCCACCTACCTGCTAATGTCATGCCGGTGTGTTGCGCAATCTCAGTGGCCATTGTGCACCGTGGCCGGGGTTTCAACTTCGGGTACCTCGTCATCGGAAATTCCTTTCTTTCCAAGCCAATAATTTACAGAAGAACAAAAACTTAAAAGAAATTTAATTCAGGGATATAAGTCGTAAGACCTTATGCCGTAAACAGTTACCCGTCCTCAATGTAAGGCCACTGGCTCCAGAAAAGCGACAGAGCTACCGGATTAAACGAACACACCACCACTGGATCCTCCGGGACTGAAGCCTGAGCCCATCTTCGATATACACATAGTTAGAAGCCAGCATCTACTACCTATCGGCCACCAAGGCGAATCTTTTCGTAGTCCCTTTAGAAGGCACACAATGACATTTTTTACGCTTTGTCCGTCCGCACGATAACTCGCGTAAAAATGGTTCGATTTCGATGAAACTTTAGTATGTGGTAGTGGACCACCAGGCGACGAACCCTATTGAAAATGGGTGAAGTGGGGTCTAAGGTCACTACAAAGGAGCGGGATGCATTCCATTGCCTTTATGCGTCATAACTCGCGTAAATATGGTTCGATTTCGATGAAATTTTAGTATGTGGCAGGCGACCACTTGGGGACGAACCCTATTGAAAATGGGTGAAGTGGGGTAAAAGGTCAGGACATAGGATCGGGATCCATTCCATCGCCCTAATCCCATACTATTAAAGTAGCAATTCTTGTATGTATGTAAATTTTATTTTGAAAACCGCTCTAAAGATTTTGATGAAAGTCGTTAACCTAACGTTTTCTGGTACTAAAAATAGATTTAGCTTGATCTCGACTTTAGGAAAATTCGTTTAGTGGGTTAAATAACCACCTCGAATCACCACGTTTTTAGTGTCATGGCGTCGTCCCATTAATGTTACCCATGCTTAGAAATCTTAAGACGTCACACTCTCGCGATTGAGATGTTGGCGCGCGGTCACGCCATCTGTCTCATTACCGCGTTGTGTGTGGATCCTATTAAAGTTTTATGACATCACACTCTTGCGAGCAGATGGTTGTGATTCCCATCTGCCTCATTATGTCACGCGTTGTGTGCGTATGTCCGTCCGCACGATAACTCACGAAAAAATCGCTTGATTTCGATAAAATTTTAGTAAGTGGTAGGAGAACACTGGGAATGCACCCTATTGAAAGTGAACGAAATGGGGTCAAAGGTCAGGACATAGGAGCGGGATCCATTCCACCGCTCTTATGCGTCATAACTAACGTATAAAAGGTTCGATTTCGATGAAAGTTTAGTATGTGGTAGGGAACCACCTGGGGAAAACCCTGTTGCAAATGATCGAAATACGGTCAAAGGTCAGGTCATAGGAGCGGAATCACTTCCATAGACATTATGCGTCATAACCTACGTAAAAATGCTTCGATTTGGATGAAATGTTAGTATGTTGTAGGGGCCTGCCTGGTGACAAATCCTATTGAAAATGGGCGAAATGGGGTCAAAGGTTAGGTCACAGGAGCGGGATATATTCCATAGCCCTTATGCATCATAACTTAAGTTAAAATGCTTCGATTGCGAAACACTTTATCATGTTATTTCGGAGGCATACTGAACCAGTTCTGTTGAATATCATCGAAATGGGATCAAAGGTGAGGGCACAGGACCGAGATTTATTTAACAGCCATTATCCTCATAACTTGAGTGATAACTTGAGTAATTATTTCTGCTATGTTGGAAAGCGTATCATAATCAATGCATTGCATGATTTTACTAACTTGTTTACGCTTTCCAATCGTAGGTTGAAGAAGCGTATATGCTCCAGTTTTGTCCGTCCGCACGATAACTCACGTAAACGTGGTTCGATTTCGATGAAATTTTAGTATGTGGTAGGGGACCACCTGGGGACAAACCTTATTGAGAATGGACGAAATTGGGTTAAAGGTCAGGACATAGGAACGGGATCCATTCCATTGCCCTTATGCGTTATAACTTACGTAAAAATGCCTCGATTGAGACAAAACTTTATCATGTTGTTCCGGAAATATCTTTACCGGTTCTGCTGAATATCATCGAAATGGTGTCCAAGGTCAGGTCATAGGAGCGATATTTATTTTACATCCATTATCCACATAACTTGAGTAATAACTTGAGCAATGATTTCTGTTATGTTGCAAAGCGTATCATAATCATTGCATGATTTTACTAACTTGTCTGTCTACACACTATTTTCACACTTCCAACAGTTGACAGTAATTTCACGTTTCTTTCAGCTCTTATTATGGCGGTAACGTCAATATATGATCGGCAAAGTTCTTTCTTGAAGGTTTGCCGTCTGCTGCATCTGTGCACAAACTGTCTCAAAAAGACGTGCCAGTACACTGGAACGTTTTACAACTGACGAACTACAACCGTTTCATAGTCAGTTGCGTCGTACGGAGATGAAAGCTACTCTTAGCTAGTAGTCTTCAAATTGACAATTACGATTTTCTTTAGAATCGTTTGGTGCTGCTAGGTCAACCTTGCAACAGGCCAATTGATCAGAGGCGCAGGCTTCTTGCAAATCATTTGGGTTAAACCCCGGATCCCCAAATGACGCATGTGTGGGAAGTAACTGGGCCAATGCCATAGTATGGAGGTCATTGAGTTTGTAGGTCCCTTTCTTGGAAACAATGATCCTAAGACAGCAATGGGTGACTCTCTACTGATTTAAGATGCCCAAGCGTGTGGTTAAATATCAAAATGAAGAAAAAGTTGTGTTTCGGTTTTGCTTTAAAATGTCTCGGTATTTCATTTAAATTTAGACATTTGTAATAATTGGTGGTAGCCACAAAGATTTAGAGTTATCACTTGCAAACGTAGTGAATAAAAATATTTGGAATCAAATCTAGAAAATGCGATCTTTGGACGAAAGAAAAAATAAACATATCTTATTAATTGCAATAAAACTGCTAAATCTAGACTGAGTAATTACAGAATGATGAATTACATTACTTCGGCCATCAACATTTTGTAGCTGTAAACGGCTTGGCAGAAACCTCATAACAGGAGAAGAGTAAATTACACCAAACGTTAAATTTTAATGACGTAGATTACGTTAGTTATTAAATTTAAGAATGGTAATTCAATCATTCATATCACCTTAGGCGCAAGTACACTGTTAAACATTTTGTGGTAGGTTGCACCAAAAAGTGGTGCTACACCACCTGCACCACTTTTTCAGATAAGATTCACCACTGGGTGGTGCAAACGAATCCCCTCAACATGGTGCAACCTTGCAGTGGTTGCTCTGGCTTTTTAAAATGTTCACCAACCCATTCGTCAAATTCAATTTTTTTCGCAAATGTAATTTGAAGTTGCCAACTTTATTTTTCATTCTCCATTGGAACTATATAAACCATAAAACAAATTCTTACAGTAGTACAAAAACAATAGGTTACAGATTCTTTACAATTAAAATATTATATTACAGATCCTGAATCCTAATAGAAAGAAATATAGGCACTTATTTTCAATTTTGAATTTTACTACCTATAAAATTTCTAAACAGAGAATTATTGGAGAGATAAATTCCACATTAATTAAAAAATTGGGTACTATATCTGTTCTGTGACTTAGTTCTGAAAGGGCCAGCGTAACGAAATACAGAAGTTATTGAAAAATCGCACTTTATTAGTTATAAAACTTTCATCTAATGATTATTTTCATATAAGTTGTGCTATACTATTTGATGATTCACATAAAAAGATAAGAAATCGACAAATATGATCGCATTTAAAAGATTCTATATTATTTTTTTAAATATCCTTGGTATTGCAGAAGTAAAAATTGACATTGGCCAGTTTAAAACCAAGCCACAGATTTATTCAAAATACATAAATTAAGCATAGACTAGTCAAGACACTAAATCCTGTGGGGAACTTCCGCCCATTGAAATCTGTACTTTAGTTTGCTGGAAGCAGTGCGGAACGAAATCTCGTCAAATCATCGATGGCGTCACGGGGATAGAACTTCTTGTAGTGCACAAGAATAGAACTTCCTGAAGTGAAACAGAAACGCGAGTGGACCACAGAGTTGCATCAACGCGAGACTGGACAGGAAGGAGCATAGTAGAGAAGGGTCTTACGTCAGCGATGATGTCACTCTTTGTCGTAATATTTTGCTGTCTCACAGTAATGTAAACGAAGAAAAAAGTAACCAGCATTCGAACTTCATTTTTCAAATACTAAACCGAATAAAAATTATAGTTAGTTTTTATTCAGACATCATTAAAAAAGGTAGTCGCCAATATTTTCACCAAAACTTTTAATCAATGGCCAAATCGACTTTTTTGTCGCAAATTGCAAAGAATGCGATCAGCAGCGCGACCCCTGCAACCTTGTACCATGACGTGGCGCAAAGTTGCACCATGTTGTTGGGTTTCGTTTGCACCACACAATGGCGATTCTTATCTCCGAAAGTGGTGCAGGTGGAGCACCACTTTTTGGTGCAACCTAACATAAAATATTTAACAGTGTACAGCTACATAGTGTTGCACTGTTTGATAATGTTTTTTCTACTTCCAGGTAAAACTTCGCTGGCCTACAGACCTTGCCATAAATCCTCTAGATGGTGCTCTCTACTTCATAGACGACCACATGGTTCTGAAGCTGACACACGACAAAAGAGTTATGGCAGTTGCAGGACAGCCCGCATATTGCAAAATGCAAAACCACCATCTTCACAGGTCGAGAATGTCAGGCGAAGTGGCCCTTGGGTCATTAATAAGCTTCACTTTCGGCCCGACAGGTGAGCTCTACATCGCCGAAGTGGATGCCAACAACGTCAATCGCATACGCAAGCTAACCCCAGATGGCGAGCTGTTGCATTTTGCTGGAAAAGAAGATGGCTGCCTTTGTGAGTGGCAGAACTGCTCATGCGCAGTGGAAGATGAGGGATTCCTCGCCATGGATACCAAATTATTCTCTGTCTCGTCCCTCACCGTAACAAGTGACGGTGTCGTCCACATCGCCGACCAGGGAAGTCTACGCATTCTCTCTGCTGTTCCATACCTTCCTCAACCTGACGAACAATTTGAGTTCCAGATTGCTTACCCTGATAACCACGAGGTCTATATTTTCAACAAATATGGCCAGCACTCTATGACTCGAAGTATCCTCACAGGAAAGACTGTATACAATTTCTTATATAATGTAAATACGAGTTTTGGAAAACTTAGCGCAGTGACGGATGCCTCAGGTAATAAAGTTGCTTTTCTCAGGGATTCCAGCAACAGTCTCCAAACCATTGAAACAGCAAGAGGTCAAAAATGTCGAGTGCAAGTGACTAAACAAGGTCTCCTAGAGACTATAGTCGACCCTGACAGCCTGGAGATTAAGTTTCAGTATGATACCATGGGTTTACTGATAAGTCGATCTGATGCTGCAGGAAGGTCTTTCTTCTACGTTTACGACGAAAATGGCCGACTTACAGATGTCATCAGACCTAGTGGGCAGGTCACGTCCTTGTCCTTTGATCTTAGTCCAGAAGGAGCCTCTGTGTTTTCGTACGATGAAGAATCTGGAAGTCAGATGGCTGTGACTGTCAAAGGAACCACTGTTATATCCAGAGAAGGTAATTTCCTCTTTTAATTGCAGTATCAAATATAGAGACTTATTTCTAAAAGCTAATTACTCAATATTAGTGAAAGCAGTTTCATTTTTTGAGATAATAGTAGATTCGTAGTAAATGTGTGAATATGTCTGGACAATATTCCTGCGCGCAGCAATAGTTTCTTAAGTTCTTCATACGTAAAACTGCTGATTATTCATATTTTTAGAGCACAAGCAGATCGATAGTTGATAGCTCGAATGAAACATGGTTTGAAAACCTCTCGATGGCATTAATATAAGGGTCGTCCAAATGAAAATGAGAATCATGTAACAGCGTTGTTGTATAATTACACAGAGCTGTTCATTTGCGCCGATAGATGGCGCGTCATGTCAGGAAGCACGCTGTTATCAGCTGTACGTGTCAGTGTGCTGTTTGCACGTGTGGAGGCAAGCTGACTGCATAGGGTCGTGACATGGATTCGTCCAAACAGGCCCAGCGGGCAGTTATGCAACTTTGGACGGCAGAATGTGTTAGTAGAGCAGAAAGTTATCGTCGTATGAAAGATGTGTATGGGAATGAGTGTCAGTCGGTGTTCCGCTGGTGTAGTGAATTTCGTAAAGGACGTGTGAGCACGGACGACATGCTGAGACCTGGGCAATCACATGCGGCCATCACCATGGAATTGATTGATGCCGTGGGCAATTTTGTGAAGGAGAATCGCCGTATCATCACCCGCGACCTTGCGGCAACATTTTTCGTGAGTAAGGGAACTGTTAGCATCATTCTCCATCACCGATTGGGATACAGCAAGGTTTGAGCACAATGGGTTCCCAAGAATCTCACGGAGGAGCAGAAGACACGGTGAATGGGTGCTTAGCTGGAGCATCTGCATCGTTCCCACGCAGATGGGGCACAGTATCTTTCCAAGATTGTGGCCGCAGATGAAACTCGTTGCCACCACTTCGATCCGGCCACAAAACGGATGAGTATGGAATGGCCGCATCACAATTTTCCACTCCCAAATAAAGCTCAGTCCTCCTTAACAGCTGGAAAAGTGATGCTCACGGGTTTCTTCGATAAGAATGGCCCATTGCTGTTGGATTGGCTAAACGCAGGCAGTACGGTCAAGGCAGCCATGTACTGCAATACGTTACGCAACCTCAAAACGACCATCAAGCGTAAGCGACCCGGTATGTTGTGAGATGGGGTTATTATGCTGCACGAAAACGCACGCGCGCATAATGCAACAGTTTGCCAAGATCTGCAACGGAGTTTCCACTGAGAGGTCCTCGACCATCCACCCTATAGCCCTGCGACTAACACATCTTCAGGCCACTGAAAAAAGCTGATGTGACTGAGGTCCGGAACGCCGTTGAGGACTGGTTCCACAGCCAACCACGGACGTTTTTCGCTCAGGGTATCCACAATCTCGTGCCGCGATGGGACACTTGCTTGAACCGACAAGGAGACTATGTGTGGCGGGTATGTATCCCTCTTACTTCTTGTATGTTCACATATTCCAACATATTAAATCCTTACGGCAAAAAACCGACAGTCTCTGTTTCGTTTGGGCGACCGTTTTACATAGAAGAACGAAGCTGCGCGCTGGAATACACGTAGACTCCGATTTACTAATAATGATTAACGAATAAGCAGTGAAACACTGAGAGGTAAAACAAAAGCAGGTTGAACATTTTGAAAAAAACTGAGTTAATGTGAAATAGAGCCGATCTGATGGAGACCATTTTACCTGAAACTTAACTACCGACGTTTAAATAAGAAAACTACCTGACAGTTGAAATTAAGAACGTTAAAATCAGAAATGTAGCATATGCTACGAAAGGGTGAGGCATTTAAACCTTTAAAGTAATCAGCCAATGGACTTCCTCTGTCGGACGAAATTTATCATTCACAGTCTATATGAAACGTTGTGGGTACAATGAAAATATATTAGGTTTCGTGTTTTGAAACTTACCAAGGAATGAAGAAATAAAAGCAATTAATTTTAAAATCTGATCAACTGCTTGCTATTTATGGGTAATCAGATATAAACGTACTTCGTGAAAAAAACAGTGAATGAAGTTGTAAAATAATTGATTTCTTCCAGTTGGAAAAAATCGTGAATTCACGAAAATGTGACAGCACAAAATGGAAAAATGAGCGAATTGCATCTGTTAAAAGTAAACATCGGTCTTCGTAAATAAACTTTTGGGATACAATCCGAACAAAGAATCAGATCACTCGTGTTTCTTTTTGCACTGAATTTAATTTCGGTACAGAAAGAAAATAAACCAGGATTTGATATTTATAAAAACAAAAAGTTGTTTTCCTTTTGTTTGAGTAGTATTTTCAGTCAAACACAGGACATCAAAACGAGTATTTCTTTCTTTGAAGATATATTATGAGTTTACGGCATTAGATAAAACGCTTCATGTAGCTCAGTCACAAAAAAATTTAACCTCGCTGTGCTATTTCGTGATGGTAACTCTATCGCTGTTAGCATGTTTAGTGTAAGATAAATTATCACATTGGATGCACATTGTAGTGATCCAATGTACAGGGTGTCCACAATGTCTTGTTACCCCCCTCGCCCCCCGTAATAAGAAATGTAAGTGAGCTATGTATCTGTTGTATGATGTATATGTTGAGTTATATGTTGAGGCATCCTTAAACATCCAGTGGATCCGTTTGGGCTCCGTCATTCTCGTGGCAGAGAATTATTTTACGCCATGTTCTGTGGGACGTTTTCCGAAGCAATTGCGGAATGATACGAGAGAAAGCACGTCTCACTGCTTGTTTAAGTTCATCAGTGGTTTGGTAGCGCTGCTGTGCAACAACCTCCTTTATGAAACCCCAAAGGGCATTATCACACGTTGAGAGATCTGGGCTTCGAGGTGGCTATTTAAGTGGAGCGAGCAGCGCTGCCAAACCTCGGCCGATCCAACGATCCCGAAAGACCTCACCAAGGTATTCCCGAACAACGATTGCGTAATGGGCGGGTGCCCCATCCTGTTGGAACCATATGTCATTCAGAATGCCAAGATTTCCAAGTTGTGGCACAAACCAATTTTGCAGCATGTCCAGATAAGTTGTCTGATTCACTGGACCATCAAAGAAATACGGTCCAAACAGATGTCGACTATTCATTGCAGCCCATATCATGACATGCGAAGGATGATGTTCCAATTCTTCGACATAATGTGGGTTTTCCTTGGACCAGAACACAACGTTCCGTGATCGACAGCTGCGGTATATTGCACATGCATCACTGAAAATGACCTTTCCACCTTTTTGGGATTGTGGCAAATGTCTGAAGCATCATTGCACATGCATCCCGTCTGCGGTTTAAATCGATGTCTGATAACTCCTGAACGAACATCGGGCGATATGCGTGCAAATTCAGGTCATTCTTCATCTGCTTATACAATGTCGATCGTGGTATTCCAAGCTCCGCTAATCATTTGCGGAGCGACTTCGTCGGTGACCTGATAACTGATTCCTCGACCGCTTGACACTGTTGCACTCTGGTTGATGGTCTTCCCGTTCGTGGTTTATCTTTGATGTTACTTGCTTCGAAGAGTTTATGTTCCCACCGCAGAAGAGTCTGTTTTGGAGGAGCCTCTTTGTCGAATCGCTGTTGGAAATCGGCACGCACGTCACGCATTGTCTTCCCTGTGTGTGGACGTCCATGTACCCAGACACTGACAACAATCCGGTGTTCCAGGGTGTATTCGCTGGTATCACACATGGTTTCAGTACCTAATCTGTACATAAGCACAATACAGACTATAACTCAACATATACATCATACAAGAGATACATAGCTCACTTACATTTCTTATTGCGGGGGGGGGTAACGAGACATTGTGGACACCCTGTACATTGTGCGCCCTTCATCTCAACACACGTATACCACACACAGATATATGTTCTGTAAAGCAACTAAGAGTAGCTTTAATGTCAGGGAAGGGCCGTTAGAGATTCAGAAGGGAACTCTGTGTTCTCCTCCTATGGTGAAGAAGTCATTTGCTTTAGACAAAGAAAACAAGCACATTTATGCAGGTTTTCCAATAAAACTGGCCCGGAGTGTATCGCAACTTCTGCCCCAACCCACAAAATATATTAAATTTTCGTTTATAACTAATAGTAGTAATAAACAGAGAGGGAAATATTTAACACCTAATCCTGTCTAAACACAAAAATGTCTAGCGGATATTCAAACACGACACTAACTCGAAGTTACAAATAAATATCCACTTATGGATCTAAATACTATTACGTACCTTATAATACATAGCCGATACGAAGCACATTGTTGGTGTGTCAATTCACTTTCTTTGTGGACATACTGATGAGTCCCAACCATGTCGCGATTCTTTCTACCAATGGAGTTGAAGCACATTGTTGGTGTGCCAATTCACTTTCTTTGTGGACACACTGACGAGTCCCAAATATGTCGCGATTCTTTCTACCAATGGAGTTGAAGCACATTGTTGGTGTGTCAATTCACTTTCTTTGTGGACATACTGATGAGTCCCAACCATGTCGCGATTCTTTCTACCAATGGAGTTGAAGCACATTGTTGGTGTGCCAATTCACTTTCTTTGTGGACACACTGACGAGTCCCAACCATGTCGCGATTCTTTCTACCAATGGAGTTGAAGCACATTGTTGGTGTGCCAATTCACTTTCTTTGTGGACACACTGACGAGTCCCAAATATGTCGCGATTCTTTCTACCAATGGAGTTGAAGCACATTGTTGGTGTGTCAATTCACTTTCTTTGTGGACATACTGAGGAGTCCCAACCATGTCGCGATTCTTTCTACCAATGGAGTTGAAGCACATTGTTGGTGTGCCAATTCACTTTCTTTGTGGACACACTGACGAGTCCCAACCATGTCGCGATTCTTTCTACCAATGGAGTTGAAGCACATTGTTGGTGTGCCAATTCACTTTCTTTGTGGACACACTGACGAGTCCCAACCATGTCGCGATTCTTTCTACCAATGGAGTTGAAGCACATTGTTGGTGTGCCAATTCACTTTCTTTGTAGACACACTGACGAGTCCCAACCATGTCGCGATTCTTTCTACCAATGGAGTTGAAGCACATTGTTGGTGTGCCAATTCACTTTCTTTGTGGACACACTGACGAGTCCCAACCATGTCGCGATTCTTTCTACCAATGGAGTTGAAGCACATTGTTGGTGTGTCAATTCACTTTCTTTTTAGACACACTAATAGTCCCAACGATGTCGCGATTCTTCCAACTATAACTCCATCAGTAGGTGAAACATGTGGCTTTATTCTCTCATTCATGCACACACACATTATTGCACTTTGGTTCCAACACTCCAAATGTTAAAATCACTGTATACATGCCGATAAAATTTCTTATTCCATCGATGTTCACATGCTCTTGTTGCACAACCAGTTAAATTTTGAGTTTTAAAACATTTTACCATTGAAATCCAATAAAAAATTAAAAATCACGCCATGCTCAAGATCAACACTATTCCACCAACAAACTCCCACTAAACTCTTGTTAAAGCTTTTCAACTTTTCCAAAGCCGTCCTCAGAACTATCATCTGGTACACGATGTTGTAGATTGACTATGTGCGTTAGATGATTTCACCGGAATCATCTAACGCACAATGTATGACCCTGAAACACAAATATTTGGGTTCATATACGATATTTACTAACTCGAAATTTAAAGCTTTAGTGTTATATCTAGTTTCAACAGAACAAGACCCTACTGGATTGTTAACCATGCACCAAATGAGATTCAATATAAACAGCTATCCGTCAAGCGAATTTCATGTGCCCCAATTTCGGAAAAGGCCCGACCCTCCAGACTATAATACAAAATCGAAGATTCTCAGACTATAATAAAAATCCAAGACTCTCAGACTGTAATAAAAATCCAAGACTCTCAAAAAATATCAGGTGCCGTGGTTTGAAACTTACGAAGAAGTAGTTGATCAAACTTACGAAGAAACAGTTGATCAAACTTATGAAGAAATAGTTGATCAAAATTGTAGCTATAAATCAAAATTCATGAAACTTTCATTCATTTTCGATTGTACTACAAGCAACGTGAGTATCAAATACTGGACGCCTTAATTAGCAATGTGCCAGCACTGGCTCTACGAAAAAGAAGAAAACCGGAAGCATAGAAGAACCACGGAATACGTAATTCTCCTTGATCACTGGTACCCCAGCAAAGTGACTGACATTTTAATTACTGTTCCGGAAGTTCAATTGAGGAATCGATCAAAAACGACTTTGTGCAGAGTTTTTCCAAAGTGTGAATGATAACCTGAAGGCTCATTGTAAAAAGAAAGGGAAAATGTATCCATCCTAAAAATAATAAATCACTCTTATTCGATTTCAATGCAGATCCTTTACTGTCCTTCATTTGTACTGAATATTGCCATATGGGAGGAGAAATAGTACAGGCTTGGAATATGATCTTAATTTCTGCATTAGGCCTTATTACTAGAAATCAGAGTACCGTAAATTTGAAAGAAATATGGCAACTGCTTTATGTTTGGACAAAAAACAAAAAAAATGGAATATTTATTGAAGAAAGGTTCAATAAAGTGCTGTATTTGAAAACAAGAGCTTAACTGGAGGGTCAGTCAAAGCTTACAAAGTTCTTCATTTTGGATTGACTGTTATACTTGACAGTCCCGAAGAGATTGAACAAAAGCGATTACCTGCGGTTTGATTTAAAATGAATGGATGAAAGTGTCATTACGAATGCTGAATGCTTCTAAACTGGTACTCAACACTCGTACCTGAAATGAAAGGCAAAATTGTGTGGATTTCGAATGAGTTACTCCAACTGAGATGGATTCTGGATAAATCGTACTGTTGAATTTAACAACGTAATTATAGATATAATTTCTAAGGATGACATGAAACTATGATTAATGAAACAGTAACAGAAAATAATATTACATATTTCAAGACCTCGGAAAAGGTAGCGTATTTTTTTCTTTTGTTGTTTTATGTTCATTCAGTTTTGCTGCTAATTAGGATCACTCTGCATTGGCTCTTTATTGAATTACCATGGTTTACCTTTCACTAGAAATGACCTCTCACAACTTTTTAGATTGATTTTTTTTTTCATCGTAAGAGCCTAGCGTGTGAACATAGTTTTCTCTAATCAACTATGATTTATTCTAACCGGTGTTATACCTCTGGTATTGTTGTATGATAGCGACATTTGATCGTTTCTGTTGTCACTATTTTAGTAAGTTACATAATAAAAGCGGAACACTTCATTAACGAAGCTTTTGTCAAACTATTTTAGATTGCTAATTTTATTCTTCTATCCCGAATGATTGTAATTTGAAAATACGGATTTGTAAGGGGCTTGTGTTGTGTCTGATACGTATGTGAATCATTGCGGAAAACGTCATTTAGATTCTGTGTTTTATTAGATGTGTATTGTACCAGATGGGATTTTTTTTCATCGTAAGAGCCATATTACGCACGGAATACATTTTTCGTTCATCACAAGACATAATAAGACCCTGACGAGTGAGAGATCCTTGTATCGTTTATTATTAAGGCCCTGTTATTTTCTTATTACACATTTTGTTCGTTATAATGTATTAACATACACCAGACACTAATTTATCTTACGCTGGAGCTCTTAAATACTTGGAATTACTTAGGACTCATATTTCTTTCATTAGAAAATGTAAATACGTGGTTTTTCGTAATGACTGCATGAAAACCTCTTACGTAGCCAGATATGTGCTTAGTATGCAACTTGATTTTATGAAGACCATATGAAATTTTAAACCGCCATTTTTTTCTAATCATGGGTTCTACCAAGAAAATATATTCAAAAAACGGCCACGTAAAAATATTGTGTTTATCAGGCAATGTGTCATTACAAAACTTTGACTCATCAAAAGGCCTGTAAAGGTCCTATGATATGTTGTATTCCTATCTTGTAACGTACTACAGAGGCAAAAACACGTGTCAAGGCGTTTGACACGTGTTTGAGACATTCTGTCCGACTAGCTCAGTTGGAAGAGCGACTTACTCTGGAGTGAAGGGACACGGGATCGATGCCCGTCGCGGACAAATTTGTTTTTTCACACTGGCGCCTGAACACAAAAGTGAATGTACTGGACATTGGGTTCTTCGAAAAATGTGTGATGTTTGTTCCACACATTGTTTGGAATTAATGAAAAATTCCTACTTCGCTTCAAAAAGAAAAAACGTTTGCTGATGTGACGTACTACAGAGGTGAAAACATGTATCAAGATGACAAATCTGCTGCGAGACATTCGGTCCCCGTAGCTCAGTTGGGAGAGCGACTTACTCCGCAGTGAGGGGAAAAATTTGTGTTTTCACAATCTCGCCAACAGAAAATCAAGGTATTTCTGGTTTCCTCAGAAAAAACATCTTGTCTATGATATGTAATTAAATTTTTTTTAATGAGTGCTTTCATTATTTAAGATTTGGCTACAACTTTTTGCTTCACCTGAAATTCGCATAAAGGGAAATTTTATTTGCAACAATAACTTTTTATTTCGAATATTCGGTATAAAAAATAAAAATTTTTATAGTCAGAGACATACTGTGGGCATTTGATATTTGAACAGAATGCCTTCTTCCTCAGGTGGAGTTCCCATCCAGGCGACATTACACCAGGATGGAGCGATTGAGCTGGAGACTCCATGGCACGTAGGGATCGTATGGGAGCCTGCATCCCATTATGTCCTGCAAGAGATGCTGCCAGTGCAAGCTGGAATGTTTCCTCTTCCCGTTCGCCAAACAACATATGCTGGCATGGAACCGACAAATGTCGTCGAGTGGAGATATGATGTCAAATACAACCGGAAGGAGAGATCCCGTGTGGAGCGCAGTATTTCGGCAGTCGAGAGGGTACTTATGGTAAGATCTCTGCTTCCATCCTCCTGCTCTTCTTTCAGCGTCCGCCCACAAAATAAATAAAAATCTTGACTTGTAAGAACTACTATCTTTGATTTTTTTTTCCCTTTTATGTGTCTATAGGAAAAACAAATGTGCGCCATTTCTGAAAAATTCTCTAAATGGCGTCTGAAGTCTTTGCCTTTCTTTGAGACTGAGCTGTGTGTTATACCGAAAACTTTGAAAACTTTTTCTGCGCTTTTCTTCTGGTTACTTATTTCTTCTCTCTCTCTCTCTCTCTCTCTCTCTCTCTCTCTCTCCCTCCCTCCGGTGACCACTAGTTGGTCAGAGAAGTAAGTTTCTGGCTTTGGGTCTGAGTTTGGTCCAGGTTCGATTTCTGGATGATGTACTCCCCTTACGGCACTAGTTTTCACCCTTCGATAGGACCCCTAGCCCCAAATTAAAGACATGCAACTGCTTATACTCATTAGAAATGCTTACGTTGGTCGTCTAACGTCAAAATAAAAACGTTTTCTTACCTTTGGTATCTTTCAGGTAACGAAAGATTTTTTTATGGAAGGTTTAACGACCACCGTGAGCAACTCAATGAGCTATAAGCAGTCGCCAGTCCCTAATTTAGGGTCACTGGTTCCAGGGAAGGGAGAGAGCCAGTGCCGTAAGAAAAACACAACATCCATGCGGGATTCGAACCCAGACTCCTTTCGGACGAATGATCAGAGGCCATCGCTTAGACCACTGCGCCACCGGGGCGGCAGGAAATGAAAGATACCAAGGTAAAAGGTCTAACTCTTACCTTTTACCTTTGGTATCTTTCATTTCCTGTCACTCGTTAATTCTTCTTTTCTCAGTATGACTGGCCAACGATACATTAATGATGTTCTGCTACCTCATGTTCACATGTTCCGTGGTGCTGTCGGTGATAGATTCATTTTCATGGTCGACAACGCAACATGTCATCGAACAGTCGCTGTCCAGGAGTGTCTTGAGAGCGAGGATATTCAACGCCTCGTATGGCCAACACGTTCTTCAGATCTGAATCCCACTGAAAATGTGTGGGATGCTTTGGGGAGGAGTCTTGCTGGTCGCCAATGCCCTCCAATAAACAAGGACACCCTCATCCGTGCACTGACAGAGGAATGGGATGAATTATCCGAACAGCTGCTTGATAATGTTGTGCAAAGCATGACACGACGTGTGGAATCTTGCATCGCCCTCCATGGAGGCCATATCCCGTATTGACATCTTACGCCGGAACGCCTGCGCACAGTAATTGCATTTTTTTCACGTTCAAATCATTAAACTTACGTATTCTGCACAAAATGGCCTGTTTGTCCCTTGAATACGTTCCAAAGCCTTCTGGATTTCTGATGACAATAAATTGTCTTTCTTGTAATGTCCTGGCATTCTGACATTATTTTATTTCACTTGGCATCCAACCACACTTACTTTTTTATGCGCTATATAGCCGTTTATGATCCGTCCTTAGCAATTGTCCAGCAGTGTAATATTGTTGAAGCTGCTGAGTCAAGCTAAAGATGCTTTTGATGAATAAAGACAAATAGTAAGTAACCTTTTCTGAACTTATCTGAGTGACTTCCGAGTCGCTTAAAAGTGAAGTTATTAAGAACTGATTTGTGCAATGTTTCGATAGCTATATTTTCCATGGGCATTACAGTTGGTGTCAGTTTTTGCAATTCACACTAGTAATTTTTTTTTTTTTTTTTTTTGGATTGGAGGTTTAACGACCACCGTGAGCAACTCAATGGGCTATAAAATGATCAGAGGCCATCGCTTAGAGCACTGCGCCACCGGGGCGGCAGTATTTTTTTTTTTTTTAAGTTCAAGAAACCTCAAACTTGTCTCTGTAATAGGGTACTTGACTGCTACCTGTGCATACGAACATGCTAGATTATGTTTTTGAAAAATTATGGTGCATACGTATTTGCATTGACCGATTTTGTGCCATTCTCCCTTCCTACAAATATACCTGTATTTAACTGACCACAGTAATGTGATGCACAACTTCAAAGTTTATACTCTTCTGAGCAAAATAAATTCAAGCACTTCTCAAGGACTTTTTAAAACCAAATTATCATATGTGTGAGCTGTCAATTGGTCATTAGGTAGGTATTTTAACAAGTTCAAATCATTAAACTTAGCTGGGATAGGCACACCTTGAATGACCTTCCTGTTACCCCCTGTCGGGTTATTTTATTAACTTTGAATTGCCCCTCTGTTTTGGAATTGTTTTTTTTTTTTTTTTAATGATTTTATTTTGAGGAATATTTTGAAAGGGCACATTAATTCCGTATTCATCTTCCGGCAAGAATGCGTCCCTAACTCCAGTCAACAGAAGCCAATCGCGATTCGCAAATACATCATTTTCACTTATTTTACTCCCATGGCTAACGTTTTATCCCGCACTGATGTCATAGCTAAGGTACCAGCTGTCCATTCGCTCGCCTGAGTTGAACGCAGCTATTTGATCAGCTTGGTGTTTTTATCGGAACTGCACAGAAATCTCCTACTTTTTAACACAAACAATTATTTTGAACACGCTCTTTCATATTGTTACTCAAAAAACAAAACAAAAAAATATTTTCAAGCACTATTTATGGAGTACTAAACTTTTTCAAGCACTTTCAAGGACTTGAAAATGAACTTTATTTTTTCAAGGACTTTTCAAGGTCTTCAAGGAGCGTGCGAACCATAAACTTGTAGGGTTATGTAAAATGTAATTTCGATAATGAGACTTTGGACAAGACTGAACCCGTAACTTAAACTGTGATGATACTACAGCATAAATTTAGAAGACAACAGGGTTATATGTGTATAAGTTGCCCCTGATGTTCTTGTGCTAGTAAGAAGATCTAGCTGAAAGGTACTTTCCTTTAAATTAAATTAATTGTAGTCTTAATTTGTTTAACTTAAATAAAGCACTTCTAGACTGAAGTACTCCTCTCAGTAATGAAGGATATTCCGTTTCATAACTGCAACAAAGCTTTTTTCTTTCGTCCTTAAAATCAGTCCATCTCATCAACGGAATATGCTTGATTCATCTGTTTTCAAATATCCTTATCATTTAGCGATGATAAATCTTCGCTCCAAATTGACCTCACATATTTACAAAGATCGTAAATGTTTCAGCTCTGCATGATGGAATTAAGCTTCATTCCATCTGGATGTAATGGTTCAGCGCGAATTGCCAAATCTGCCCGCAGCAGGAGAAGTGCTTTCAAGTAAAGAAAGTCACGCCATTGTTTAATTAAGGCCTTTTATGAGAGGCGTATTTATCGAATGTCTCACCGAAGCGTATTACGTAAAACTTCTCCTTTGCGCTCGTTCATTTCGGAGATTATCAACAGCTGCTAATGAAACTGAGACTGGGGTTTCAATGAATTTGTTCTTTGTTAAGTTTAACCTTTCGGTCGTAAAAGAATAACACTTTCCAATTTATCACCACACAAACTCAGAATATTATTCGACTTGTGCCACGATGTGCAACTTTGTGCTTCAAGTTTGTTCTTTTTAAACAAGCTTATGATTTTTACAAAGTTATTGCTGGTTAGAATGTTTCATCACGTCAGATTCAAATTATAAACTCTTGTAAATTTAATTTTCCGTTTGTAATAATTTTTTTGATATAGGTGTTACCAAAAGTAAGGTATTTATGCTGCCACTTTATCCATCAGTCTGCTTAAAGACGGAAATTTTTCTACTTCCAGAACTGGGATATTAGAAATTAGCAGGTGCAAAACAGGAGTGTTCCAGTTCGGATCCAAGAAAACTAGATGCCACGATAAATATAGATTATCTTCGCTATGTATGACCAGAACCTAACACCTCCAAAAGCAAACAATATCTGTCTTATATGTTTCCAACTAATTTTGTTCTTTGTTTCGCAGCTTAACGTCCCCAACAAGCATAAAAGAATTTATGGAGACGTTTGGCTTTAATTTCCAGCTTACAGGTTCAAGGGAAGGAAGAAAAACAGAACCAGAACGACAAATACGACATCTACGTGTGTTCAGTTGTGGATTCGAACCAACATCTGGCATAGCCAAATGCAAAAAAAGGTCACACCCTGGAGCACATGATAACTAGGAGACTATGGTTATACTTTCGCACCACTTAAAGGAAAAATCATACCTATAAAAACTACGTAGAAATCTTTCTCAGGCTTACTCTTATTGTATAATAATAAGAGTAAGCCTAAGAAAGATTTCTACACTTTTCTTAGGCTTAAAAAAGATTTACACCGTAAGCCTTAGAAAGATTTCTTCACGATTGAACACACGAAGATGTCGTAAATAAGACTTTCTTATCCATATCTTACAAACAGAAATATCATTACAAACACAAGAACACGCACGTAGATTCTAACAGGATAGCGAAAATGAAACAATTACGTGAAAAGCTCTGAATACAAAGGCCGTTCCATAAAAACTGAGAGCAATATTTTCTGAGTTGGCAACAGTGCGAAGGGAAAAAATAACCACACAGGCGACTAATTGAGTTAAGAAAGTATCTATGGCAACAGTTATTAGCCTTGGCAGATGATTCTTGTTTTGCTGTTTCGCAGTTGTTTAAGGTACGTCTGCATTTCGCCATGCAACTATGGAGGTGAATGATTCAGAGTTAAGAAGTGAAATGCGTAGTGCAATAAAGTTTTGCTATCGTTTGAGTAAAGCAGTTCCAGAAACGGTTGATTTAGTGAAAAAAAGCTCACAAAGATAAATGCTTGGGAGAGTCAACGAATTTTAGATGGCACCATGATTTCAAAAAATTGCGTTTGTTGGCAGAACTCGCTCCTAGGACTGGTCGACCTGACAGTGTTGTTACGGAGCGTATCGTTAACACTGTTTGGGCAATCCTGCAAGTAGATCGACGAATTGCACATTCTACGCGACAAATTACTGCTGCATCGTGTGTGTGTCCCACATGGGTACCTCATCACCTGACGAGAGAACAATTGTTACCCAGAGTTCATGTGTGTCATGAGTAGAAACAAATGATTGCAAAGGATCCAAACCTTCTAAAAACAGTAATAACTACAAAAGAAACATGGGTTCACTATTTCGACCTCCTCACGAAGCGCGCATTGAGTGTCTGGAAACACACAGGCTCTTTTCCTCCGAAAAACGTCCGCCCAACTAAATCAGCTGGGAAGGTGGTGGTGATAATTTTCTTTGATCATAAAGGTGTAGTCTACCCGCATGCCGTTCCTCCACAAATTACTGCCAATGCTGAATACTACATTTTAGTCTTGAAGCATCTGCGAAGACGCATATTGATTAAGCGACTGGAACTGGTGGGCAAGTGGACCCTACGCCATGATAACGCCCGCCTACATGTGGCTGTTGGTGTTTATCAGTTTCTTACGAAATGCAGTATTGAAATCATGCCGCAACCTGGGTACAGTCCTGACCTCGCCCCGTGCGATTTCTGGTTGTTTTCAACAAGGAAGGAGAAGTTTCGTGGTGCAACATTCAACACAGATGCTGACTTATTCAAGCTGTACAGTAGTCGCTAAAGCAGCTTCCAGAAAATGCCTTCGCCACATTTTTTGAAAAGTGGACTAAACGATGGGACCATTGTATATCACTCGAGGGATGATACTTTGAGAAAGAATAACATGTATTTTGCTGTACTTATATTTCTCCATTTTTTGGATTTTACTTTCAGTTTTTATGGTATGGCCGTTGTACATGATGTAGATCTGTTACTAAATGAAAAGGAATATTCTTCATCGGGCTCGTACTGGCCAAAATGTCGCACGGAGAGAGATATAAAATGAGAACATGAATAAATCATTTTGTGATTTAAGTGTGCTTGACATAAACGGTTTAAAAATGTTATACCTGTTTGAACATCAATTATTTTAAAATCAGTCAAATGTTTTCGTCTTTGCCACGTTAAACTCATTTATGATGCGAACTTGTAAAAATGCAAATAAAATATTGACTTTTCCCTGTAGGTGAACGAGATTCAGTATTTGACAATGGAATACGACTGGGTTGCAGCAAGAGAAATCTTATACAACAGCTCTAGGAGACCTTTCTTGGTTATCCAATACGACAGCTTCACGCGACCGATCCAGTGGCTTCCCACAGAAACACGGTTGCCACTAAATGTTATGTACGACAGACTAGGACGTCTCTCTGGTTGGCAACAGGGCGCCATGTCCGAAAGCTTCGGATATGACAGGATGAGTCATTTGGCCGAGATTAAATACGCAGATGGCTTAGCCATGAGGTTCAGCTACGACGGGAAAACAATGGTAAGTATCTTCGAATAAGTGTGCTTCCGTATCTCAGCATTTTTTAAAGTAAACGAACTAAATATCATGTTTTTCATCATTCCTTTTAAATACTGTATGTGACGTAACTGCCAGTAGGACGCACACGACATAAAGGCAGATAGGAATCAGCATAAAACGTCTGCGTAGCTCAGTTGGTAGAGCGACTTGTTCCGGAATAAGCGGCCTCGGGTTCGAATCCCGGCGTAGACCAAAAATGACGGAGAAATTTACTTCGTTATAATGGCGCCCGAACTATCCGGATGACCCGGCCGTTCAAAAATCTCGCATTAGTGTGATGTTATTTCCACACCGTGAGACAGGAAAAATCAGAGAATTCCTTCTCCGGCGCTTCGAAAAATAAAAATGTGTGATGTTGCATTCCACACAGCAGATTGACTGGGAGTTCTCAAGTGCACGTTCTACAGTGGATGGCTGCCTGCAACGATTCATGGTCACGGCTGACCCGTGGGCCATGCCCCCGGCCCTCTTTCGGGGGGGGGGGAGATGTGACGTACCTGCCAGCAGGACGCACACGACATAAAGGCACATAGCAATCAGAACAAATGTCTGCGTAGCTCAGTTGGTAGAGCGACTTGTTCCGGAATAAGCGGCCTCGGGTTCGAATCCCGGCGTAGACCAAAAATGACGGAGAAATTTACTTCGTTATATGTAAGGTAACGTAACTGCATATACAGTAGTTGTAATCAATGATTTTAAAGTGAGATTGTTCCAGTGTGATGAAATTTAAATTTACGAAATTTATTGTTTAACCATGTCGTTATACTACTTAACAGCTTTCAGTATTTCGTTTGAATAGAAATCTACGAATTCGTCCCCTAGATTACTTCAATCTGTACAAATAAGCTAGTAGTTAACATACACGAAGTATCAGATGACGTAACAGCAAGCCACCCCAGGGGAATTTGCAGTTCTTCTCGTGAAGCAGGAAATCAGTACGATAATAAAAGCACTGCGGACGTCAAATCAAACTAGTGGCTTTCGTAATGACTAGTGCCCCTTCGTAAATAATGTATAATACTTAAGAATAACTGAAATGTTAATGAACATTAAACGATTTTTGAAGTTCGTTGCCCACCATCGGTACGTAGTTCATGTGCCGTGGAACTTAGCCTGTCATGCAACCAAAATAATTTAACGTTCCGGGAGTTTCATGCAATATGGCTACTGCCATCCAGGTATCTTTTGCTATTTCCACTACTAAATGAGATCCCTCGATTCTTAATTTAGAGTTGGAATAGACAAAGTTGAAACTGAAATATAAACACTTCTGGAGACCTTGTAGGTTCTCCAAAAATAAGAATCTGAACAGGTTGGTGAATCCTGAAGCGGCTTTTAGGGCTTAACCCTTTAACGATTAAGACCCCTCAACTCTTGTGTTGCTCAGAATCACATGATACCGGAAACTGTATGTAGCTGCTTTCGGAATTTCGGTCCTGCCCTCTATTTAAGAGGTTAAAAGGAGGATTAATGCTGGGTCACTACACAAAACTTCCTATGAGTAGACTTGATATGCATTTATCTTAAGTTGTTTTCAGGAGTTATTCACTGCATTCTTCCACGAAGAAGAGATGGGATGTCCAAAAAGTTAAAGATATCCCCTCCCTGTTTTATTCATTTGTTTAATGATAACTGTGGTAACTGACGGTGACTACTGCTGATCTCTGAGAGGATTCGCAAATTCAACGAAAAGGTCGAGGTAGGAAATCTCACTTACATTAAAGAGCGTTACGAGCGGTCGTAGTCGTTTGAATACACGGGAGTTTTAGTAGTTAGAAGGTTAAACACTTGGCTTGATCTGCATTTAGTTTATTACCTAGTGATATCTAAGATTTTTCTCTTTTTATTATTTATGAAAAATATATGCCGCGAACATTTATAACGCAGACTTTCATTTTTTAACAAACTTTCCGATATTATGCAATGCTTTGTTCCTTAAAACTTCAAGTTCATTATCGTTTTCACTGCATATAATGGGGAAAAGGTAAGCTTCATAGAAATCTTTGCTAAATGCTGCTGTTTCATATATTGCGTTGTTACAAATCTTTCAGCATGTTTATTTTCTTTTTCATAAATTGGTCAATCGATGAAAGCACTGTATGTCCTGCTTGTCCCTCCAAACATGAATCTCTCCTGCCTGTATCCACACCAGTAGGAAAGCAAGAAAGATGACGCCGAATTTTTAGGTGAATGAGCACGTGTTTTGAACCCGTTCTGACATGAAATAGATTTATCAAAGCTATTCAAAGTCAAAGGAACTCGTATGGAAAACAGTAGCATCAGACCAAAGAAAGATGTTCTTCAAACGGATTTTTATTGCTGTAAACGGAATATTGAATTTACGCCCTCTGATTGTAGGCTTGGGCGATAAGAAAAATTTAAAATTATATGAGAAACATTTCGCAGCGGAAACTACTCTTTCCAATAAAGAAATAATTTTTCAAGTCGGACTCTTAGACGCAGTGATATAGACAAATATAAGATCGGCATCTACGTCCCCTGGCTTCGGAAACATGCATTATTTTAAGAAGAAAGCATTCTCAAAAATGTTTTCGATGAAAGTCGTATCGGTCCAAGAAAGAATTTTTTTAGTCGAGTTTTTAGTAACTCAGATTTTGCTGCAAATACATCACAAGCAGAAATTAACACTTATAACCCCTGGTGGTCAAACAATTCTTTACAAAATATTAGAAATTATACGAAAATCATTTCTTATCAGGAGCTGTATGCGATGCAGGAAGAATTTTTTAAATCGGAGTTTTAGAAGCAGAAATTTCAAAGAAAACGCAATTTACCTTAACGCCCTCTACGGAAAGTCCACGAATTACTTGAAAATTTTGAAATTTTTTTGAAAAACGTGTCGCACCAGAAACGCTGTCCAACAAATAGTCAAATCGGACTCTTAGAAGTAGACATATTGTCTAAAATAAGATATACATCTACGTCCCCTGGCTGAGAAACCATGCAAGGTTTTAAGAAGAAAATATTCGGAAAAGTTTTATTAACCTGAATGGCATCGGTCCACGAACGAAGTTTTCCAATCGAGATTCTAGAAGCTCAGATTTTGTGGCAAATACATCAGAAGAAGAAATTAACACTTACTACTGCCCAAACCATTCTTTACCAAAAATTAGAAATTATATGCAAAAGATTTCTCATTAGGAGCTGTATCCGCTGAAGAATTTTTTTTCTTCAGCGGATACAGCAGTTTTAGAAGTAGAAATATCAGTGAAAACGTAATTTAGTTTTACGCCCCCTAGCGGAAAATTTATGCGGAACTTCAAAAGGTTACTATACTCAAAATGCTCTTCGATATAAATGGAATCGAATGGTAAAAGAATTTTTTGAATTGGATCTTTAGAAGCAAATACATAGAATAAAATGTATTTTGAATTCGATATCACCTACAGCGGCAAAAATGTACATTGTAAAAAAAAAAAAAACGAAATGAAAGATCGCCATTCGCATATTTCAGGCTTCCCAATGCAAAAATAATTTTTCAAATCAGAAAAACAGCTCCATGGAGTCCACAGACGGACGGACGGACGTACGGACAAACCGATAACATAAGCACGATCATTTTTTACCAAAGGCGTGCTAATGAAGCATGCACATTTTTGTAGCTTCCATTGTTTAGTTTTCAATGAAGAAAGTATATGGATTATAGAGCCACTTGGAATTTGTTCATCGAACGTTGATACTGACAGAAAATGCACGATGCGTATTATATCTTTCCAAAAAGGTCAATGTTCGTACCGGCTGTATAAACAGTTGAAAATAAATCGAAGACAGACCAGACGAATAACACGGAATTTAAGCAAGCTTCTTGCTTTAAACGGAAGTACCCATGGCAAAAGCGGATGCTATGGATACGGAAAAAATTTCTAAATGGAGAAACACGGCCACAGCTGGACGGGGATTTACTTTTTGTTTCAGATTTCACTCAAGTCCTCTGAAGCAAATGATACTGCCAGTCGAATAAAAACATCTGCAATACTGCCAATGATTTTTAACACTTAAATTTTTCCTTATTGAATACAGACACGAGGAAAACAATCTTTAGAGTGATGTATTGCAAGAACAGTGTTGTCACCTTTCGAAAATGCATATGCGTTTGTTTGCGTACTACATGTATATGTCGATAACAATGAAATACACTGAAATCATAACACACGTCTGCGATGGAAAAGTTGTCTTAAAAATGTTCACACTCTTTCAAAAATATTTGTGTTCTGATTTCAGGAACAATGATAAAAATATACTATCTAATAATCACTTCCCCCCCCCAAAACAAATTGTATTTATTTATCTATTAATTCGTCTGTTCTTAAGCATAAAACAGTTATTTTAAGTTTAGCTACTTTGTCTACTGATTTATTGTCATTTGACAGATCTGCTGTAAAAAGATTATGTTTGCAAGAAAAAGAAGAATTAGGATTGGTAAAATCTTGTTTGCACTGCGAAAAGCAAAATAGTTTGAGTCAATAAAATTAACCTGCCTTCGCCTAAATTCCGCTCGTTAGAAGAAATGGACGTAGGCCAAGCGATAACGGATCGATATACTGCCGTCAGGCAATCTAGTTTGCTTTCGAAGTGCGAACAAGGCTTAAGTGACAATGAGTTGTTCTGCCATGAAACAACTACTCACTGTCTCTTCAGCCCAAAACTGAAAACTGCGGAAAGAGAGTCTTGGCATGAAAGAAGTTGTAACGTAGTTCTTGCAGTACTGAAAAGATCCCAACTATAAGCTAATAATAGAAAATATGCCAAAACAGTTCAAAGCATTAGTTCCGTCAGCGTTCACTTGGACCAGTCAGTGAGGAACAAGAAGAAAGATTCCATTAATAGATAAAGGCGAAGGAAAGGCGATACCAGGAAAGATGGAACGTCAGTGTGATGGCAGACTACTGTTGGATGCAGACTGGCAAGCTGTGAATAGAAAGAAGAAAAAGTACCAAATGAAGCTTTGAAGGCAAAAGAAACAAACCAATATAAGGACTTGTAAATATAAATAATATTTTAAAATCGCTCTTTGTAACATTTTTTACATAAAAATATTTTTAACTTTTTGCGATAGAATAAACTTCTCTTCAGATTACATGCCAAGAAGCTGTTTTCCCATTATCTTCACATAAATTTTGTGAAAGATGCTTAGGTCTTTGAAAAAAACCGTAGACATTTTTTAAATCAAGCATATCAACTACCTTTAGAATCATCCGAAAGCTTGTAGACAGTTTTCAGTGACTCAAGTTTTGCAGGCCGTATAATTTATTATACATACTGCATATATCCGCAAACCTTCCCTACTCCGCCACTATAATGAGGCCAACCGAAACACCCTGCGGCCTATAAATAAGTCAAGTCCCTGCCTTCTCTATTGGGTACCCGCTATGTAAAATATGATCATAAATTGGTCGTTGATATTCGAGGCATAAAGGACCAGTTCAATGCCAAGACCAACGTCGCCATTCAACGACAGTAGCGACGCTATCCTCTAGACTAGGTGTTCTCTGCGTGGGTTACGTGGTAAGACATTTGAGGCTACACCGTGGAAGCTGCACATGGGGAAGAGAGAGACAGTGCGATTTCGTTTTTGCAGTTCCACGCGCGTACGCCACGGATCGAGAGACCATAAGTCATGTGGTCTAATAATGTCCCATCGCTCTTTGTGTTTATCGATATATGTAATTTATGAATACAAAACTTAACGTATATATACACGGTCGAGTCACATTATTGTGACCGTCGTGTGCAGCGAGACAGCAGCTAGACGGGCTGGGAGTGACTCAATAAGGTGCTAGAAGGTGTTCGCAGGTATGTGGAGCCATGCTGACTGCAGTGCATCTGACAGCTGCTGGAGGGTGCGTGGTGGAGGATCCATAGAGCGAACAACAGGATCGAGGTGGTCCCACAGATGCTCAATTGGGTTTACGTCCGCGTAATTACACTGCCAGGGAAGTACCTTGAAGTCTTCATCTTGCTCTTCTAACCACTCTCGGACATTTCTAGATGTGTGACACGTCGCATTGTCGTGCTGGAAGATTCCATCCGCCTTAGGAAAAACAATCAGCATGTGTCGGTGCATGTGGTCTGCAAGGATAGATTCATAAGGAATTCGGTCCAAAATGTCTTCCACAGGTATGCGTGAACTCAGGGAATGCCACATAAACATTCCCCAGACCATAACGCTGTCGCCACCAGCTTGCTGCCAACAATAGTTGAAGAGTGCTTGTTCTCCTATGTTTCTCGCATTATATGACAACGTCCATCCATTAGATGAAGCAGAAAACGTGACTCATCGGAGAAGGCAATCCTTTGCCAATCAGCGGAGGTCCAATTCCGATACTGCCGTGCAAATGTAATCCTTTGATGCCGATGCACCTTCGTTAGCACAGGTGCAGTGACCATCTGTGGGCATCGGAGCCCCGTACGTAGCAGGGTTCGCTGAACTGTCGTTTTAGACACACGTTGGTAGTCCCCTGGTTCATTCGGCCAGAGTTGCTCCACTGTAACGTGTCGATCGGGCCTCACACACCTTTGAAGCCGACGTTCACCTCCCACATCAATAGCAAGTGGTGCTCCGCGGTTTCTATGTCGCTTATTTGCAATGGTACCATTTCTGCAATCACGATACACTTTAACCACAGTAGCACGCGAACAGTTCCCAAACTGCGCTGTTTCAGAATTACTACCACCCTTGGCCTGAAAGCCGATAATCATCTTTTTTTGCAAATCTGATAAATCTCTCCTTTTATTCATGAGTGCAACGAGTGATATGTTTTCAGAATGCCTACAGCACACCTTATATACCCCTCCAAGAAAGCTCACGACACGTGCCTTCTTTCATTGGGTACACGCTGTTGACGTCAAAAGTAGGAGGTGGTCACAATAATGTTACTCGATTGTGTATATATATGTTTGATTTTATTTTCATTGTTATACTATAACTATGGTTTTATCTATGTATACAAGGGGTACGCCAGTTATGTGCACAATTCTAGTTTGCACGTGAAGCATAAAAGTTTGAGAGGCACTGCTCTAAACCATTCGATTTGCGATGGCACAACTGGGTTGTAGAAGCCGAGAACCACATCGAGTACCATTGTTAATAGCACGTTACCGTGCTATGAGGCTGCAGTGGGAGAAGTAACGTCGCCATTGGATCGTGGAATATTGAAAATGGATAGATAGTCCGACTAGTCGAGGTTACAAGTACAACTCGCCAGCAAAAGGGGAAGTGCATGGCTTAAACTACACAAGGCTATGTCCACGATTGTCAGGTCTGGGTGTTACATGCCAGTGGAGAGGCTGTGATGTCCCGTTGCGTGTTTACGTGTTTTCTTGTGCCTATTTAGACCACCATAACAGCACCAGGCTAGGTCGTACGCGCCGATCGCCTGTATCTGTTTACGGGTTTACATTTCCCACAGCACGATCTCTTCTTTCAACAAGACAACGACGCTCCCCCTCATCGCTCCCATTTAGCGAAGAATTGGTTGGAAAAGCCGTCCAGTGATTTCGCAACCCTCGAATGGCTCCCTTACTCCCAGTATTTGAAGCCAATTGAGCATCTGTGGGACAAAGTGGAGAAATGCATGAGAGCCAGAAACTCCGCCACCAGCAACATTCAGAGCTTTACGGTTGGCTGTTCCGAAGTAATGAGCAGCAATACCACCCGAAACTTTCCAACACCTGGTAGAGTCCATGCCATGACATTTTTCTGCTTTCATGTAGGCGAAACATGGGTTCACATGCTATTAAAAGGGTGTGCATGACAAAATGACCTTTCAGTGAAAGTGTAATGAAAACATATTCGTGAAGTTCTGCGAATTTACTCTTCTACTTAAATTATGTTTTAGTAAAGATAACTGTTAATTTTAAGTACTGTTTTCGGTTATTCGCATCTGAATTTTGCTTTTCTCTTGTTTCAGCCAAGCAAAGTGATCCTTCCTAGTGGACGGCGATTTATTTCACACTACGATTCCAATGGCGGCCTGAAATTCGTCACCACTCCGAAAGACACTCGGCATTCTTTCCTCACTCTCATATCCATTGGATTCTACAAGTTCTTCTACATCCCACCGGGGAATAGCGGGCCCTACGTAGTTCACTTCAACGATCAGCGACAGCCTGTCATGAAAATATTTCCTGGTGACCAAGGTCGCGTTCTCTATCGATACAACAACCAGAGTCTGTTGAGCACTGTTGTTTTCGGTGGAGGAAAGATCGAAAAGAACTACACGTCCTCTGGATTCTTGTACTCGGAATCGTCCAGCACTCAGGAAATCGACATCCGCAGCGAATACACTTACGACGGTGCTTTACTTACAGTGTACAAACAGTTCTTCGTGGGCCAGTTTCACCTCAGCAACGCCGTCTTTCACTATCAGTACGACCGCATGTTCCGCCTCAAGGGAATATCCCTGCGTATAGGAAGTCTCCAGCTTCCTAATATCGAATTCCATTACCATCCAAAAACTGGGAGGAGAGAACAGATCGCGGATTTTCACCTTTTCGAGAGAACTCTCAATGAGACGGTGCTTTCTGACGGCATTGCCTCCTTTTCAAGACAGTTCGATGCCCTACGCCGCCTGCGACAGGTATGGTTGGTTGTTGCCGATAAGGAGGTGTTTCGCATGGACATCCAGTACGACAGCCGTAACTCGGTAACCCAGTCGCGCACGTACATGACGCACCTGGGTAAATCAAAGATGCGATTGCAGAATTTCTCCTATGACGCAGACGGGCAGCTGATCGAAATGGTGGGTCGTGATCAGTGGAAGTTTACCTACGACCAGAACGGGAACCTTATCACCATGCAGTACATGGGCAACAGGATCGACATCTTGCACGACGTTGGAGATAGGATTGTGAGTTTCGGTGAGACTCCTTATGTGGTTGACGGAAGAGGTTTCGTCATTCAGCGAGGAGAGGAAAGCTTCTCGTACAACACCAAGGGCCAACTCACGAAAGCCTCCAGAAATGGTCGTTACGACGTTGACTACTTTTACGACACCAGAGGCAGACTATCTGTAAGAAAAGACAATCTGGGCAACGTTACACAGTTTCTCTACGCAGACCTTGGACATCCGGATCTGGTAACTCACGCGTACAACAACAACGATGGAAAAACCACAACCTTCGTTTACGATGACAGAGGATTTGTGATCTACATCGTGGTTAACAAGGAGAGTTATTACGTGGCTACAGACCATAATGGTAGTCCACTGTTAGTGTTCGACAAAAAAGGTGAGAGTGTAAAAGAAGTGCACAGAGGACCTTACGGACATGTTCTGTTTGACTCGAATCCCACGTTTTACCTGCCTATTGATTTCCACGGGGGAATTTTAGATCCCTTAACAGGCATGCTACATTTTCAGGAAAAAATATATGATTCCTTAGCTGGACAGTGGTTATCACCAAGATGGGACGATATCTTGCATCACGTTACAAGTCCTCAACATTTGCATTTGTATAGATTCAACAAGAATGACCCAGTAAATATGGATAAAAGAATGAAAAATAAGCTAGGTAAGTTTTGGACTTCATTGTTTATTTCTAACTGTATGATATTTCAAAACATTGCACATAGTTTACTGTTTTTGCCTGCAAAATTGAAGGCAACGAAGATGGCATATCAAATACAAATAAAAAAACGATTGTTTCATATTTGCTCTCAATTAGATTCGGATCGATCTCGTATTGTCGCTGAAAGGGGAGGAAGCCGTTGTGACGTACTACAGAGGTAAAGCACGTGTGAAAACGACAAATTTGCAGCCATACATTGTGTCCGTGTTGCTTAGTTGGGAGAGCAACTTACTCCGGAGTGACAGAGCGCGGGTTCGATCCCCGTCAGGGACAAATTTGTGTTTTCACAATGGCGCCCGAACGTAAAAATTGATGTACTGACAGTTGTGTTCCCCGAAAAATGTGTTCCACATATCGTCCGGAATTAATGAAAGGTTCTTTCTTCGATTCAAAAAAATTTAAGAGGGAGATGATGTGACGTACTAAAGAGGTAAAGCACGTGTCAAGACGACAAATCTACAGCGATATATTACGTCCGTGTAGCTTAGTTGGGAGAGCAACTTATTCCGTAGTGAGAGGGCGCTAGTTCGATCCCGTCACGGACAAATTTGTGTTTTCAACCGTATAGAATTGGGTAGCATATTGTAGTGATATGGGAAGAGCTGAGTCATGATTTTGAAAGCACGTTAAAAGTTCTTTTCAAATTATTTTTTATTTAATTTTGTCCTCAGATTTTTACAAATGAAAGCCAATCATTGTCTCATTGAACAATGATTTGATCAAAATGCTGAGACACATTTCTACTTTCTGTCTATCTCTCTCTCTCTCTCTCCCGTATTTGAGTCCAGACTGTTTCCTGACAAAAATTATTGCAACCGAAATTTCACAGTTGATCCTAACTTAGGCTTTATAGAGTTAATCTTCCTGAGAAAAATAACTTAAGGTCGCTGAGATCCCTTTTTAAAGAGATATGTAATATTAAAACGCCAGGAATAGACATCCCAGTCAAAAACCAAACTTACAGGACCAACACTGTTATTTCCTTAGGCTGTAGAGAGACTCGAAGAAGGCAGATATAGATCTTCCACCTCAAACGTAAGACAACAATTTTAGGAATCTGAATAGGCAAAAAATTTGAACTTCTCTAGCTTTCGTGAATTTTGTGGGGATGTTGTTTTGACATTAGTGACACCAATCAGACAGTGTCGACAACATAACAAGGGAAACAGAACTGTTGGTGCTTACCATATTAGAGACTCAATAAGGAAGTGCTTTCTAACTGGCTTTACACACCAAGACCGCCAGAATAATATTTCACATTTGAAGAAACCCTGTCTAGAAAATTGTTTACAGGCCAGAAAAATTTCATACTGAAGGGCAATTATTGAAAAGATCTGCTGTGTATATATGTGTGTCAACTTACATTGTGAAAAAAGAACTGAAGAATTTTTTTTGTATGATCAAATTTTTTCTGAAATAAATATCAAATCAAAATAAAGTTCACTTCTTAAGAGATCATAAGTGAGAATTTCAGTATGGCACTTAGAGTTTTGCCACTTAGCACAATTTTTTGGAATTCTTGGCTACATGTCCAATAAAGTCAAACTCATTTCTTCCTCTTCCATTAGTAGGCGATATCTTTTTTTGCTTTTAAAGTTTTTAAGACATGAGAAAGCTTGCTCACAGAAGTAAAAAATTTTAAAGCTGGAGTATGATGCCCTTTTTTCCTGAGATCCAAAACTCATCGAATGATGATTGAACGAATTCTTTCGCGAAATTTCGAACGCACTACAGGTTTTCAGGTGTTCTATTAGCATATTACGCTAATTTAGTGAAATTGGTGAGAACTCAACAAAAAAAGTTACAACCTTGTCACACATTTCTGATGATAAATGGAAAAATATTATTCAAGGTTTTCTATAAGTAATTTCAAATTACAGGTAATTAATGGGATGACTTCTTTATAATCTGCCTAAAGCAGGACATTAATCATCTAAATATTTCTGCTTGAAAAGTTGTTTTTTTACCTAGTGTTTATTCTTAAGTGCCAGAAGTTTGACTGTGGAGGCTAGAATGTTTTCATTTGAGACCTGTTCGCAGGTGGTTTAGGTGTTTCCCTACTATAAAATATCGGCTAAGCAAACTAGTTTCAGCCACCATTTCACGTTAAAGGAAATTTGAATATCTGAATTTTTTTTTATGATCTTTGAAGAAATGTAGTGTTTCCTCTTGCAGCTCACCCTTGTGGAAGCCACGTAACGTTGGTTGGTCGAAGGAGACACCAAAACTATGAGAGGAACAAAGGTCATGCGATTACACCAAAGTTACACAGCTTTTTGCACAATTTCACACGGTTTTACAAACATGCTTGATTTAAAGGGTGCTGTTTTGTGAAGATCATCATGTTCATAGATACATCAGTAAGGCTTCTCAAATTCGGCACAAATGTTTTTTGAACGAGATCTTCCCCATCTAGGAAGTAATGAGTCGTTATGACATCAAGGTGTTTGTTTGTTTATTTTTATATTAATGGGTCACTCATTTTGGAGGCAAGATCAGTGGGAATTCCAACACATCGGCTTCCTTACAAACTATATGATTCCAAATTAGAGGATTGAAACTCAGATTTGAACAACCGAAGAAAAACATTTCATAATTTGCAAAAGGCTATAATTTGCAAAGTCTTTACTATAAAAGAAAATCAACACCAAATTTTCCAAACCGTTTTCGCTGAACTGACACTATTTTGCACTATTGTTTGACCTATTTTCTGCTTGAAAGTTCTGTTTTTATAGATGTTAACCATAAAGGAACCTTCTGCAAAGCGCGGACGGAATGAGTAATGCAGTCGAAGTCTTGACCGTACGCGGGCCTTTAGTTTTAAATCTGATGTTCAGTATCGGTTTTAAAATAATGATTTGATGTACGAAGGCCTCGTTTGTATCTTGTAGCGTTGACAAATGTAAGTTACATGTGTGTAAAATTTGCATACCTGGTTTTATTATTAATTTTGTTAACTAAAACTAGTAATCTTAGTTACTTGATTTGAGGAACGAAACTAGATAGTAAGTGACTTTATTTGTATGTCACATCTGCAATGCATAGCGTCACTTGTGCAATAGAAAGCGGAAAGTGCAAACTGTTGATAGAACAAAATTGTCAGCGTTACATATACACTGCTTGCCACCCAAAATGCAACACCAAGAAGGACACGAGATAGCAAAGCCAGATATACTGGACACATAACAACACATACAAAAATGAAACGATTGAGCTTACAGGTCCGTGCGACTTGCGGAACACGCAGACATCAATAGTTCGTGTGGTCCCCTTGGCTGGCAATAATGGCCGCTACACGCCGCGGCATCGAACGAAAGAGGCTTTGGATGTGGGCTTAGGGTATGTCGGTCCAGGCTGCTTCCACACGTTGCCACAGTCCATCAGGCGTAGCCGCGGGTGGTGCTTGCCGGGCCACTCGGTTGCCGATCAGCAACCAGACGTGTTCGATGGGCGACATATCGGGAGAACAGGTAGGCCACGGCAGCAGTGACACCTGGTGGGCCGTGAAGAATTGTTGCACGATGCGTGCCAGCATTGCCCTGTTGAAACGTGGCCTCTGGAAGGTCCTGCAGGTAAGAGAAGACTGCAGGCTCCAAAACGACGGAGATGTAGCGGTGGTTGTTGAGTGTACCGGCGATGCGTACCAGAAGGGTGCGGGTGTCATTTCCAATTTCGCCCCAAACCATAACGCCAGGCGACGGACCGGTATGGCGATGCATAATGCAGGCGTCATACGGTCTCTCGCCGCGGTGCCGCCACACGCGGATCCGACCATCGTGGTGTTGCAGGCAGAAGCGGGATTCGTCGGAGAAGACAATGTCGTGCCATTCCGTAGTCCAGGTGCGGCGTTCAATGGCCCACTGCCGCCGCACTCGCCGGTGGTGTAACGTCAATGGTAATAGGAGCAATAGGCGCCGTGCGACAAGTCCCCGATCCTGCAGACGACGTCGAACGGTACGAGCTGACACAGGTTGTGGCGCAACACACCCTAATTCTTGCGCTAACGTTTGTGATGTGGCGGTGCGAGCCGTCAATGCCCGCCGCACAACATGCCGGTCCTCTCGTTTGGTGATCGGCTGCGGCAATCGCTCACGTCGGTCCGTCCGTCCCGCCTGCGCCCACGGAATCCATACTCGCCTCACTGTGGCTGGATGTCGTCCCACACGGGCGCCGATGTCTCGGTACGATAAACCGCTGTCGCTATAAGCCACTATTCGTCCTCTGTCGAATTCCGAAACGTGCTGGAATGACTGCCGTATTCTGCGACGAGACATTAGGAAGCTTCCCACGCACAGGTCCGGCAGCACAACACACTTTCACTACTTAAACCCCGCCTTCTGTTCACTATTCTTATAGTGCTACTCGGTGGCGTACCGGGTGCACATGATTTGCATATGCCCTGCAATGCTACTCATGCTGCGAATTTCAGGCCAATCGGATGCTTGCTTCTTGGTGTTGCATTTTGGGTGGCCAGCAGTGTATAAAGAAATGATTTCTGGTTAAAATTACGTCAGAATACATATATCACAGAAAATAGAATTTTAATGCACATTTTTCTAAATGCTGAAGACAATGGGAACAAATAATGAAATTTTAATTCGAAATCTTACTGGTGGATATCTGCATAAGTTATCATCTCATTATAAGTGATCTGGTTCGTTACGATGTTGGAGTCTCATGGAAAATCTGACTGCGAAACTCTATGACTACATATAGAGTCAGTTCGATGTTTGTTTGGTTACGAATTAAATAATCTAATTCATAACGGTGTAACTAATTTTATGAAAGAAAACAACATTACAGGAGAATTATAATTTTCTGAAACATACACCATAATTATAGCAACACAGTCACTCCTTAACGAATCAAGGTTCTGATGCGCTAAGATTATCGATCACGGTTTCGGGAGAAATGGTGGAATGAATGAATAAATGAATGAAAAATATACCGAAAGTCTCCAGATGCTCCAAGAGATATCGAGATATTTTTTCTCCTGCAACTGGAAATATTGAAGTAATTTTCGAAAACTGCCAATTATTTTTTTCTTTTGTTGTTTTGCTTTAGTCTGTTCGAAAACAATAAAACTGCATTGCTAAAATACCAATAACCTCTTGTTGCTGTAAAAAACTACCGAAAACATAAGAAAGGTTAGGTCATTTTTAATGTCTTGTCTTTACGAGGTTTGAAGATAAGGTGTTTCCGGTCACCTTTGCGGCCTATTAGGTATATGTAAATCGGTGTCACCTTGCGTCATTACACTCTTCTGAATTAAAGGAGGTTGTACGGCACAGCAGTTTGAATAAAAGTTATCATTCTCGAGAAGACATTAAAGTAAAATTGGCTATTCTTTTGGGAATATGATCTCGCTTGAAGGTTAATGCGGTGATCAGGTTGAACGATATGACACGCGATGCCGAAAGAAGTATTTGCACTTTCAGTAATTTGAAGCAAAAACAACCATCTGCCTTCCTGCACCAGAACCTTCTCACATGCCATGTCGCCGTCTGTTATCGTGTTGAACGAGCGCCATCGTATTTTTCATTGATCAACGTACACGCCCGTGTGTGTAAATTTTAATCACCATTCTAATACACTCCAAGCTTTCACGTCTTAAGAAGCATAGACTTTTTGCAGTTATCGATGGAATTTCCTACTCAGAGAACGTACTTACAAGTATGACTGTGTTTCCACGCGATTCGTCATTATCACTTAAATCTGTTCTCCAGCATGTCGCATAATGAGCCGCGGATGACTTAGTGGTTAATGAATGTGACCCTTGATGGAGAGGACGCAGGTTCGATCGTAGGTGGTGGCATTTGTTAACAATCGCTGAATATCCGCCGAGCCTCGGACGAGCACGTAAAGCTGACCGTCCCCGGGTACATATAAAGGTGTCAATTCCCAAGTCGCCGCCCCGGTGGCGCAGTGGTCTAAGCGCTGGCTTATGACCATTCGTCCGAGAAGGGTCCGGGTTCGAATCCCGGTGAGGCATGGGTGTTGTGTTTGTCTTACGGCACTGGCTCTGTCCCTTCCTTGCAACCAGTGACCTTAAATTAGGGGCGGGCGACTCCTTATAGCCTATTGAGTTGCTCACCGTGGTCGTTAAAGCTTCAATAAAAAAAAATCCTAATCCCCCCCCCGATATTTCTCTCTCCTATGCGCAACACCTGTTTGTACGGTAGCGCCCTCTGCTGTCGTTAATCTGACCTACAAACTGTTCTGCCAAGGTCACCTACAGCTGATCAGCTGTAGGTGGATGGAGTCTAAACCTTCTCTGTGGACGTAAGTCCTACATGAAAATTTATAGTTGAGTCACTAATAGTGCTCAATTTGCCGCGGTCAGGCATTTTTTATTCAAGCTCCTGTTCGAAATAGCGCTCTCTAGTCAGAAGAGTGTATTGACGTTAAAAAGCACCCATTAACATACCCTAATACGACGCAAAGGCCGCCGGAAACTTTATTATCAATAGCCGTCAGACAAGACATTGTAAGTGACTTAACCTTGTTTGTTTCCTACAGTTTTTTACAGCAGCAAGAGTTTATCATTATTTCAGCCATTCAGTTTTACTGTTTTCTAACAGACTAAAACAAAACAAAAAAACACTTGTTAGCTTTCCAAGATTACTTCAATATTGGAAATTGCCAGAGTGGGAAGATACCGCGGTATTCCTTGGAGCATTTGGAATCTTTTGTTATATCTAATTTTTCATTTATTTATTGATTCCACCATTTCTCTCGGAACCCTTATTGGGAATCTAAGCATCGTCACCCTGATGCGTTGAGAAGTGGTATTGTAGCTATCACCGTGGCGTATATTTCAGAATTTTTTATTCTTCTCCTGTAATGTTGCTATCTTTCACAAAATTAGTAACACGGTTCTGAATTAGAATACTTAACTCGTAACCGACTAGAACTGAAACTATCTTCATATGCAGCCATAGATATTTATAGTCAGACTGTCGATGAAATACCTGCATCGAACGGAACTGGAACACTGATAACGAGATGCTGACTTATGCAGATTTCCATCAGAAATATTTCTAATTACATTTCAATTATTTGTTGTTTTCATCGTCTTCGGTGTTTAGAAAAATACGCGTTATTATTCTCTTCTCTATGGTAAATATTGTGACGTAATTTTAGCCTGAAATCATTTCTTTATATATCCAACAGGATAACGCATAATTTTGCTCTTCAACAGCTTGCATACTGTGCTGCGTGCTACTCAAGTGGCATTCACTAAGCAAACTCACTGTCAAGCTGGTTTCGTTGCTCAAATCAAGCAACTAGGCTTACTAATATCAGCAAAGAAATAAGCCAGTAAATCTACTTATTCAAATTTTATATATTTGTAACATAGTTGCTCGTGGCCAAAAGTTACAAACGATGTTTAGATACATCAAATCATTATTTTAAAAATGACACTGGACACCAGTTTTTAAAACTAGCTCTTGACGTATAGGTCAAGAGTTCGTCTGTGCTATGCGAAAGGTTACTTTATGGGCTAATAACTAAAATATAGAAACAGAATTTTCACGCAGATAATAGCAGGGATTAAAAACTTGGCAAGTGCGACGCCCCGGATTATCATTTTTAATGTTCGGACTAGCCCGGAGCCAACGGAAGATAATATATGAACTTTTTCCAATGGACATACGATAATATTAAAATTTCTATGCACTACTTTCTACTATACTATTGCATTTTAAGAGCACTGCGTTGCTATTTTATGGAGTAGCAGAAGTGTCATGGTTCAGGTAATGGAGGGCAGAAATAGAGACGTCCATCAGTGTTGCTTGCTTTTAGGTGCTGGTGAACTCTGGGTGTGAAAAAAAGTCTCTACGTCAGATGAGTGTGAGCACAAGCGGAGTTCACAGTTAAATAGGGTACAGGTACTTTGAGAAAATATTATATGGGGAATCAGCACGAGGAGGGATGTTTTTGGTCACCCTTAATGGCAACTTTCTTGAGACTGGGATCCATCCACCCCAAACCCCAAAAGTTCGCTTGAATCGATCAAGAACTTTTCAGACTAGTTAAGAAATTTTTTTTATCAAGGGTTCCTGTGCGGTTATCATGAACACAGTCCCATAATAAAAATTGTAATGACTAATTTAAAGATTTTTTAACCAATTCATGCAAGTGTTTTGAGTGTGAGCTTTGGTTAGCAAATTATGGTGTATGTCTTCAGTTACAGTGGTGTGCAAAAGTACTGCATGACCTGCAAAAACCGTAAATTTTTAAGTTTAACTCTTTTTTAAACTAACTGATTTTCGTAGTTATTCCGTCATTGATATGTCATTAGATGCGAAATTTAATGCAGATATCAAAAATGTCTTAGTTTTTCCTGTAGCTACTTCTGTTCTTAAGAGACATTACAAAAATCATGACCAAGTCAAAATCATTACAAAAAGGATCTTTTATCCAATACTTAGGTTTAACGTAACAAATCATTTTGGTAATTCATAAGGAATGAAATAACATTTAAATGCAGAAATATAATGAAGCAAAATTATAAAATGTACCTAATATTTTGTCCCGCAACCTTTAGCTTTGATCACAGTTTGGCATCTTGCTGGCATACTGTGAACAAGGTTTTGTAAAAGGTTGGGTTGAACATTCCAAATTTCAATCACATCTTCAATTAGTTGAATTTTGGTTATTGGCTTTATTTTTGATAGTTCATACCATACTATGAATCACAAATATTCAATAGGGTTTAAGTTCGGAGACTGTAGTGACCAATCAAGTTGCTGAACATTTTTTTCCTGAAACCACTTCTTCTCACTACTTTAGCACAATGACAGTGAGCATTGGCATCTTGAAAAATAATATTGGCGTCATAAAGTCTTCTAGATGATGGTATCATCTTGTTTTCTAATTTACGTTAGTTGCGTACAAGTTGTTGCAGCCAATCATAGACATTCTTTTACTTAATTGGCTGCTTCCTAATGCTATCCTAATCCTACTCCAGCCTTTATAAGGTTTGACGCAGAGCTATTACAGCATTGGGCCGAGGGTGGCCTAGTGGTCAGCGTTCGTGACTGCCATGGAGATAACCTCAGGTTCGATCGTTCGAACCACTAAATGCTCGCCGTGAGTCGGATGGGCACGTTAGGCCGTCGGACTTTGAGTACTGGTCCCCCAGTAATAAATAAGGGCGTCTTCCTCCCCCTTTCTACTTTGCTCCCGTGTTACTTTCCTATCAGGCACTCTAGCCCAAATCTCTTAGCTTCCTGTTTCTAAGGATTGTTTAAGACCTTGGGTCAGATACTCCCTTCCTAAAATCCTCTACATCTGAACTGATCTATTACAGCATTGTAGTGGTCGCTTCTTGTTGTTATTAGGATAAAATTTGTGTATATTGTCAATAATGGTTAAAACTGCGGAATTGTCTACAACGGACAGACTAAAATTAGTTGTTCGACATGAAGATGGATATTCTTCAAGGCAAATCACCGAAAGAGTGGGCTGTAATCAATCTACAGTTATAAAGCTACTGAAGAAAGTAAAAGACACTGGTGATTATAAAAATATGCGTCGCAGTGGAAGGCACAGATCCACTACAACCAGGCAAGACAGCGTGCTCAGAAAGTTAAGCATGGCAGACAAGAGGCTCAATTCTCCCTGAATTGCTTCAAAGATGGTCTGAAGTGACTGATGTTACTGTTAGTACTGTACACCTACTGTTAGGAGGAGGCTGCTTTATTATGACTTACGTGGCTGCAAAGGCAGACGTAAACTACTGTTATCTGCAAATCAAAGACAGCGTAGACTTCAGTGGGCAAAACAGCATGTCTCATGGGCAACCAAGCAATGGGAAAATATTCTTTTCAGTGATGAATCAGAAAGACCTGCATTCTTCATTCAATGTGTTTGTCAAACCCCATATTTTACGTCATATCTTAATAACAGATGTAGTTACAGGGAAAACGAAGACATTTTTGAAATCTCCATTGCATTTCGCATCCAATGACATATAAACGATAAAAAGAGTTAAACTTAAAAATTCGCGGTTTTTGCAGGTGACGCAATACTTTTACACACCACTGTAACTTCGTGAATATTTCAGTGAGTTTTCTTACTTTTAAGCGCAGTCCTGTCGCAAAACAAAGGAAGGAAATGCGCAGTTGTTCTCCCCACGGCAACCTGCATTCTTCATTCGCCCCTTCCCTCATTTGTTTCTCATTTTATTCTATAACAAGATGATTTACCTTTTCACAATGCTCTTTCAAAGAAATAAATTCTCCCTCCATGATAAATGTAAAGCAACAATCACGTAATTCATCATCCGACACCGGTTAAATAAATACATAGTACGTATTTTTTTACATTAAAGAGCACACGCCAACACGTTTTATGTTACTAAAAGATTTGTTTATGTTAATATCAAACAAACATAAATAAATAACACATTAATATGTAATTATGAAATTACTGTCTTTCACACGTAATCGATTGGTGACTGGCAATAAATGAACATTAAGCTCTTTTATATATCGTTAAAGAGTGTTTAACGTATCTTAATTTGTTTCAGATTGGACGAAAGTTAGTTGGGACTAGTGAATTCTAATTCTAGTTAGTTCAGGATTAAGTGGGCGAAAACAATGTTCGACACTTGAATGGGTCAAACAATGCAGAACAATAACAGCCTATAGGGGCAACGATTTGGAAAGTTTTGGAGCTGATTTTTTTTTCAGAGTGAAGAAATGACATACATAGCCTCTTTTAAATTACTGAAAAACGATTCTTCTTTCGCTTGTTCAAGCTGAGTTTTGGTATGGGTATCCCTAATCGCATTTTTGAGCATAACACTTCTATAAATCATAAACGACTATTGTATAGTTTCTGTGCTTGAGTCACTCTCCTGTGTGCTTAGCTCTGTCTGTCTCTCTGTGATACTTCTTCCTTGTTATTGGGGCTGTGTCCCCCTGCTGTACACTCTGCGCCTTTTCATTTGATCCTCTGTACCTGTTTTCATGTATTATTAAAAGTTATTCACGGAGAACATACTTTCTTCGTCCATTTTTCTCTTCATCACTTTCTTTGTCTCTCTTTCTCTGCCCTTGATTTTTCTAGTCACTATTTCTGTCTTTCATCCCCTCACTGTTTTTCCCTTTCTGATTCTTTCTGGGTTTTTTTCTGTGGCGCTCTTTCCTTCTTAGTCTCTGTTTCTTTTACTTCTCTCCATCAATTTCTTTCCTCACTTTCTTTGCCTGCCCTTGCTTTTTCTACTCACTATTTTCTGTCTTTAGTTTCTGATTCTTTTTTCGTTTTTCTGTGTCACTCTTTTTTATTTAGTTTCTTTCTTTTACTTCTCTCCCTCAACTTCTTTTATTATTTCTTTCCTCAATTTCCTTGTCTTTGCCTTTTCTATCTCTTGACCTCTAACTATGTTTTTTTCTTTTCTGACTCTTTCTTCTCTCTTTCTTTTACTTCTCTCCCCAATTTCTTTTATTGCTTCTTTACTCAATTTCAGTTTCTTTCTTTCTCTGCCTTTGCATTTTCTACTCACTCTTTCTGTCTCTCGTTCTCTCACTCTGCTTTTTCGTTTCTGATTCAGTCTTTTCTTCTTTGTTTCCCTCATTTCCTCTATCTCTCTCACTTATTGAGATGCAAAGAGCAATAATTCTGCTTTAATTTTTATGCTTATTAATTTTAGGGAATTATACATAATATTGTGTATCTTTAGTGATATTTTGTGCCCAAGTGTTTGCATTCGCATGTTTATTTGGTTGATAACTAAACTTCTGTATTATTCTTTAGATTTGAACTCATGGATCAGGAGCCAGGGCATTGACTTAGACAGCCTTGATCTGGCAGCTGAATCAGTGTTCCATGTGCAGCATGATCCCGACTCGGCTCCTCTGTTCCTCGACGTTCCTTCGGTTCCGTTAGTGTCAGGATTCGCTTGTGCCATTCGACAGAAACTGGAAAGCTTCTCTTCTCTCTCAAGTGTTGCCAGACCCAAAGTCAAGAGGGAACAACTCTTTGAGACAGTTTTGCCCAAAATCAGCACGCAAAGCGTTCCCTTCGGATCGGGCATTACAGTCTCACGGATGGGAGACAAAGCACTTGTTCGAGCTTCCAACGAGGCAGACCCCATTCGACGAGATGTCTTCACTTCAGTCTTCAACAATTCTTTCCTGTTAGATCTCCACTTAGTCATGCACGGACAGGATGTTTTTTACTTCGTCAAGGACAGCGCCTGGAGGGTTTCGGACGATCTGAATCAGCTCCAGAGGCTTGGTACAGCCATTAATACGACAGTGCACGAAAGTAATCCAGAAGACCAGAAGAATGGACATCACGTGGACATCAGAGTGCACGCTGAGCACGCCATCTTGAATATTAGGTATGGCACCAATCCACTCAAAGAGCGACAGAGGCTTCTCCGGCACGCGAAAAAACATGCCGTAGGTCAACGGTGGGCACAAGAACGAGAAATCATATTGACCAATCAGCGAGGATCGCAGAAGTGGACCGAAAAGGAAAAGGAACACATACTAGCTTCCAGTTCTGTGCCCGGATATAGAGGTGATTATTACCACGACGTTGAGGAGTACCCTGACTTAGCAGACGACCCGGCCAACATAATATTTCATAAATCAAATCACAAGTCTCAGCAGAGATGACGTCATCTGATCCAGGATTCAGCCGAAGGTGATGAACCTCATCCGTGATTACCTGTGTCAATATGTCCATCAACTATGGAAACGTTTGCTTCTGCCTTTAGAGACTGCTTAAAGAAACGTTATGCTGTCTCTCTACAAGCAGTCTTTTATATGCATCTGGTTTCTCGTTTACCTTGATTTTCCTAAAACAAAAAAAAATGATATAACTAACAAATGTGCCATCTTGGGAGTCAGACGCCGAGCATCGCTTCTGAAGAACAGCGATACGCAGCAGAGAAAATCAAATCTATTTTGTAGAACGTGCAATATGTTGATCAGAAGTGTAAATGAAATAAGAGAGTTGAGAACATGAAGGGAAGAAAGTGGCGCCTAGAACCGACACGGTAGGTTAAGGCGTTATCCCCGGCACTTGTAAACAAGAGGATTTAGATGCAGAAATCTTCTAGAGCTTCTCTTTACGTGATGAACTTTCTTTCGCATGGTCTCACGTAGTCAAACAATTGGATTTTTTGTTTGTTGTTTTGGTCTTTGAGACTTTCATAACAGTGAAGCTAGACGAAAAACAAAGGCTTGTATGTCGCGACTTAAAACTATGTTAATGGCAATCAAACACGTCGCTTACTACATAATACAAACCGATTGAATTAAACTACAGTAAAATTATTATGCGCTCATCTAGTAGAATACCAAATGTTTCTGTGCAGTCTTGTCCAAGAAAGAAACAATTCGGCTTTCAAAATTCGACTTTTTGAGCAAGGAATCTACACGATATTTGCTTCGTATTTAGAAAAACCTCCTATATGTTTTAAATGAGGTGTGGAAGAAAAGTTAATATAACGTTAAAATAGTCAATTGGAGCGTTTGAAATTCTTCTCCATGAGGATGATTAGTTTCAAGAAACTTATTTTTTAACTAATTTCAGGTGATCCAAGATTGGGTAAAACATACCATCGGATTGCTGACAAAACAGAAGTTCTTCGTAAGACAAATCCTGTGGTGCCGGTCATTTATATTTCACTTTGCACTTTGTGTTAGATTTGAACGTTATATTGGTTATTGAATCAAACATTCCAGTAACCTTTTCTTTGTTGAAAGCAGTGAAATAAAAACAACATATCCTTACCAGGATGACATAGTCCAGTCAAAATGATGTATAGCTCAGCATAATTACTACAACTGAAGTACATCATGAATTCTCAATAAAAATAAATGGATTATATTCATATAACACCTTTAGTCTGTCGATGTTGCTCATGTACCAATGTTATTCAGTAAGTTTTAAACTTAACATGCCTGTGTCCCATTTCTGGCCATACTACACCAAGAATTTTTGAAACTGCCCCCGGTGACTTCAACGTGCTACATTATAACAAACTTGTGTTAGTACTTTATATTGTTCTGGAAGCTAAACCATTGTGGCTTCGTCGAAGTTCATTTGTCGTCCTTGAAATGTTTCTCACAGTTTTAAAGACTATGCAGCGCTTCAAGGTAAAATAGCGCGGTAGAGAATCTAACCATGTGATCGCTTATATTGGCTGGACAGACCATAACCATATGCTGTTAATTGAAAGAGATTTTTCTTTTGTAAAATATTTTATAACTGTCCGGTGCTTCACACTTATACTTTTTCCTTACCATTACTAGCAGACTTTGCCGAACTCCAACAATTGTTATTCAATTGCAGCCTTGTTGTTTTTATGCTGCCCAAGGAGGATTTGATCCTGACAAGCATTCTCAACATCCATCCGCTATTGTATCACGTGTTAGAACTTACTGAATGCCTCCATATGTACCATTTCTGCATTGCCTTAATTAGTTATTTCGTATATTTACGTGGACCAAGTTACAAGTGTGGCGAAAGTGAAGACCAAATGTATAATCACGATTTTGATTATTTTCTTTCATCCATTGTTCGAGACCAAAACTTAAGCATTTTTTCCGTATGAAGCATAAGTCCCACTTTCGCTTTTATTTCTTTGAATACTTATCCGTGAATATGAAGTTACGCCATTATTTCATGGTGTATTCAACATGACAGAACACACCATATCTTAAGTGGTGTATTCTGTTATTTGCACGTACCGGTACACATATAGCAGAGGATGCTCAGTTTATGTTGCGTGCTGGACACGTGGCTTTCTGGAACTGAGATGAGGTACCTACGTAGACTAGGTACTGCTGATATTCTGCATTGTATAATCAATAATGCAATGTAGTTTTCCTCGTGAACATTTGTTTCTCGTAAGGTAGATGGTCCGAAATAAATCTTTGGGCAAGTGTTTCACTTATTTGAAAACGATTCCAGAGCTTTAATATTAAGGTGGTTGATACCGAAGAAACGAGCTACCTTCGTGACTGACTGACCTGTTTCCATAATTTTGAATCTTCTGTGTGGCATGGCATGTAAAATGCATGTCCCCAATGTACTTTGGAACATTCCATGTAATATTAATATTTTCCCCAGAAAGAACACACTCTATTGGTCTGGCGTTCTGATTTGGATGTTACTATCCGCGCGAATCGCCACGTAACACGAGCTTTTACATTTTCATTTCAACACAGCGAAAACCCTGTGTTAAGTGTCGGTTGCCCAGTTTGTAATTCCCAATTTTTTATGTTTCGCAGATATTTTTCGACGGGAAGTGCTCTTTCAGATGTGCAAGAGTTAAAGTAAAGATTTGGCTTCGATACAAATACCACACGGAAGCAGAGAGGCATACATCCTTCCGACACTCATGCACGTTAGTCAGGGTCTAGATGACCCATGGTTACCTACGAGATTGAGATTGAGGTCTGGTTACCTACGAGATTGAGGTCTGTAGTGGCAGCCGCAATCCTTCGGTGAAGACATACGAAAACGCTAACGAGTGAACAGCCGGAAGATCAGAATGGTGGCTCAACAGAATTCCAGACTAGCGCATAAGCAACTGATTCCCCTGTTGATTGGACAATACGGTTCTCAGTATGTTACCTGGCTGTTCTCTTGATACGGTATATTTTCTGAACTTTGCGGTCTTATACGAGGAAATATTCGCAAGACCAGCAGTTTAACCTGCAGAAACCCCAAAGCAAAATAGTCAGGGTTTTTATTTTTGATGAAATACAGACCTTCACACGACACATGGGGAAAAGGCTCGTATATCTTGACTTTTTTTTTTTTTACATGAACTGCGTAATACGAGGTACGATCAAAAAGTTCCGAGACTAGGCCAATATACAACAAAGTATATATGTTACTTAAGTCTGGCTATGATCTCCCTCAAAGTAGTCTATTTGGGCAGCGATGTACCGCTGCCAGCGTTTTTGCCACTGTTGGAACGCTCCTTGGAAGTCCTGTTCGCGAATCGTGTCAAGCGCCGTCTGCGATTAGCGCTGGATCTCGTTCACGGTTTCAAAATTGCGACCCTTCAGCTTCATCTTCGGGAACAAAAAGACGCCGCAGGTGGCCGAATCCGGCGGGTGAGGAAGGGTAGTCATGCTGCCGCGGCAGCAAAACTGGTGTGTTGCTAACGCTCTGTGAGCTGCTACATTGTCGTGATGGAGCAGGAAATTGCCCCTGCCCCACATTTCAGGTCGTTTGACGCAAATGTTCTCCCGTAGACGCCGCAGAACATCGCAGTAAAAAAGGGCGGTGACGCTCTGGACGAATGTCGAAGAACACGACGAGCATGCTTTTGGTGGCGCTCCGGACCTGTCGGGCCTTCTTCGGTAGTGGAGACGACTGTTGTTTGGTCTTCTTCGGCCACTGCGACGACTGTTGTTTGGTCTCCGGGTCGTAACCGTAGACCCAAGTCTCGTCTCCAGTGATGACCCGCGACAGAAACGTTGGTTCATTCACCACCTGCTGACGAAGATCTTGACAGAGTTCGACACCTTCTGTTCGGGGTTCAGAATCTTTGGCACAAACTTTGCAACAATGAGGTGCATGTTCAAAACCGACGTCAAAATTTCTTGCACTGTTCCATATGGCACATTGACAATGGTAGCAATTTCTTGTATAGTTATCTGACGATCCTCATGAACGAGTTCCCTAATTTTGTTCACGTTTTCGGGGGATTTGCTCGTGGACAGTCGCCCTGGCATCTCGTCGTCTTCCAGTGCGGTTCTGCCGCTCTTGAAGCGGGAGTGCCACTCAAAACCCCTTGCACGACTCGTTTCTTCATTGCCATAAGCCTGCAGCAACATTTTATGCGTCTCCGTTCCCTATTTGCCTAGTTTGACTCAGAATTTGCTATTCGCTCACTGCTCTAGTTTGTAGTCCATACCGAAATCGCAGCTGCGTTCTGCACGTGGTCACAAAATATCGTATAGCACAAGCTCCTGGTGTTCATAGAACGACGCCACTCGGCCCAATGACTCATGAAAGTCACTGCCCTCGACGGGTGCTCGCGCATCCGCGTACTTCCATCTGTTGGCGCGCTACGTACCTAGCTTTGGAACGTTTTGATCGCACTACGTATATGTGGCGTCTCTATCGTGAGATGATTTGCTTCAATTAACTTTCATGCATGGGTAGTGATCACTGTCTAGGCCGGATTAAGGGGGATCTAACGGAGCTATATCCTGAGGGCCCACCACCAACAAGAGCCCTGGAGGCATACCTCTACACAAATAATACACAGCATCTCTCTCTCTCTCTCTCTCTCTCTCTCTGTACAACACAGTAGTAGAGGAACAGGAACTACACTCGTCCAAGTTGTCACTTAATTGCCTCAATGAAAGGAAGTTTTCTGATTTCTAGAATAATTGTACAGTCACACTGCAATATAAAAGTGGAGACCTTCAGGATCTCAGAAACAAAAGACCCATCAGCCTCCTACCAGTTGTTTACAAAATCTTCACTAAGATACCTCTGTAATTTCAAAACGTGATCCTTCAGACTGGAAAAGTAGAGAAGAAAGATCCAGTTCTCATAAAAACGGAGCTGCAAACCGTAGGAGTATGGTAAGCTGGATCTATTATTCTAGTGAATCAAAATTGTCAATAGGCAGCACATGACGAAAGTAAGCAATAGCATAATCAAAAATGCATATAATAAACATTAGTAATTAGTCCGTTTATCCGGCTATGACCACTCACACATTCCGTTTTTTATGTACTTGTATGACTAGACTACTTAACTTCTGAACTTCAGCTGCTATAGTTTACATACTAATGCATTAAATATATTTTTGAAATAATTGAAACATTTTAGAGTTTTTTTTTCAGCAATTTAGACTTTAACCATCACGTAAATGAACCAAACATTTCGGAGTATCTTTTTTGTAGTTTACATGTCAAACGAGATGCACCAAGGAAAATGTACAATGCTAAATCATTAAAAATCCAAGACAAATTCTGGAAATCTTATTCTTTTAACTCATATTCTCGAAAAAACAGTGGAAAATGTATAGAAAACTATGCAGATAATTCATTAGTTTAAAGAATGTACAACCTATTTTCACAAGTCCAAATGCATATTATTTGGAGTTTAGTGATTTAATGGAATTCATAATGATTTTTAGTTATTAGTCCTTTGGGGACCCTCTGAAATATCTTAGCCTAGGATCCCACTCAGACGTTTTCAGCAAGGGGCTAACTCCGGCGCTGATCAGTGTTATTCATCTGTTATGACGTCAGTTAGTTTCTTGCTCAATGCTCACTGCTGCAAATTATTATTTCTTTTGCTTTTACGCAGTGGGGTGTATGGTACATTTTCAATACACTGCACCTTTCTCCTCGCATAGCAATGTCAATAGCTGCACGAATCTGGCATTGCCTTCCTTTTTGTGGTCATTTACACAAGCCTTGTCTTTTCAAGCCCCTTTTCCTAGACGCTAAGGTTTTCCTCGAGAACATTTCGCAAAATATATTATCATCACAATATTTTCTCAAGGATGCGAGACAGTTGCTCTTCTAAAGTTCTTCTGTCTAAAATTCCAAAATTTTAGAAATATTTCTTTTCTATAAAAGATTTAAATCCGAAAAGACTCCAGAATACGTCTGAGCTTCTTATCATCAGAGCACACTGAAACGCTACGGATATTTACTTTTCCGTAACATAAATGTATTTTTACACACATAATGACTGCTCGTGGAAAGATGCTGTCGAAGACCGGCATATAAAATGATTACGAGTGATCCTCTGGTTCTCGTAATACATATTTGGTAAGACAAGCGATGCCGCATATGATGAACAACAACGCTCATTACAAATCCCGCTCTCACATTTTACCTTATTATTGGGAAATTTATATTCTCAGCTGCTCATATATCTTTCCTTTAGCACTGGCGTGTTTAATTTAAAAGTTTTGCTTTACGTCTGAAATGTGCACTTTGGAAGTAATTCATCGTCCATGCCAATATACAAAAACGGACAAAATCCTTTTAGAAGATTAAGACGATTTCACACAAAAAATAAAAGTACCATATGAAAAAGCTTTACTTGTTCCATTACTTAATTTTCATACAGAGTGAAACAGAAAAGAGAGTTCACGATCCAACACTTTAGCTATTCTAAAAGCACATGCCGCAAGCGAGAAAATGTCAAAATTGCACGAGAAGCCTAACATCAGAGTTGACATAGCAAAATAAAATCACCCACTCCCTAAAAAGAGAAATTCTTTACATTACAGTGTTATTATTAGAAATTAGTACGATAATAAATATGTAAAAAGTGATTCTGTTTTTGTCTTTTCATGGTATACTTCCGATCAACGGATGATTCCTATACTTTATATTAACTATTCTTTTGGGGTTTAATTTTCGAAATATCATAAGGATATCAGGCAGGGATTCTTACTCTGTGGGGTGCACCTCCCCAAGGGGGCACCTCCCCAAGGGTGGTGCACAGAAAGTTCAGTGTCAGCTATCTGTAAATTGTTTTAACATATCTTTCCTTCTGCTGGATCAAATAAAATAATTTCAATATATTTCTATATATTTTCGTCGTAGTTTGACCTTTAATTCAAACTCCTTCGGTAATCTTTATTATAACTTGATTAGTTAATTTTTGAGGGGGGTGCACATTAAAATTACTCACAAAGGAGGCAAAATATTAAGAACACCTGTTTAGGGCAGATAGAAACTTACAAGATATGCATGGTATTTTTTATTGCGTGAAAGTAAAATTTGAGACACGCTATTTGGGGGCAGAAAGTGTTAAATAATCTCTGTAGTTGTTTTAGAACTTCATTTCCAAGTAAAACACTTTGTTTTTGTTCTTGGTCTAAACGTAACGAATCTGCTTAAACTATAATGTGTACGTAACGTTTATTTCCATCTACAGTATCATTGTATTAATTTATTTAGTTAAGGTATTCATATACCCTAAAGTGGTCAAATGTAAGAAAACATTTTATCGACTTATTTTATTCCCCGAGTTTTTCTACTTTCATGATCTGTAATTGTTTTTCACAAATTCGAAATAGTTTTCGAGTTATATTCATTTTTATGAACCCTTATCTACGGAGAAAATGGAATTATAATCTATTTGATTGTTATTTCACCTGCATCATTTGGTACTTTGGTACATCATGCACTAAGTCAAACTTTTATATGAAAGACTAACCACTACGGAACTGCTCGGCAAGTATCTCCATGGTAAAACTCAGAACAGCAGTGAGTTTCCATTCCCTAATTTGGAGCCGTTGTCCGAAGGAGACATTTGTGGGAATGAACACTTTCAAACTCTTTGTTTATGATGCTGTATGCCACTTCAATGCTGGGGCAAAAAGAGAATTAGAAATTATTAAAAAATTGGGAGTAAATCCATCGAAATATATCATAAAAGAGGTGACGAATAGAGACGTACAACAGCGAGTCAACGACAAAGTACCTACTGTGTAAAACAGAAGCGAAAGAGTCTCAGAGGGCTGGAAAAAAAAACAAAGACTGTGCAAATATGAATAAGGAAGGCTCCAGCTATGCTACTGGGGCTTTCTAGTGCTGGTTCCTATTCCAGTTCAAGACACTGACAGACTAAAAACTAATTTTACTTACTTATCAATCTGTACATATGTGTTTGAGAAACTTCATTTTTTCTGTATGAGAAAAGACGTCAAACATCAAGACTTTGGTTGCAACTGCCCAAATTTCAAACTTTGAAAGGATTTAGGAACTTAAGGAATGTCTAAAGGGAATGAACTAAAATCTTCCATATTCAATGATAATAAGTTGTTGTAGGGTTCATTAAATTTAACAATGGTAGCTAAAATATGATGTTTTGCAATACGCACACATTGATTTTACTGTAAACAACCAACTATATATATGAACCCTATGATTCTAATACAATCCCTGAGATATAAAAGAGCTGTTATTTGCCACCAACATTTTTGTTTTTCGATTATTTGAAAATCAGATATCTTACTTCCAATAAGGTCATTAATTAACATGAAATTAATAAATTATTAATTATCTGTTGAACTTTGTTTTTCACTCGATAAATTGTTTCTAACAGCACATATGAATAATGATATACATGTTTAACGCTCTTATATATTGCATTTAATTTTTTTTATTTATGGTATATGAATACCTTAAGCAAAACAGACCATGAAAAGTTGATCAAATTCTTTTGTTCCCTGTTTAATCATGCAAGGACTCTTAACGTGCAACTTCGCATTGAAATCAGTGAATTTGATGGAAAATTTATGTTTATTTTTTGGTACTTTATAATTGTATGTTCAAACGAATGATTTCTTTTTCTATACTCTTGGAGAAGCACAGAAACAAACAGGCTTTCTTACAACTTTTCTACGTATGTGACTGAAGATGAGACATGGTTGTGTGCTGTTGTTGTCCAGTTTCAATTCCTCTTGATTTTCAGTAACCATGACTCTAAAGATTAGGGTGGGTGTACCGGGTAAAACAGTGGACAGAATAAAACGCACTTTTTGTATTTGAAGAGTTTGCCGAAGGACTTACTTAGCGACGAGAGACCTGCTTCGTCTCTCTTGACAATGAAGAGCTGTTTAAAGTGTAAATAATTCATAACCTGTTATGTGTCTGACAGTGTATCTTGATAAGAGAAAGTGTGAAATATGAAAAAAAGTGTACTGTTTTTTGTGTGTACTGACGGAGAACACGAATAAAATGGAACTGTTGGTATATAAGCTTGTTTTTACGTTAGTCATTTATTTTTCCTTATATAAAATAATCCTTGTTGTCACTTTCCAGACACATGCGTATGATAACTTTCTTCTCTTTGCTTTACATTACTTATTCATTGAAAATGTCTGAGTAAATCAAAAATTTCCACAATGGCTTAATAAAACTGACAAATATCTTTTGGGGATGCAACATAGATGAACATGTACTGACATGTTATCAGGTATCTTGTCACGTTATTTCGTTACTGGGGATTTTGCTTTAAATTCTCCGTGTTTTCGATGATATCGGAAGGTAAGAAACAATACGTTGAGCATTTAATTTTCAGGAAAGTAGGCAATGCAGATTATTCATTGATACAAGTAGCCATTTAGTTATTAAAGGAAGAGCTGTCGGAAAGTTTCTAAGAAGTCAAGCTGTGTTTAAAGAAAACAATGGTTGAGTTTAAGAAACAATCAACTTGAAAAAAACGTATCAATGGGAAGCAGAATATCGATATTTCGATAGAGCTAAATGACAGGAGTTTCAGTGCTTATTATGAGCGGAATGACGTTACATACAGTCTGCTCACGCCCGCCATTATCGAACAAAGGAACCAACTCCTCATATATTTCATGCGAACAGTTTTTACAAATAAAAATAGTAATTTCAACTCTGTAATAATACGAAGTGCTATTTTATGATTAATAAAACGCATATTTTATTAGGTTTAATTTCACCAATCAGTCCATTCTTTCCGATTAGCTGCTAGTTTCCACTTAAACTTCAGCTCACCGCACTGCAAGCACTTACGTAAAAGAAAATGTGAACAAAACAAATTTCGTAAAGAACAGAAGAACTACTACATGCATAACAAAGCCAGAAAATGTGAACAAAACAAATTTCGTAAAGAACAGAAGAACTACTACATGCATAACAAAGCCAGAAAATGTGAACAAAACAAATTTCGTAAAGAACAGATGAACTACTACATGCATAACAAAGCCAGAAAATGTGAACAAAACAAATTTCGTAAAGAACAGATGAACTACTACATGCATAACAAAGCCAGAAAATGTGAACAAAACAAATTTCGTAAAGAACAGAAGAACTACTACATGCATAACAAAGCCAGAAAATGTGAACAAAACAAATTTCGTAAAGAACAGAAGAACTACTACATGCATAACAAAGCCAGAAAATGTGAACAAAACAAATTTCGTAAAGAACAGAAGAACTACTACATGCATAACAAAGCCAGAAAATGTGAACAAAACAAATTTCGTAAAGAACAGATGAACTACTACATGCATAACAAAGCCAGAAAATGTGAACAAAACAAATTTCGTAAAGAACAGAAGAACTACTACATGCATAACAAAGCCAGAAAATGTGAACAAAACAAATTTCGTAAAGAACAGAAGAACTACTACATGCATAACAAAGCCAGAAAATGTGAACAAAACAAATTTCGTAAAGAACAGATGAACTACTACATGCATAACAAAGCCAGAAAATGTGAACAAAACAAATTTCGTAAAGAACAGAAGAACTACTACATGCATAACAAAGCCAGAAAAATGTGAACAAAACAAATTTCGTAAAGAACAGAAGAACTACTACATGCATAACAAAGCCAGAAAATGTGAACAAAACAAATTTCGTAAAGAACAGAAGAACTACTACATGCATAACAAAGCCAGAAAATGTGAACAAAACAAATTTCGTAAAGAACAGATGAACTACTACATGCATAACAAAGCCAGAAAATGTGAACAAAACAAATTTCGTAAAGAACAGAAGAACTACTACATGCATAACAAAGCCAGAAAATGTGAACAAAACAAATTTCGTAAAGAACAGAAGAACTACTACATGCATAACAAAGCCAGAAAATGTGAACAAAACAAATTTCGTAAAGAACAGAAGAACTACTACATGCATAACAAAGCCAGAAAATGTGAACAAAACAAATTTCGTAAAGAACAGAAGAACTACTACATGCATAACAAAGCCAGAAAATGTGAACAAAACAAATTTCGTAAAGAACAGAAGAACTACTACATGCATAACAAAGCCAGAAAATGTGAACAAAACAAATTTCGTAAAGAACAGAAGAACTACTACATGCATAACAAAGCCAGAAAATGTGAACAAAACAAATTTCGTAAAGAACAGAAGAACTACTACATGCATAACAAAGCCAGAAAATGTGAACAAAACAAATTTCGTAAAGAACAGAAGAACTACTACATGCATAACAAAGCCAGAAAATGTGAACAAAACAAATTTCGTAAAGAACAAAAGAACTACTACATGCATAACAAAGCCAGAAAATGTGAACAAAACAAATTTCGTAAAGAACAGAAGAACTACTACATGCATAACAAAGCCAGAAAATGTGAACAAAACAAATTTCGTAAAGAACAGATGAACTACTACATGCATAACAAAGTCAGAAAATGTGAACAAAACAAATTTCGTAAAGAACAGAAGAACTACTACATGCATAACAAAGCCAGAAAATGTGAACAAAACAAATTTCGTAAAGAACAGAAGAACTACTACATGCATAACAAAGCCAGAAAATGTGAACAAAACAAATTTCGTAAAGAACAGAAGAACTACTACATGCATAACAAAGCCAGAAAATGTGAACAAAACAAATTTCGTAAAGAACAGAAGAACTACTACATGCATAACAAAGCCAGAAAATGTGAACAAAACAAATTTCGTAAAGAACAGAAGAACTACTACATGCATAACAAAAGCCAGAAAATGTGAACAAAACAAATTTCGTAAAGAACAGAAGAACTACTACATGCATAACAAAGCCAGAAAATGTGAACAAAACAAATTTCGTAAAGAACAGAAGAACTACTACATGCATAACAAAGCCAGAAAATGTGAACAAAACAAATTTCGTAAAGAACAGAAGAACTACTACATGCATAACAAAGCCAGAAAATGTGAACAAAACAAATTTCGTAAAGAACAGAAGAACTACTACATGCATAACAAAGCCAGAAAATGTGAACAAAACAAATTTCGTAAAGAACAGAAGAACTACTACATGCATAACAAAGCCAGAAAATGTGAACAAAACAAATTTCGTAAAGAACAGAAGAACTACTACATGCATAACAAAGCCAGAAAATGTGAACAAAACAAATTTCGTAAAGAACAGAAGAACTACTACATGCATAACAAAGCCAGAAAATGTGAACAAAACAAATTTCGTAAAGAACAGAAGAACTACTACATGCATAACAAAGCCAGAAAATGTGAACAAAACAAATTTCGTAAAGAACAGATGAACTACTACATGCATAACAAAGCCAGAAAATGTGAACAAAACAAATTTCGTAAAGAACAGAAGAACTACTACATGCATAACAAAGCCAGAAAATGTGAACAAAACAAATTTCGTAAAGAACAGAAGAACTACTACATGCATAACAAAGCCAGAAAATGTGAACAAAACAAATTTCGTAAAGAACAGAAGAACTACTACATGCATAACAAAGCCAGAAAATGTGAACAAAACAAATTTCGTAAAGAACAGAAGAACTACTACATGCATAACAAAGCCAGAAAATGTGAACAAAACAAATTTCGTAAAGAACAGAAGAACTACTACATGCATAACAAAGCCAGAAAATGTGAACAAAACAAATTTCGTAAAGAACAGAAGAACTACTACATGCATAACAAAGCCAGAAAATGTGAACAAAACAAATTTCGTAAAGAACAGAAGAACTACTACATGCATAACAAAGCCAGAAAATGTGAACAAAACAAATTTCGTAAAGAACAGAAGAACTACTACATGCATAACAAAGCCAGAAAATGTGAACAAAACAAATTTCGTAAAGAACAAAAGAACTACTACATGCATAACAAAGCCAGAAAATGTGAACAAAACAAATTTCGTAAAGAACAGAAGAACTACTACATGCATAACAAAGCCAGAAAATGTGAACAAAACAAATTTCTGTAAAGAACAGATGAACTACTACATGCATAACAAAGTCAGAAAATGTGAACAAAACAAATTTCGTAAAGAACAGAAGAACTACTACATGCATAACAAAGCCAGAAAATGTGAACAAAACAAATTTCGTAAAGAACAGAAGAACTACTACATGCATAACAAAGCCAGAAAATGTGAACAAAACAAATTTCGTAAAGAACAGAAGAACTACTACATGCATAACAAAGCCAGAAAATGTGAACAAAACAAATTTCGTAAAGAACAGAAGAACTACTACATGCATAACAAAGCCAGAAAATGTGAACAAAACAAATTTCGTAAAGAACAGAAGAACTACTACATGCATAACAAAGCCAGAAAATGTGAACAAAACAAATTTCGTAAAGAACAGAAGAACTACTACATGCATAACAAAGCCAGAAAATGTGAACAAAACAAATTTCGTAAAGAACAGAAGAACTACTACATGCATAACAAAGCCAGAAAATGTGAACAAAACAAATTTCGTAAAGAACAGAAGAACTACTACATGCATAACAAAGCCAGAAAATGTGAACAAAACAAATTTCGTAAAGAACAGAAGAACTACTACATGCATAACAAAGCCAGAAAATGTGAACAAAACAAATTTCGTAAAGAACAGAAGAACTACTACATGCATAACAAAGCCAGAAAATGTGAACAAAACAAATTTCGTAAAGAACAGAAGAACTACTACATGCATAACAAAGCCAGAAAATGTGAACAAAACAAATTTCGTAAAGAACAGAAGAACTACTACATGCATAACAAAGCCAGAAAATGTGAACAAAACAAATTTCGTAAAGAACAGAAGAACTACTACATGCATAACAAAGCCAGAAAATGTGAACAAAACAAATTTCGTAAAGAACAGAAGAACTACTACATGCATAACAAAGCCAGAAAATGTGAACAAAACAAATTTCGTAAAGAACAGAAGAACTACTACATGCATAACAAAGCCAGAAAATGTGAACAAAACAAATTTCGTAAAGAACAGAAGAACTACTACATGCATAACAAAGCCAGAAAATGTGAACAAAACAAATTTCGTAAAGAACAGAAGAACTACTACATGCATAACAAAGCCAGAAAATGTGAACAAAACAAATTTCGTAAAGAACAGATGAACTACTACATGCATAACAAAGTCAGAAAATGTGAACAAAACAAATTTCGTAAAGAACAGAAGAACTACTACATGCATAACAAAGCCAGAAAATGTGAACAAAACAAATTTCGTAAAGAACAGAAGAACTACTACATGCATAACAAAGCCAGAAAATGTGAACAAAACAAATTTCGTAAAGAACAGAAGAACTACTACATGCATAACAAAGCCAGAAAATGTGAACAAAACAAATTTCGTAAAGAACAGAAGAACTACTACATGCATAACAAAGCCAGAAAATGTGAACAAAACAAATTTCGTAAAGAACAGAAGAACTACTACATGCATAACAAAGCCAGAAAATGTGAACAAAACAAATTTCGTAAAGAACAGAAGAACTACTACATGCATAACAAAGCCAGAAAATGTGAACAAAACAAATTTCGTAAAGAACAGAAGAACTACTACATGCATAACAAAGCCAGAAAATGTGAACAAAACAAATTTCGTAAAGAACAGAAGAACTACTACATGCATAACAAAGCCAGAAAATGTGAACAAAACAAATTTCGTAAAGAACAGAAGAACTACTACATGCATAACAAAGCCAGAAAATGTGAACAAAACAAATTTCGTAAAGAACAGAAGAACTACTACATGCATAACAAAGCCAGAAAATGTGAACAAAACAAATTTCGTAAAGAACAGAAGAACTACTACATGCATAACAAAGCCAGAATGTTCAAAGAGAACTATGTTACACGGCTAAGGAATAGCAATAAAAATATGTCAAACATTTCTTTTCTTTTTTCTCACAGACAATGTGTTTAACCTATGAATTAGAGAACAGGACCATACACATCCGAAAATTCCGGAGTTAGCAAAAAATATATCGATTATTATATACAACAAATGTTACACAATATTGTTTGTTATATCATGTAACAAAAATATTTCAAGCATTTCTTTATCCGCAGAAACTGTATTTAAACCACGAAATGGAAACAAAACTATATCCGCCTGGGAAATTCTGACATTAACACACAAAATAAGTCCAATCCACAGGTGATTAACAATGTGTTGTTCTAAAATAAATTATCATTCAAACGAATTTCTCTGCACTTTGTAAATTGAATAGCTTTAACTTCTCAAAAGAATCTAAATACTGCATTCGCACAAAGAAACATGTCTGTACTACCCCACTGATGTCCAAAACTAACGTGACAGACAAAAAATCATGAATAACGCAAGATCCACACAACAGAATTTAATGGAAGTTCGTACGGACATACATGCATCCATAAAACAACAAAACACGACAGAAAAAGAATGTTGTCGCCGCATGTGAAGAAAGCATGGACATGACAGCAAGTGGCGCAGATTTAGAGGGGCTAATATGGAGTGTGATTACCGTATATACTCGTGTATAGGTCGACCCCCCGATTTTGATCTAAATATCTGCAGTTTTTGTGTATCCCGTGTATAAGTAAACCCCCGATTTTTATGTGAATATCTGCAGTTTTTGTATACCTGCCTATCTTGTGTATAAATAAAAATAAAAATTATTTTTCGAGGATGCGCCTGCATACGGAAATGTGAACCTACTGTTTATTGTTGTAGTTTGCTCTCGCAATGTTGCTTGCGGTAGTTTCCCGCAAAATGTAGGTGGAATTGAGGCACAATTCTGGGAAAATGATAGGGCTCACCATCCTGGGTAGAGAGTTTTCAGAGGAAGGTTACACATTTTAACAATATATGAACCCACTTTTGCACATAGTCTCCCCCCCCCTTTCTCCCGCTTTTTGCGAGCGAGTTTTCTGCAGTTACTTCATTCATGGAGAGTAAAGCATTTGTTCACGCAGCGAACGAATTGTGATGCATTTACCAAACGTCGTAAGGCAGGCACATCGTTATTTAAAAAGAAAAAAAAACTTCGTGAAACATATTTGGAAAGCGTAAACAGGGCTTGATGTCAACCGGATAGTTTTTTTATCCCATAAAGAATATGCATGACGTAAAAAACAAATGGGTAACTTTTGAAGTTTTCAATGGATTTCTTCAAAATTTAAAATCAATCTTTATTTTGATATATTGTGGACACTGTAAAATTTGCATGCAACTATTTAAAAAATTGAAGAAAATTTGTTCTGTAAAATGTTCTCCCACTACCCTGTGCAGAGTAGCAGCTGTCTGTCAACTGCTGAGCTGGACAAGTGTGTGATTGACAGAGAGGTTGTTTATCTACTCCCGAGTTTCATCCCCCCTTCCACCATGTGTGTGACAAACAATCGGATTTAGTGACAAAACCAAACATCGCCCCATTCAGTAAAGATGCAATCCTTTTTGCTCGCTCTTAGTCTTCAGAAAAGGTTACTGTTTGTTTGATTTTTAGAGCCGGGGCACATTCAATTTAATAACAAATCTAAGTAGGTTGTTAAACTAATGTACTTTTTACTATCAGTGGCAGTGTTATTCTGAGCGATCGGAGAATTTAAAAACTTTCGTTTTCGGTATCCATTGATCAAGTTACCGCTGTTCTGTAGATTGTCACGCCTCTCTTCTCCGTCGCTAAGCAGGGGCGGCGGCCTCCTTTTGCAATAGTCTGTTTTTTACCCCTTCATCCCCCCGTCGAGAATTGAGCCAAAAGCTCTTGAAGATTATATCCAGGGGTTTTTAATGAGCACGGTCGTAGGTCACGGCACGGTGCAAATTAAACTTCTGGCTGACGCGTTCAGCTCTTTCCTCTGGGTGATTTACCAGCCCGGCAGTCAAGGCCATATCGACAAATTTAAAACGGACTTTGAGACATTTGCGAAATGAGTTTTTCTATTAGTGAATAAAAAAACTCGTACATATAAAATCAAGAAAATTCTTAGCAATAATTTTCTTCTGTACCAGTAACACCCGGAAAATTACTAAATATACAACTGCAAATGAACTGATGGCGCAAAGGGCTAAGTATGCGCATTTCCATAACGCATCAACATTTTGGTTTTTAACCTATCAGAAATATTTTCCGTGTATAGTTCGACCCCCTAATTTCGACCTAAATATTTCATTTAAAAAAAAGTCGAACTATACACAAGTATATTCGGTACCAAAAACAGCGATACAGCTCATACCACGAGCCCTCATTCTGTTTACAAGAGAGTGAACGAGAGTTTGGGGCAATAAGCGTTACTCCTTCACCAATGCGCGTCGGAATAACACGAGGGGGCTGCCAATGCCGGCCTGGAATTTTTCTTTCCATGGCATCCCAGTCATGCTGTACCAGGTTCAGATCCGGTGATCTAGAAGGCCACTACATCCTGTGAATATCCCCTCTCTTCAGGTATTCTTCGACTAGCAAAGCCCTATGCGGACGGGCGTTGTCGTCCATAAAAGGAACTGGGGGCCAACAACACCCGTGAAGAGCCTTATGTAGGGTTCTGAGATGTTATCCTTGTAACGTGTAGCAGTTATGGTGCCTCCTGAAAATACGTTCAGCTGCGTGCGTCCGTCCAACCTGATGCCATCCCAAACCAGGAAGAGTCCACCATTGTAATGGTCAATTTGCCTAATATTAGAAGGAAGATTTGGGCTTCCCGCTTCTCTCCAAATGAACAGACGTCAAAAATGCATGTTTAAGCTGCACCGTGACTCGTCATTGTAGAGAACCCAGGCCCATTGATCAGGGGTCTAGGGGTGAAGCTGTTGCGCCCGAAACACTCTTCTGTGCGGTACGGTGAGTGGGATACAGACCATTAGCGTTCTTGCATACAGACTTCTCTCGTTGAGTCCTCTGTAAACTGTTTGCTTCAATTTCGTGGTTCCCGTAGTAGAGGAGAGCTCCTGCGAGAATTGCTTGGCTGTCAACTCTCTACGGCAACGAGCTGTTGGAGAAAAATACCGGTCGTCTTGCACAATGTTGCTTCGGTACGTCGTGACTTGCTGTGGCTCGTGGGCGTCCTTGTTTCTGCTTCTAGTTATTGTTCCGATTTCCTGAAACTGTCTCTAGCGATTAGAGACCACTTGCCTTGACACATTCAGCCACCTTGCTACTTCAGCTTACGGTTGCCCTGCTTCCAATCTACCAATCGCTATCCACTGTCAAGAGTCTGCTAAGCGATGGTACTGAGCCATTCGTCCACTAACAGTCCAACTCAAGCTCTACTGTACTTGCCGCACCGCATTCAGAACAACTTTTGTCAAGGTCGCGTGCGTGCCAGCTCGATGACGAACGGTCGTCATTTGCATATTTCCATACGAGGTAGCACACTGTTGCTTGGGAGCGTCGACTTAGCGTCTCCCCTTGCGCATGTCTCTGAAAAATCTTTCCAATCGATCGCCTTGTGGATCGTAAGCGTCCTTGTTTCGGCTTCTGGTTATTGTTCTGGTTTCCTGGAACTGTCTCCAGAGATTGGAGACGACTTGCATCAACATATTCTGCCATCTTGCTACCTCAGCTTGCAATTGCCCTGCTTCCAATATGCAGAACACTCTCTACCGTAAAGATCTTCCAAGCGGTAGTTCGGTGCCATTCTTCCACTAACAGTCCAACTCAAGCTTCAATTTCCTCACGCCGCTCAGAGCCACGTTTATCAATGTTGAGTGTCTGCCAGCTCGATGACGTAGGTCGATATTTGCATATTTCTAAGAAGCTAGCATAATGTTTCTTCGGTAAGTCGACTTAGCGTTTTCCCTTGCATGTGTTCCTGCAAAAAATTAATCGTCTCGTTTTGGACATATTCTCGAATCAGTATTTGTGACGTTAATATTGGACACCAGTTTATTATTCGATAATTTGCCTTTACAAAATGCATTTTTTTTTGTTTGGGGGTTCAACGACCTGCATGAGCAACTCGATGGGCTATAAGCAGTCGCCCGTCTCTTGTTTCGGGCCATTGGTTTCAGGGAAGGGAGAGATTCAGTGTCGTAAGAAAAAACACACCATCCGTGCCTCACGGGATTCGAACCCGTACCCATCTCGAAAGAAAGGCGAAAATCCAATGCTTATATCACTGCGCTCACGGGGCGGCAAATACATTTCCAATGTGTTTCTTTCAAAAAATCTGGATCATTACAGTGTCGTAAAGTGCTTTGTAAACTAATCAATTCCTTTGGTCGGTGTAAGCCTACTTATATATAAACAAAGCGTAGACTTGAGAACTATGTGAAAGCGTTTGTAATCGGAAATCCAACCGAAATTCTCGCGGCTTATTTCTGGCCATTTCAAATAAAGATTAGTAATAAGACTCATCAACGTCGGTTTACTTTCACCTATGAAAACTGTAGAATATAAACAGAAACTACTGGCATTGAGCTTTTTGCTGGCACAGCGTTCCTGCTGAAGAATATTTTGCGTATTATTTCTATTTTTTTAAACACACAATTTTTCCACTAGAGGGCATACGAATAAGCGCACATTTCTGTTGCAACATATTTTCAACTGTATCTGCGCGACAGAAACCCAATTAAAAAAAAAGAAAACGCCCTTTTCGATCAAAGTCAGATCACTACGAGAACATTTTATACGCATTAACTGCTCATAACAACACACAAATTCCACATCACTTCCAAAAACCCTATTAAAAATTATTTTATTAGATACTCTCCACAATGAAAAGCATTTTGCGCCCATTTCTTACTTTAAATTACGTACATTGCTGCCTCTATGGGAGCAAATGTGCATATAATATGTTTCTCGTTTTCTCCGCTTCCCAAAGTTTGAATAGACAATTATTTTTGTGTCGGATATATTAGACTACGGGGAAAATCGTGTACAGTAGAACTGCATGTAACGAGCCAGTATTTCGCAAGATCCCAGATTTAATGAGCAATGTAGGAATTTTGTTTTGGTACGATGTTAATTCAAACTCTAATCCTTTTTAATGAGCGAAACTTAATCAAATCTCGAATATTACGACGGAGAGAATAGTTAAGATGATCACTTTTAACAAACAAAGTCAAAACTGAATGTAATTTTATTTAACGAGGCAGATAAAATCTGATACACACTATTCTGGAATAGAGAAATACAAATAGTGGCACACAGGACGAAGTTGCGACAGCGCAGGGACATTTTGTTATGCCAGTGGACGAATGTCGATAGAAAAGCAATGGGAAAGCATAGAAAAACATAAAGACTATCTCTGCCATAAATTACCAGAACACTCTGCCGCCTTGGCAGTACGGCGTCAAGAGACTACCTGCTGTCTTGGGAGTATCACATCAACAAACTCTGCTCGCAAGGGGATATCGCGTCAGCAGACCTCCTGCCGCCTTGGCAGTACCGCATCAGCAAGCTCTGCCGCCTTGGGAGCATCGCGTCAGCAGACTACTTGCCGCTTTGGCAGCTTCGCATCAGAGAACTCTGACAAACTAGGAGTATCGCATCAGCAGACTAACTGCCGCCTTGGGAGTATCGCGTCAGCAGAACTCTTGCCGCCTTGGCAGTACCGCATCAGCAAGCTCTGCCGCCTTGGGAGCATCGCGTCAGCAAGCTCTGCCGCCTTGGGAGCATCGCGTCAGCAGACTACTTGCCGCTTTGGCAGCTTCGCATCAGCAAACTCTGCTAAACTAGGAGTATCGCATCAGCAGACTAACTGCTGATGCGATACAGCTTCGCATCAGCAAACCATGGGAGTATCGCGTCAGCAGACCTCCTGCCGCCTTGGCAGTATCGCATCAGCAAAATGCCGCCTTAGAGAGTATCGCGTCATCAAGACTACTTGCAGCCTTGGCAGTATCGCATCAGCAAACTCTGCTGCCTTGGGAGTGTCGCGTCAGCTGAGTTGAAAAGAGACAACCTACTGATAGGTAAAAAGAGGATGGTTGAGGTTCACGTGCATGCAAGTGGATTTCTGGGACACGATTGCAGAGAGAAGTAGAGGAGTAGATCGATGGACATGACGCCTAAAGGGAAAAAGGAGGTAACAATTCCTGGAATTGCGTCCATTCGTATGATTTGCACAATTGTAATTAATTTGTAACACTGTTGTTTATTAATTTAATATTTAGAAATCCAGTTGCTATGGATACATACTATAAACTTATATGCATAATGCCACATACGCATATTTTTACACGGTGGGGATTTCCACACCGAAACGGATTTAGCTAGGATTCCCGTCGGTCCCGAGCTCTTCGTTATAAGCTGGTTATATTGTATACACTTTCTCATTTTTCGTTAAACGGTTCATCGCTATGGGACGTAAATGTGTAATTCTTTTTGCGATCGTGCAAAGATTTTTTGCTCCAAATAACGCATAGCTTTCTCTCTAGGAGACATAAACATACATTTTGTTTCGCCCGCTACCTCTGCTTCCAAAAATGTGGGAAAATTGTATCTGCTTCAGTTACTTTTATTATGAGGAACATTTCGTGTGTTTTCTAATTTTACATAATGCACGGTGTTGACACAGAAAGATAGGAGAATACATTTCTATTTACAACAGTATCTGAGCTTCTGACTAAAACAACTGTTTTTGAATCGAACACCATTTACTCTGATGACCTTTCTACACATGGTGATCAATATAAAGCGCAGACCGTTCTTGCTAGGGATACGGATGCGTATTATGGTTTGCTCATTGTTTCTGCATTTAAGGAATTCATACTATGTCTAACAGAATCCCACGTGAAAATTATTTCATGCACACTTTCTACTTTTCCTAAATTTGCAATTCTGCAGCTCTGTGGGGGCAATACGTATATACACTGAAAAGCAATTGAATTAGATATACCTGTCTAGTAACGTGTAGCACCACCTTTCGCCCTGATGACGGCGGCGATTCGTCTCGGCATGGACTGGACAAGACACCGGAAGCGTTGGGAAGCCATATGGATCCACGACACCTGAACAAGCTCCCACAGTTCACGAAGATTTGATGGAGGGGGTTCAGAGCCTCGAACATCTCTCTCGATGGCATCCCAGATGTGCTCGATGGGATTGAGGTCAGGTGACCTAGCTGGCCAAGGAAGCGAGGTCACGTCGGTGGAGTGTTCATCCAACCATTCGGATACAATTCGGGAGCTGCATTGTCTTGTTGCAGGATGAGGTCCCCAGTGGGATGTTGAAGACGCACAAACGGGAGCAAATGGTCGTCCAGGATATCCCGGTAACGTTGACCTGTGAGAGACGATGTCACACGTACCAGGGGTCCGATTTCAGTCCACGTAAACAGTCCCCAGACGAGAATGCCACCTCCACCAGCTTGAAGAGTACCCTGCTGGCAAGAAGGATCCATCGCTTCATGTGGTTTGCGCCGTCCTCGTATCCTGCCATCCGCATGTACCAACGTGAATCTCGACTCATCAGTCAGAGCAACAATTTCCCACATGTCTAGGGTCCAGTGGCGATGTTCCCGCACCAATGCTAATCTCTGCACCCTGTGCTGTGCGGTCAGCAGCGGTACCCTCGTGGGACGATGGCTTCTGTACCCCATTACGAAGAGATGGTTCTGGATAGTGTGGCTGGTTACACGTTTTTGTGCACCAGCGTTAAATTGCCGAGTAATTTCTTGCACTGTGGCCCGTCTATCCGCTGTTACAATGCGAGCTAGCCGACGATGACCCCGTTCATCCCCACGCTGTTATCCACGGTAGTTGGTCCTTGCAGGGATGGTTTTACCGGATTCGATGTACTCACGGTGCACCCGTGACACAGTAGCTCGTGAAAATCCCTGTGCCTGCACGACTTCCGAGATGGAGTGACCCATTCGTCGGGCTCCGACAATTTACCCAAGACCAAATGCGCTTAGATCCTTTGTCTTAAAACGCTGGCTCTTTCCATTCCCTGGAACCAGTGGCCCTAAATTAGGGACAGGCGACAGCTTATAGCCCACTGAGATGCTCACGGTGGTCGTTAAACCTCCGATCAAAAAAGAAAAAAGAATGGTTATTCAAACGTTGTCTCAAGCGTCCCAAATGTTCACAATAGGATTAAGATCAGGGGACCTTGGATGCTGCTGTAACGATTCAATCCCATGATTTTCGAGATCTTGAAACGCTCTGGGTCCGCTGACTGATTGCTTTGTCATCGGGAAAACGGAATGCATGTTCAATAGCAGGCTTGAAACAGTGTCACAATGGGCACAATGATCTCCTTTCGATACCCTGAGGCATTCATGTTTCCTTGATAAACATACAAGGAAGTGCGGCCATTAAAACACATTCCTCCCCAGCGGCCGCGGCAGATTTACCAGGGACTTACACATTCCTTCCTTTCGTAAACTTACCAGCGACTAACACATTCCTTCCCAGCGACAGCTTCAGTCTTACAACACTTACCAGCGGCAGCTTCAGACTTACAACACTTAGCAGCGGCAGCTTCAGACTTACAACACTTACCAGCGGCAGCTTCAGACTTAACAACACCCACCAGCGGCAGCTTCAGACTTACAACACTTACCAGCGGCAGCTGCAGGACTTAAAACACTTACCAGCGGCAGCTGAAGACTTACAACACTTACCAACGACAGCCAGACCAGATCTGTCTGCCGCTGGTAAGTGCTGACGGATCGCATGTAGAGTGATTGCATTCTTGTGCCGGTCCTCTTCCACACGTGTCCTCGTCGAGTATCAGGATAAAGAGCAAAATGGGATACGTCTGCGAAAAATACATGGTGCCAGTCTATATTCCGTGATATATAGAGTTCAATCCAGGTGCATCTTGGACCACGATGACATGATGTCAGTGCTATACATCTCAGCGGCCTCCTAGCTCAGAGTCCGTGCTTGTGAAGATGGTTTCGTACCGTATGTTTTGACACCAGAAGCAGTTCGAAGTGATTCCCGGTTTTGGCTACTGGTGATACTAGGCCTTCTCCGAGCAGTTATTCTCTAGTAGCGATCTTGCCTCCTAGCGGTTATATTCGGATGTCCACTCCTGAGACGATCTGCAACATTTCCATGCCGTACATATCTTGTGTATAGCCGACTTACTACATTATGAGAAACTCCTAAAGCAGCAGCCACTTCGATCTGCCGCACACCTGCCTGTAGCATGTCAACTGCTTAAACGCCGTCTGGGCAACATTTCAGGTTAATCCCACACTAAATATTGAACAAACTTCTAGACCAAGCCCTGAAAAGAACCGTTTTCCACTTCTCGCAGGGTACTTTTATCGGAGCTCGAACGTCACGAGCTGTGTTGTCTTGGTTGGTTGGTTAATTGATTTTACTGGCGCAAGGGCCATGGTTGGCCAAAGAGCGCCAAAACAAAAGACATCAAAACAAAACTAAAGCAATAAAAACGTACACAAGGTTAAAAACAGGCTGATGCGGTAAAAAATGAAATATGAAAGTGAACAAGTTAAAATCTAGATAAGTTTAAAAAGTCAATATCGTGTAAAAACGAAAACACTGCTTTCATGTCGCAGGTTTCGCCAATAATGGTTAGCAGCGTAGCTGCTCCTTCGTCCAACAGATGAGAGTGAAAATGACGAAAACGATGATCACAAAACCGAACACAAGTACACAAAACATGAAGGACAGTGAGACGACAGTTGCACGTCTCACACACCGGGACACTCTCGCCACAAAGCAAAAAGCGGTGAGTAAAACGACAGTGCCCAATGCGGAGACGTGCAAGAACAACTTCCTCACGACGGTTCTTCCACAAACTAGACTTCCATAGACCGATCTGTAGTTTGATGGCATAGAGTTTATTGCTGCCCTGCTGAGACCACAGGGACTGCCACTCATCCAGAACAAATTTCCGGATCAACGGCCGATAATCTCGGAAAGACAGTGGCAGCCGAGCTGGCGACATGGAGGAAACAGACCTGGCAGAGAGATCTGCCAGCTCGTTACCCCGGATCCCAACATGGCCAGGAACCCAACAGAATCGGACCAGGAAGCCATCACCCTCCAAAGTTCCAAGAAGACGACGGACATCACGGATGACAGGTGAGTCCGTGTCCTCTGGATAAGATAAAACTTGGATGACGAACTGGGAATCGGAGCAAATCAAAGCGCGACGATGAGATCTAGAACGTATGTGACACAAAGCGGGTGTACCGCACGCATCTCTGCCGAAAAGACAGTAGATTCAGGCGGAAGCCTCACAGCATGGGAGGCATTGCCACACACGAAAGCGGAACCAACAACCTCACCAGATTGCGACCCGTCAGTAAAGACAGGCACGAAATCCGGGAAGAGAGACTAGTTCTCGGCAAAGAGCTGCTGGTACACCAGAGCAGGAGTGGAAGACTTTAGCCACACACAAAGGGAAAGGTCAGCCGTTGCTTGAACCGGCTGCCAAGGCGGTTCATTGTAGAACCGGGTCAAACCAATCCTTGACAAGTCTAGACCAGCATCGCGCACTAAGGTCGACAACCGAATCCCAAACGTCGGAACACAGGAAGGCCGGTGTGAGAATAGGCGGACACATTGCGGTTGGAAAATAGATCCATGCAGTGGATGATCAGGAAGAGACTTCAATTTGGTGAAGAATTGAAGAGACAGCTGCTTACGTCGGACGCACAACGGCGGTTCATGGGCCTCGACATACAGGCTATGCACGGGAGAGGTACGGAAAGCACCAGTGCATAGCCGCAGAGCCTGGTGATGGACAGGATCCAGAGGCCGCAACACGGAAGGACGTGCCAAACCGTACGTTATGCAACCGAAGTCTAACTTTGACCGAATCAGAGAATGGTAAATGCGAAGCATTGAGCACCTGTCAGCCCCCCAAGATGTTTGAGAGAGGACCTTCAGGATACTCAATGACTTCGTGCACTTCACCTTTAAAGACTGGATGTGAGGTCGGAAGGTGAGTGCTCGGTCAAATGTTAGCCCAAGGAACTTGACTTCTGACACCACAGGGATGGTAGAACACCCCAGACGGAGGCTGGGGTCAGGGTGAAGGCCCCGTTTGCGGCAAAAATGCACGCAAACGGTCTTCTGGGTCGAGAAGCCAAATTCATTGTGGGAGGCCCAGGTAGAGATCTTATTAATGGCCATCTGCAGCTGCCGCTCAATAGTGCGCATGTTGACAGATGCGCAAGAGATCTGCAGATCATCCACGTACATGGTGCCACGGACCGTCGGAGGAAGTAGGGTGAAGAGATGATTAACACGAAGGATGAACAATGTCACAGAAAGAATGGAGCCTTGAGGGACACCCTGCTCTTGTGGGTATAACGCAGAGAAGGTCGACCCGACGCGCACACGGAAACTCCGGTCCTGGAGAAATCCGGCGATGAAAGATAGTAGGTTTCCCCGCAATCCGCACTCGTGCAGATCACGGAGAATTCCGTATCTCCAGGTGCGGTCGTAAGCTTTCTCCATATCGAAGAACACGGAGACCATGTGCTGACGCCGGACAAACGCCTCTCTGACAGATGTCTCAAGGCGTAGATGATGATCTGAGGTGGATCGGAATTTCCGAAATCCACTCTGATGAGGTGAAAGAAAGTGACGTGATTCCAAATAAAAAACTAAACGAAAATTGATGATGCGCTCTAGAACTTTGCAGAGGCAGCTCGTCATAGCAATTGGTCGGTAGTTCAACGGGTTAGCGGGATCCTTACCAGGTTTGAGAACAGGAACGACAATGGCAGAGCGCCAAGATTCGGGAAAGTCACGCTCGTGCCAGATCCTGTTAAACAGGACCAGCAGACATTCAAGAGAGGACGGAGAGAGGTGCTTCAGCATTTCATAATGGATGTTATCCGGTCCGACAGATGTTCGGCCGGACCGATTCAGGGCAATCTTCAGTTCGACGGCAGTCAGCGGGCTGTTATAATCGGCAGCGGAAAACGGTCCAAAGGAAACCTTGGACCGTTCAAGCCGCGGCTGTACCGGCCGGAACGAAGCAGCGTAATTGCGGCTGCTGGACACCGAAGAAAATGCGGCTCCCAGACAGTCAGCAATACCCTGAGCGTCAGCAACCGGTCCTCCACCACTCTCAAGAATGGAGATTACCCCAGAAGGGTACTTACCCCGAATCTTGCGGATCCTGTCCCAAACGATTTTAGAGCTGGTAGTGGTGTTAATCCCGGATACGTATCGCATCCAAGATTCCCGTTGTCTACGACGACGTACCAAACGCGCGTAAGATTTGGCTCTCTTGAAAGCAAGTAGGTTCGCGTCGGTGGGGTACCGACGAAACCTACCCCAAGCCCGATGTTGGGCCTGACGAGCTGCCTTGCAAGTGGAATTCCACCAAGGTCGCGGACAACGTGGAAGATTAGTCGAAGACTTAGGGATGGTAGAGTCTGCCGCTTGCACAATACAATCCGTAACCGCCGCAACAGCTTCATCGATCGCACCCGAGGTCACCATGGCTGGAGTAATGGTCGCTGAAGCCGTGAATGAGTCCCACTTGGCGCGATCGATATCCCATCTAGCAGGGCGAGTAGGATGACGGTACCCGACACCTGCTAGACGGAGAAAGATGGGAAAGTGATCACTGCCAAGGGGATCATCAGACACGCTCCAGGACCAGTCAGGATAGAAGGATGGCGAACTCAAGGACAGATCAATGGCTGAGTACGAGCGGGTGGGTTCATGAAAGTAAGTGACTGCCCCGGTGTTGTGGAGACAGAGGGACGTGTTGGAGAGAAGGGACTCAACAACACGGCCCCTGGAATCACGAGTGGCAGAACCCCACAACGGACTGTGTGCATTGAAATCTCCTAAGATGAAGAAAGGAGGCGGCAGCTGGTCAACTAAATCTTCCAGATCCGAAAGGCTTACAGCTTCAGTTGGTGGTATGTAGATGGAACACACCGTGAGCAGAGTGTTCACAGATAGTCGCACTGCCACCGCCTGCAAAGTCGTCCGAAGGGCAACCGCAGTGACAGGGACACCATGAGGAACAACGACGGCCACTCCTCCGCAGGCAATTACGCCGTCCCGGTGATCTTTGCGGAAAAAAGAATGTCTCCGCAGCGAAGGAGTGTCCGTCATGCGAAGCTTTGTCTCCTGGAGACACACGCACACAGGTGTGTGCGAAGACAGTAAACCTTTCAAATCATCAATGCGTGATCGCAGACCTCGGCAATTCCACTGAATGAGCGTGGCCATAATGAAAAAAATGTAACGAAAGAAGGAAAAAGACAGACGACTAGAACGTCTCACTGTCGTCCATCACCTCCAACCCATCGGCAGGGTCTGGAGGTAACACAGGGGCTGTGTTTACCCCCTGTGTTGAGAGGCTGTTTTTGCTTGCTCTGTTTCGGGGATGATGAGCCGGGTTTCACCTTTTCTGGCTTCTTCTTTGCAGTGCCCTGGGTCCCTGTGCTGGTAGATGTTTTCGGCGTAGAAGGTGTAGGCGACGATGTAGATGTCGCCTTGGATGCAATGCGGCGAGACTGCAGTGCTTCCATTCCAGCAGCGACGATGTCGCCTTAAAATCATAAGGACAACGCGCCGGGATGGTTACCTCAGTCTGAACCGCAACAGTAGCCTTCTGCACCACAACCGAGGCATAGGAGCGTCGGCCGGATGGAAGAGTAGCTATCCGCCGCCTGGCCTCAGGGTAGGAAAGATGTTCAGTGGTCTTCAGGCGCTGGATAGCCTGCTCCTCGATCCACTTGGGACACTGCTTAGAAGATGCAGAGTGGGAACCCTCACAATTCACACAGTGATCCACCTCAGCGGAGCAGTCCGCCAAAGAGTGTTCAGTTGAACCACAGCGCCCACACTTTGCTACATTACGGCAAGACTGCTGGGAGTGACCGTAATGCTGGCACTTGAAACATCTCAGGGGGTTCGGGATGTAGGGCCGAACATCGAGACGCAAGTACCCCGCCTTGATGGAAGTTGGCAGGGTAGGTGAGTCAAAGGTCAGGACGATGTTCCGGGAGGGAATAGACTTCCCATCCCGCCTGAAAAGGATACGCCGAACCCCAGTGACATGTTGGTCCCCAAGTTCAACCAACAATTCCTCATCACTGCATTCGAGCAGGTCGCGGGAGTTACCACACCGCGAGAGGAATTGAGGTATCCATGGGGTGAGATCTGCACAGGAATGTCCAGCAGAACGGTCGTCTCCAGCAGGGTGGCACTGTGACGTGGATGAGATGTCTCCACAAGAAGATCCCTGACGGGAGCTTCTTAACACTCTTTGGAGAGCCCGCAACGGCCTGAAGAGCCTTATTAATCCAGAAAGGACTCTTCGAACTGAGAGACTGAGCCGGATCAACTGAGTGAATCAGAAGAAACAGAGCATTTCAGTTGGTACTTAAAAGTTTCTTAGTGGAGGAGGGTGTCCCTTCCTCCACACGGCGCTTCAAATTCACAGCATGGGAAACACTTTTGTGTTGCCATGAGGGAGAAAAAGATTCGTCCGCCAACCTCCCCACCAACTACCGAGCCCAACGAGGGAGAACCGGAGGTCCGCAAGCCCAAGAGGACGCAGGACACGGCTCTAGGGATAGTCGGCGGATATAGCAAGTTGGTAGGGCAGACACACGCTCAGCGTGCACCCAGACTTTCCCGTGCCCGGAGAACACCCCTTTGGCATGCCCACCCTACCCCCAACTCACCCAGCCGAACAGAACGACAAGCCGCTAGAAGTCCGGACGCAACTCGGCCACAGACTTCCTGACCAGGAGTGGGTTAGCTCCCAGCCTCCCGTTTAGGGTGAAGCAGAGGGCAAAGAGGAGTGTTGGCATCTGGAGACACTACAACCCGGCCCCCAAATACCTCAGCCTCCAGCATCCTCATTTCCACCTGTACGGGTCACCGCACACGGCAAACATGCAGGTAGGTCTAAGCTAACCAGCTCCAGAAAAACAGAAAATGTAACATAAAAGAGAAAAGACAGGGAAGAGAACGAGGAACAAAACCCGGAGCTGGCGCCTCATCACAACCTCAGCAGCCTACAACTGAGGCGGGTACATGTCAATATATGAACTGAAGACGAAAAAAGTAAAACAATAAGAGATAATCGGCTCGGGCCGTGGGGACGCCATCCCCCATCAGCTGGATGAACAGCTGTCCCTTCAGTGATGTAATCGTCAAAGCCGCAGAGGCAATAGAAACCGTCACAAGGTTAGCTCGGGCCGTGGGGCGCCGCTCCCCAAATAACTGGAAAACCAGTTATCCCCGTGCGGGGGGGTGTTGTCTTGATGCTAATCTACATGTGACGTAGCTATCCATGCTGATAACCGAATTTCAGTAATGAATAAATTTGCATATGAGCACGTTTTTCCTTCGAAACCGTAATATCATAAACTTTTTGTGACCAGTGGATTTCTAAATGAAGATATAGCATCACTTCAAAAACATGAGTTTATTTCCCTTTTTTACTTTTTCTCACCGTAGGTTGAAGAAGCGTATATGCACCCGCTTTGTCCGTATGTCCGTCCACACGATAACTCACGTAAAAATGGTTCGATTTCGATAAACTTTTAGTATGTGGTAGGATACCAACCGAGGATGAACCCTATTGAAAATTGGCAAAATAGGCCAAAGGTCAGGACATAGGAGCAGGATCTATTCCATTGCTCTTATTCGTCATAACACGTAAAAATGTTTCGATTTCGATGAAATTAAGGTATATGATAGGGCACAACATGGGAACGATTCCTATTGAAAATGGGCGAAATGGGATCAAAGGTCAGGACATAGGAGCAGGATCCATTCCATTGCTGTTGTTCGTCATAACTTGCGTAAAAATGGTTCGATTTCGATGACATTATAGTATGTGGTAGGGCACAACATGGAAACGAACTCTATTGAAAATGGGCGAAATGGGGGTCAAAAGTCAGGACATAGGAGTGGGGTCCATTCCATTGCCCTTATGCGTCATAACTTATGTACAAATGCTTCGATTGCGACAAATCTTTAGTATGTTGTTTCGGAGATACGCTGAACCAGTTATGTTGAATATTATCGATATGGGGTCAAAGGTCAGGACACAGGATCGAGATTTATTCCACATCGATTATCCTCATAACTTGACTAAAATGCTTCTATTGCGACAAAACTTTATCATGTTATTCCGGAGGTATACTGAACCGGTTCTGTTAAATACCATCCAAATGAGGTCAAAGGTCAGGACACAGGATCGAGATTTATTCCACAGCCATTATCCTCATAACTTGAGTAATACAGTAGCTTGAGTAATGCTTTCTGGTATGTTGGAAAGCGTATCATAATCAATGCATTGCATGATTTTACTAACTTGTTTTTTTTTCTTTTTTTGCATCTGACACCAGTCGCTGTTTAAAACATCTTCGTACATTTCCTACTGCTGTTGCACGACTTTACCGCAAATCGGTATGCATGCCATTTTGAAGCAACTACCTCTCCACACATAGTTGGTGTTTGTAGTTTCTTCATAAGAAATTTTGCATACAGTCCTTTTCTCCTTACCGCACATTTTCGACTAAGGAAGCATATTTATACTTAATTACGACTATTTCTATTCTTAAAACAGTTTGAAAAAAATTCTTCAGGCATAGAAATACGTTCTGTATTGCAATATTTGACGAATATGCACTCTGACGTTACATGCGTAGAATTACATTTTGTGCGATATTTTCGTACGCTAATCGAATATGATGGTTACTATCGAAGAAATAATTACATTACTCATGTAACCAGCATCAAAGAAAATATGTACTACACTAATTTTTTTACTAGGTTGCACCAAAACGTGGTGCTATACCAGCTGCACTATGTTTTGGAGAAAAGGTAAACCATTGTGTAATGCATGAAATACACAATGTAATTATGCACCACTATTCAAAATTCAACTTGAATGATGCGAAGTTGCACCCATTGCCCTTGTTTATTCATGCTTCATGCATCACATAATGGAAATCCACCTGACATAAACCCAAACCCCACCAAATACACCCTAAAAATTCTCCTGACTTGACTCCAATCATATATTTGTGGTTCTACTTGGAAAAGCGGATTCGCGCTAAATCACCACCACACCGAAGTGTACGGGAACTGGAGGACCCGCTGTTGACATTATGGTACCCCAGGATACCTATCACCACCTCATCGAATCGATGCCTTGCCGAGTGGCCCGCTGTTTTGCGAGCTAAAGAGGGTCCTACAGCTCATTAAGTAGGTGGTCATAATGTAAAGGTTCATCCGTGTACAAGTAAGTGATGCAAGAAGATTTTAGCACAGACAACTTTTGCTGCCACTCTAAGGTCTTTAAACGAGATGTAGAAGAGAAAATTCTGGGAGATCTTTTATAACTCGTGGCTCTGAATGCTGTGGCTCTCGATGGTAGAATTTGAATGGATAGTACCATGGTTAGCTATGGTAGTGTCCGATTAAATAGTATGGTTAGCTGTAATATGGCTGTAGGGGCGAAGAATTAACCGCTTGCATAAACTATGCAATGTACGCTAATTTGCATAATTTATAGAGACTGAAATATTACGGAATTATGTGATGGACATTAAGTTAGGTTATTTCATGGAAATCTAAATATTCTCGGCAAGCTCATGTATGTTTGAAGATCACCGGTGAGAAATTATTAACGATCGTCCTTTAGGGCGAAGGTACGCACGAAACGAGGTTGAAATAACAGACGCCAGACGTCTGAAAAATGCAGTATTTCGACGACATTCCAATGTATACAGTTGCTATTCTGTGTATTCACAGAGGCCACAGCTATTGTTCCTAGCAGGGGTGACTTCAGGTTTACAGGGGACACAGAATGCAGGGGCGGGGTAAGGACGCCCCGGGGTCACGCAAGAGAAGTTCAAAGGTCAGGTTACATCTCGGAGGTCACGGAAGGGTGGGGCCCGCAGAGAGAGGTGAGACAGTCATCTTTGAGCGTGCTTCACACCAGGGGGACTCGCCGTAAGGAGGGAAGAAAGCAGGAGTCAATGGGGGAGCGAGGAAGTTGGATCCCCGAAAATGTTACGTCGGAGAAGAGACAGTTGTAGTTGAGTGCTCGTAGGAGCAAGGAGTGCAGGGTCCGGGATTTGGACTCTGGTAGGACCACGTGCGCGGAAATGAGGCATTAAGCCTTTGTTGGACAGAGAAAGAGTGCAACGGGTACGAAACGATACGGGCCAGTAGTGGCTCTCGTTTACGTGATAGGATAAGCGTTAGGAAATAAACTGATTTTTCCGAATAAGGATTCAGATACGGAAGACGAATTTTGGAAGTACCGAGTCTGTAGCAACTGAAGTAACGCGAGCTAGAAAACAATAGCGGCCGAACCCTAAGATAATGAAATCGTTACGTTTAGTACTTGGGCCTAATGAATATTTTATGAGTCAATGATTTGCTACTGTTCTATCCTCTCCTTTCTTGAATAACAGATATATTGAAAAAAAAGCTGAGAGAGAAAGAACGCCGGGCTATCATCAGCATTCGTTGATATATAGTTGATTTATAAAAAAAAACTTATTTTATTTATTATGCTGTGGGACAATCTTCTCAAACACGTGGGAGCAAGGTTGGCATAAGCATATGCTAAATAACATACGAGCCTCCGTCCCTACAATGGCATTACTGAATAGTGCTGCGCTAGCGCTCGACTGGATAGTGCCACCGTTAGTTGGTTGGTTGGTGAATTTTTATGGCGCAAAGGCCATGTGTGGCCAAAGAGCGCCAGACACAAGACGATAAAATGAACAGTGTTAAATACGTGGTATAATGCTTAAAAAATCAGGCTGATTCGGTAAAAGTGAAAAATGAGAATGAGGCAAAGTTTACAAACTAGATATAAATAAAAAAATCCAAATTTGTTTAAAAAAGCAAAAGACAGCAAAAGTATCACACTGGTCGTCAAGGAGTCGCTGCAACGTAGCTTCATCGTCGTTCAACAAATGAGAGTGAAAAAAGTAAAATCGCACATCACGAAAACGAACACAACTACACAGAAGATGAGTAACAGTGAGTCGGCAATTGCACGTCTCACACATCGGCGCAGTGTCGCCACACAGTACAAAGCGGGTGAGTGAAACGACAGTGCCCAATGCGGAGACACGCAAGGACAACATCCTTACGACGATTCCTACGCAAACTAGATTGCCATAGTCCGATCCGTGGTTTGACGGAGAGAAGTATGTTCCTGCCCTGCTGAGACCAGAGTGACTGCCACTCACTCAGCCATGACAAATATGCACGGATTCCAGGACGAAAATCTCGAAAAAACAGCGGCAGTCGAGTGAAAGGCATGGAGGCGACGGACCTGGCAGAAGCATCAGTCAGCTCGTTACCCTGAATCCCAACATGGCCAGGAACCTAACAGAATCGGACCAGGAATCCAGCACAAGTCAAAGTCCGCAGGAGACGACGAGCATCCCTGGTGACTGGAGAATCAATGCCCTCCGGAGAAGATAAAACTTGGATGACAGACTGGGAGGCACGCTGTGTTAGTGTCATATTGGATACTGCAATGACTAGCTATTGATGGCGCCTGATTCGAAAATGCCATGACTTGCCATGTCGAAGGTGACCTCAAGAACTGCATTTTTTAGGAAATTATCTTCCGCTCAATTCTGGCAGCAGTGAGGGATTCGATGTTTAAACAAGAAATGTGAAACCGAATTTTCGGTTGTAATGAGCACGTCTTTTGAATCCGTTCTGAAGCGATTAAATTTATCAAAGCTATTCAGAATCAATGGAACCTGTCAGGAAAACCATCAACCGGTTTCTACAATCGAAAAAACATCCAGAAATAGAAACATCTGTAAAGTTCCACCACCAGCAAAGAGGCATGCTACGAAAATTAACAATGGGCGCACAAAAAGCTTCTCATAGAGCAAGGAAGGTATCAGAAACAAAGATATTTCCAAATCGAACAGATAAAAGAAGAAACACAGAATGAAATATGATAGAGTACGTCAGCTAGCGGAAGTATTTTGCATAATTGAAAAGCTGAAAACAGGCGAAAGACATTCTTCATGGAAAAGCTATGTTACGGAAAATAACTTTTTAAATACAATACATCTCCCGGAAGAAGAGATACCGAAAAAAAAAACGTTTTTCACCTTTACGCCCCTAGCGGGAAATCGTTGCATTATTTAAAGAGCACAATGCTGCACATCTCTATTGTAGCGAATGGCATACAGAAAAGGAGAAATTTCTCAATAGTGTTTTTAGAAGCGGTGATGCAGCTGCAAACTGAAGTCACAAACACCACTTACCGACAGAGCTGTGAACTACGAAATTCCTCATATATTAGGCTAAAGTGTTCTACAAGGTAAATGCCATCCGGTGTTGAAATATTTTTTTAAATCGCACATGTAGAAGCAGAGATATTGAGAAAAACAGCTTAAGCCTTTGCGCCACCTAGCGGCGAAATTGTGCATTATTTTGGGAATGAAATACGCACTGATAGTTTGCTTAGTTAGTAGTATGTGACCGAAGAATGGAGTTTTTCAATCGGTGTTTCAATCCCGCAGATATTGCTATTAACGGAAACGTGACAAACCCTCTCTGGTGACACACTTGTTTATTAAGAAGAATTTGAAATTATATGAAAAACATTTCGCAGTAGAAATACTCTACAACAGAAAAGTAATTTTTCAAATCGGACTTCTAGAAGCAGAGATTTCGACAAAAAAAAGATATGCATCTACGCCCTCTGGCGGAAAAAACATGCATTATTTTAAGAAGAAAGTGTTCTCAAAAGGCTTTTCAATGCAGGTGGTATTGGTCAACGAAAGTTTTTTTTCAATTCAATCGAATGTTCAATAGCTCAGATTTTGCTGCAAATACATTAGAAGCAGAAATTGCAGCTTACGCCCCCTGGTATCTAAACTGTTTCTGACAAATATTAGAAATTATACGTAAAACATTTCCCATAAGGAGCCGCACGCGATAGAGGAAGAATTTTTCAATTGGAGTTTTAGAATAAGAGATATCACGGAAAAACGCAATTAATAACAACGCCCCATAGCGGAAGTCTATGAATTACATGAAGATTTTAATATAATATGAATAACATTTCGCACCGGAGACTCTATTAAACAAAGAAGGAATTTTACAGATCGGACCCTTAGAAGTACAGATATTGACAAAAATATGATATACATCTTCGCCCCCTAGCGGAGAAACCACGCATTATTTTAAGAAGAAAATATTCCGAAAAGGTTTATCCACGTGAGTGGTATCGGTCCACGAACGAATTTTTCAATCGAGATTATAGAAGCTCAGATTTTGCTGCAAATACATGAGAAGCAGAAATTCAACTTACTAGTGCCGAAACTGTTTTTTACCAAAAATAAGAAATCATATACAAAATATTTCGCATCAGGAGCTGTATCCGCTGCAGAAAAAAATTTTCAAATCGGAATTTTAGAAGCAGAGATATAGGCGAAACGGTAAATTTATTTTAAGCACACTAGCGGAAAATCTATGCGTAACTTGAAAACGTGGCTATACCTAAAATAATCTTAGACACAAATGGAATCGAAAGGTATAAAACTTTTTTCAATCGGATGTGTAGAAGCAAATATATGGAATAAAATGTATTTTGAATTCGATATCATCTGCATTTACGCCCTCTAGCGGCGAAATTCTGCATCGTAAAGAAAAACGAAATAAAGGATAATCATTCTTACATTTCAAGCTTCCCACTGCAAGAAGATTTTTTCAAATCGGACAAATGGTTGCAAAGTTATTGTGTCCACCTGCGGACGGACGGATGAAGACCGGACAAACCGATAACATAAGCGCGATCTTTTTTGCAAAGACGTGCTAAAAATTCGGGAAACGAAAACGACGTGGCATCAGAAGTTTTCGCGAATGTGTTGAAACTATAAAAATATACAAAGTGAGTCAAACGTCGTAGGACACCCTTGTATTTCAGAAACGGGAGAGAAAATGAAATATCTGAATATCTCAGCAAAGAATCAGTGAGGGGACCTGTCTTTTAGGCTATTTCCGAAACATATCCGCCATCTTGTAATCTGCCATATTGGATCAAGGTCAAATTTTCCGAATGGTAAGGAGATCATGTGGCGTATCAAAGCCCAAAATTTTCTCAGAAATTCCTTGCCGTAATCAGATTTGACATACACTCATTGTCATAAAAATCCGCACACCAAGAAGGAAGCGCCGGATTAAATTGAGGTTTTAGTATTGAAATGGTGCATACCAAAGACAGAATTGCAAAACCACAGCAGCAGGACAATATCCCGCGGACATACGGTATACATTCCAGTCAGCGTTAGTACCGCGTCTGACCGCCTCGTGCTCGGATACATGCGGTGATACGGTCCAGCATGGAGTCAAAGAAACGCCGTATGTCATCCTGGGACAGATTGGCCGACACTTGACTTGTTGCAACTGACTCTCTAAATCACAAACACTGGGACATGGAGAAAGCTGGCGTCCCATCTGGCCCCACACATGCTCGATTGGCGAGAGGTCAGGCGATCTGGAAGGTTGCGGAAGCATCGAAGCATGAGGTAGACAGTGCTGGGAAACCCGAGCCGTGTACGGACGGGCGTTATCTTGTTGGAAAATGGATCCGGGTCGCCCCGCCTGGAAAGGCAGCACATGGGGCTGCAGGATATCCTCTACGTAGCGGTGGGCTGTCAACGTCCATCGGATCACTGCTTGGGAAGTACGGCTGTCATACGCGATGGCTTCTCAGACCATCACGCCTGCAGTTCGGAACGTGTGCCGCTGTACAGTGAGGTTGGGTTGTAGCGCTTATTTGCGGTCCTCCACACGCTGATACGGTGGTCGTCCGTTCCTTACAGAAGCGGAATTCGTCGCTGAACACTATACGTTGCTAGTCCGTGGCGTTCCATGTTGCTTACACCCCTTGCTATCGAAGCCGACGATGGTCAGGTATTAATGGCAAAAATCGAAAGGGCCGTCGAGAGTACAGATTCGCCTATGGTTACGGCGGACACAGGGGACCCTTGTAGAACCCCCACATTCTCTGGATATTGAACAACGACGTCGTTGCATCTGTGCATGCAGCTCTCATGATACCACGGTCCTCTCTGCTGGTGGTGTGTCTGGATCGTCCAGAGCCAGTCTGCCGTGTCTGGGTGCCTTCCCGTGTCCATTGCTCCCAACACGATCGCACCGTACTGTCCGACCGGCCCAAATGGCGGCCGATCCGGCACACCCTGCCTCTATCATCCCGACGATACGGCCTCGTTCAAACTCCGTCAGGTGCCCGTACGCACATCTACGGCGGCTCCTTAGCATGTCTCTCGCTCAGGGATCTCACCTGACACTTACCGTGCACTTCGGCACGCATGTAGAATCGCCTGCGCGGAGCCTTATAAGCCCCCAAGGATTGCGATTGAGGGGCCGGTCTTCGACGCGCGGGCATGAGGAATCGCACGTTCATCGCACGGTTTTTCTTGGTGCGTGGATTTTTATGACAATGAGTGTATACGTGTTGTGGTTCACGAGTTATCAACACAGAAAGTTGAAACAACAGCCTCTAAAGTACCATGTGATGTGCAGCTATTTGATGTGCTCAATGTGTTGTCCCTGTTGCTGAACATAGAGCTGAAAACGCTTGATTTAGTTGTTATGCCTTCAAGAGAATATCAGGAGAAATGCGGTTACAGGCCTCCAGTACGAGTTGCTGATGCTGGTGTTTGTCGCGGATTTTCTCAGTATATGCCACAGCTGTTTCAGATGACCACACAGGTAAAAGTTGATTGGAGTGAGGTTGAAATATCTATTTGGCCACTCCACAGGACCACGCGGGCCAATCCATTGATCAGAGAATTGAACATCTAGCCATTGACGAACAGTTGCGCCGTAGTGTGGTGAGCCGCATCGTGTTGGTAATAACAGGAGCAACTGCCATCTTCATTCAGAAGGGAAGGTTGGTTGGTTGGTTAGTGGATTTTAGTGGCGCAAGGGCCAGGTTTGGCCAAAGAGCGCCAGGCAAAGAACGATCAGTCACAGATTTTGAAAAGCGTGGAAAATGAGTAAGAGCAGACAGGCTTGGGAAAAGTTGAAAAAGAGTATGATGAAAGCAGGGAAGACAAGGTAGTTAATCAGATTTATAAAAAAAATTACTAACGGAGAAGGACGAACAGTCACTCTCCTCCCCCACACTCCTCTGCAATGCTGGCAGAGGGCGGGGACGAACTGTCACTTTCCTCCCCCCATGTTCCTCTGCAATGCTGGTTGAGGCTGGGGACGAACTGTCACTCTCCTCCCCCCATGGTCCTCTATAATGTCGGTTGAGGGTGGGGACCTCGCAGAGGCCGAGACAGTTTGATGGACACTGCACACCTTTGCGGATTGAGGGCCGGGTCTTCCGCACGTGCAGGCTGTCTGCTGGGAACCGGAAGAGGCGGGCGTCTTCAAAAGAGAAGGCGCAGACTCAGCTGGTCGAATAAGCTGGAGCTCGGTGAAATCCACCTGTGTCGCTTGTTCAACTGTAGATCGCTTGGCAAGTGCGGCGAGAGCTACAGGGCGCGGAACAAAGGGCTGCACGGGTTGTGGCAGAGACTTAACAACTGCGGCAAAACTACGCTGTCGGGTGTTGGGAATACCCAACTTGGCTTTGGCAGCAGGGTACGAGAGGCCTTCTAGGGTCTTGAGGCGCTGGATCGCCATCTCGTCCTTCCATTTCATACAGTTGCGGGAGTAAGCTGCATGGGCCTCACCACAGTTAACACAGCAGGCCGCAGAAGTGCAACCTTCCCCGTCATGTTCACCGGAGCCACAATTAGCGCAACGAGCGGAACTCTTACAGAATCGTTGTGAATGCCCGTACCTCTGGCACCTGAAACAGCGCAGAGGACTGGGAATGTACGGGCGAACTGCACAGACCAAGTAGCCTGCTTTGATTTCTGTCGGAACTTTCGGGGAGTCAAAAGTCAAGATTACATTTTTAGATTTAAGCAAAGAGCCATCACGCCGGAACATCATACGACGTGCAGCAAGAACACCCTGATCCGCAAGTTCAGTCACCAATTCATCCTCACTGCATGGCAAGAGATCAAACTCCGAAATAACACCCCGAGAGGTGTTAAGAAACGGGTGAGGTGTCACTTTGACAGGAATGCCTTGAAGACTAGAAAGGAGGAGAAAAGTGTTACTCTGAGAAACACTGCAAGTTTGGACAAGCAGGTCCCCAGAGCGAAGCTTCCTCACAGACTTCAAGGGGCCAACTGCAGCGTTCAAAGCTTTAGAAATGAAAAATGGAGATCTGGTGGACAGTCTCTCATTCGGATCGATGGATTCTACAAGTAAGTGTGTAGCATGCGTAGTCACAGCAATCGAGGGAGACGACGCTTCGGAGCGACTGGTACAGCTGCCGAAGAAGAGGTAGTACATTCTTGGTCCAGGTCATGGTCTAAAGAACGTTTAAGGTTTTGAGACTTGGTAGGTTGAGAAGACGAAGGAGAGTCGTTTGCAACTATCATTTTCGCAGGTGACTTAAATTTGGAGTGTTTATGTTTGGGTTTACCCATGGAAAAAGAAGGAAGATTCGTCTGCAGACTACTCCACCCACCACCGAGCCCTACAAGGGAGAACTGGAGGTCCGCAAGCCAAGAAAATGACGCTAGACACAGTTCTGGAGCTTATACGTTGCAGATATAGTCCGTTGGCTGTGATCACACGCACTCGGCGGACACTTCGGCCTCCTGGTACCGTCATGACAACGCCTTTGGCATGATCCCACAGCCCCCGGGCTCACCCTGCCGTGCCATACGACAAAAAGCCGCTAAAGCCCTGTACACAACTTGGTACAAGACTTCTGACTAGAGGTGGGTTAGTCTCTAGCCTCCCGTTTACAGCGAAGCCGGGGTCGAAGAGGAGTGTTGGTACACAGGAGGCACTTAACCGGTCTCCTGCGACCTCAGCCGCCAGACATCCCATTTCCGCCTCACGGGTCTCCGCACGCGGCAAACATGCAGGTAGGTCTAGCACCCAAACCAGCTAAAAGGAAAAAAAGAAATCCAAAGAAGACAAATCCTGGCAGGGAACCTAAACGGAATCTCAGCAACCTACGAACTGAGCGGTTAATATAAATCAGTTAGTGGTGGAGGGTAACAAAACCACAAGACCGGGGTGTTAGTACATAACGTGGTAGCGATTAGGTAGAGAATACAACACGGGCAACTAGCCAGTGGAGAAAATAAACAAAAACGAAAATGCGAGACACAAGACCAGCTCGGGAACGTGGGGACGCGACTCCCCAACAGCTGGATGAACAGCCGTCCCTGCAAACACCAACAGCACCGAAACAAAAAACAAGCGGTGGCATGACATCAGATGTTGACCAGTCACAAGGTCAGCTCGGGCCGTGGGGGCGCCGCTCCCCAAATAACTGGAAAACCAGTTATCCCCGTGCGGGGTCAGAAGGGAAGGAAGCACTGTTTCCTATGGCATTTCCAGGTAGCACTGAGCATTTAGGTTATTGTCAATGAAAATGGGTCCAATTACACGGAAACTCCATATTCCACACCACACCATAACCTTTACATTACCAACGACGTTGGATGGCTCCGTCCAGTGACGGTTCCTGTCGCCCCAGTACCTGTGGTTCTGCCGCTTAACCTCACCACTGACATAAAAATTGGCCTCGTCACTGAACAAAATGCCTGGTGTGAATAAGGGATCCCGTTTATGTTGGTCTAAAGCCCAGGTGCAGAACTCGACACGTCTGTCAGGTCATCCTCTGACAGTTGCTTTTGTATCTGGATCCTGAACGAATGCCAGTGAGCGGTGTGAAGAATCAGTACAATACCTGACTGGCCGATACCACATTCTGCTGCGGGACGTCGTGTGCTACGTTGTGGACTCTTTGCAAAGGATGTCAAGACCATTGTTGAGGTTTCCTCGTCTCTAGCACTTTTCGGCCGACCACTACATGACTTGTCGTCCACCGTTCCAGTTTCTCGGAATTTGGGTATCAGGTATGCGACAGTGCTGTATGAAATCGGTGGTCTTCATAGTTGTCGGTTGTTGAAGTCTGTGATTATGATACGCAGCTCCGTTCCCTAGAATTCGGATCACCTCAATTCTCTCCTGTTTCGCCAATGCCATCTTCAGTTACCTGCAACAAACAATGATTATTTCGTATTTCTGTGTTGATATCTTGTGAACCACAACACATATGTCAAATCTGATTACGGCAATCAATTTCTAAGAAAATTCTGGTCTTGTTTGATATGCAACGTAACCCCCTTACCGTTTGAAAAATTTGACCTTGATCCAATATGGCGGATTTCAAGATGGCGGCCATGTTCCGGAAATAACGTAAAAGATAGGTCCCCTCACTGATTCTTTGCTGGGGTATTCAGATATTTCATTTTACCTCCCGTTTCTGAAATAAAATGGTGTCCTGTGACTTTCTACTCACCCTCTTACGTACCAAATTTATCACAGAGCCAATTGGAAATAGTTGACCTGTGAGAAAACGCAGAGATGATAGAGGTTTAGTCATCGTTGGTTGCAAGTCCGAAAAGCATCTTTCATGATACTACCGAGCATTTCTTGGCGTTTTGCTTTATTCCAAAAATGTCTACTGGAAATTCTGTTCTATTCAAACGCACCATAATACAGATTTTCATTGTACTAAAGCCATTTCCTGGGATTGTTTGCAATTTCGGTGCTTCGTGGAGAAGCATTTTACACATTGCAGTAAAACTAAATTGCTTAAGTTTTCATCACTTTCCAGATTATAGACCGATACCGCTAACATCGAAAGACATTTTGAGAATACTTTCTTCCTAAAATAATGCATGGTTTTTTCGCCAGAGGGCGTAAATGCATATCTTATTTTTGTAGATATTTCTGCTTCTAAGAGTCCGATTTGAAAAATTATTTCTTTGTTGGAGAGCGTTTCCGTAGGGAAATGTTTCTCATATAATTTCAAATTTTTCGTAGCACACAAGTCTACCACCAGAGGGCGTAAGTTCACGTTTCCGTTTACAGCAATATCTGCGGGACTAAAAACCCGATTGAAAAACTTCTTTCTTCGGTCAGACTCTATTAACTATGCAAACTGTGTGTGTATTTTCTTTCCAAAAATAGTTCACAAATTTCGCCGCTAGAGGGCGCATACGCTTATTCTGTTTTTCTCAATATAACTGCTTTTACGTGTTCGATTTAAAAACTTATTTCAACCCCGGATGCCATTTACCTTATAGAACAGTTAAGGGTATTTATTATATGAGGAATCTTGTAGTTCATAGCTCTGTCGGTAAGTGGTGTTTTGGCAGTTTGCAGCTGCATAGCCGCTTCTAAAAATGCTATTGAGAAATTTCGTCTTCACTGCATGCCATTCCCTACAACGGAAATGTGGAGCATTATCCTTTTTAACTAACGCAAAAATTTCTCACTACCTGCGTAAAGGTCAAACTCTTTTTCCATGAAGAATAATTTTCGCCTATTTTCAACTTTTTCCGCTAGCAGACGTAAACTTATATCATGTTTCCTTTTTTTATATTTCTTCTTTTAACTGTTCGATTTGAAAATCTCTTTGTCTGTAGTACCTTCTTTGTAGTATGAGAAACTTTTTGTTCTCCATTTGTTAATCTTCGTAACATGCTTTTTAGCCGCTGGTGGAACTAAGTAGATGTTTCTATTACTGGATGTTTTATCAATTGTTGGAACCAGTTGATTATTTTTCAAACCGGTTCCATTGATTTCGAATATCTTTGATAAATTTAATTCGCGTCAGAACGGATTCAAAAGACGTTCATATTACATCCGAAAATTCGGTGTCATCTTTCTTGTTTCATTTGGCGTTTAACGACAATCACGAACAACTCTAGTTAGTCTTATTTTATTTATTTTTAATTCGAGGTCTAAAGACCACAGTGAGCAGCTTTATGGGCCACAAACAGTTGCCTGCCTAATTTGGGGCCGCTAGTCCCAGGGAAGGTAGAGAGCCAATGGCGTAAGACAAAAAACACACAGCTCACCCAGGTCTCGATCTCAACGTTTTAACCACTGCGCCATAGGAGAAGCCATCTCCAATTTGGGGCCAATTTACTCTAGAGAAGGAACCAAACCAGTGCCCTCAGACAAACACACCACCCATGCCTCATACGCGACTCGAACCCTGGCGCATATGTGACAAATGATCAGACGTAAGCACTTCGTACTAATCAACTACAGAGACGACACTTCTCGTCATCAGTCTGGAACCTTTTCACTAGGAAACGTGTGCGTTCATAATAGTGGTTGGCATTCCCGGGGAAGAGTGGTCTAAGCGCTGGCTTATGACCTTTTGTCCGAGATGGGTACAGTTCGAATCCCGGTGAGGCATAGATGTTGTGTTTGTCTTAGGGCGCTGGCTCTGTCTCCCTTCCCTGGAACCAGTGACTCTACATTAAGGACGGGTAACTGCTCATTGAGTTGCTCAGGGTGGTCGTTAAACCCGCAATCCCAAAAAACTCAAAATTATACTGGTTAGCTTCAAAAGTGTCTTAAGCACTTGGTTTATTTTTCAGTGTACATGATGGTTCTTGTATTGGAAGAACTAGCCATTGAGAGTGTATAAAACTAAAGCCCATACCGCAGTGCAGTGCGAACCAACGAAATTCTCGAAAATGAATGATGGAAATAACAAAAATAAACCTATTAGAGCTCTCAGGCTCAAAATTACCAAAGGATGTTCAAAGAATAGACAATATTAGGTCCGAAGACTACTCCAACAGTTTATTAAAATTGCAGATAGCCTAGCCTTGACTTTTAGAAAAATAAAACCCACATCTGAATGTAGCGGGAGTTTTAGAAATGTCTCAGTTATGAACGCAGCAACGGCCCTATTACTTTTGAAGTCCCGAAATGGAGACACGAACGGCGCTTTCAATCGGGAAAGTGCACTAAATACATTCCTCTCTCTTGTTCCAGGCAAAGAAAATTTTTATTATTTCTTCAGATGGAAAGGTAACTTGAGCATAAAGGAGTGCACGTCCCAATGTTGCTCGACATGCAATGCCGTAACGGTTCGGTGCTCAGAGAAGAGGACGAGCTGCGTTCAACGAATGCCTTTACTTTCTTTTCAAAAATATCACTAACGAAGGGCGCATATGGAAAAGAGCCATAGTTACGCTACCTCGTAAAATAATTAGGATTTTCTCATTCGCTAACTATATTTTCTGTTAAATGTTACCTCAGCTGTCCTTATTGACGATAAAATTTGTCATTATTTCTTATCTCTCTTTCTTTTCAAAACCGCTGAGATTTTTCTATCCATCTGTTAATGAGAGACTACTTTCAGACAACATTTAACATATTATGTGGCTATCTAGCTTCTTCAGCTCACAAGAATAGTTTTGTCAAGGCATCTGCTTATTAATGGTAGGGAGTACAGCAAATGTATCCCGTCTGTCTTGCGTATTTACGTTTTTCTTAGTTTTCAACTGCTTTGCTAGCTTGATGAGATATTCTTAGTTCAATAATATAGAGGGTGAGTCGAAAGTTTTGCAATATTTGGATCACTTCAGGTCTTCATACGTACCTTTACGACGAAAGCTGACTAGCATTCAATGTATAGGCCATCGTGTTGCACTGTCTTTAGCCATCTGTCTGCCAGTTCTTCGATTCTACAGAGGGTGAGACAAACGTTTTGCAATATTTGGATCACTTTATGTCTTCATGCGTACCTTTACGACGAAAGCTGACTAGCATTCAATGTATAGGCCATCGTGTTGCACTGCCTTTAGCCATCTGTCTGCCAGTTCTTCGATTCTACAGAGGGTTAGTGGAAAGTTTTGCAATATTTGAATCACTTTATGTCTTTATACGCACCTTTACGACGAAAGCTGACTAGCATTCAATGTATAGGCCATCGTGTTGCACTGCCTTTAGCCATCTGTCTGCCAGTTCTTCGATTCTACAGAGGGTGAGTCGAAAGTTTTGCAATATTTGAATCACTTTATGTCTTCATACGCATCTTTACGACGAAAGCTGACTAGCATTCAATGTATAGGCCATCGTGTTGCACTGTCTTTAGCCATCTGTCTACCAGTTCTTCGATTCTACAGAGGGTGAGTCGAAAGTTTTGCAAAGTTTTGCAATATATGTCTGCCAGTTCTTCGATTCTACAGAGGGTGAGTCGAACGTTTTGCAATATTTGAATCACTTTATGTCTTCATACGCACCTTTACGACGGAAGCTGACTAGCATTCAATGTATAGGCCATCGTGTTGCACTGTCTTTAGCCATCTGTCTGCCAGTTCTTCGATTCTACAGAGGGTGAGTCGAAAGTTTTGCAAAGTTTTGCAATATCTGTCTGCCAGTTCTTCGATTCTACAGAGGGTGAGTCGAAAGTTTTGCAATATTTGAATCACTTTATGTCTTCATACGCACCTTTACGACGGAAGCTGACTAGCATTCAATGTATAGGCCATCGTGTTGCACTACCTTTAGCCATCTGTCTGCCAGTTCTTCAATTCTACAGAGGGTGAGTCAAATTTTTGCAATATTTGGATCACTTTATGTCTTCATACGTACCTTTACGACGAAATTTGACTAGCATTAAATGCATAGGCCATCGTGTTGCACCGTCTTTAGCCATCTGTCTGCCAGTTTTTCAATTCCGCGGCATACCAGTCCTTGTTCTTCGAGGCGAATAACTCCTTTCATCCCAGCTGCCACCTCGTCCCGGTTGTTGAAGTGGTGCCTTCGGAAAAAGTGGGCCATGCACCGGAACCAGTAACAATCCGACGGGGAAAGGTCCGACTATATGCTGAGTGAGGCACCAGTTCGATGCGCTCACGTTTCTGGAGTTTTGCCCGGGTTGATCGCCCGGTATGAGGCCGAACGTTCCTGGTGTAGGACAGCGCGCTTTCTGTTCACCAGTTCTAGGTACTACTCCTCCAAAACGGCAAACATCCATTCCAGCTGTTCAGAGTAGAGGTTGGCGTTGATCGTCCGACCGTCTGGAACAAATTCGTAATGGATTCCTTCCTCGACATTCCACCAGATGCAGAGCATCACCTTGTGCTCGGAGCTCCCACGTTTGGCAACAGGTTCAGGAAGCTGGCCCGTGCTCAACTACGGCCGTTGTGTGTTAGGATTACAGAAATAGTCCCACTTTTCATCGCACGTAACAGTTCTGTTAGCGAAACGTGCATTCTAAGAGTTTCGTGCACACTTCCATGCGGCGGTTTCCTTTGAGGAACAATGCGGCAGCTTTTGTAGACCTTGCCGAGGTCCTGAAAGTGACCAACAACAGTGGTCTGTGATATGGCCAGCTCATCCTAATAATCTCAGAGTGCTGGTTGTCGGATTTGTTTTTACGGCGTGACGCACGGCCGCCGAATTTACGGTTCGCGGCCTACCTGACCTTGGCTGATCGTCGAGGATTCTGTCACCTGAGCGGAATTTCTTGAACCATCTGGTTGTGGTGCTGTGGTCCAACGAACCTTCCCCTTTCGTATGACAAATGTTTCGTGTTGCTTGATCAGCGTTATGGCCGAGTTCAAACTCGTAAAGCAAAAGTTCCCTAATTAGCCAGTTGTATCTGTTCATCTTTTAGGCGTCCCAACCTCAGACAGAACGACGACATGCAATGCTGTTCACAGCAACGACTACCACTCGACGTGAACTAGTTTAAACACGTGACATACCCGCCGCAGCACATGCATGCAAATATTGAAAAAAAACTTTCGACTCACGCTAGATTTTTCAAAAGCATTGGATTTCTAGCCCTGTGTTTCGTTCTTGTTCCCTTTTTCAATTCTTCTATTTTTCCAAATTTTTTTCGGGACATATCATCTTATGCTTGTCATATATAAGAATTCATAGATTAATAAGGCTGCAGAGCATGATCCAGGAACTAGCCGACAAGAATAAAGAAATGGGATTAAAGATCAACTTACAGAGAACAAAACTGATATACAATGCTTTTACGATAACTGAAGAACTAAAGTTCTTCAGTTATCGTAAAAGCATTCTTTATCAGTTTTAACTAGTAACTGATACCTACGCCCGACTTGGACAACAGATATCACAGCATGGGTCGCATGGAGAAATTAGTAGGTATATAAAACTTGGCCAAAAAGCATATCGTTATTAAAAGGTAGAAAAAAATCGCGGCACACCGTATAGGCCTATTTGCTTAATAAAAACCCACGCTCGTGACGTTGCCCACGTTATTTTCAAATCATCATCTTTGTTTCTTACGTGTTCTAATTCCTTGCATTTTATGTCTACATTGCTTTAAAAAAAAGGCCTCCCAGTGTAGTGTGTAAGCTTAGCGAATCTTTATGCAGACCACGAAAATAAACGTATTTACACTCATTGTCATAAAAATCCTCGCACCAAGAATGAAGCGTTGGATTGAAATCAGATTTTAGTAGTGAGATGGTACATACCCAGAACAGAAGTGATTACAATATCACAGCAGCAGTGGAGATAAGCTACACATTCCGGTCAGCGTTAGCACAGCGTCAGACCGCCTCATTGTCGGATACATGCAGTGATACGATCCGGCATGGAGTCAATGAGACGCCGTATGTTATCCTGGGACACATTGGCCCACACTTCTTGCAACTGACGCTTTAAATCACAAACACTGGAACATGGAGAAAGTTGGCGTCCCCTTTGGTCCCACACGTGCTCAATGGGCGAGATATCAGGCGATCTGGTGGTACACGGAAGCGTCGAAGCATGAGGTAGACAGCGCTGGGAAACCCGAGCCGTGTGAGAACGGGCGTTATCTTGTTGGAAAATGGCTCCATGCCACCCCTCCAGGAAATGCAGCACATGGGGCCGCAGGATATCCTGTACGTAGCGCTGGGCTGTCAACGTCCATCGGATCACTGCGAGGGAAATCCGGCTGTCATACGCGATCACTCCCCAGACCATCACGCCTGCAGTTCGGGACGTGTGCCGCTGTAAAGTGAGGCTCAAATTACAGCGCTCACATGCGATCCTCTACACTCCGACACGGCGGTCGCATGTTCCCATACAGAAGCGGGATTCGTCGCTGAACACTATACGTCGCCACTCCGTAGCATTCCACGTTGCTCGCTTCTGATACCACTGCAATCAACGCCGACGATGGTAAGGTGTTAATGGCGGAAAATATAAGGGTCGTCGAGAGTACAAATTCGCCTCTGCAGGCGTCTGGAAATGGTTCTGGCGGGCACAAGAGTCCCTTGTACAGCCGCCATATGTCTCTGGACAATGGACAAGGACGTCGTTGCGTCTGTGGGTGCCGCTCTTACGATCTCGCGGTTATCTCTGCTGCTGGTGGTGTGTCTGGGTCATCTAGAGCCAATCCGCCGTGTCTGGGTGCCTTCCCTTGTCCAATGCTCCCAACACGATCGCACCGCACTGTCCGACAAGCCCAAATGGCGGCCGATTTGGCGCGCCGGCCACCCTGCCTCTAACATCCCGACGATACGGCCTCGTTCAAACTCCGTCAGTTGCGCGTACACACATCTACGGTGGCTCTTCGGCATGTCTGCCGCGTAAGGATCTCACCTGACTCTCACCGTGCACTTCGGCACGAATATGAAGTCCCTTAGTCTTATGAGCCCCAAGGATTGCGATTGAAGAGCCTGTCGTGGACGCGCGGGCATGTGGAATCGCGCGAAACTTTAATCATTTGCATGTCTGCCCTCTCCGTAGCTGTTCCCCAAATTTCGCGTTAATAGCACGGTGTTTTTTTCTTGGTGTGCGGATTTTTATGACAATGAGTGTATTAAGCTGTAAGCGTTCCTGCAGTGTTCACGATCTGGTGCATTCAAAATAACATTAATTTTTAATTTAGTGGCCAGTATGTGTATAAGAAATTTCTTTTTTTTTTTAAAGACGGGTCCAAAGCAGTTACGGATGATCGGAAATTAACATATCGGATCAAGGAGAAACGAATGACGATAAAGGAGTCTTTATTCCAACTATACAAGAAAATGACACACTCACTTGGTGCGTTGTTCTAATACTGAGATTCATATACGAGGGGAAACGACGTCTTCTTCTTCTGTAAAAGAAAAACAAATGACCTACCATGTCGAAGCAGTAAAAGCAAATGACGACATTCTTCACTATCTTCCGGAGCCTGAAGTGAATGATGTGCATTGCTTACCTGGTGAGATTTGGGCGAATGACGACGATTTCACTTCATTTGTAGGTGACGAGCGAATGACGTGTTGTTATCTAGCACGCATTGATATGAGCTGTTGATCACGTGGTTTATACTTCCTTGGTGTTGCGACCGAATGAAGTTGTGATTTACACAACTGTAATTACTCAAGAGAATGCCGATGTGCTTTGTTGAATTGCAACACCAATGAATACCGACGTACTTTCTCTACAAATATTAGTTTGAACAAATTTAATGACGCGTCATCAGCAACCATCAGTTTTCTTTCCTTATTTCTATAGATCTTCTTCTTCCAACCCTTTTTATAGAATTGCAGCATATATTTTTTTTTTCTTTTTTTTTTATTGGAGGTTTAACGACCACCGTGAGCAACTCAATGGGCTATAAAGCAGTCGCCCGTCCCTAATTTAGGACCGCTGGTTCCAGGGAAGAGAGAGAGCCAGTGCCATAAGACAAACACAACATCCATGCCTCACTGGGATTCGAACCCGGACCCCTTTCGGAGGATATAGATTTTCCTCATCTCTCTGCAAATGTTCCTGTCTTGAGCTTGTCTATTCCACAGCTTTCCTACAGTTTTGTTTATATCATCCATTCACCTTCCCTCAGGTTTACCTACTCCTCTCCTTCCTTTATATGGTCTCCATTATGTTATTATTTTAGTCCATCTATTATTTTCCATTCTTGCTATATGGCCAGCCCATTTCCATTTTAAACTGAGTATCTTTTCACCTATGTCTAAATATTTTGTTCTAGATCTTACACAGCGATGAACCATTACATTATGGCCACTTACCTAATAGGCTGTAGTACTCCCTTTAGCCCGCAAAATAATGGCCACTCGGCGAAGCATCGATTCGATGAGGTGGCGATTGGTGTCCTAGGATATCTGGTACCATAATGTCAACAGCAGGTCCTCCAGTTCCCGTCCATTTTGCGGTGGTGACGATTTAGCGCAAACGCGCTTTTCCAAGTCGAGCCACAAATGTTCGATTGGGTTAATATCAGGTAAATTTGGTAGCCAGGGCATTAACAGAAAGTCACCGGCATATTCCTAGAACCACTCCTTAACGATTCTGGCAGTGTGGTATGGCACATTATCCAGTTGGGAATGGTCAACAACAGCAGAGAACACAGTTGACATGAATGGGTGAACTTGGTCCGCGACGACGTTCAGATACCTGACAGCTGTCAGGGATTGTGCTGTTGGGATAATGGGGCCTGAAGTGTCCCAAGAAAACATCGCCCACAGCATAACACCGCCGCCGTCGGCGTGTTTGCGCCCAACAGTTGAACCAGGTGCAATAGCCTCGGTTGGTAATCGGAGTATCCGCGCTCGGCCGTTTACGTGATGCACCAGGAATCTTGATTCGTCGTACCAGGCCACTTTCTCCCGTTCATCCACGGTCCAATATCAGTTATCTTGGGACCATTTCATGCGTTGTTGGCGGTGACGTGCAGTGAGCATGGGGACCCGGCTGGGTCTTCGGCTACGCTGGCCCTACGCAGGCCCATACGCAGACGTGAAGAACTGTGTGCTGTGACACTTTGCCCTGATCACCTCTGTTGTAGCTGCGGGTGATTTGTCGCACTGTGGCCCCGGCGGTCGCTGTGAACAATGTGCGACGGTCTCCGCTCCCCTCTGGCATCAATGAGCTGCGAACGACACGCGGCTGGACGACGATTCGTCGTTTGGCCATATGTGCACCACTTTTGATACGTGCTCACTACAACGGCCCGTGAACAAGCCAAAAGCCGCGCCGTTTCCAAGATCGTAGTTCCGAGGCGCCGTGCAATCACAATTTGTCCTTTATCAAACTCCGATAAATCGGCAGCTTTTCCCATTCTGACTCCGAACACTCTACTAACCGAAAGCCGGTCCTCGGGTTGTATATATACTGCTTTGTGAACTTCACCTGTGCCACCGTTTGGTCTCCAGGCGCGCTCATTTCTTTAGGTTCGGGGTGGTCATAATGTAATGGCTCTTCGGTGTAAATGATGAGCTTTTACGCTACATTTTCATTGGGTAATTTTTTGCCGTAATGGTGATCTGCATTAACAAATTTTACTCTTGCAGACGAATTCCGAAAAAAAAAAAAAAAAAAAACTTGATGTACGTAATTATGCGATTTCAAAGCGCCCAAATTCAACTAAAGATATAATAGATTTTTTTTTAATTCCATATGCTTCGTGTTCAGCAAATTTAACTGAGTTTTTATGTAAAATAGAATAACGCTGCGTCATCATGGTTACCTAAAGCACCATAGAAAGCTGTTGGGCGGAAGGTCAGGGGTGAGGTCGCATAATGTGTAAGACGACGGAGCATTTTCGCTCAGTCCCAATATGTAAGGCGTGTTGCAGTTTCTATTTCCAGTACATATATGTAAATTTTTAATCTTCTTCCGAATCTAGGTTACATTTAACTTCGTAAGCAGAGAAAATGACGAATGTTGAAACAGAATGATTCAGCTCACGTATTCCTCAGCAACTTCTGACGCAAGAGGAATCTGGAAGTCCGCAGAGTCATTAGCTTTCGTACTACTCTAATGTGAGTGTGATACCCTTAGCTATTTCCTTCGTGTTTCTTCTTCTTTCTGTGCTTCTTCCAGATTGGATTTAAAAAGCGTTTAGCCAAGCAGTAGAAACACAAGATCTTGGTACACTCGCAAAGTGAAAACACGTTCAGGCATCAGTGTTAGCGACACATTTCGTAAACATTAGTGCGGAAATTTATTACAGCGTCCTACCTTCTATTTAGATTTCATTCCCAGCCATCGTTGCATTTCCTGTGACATTACATGTGGCAACATAAAGAATCTTGATTAAAAAAATTCTCGAAAGTCCTAACTTACAGAAAGATATTTCGCAATTCCTTGTTCTCTGTCGTACAATAATTAAATACTTGAAAGGTCTTTCATGCCGCGAGGTCGTCCTACCCGCTTATGAATATTTCATATGAAATACATAATGAGAGTCGTCGTGTTCGGTGTCAAGTTTCAAACGATGAAAAAAATGTACCTAATACATACAAAAGAACAAAAACTTTGAGACAAACAATATGACAAAAGATATTATATTAAAAACCTTTGTAACAATATGAGAGAGAAGATAAAATTTGCAACAGAAAATTCATTTGGACTCCGAAACAAAACGCAGTGAAATAAATGACGAACGTCAAAGGGAAATAAAAAAGTGGATTTCAGCTTAAAACATGAGTGATATCTAAGCAACAAATCTAATCAGAAATTAAATAACAAAAATAGAAAATATCAACAAGAACAAATTAATGAGCTTCAGAAACAGCATTCATTAAAATTAAAGGAAGCTTTTTGTCATGAATTGGAAATAAAGAGGTCAACATATAAAAAGTTAGCGATCAACAACAGTAGAGGACAGATTTTAACAAATGGTACAAAAACAGCAGGCATGCAGAGACTATGCTTTCAACTATCTTTTGAATTACGACAAGAAAACCTGGCATTCCTTGCAGAGATATCCTTTCATTCCTGTAAACAATAAATTCAAAGCGTTCATTGCAAGAAGTAGAAAACAAATCAAGAATAACACAATACAGGATAGAGACGGAATCGCCGACTAACTCACCACTATGGTTGCAGAGAGCTAAGGCGTACGGAAGTGCATTGAGAAGGGAAATTATTACTGATCCACGCTACTGTTTGTGAAAATTGCAACACCAAGAAAAAGAATCGCGCTATTCAAATGAAATTAACATCATAGATTCCTCATGTTACAGGAGGTAACTAGTTGCATTTGTAGAGCTATACAAGATGTTTTCGCTCCGAAACCAGTACTGTGTGAAGCCTCCTTCAGCAACAACAATAGCCTCTGCACGGTGTGACATTGTATGGAAGAGGTTTTTGATATCATCTTGGACAATACAGAGGGGGAGTTGAAAGTTTTTGCAGTATTTGCATAAACGCATGTGCTGCGGCGGGTATGTCACATGTTTAAACTAGTTCAAGTCGAGCACTGCACTCAGTCAAAAGGGATATTAAGTGGTAGTCGTTGCTTTATACACCATTGCATGTCGTCGTTCTGTCTGTGGTTGAGACGCCTAAAAGATGAACAGCCACAACCGCCAAATTAGGAAACTTTTACAATAATGGAACTTACACCTTAGTATTATACAACTTGAAATATTTATTCCGTATGGTGTAACAATTTATAAACATACAACGAATAAGTGCCGAGCTTTCACACTCCGAACGGGAGGCTTTTAAAAGGCCAGTGAACACAAGAATGTTTTCAAGAACGACGATAATTTGAAATCTTGGAGCGCGTATCTATTACGTGTCTAGGTGATATTGCGTATCGCGGATGGTGGTGTCTCGTGACTTACCTTTCAAACATTCTCTCTCATTTTCCCCTTAATGTCCTATTTCAGTAGAATCTTCCACGCAGCCGAGAGTTCGAGGAAGGGCTCTCGATCCTCCTCATGTTTTTTTCACATGAGGAAGTTCGCTCGGTACACATAAGGAGGATCGCTCGGAACTTTTACTTTACGAGTTTGAACTCAGCCATAACGCTGCTCAAGCAACACGAAACATTTGTCATGCGAAAGCGGAAGGTTGTGTGGAACACAGCACCGCAAGCAGATGGTTCAAGAAATTCCGCTCAGGTGACAGAAACCTCGACGATCAGCCAAGGACAGGTAGGACGTGAACCGTGGACTCGAAGGCCGTGCACCTGGCCGTAGAGGCAAATCCGACAACCAGCGCTCGCAAATTATCAGGCGAGCTAGACACATCACAGACCACCGTGGTTCGTCACCTTCAGGACTTCGGCAAGGTCTAAATGGAGCTGCCGCGTTGTCCCTCACGAACTGACGTCAGCGCAAGCAAACCGCCGAGTGGGAGTCTGCATTTAACTCCTTGAGAACCAGCGCCATGTACGTTTCATCAAGAGAATTGTTACGTGCGATGAAAAGTGGGTCGATTTCCGCAATCCTAACACACAACGGCCATAGTTGAGAACGGGCCAGCTTCCAGAACCTGCTGTCAAAACGTGGGAGCTTCGAGCACAAGGTGATGCTCTGCATCTGGTGGCATTTCGAGGAGGGAATCCATTACGAATTTGTTCCAGACGGTCGCACGATCCATGCCAACCTTTACTCTGAACAGCTGGAGTGGATGAACGCCGTTTTGGAGGAGAAGTACCTAGAACTGGTGAACAGAAAGCGCGCTCTCCTACAGCAGGACAACACTCGGCCTCATACCGCGAGAACGACTCGGACAGAACTCCAGGACCTTGAGGGTATCGAACTGATGCCACAACCAGAAGATAGTCCGGATCTTGCCTCGTCGGATTATTACTTGTTCCGGTCCATGGCCCACTTCCTTCGCGAGCGGCACTTCAACAACCAGGAGGAGGTGGCAGCTGGGGTAAAGGAGTTCTTCGCCTCAAAGGACAAGAACTGCCACTACCGCGGAATCGAAGAACTGGGAGAGACATGGCTAAAGACGGTGCAACACGATGGCCTATACTTCGAATGCTAGACAGCTTTCGTCGTAAAGGTACGTATGAAGACAAAGTAATCTAAATATTACAAAATTTCGACTCAACCTCTGTATTTCCTGCAACTCCCCTTTCTCCCGCGTTTCACTGATGCCTCGAGGAGTAATAACCTCATTTAGCGGTCTGGACAGCACCTTTGGATCCCAATATACTAATCGCTGTGTAAACCAACATAATAATAAAATAATTAAACACTTTCTCAGTGCACTAATTTGGATTTGCCTTTGAAAACGCTGCTTTATAAATGTACTGATTTTTTTTTTTTGATTGGAGTTTTAACGACCACCGTGAGCAACTCAATGGGCTATAAGCAGTCGCCCGTCCCTAATTTAGGGTCACTGGTTCCAGGGAAGGGAGAGAGTCAGTGCCGTAAGACAAACACAACATCCATGCCTCACCGGGATTCGAACCCGGACCCCGTTCGGACGAAGCTCAGAGGCCATCGCTTAGACCACTGCACCACCGGAGCGGTAAATGTACTGATGACCTTTACCGACATGACAGATAACATCTTAAACACGAGTTCCTATCCTGACGACAAAAGGCCTATTGCTGAATATTTCCTACTTGGAAATGAATTAATTCTAAAATTTTACTAAACTTCTGTAATAATGCAAGAGCAACGAACACACGCTCGGGAATCGCACACTGCTCCATTTCTTGTCTTTACTTACCGACTACAAAATGTGAGATAGACAAACCTCACGTGTTCTACCGACGGGAACCAGCCCGCCCTTAGTGTTGACATAGTCTACGCAATTTCTCATAAAGTCAGGAATAATTACAAATCTGTTTTGTTTTCATTTCTGTCCAATCAATAAACATATTTTACGAAAACACGTTTGCTCAGCGTGCGTATCGCACTGTACATGGATCCGTATAGTGCAATATCTACTTTGATGCTCTGTACAATACAGCGCATCCTACAGTTCTGCAGTACTTCGAAACGGATCGTTGTTTATCTCAGCATGATTATTTCCTGTACCGCACAGTGCGATGTATACAAGTCTCGCTTATGGTCAACAACGTTGATATTTGGACATAAACCTTGCTCCTGTGCATTGCCCTTTGACCCTACTTCTATTATATCAAACAGAACCGGTTCAGTATACCTCCGGAACAACATACTAACGTTTTGTCGCAATAGAAGCATTTTAGAGAAGTTTTGAGGATAATAGCTGTGGAATAAATCTCGCTCCTGTGCCCTGACCTTTTACACTATTTCGACTATATTAAACAGAACCGGTTCAGTATACCTCCGGAACAACATACTACAGTTTTGTCGCAATAGAAACATTTTTACATAAGTTATGACGCATAAGGGCGATGGAATGGATCCCGCTCCTATGTCCTGACCTTAGACCCCATTTCGATGATATTCAACAGAACCAGTTCAGTATACCTCCGGAACAACATACTACAGTTTTGTCGCAATAGAAACATTTTTACATAAGTTATAACGCATAAGGGCGATGGAATGGATCCCGCTCCTATGTCCTGACCTTAAACCCCATTTCGATGATATTCAACAGAACCGGTTCAGTATACCTCCGGAACAACATACTATAGTTTTGTCGCAATAGAAACATTTTTACATAAGTTATGACGCATAAGGGCAATAGAATGGATCCCGCTTCTATGTCCTGCCCTTTGACCCTCATTTCATCCATTTTCGATGGGGTTCGTCCCCAGCTGGTCCCCTACCACATATTAAAATTTCATCGAAATCAATGAAATTTTAATATCTACACGCTTCTTCAACCTACCCATGGAAAGCGAAGAAAGAGAAGAAACATGACTATCCATGCTAGCAAAATTTAATAGAAAGCCTGCCAAGAACGATTGCTGTTGTCATTATAGTCAGATTTGACCTTTCTATGCACAATGGTGACCAAAATTAAAGTCCGGAAAGCAATACAGGGCAAATAATCCAAAGTGTTCAATGAATGTTACGATATTCACAGAACATATTCAAATGGCGGGAGAAATAAATGTCCGCGGTGAAATTTGCATATCATTAAGCAAAACGCTGTAGACATGTAAATTGCGTTACATCATCATCATCATTGTCAACCATTATCAATCCACTGCTGGACGAAGGTCTCCCCAAGTTTCCTCCACAACGGTCTGTCTTGTGCCAGTCTCCTCCATGTCACCCCTGCATACTTTCGAATTTCATCCACCCATCTCCCATGTGGTCTTCTTCTGGGTCTTTTCCTGTCCCTTGGAATCCAATCTAAAATTTTGGCTGTCCATCGATGATCTGTCCTTCTGGCAGTATGTCCAGCCCATTGCCATTTCAGGGATTTAACTCTGATCATGATGTCTTCCACTCTTGTCATTTTTCGGATCCACGAGTTCCTCTTCTTATCTCTCCTGGTTACACCAAGTATGCACCTGTCCATGCTTCTTTGAGTTGTCTGCAGCCTTTGTATGTCTCTTTTAGTTAAGGTCCACGTCTCTGCACCATACGTAAGCACTGGAAGGATGCATTGATTAAACACTTTTCTTTTAAGACATAATGGCATATTGCTCTTGAAAATTATGCTGTTTCTTCCAAAAGCTCTCCAGGCAAGTTTTGTACGCCGATTAATTTCTTCATCAATGTGACCCTCACTTGATATCTGCTGTCCAAGATAAACGTACGTGTCTGTTATCTCCAGCTTTTCTCCATCAATCGATAAATCTTCATTTCTTGTAAAAGCATTGAACATCACTTTTGTCTTCTGAAAGTTCATTTTTAATCCCACTTCTTTACTCTTGTCAGCAAGTTCCTGGATCATACTCTGCAGCTCTGATGGGGTAGTTGCAAAAATGACTACGTCATCAGCAAAACGAAGGTGGGTTAGATAATCTCCATTAATCTTTATCCCCTTGTTTTCCCAGCTCAGCGACTGAAAAACACCCTCCAATGTGGCATTAAAGAGCTTCGGAGATATGGTGTCACCTTGTCTCACTCCCTTTCCAATTTTTACTTGTGTTGTATTTTCAAACAGCCTAATCTTTGCACTTGCATTTTCATAGATGTTATTAATGATATTAATGTATGCATCTTCAATACCGCAGGTTTTCAGAGCCATTGTAACTGCTGATGGTTTCACCGAATCAAAGGCTTTTTCATAATCGATAAAAGCCATGCACAATGGAAGTTCATATTCCCTCGCTCTTTCAATTAGTTCTCTCAGCACGTGGATATGATCTATTGTGCTTTAGCCACTCCTGAATCCAGCTTGTTCTCTCGGTTGAGCCATGTCCAGTGTTACCTTCAAGCGGTGTGAAAGAACTTTAGTGAAGATTTTATAAACTACTGATAGGAGGCTGATAGGTCGGTAGTTTCCGAGATCCTCAATGTCACCTTTCTTATGTAGCAGGATCATTGTAGCGCTGTTCCAATCCTCAGGAATCTTTCCTTCATTAAGGCATCGAGTGAAAATTTGGGCGAGTACTGTTTCGATTTCTCCACTTGCTTCTTGTATGATGTCTACAGTAATTCCATCTGTAAAAAGGGCTGCAAATGCTTCCCTTATGTCTCACACACGTGTATCTGGTGCTTTACGGTGGCGAGCGATAGGACGACTTGAAGCAGGGCCACTAGCTCCAGGTCACAAAGGACTTGAATATCCACCCCACAATGGTTTCACGGTTATGGCAGCAATTCAACAACACCGGTGGCGTGTCACGAAGTCCTGGACCAGGTCGTCCAATGCGTACGACATCTCGTGAGGACCGTTATGTCGCTTCAATCATACGGCCTCATAGGTCCTATACAGCCTGGCAATTGTCTTCGGAGCTCTCCGCTGCCACTGGGACTACGGTATCAAGACAAAGGATATATCGAAGTATTAATGTAATTGGCCTTTAATGCTGGGATATCCGCGGTTTCTCACAGGAGATCTCACTGCATCATACAGGAGACCTCGGTTGAACTAGTGTAGGCAATGTCGTTCCTGGAGCCTAGACTACTGAGCCAGTGCTCTTTTTGCAAATGAGTCGAGACTCACACTGTAAAAATTACCATGAATAGTTAGTGTTTCACCCGGATTAAGACGGTTTACAGATCATAAACACGCCACCTGGCGGTCAGCCATAAATTTTCGGTAGATAAACTACATGTTCACGGTGTTTAAACTGTTTGAACTGTTACCGTATTTTAACCTTGACAATCTGGCAACGTTCTTCTTAAAGTGGTTATATACCTGTTTTTTCATGTACAATGAGTCGATTGGCAACACCTCTGTGAGCAACACGCTTTTATTTTCCGATCAGTAGACATACATTTATTCCCTGTCATTAGACATGTTAATGGACATTACGGCATTAGACGTTTTTATTTCCTATTAAACATGTTAATGAACATAATATGAATTATTATTTATTTGTGATTAGACATCAGACGGTTTTATTTCCCGGTCATTAGACATGTTAGTGAAGATTACGGTATGGTACTGTAAAAATACGGTTTATTATTGACTGGCCACTCAGCTGCCGGTGTATCTACCGTAATTTGACCCTGCAAGTGTTTACAGTGCAGTCTACAAACGGATTCTCGCTGACATTTCGCCTAGAATGAACAGCGTAATGATCCTGCAAAAGTGTGCAAAAGAAACACCATCTGAGGCTGTGGTCAGCTTGTGTGGGAGAGCATTATGTTCAAAGGGACCACACCACTCCACCCGTTCGCAGAGGTAATGCGAATGGACGAGATCTTAGATCCCTATGTCAGACTTTTTCTGTTGGCTCTTTGTTCGTTTTAATGAATGATAACGCTTTCCCGCATAGAGCTCAGGATGTCAATGATTTTCTGCAGAGCGAGGGTTTCGGCGAAAGAAATGGCCAATCAGGTCTCTGAACCTGAACCCTATAGAGAATGCCTAGCATGCTCTGGGACGGCAAGTAGCAACTCTTCAGACCCTCCCCGGAACTCTTCACATGCAACGCACCGCCAACATCCAGGAATGGAATTCGTGGGTTACAGATTGCATCAGTAACCTAGTGGTGAATATGTACCGTCGTTGTGAGCGTTGTCTGTCTGTATGACGTAATCACAATCCTTATAAAAACATACATTCTTGCATCTCCCCTTAGTGGCATTTGTGGATAACACTCTGTATACGCAAAATCTGTACATATATTTAGTTATTATAAAATGCTTATTACCCTAATGATTGTGTCTTTGTACATGCCAAAAGTCTCTACCTGCTGTTACGTGTTTATGTTTTATTCCCTGCGAATGCCTTCCGGACTTTAATTTTAGAAACCAGTGTACTAAGAATGCGAAATAACAACGTTTTATTTTGCAAATACAGGTTGGTGTCCAAATAAATTTTGCAGTATAGTATATTTATCGTTCTCGGTTCCCATTTGCTTTATAGTATTGTTCAACTTTGTAGGCTGTGAGTCCATTTTTTTTCTTTTTCGCTTCTACTTTCTGTTCTTTTTTAAAGATGCTCATTTTTGTTGATATTTCGTTGTAAAATTTACCGTTGATTTCATGTGGAAAAGTTTTCTGCGCATTCAAAAGCAAAAATTTTCGAGTTCTAGTTCATAAAAAAGATTACGTTTATTAATAACCCCCAATAAATGTTGTTTTAAGGCTGCCTTTGAATGACTGTTAGAGTTTATCTTCTGTGATAGATGGCGCAAAAAATCACTCCTTGGGAGTGCCTTTTACGTCTTGCGTAACTGTCCCCCAAGTTGGCGTCAGCGAATCACTGCAGACGTCACCATATCTAAAATGGAAGCGGTCTCTCATTGGCTCCACAAGGAAAACACAAAATACGCGCTGTTACGTCTTAACCAATGACGTTATTTGGGGGTGGATCTCAGTAAGTAGGTGGAGTTTTTATAGCTCAAATTAAGGGGTTCTCTGCTAATGTACACATAGGGCCGCGGGTGGCCTAGTGGGAAACGTTCGTGACTTCCGCGGAAAAGACCTCAGGTTCGATCCCAGGCAGGTACGAACGCTCGATCCACTAAATATCCGCCGTGCGTCAGATGGGCACGTTAAGCCATCCGACCTCGGGTACTGGCCCCCCGGTAATAAATAAGGGTGTCTTCCTCCCCTTTCTACTTCGCTTCCGTGTCACTTTCCTATCGGGCATTCTAGCCCAAATATCCTAGCTTCCTATTTCTAAGGGTTGTTTAAGACCTGGGGTCAGACACTCCTTTCCAAAAATCCTTTACATATGATCATTTAATGTACACATTTTCTCTTCAAAAAAAAGGAACGTACAGTTGGATTTAAGATGATCTATAAAAGACAAGATTCCAGTCTCACTTTTGTTCCTATTCATTGATTTCTATTCGGCGCATATAATTAGAAAAATCAGGCATAAATGAGATATTTCGTTGCTTCCTGATAGAAATACTACTATGCTAACTTATCTCGCGTTAAGCGCCAAATTGCAATGTTTTAGAGTCAGATAAATTAAATTTAAAAAAATCTAACAAATTTTTGGGAATAATAACTGTGGCAGATGTTAGCTATGGGTCGCTTTTATTTGTGCTCAAAATTTCAAACACTACAAAGTAATAGTCTTCGAGAAAATATGTACAAGAGAATTTGCATTACAGATATAGGGTAGAAGGTGAACCCTAACACTCATTCAAAGACAGTCTTAAAAGGTGCCGAGACGCAAACACGATGAAAAGAAATCAAAGATTTGTTTAAATGCGCGAATTGTGGTGTATCCACAGATATCATATAAGGAATTAGAAGAACTAGAAGACTATCTGGTCTATCTGGTTTTTTTTAACTAGAAGACTAATCTGTCTCTCTCTTTTTTTTATGAATTACATTAATAGAAGACTATTTGTTGAGCATAGGCTTGCGCTGTAAATTCCATGGAGCCATACTAAGCGGGTCAAGGTGTCGGAGTGAGGCATACTTGGAAGGGTAATTTGGACTTGGTTATCATGTAAATCATGGTGAAGGCTTGCGCTGTAAGGTCCATGGAGCCATACTGAGCGGGTCAAGGTGTCGGAGTGAGGCATACTTGGAAGGGTAATTTGGACTTGGTTATCACGTAAATCATGGTGAAGGCTTACTCAGATATGAATCGTACGCTGAGAGATGAAAATATAATTGCGCTTACTTATTTGCCTTTTGCCGAATGCTGAGAAAAATATTTATCTGGTAAGGCAAGTTTACGAGATAAATTCAGATCTGGTATTGTATACAATTATGGAAAAATTACTCGAAAACATTTTTAAGACGGTAATGCGGCAAAGATTTAAAATAATGCAAAGGCAAATAATATATTTAAAAACAATATGTAACTATTAAATCCAGGGAACTATTGATTTGAACATGAAAAATAATGGCTTCCACGTGCTTTATATAGGAAAGCTGAAATAATGTGAACATTTTCCCTTGCTTGCTGTTACCTGTATCATTCTGATTTAATTGTTTACTAAAAAATATTAATTTTATTAAAATTTTCGATATTTCACCTTATTATGCACTAAGAAAATTTCCGTTTTTCACATTTAAAGGTATTTATTAGGGCAAACATGAAACCAAATGACGCATTACATGTAAGCATTCATTAACAAGAAACGTCCAAGTCTATTACATTCGACCAGGGATTAAATTCCTGGAATAAATTAAAAATGGCATGGTTTTTAGATGTCGTTTTTCTTGAGTTTAAGCCCTGGCGGAATTTGAAATACTTCAATATTTTGAAAGAGTCTTGACATTGCAGTTTGCACCAAAGAATATTATAGTTTTATACTTAAATATTATGACTTCCTTGGCTAAATGTGTACTAAAGGCTTAGAATCTAAATATAAATAACAAATCACAGTACCAAACTGCAGAGTAGCCTTGCTTAAATGGAGTCCCAGGACCTGCTAAAAATGGCGATTACATCTCACGGACTGGGTGCCTGATCTAGCTTCTTGTACATGGAAGATTATATTTCTTTCATGATCTTGTACATGGAGTTGGAAATGGGTCAAAAATTTTGGACCCGGGCCTGACCCGTACAAATCTGCTTTGAGCTATAAACTCGAATACGTCATCATCATCATCAATCCACTGCTGGATGAAGGTTCTCCAAGTTTCTTCATGGACTGTCTCGGCCAGTCTCCTCCAACCCCCCCCCTCCCATCTCCCACGTGGTCTTCTTCTGGGTCTTTTCTTGTCCCTTGGAATCCAGTCTAACATTTCGGTTGTTCATCGGTGGTCCTTCCTCCTGGCAATATGTCCAGCCCATTGCCATTTCAGGGAGTTTACTCTGATCGTCATGTGTTCCATTCTTGTTATTTTCCTTATCCATGAGTTCCTCTTTTCATCTTTCTTTTCTGCGTTCTTCTTTCAGTTGTTTGCAGTATTTGTATGTCTTTTTTAGTTAAGGTCCACGTCTCTGCTGCGTACGTAAGCCCTAGAAGGATGCATTGATTAAACACTTTTCTTTTAAGACACAATGGCAAACTGCTCTTAAAAATTGTACTATTTCTCCCAAAAAGCTCTCCATTCAAGTTTTATACGGCAATTAATTTCTTCGTCAATGTGGCCCTCGCTTGATGCCTGACGCCCAAGGTATTATAAATGTAGGAATCAGTTATCACCAGCTTTTCCCCAACAACTGATAAATCTTTATTCCTTGTAAAAGTTTTATTCATTTTCCCATTTTTTTTCCTTGTGAAAGTTTTATTCATTCTCCCATTTTTTTTCTTTTAAAAGTTTTATTCAGCTCATCAGATTTATTCTTTTTTAATCGCCATTCCCTTACCCTTCTCATCAAGTTTCTGGATCACACTCTGCAGCTCTGAAGTATTATTTTAAAGTCTTCTGAAGGCTTCTTTGAAATATCTTTTCTATTCAAATATAAAACAGAAATAAAACCGGGTCGAAATCGGGTCGGGAACAGCTCGATCGGATCGTTTGACCCCCAAAAATTGTCGACCCGGTGACCCGAGACCCGTTTCCATTTCTGTACATAATATTTGTGGGTGTATCCGAAAACCAACACCAGAATTATGACACGTTTTTTCTTAACTTCTTTTTCTATAAAGCCATGGAATGAATGGAGTCAATCATTGCTTTAAGAGGGCCACATGAACATTTTATGTTATTTTTTTTTTCGAATGAAGGTTTAACGACCATCGTGAGCAACTCGATAGGCTGTAAGTGGTCTCCGTCCCCAATTTAGGGCCATTGGTTCCAGGTAAGGGAGAGAGCCAATGCCGTAAGATGAACAAAACATCCATGGCTCACCGGGATTCGAACCCGTACCCATCACGGAAGAATGGACAGAAACCAACGCTTAGACCACTACGCCACCAGGGCAGACATTACATGTTAATGACCGTTACAATCTTCTTTCACTCGATTTCAAGAAACACGAGAAAACTGTTTAATAATGAAAAATAAATCCTCAGCTGTAGTGCGGATAAATGAGATCTTCTAAATCACATGTTCCCATTTCTTTCATAGAATCAAATTATTTATTTAAATGTCTCTCAAATAGATGGAAATAAAACTTTGAAAAATCTTTCTTCGAAGAACGGTTTTAAATTCGCGAGCTCCTGCGAACATCATTGATCTGCCTAGATATCTCTCTTGACAGAATACGACAGCAATTTATCTCGGCGTTGTGTTTCCCTTTCCGGCGAGGATTACGAAATAACAGAAAGATCACGTGCAATTTTCTTTGTAAATATCAGTAGCACATTCCTCATTTCTTCTGCTGATTGTTTCTACAGGGTTCCATTTCAGATGCGCGTTAACGAAACAGTAAGCACAAGTTTGTTTGTCTGTTTTGTTGCTTTTTCTCGCAAGAATGGATTTTACATACCGTTCAAAAACAAGGACGGAAGAAATCAAAACGAAAGCATCCATACAAAGTTTAGAAATGCTTGCCAAACTTTAAGAATAATATTATTCAAATTAAGCAGTTTCAGTTTCAAGTGAAAAGGGGGAAACCTCAGCTGTTGGACAACACGAATTAAAAATAACATCACTCATTTTTAAAGAAATGAAACAAGGAGTTTGATAGGTGGAAAAAAATGAAATGCCATGATTTCTTAGTGGGTGTGCTAGTTCTTTCTGTCTGATAACTTTCTGCGCTATCCAGAAAAAGATCCATTAGGGTAGAATTAAAAAATGAATGTTAAACTTAGCATGCATCGGACAATATTCACAAAAGTGGCAAATGGGATTTTGATACAACTGTTGTTTTTAAGAAATTCACCCACCAAGGAGGACAGTTTACGTCTTTTGTCGTGTGTGTATATGCATTCTCATATGTATGTACACAGCCGTATCAGAATAATATGACCATATCCGGAATCAAAGTGCACCCGCCCAGGGACGATACAGAGTCCACGTCACAAGGCCAACCACAGGAAAATATAAACCGCAGGTCAGGACAAATCAGCCATAGTGCGTTACGTTAACGCAATACGCAGAGGTAGTGATTTGACGGACGTGGGCTGTCCACAAAGTCCTGTAGAAATGGTGTACCAAGAATGGACCGCTGGCACACCGAGCACCTAATGACGTCATAACTGTGGAGACACGAAGGCCATCGACCCCAGAGGAGAACTTCGCCTCCGTCAACTAGTAAAGGGCAATCGACGCCCAACCGTGCAGCAATTGACCACGCAAATGAACGCTGTCGCACCCAGGCACGTCTCCCCGATAACAGTAGAGCGAACCCTCTTACGCATGGGTCTCCGGAGTCGACGCTGCGTCAAGGCGCCCATGTTAACCCAGGTCAATTTGCAACGACGATTGCAGTTCACATGGGACTACCTTCATTGAACAGCAGGAAAAGGTTTCCTTCTGCAACTAAACGGAGTTTACTCCACAGACGTCATGGGCGGTGGCGGATATGACGTCAGACACACGAGAACCAACACCCAGACACACTTCTCGGTCAAGTACAGGCCGGCGGTGGCAGTGCGCATGTCTGGGGGATATTTTCCTGGATCATTGGTACCACTGGATGGGTCCCTGAACGCCCACGGCTACCTGTCCATCCTCGCTGACCACATGCATCCCTTCTTGTTGGACGTTTACCCTGGTGGTGATTGTGTCTACCAACAGAACAATGCGCAGTGCCGCGTCGCTAAGGGGATGAGTCACTGATTCCAGAAACACAACAGCGATGCGTCATATCTTCCTTGGCCGGCGAAATCTCCCGACCACAATCCTATAGAGCTCATGTGAGACTATTTCTTTCGACAGGTTCGACGTGCCGACCCACAGCCACGTCATCTCTGGGACTTCCGTGCTATGCTGCAGTTCGAATGGACATGTGTGCCTCGGTCACCCATTGGTTGCCTGAGGCACACGTGCCCATTGATTCCATGCCACGCCGCTTCGCCACGGTCTCCTGGGCCAAGGGTGGTCCCATTAGAGGTAGGTGGTCATATTATTCTGATATGACCGTGTATATATAGCAAAAATGCTATGTTAATATTCTTTCATCGGTGTTTTCATTAGGTGGGTATTTATCGCGGTTTCTGTATCCTTAGGTTTTTTTCACATATCATACAGAAAAGCACGAGCAGAATCTACATATGTTTTTCTCTTTTTCTGAATTTCATTGCTTGTTTCTTTACGGAAAGTAGACAGCCAACTGCAAACTAGATAATGGAACACTTGAACAATTTGAAGGTGGTGACTTGACTAGACAATAAATGAATAGGCGCAAATGTGATCAGACATTCGAAGAAAAGAGGTCACGTTGGTTCGGCGCGTGGCTCTGTGGTAGAAAACACAGCATTATTTGAAGAATTGATTCCAAATGCGTTGCATGGCAACTCAAGAGAGACGCTATATCATGGTAAGCCTCGCTGCTAGTCAAGATTTCCAAGGTTTCGCGAATGGCAGTACATTTAGGTGTGGAGTGTGAAGCTAATTTCTTGATATCATTCCACATAAGATCAGCGGACTTGAACTTGACCTGTCTTTACAGGGCAGTGGTTATTTTACCGTCTTTTGTATCCCTTTTATGTTCGTTGATTCAATTCCAAACGAACGTTTGAGCGCCTCCTGAGCCTTCCGGATATTGTAATGGGATGGCATAAACATCTGTCTCATTGAGAAGAGGGGGCTTTGTAAATATTTTTTTAAGCATAGTATATAAAGATGCCGGAGACATTATGCCGACACCGAAGCTCATCCTCCTGAGCGCGTTTTTGAGTTTATAGGAAACATTTGGTACGTAGGGAATAGAGCCCAGGTAGCGAAGTTGCGGCATAGAAAGATTGAAACGGCTGGTTCTGGCTTTTTCGATAAAGTTATGCATCTGGTTTGACGTATATTCTGCCTCAGTGGCCAATTCGACGATGTTTTTTAGTTCCGACTCTCTAGGACGAACATCAGAGGAAACGGCGAAGGCTCTTCTAATTCGAGAACGGAAGAAGGCCGTCTTGTATAATCATCAGGGCAGAATGAACTGCGGAGCATCAAATTGGAAACGGAGGTGGGTTTATAATACTAGAATTCCGTACGAAGGCGATTGTCATGCGATTTTCTCACTAAGACGTCGAGGTAAGGTAAGGTACCACTGCGCTGAAGCTCCATAGTGAAATTGATCGTAGGGTGTATCATCATCATCATCATTGTCAACCATTATCAATCCACTGCTGGACGAAGGTCTCCCCAAGTTTCCTCCACAACGGTCTGTCTTGTGCCAGTCTCCTCCATGTCACTCCCGCATATTTACGAATTTCATCCACCCATCTCCCATGTGGTCTTTTTCTGGGTCTTTTCCTGTCCCTTGGAATCCAATCTAAAATTTCGGCTGTCCATCTATGGTCTGTCCTTCTGGCAGTATGTCCAGCCCATTGCCATTTCAGGGATTTAACCCTGATCATGATGTCTTCCACTCTCGTCATTTTTCGGATCCACGAGTTTCTCTTCTTATCTCTCCTGGTTATACCAAGCATGCACCTCTCCATGCTTCTTTGAGTTGTCTGCAGCCTTTGTATGTCTCTTTTAGTTAAGGTCCACGTCTCTGCACCATACGTAAGCACTGGAAGGATGCATTGATCAAACACTTTTCTTTTAAGACATAATGGCATATTGCTCTTGAAAATTATGCTGTTTCTTCCAAAAGCTCTCCAGGCAAGTTTTGTACGCCGATTAATTTCTTCATCAATGTGACCCTCACTTGATATCTGCTGTCCAAGATAAACATACGTATCTGTTATCTCCAGTTTTTCTCCATCAATCGATAAATCTTCATTTCTTGTAAAAGCATTGAACATCACTTTTGTCTTCTGAAAGTTCATTTTTAATCCCACTTCTTTACTCTTGTCAGCAAGTTCCTGGATCATACTCTGCAGCTCTGATGGGGTAGTTGCAAAAATGACTACGTCATCAGCAAAACGAAGGTGGGTTAGATATTCTCCATTAATCTTTATCCCTTTGTTTTCCCAGTTCAGTGATTGAAAGACATTTTCCAATGTGGCATTAAAGAGCTTCGGAGATATGGTGTCACCTTGTCTCACTCCCTTTCCAATTTTTATGTGTGTTGTATTTTCAAACAGCCGAATCTTTGCACTTGCATTTTCATAGATGTTATTAATAATATTAATGTATGCATCTTCAATACCGCAGGATTTCAGAGCCGTGGTAACTGCTGATGGTTTCACCGAATCAAAGGCTTTTTCATAATCGATAAAAGCCATGCACAATGGAAGTTCATATTCCCTCGCTCTTTCAATTAGTTCTCTCAGTACGTGGATATGATCTGTTGTGCTGTAGCCACTCCTGAATCCAGCTTGTTCTCTCGGTTGAGCCATGTCCAGTGTTACCTTCAAGCGGTGTGAAAGAACTTTAGTGAAGATTTTATAAACCACTGATAGGAGGCTGATAGGTCTGTAGTTCCTGAGATCCTCAATGTCACCTTTTTTATGTAGCAGGATCATTGTAGCATTGTTCCAATCCTCAGGAATCTTCCCTTCATTAAGGCATCGAGTGAAAATTTGGGCGAGTACTGTTTCGATTTCTCCACTTGCTTCTTGTATGATGTCTATAGTAATTCCATCTTCTCCTGGAGCTTTCCCCCGCTTCATGTTCTTGATTGCATGAGCAACTTCTGCTGGGAGGACTGGAAGAACTCTGGTACCTTTCATGATGTCTGGAGTACATGTATCATCCCTTTCATATAATTTGGAGTAGAAATCTTTCACTCTTGTCAAAATTTCGCCTCTATTTCTTGTTATAGAACCATCTTCTTTTCTCAGAGCCATAATCTGTTTTCTTCCCTTACTGAGATGTCCCTTTGCTATCTTAAGGCTTTGGTTGTTTTCAATTGTTTTCCTCACTAGCTCACAGTTGAATTTCCTTACGTCTTCAGTGATACTTTTTCGTGTTGTCTTGCATAGCTCTATATATTCCACTTTGGAAGTCACATCTTCTTTAGTTGTCCTCATCTCTCTTCTTTTTTGCATCAACATTTTGGTTTTTCCTGATAATTTGTTCACATGCAACTTGTTCTTAGACCCAGCTAATTTTGTTGCTGTTTCCATTAGAGCTTTGGTTACTTTTCTGTTAACTTCCGAAATATCCACTTCTTCCGATGTTAGGCCTTCTAAAGCAGAGAATCTGTTCTTCAGTTCTAACTTGAAAGTATTATGGTGTTTTTTAAGGTTGGTTATGTCAATACATTTTGTTTGTCTTATGAGCTTGCCACGTTCCAGTTTAGTGTTGAGGTGCATCTTACATCTCACCAATCTATGGTCACTACCTGTGTTGAACTTGTTCAGCACACTGCAGTCTTCGATGACGAATTTTTTGTTACACATAATAAAATCAATTTCACTTGTCGTTCCAATTGGATGTCTCCATGTCCATTTCCTGTGTGGCTTTTTCTTGAAAAAGGAGTTCAAGATGAAAAATCCTTCTGCCTCTGCAAACTCAACGAGAGTATTTCCACGCTGGTTTCTGTTGCCGTAACCGAATTTACCTACTGAAGTTTCATTCTGTTGCCGTTGCCCTATTTTTGCATTGAAATCTCCCATAATTATCTTCAAGTGCTGCTTACCTTTATTATTTAGATGACGAATTTCCTCATAAAATTCTTCAATTTCTTCTTCAGGATGACTTGTGGCGGGTGCATAAGTTTGAATAATCTGAGCCTGGTATCTTCTTGATAGTTGGATAACGAGTCGTGCAGCTCTGTCAGAGGAACTTTCAACTTCTACCACTTTATCCTTCAGTTTCTTGTTTATTATAAATCCAACACCACTAGTTCTGCCAGTATCTGTCCCACGATAATAGAAGAGATGTCCACTTTTCAGTTCAATGAGATCTCCTTTTCTCCTTACCTCACTTAGCCCGACGATGTCCCACTTGATCCTTTGTAGTTCCTCTTCCAATTCAAGAAGCCTTGAATCAGAAGATAGGGAGCGTCCGTTATAGGTAGCCAAGGTCAGCATCAAATGGCAGCCTAGTCCGGTCCTCCGGGGATTCTTAGCACCCTCTGCCTTCATGTCGCACTGGCCGCTGCCTTGGCCAGGTACATTCCAGCTGCCGGAGACTGAGGGCCAAGATTTAAGTTGTAGAGTCATTTGGAGGTGTTTGGCCATAACTCACCACGCTGGCCAAGCGGGTTGGTGAGTGTGGGATAGCATTTCCTCTGATCCCGATGGTATAGTTATACCGCTATTGGCGGTCGTCAGAGCCCCTTTAGTGGGAACAGGATGCACCACGAGAAGGCGGGGTTGACATTTGTCAAGGAGAGGCTGTGATGTTACGCATCACCTGACCTTACATCCCATATAATCGACTTTATCGAGGAAAGATGGGAGAGTCTCGTTTCCGTGAGGCCACATGAAAAATACGTCGTCCGCATATCGCAGTCAGCTGATAAGCCTTGGTGTGATGTTAGTGAATATATGTTGCTCAATGGGGTGAAGTATTGCTTCTGCGAGAACGGCTGAAAACAGAGATCCCATCGGAGCGCCATTTGCTTGCTGAAAAACTAGCCCTTGGAAACTGAAGTATAGCTGGAATTTGAGACCATCCATTAATTTGAAGATGCTAAGGCAAGACTTTTGCGAATAAACTGATGAATTGGAAACAGCATATCTTTTAACGTTCTGATGGCTTCTGGCACGGGGACTAATGGGATACCACGTCGAAATGCCGTTAATATCATGTTGTTGAACAGTGAGTTGCTTGGTTTTCGTGATGAAATCTAAAGTAGAAGTTAATACGAAGTCCGATTCAGGTAGATGACTAGTTAGGAATCTAGATAATGCCTAATCAAAATGGTAGGTCGGTGCGGACCTTCTGGACACAATCGGTCTCAATGGATTGCCCGGCTTGTGGTGTTTAATTCTACTAAAGAGTTTTGGGATCTGAGGGCCAGACGGTAATTTGGAAGCTTTCTTGAGATCTTCCGAAAGAGCAGGTAGTCTTGCAGCTCATTGTACATGTGCAACCCAAGAATTTAGACGGTTAGTTCATAAGACCGTAGATCCAGAATCGAAAATAAAATCCTCTAGTTCTTATTGTAATCCGCTGTGTCCATAATAGCTATCTGGCCGGATTTGTCCTTCAGCGTCAACACTATTGAGCTGTTATTTCGAACGTTCGAAATCGCCCTCGGAATTTTTAAATTACCAAGCGTTTGCTTATTATTGTATCTCGATCTCAGCCCAGAGCAATACAGTTGGCGTATATTCATCTTTGGCGTCTTTCGGAACTTGCGAAATTATGCTCTGAAATTCAGAAACGACGTTTTTGGGGTTCGGTTTCGATCGGAAACAGAACTTTGGTCCGAGTTCCAAAACTTTAGTTTCCCCAACAGTGAGCGTCCGCTTATAGATATTGATGAATGGAATGGTGAAATCTTTAGAATTTTGATTCTCGGATGATTTCAAGAAATCCAGCTTCTTCTTGTGTTTAAAGGATAAGAAAGATTGGAGTCTTTCGGCTAACATGTCCACTCGGAGCGTTAGGCGTTTGAAAGTGATTGGGTCGCAAAGGATATTTAATTTCATATATAGGGTACAGCACTTGGCTTCCAAAGACATTTCCACTATCCTAGATAGCGTCTGACGAAAAAATTTGTCCTTTTTCTTCTCGAACCATGTTTCCTTTACCGAACTCTTGAAATTAAGGAACTTTGGGATCAGGCCGAATGTCTTGCAAGCGGATAAAAAGTCAGAGGTGGGAACTGTCCTTCTCCAGTTTGAGCCTCAAGTGTCGGAATAGTTCCAATGTTGCTCGGAGAATGCAAAACTAATTACGGCTGTCTTTGAATGAGTGTTAGGGTTCTTCTTTTGCGATAGATGGCGCAAAAAATCACTCCTTGGGCGTGGCTTTTACGTCGTGAGGGACTGTCCCAGAAGTCGGCGTCATCGAATCACTGCAGACCCGCAATATTCAGAATGGCAGCGGTCTCTCGTTGGTTCCACAATGAAAAGACAAAATACTCGCTGTTACGTTTTAACCAATAACGTTGTTTGGGGTGGAGCGTTGTAGGTAGGCGGAGTTTCTATAGCTCAAATTCAGGGGTTATCTGCTAATGTACACATTTTCTCATCAAAAAATGAACATACAGTAGGATTTAAGATTACTTATGGCCGTATTCAATTATTTCTATTTGGCCTAGGTAATTAAAAAAATCAGAAAGAAATGAGAGATTTCGTTTCTTCTAGACAGAAACACTGCTAAGCTAACTTATCGCGCCATCTAGCGCACAAATTGGAACACTTTCGAGTCAGATAAATTAAATTTTAAAAAGCGTTCTAAGAATTTTTCGGAATAATAATTGTGGCACATATTAACTATAGGTCGTTTGTATTTGTGCTCAAAATTTCAAACACTACAAAATAATAGTATTCGAGAAAATGTGTACAAAACAATTTACATTGCAAATATAGGACAGAATTTCTCTTACACTCATTCAAAGACAGCCTTAATTAACAAGGAACTGTACACCAATTACACTTAAAATAGTACTAGTGATCCGAATTTCTTGGCGTAGAATATAAATAAAAGTTTCCAAGCTTTCGCACATCAACCAAATGGCTTTTTCAAGGAAAGTAGACAGCTAACTGCAAACTAGATAGTGAAACACTTCAACAATTTGAACGTGGTGACCTGTCTAGACAATAAATGAATAGGGGCAAATGTGATCAGACATTCGAAGAAACGAGGCCACATTGGTTCGGCGCGCGGTACTGTGGTAGAAAACACAGCATTATTTGGAATCAAGTCTTCAAATAATGCTGTGTTTTCTACCACAGTACCGCGCGCCGAACCAACGTGACCTCGTTTCTTCGAATGTCTGATCGCATCTGCGTCTATTCATTTATTGTCTAGTCGTCACCACGTTCAAATTGTTAAAGTGTTCCATTATCTAGTTTGTAGTTAGCTGTCTACTTTCCTTTAAAAACCATCTGGTTGATGTGCAAAAGCTTGAAAGCTTTGATTTATATTCTGCGCCAAGAAATTCGGATCACTAGTACTATCTTAAGTGTAATTGGTGTACAGTTCCTTGTTATTAATTCATTGTTTGTCATTCAAACAATGAAACTGCATGTGTTTATATTTACCATTTTATATCTGATTCCTAAAAAACTTCCTAGAAGATTTTTTAGATCGTGAGGGCTTTAGGCAGTCCAAGGTTTCTTATGCATCTTCTGCAAAAAAAGAAGGTACTTATAGTATCATGCTTTCTACCTCAGCTTCTGAATGCCCTATCTAGAAAATTATTTTTGCATCCGATAGAGTTCACGATGAAAAATATTTTATATATTATTTATAATTGATTTTGTTAAACTCAATTTGCCAATACATGGCGTGAGTGAATATTTCTGTTTAAAAAATATTTGAACCGTGTCAACGTGTGTAAAATCTGGCTTGAAAACATTATTTATAAAATATTTGCTATTGCTTGAAAACGTCATTGTTAATATTTATTTATTTATTTATTTATTTTCTGTTTCGAATTTCTTCTTTTCTGTTTTGAATCCTGTTCTTTGGTGCAGTAATGTCTTTCCAAGAATAAAAAGTCACATTTTTTCTGCGATTGTACAGAGCATCATTGTGTATGTTACGCAGACGTAGACATTGGATAAAAGACATCAGCAAAGATTATTAGCTACAGAGATGGACTTTTGGAGGCGTTCTACATGAAAATCCAGATGTGCAAAATTGCGTAATACAAAAATTCGAGATATTATGAGTGTTAAAGTAGACGCTCTTCAAACTATTAAAATGCGGAGATTGCAGTGGTTCGGCCATGTAAGGAGAATGTCATCAGAGAGACTTCCTAAAATTCTGATGGAGTGGGAGGCTCCAGGAAAGAAGGAAAGATGGAGACCAAGGAGAAAGTGGATGGAGGAGATTAAATCAAGTTTAAAAAATAATGAATTGGATGTAGTGATGGCCTTGGATAGAGAGAAGTGGAGGAAGACCCTGGCTGAACTATATGGTCTAGAAAATCCATTTGGAAGTGGAAATTACTGATGCTGATGATTATTTACTTATTTATTTATTGTCAGATGCCACTCACTACAGAAAACGTTTCACGCATACATACTTTCCAGAATAAGGCACAATCTTCTAGTTAGGGTGCGTAAATATATATTCCACTTTTTCGATATCTTTGCATCTAAAAGTGAAATTTGAAACTTTTTTATACGTCGGATGCCATTCATTTCATAAAATATTTTGCATATATTTTTTAATTTTTCATAATGAACAGTTCTGGCTGTAGGTGCCTATGTGTTCATTATTACTTTGAATTGAATCTTCTCTTCTAGAAAGTCGATTGCAAGAATCCTTTTGTAGCGTAAGCTATTGGCTATGATAAATATTGTAAACATCATCCACTTTTAATTCTGTGATGTTTTAACTCTAGGTGGGAGCACACATGTAAACTTTTTTCTTGACCTATGTTGTAAAATTCGCATTCGAAATATTCTTGTACCTCACAACTTCTTTGCAATATTCTATATATATATTTTTTTACGTTTTCATAATTCACATTTCCCGTCGTTAGGGTCGTTAATGTACATTTTTTTAAATGCTATATCTTTGAACAAATCTTTTCCTGGTCGAATACTCTTGTCTACGACGAAAGGGGAAGCTGATATCTCCTTGGCTTTTCATACGCACACCGGCTACTGAATTAGAAACCTTTGTGCACATTTACATTAACGTCACTTACGCATCTCATGCGGAAAATGCGTGGTCACGTGCATCACCAAATGATCCAGGCAACTATTTAAGACTGTTACTCGTTAGTAATCGTCAGCAGTGTTGGTCACAATGGCAATACTTAAATGGCGTTTTGGAGTTCGATAAAAGGCTTATTTGTGTTTGCCAGGTTGGCTGGAGCAACGATTCTGAAAATAGCAAAGCTGACTGGTTTCACAAAAGATAAGATATCCCTGGTCTCTAATCAGTGGAAAATTGACTCATATTTCTTGTCTAACTGTGGCGCAATCTGCGAGGAACGAGGTTGAGATTGAATGCTTCAATCAATTGTTATACAATTGACCAAAGCATTCAACGAAGGCTATCCTTGACTCATGTCTCAGCGAACTATGCGCAGGGAATTTTAGAGGGTCGATACTGGCAGTCGCATTCCTATACGGAAACCACTGACTTCTGCGTTCTGCGAAGAAACGGAAAGTCCGTCTACAGTGATGCAGGAAAAGGTCATATGATCCGACGAGTTAGGAAAAGGTCATACGGTCCGACGAGTTCAGTAAAGGTCATATGGTCCGACGAGTTGGGAAAAGGTGATATTTTTTTTTTTTTATTGGAGGTTTAACGACCACCGTGAGCAACTCAATGGGCTATAAGCAGTCGCCCGTCCCTAATTTAGGGTCACTGGTTCCAGGGAAGGGAGAGAGCCAGTGCCGTAAGACAAACACAACATCCATGCCTCACCGGGATTCGAACCCGGACCCCTTACAGACGAATGATCAGAGGCCATCGCTTAGACCACTGCGCCACCGGGGCGGCGAAAAGGTCATATGGTCCGACGAGTTGGGAAAAGGTCATATGGTCCGACGAGTTGGGAAAAGGTCATATGGTCCGACGAGTTGGGAAAAGGTCATATGGTTCGACGACTTGGGAAAAGGTCATATGGTTCGACGAGTTGGGAAAAGGTCATATGGTTCGACGAGTTGGGAAAAGGTTATATGGACCGACGAGTTGAGAAAAGGTCATATGATCCGACGAGTTGGGAAAAGGTCATATGATCCGACGAGTTGGGAAAAGATCATATGGTTTGACGAGTTGAGAAAAGATCATATGGTTTGACGAGTTGGGAAAAAGTCATATGATCCGACGACTTGGGAAAAGGTCATATGGTTCGACGACTTGGGAAAAGGTCACATGATTCGACGAGTTGGGAAGAGGTCATATGGTCCGACGAGTTGGGAAAAGGTCATATGATCCGACGAGTTGGGAAAAGGTCATATGGTTCGACGAGTCGCGGTACACCTTATTCTGTGCCGACAGTTGACTGAGAGTTTGGAAGGATCCCTACTTAGCAGTGGTGCCAGCTTACCATCTCAACGCAAATCAATGTTCTAAAGGTGGTGTCATGATGTGGGGCACGTTCTGCTGGTACAAGACGGGTCTCCTGTTATTGCTGGTAGGTTAGGGTGTCCTCCAGGGATTATATCTGAACATTGTTATCGATCATATCCAACCTGCAATTTTAACTTTTTAACAAGCAGGTGACGGCTGTTTCGTGGACGACAACGGTACTGTCCGTCGCGCAAGATGTGGTTAGCAGTGAATCAGCGAGCATAAGAGCGACTTCCACCCTTCTCTTGTCAAAACAAAGTCCAGATATGAACCCCATTGACAATGTAAGGGACATGTTAGAAAAACAGATCTGGGAGTAAAGTCCTCTTCAGTCAAATCTGAGCCAGTTAAAGGACAGTCTGCTGAACGCTTAGTATGCTTTAGACGTAGATGTACTCCAACGCCTTCTTGTGGAACCTATGCCGAACCGCATACGGGCTGTAATTCGGGATAAATGATGTCCGAACCCGGTATTTAATAAAATTTCTGAATTCAGTGGCTGGAATGTGCAGAAAAATTCATAGCAATGGTTTTAATACATTTCTTTTTTTACATATTTGCCTCCGAGATCAATACACTTAGACTAGTGCTCGAGCTTCTCTAAACTTTCCAAATTAAAAACCTAAGGGTTGCATCTGATATTGTTTTCACTACTGCTAATGTCACATCAAAAATGGAGTGAAAATTTATTCCCTTCAATTGTTTCTTCAATTTAGAAAACAAACGATAAACAGACGGTTACACATCTGGTGAATAAGTAGGATGGTTCAATAGCTCAAAGTGAAATTCATGAAACTTCAGTTGTGTGATGCCAGCCGTGTTAAAAAAAACATTGCCCTGCGAAAAGAGAACCACTTTCGACAATTTCCCCTAGCGTTTTGAATTCAGTTCGTGCTTTAGGCTGTGCAGGAGGATTGTACAATACGTTACAGCGATGCTGACACTCTTTTCCAGGTAGTCCACTAGGGAAAGGGAAAGTGGATTACCTAGAAAAGAGTTCACCAGGACTCCCTCCTATGTAGCTCACTACATTCTGGGACAAGGACGATGTAGGCTTGTCCCAGAATACAGACGCCATCACCTCTGCTGTATTCTTCTGTACTTGAAACTATTTTGGGGTGAGGAGAATCACTGCGGCTTCTCCACGATTTGGATTGTGCCTTGAACTCCGTATCATACAGATGTATTTATGTTTTACCCATGCTTACCAATCTTCCCAAGAAACTGTCCGCATCCTGTTGAAAACGCTGCGACATGACTTCATTTGCTGCAAGCGGATGACTCTTCTAATCCCCAGTCAGGCATTTCGGCATTCATCCCGAAATTCACGTCACCAAATTACGTGGGTTATGCTCTGTGACATCGAACTTATATTAGGTGGAGACACCACTGGCTCTGGCGCCATAGGTCACAGCTAATCTTCGGCGTGACGTCACATACAGGCAAAAGAAAAAAAACTGAATTACACAATTGGTAAAACAGTGAGCTTGTATAACTGATAAGGATTATTAAATCCCTCTTTTTATCTGTCTGTACATCTCGAAGCTTTTCTTTCCTTGGTTTCAGTAGTTTCAAAGCAGCTTCTTGCTTGGATGTGACGTCACCTGCAGCACGTGCGGTGACTTCCGGCGGCTAATGCTTCGTGGATACTAGTGGTGTTATCCTCGATTGCACAGGTTGATCGTGGATACTCGATCAACCAGTGGTGTTATCCTCGATTGATCGTGGATACTCGATGCTTTGTTATCCTCGATTGCACAGGTACACATACGTCCTGCATTCCAGCTGTTGTTGCCAACTCACCAATTCAGAAAGCAAGAATCGCTCCCGAAATTAGGTAAAAATTTCAAAATTTGGAAATGTCAGGCAAGTCTTTGCCTAAACTGAAATAACAATAGTTCCCTTCCACCTCTAAAGAAAAAGACCAAAATAAAAGAAACAAAAAGGCCATGCCTTTTGTTTAAAGAAGAAAAGGCCGGGCAACTCAGAAAAATGCCTCAGAGGCCTTAAGGCCTGATTTGGCAACCCTGAGGTCGAGCGGTGTATAAGTGAATAAAACGGTAACTTTGAGGAAGAAGTTAATTACACTGGACAACAATTTTGAACGAAATTCATGCTTCCGAGATAAAAGTGGCGAATACTTAATAAATTCGATGCGCTGAACACGAATATGGCCATAAAAAAGCTGAACTGGCTACGGTTTATTTGTAATGGATATGTATTCCCTTGCATACTAGAGATGTATGTGTACATAAACTTATTAAATTCATTGTACTATAATATAAAAATAAGAAAAATAAAATATAATGTTTTTATTTTGTTAATTTGAGATTGTATTGATCAGTTTTAATGATTTTATAATAATTTCTTTATTTTTATTCATTTATTTTATTTATTTAATTTGAAAATATATTTACAGGAAATTTATTCATGTCAGTTGGTTACCTGTTTATGACGTTCGAATTCGACTTGACTTTCGCCTTTATTCCACGTGAAGTGCATCTATGAAGAGCGTCCAACAGTAGTCCGCCAGCATCAAGGTGGATCACTTTTCTTGCTATTGTTGCTCTATCACAGCTACATCTATATGGAAACGGTCACAATGTTCATCACTGACCTTTCCGCAGTTATCCGGGAAAACATTCAAGTGGGAACCAAGAAAGTGGATCTTTAAGGGCATTTTGCAGCCGAGTTTATGAAACAGAGCCAGCATGTCCTTGTAACTTTTTGCCCTGACATTCCCCAGGAAGTTTGTTGACACTTGACAAAACGCATCCCACACTTGGTTTTCGTCACGCTGAAAGAGTTTCTCAAACTTCGGGTCTCTGAAGAGCTGTATGATCTGAAAACTCACTCCCTCTTTAATTTTGGCGTCGCTGAGTCGAGGACATTTTTCATGCAGGTACTTGAGCGCTGGTTTATTCTTCTCCATGGCTTTAACCACATTTTTAACAAGACCGAGTTTGGTGTGTAGAGGAGGAAGGAGGATTTTATGCGGGTCTATCAGTGGTCGGTACTACACATTCATTTCTCCGGGTTTCAAACACGCCCTCGGAGGCCAGTCTCTCTGCATGTAGTGCGAATCTGTAGCTCGGCTGTCCCACTGACAAAGAAAGCAGCAATGCTTGGTATATCCCTGTTGAAGGCCCATCAACAGACACACTACCTTCAGGTCTTCAGGTCATCACAGATATTCCAGCCATACGATTTGTAATGAATCCTCTCCAACAACTGCTTTATATTGTCATACACTGGCGGAAAGTGAAAAAAGAACACCAAGAAGGAATTGGCGGACAATCATGAAATTTACATATGTTAATTGGGTCGAATTTACGTAGGTGTGATGTTAATTTCAGAAACCAACCGGTGAGCGCTTACGCCACAGCACGGCATAATATGCAAATTATCGTCGGTGGTATTTCAGGAGTACGGAGAAGTGAATGTAATCAGTCGTCGGTGTACGGACACGTGCGAAGACCCTGAAGAAGCTGCAATGCCTGGACATGGAAGACGTGTACGATTTCAGCAAATATCGGACTTTGAGCGAGGTCGTCTAGTCGGACTCCGCGAGGCCGGGTGGTCGTATCGTCGTATTGGAGAGCGAATTGGACGGGGAATATCAGTGGTATTACGATGGTGGCGTAGATGGTCCGAGGAACATTCCCGCACGAGAAGACGTGGAACCGGGAGTCACAGACGGACTGATGAGCGGACCGATCGACGCATAAGAAGAGCGGCGTTGTCAAGCAGAACATTCAGTGCGACGCAAATCCGAGCTGCCGTTGCACCTGAGGTGACTGTGCGAACAATCCGCAACCGTCTACTGGATGCAGGACTACCTGCACATGTGCCTCTGGCATGTGTACCTCTGACTCCAGCCCACAGTCAGGAACAGCTGCAGTGGTGTCCCCATCGTCTGCACTGGAGAACGCAATGGCGATCTATCGTGTTCAGCGATAAAAGCAGATTCTGCTTGGGAGCCTCCGATGGTCGTATGCGTGTTCGCAGACGCACAGGGCAGCGTCTCCACCCTTCTTGCATCCGCCAGCGAAACATAGGGCCTACACCTGGTCTCCTGGTGTAGGGAGCGATCAGCTATCACTACCGTACACAACTAGTGTTTGTACCGGGTACGTTAAACAGCACCTCCTACATCAACAACATCATTCAGCCCGTTGTTGTGCCATTTGTAAGGTCGGTCCATCGTGGTGTTTTCCAGCAAGATAACGCACGCCCACACACGGCACGGGCAACGCAACATGCACTTCAGGGTGTGATACAGCTTCCATGGCCTGCACGTTCACCGGATTTGTCCCCCATTGAGCACGTGTGGGATTTTATGGGACAACGACTTATCTGGTTTCCACGGCCAGCCGCGACCATACCCGATTTACGCGTCCAGGTTGAGGATGCTTGGAACTCAGTACCCCAAACTTACATCCAACATCTGTACGACAGACTCTATGCCAGAATTGCACAGTGTGACGCAATTCATGGCGGTTCAACCTCGTACTAACCATGTTACATGGAAATGTTATTTTTTAGTTTTACCAGCAAATACAGCTGTATTTTGCCACAATGTTTTGATCACGTTATCCTCTGTATTCCGTTATTATGCTGTATAAATTTCGTTGGTATCAGACGTCTCCTTCTTGGTGTTCTTTTTTCACTTTCCGCCAGTGTAGGTCTCCTTCAAGTGGACCGCATGTCCAAGAGGAATGGATGGAAGCTGATTCCCGTTATGCAGCAAAACCACCTTCAGACTCAATTTTGACGAGTCTATAAATAGCCGGTATTCCTGTGGACCATATGCTATTCCGAGTTCTTGCAGCAGGCCATCAACATTCCAGCAGAACACAAGGCTTCCTCCTTTTTTGAAAAAGATAAAAATTTCTGATGACGAATACGAAACGAAGTCACTAGGACATTTCGTTCCAGAAGATTCCATTGTCGGAGTCTTGATGCCAGTATCTCCGCTTTTGTCTTAGATAGATCCAAATTGCGAACAAGTTCGTAAAGTTCCTCCGATGTGATTCTGTGGGGAGCAGATGTTTCATCGTCACATGTATATTCGTCATCCTTACTTTCATGAATCTCTGAAGTTGACGGTTGAGAATACACATCATGTTACCCGTCCTTGTCTGAATTGATGACAAAATCTGTCGGAGGCTTGGGAATGGGAAGTTCTTCGCAATGCGATACAGGTAGCACAGCAGAAGCTTTGTTAGGGTAGTCTACAGTCCCCTTTTTTTCTTCGTTACGCCTCCCCAAACAGATGGCACCACACAAAAATAACAGTCATTTACGTGATTGATAGTCGCCCTCCAAATCATGGGAAGAGCAAATACCATCGCCTTTCTTTGCCGTTAAGCCACTGTAAAATATTCGTTGCGCATGTGCGGCAACATATGTATGAAACCTAGTCTTTATCTTGGTTGCCTACCTTGCAGCTGAAAGATAGAAGATAAGCTTTTTTAACTACCTTAGTGATGGCTTTTCTCTGTGCAGCAAATGTAACTTTAACGCAAATATAACAAAAATTATTTGCAGTATTAACACACGTATGTGGCAATGGCACTGCTACTGCTAATATTGCACTGCAAGGATCACTTGTGTAGACTAATTCTTCCAAGTAAACAGCACAGCACGTTCCCTGACGAAGTGAAAGAAACTGACTCAAGGCGAGCCGTCTCGCCTATAAAAACTAACAATTGCATCACCTGGCGTCATAAACAGAAAATCACCGTCATTGTAGACGTATCACAGGATGATGCAATAACTTCTCGGTATGGGGTAGACCAAGGGATGATGAAATATGAGGCAAAAATCTGCAACCTTGTATTATAATAATAACAAATAAATTATATTAATAACTTATATTAATAATAAATAAATTAGATAATATTAATTAATGATAAATAAATAAGATAATATTAATTAATAATAAATAAATAAGATAATATTAATTAATAATAAATAAATAAGATAATATTAATTAATAATAAATAAATAAGATAATAATTAATATTTTAATAAATAGTTATAATAACAATTAATAATAATAAATTCATTTATTACTTGATGTTATAAATTATAATAAGATTTTTAATCTCATTGTTCAGTGCATTACATTACTGAAGAGCACCCAATATCTCCGAAACGAGAGCCAATAAAAAGTTTTCATGACGATATTCTTGTTCAGCACGTTAAATTGATAGACTATTGCATAATTTCATTTCAGAAGCAATTCCATTTCTAAAAAGTCACTTATTGTTAGCAAAAGAAAAGCATGGCTTAAAAAAGGCAAATGAGACATTACCTTCGAACCTAAGGATTTTTTTTTCTTTTCATTGAAGGTTTAACGACCACCGTGAGCAACTCAATGGGTTATATTGCCGTAAGACAAACACAACATCCATGCCCCACCGGAATTGGAACCCTGACTCTTTTCGGACGAATTGTTATAAGCCAGCGCTTAGCCCACTTCGCCACCAGGGCGGCTGAAATATTTCTTTTGAAAATAAATAGTAATGTGTCATTCAGAAACGCATAAAATTTTAAAAAATATCACGTGGAACAGTGATGAAATGTTGCCCTTAAAATAATGAAGACACTACTTTAAAAACAATAAATTCAAGCACCTTATAGGAATCCCTATAATTTAAAATACAATATCAACAAACCTTTTGTTTTTCAATATGGTGCTTGCTGATCGTAAACGCACTCATGTTTCTTCATCCTTCTAAGACGGAAAATCTACCTTACATTGTTAGCAGTATTAGGAAAGGAAATTAAATAACTCGCAAAATTTATATTGAACCACCTTTTCAAAAACATCTATGCTCTAAAACTACATTATTTCAATATACACATCGGTTTCAAATAAGTGCAGCTAGTACTCTTTTTTTCTCATTTGTGACGCTATGCAACGACAAACTTCTTTGTTTAAGTTGAAGAAGAATGTTAATTGGCAAACACTGAAGGATCATGACATCCATGCCCTATTAATTTCTAGATACTTTCTGAATATCATGATACGTTAACAGCTCATTCGTTCCGTTTATTGTACTGCCTTGTCGCGATCCCTTCACATTAATCAGAGTTTATTTATTTTATCCAATCCAGTGGGGATCCTTAAAAACTAAGGGGAAAAAACTCCCTCCCAAAACAACAGCATTTCCTGGGCCATTTACTTCGCCGGTTTGTTCTCGGACGTAAATAATACGTCATTAATTTCCGGCCTACAGGGCAATCTTGTCTTTATCCCTCTATAATCACATTCATCTATTGATACTTCTTCCTGATCTTCTTCTTCTCTCTGCGAAGCTCCTCAAATAACTACCCATCGAAAGGAAAATCCCTCTTCTCCCCGGTGATTAGTTGAAGAATGGAGCTATCAAAGTCTAACAATTACCTACGCTGGGGGCAAGAAAAAAATCGCCGTCGTGGTTGACCAGCGTGGGGGTTTCTATCTTGAAAACACACACAATTGATCTTCTTCTCTCTGTGCACCATTCTCCTTAGCTGTCACCCAGAAGAGAGACCCCTTTGGTATGATCGTCAGGAAGGGGCACCCTTGTGACCATCCTCTTCTCTCTCTCTCTTTTTTTTATTCTGCATCCTTCTCTTCTTTTCTATCACGTGTTCTTCTTTTCCAGTTGGCATGTTTGTTGCTTGGCAACAGCTACGTTCATTTCGTAGAGTGTGTGTATGTGTGTGTGCTTTCCTTAGTGGCGTTCTTTTTGCCACGGCCTTCACAGTCTGTTAAGGTATCTGGTGCTCGGCCTCAGCTGCAATCATTCTCAAAGAACCCTTTGCACAGAAACTACCCTCCTCATCCTCTTTTCATCCCCCTCATCCTCTACTGCTCCCTATACCCAAACTGTTTCTCTTATACACTTCTAAGTTTTCTGTGAAATGTGTACTCGAGCAGAAAAGTAGTTTCCCCAACTTCCTTTTAGTAATTATTCTTTCGGACAGGGTGCTTTCCCTTTTTTGTTACTTTTCCTGATTTTCTTTCTTTCTCTTTCTAGCTTTTTAACTCACAAAGGGCATAAAAACGGAAATTCTTTTTCTACCAACAATGAAACACTGTCAATTCTTCGCAGAATTGAATCGAGAGATTTCTCTTAAACTTAGAAAGAAGTTTTACCCTTTCCCTATCCCAGATTTTGTAATAGAGTTTAAACTGAATAAAGGACAAAGAGAAAGCTGCTGAAACACAAATAACTAGCACTTTTTGAATTTCTTCTACCCATGAATGAATAATCAAACTCACACCAATATTTAATAAAACAGATACTGCTACTTTCTTACTAAGAGGTACAATAGTTAAGCACAAATTTTGCAAAGTAAATATTTTTAGATTAGATTCCTCCTCGTGAATTTTATTTCTTAATAATTAAACATAAATACAGCGAAAATTAAATACTGCAGCTCTATACGTTTTTCTCGCAGTACATTTTTGGAAACTAATAATATAATATAAATTTTGAAAATAAATGCTGCATTTTTACGATTTCCAACGGTAGGTTGAAGGAGCGTGTATACTCCAGCTTCGTCCGTCTGTCTGTCTCTCCGTGCGGTAACTCGCGTAAAAGTGGTTCGATTTCGATGAAATTTTAGTATGTGGTAGGAGATACTCTGAGGACGAACCCTATTGAGAATGGGCGAAATGGGATCAAAGATCAGGACATAGTAGTGGGATCCATTCCATCGCTCTTATGCGTCATAACGTATGTAAAAATGCTTCAATTGCGACAAAACTTTAGTATGTTGTTTCAGAGACATATTGAACCAATTCTGTTTAATATAATTGAAATGGGGTCAAAGGTCATGACACAAGAGAGACATTTGTTCTAAAGCTATTATCCTCATAACTTCACTGAAATGCTTCAATTGAGACAAAACTTTAGTATGTGGTAGGAGGTATACTGAGGACGAACCCTGCTTAATATGAGCGAAATGGGATCAAAGATCACGACATAGGAGTGATATCCATTCCATCGCTCATTATGCGTCATAACTTATGGAAAAATGCTTCAATTGCGACAAAACTTTAGTATATTGTTTCAGAGATATATTGAACCAATTCCGTTTAATATAATTGAAATGGGGTCAAAGGTCATGACACAGGAGAGACATTTGTTCTAAAGCTATTATCCTCATAACTTCACTAAAATGCTTCAATTGAGACAAAACTTTAGTATGTTGTTTCGGAGGTATACTGAGTCAATTCTGCTTAATATCATCGAAATGGGGTCAAATGTCACGACATAGGAGCGATATTTATTCCACAGCCATTATCCTTACAAATTGACTAAAAATGCCTCAATTACGACAAAATTTGACTAAAAATGCTTCAATTGCGTGTGTTGTTTCGGAGATATATTGAGGCAATTCTGTTTAATATAATTGAAATGGGGTCAAAGGTCATGACACAGGTGAGAGATTTGTTTCTAAAGCTATTATCCTCATAACTTCACTAAAATGCTTCAATTGCGACAAAACTTTAGTATGTTGTTTCGGAGGTATACTGAACCAATTCTGTTTAATATAATCGAAATGGAGTCGAAGATCAGGACACAGGAGCGAGATTTATTCCACAGCCATTATCCTCATAACTTTAGTAATAATTTGAGTAATGATTTCTGTTATGTTGGAAAGCTTATCATAATTAATGCATTGCGTGATTTTACTAACTTGTTTATTTATATTTTAATTATTACCAGTCCAATTCGGTAAGGGGATTCTCTTAAATCAGAATCTTGAATCCCAGTGCATTGTAATATCTTGTTTGTTTGGAGTTTAATGACCACAGTGAGCAACTCGATGAACTAAAAGCAGTTTCTCGCCCCTAACTTAGGGACACTGACGCCAGGGAAATGAGAGCCAGTGTCGTTAGACAAACACAAATATGGAATTCCGAGCGTAAGTAGAAAATAAATACAGTATAATAATATGGTAATCGTAAAAACAGTAGTTCAAAGCAATATAATTTACCTATTGCGGCTAGTACAAAAATTCAATTTGTCATGACTTACAATGGGTAGTAAGAATAAATCCTATTTGGAGTGCTTTTGTTTCCTGTTGTTAGTAGAGCAAATAACATAATTTTGGAGGAACAGTAGCCAGTTTGAAGAATATGATATCGAGCTTTTATTTTGTACAGGATGTTTCAAAAGTCCTGTGACGTACCTGCCCCTCAGGACGCAGATGAGATAAAGACAGAGAGCAGTAAGAGCACATGTCTGTGTAGCTCAGTTGGGAGAGCGACTTACTACGGAGTGAGGGGCACCGGATTCGATATCCGGCGCCGAAAAACGTGTACGTTATAGTCGCCGAACTCTGAGTTTGATCAAGATTTTTTGATGGCATGCACCTTATTACAGAGCAAATGTCTGCAAACGCGTAGTGGAAACAGAAGAACTAGCTCCTGGCCCGTACCATGCACGGGTGAAAAAATTGAGACTGAATCAAAACTACGCCTGCAGTTACTTTCTTACAATTTTACTTGTTCCTTTTTATGAAAGAAAATAACGCCGATTCATTTTTATGAAATTACTCTGCAATTTTATTCCTTTTTTATGAAATTACTCTGCAATGCGAAGAAAATGAAATAAAACACGACATAACACCTACGTAACAGAACAAACGCCACCGACAGTTGTTCGAGCACGTACGTGTTGTCACAGATGAAGTCGTTTGTCCACTGGCTTTATTTTATTTTCCGGTGTCTCTCCTTGATTTTATGTATCGTGCAATAGCGGTGATCTTTGTTCCGCTTTACAAGCAGATGGCGCCGCAAGTACTGAATGACGTCAGAGCGTTAGGGACAGACGCATCCTATTAGATAGGGTTTATGTTGGTTAGTCATTGCCTGGTCACATGATCTTCCTCCAGCAGAAAGGCATGTGGCGCAGTGAAGGTCAGACAGCCTGAGTCTCAGACGTAGATAACGTGTCGCGCTCCTAGAGGCAGTTTTACTGGGTAAAATTGTGCCTTATGATCTGTCAACCGTTTTCGGGTAAAGAGAAATGTCTGAGGTAAAGAACGAAGTGGAAGGCCACCAGAGGTAACGCCAGAGTTGATGGAAGATGTGAGGAATCGCTTGTTGCAGTCGCCCAGGAAGTCACTCCGATGTTTGTCACAACAGGTACGCACACCTCTGACATCAGTTTATCGAGCAACGAGGAAATTAAAATTTCATCCATACAGAACAAGAGTAGTGCTTGAGTTCAGCTGAATGGACACGCATTCAGCTCAACTCAAGCAGTGTGGTTTACTCCCACTGGTTCCGAAGATTCACTCGTAACAACATCGCTTTACTTGGTAACACATTTTTCTTTAATGAAGCTTGCTTTCATCTCAACGGCTGTGTAAACTAAAATAAAACACAAAAATATGGGCTACTGAAAATCCACACAACGAATACGACGTTCTACTACATACATAGCCGCTGTCTCCCGCCGAAGAATTATCGGGCTTATACTTTTTGAGACCACTATGAACTGAAGGTGTTTGTTGCCATTGTTCAACAGTTTATTGCTTTACTTGAAGTGGATGAGCTCTACTGTTGGCTTCAACATGATGGTGCTACATGCCATACATCAAATGAGGCTATGGCGTTTCTCAGTGGTTTCTTCGCACATCGGCTTATTGCAAGGGAAATCTCTGGCCTTCAAGATCGCCCGATTTATCTCCACCAAGTGTCTATGGAGTTTCCTTAAGAATAAGGTCTATGCGAATAGCCCCGATATGATGGAAGCGCAGAAAGTGAGCATAGCGAACGTCGGTCAGAAAATAAGCAATTAAATATAGAAACCTATAGCTAGGAACATATGCCGAAGGGTCGACTTATGACTTCGAAAATGAGTTGGACCCTTTCAGCACCTTTTTTTAATTTGTAGGTTTCATATGTTTAATCCTCTTAATATTTGTTTATAATAGATTAAATCAGCAACGTTTGTTCACAATAAATATCTTTTAAAGATCTACTGTACTTTGGTTTAGAGTTTGGCTCGGCTTCATCAGGACAAATGGAGAGCGAATATTCAAATCATTGTGACATCACCGTTCTGATGGTCACGGATTCTGATTAGTTCTTTCCACGCGCTTGAAAGAAGTGGAGCCGGCGCCATGTAGTTCACAAGCCGTGAAGGGTTCCGATATATGTGGAAAGCTTCTAAATGATATTTAATCAGGTTTATGAATATGTTTAGCAGTTTCAAACCAAACTTTATGCGATCCGAAGACGGTTTCTTGAGTTCACAGTGCCGTACGTAAGTCTTGTGTCCCTTCACACGGAAAAGTAAGGCCCTGCGGGTCTGTGCTATAAATGAGAACCCACATTCACAAGAGATCTTAAATAAAATACTTACTGTGAAAAACGTTGCTTATTTAATCTATCTGAATATCGCAAGCATTGTAATCAAAGTTTTTCAATTTGCATTTATAATATTATAACATCTTGCTTGCTTATGATATTATAACATTTTGCTTGCTTAATTCACCTGTAAAATTTAGAAGTAAAAGGTCTTGCTTTGGTTCAGGGACTTTTGAAACCCCCCGCATTATGCTTCTCTCCTTCCTCCTTTATCAATCTGCGCGTTTTATTTCATATTTGAGAAAAAGTACAGTTACCACATTAAAAAACAACCTTCTTCTTGTCGTAAAGCTCCGATAGAGCCCTGACCTTACCTTTTGATGCTCCTAAGCAAGAAATATAGGCTGTCTGGCAGAATCAAAGCTGAGTGGGAGATTTCAAAACTTAATAACAACCGCCGTAAACAGTTCATACATCCTGGGCCGATTTCGGAGGTCCATCCATGCATTCCGCTACATTAGTAGAAAACCACGAATTGGATGATCGGCAAAGGACTTACAGCGCCCGCAACAGTAGCCTACCACATAGACATACAGCTAGCGGCTTCCCAACTGTACCACACCTGTGATAGCAACGAACCTTACTCAACAAAGTACAAATCAATATTTCGACAAGTTAGTCTATTAATCAATTCCTTTTCCATACCATACTGCGAACTCAAAGGCTTTTCTTTCTTTCTTTTTTAGTGAAGGTTTAACGACTACGGTAAGCATCTCAATGGGCTATAAGTAGTCGCCCTTCCCTAATTTAGGGCCACAGGTTCCAGGGAACAGAGAGAGAGAGAGCCAATGCCGTAAGACAAACACAACATCCATGTCTCACTGGGTTTGAACCCATCTTGGAAGAATAATCATAATCCAGCGCTGAGACAACTGCGCCACAGGGGCGGTCACATCAGTTTTCGATTTCCACTCATGTTCTAAACTTTCAGCGTGGAAGGAAATTAGCCAAGGATTGAATGAGATGGTCTGTCAGTTGGTTAGCAGGAACGAAAAATACGGACTATACGAAGAGTAAGGAAGCAGTTTAATCGACCTTTATCTTTGATGCGCAAACGAGACTTGCAATTTTACCTTGTTTTGCTATCGAAGCATCAGAGACTGGACGTACACCATCTGCCATTTGTGCTGTGTACGGTATATGTAAGCACTGATGCAACGTCATCGAGAACCACAATTCGAAGTGCACGATTATTTCAAAACACACACACACACACACACACACACACACAACACTGCCGAGTCTCTAATCAAGTTGAGTTTTGGTGAGTGTGGAATTTTTGTCAAGTTGTTGTTGAAGTTGAGTCTTAGTCAAGTTTCTAACGTTCTATAGAAGCAAAGCACGTGTAAAGACGACAAATCTGCAGGGATAAATTCCTTCTGTGTAGTTTAGTTGGGAGAGTAACTTACTCTGGAGTGAGGGGGTGTGGCTTCCATTCCCGTCACGGACAAATTTGTGTTTTCACAAGTTTAGTCTTGGTCAGAGTTGAGTCTGTAGTCGCAACATTGCCACCTTTAGTGAAATATTTATTTCTAGCATCCATCACCATTCATGTGCAGGACGGTAATCAGTGACATCAAATCCTTCCAACTCTAAATGACGGTTAATATCGCACAAATGTATTTTTCAGTCACGGTTCAACCAAATTTGATATTTTCATCAGATTCCACGCAGAAGAAAAGTTATAGATAAGATACTTCAAGCACCAAACTTTTGATATCATGCTCGGTTCTTTTTCTCATATTATTATAACAATACAAATACGGGGGCTGCCTCTACAGATACACAACCATTTTCGGCACCGTGCACCGAATCCAATTTTTTATTTAATTCCGTTAAATCGAGATCTTTTACATCGCTGTTAATAGTTCATTCTTAATACATATCGCAAAATCCTCTTTACAATGTTTTAGTGAAATTTTGAAGCATTGAAAAAATACTAAAATTTTAATATTCGTGCGGAGATTTTATAAAACTGAAGACAGACATTTTTTAAGACACTGAAGAAAATGCTAAGATCATTCTGCCCAAATGTTGAAAATTCCTTTATACTTTTAATTTGAATGTTCTTAAACTTTATCTGTTTTCGTTGGTGCCACGAACTTCATCCTCCTGCTATTTCTCACTCACATCGAATACTTTAATCCCAACTGCTACTACTTACACTTAGTTGCTCATTAGAGTGTGACGTGTTCCTCTAATTTAAGCTTCCTTTTGAGTTTGCGTGTTCTTATGTAAATTTGGTTTATTCTCGTTAAACACTTTCTAACTTAACTCTATAAAGTTCCTGCCGACAAGCTGGTAAAAGCTGGCAAAAGGACAGCAGGTCAAAGGGCAATCGACGTAAATAAAGTGTTGCTCAGTGCCCAGTGTGCATAGTTGATACGAGCAGAGGTATTCTTGTATGCGCACTGTTGATATGAGCTGATTGTGTTGGGTGAGAAGATGTATTCGAAGAGTAATATGTGTCCACGCTTATTGTGATACATCGCTGACTGAGTTCTATTCAGGGTATTGTGTTACTAACGACTTATTGATGATCAATTAGCGACGCGTTTGGATACTAATAAAGTGGAATTGGACTTCAGTTACGCAGAATTGTGTTGTCATTGAAAGATTTTCAACAGAGACACGAACCGCTGAGAATAATCTGGTTTCCAAAGTGAAGCTAATACACTGAGAGTTAAGTAAAGTTAACGTACGGGGTAATTCTACGAATCCCAATGACAACTATCATTTTATAAAATGTATCATTACAATGAAGATAACGTTTCAGACGGATAGCTGCTGTTTGGAGTAATTCAAAAGAAACAGAGCTTTAATAAAATTATTTACAACTGATCTCAGACTTTTATCTTACAGTTGATTCCACTTATGACGAGGAGCCCGAGACCAACAGGAAGGGTCGTTAAATCCGTTTTCGGATGAAAAATTCCCATATCAAGAAATGTTCATACGTGACAATATACATATACGTTTATAGTATATATCCGCAAACCGTACATTCCGGTTAACAGGGACACATCGGGGCTAGAACACTCTGGCCCAATTAACTGTCTGTCATCAGAGACTCTTTTATTACCCGAAATCCGTCACTTGCCTTGTGAATGGCATGCACTGCTCGACTAGAAATTGCCCCATCCAGAAAGAGATGTTCTTGAAACATGCCAATCGCAGGGTGGGTGTACCCACTCAAGATATGCAAATGCTGTTAAACCGGAGCCGGTAGCGTCACACGTTTGTGAGATAAAGTTGCCAGCAGCAACAGGGATGGTAATGTGTGGTCGTTGGTGGAAGTATCGCTAACGTTTCAGATGTTGTTGTTTGTGCTGGGAACTGTGCAGCGAAGGCTGAAAATGCCAGGTACACGCCGTTGGCAGATTTAGCGTCATTGGGATGCGTTTCACGGAGGTAAGATTCTGTGGCCTGTGTGAAAATGGCTGGTCAACACGTCGTATCGCCACGTATGTGCAACGGGATACACAAACTGTTAGACACTGTTGGTACCAGTAGCTACAAAAAAGGTTCGTACGTGCGTCGGAGCTGCAGTGGATCAGTCCAACGGACTTCAGCACGCCTGGACTGGCGGATTGTTCGACACGCTCGTTCGTCACCAGAAAGCACTGCAGCCGATATTCGACGTGCTTTGTCATCGGCCATTGACGTCGCCATAACGACCCGAACTATAAACCGCAGGTTACATGTGGAAAATCTGGGCAATAGGCAAGCGTTACGTCGACTGCCATTGACGGTCAGTCATCGCAGCGCTAGTCTGGTTTGGTGCCGAATTCATGCGAACTGGGGTCACGAATAAGCCACTGTTGTCTTCAGTGATGAATTCCGTTTCTGTCTGGGTGCTGACGATCGACGGATCCGCGTCTGGCGACGCCACCCTGGTGAGCGGAAGGATCCCGGTTTCGTTCGCGGTCACCACATCGCCCGTCAGGCAGGCATCATGGTATGGAGTGCAATTGCGCAGGACCGAGGGTCACCTCTTGTCCGCATCACGGGCACACTGAGAGCTGCGCGATACCTGAGCGAGGTTTTGCAGCCCGTTTTGATGCAGTTTCTGAATGGCTTACAGCATCCCATTATCTAACAAGAAAACGCCTGTGTTTAACCCCTCGGGTGTTCAGAGAATGTTTGCAACAAACTCAAGCACTGCTATGGCCAGCAAGATCGCCTGATTTATCCCCAATCAAAAATCTGCGGCACTACGTAGGACGTCGTCTGAAATCGAGTCGGCTTGCACACGATCTCCATGAATTACGGGAGCAAGTCGACCGTGCTTGATGTTCCAATCCTCAGGACGATATCCGTCGACTGTATGACTTATTGCGACGCCTTACTGATGCCTGAATTGCCGTTCGCGCCAGTGCAACCACTTTCTGAGAGGTACCCATTGTACTGCATTAGCTCATCTGACTGTACGTTTCTGAAAATAACATGAAGATAAACCCTTATGTATTCCTATTTGCACACCTAATTTCGTTTCTGTATCATCACTCCTTCTCGGTGGGGCAATTTCTATATCGAGCAGTGTACTGGGTTCAAGGCTGTAAGCAAAGCCTTGGACCAGGTATGAGAAGTGCAACCAAATGATTAAAACAGAGAATGCTCTGTTGAAATTGTGATCATTAATTTTCTCTTTTACGAAGATCTATGGGAGAAATAACTAGAACTGTTCTCAGAGGCAAAAATGCGGTTTACCCTACACGAGCTTTCCAGGTGTTCTCAGCAAAAGAAAGGAGAAACGGAAGACATTTCTGGGTTTTAAAAACCGCAGCGTTGAGAAAGAAGATTCGTATTATTATGATCTTCACTTTAGAGGTCTGCACGGGCCGAGTTGGCCTGCGCGGGAAGGTTCTGGTCTTTTTTTAGTTTAGAGAACAAAGCAACGAGCCGGGCCTGGATTTTTCCCAGATACTTACGCCCGGGCCGGGATTTTTCCCAGATACTTACGACCGGACCGGGCCGGGCCAAGTCAACCCATTCTTTTTATCGCAATGGTAAAGAAAGAAAAAGGTTGTGTAACCAGATTTTCTGGCCAGCTTAACTGTTTATCTAACTGTTCCTAAAGGCAATTACAGTGTTTTTACCAATCTGTACACTGTAAAAGTTTTGTGAAATTCACGAGCCACTTTCCGTCATTTAATTCGTGAATTAACGAAGCATATTTCTGATACAACCTTTTCCGTGAAATGACAGAAAGGAACATGAATTTGACAGAATTTTCAAAAACCTTTCCGCAGTTTCTTTCTTATATTGACGATAAATTATCGTTTTAGAGATGTGTTATCGGGAAATTCTGAATTTTCAAAAACCTTTCCGCAATTCCTTTCGTACATTAACGGAAAATCACCGTTCTCACTTTTTGGTGTCCGTATGACGAGAAATTACCGGTAATAGGAGCGATTCTTGAGAATACTTGAGGTTTGATAAACTTTTAAATTTCAATCGTCTGTCGAATTTTGAAGTTTCGTGGAGCTATCGGATATTGGGGATAGAATATCGCATGGATTTTGTTTATTGTGGCATAGGATATTGCTTCTCATTTTCCCTATTTGGTGCACCAGCTACTTATACGTATATTGTGTCACTGTAAGAAACCGGGTACCTATTTGTAAAGGTGATTATACGATGTCTGTGAATCAGTCTTTGGACAACTTAAGACAAAAGTTATTATAGTAATCAAGATTAAATTTTATATTTAGTTTGTCTGTCTGTGTGTGTGTGTGTGTGAAATAATAGTATAAAAAAAGGTGCATTTTATTTTTTTTTTAAAGGTAACTGAAAATCATTGTCAGTTTAAAAAAAATCGAGTTGCAAAGCATTTTGTTGCTTCGAAAAATCAAGATGAAAAATGCTTATTTTGTGAAAAGTCCTCTTGCAGAAAAAAAAACAAATATTACAAACCTATTCAGAAAAATAATAAGTTCGAACCAAAAATAAAATGACTAGATCACTCGCATTAATGAAAAAAAAAAAATTTCATCGCCGCTGAATTCGTTTTAGGATGGACGTGAAGCTGATCCCCTAGCGTTTGTAGCTCAGTGGTTAAAGGCGTGAGTTACCTGTTGCTCCAGCTTCGGGAGTTCGATCTTGACTCAGTGGAAGGATTACCTGGGTAAGGGCTGAAAAGTACAGGGCCGTCGATTTCCCGGAGTTTCAGTTTAAACACGGAGAAACCTGAAATGGGTTTTTCTGAAATAAACGGAATTTCTGTGAACGGAAAATTTGTGAAAATACGGAAGCTGAAATAAACGGTCTCTTTTAAAAACGGAAATTTCTGCAAAAGACGGATACCTACCGGCAACGTTGCTGCACGTTGTTTTCAGAAATTTTCCGTGAATTTACACCACTTATTTTTTACAGTGTTGGTATTAAGATGGAAAAACCACTTTTGGGCTTGTTGACAACAAAAAAAGATTATACCTCGAGCGAGTGTGTATGTGTTGTGCAGAGCGGGGGATGAAGGATGTCTACAGTGGGGTGAGGGTGTGTGTGTGTGTTTGTATGAGAGAGTGGAACAACATGGATTTTTTCTTCTATCCCTAAGCTGTAGTGTTACCTCTTACTAGTTACAGTGGGAGGTTGTTTGTAACCCGCTGTTTTTCAAACAACCTTAATGAACCTATAAACTGACTTTTCCTCGCATTTCAAACGTTTGCCAAAATTGTCTGCAATTCTGCTCATCCTGTTGTTTTCTACGGTTTGAGCAGATTCCAGTAATACTCCTGTTCGCAGACTGTTTGCATTTTTGTGGACTTTCGTCCCTTCTCCTCATAATACTGTATACTCCGAAACTCGCATTGACCTGTACATATTGTAAATATTCCAATATTATGTTTCTTTTTCACGCATCTTTATCTATTTTATCGTTTCATCATATTGCTTATGTCATGCAATTTCGTACCTCACTGTATTAATATTATATTCACGCTGCTGCGTCAGCGATATATTTTCTTTCATACGTACCTTCCCACATGAACACTCTATGTGTACCACTCCTTTTGTGCTCATCAGTGTGTTCTTTTAATCATTTCATTGTCCACGTTCTTCTACATTTTATTATATTAATAAAGCGATTTTGAAAACCTCTTTCTAGTTCAGAGAAAGAGAGATTCTAAACTCGCTTAGCCTTCCTTTCTCTCTCTTTTTAAAGGTTATATTTTTCGATGATTGTCAAAGTTTAGTTAATATTTTTAGGTTTACATTCAACTAAATATTTTCAATAATATCTCATTTCATTATTTAATTTTCACAATTTAATCAAATACAATAGAAAGACAAAATAATACCAAATGTCACATCACGGGCCGGACCGGTCCGGGCCTAAATAAGAGCTGCAATTTGACAGACCCGGGCCGGGCCAACTGTCTGATATTTGAAACGGGCCGGGCCGGACTGGGCCTTAAACGCACCAGATTGGGCCTGACCGGGCTCACCAAATTAAGCACGTGGAGACCTTCTACTTCACTTTCTTTTAAATTATCAGTAACTTAACTATAAAATAGACTTATGAAGTTGATATGTAAATGATGCTAAGGAAATGAATCTGAATCCTGAATTACTTTTGAAATATCTAAATATGGTACAAGACGAGGTAACAAATGATACCTAAAAACTTGCGCTGTTCTACGGTGGTGCTATATTGACATTAAACTGACTGATGAGTTGCAAATATTAAATGGATTCCAAAAACGAAACTGAGAAATAAAACCGTTTGATCAAATGATGCAAAGTAGTCTTTGCGAAATATTTCTATTTCTCGAAAGATCTTTTTTTAGCATTTGGGCAACTATTGTCTTGTCTCTTCAGGAAAAAAATCTCCAGTTAAGTGATCTAGAAATACCTACGAACAGTAATACATCAGAGTAGCCTGAGTGGTTTTTCAATTTGGGACTAATTTAGCTCGAAAAATCGATTCCGAATCGTTGAGACTAAGTCCAAAAGATTGATGTCTGAAATTTTCTTTTTGTTGGAAAATATTTGAAAGTGACGATGGCTTGGAATTATTAAATCAATTTTCAAAGTGAATTATTTGCCTGCAGTTGTGCAACTGAGTATATAAACTATACTAGACACTCTGAACACTACGAAGAGCTCTTATTAAAAATCTTCCACGAGACTCATCTAATCTATGTTAAGCAACGCACAGCAACCGAAAAATTGTTATTCGGTCGCCGTCGGGGAATCGAATCCCGAATCTCTCGATATCTAGCCGAGCGCGTTAACCTTACACCACAGCGGCCAACAATTCACGGCGCTATGCGTGTTTTTTCTTTTTTAGTCAGCATCTGACATCATAAATCCCTAAGATGGGCTCAGCTACTGAGACGTTACAATCTGGTGGGCATTAACGGCACTGGCTATATATATATTATAGCAGTTAAATCCAAAGGGCGAGATCCAAGGTGAAAATCCTCCAAATACGTGGCGACAGTAAATAAATAAATACATCGCTCTTTCCACGTTCCAGAAATACACAGCAACTGTAAAATTGTTTTTCAGCCGCCGCTGTGGAATTGAACCACAGAACTCTCGATAACTAGCCGAGTGCGTTACATTTACACCACGGTGGCCAACAATCCACGGTGCTATGTGTATTTTTAAGTCAGCTTCTGACATCATAAATCCGTAAGATGGGCTCAGCTACCGAGAAGTCTCCATCTGGTGGGCATTAACGGGACTGGCTATATATAATTACAGCAGTAATCCAAAGGGCGAGATCCAAGGTGAAAATCATCTAAATACGATTATTGCTATTATTATATAGAGCCAGTGCCGTTAATGCCCACCAGATGGAGACGTCTCAGTAGCTGAGCCCATCTTACGGACTTATGTCAGATGCTGACTGAAAAAGAAAACACGCCGTGAATTGTTGGCCGCTGTGGTGTAAGGCTAACGCGCTCGGCTAGATATGGAGATATTCGGTGTTCGATTCCCCGACGGTGGCCGAATAACAATTTTTCGGTTGCTGTGCGTTGCTTAACGTGGAAAGAGCAATGGATTTATTTATTCAATGACGCCACGTGTTTAGATGATTTTCATCATCATCTAATCAAACTGCGTCCGCAGTTGCATAAACAAAAACCTCCATTTTTTAATGCTGGAATTTCTAATCTGGTGTAGAGATGAGACAAATGTGTAAATGTCCTCTGAGACTAATTATGTTCAAATATGTAAATTAAGTTCGTAAGGTGTAATAAAACAAATGTTTAACTGTAAATAAGATTATTTAGACACTAGTCACAAAAGTTAGGGATATTGCGATTTAGAATGGTAAAACGTGGTGGCATGCAAATTTAGCGACTGCTGGAGATCAGTTATCAACGTGGATAACTACGTCATATGTAAATTAGCATTATGATAACACAGCACGCGTGGGTGCGAGCTGCGATAAAGTAAACGTCTGCTGAATGTATTGCCTTCAGTGTTCGAAACCTAAAATGATGTCCAGACGACGTTTAGGCATTCACAACAGAAATATAGCTGTTGGCATGTTACAGGTAGGTGTAATGGCAGATCAATGTGGCTGCTGCTTTTCGAGTTTCGTGGGGTGCAGTAAGTCGGCTATACATAAGATTTATACGGCATAGAAATGTTGCAGGTAGACTCACGAGTGGTCACCAGAGGCTAACCACCAGGAGGCAAGATCGCTACCTGAAAGTAAGTGCTCCGAGAAGGCCTAGTATAACCAGTAGTCAACACCGCGAATCACTTAGAGCTGCTTCTGGTGTCCCAATATATACTCAGACGGTGCTTAAACCATCTTCACGAGTACGGACTCTGAGGCCGCTGAGACGTATAGCACTGACATCAGGTCACTGTCGTCGAATATATACCTGGGTCCAGAGTATATGTCGTGAAATACAGAGCGGCACCCTGTGCTTTTCACAAACGAATCCCTCTTCGATCCTGATACTCGAACCATCCTGATACTCGACGAAGACACGTGTGGAGGAGATACGAGACATTAAAGCAACCACACTACGTGCAGTCCGTCCACTCTTACCAGCGGCAGTCAGTTCTGGTTTGGAAAGGAATGTGTTTTAATGCCGCATTTCCTTGTATGTTTGTCAAAGCAACATAAGCACCTTAGTGTAGCGGAAAGAGATCACTGTGCCCATTCTGACACTGTTTCACGCCTGCTATTGAGCATGCATTTCATTTTCTCGATGGCAATGCAATCAGTCAGCGGGCCTATAGCGTTTCAGGAGCTCGAAAATCATGGGATTGGATCGTTACAGACGCGTCCAAGGTCTCCTGACCTTAATCCTATTGAGAACATTTGTGACGCTGTACAGCGAAGTTTGGATAGCCACATTTCACACTTCAGTATACTGGCAGATCTCTATAACGTGTTGCCTGTCATATGGAAATCCTCCAAACACGTGGCGTTAGTGAATTAACAAAGCCATCGCTCTTTCCACGTTTTAGCAACACACAGCAACCGAAAAATTGTTATTCGGTTACCGCTGGGGAATCGAATCCCAGATCTCTCGATATCTATCCGAGCGCTTTAGTCTTACACCACGGTAGCCAACAATCCACGGCGCTATGTGTGCGTTTCTGTCAGCTTCTGACATCATAATATATAGCCAGTGCCGTTAATGCCCACCAGATGGAGACGTCTCAATAGCTGAGCCCATCTTACGGATTTATGATGTCAGAAACTGACAGAAACACACACATAGGGCCGTGGATTGTTGGCCACCGTGGTGTAAGGCTAACACGCTCGGCTAGATATCGAGAGATCTGGGATTCGATTCCCCAGCGGTGACCGAATAACAATTTTTCGGTTGCTGTGTGTCGCTAAAACGTGGAAAGAGAGATGTCCTGTCATATGGGACGAGCTGTCCAAGACACTCATTAGTAATGTAGTTACAAATATGCCTAGTAGGTGTCAACACGTTTTTTGACATAGAGGTGGTTTAATCGGGTACTGAAATCCAGAAGTATGGACATTCTCCGAATTTACCATTTTGTCTATATAGCTCTGCTACCTTGTTGTGTGCAGAAATTGCACAATAAATTGCCTTTGTAAACACACTATATTTCAAGGCGTGTGACTTGGGTCATATAGATACATCTTTCATTTCATGCAATATTCTTAACTTTTTTGGTGACCAGTGCATCTTAAAGAACATGTCGTTATCAATTTTACCGCATACAACTCTGCTGTACTTTAATGACGTTCCAAACATCATTTTTTTATTGAGAGTTTAACGACCACCGTGAGCAGCTCAATGGGTTACAAGCAGTGACCTGTCCCTTACATAGGGTCACTGATTCCAAGGACGGGAGAAAATCAGAGCCGCAAGACAAACACAATATCCATGCCTCACAGGGATTAGAACCCGGACCCATTTCGGATTAATGGTCCAAAGCCATCGCTTAGAACACTGCTCCACCTGGGAGGCTCTGAACATTTCATTCTTAATCTATAGGTATAAATATCTTGATATTTCAAAACGTTTTCAGGTCTTCAAGCTGATTTAACATGCATAAAATTTTGAAATGCAGAATTATCTAATATCTTTCATTAATAAGGTCAGATGGTTCTAGGAGTTCAGCTGTCCTAATTAACAAAAGATCTTAGAAACGTAATGCGCCGTTTCTAAATTCTTCCCAAAAATACCTTCCGAAATACAAATAAATATCCATGCGCACAGTCATTACATGTGACTCTAACAGCATATCTGGCGGCTGCAAAAGTTTGTTATGGATGTTTCCATGAGAAAAGTTTCCATTTAGCGTTAATTTCGGCAGTGAGCTGCAGAAGGCAGACAGCACGCCTTAATGCATTTTTACCTTTCGTTAGGGAGCGTAAGTAACCGAAAAGATATTAGAAAGGAGGTAGCATCTTCTCCGTTTTTATGGCTTTTACGAATGTCGCCGAGAAATGAGGAGGTGAAATGAACTGGAGTCACTGATGCCCATCAAAGATTTCCGCCTGACTCAGAAGAAAGAAAGATCTCGGCGAAGCTGTGGATCCATTTCGCTCTTGATGGTCAGAATGGGAGAGTGCATCCGCAGAGCTGCAGTCCTTGTTCTTCATGGAGAAACCTGATGGGCTAACATTACAAAGACCCTTTTTCAGTGCAACACTATGAGGCAGATGCACTTCTTCTTCTTCTTCGATCGGGTCGAGGTGAATTCCTCCTCCTCTGTGCTCATTGCCATAAGAGCTTCACGGGTCATTTGTAATCTTTTGGAGATGGGTAATTTAAAGTCGCTGTAAGGTCTTCAGGCCGCGCGCGCACTTGCGAAAGAGAAATTTTAATAACTTTCAGAAAGACACGACTTCCTGTGTATCTTTGCCGACGCAGTGTTAATGCTTAGTCATGTGACCTTTAACGGGGCTGTACTTCTCGTGACGCCTCGTCTCGCTACGGGGATTACGCTTTTATTAAATCACGAAAGATTTCGATTCGCGCGGCTGCTTGGAGGAGACTCGTCGTCTAACTTTGAAAAGTCTATCCCCGGATCCAGAACATTTCCTTTTCTTTTCAAACAATGCGTGAAATAAACCTAACTAATTAGATAATTTGATGAAAATGACGCATTCTGCTTACGCTAAAAATGCTGCAAGAAAATTAAAATTTCTTAACAGATGCATATTTGGTGGGATTAAAGATTAACTTGTCGGAGACTTAACTCACGTTTCAGTGGAAAAGTTTTTGATTAAAAAATTTTAACGTAATTCTTTCTACTTACATCAAAGAATATCAATTCATGGTGCATTTGTCAGCATCTCTTTTCTATTCTTTTTCGAAACGCCTCGCTGAGATTACACAACTATACAAAGACAGAGAGGGACACATGGCACAAACCAGTAGAGTATCTTGAGTTCTAGACCTGGGCTATCCCCCCCCCCTTCCGCTTCCCACAGTACCGGTTTTTTTTTTAAATTGCGAAGTTTAATTTTTAATTGTTAATAGAACTAACTTTTTTCTAAATTTTAGGTACATGCTATTAATAAATAACATGATACCAAATAATTATGATGATTAAGATTTGAATACTTATTTGTACATGAACTCCATTCTTCTTCCCTTTTGTGTGAACGTGAGTGTTACATTTTCACAAAATGTTTCTTCCGAGTACTTTTTCATATTTAAAAAGGTTTTTCTCTATTGGCAAAACATCCAATTTGCTCGAATGTACATGGCCTTGTGTGGTTCTAAAATATATCTTGATTCTTTTTAATGCAGAAAAACTTATTTCGGCAGTTGCAGTTGTTAATGGAAAGTTTAATATTAGGTCTGCTAATTTGTACACCTCACTAAACACTATGTTCAATTTTTTCAACTTCATGTAACACGAAATGTCTTTACTGATTTGTTTTTGTATTCATCAAGGGAATAAAACACTTTCAGTTCATTTTTTAGTCGGGCTGTATGAAAATTTGAAGCATAGATTTCTTTAAGTTTTGACAGTAGATGTACAGGAAAGCTTTCACAAAATTTTCCAAAAACAGTTCGAATTCAACAAAGCCACGAATTTAAGATATAGTATCACTGATTTTAATTCATTGACACTTCACACAAACTGAAACAACTCGCACGAAGCACGTGCTCTTATGGGCGGCAGCATGCGAGTGACTGAGGTAGTCTAAGTGTTCTCATTTCAGAGCGAACCAATGCCCAAAGCAATGACCCATTACCCTCCACCCGCTCATTCGTGTTGTCATGGAAACGCTAGCGGGCAATCGTATGGAAGGTCTTCGAATCAGAACAGCGAAGACTCTGGAAGAGCTGCTTACGTAACACCGTTGGTCTTCGCTCGCCAGACTGAGTCAAAGAAGCGAATCCGCACGCGGTTTTTTCGCAGCCAAAGCATCGACATATCTTAATGTCGTTGATAATTGACTTTTATTTGGGTCATATTTAATTGACTTTTACTTGTGGATTCTCTGGGCTTCGCAGCTAGCCTCTTTCTTTGCTTGAACGAAAAGATGTCGAAAACAAAACGCTTAGTGGCTGTTGTGTGTTTGCATATGTAGCGAATTGAAATGCAGCCCGCGTGTTAAAACCTAGTTTGAGAGGTCAGTTTCGAAAAACGAAGGGGGCGAGACGCCATGTTGCATAACGTGGAGCAAGTAATCTCTTTTGGGAAGCATGAGAGGGAGGAAAAGAGGCGTGTACGCGAAGCATCCATCTTGCCCGGAAACGGGACGTTCGCGTCCGAAATGGGTGACAGTTTTGGTGAGTTATGAGACCCCCCGGAGTATGCATCCTGCAGAAAATACATTGCCGGGATTGGCTGATGGTGAGGGAGCTGAGTGAAATCGCATTTCTGATCAGGAGCCCAGAAATGTGGCTGGCACTCTCTTGGTTTTGCTGCAAACGCAAAAATGCTAAAGTCTATTCCCTGATGGCGGCTGCGGTCGTCAGGCGAGTGGTAGTTAGGACAGAGTGACCGAGGTCATTCATGAAATATATACAAACGTAAGAGAGATCATTTACTGTATGTACTACGGTACAAGTAACACAGGAAGATTTCGATAAAAATTAGTTGTTCGCAATCAACACAGAGCACCTGGAACTATTATATTGCTCCAAACCTATGTAAGAGGAATGTCACCTCGTTTTGTGAACTCGCTGAAGAACTTGCCATCCGATGGAATCCTCAGTTCACTCAATGGAATATATTGAACGAATGACTGATAAATTTTAATAGAGAAAGTTACCGCTCTTTCCAAGCTTTCTTTAATTAACACACGGCAACCGATAAATTGTTTTCCAGACACCCCTGGGATCGTACCCCAGATCGCTCGATAACTAACCCAGTGCGTTGGTTTTACGCTACGGTGCCAACAATCCACGGCGCTATGTGTGTTCATCTGTCAGTATCTGACTTCACAAATCCGTAGGGATGGGCTCAGCAACTGTGAAGTCTCCATCTAGTGAGGTTTAACGGCAAAAGCTATTTAATTATATCTAATAAGTTCAAAGGGCGAGAGTGATAGTGAAGATCTCACAAATACGTGGAGACATTGTGAATAGACAAAGTCGTCGCTCTTTCCACGCTTTCTTTAATGAACACACGGCAACCGAAAACTTGTTATCCGGACACTGATGGGCTCGTATCCCAGATCTCTCGATAACTAGCCGAGTGCGTTCGCCTTACGCTGCGATGGCCAACAATCCACGTCACTATGGTTTTATTAGCTATAATTTAATAGCTTTTGCCGTTAAGCCCCATCAGATGGAGACGTCTCAATTGCTGAGCCCATCTCTACGGCTTTGGGAAGTCAGATGCTGACAGATAAACACACATAGCGCCGTGGATTGTTGGCCACCGTAGCGTAAGGCGAACGCACTCGGCTAGTTATCGAGAGATCTGGGGTACGATTCCAGCGGTGTACGGAAAACATTTTTTCGGTTGTTGTGTGTTAATTAAAGAAAGCTTGGAAAGAGCGATGACTTTGTCTATTCACATTGTCTCCGCGTATTCGGAGGATTTTCACTGACTGATTCATAGTGAAACAACAACCGAAGTAGACCGGACTTTGTCAAAATAAATAATTAACATCATCACAGTATTCTTCAATATTCTCCTATCCAACACTTTTTAGTGATGAATGACGTTATTTCGTGAGGCTCGATAAATGATAATTTGAAGTATATTTCTTTGCTTTAGCTGTTTGTTGTAAACGTTTGTTGTTACGAATCTTTAACTACCGCATAGGAAGAACTAAAGAATCGGTCTACACTATCTGTGACGCCTAAAATAAGGATTTATGAACGAGTGATCAGAGGCGCAGTTTTCTGGGAAGTAGTTTGAGACGAGTCCGGGTTCGAGTCTCTCAGTGCTGCCTTTTTTTTCCTTTCCTGGAACCAGAAGTCCCAAATTAGGCACGGACGACTGTTTATATCCCTTAAAGTTGCTGACGGTGGTCGTTATACACCGAAACAAAAATAGTACTTATGTCCATTGCTAATATTCGTTTTCAAATTAGAAAACCGTCAATGAAAATTTCTTAAATATGTATTAATCTAAAGCGAGTTCTTATCCTAATTCAATAATGTGTCATTGTTTAACAATACCTTCCATCTGTACAGGGAAAGAATTTTTTTTTTTTTTTTTTTTTTTTTGATTGGAGGTTTAACGACCACCGTGAGCAACTCAATGGGCTATAAGCAGTCGCCCGTCCCTAATTTAGGGTCACTGGTTCCAGGGAAGGAAGAGAGAGAGCCAGTGCAGTAAGACAAACACAACATCCATGCCTCACCGGGATTCGAACCCGGACCCCTTTCGGACGAATGATCAGAGGCCATCGCTTAGACTACAGCGCCACCGGGGCGGCTTGGATAGAATGCCTCTGAAGAAAATAATGTGGTATTCGAAAGTGAAACTGTTTGAAAAGAATTCATGATCGTGTGCCATCAGTTTAACATATGAATCAGAGATACAAATTTGGAAGATGTGAATCCGTTTACTGGTATAAATATTACATGGATGTTAAGTCAGATAATATCCGAAAACTTCGTCGTCCTGGAGCTGGAATCGAACCCGCGTCTCCCGGATCACGCCCGAGTAAGCTAATCACTACACCACCCAAAACGACCAAGTTTCAAGTTTCCGATTAATTTTAATATAACCATTACAGGATTCGCTACTCGAAGCAACCGGCATTCATATATAGCGAATCTGGTGGTTTAGAATTCATTCCTGCCACCCCGGTGGCACAATGGTCTAAGCCCTGGCTTATGATCATTCGTCCGTGAAGGGTCCGGGTTCGAATCCCGTGAGACATGGATGTTGTGTTTGTCTTACGGCACTGGCTCTCTCTCTCTCCCTTCCCTGGAACCAGTGGTCCTAAGTTAGGGACGAGCGACTGCTTATATCCCATTGAGTTGCTAACGGTGGTCGTTAAACCTCCAATAAAAAAAAAGCATTTCCGTGATTGCCCGGAGGCGCAGAATATCAATGAATGAAATACAGGATTACACCATTACACAATACAAATTTGGAAGATGTGAATCTGTTCATTGGTGTAAATATGACAAGGATGTTAAGTCAGGTAATATCCGAAAACTTGAAAATTTCGTCTTCCTGGAGCGGGAATTAAGTCTTCCAAATTTGTATTGTACAATGGTGTAATCTTATATTTCATTCATGGATAAGAGATGTACATTCTAACTTAGAAAAATGCATAGAGACTCTAGACAACTTAAAGAAACTCGGTGGTCGGTATTTTTTTAAGTCCAACATATCACGACTTCCAATAAGAGTCTGACGATATAAGAAGTTACCCGTGATCAATTTATAGCCTCATATTTCAGGGAAGGCACAGACTCACTGCAGTAAGACGAGCACACAGCCCATTACTCATCCGGAACTCGAGCCCGAGAGTGTCTTGGATGATAAACCAGGTTTTTGCGCATCTGACCACTCGGCCACCAGTACGGCAAAACCTGGCTAAAGCTAAATGCATTTAGCGTGTGATCAAAGAATATACCTGTCATCAAAATTCTTAATACACGACGCACATGTACACAGCAGTCCACATGGTGCAAGAGGAAACGAGATTCATTGGACCACACGACCTTCCAAATTTGAGGTCCAATTTTGATGCTCTCGTGCACGTTGTATGCGCTTTCGATAGCGAACCGAGGTTAGCATGGGCACTCGGAGCTACCTGCTGCCCCATTTTCGTCAGGGTTCGATGTACTGTGTTTTGTGAAACGTTACACCCGTCACTACCATTCAAATAACCGCGAGTTGTTCCACACCACCTCTTCTGTTGGATCGTGCCATACGGGATAGTCATCGATAAGCGGTTAATGGTCCACACCTTACCGGAGGTTCGTGAGTTGCCTTCTTCGGATCACTTTTTATGGTACTCACCTCAGCTGATCGTGCGTCTCGGAAATGCTCTTACCCACTCGTCTGGTCATTACAATTTGGCCTTTGTCAAACTTATTTAGGTCTGCTGCCTTCCCATCTGAAGAACAAGAAGAACACTGATTGTCTCCCCCGTGGCACAGTGGTCTAAGCGATGCCTTCTGATCTTTCGTCCGAGATAGGTCCGGGTTCGAATACCGGTGAGGCAATTTTTTTTTTTTTTATTGGAGGTTCAACGACCACCGTGAGCAACTCAATGGGCTATAAGCAGTCGCCCGTCCTTAATTTAGGGTCACTGGTTCCAGGGAAGGGAGAGAGCCAGTGCCGTAAGACAAACACAACATCCATGCCTCACCGGGATTTGAACACGGACCCCGTTCTGTCGAATGATCAGAGGCCATCGCTTAGACCACTGCGCCACCGGGGCGCCACCGGTGAGGCATGGATGTTGTGTTTGTGTTACGGCGCAGGCTCTGGAACCAGTTGCCGTAAATTATGGACGAGCAACTGCTTATAGCCCATTGAGTTGCTCACGGTGGTCGTTAAACCTCCAAAAAAAAAAAAAAAAAAAAAAAAACCTGATTTTTTTTTTTTGATTGGAGGTTTAACGACCACCGTGAGCAACTCAATGGGCTATAAGCAGTCGCCCGTCCCTAATTTAGGGTCACTGGTTCCAGGGAAGGGAGAGAGCCAGTGCCGTAAGACAAACACAACATCCATGCCTGACCGGGATTCGAACCCGGACCCCTTACGGACGAATGATCAGAGGCAAGCGCCTTAGACCACTGCGCCACCGGGGCGGCAAAAAACCTGATTAACAGACCTCACCGTCAGGTGTTATTTATACATTTTCGTACACTTCACACACGCCGTCGTTTACCTGCAGTTGCTTCGATTTGCATAAAGACATGCTGGTCTCAATGCTTTTGCTCTTCGTTGTATTAGGTATACAAATAAGTTTTAAAGCGTTTTAAGACAACACAACATGTAATTTGAGAGAACACAACAATACTTTACGAATCAAAATATTCGCCGTCATTATCTATGACCTTCCGCCATCCGTCGCCCAGCTGATGAATTTCAACCGTGACGTGATGAAGTCGTCAACCCATTTTTTGCACTTCGTCCCATGTCCGGAACCGTACAGCAGACAAACCGTATTGCATTTTTTTTTTGATTGGAGGTTTAACGAGCACCGTGAGCAACTCAAATGGGCTATAAGCAGTCGCCCGTCCCAAATTTCGGGTCACTGGTTCCAGGGAAGGGAAAGAGCCAGTGCCGTAAGACAAACACAACATCCATGCCTGACCGGGATTCGAACCCGGACCCCTTACGGACGAATGATCAGAGATCAGCGCCTTAGACCACTGCGCCACCGGGGCGGCCCGTATTGCATCGATCGGAACAAATGATAGCCCGAAAGGGCTATGTCGGGACTATACGCCGGGTGCTCCAAATCTTCCCAGCCAAGCGTCAATAACTTTTCCTTGGCTGATTTCGTGACATGTGGCCTAGCGTTGTCATGCAGTAATTTCGCGGGACGCAATCCTTTGCCTGTGAATGGACATTTCTGACAGATTTGCTAGTTCAATCGCAGCAATTGTTGCTTGTAGCGATCAGCAGTAACAGTTTGACCCTGTTCCAGTAGTTCATAATAGAGCTGACCCTTCATATTCCACCAGATGCACAGCAGACCGTTCTTGGAGTAAATATTGCGCTTCGGTGTCAAACTCGTTGCTTCACCGGGGTCTACCCATTGTTTTTTGCATTTTGGGATGGTCGTACCATATCCACTTTTTATCACTCGTAACGATTTTACACACGAAAGACTTTGTGTTGTTTATTCACCAGATTCAAACACTGCATGACACGCTCATCTTTGTTTCTCTGGCTCAGGTCATGTGGCACACATTTTCCTTCCTTCTGAATCTTTTCCATTGCGCGTAAACGATTGGAAACAGTTTGTTGAGTTACCCCCCAGTTGTTCCGCTAGTTCTTTTTGCGTTTGAAACGAATTTTCATCCAGCAATGCTTGCAGTTCCTCTTGTGCAACCTTCTGTGAGGCGCCGCTACGTACTCGATCGCTAACATCAAAATCACCTGCTTTAAACCTTCTAAACCAAATCTCACATGTGCTTTTTGATTCAATTCTCTCCCCCAGAACAGAACAGATAGATGCACATGCTTTTGCAGCACATTTCCCTTGAGGAAATTCGTAACGAATGCAGTGTTGAATAAATGCAGTATCGCTTGCAGTCTTTCACCTGCCGATGTGCAAGTGCGTTTGACTGTTGGTCAAACGTCTGTGCCGCATTTTATACTCTGGACCAGTTACGGTCACATGCCAACAACGCGGGAGAATGTCGGATATGTAAATTACCGGTATAGGTCACACAAAAAATGCTTTAAAACTTATTTGTACACCTAATATATGTAAAATAGTATTTTTACAGCAACAGGGCATACAAATTGGACAGTACACGAAATGGGATGCAGACTGGACATTTCAACGTCTGTTGCCCTACAACATTTGGTAAAAAGGTGCACCTTTACATACAAAGCTGTGTCGTCACCTTAACATACAAAGCATGGTTTAACTAAGAATTTGGTTTAGACCTCAGTCAAAAAAGGAAGTGGATTCATCTTCGCAGCAGACGTTTTTCCCAGTATAACAGATGTGAAATTGAGGAAGAAATTTTTCGTTGGGCCCAAATAAGTAAATTTCTGAGAGATTATGTATTTCAGACGAAGATAAGGGTTAGTGATCATATTACGAATCCCTCGTGTGAACTTTACTACAATGTTATATGTGATGTATAATGTCTTTGAAAATTTACGTTCTACATAACTTATTCCAAAACAACTGCGAATGTTTTTACAAAAAAATGTGCAATACTGCATTCGACTTTGGAAAGAGTTGTGGAAAAGCGGTAGTCATTGTAGTAACCAAAGGAACCGGCCGCACTTGTTTTTCATGCATGCGTCGGCTGTAGGGCGCAGTTTATAAGTGTTGTTTCGTGAACCCCTAACAAGTGTTTTCGCACTGTGATTCTTCGAAAAAATGGATGTGAAAAAGAAACAAAGATGCGCCATTGGAGAGACCTTCCGTCTTATATAAGACGCTTATAAAGACGAATGTTAAGAAATTCAACAATTTACAGATGGCATAAACAATTTATTGGTGGTCGTAAGTCAGCGGCTTTAATCGCGCATGCAGGAAGACCAAGTGTTGCAGAGGTAAACATCAATACAATAGGTGTTATTATATGGGAAGACAGATACATATCAATCAGAGATATCGAAGTATGCTTCACATTTCAAAATCATCAATTCACAGAACTTAAACCGGGCATTTGGACATGAAACGAGTTTGTTTAACTTGGGTTTCCATTTGTTTTTACGTGCGGCCCAGTGCAAGGCTACACATGACCAGTTCTATCGTTTCTTATTTGGAGAAAATGAATATTAAGTTGATACTCCAACCTGCATATAATCCAGGCGTGTCCCCATGTAACTTCTGGTTGCTCACTATTTTAAACAAGAAAGATGATACCGAATTTTCGGGTGTAATGAGTACGTCTTTTGAATCCGTTCTGACGCAAATTAAAGTTATCAAAGCTATTCAAAGTTAATGGAACCGGTATGGAAAACAATAGCATCGTACGGAAGAAAAAGGTTTTTCAATCGGGTTTTTAATCCCGAAGATATTGCTGTAAACAGAATCATGAGCTTACGCTCCTTGGTTGCAGACTTGTGCGGTAAGAAAAATTTGAATTTATGTGAGAAACATTTCGCAGCGGAAACGCACTCCAACAAAGAAAGAAATTTTTTCAAATCGGACTCTTCAAAGCAGAGATACAGTATCGAAAAATATAAGATATGCATCTACTCCCCTGGCGTGAAAACCATGCATTATTTTTTAGGAAGAAAGTATTCTCAAAAGGTTTTTCGATGTGAGCGGTATCGGTTCAAGAAAAAAATGTTTAGTCGAGTTTTCAGGAGCTCAGATTTTGCTGCAAATATATCAGAAGAAGAAATTAGCACCTATGCCACCTGGTGTCCAAACCATTCTTTACCAAATGTTAGAAATTATATGAAAAACATTTTCCATCAAGAGCTGTATGCTGTGCGATACAGAAAGGATTTTTCAAATCGGATTTTTAGAAGCAGAAAACGCAATTTACCTCTGCGCTCTCTAGCGGAAAGTCTGTGATTTACTTGAAATTTTTGAATTTATATGAAAAACATTTCGCATCGGAAACACAATCCAGCAAGAATGAATTTTCAAATCTGACTTTTATAGAGATATTGACAAAATGAGCTACACATCTACGCCCCTAGCGTAGAAACCATGCAATATTTTAAGAAGAAAATATTCCAAAAAAGTTTATCTACGTGAGTGGCATCGGTCCACAAACGAATTTTTTTCAATCGAGATTTTAGAAGCTCAGATTTTGCAGCAAATGCATCAGAAGCGGAAATTAAGACTTGCGCACCCTGGTGACCAAACCATTTCTTACCAAAATTAGAAATTATATGCAAAGGATTTCCCATTAGAATCTGTATCCGATGCAGAAAGAATTTTTCAAATCGGAGTTTTAGAAGCACAGATATCGGGGGAAACGCAATTTACCTTTAGGCCCCCTAGCGGAAAGTCTATGAATTACTTGAAAAGTTTGAAATTATTTGGAAAACATGTCACATTGGAAACTATCCAATAAAGAAAGAATTTTTTAAATCGTACAGTTAGAAGCAGAGATATTGACAAAAATAAGATATACATCTATGCCCCCTGACGGAGAAACCATGGAATATTTTAAGAAGAAAATATTCCGAAAAGGTTTATCAACGTGAGTGGCAGTCACGAAAGATTTTTTTTCAATCGAGACTTTAGAAGCTCAGATTTTATGGCAAATACATCACAAGCAAAAATTAACATTTACACCCCCTGGTGACCAAAGTATTCTTTACCAAAAATTAGAAATTATATGCAAAAGAGTTTGCATCAGAAGCTGTATCCTCTGGGAAAAATATTTTTCAAATCGGAGTTTTAGAAGAAGAGTTATCGGGGAAAACGTAATTTACCCTTACTCCCCCTAGCGGAAAATCTATGCGTAATTTGAAAAAGTAATTTTTACCTAAAATACTCTTCGACATAATTGGAATCGAAAGATAAAATAATTTTTTTCAATCGGATGTTTAGAAACAAATGTATGGAATAAAAATATATTTTGAATTCGACATCATCTGCTATTACGCCCTCTAGCGGCGCAATTGTGTATCGTATAAAAAAACGAAATGAAGGGTCTCCATTCGCATATTTCAAGCTTCGCAATGCAAAAAGAATTTTTCAAATCGGACTAATAGTTGCAGAGATATGGTGTCTATAGACGGACGGACAAACCGATAACATAAGCACAAACTTTTATTACAAAAGAAATAATGGGGACGACAATTTAAGACTGATCAACAACTTATTACAACTCCGCAGGGCTGCTTTAACTGCATGTCAGAAGAAGATTTCCAGAAAATAGCCAAAAAACGGGAGGAACGCTGGGACACATGTGTTCGATGCAATGGACAGTATTTCGAAAAAGATAACCGCTTCTTTGATAACTAAGGCAGTTGTTTTAGGACTACCCTTGTACATTCACAACTGAGTTCTTTTCTTGAAACTTTAAAACCTGGGCGTGATGAACAGGGGACGGGGAGCCATTTTTTTTCATCAGGGCATATCCACAATGGAAAAGCAATACCCAAGGTTGCTGTGAAACTATCACGATGGGAGCTTACTGTTTGTCTCTTCAGATGAAGTACATAATGGATTATAAAAAGAAACTCTCCGCGGCAAGCCTTTCTAATAACATAGAAGGTACGTTGTGCCTAGTATAACAACATAAATTAGCAAAATTCTTGTGTTTTAATACTTAAAAAGCTTTGTGATGAAGAGTGCACGTTATTTAATGGCACTGAAAAGTGCATTGCTCATTGAATTATTAATATCTCATTACTAGACGGAAGCAATCGGAATCGACGGTTAGGTTTTTTTTTTTTTTTTTTTTTTTTAAGAATAAACTCATATGAAACAACAAATGTAAACTATATTGACAAATTCATTCAACCACTTCAGTAAAGACAACATTCCAGGTTCGTGTTTTTTTTTTTTTTTTTTTCTGACTGAAAGTTTAACAAACACGGTGTGTAACTTAATGGACTATAAGCAGTCTCCCGTCCCTAATTTAGGGTCACTGGTTTAGGGAAGGGAGAGAGCCAGTGCCGTAAGACAAACACAACATCCATGCCTCATCGGGATTATAACCCGCACCCTTCACGAACGAATGATCATAAGCCAGCGCTTAGACCACTGCGCCACAGGGACGGCCAGGTTCATGATGAGCATCATGACTGCATCGTTTTTCAGTCGTAGAATGTGAGGCGGAAGTCCACTCATCCCGATCGTGTGCAAAAATTCAACTGGATAGCGCACTCTTTCACTCTCATCTTCAGTCACAACTGTGTTTGTAAATGTTGTTGAAATGAGATTCGCGTTGCGAATACTATTCATTCTCTCTTGTCTGAGACATATAAGTTGCGACCCATTGATCGCTCACGCCTTCTAGTAAGGCTCTTACGTTTTTGTTTTTATTTTTTCTGCAGGAGAGGCATTTTGCTAAGGGTAAGTATGCAATAAAGTATTTAGGACTGATCATAGAACACCATGCACACACCAAGTCTGACACTGAACTGAGCACCTGATGTAGATAAAGGCCGCACTCTTCTCTCACAGACTTTACATGGAAACATTGCTGCCACGAAACGCCCGAACCGTTGCCCCAATCTCAGTTTTCTCTTCGACTGACACATTTACATGGTAAGACCTTTATTTTGATACCTGAATCATATTTTTACGTTCCGCTGTTCTCTCAAAATAATTCTTACAGTAAAAAACCTTATAGAATGAATATATAGATGGCGCAACTCAATATGCACATTCTAAATATTTTCACTAATAATGGTCAACGGAATGTTTATTTACATCTTTGCATAATGGGAAACGCTTTACCTACGTGAATAAACTGGATCGAATGAATATTAAATTGTATATATACGTCACACAGTCCAACGGCATAACGTAATCAGGTCTTCGAGAGTGTTAGCTGTTCCGATGAAAAGAACTCTGATACTAATGCCTGCTAGCGTTTCTTTGCGCAACGGTTCGCTCAGAAAAGAGAAGATTCGGACTTTGGACTATCTCATTCCCACCGGCTTCAACAGCGCGAGAGTCCATCGCAAGCGATCGAATGTAACCGCACGCTTCTCTCATAGACTTTACATGGGAACTTTACCGCCCCACAACGCCCGAACCGTTCCCCCAATCTCATTTTTCTCTTCGACTGGCATATCTATAAGACCTTTATTTTGATACCTCAACCATATCTTTACGTCCAGCCGTTCTTGCAAAAAAGGACTCAAGAGTTAAAAACCTTATAGAATTAATATATAGATGGTAGGTTGCACCAAAAAGTGATGCTACACCACTTTCTCAGAAAAGGTACACTATTGTGTGGTGCAAACAAAACACAATAACATGGTGAAGGTTTGTGCGACGTTATGGTACAAGGTTTCATCACCACATTGTTGTACAAGGTAAAAACTATGTATAACTGCCTGAGCACGATAGCAACTCACTAGATACTAAATCATCATCATCATCATTGTCAACCATTATCAATCCACTGCTGGACGAAGGTCTCCCCAAGTTTCCTCCACAACGGTCTGTCTTGTGCCAGTCTCCTCCATGTCACTCCCGCATATTTACGAATTTCATCCACCCATCTCCCATGTGGTCTTTTTCTGGGTCTTTTCCTGTCCCTTGGAATCCAATCTAAAATTTCGGCTGTCCATCTATGGTCTGTCCTTCTGGCAGTATGTCCAGCCCATTGCCATTTCAGGGATTTAACTCTGATCATGATGTCTTCCACTCTTGTTATTTTTCGGATCCACGAGTTCCTCTTCTTATCTCTCCTGGTTACACCAAGCATGCACCTCTCCATGCTTCTTTGAGTTGTCTGCAGCCTTTGTATGTCTCTTTTAGTTAAGGTCCACGTCTCTGCACCATACGTAAGCACTGGAAGGATGCATTGATCAAACACTTTTCTTTTAAGACATAATGGCATATTGCTCTTGAAAATTATGCTGTTTCTTCCAAAAGCTCTCCAGGCAAGTTTTGTACGCCGATTAATTTCTTCATCAATGTGACCCTCACTTGATATCTGCTGTCCAAGATAAACATACGTATCTGTTATCTCCAGTTTTTCTCCATCAATCGATAAATCTTCATTTCTTGTAAAAGCATTGAACATCACTTTTGTCTTCTGAAAGTTCATTTTTAATCCCACTTCTTTACTCTTGTCAGCAAGTTCCTGGATCATACTCTGCAGCTCTGATGGGGTAGTTGCAAAAATGACTACGTCATCAGCAAAACGAAGGTGGGTTAGATAATCTCCATTAATCTTTATCCCTTTGTTTTCCCAGTTCAGTGATTGAAAGACATTTTCCAATGTGGCATTAAAGAGCTTCGGAGATATGGTGTCACCTTGTCTCACTCCCTTTCCAATTTTTATGTGTGTTGTATTTTCAAACAGCCGAATCTTTGCACTTGCATTTTCATAGATGTTATTAATAATATTAATGTATGCATCTTCAATACCGCAGGATTTCAGAGCCGTGGTAACTGCTGATGGTTTCACCGAATCAAAGGCTTTTTCATAATCGATAAAAGCCATGCACAATGGAAGTTCATATTCCCTCGCTCTTTCAATTAGTTCTCTCAGTACGTGGATATGATCTATTGTGCTGTAGCCACTCCTGAATCCAGCTTGTTCTCTCGGTTGAGCCATGTCCAGTGTTACCTTCAAGCGGTGTGAAAGAACTTTAGTGAAGATTTTATAAACCACTGATAGGAGGCTGATAGGTCTGTAGTTCCTGAGATCCTCAATGTCACCTTTTTTTATGTAGCAGGATCATTGTAGCATTGTTCCAATCCTCAGGAATCTTCCCTTCATTAAGGCATCGAGTGAAAATTTGGGCGAGTACTGTTTCAATTTCTCCACTTGCTTCTAAAAGATGTTATTTATTAACATTTTAAAATCAAACAGAGGTCATCGCTCTTTCCACGTTTATAAGTGAGTCACGGAAAAATTATCATCGGCCGCCACCGGGAATCGAACCCAGGGTATTCCATTTACGCGCCAGATATGCTTCCACTACACCACAGCGGCATCGAATTCCTCCAGACTCACATACACTAACTGCCAAGCCAATTAGTGTATGAGAGTCTGGAGAAAATCGAAGCCACTCTGGTGTAGTGGAAGCATATCTGGCGCGTGGCTGGAAGACCCTGGGTTCGATTCCCGGTGGCGACCGATGAGAATTTTTCCGTGACTCACTTATAAACGTGGAAAGAGCGATTACCTCTGTTTGATGTTCCTGGTCCACGTCAAGTGTCGGTATTGATTACATTTTAAAAACTACAGACACGTAATTTAAAAAACGACCATAGCGAGATCTTTCGGAGGTACTGTACCTCCATTCTCAGGCCTAGCGCGCAAAAATGGAAGTGTCTCAAGTACAAATATACACTCACAGTGAATGAGTGAATTATACTTAATGTGAGTGAAGTGTCTCAAGTACAAATACACTGACAGTGAGTGAGTGTATTATACTCAATGTGAGTATTTATTCTTGAGACACTTCAATTTCTGCGCGCTAGGCCTGAGGATGGAAGAATAGTACCTCCGAAAGATCTCGTTATGGTAGTTTTTTAAATTACGTGTCTGCAGTTTTTTAAATGTAAATAAATAACATCTTTTATTTAGTATCTAGTGAGTTGTTATCGTGGTCAGACAGTTATATATAGTTTCTAGTTTGCAATTTAGCACGAAAATCATCATTCATTCATGGTACAAGGTTTCACCATGTTATTTGGTTTTGTTTGCACCACTCATTGGTGTATCATTTTTTAGAAAGTGGTGCAGCTGGTGTAGTACCACTTTTTGGTGCAATGTACCACACAAATTTTAAGTGTAGCAAATAAAGAGAAAGCAGAAATAAACCCTGAATGAAGATAATGCAAATAATGTTTTTTTTATAAAAGTGTGCAAATAAAATTACCTTACAAAAACCGAAACGTCTGAAAATATGGCAGAATGCCTAAGAGACTAAGCTGACTTCCGATAGAAAATTTATGAAACAGGTGATTTATCAAAATGTATTGATACTAATCATTTCTATCATTGAAAAATAAACGCATTGCGATTCAAAGGAAATACCCAGCAACAAATCTTTTGAAACGTAGCTGTCTAAGGTTCCGTTTTTTCCCGCGCCTGTCAGCTGCTCAAAAATAAATTCCTAAAACCGAACTTGTCTTCCTGGGAATTAAACGGACAAAAACAAAAACCTCCATTACATTAGTGACCGTTCTAAAAACATGAGTTCCGTAAATTTAGGGTGACAAATATTTTGCGGGGAAATAGAATAACGGAGAGTTCTATTTCCAGTGTGTCTGCACTTTAGAATCGCACCTAAGCTTATGATGCTGGACGTTGTCACGGGTTGTTGTCCCAAGATTTGGAAGATCATCCGGATGACGATGACATTGATGCTGCTGGTCGTCAAATAAAAAACTACACACCAGCACGACAAGGGAATAGGAGTGTTGATTTTCCCAAGTCACGTCCAGCGACAAATGGACCCGATGTACATGACAGGGGGAAGGTTCTTAGGATATAGAATCCCGACGTGCTGTCATGGAACCAATGACCCGCGAATCCGCCCTGAGCCTCTCCGGCGAGGCCTGTCATCTTGCGGCACGGACCACTCAAACACGACGCACTCTCCCTCCCTACATTCCCACTCATCTCACCTCATGATCTCCTTTCGTCCTCGAACGCATAATCCTCTGCTGACGGAAGGACGCCAATGTTCCACTGTCAACATTGCTAGCGTAGATCCCTGCTCCAAGTGAATCCTTCGACCCTTTAGCACCTCGTAAACCGTAACCATTGGTCCGGATCCTCCTCTTCCTTCACACCGGTACATCTCTGAATAAGATACCTTGCGGGGATGAAAAGGGATAAGAGAGCGAAGACCAAAACAGATTCATATTCCCCGTTGGCGCAACTGAGCCAATCCACGCGATGATCGCTCTACTCTCTCACTATGTGTCTCAGCGTAAGTCATCAGTGAAATTCTCTCTAGATCCATGTTATCGTAATTACGAGCGATAGTTGCCTCAGGGACTCTATTCTCCGGGGTATAATAAGTAGTCTTATACGACGAGAGAATGTCTCCTATATTAAACGACAACGTGCAGTTATTATTATCTGGCCGCGAACTGCATTTTCTAGCTTCGGGTTCTTTTAATTAGCTTTCTCTTCTTCCCTCTCGGATTGAGAGATTTTGTACCACCTTCTGCGATATATATTATTTTTGCGCTCTCTATAAAACGGTTGAAATATCGCTTTATCTTTCCGTGTCTTTACTTTACATCAACATAGAAGCGGCTGAAAATTTGGAAATCGAAAATAACCTGCCTTGATAATTTTATGCGCAAGAGTCAGTTGACAATTTTTGATTGGAAATTGTTGTTAGTGAAAACCAATCACTTAACAACTTAAATGAATTAAAAAAAAGAACAGGGCACCTTTTTTTTGTGAAACAATGCTCAATTAACGATACAAAAAAACTGAGCCTGTTAAAAAATAGTGCTTCTTGACAACTAACTTTGCCGAGCATTTGATTTTCGATTTTGGACGAACTAGATGAATGTCAACATGGAAAGATCAACGCCTTAATATACAATATGTGTTGTAGCACCCTGATGTTTATCAGTGTGTCGTTCACATGCATTGGCGTAACCACTGGAGAAGGACAACTCCAGATTTTCGAACCCCAATGTAAAGGACCCCCCCCAAATTTAATACAATGCACACTTTTTTTATGATGTGAACCGACTAAATTTAATAATATAAGATTGCGATTTTTCGTAGAATGCAAACACGTGTACAATGTTTACTTAATAAAAAAGCGATATCGATTCCTAATAAGCAAAGTCAGCTCTACAACTTTGCAATTTACATTTCTGCCCTATCTATCATAGTTTTACAGTTGTGTTCGCTAAGTTCCACAATTCGCAAACAGAGGCGCCTATGTCGTGCCCGTTAGATCGCTCCTCAGCAACTGCTTTCCTCCTGCGTGTGTAAGGGGGGGGTCCCAAACTGTTTTATACAGTTATACAGTATGTACATATTATTGTACTTATATGTATACATATAATCTGGGGAGTCCGATCACTGTGTATGTGTGATCGCCCCCTCCCCCACAGATTATGAAATTATGAAACATGGTTACGTCACTGTTCACATGCATAACTTAAAGGGACCAGTCCTGCAAAAACAAAAAAAGTATGTAAATTGTTTTATTTCAATTTTTTTTCTACAGAGTTTGCTGAATCGAATGGTATACGACACTTGAGCAAAGCAGACGAAAAGGAGTCTGACGCGGGAGGCTTCTAGTCACAGGTCTTCTTCGTTTTTTGCCTCCCATGAAAAGTTGTGGTTTTGTACATTTAGGAAAAATTTTCTCATAAACCACTGAAGATAATGGCTTGAAAATTTTTTATACCTTACTGTATATATCAACAACCACCTGAACTAGAATCATGACTAAATAATGTACTCAATAAAATAATAAATACAATTGCTAATGAAAACGTCAGCAAAATCGACAGCAATTTCGATTAATTAATACAAAATTAATAAATTGACCTATTGCAATAATTCTAGTTCAGTTGTTGTGTAATATCTTTAGGAGAATGCATGGCAAGTTTGCAATTGATAGGCCATGTCTATCGTGAGAAACATGTACCTAAGTACATCGAGACCTCCCATAAGGTTAACATACGAAGCCTAAAAGGAACTGGAACCCGATTCTCCTGAGGCTTCGACGTCCCCATCGCTGATTTTCTTTGGTCTGTCGGTACGTTTTGCTGCTTTAGGCACGCCATGTGTCATCCACTTATTCAGTGCATACAAAACAGTTGACTTGGGTATGTTTAAACGCCTCTCGGTTTCTCTTATGGACAACCTACTAATATAACACCCAACAATCTTTCCTTTCTCAAAGTCAGTTCTCTCCCGTCGCGACATTTTCACTCAACCTCACAGAGCGATATGACCGCGTTCAGCTACAGGATTGTTTTTATACCGTTTGCAGCTGTACCGCGCATCTTAACAACGCAGCGGATCCGTTCATTTGCTTTTAAAGATGTGTCCGGTGACTTTTGTCAATACAGTGTATATTGTTCTTGGAAATTATACTGATTGTTTTAAGTGCTAACCAACTAAAGTGCCTATTTTTTTCTTCTTCGATGAGATCTTTGCTGGGTATTTGTTCCCCAACATAGATGTAGGCATCAGTTACTTCCAAATTTTTTGACATCCTCTAAATCTTCAGTTTTTGTAAAAGCATAGCACATTATTTGTATTTTTTGTAAGTTACTCTTTAATCGTATTTCTTTACTGCTGTCGGAAGGTTTCTGGATCATACTCCGCAGCTCTTAGGGGGTATTTGCACAAATAGAAACAAATCTACGTATCTACAACTGCATGTATGTAATTAGTGTTCAAAACCAAAGCAATAACCACAACCAGACAATAACTAACAACATAATAAACCTAAGGATAGGAACTTGATGTGTGCTGTGGGGTACAGTGTTTTACACTGGTGAACACAAAATAACTAAGATGTACGCACATATGCCCAAATTAAGGACCTCTGGAAAAAGGATCAGTGAAACTAGGCATGCTACGATATCACGTAAATCAGCAAAAAATGACACCACAGTCTTCAGTACAGACTGCAATGCTGCACAACGGCGAGCCCTGCTTTGAATGGGTGTGCTTAAGAGTCTGTGGTATTAAGTTCTATTCTTCCGAAAGAGCACACCGTAAGTCCCGTCAAGTTGTAGGAGAGGGGAGCGAGTAGCATTTCGTAGACATAAAGAGTCCCAAATATGCTCAATCGAATTAACATCTGGTGACAGTAACGGCCAATCCATACGGGCAATATCTTCGATTCCAAGATATTTATTGATCAGTAAAGCACAAGTAGATCGGTCGTTGTCATTCATTAACAGGAAATCTGGACACACTGCACATTTAAAAAGGCAAATCCAATATCTCGTAGCAATATCGGGGAGCCGTTAGACCTCTACAGCTTTTTTTACGCTTTCCAACCATAGGTTGAAGAAGCGTATATGCTCCAGCTTTGTCCGTTCGTCTGTCCGTCCGTCCGTCCACCCGCAAGATAACTCACGTGAAAATGGTTCGATTTCGACGAAATTTTAGTATGTGGTAGGGGATGACCTGAGGACGAATCTTATTGAAAATGGGCGAAACAGAGTCAAAGGTCAGGACATAAGGAGCGGGATTCAATCCATTGCTCTTATGCATCATAACTTGCGTAAAAATGGTTCGGTTTCGATGACATTCTAGTATGTGATAGGAAACCACCTGGGGACGAACCCTATTGAAAATGGGCGAAATGGAGTCAAAGGTCAGGACACAGGAGTGGGATCCATTAAATGCCCTTGTGCATCATAACTTACCTAAAAATGCTTCTATTGCGACAAAACGTTATGTTGTTCCGGCGGTATAGTGAACCGGTTCTGTTGAATATCAATGAAATGGGGTCATTACACAAAAAGCAAGATTTATTCCACAGCCATTATTCTCATAACTTGCGTAAAACTGCTTCTATTGCGACAAACCTTTAGTATGCTATTCCTGAGATATACTGAACCGGTTCTGTTGAATATCATCGAAATGGGGTCAAAGGTGAGGACACAGGAGCGAAATTTATTCCACAGCCATTATCCACATAACTTGAGTAATAATTTCTGGTATGTTGGAAAGCGTATCATAATCAATGCATTGCATGGTTTTACTAACTTGTTTTTATTACACGGTGAAGCGAACGACCATTGATATAGATTTCCTCTGTATCCGAAACGGTCCCCTTCCCACGAGCGTTTATCAGCTCTAATCGTATCCTAATTTCTGGCCATATAAATAATTTACAAGAACGTGTTTGCAAACACGATCTACTCTCATCGGTAAAGAGAGAGGTGCCCAGTCTTGGTAGGTCCAATGAAAATGTAGACGGCATAATTCGAAGAGGGCTGTTAAGATACGCTCAAGGGAACACACACAATAAGTAGTCATACATGTATCTACTGTTATACGGTCATCGATATACCGTATATCAGTAGTCTGCCCAGTTGTTGCAGCGAGTGTTTAGCCCAATTGTCGTGCAGTATTGCTTGAATTGTGCCTAACGATTAGCACCAATAAGCGGTCTTGTCGAACACAACTGTTCCTCCGACGTCCTTGCCCAGGTCTTCTCAAGATGTTTTCAGTATCCTTAAATTGTCTCCAGAGGTGGAAGACAACAGACCGACCGTCGTTTAAATACGTGATCACTTCAATTTGAGACTGTTCTGCATCTGATATCCTCATTGCTCTCCACGGCAATGAATCATCTAAACGAACTCTCTCAGACACAATAATGTCTTATCACTGCATCACTGCATTTGACAGTGCAATCCCAAGACTGTCTATGTATTCGACTTCAGTCGCATGTATACAGAACCCACTTGGGTATGGTATATGTAAATTTGGCTGTCCTATGGCTTCCTATAGCACAGTTGGGCCACCGGATATGCTGCTTAATACAACCTGCCTCTTATATACCATTTACTTGTGATTTCGGGGCAGGTGTTTTCTTTTAACTAGGTTTTGAAGTTGTTACTTTGATTTTGAGTACAAAGTGTATATACACTGGTGTGCAAAAATTAAGGACGAAAAGGAGAAATTAGCATAACAGCGAAACGAGCAGGCAGAACGAACCGAAAGACTACTCAAGAGAAAGACTAGGATCCGTTACGGTAGGGCATGCGCATATATGCAGCATGACGTAGGCGGAGGAGTGTCGGAAGGGGATAAAGCACACAGGCGGTGTACGCTCAGCAATTCGGTGAAAGCTATTGCACGGTGTACATCGGTTTGAACGACGTCGAGTTGCTGCCACCGTGTGATCTGGCCAACAGGAAATCCAGTAGACGACATCTGAATGCCTTTACCCGAGGTCGCGTGATTGGGAAGTTGGAAGAAGTTGGAAGTGTGACTTGTGTGGCCGAGGAGTTCGGGATTGCGCACAGCATCGTTTCACGAGCTTGGAGAGCATTTCAAACGACAGGAACATCTGTCCGAGAGTTTAGCCGTAGTTTTCCACGGGCAACCACGGCGGCGGACGACCGGTATATTTTCTTACAGGCGAGAAGAGACAGACAGTAGACAGCGGGAGAAATCGCAAGGCACATGCAACAGACAACTGGACGTCCGTTATCGCGTTTTACCGTGGCCAGGAGGCTGCACAAAGATGGTCTATTTGCACGACGACCAGTACGGTGTGTGCCATTAACGCCGGCTCATCAGAGACGGCGGTTTCTGTGATGCCAGGAACACAAGAACTGGACACATCAGCAATGGGGTCGAGTTCTCTTTACGGATGTGAACCGATCTAGTCTGACGAGCGATTCTGGACGTATACACATCTGGAGAGAGCAGGGAACACTCAATCACACATCCAACATCATCGAAAGGGACCGGTTTGGAGGTGGTGGAGTTCTCGTTTGGGGCGGTATCATGCTTGGTAGACGTACTGACCTCCACATCTTCCAAGGAGGTTCGGTCACTGGTGTCCGCTATTGTACCGAGGTTCTCTTGCCTCACGTGCGTCTGTTTATAAGTGCTGTGGGTCCTGAGTTCCTCTTCATAGACGACAACGCTACACCTCATCGTACAGTGGCTGTCGCAGAGCTGTTGGAGAGTGAAGATATTCAACGAATGGATTGGCCCGCAAGGTCCACGGACCTAAATCCAATCGAACACGTCTGGGACCTTCTCGGGAGACGCTTGGCAGCACGTCGCCAGCCGCCAGTAACGATTCCGCAGCTGCGATTGGCGCTACAAGAGGAATGGGCCGCAATGCCTCAACAGCTCCTTGACAACCTCGTCCTCAGCATGGACAGACGTTGTAAATCCTACAACGCAGTCAGGGGTGATCATATCTCCTAGTACAGACTGGATTTTTCTTGGCAGCCGCCTGTCACATGGACGTTTCTATCTTCTGTCCAGTTGTGCTCGAAGCTACCTTTTCAATAAAGTGCCTTTGTATCCTTTGGATTCTTTGTTTGGATGGTTTTTCTCACTTGTCCCATATTCTTACATCTTGGGGATCTTATGGTATGATTTGAGTCCATGTGGAGTGTTTCTGCACGAAGTTACATTCGAAAAACCGTCTCGTCCATAATTTTTGCACGCCAGTGTATTTTATTGTGAATTCAAATACAACGGCCGTTCCATAACAAACTGAGAGTAAAATCAGACAAAATGAAGAAATATAGGTACCGCAAAATATATGTTATTCTTTCTCAAAGTATCTTCCCTCTCTCGAATGATATGCAACGGTCCCATCGTTTAGTTCACTTTTCAAAGCACGTGGCGAAGGTATTTTTGTGGAAGCTGCTTTAGCGACCCCTGAACAGCTTGAATAACGTCAGCATTTGATTTGAATGTTGTGCCACGGAACTTCTCCTTCATTGTTGGAAACAACCACAAATCGCACGGGGCGAGGTCAGGACTTTAGACAGGCAGTGGCATGATTTCGATACTGCATTTCGTAAGAAACTGCTGAACACAAGCAGCCACATGTAGGCGGGCCTTATGTCATGGTGTAGGGTCCTCTTGCTTACTAGTTCCGGTCGCTTAATCGATATGTGTCATCGCAGACGCTTCAAGACTGAAATGTAATACGCAGCATTGACAGTAATTTCTGAAGGAACGGCATGCTGGTAGACTTTATGATCAAAGAAAATTATTATCATTATCTCCCCAGCTGATTTCGTTTTGCCAACTTCTTTTGGAGTAGCCTGTGTGTTTCCAGACACTCATTCGGCGGTTCGTGAGGGGGTCGAAATAGTGGACCCATGTTTCAACGGCAGTTATTTCTGTGTTTAGAAAGTTTGGTTCCTTTGCAATCATTTTTTTACACTCATGACACACCTGAACTGGGGCTAATAAGTTGTTCTCTCGTCAGGTGATGAGGTACCCATCTGGACCACACACGATGCAGCAATAATTTGTCGCGTAGAATGCCGACGTTTTTGAAATATTAGTTTGCGACACTATGTCTTTATATGTCATTCGTCGATGTTCTTGCAGGATTGCCCAAACAGTGTTAACAATACGCTTCGTAACAACACTTTCCGGTAGACCAGGAGCGAGTTCTGCCGACAAACGCCCTTTTTTGAAATCATGGTGCCATCTAGAAATCGTTGACTCACCCAAACATTTATCTTTAAATCTATTGTTCCTAGAGATGTGTTACCTAAACGGTAGCAAAATTTTATGGCACAACGCATTTCACTTATTAACTCTGAATCACTCACCTCCATAGCTGTATGGCGAAATGCAGACGTACCTTAAACAACTGCGCAATCACGAAACCAGAATCGCCTGCCACGGTTGCTAACTGTTGCCATAGATACTTCCTTAATTCACTTAGTCGTCGGCTTGGTTATTTTTCCCCTTCGCAATGTTACCAACTCAAAAACAAATTACTCTCAGTTTTTATGGAACAACCTTTATACAATCAGAAGACAAAAATCTAAAGATAGGGTTGATTGGCAATTGACAAGGGCGTCCCCCAGCGCAGACTGGTTGGTTGGAGGGAGGTTTAACGACCACCGTGAGCAACTCAATGGGCTATAAGCAGTCGCCCGTCCCTAATTTAGGGTTACTGGTTCCAGGGAAGGGAAAGAGCCAGTACCGTAAGACAAACACAACATCCATGCCTCACCGGGATTCGAACCCGGACCCCGTTCGGACGAATGATCAGAGGCCATCGCTTAGACCACTGCGCCACCGGGGCGGCAGCGCAGACTGGAATAGACCCAGGCGAAAAATAAGCGGACAATAGGGCTAATGCAGACGATAAATAAGCGGAACAGGGCTGATACAGGCGATAAATAAGAGGAAAACAGGGCTTACAGTGAATCGCAATAACGAACATGAGTAAAAAGTGGTGATTTAAGCGACTTTGGTCGCGGACGCATTGTCGAGGCAAGTAGTACACACTATCATCCAAGTAGTAGAAATCTAAGGGTTCCCGAGGGCAAACGTATCAAGGTTCTACCGGACGTATAGAATCCACTCCAAGTACGTGCCAACGTACCAGAGCGGTTGCCGACCGCACGCCACTGATGACCGCAGTCGACGTAGACTATCCATATTCGTACAGACTGACCGCTTGGAAACGGTGGCGCAGATCACATCCAGCTTTGATGTGGGTGGCCCAAGCAGCGTCAGCGAACGAACGGTGCGCCGCATGCTGTATACCCTAGGCAACAGAGGCCGACGTCCTATCCGTGTGCTACTGTTGACTTCTCGTTATCGGATATTACGCCTCGTCTGATTCAGGGAACATCAAAACTGGACCTATGCTGTCTGGTGACACGTCGTGTGGTCAGGTAAATCCCGTTTTCAGCTGTACAGAAATGATGGGAGGCTGCGGGTGTGGCGTCGAGAGTATGAGGACAAAGACCTATTGCAACAGATCTGCTCTGTTCAAGGCAGTGGTGGCTCTGCGATTGTTTGTGGAGCCTTCTAATGTATGTCCGTTAGTGTGTCTGGAGAGGTACTTTACCGACCCGCGCTACCAGCATGTGCTGGCTGATCGCCAACACACTTTCATGGCCATCGCGCATCCTGCGGCCTATGGTCTGTATCAGCGGGACTATGCGCCGCACCACAGGGTCGCATGGCTCGAGGAACACTTATCTGAGTTTGGAACCATCCAATGGCCCCCAAGGTTCCAGGCTTTGAACCCTATGGAAGCTACCTGGGATGCTTTAGAGCGGAACATCGCATCCATGGAACCTGGGCTGACGTCCTGGAGGAAGTTTCGGACAATGCTGCAACGGACATGGCTGAAATTACCTTCGAAAACTCTCAGGTGTCAGGTAGAGTCCATGCCTCGGCGTGTAGAGGCTGTTATTCGTGCTAAATGGAGAACCAACAAGCTATTAGCTAGAAATCTGTAATGTTCTGCGAGTGAAAATGTCGCGGCGGGAGAGAACTGACTTTGAGATAAAAGTTTTTGGGTGATATATTAGTTTGTTGTCCATAAGAGAAACCGAGAAGCGTTTAAACATACCCAAGTCAACTGTTTTTTATGTACTGAATACGCGAAAGACACATGGCGTACCTGAAGTCGCAAAACGTATCGGCAGACCAAAGAAAATCAGTGATAGAGGACGTCGAAGCCTCGGGGAAGTTGTCACAGCTAATCGGAGTACTGCACAAGACCTCAGTGTACAGGTAAGTAAAAATGCTGTAACCTCGGTATTCGCAGATAACTTCATTCCATGGGTTACCGTGGTCGTGCGGCTGCTCATAAGCCTTTCATCTTCACTCGGAATGCTACACGCGATTTAGCATGGTTAAGTAACATTTATCATAGACCGTAGATCAATGGAAGCGGGTCATATGGACTGATGAATCCAGATACACGATCCATCAGTCTGATGGCCGTGTGTGGGTATAGCGGCAGCCGGGGGAACGCTGTTTACCACATTATTCCTACGGTCAAGTTTGGAGCTGGCAGTGTACTCGTGTGGGGGCATTTTTCGTGGTATGGTCCCTGCCCATTGGTTATCATGGATAAACTTGTTAACCAGCACGTCTACCTTGATATTCTGGACAATTATGCTCTACCAACTCTGTGGCAATACTATGGAAACGAGTCTTGTTGGTACCAGCAGGATAACGCACAGAGCCATAAAACAAGGGCTGTTACGGCGTGGTTTGACGATAATCCTGTTTGTGGGTGGACTAACCAGCACATAGCCCTGATCTTAAACCCATAGAAAACCTATGGGATGAATTAGAGCACCGCATAAGAAGTTTGGAACCAAGGCCTACTACTAAGCAACAGTTAGCGGCAGCGTTATGTACTGAACGGAAGCGCATACCTTTCGCTGTGTTTCAAAACCATGTCGAAAACATGTCTCGTAGGGTCAGTGCATACATTACGGCCAAAGGTGGACCGACACCGTCAATAAATGCCATGTTGTGTTTCTCTTCTAGGTGTCCGGTGACTTTTGTCAACATAGTGTAGCTCAATAAATGCTATGTTGTGTTTCTCTTCTAGGTGTCCGGTGACTTTTGTCAATATAGTGTAGCTCAATAAATGCTATGTTGTGTTTCTCTTCTAGGTGTCCGGTGAATTTTGTCAATATAGTGTAGCTCAATAAATGCTATGTTGTGTTTCTCTTCTAGGTGTCCGGTGACTTTTGTCAATATAGTGTAGCTCAATAAATGCTATGTTGTGTTTCTCTTTTAGGTGTCCGGTGAATTTTGTCAATATAGTGTAGCTCAATAAATGCTATGTTGTGTTTCTCTTCTAGGTGTCCGGTGACTTTTGTCAATATAGTGTAGCTCAATAAATGCTATGTTGTGTTTCTCTTTTAGGTGTCCGGTGAATTTTGTCAATATAGTGTAGCTCAATAAATGCTATGCTGTGTTTCTCTTCTAGGTGTCCGGTGAATTTTGTCAATATAGTGTAGCTCAATAAATGCTATGTTGTGTTTCTCTTCTAGGTGTCCGGTGAATTTTGTCAATATAGTGTAGCTCAATAAATGCTATGTTGTGTTTCTCTTTTAGGTGTCCGGTGACTTTTGTCAATATAGTGTAGCTCTGTTTCTTTTCATTCAGTTTGATGTTCTAATGTGATAAATTAAATTTAATTACGTTATGGCGGCGAGTGTATGTAGTTTACGATAGACGGGAAACATTTTTTCCTGTTTCTTTTACAGTAACTGGGGACGAAAGAAAATAAATATAAGTGAAAATCCCGAAGCAAGGTAAATAGAATATGAAATTTTATTAATTTTAGGAATAAATAATTTATTTCATTAGAACGTCTGTTGTCAGAGCAGTTTTTGCTACACTACATTATTTCATTAAAATGCGTCTTCCGAAGGAGCTATTCCGGGTTGATAATTAGAATAGACAGTTTTTTATTTTTAGTAGGTTTTTTTTTCAATTAAATAATTCTGTTGTCGGAAATATAACTAAGCAGATACTTAAATGTTCCCTATCGGTTTCTCATTTTTACTATGTTCACATCCTTTAGTTTAATTTTACTGTGTAACGTTTTCTGCTTCTTTTTCTTGAGAGAGGGAGAGAGTACCTCGGTAATTACGTTATGTAAACTTTTCAGCTCTTATACGGATAAATAAATTTAATTGGCCAGTTCAACCAGGTAACTTCCGAAAAATATTTTAATCACTCTCTATTTCTTGAGCAAATTTAATTTCAGTTCATTTAATTATTTGTGCTGGAATTAAGCTGACAGCATACAAAGAAAAGGCGAATTAGAATTCTTTAGATACATAATTAAACAAGTGCTCTGAATAAAGGCAGTGTAAGTTATTTCAGTGCAATATCATTACGATTTCTATTTCAAAAGCTTTAAATTCTTTTTCTAAATTGAATTTTTAAAGCCTAGAAACTTCGTATCTGTTCTTTAAAGTATTTTTGTGCAGTTAAATTTCATGAAAAAGAATGTCGTCGACATCCGCTAAAAACTGCTGGTGTTAGGTTTACATTCCGGTGATAATTTTCTCAAAATAAAAGGAGTAACCTGTTTCTGCATTTTAAACTAATGTGAATTTCCTATAACCTTTTCGCCCTTTGATTGACAGCGTATGCTTTGACACAAATTTCTTTTATGGAGACCAAGTTTTATTGACATTTTTCGTCTTCATAAAGATGTAAAGGGGTGAGGAAGACCCTCACAACATTTATTACCCTGTCAAGTGCTTCAAGAAACTGTCAGGAATTCCCAAGTCATGAAAAGTGTTCTCCGAAGTAATTTGCTATCAGTTGAGTTGGAAGTGCTAAATGGCGGATTAGGTCAAACTAAGCTCTGTGTGGCCACTTTTATGATGAAGTGTGGACTGTTGTTAACCCTGAAAGGGCGGGAGGAAGCAGTAAATTAAAATTAAGAACTCCCTGTCTTTCACTTCACTTCGAGACGTTAATCGTTAGCCGACACTTAGAAAGAATGAAGGAATAGCCAGTAATCTTTGACGCCACGCAATATAAATGATGTCCTGTCGCAAACTCAACATGGTAGTATAGCTTTCGCGTTAAGTTTATCGACAGAATTTCTGCTGTATCGAAGGAGGAAAACTTTATCTTTCATTTTTTATACAGTGTGCTCGAAATTGTCCATGGATTCCATTTTGAAATCAATATTATTATTCATAAATGTTCTGAAGCTTGGAAGCAACCAAGTTTGAACACGATAACAGAAGTATCACCTATGGTTAGATATCAACTATCATGCTTTTCGAAATAAAAAAAAATGCTAAACATTTAGAACTTTCTATAATATGCCAGACAAATTTCTATACTCTTCTCAAAGCTCAACTGAACATAATTTCCTCTTCGGAAGAAGCGAAATTTGGGGCCCTGAATAAAACTTAAAAAATTTCAGGAAATCGTGAACAGCGCTAAGTTCATTTCACACACAAAAAATAAAGCCGACTAATCATCCTCCAGAAGCAGACTGTATAATATGAAAATATAGACTCACGGGGGATAGATCACATTGCCCACTCCTGCCTCCACGAATAGGCACTTCCCGCAGAGTCCGGCGGTGACGTCACCGACCGGCGCTGAATAAATAGAGACTCCACATTGAGGGTGGGTAGTTGGGCAGCGCATGGCCAGGTGGTCAACGTTCGCAACTGCCACGGAAGACACTGAGGATTGATCCCAGGTAGGAACGAGCGCTCGAACCCCTAAATATCAGTCATGCGTCGGACGGGTACGTTAACGGGTCGGACCCCAAGTATTATCCCCCCCCCCTCCGGTTATAAGAAATGGCGTCTTCGCCCAATCCTCTTTCTACCCCGTTCCTGTGTGACTTTCCGTGGCGTCTTCGCCTAATCCTCTTTCTACCCCGTTCCTGTGTGACTTTCCGTTCGGGTACTCTAGCCCAAATCTTCCAGCTTCCTAATTCTAAGAATTGTTTAAGACCTGGCGTCAAACTCTCCCTTCCTAAAATCTTCCACAAAATTATCTCAGGGTGGGTAACTTCGCTCGCATGAAGCCCGTGCGATTGAGAAAGAGAAGGATTTGTCTGAGTTTGAAAGGGGAGCGATTATCGGCACAACAAAGGCTTGAGCCAGCATTTCAGCAATTGTATACATCGTTGGCGATTTGTGGGCCGCCGTTGTGAAGGCATTACGAAGATGGTCCGAAAAGATACAGACATCCACCCAGCAAGTCGGGAAAGGGAAGACAGCTACTGACTGACAATAGAAGTGAGCGACAGTCGGCAGGTGCTGTAGAAACAACAGACGATTTGCGATCCTTTATTTAGCAGCAGAATACAACCAGAGCGCGCAAAGAAACGTAAGCCTTTCAGACTACACAGTCCAGCGTTTGGACCAAATGAGTCGACGGCCAGTATACTGTCCATGTGGGCAAACCATCGACGGTATCTACGTCTACAGTGAGCACAGGAGCATTGTGACGGGACATTTCGTTATTAGAAAAGAGTATCCGAGTAAGATGAGTCCGAATTTCAGCTTCAACAGGCAGGTGGATGGGGCGGCATTCGACACTAAGCGGGTGGACCTGTTCAACCAGACTGCACGGTCCGACAGAAACAGGGCAGCAACCACGGTATAGAGCTACGGTGTTGTTCCCATGGACATAAAAGATTCTCTGAGCACCGTTGCCATAAAAGAGTCCCCTCATGAAGGTGGATTGCCATAAAAGAGTTCTCTCATGCATGTGAATTTGTCCGCATTTTACGCTGAGCGGATGAACCTCTTCAACCAGACTGTACGGTTGGGCAGAAACATGCCAGTGTAATGCTATGAGGATTGTTCTCATGGACATAAAAGAGTCTCCTCATCGCCGTTGCCATAAAAAAGTCCCACATGCAAGTGGGTTGCCATAAAAGAGTGCCCCTCATGCAGGTGAATGGGTCCGCATTTTACGCTGACCGGATGAACCTCTTTAACCAGACTGCACGGTTGTGCAAAAACATGCCAGCATAATGCTAAAGTATAATGCTATGGGGATTGTTCTCATGGACATCAAAGATTTTCCTCATCGCCATTGCTATAAAAGAGTCCCCTCATGCAGGTGGATCGCCATAAAAGAGTCTCCTTGTGCATGTGGATTCCCATAACAGAGTTTCCTCATGCAGGCCCGCATTCTACGCTGAGCGGGTAAAGCTCGTCAACTAGACTCCACGGTTGGACAGAAACAGGACATCAGTAACGGTATAATGCTATGGGGATTGTTGTCATGGACATAAAAGTCTCCTCATCGCCGTTGCCATAAAAGAGTCCCGTCATGCTGGTGGATCGCCATAAAAGAGTGAACTCATACAGGTGGATCGCCATAAAAGAGTCACCTCATGCAGGTAGATCACCATAAAAGAGTTTCCTCATGCTGGTGGAATGCCACAAAAGATTTCCCCCATGCAGGTGAACGGTTCCATATTCTACGCTGAGCGAGTGAACCTCTTCAACCACACTGCACGGCTGGACGGAAACAGGGCAGCAATAATGGTATAATGCTATGGGGATTGTTGTTATGGCATAAAAGAGTCTGCTCATGGCCTGCGCATGCAGGTGGATGGGTGCGCATTCTACGCTGAACCTCTTCAACCAGACTGCACGGTTGGTCAGAAACAGGCCAGCAGTAGCAGTAACGATATAATTCTATGGGGGACTGTTTTCATGGACATAAAAGAGTCCCCTCATCGCCGTTGAAGAGACCCTCACCGCCAGATTCTACCTATTCGTTGTTTTGGACCAAATGTTGGCCAACACTGTGATATAGATATCAGCAGGAGGGCGCACTGTTTCACAAGGTCCACATTATAGAGGAGTAGTTTGAGGATTATGTCCAAACATTTTTTGCCATTCTGGCTGCCAAACTCTACAGATTTGAATCCCATCATACCTTTTTAATATTCTGTGGAGGACAGTATTTGCCGGTTTAGTCGCCGAACTCCGTAACGTCATTATCCCCTGTTGAGCATACCGAGAACACCTTCGACAATCGAGTCCATGGCATGCCGTGCAAAAGCAGTTACCGCAGCGAAAGAGGGCCTAACAAGCAATTAGATACGTGGCCTCGTATCTATAGCTCGTGAGTGTACCGTGATTTATAGCTCTGAGTGTACCGTGATTTATAGCTCGTGAGTGTATGTACCTTCAAGCCACCTAGCGAAAACGCTGTGCGCAATATGAAACTTCAAATACGTAGGAAATCTGACCTCTAGATTCTATGCAAAGTTGAAATTTTTCTAACTATTCCTTACAAATCAAAATATTGTAACAAACATGTTTTTACGCTTGCGTCAGCAAGCTGAGTGATTTCGACGTAAGAAAAGCAAAAAATGCGTATCAAGAGGGAAATATCCAAATAGCATCTCCACGTAAAACTGTTAGAACGTACGAATTTTTGAAGGAGAAAAAGTCTACATAAAATAATCAAATTTATCATAATTTATATAATATTCTTCAGAAATATGAGAGCTTAGACATCAAGTTCTCCCTCTCCCAAAGACTAACGTCTCATGACCAACAGATGAATCTGGCCCTGTTTTTTTCTTCCTCTCATCCATTATTTACTTCTCATTACTGATCTTCTCATTCAGATATAAAAAAATCTCTGCAGGCCGATATGTTCCACCATTCCGTAAATGTCTGCCGACATGTTTCATTATTCTGTACATGTCCGCCGACGTGTTCCACCATTCGGTAAACGTCCGTAGACATGTTTCACCATTCTGCAAATGTCCGCCGACATGTTCCACCATTCATTCTTTAAATGTCCGCCAACATGTTCCACCATTCATTCTGTAAATGTACGCCAACATGTTCCACCATTCATTCTGTAAATGTCCACCAACATGTTCCACCATATAGGCCGAGTAGTGGAACATATTGGCGGACATTTTCAAAAAATGGTGGAGAGTATTCCGCGAATACTACAGGCCGTCGCAAGTTCAAAAGGCTTCAGCCTACAATATTAAATTTTCTGAAAACAACGATTATTTGTAGACATGCACGTGTCCGATATGAATGGTAGGGCAGGGTGTATAACACATTTTACTCTTCATAACTGACAACAAACACTGGACACTAATTATAGCCAGACTCTCGAATGTCGAAGTTACATTAAGTTATTATACAATGCTCTTTATTTTGGAGGATCATGGCATTACTTAAACCTAACAAGCTTAAAACTTGGGGAGATAAAAAGACACAAACGTCAAGACCTCAATATATTCATGAATGCAACATACGTGGGAACCTGAATGGACAATATTTTTAAGTTGTGTTCCATATCAGAAGGAAAAAATCTCAAAAGTTTGATTATTCACATTCTTAAAATCTGAAAAATACCTGACGTCAGTAGGTAGAAAACGTGGCTCCGGGAACAGTGAGAGCCAAGAACGAGGGGGCGTGGCACTAAGAGGAAGGAGGGCGTGGCCCGAAGAGGAAGGGGGTGGCACCAAGAGCTGAGAGCTCGGGGGAGTGACAGTGGGACAAAGAAGAAACTTTTGGGTGTGGTGGCAACGGTTTGGGAGCAGCAGCCATGGTCAAAAGGGATTAGCACATCAGGTGGGAAGAGGTTGTGGGTGATGTTGATGATGGATGATTCGCGGAGGGGAAATGATTTTATGTTGAAGTCATTCTCCCTCAGGACACATACAAGTAAAAATCGGTATTAAACATGTTTGTGCTTGTCAAATGTTTCGTTCGAATTTGTTGGTGTTGAGTAAAGGATAGTAGCCCTGAGGGTACTCACATGATCTATTTCTTTTATGTGATTGGCTACTCCTCCTTTCGAAAGAAACTTCTACTGTTAAACGTTTCATTTCAACTTTCGTCTTCAACCGATTGAGAGGTTTTTGAGCAGTACCTGAATTTCTATTTTGTGCACGATTTTGCAGTCATGTCAGCCGCAAACACTACAGAAGTTCGTCAATGATTCTACATCTGAATAATTTACCACAGAATTGTTTTCATATTATGGAAAAAATATTTGCATATGTATCTTCATATACTGGTCAAGCCTGCGTGCTTATCAGAGAATTTAAGTGTTATAGTGACAAATGTTATCCTAGCAAATTTGCATATCTTTACGTCAGTGAGATGAAATGATGGGTGAGAAAGATACCATATCACGTCATCGAGCACATGGCATATCTGGCATACATTTTTCATTCGAGAGGTTTCTGCAGCTGAAAGTTATTGCACGAAGTCGTGAAATTGCTATCGGTAAAGACATTTATAGTGTGAAGACGGGGAAAGTTTATAAGTCACATATTTCTCTCTCTGAAGGGCAATGGAATGAACTAATTCGTATGTCTTCTAGTATATCACATCAATTGGTTGTGGGATTTTACCGAAATAATTCTTTTGAGAACATTTTCAAGGAAGTGATGAAGTCAAATGGTATAACACTATCTGGCAATGTTTCAACACCACTGAAAAGTGAAAAGATATTTCAGGAACTCAAAACCGTTCTCCAAAATGCAATAGTTGCATATTTGAAAGAAACAGAAAAATTAAAGTGTTTAGAATTATCTGAAGTGTTTTCGGACGACGAGTATTTCTACACAGCCCTTTTGGGAATAGAATTTAGTAAAATAGTGCAAGATTATGTGGAATTCTTAGAAAGAAGAAACTTGATGTCGTCTGTAACTGATGATTTTATACAAACAGTAAATTTAGAAAACATTTTCAGCGTCATCAAGGATGAAATTCGTGAAAGTGACTTTGAATGAGAAATCATATGTGAAGGAAGCATCTACAGAAAAGAAGGAAAAAAAGGCCCTTTTCAGGGTCACCCAATTTTATCAAAAAAGGATTACCATTATCGTACATGTTTTCAATGCGTGCATGTGTATTGAAATGAAGCTGTCTCATGTTTTAGTTTAGATTTCTTTGTTTCAACATGTGTGTTTTCCTTTATTTTAGTTATCGTGGAAATCACACATTGTAACTTCTTTTAAATGCACGGTTCAATCCTACATAAATACACAAAATGGTCTGTTCAAAATTAAATGGTATCCATAAAATAAATGTCCCTACAACCCTCAACACGTGACTACACTCCTGTTTTTTTACGTGTAGGTCTTTGAAATTTTTGAAATGTCTTCCTTCCCTCCCACCCAACACGTGTGACGGTTGTTTTAAAGTAAGCATTGCACCTTCCTTGGAACAGTTGGTGGAAGTAATCTTTGTTCGCTAATAATGCAAACACTCCCATGTTTAACAAGTAACCTCTCACCTGTGAAAAGACTTACAAAGGGTTGAACGTTAATCATTAATTTGAGAAAGTATAATTTCTCTCATGTATTTCTCTACCTTTTAGAAAACAAATTTGCTCACTGTTGTGATTTCTTCAATGGAAGAATTTTACAAAGTCAGCTTTTGAGTAAAAGGTATTTTAAAAGGTAGGAGTTTTTGAAAAATATGGAATTTTATCAGCACAAAAATTTCATAGAATAACACGAGAAAAGCAGCGTATTAAAACGCCAATTTTCGAATAGTTATTATTTTTCAGGGTAAGTTTTTGATTAAGAGATTTTCGATCGAGGCTAAAATTTACAAAGCAAATTTTTGCAGGAATGATTTTTGTGTCTGTAATATGTTTCTTATTTTTATAAACTGCAGTGGATCATCAGCGGGGAACCATTAATTAGTGGAGAGTCTACCCATAAAGGGTATCCATTGCAGTATCTTTCGCCATTTCGACTAATTAATTCCCGGATGGCTTTTTTTATTCCAACATATATCAACATCATCATCATTGTCAACCATTATCAATCCACTGCTGGACGAAGGTCTCCCCAAGTTTCCTCCACAACGGTCTGATAATCATATACAATGTAGCACTTATATAATCAAATACATTCATAATTTAACAGTTATATCCGTTCAGTTTTTCACCATTCATTTTAATACATGGGTTTTACTCCATTCAGCAAATCCTTCGTGTTGATGTTTCGAATAAAATTTTCATTAATAATACTGGACAGTTTCCCACACCGTTCGACAAAAGTTTTAGCTAATGTTTTGGGGTTAAGCATGGCAACCGCAATATTAAAGTGACTGATGGACTTTTCATAGTTCGTTACAGCTATGCAGCTGTGACCTAGCTGGTTTCGAGGTTGCTCTTCGTAAGGTAGAGTGCATTCTCTACAGTAAAACAACTTACTAATATTATCTGAAATTAGGTCTTTAACTGAAGTTACAAGGATAATGTCAAGGTCATCTTCCTCACATTCTTCCAATGAGGGTTTCACAGCAAGTTCCAGTAATTTTTTTTTGAAATGTGTGACCAACCTGTAAAGCACATATGCTTTCCCACACATCGTCACAGACATCATACAATTTTTTAATGTGTTCTTCGTGTAAACTTACCGCTGTCGAAGCCAGATGATACACATTGTCACTGTTGTAAAATAAACGTTGCATGCAAAATACATTTCTGTTTGATGAACAAGATACAAATAGTTCCTCGCCAAACGTGTGGGGTCCAGTTTTTTAACACAATTGATGTTGTGAGTCCATGAAACAACGAAAGCTTAGAGCGGAGAATGTTATCCCCATATGTAGTCTGGTAAAATAAAGTTACCACACAAATATGGCTCCTCAGATGTATTGTGGCAACCTTAGAGCAGTCACTCACAGTAACGAACATAGTTCCTCCTAAATAAAAGTGGTGAGGTGGTAAGACATCTAAGGAAAATCCTTCTGACTTTGCTTCTGAGTGAAGCAAAACAACATTACATTTTCATGAAGTGGAGCCGTTGGAAGAATTAGGTGGAAGAGTCATCTTGCGACAATGCCAAAACAGTCGATGCTAAACTTGAATTTGATGAAAGTTCATTACCAGTATCCATCGAACATATTCTTTTAGCAAAATGACTAGGAAAACAAGCAAATCGCTTCATATTGATTCACAAAAAAAAAACAGTAGAAGAAAACAATGCTGAGCAAGCAAAAACACACTTTCTCTAAGCAGCTGACAGACTATGAGAAGGAAATTTCTTTATCTGACATAGGTTGCCAGGTTCCCAATTCTACAGTTTAGAGCCTTCCGATTGGATAACTCACATCACTCGTTATTTCACACAAAACATGCATGTGGTCAACAGACGCTACATGTCTTTGTTTGCTAGTTCTTGTTATATCGTGTTTTGCACACCAGATGCAAGGAACACAGACACAGGAGATTAAGTCAGGTACACAATAGACGTCAGATGGGGTGAACAACATGTGTATAATACAAGGAGGACATTAGCTTACTTAGTAACATGGCAGAGTTTGGGTGAGTGAACAATAGGGAGACAAGGTCAAAAGGATTAGTCAGTAGATGGAATGTAGTATAAACTAGGATGTGTGAGGAGGGGTGCTTGAGGATAAAGTCAAAGATTTACTCAGTAGACAACAAATGATGAGATAAGAGCATATGGGGTGCAGCACAGACACAGGAGATTAAGTCAGGTACACAATAGACGTCAGATGGGGTGAACAAAGGAATGTGGTGGGAAGGGTGGCATGAGCGTTTTGTAAAGCATCAGAGCCATTCTGGATATCGAAAGTTAGTCATTTCTTTGTAGATGTGTAGGGTTTCTATAAGTAGAAACTGAAATATACAGTCATAAATTTCAAATTGGTTTTGATGAGTTAATTAATGTTCAGTCAGCGATGTCTTCGAAACAAAGTGAAAGGAATGGAATAAGGGCCAACGACACTGATGAAGTAAGTGATTTTGTATCCCCTCCCTATTTCGTTTATTTTTTCTCAGTTAAGATCAGATTTTTCTTCAGACTGAACATGTAACACAAAATGTTTCTATTGTGTAGGTAAAAAGTTGAAAGGTTAAATTAAATAATGTAACTGATTTGTCGAAAACTAAATTAAATATGTGCAGAGACTAAGAGACTTCAAAAACTTATTACAGTTTTTTTTTTTTTTTTTTTTAGATATTTGATGCTGAGTGGGAAGAAGATCCAGTTACAGTAGGAAATTTAAATTTTGTGGATTGCTTTGGAGAATTCCCCACCTCACAAGATCTTACGAATGATTACATTCCTGATGAACCTCTTAGCAATTTTGCTGCTGATCCACAAGTTTCCAAATCTTGTCATGTGTGTAGTGAATGTGACAAAACATTTACAAAAATGTATAACGTACGCAGACACATGTTGATTCATACTGGTGAGAAACCCTTCCAATGTGAATCTTGCGGAAAACATTCAGACAAAAATCACATTTATTAGGTCACAATCGTGCTATGCATCGAAATGCTTCAAATGCAAAGCCTTTGGATGACGGTAGAGGAAACAATAGAAATAACCGGCCTACTGATTTGCATGTAGGTAAAAGGAGAAAAGTAACCACCCCACCATGTGAAATACAAGTTTTACATGAACAAATGTTTTATACGTCATCTGAAGTAAAAGAAAATTTATTGTTATTCCTTGCTAGTGTAAAATCTGCCGTTCTTGTGGCAATATGTGACCAAATAGCTATACACAGAACAGTAAAATGTTATGCTATAGTTAAAGCACAGTTTTCACGAAAGGGAGGTAATGATGACGAAGTTGAGTATGCTAACATGTATTTCCGTAGCAACTGCATGTTAGAACTCTCTAGTGACACAACAGAAGAAAATCTTACTGTAGGTTTTGAAAAGATAAAGACATCGGGTGAAGAATTCGAGTCATCAGGTAGTGGTTGGGTGCTCCACCAGATCTATCATCTAGAACTTAAATTTGGGCAATATATGCCCCACTTGCTGCAAGCTCATATTTTCCACTACCTTCTGTGCTTTCCAGGAAGGAAGCCATTGTTAATGTTCAAATTGATGACCAGAAATGCTTCGTGTGGAGCACAATGCTCATCGTGTTAGTCACTATTTGCCCTTTCAAGATGAGCTAAATTTGAAAGGAATCAGTTTCCCTACACCAGTTACACAAATTAAGAAGTTTGAGCAAAGAAATGACATGTCAGTAAACGTGTTTGGTTATGATGAAGATGTGTTTCCATTGTATATAGCTAATCACAAATGTGACACACATGTAAACTTACTTATCACGAACAATGAAAAGCAACACTACTGTTTGATAAAGAACATGAGCAGGTTACTCAGTAATTTGACAAAGCATAAGGAGGCTGCATTTTACTGCGATAGATGCCTGCATCGTTTCATGAGAGAGAGCACACTACAAGAGCACATTGTAAATTGTAATATGCATGATGCACAAAAGGTTGAACTTCCTAATGAAGAAGAAAAGTGGCTCAAATTTGAACGTTTCGATTTTCAACTTGAAGTTCCGTATGTTGTTTACGCAGATTTTGAGTCGATACTGGTCAAAGTTGCAACTTGTGATATAGACCCATCAATTCCTTCATCCTCAACACCCACAGTAGTTCACGAAGCTTGTGGATTCTGCTATATTTTTATTGCCCAAATGCAAAAAGCGTGAAACCACCTACTGTTTACCGTGGTGAGAATGTTGTAGATAAATTTCTCCAATGTTTATTAAATGAAAAAGAACACATTCAGAGTCATATTAAAATTAACAAGTCAATGGTTATTAGTGCTGAAGAAGAGGCTACATTTCAACAAGCAACTCACTGTAACATTTGCAAAGGCTTGCTAAACAGTGATCGTGTCAGAGATCACGATCATTTAACTTCAAGGTATCGTGGCGCCTGCCATGCTGCATGTAACGTAAAATACAAATTTAGTAGCAAAATCCCAGTTGTGTTTCACAATCTCAAGGGTTACGATGGACATCTGATCATGCAGGGCATAGACAAAATAAAGAATAAAAAAATCACTGTGATTCCAATCAATGGGGAAAAATATATTCCCTTCTCATTGGGAAATTTATGCTTCACAGATTCATTACAGTTTATGCCTACTTCACTGGCAAAACTGGTGTCCAATTTGGAAAAAAATTAATTTATGATCTTAAAGGAAAATATTGACACTGATCGAATACCACTGTTGTTGAAAAAGGGTGTATACCCATATGAATATGTGGACTGTTCTGAAAAATTTGAAGAATGCCAACTGCCACCGATAGAGGCCTTCTACAGCTCTCTAGCATGTGAAAATTTGACCACTGACGAATATAAACATGCCCAAGGTGTTTGGAACATTTTTAGCATAAAATCAATGGGAGAATATCATGACCTCTACTGAAAAGTGATGTTTTTTTACTAGCTGATGTCTTCCAAAATTTTCGCCAACTCTGCCTTCAGCACTATGAATTGGATCCATGTCATATGTATACTTTCCCCAACATTAGCATGGCAGGCTTGCCTAAAAATGACAGGAGTGAAACTAGAATTACTGACAGACATAAATATGCATTTATTCATTGAAAAAGGGATTAGAGGTGGGATATCAGTAATTTTTAACATATATAGCAAAGCTAACAACCAACATCTCAGTGATTTTGATCCTTACACCCCTTCCAAACACATTATATAATTAGATAGCAAGAATCTCTACGGGTGGTCAATGAGTCAATTTTTACTAGAAAGCGAATTCATATGGGTTAATAATGTCGATTATTTTGATGTTATGTTGATTGCAGATGATTCTGAAATTTGGCTATATATTGGAAGTGGTCCATCTGAACTACAAACGCTCACAGTGATTATCCACTGGCACCTGAGAAGATGATCATCACAAGCAATATGCTCTCACCTTATTGTGAGAACTTAGTGGAAGAGTTACATGTGAAGTTCCCCGGAAAAGGTACAGAAAAATTAGTTCCAAATTTATTCCCCAAAAAGAACTACATCATTCATTATAAGAACTTGAAGCTGTACTTGTCATTGGGGTTAAAATTGAAAAAAAAATACATAAAATACTAGAATTTAAGCAAAGTGGCTGGTTGGCATGCTATATTGCATTTAATACTGAACAGAAAAAGAAAGCAACTAATAATTTTTCTAGAGACTTTTTTAAGTTGATGAATAATGCAGTGTATGGGAAAACAATGGAAAATTTGAGAAATAGGAGAAATTTTGAATTAACAACCTCCCAGAAAAGAATGAGAAAATTGGTTTCATCACCCTCTTTTTACGCATTTCAACTGTTTGATAATAATCTGGCATGCATTAAAAAAAAGATAAAAATCATGTTGAATCGACCCATTTATGTAGGATTTTCCATCTTGGACAGCAAGATATTAATGTACCCGTTTCATTATTAGAATATTGTTCCACTATATAGGGAAAAGGCAAAACTATTATTCACAGATACAGATTCGCTGTGTTATGAAATTCATGCGGAGGACATTTATGCCGACATGCTAGAAGACAAGCATTTATATGACAAGTCAGAGTATCCTAATGATCACCCCTTGTTTTCTTTAGAGAACAAAAAAGCATTGAGCAAAATGAAGGATGAGTTATGTGGCAACATAGCAGTAGAATTCATTGGGTTCAGAAGCAAAATGCATAGTTTGCTTACTTCATCCAGTGTGAAAAAGGTAGCGAAAGGAGTACCAAAAGCACCTATGAAGAACACTGTTAAGCATGACCATTATAGGGAGTGTTTATTTCGCAATGTTGTAACGAATGTGACATTTGCAAGAATTTCAAGCAAGCAACACCAAATTCAAAATCTAGAATGTAAAAAACTGGCTCTGTCACCATTCGACGACAAGCGCTACATTTTAAGTGACGGAAGAGATGCTTTAGCATATGGATATTATAAAATCAATAATTCTGTGTGAACACATTTAAGTTTTGTATGTCAAAATTGTATGTATAACAGTTAAACTGTATATGTATTTTATTTTGTTTATATATGTCGGGGGAGGAAAAAAAGCCATCTGGGAATTAATTAGTCGAAATGGCGAAAGATACTGCAAAGGATACCCTTTATGGGTAGACTCTCCACTAATTAGTGGTTCCCCGCTGATGATATACTGCAGTTTATAAAAATAAGAAGCATATTACAGACACAAAAATCATTCCTGCAGAAATTGCTTTGTAAATTTTAGCCTCGATCGAAAATCTCTTAATCAAAAACTTACCCTGAGAAATAGTAACTATTCGAAAATTGCCGTTTTAATACATTGCTTTTCTCCTGTTATTCAATGAAAATTTTGTGTTGATAAAATTCCGTATTTTTCAAAAACTCCTACCTTTTAAAATACCTTTTACTCAAAAGCTGACTTTGTAAAATTCTTCCATTGAAGAAATCACAACAGTGAGCAAATTTGTTTTCTAAAAGGTAGAGAAATACATGAGAGAAATTATACTTTCTCAAATTAATGATTAACGTTCAACCCTTTGTAAGTCTTTTCACAGGTGAGAGGTTACTTGTTAAACATGGGAGTGTTTGCAGGATTAGCGAACAAAGATTACTTCCACCAACTGTTCCAAGGAAGGTGCAATGCTTACTTTAAAACAACCGTCACACATGTTGGGTGGGAGGGAAGGAAGACATTTCAAAATTATCCAAGACCTACACGTAAAAAAACAGGAGTGTAGTCACGTGTTGAGGGTTGTAGGGACATTCATTTTATGGATACCATTTAATTTTGAACAGACCATTTTGTGTATTTATGTAGGATTGAACCGTGCATTTAAAAGAAGTTACAATGTGTGATTTCCACGATAACTAAAATAAAGGAAAACACACATGTTGAAACAAAGAAATCTAAACTAAAACATGAGACAGCTTCATTTCAATACACATGCACGCATTGAAAACATGTACGATAATGGTAATCCTTTTTTGATAAAATTGGGTGACCCTGAAAAGGGCCTTTTTTTTCCTTCTTTTCTGTAGATGCTTCCTTCACATATGATTTCTCATTCAAAGTCACTTTCACGAACTTCATCCTTGATGACGCTGAAAATATTTTCTAAATTTACTGTTTGTATAAAATCATCGGTTACAGACGACATCAAGTTTCTTCTTTCTAAGAATTCCACATAATCTTGCACTATTTTACTAAATTCTATTCCCAAAAGGGCTGTGTAGAAATACTCGTCGTCCGAAAACACTTCAGATAATTCTAAACACTTTAATTTTTCTGTTTCTTTCAAATATGCAACTATTGCATTTTTGGAGAACGGTTTTGAGTTCCTGAAATATCATTTCACTTTTCAGTGGTGTTGAAACATTGCCAGATAGTGTTATACCATTTGACTTCATCATTTCCTTGAAAATGTTCTCAAAAGAATTATTTCGGTAAAATTCCACAACCAATTGATGTGATATACTAGAAGACATACGAACTAGTTCATTCCATTGCCCTTCAGAGAGAGAAATATGTGACTCATAAACTTTCCCCGTCTTCACATTATAAATTTCTTTACCGATAGCAATTTCACGACTTCGTGCAATACGTTCAGCTGCAGAAACCTCTAGAATGAAAAATGAGTGACAGATATGCCGTAGCCTCGATGACGTGATATGGTATCTTTCTAACCCATCATTTCATCCCATTGACGTAAAGATATGCAAATGCCATATTTGCTAGGATAACATTTGTCACCATAACACCTTAATTCTCTGATATGCACGCAGGCTTGACCAGTATTTGAAGATACATATGCAAAGATATTTTCCATAATAATGGTAAATTATTCAGATTTAGAATCATTGACGAACTTCCAGTAGTGTTTGCGGCTGACATTACTGCAAAATCGTGCACAAAATAGAAATTCAGGTACTGCTCAAAAACCTCTCAATCGGTTGAAGAAGAGAGTTGAAATAAAACGTTTAACAGTAGAAGTTTCGTTTGAAAGGAGTAGCCAATCACATAAAGAAATAGATCATGTGACTACCCTCGGGGCTACTATCCTTTACTCAACACCAACAAATTCGAACAAAACCTTTGACAAGCACAAGCATGTTTATACCGATTTTTACTTGTATGTGTCCTGAGGGAGAATGACGTCAACATAGAAGCATTTTCCCTCCGCGAAACATCCATCATCATCACCACTCACAACCTCCTCCCACCTGATGTGTTAATCCCTTTGGATCATGGCTGCTGCTCCCAAACCGTTGCCAACACCCACAAAAGTTTCTTCTTCGTCCCACTCTCACTCCCCCGCGCTCTCAGCTCTTGGTGCCACACCCCTTCTGACTGTTAGTGCCACCCCCTTCCTTTCAATACCACGCCCTCCTTCCTCTTAGTGCCATGCCCCCTTACTCTCGGCTCACACTGTTCCCGGAGCCCCGCTTTCTACCTACTGACGTCATATTTTAGTGCCCCAACTAGTTCATACCAAATTGAACTTCTCTTCATAGCATTTCTTTTAGCGAAACTGACATTTGAATGCTACACGTATTATGAGCATTCATTACCATTACATGCGGATCTATTGAATAAAGTGGAAAGACAATATGAATTTTCCTAGTTGCTGTCACTTAAAAAGTGTTTACTGTCTCCTTTAAACAAAAACATCACCACAAGTGTATAAATTCTTACATCTTTTGGCAGGTGAAAATGATGTAAGAATATATCAATCATTTTACACCACGCGCGCGCTTGTGCGTGATGTAAAATAATAATTGGACGTCAGTTGTTTAAATTGAACTTTATCATTAAGCTAGATTCTTTGTAGAATCCCTTTCAGCTTGTTAGCTTTAACACTAAAATGCTTATCTTACTTTAAAGGTTTAACTTGACGTTGTAAATTAGCTTCATTGTGGAACATCGGATTTCTCCTCACTCGTAGCAACTGAAAGTTTCAATTAACATACATATTATTTTATGTTAAGGATTCAGAGAAAACAAATCCATTTACTAGTTCAAATCTTTTGTTAGTCTCAGTCAGCACGTCTAAGCTTAATCATCCACAATCTTATTCTTAATCACAACAAGTTGTTTCGACAACACTTGAATCACAACAAAGGCAAAAAGATCACTAAATACAAAGTTTTTTGTACTGTACTCTCTCATAATATAGAATGTCACACATAAAGTAGTCGTTCAATATTACATTTAGCATATGTCGCCCATAGCCTTTCAAAACATTACACGTCAAGCATTTTACACACAACCTACCTCTACAGTCTAACTACGTAGGATGCACTTTGACCTGCTGTCATATGTTACCAACTTCAAATTCATCTAAGGAGAATTTGTGGCTTTAAGCTTAGAAAATATTTAACGAGATGAAACAAAATTTACAGAGGAACTCAGGACGAAGGTTAAATTATAGGTGCACGTCACAATGAGAAGTTGGAAACGAAAACCTTATTAAAATTTAGTTAACGTTTTTATGGGACTTCTCTAGGTAAAGTTACAAATTTTCCGAGAAAACTCTTCTTCTTCTTCAGGAAGTCTTTCGATATAATTACGTCACTGTCTTCGGTTACGATTAACCTTGACGGTTACCGTGATTCTGCAAAATATCTTGTCAGATGTTAGGCAGCGTTAATCTTCTGCAATCATGTATGATGGAGTTCTGGTGTTTTTCAATTTCAAGTACCTCTTTCAATTTACGTTTCACGAAGTTGGTTTGAAGTCCAAGGACCGTTAGAGACTCCCAGTTCATGTGGTGTCCTGTTCATCTAACGTGTCTGTCTAATCCTGTCTTCTTCGAAAAAACATTTATTGTAGCTTTGTGCTCAGCGATGCGAGTTTCCAGCCTACAACCTGTTTCACCTATGTAGAATTTTCCACAGCTGCAAGATACTTGATAAATTACTCCTTGCATTTTTAACAAGTTTTATTCTTTTTAAATTAAGTTTGGCAAAATTTCTTAACCTTGTCGTCCAAACTGGGAGCTACTCTAATGCGATATTTACTGCGTATTCTCTTTAAAGATTCAAACAAACATTTTTGATACGTAAGTTTTTAGTGAATTTAAACTCCGGCTTGCTTTTATCTTTCTGTTTCTCTTTTGTGAATAACTTATCAATTTCAATTTGAGGGTAGCTTTTTATTTTGGGGTAAGTTTTTACAGACTGAAAACACTTTGTTCTTACTGTAGCTTCATAATTCAAAAATAATCTTTAAGTTCTTAACTACAATAATAGAGATATCGCATCAAGTTCAAGTTTGCAACGCTGTCAACTAGGAGAAAACTAAATTCCACAAAATTAAAGAAGTATTAGGAGAACTATGTTATGTTTGGCAGTATCTCGTGAAAGGAACTCTACCAAGTCGATTCTTCTCCTAAGAAATCATATACCCGAACAAGCAACGGACGAAAAAGTAAAATGACGTCGAAAAGTTAGTTTTGCATACACGCATGCATAACAAAAGTCGTGTTAAATTAAGAATTTTAAAAAAACTGCTCCTCGAAAACAATGAATGCATTCAGATGTTTAGACGAACTCCTATTTTATGTTAGGTAGTCAAAAGGAAGAACGCAAGGTGCACTCATTGTCATAAAAATCCGGGCACCAAGAAGGAGGCGTCGGATTGAAATGAGATTTTAGTAGTGAGACTGTACACACCAAGGACAGAAGTGATTACAATATCACAGCAGCAGGACGATCTCCCACGGACGTATGGTACACATTCCGGTCAGCGTCAGTGCCTCATCGGACCGCATCGTGCTCTGATACATGCGGTGATAGGGTCTGACATGGAGTCAAAGAGACGTCGCATGCTATCCTGGGATAGACTGGCCCACAGTTCTTGCAAATGGCAATCACGAACACTGGAACATGGAGAAATCTGGCGTCTTATCTAGTCCCACATGTGCTAGATGGGCGTGAGATCAGGCGATATGGTAGGCCACCGAAGCGTCGAAGCATGACATACAGTCCTGGGAAACCCGAGCAGTGTGCGGACGGGCATTATGTTGTTGTAAAATGGCTCCGGGCTGCCCCGCGAGGAAAGGCAGTACTTGGTGCCGCAGGATCTCCTGTACATAGCGCTGGGCTGTCAACGTCCCTCGGATCACTGCGATGGAAGTCCGGCTGCCGTACGCGATGGCTCCCCAAGACCATCACGCCGGCAGTTCGGGACGTGTACCGCTGTTCAGTAAGGTTGGAGATTGTAGCGCTCACCTGTGTGGTCCTCCGATTCTGACACGATGGTTGTCCGTTCCCATACAGAAGTGGGATTCGTCGCTGAACACTATACGTCCCCAGTCCGTAGCATGACGCGTTGCTCGCTGCTGACACCACTGCAATCGACGCCGATGATGATCAAGTGTTAATGGCGAAAAACGTAAGGGCCGTCGAGAGTGCATATTCGTCTCTGCCAGGTGTCTGGAAATGGTTCTGACGGACACAGAATCCCTTGTACATCCGCCACATGCCATGCCTCTGTATATTGGACAAAGACGTTGTTGCATTTGTGCGTGCCGCTCTCACGAGTCCACGGTCATCTGTGCTGGTGGTGTGTCTGAGCCGTCCAGAACCAGTCCGCCGTGTCTGGATGCCTTCTCGTGTCCATTGTTCCCAAACACGATTGCACCGTACTGTCCAACCGTCCCAAATGGCGGCCGATTCGACGCTCCTGCCAACCTGCCTCTTTCATCCCGACGATACTACCTCGTTCAAACTCCGGCAGTTGCCCGTACGCACATATAGGGCGGCTCCTTGGCATGTCTATCGCTCAGAGATCTCACCTGACTCGTACCGTGCACTTCGGCATGAATGTGGAATCCCCTGCGGGGAGCATCATAAGCTCCAAATATTGCAGCGCCGGTTTGGGATGCGAGGGCATGCGGAATCGCTCGAAACTTTAATCATTTGCATGTCTGCCCTCCCCGCAGCTATTCGCCGACTTTCGCGTTAATCGCACGGTTTCTTCTTGGTGCGCGGACTTTTACGAAAATGAGTGTATTTTCTAAGTTTTCTTTTAAGAGGTCTTTTTAAACAGGAGTGCTAATGTCATCACTGTGTCCATCCATCTGTCTATGGATATCATATCTCTGCATTTGTTAGTCTGATTTGGAAACTTTTCTCGAGAGTTAGGAAGTCTGATCGGTGACAACGGTCATCCCGGCCTTTTGAACTTTTTCCGAACAATGACTTAGATTCTGGAGAGCTTGTACATACAGATTCTAACGGATTCAAATAGTATTATATTCCATATCATTGATTCTAAATATCAGATTGAAGAAATTTTTTCTTTCATTCGACAGATCATAACGAGGACCATTTTTCATAGGGTTTCTTTTCCAAGTAATGCACAGTTTCCCGTTAGGTACGTAAATATATTTTGCCCGATATCTCTGCTTCTAAAACTCCATTTTCAAAAGTCTCCATTTCCTCTAAAACAATACATAATTTGCTTGTTAGGAGGCACAAATGTATAACAATTTCCCAGAGATCTCTGTGTCTAAATGTCCAATTTGAAAAGAGTATTTGCGGTTTTAATTCTTTTTTATTTTTATTTTTCTATTGGAGGTTTAACGACCACCGTGAGCAACTCAATGGGCTATAAGCAGTCGCCCGTCCCTAATTTAGGGTCACTGGTTCCAGGGAAGGGAGAGAGCCAGTGCCGTAAGACAAACACAACATCCATGCCTGACCGGGATTCGAACCCGGACCCCTTACGGACGAATGATCAGAGGCCAGCGCCTGAGACCACTTCGCCACCGGGGCGGCGGTTTTAATTCTCTCCTCAACGTTAATCCCCTTATCATAATCTCCATTCTCGCAGACCGCCAACAGCCGGGCAGGATGAGACCCCCCACCATCCTTGTTCGTTCGTTCGACATATAGCATATTGGACAAGAAGTGTATCTTATGTACACAAATTTTACATTTGGCTCTGTCCTGTGGGTCTGACTATACAAATTAGGGATAACAACACATACGCAATATTGCTGTTTACTGTCAGTTCTATATACTAACAGAAAAAGGAGTTAATACCTAAGATAAAAAAATTTTCGCTTTATTCAGACGGCAATGAACTTTGATTAACACATTAAACTGAATGTTCGCTTCATAAATTTCCACAAGTGCATGAATTTTACAAAAGTATTGAGTGAATAATTTACTCATTACTTTTGCTCATTAATTTTACTCATTTTTATATTTATAACATTAGGGAAAAACGTTTTTTAATATTGTAGTAAAATAAGGAGTTTTTAAATGTATACATTGCGTTTATCACAGTAATTTGATAGTATTAGACAGTGTTAACTGTAGAAATTCTTGGCAATACAGAATTGAACCGTTGGCGTTTTCTGGACTTCATATAATGGATTTGGCAGCCGTTAGCGTTGTCTTAAAACGACAACGAAATACTCATGTATGATTATTATTCCGGGCAAGTGTAAGATACATAGGTTAGAACTCTTGGGACCCACAGCATTGCCTGTTGTTCCTTCACTCCCCTCACATTTGGGTAGCAGGTTTTTCCTTACACTGCACTAAGCCCAGATTAGTGTTCTTACCCGAGTCGGAGTTGGCAGTTACTCTTTGAAAAATTCTTTAACACCGAACATTATTCACATTGTGAAACATTTTGCCGATACTTTTGGATTTTTATGATGCATAGGTTTGTCGCTAGGTGGTGCTAACGCATATTTCCTTTCGCAACGTCAAGGTCGGAGTGAAAGCGAAAGTACTGGTCACGTGCTGTGGCTCCGCCTCAAACTTATGAATCTGAGGCTTCCACGCTATAGGGGCTTCTCACAGACACAAGGAAGTGTTTCTGTTTCTCTGAAACACTCCCTAAACTCCATTCGGGCGAACAAACGAAGCCTTCCCCACTTTGTTATGAAATCTGTGATCCAGGAAGGCGGATCAAAGCAGCTGAACGAACAGAATAATAATCACAACTAAGATATAAGGATCTCCAGAGGATTTACTAATACAACACAAACATTTATTAAATAATCAGTTAGGTTTCGACGGCGGTGGATAAATCTTCCACTAGCGTCGGTTTTCCTTAAGGATAAGATCTGACATTTGTGTAGACATGAAATCTAGGAGAGTTACTTCCGAAGAAAAATATCTAAGTCCTCGCTTTCGGCGTTGACGTTCTAGAGAGAATCTGCCTACTATTAGGTAGATTTGTATCTCTGAGAATATTCTGATTAGCATAACTGTACTTCCCTGACGTTACGAATTCAATCTTAGCCTGTGCTAAGAATTGACTAACTACAGAGGAATATCTGTTACGCAAGCAGGATTCCCTGACCGGGACCTGTACCGCTGCAACCAAGAACCCTATCTCTCCAAAGATAGTGCGCTGGCTAATCTCATCCAGAGCCTCGGACCTCCGAAACAGGAGCGTCCGTCTGCTCACAAAAAAAAGGAAAACGCTTCGCGTCCCCTTACCGCAGAACCACTCTCTCCGCTAGAAGAAAGCAGACTGACTAACAGGTTCCTTCTAAGAGACCTGCTGTCCTCATCTCCTCCGCGCTACGCATGCGCGAAGCTCCCAGCGCTGACACCGCTGATGTGGTGCTCTTCTCCGGCCTCGCCTCCCTCTTTTGACGTCACGCGCCTGCTTAATCCCTGGCGTTTGCGAGGCATACTTAACTGATGGGTTTTAATCCCCCCTTTCGTGTTTCTGCGGTCTGTCAGGTCTTTCCATTAGGAAGTGCACCCTTTGAAAAAGTAATCCTACCGCCGAAGCACATTCTTACAATATACATTGTCTTATCTACACAAAGGTGGATGGCTGGTTTTCCAGACTTTTATGTGTCTGCGCAACGCTGACAATGTACAGCGAAAGCCGCGGTATCATTGAAAATGTTATCAGTTCGTTGGAAAGGCCTCTCCCTTTCTAAGGCGTGAGAAAACTTAGATTCTTTGTCTGTGGCTCTCGACATCAGAAAATTTTTTCTCGAACCTTTTGTCGTCCTCTGTCTTACTTTTCTTTGTGTAAAAGTAGTTCATTATGTTTTAACATAATTAATATGTCCGTTCTTACAGTCGGCTTATACACTTTTAAACATCCTACACGGAAAAAATAGACTGTATGACATTTGCTACGATAAAGATTCAGTACATTATCCTCTTTTAATTAATGAACAGTTGCCGCTAGGAGCGCATATGTAAAACCTTTTTCTTGCTATCGCTGCTCCTATAGCGGTATTTGAAAAAAAAATTGGGACAAGTTGTTCTTTACCAAAAATGGTGAAGAAACTTCTTCCACATAAAAAAACAAACCGAACGACATACAGAACAAACCTGTTTTAATTTTTGGACTGAGGTACATATCGGTCTTTGATTTTTACCGCACAAAACTGCATTGCCATATTTAATGTACGAATATTAGTAAAAAAATAAAAGATGTACTCTATATACTCGCGTTTGAGCTAAAAGGTTTTGGAAGAAATTCTGTTTCCTAGTGCCGAGGCAGTCTTACACGCGAGTCATTTAAAAATATAAATAATGAAATATTTTTGAACCCAGTATACGATTTCAAGAAATGACACATCCGCAGTCCTACGGGAATCGCTGTGTCTAACACGATAATCGCAAAGCCTTATCTCATTTCAAAGTCAGCCAAGTAATTTATTTCTCCCAAAAAGGAAGTAATCCCGACCTTACTTCTCCTGCAGGACTTTGAGCATGTCACCCCTGTTTTGGGAGGGGCGCAACAAACGAATGCAAGATGTCCAAAATCCAAATCATTCTTTCACAGCGAGCGTGAGCATCTCTTCTTACGATTGCCTGCGGTACCGTTGTTATGGAAGCGCAAAGTTGTGACCTTTTCAAACAAGAAAGATGACACCGAATTTTCGGTTGTAATGAGCACGCACGTCTTTTGAATCAGTTCTGAAGCAAATTAAATTAATCAAACCTATTCAAAGTCAATGAAACCGGTTAGGAAAACAATCAACCGGTTTCACGAATGATAAAACATCTAGAAACAGAAATATTTTCTTAGTTCTACCAGCGGCTAAAAAGCATGTTACGAAAATTCAAAATGGCACACAAAAAGTTTCTCATAGCACAAGGAAGGTATCGGAGACAAATGCTTTTCAAATCGAACAGTTAAAAGAAATATGCGAAAGAAGGAAACATTATATAACTCAATGACTTCTAGAGGAAGTAATATCTAATGTAGCGAATGGCTTACAGTACAGAAGAAATTTCTCAATAGTGTTTTTAGAAGCGGCTATACAGCTGCAAACTGATGTACACAAACCCCAACTATCGACAGAACTGGGAACTACAACATTCCTCAAAAGTACATGATAAATTTCGTAGCTCAAAGTGTTCTACAAGTTAAATGGCATCCGGTGTTGAAACAATTTTTTAAATCGCACATGTGCCGCCCCGGTGGCGCAGTGGTCTAATCGATGGCCTCTGATCATTCGTCCGAAAGGGGTCCGGGTTCGAATCCCGTGACGCATGGATGTTGTGTTTGTCTTACAGCACTGGCTCTCTCCCTTCCCTGGAACCAGTGACCCTAAATTAGGGACGGGCGACCGCTTATAGCCCATTGAGTTGCTCACGGTGGTCGTTAAACCTCCAATCAAAAAAATCGCACATGTAGAAGCAGAGAAAATGCGGTGAAATTGTGCTTTATTTCGGAAAAAAATACACACACATTTTGCATAGTTAGTAGTATCTGCCCGAAGAAAAAAATTTCCAATCCGATTTTTGTCCGGCAGATATTGCTGTTAACGGAAATGTGAACTTACGCCCTCTGGTAGCAGACTAATGCGTTAAAAATTTTTTAAATGATATGAAAAACATTTCACAATAAAGAAACAGGTTTTCAAACATCTTAGAAGCAGAAATATTTACAAAAAAAAAAGATGTGCATCTACGCCCCCTGGCGAAAAAGCTATGCATTAGGTTAAGAAGAAAGTATTTTCAAAAGGTTTTCCGATGTGAGCGGTATCGGTCCACGGAAGAATTTTTTAACTCGATTTTTCAGGAGCTCAGATTTTACTGCAAATACATCAGAAGCAGAAAGTAACACTTACGCCCCCTGGGGCCAAACCATTCTTTACCAAATATTAGAAATTATATGAAAAATATTTTCCATCAAGAGCTGCATCCGATGCAGAACACATTTTTCTAATCGGAGTTTTAGAAGCAAAGATATCGGGGGAAACGCAATTTATATTTACGCCACCTAGCGGAAAGTCAATGAATTATTTGAATTTTTTTTTTAAATATATGAAAAATGTTTCGCACTGGAAACTGTCCAACATAAATGGAATTTCTAAAAATCATCTCTTAGAAGCAGAGATATCGACAAAACTAAATACACCTCTACGCCCCCTGACGGAGAATCTAATTTTGTTGCAAATACATCAGAAACAGAAGTAAACACTTACGCACCCTGGTGGCCAAAACATTCTTTACCAAATATAAGATGCTATGAACAAAGAATTTTCCATCAGGAGCTGTATCCGGTGCAAAAAGAATTTTCTAAATTGGCGTTTTAAAAACAGAGATAGCGGGGGAAACGCAGTTAAGTTTACGCCCCATAGCGGAAAGTATGAATTACTTGAAATTTTGAAATTGTATGAAAAATATTTCGCACTGGAAATTCTATCCAACAAAGAACAATTTTTTTAAATCGGTTTATTAGAAGCAGAGATATTGATAAAACTAAGATATACATCTAGGGCCCTGACGGAGAAACCACGCATTATTTTAAGAAGAAAATATTCCGAAAAGGTTTATCGACGTCAGTGGTATCGGTCCAGGAACGAAATTTTGTAATCCAGATTTTAGAAGCTCAGGTTTTGCTGCAAATGCAAAAGAAGCAGAAATTAACCCTTACGTTCCCTGGTGGCCAAACCGCTTTTTACCAAAAATTAGAAATTATATGCAACAGAATTCCCATCAGGAGCTGTATCCACTGCAGATAAAAATTTCAAATTAGAGTTTTAGAAGCAGTGATAACGGAGAAAACGCAGTTCGCTCTTACGCTCCCTAGCGGAAAATCTATGCGTAACTTGAAAAAGTTATTATACTTAAAATAGTCCTCGAAATAAATGGAATCGAGAGTAAGAGAATGTTTTCAATCGGACGTCTAGAAGCAAATATATGGAATAAAATGTATTTTGAATTCAATGTCATCTGCATTTACGCCTTCCAACGGTAAAATTGTGCATCGTAAAAAATAAAACGAAATAAAGAATTATCTTTCGCTCATTTCAAACTTCCCAAAGCAAAACAGAATTTTTCAAGTTGGACAAATAGTTATAGAGATATGGTATCCACAGGCAGTCGGACGGAAAAACAGATAACATAAGCACGATCTTTTTTACAAAAGACGTGCTAAAAACATTGCATAAGTAATGCCATGGATAGTACAGAAAGTCATTTGGTTTATGACTCAGAAGAATAAAACAGCCATGACGAATCTTTCCACGACAACGTTTATTACGTAATTTAACGGAAATGGACTTACATGAAGTATTTGACAGCGCAAATAGCGAGTAGGAATTTGAATTTTTTTAAATAGTAATAATTTTAGACATTTGAACACTTATATCAGTAGACATTATGTTTTCCAAATTCTTGAAATTTAATATCTTAAATTCGGATCACCGTTATACCAGTTTTAGATGCTGAGCTGCGGGGATCTGCGAACATACAAGGGTTAGACAAAATAATGTGAACACCTAGGAAACGAAAGTTTTACCTACCTAGTAGGTTGTGGGGCCACCTTTGGCATTCAAAACTGCCTGAATCCTTCTTGCAATGGACGCATACAAATCCTGAGGGGTGGTTAGTGGGATGTTACACCATTCTTTACCCAGAAACTGCTCCAGGTCCTTGAGAGATGCAGATGGAGGATATCGGGATTATATCCTGCTTTCCAACACAGACCACATTGGCTCGATGATGCTTAAGTCTGATGATTGGGAAGGCCAAGGAAGGTGTGAGCGTTCGTCCTCATGTTTGTCAAACCATGATTGGATATTCTTAGCTCTGTGAATTGGGGCGTTATCATCTAGATAGAGGGCATCCCCTGCAGGAAACAATTCCTGAGCCATTGGATGGACTTGATCGGCCAAAATGGTTTCATACGCACAGCCAGTCATCCGTCCTTTGAAGGTGATCAGGGGACTTGCTGAAAACCATGATATGACTGCCAAGAGCATGACAGAACCACCACCATGCTGCACTGTTGGGAGAAGACAATCTGGGTTGTACGCTTCTGGCGGTGTTCTCCACTCGTAAACAGGTCCTGTGTTGGGGAATAGTGTGTATGTGATTCATCCGTCCACATTACAAGCTTCTATGCATCGGCAGTCCACATTGTATGCTCCTGGCACCACTGCTGACGCCGTTGTGCATTCACCCGGGACACCAGAGGTTGTGCAATAGCAGCTCTGCCATGAATATCTTGTTTAGACAGTTCCCTGCGCACTGGTTTCGTTGATACTGGAGTCTGGAGATGCAGATTGAGCTCCGCATTAATTTTCGACGCTCTGGTCTTTTTATTACGGGTAACAATCCTCTTTAATGCTCTCCTGTCTCTATCAGTCAGATTCGTTTTCCGGCCGCTCTTAAAAATCCTCTTTAATGCTCTCCTGTCTCTATCAGTCAGATTCGTTTTCCGGCCGCTCTTATAAATCCTCTTTAATGCTCTCCTGTCTCTATCAGTCAGATTCGTTTTCCGGCCGCTCTTAAAAATCCTCTTTAATGCTCTATTGTCTCTATCAGTCAGATTCGTTTTCCGGCCGCTCTTAAAAATCCTCTTTAATGCTCTATTGTCTCTATCAGTCAGATTCGTTTTCCGGCCGCTCTTATAAATCCTCTGTAATGCTCTCCTGTCTCTATCAGTCAGATTCGTTTTCCGGCCGCTCTTAAAAATCCTCTTTAATGCTCTCCTGTCTCTATAAGTCAGATTCGTTTTCCGGCCGCTCTTAAAAATCCTCTTTAATGCTCTCTTGTCTCTATCAGTCAGATTCGCTTTCCGGCAGCTCTTAAAAATCCTCTTTAATGCTCTCCTGTCTCTATCAGTCAGATTCGCTTTCCGGCAGCTCTTAAAAATCCTCTTTAATGCTCTCCTGTCTCTATCAGTCAGATTCGTTTTCCGGCCGCTTTTAATTTCGCAGACGAGGTTTTGCCACGAACAAAATATGCTGAATGCTCACAAATCGCTCACATTATGCACACAGTCGCTGACATTATGCACACAATAGCTTTCGTTAGTCCCACTACCCTGGCGACTGTTGTCACGAAGGTACCAACTAGCCGGCCACCAGCAATTAGCCCTCTTTCGAAGTCCGTTAGGTCGCTCATTTTGTAGTCACCCTGAAAGAAATTTTGCAACAAGACACTTTAAATTCACTAAAACAGGACCTTGAGGTACTAAACAAAGCTATTACAACCAGAAAGAGATGGATACCTTGGCGTACTGCGACGTACGCAGCTGCGTTAAAAGTCACGCCTCTGACCGTGTTGTTCACATTATTCTGTCCAACCCCTGTATACGGTATCTGAAACTTGTTTGCTGAGCTACTAGAACTTGATTTTATTTCAGATGAAGAATCTGAGCCTGACTGATGAAGAATTGAGGTATTGCTCCCTGTATATTCATTTTTTATGTTTCTCTAGCGTGTTCTTTTTTTTTCTGTTGCTTCTCTTTTTTTTTTTAGTTTCTTTGCACCATTAATACTTTTTACATGTTCTCAACGTAAAAAGAAAAGCACAGATTTGCAATACCTGAAATTTGGTTACTTCTGTGAGGAAATCCACCTCGCATTAGACCCCCAATCGACTTTTACGAAGTTTTTCCAACAACGCGCGCCCGCACAGTGATAATTACATACAAAAATATGTTATTCCAATACTTGTGACGTAATATAGAGGTAAAGCACGTGTCAAGACGACAAATCTGCAACGATACATTCTGTCCGTGTAGCTTAGTTAGGAGAGCAACTTACTCCGGAGTGAGGAGGAGCGATTTCAATCCCCGTCATGGACAAACATGTGTTTTCATAAATATGGAAGATGTGAATCCTAAACGGATTCACATGAGTAATATGTAATATGAGTAATATGTCATATATACACCAATAAACAGATTCACATCTTCTATACTTGTGTTGTACCAATGGTGTAATCTCGTATTTCATTCGTTGATATTCTGCGCCTCCGGACAATCACTGGAACGAATTCTTAGCCTCCAGATTTGCTATATATGAATGCTGATTGCTTCGACTAGTGAATCCTGTGACGGTTATATTCAATTTAATCGGAAACGTGGTCGTTCTGAGTGGTGTAGTAGTTAGCATACATGAGCGCTATCAGGGAGACGAAATTATCAAGTTTTCGGATAATATGTGACTTAACATCCGTCATATTTACACTAATAAACGGATTCACAGCTTCCATGTTTGTATTGTACCAATAGTGTAATCTTGTATTTCATTCATTGATGTGTTTTCTCATTGGCGCCCGAACGTAAAAATGAATGTACTGGCAGTTGGATTCTTCGAAAAATGTGTAATGTTTGTTCCACATATCGTCTAGAATTAATTAAAATTCATTAATCCCTTCAAAAAAAAATTAAGAGGGAGACGATGTGACGTACTACAGAGGTAAAGCGTGAGTCAAGACGACAAATCTGAAGCGCTACATGCCGTCCGTGTAGCTTAGTTGGGAGAGCAACTTACTCCGGAGTAAGTTGCTCTCCCAAAACTTGTCCGTGTAAAAACACAAATTTGTGTTTTCACATACACCTTGGACTGAAATACTGCGCGCCGCACAGAGATCCTCATGATCGGCTCTTTGTAGAACAAAGAAAATTCGGCGTAGCAGCGGCGATGTAAAAACTATTTTACTAGTGGGTAATCCAAGAAAAAAACACTAGCTACAAGAGGTCACAAATGGTCCAAAAGAATTTCGTAGGAACTGATGGATATTGTAGAAGTTTGCCATTATCATTTTATTTCGTCTCAGCGACTTTCAGTTTGGGGAAGTCATTAGATGCTTAAGGTATGTCATGGATGGAGATCGTTTAGGCGGAAGAGGATATTTAGGCGCGTGTTATCCATCCATCAACGCTGGGCATCGCTACACGAAAATGACCAATGATTATGAAATATTACAGGGACGAAGGGATGCTTACAACCAATTAATGGGAGCACTGATCTTCCACGCTATTTACGAGCCATCCTAATCTCATTCAAAGCACCTGCTCCGACGAGAGCCTAACAGCTGAGTTTTCCCTGTTCTCAATGCACATTTTGGAACAGCTGCTCCGGACACTGTGCAAACATCATCATCGATATCCATACTCTGCCGCTTCCGGACTCAAACTGCTCAGTTTCATCGAAGTTTCTGATGGGTTATTGCTTCGAACATGAAACATTTTAAATACGCAAACATGGTCCACGGAAGAAAGCACAGCGTGCGGGTCACTGAAAGAGCAGGATTTGGGCACGTTTCTAATATATACCGATAAGCCATTACATTATAACTACCCTTAGCCTGCAGAAATGAGGGCGCTTGGAAACCGAACGGTGGCGCAAGTGAAGTTCACAGAGCAGTATATATACAACCCGAGGACCGACTTCCGGTTAGCAGGGTGTTAGTAGTCAGAATGGGAAAAGCTGCCGAATTATCGGAGTTATATAAAAGACATATTTTGATGGCACGGTGGCTCGGAACTAAGATCTCGGAAACGGCGCGACATGTTCACTTGCCGCTGTAGTGAGTACGTATCAAAAGTGGTGCACAGGTGGCCAAACGACGAGCCGTCGCCCAGCCATGTGTCGTCCGCAGCTCACTGATGACAGAGGGGAGAGGAGACTGTCGCGCTTTGTTTACAGCGCCACAGTGCGACAAATCACCCGCAGCTACAACACTGCAGATTAGGGCAATGGGGTCACAGAACACAATTCATCGCAGCCTTTTGAACCTGGGCCTGCGTAGCCGAAAACCCAGCCAGGTCCCAATGCTCACTGCAAGTCATCGCCAACAAAGCATGAAATGGGCCCAAGATAATCGAGATTGGACCGTGGATGATTGGAAGAAAGTGCCCTGGCCTTACTAATCAAGATTCCTGGTGTATCACGTAGACGGCCGAGCGAGGATACTCCGATTACCAACGGAGGCTATGGCACCTGGATGCACTGTTGGACGGAAACAAGCCGGAGGCGGCGGTGTTATGCTGTAGGAGATGATTCTTGAGACACTTTAGGCCCCATTATCGCAATACCACAATCCCTGACAGGTGTCGGGTATCTGAACATCGTTGCGGACCAAGTTCACCCCATTCATTACATTACAAACAAGATATTGCGTCATACCACACTTGCCAGAATCGTCAAGGAGTGGTTTGAGGAACTTGCTGGTGGCTTTCTGTTAATGCCGTGGCGTCCAAATTATCCTGACATGAACCCAATCGAACATTTGTGGTTCGACTTGGAAAAGCGGGTTCGCGCTAAATCACCACCAATCTGAAATGTACGGGAACTGGAGGACCTGCTGTTGACATTATAGTACCAAATACACCAGGATACCTATCGCCATCTCATGGAATCGATGCCTCACCTATTGACCACTGTTTTGTGGGCCAAATGGGGTCCTACAACTCATTAAGTAGGTGGTCATAATGTAATAGCTCATCGGTGTATGCATATACACGGAAGACACAAATTATTAGGAACACTGAATAACAATCACACAGGAGTCATCCTCACACAACTGTTACGTTGAAATGGCGTGGTAAGCAGCTCATCTCAAAGAATTCAGACATGTGAGAAGCGTAGATAGCGGAAATGTTGGTAAGACCCGTGATTTAAGCGATTTTGAAAGAGGTATGAGCTCAGGAACGGCAAATTTTCTTTGCCATGCAAGCAATCACCTCAGAAACGGCAAACCTTTTTCATATGCAAGAACTGCATCTAGGGTAAACAATAAAATACGCAATCAGCGGTTTTCCTTCGGACTAAAACCACTGGTATTTGTTCGAGGTGAACGGTGAGTGGGGAGGATTGTACAAGATAACAGACAAGCTTCGTTGCAGTCAAGTGACCGCGCAGTACAATAGCCGTATGGAGACGTGAATTTTGGTCAAGCCAGCTACACATTGGCGCAAATGGAGTATAACAGCAAACTTCTCCTCATGTATGAGTAGTCTCTTCTAGAAACCAACAAACTCGTCTGCAGTGGGCACACCACCAAAACTACACCCTCAATGAGTGGAAAGAGTTCCGATGAATAACATTTTCAGTTGACACACGCCGATGAATGAGCCAGAATATATCGTTACCAGCACGAATCGATGGAGCCCAGATACTTGGTTTTAACCGTACAAAGCAGTGGAGTCGGTGTAAAGCTCTAGGGTTTGTTTCCATAGCAACCAGTTTTTTTATTCCTTCTGGAACAGCATTTGTACTCCACGAAGTATCTTAAAGGTATCCCACTACGTTGAAAAGGTCGTTTAGGACCAAATTTCATATTTTGTAAAAATGCGTTCATTTTAAAGCCCCATTCTTTAGGATTCCAAAACTGCCTTTGTTTATTGTCTACGATGAATAGATACACAGTTATCGCAATCGGAATATCTAAACCCAGGTGTCAAATGAACGGGAAGTGACACTTGAAAGACTGGAAATTGGGAATAAATCAGGTTAGTCTTACTATTTGTGCATAAAATTATATTAGAAAATATTTTGTACAAGGTTTTACGGATCTGGCAATACTTTGGATACAATTATGTGATGCAATTTACGTTTACGAGGGTGGCAAACATAAACATACTTTTCATCTCATCAAAACTGTGTCTTTTAAACTTTAATCGCTTTTTTTGCTGGATGAGATTTTCGTCCCAAACTCTGTATGGAAAACCTAATAACTGCAAAAGGTACGTAAATAAATTGATGAAACTTGGTATACATCTTTCTTACAGTGTTGTGTATGCAATGAACTAAACGTTTTGCTGTTTATGAGTTCAAAGTTAGGTTATAGCTATTTACATTTAATATAGTGAAGAAATATGTCGAAAATTCCCACTAATGCATGTAGGAATGAGTATGTCAGCAGAGTTTAGGAACATCACTTACCTTTTAGTTCACTGCATAGATAATAGTCATGCGTGCGCACATACTTATATAAAAAAATGCCATCATATATGTGTAACTTTTTTATTTAGAGTGTTTACCGTAAACGACATATTTCCTTAAATTATTTCACAAATTTCCCAATTTCTTGAAAATTTATATTGATATTTTTGTTTTCAACGTTTACGTGCTTTTGTGTGTTAGCCTTTCTAAAAAAAAATTAGTCATTGTTGCATTTTGTTCAAAAAGTGCCCCCAACGTAGTGGGATACCTTACTTCCATTGCAGCCATGGCACACAAGTAGATGTGCTTGGCGTTTTCTACTAGGGAAGACAACTTCCAGCAGGATAATGCACCATGCTACAAGGATCCGATCGCCCACAATGGTTCCAGAATCATGACAGTGAACCCAAATTTCTAAAATTCCACCCTTACGCTGTTAAAAAGTTTGCAGGTTGCACCAAAAAGTAGTGCTACACAGGCTGCACTACTTTCGTGGGGCTACACAAGCTGCACTACTTTCGTGGAAGAAACGCAACATAAACATGTTGCAAATGAGTGCGACTTTGTGCTATTCGGGTTGGACACCATATAATGATTTTGGATTTTAAAGGGTGTCAATATGTATGCAAAGTCAACTCAACCTTAGAAACACTACGTTCATAATAAAAATTTGAAGTTGTGATTCCATCTATTGGTGTAAATTACGACAAGATTGGTAAGTTAAATAATATCCGAAAACTTTAAAATTTTATCGTCCTGGAGCGGGAATCGAACCCGCGTCTCCCGGTTTGCGTCAGAGTTTGCTAACCCCTTCACCACCCAGAACGATTAAGTCTCAAGTTTCCGAGTAACTTAAATATAGAACATCACAGGAACCGCCAGTCGAAGCAACAAGTAGGCAACGCTACGTTAAGTTGTCTTACTTCACGCTAAATGAAATCCTAGACAGCTCTCTCCCTTCCGTGCGACAAGTCGCCCTATAGACGGGTGATTGCTTATAGCCCATCGAGTTGCTCACGGTGGCCATTAAAAATTCAAACAAAACAAAAAACAAAAAAACTAGGAAAAATACCCCTTTCCTTTGGGTCTCTTTTTCGGCGCATAACTTTAACGCTAGGGGACCTATATGCAGATGTTATCAAATTCAATATATGTTTCTTTTAATATCCCTGCTTCGTGCCAATTCTTTCATAAATAAGTATGAAAGGCACCGTCTCTGTAAGAACAAATGAATAAGAAAATCAAGGAACCAATAAAATTAAAAGCCGTAAAACTTTCAATTCATTAGTTTAATCTAAAGATACATATTAGTACTTTCGGGTCACTTTGGTCCCATCTTCAGATGTGAGGTGAACATTTGAACAGTGCTGCAATTTATAGAAACCGGGGGAACTAAAAAGTCTATTTATTTGAAAGTCTCTTTATTTGTAAATCCCGTAACAAATGTTGTAATGACTATATACCATGTGATTTACTACCTGTATGGAAAAATATATTATATAATCACCCAAAGTAGACTGGACAAAACGGGGGAGCTCCACCTTATCGCTGACGTAACACACACACACATACTATGTTTACCCATGCTAATGAATTGAAAGTTTTACCGCTTTTAATTTCATTGGTTCCTTAATTTTCTTATTCATTTGTTCGTACAGAGACGGCGCCCTTTAAACTTTTTTATCAAGAATGTACGAGTGAGTGGCTTTATGTTGTGAATTCTTTTATAATTCTACAAGATGAAAGCCCATCAATAATGACGGGGAAAAATAAAATTTATGACACAGAAATTATTGCCATTTATTTATTTATTGAGTTTTTGAGTTCCACGTCAATAGATGGCGACGTTGGCTCACAGTTTTCTGAAAATTTACCGAGCAGTCGGTTATGGAATTTGATACGACGGGCTGTCTGTTTGTGTTGTGTGCAACACGTTCTTGTACACAACATTTTTCGTATACACTGACTGTGAACCCTGTATCAATTTCCCCTGTTCTTTTCCGTCAACTATTTTATCTTGACATCGTCAGATCGACGTACTCTTGGCGTTGCCACATACATAAGGCTAAACAGCCGTTCAGGTAGTGAACCAAAATTACGGGTGTAAAGTTTTTCGCAGCCGCCCCGGTGGCGCAGTGGTCTAAGCGATGGACTCTGATCATTCGTCCGAAAGGGGTCTGGGTTCGAATCCCGTACGGCAAGGATGTTGTGTTTGTCTTACGGCCTTTTGTTTGTCTTACGGCACTGGCTTTCTCCCTTCCCTGGAACCAGTGACCCTAAATTAGGGACGAGCGACTGCTTATAGCCCACTGAGTAGCTCACGGTGGTCATTAAACCTCCAACAACAAAAGTTTTTCGGCCGCCAAGGTGGCGCAGTGGTCTAAGGCGCTGGCCTCTGATCATTCGTCCGTAAGGGGTCCGCGTTCGAATCCCGGTCAGGCATAGATGTTGTGTTTGTCTTACGGCACTGGCTCTCTCCCTTCCCTGGAACCAGTGACCCTAAATTAGGGACGGGCGACTGCTTATAGCCCATTGAGTTGCTTACGGTGATCGTTAAACCTCCAATAAAAAAAAAAAAGGGGTTTTCGTATCTCTTGAGTTGATCGTGTGACGTACCGCATCTCTGACGTCATGTGAGAATGATTTGGATTAGATGACGTCACACCAGCAGCTGCGTTCTTTGTTGCTATGACAACAAAACAAAGTGGTATACGCGTGAAGGTGATGACGTCCCCTACACGAAAAGCTAAGCGTAACGTCACAAACATTTTTTTCTCGGTTGTTGCTATGACGACTTAAAAAGTGGCACGGAGGATGACGAGGGCTCTAGAAGATTATATATTAGGATACCTTTTATTACGAATATTATTTTTCATATAGTTTCTTTTCCCGGTAATGCTCAGTTTGCAAGCCAAATGCGTTTTCCCCGATATATATGTTTCTAAAAGCCCATTTTGAAACATTCGTTCTGCTTCGGAAAGAGTTCGTAATAAGAAATATTTTGAACTTAATTTTTCGTGGTGCCATTTTTCAACGAGGGGACGTAAGTTCATTTCTGATTCCGACATACTGTATTTTATTTCACATAATTCGCGGAAGCGTGAAAACCGTAGACCGTGAAACTCAGAAGAAAAAAAAGTCATTGTACAATTCGCGTGATGACCCAGCAGTCCAGAGAAATATTCAATAAAAATGTTCTTATTTTAAAAAAATAATAATAACTGTCATTTAAAGTGCCTTTGTGTTACTTGCAATTGAATAACGGGAGGGGGGATCATGAGTTTCTAGCATTATCTCAGTACTATAACTACATCTGATGGTTCCGTAGCTAGATCCCGTAGTGTGTGGCTCCGAAGTTAGATTTGCGACATCCACGAACGTGAGAGACGCAGAGCTTCCCATAGCACGTGATCGTCCGCGATAATAAAGAATGCCGTTTTTTAAGCTTTCCAACCGTAGGTTGAAGAAGCGTATATGCTCCAGCTTTGTCCGTCTGTCCGCACGATAACTGGCGTAAAAATGGGTCGATTTCGATGAAATTTTAGTATGTGGTAGGGGACCACCTAGGGTCGAACCCTATTGAAAATGTGACAAATGGGGTCAAAGGTCACGACGTAGGAGCGAGATCATTCCATTACCCTTATGCGTCATAACTTGCGTAAATATGGTTCGATTTCAATGAAAGTTTACTATATGGTAGGAGACCGCCTGGGGACGAACCTTATTCAAACTGGGTGAAGTGGGGTCAAAGGTCAGGACATAAGATCGGGATGCATTCCATTGCCCTCATGCAACATAACGTACGTAAAAATGGTTCGATTTCGATGAAATTTCAGTATGTAGTAGGGGACCACCTGGGGACGAACCCTATTGAAAATGGACAAACTGTGGGCAAAGGTCAGGACATAGGATTGCGATCCATTCCATTGTCCTTATCCCATATTATTAAGGTGGAAGTCAAGTAATTTTGCTTCCTATACTTCCAATGGAAAATCTTTTGTACACATTTCCTTCACAATTAATGTGTTCCCAAGGATGAAAATTTGAACATCGATTAAAATATTTTTTTTTTGATTGAAGGTTTAACGACCACCGTGAGCAACTCAATGGGCTATAAGCAGTCACCCGTCCCTAATTTAGGGTCAATGGTTTCAGGAAAGGGAGAGAGCCAGTGCCGTAAAACAAACACAACACCCATGCCTGACCAGGATTCGAATCCGGACCCTTTACGGACGAATGATCAGAGGCCATCGCTTAGACCACTGCGCCACCGGGGCGGCTAAAACAACTTCATATTATAACATGGAATACTTAATATTTTCTAAACCATAACCATAATTATATTAAAATTCAATAACTTTTCCTTTGGTGGTGTTGAAACCAGAGAAAAGATGGCGCGACCTGTACTTTGATGACGTCAGTGGACAATAAAATGTTGGATTGCATAATTACGGTTATGGTTAATAAAATATTAAGTATTCCAAGTTATGAAATGAAGCTGTTTTAATCGATGTTCAAATTTTCATCCTTGTGAACGCATTAATTGTCCAGAAGAAAGATGGCGCGACCTGTATTTTCACGACGTCAGTAGACAAACAAATGTTGAATTGCATAACTATGGTTATGTTTTAGAAAATATTAAGTATTGCAAGTTACAAAATGAAGATATTTTAATCGATGTTGAAATTTTCCTCCTTGGGAACGCATTAATTGTGAAGAAAATGTGTACAAAAGTTTTTCCATTGGAAGTATAGGAAGCAAAGTTACTTGACGTCCACCTTAAAGTAGCAATTCTTGTATGTATGTACGCACATTTTATTTTGAAAACGGCTCTAAGAATTTTGATGAAAGTCGTTAGCCTACCGTTTTCTGGTACTAGAAATCGATATAGCTTGATCTCGACTTTAGGGGAATGAATTCGTTTAGTGGGTTAAATAACCACCCTGAAATATAACGTTTTTAGTGATGGAGTTGTTCCATTAATGTTACCAATGCTTAGAAATCTTAAGACGTCACAATTCGCGTTTGAGAACGTTGGCGCGCGGTCACGCCATCTGTCTCTTTACGTCACGCGTTGTGTGTGGATCCTATTAAAGATTTATGACGTCACACTTTTGCGGCGGGCAGATGGTCGCGATTCCCATCTGCCTCATTACGTCACGCGTTGTGTGAGTATGTCCGTCAGCACGATAACTCGCGTAACAACCGTTGGATTTCGATGAAATTTTAGTATCTGGTAAGGGATCACCTGGGAAGGAACCCTATTTAAAGTGAACGAAATGGGGGTCAAAGGTCAGTACATAGGAGAGGGATCCATTCCACTGCTATTATGCGCCATAACTAACGTAAAAAAGGTTCGATTTCGATTAAATTTTAGTATGTGGTAGGGGACCGATGATATTCAACAAACCCGGGGACTAACCCCACCTGGGGACAAACCCTATTGAAAATGAGCGAAATTGGGTCAAAGGTCAGGACATAGAAGCGAAATCACTTTTATCGCCATTATGCGTCATAACTTACGTAAAAAATCTTTGATTTGGATGAAATGTTAGTATGTTGTATGGGCCTGCCTGGGGACGAATCCTATTGAAATGGGCGAAATGGGGTCAAAGGTTAGGACACAGGAGCGGGATTTATTCCACTGCCATTATCCTCATAACTTGAGTAATGATTTCTGGTATGTTGGAAAGCGTATTATAATCAATGCATTGCATGATTTTACTAGCTTGTCTATTAAAATGCTTGCGAGAAAGATAAAAGTAAAAGTTCATGGAAAGAAATACGAGAAAGATAAAAGTAAAAGTTCATGGAAAGAAATACGAGATTACAGCATATAATAAAAATTTTGAAGACGTCAATCCGATTTTTGGTGTAAATGTGACAACTTTTTTTAACAGATACTGTATTATCTGACTTATATATAATTTATGACTACAAAACTTGTGGTTTTGAGATAAAATAAAAATACCAGCGTTTACCACAATCAAAGGTTTATTATATATCGACTATAGTTTCGCAGAGCTATTTGGCTCGGCATCATCAGGGCGAATGAAGCGTAAACATTCAAATCATTGTGACATCATCAGAGTTCTGACGGTCATAGTTTTTGGTGAGTTGTTTCCACGCGCTTGAAAGAAATGGAGTCGACGTCATGTCGTTGACAAGCTGCGAAGAGTTCCGGTAAGACGTCAATCCGATTTTTGGTGTAAATGTGACAACTTTTTTTAACAGATACTGTATTATCTTACTTATATATAATTTATGACTACAAAACTTGTGGTTTTGAGATAAAATAAAAATACCAGCGTTTACCACAATCAAAGGTTTATTATATATCGACTATAGTTTCGCAGAGCTATTTGGCTCGGCATCATCAGGGCGAATGAAGCGTAAACATTCAAATCATTGTGACATCATCAGAGTTCTGACGGTCATAGTTTTTGGTGAGTTGTTTCCACGCGCTTGAAAGAAATGGAGTCGACGTCATGTCGTTGACAAGCTGCGAAGAGTTCCGGTATATGTGGAAAGCTTCTAATACATTCAGCTTGATAGTCGAATCAGGTTTATCAATGGGCGTAGCGTTTTCAAACAAACATTTGTGGTTATTTTCGTGACAAATGTTGGACTATAGACGACTTTTTTAGTTCACAGTTCCGTACGTAGGTCTTGTGTTCCTTCACACGGAAATTTAAAGCCCTGCGGGTCTGTCCTATATATGAAAGTCCACATTCACAAGGTATCTGATAAATTCTCCATGAATTTATGTCCTCGACGTAGTCTTTTGATCCGTAAAAATGTATCTTGTTTATGGGTTTGAAAATAACTTTGAAATTAAAACTCTTGAGGATTTTTTGAAATTCTGAAGCAAATCTGTGGAGCAAATGGGATAATCACCCAGTTCTGTCGTATTGGGTTATCTATTGGGGTGAGTGAGCAGACAGGCTTCGGTTTTTTAAATTTTTTGACAACTTTGTCTACAATGGAATCGGTATATCCTCTGTGTATAGCAATTCGTTTAAGAATCTCAAGCTCTTTCTGCAAGGAATCCTCAGTTGAGCATATATCTATTGCACGATATACGTATGCGTAGAAGGCAGAGACTTTCTGTTTCCATGGGTGATTTGATTTTGTATGTGGGGTTAAGGAAACAGCAAATTGTTATCGATAAACTGTTCTTATAAAGGATCCTTCAGAGCGTGACACAAGGACGTCAACGAATGGTAAGCAGCCATTATTTTCAGTCTCATATGTAAACTGTATATGAGGATCAATTGAATTGATAAGTTCAACTAATTTAGGTATTTCCGAATTTATGCCGTTCCAGAGAACAAAGGTATCATCTACATATCGAATCCATAAGTCAAATGTAACCAGCTGAAAGAGTTTGTCCTCAAAGTGACGCATATAGACTTCGCACAAAATAGGCGACAGTGGGCTACCCATTGCAAGGCCTTCCCCGTCTGTTGGAAAAATCTTCCACGAAAAACGAAACTGTTTTGTCTGGTACAAATTTCCACTAGTCTCAAAATATCTTCTACTTCCGGTTGGCTGAAATGAATCATTGAAAGCCAGTCTCACTGAACATCATTTCAGCCAACCGGAAGTAGAAGATATTTTGAGACTAGTGGAAATTTGTACCAGACAAAACAGTTTCGTTTTTCGTGGAAGATTTTTCCAACAGACGGGGAAGGCCTTGCAATGGGTAGCCCACTGTCGCCTATTTTATGCGAAGTCTATATGCGTCACTTTGAGGACAAACTCTTTCAGCTGGTTACATTTGACTTATGGATTCGATATGTAGATGATACCTTTGTTCTCTGGAACGGCATAAATTCGGAAATACCTAAATTAGTTGAACTTATCAATTCAATTGATCCTCATATACAGTTTACATATGAGACTGAAAATAATGGCTGCTTACCATTCGTTGACGTCCTTGTGTCACGCTCTGAATGATCCTTTATAAGAACAGTTTATCGATAACAATTTGCTGTTTCCTTACCCCCACATGCAAAATCAAATCACCCATGGAAACAGAAAGTCTCTGCCTTCTACGCATACGTATATCGTGCAATACATATATGCTCAACTGAGGATTCCTTGCAGAAAGAGCTTGAGATTCTTAAACGAATTGCTATACACAGAGGATATACCGATTCCATTATAGACAAAGCTGTCAAAAAAATTAAAAAACCGAAGCCTGTCTGCTCACTCACCCCAATAGATAACCCAATACGACAGAACTGGGTGATTATCCCATTTGCTCCACAGATTTGCTTCAGAATTTCAAAAATCCTCAAGAGTTTTAATTTCAAAGTTATTTTCAAACCCATAAACAAGATACATTTTTACGGATCAAAAGACTACGTCGAGGACATAAATTCATGGGGAATTTATCAGATACCTTGTAAATGTGGACTTTCATATATAGGACAGACCCGCAGGGCTTTAAATTTCCGTGTGAAAGAACACAAGACCTACGTACGGAACTGTGAACTAAAAAAGTCGTCTATAGCCCAACATTTGTCACGAAAATAACCACAAATTTTTGTTTGAAAACGTTACGCTCATTGATAAACCTGATTCGACTATCAAGCTGAATGTATTAGAAGCTTTCCACATATACCGGAACTCTTCGCAGCTTGTCAACGACATGACGTCGACTCCATTTCTTTCAAGCGCGTGGAAACAACTCACCAAAAACCATGACCGTCAGAACTCTGATGATGTCACAATGATTTGAATGTTTACGCTCCATTCGTCCTGATTATGCCGAGCCAATAGCTCTGCGAAACTATAGTCGATATATAATAAACCTTTGATTGTGGTAAAAGTTGGTATTTTTATATTATCTGACTTACCATCCTTGTCACATTTACACAAAAAATCGAATTGACATCTTCAAAATTTGTACCTTTCTAATTATTTATAGCGTTAAAAATACGTGCCGCACACTAATCGTTTTAGCATATTCGTAAACAGCATGGTGTCCAATTCGCGTACTGCGCAATACAGTATGCGCGCGACGCTGCCCTCGCTTCATGCGCGCGGGGGAGATGCAATATTTCTGGGTGTGCAGACTCAGTCTATCTCGGCCACCGTGACTGCAACACAATTGTGCGTGGTATCGTTTTAAAGCTCTCAACGAGAACCATTTAAATACACGAAGAACATTTCGCAGTGGTTTGAACTGAACATTTTAAAAGTTGTTTTCTTCTGAACAGGTGAACATTTTAAACAATATTGCGGTTTATCTATACAATCGTGAGTGCAAAATGACTGAGCATAGTATCGTTTTAAAGCTCTCGGTGAGATCTATTCAAATATATAAAAAATATATCGCAGTGGTTTAAACTAAAAAACTTTTATATTGTTTTCGTGTGAACGGGTTAACATTATCTACAAAGCCGCGGAATTCGCAAAATGAACGCAAACGGGAGGCAAGAGCAAGTGATGAGGAATGTAAGAAGCCCAAGAAGACAGAGCACCACTTTGGGTAATTCGTGTATCGATCTTCTTTGTGTTCGCAATGTATCCAGCATCATTTCTAAAAATTATGTAAGTTACGTTTCATGTCATACACCTGTGTTACCTATAACAAATTAAATAAACGCTTTGAAACCATGCTCGACTAGCTCATTTCAACTCTCCGATCTGCAAGTCATATGTTCCAAACTGACGGCTCAATCAGAACTGAGCCAACCTGTATTTTTTTAAAGAGGCTTATTATCCTCATCTGCATGTAAGCCGTCGACCTAAATTTATAACTTCTTTAACAGATAATCCGCGGATTATACCACGAAGATTATAGTATTTGCTACTGAATATATATATATATATATATATATATAAACCTGGTGGAAAAAATTCTTCTTTCGTCAAATAGTACTTACCACACAAAATAGTTTGCATTTATTTCTATTCAAAATAGTGCAGATTTTTTCCGCTAGGAACATGGGTACATATTTCTTATTTTTTTCGATATTCTTCTTCTACCAGTCGAATTTAAAAAAATATTTTTGTGTCAGAAAATGTACACGGTCAAAGGCATTTTGCATGAAGTTTAAAATGTTCTTAGCCCACAATTTTGCCACTAGAGGGAGTAAGTTCATATTTCTATTTAAAGAGTGTTTGCAGCAATATCTGCGCTCCAAAAATCCGTTTGAAAAATTCTTTTCAGCACGGGCACTGCTCCCCAGGAAAATATTTTGTGCCCATGTTCTGCACAAAATGCTATGAAATTTATCCTCAAGGGGGAGTAAATGCATATTAAAAAATTTTAAATTTCCGAATTTAAAATGCCTTTTTAATAAGGAATACCATTGACTTATGGAAATATTTTGCACATATCCTTATTTTTTTTTCGGAGTTCATATTTCCTACGCTATGTGGTGTTAATGTGTAAGTTTTTTTTTTTTTTTTTTTTTTTTTAAAATCAGTGCAACTCTTTTTAAGCATTCTATTGCAATCTTTTATATTGTACGCTTTTTGCTATGGCAGAGATTTGAAACGTTATTCTTTTTATATAGTGCACAATTTTCTCTCTAGGGAAGTATGCAAAAAAGATTGTGTTTTTCTTTTCTTTCTACTACTTCTTGTAAATAATGCATTTGAGAAAAATTTTACGTTGCGTAGCTTTAATTAAAAAAAATATTTTTTTCTTCGTAGCTCACTGTTATGTTGCCATAGGGTGTTTCTTAGAGTATTTGTGATTCCAAATTCTCTTGGAAAATCATTTCTTGGTAGAATACCACTCGTGTAGAGTATATTTTGCTTCCAGTATTTTCTTCAAATGATGCAAGCTTTCCTTCTACGAGTCTAAAGCCATATATCACGTTTTCTTTCATCTCACCTCTTCAAATTTCGCGATTTGATTTATTTCTTACTTGGAATATATTCTGCTATGAAGAGCATTTTGCGATTTTTCATAACGTAAATATCTGTTGCTATCGAGCATGAGTAGCAATTACTTCTTGAGAATGTTGTACCTATTCAAGGAAGCCAGTTGAAGAAAGAAATTGCAGCTGGTTCCCCTCATTATGAAGAAAACCTCTTATATTTTGTGTTTTAACCAATGCGAAGTTTTTCCAATAGGTAAGTGCATTCTATTTTTTGCTCAATTTGCTTTAAAATTCTGCTCTGAAAAATTATTTTCTTGTCGGAAAGGATTCAAAAGACGTGCTCATTACACCCGAGAATTCGGTATCATCTTTCTTGCTTTTTTTTTTTTTTTTTTTTTCACATGATTCTGTGATGAGAAAATATCCTCAAATAGTGAAAAGCCGAATAATACTTGTTGAAGTTGGGGAACTTGTCAGTAGTTCTAACAAAGTGAAAGAATGACAAACTCTGAAGCAATGAATGAAGGGAGGGAGGAAGTGATCGAAAATTAAAAGCCGGGAACGCAGATAATGGTAAATAAAAAATAAAAGGCCACAAAAGTACGGTTTGATGAAGCACGGAAAAAGTAGAGAAAGTTAGAGAGGGAGGACAAAATAGATTAATCGGAGAAGGATTGGGACTCACTTTTCAAAGGCATAAGAAGTGCAGAGTGAATTATATGGAAGATTGCGAAAAAAAATCAGACAAGGACGGCGTTGAATTGAGAATAGATAAAGCGATGGACATAAGCAGAAAATATAGATAAACTTATAGATGGAAAGAGCCAATGATAGGAAACTTTTTGGAGAAATAAAACGGAAAATCGAGAAAGACAGAAATTACAAAATAGAAAATTTATAGAAATTTCGATAACAAACGTAATGAGAGAGAAAACGACAAAAATAGAACATTTATAGAAAATCTGAAAGAAAAGGGACGCGAAAAAATGCATTTATAGAAACTTTAAAAGCAACGGGAAAGAGAGAGAGAGCCAATGAAATTGTAAATTTGGAGAAATACCACGAGAAATGAGGAGAAACAGAGACGACAAAATAGATAATTTATAGAAATTCCGAAAAGAATGGTAGAGAAAGAGAGACGAAAAAAAAAAATAGTAGATAAAATCTGAAAGGAAAGGGAGAGAGACTTAAAACACATCATTTAAAAAAAATTTGAAAGCAAAGTGAGAGGGACAGACAACCAATGAAATGGAAAGTTTGGAGACATAACACGGGGTATATAGGAGGACAGTGACGGTAAAGTAGAAAATTTATATAAGTTTCAAAATGAAAGATAGACGAGAGAGAGAGAGAGAGAGAGAGAACGAAAAATACATCTGCAAAAGTCTGCAAGGAAAGAGCGGGGAACAGAGAGCAAATGAAATGGAAGATCTGGAGAAATAATAAAAAGAAGGGAGCAAGAGATGATTAAATGGAAAATCTTGAGAAATAATTAAAGGCAGGACTCTCAGCGATTATAAAATGAAAAATTTGGAGAAGTAAAGAAATGGAAATATAAATAGAACTGGTGAAATTGGTAGTGGGAGAGCAGTAAAGAAGAGGAAGAGATAGACGGTTCGAAAGGGGCCATAGTGAATAAAATACATGGTGAAACTGGAGATAAGAGAGATAAACGAAAAGGTGAGGTAGGAAGAGACAACAAAGTGATAGGGAAATGCAAAGAAGTGAAAAAGAAAGTGAAGAGATATCGTCAGAACAGGAATGGAGAGAAGTAATGAGCGAGAAAGGGAATGCGAGTGACAGAAGCAAAGCAACAGGATAATCTAGCTGGAAGGAGTAACGGGTAATACATTATGTACATAGAAAGAAAGAACAGGGTAAAAAATTACAGTAGAAAAAGAAGAGAAACATGAAAAATCTAAAAACAAGGAAGAATTAAAATGATGTACCAAGGAAGAAAAGGGGCTGAAGAGCTGATGACTGAAATACAAATGAAAGATGTAAGTTCGGATAGCCAATCGAAGGGCAGATAGTAAAAACTATGACAGACAAAAAATTCGATTCAGAGATGAGGTAAAAGAGAAGAAGTAATGGAAGTCGCAGTAAAAAAGGAGAAGATAAAAATGGATGGAGGCGAAACAGAAATATGCGAAGTAATAGCAATCGATGCTTGGCGTGAAAAGCGTGTATTTCAATGTTTATGTACTAGCACTTTTGACACTTTTTTCTATGGATGGGAAAAAAACAGAGCCAGAATCTGATTCCAAGTTTTAATAAAGGCTCTAATTAGTTTCCTTTTCCAACTTGGCATGGGGATCATTAACTTCTTTTTGACAAATCATAAAGTTTACCGAGATTTCTTTTCATTTCGCAACCTCAAGACGCTCATTACGGAGAATTCTCCCCAGCGTTAGTTATGAGCCTGATTATTTCCTTTTATTGATTTTTTTTCTTCTTTTTTGAATACCAGAGCAATTGAAACCGAAAATTTTGCTGATTTCGGCGAGACTTACGCTCTCTGAAGTGTGTCCTGCGTCACACTCATATTTAGAGGTGAAACACGGCCTGAATAAATCGCGGCTTCACCTTCATTGTGTAGGTCACGTTTCGGAAATAATGTTCCACTGTAAGCAATGGCAGTTGCAAGAATTTTCTGTTCCCAAATATAGCTCCTTTTCATTGAGTAGTTACAAGACGAGTAGAAAAGTGTACTAGAGAAGCATCAGTATTGAGACTAGGAGGGAAGTGAATGAATGATAGGTGGAAACGGAACTAATGAGAAATTCAAAGGAATTACAAATGGTTTCGTCAAGGAATATTTCCCAGCTACGTCCTCAAAGCAATTGACAAAGGAAAGGATAATTATCATCTTTGAAATATTCTTTATTTTCTAACGCAGAAAAATGGAAGAAATCGTTAACATGATGCACAGAATTCATATCAAATAAAAATTAATTGCTATATTGTTTTTAAGGAATATGTTAGTCCACAAGGCATTATATTCTTGTCTACGCATAAGTTCCTACCACCAGCATAGCGTAGTTGGTTAAGCAGCTATACACTGGAAAGAGGACGTTTCTGATGGGTGTCCGAACCCCGGTCCTGTCTGCGGTTTTTCTGGGGTTTTCCGCAGACTCCCTGGGCTTGGGGACGCGATTGCGTAAATGGTTCCACCTGAAGTCTGCCCCAGACGAGCTTTGTCCCTGGACCTTCCTTCCTCAGGATGCCTGGGTTTACCAGATGAATGTCGATACGCTGGTAGTACAACACTGTAAGACGAATGAAATCTGATGTCGCATGGCTTCAGGCACCCACGGGACTTTTACCCATGGTTGTTGTTGATGATGATAATAAGTTTCTGCGGGTTGTAAAAGCAATACGGTTGATTTTCAGACTTTCATACAATGAGGGTGCATTGGCAACACTACGTCAAACGACACTTGTTGGCATACAGTCCACACGCGCGGTTAGTTGAGCTATAAAACTCGCAACTGATAAGTCGGTGTCTGTTGTTTATGATTAATCTCAAGTTAACCGCGGCAGCAGAGCGAGAGTGGGTCCATTTGGCATATGGTGAGAAAGCTGTAGGTACAGGCAGGTGTCTTGAATGGTTTGTGAAGTTCAGAAAGGATGACAAAAGCATGGAGGATAAGCAGCGTAGAGGACGTCCGAAGGAGATGCATAGCGCAGATTCGCAAGCTCTTCTGGGTGAAGATGCCTCCCAGTTGACCTCAGAACTGGCAAAGCACTTAGGTGTGAATCAGTTTACTATAGTTAGACAGTTGTGTGCCATGGGAAAGACCCAACCAGTGGGAAAGTGGGTCTTACGCGAGAAAACGCTCGAAATTTACGGATAGACTTAATAGCAGGCATGATTAGCGATATGCACCGGACTTAATAAAAAGCCAGGCCCCGCCTGACTTCCTTCCATCACGCGTTCTTCCCCACTTGCAAATAATGCATGGCTTCCTCTGGAGAAACAAAGCAGTTCTAATGAGCTGAGTGTACGCCAGTAGTGAACAGAATATAACGCAGAGTCACGTGATGTTTCTCGTACAAATTCCTCCCACAGATGAGATTTAGGCATCACAACAGAGTTCAGTTACAAATATGTAAACGCATTCCCTCTTCCACACTTAAAAATGGTAGCCCGGATCTCCAAATATGTAAACAAATACTTCGACTTTCATCTACATTGTAGCAACGAATCATCCCAGAAGCTCGGTCGTCTGGTTTCCCGAAACTGCAAATTCTGTTGTAAATATTTCTCGTAGAGCAAAGTCCACGCACACGATCGTATCAGAATAATAACACCTCCCCCGGAATCACAGTGTACCCGTCCAGGCACGTCACAGACTGCACGTGACAAGGTTGACCACTCGGAGATATAAGTGGCCGGCCAAAACAGATGAGCCCCAGCGTGTCATGTGAGCACAATGGGCACAGATAGTGATTTGATGGACGTTCAAAAAGAAATACTCCAAGGGTGGAATCACCTCACAAACAGAAGACCTCGTGGGCTGTCCGCGAGGTCCTGTAATAAGGGTGCACCAAGAATGGGCCGCTGGCACACCAAATACCTCCCGACGTCATAACTCTGGAGCTGCAAAGGTCATCAACCCCAGTGGAGTGCGTCGCCTCCGTCAACTAGTAAAGGACAGTCGACGTACAACAGTGTAGCAATTGATGACGCAAATGAACGCTGGGGCACCCAGTTACGTGTCCTCGATAACAATCGAGCGAACCCTGTTACGCATGGGTCTCCGGAGTCGACTCTGCATCGAGACGCCCATGTTAATTCAGGTCCATCGGCAACGACGCGTGCAGTTCGCATGGGACTACCTTCATTGGACAGTGGAAGAGTGGAAAAAGGTTACCTTCTGCAGTGAATCGTGGTTTCTACTCCACAGAATTGATGAGCGGTGGCGAATACGGCGTCAGACACACGAGGATCAGCACCCGGACAAGCTTGTCGGTCAAATACAGGCCGACGGTGGCAGTGTGTATGTCTTGCGGATGATTCCCTGATATGACCTAAAACCGCTGGTACCACTGGATGGGTCCCTGAACTCTTATGGCTACCTAAACGTCCTCAATCACCACTTGTATCCCTTCATGTCGGACGTTTACCCTGGTGCTGATGATGCCTACCAACATGACCATGCGCCGTGCCACGTCGCTAAGGGGATGCGTGACTTGTTCCTGGAACACGACAGCGATGTCTCCATTCTCCCTTGGCCGGTGAAATCGCCCGACCTCAACCCCATAGAGCACTTGTGGGACTATTTGGATCTACAGGTTCGACGTGCCGATCCACAACCACGTCATCTCCAAGACGTCCGTGCTCTGCTGCAGTCCGAATGGGCACGTGTGCCTGGACAACCTTTTTGGCCCTCACTGTGTTCATGCCACGTCGCTGTCATCCATGCCAAGGATATTTATTCGTATTATTAGGTAGGTGGTTACATTATTTTGATACGAGTGTGTATTTTAGTAGTTAAAACCAACTTGGTGAAAACTCAATTTGATTTCAACCTTTACAGAAATAAACTGTCTTTTTCAGGTAGATTCTCATCTTACTGCCTGGCTTGTCAATTTCAGTTGTAATTAATCAACCCATCTGGTGGCTGATGAACTTTTGTGCGTTTTGTTTTACAAAGTGATCTTCGCCATCTGATTATTCAACAAATCAATCTTTTCATTTTGTGAGTCGAAACATTTTTTTTATCCGAGAGAAAAATGGTAAACCTTTCAAGTGCAGGCCCGACCCGACTCAGCCCTTTGTGTGTGGGGGTGTGGTTGTGTGTGCACACATAAGTGCAAAAGTTAAGATACAAGAGAAAAAGTTGATATTTCAAACAGAAATGTATGGATCGAAATGGAATTTTTACATATGTAACACATCACATTGTAACTATGATAATGGGGGGGGGAAAGGCTACACATTCAATGTTCTCGGAACATATGTTGACTCGCAGACACAAATGCGAATTCATTCTTCATGAATTTACAGTTTGTGCTAGCATATGCATTTAATTTTGGATATCGATATCCTTGTTTCCTCGATTCGATGTCAGTCATACACTAATCATAAAAAAAAAAAAAAAAATAGTTGCACCCAGTAGGAAGCAACCGACAGGAATGAAACTTGATGGGTAGGTTTGACATCGTGAGACATGCAGATGATTCAAGTATCACGCTCGGCCAGCAAGGAGAGGTCGTTAGGCTGTGCCTGATCGGCTATATAAGGTCGTTCCGTTGTGCGTGCTTGCCATTCTGACTCGTGCTGTTGTGTTAATTGCATCCTTTGCAAGTGAATTTATGAGTCGGAGAAAAATTGGGAGGCAATTCGAGAAGTTGGAGGAGTTCGAGAGGGCCGCATCGTCGGGCTCCGAGAAGCGAGATGATCTTATCGCCGTATTGCGCGCCATACCGGTCGCGCGGATATCCCCATAGCACCGTATTGGCCGCGGTGGATAAAACAAAGCACGCAGCGGCAACAGGAAGGATCTGGAAGCCTTAGACGAACCACGGAGAGGAAGGACCGACGGGTTGTACGACATGCGCCGAGTGACCCAACAGCCACGATTGCTGATATTCAGCGCGCAGCGGTGCCCTCCACGCATCGTCCAATTAGTGCCAACACCATTGGCAGACAGCTTCACGCTGTAGGACTACACGCACGCAGACCGTTACGACGACTGCCCTTAACACTATTGCATAGTCTCCAAAGACTGCATTGGTGTCGTGCCAGACTGTCAAGGAGACACTCAGAATGGCAGCCGGTGATCTTCAGTGACGACCAACAAATCCGTGTGTGGAGGCACCGTGGTCAGTGCCAAGATCAACGGTTTGTTGTCGAGCATTAAACGTCCAGAAGACCTGGTGCCACTGTGTGGGCTGCAATTGCCTACCCTGCCACATTACCTTTGGTGTTCATTACAGGCACTTTGAGAGACCAACGTTACATTAATGAGGTCCTGCAACCAGTGGCTCTACCTTTTCTGAACACTCACGCCGGTGTGATTTACCAACAGAACAACGCTCGTCCGCGTACTGCTGCTGTCAAGAGTACTCTCCTTCAAGGCACTAAAAATCTGCCATGGCCAGCCGCATCGCCAGACTTATCGCCGATTAAAAATGCGTGGGATTCAATTGGACACACTATCCACGCTTCGTCGCTCCTACCGCACAATCTGTAGTAACTGTGTAAGAAGATTCAAGCTGCATGAGATGGCTTATGAACCTCTACAACTCCATGCCGAGACGTCTGGCATGCTGTGTGAGCAAACATGGCGGCCCGACGTCATACTGAGAAACACTACTTATTGGTGTGTAGCTCAATAAATATTGCCCGTACCAGTCTCAATGTTTAATCATTTATTGTTCCTGTTAACCTTTATCTTCCTCCCGAATAGCACTGCAATGCGACACGACCTTCTGGATGCAACTATCTTTTCTTTTGACGATGAGTGTATATAATGAAAGGGAAAATTAACTTGTGCCCGGGCCCTGACAATTCATCCGAGATGGGTCTGCGTTTGAATTCCAACGAGACATTGACGATCTGTTTGTCTTACGGCACTGGATCTCTCCTTTCTCCTGAATAAGTTCGCCTAAATTTGGGAAGGGAGACTTCTTATTAAGCTCAAATTCTTTATGAGTTAAGGAAAATTTAAATCATGAATATTTTAAGCTTAAATAAGGAATGTTTTGGGGCCACAATATGTGTTGTAAAATTTCACGAAGAGTATTTGATCAACGATCTCCAACATTAATCACGATACACCTTCGTTATGCAGTTTACGGAGCTCATCGAGAGCGACTGATGTATTACATAGTTTTAACGTCATAGTTACTGTGCACTTTCTTTTTTCTTTAAGGGTTTTACGACCACTGTGAGCAACTCAATTGGCTCACAGTGGTCGTAAAATCCTTAAAGGAAAAAAGCTGCCGTCCGTCCGTAATTTAAGGTAACTGGTTCCAGAGAAGGGAGAGAGCCAGTGCCTTAAGACAAACAAAACATCCGTGCCTCGCGGGATTCGAACCCAGCCCATCTCGGATGAATGGTCAGGATTAACTTGATCCCGGGGCCATAAGTTCTCCGAGGCTTAAGTTAATTTTCGCTTTCACTATATATCAGTTGTTTAACTGACATCGAGGAAACAAGGTTACCCAAAATTATGTAGGCATAAAAGCAAACTGTAAATTGCTTTGTGAATCGTTCAGTGCTGTACTTGTATTTTTATATAATTTATTTATTTAGAGCATCCGAAGTAAAGCCAAACTACTGGATAATTAAGTTCCATGGTATATTACATGCAATTTTACAACTTCTAACTTGCGGAAAACAGTCAAATTTACTAATTTGCTAATAGTGGCTATTATATTTATAAATAAGAGTACACGTGACACTTTCACCAAATAATAAAAAAAAATAAATGCCAAAAGCAGCTCTGTCCCAGTAGAGCTAATAATATAAATTTCCATGTACTAAAAATCATTACGACCTATATTTTCACATTTACTCAGTACTTAACCGTACCTAATCCCTCAGCTAAACAGGAATACGCAATTCTCATGTCATGCAGAAGTGACAGATTTTATAATAATTTTATAGTGAAATTTAGGAGTTCAAAATCCTAATTTCACTATAAATTTTGAATGAAAAATTAAATACAGTTAATAAGGTAGATGAATTAACCAGATACACTTGGCAAGCAAAATGAAGAACATTTTGTTTCCTGAATATGATGTACATAATAATGCTTTCTCTCTCACATTTCCGGGGAGTAGACATTAACGAGAAGCACTAACATTCTTATATTATGATGAAAATATGAATAGGAGTAAGGCAATGTGCTTTATTCTTTCCTTATTCACATTGAGAAAATTTCCACAATTGTTGAAATCCAGGCCAACCGTAAAGAATTATAACGGACACGGGCAGGACCGGGCTTTAAATGTTCTGGCTGTGGCTGGACCCCGGTCTTAAAAAAGGAGTCCGTGCTCATCTGTAGTGAGGCCAATGTATGGATGCAAGTTACTAACAACAAGACTGCTTGTGAATCATGTACACCCCACAATGCTGTGCCTCCACCCGGAGGGGAATGGGTTCTTCAGGACTACAATGCTTGTGAACCATATACACTTACAATATTTTGCCTCCAGCCACAGGGGAATGGGTTCTTCAGGACGATAATGCTTGCGAACCATGTACACTTACAATATTTTGCCTCCACCCATAGGGGAATGGGTTCTTCAGGACGATAATGCTTGTGAACCATTGTACACTTACAATATTTTGCCTCCACCCACAAGGGAATGGGTGCTTCAGGAAGTTAATCTTGTGAACCATCCACCCAAAGAGGAATAGGTTTTTCAAGACGATAATGCTTGTGAACCAATATTTTGCCTCCACCCACAGGGAAATGGGTTCTTCAGGACAATAATGGGACATGTCATCAGGCCCACCTCGTGCAGGAATGGCTTGAGAAACAGTGTTTGTATGAAACTTCTCTAATGGTCGTCAAATTACCCTGTCTTGAACCCAACTGAACATCTGTGGAATGTTATATAATAGGGCAAGTGAGGCAGGCAGCAAGCCAGCCTGTATCAGATAAGAAATATGGCGGCAATACAAACAGCTTGGATACGGTTGCTTGGTTTGTTCACCTTTATGGCGCAGTGGCCATGTAAAGTTTGAATACAGATCCCTACACAACCGTACAAACTCCTAGTGGAGTCAATGCCAAGCCGGATGGCAGTCGTACTGGGAAGGATGGCCCTACAAAGTATTTGGCAGGTAGTCGTAATTCAGTGATACTTTCAAGACTATGCCTGAAAGGTCAACACCAACCTATCTGGGACGATGTTACTATGTTACATACGCCGACTACCTAATCTTCTGTCCACTTGACAGAAAGATTATTGATACATAAACATAGAGCAGAATATTGTAACGACGATACCCCTATCACTATACCGTTACCATGGAAATTGCTTTGTAACTACTACAGCGAAAGAGACAATACCGGCAATAACCCGAGCTCCAATGAAACGATATGATTATGTAATGAACATGTGCATGCCAAAACATACTGTTTCGTCAATGTGCTTACTATATACATATATATATATTTACCCTCCCAAGGCATAACGCAACCACACTATCTGATGACGGGTCCACAGTGGACTTGAAAGTGCTAATGGACTTGAAAGTGCTAATGTCCATAGTGGACTTGAAAGTGCTAATTTATATATATTTTAACTATAATTTTTAAAATCGTGTAAAGACGGCAAACTGTGTTTTTAATATTCTTCAGCAGGAATAAATTGACTTCCTATGGTTTGAGGTAAATTTCTGCCTTAGTCGTCCAGTGATCTGAGGCGATAGCTACTGATCATTTGTCAGAAATGGGCAAAGGCTGGATACCTGAACGAGGGGCGGACGGCCTGTCATGCTGCACTGTCTCTGCACCTTTCCTGGTACCAATGCCCCGAAATTAATAATGAGAGACTGCTTATAGCCCTTAGAGTTGCCGATGGTGGACTTTATGCCCGAAATCACTTTTTTTATTTCTATTATTATAGTTATAAAAAGGTTTAAATTAAGTACAACGTAGAAACATAAAATAATTAATTATGAAATCTATTTTTGGAGGAAATTCACTAACGGTATAATTAATTGTTTCTCTTGGCTTCAAACTTCGCCAACACTTGATTTTCTCAGTGCTGCCCCCTGTCTAAGTGCATGTGAATCAACATTTCTGGACTGATCATCTTTCGTTTCGTTAAAAAAGAAATTCAGTCGATATCCTGAGTTTCACAATTACGATTTCCCCAATCTATTTCTTACTGGCATAAAAAATAATCTCTTTCGACTGGTGTCCAGGGGTTGATACTTTTCCTTTTTTTATACTGTCGAAAAATGATTAAATACTGAAGGCACTCTTGACATCTTACTGAGAGTCCCGTCAACGCTTATACATTATTGAATATCACCCGCATGTGCCATATTACTGTTTCGAGACTTATAACATAACCCTTCTTCGTGTGAGAGATTGGTCTTACGTCTAAAACCACGACTGTTGACCTAAATGAGAATACGATGCAATAGTTGCACGGGATTAAAGCTTTACGGCCAGACGAAACATATACAGAAGTCAAACTTACGATAACCTTTGATTGGTCCAGCAATATTTGATGAAATCCAACATATAGCACTGTGAGTTTTATTCTTCACATACACTCACGGAAAATGAAATTAGCGCACCTAGAAGAAAACATGCTACAACCGCGAAACTTTGCAAATAGCTAGAGCGCGTGCTGGTATGCAGATGATCACACGTTTGGTGTGAGTGCGCAGGACCGCACACCCTGTGGTGGTGCTGCAAGCACGAATAGGAAGCCTTATAAACACGTTTGGTGTGAGTGCGCAGGACCGCACACCCTGTGGTGGTGCTGCAAGCACGAATAGGAAGCCTTATAAACAGGCGTGTAGTCGGTGCCCCATGAAAACAAAAAGCCCCAGCCAACGCAAGCAAGAGTACAGAATGACAAGAATGCCAGGTAGACGTCAGAGACGTCGATTTACGCAACTTACGGATTTTAAGAGAAGCCTGATTATCGGGCTGAAAACCGCAGGGTGATCAAGGCTCCGTATATCCTGCACAGGGATCGTTCTGAACTTCTGACCATACCGTCCGACTGTGTCGGGAGCAGTGGACACGTGACGGCAATGCCACACGGCGGAGCAGCTCCGGACGGACCTGAAAGTACCACCGGTAGAGAGGATCGACGGATCCCACGGAGACCTGGTACATTATACAGGCAGATGTAGCGGCTCTTGCATGCCTGCTCTTGCATGCTGGCTACGTGTGCAGTAGTACCAGTACCAGGCCAGAGCGACGTGGAACACCACAGATTGGCGACGTGGTGTGGTGTTTAGCGATGAGTGCTCCTTCGTTTTGGGGACAGAGGATCATTGTGTCCGGGTGTGGAGGTTCCCGGGTCAACGGCACAATCCCAACCTCGCAATCGAGCGCAACACATCCCCCACTGCAGGCATTATTGTCTGGGGAGCCATTGCCTACGATAACCGCTCAGCTCTAGTAATGGCACGTGTATCATTGACAGGCCAGCGGTATGTGAATGAGATCCTATGGCCCCATGTGCCCCGATTCCTTGCCGGAATTCCAGGTGCACTATACTAGCAGGATAATTCCCAGGATGCCTACGTTATGTCCAGACACTTCCATGGCCTGCCCTTTCCCGGGACATGTCCCCTATCGAGCATGTATACGGTATCACGTTAAGTTTGTAAAGACCAGTTGAAACGCCAGCTGCCGCCGTGCCGTAGTATCTGGGATTTGGAGCACACCGTCCAACACGTGTGGGCCAGTCTGCGGCAGGACAACATCAAGCGTCTATTCGCCTCCATGCCGGACCATATTGCAGCATGTATCGCAGCACGAGGCGGTGCGACGCGCTATTGAAGGTGACCGGACTGCATGATACAGAGCCCTCTGTAATTGTCCTGCAGCTCTGTTTTTGCCATCATATGCATCATTCATCTGCATCATTATGTCCATAAAATTTCAGTTCAATCTGATGCTACCTTCTTGGTGCGCAAATTCCGTTGTCCGTGAGTGTATAATGCCTTAATTATCTGTCGTATAATCTATCTCAACAACGATCGAACATCTCCACACACACACACACACACACACACACACACACACACACAGCAACTGCTGTATCGTTCTTTTTATCTAACGTTCTTATCACATTCATACGTCACTCTCTCTGACCTCAAAAGTGTTGCCAACCTCATTCATGCGAGATAGAAAGTATCACGTTAAGTTTGTAAAGTGCAAAAGAGAAAAAACTTTAATTTACATAGGAAAAGGAACTGAAAATGAAAGTTAAATTAGAATATACGTCACAGACTTTTAAAAAGCATTTTAAGAAATGAAATTCGATATCCATAACTATGGAAATTTTGGTTTTGTACGAATCAGGAAGCACGTTCTAAAATCAAGTTCTTTCAGAGTTATAAGAGCTTCAGTACTGATAAGTAATGTTATAGTTGCTCACATCTTATTGTTCTTAACAAAAGCCTCATTTTATTCCCGACAACGGAATCGCTGAGGCTTCAGAAACATTACTGCGTTAATTCCGTTGTAATAATGCGTTTGTAATCACGTGATCGAAATTTTCTTGTGAGCCGTGCGGTGCAAGAGCAATAACAAATCGCCACTTGACTCCTAAGAGGAGAAGAAGGCGAAATGAAGAAATAAGGGCTTGGGTATTGAACACTGCGACCCAGTGACAGATTAAGACAAAACTAAAAGTTTTTACATTATCCATTTTTCCTGCAAACTCCTTTCATTAGATAAGTTTTCTTCCTCTCTTTTTCATCCCTCTCCTTCTGAAGTAGACAGGCATCCATGAGGGTTTTTCTTCCCTACAAAAAAAAAATGGGGGAGGGAAAATGACGACGTATCAATCTATTTCCGGATCGATATATCTCGTGTCCTTTGTTCTCATCCGAATTTTGCAAGAAGGGACAAAGAAAATTAATTTTTTTTTCTGTTGCGTCAATTTTTCAACGTTCTCTGTTTCTGGTTCCGACGAGGCTTAGAAAACACTGGGGGGATCAGGCTAAAAAAGGAAAGAAATAAAAGAAGTTTCGCTGCCAAAGCAATTCTTTTCCTGTAATCACGTTGCCACTGATTTTCTCCTTATGGTACAAAGCTAAGAAGGGGCGAGATAACCAGCATGATTCTTTTCCGTCTTGCGCTTCTATTTTGCAGTGTCGGTAGCTCAAGAATCATCCCGAAATTACAGAGGATTTTTAATCATGTCATTTGGCGCACTTGAATAGGATCTCTTTCTTTTGAGTGAGGAGATGAAGCTTGTGGAATTTCAGTAACAGAGAAAGATAAAACTGTAGCAGCCGGTTTTTTTTTTTTTTTTTTTTTTTTTTTTTCCCCTCCTTTTAGGGCTCTTTAACCATCCGAGCAATTGATTTGTAAGCAGATATTAAAAGCAATGATTTTAGTAAGGTATTTTTTGCCGCTTTGGGAGAAAGTATTGCGTTAATCTCAAGATTAGAAATGAAAAAGACATATACTGGGAAAAAGCATCCTTCCCAGACTCATCCGAGACATTCGCGAAATTTTTCATCGTAAAATAGAAACTGTTTTTACGTTTAAAAAAGCAATGAATTAGAAGTGCCAATGAAAAACAGAAAAAAAAAACAGGCGCGAAAATCAGTGAGAAAATTAGCGCATTTCTTAAATAAGAACTCTCCACGTAAATTGGAGAAATCAGATTTGAAGACTTTTTTGGTTTAAAGGTCTTACAGAAGTGTCAAACTACACGATCGATTCACATTATTGTGACCACCAGCTAATATCCAGAGTAACCGCTGTGTGCAGCGCGGACAGCAGCTAGACGGGCTGGAAGTGACTCAATGAGGTGCTGGAAGGTGTTCACAGATATTTGGAGCCATGATGACTGCAGTGCATCTGACAGCTGCTGGAGGGTGCATGGTGGAGCAGTCCCACAGATGCTCAATTGGGTTTAAGTATGGGAAATTAGGGGCCCAGGGAAGTACTTTGAAGTCTTCACCGTACTCTTCCAACCATTCTCGGATATTTCTAGCTGTGTGAAGCGTCGCATTGTCGTGCTGAAAGAACACATCCGCCCCAGGAAAGACAATCAGCATGTATGGGTGCACGTGGTCTGCAAGGATGGATTCATAACGAATTCGGTCCATAGTGCCTTCTACAGGTATGAGTGGACCCAGGGAATGCCACGAAAACTTTCCCCAGACCATAACACTGCCCCAACCAGCTTGCGTTCTTCAGCAGTAGTTGAAGAGTGCTTGTTCTCCGATGTTTCGTTCCTTATACGCCAACGTCCATCAGTTCGATGAAGCAGAAAACGTGACTCATCGGAGAACGCAATCCTTTGCCTATCAGTAGAGGTCCAATTCCGATACTGACGTGCAAATGTAAGCCTTTTCTGCCGATGCAACTTCATTAGCATAGGTGCAGTGACCATCCGTCTGCACCGGGGCCCCATACGCAGCATGGTTCACTAAACTATCGTTTTAGGGACACTTCCGGTAGCCCCCTGGTTCATTCGACCAGTGAGTTGCTCCACTGTAGCGTGTCGATCGGCCCTCACGCCCCTTCGAAGCCGACGTTCACCTCTCATATCAATGACACGTGGTGTTCCGCAGTTTCCAAGTCGCTTATTCGCAATGGTGCCATTTCGCCAGTCACGATACACTTTAACCACAGCATCACGCGAACAGTACACAAACTGCGCTGTTTCAGAAATACTGCCACCCTTGGCCCGAAAGCCGATAACAATTAACCCTTTTTGTAAATCTGATAAATCGCACCTTTTATCCATGACAGCAGGGAGTGATATGTTTTCAGATTGCCTACAGCACACCTTATATACCCTCCAAGCCAGCTCACTACACGTGCTTTCTTTCATTGGCTACGAGCTGTTGACGTCAAAATTAGGAGGTGGTCAGAATATTGTGACCCGACTGTGTATTTAAAAGCCAGCACTTTTGAAAGAATCTGTACTGGAACGCACGGCATGGGACCCGCTAGAAGAAGAAAAAAAGCAAATGGCATAAAACATTTCTTAGGATGAGATATGCAAATTATTACGTACAAATTTCCAGTGAGAGGCCGCGTGCACACGAAATCTATAAAAGAGAACAGACAGCGAACTCAGAAACTCAAATCCAAAAACATAAGGCAGACGGCGATACCGAGTTGTTGACATTGACATCCGTGTTACACAAGAAGAAGCTTCTCCACGCTTGCTATAGAAGGCACTATGACCGGAGATGCTGCATCATAAATATACTGAATGATCACTGGAATTTTACGACTTACCTAATACTACGTAAGTCCGTCTTTAGCTGTCAGAACAGCAGGTATCCAACGTGGCATCGATTCGATAAAATGCGGACAACAGTTGGGTGATAAAGCTGTGTGTAATGCGGCCTTCAATGCAGGTATGAAGATAAATGGTGTATCCCGACGCCTGATATGCCGTTCCATAGTACCCCACATGTGCTGAACGGGAATGATATCGGGGAAGTTCAAAGGCCTGTCGATATGCTCGACGGCTGAACTGTGTTCCTCAAACCCTTCCTGCACAACATTGGACTTGTGGCTCAGCGCATTGTCATCTTGGAAGACACCGTCGCCGTTCGGAATGCTGGAACTCTGTTCCTCAAACAATTCCTGTATAACATTGGACCTGTGGCTCAGCGCATTATCATCTTATCTTGGAAGACACCGTCACCGTTCGGAATGCTGTAACTCTGTTCCTCAAACCATTCCTGCACAACATTGGACCTGTGTCTCAGCGCATTGTCATCTTGGAAGACACCGTCGCCGTTCGGAATGCTGGAACTCTGTTCCTCAAACAATTCCTGTATAACATTGGACCTGTGGCTCAGCGCATTATCATCTTATCTTGGAAGACACCGTCACCGTTCGGAATGCTGTAACTCTGTTCCTCAAACCATTCCTGCACAACATTGGACCTGTGTCTCAGCGCATTGTCATCTTGGAAGACACCGTGGCCGTTGGAAATGCTGGAACCCTGTTCCTCAAACCATTCCTGCACAACATTGGACCCGTGGCTCAGCGCATTATCATCTTGGAAGACACCGTCGCCGTTGGGAATGCTGAAACTCTTTTCCTCAAAGCAATCCTGCACAACATTGGAACTGTGGCTCAGCGCATTATCATCTTGGAAGACACCGTCACCGTTGGGAATGCTGGATGTTCCTCAAAACATTCCTGCACAACATTGGACCTGTGGCTCAGCGCATTATCATCTTGGAAGACACCGTCGCCGTTGGGAATGCTGGAACTCTGTTCCTCAAACCAATCCTGCACAACATTGGACCTGTGGCTCAGGGCATTATCATCTTGGAAGACACCGTCGCCGTTGGGAATGCTGAAACACTTTTCCTCAAACCAATCCTGCACAACATGGGACCCGTGTCTCAACGCATTGTTATCTTGGAAGACACTGTCGCCATTCGCGAGAAAGTGCAAATCTGCTGGGTGTACAAAGTCAGCAAGTAATTCACGATAGTGATCATCAATCATACGTTGTTCCACGTGCATCAAGCGTCCAAGTTCGCGCTATGTAAATTTAAACTAGCCCCACACCATACGGCCTTCGACACCGGCTTGCACTGTGGATACCATGCAGGGTATATCGAGTGTCCCATGTTGTTTGCGTCATATACGTACACAACCATCCACGGAGTGGGGTAAAAAACGCAATTCCACAGAGCAGCACACTTTATTCCCGTCATCCGACGTCCAGCTTACATGAACTTTGCACCAGGTAAGTCTCTTGCGCCGATGAACAGTGGTTAGGACAGGATCTCCTCGGGGTCGTCTGCTGTTATAGCCCATACGTGGGACGCTGGGTCATTGACAGATATTGTTCCAGGTTGACCTCTGTTATATTGAGTAGAACTGCTGAACAGTTCTAAGTCTCTTCCCCTGTACGAGTTGTCGGATTCGACGCTCACCCCTCACATCAACCTTTCGCTGTCCACTGTTGTTTGGCCTACGGATCGTTGTTTCACTTATCACGCCAGCCCTAATACACTTTAACAACGGGGGTTAGCAAACAACCCACCAGTTCTGACGTTTGGAAAATCCAGGGCCCGCTCTGTCAGCTCCCACAATCTGTCCTTTCTCAAAGTCCGGTAAAATCCTTCGGTTCACCTATCACAGTCAGAATTTTCCTACCTACTGCTCCACTCACACCTTACATGTGCTACGTCAGTCGACTAATCACACCCTCTCAGAGATCACGTGGTCAACGGCCCGCATTTACTTTTGATAGGGGTAGTCACAATTCAGTGATCTCTCGGTGTACACTTCAGAATAAGAGTTACATGATTATGAGATTTTCTTCATTTAATGGCGTTACACAAATACTCAACATTCGCCGAGCTTTAGCACTGCGGTAAACATTATATCGTCCAATATTTTCGGCTTTTTTTTCTTGATTGGGGGTTTAACGACCACCGTGAGCAACTGAGTGGGCTAGAAACAGTCGCCCGTACCTAATTTAGGTGGTTTGACATCTATGCCTCACCGGGATTCGAACCCGGACCCATTTCAGACGAATGATCGGAAGCCATCGCTTAGACCACTGCGCCACCGGGCTGGCTTCTTTCAGCTTTGTATATTGCTGTTTTATGCTCTAGAAAATAAGCTCAGACGAAGCCTCTCAGCGGAGTCAGATAGTTCAGCGAATATTGAGTATTTGTGTTTACGCCGTTAAAGGAAGAAAAGTTTAGACTTGGGTGTTATAGAGAACATTCATTTGACTATCAGTGGGATATTATTGGTGTACAGTGCATAAAAATTAGCTTTCTTACCCAACACAGGTGGCGACACCGTCTACGTTACTTTTTCACAGAGAAATTACCATTTCCCGTATAGATTGTCACGTCTGCTTTTTGCGTAGAGTGCTGGTTTTACGTGCTGAAAGACCTTCAGTGAAGCATAGCAGCTGTTTCATTAAAACACTTTTCAAGTGCGTTCTCGGCTGTGGAAAGCATGGGACAGCAGTGAAACATAAACAGCATGCGCGCATGAATAACCGAACTGAGGATTTTTTCTTTTTTTTTTTGATTGGAGGTTTAACGACCACCGTGAGCAACTCAATGGGCTATAAGCAGTTGCCCGTCCCTAATTTAAGGTCACTGGTTTCAGGGAAGGGAGAGAGCCAGTGCCGTAAGACAAACACAACATCCATGCCTCACCGGGATTCGAACCCGGACCCCGTTCGGACGAATGATCAGAGGCCATCGCTTAGACCACTGCGCCACCGGGGCGGCAACTGAGGATTTTAAGACAAATCGTAAGCTGCTACTAAGATGTCAGAACCAACAGACATAACGATGATGTCATTAAGGGTAAACAAAAGCTTTTGCCGTTTTAAGGAGAAAGGAGATAGGAACAATTAGGAAACCGGTACACATTTATTCTACGAAACATTGGCCCTTTGCATCAATGGCCTTTTGCCATTTTTCTAACAACAAATGAATGCCCCTGTGATAGAAGGACTCTGGTTTTGAGCTGAAGAACTCATTGACGAAATTTTTCACCTCTGGAACTGTGGTGAACCGCTGTTGGGCTTACGGCATGTTGCATAGAGCGAAACAGATGAAAGTATGAGGGTGTAATATCCGGGGAGCAAGACGGGTGCGGTAAAACCTCTTAGTGTTACTGTTCAAGGGTTGATTTCGTGCTGGCACCTACATGTGGTCTGGCATTATCATGTAACAGGATGACCGGGCGCCGTCCTTTACCTGTCCATGTGCGTTTTTGCTCGATTGCGGCGTTCAGTTTCATCAAATGATCGCTATATCGTTGTGCAGTGATTGGTTCACCCGGTTTCAACGGTTCGAAGTACAGCACTCCGTGCATATCCCACCACACACACACACAACAACACCTTTTTCCCGTGGATATTCTGTTCCGCAGTGGATGTTGATTGCTGGCCTGAGTGGACCCAGGATCGCTTGCATACGGGGTTGTCGCAATAAACCCATTTTTCTATCCCCGGTGACAAATTTCCACAAAACATTCTTCCCTTTGAAACCTCATCAGCAACGGCATGCAGATGCCCAATCGTTGACCAATATTACGCTTCGTTAAAGTATACTTAATCCACTTACCAATCTTCTGGATATTCCTAAGACCTGTAGACGCCGTACAACCGTCGATTAGCCACTTTCAAACGTTTCGCCAGTTACCAGTTCGCTTGTGCGGCATCCTCTTGCAAAACAGAGATTCCAGCTTCTCGTCTGCAAGTTCCTACGGTCTACCTGCACGTGAATTGTCTTCCAAGCTTAGATCACCTTTTTGAAACCTAGTAAACCATTCTCGACGCGTCCGCTCACCCATAACCGTTTCGCCATAAGCCTGACATATTGAACCGTATGCTTCACTCGTATTTTCCCTAAATTAAACATGAATAACAAACAGTGCCGCAAATTAACTTTATCGACCACCATGCTTGGCTTCATGTACGAACTGACAGCACTGATCGGCGGCCGGTTAGACCCTACAGCGTCCGCTAGCGGGTGCGGCTGAAACATTAGCATACCCCTAATAATATCGTCATTATTTTTTTTTATCCTAACCCACCGCAAGATTGACGTCGTATCGCCCGGTCAGATGATTTTTGATTCCACATATTTTGCAAACATACCATGTATTAATTCCGTGCTATCCACTGACCAGTTACATTTCTTTTTCCGCATTATTTGAAGATTCGGAGTAAGTGATTCATCGAAGCATGTAGCTTCCTAAATGGGCTTTGCGTGGTACACAACAGTCACTCGTTCCAGAGACACAACCAATAGCACAGTTCGTTGATATAGCTCTAAATACCCATTCACACTGCACTAGCAGCGTCCAAGGCAACATGCAGCAGCAAGATAATGCTCGTCAACAGTGTGATTAGCAATGGGCTCTCTATTTCATGATAATAAGACCGTTGGAGTGGAAGACACCGTGTTATGTTCCTTCACATCACAAGAAGACACCCCTACCGAATTTCCAGATGTGAGGTTCTTGGCTTTTGAAAAACGTCTCAAACGTAGTCTGCAACGGCACATTTTAGACTATGGAGGTTCTTCCAAAATTAAAATCCAAAACCCATCCCAACTAGTACGCAAAAAAAGCATTTAAAAGCATTTTAAGAATGTAATCAGCAGTTTCCTTAAGCCTAAAGTCAGGGCCTAATTTAGAGATGGTAAGGCCCTAAACTACGGGAAGCTGTGGAGGACCTGTTTGGCGATAACAAAGACTCTGTAAGAAATGAACTTAACAAGAATGCAGCCAAGATACATAACACAATTCCCTAGAGTGATGGGGAAATGGTTGCCTCAACAGAACATTGAGGATACGCCTTTAAATCGTTTATTTTTTAATTGTAGGTATAACGATCACCTTGAGCAACTCAAAGGCCTAACAGCAGTCTCCCGTCCCTAATTTAGGGCCACTGGCTCCAGGGAAGGGAAATATCAAGTTCATATGACAAACACGCCATCCATGCCTCAGCTGACATTTGAACCCAGACCCATTTCGGACAAATAGCGTTTAATTATGGCGCTTCAAGGCAGTTGTTAAAAGAAAGTAATACTGCAGATTCGTTCTCAGTGAGTAGAGTGGCAACGTATTTAACCGGCTGCAACGAATTAACTCGGGGTTAACAAAATGGTCTGAACTCAAGCCCAACGAGTAAATTCACTGTCTAAGAAGTGGGCCGAACGCTACTGGAACGAATTCATTCAGGATATGTTTAGTGGTCCCAAAGCTGCTCGTACGAGTTATCTTGAAGACTAGAGCATCGAAAAAAGTTGTTTTTGACCTGAGATGTGTTATTTAGATTGGTCATTCAGGCGTATGATTGACACCAATCCCTTCTGACACATTAACTGATAAAGGACTATGGCAGGGGAGATGAATTTAAGAAAGGAGATAAAATACATTTGAGTAACTTTTTTTATGCATAGTGTTCGTTTTAGGTAGACTGGCCCTTCCTTGTCATGATTTAGGTCATGGAATAGTAAATATATGACTAAAAGGGGGAGCTATGGTGACCTATGGCATGTTTACTTTTGCGGCGGCCGAGATGAGAGGGGGTAAAGATAAATTATTTTGCTGCAGCTTTCGTAAAACACCGTCGCCCTCTGAACATTTCTGTTTGGAGAAAGCAAAAAATTTTGGGCACCGTTTAGTTCAAGCACAAAGCATCAGCCGCTTAAAGGGTTAATTTGAGAGGCCCCTTCAGTCGGATTTCGGCCCGGCTCGAATTATCTCTAGGTTAGAGATAAACTTGGTTATGCATCGCTCATGTTCGAAAGAAAAAAAAAATTGAGTCATACTTGTTGTAGGACACTATGTGGACAAAGGTTATTGGACATCCCCACGCAGGCGGAAATAGTGTGCTCCCGCAGCAGACACGTGGTCGATAAAGTATAAAAACGACAACGGGAATACGCTCAGATCAGTCTCTGATAAAATTGGCTAGAAGGAGAGAGCTCTCCCAGTTTGAAAAGGGCTTAATAATAAACTGCTCAATTGGAGATATGAGCATAAGAAGCATTGCTGATATGCTTCTTATGCTCATATCTCCAAATTTTATGGTCTTTGTCATCAACAAGAGGAAGAAGACGGGACACTGCAGGTATTTAGCTCGTCCTGGAATACCGGCGAAACCTCAACCCAGGTACCGGAAGGTGCTACGGAGAGAGATCCGGAAAACCAGGTCACGACCAATGCACGCAGTAGCACATGTGTTCCGAATGGCTACAGATGTTATGGTCTCCACAAAGATACTTCGAAGAGAGGTTCATGCACTCAGGTATTATGGCCGAGCAGCCGTCCATAAGCCTCGCATCGCAAAAACCAATAAAGCTACGCGGCTACGATGGTGTAAATAGCATAAAAATTGGACATTGAAGCAATGGTGGCAGGTTTTATGGAGCGACGAATCTCGCTTCACATTATTCCGATCGGATGGACATGTCTGGGTTTGGCAGTTACCCGGAGAACATCTGCTTCCGGAGTTTACAGTGCCGACTATGCAGCACGGATACGGTGGAGTTATGGTATGGGGATGTTTCAGCCGGTACGGTGTGGTTCCACTGGTGGTTATTCATAGCAACATTAACTCTATGCTGTATAGAGACATCCTGGATAATTCAATGCTCCCAACGTTGTGGCAGTTCTACTCGGCCATGACTGACACGACGATTGTTTCTTTCAGGACGACAATGCCATTTGTCATGTTTCCAAGGTTACAATGGAGTGGTATGAGGAAATTCATATCTCGCAGATGGCCTGCTTATAGCCCGGATCACAATTCCATTGAACATCTATGGAATGAACTTGGTCTGGACCAACATGACCTTCTTCATTGAGAGAGTTGGTTGATGTACGCAAGGCGGAATGGATAAATATCCCGATATCCGTAGTCCATGGATTTGTGGATAGTTTACCTCGAAGGGTGGCTGCTGTAACCTCTGCAAATGAAGTGCTACCCGCTGCTGATGTAAATACAATACTGTTTTTTTCTATTTACTTACAGTGTTCAATCACTTTGTTCCACATGATGTATTAACATCGCGCTAAATACACATTTACGGCATCGAGTCATTAGAAAAACCTGGGAAACCAATGGGAAATTTTGACGATACTACAGATACGAAATAAATTTTCTTAATCAACTACATAGCAGAGGAGATAACACACCTAATACAAGCATACATTTACGTTATATTAGGCAAAGCTGGAAAACCAACGGAAATTTTATGAAAATTAGGAAAAGCGGGAAACCATTGGAAAGTTTATGAAAATTGGGAAAAGCTGGGACACCAATGATAATCCCACTAGAGAAAATTAGGAAAATTATAATTTTCATAAATTAGAAATTTTATGAAAATTAGAAAAAGCTGGGAAACCAATAATAACCCCACTGGAAACCAATGATAATCCCACTAGAGCAAAATTTAAGAAAATTAGGAAAATAATTTTATGAAAACTGGAAAATTTTGAAATCCACTCTGAAAATTAGGAAAATTATTATCATAAATTAGGAATTTTATGAAAATTAGAAAAAACTGGGAAACCAATGGAAATTTTATGGGACATTCTGTATCGAGTTATTATGAAAAGCTGGGAAACCAATGGTAAATTTTGACGATACTACGGATACGAAATGAATTTTCCCAATCAGCTACAGTGCAGAGGAGATATCACACGTAACACAAGCATACATTTAACGTCACCTTACTTAGCTGAAAAAATTTTCATCAACTGGTAAACATGTGAATAATCGTGGTCATGTGATGCCGTCTATCAAGTTTCAAATTTATTTTACAATCCAACTTAAAACTAAGATATGGAACAAAATGTAAAATAGTGTGTAATTAGTGTTTAGTAATTAGTTTTTAATTTATGTAAAATGACTTTTTGTGCTGGAAAGAAATTTTTTGTACAAAAAGAGCACTAGCACTTTTTTTCCAAGACATATAAAAAAACATTGCGCGCGTGCGTGCGTATGTGTGTTACATTGATACAGACAGAAATATCGGTAAAAGTTAATCTCATTTTGATCACCTCTCGCAGTGGCGAAAGGACACTGCCTCATATTTTTTACGAACATTTTTTTCTTTAGAATACGGAAACCATCCTATTAGTTTTCGAGTTGCTTTTATCCCGTTTGTTTTCTTGTTTAGCTCCTGTACTCCGATGTGGTGATTGAACCATCAAATGCAACCCTCCGGTAGGAGGTCATCTTCCGATTCAGATTACATGCCAACTATAATCAGTTTTCCTTGAGCAGCTTCCTCCTCTATTACCGTTCAGGAGATTTCTAAGTGGCTTGTTCCTGTTCCAGGATTTTCTTTTCTCTCATGACGGCGACTAAACAACTTCTTTCTAGAATTTTATATCCTTCATATTAGAATGGGAAACATTTATTCACCGAGAGCATAGTGAAAAACAGACGGAGAAAGAAATCTTCATAAAGCTAAAAGAAGCATGTTGGTTTTTATTAGACATTTGTTGCTGAAATCCACGAGTACAATGCGCGGTGTCTTAACTTTTACTTTTTAAATCGTCACAAAACGTAATCTGTTATACGGAAAGGTTATTATTATGCGGATTCTCCAATTAATAAATAAGTGAATCGATGGACAAAAATGTAAAGCAACACTTTAATTCCCAGTACAAAAATATTATTTATGCATTTTTCATATTTTTTAATCTGATGCCTTCTCTTCTCCCTAAAATAAAGTGTCCTTAAAATCTGGGTGACGTAAAATTGAAAACATTCTTGACGTAGTTTTTACATCTCCAGATCGGAAACCTTATTTCCCCCTTAAAGTGTCCCTGAAAGCTTGATGACGTAAAATCGAAAACATTATTGATGGATTGTTTGCATTTTTAGATCTGAAGTCTTCTTTCCGCCTTAAAATGTCCCTAAAATCTTGGTGACGTAAAATCCTGTTTGTCTGATAATCTTTTTCCTACACTACATGTCGTCTGTGAAGAACAGTATACGAGGTCCATAACAAAAATGCTGCACACGTTAATCTAAAGCAGATGATGCAATCGAGAAAATGATTGCGTCATGTGAAGGTCAGACTGTCAGCAACGCAGTGGTGTCAGAACGATGCGCTATCCTTTTTTGCGTGGACGTTGGAGGGTTTGGAAATGGAAGCCTGCAGCTCCTCAAGTCAAGTCACGGCGTTAGACTAGCGCTTGTACATGAAAATAAAAACTCTGCGGGGAAAAACTCCGACATGCCTTGCAAGAAAATTTGATTTGTGGGGAAAGCGCTCTTGATCGAAGCACAATCTCTTCCTGAGGACCAAGTAGAGACCCAAAATTCGTCAAAATCGCCCCAACTTGTTGGAAGCGGTAACGATTTTGCTGCATGACAACGCATCGTGTCATGGCGCAGCATCGGTACAGGGACTGTTGTCGAAATATGGCTGGAAAATTGTATCCCATCCACTATACAGCCCTGATCTCAGCCCACCAGACTTTGATCATTTCTCAAAGTTAAAAAAACAGCTCCGTGGCGTCCGCTACGAATAGCTGGACTAACTGTCATTGGACGTGGCCCGAGTAATACGACAGCTGAACAAAGATGGCGTACTACGGGGCATCCAGGACCTACCTCACCGCTGGCAAGCTGTCATTAGCAGCGGAGGTGTGTACATTGAACGGCAATAAGGTAAGTTTACTCTGTTACTTCACACTTTCCTCAAAAATGGACAGTGCGTAGAACTTTTGTTAGAACCCTCGTATCGAAATCAAATGCGATCAGCTTCGTAATATTCAAATTAAAAGCTGTAAAATATTTATTAAATATATTGGATTGTCTGTAACTATTACTTTAGAGATTTAACTCCAATTTAGTGCTTCACTGGTGGCTTAAATCGGATCTTGACACAAAAGTTTCTTTGCCGAATGAGTTTCAGTCGTTCGTATCAGCTAAAAACAGTTACATTCCCATAACAGAAAGTTTCTGGTCAGTATGTGATAGATACCATGGTGGCACAAAATCTTCTGCACAAGGCCACTAAGCAAAATAACTACTAGATGCGATAAAAAATAAAAAAACTTGCACAGCTAGTAATTAAAAAATAGGTAGAACAGAACTGACAATCTCATACACAGTCGTATCAGATTATGACCACCCCCGGAATCACAGTGTACCCACCCAGGCGCGTTACAGAGTGCACGTGACAAAGTAAACCACTCGAAGATAGAAGCGGCCAGCCAGGGCAGATGAGCCATAGTGCGTGACGTGAGTACAATGGGCAGAGGTAGTGATTTGGCGGACGTTCAAAAAGGAATGATCATCGGCTACTACGTCAAGGGTAGAAGCATCTCAAACAGCAGGCCGTCCCGGTGGCGCAGTGGTCTAAACAATGACTTATAACATTCGTCCGTGAAGGGTCCGGGTTCGAATTCCGGTGGGTCATGGATGTTGTTTTTGTCTTACGACGACACTGGCTGACTCCCTTCCCTGGAACCAGTGACCCTAAATTAGGGGCTGGCGGCTGCTTATATCCTGGTCAGTCCTTCCATGATTCCGCGTGCTAAACGAGCATAACGCCTTATGTTTTTGAATACTTGATTACGTTCGCATCTATTCGTTATTGTAGAGTCAAATCACCACGTTCAAATTGTTCTACCGTTCTATTATTCAGTTTGTAGTTAGCTGTCTACCTTCCTTGAGAAAGCCATCTGGTTGATGTGCGAAAGCTTGGAAACATTTATTTCTATTTTACGACAAGAAATTTCGGATCACTAGTATAGTTACACTATTTAAGTACAGTTGGTGTATTGTTCTTTTTTTTTGTTCCTTTCCATTGAGTTGCTCACGGTGGTCTTTAAACCCCAAACAAACAGAAACAGCAGACTCCGTGGGTTGTTCGCGAAGTGCTATGGTAAAGCTGCACCAAGAGCTGCACCAAGTACATACCGCTGGCACACCGAGTACCTCCCAACGTCATGACTGTGGATCTTCAAAGGCCATCGACCCCAGAGGACAACGTCGCCTCCATCGACTGGTAAAGGGCAATCGAGGCACAATAATGCAGCAATTGACCACGCAAATGAACGCTGGGGCACGCAGGTACCTGACTCCGATAACAGTAGAGCGTAGATTAATGTAATATATATTTAATGTCCCCATTTCTAAATAAATAAATTGCTGTAAAACACGATGTGAATGACTAGCGTAGTGTCCAAAGGTAGCACCTTTATTCCAAATAGCACTACAAGTTAAAAATACATACAGTTAAAAACCACATTAGCACTTTCGAACTCGCTTCGAGTTAGTCATCAGATGTAAAACCGACAAAATGGAATGCGAAGCACCTTATATACAAGACTTACTGTTGCCAAATCATAAAATGTAAAAAGTTATTAAAATAGAAGATTAACTAAAGTCCAGGTGACGTATCAAAGCACCTGTGCAGAGCACCAAAATATTTGAATGTTTAAAGGGACCCAGCAAAAATACAAGTGTTGGGAAACTACTTGACACCAGCTGGCAGTGATGGGTCACTGCTGGCTGAAATCCGCTGTTCAGGGCCCGGTAGCGGTCCGTTGGTGGCAGCCATTGATGGCCCTGCAGCATCGAAGTGAATTGCATACCACCAAGCAAGTGCTACTAGTGGCCCGTAGCCGGCAACCGATACGACTCTAACACCAGGTGAAAGCAACGCAACTGCGCATGCGCGAAAGCAGCACGGGCTGTCTCTTTCGTGGTACCAGTTAGTTGAATACGACGCTATCGTCATTGTGTTATTTTAGTGGGTGTTAAGAAAAAAAACCATATGTAGAAAAGCGAATTAATTTCATAATGAAATGACACGTCGACGAAGATATCAGATTAAGCCATGAAGTACTAGATTACAGCCATGAAATACACCTACTCCATTCCTTGAATAACAAGAAATAATTTCTGTGTAATTTTTTGTTTTAACATACACTTAAACCACTTCAAACAAAAGTCCTGAAAAAACATTAAAAAAACGTCATGTTGGAAAAAAAAAAAAAAGAATTATACGCGTACAAAATGTATCAATTATTTGAAAAAAAGCAACGCTATGTGGATATAATGTACTCATCCATGGGTTGAATACACAAGACTGAAGGAATTCACTTCTAAAAATAACGAGAAATAAAATAAAATATCTTTCCTCTTTAAAACAAATGTAGCTTTGGACAGCGGAAAGGAAAGATACAACGTTAAAAATTTAACAGAATGCGACATTAACGGGTAAATATATTAATTCAACAGTCTCCTTTCAAGTCGACAAGAACAGCACGAAACTTTGGAAAGCGCCTTTAAGTTGGTACACTCGTTAAAAATGAGTGAAGTTCTCTTAAGGTATAAAAAAAACAAAAACAATAGTTACGTTGAAAAATAAATTTGTGAATTATATGAAACTGACATTTATGAAAAATATCTCGCAATATTGTAAAATTAAAAAGAGAACTATTCGTTACACATTCCGCAGGAAGAGGTTCAGCTTCAAGCAGACGCTAGTGCGGGCAAATCAGTCCCGTTGGTAGAGTGTCCGCTTCCCACACAGACAGTCCTTAGTTCGTTTCCACCCAGATCCAAACGGAGTTTTTCAGGACCAGTTGAGAAAATTTCCCCAGCGCAGAAATGTAATGTAGAAGTTTTGTAAGGCGGGAAAAAAGTAGTTGTAGCTTTGGGAAACTGCGGTTACCCTTTATTTAATTTTTTATAGCTATTACTGAGAAATTGGCGGACACGATTCGGCAAGCCATCAGTTACGCCACGTGATTGCCGGCTGCCTATGCCGGGAAACTAGCGGACCACTTTAGGCTAGCCATCATTTATGGCACGTGCTTGCAGTGCTGCTGGAGGGCCACTTGTAGCAGCTACTGCATGTGATGGATAACTAATGGCCCTGTTCGGGCATATGACAACTGATGGAGGTGCCACTGTTGGCCCGAACTGCTGGTCCATGTGGTGGCCGCAGAGACATTTTATTGACGGCTGGGTGGCAACAACATAGTGCTGGGCCAACGCTGGTAGTGCTGGCAGGCAGACGTGACCCAGTGCCAACCCAGCAAAACTGTTTTTGCTGGGAAATACGCGCGTTTCTTGATTAATCCGGTTCAGGTGTGGTAAATAATTATTTCAAAGCCTGTGAAGTGTACCCTGGAACTTCTTCATTAGCGACTCCTGGAGAGCAATCACTTGTATATATCGGCTCAACCCAACGGAGGTTACAGACCAGGATTCAGGAGCACAAATACTCTATTAACAAGTTAGTAAAATCATGCAATGCATTGATTATGATACGCTTTCCAAACACCAGGAATCATTACTCAACTTATTACTCAAGTTATGAGGAAAATGGCTGTGGAATAAATCTTGTTCGTGTGCCCTGACCTTTGACGCCATTTCGATAATATAAAACAGAACCGATTCAGTATACCTCCGGAAGAACAAGATATAGTTTTGTCGCACACGAAGCATTTTGACGTAAGTTATGACGCATAAGGGCGACGGAATGGCTCTCGATCAAACGTCCTTCCCTTGACCCCATTTCGCCCATGTTCTATAGGGTTCCTCCCCAGGTTATCCCCTACGTAAGCGAAAAAAATAGCTCCACATCTACTGCGTTATCTCGGCTGACTACATCCGTCACTGATTTTCCTCTCTGGGAACAAACAGCTATTCTATAGAGAGCTTGCTTATTTTTCACAGCTCGAATCAGTGATGTAAAAAAGAAGTTCAAGGGTATATTTCACAGGCTTGGAAATCATTACTCACCACACCTGAACCGGATTAATTAAAAAGCGTGCGTATTTCCTTTAAACATTCAAATATTTTGGTGCTCTTCACATGTGCTTTGATACGTCACCTGGACTTCAGTCACTCTTCTATATTTAAATACCTTTTTTCATTTTATGATTTGGCAACAGTAAATCTTGTATGTAGTGTGCTTCACATTCCATTTTGTCAGTTCTACATCTGATGACGAAATCGAAGCGAGTACGAAAGTGCTAATGTGGTTTCTGACTGTATATATTTCTAACTTATAGTGTCATTTGGATTAAAGGTGCAACCTCTGGCCACTGTCACTATGCTAGTCATTCTCATCGTGTTTTACAGAAACTTATTTATTTAGTCATATGTAGCACGAATCCTCATTCATTATTAGTCCCTATTTATATCTACTGACCTGAGAAAGCAACTGCTTAGAAAACGTATATTACAAGGATGTAAATTTCCAATCACTACATTAGTCAATATTTTTAAACTTTGTTTTCATAGCGTGGGTGAAATCAGGTGTTTTGTACTAATTTCGGGGTGCTGAATTCAAATATGACTGTAAACACTCTCCATCACGTACAGTTTTTTGTGTATGAAAATTTGCTATATTTCCAGATACATATATACAATGCAAAATGTACGCGTTATAGCTTCACATTGTAATGTATTACAGCTTTGCACGTGTTTTGTTTACGCTTTCCAACCGTAGCTTGAAGAAGCGTATATGCTCCAGCTTTGTCCGTCCGTCTGTCTGTCGGCACGATAACTCGCGTAAAAATGGTTCGATTTCCATGAAATTTTAGTATGTGGTAGGGGACCACCTGGGAACGAATCTTATTGAAAATGGACGAAATGGAGTCAAAGGTCACGGCATAGGAGCCAGATCCATTCCATCGCCCTTATGCGTTATAACTTGCGTAAATATGGTTCGATGTCGATGAAATTTTAGCATATTGTAGGGGACCACCTGGGAATCACCCCTATTGAAAATGGGTGAAGTGGGATCAAAGGTCACGGTATAGGAGCGGGACCCATTCCATTGCCCTTATGCGTCATAACTTGCATAAATATGGTTCGACGTCGATTACATTTTAGTATATTGTAGGGGACTACCTGGAAATGAACCCTATTGAAAATGGGTGAAGTGGGGTCAAAGGTCAGGACATAGGAGCGGGATGCATTCCATTGTCTTTATGCGTCATAACGTGCGTAAGAATGATTCGATTTCGATGAAAATTTATTATGTGGTAGGGGACCACCTGAAGACGATCTTATGACGTCACAATCTTGCGCTTGATATGTTGGTGCGCGGTCACGCCATCTTTCTCATTGGGGGCCGCCGGTGGCCTGGTGGGCAACGTTCGTGACTGCCGCGAAAAGGACCTCAGGTTCGATCCCACACAGGTATGAACGCTCAATTCACTAAATATCCGCCGTGCGTCGGATGGGCACGTTAAGCCGTCGAACACCGGGTACTGGCCATCCGATAATAAATAAGGGCGTCATCCTCCCCCTTTCTGCTTCGCTTCCGTGTCACTTTCCTATCGGGCAATCTAGCCCAAATCTCCTAGCTTCCTATTTCTAAGGGTTGTTTAAGACCTGGTGTCAGACACTCCGTTCCTAAAATCATCTACATATGATCATGATCTGTATCATTACGTCACGCGTTGTGTGTGGATCCTATTAAAGTTTTATGATGTCACACTCTTGCGGGCAGATGGTCGCGATTTTCATCTGCCTTATTACGCCACGCTTTGTGTGCGTATGTTCATCCGCACGATAACTCCCATAAAAATCGTTCGATTTCGATGAACGTTTAGTATGTGGAAGGGGATCACCTGAGAAGGAACCCTATTGAACGTGAACGAAATAGGGTCAAAGGTTAGCATATAGGAGCGGGATCCATTCCACTGATCTTATGGGTCATAACTAACGTAAAAACGGTTCGATTTCGATAAAAGTTTAGTATAAGGCAGGGGACCACCTGGGAACAAATCCTATTGAAAATAGGCGAAATGGGGTCAAAGGTCAGGACATAGAAGCGGAATCACTTCCATCGCTATTATGCGTCATAGCTTACGTAAAAATTCTTCGATCTGAATGAAATGTTATTATGTTGTAGGGGCCTGCCTACTAAATGGGAGAAATGAGGTCAACGAATCCTATTGAAAATGGGCGAAATGGAGTCAAAATTTAGGTCACAGGAGCGGAATCTATTCCATAGCCTTTATGCATCATAACTTACGTAAAAATGCTTCCATTCCGACAAAACTTTATCATGTTATTCCGGAGGTATACTGAGCTGGTTGTGTAGAATATCATCGAAATGGGATCAAGTTTCAGGGCACAAGACCGAGATTTATTCCACAGCCATTATCCTCAAAACTTGAGTAATAACTTGAGTAATGATTTCTGGTCTGTTGGAAAGCGTATCATAATCAATGCATTGCATGATTTTACTAACTTGTTAGCTATATAATTAGTGTTGCAAAGTATAAACACCACATTCATATATCCCTGCATATGCGACAGCAAAAGAAAAAAAGAAATAGAGTAAATAATATTAACACAAGTGTAAATACTCGTATATCCCTACAAATAGTTCATTTTTTACTTTTCTGTGTCGTGTTGTCCTCTTTCTGCAAAAACCAGCAGTAATCACTCATCATTAAGGGATCCCACCTACCTTGATACCTCTCCCCTACGTTCGATATCTTGGTGGAACCTTTCTCCTTTTTCATCGCTGACTACTCCTAGGTTGTCAGGAAAGAAGTCCAAATGTGAATGGAGGAAATGTATTTTTAAGGACATCTGACACCCAAGGTTTTTATTGTTCTTGAGAACGTTGTGAATCAGCTATTTGTAGTTGCCCTCTTTGTGGTTACCCAGAAATCCCTTGACCACAGACGTGAAAAATTGCCATCCGGAGAGCTCAGTGCTGTTCAGCTTTCCGGTAAAAACAGAATCACGCAGTAGTTTCCGTATGAGGACCAGCGAAGATGTCTTCTTTTAGTTTGGAAATGTTTGCTTTAAGTGCAAGAAACCTGTGCCAGATTTGTCCATAGCCTTTACAAAATTTTTAATCAGCCACAGTTTGATACGAACTGGTGGAAGCAGCACATCAGATGAACTAACCAGGGGCTTATGATGAACGTTACTCTTTCTAGGAATGAAAGCATCTCATTCTGGCCAGTCTGTCCGTTCGTACTGTTTTGCTGTAGCCCTACTGTCCCACATACCAAGAAAACAACAAAATTTGGTGAAGCCGCTTTGAAGCCCGAGCAAGAGTGATATCACTTTCAGATCCCCGCATATTGAACACCTAAACTGGTCATATTGTATTGCAGTGGGAATTTAGTCCATACTTCCATACGTCTCCTTCATTCCTACAGCACGTGTTACTGGAATAGAAGGCTTTTGGTTTCCGTTGGACATAACGAGAGCTTTTAAACTAACCTTGGATGAGTCGATAGATTGAGGCCATTCCGTAGAATCTTGAGATATTCCTAATGCTGTCATTAGCCCCGGAATATCTGAACAAAAACACATACCATCCTGCATTTCATAGATAGAACATAGACCCAAATTTCTATTTCTGAACACAGACACACGAATACTCTTCGCCAGCAGGTTCCACTCTTGCAGTCGGGAGCCTAAAAGTTCAGCTTATTGTTTGGAAAGCTTTAGATCTCGAACGAGATCATTCAGTTCGTTTTGCTCAATCAAGTGGGGCTCGTCTAAGTATTTATGAGTGTATGTAGTATCCGGATGTTCATGTGAGTCCATATCTTCATTGGATGAAATTGAATCTGTCTCTTCACAGTTCAATGGAGGTTTTGATATAGGAAAATCTTCCCCATGCGGAGCAGGCCTTAAGGCTGATGGCAAATTTGGATATTGTATTTTACTTTGATTCTGCTTTGAAAAGGTACTCACTTTGGTGAAACAAAAATAACAATCTTCTACGTGATCCGTTTGCTCACGCCAAATATGGGAACTACGAAAGGCGTGCATTTTAAAGCTTACCTTTCAACCATTTACTCTGGCCAACAAAGCAAGAAATGCAGCAGACATGTGGGGCCCACGATTTATTTTGATCGCCAACGTGACATCTAAAAATAAAATAAAATAAAAATACCAACTTTACCACAATCAAAGGTTTATTATGTACATCGACTACAGTTTCGCAAGGCTATTGTCTCGGCATCACCAAGACGAATATATAAGAATCATCATCAGGACGGATTTTCTGGCTCGGCATCATCATCATTCGTCCTGATGATGCCGAGCCAACAGCTTTGCGAAACTATAGCAGATGTATAATAAACCGTTGATTGTGGTAAGCGTTGGTATTTTTATTTTATCTCAATACCACAAGGTCTGTAGGCATAAATTATATAACATCTAAAGTACAAATAGTAGGATTTCCTCACAGTCTTTGTCAACTGACGACTCTGCGATTTTATAATATACTGTCCGCACACATAGCAAAAATTATTCGGAACACTAATACATCCGCGACGATCCCTTTTCTCCATTGTGCCAACTCTTGCTCATAAACATGCAGCACGTGCTTCTCCAATATGAAAAAAACAGCAATGGTGGTTCGATTGCGGTTACATATTCTCTACCTGTGAAAAAATCAGGGTTGCTACCCATAACATGTCCGGTGGCGAAATATGACGATGAAAATGTCTAGCGTGCTTTCTGAAAACACAAGTTTGTCCGCGACGGGCATCGAATCCGTGTCCCCCTCACTCCGGAGTAAATCGAATCTTCCAACTAAGATATGCGGACAGAATGTCTCGCTACAGATTTGTCACCTTGACGCATGTTTTCACCTCTGTAGTACGCCACACTTTTTACATGCCTGCAAGCGCTAATGCTGAACAACAATGCATATTTAATGCCCCATAACATAACAACTTCACGTGGTGGCCATGTTTTAAGGTCAGATCTCAAATCAGCATTAGTTAAAACCAGTTACATTTGTTTATGTTATAAAAACCTTGTAGACCAGTGTGATCGATGGATCTCCAACTACTGCAGAAAAAATGTACCACCAATTTACTTGAAATGCGGGATTCAAGACTTTGATGGCAGATTAACTCTTTAGCTGGCCTTGTACCTGAGCCAAATGGTGCCCAAAATTTTCTCCGCTCCCCAAATAGAAATGACCATACAGTGGCCTTGTTTTACGGAAGCACAGCAAAATAAATCTCCCTCCGGCCCTCATCTCAGCGGTACTGGATGTAAGCCAACTAGTGATAAGCGTTTCCTTCTAGACTTATTCTCTACTTCACGACCCAAGGCATGACGGCAAGAGCAAGTCCCCTTGACACGACCGTCATGACACGGAGTATTAGCAAGTGATTGAAACACCTGCTCTTTCCTTTCGTAGATTCACCCCTATTGTTATAGCTCGTTAAGCAGGTAATCAATTAGAAAGTATTGGTGTCGATCATACTTTGAAACGATCCCTGTAAATAAACCACTTGGAGAAAGCCACGCATCGAAATTTTCTGATGCGTGGCTTTCCAAGGATGCCTCTTGTATTTGCTGTCTAAGAAGTACGCAGGACCCGTCCTGCCTACTTCGTAGACAGCAAATATAAGGGGCATCCTGAAAGTAATTCCTCCTCCTTAATAACTTTTGAAATTTTGAAGTGATTTTAATAAAACTGCACTGACATATTATAATATGTTACAAATGTGGGAACAATTTTTTTTCAGTATCGAAAATAAACATCATGAATGACAGAGAAAAGAAGCGAGTCGTAATTGAATTCCTGGAAAAAGAGGGATGCTAGGCTCCAGAAATTCGCAGAAGACTTCTGGCAGTGCATGGAGCTGCCGCAATTGATATCAGTAATGTCCGAAGATGGATGAAGAGGTTTCGAGAGGGAGAAAGTGCAGTGTTGGAAAAACAACGGAGTGGAAGGCCCCAACTGCAGTGACAGATGCCAACAGCAACGAGTGAAGAACCTCATCACCGCTGATCGTCGTGTCAACACCCAAGAGTTGCAACAATAAAGAGTGCTCACTATGTGCAGACATTGAAGAAGCTAAAGGAAGCTATCAAAAAGAAAAGACGTGACATTCCACTTCATAGTCAATGGAGACTTCGCAGGCTATTGTCAAAATGGGGTGTACGGAGATGCCCCAACTCCCCTACAGTTTGATTTTGCTCCCTCAGATTTTTTTCCTGTTTTTCCTTTTGAAAAACGCCGTTCGTGGGGAATGTTTCGACGATGCGACAGATGTTAAACTGGTTGTGAACTCATGGGTGAAACGACAGCCTCAGGAATTTTTCCAAAATGGATTTTACCAATGGGTTCAATGCTGGCGGAAATGTATAGAAAGTGATTGGCAATACTTTGTATAGGCTAGCATTATTAACAATATATCCAAGTATTTCGCCACCAAGTCTCACATTTTTGTTGCTACAAATAAAAATCTTATGAGGGACGAGGCAATACTTTCAGGATACCCTTTGTGTATTCGTTCAAACTGACTGCAGCCCATTTTGGTTACCCTGAATTAATTCGATCCAGCTGGTTAAAGTCTTATAGAATTTTGTTGATATCGGGGAGTTGGAAGACACGACAGCTGAAAAACATTTCTCGAAATTATAAAAAAAATATGTAAAAATTATAAAAAAATAAAAAAACAATTCTCAAAATTTATAGTCAGTGCTCGACGTAAATTTTCTAAATAAGACGTATTTACACGAAAACTTTATCGGATTTTGAACAGACGGTGCCAGTTGATTTTAAGAGAAATTCTTTACTCATCTTATCACAAATTACATAATGACTGCCCCTTTAATGTAGAAACCTTTGAGAGGGTTCTAAGAGGCTTCCTGTAACAAACCATGCTTAGACAGGATAATCATTTAGCAAAGTAAGAGATAACCGACGGGTTGTTACACGACATGCGCGGAGTGACCCATAATTCCAAGTACAATATCAAAAAATGAAAAAACTTATTTTGGAAAAATTTACTTGTACAATGACTTGATGAACGATGTATCTACAACCTACATCAAATGGTATATGGTTTTGTACTGCATAGTTCAGACTGTGAAGCATGGAGGCGGATCCCCGATGCTGTGGAGAGCCATATCATGACATTCCTTAGGGTCATTGGCTATTCTTCAGGGTCGTGTCACATCTGCAACGTACGATTTCATTCCTGGGTACCACCTGCACCTAGTGTTGCAGGCATTATTCCCTAACGACCATTCCTGGTTTCAAGAAGATAATGCATCCGCACATTGTGCGAAACGTGTCACGTTGTGGTTTGCAGAGCAGGATGATGTACAACAGATTAATAAATGTAACGCACTCGGCTAGATATCGAGAGTTCTGTGGTTCATTTCCACATCGGTGGCTGAAAAACAATTTTTCGGTTGCTTTGTGTTTCTGGAACGTGGAAAGAGCGATGTATTTATTTATTTACTGTCGCCACGTATTTGGAGCATTATCACCATGTACAACAGCTATCTGCCCACTTCAATCTGCAGATCTCAGATTGCTGACATTTGTGAGAATACCTCGAGCCACAGGTCAAATCACACTTTTCACCTCTCCCATCTCTTGCACAGTTCGGACATATCCTACAAGAAAAATGATCCCAAATTCCATTACTATTACCAAATTCCAAATCAAATTCCATTACCAAATTCCAAATCCATTACCATTATCAAATTCTAAATCGAATTTCATTACCATTACCAAATTCCATTACCATATTCCAAATTCCAAATCAAATTCCATTACCATATTCCAAATTCCATTAACAAACGTCCATTACCAAATTCCAAATCAAATTACAATACAATTACCCAAATTCCATTACAATTACCAAATTCCAAATCAAATTCCATTACCAAATCCCATTACCATTACCAAATTCCATTACAATTACCAAATTCTAAATCAAATTCCATTACCAAATCCCATTACCATTACCAAATTCCAAATCAAATTCTATTACCATTACCAAATTCCAAACTTCATTACCATTACCAAATTCCAAATCAAATTCCATTACCATATAGGCATAACTTGTACAAGTCCATTTCAAATCGAATATTTGTTTTGTTCTGAAATTCCGAAGTAAGCCAGAGCTATTAATAAAAACTTTCTACAAACAGTTAGTGTTTCCATTATTTTGGCAAAACTCTATTTGTGTTAATTTTTGTATCATTTATAATTGTATATTACTGTACCTGTTGTTATATAAGCACACCGGACAAAAAATTAGTCACCCCTAACAGAAATGACAGTAGGAAGTTACAAGTAGCACAGTGGGCGCCGTGATAGTATTGGTGTGAGATAAATAGCACTAACGTGGTCTACAGTATAATTTCTGTCTCGTGCAGTGGTGAAGAGCAACGTGCGTGATGAATTTAGTCTGCAATATGGATTGTAAGACAGACGTTACTCAGTGGCAAAAATGAGCCATCGGGTTTGGCCATACCCACGTACACAAATTGAATGAAGTCTCCCAATTTGTTAGTGTGTCGAAGCGTACTGTTCAGCGGGTCTACAAACAGTGGTGTAGTTCGCAATCAACTGAAAATCGGCGAAGAAACTGGCCGGAAAACGACTCTCACGAAAATGGACCGCCGCCGTGTTTCACGTCTTGTAACTGCAAATGGGTTTCAAACAAGGCAACAATTGCTCCAAACAGTCAATGAAAGTCCAGCCCAACTAATTTCCGAAAGGACAGTGCGACGAGAACTCTGTGCAGTTGACATCTGGACCAGAGTACCACGGAAGAGGGCTCTTTAACAGCAAGTCACACGTTATCAATGGGCTCAGAGGCACCAAAGCTTTACTGCGGAGGATTGGAAACGCGTAATTTGGTCTGATGAGTCTCATTATGTTGATGAGTCTCACATGAAGGGAGGCGACGAGTGCATCGCAGGCACAATAACAGCTTTAATACTAATTGTGTCGAAAATGTTGTTCAAGCTGGAGGGGGTTCTGTGACGTTTTGGGGATGTTCTTTGTACCAAGAAAGAGGCCCTCTCCTTACAGTGATGAGGAATTTGAACCAGCGTGCGTACCTCCGCGTTTTGAATTACGAAGTGTTGCCCTACATTTCCAGCATCACATTGCCACTCCTGTCTTTCAAGACGACAATTACCGTTTGCACAGCGTAAAACTATGTCTGAGTGTCACGACGAACAATCAGCAACACTGTCTTACCTCGACTGGTCCGCCAAATTCCCAGATTAAAATCCTATTGAAAATCTGTGGGATGATTTGAAACAGAAAGTGAAACACCGGAATAGACACCCACGTACTATGGCGGAATTTCGTGACCATTGACACTGCAAATCAATGTTCAATGCATCCACAACCTCGTGGAGTCTCTACCGCACCGGATTCATGCTGCTATCAAGGCAAGAAGCACCGTCACCCGTTATTAGGTAAGTTCTGCCTGGGGTCACTAATTTTTTTGTCCGGTGTGCTTATTTTGAATACAAATCCTGGGTGTAACTATTGCGTTGAAGGAAAAGTCATGACGTATTTTGGCACCCGATGGCAGTTGGACGGTTTTGGAAGTACTAGAGGCATGCGCAGCTCTGTTATCGCTATGGCATTTGACAGGTGCCAGTTCTAGCTGCAGTCTAAAAGGAATAATGAACGATTTGGTTGATTCGCGGAGATTTGACATCAAGTTGAGGATGGAAGACCAAACTGTGCATTTTTGCCATATTTTACTGTTTTACACTTCTGTAAAGGAAAGAGCGCGCGTCAAGGTTGTGAAAAGTTGCGTAAAGTGTACGGTGATAGTGCTTTACAAGAATGTCAGTGGTGGTGATTCGCAAAACTCCGGGCTGGTGATTTTGACCTCAATGATGCTCCTCGGTTGGGGAGACCCGCCGAGGTTGATGACGACCAAATCAAGGCATTGATCAAGTCAAACCCACGTTACACGACACGAGAGATTGCAGACATATTGCATATCCATCATTCAAGCGTTCACGACCACCTGGAGAAGCTGGGATACGTAAGCAAGCTTGATGTGTGGGTTTCTCATGAACTCAAAGAAGCTCAATTGACGGCGTGTATAAGCATCTGTGATATGCTCATTAAACGTGAGGAAAACGATCCTTTTTTGAAGCGACTGATAACTGGTGACGAAAAGTGGATTGTGTACAACAATGTGCTGCGCAAACGGTCTTGGTCCCGACGTGCTGCTTCGACTCAAACGACATCTAAAGCAGACATTCATCAGCGAAAGGGTCTAGTCTAAGTGTGGCGGAATTTTAAAGGTGTCTTGTATTTCGAGCTCCTACCACGGAACCAAACAATCAATTCGAATGTGTACCGTCAGATATTGGACAATTTGAAGGAATCCGTCATCCAGAAACTTCCAGAGCTTGTTCATCGTAAAGGTGTTGAGTTCCATCACGACAACGCGAGACCACACACAAGTTTGATCACCCGCCAAAAATTATTGGAGCTTGGGTGGGATGTGTTGCCCCTCCCAGCATACTCGCCTGACCTTGCGCCGTCAGACTTCCACTCGTTTCGCTCTCTTCAACAGTCCTAACGTGGTATAACGTTCAATTCAGATGAGGCTGTAAATCAGCACCTTGTACAGTTTTTCGCCACGAAAGACAGGTCCTTCTATGAACGAAGCATTCTGCAGCTCACTGACAGATAGCAATAGGTTGTCGAACAAAACGGGCATTATATCATTGATTGATATTTGTTCTTTCTATCAATAAATGACCTTTGCAAAACATGGCTTAAATACGTCATGACTTTTCCGACAACCCAATATATCCAGTAGGAATAGAAGTCTGGAGATATGGGTTTTATTTTAACTTCAGTGCGATGCATTTCTTAATTTTGCGAGAAGGCGGCTGTATGGTAACAGTCTAACATGGCACTTCTACGCCGAAAAATAATATGCGCATTATTTAATTCACTAAGATGGCGATTGTTGTCGTGCATAATGTTTCCGAGACTGGATAATTTACTAGAGTTCCTGTCAAGCATGAGCGCTGTATTCAACATACCACGACACTTTTTTTGTATATTCCTGGAATACATTGCCAGTAAATACCGCAAGCAGCATTCACAACTTCATGTTAATGTTGAAAATGCGAGAAACAGCATTATCACAAACACTTCGCAAAACTCGTCCGTTAAAACATGTTCGAATGAACAGATGAACGATTTCTGGATAAAGAAGTTCGCTTTGTACTCGTTTTACGAACTCGCATTAATATTTAACGTTCACAAAGCGGAATTTTGAGTACTGTTTTAAATGCGCAAATTTATCGTGTTTATACATACCTTCTTTTAAAATGTTTCTTCTCCCCGAAGTGGAATTTTAAAATTATCCAACTGAACAATAGAAGCATAATACACCAAACACAAAAATCGTCATTTGAGGAAAGGCCAAGTTTAGTTTCGTGCTTAATCTTTCCACCCATTTTTATAAGAATTTCAGGGATAAAATATTTTTGAAAACGAAACCGATTTATGAAGAAAGCACAATTAGAAATTTGCGATGCAGATGTTTCATTAAAAGTTTGTGAAATTACTACATGCTCGGAAAACTGCAGAGGAAGTGAAAAAGATTACTCGAACACACCTCAGTGTTAGTGAAGAGAAATCCATAAAACTTCAAGATGCATAATTTTCGTAATTCTGTTTACGTAAGGTAAATTTATTTTCCATAAACGGCAAACTTTTGGTTCATTTCCCACAACTTCCAGAAACTGCATAATGACAAAAATTCAGTAGGGAGGGGGGACATCTTAGAAACTCTGGTATTTCAAAATGCAAAATCATGCCATGCTGTTTTGATGAAGGATTTTGTTTCACTAATCCCTTTCGATTTAGATTGAATTTTCTGATGAGGCACTTTTCAAATTAAGTTCCGTACAATTTCAAAAATACATTTCTCGACAGAGCAAGAAGATAGAAAACTGGAAATGGTCTGCTGATGCTCTCTGCTTACGTTCTGTGATCGATTCACATATGGAATATCAAAAAATATTCTTACGATTATCTTCCAAAAACCAGTTGTGAAAAGTGTTGTGCCAGATATACGCAGTGAAATTTAGAAAGTTTTAAGCTGCAAAAAAAAGGTTTCATGGTAAGTTATGATACTGATCTTTTTTTTCGGAAGGGGGGGGGGAGCTTACAAATTCAAATGCTATCGTTATCTGTCATCTAAGAGCCGAATTCCTAAGAACTGTATCGTTCTACGGAGCTACCCACATCGAGGATTGCAAAAAACAGTCATATCTCTACTCAAAATAATACTGTACTAAAATAATTAGCATTATGTCGTTGTTACGCGATTCCAATCAATTTTTCAGATATTTTTACACATATGATAGAGTAGATAATATTTTGTTCAGATTGTAATAATAAAACTCTAATTAAACAATTAAAATAGTATTAGTCATCCGAATTTCTTGGCGAAGAATAAAAAACAAAGTTTCCTAGCTTCCGCACATCAACCAGATGGCTTTTTCAAGGAAGGTAGACAGCTAACTGCAAACTGGATAATGGAAAACTTCAACAATTTGAACGTGGTGACTTGACTAGACAGTTGATGTACGAAAGCTTGAAAACTTTGATTTTTATTCTACGCCAAGAAATTCGGATCACTATTACTATTTTAACTGTAAGTGGTGCATAGTTCCTTGTTATTAATTAATTAAACAATATTTTTTTATCTTTGAACATTTATACATGCTGTAGGATATGCAATGCTATATGTTTTTCTTGAACTGGGTTGATTTGTCGCTTTTACGGCAAATTAGCTTCAGTGCAAGTACTAAACAGTTTATCTTATACTGTATAAGGTATACATTTAATACACTACTTCTTGTGAAACTTGTAACACTAGGAAGGGTTGCCGGTATTATCTTGAAACTTACACGACATGTACAACATGTTGGAACATGCAAATGATTAAAATGCTTGTGAAAATGCGCATGGGTGTTCGGAGAACTAATATAACTGTCCGGTCTGGGGTACAAAGAGCTGTCTCAAACAAGATGTTGCAATAAGTGAAGAGCCCAGATTAGGTCGAAATGTTGTTTTGTGTCTCACTATGGCCCGTCGCCGAAAACGGTCGCATTATGAACACCTGGCGGACTTTGAGCAAGAAAGGATTGTTGGAATAAGAGAAGCAGGATTTTCTTACCGCAAAACTTCCGCTCGTGCTACAAAAGAAACATTGAAGTCGTTTGTGTGCTGGAGAAATGCGCTACTTGTGGGGGGGGGTGGCATGACACGTTCTGATTGTGTGAGGAATCAAGATGTGTTGCAGTTGTGTGATGTGAAACTAAATGTTGTTAGTGAGGTGGAGACTAATATGCTTCGATGGTTTGGCCATGTTGGAAGAATGAGTGATGAGATTCTTACTAAGAAAATCTTTTTAGCCCAAGTGGCATGAAGGAAATTCAGAGGAAGGCCAAAGAAGTCATGGGAGCATCAGATTGAGGAATGTTTGCATGAGAAAAAGATTATGAGTATGAAGTGCAGAAGATCTTGTGTACGGCGTGTGATATGATGTCAGTGAAGCCCGAGTTATATGTGAAGATCGCTGTAAACAGAGAAGTTTGACACGGCAACAGTAAGTAAAAATTATTTGGTAGTTTGTATTTCTTTTTTGAGCTAACCTCTGTATCTCAGAGAACAGCTAAGTGATATGTGTGTATGTATGTGAAACTTCCACTCGTACGGTACAAAACACCAGTACAGTGATGCGAACATGGCGTCAGTGGAAAGATGAGGCCCGGACCCACAGAAATCCGGTGAATTAACCGCAAACTCGCACGACTGCACGGAATGACAGACAGGCAGACACTTCCAAATCTCACGGCTGCACGTGTTAGCGGGTCAAACGGAGTGATTTAGACCTTGTTTCATTTCCATTTTATTAAAAGAGAACAAAATTCAAAGAAAAATGCGTACTGTCGAATTTTGTGCTTAATACTGGTGGCTACCGGAGCGGAAACTGATTCGTCATACCAAAATATTGCCGATCTTTCTTAAAGCAACGAAGATTTCCAAAGACTGACGATACCATATCGTAAAACAATGGTTCCTTTGCGTTTGTTTTCAGTGAGATCGTCCAGAGCAAGATACAGGCAAACGCCTGTCACCTGATGCGACTCTGGTGATTCACTCTGTCACACTCCGCGTGTCATGTTCTAAGACAGAGTAACTTTTCACATCACATCGTTTGTATTGAGCATTCATAGGTTTTCGTTTGGGGTGCTAACATCCCGTTCCATTTCAAGTCGTGTCGGAATTAATGCCTTATTTGTTAATATGGATGAATTTAATTTTAAAGAAATTCGAAAAGGCGTCGAGGCCAAGAAATACGTGTTTGTTTAAGACGAAAAGGGGTAAGAGTGAATGCTGAAAGTTATTTCGTCTCATTAAGAAACCAGATTATGTTTCACAGCAACACCAATTTTCACAAGCTTCGGATGAATTGAAAGTTTCCAAAATGTGAATGTTGATTTCATGGGTGTTCCTACTTTCTGAGGGGGGGGCAATGAGAAAGTCCACATCTACATTTTCGAAACTTTCAACTCATCGTTATCAAGAAAACAGCAAAAACTGAAATTAAATATACAACAAGTTACTTAATTCAAACATTTTGACTGTGGCACCATGAAAATTAAGTGGAACAGCCTTAACACATTACTCCAAAGTGACTTTTTGAACGCCCTGTGAGTGTATATATATATATATATATATATATATAAGCAGATTTTTCCGGGTCAGGTACGGGTCGGGGGAAATTATGTGGTCCGGGTCCAAAATTGTTGACCAGTTTTCAACTCTGCCACTGTGTTACCGCAGCAGTGGAGCACTGTCACAGGTCAGGCTTTGTCGGTTCAACGTTGTCCGCTTCACAGAGAACTGGTTGCTAGAAACCCATTCCACATTTCTTTAAGCTTCAACCATAGACCTCTAAAGGCTGCAGTGGGGTCTCGAACGAAGACATTGGAGCGATGATTAGCAACAGGTCGTGTTATCTGATGATTCACGATTCCACTTGATGCACCATAATGGTCGTCGCAAACGTGTTCGATGACGTCATATTGGCCCAAAGACACACGTCATGGTTTGGGGCGTCATTGGGTTCAATTGACGATCTCGTCTGATACGAATTTGGAGAACCCTCAACAGCCAGCGATACATCAGGGATGCTTTTGACGCAGAGTTGATACCCTTCCTTCAGAGTTGTCCTGGTGGTATATTCCATCCAGACAATGCTCCAGCATATGTGGCCTGGAATGTACAAGACCTGTTCCATGCACAGCAGATACCGCTTTTTCCCAAGCCTGCACATTCAACGGATATGTCTCCGATCGAACGTGTCTGAGACATGGCAACTAAGTGACTACTGACCTGTCAAGCGCCGACGGCAGTCACAACAAATGAACTCTGGTCTCGCATAGAAGCAGCCTGGCAGGCTTATTATTCACCAGAACGATATCATAAAGCTCTTCCATTCAATGGCATGCCATATAGATGCTGTTATTGTTGCTCGAGGTGGTTTCACACGATGCTGAGTTTTGGAGCGAAAAAAACTTGTATAGCTCTAAAAATGTAATCAGTTATCTCCCGTAACATGAGGAATTTGTGATACAAATTCCATTCGAATAGCGCTATTCATTCTTTGGTATTGCAACTTTCACAAACAGTAAATAGTGTATAATGATTTGAATTCAGTGTAGAACCCGGATTTTTTGCTGTTCGTTGAAACTGAAAGATTTATTTAAACATAACATGCACTTTCAGACTAGCGTCCAAGAATTCAAAATGAATAAACTCGACTTGTTCAAAATCCACTTTATTTGCGCTCATGGCACGTCACCCAACACACTTAGCCAGAAAGTACTTGTTAGCTTTGAATCAAATTACAATAACACTTTGTTCAGTTCAACATCCAATTATCCTCACTGCTCTTAACAATCCTAAACTTACAAACTTTTCGCTCGCCTTTTAATCATTAGTGGATCAGTTTATAAACATTACTGGAGTATCGACTAAGAAAGATTGTATAAGAATCGTGTGATCGCATTGCCTAAGAATTATCTACATAGAAACATTGTCTCAGAATTGTTTAAGAAAACATTGCTTTCGGTTCGACAAATCAGCAATTCCCTAAACTCACATTGCTCACTGAGTTCTTGACTCACCAGTCTCACTACGTAGAACCGCAGTCAGGGGTTGCCAAACTTCAAATTCATCACTCACCAGTCTCACTCATTAAACATTGGTGATTCTTGACTCACCAGTCTCACTCTTTGAACCGCTGTCAGGAGTTGCCAACAACAAATTCATCACACACACAAACACACGAGGAATTCTGTGGCGTTAAGTTATAAAAACTGTGTTATGAGGAGAAACCAAATTTACATAAGAACGTAGGAACTTAAAACGAAGATTAAGGTAGAGGTACATGTCACAGAAAGTGCTGGCAATCGGTGTGTTTTGAAAGAGCCAAAACTGCGCGTGGAATTTTGATGATTGTAGAATGATTTTTTAATGTCAATTTTATAATTTTCTGACATAACCCAGCAAAAACACAAGTGCTGGGAAACTGCTGGCCACCAGCTGGCAGTGATGGGTCACTGCTGGCTGAAATCTGCCGCTCACGGCCCGGTAGTGGTCCGTTGGTGGCAGCGCTATCAGTTGGCGAGCCATTGATGGCCCTGCAGCATCGCCGTGAATTGTGGGCCTCCAAGCAAGTGCCACTAGTGGCCCGTTGCTGGCAACCAATGCAACCCCCAACAGCAGGTGGAAGCATCGGGACTGCGCATGCGCAGAAGCAACACTTGCTGTGTCTCTCATGGTACCAGTTAGTTGAAGACGACGCTATCGCCATCGTGTTATTTTAGTGGATGTTAAGAAAAAATCCATATGTGGAGAGGCGAATTAATTTCCTAATGAAATTTTACGTCGACGAAGATATCAGATTAATAAGCCGTGAAATACTAGATTACAGCCATGAAATACACCCACTCCATTCCCATGAATAACAATTCATGGAATGGAGTGGATAAATAACAAGAAAAAATTTGAAACCGCTTGAAACACATATCCTGGAAAACCATTAAAATAGCGTTTGTTGGGAAAAAAAAAGAATTATACGCGTACAAAGTTTATTAATTATTTGAAAGAAAAAAAAAGCAACGGTATGCGGTGTACTCATCCATGGGTTGAATACACAAGACTGGGAGGAATTCGCTTCCAAAAATAACGAGAAGTAAAATAAAATAGCTTTTACTCTTTAAAACAAATGTAGCTTCGGACAACGGAAAGGAAAGACACAACGTTAAAAATGTAACAGAATGTGACATGAACCCGGGTAAATATTTATTTATTCAACAATCTTTTTCAAGACGGCAAGGACAGTACACAACTTTGGAATGCGACTCTAAGTATGTACACGCCTTGAAAATGAGTGAAGTCCCCTTAAGGTAAAAAAAAAACTATCGTTACGTTGAAAAAATTAATTTATCAATTATATGAAACTGACTTTTATGAAAAATACCTCGCAATATTATAAAATGAAAGAGGGAAGCATTCGATTACAATATGCATACCAAACAGATAGCTTCCAGCACGTACCTGAGCGTCGTGAATTAGTCCGGTCAGTAGCGAGCGCGGCTTCCACGTAAACGGCCCGGGATCGAATCTAGTCAAATGCAAACGTCGTTTTTCCGGTCTGTCGAGAAAAGTTCCCCAGCGCAGTGCGTTAATTCACAAGCTTCGTAAGGGTAGGAAAGAAAAATTGTAGCTTTAGGAAACTGCGGTTATCCTTGCTTTTTTTTTTTATTATTATTGCTACTACTGGGAAATTGGCGGACAAGATTCGGCAAGCCACCAGTTACGTCACGTGGTTGCTGGCTGCCACTAACGGCCCACTAGCGGACCACATTAGGCTAGCCATCATTTCTGGCAAGTACTTGCAGGGCCACTGAAGGGCCACTTGTGGCAGCTACTGCCTGTGATGGACCACTGATGGCCCTGTTGTGGCATATGACAGCTGATGGGGTGCCAACTGTTGGCCAGCTGTTGGCCTGAACTGCTGGCCCTTCTGTTGGCCGCCCGGACATTTTATTGACGGTTCGGCAGCGGCAACATAGTGCTGGGCCATTGCTGGCTGCGCTGGCTGCCAGCAATGGCCCACTGTTGGCCCAGCAATACTGTTTTTGCTGGGAAGGCAGCTGTTATTCTACGTTTTCCCAAGAAACAGAAACACTCTGATTTTTCAGTAGAAATTAATCCGTTCTTTGATTTGAAGTGATTACCGCTACGTGGAGGCATCAGTCTCTTCGACCAGCGAACTTAACTTTGGGCTAGTTATTTGGGCTTAAGCTAAGTCAGTTGTGACCAACATAGGGAAAGGAATTTCCCTGTGTTAATAAAAACCGAAAATCTTATGCTTCTTCAAATTCCTAAGCTTCAGCTGCTTAACATTTCGTCGTTCGGGATGGTGTAACAATATCATGTTCGAAAGAGCAGGAAATGCGGGTTCAATTCCTGTTTTAGGGGGACACAGCTTAACACACTGCAGTTATTTCCCGAATCGTAATAGTATTTCCTTTTTAAGAAGTATGGTGTTCTGATGTAATTCGAGACGTTTCACATTCTTGTATGTTGAAATATCATTAAATGTTAACCCAAGGCCCATGCTATTAATAATTATGGTCCAGAGATCGATAAGCAAGAAAGGAAACAAATGTAACTTACAACACCTGGATTGCCTCTTGGTTGTCGATGTACACTGATAAATAACGATTGCTATTTTCACAAAGTTCGTTTCTAGCAAGATAGCATTTTCGTAAACAAGTCGACTTCAATGTACAACCTACGTATAATAAGTTCCAGGACTGACAGCATAACTGACGAAACAGTTGTGAAAGTATGACCAATTTATACCAGTACCGACAGGCGGCACACGGGCATTAAGGGATCCATTGCAAGTGTTCTCGTCCTTTTTCATTCTAGCCATGGAAGAAAAAAGAGTAAACATCCGTTTTTGTTGGAAACTTGGTAAATCAGCCACTTACAGAATGTTAAGAAAAAGCGTATGGAGACACAGCATTATCCCGCAGCAGAGTTTTTGAATAGTATGCAAGGTTTCGTTCCCTGGGGGAAATCCTTTGGTGATGATCCGAGCTCCGGGTGTCCCTCCAGAGTACAGACAGATACCTGACAACTGTCAGGGATTGTGCTATTGGGATAATGGGGCCTCGAGTGCCCAAAGAAAACATCGCCCACAGCATAATACCGCCTCCACCAGCCTGTTTCCCCCCCCCCCCCAGACGTGCGTCATGGTGCCATGGCCTACGTTGGCAATCAGCGTACCCGCGCTCCGGCGTCGTCGTGATACACCAGGAATCTTGATTCGTCAGATCAGGTCAATTTCTTCCAATCATCCACTGTCCAATCTCAATTATCTTGGGCCCATTTCATACGTTGTTGGCGAAGACGTGCAGTGAGCATGGGGGACTCCGGCTGGGTCTTCGGCTACGCAGGACCATGCGCAGAATTCTGCGATGAACTGTTTGCTGTGACACATTGCCCTCATCACCACTGCTGTAGGTGCGAGTGATTTGTCACAATGTGGCCCTGCGGTTGCTGTAAACAATGCGCGACAGCCTCCTCTCTCCTCTAGCATCAGTGTGCTGCGGACGACATGCGGATGGACGACAGTTCGTCTTTTGGCCATCTGTGCACCACCTTTTATACGTGCTCACTACAACGGCACGTGACCAACCCACAAGCTGCGCCGTTTTGGAGATCGTAGTTCCTAGGCGCCGTGCCATCCCAATTTGTCCTCTATCAAATTCCGATAAACCGGCAGCTTTTTCTATTCTGACTCCGAACACTCTACTAACCGAAAGCCTGTCCTCGGTTTGTATATATACTGCTTTCTGAGCTTCACCTGCGTCACCGTTCGCCTCCAGGCGCGCTCATTTCTGTAGGCTCGGGGTGTTCATAATGTAATGGCTCCATGAGTGTACAGTTGATTAAATTCAGAATGCTTAAAAGTAAATAACCTAAAGTAATTTTATTTTGTTTTTAAAATTAGTGCAGGTAAAAAAACTACAAAGTTATAAAAATCAGGCACGTGAATAAGCTAACAGGAAATGCAAAGCAAATGAAATATTTGAATCTGCAGTGAAGAAAAAGAGAAACTAATTTGAGCGCATTAGGTGATATTTAAAATCCATTAGAGTTCAACGTGAAAAATGAATGTCTTATTGAGTTTACGTCACCCATAAAAGAAGTCTCATAATTAAAAAGCCATTTTATTTTAACTGGGTTTTCTACGGACGAAAGGAAATCAATGCATCAGTCATCATGCAGCAGAAGTTGCGCAGTTAACCGAAAGAAGTAATAAATGTAAAGAAAGGTCATCTGGACTCGCGAGCACCTTGTCCTGAACTGGGATGTTAGTCGACGTGCACGCTGCATCAGATAAAATTTCGTTTCTTACGAAAATTTAGGAAAATATCTGAAAAAAATTTGTAACTGTTTAAAAATTTTATCTCATTCACGTGTCTACTCAATGATTTGCAATCAATACAAGGGGAGATGGATAAATAATTATTTTTATCGCACACAGCGGAAAGATCAGGCTGACGAATGACAATTCTACCAATAAAATCCGTGCTATGGACTGGCTCATATTAAACAGAGCATTTAAAATATAGTTTTTTGCGTGAAAACCCAAATTCCGCCGAAAGTCGATCTTCGTGATATCTCTTCATTTCAGGTTTTCCATTGTCACCACCAACATAACGCAGTTGGTTAAGTCGCTATGCGCAAAGCGGACGTTTTTAACAGATGGCCGAATCCCGGTTCTGCCGGCCATGTAATCTGCGGTTTTTACGGGGTTTTCTGTGGTTTGGGGACGCGAATGCGTAGATGGTTACCTGTGAAGTCGGCCCCGGGCGCCCTTTGTTTTTTACCCGTACGCAGGAGAGGAATGTCAAGATGGCTGCATTAATTTGCTAGTAAACCTCAAAGGCGCATTGTCGTCTTTGCGGGACGCAACTCGCCGTGGGCTGACTAGATTGATTCCATTGTCACAAATCTTTCAAAACATGCAACCAGATGACGAATATTTCAGAGTTCTTAACATCTAGAACTAATCTCAGTAACACTAAACTCGCTGTTACGACATTAGCATTAAACTACACTAGTTAATTTGCTATTACGAAATTAACCATAAAATTGCTTTTACGACATTCCTTTAAGCTTCCCTCTGTACACTTCCAGAAAAAAGTAATTTTGATTTTACGTTATTGTTTAATCTCACAAACATACAGCAAAAATTTCAAGAAATAAATTCTTAAGCATAAAATAAAACAATAACTTTTTTTACATAATATCACGATATCTCTGGGAGTACAGACTCTCAGAGAGATTTGTTTGATTTGTTCCTAAATTCAAATTTTACTAACGCCTATTTTCGGCACATGTTTTCTGAATGGAAGAATAAAGGACGGAAAAAATTTGCACGTTTCTTTATTTGACCGGTGTCGACACATAAAACAGACTGTTTTGAAAGACGTAACAATGATTGTACTGCCGCCATTTATCTGGAAAAATGCTAAAACGTGTTGAGATTCTTTTTTTCGTTTGTATATACCAAACTGGAATTCTGCATGTGCTTTAAATTGGAAAGCCTGTCACAGCCGGGGTTGAACTTTAGGAACCCAGCTCGGCTCAGAATTCCCAGACTACGGCCGGGCTCAGCGTTCACAGATCACGGACCCTATCAAAATTCCTATACTATGACCCGGCTCAGAATTCCCAGATTGCAGCCCAGCTCAGAATTCCCAGATTGCGGCCCAGCTCAGAATTCCCAGATTACGTCCAGGCCCACAATTCGCATACTACGGCCCGACTCAGAATTCCCAGATTACGGCCAGTCTCAGAATTTCCAGATTACGGCCAGACTCAGAATTTCCAGATTACGGCCAGACTCAGAATTTCCAGATTACGGCCAGACTCAGAATTTCCAGATTACGGCCAGACTCAGAATTTCCAGATTACGGCCAGACTCAGAATTTTCAGATTACGGCCAGACTCAAAATTCCCAGATTACGGCACGGCTCAAAATACCTAGATTACGGCCGTTTCAGAATCCCCAGATTACGGCCCGGCTCAAAATACCTAGATTACGGCCGTTTCAGAATCCCAGATTACGGCCCGTTTCACAATTTCCAGATTACGGCCAGACTCAGAATTCCTAGATTACGGGCTGGCTCAGAATATCTAGATTACGGCCCGTTTCAGTATCCCTATATTACCGCCCGGCTCAGAACTCCCAGATTACCGCCCGGCTCAGAAATCCCAGATTACGAGCCGGCTCAGAACTCCCAGATTACGGCCCGACTCAGAAATCCTAGATTACGAGCCGGCTCAGGATACCTAGATTATGGCCCGTTTCAGAATCCACAGATTACCTCCCGTTTCAGAATTCGCATATTGCGGCCCGTTTCAGAATTCCCAGATTGCGGCCCGTTTCTGAATTCCCTGATTACGGCCCGACCTAAAATTCCTAGATTACGGCACGTTTCAGAATTCCCAGATAATGGCCGGTTTCAGACTTTGATCATGCGTTGTCTTCCATTTATCGTAAATAAAGCAAATTCTTCCTTTAGAGCAGGGGTCTTCAACCGGTGGCCAGCGGAGCACTTTTTAGTGACACACGAGACATTGTCCACAACGGAAATTCCTAAATGGAAAAACACAAATTTTCGAATGGAAAATAAATATCTAGGTACAGTATGTGTATAAAAGTGATTGGACACCACCACGCAGGCGGAAATATTGTGCTCTCACAGCAGACACGTGGTTGATAAGGTATAACAAGTTAGTAAAATCATGCAATGCATTGATTATGATACGCTTTCCAACATACCGGAAATCATTACTCAAGTTATTACTCAAGTTATGAAGATAATAACTGTAGAACAAATCTCGCTCCTGTGTCCTGACCTGTGACCCCATTTCGATGATATTCAACAGAACCGGCAAAGTATACTTCCGGAACAACATGATAAAGTTAGGTCTCAATCGAAGATTTTTTACGTAAGTTATAACGCATGAGGGCGATGGAAAGGATCCCGCACCTATGTCTTGGCCTTTGACCCCACTTAACCCATTTTCAATATGGTTCGTCCCCAGGTGGTCCCCTATCACATATTAAAATTTTATCGAAATTAAACAATTTTTACGCAAGGTATGACGCATAAGGGCAATGGAATGCATCCCGCTCCTATGTCCTGACCTTTGACCCCACTTAACCCATTTTCAATAGGGTTCATCCCCAGGTGGTCCCCTACCACATACTAAAATTTCATCGAAATCAATCCATTTTTACGCGTTATCGTGCCGACAGACGGACGGAAAAAGCTGGAGCATATACGCTTCTTCAACCTTCAAGAATTCCCAGATTGCGGCCCGTTTCAGAATTCCCAGATTACGGCCCGTTTCAGAATTCTCAGATTACGGCCCGGCTCAAAATTCCTAGATTACGGCAATCAATCCATTTTTACGCGTTATCGTGCCGACAGAAGCGTAAAAAACACCAACGGGGGTACACTCAGATCAATCGCTGATAAAATGGCTAGCAGGAGAGAGCTCTCTGAGTTTAAAAAGGGCGTTCTTTAAACAGGCTGCTCAATTAGAGGTATGAGCATAAGAAGCATTGCTGATGTCAGACAGGTTGCTAAATCGACTGTGGCCTTTGTCATCAACAAGTGGAAGAAGACGGGACATTGCAGGAATACACCTCGCCTTGCAAGACCCAGGAAACTGCAACCCAGGGACGGGAGGATGCTGCAGAGGGAGACCCAGAAAACCGGGTCTCGACCAATGCACGCAATAGCACATGAGTTCCAGATGGCAGCAGATGTTATGGTTTCCTCCAAGACACTTCGAAGAGAGGCCAATGCACTCGGGTATCACGGCCTTGCAGCCGCACATAACTTGTCATTACAAAGATCAATAGAGCCACTCGGCTACGATGGTATCAACAGCAAAAAAATTGGACATTGGAGCAATGGCGGTAGGTGTTATAGAGCGAATGTCTTTCTCTGAGAAATTCAAGTCTCAAAGTGTCTGAGGTCGTAATGTTACAGTTGTTGCTGATGGTCATTTAGCGACACTGTGTGCAGCTTAATGGGTTATAAGCTGTCTCCCGTCTATAATTTAGGCCACTGGTTCCGAGTGAAGGTGACAGCCAGTGCCGATAGTATCTCTAATTATGAAATCAGAAATTCACTGAAGGTATATACAATTAACTATACCATGTATTTATTAGTAATAAGATTCTATGGTAAGCAAATGATCACCTAAATTCTATAGCTAGGAATCCCCTTAAATATGATATTACGGCTCCAATAAAATGTAAAAAGCCAAAATTAATTTTGGAAACTGTACCAGGAAAACTTCCAATTAGAATTAGGCCGAGAAACCCACCAGAACTGGGATTAATTAATTAATTCCAAACCTTCATTCTAACACCTTTCTTAGTGAGGAAAACGATTAAAGGTATGTTGTTTGATCAGTGAGCAGAAATTGCTAAAACATTTCTAAGTCCCAAACTTAAAAATTCATGGTGCTTCTAAATTCGCAACTGCATTTTTGCACTCGGTGACCAATAGTGGTGAAAACTGAAAACAAATTTAAGAGCCGACAGTGGAAAACTTTATCTTTTTCGCGGTCACTTTGCGGGGTTCGTTTTTTTTTATTTTTTCTTAGAGTTTCCTCCTTTCTTTGTCCCTTACTTATCTTCCCGTGATGTTTGAAGTTTAGACGCCAGTTGCAGACAGGTAAGTACGTACTTCAGATTTTAACTTCACGCAATTAACAGAAACCCTATATTTCTAAAACTCTAGCATTTTCTTTCTCTTAGTTTCAGATTTTTCCTATCACGGCATACTGTTCCCGCTTCAAATATTTCTACTTTTTTTCCCATTTGAAGAAACTCATAGTGTCTCTTTTTTTGGGGGGGGGTATATAATCATATTTTAGAGTCCCCTTGTCGTCCAGAGCCCTGTTTTCACATCTTTAAATGTAGTTGCAGGATTAATCCCTTGTTGTCGCTATCAATGATTGAAAGAAAAAACCAACGACTGAACAAATGCGCCAAATGACAGCAATCAGTGATCGAGACAACACATGGGGGTAGGCTCATGTTGTTCTCATTAATCAGAAGGCGACATTACAGATACTTAGTAGACCGAGACCAAAGATGGATGGCTCATGTTGTTCTCAATAATCAGAAGGCGACATTACAGATACTTAGTAGACCGAGACCAAAGATGGATGGCTCATGTTGTTCTCAATAATCAGAAGGCGACATTACAGATACTTAGTAGACCGAGACCAAAGATGGATGGCTCATGTTGTTCTCATTAATCAGAAGGCGACATTACAGATACTTAGTAGACCGAGACCAAAGATGGATGGCTCATGTTGTTCTCATTAATCAGAAGGCGACATTACAGATACTTAGTAGACCGAGACCAAAGATGGATGGCTCATGTTGTTCTCAATAATCAGAAGGCGACATTACAGATACTTAGTAGACCGAGACCAAAGATGGATGGCTCATGTTGTTCTCAATAATCAGAAGGCGACATTACAGATACTTAGTAGACCGAGACCAAAGATGGATGGCTCATGTTGTTCTCAATAATCAGAAGGCGACATTACAGATGCTTAGTAGACCGAGACCAAAGATGGATGGCTCATGTTGTTCTCAATAATCAGAAGGCGACATTACAGATACTTAGTAGACCGAGACCAAAGATGGATGGCTCATGTTGTTCTCAATAATCAGAAGGCGACATTACAGATACTTAGTAGACCGAGACCAAAGATGGATGGCTCATGTTGTTCTCAATAATCAGAAGGCGACATTACAGATACTTAGTAGACCGAGACCAAAGATGGATGGCTCATGTTGTTCTCAATAATCAGAAGGCGACATTACAGATACTTAGTAGACCGAGACCAAAGATGGATGGCTCATGTTGTTCTCATTAATCAGAAGGCGACATTACAGATACTTAGTAGACCGAGACCAAAGATGGATGGCTCATGTTGTTCTCATTAATCAGAAGGCGACATTACAGATACTTAGTAGACCGAGACCAAAGATGGATGGCTCATGTTGTTCTCAATAATCAGAAGGCGACATTACAGATACTTAGTAGACCGAGACCAAAGATGGATGGCTCATGTTGTTCTCAATAATCAGAAGGCGACATTACAGATACTTAGTAGACCGAGACCAAAGATGGATGGCTCATGTTGTTCTCAATAATCAGAAGGCGACATTACAGATACTTAGTAGACCGAGACCAAAGATGGATGGCTCATGTTGTTCTCATTAATCAGAAGGCGACATTACAGATACTTAGTAGACCGAGACCAAAGATGGATGGCTCATGTTGTTCTCATTAATCAGAAGGCGACATTACAGATACTTAGTGGACCGAGACCAAAGATGGATGGCTCATGTTGTTCTCAATAATCAGAAGGCGACATTACAGATACTTAGTAGACCGAGACCAAAGATGGATGGCTCATGTTGTTCTCAATAATCAGAAGGCGACATTACAGATACTTAGTAGACCGAGACCAAAGATGGATGGCTCATGTTGTTCTCATTAATCAGAAGGCGACATTACAGATACTTAGTAGACCGAGACCAAAGATGGATGGCTCATGTTGTTCTCATTAATCAGAAGGCGACATTACAGATACTAAGTAGACCGAGACCAAAGATGGATGGCTCATGTTGTTCTCAATAATCAGAAGGCGACATTACAGATACTTAGTAGACCGAGACCAAAGATGGATGGCTCATGTTGTTCTCAATAATCAGAAGGCGACATTACAGATACTTAGTAGACCGAGACCAAAGATGGATGGCTCATGTTGTTCTCAATAATCAGAAGGCGACATTACAGATACTTAGAAGACCGAGACCAAAGATGGATGGCTCATGTTGTTCTCATTAATCAGAAGGCGACATTACAGATACTTAGTAGACCGAGACCAAAGATGGATGGCTCATGTTGTTCTCAATAATCAGAAGGCGACAATACAGATACTTAGTAGACCGAGACCACAGATGGATGGCTCATGTTGTTCTCATTAATCAGAAGGCGACATTACAGATACTTAGTAGACCGAGACCAAAGATGGATGGCTCATGTTGTTCTCAATAATCAGAAGGCGACATTACAGATACTTAGTAGACCGAGACCAAAGATGGATGGCTCATGTTGTTCTCAATAATCAGAAGGCGACATTACAGATACTTAGTAGACCGAGACCAAAGATGGATGGCTCATGTTGTTCTCAATAATCAGAAGGCGACATTACAGATACTTAGTAGACCGAGACCAAAGATGGATGGCTCATGTTGTTCTCATTAATCAGAAGGCGACATTACAGATACTTAGTAGACCGAGACCAAAGATGGATGGCTCATGTTGTTCTCATTAATCAGAAGGCGACATTACAGATACTTAGTAGACCGAGACCAAAGATGGATGGCTCATGTTGTTCTCAATAATCAGAAGGCGACATTACAGATACTTAGTAGACCGAGACCAAAGATGGATGGCTCATGTTGTTCTCAATAATCAGAAGGCGACATTACAGATACTTAGTAGACCGAGACCAAAGATGGATGGCTCATGTTGTTCTCATTAATCAGAAGGCGACATTACAGATACTTAGTAGACCGAGACCAAAGATGGATGGCTCATGTTGTTCTCATTAATCAGAAGGCGACATTACAGATACTTAGTAGACCGAGACCAAAGATGGATGGCTCATGTTGTTCTCAATAATCAGAAGGCGACATTACAGATACTTAGTAGACCGAGACCAAAGATGGATGGCTCATGTTGTTCTCATTAATCAGAAGGCGACATTACAGATACTTAGTAGACCGAGACCAAAGATGGATGGCTCATGTTGTTCTCATTAATCAGAAGGCGACATTACAGATACTTAGTAGACCGAGACCAAAGATGGATGGCTCATGTTGTTCTCAATAATCAGAAGGCGACATTACAGATACTTAGTAGACCGAGACCAAATATGGATGGCTCATGTTGTTCTCAATAATCAGAAGGCGACATTACAGATACTTAGTAGACCGAGACCAAATATGGATGGCTCATGTTGTTCTCAATAATCAGAAGGCGACAATACAGATACTTAGTAGACCGAGACCAAAGATGGATGGCTCATGTTGTTCTCAATAATCAGAAGGCGACAATACAGATACTTAGTAGACCGAGACCAAAGATGGATGGCTCATGTTGTTCTCAATAATCAGAAGGCGACATTACAGATACTTAGTAGACCGAGTCCAAAGATGGATGGCTCATGTTGTTCTCAATAATCAGAAGGCGACATTACAGATACTTAGTAGACCGAGTCCAAAGATGGATGGCTCATGTTGTTCTCAATAATCAGAAGGCGACAATACAGATACTTAGTAGACCGAGACCAAATATGGATGGCTCATGTTGTTCTCAATAATCAGAAGGCGGCATTACAAATACTTAGTAGATCGAGACCAAAGATGGATGGCTCATGTTGTTCTCAATAATCAGAAGGCGACAGTACAGATACTTAGTAGACCGAGACCAAATATGGATGGCTCATGTTGTTCTCAATAATCAGAAGGCGGCATTACAAATACTTAGTAGACCGAGACCAAAGATGGATGGCTCATGTTGTTCTCAATAATCAGAAGGCGACATTACAGATACTTAGTAGACCGAGTCTAAAGATGGATGGCTCATGTTGTTCTTAATAATCAGAAGGCGACAATACAGATACTTAGTAGACCGAGACCAAAGATGGATGGCTCATGTTGTTCTCAATAATCAGAAGTCGGCGTTACAAATACTTAGTAGACCGAGACCAAAGATGGATGGCTCATGTTGTTCTCAATAATCAGAAGGCGGCATAACATATACTTAGTAGACCGAGTCTAAAGATGGATGGCTCATGTTGTTCTCAATAATCAGAAGGCGACAATACAGATACTTAGTAGACCGAGACCAAAGATGGATGGCTCATGTTGTTCTCAATAATCAGAAGGCGACAATACAGATACTTAGTAGACCGAGACCAAATATGGATGGCTCATGTTGTTCTCAATAATCAGAAGGCGGCATTACAAATACTTAGTAGACCTAGACCAAAGATGGATGGCTCATGTTGTTCTCATTAATCAGAAGGCGACATTACAGATACTTAGTAGACCGAGACCAAAGATGGATGGCTCATGTTGTTCTCAATAATCAGAAGGCGACATTACAGATACTTAGTAGACCGAGACCAAAGATGGATGGCTCATGTTGTTCTCATTAATCAGAAGGCGACATTACAGATACTTAGTAGACCGAGACCAAAGATGGATGGCTCATGTTGTTCTCATTAATCAGAAGGCGACAATACAGATACTTAGTAGACCGAGTCCAAAGATGGATGGCTCATGTTGTTCTCAATAATCAGAAGGCGACATTACAGATACTTAGTAGACCGAGTCCAAAGATGGATGGCTCATGTTGTTCTCATTAATCAGAAGGCGACATTACAGATACTTAGTAGACCGAGACCAAAGATGGATGGCTCATGTTGTTCTCAATAATCAGAAGGCGACAATACAGATACTTAGTAGACCGAGACCAAAGATGGATGGCTCATGTTGTTCTCAATAATCAGAAGGCGACAATACAGATACTTAGTAGACCGAGACCAAATATGGATGGCTCATGTTGTTCTCAATAATAAGAAGGCGGCATTACAAATACTTAGTAGATCGAGACCAAATATGGATGGCTCATGTTGTTCTCAATAATCAGAAGGCGACAATACACATACTTAGTAGACCGAGACCAAATATGGATGGCTCATGTTGTTCTCAATAATCAGAAGGCGGCATTACACATTCTTAGTAGACCGACACCAAAGATGGATGGCTCATGTTGTTCTCAATAATCAGAAGGCGACATTACAGATACTTAGTAGACCGAGACCAAATATGGATGGCTCATGTTGTTCTCAATAATCAGAAGGCGACATTACAGATACTTAGTAGACCGAGACCAAATATGGATGGCTCATGTTGTTCTCAATAATCAGAAGGCGACAATACAGATACTTAGTAGACCGAGACCAAAGATGGATGGCTCATGTTGTTCTCAATAATCAGAAGGCGACAATACAGATACTTAGTAGACCGAGACCAAAGATGGATGGCTCATGTTGTTCTCAATAATCAGAAGGCGACATTACAGATACTTAGTAGACCGAGTCCAAAGATGGATGGCTCATGTTGTTCTCAATAATCAGAAGGCGACATTACAGATACTTAGTAGACCGAGTCCAAAGATGGATGGCTCATGTTGTTCTCAATAATCAGAAGGCGACAATACAGATACTTAGTAGACCGAGACCAAATATGGATGGCTCATGTTGTTCTCAATAATCAGAAGGCGGCATTACAAATACTTAGTAGATCGAGACCAAAGATGGATGGCTCATGTTGTTCTCAATAATCAGAAGGCGACAGTACAGATACTTAGTAGACCGAGACCAAATATGGATGGCTCATGTTGTTCTCAATAATCAGAAGGCGGCATTACAAATACTTAGTAGACCGAGACCAAAGATGGATGGCTCATGTTGTTCTCAATAATCAGAAGGCGACATTACAGATACTTAGTAGACCGAGTCTAAAGATGGATGGCTCATGTTGTTCTTAATAATCAGAAGGCGACAATACAGATACTTAGTAGACCGAGACCAAAGATGGATGGCTCATGTTGTTCTCAATAATCAGAAGTCGGCGTTACAAATACTTAGTAGACCGAGACCAAAGATGGATGGCTCATGTTGTTCTCAATAATCAGAAGGCGGCATAACATATACTTAGTAGACCGAGTCTAAAGATGGATGGCTCATGTTGTTCTCAATAATCAGAAGGCGACAATACAGATACTTAGTAGACCGAGACCAAAGATGGATGGCTCATGTTGTTCTCAATAATCAGAAGGCGACAATACAGATACTTAGTAGACCGAGACCAATTATGGATGGCTCATGTTGTTCTCAATAATCAGAAGGCGGCATTACAAATACTTAGTAGACCTAGACCAAAGATGGATGGCTCATGTTGTTCTCAATAATCAGAAGGCAACATTACATATACTTAGTAGACCGAGTCCAAAGATGGATGGCTCATGTTGTTCTCAATAATCAGAAGGCGACATTACAGATACTTAGTAGACCGAGACCAAAGATGGATGGCTCATGTTGTTCTCAATAATCAGAAGGTGGCATTACAAATACTTAGTAGATCGAGACCAAAGATGGATGGCTCATGTTATTCTCAATAATCAGAAGGCAACATTACAGATACTTAGTAGACCGAGTCTAAAGATGGATGGCTCATGTTGTTCTTAATAATCAGAAGGCGACAATACAGATACTTAGTAGACCGAGACCAAAGATGGATGGCTCATGTTGTTCTGAATAATCAGAAGGCGACAATACAGATACTTAGTAGACCGAGACCAAATATGGATGGCTCATGTTGTTCTCAATAATCAGAAGGCGACAATACAGATACTTAGTAGACAGAGACCAAATATGGATGGCTAATGTTGTTCTCAATAATCAGAAGGCGGCATTACAAATACTTAGTAGACCGAGACCAAAGATGGATGGCTCATGTTGTTCTCAATAATCAGAAGGCGGCATTACATATACTTAGTAGACCGAGTCCAAAGATGGATGGCTCATGTTGTTCTCAATAATCAGAAGGCGACAATACAGATATTTAGTAGACCGAGACCAAAGATGGATGGCTCATGTTGTTCTCAATAATCAGAAGGCGACAATACAGATACTTAGTAGACCGAGACCAAATATGGATGGCTCATGTTGTTCTCAATAATCAGAAGGCGGCATTACAAATACTTAGTAGACCGAGACCAAAGATGGATGGCTCATGTTGTTCTGAATAATCAGAAGGCGGCATTACATATACTTAGTAGACCGAGTCCAAAGATGGATGGCTCATGTTGTTCTCAATAATCAGAAGGCGACAATACAGATACTTAGTAGACCGAGACCAAATATGGATGGCTCATGTTGTTCTCAATAATCAGAAGTCGGCGTTACAAATACTTAGTACACCGAGACCAAAGATGGATGGCTCATGTTGTTCTCAATAATCAGAAGTCGGCGTTACAAATACTTAGTAGACCGAGACCAAAGATGGATGGCTCATGTTGTTCTCAATAATCAGAAGGCGGCATAACATATACTTAGTAGATCGAGACCAAAGATGGATGGCTCATGTTGTTCTCATTAATCAGAAGGCAATATTACATATACTTAGTAGACCGAGACCAAAGATGGATGGCTCATGTTGTTCTCAATAATCAGAAGGCGACAATACAGATACTTAGTAGACCGAGACCAAATATGGATGGCTCATGTTGTTCTCAATAATCAGAAGGCGGCATTACAAATACTTAGTAGACCTAGACCAAAGATGGATGGCTCATGTTGTTCTCAATAATCAGAAGGCAACATTACATATACTTAGTAGACCGAGTCCAAAGATGGATGGCTCATGTTGTTCTCAATAATCAGAAGGCGACATTACAGATACTTAGTAGACCGAGACCAAAGATGGATGGCTCATGTTGTTCTCAATAATCAGAAGGTGGCATTACAAATACTTAGTAGATCGAGACCAAAGATGGATGGCTCATGTTGTTCTCAATAATCAGAAGGCGGCATTACATATACTTAGTAGACCGAGTCCAAAGATGGATGGCTCATGTTGTTCTCAATAATCAGAAGGCGGCATTACAAATACTTAGTAGATCGAGACCAAAGATGGATGGCTCATGTTGTTCTCATTAATCAGAAGGCAATATTACATATACTTAGTAGACCGAGTCCAAAGATGGATGGCTCATGTTGTTCTCAATAATCAGAAGGCGACAATACAGATACTTAGTAGACCGAGACCAAAGATGGATGGCTCATGTTGTTCTCAATAATCAGAAGGCGGCATTACAAATACTTAGTAGACCGAGACCAAATATGGATGGCTCATGTTGTTCTCATTAATCAGAAGGCAACATTACATATACTTAGTAGACCGAGTCCAAAGATGGATGGCTCATGTTGTTCTCAATAATCAGAAGGCGACAATACAGATACTTAGTAGACCGAGACCAAAGATGGATGGCTCATGTTGTTCTCATTAATCAGAAGGCAACATTACATATACTTAGTAGACCGAGTCCAAAGATGGATGGCTCATGTTGTTCTCAATAATCAGAAGGCGACAATACAGATACTTAGTAGACCGAGACCAAAGATGGATGGCTCATGTTGTTCTCAATAATCAGAAGGCGACAATACAGATACTTAGTAGACCGAGACCAAAGTTGGATGGCTCATGTTGTTCTCATTAATCAGAAGGCAACATTACATATACTTAGTAGACCGAGACCAAAGATGGATGGCTCATGTTGTTCTCAATAATCAGAAGGCGACAATACAGATACTTAGTAGACCGAGACCAAAGATGGATGGCTCATGTTGTTCTCATTAATCAGAAGGCGACATTACAGATACTTAGTAGACCGAGTCCAAAGATGGATGGCTCATGTTGTTCTCAATAATCAGAAGGCGACAATACAGATACTTAGTAGACCGAGTCCAAAGATGGATGGCTCATGTTGTTCTCAATAATCAGAAGGCGACAATACAGATACTTAGTAGACCGAGACCAAAGATGGATGGCTCATGTTGTTCTCAATAATCAGAAGGCGGCATTACAAATACTTAGTAGACCGAGACCAAAGATGGATGGCTCATGTTGTTCTCAATAATCAGAAGGCGACAATACAGATACTTAGTAGACCGAGACCAAAGATGGATGGCTCATGTTGTTCTCAATAATTCAGAAGGCGACAATACAGATACTTAGTAGACCGAGACCAAAGATGGATGGCTCATGTTGTTCTCAATAATCAGAAGGCGACAATTACAGATACTTAGTAGACCGAGTCCAAAGATGGATGGCTCATGTTGTTCTCAATAATCAGAAGGCGACAATACAGATACTTAGTAGACCGAGACCAAAGATGGATGGCTCATGTTGTTCTCAATAATCAGAAGGCGACATTACAGATACTTAGTAGACCGAGACCAAAGATGGATGGCTCATGTTGTTCTCAATAATCAGAAGGGGACAATACAGATACTTAGTAGACCGAGACCAAAGATGGATGGCTCATGTTGTTCTCAATAATCAGAAGGCGGCATTACAAATACTTAGTAGACCGAGACCAAATATGGATGGCTCATGTTGTTCTCAATAATCAGAAGGCGGCATTACAAATACTTAGTAGACCGAAACCAAAGATGGATGGCTCATGTTGTTCTCAATAATCAGAAGGCGGCATTACAAATACTTAGTAGACCGAGACCAAAGATGGATGGCTCATGTTGTTCTCAATAATCAGAAGGCGACATTACAGATACTTAGTAGACCGAGACCAAAGATGGATGGCTCATGTTGTTCTCAATAATCAGAAGGCGACAGTACAGATATTTAGTAGACCGAGACCAAAGATGGATGGCTCATGTTGTTCTCAATAATCAGAAGGCGACATTACAGATACTTAGTAGACCGAGACCAAAGATGGATGGCTCATGTTGTTCTCAATAATCAGAAGGCGACATTACAGATACTTAGTAGACCGAGATCAAAGATGGATGGCTCATGTTGTTGTTAACAATAATAACCAGAAGGCGATGTTATATAAAATACTCACTTACAGAAATCAGAGATGAGTGACTCAGGTTATGCTCACTACTCTAAAAACGACAATACTGACAACACCCAATAGCCGAGACCACAGATCTTTGGCTCATATTGTACTCAATAGTCAAAAGGGGATACAGTAATCGAAACTCCAGGCGGATGGCTTACGTTGTTGTAAATAATCTGAAGACAATATTATATATGAAACTGTACAACCGAAACACTAGACGGATAGTTCAGATTGTATACAAAACAGTGACGTAGCCAGGATTTCATTTCAGGAACGGGCTAGGTGCTCCAGGATTTCATTTCAGGAACGGGCTAGGTGCTCCGGGATCGCATTTCACACTCTTGGAATCTGTATATGCGTAATGCGATCAAAAAGTTCCGAGACTAGGTAAGTAGCTCGTCAGTAGACGGCAGTAAGCAGATGCGCGAACAGCGATCGAAGGCAGTGACCTCCATGACTCATTGTGCCGAGTGGCGTCGTTCTGTGAACATCGGGAGCTGTGCTACACGGTATTTGGTGACCACGTGCAGAACACAGCTGCGATTTTGGTATGGACTGCAAACTAGAGCAGCGAGCAAACATCAAATTCTTTGTCAAACTGGGAAAATCGGTAACGGAGACGCGTGAAATGCTTCTGTCGCGGGTCATCACTGGAGACGAGACTTGGGTCTAGGTTACGACCCTGAGACCAAACAACAGTAGTAGCAGTGTAAGATCCCGGCATCTTCACGACCGAAGAAAGCCAGATAGATCCTGAGAGCAACCAAAAGTATGCTCATCGTGTTCTTTGATATTCGTGGTGTTGTGCACCGTGAATTCTTTCCTCAGGGTAGGACCGTCAACGCCCTTTTTTACTGCGATGTTCTGTGGCGTGGTAAGGAGGATATTCGCCGCAAACGACCTGAAATGTGGCGTAGGGGCGATTTTCTGCTCTATCACCACAATGCAGCAGCTCACAGAGCGTTAGTAGCACGCCAGTTTTTCAGCCGCAACAGCATCACTACTCTTCCTTACCCGCCGGATTTGGCCCCCTGCAACTTCTTTTTGTTCCCGAAGATGAAGCCGAAGGGTCTCCATTTTGAAACCGTGGACGAAATCCAGCGCGAATCGCAGACGGTCCTTGACACGATTCGCGAACAGGACTTCCAGGGACCGTTCCAACAGTGGCAAAAACGCTGGCAGCGGTGTATCGCTACCCAAAGAGACTACTTTGATGGAGATCAGAGCAAGACTTAAGTAACGTAAGTTCTTTGTTGTATATCGGCCTAATCTCGGAACTTTTGATCGGACCTCGTATATGTATATACATAGTCGAGTCACATTAGTGTGATCACCTCCTAATTTTGACGCCAACAGCGCGTAGCCAATGAAAGAAAGCACGTGATGTGAATTTGCTTGAAAGGTATATAAGGTCTTTTTTTTTTTTTTTTTTTTTTATTGGAGGTTTAACGACCACCGTGAGCAACTCAATGGGCTATAAGCAGTCGCCCGTCCCTAATTTAGGGTCACTGGTTCCAGGGAAGGGAGAGATCCAGTGCCGTAAGACAAACACAACATCCATGCCTCACCGGGATTCGAACCCGGACCCCTTTCGGACGAATGATCAGAGGCCATCGCTTAGACCACTGTGCCCCCGGGGCGGCATATATATAAGGTCTGATGTAAGCAATCTGAAAATAAATCACTCCTTGCTGTCATGGATGAAAAGACTGATTTATCAGATTAGCGAAAAGGAATGATTATCGGCTTTCGGGCCAAGGGTCGCAGTGTTTCTGAAACTGAGAAGTTTGTTAACTGTTCGCGTGATGCAGTGGTTAAAGTGTATCGTTATTGGAGAACTATTTTGCGAATAAGCGAAGTGGAAACTGCGGAGCACCACGTGCAGTTGATGTGAGAGGTGAACGTCGGCTTCAGCGATGCGAGAGGGCCGATCGACATGCTACAGTGGAGCTACTCACTGGCCGAATGAGCCAGGGATCTACCGGTAGTGTGACTAAAACGACAGTTCAGCGAACCCTGCTGCGTATGGGGCTCCGATGCAGACGTGCTGGAAGGTGTTCATATACCTCTGAACACCTTCCAGCACCAAAATGAGTCACTCCCAGCCAGTCTAGCTGCTTTCCGCGTTGCACACGGCAGTTACTCTGGATATTAGCTGGTGGTCACAATAATATGACTCGACCGTGTATCTCTGTTACTATTATTTGGAAACTTGTAAGCACTATAAGAGTTTATTAGGCAGCAAACAAACTATGCGGAGAAGCATTCAATCCAAGTCTTCCTATACCCTAAGAGGAACGTCCGAATGTACTTGAAGAACGTGAGTCATACTATTCAATCATTATTGTCCAGTTTTATTCTTTAAAATGGATTTAACTCTCCTCAACATTGAAATGAGTCGTTCATTTGCCGTTGTGGTTGGCAGTAACCCAGAACTTTTTATGACTTCCAAGTATTTGGAGAGAACTCCTGTTCACAGGCAACAAGAGCTGTAGTAATATTGGTGGTATTAATGTTTCTGGTGTATGTTTCCGTTCCTGCCTCTCCACGTAAGATAGTTGGACTTTACTTCTGTGCGAACTACAGATTTCCAAAATAAGGCTCTAAGTGATGTAGTAAATTAAGTTTGTCAGGATGATACTTCCAGTTACTACTGCACAGAGCGGGCGGTCTTTGTGCATTAGGAATTGTCCATTACAAAGACCGCTGAACTTAGAACTTCACTTTGATATATCAACAATTTCCAGGTACACCCTTGAAATTGTTGACCGTGTAAATCCTAAGTTCGTGGCAATTTTCGAGATGGAATTACCCATCTCCCGGGCGCCGACTATCATAGCACGTTCGAAATCGTTAAAACCCTAATAAGCTGTCATCTGAACTGCGAATGCTTCTACTTGAGCTTACGGAGATATCTGTTTCTACATATAACGTACGTCGTTTGCGGACGATATCATTTACCGCATGATTTTGAGGGCGGCATGTAACGGAAATGTATCGCCCTTCCCAGTTTCTTTGGTACCTCAGTATAATTTTTAAGGAAAACGTAATAAGGTTAGGAATCTTGGCATTTAGACGGAAGAGAATAAATAATTTCGCAAAGCAGTAAGTGAAGGACTTAGCTTAGCATTAAATGGGTGTTGAGGAATGTTATGGAAAACTGGAGTACGAGAGACACATAACTGTCACAGCACATTCGTACAAAAAGGAACGCTAAGAATTGCGAGTCCTGTGGCAGACGAACTGTTCTTTCCTGCGCAGCATCAAGAAATATTAGGCTTCATTAGGACAACTCTCAATGTGAGAAAAACAAGGATCCTTCAGTATGTTTTAATTTTTTTTTTTTTTGTTTGTTTGGAGGTTTAACGACCACCGTGAGCAACTCAACGGGCTATAAGCAGTCGCCCGTCCCTAATTTAGGGTCACTGGTTCCAGGGAAGGGAGAGAGCCAGTGCCGTAAGACAAACACAACATCCATGCCTGACCGGGATTCGAACCCCTTACGGACGAATGATCAGAGGCCAGCGCCTTAGACCACTGCGCCACCGGGTTTTTTGAGGTTTAACGACAACCCTAAGCAACTCAATGGGCTATAAGCAGTCGCCCGTCCCTAATTTAGGGCCACTGACTCCAGGCAAGGGAGAGGGCCAGTGCCGTACGATAAACACAACATCCATGCTTCATCGGGATTCGAACCCGGACCCATCTCGGACGAATGGTCAGAAGTCATCGCTTAGACCACTGCGCCACCGCGGCGGCCAGTATGTTTTAAAACCGTTAACAACTCGATGGGCTATAAGCAGTCACCCGTCCCTAATTTAGGGCCACTGGATCCGGGGAAGGAATAGAGCCATTGCGGCAACACAAGCACACCATCTATGACTCACCGGGATTCGAACCTGGCCACTTCTCAGACCACTGCGTTTTTCACTCACTTTTATGCGTTTTTTTTTTTTTTTTTTTTTTTTGGAATGAAAGTTTAACCAACACTGAGCAACGAATGGGCTATAAGCAGTCACATGTTCCTAATTTAGGGCCGCTGGTTCCAGGGAAAGGAGAGCCAGTGCCGTAATATAGACAAACACAACATCCATGCTCATCGGGATTCGAACCCGGGCCCATCTCGGACGAATGGTCCAGCGTTTAGACCACAGCGCCACCTCGGCGGCTATGCGGAATTCTGCGTTAGTTCCAATTTTTCAATTCGGTTATACGTATTTCATTTATGCGCTTTTGCGATGATGCATTAATCTTTGAATTTCAGGTTATAAGAAATACACGGTTCTTTAATTCATATGTACGGAATCCAGCATGATACAACTTTGAGAGAAATGAGACAGCGATTTTTGCAGCATAAAATAGACGATGCAACTAAAAACATTTCAAATAACTTACACAGCTGTCTTTTTTTCTCTGAATTCAAGAAATTTGAAAAAAGCAAAGAACAGTGAGTACTTTACTCGGCACTAACGCTGAATCAACTAGTGGACAAATTGCTTATTAGTAAAAGATGGGCAATATACACTGTAAAAAATCTACGTGAATAGTCAGAGTTACTCCCGGATTAAGACGGTTTACAGCTCGTAAGCACGCCACCTAGCGGTCAACCATAAATTTTTGGGTAGATAAACTACATGTTCACGGTGTTTGAACTGTTACTGTATTAAACTGTTTGAACTGTTGTACCTTGACAATTTGGCAACGTTCTTCTTAAAGTAGTTATATACCTATTTTTTCACGTGCGAACAATCGACTGGCAACACTTCTGTAGGCAACACGTTTTTATTTTCCAGTCATTAGATTGTAAATTAATATTACGGTATGGTACTGTAAAATTACAGTTTATTGACTGGCCACTCAGCTGCCGTTGCATCTACCGTAATTTGACCCTGCGATTTTTACAGTGTAGGTACAGAATATAAAACCAAAACGTATTATTTGCCTCCTTGATTTCAAATTTAAGGCTTTTTTTTTCATTTATTGAAAATATGAAATGGCAACAAAAAATTTAAACCTAGTTTTTATAACGAAATTAGAGAAACAAAATCAATACAAAAGTCAAAGAAACATGATCTTAAGGAAGCAAAGAAAGTATTCATGTATGGATTTATGTTTTTCATTATACATTAACGTAATCTAAAATCATTCAATTTTTTTTTTGGAAGCTTACATTAGTATTACCCACTTTGAAATGTCCTTTATGCGTTTATTAAAGCCATCCTGTTGAAACACGTATGTCTCAGGCTCCACTGCATTTCTATAAACGATAAATCAACTCCTCCGAATTTCCTTGTAATTTTCTGGCAACGGCAGACAGTGGGTCAAAGGTAAAAAAAGCCACACCGACTACAAGAAAGCAGTGCAGTATGAACGTAAGGCAAACTTCTTGAAATGGGATCACACGCTATTGTGATATTACGAGCTTCAAATATTATCTACGAGCCAGATGAGTGCGAGGTGCATTCATCTGGCTCAGAAAATATTTGACGAGTTTCCTGCAAGCTGCACTCCGACGAGTGGCAAGGAAGTGCTTGGATTTTTACGTATTGTTAATCAGATGAATTCTAGACGTACACCAATAAACCATTCCATTATTACCACCTCCATCCCAAAGAAGTGAGCACGCCTGGAGACCGCACGATGGCGCAGGTGAAGTTCACAGAACATTATATATACAACCCGAGGACCGGCTTTCGGTTCGTAGAGTGTTCGGAGTCAGAATGGGAAAAACTGCCGATTTATCGGAGTTTGATAAAGGACAAACTGTGATGACACGGTGCCTCGGAACTACGACCTCGGAAACGGCGCGGCTTGTGGGCTGTTCACGTGCCGCAGTAGTGAATACGTATCAAAAGTGGTGCACAGATGGCCAAACGACGAACCGTTGTCTAGCCGTGTCTCTTCGGCAGCTCACTGATGCCAGCGGGGAGCAGAGACTGTCGCGCGTTGACCGCAGGGCCACAGTGAGACAAATCACCCGCAGCTACATCAGTGGTGATCAGGGCAATGTGTCACAGCACATAGTTCATTGCAACCTTTTGTGCACGAGCCTGCGTAGCCGAAGACCCAGCCGTGTCTTTATGATCACTGCACGTCATCGCCAACAACGCATGAAATGTGCCGAAGATCATCGAGATTGGACCGTGGATGATCGGAAGAAAGTGGCCTGGTCTGACGAATAAAGATTCTTGATGCATCATGCAGACAGCCGAGCGTGGATACGCCAATTACCAATAGATTCTATGGCACCTGGATGCGCTGTTGAGCGGAAACAGGCCGGAGGCGGCGGTGTTATGCTGTGCGCGATGTTTTGTTGGTATGCTTTAGAACCCATTATCCGAATAGCACAATCCCTGACAGCTGTCAGGTACCTGAACATCGTTGCGGACCAAGTTCACCCATTCATGACAACTGTGTTCCCTTCTTGTGATGGCCATTACCATCAGGATAATGCGCCATGCCTTACTCCCAAAATCGTCACGGAGTTGTTCGAAGAACATACTGGTGACTTTTGGTTAATGCCCTGGCCTCCAAATTCACCTGGCATGAGCCCAATGGAATATTTGTGGTTCGACTTGGAAAAGCTGGTTCGCGCTAAATAACCACCAACTCGAAATGTTCGGGAACTGGAGGACCCTGCTGTTGACAGTACGGTACCAGATACCCCAAGATACCTATCGTCCCCTGATCGAGTCGATGCCTCGCCAAGTGGCCGCTGTTTTGCTGGTTAAAGGGGGTCCCTACAGCTTATTGGGAAGGTGGTCATAATGTAATGGGCTCATCGGTGTATTTATTAAGTGTTATTACTTATGTGCTTCATATTTAAGTTGCAACTGTCTCAACAATCAATCTGCAAAAAAAAAAAAAAAAGCACAGATCCAACCCTCTTCCCCCCCCTCAGCTTCAACGAAGAAAAAAAAAGAAAAGATTATTAATATTCAAAAAGAAAAACACTTTCTTCCCACATTTTGCATTGTTGAAGTCCCTTAATTAAATCTTTGGTATTTAATTTATCTGCCACTTGAGCTTCAGTGGCAATTAATAAAAGATATTTCAGACATTCCTAACACATCGCATTTCATAAATAATTTTCGACTATTTTCCGCTAGCTAAATGATCTTTTGGAAGTTGCTACTGTAACAGGTTGTGTTAGATACAAAAGAAGTGTCGTAAAGACGTCCAGGTAATTAATTGTTAAACTTTTGTTATTAACAATTCTGCGAATTATTTTATTGAATTTATTTGTTTAACTTTCTTTTTTGAAGCTTTTTCAACCTATTTGCAAAAGTTGAATGCATGAATTTTTACTTAGATCTCTATCATATATTTTTTGTATATTTTAAAATATCACTTATGTAAGCAAGTTCTGAGGCACCAGAAATGAGAAATTAATTACAATTTTTGGCATGCTCATAAATCGTTCTCTAAATTGTGTTACACTTATGCCTACACAATCCTGTAAAATGCATTTACCGTGAATGCGTCTTCGGCTCCTTTAGATCTGTAATCCAATGTTTGGCATCGTGTTAACGACCATCCCTACACAGCTAACGCCATAGCAGACTGTCGAACTGTAAAAGAGCAACAGTTAATTTCTTTCCCTGCGTACCCCCCCTCCCCCTTTTTTGACAATGGATTTGAGTTAAAATTCTTGTTTTCTGATCCTAATCCTTTAAGCAGGCACTCTACCTGAACTACATGGTGCCAAAAAATGTCGGCGCTGTCTGAACAGAAACGCTCGTGTGAGTTTTACGAAAGCAAGAGCTATTCCTTTTCCTTTCTCATCACGTTAGTCCTGACCATAAACATGTCAATGGCAATAACGCCCCCGTATATTCATTTTTCTATGCTCCAAGGCACGATGGAAACGGCCAGTCCCTCCGACACAAACATCATGCCACTGGGTAGAAACGAATGACTCAAATATCTCCTCCTTTCTAAGGTTTATGGCAATTGTTCTAGCTCTTTTAGCAGCTAATTAGTCAGAAAATATTAATGACGGTTTGTTTGTTTTTCGCCTTTTTTTTTTTATTGAAGATTTAACGACCATCGTGAGCAACTCAATAATGGGCTATAAGCAGTCACCCGTCCCTGATTTAGGAGCACTGGTTCTAGGGAAGGGAGAGAGCCAGTGCCGTAAGACAAATACAACATCCATGCCACACGGGATTCGAACCCAGACCCCTTTCGGACGAATGATCAGACGGCATCGCTTAGACAGTTACTGCGCCACCGGGGCGGCGATAAGCAGGTTCACTCATTCCAGCAGAGTTTGACCGAGATTGAGATTTGAGATGGAGGTAGAGGATTTTAGAAAGGGAGTGTCTGACCCCAAGTCTTAAACAACCCTTAGAAGAAAGAAGCTAGGAGATTTGGGCTAGAGTACCCGCCAGAAAAGTCACACGGAAGGGAGGTAGAAAGCGGAAGGAAGGATCAGTATGACTATCCGACGCAAGGTACGGCGGATATTGATTGGTTCGAGCCTTTGTACTTGCCTGGGATAGATCCTGAGACTGTTCCGCTGACTTCTTAGACAGGTAATATATTCGTACGAGCTAATTTCAGCCTCTTTTGCTAACCACGAGTTTATTCGTTTCAGACGGTTAAAGGGTTAAAAGTAGTTGCGCCTTTGGAAAAAGAACACAAACCTAAAAAATTGTATTTTGGTTGGGGGTTTAACGACCACCATGAGCAACTCAGTGGGCTATAAGCAGTCGCCCGTCCCTAATTTAGGGCCACTGGTTCTAGGGAAGGGAGAGAGTAAGGCAAAAACAACATATATGCCTCACTGGGACTCGAACCCGAATTCATCTTGGACGAATGGACATAAGCAATCGCTTAGATCACTACACCACAGGGGTGGCCCTAAACTTTTTCAATCATCGTACATTGTAAATTCGAAACTGGTAAATTTAGCATGGGCTCCCCAAAAAATTACCCAGTTTTTTACAAAACAACTAATATCTTCCGCACCTCCCGAAATTATGGAAGCGACGCTGACTGGGGACGTTCAGCTTACGAGGAATACTGACTTAAGGTAAAGCAGGAGTTGAAATTTACTTTGTGTTTTAGAAGACAGGATTCTGTTGAGGGAAACAGATCACGCCCGACGCTCTTTGGCTCGTGACAAATCATCATCAGAATCCTTTGAAGAGGGAGGGGGCAGCTTCACGTATGACGCTTGTGTTGCGGCGAGGGAATGGTGGGTGGCAGGCGAGGGAGGCGGGGATCCAGTAAGCAGATCTGGGATTTGAAGAGATCAGCCGGATCCTGTGCGGACATCAATTCTACCGCAGGAGGATACAGTGTGTCTAAATCTCGGGAGTGAGAATTACCACTTTAATGTCGTACGTTCAGGTATCATGTATCGCGTCGCTCTCTTAGAGACCAAAACTTCCATCACGTGACCGCTGAAAACGTCGTGAAAGCCACTATGCGTATCCGATTACTGGAATTGTCTCTGCCGTCTCCACTCTCTCCTCTTTGGGTTGCAGCCATTAGATGTCTCCCGAGAGGAGGGAATACATCATTTCGCGGATGAAAGAAGAGGGAAGGAAAGTGAGGGAGAAAGGGGAGGGGGTAATGACCCTTCGTGTCGTCTGATTGAGTAAGTAAGACAAATGGTAGGCAGTGGAGGGATTACCCATGGGCTAAGAAGGTGGATTTCAGTTGCGGTGAAGTGAGACGATAATAAACTTGCATTCCAAGCACAGCTATCTTGACAGAAGGAAATGGGAGGGCAAGTCTTATATCCCCACACGTCAAGATCTTGAATCTGTTCAGGCGTAGTTGTTTCCATGCTAAGACCCGGATTATAAAACAACGAAAGGCCCTGCGGTGAAGGCTGAATAGTTGCGCTTCGAACTTTCCAGAAAAAGAAACTTACTTACCCCCATGATTGCTGAACCACGTGAGGCTCAGTGATAACATTTTCTATGTGTGTTTGAGTCTCAAGCCTATTTATTTATTTTTAAAGAAGGAAAACGATTTGGCATGATCTCCCGCAGGAATTGTTTCTTTCTCTTGACGTTTGCAGAAAACAGAAAAAAATAGAAGTGCCAATTTTAATAGTTTGTCTTTTCTACAGATCAGTTTATATGAAATATGGGAACTCAGAATGCGATTAACGTAGGTAGCAATTCAAAGAAAAAATTTGCTTTCGAATAACTTGTTGTTTATTCTATGCTTTGCTATCTGTGCGGTATGAGGAAAGAATGCCCACGGAAAAAACGCCCACTTTTCGAAAGTAGGAAAAAACGCCCACGGAAAAATCGCCCACAGACAAAATGCTCACGGGAAAAATATGTGATCGACTGATAAGTTTATATGTCTGTTATAAACGGTGTTCGGACAACTGGTCACAGACTGCTGGCCAAAAAACGTTAGGGGTCATATAAAAATTGCGGTTTCTTGGCCACCTCACCTACATAACGAAAATGGGTGTAGGAGAATTGGCCACAGGACAACTGGCCACATAAGTTCAAGGGGGTGGGGTGTAAGTATTATCGATTTTTGGCCTACATTGAGAATTGAATTAGGAACTCCAAACAAATTTCGAGAAAAACGTTCTATGTAAGCCAAGCGAGAATTACAGCATAATTCATGTATGTTCGGAAAAGGACCCTAAGGTGGGATTTTTTAATAACGCTGCACTTTTACGTAGGTACTAAATATTTACATAACATGTCAAGTTTGCAATATTTTTCTTTTACTTAATTAATTCACAGGCGAAGAAAAAAGTGTTGAATAGGCTTAGGCCTACGGCCTATTAATTAATGTATGGATTGAATGTATGGTGCATAAGTAGAAGCGCAATATTATTGACAATTAATACAGACTTTTGACGTGGAATAGAAATAGCTGTGGTGCAGTGGAAGCATATCCGGCGCGTAACTGGAAGACCCTGAGTTCGATTCCTGGTGGCGGCCACTGAGAATTTTTCCGTGACTCACTTATAAACGTGCAAAGAGCGATGACTTCTGTTTGATTATTGACAATACTTGTTATGTAAATTTTACGAATATGGGAATGACGGAACGAAAACTTTTAGGAGGGCCTAAACGTTAGTCCTAATATTATTTTCTGCCTGAGTAATACCGCAATACTAATAATTTGATGTGTTACGTAAACGTTATGAATATAACATCGTTAGAATAAAAACTGTTAAATAGGCCAAGGCCCAGGACTTATGACTTAAGGGCCGCGGGTGGCCTAGTGAAGAACCAAGTAAGATTGTTAACTTTCAACTTACTACTGTAGAGTAGCTACTTTCTTTAAAAATTCCAGTTCGGCTTTACTGTAATAAATTTGTGACTATTCTTATTTTTTAAAGTAAGGTCTTAATTTTTATAAAACTATGCATGTTTGTTATTTAACTATATCAATTAAAAGGGAAATAATTAAAAGTCAGATTATTTTTTTTATAAATACTTTTAAAGTATAATGCATTTAATTGTAAAAGCGATTTTCGTAAAAGGCGCAATGTACAGATATAACTTTGTGTAATGTGCTTTCTTACCACTCTTGTCTCTTTTGGAAATCCTCTTTTGTATACGGCGAGCGGAAGGGGGGGGGGGCATCTGTCTTTCGTCAAATTGGTGCTTTGCAGCTGCAGCTGGAACGTTTGCTAGCGACCGCACCCCAAATAACAAGCGATATATTTCATTTAAATTTATCGGTTGGCCACCGGTCGGGGTGTGTCTTCCCCGTGAGTAGTATAATCTCAAGTTACAGGCATACTTCTTTTCTTCCCAGTGTAAAGAAAAATACGCACTCATAGCTTCCTGGGAGTTTTCCAAAGGACAACTAAAACAGTTAATTTCTACATGACGGGTGTAGGAGAACTGGCCACCGGAGAACTGGCCACAAAAATTTTAAGGGGCCGTATAAAAATAACGTTTTTGACCGCTTCGTGCCCACGACCCCCAGAGGTTGGTAATCAGAGTCATATATAGTTTCCGTAATTTCGTCTTTTTCTTAATTGCGATAATTAATGTAATTCTTTATAACAAATGTTTATGATCTACATCTCAGCAAAAGATTTAAGGGTTTTCAAACTACAAGTCTGCAAATTATCTGAGCGCATGTGCTGACTCAGGAAACCTGTCGGGGAGGGGGGTAATATCAAAACTGTAAGATTTGAAAAATGTATCGTCCCATCGGGAGATTTTCAGCATTTACAAGCTACAGCTGGACTGATTATTTGAGGGCACGTGCCAACTCAGCAAACCTGGGGGTGGGGTGGGGTGGGGGTTATATGATAATTGTGAATTATATAGAATTTCTTGTCCGACCCGGAGATTTTCATCATTCACATGCCTTCAGATAATGTGTCGAGTTGTAGCTGCTAATTGCCGAGAATCTCCCGATCGGACGAGAAATTGTTCATATTTTACACTTTTGGTATTACCCCCCCCCTCTTCGCCGACAGGTTTCCAGAGAGTGACATGCGCTAAGAAAATTTGTCGAGTTGCAGTTTCTAAATGCTGAAGATCTCCAGATCGGAAGAGAAATCTTGATATTTTACGATTTTGGTATTAACCCCCCCCCCGACTAGTTTCCTGAGGCAGCAGATGCCCTCAGATAATTCGACGTGTTGTAGCTTGTAAACGCTGGAAATCTCCCGATCGGACCAGAAATTCTTTATATTTCATATTTTAGTTTTAAGCACCCCCTCCCCAGACAAATTCCCTGGGTTTGCACATACTCGCAGAGAATTTTTTATTTGTAGTTTCTAGAAAAATATTGTACAGCAGTTGGCTTGAAGACAACGGTGAATCATTAGTATGTTTTTAAATAAATGTTGCATAAGACTACCACGGCTTTCAGGCCAACATCATACAACCTGTACAGTCCATCAGTGCAATCCGAACTTTCCTCTCGTATTTGTAAGGTTTGCAGAAAATATTTTACACATCAAGTTATTAATATTGCGGTATTACTCAGGCAGAAAATAATATTAGGACTAACGTTTAGGCCCTTCTAAAAGTTTTCATTCCGTCATTCCCATATTCGCGTTATGTAGGTGAGGTGGCCAAGAAACTGCAATTTTTATATGACCCCTAACGGTTTTTTGGCCAGCAGTCTGTGACCAGTTGTCCGAACACCGTTTATAACAGACATATAAACTTATCAGTCGATCACATATTTTTTCCGTGAGCATTTTGTCTGTGGGCGATTTTTCCGTGGGCGTTTTTCCCTACTTTCGAAAAGTGGACGTTTTTTCCGTGGGCGTTTTTTCCGTGGGCATTCTTTCATGCAATCATCTGTGCGGTACCGTTAGGTGAAAAGGGAATGAAACGACATGTTGTATGGTCTGTTCAATTATTATTATTAGAGCACATCCAACAAAATAGAAAACAGTAGTGTTTCGGCTTTAAATTTTCGCTCAGGAAGTGAGAGATAGCAGTTATAAAGGATTTATTTTCACAGAATGGATTATTGTGACGCTTGAGTCTTCATATATTAGACTGGAAGATTGCATGAAAGAATGCCCACGGAAAAAACGCCCAAGGAAAATATGCCCACAGAAGAAATGCTGACGGGAAAAATATGTGATCGACTGATAAGTTCATATGTCTGTTATAAACGGTGTTCGGACAACTGGTCACAGACTGCTGGCCAAAAAACCGCTAGGGGTCATATAAAAATTGTGGTTTCCTGGCCACCTCACCTACATAACGCGAATACGGGAATGACGGAATGAAAACTTTTAGAAGGGCCTAAACGTTAGTCCTAATATTATTTTCTGCCTGAGTAATACCGCAATATTAATAATTTGATGTGTAAAATATTTTCTGCAAACCTTACAAATACGAGAGGAAAGTTCGGATTGCACTGATGGACCGTAGAGGTTGTATGGTGTTGGCCTGAAAGCCGTGGTAGTCTTATGCAACATTTATTTAAAAACATACTAATGATTCACCGTTGTCTTCAAGCCAACTGCTATACGATATTTTTCTAGAAACTACAAATAAAAAAATTATCTGCGAGTATGTGCAAACCCAGGAAATTTGTCGTGGGAGGGGGTGCTTAAAAGCTAAAATATGAAATATAAAGAATTTCTGGTCCGATCGGGAGATTTCCAGCGTTTACAAGCTACAACTCGTCGAATTTTCTGAGGGTATCTGCTGCCTCAGGAAACTAGTCGGGGTGGGGGGGTGGTGGTATTTCCAAAATCGTAAAATATCAAGCATTTCTCTTCCAATCGGGAGATCTTCAACATTTAGAAACTGCAACTCAACAAATTTTCTTAGCGCATGTCACTCTCTGGAAACCTGTCGGCGAGGAGGGGGGTGTAATACCAAAAGTGTAAAATATGAACAATTTCTCGTCCGATCGGGAGATTCTCAGCAATTAACAGCTACAACTCGACACATTATCTGAAGGCATGTGAATGATGAAAATCTCTGGGTCGGAAGAGAAATTCTTCATATTCTACAATTTTGGTATTAACACCCCCCCTCCCCCCGACAGGTTTGCTCCTTAGGTTCATGCCCGGAGATAATGTCACAATAAATTCTATATATTTCACAATTATCATATACCCCCCCAGGTTTGCTGAGTAGGCACGTGCCCTCAAATAATCTGTCAAGTTGTAGCTTGTAAATGCTGAAAATCTCCCGATGGGACGATACATTTTTCAAATCTTACAGTTCCGAAATTACCCCCCCCAAGTTTCCTGAGTAGGCACATGCGCTCAGATAATTTGCAGACTTGTAGTTTTAAAACCCTTAAATCTTTTGCTGAGATGTAGATCATAAACATTTGTTATAAAGAATTACATTAATTATCGAAATTAAGAAAAGACGAAATGACGGAAACTTTATATGACTCAGATTACCAAATTACCAACCTCTGGGGAGATTTTAATTTTGGGCGCAAGAAGTAACTTGATACTGCCGCAAGTTTCGAAGCAACCGATAAATTTAGATAACATATATGGCTTGCTACTTGAGGTGGGTGGGGTCTCGTCGCTCTGTGAGTTCCGTTGAATTATCTATGTCCCAAATGCAGAGCTGGAAAGCAAACAACTTTGACGAAAAGCAGATGGCCCATCCCTCTGTAGAAGAGAGAGAGAGAAGTAGTAGAAAATGACCGATTCTGGCTTAAACCGCAGCCCATAGACTTAACATTAGGCTGCGGCCGGGCGGACGCAGCCAGCCGCAGCCAGACGCAGCAAGCTGCAGCCGAGCAAACGGTGGGGGCGTGGTTAGTAGCAGCCTCCAATTCCCCGCTGCAATTTTCCCCCCTTGACCGAAGTGTGTGCTTATCTCCGAAGATAGTAGTATTTATTGGACTTTGTCGAATTTTGGGGGGAAATCAATGAAGGTTTATTCCTTTTTTTTTAATTTAATGAAGGTTTATTCATTATTTATTTTTCCCTCTCTCGACCCCATCCCCTTAGGTTATTGTTATGTAAAACGTTTTTTTCCTCGTAATTTGTTGATGTATTTTTTTTTCAATTAATTTTCATGAATTCCTCATGTGTCTTCCCTAATGAAAATTATGTAGGGTAAGTATTAATTAATCATTTCTCTTTTATTTTCTCGAATAATACGGTCATGTCCTCATCTCAAGAAATGTTATTATATCTTATTTTTGTTCATAAATGTTTGATTTTGAGGGATGGCAACGCCCGAGTGGGAAAGGGGTTGGATATAGGGGGATGGCAACTCGATGTGTTGCCCCCTAGCGGTGCTTCTTGGAACTTTCGATTGATCTTTGATTTTGAGGGATGGCAACGCCCGAGTGGGAAAGGGGTTGGATATAGGGGATGTCAACTCGATGTGCTGCGCCCTAGCGGTGCCTCTTGGAACTTTCGATTGATCTTTGATTTTGAGGGATGGCAACGGCCGAGTGGGAAAGGGGTTGGATATAGGGGGATGTCAACTCGATGTACAACCCCTAGCGGTGCTTCTTGGAACTTTCGATGGGTCTTTGATTTTGTGGGATGGCAACGACTGAGTGGGGAAATGGCACTGCGTAGGTGTTAGATATGATGGTGCTTCTTGGAACTTTATTATTTCGATGGATCTTTGATTTTGAGGGATGGCAACGACTGAGTGGGGTCCGTTGGGAGTTTTTGCATTTATTCCTGTGGTTTGCAAGCAGGATTCCCCCCCCCCCCCCTCCTCTTCAATACTATTTTTCCCCTGGAGGAAATATTTACGTAACGATGCTGGAGAATTTTCTTTCCAAGGGAATAAAAATGCTCTGATGGTCTTAGCGAGGTTCTAACTCACGATGATTTGGTTTCCAAAAATAGTCAGGGAGTCAAATGGTTTTCGTGTACTACGTATTCCCTATTATATTTTTTAAATTACTTTTACGTTATTTCTTCATGTGTTTTTATATATTTTTTGTACGTTTTGAGGGAGTTTTTTCGTGTAGATGTAATGAATTTTCTGGGGAACTTTTCTTTTTCCTCCATTCAATTTTATTTCAGACCATGAGACGAGGAAATGCTTCTTTAGAAATTATTTCGTTCTTGTTCGCAGTAATTACTGGACATAGACTTCATGTTAATTCTGAGTCTTTCACCCCTGCAATAATATTTTCTCGTAATTTTTTCGTATGTTCAAGAACTCTACAGATCTTTCACAGTTAAAATTCTGCTCAAACAATATTTTCGGTCTTTATTTCCTTATAGCTTCCCAATTTCCGATATTTTTCTTCCTCTATCTTTGAAATTTCATTAAACTTCTCAATAGGTCAGGATTCTTTTTTCTTGGACAAACTTATGAGGCCTTTTATTCAGACTATCTTTTTTTTTTTCCATTTCATTTCAGCAAACGATTATTTTAGATGCAACAAATCGTCAGATTTTGGTTTCCTTATATAGCATATTTTCCAACTTGCTTAAAAATATTCCTCAAAGCTTGCATGTATGTCAAATATACATTTTTTTATTCTTTCGTAGTTAGCCATACTTTTCGTGGACTGCCTCGACAGGAAAGCATTCAATGTCAAGACATACAATCTAAAACCTTTTTCTTTCGATAAAATTTGTATTCTTTGGGCTGAATATTTTTCTGTCTCGTCCGAAAAATCATTCATTCTAGAGGCAAAGCGACTGATTCCGTTCTTCCCATAAACATTATTTTTTTATTTATTTGATATTCAGAGTTGTATACATTTACTATCCAAAAAAGAGATATATTTAATGTAAAGGTATATTCTTCCAAGCTGGGGAAATATATGTATATATTAGTTCATTTCCAGTTAAAGGAAATGCATCTTTATATTTCAATATGAAAAAAGAAGCCCTATAAGTGAAAGCTCAACCTAAAGACGGATAGATTGTTCCTACTCTCTCTACTCTATGACATTTCTTTCTGAATGAACCATGGCCTTTTTTTTCATGAACTGCTTTAAAATCTTCGTTCTCTCTTTACTATTGTCAGATTCCATGTCCCTTCAGTTCTTTACTGAGAAACAGAAGCATTTATTCAATTTTAATTTATTAAGAGAGTAGAACTCTTTTAGGCTTTCGAAGTACTTTCAAGTCTTTCATTACGAAAATTTTCATTGTCATGAAAGAAGCCATAATCGAGATAATTTACTATCGTTTCAATGAAAGTGTTTACGCATTCATTGCTATGATGTCAGATTTCATTTTCTTATACTTCGAACAGAAATGAGTTTGAATCATTCGTCGAGAAAACATTTCTTTCATATATATATATATATATATTTTTGCCTCCGAATCAAACGAACTCAAAAAATAAGAGACGCACTTTAATATTTTTTTTTCCTCTTATGAGAGGAATACGGGAATATGATACCAAAATTAAAGAATAAAGAATATCGACTTTCCTCTCAACACCTTACATCTACGTTTTTTTTTAGTTTTTTTTATTTTCAATAAGCTATTTCTATATTTTTACAACTGAATAGAATTATTTATTGAAAAATTCTAAGTAAGACGAAAAATGGTTTTGTTGATTTCCTAAGAGGATGATTTTGGAAATTTTCGTTTTCTGATAATTGTAAAAATCTCATAGAATAACATGGGAAAACTAGCATGCATAAAAGACTGTTTTGGATCGAGTAAATTGAAAGAATTTTACAAAGTTCATTTCAGAAAAGTACATTCCTTCCTAGTGTCAAAAACGAATCACTTCGTTTTTTCTAAGATACACTTTGGAATCTTATAAAAGTGCATAGGGTCAAAAACGATTTTGATGATTTTACTAAGATGACAGATTTCGGATTTCTTATGATAGAAAATACAGTGAATTTCCCATTGAATAACATGGGAAACTGCGAAATTTAAGAAGCACGTTTTCGTTCAAGTAAAATATTTTAAAAGTCTTTTTTCGAATCAGTTGAAAACAGACAGGGTGTGTTTCTGAACAGTTCATTATTTCCTAAAATCAAAACGAATTACTTCGTTTTTTTTTTGTTTTTTTTTTCCTAATGTGCGTTTCTGAAAGAAGTAAAAATAGTTTAGGTAGAAAATTGGAAAGATATTTTTATGAATCCTAGACTGTTTATTTACGTATAGCTAGAGGGGTCTTCAGTGAGAGCACTTATTCTCTTTTCAAACTAAGAGAATGAAGTGTAGTCAGTTTGAAAAAAAAATTCAAACTCCCTAAATTTAGCCTTTTGTCCTGGTTTCGACTCAATACTGTAAAGCATTGCTCTCAGACCAGTTGAATTCCTGGCCCTTAATGAAATACATTAAGCCTTTACCTTAAAAATAAGCAATCTCTTCTTCAATACCAGATCCCCAATAAATTTCTTTAAGAGTTATTCATTCACCCTTTTACTTTTAAAAACTTGAAATTCATTATTATTTAACTCATTACAAAAAATGAAACTCATTCATACAGAAAAAATATAAATGAATAATAAATAAAGTAGCCTAAAAAAGGACTGTTTTTCTGGGTCCCCTTCATACAGCTGCTCCATGGTCGGTATAAGGAATTTTTTTTTTTTTTTTGCCTGCTAATATCTCAGCACATTGACTTCACAGTCTCTAGCAAGTTCTTTACAATTATGCTTTCCAAGAACGCTTTGGACGGGACATGGTCTCCAGTGACTGCAACAAAAGATTCTGCTAGAATCTTGGGGTTAAGCAATGCAACGGCATCATCGAAATACTTTTGCCACTTGGATTCGGGGTGGCATATGCACAGCTGTGGGCCGTGATGTTTGCGAATATGCGATTTGGGGGTTGGTGGCACTCCATACAATAATATAAGTTATTGACATGTTCCTGAAGGCGATCCCTTACCATGTCAGCAAGCATGATGAAAAACTCTTCATCTGAGATGGAAGCAACAGGGGAAGAAGTCCTTGGATGGTGCAAAACAGCCTTTCTAAAGACAGGTCCAAATAGTAGTTGAGTAATGCTGTCCCATATTTTTCCACATTGATCAATAAGAGTTCGAAATTGTTGACAAGTCAGCTTTATCGGAACAGGATTCAATCGACGAAAACCATGAATTCTGGGGGAAAGCACTTCTAACGTGTAACTGCCAGAAGCATCTAAGAGGGAAGGACAGCAGGAAACGATAAGTTCACGATTAATCAAGATGTCACAATTCATGCCTTGAATCCAGTGTGATTTTCCCATGAATTTTCGGAACGTTGAAGCTGACATTGTTATTCCATTCTTAGAAGGGTAGAAAGATTCCCCATCTTTCCTATAACTTCGAATATGAACTCGGACCGTGTTGTTAAAATCGCATACTTTTGCAAACGTGTTTTCACCTAAATAAAAATGATGAGGTGCAAGATTTTTCATAGAAATTCTTGGGAGGATAACTTCTCCACACGATTTGGGCTTTAAAGGAACGGACTCACATACCTTCTTAGCGAGAGTAGCAGAAATTTCACCACTTTGCTTCATCGTGGAAATGGAATCGGTAGCGCTCAAAGCAACAGACAAAAATGAAGTGACTCGTTTGAAGACTAAAGACAAACTGAAGGAACAGCTCTTATTCCAAGTCAAAACTGAGAAGAGGTTGGAGTTCGTCACTTGTTTACTGCTTGAGAGGGAAAGAGCAGAGTCATGGGGTAAAGAACACTCGGTTATCTTCTTTCTAAAGGTCAAATTCAATCTAATGTTTGGAGCATTCTTTTGTCGAGGCAGACCATGACTCCAATACGAATTAGTTGGTGGTAGGATCTGTAGTAAAGTTCCAGATCTCAAAGATAAGGAAACTGGTTTAAACCCGTTTCGCTTGAAAACAAGAGTCTCTTTCCTGTCCGAGAGATACTGATGTAATACAAGACAAAGGATCTAATTCAGCTTCGTCATCACGGGTATCACCGATTTGGTTATCACCATTTCTTATAAAAGTGCATGGGGATCAAAAAACGATTTTGATGATTTTACTAAGATGACAGATTTCGGATTTCTTATGATAGAAAATACAGTGAATTTTCCATTGAATAACATGGGAAACTGCGAAATTTAAGAAGCACGTTTTCGTTCAAGTAAAATATTTTAAAAGTCTTTTTTCGAATCAGTTGAAAACAGACAGGGTGTGTTTCTGAACAGATCATTATTTCCTAAAATCAAAACGAATCACTTCGTTTTTTTTTCTGACGTGCGTTTCTGAAAGAAGTAAAAATAGTTTAGCTAGAAAATTGGAAAGATATTTTTATGAATCCTAGACTGTTTATTTACGTATAGCTAGAGGGGTCTTCAGTGAGAGCACTTATTCTCTTTTCAAACTAAGAGAATGAAGTGTAGTCAGTTTGAAAAAAAAAAATTCAAACTCCCCTAAATTTAGCCTTTTGTCCTGGTTTCGACTCAATACTGTAAAGCATTGCTCTCAGACCAGTTGAATTCCTGGCCCTTAATGAAATACATTAAGCCTTTCCCTTAAAAATAAGCAATCTCTTCTTCAATACCAGATCCCCAATAAATTTCTTTAAGAGTTATTCATTCACCCTTTTACTTTTAAAACTTGAAGTTCATTATTATTTAACTCCTTACAAAAATGAAACACATTCACTCTTTTACTTTTAAAACTTGAAATTCATTATTATTTAACTCCTTACAAAAATGAAACACATTCACACTTTTACTTTTAAAATTATAGAAAAATAGATGCATTCTCCCACTATAAATTTTTTCCCTACCTCCTTCCCCATTCCTTAAACCAAAAATTTAAGATAGTTCTAAAAAGAACTTTTTTTAGTTCTAAAAAGAACTTTTTAGTTCTAAAAAGAACTTTTTTTTTCTCTGCTGTCTCCTCAATACATGTTTTTCACAGAACGCAGCAAGTCCTTTCCATATATTCCTTCCAAGAAGGCTTTGGATGGGATATTCTCACCAACGGTTTCAGCGAAGGAATCCGCTAAAGTCTTGGGGTCTAGCATTGCTACGGCCTCCTTGAAGTGTTCTTCAAACTTCGATTGGGGGGTGGCATCAGTACATCTGTGGCCCATGAGGCTTTCAAGCATGCGATCCGGATTAAGGTGGCACTGAATACAATAGAATAATTTTTCAGCATGCCCCTGAACGAGATCCGACACCACTTCAATAAGCATGAAGTAATACTCTTCGTTCGTTAGTGGAGAGGAAGGAACGGGGGTGGAATCCTCTGATGAAGCAAAACGCCCTTTGCAAAAACTGGACCAAATAGTAGAATAGTAATGCTGGTCCATATCTTCTCACATTGATCAGCGAGAGCTTCAAATTGTTCCCCATTCAGTTTGATGGAATTAATGTTCAGTCGACGAAATCCATTGATCCGAGGGGAAAGCACCTCAAATATATAAGTGTGAGGTCCGTCCAAAGAAGGAGAGGCAGAAATAATTAGTTCTCTGTTGATTAGCATATCTTCATTTTCTCCATGCAACCAACGGACTTTTCTCATAAACTGAGGGAAGGTCAGAGCTGTCATGGTGATTCCATTCTTGGTGGAGAAAAAAGATTCCTGTTCATTCCTGTATCTTCTTACATGAACTCTGATTGTATTATGGAAATCAGACACTTTCACGAATGCGTTACCCCCTAAATGGAAATGATGAGGGGGATATCATTCAAAGAAATTCCCAATTCAACACATGACTTGGGAATTTCTTTGAATTTCTTTGACTTGGGAATTTCTTTTGAGGAAAAAAAAAAAAAAACGAAGTAATTCGTTTTGATTTTAGGAAATAATGAACTGTTCAGAAACACACCCTGTCTGTTCTCAACTGATTCGAAAAAAGACTTTTAAAATATTTTACTTGAACGAAAACGTGCTTCTTAAATTTCGCAGTTTCCCATGTTATTCAATGGGAAATTCACTGTATTTTCTATCATAAGAAATCCGAAATCTGTCATCTTAGTAAAATCATCAAAATCGTTTTTGACCCTATGCACTCTTATAAGATTCCAAAGTGTATCTTAGAAAAAACGAAGTGATTCGTTTTTGACACTAGGAAGGAATGTACTTTTCTGAAATGAACTTTGTAAAATTCTTTCAATTTACTCGATCCAAAACAGTCTTTTATGCATGCTAGTTTTCCCATGTTATTCTATGAGATTTTTACAATTATCAGAAAACGAAAATTTCCAAAATCATCCTCTTAGGAAATCAACAAAACCATTTTTCGTCTTACTTAGAATTTTTCAATAAATAATTCTATTCAGTTGTAAAAATATAGAAATAGCTTATTGAAAATAAAAAAAATAAAAAAAAACGTAGATGTAAGGTGTTGAGAGGAAAGTCGATATTCTTTATTCTTTAATTTTTGTATCATATTCCCGTATTCCTCTCATAAGAGGAAAAAAATATTAAAGTGCGTCTCTTATTTTTTGAGTTCGTTTGATTCGGAGGCAAAAATATATATATATATATGAAAGAAATGTTTTCTCGACGAATGATTCAAACTCATTTCTGTTCGAAGTATAAGAAAATGAAATCTGACATCATAGCAATGAATGCGTAAACACTTTCATTGAAACGATAGTAAATCATCTCGATTATGGCTTCTTTCATGACAATGAAAATTTTCGTAATGAAAGACTTAAAAGTACTTCGAAAGCCTAAAAGAGTTCTACTCTCTTAATAAATTAAAATTGAATAAATGCTTCTGTTTCTCAGTAAAGAACTGAAGGGACATGGAATCTGACAATAGTAAAGAGAGAACGAAGATTTTAAAGCAGTTCATGAAAAAAAAAGGCCATGGTTCATTCAGAAAGAAATGTCATAGAGTAGAGAGAGTAGGAACAATCTATCCGTCTTTAGGTTGAGCTTTCACTTATAGGGCTTCTTTTTTCATATTGAAATATAAAGATGCATTTCCTTTAACTGGAAATGAACTAATATATACATATATTTCCCCAGCTTGGAAGAATATACCTTTACATTAAATATATCTCTTTTTTGGATAGTAAATGTATACAACTCTGAATATCAAATAAATAAAAAAATAATGTTTATGGGAAGAACTGAATCAGTCGCTTAGCCTCTAGAATGAATGTTTTTTCGGACGAGACAGAAAAATATTCAGCCCAAAGAATACAAATTTTATCGAAAGAAAAAGGTTTTAGATTGTATGTCTTGACATTGAATGCTTTCCTGTCGAGGCAGTCCACGAAAAGTATGGCTAACTACGAAAGAATAAAAAAATGTATATTTGACATACATGCAAGCTTTGAGGAATATTTTTAAGCAAGTTGGAAAATATGCTATATAAGGAAACCAAAATCTGACGATTTGTTGCATCTAAAATAATCGTTTGCAGAAATGAAATGGAAAAAAAAAGATAGTCTGAATAAAAGGCCTCATAAGTTTGTCCAAGAAAAAAAGAATCCTGACCTATTGAGAAGTTTAATGAAATTTCAAAGATAGAGGAAGAAAAATATCGGAAATTGGGAAGCTATAAGGAAATAAAGACCGAAAATATTGTTTGAGCAGAATTTTAACTGTGAAAGATCTGTAGAGTTCTTGAACATACGAAAAAATTACGAGAAAATATTATTGCAGGGGTGAAAGACTCAGAATTAACATGAAGTCTATGTCCAGTAATTACTGCGAACAAGAACGAAATAATTTCTAAAGAAGCATTTCCTCGTCTCATGGTCTGAAATAAAATTGAATGGAGGAAAAAGAAAAGTTCCCCAGAAAATTCATTACATCTACACGAAAAAACTCCCTCAAAACGTACAAAAAATATATAAAAACACATGAAGAAATAACGTAAAAGTAATTTAAAAAATATAATAGGGAATACGTAGTACACGAAAACCATTTGACTCCCTGACTATTTTTGGAAACCAAATCATCGTGAGTTAGAACCTCGCTAAGACCATCAGAGCATTTTTATTCCCTTGGAAAGAAAATTCTCCAGCATCGTTACGTAAATATTTCCTCCAGGGGAAAAATAGTATTGAAGAGGAAGGGGGGGGAATCCTGCTTGCAAACCACAGGAATAAATGCAAAAACTCCCAACGGACCCCACTCAGTCGTTGCCATCCCTCAAAATCAAAGATCCATCGAAATAATAAAGTTCCAAGAAGCACCATCATATCTAACACCTACGCAGTGCCATTTCCCCACTCAGTCGTTGCCATCCCACAAAATCAAAGACCCATCGAAAGTTCCAAGAAGCACCGCTAGGGGGTTGTACATCGAGTTGACATCCCCCTATATCCAACCCCTTTCCCACTCGGCCGTTGCCATCCCTCAAAATCAAAGATCAATCGAAAGTTCCAAGAAGCACCGCTAGGGGGCAGCACATCGAGTTGACATCCCCCTATATCCAACCCCTTTCCCACTCGGCCGTTGCCATCCCTCAAAATCAAAGATCAATCGAAAGTTCCAAGAAGCACCGCTAGGGGGCAACACATCGAGTTGCCATCCCCCTATATCCAACCCCTTTCCCACTCGGGCGTTGCCATCCGTCAAAATCAAACATTTATGAACAAAAATAAGATATAATAACATTTCTTGAGATGAGGACATGACCGTATTATTCGAGAAAATAAAAGAGAAATGATTAATTAATACTTACCCTACATAATTTTCATTAGGGAAGACACATGAGGAATTCATGAAAATTAATTGAAAAAAATACATCAACAAATTACGAGGAAAAAAACGTTTTACATAACAATAACCTAAGGGGATGGGGTCGAGAGAGGGGAAAATAAATAATGAATAAACCTTCATTAAATTAAAAAAAAAAGGAATAAACCTTCATTGATTTCCCCCAAAATTCGACAAAGTCCAATAAATACTACTATCTTCGGAGATAAGCACACACTTCGGTCAAGGGGGGAAAATTGCAGCGGGGAATTGGAGGCTGCTACTAACCACGCCCCCCGTCCGTTCGCTCGGCTGCAGCTTGCTGCGTCTGGCTGCGGCTGGCTGCGTCCGCCCGGCCGCAGCCTAATGTTAAGTCTATGGGCTGCGGTTTAAGCCAGAATCGGTCATTTTCTACTACTGAGAGAGAAGGGGGCGGCCTCGTTCGGTGATTGATTTCATACAATCCATTCGGTGGCCAGCAAGCAAAGAAATTACAGTTATATCTGTACATATGCGGCTTTTACACATACATATATATATAGAATGCATATTTTCTAGAAACTACAACTAAACAGGAGTTGCGGTAAACATGCATAGTTTCATAAAAATTAACACCTTACTTTAAAAAATAAGAATAGTCACAAATTTATTACAGTAAAGCCGAACTGGAATTTTTTAAGAAAGTAGCTACTCTACAGTAGGAAGTTGAAAGTTAATCTTATTTGGCTCTTCACTAGGCCACCCGCGGCCCTTAAGTCATACGTCCTAGGCCTTGGACGCCTATTTAACAGTTTTATTCTAACGATGTTATATTCATAACGTTTACGTAACACATCAAATTATTAATATTGCGGTATTACTCAAGCAGAAAATAATATTAGGACTAACGTTTAGGCCCTCCTAAAAGTTTTCGTTCCGTCATTCCCATATTCGTAAAATTTACATAACAAGTATTGTCAATAATCAAACAGAAGTCATCGCTCTTTGCACGTTTATAAGTGAGTCACGGAAAAATTCTCAGTGGCCGCCACCAGGAATCGAACTCAGGGTCTTCCAGTTACGCGCCGGATATGCTTCCACTGCACCACAGCTATTTCTATTCCACGTCAAATGTCTGTATTAATTGTCAATAATATTGCGCTTCTACTTATGCACCATACATTCAGTCCATACATTAATTAATAGGCCTTAGGCCTAAGCCTATTCAACACTTTTTTCTTCACCTGTGAATTAATTAAGTAAAAAAAATATTGCAAACTTGACATGTTATGTAAATATTTAGTACCTACGTAAAAGTGCAGCGTTATTAAAAAATCCCACCTTTCCGAACATACATGAATTATGCTGTAATTCTCGCTTGGCTTACATAGAACGTTTTCTCGAAATTTGTTTAGAGTTCCCAATTCAATTCTCAATGTAGGCCAAAAATCGATAATACTTACAACCCTCCCCCCACGCCACCCCCACACCCTTGAACTTTTGTGGCCAGTTGTCCGGTGGCCAATTCTCCTACACCCATTTTCGTTATGTAGGTGAGGTGGCCAAGAAACCGCAATAATTATATAACCCCTAACGGTTTTTTGGCCAGCAGTCTGTGACCAGTTGTCCGAACAAGGTTTATAACAGACATATAAACTTATCAGTCGATCACATATTTTTCCCGTCAGCATCTCTTCTGTGGGCGTTTTTTCCCATTTTCGAAAAGTGGGCGTTTTTTCCGAGGGCGATTTTTCCTCATACCAGACTGGAAAGAAAGTAATGTCTGCAAATGCAAGAAAGTAGAAAGTGCTAATTACCGTATATACAAGTGCAAATCAGTCCAAAATGTAGTCGCCATCGTTTACCACGTCCTACTCCCATTGTCTGGACAGCTGTTGGATATCGTCCCTGTAGAATTGTGACAGCTTGGACGCAAAGAAGTGAGCAAGAGACCGTTTGCCATCTTCCCGGTTGGTCAAAGGCTGTCCATCCAGGAAATGCTGTAACGATCAGAAAATGTGATGATCGCTCGAAGCAATGTCCGAGGAATAGTCTGGGTGCGGTAACAGCTGCCAGCCCAGTTCCCTGATCTTGTATCAGCTCACCGCTGCTGTATGACGACTCGGTCTATCCTGCTGTAGCAGGCCGCCCCTGCGGTTCAGCACTGCTGGCCGTTTCGGCGTGAGCGATGGGTGCCCATCGTCGAGCTGACAACAGCACGCATCGGGGGTGATAGTGATTTCGGCAGGCAGCACCTCAAACAAGAAAGATGACACCGAATTTTCGGATGTAATGAGCATGTCTTTTGAATCTGTTCTGCAGCGAATTAAATTTAACAAAGCTATTCAAAATCAATGGAACCGGTATGGAAGACAGTACTATCTAACTAAAGAAAAAAATTAAATCAATTTTTAATCCCGCATATATTGCTGTAAACGTAAATGTCAACTTCCGTCCTCTGGTGGAAGACTTGTGCATTAAGAAAAATTTTAATTTATATGAAAAACATTTTGCAGCGGAAACGCTTCCCAACAAAGAAAGAATTTTCAATGCTCTATTGAACTGAGTTACTAAAGTGAATGTAACGCAAAGAGACTTGCCATTTTTTGTAAAACTTTCTCTCACAGACGAGGTAAGGACCTGACAGCATAGTTTTGTTACACATAGGTAAACGTTTTTCCTCTTCTACTCTTAAATATAAACAAGGTCGCCCCCTCGTTCTCCAAATATGTAAACAAACACTACGAACATTTTTTTTTTTATTGTAGATTTAACGACCACCGTGAGCAACTCAATGGGCTATATGCAGTCGACCGTCCCTAATTTAGGGTCACTGGTTCCATGGAAGGGAGAGAGCCAGTGCCGTAAGACAAACACAACATCCATGCCTCACCGAGATTCGAACCCGGACCCATCTCGGACGAATGACTTCGAACTTCCTCATCTCCGTTGTAGCGACGAATGGCGCCAGATGTTCCTTTAGGTTTTGGTATTGTGCTGCTGAAAAGTCTATTCATGTAAACATTTCTCGCAAAAGAGAAAAAAAGCGGCGTGTTTTAGTCACTAAAGTAAAGGAAATCAAACGGAATTGGATTTCAAACTTTAAATAAATTAACCGTCCCATTTGACACTCTTATCTTACAGTCGGGTTTGATGTAACAAATCAGTTCATCCTGTAGCGGATGGGGCCTTTCGTTTCATTCAGTGAATTTCGCCATCTGATTAATTAACAAGACAGTCTTCGTTTTGTGAGACGAAAAGTCCTTTTTTTTTTAATGCAGGAGCAAAATGCTAAACTTTTTAGTGCCCTGGGCTCGTACACCTGAATTTTTTGTTTCGTTATGGGAAATGTTGTTTGTAAACACAAATGACAGCGGCCAGTTCTGGATAAACTGTAAAAGGAAATTCTTCATATCGGTTAAGTCGGCTCACACACTGGAGAAAAGAAACAAAGAAAAATAAGGAGAGAATGATTTCAGTCGTAATTAGTACCTTTTTACCGTAATACCATATGATTGGTCGAAAGTGCTTTGCTTTTGATCTCTATCGGAAACAGCGTTACGCTCAGAGTTTTCCCGGGGGGGGGGCATCGCAAATTTTGAGGAGGCTCAAACTTATTATTTGTTATTTATATATACATTAATACATATTATATTATTTATATATACATTAATACATATTATATTATTTATATATACATTAATACATATTATATTATTTATATATACATTAATACATATAACAATTTTTCTTATTCTCGTATATCGCAAATACAAATTCCAAGAAATCTACACATGCAAGTGATTAAAAATGTAAAAATGTTATACCTTTACTTTAATTCAGTAATGCACCACGGATTTCACCATGCTGCGGAGGTGTAAATTATTAAGGATGCTAGTAAGATAACGCTGTGCTAGAGAAAATCCCCCCCCCCCCCAAAACATTAGGAGTGGCAAAAATATTTTAGTCTTACAACAAGCGTGTTTCTGATTATTAAGGAATCATTACAGTGTCGTATATAGTAACACTGTACTAGTGGTCCGATTTATTGGCGTAGAAAGTAGACACATTAGCGTTTCCAAGCTTTCGCAGATCAACCAGATGGCTTTTTCAAGGAAGTTAGGCAGAAACTGAAAAATAGAACGCATTAATATGATGATGTATTGTGCAGTGCAAACAGCATGCCGTTGGTGATTACAAATCCACAGTAAACTTAACTATCAAGTAAACAAGTTAGTAAAATCATGCAACGCATTGATTATGATAAACTTTCTAACATAGCAGAAATAATTACTCAAATTATGAGGATAATAGCTGCGGAATAAATCTCGCTCCTGTGTCCTGACCTTTGACCCCATTTCAAAGATATTCAACAGAACTGGTGCATTATACCTCCGGAACAACATACTAAAGTTTTGTCGCAATAGAACCAATTTTAGTCAAGTTATCAGGATGATGGCTGTGGAATAAATCTCGCTCTTGTGTCCTGACCTTCGACCCAATTTTGATGATATTCAACAGAACCCTTTTCAGTATACCTCCGGAACAACATACTAAAGTTTTGTTGCAATAGAAGCATTTTTAGTCAAGTTATGGGGATAATGGCTGTGGAATAAATCTCGCTCCTGCGTCCTGACCTTTGACCCCCTTTCGATTATATTCAAGAGAACCGGTTCAGTGTACATCTGGAACAACATAATACAGTTTTGTCGCAATCGAAGAATTTTTACGTAAGTTATGACGCATAAGGGCAATGGAATTAGTCCCGCTCCAATGTTCTGACCTTTGACCACATTTCGCCCATTTGCAATAGGATTGGTCCCCTACCACATACTAAAATTTCATCAAAATCGAACCATTTTTACGCGATTTATCGTGCGGACGGACAGACGGACAAAGCTGAAGCATATACGCTTCGGTTGGAAAGCGTAAGAAAGGCTTTAAAAAATTTACACAATTGTGAAACAATACTTGGTTTTCTTGTTTGCCCCTCTTTTATATATATATATCAAGATGAACTGGTCTTTTTCTACCCTCCTGATTTTTATCCAGAGAAAGTATTAAGTAATTTTGGTAGGACCTTATAATTAGATTTTTAACATGGACAATTGTTCCATTTAATAAACAAATTTCGAAAAGCATTCTCATCTAGAGCAACAAAATGTTCTCTAGTGTATATATTTTTCATAACTACTTTGATTTCAGAGCTACATTTGAAAAAAGTTATTTAAAGTGTTAACACTTTGTGTGAAAGTCATTTATGGCTCTAATTAACAGAGGAAATTCCGTTTCTTTTTTTTTTTTTTTGTCGAGGTACTGTATACATTATTGGCTGCATTGACTAGTCGGATTTAAAAAACGTAAATATACATGCCGATGGCAATTTTAGTTTTAGTGTATGAAACAAAGAAATTAATTTAATACTTAAAATAATCTTAATACTACTGATTATAATATTTTCCCTCATTTTCTTAAGTTTTTAAAATTAATTTCTCCAAATAATATAAGGGGTGATCACCCAAAAACCTACGGAAGGGGGCGTCCATGAATTTTCTTGGGGCTAAGCACCACCGAAAAGATGCCTGAATGCATCACTGGTCTGAAATGCTGGTAGATACTATAAGGTTCTGCCCACGGCGTAACTCGGGGCAGCTCGCAGTACCACAAACCCAACGGATAAGAAAGCAGCATTGAAAAATTAATTTTCTTTTTTTACACTTTCCAATCGTAGGTTGAAGAAGCGTATATGCTCCAGCTTTGTCTGTCTGTCCGCACGATAAGTCGCGTAAAAATGGTTCGATTTCGATGAAATTTTGGTATGTGGTAGGGGACCACCTGGGGACGAACCCTATTTTAAATGGGCAAAATAAGGTCAAAGGTCAGAACATAGGAGCGGGATGCATTACATTGCCCTTATGTGTCATAACTTGCGTAAAAATAGTTCGATTGACAAAACTTTAATATGTTGTTCCGGAAGTAGACTTTACCTGTTGAATATCATCGAAATGGGGTTCATAGGAGCGAGATTTACTCTACAGCCATTATCCTCATAACTTGAGTAATTATCTCTGTTATGTTGGAAAGCGTATCATAATCAATGCATTGCATGATTTTCCTAACTTGTTTTAACTTATTAGGCTTTTCATAACCATTGTGTGCAATATTAGCACTACCAGCAATTTATTGATAGGTTTAACAGAAACAAATTTCAGCGTTGTAAGTTCTTTATCGCACTGGCTTTTGTGATTAGTTTCTAACTGATGAAATGTGTTCATCGTTCTCTCATCCAAACCAAATTGTCTGGAATGATGTCAGTCAGGAAACTTTAAATTCATGTTTGAAAAGTTGCATTTCATAAACCGTTTCATTATTTTGGAGGAGATTGCAAGTTTTTTGGGGTTTCTTTAAACGACTGCAGACTCATAAAACTTGAGAATGATGACTTCTACGTTTACCTCTTCTATATTTTTTTCACTGAGCTTTTAAGAACAAAACATTTAGAAACTAGTAGACTTGGCTTTCAGGAGAAAACAAAATGTGGTTGAAAACTAGCAGACCTGGTCAGAACATGGCGGTCTTAAGTTCGTAATAATAACAGATAATAAAAAAAGGTTTACAGTGACTGTTTTTTTTTTCCTCAAACTTCTGGCTCAGAGTACAGTTAATCCCAGTCATTAAGCTGGAGATTTTCGCATCATAGGACATGGAAAATGCAAGGAAACATTCTGTCATGGATACAGATATCAAACGCAAAAGGATATTTTAAGATAGAATTTCAAAAAAGCCTCTATAATACATGACATAAATATCCTATTGCAGTCATCTGCAGGTAAAATGAATCTGGAAAATCAGAGTGGAAAATACTTTATGTCTAAAGCAAGGGTGCGTGTTATGGCAATTTTCAATACAACCTGTAAAAGTTGTAATCTCTCGAACAAAGAAATCTAGATTTTTGCTACGTGCCAAAAAAATTAGAAACTTTTTATGTAATCGACATTACCCGATCAATTTCACTTTTTCTTCTAGTTTTTATTCAGCGGTCTAAAGATTTCAATTAAACTTTTAATCTCAATGATGTTTTCCTTAAGTTAGGTCAGCAGAAGATGAAAATTACACGCCGTCTCGGTGGCTCAATGCTCTAAGCGGATCCAAGAAAACTCTCACACGGGAAAACTACCACACAGGAAAACTGCCACACCGGGAAACCCCCACACTCTTTCGTGCTGCTGAGCGAAGGGCGGAAAACTCCTTCACCTTTTCATGTAAGGGGATGTACAAAAATTGTGTTTCGCTCCATTATCTTGTCAAAGTGTAGGAGTTTTCCTAGCTGACCAACACGAAACATACCAGTTTTCCTAGGGACATGCAGTGGCTCCCAAAATTGAGTATACACCACTAACTCTCTTCTTTAAAAGCCTAAAATAATATTGAATCGTTATTGAAAATCAATATTTATAGGAACGATAAAATACGCATTAAGAAATTTATTGGGCTAGAAAACAAATATGAAGTCTCTATAATATTCTAATGACATTTTTATGTCGAAGTTACAAAATTCGAAGTCACAAAATGGAGTATACACCTTGTATAATTTTTTAAACAAAAAGGAAATAAGAAACATGAACTAATATTTTGTTGCATATCCTTTTGCATGTAGAACGGCTTCCAAATGCGTTGGCATTGATTTAACAAGAGTCTGTGTTGTTTCGCTGGATATTTTTGCCCATTCTTCTCGTAAAAGTGTTTCTAACTGTTCTTTGCTCCTAATATCGTGTTTTTGAACCGATATTTCCACAAATTTTCAATAACGTTCAGATCTGGAAATTGTGGTGGGGTGTGCAATTGCATTTTACAATTCTACAACAACCACTGCTCAACTATTTTAGCGGTGTGCTTCAGGTCGTCATCTTGTTGAAACACAAAATTTGACTCTGAACCCAACTTTTAAACACTTTGTTTTAAATTATTTTTTAATATGTCCAAGTTTTTAATTTTATCCATAATTCCATCAATGAAAATTAAATTTTCCAGGCCTTTTGCCGACATACAGCCCCATCTAAGCACCGTACCACCTCCATGCTTGATAGTGGGGATGGTGTTTTGGGGAAGCAGTCCACTGTTAAGCTTCCTCCAAACATTACATCGACCATCATTCCCGAAAACATTAAACGTACTCTCGTCACTGAATATTACTTGATTCTATAAGTCTTCAGGCTTCTAAATATGATTTCTAGCGAATGAAATCCCTTTTTCTCGATTTACTTTGGAAATGAAAGGTTTTCTTTTAGCTATACGATCATTAAAACCTGCTCTTCGCAGTGCTCTTCGAATTGTTTCTGCAGAGTCCGGTCTTAATATCGCTGTAAAAGTGGATGCAGCAATTTTTGGAGCACTCGCCTTAAGATTTTCTTTTACTTGTCGAATGATTCGTCTCTTGGTCGTGGAACTGAGGATTCTTTTTCGTCCTCTTTCGGGCTTATTTGCAATATGTCCAATTTTTTTATACTTCTGGATAATTTTTTGAACACATTCGTGACTGCGTTGAATTGTCTTCGCAATTTCACGCAGAGATTTACTTTCTTCAGACATTCAAATCACAAGTTGCCGAGTTCCAACACTCCTTTCCGTTCTGGTGCCCATTCTGTTAATGGAGAATTGTATTTTCACTGGAATATCATACTTTAGTACCCGATCAGATCATATGTAGAGGATTTTAGAAAGGGAATGTCTGACCTACCTTAAACAACCTTAGAAATAGGAAGCTAGGAGATTTGGGCTAGAGTGCCCGATAGGAAAGTGACACGGAAGCGACGTAGAAAGGAGGATGAAGACGCCCTTATTTATTACCGTGGAGACAGTACTCGGGGCACGACGGCTTAACGTGCCCGATGTACGGCGGATATTTAGTGGTTCGAACGTTAGTACCTGCTTGGAATTGAACCTAAGGACCTCTCCGTGGCAGTCACGAACGTTGCCCACTAGGCCACCCGCGGTCCAATGTGTAAGTCAATGAAACTATTACACAGATTCATTGTAAAAATATAGCGGTAGCTAAATCGCATTTTTTATAAAGTGTATACTCTTTGTGACTTCGAATTTCGTAACTTCGACATAAAAATTATGTAATTAGAATGTAATAGGGACTTCATATTTGTTTTATAGCCTAATACATTTCTTAATGTGTATTTTATCGTTCCAATAAATATTAGCTTTCAATAACAATTTAATAATATAATTTTTAGGCCTTCAACGAAGAGAATGAATGGTGTATATTCAATTTCGGGAGCCACTGTAAATGCGTATGTCAGATCAAAATGACAGTGCTTATGTCGAAGCTTTCTGACTCACTAAATCTTGAGTTACGATTTTAATCTTTCGCATGTGATAACAAGCAATAAAGGCTAATCAACAGGAACTCAACGAATCGATCTTCAGATGCTGATCTTTTTAGAATATTTTAAATTACAATATAGATATTTCGTATTTGTAAGCATTTTATGAAACCTAATGAAAGGCACTCAACAGCTTTTTTCTCAGCTATTTACAAGCCACCTAGTCCGCGGATCTTTCTACAAGATTCATAGTTACGACCAAGATATATATTTGTAAACATTTTATAAAACCAAATGAAAGACACTCAACGGATTATTTCTTACCTATTTACAAAGCACCTAAGCCGCTGGCCTTTTTAGATGATTTTCAGTTACAACCTAGATCAGTGAATGAAATGCGGATTGTACAATACACATTTGGAAGATGTGAATCCGTTTTTTAGTGTAAATATGACATGGATGTTAAGTCAGATATTATCCGAAAACGTGAAAATTTTGTAGTCCTGGAGCGGGAATCGAACCCGCGTCTCCCGAGAATGCTAACCACTACTCCACCCAGAACGACCAAGTTTCAAGTTGCCGATTAATTTGAATATAACCATCACAGGATTCACCAGTCGAAGCACCCTGCATTCATATACAGTATATTCATATAATACACTGCTGGCCACCCAAAATGCAACACCAAGAAGGACACGAGATAGCAAAGTCAGATTTACTGGACACATAACAACAGATACAAAGATGAAACGATTGAGCTTACAGGCCCGTGCGACTTGCGAAACACGAAGACATCAATAGTTCGTGTGGCCCCCATGGCTGGCAATAACGGCCGCCACACGCCGCGACATCGAACGCAAGAGGCTTTGGATGTGGGCTTGGGGTATGCTGGTCCAGGCTGCTTCCACACGTTGCCACAGTTCATCATGCGTAGCCGCGGGTGGTGCTTGCCGGGCCACGGTAGCAGTGATACCTGGTGGGAGGTGAAGAATTGTTGCACGATGCGTGCCAGGTGCGGGCGCGCATTGTCCTATTGAAATGTGGCCGCTAGCAGGTCCTGCAGGTAAGGGAGGTCTACAGGCTCAAAAACGTCGGAGATGGTGCGGTGGCTGTTTCAGTGTACCGGCGATGCGTACCAGAGGGGTGCGGGTGTCATATCCAATTGCGCCCCAAACCATAACGCCAGGCGACGGACCGGTATGGCGATGCATAATGCAGACGTCATACAGTCTCTCGCCACGGTGCCGCCACACGCGGATCCGACCATCGTGGTGATGCAGGCAGAAGCGAGATTCGTCGGAGAAGACAATGTTGTGCCATTCCGTAGTCCAGGTGCGGCGTTCAACGGCCAACTGCCGCCGCACTCGCCGGTGGTGTAACGTCAATGGTAATCGGAGAAATGGGCGCCGTGAGACAAGTCCCCGCTCCTGCAGACGACGTCGAACGATACGTGCTGACACAGGTTGTTGCGCAACACACCCTAATTCCTGCGCTAACGTTCGTGATGTGGCGGTGCGAGCCGTCAATGCCTGCCGCACAACATGCCGTTCCTCTCGTTCGGTAGTGTGCCACGGCTGCGGCAATCGCTCACGTCGGTCCGTCCGTCCCACCTGCACCCACAAAATTCATACTCTCCTCACTGTGGCTGGATGTCGTCCCACACGGGGCCGATGTCTCGGTACGATAAACCGCTGTCGCGATAAGCCACTATTCGTCCTCTGTCGTACTCCGAAACGTGCTGGAATGACTGCCGTATTCTGCGACGAGACATTAGGAAGCTTCCCACGCACAGGTCCGGCAGCACAATACACTTCCACTACTTACACCCCGTCTTCTGTGCACCCTTCTTATAGTGCTTCTCGGTAGCGTGCCGGGCGTACATGATTTGCATATGCCCTACAATGCTAATCGTTTGCATGTCATCTGGCGGGCGACGCATGCTGCGAATTTCAGGCCAATCGTATGCTTCCTTCTTGGTGTTGCATTTCGGGTGGGCAGCAGTGTATTTAAAAACACTTAATGAAAGGTTAGCATACTCGGGGGCTATCTGGGAGACGCGGATTCAATTCCCGCTCCAGGACAACGAAATTTTCAAGTTTTCAGATATCATCTGACTTAACATCCGTGTCATATTTACACCAATAAACGGATTTACATCTTCCAAATTTGTATTGTACAACCTAGATATTTCGTGTTTGAAACAATTTATGAAACCTAATGAAAGGCACTCAACAGATTATTTCTCAGCTCTTTACAAACCACCTGGGCCGCAGTCCTTTCTAGAAGATGTTAAGTTAAGTAACAACCAAACTATTTGGTATGCGTATAAACGGGTTATTGTTAGAAGACTGTAGCCCAGTACATTCGCGCAAACATATTTTCAACAAGACAGATTTTCATGATTATTTCTCTGGAATTAAATTTGAGTTCCCGACGGAATTTTCTGTTGCTCCATCTGAACGGGAATTTACATCTCATCATGTCATGTACCCTCAGATGTAGAAACTTTTTCACTCTTAAAAACTGTAACCTTAGTTTGGTTCACGAAGGTGTTGGGCTTCTGCTGAAGTTGGAAGAATAGGGTGGGGGTGGGTGGTGTACTCATTATCGTGGTTGATAGGTTTATTCCATATAAAGTATTAATTTCAAATGTGACTGTCACTTTTTCTTAACTTTGTGATTACACGACATACAAATTACATAAAGGTTTCGACGCTGTATATGACGGCGTGCAGACATGGGAGTGTAACTGTGCAGTTATGCTTCCTGTGAAAATAAATTATTAGGCTAAATGATTCTCCAAGATATCAAGAAGAGGTGCGAAATATTTTCCTAAAATCTGAACAATGGAAAAATCGCCCAGAAGGGCACTATATAAACGTTTGTAAACTTCGTCTTTAAACCGAAACCTGAAACTTTTCATTGAAATAATTCTAAAGATGGTGTAAAACAAAGGCGGCAAATAAACACCAAAGAACAAATAAGGTAGTGAGAAGATTAATACGCGCGTGCAATTTGGATTTTTAAACGAATTGTGTTTGTAATTACGTATGCATGAATGAAAAACAATTCTCAACTTTCTTATAGCCAATTCCCCACTCCCTGCACAGAATAGTTTAGAAAATCAATGAGTTCCCTTAATCGCTCCTTAGGAGAAAATGTGAGGATTACAGAATTTCAATATTTTCGAGTTGATTTTGTTACCTAAAGTAAAAATCTTAGACTTTTTCTCAAAGTTAAAATTTTCTTTCACAATGGAACCCAGTTTTGCACTGATGCTTATATTTCTTTTTTTTTTTTTTTTTTTTTATTAAGTTTCCAAAAACTCCGAAAAATTGAGGCAGAACAAAAGAAAAGATTGCTCGGAGGCAGCAGGAAGCGCAACAAAAAAGTGTCAAGATTTATCAGCATTGTAACGTATACTCTATATTCACTTTCCTTTTGATTTTACTATCTCTGGTTATTTTATTTTACTATGTAAATTATCTTCTTACTGAACGAAATATTATTTCACCCGCTGAATGAGATCTGGCAATGAGTGTAAGTCATGACGTGGTGGTAGCCAGTATATATAGGCGCGTTCATCGATAGCTAGGGGAGCGTTGTTGTTGAGGGAGAGATTTTGTTGTTATGAGGAGAGATTTTGTTGTATGTGATTAGTGATTCTTCATTATTGTGAAACAAGTTGTGTGTGTGTGCTTTGGATGATCAAGCGTACCGAATAAAAAGCTTGTCGTAAGTACGTCTTTCTCAATTCATAGTTTTTGTCAGACCTCTGTCTGGCTGTTAGGTTTATATCATTAGTTTATTACCATTAACAACCAGCGTTAAGACTTTATTCATGTTCTTAATTAACTAGTAACAACAACCATTTGAATTCACTATTTTGAAGCTTAGTACAAGTATATCATTCAGTAGCAGAAGCATTATACTTAAGCTCAGTAGGAAAGCTTCATTATTATCATTAGCTAGCTGGTAGGAAAAGCTTATTCATTATAGCATATATCTGCACTAATGTGGTTCAATGTCACAACTGGGGCGGAAATGAGTGCACTAGAGGTGGACTTCCATTTCATTTACTTTTCATTATAGGGTTACATTTGACAATGCTACATTTCAAAATTAATTTTCAAAACATATAATATTAAGAAGAAAACATACGCATCGATGACCCATTATTGCATTATGACCACCCCCAGCCTAGAGAAATGAGCGCGCCTGGAGACCGAACGGTGGCACAAGTGACGTTCACAGAGCAGTACATATACAACCCGAGGACCGGCTTTCGCTTAGTAGAGTGTTCGGAGTCAGAATGAGAAAAATTGTCGATTTATCGGAGTTTGATAAAGGACTAATTGTGATGGCACGGTGCCTCGGAACTGCGATCTCGGAAACGGCGCGCCTTGTTCACGTACCGATGTAGTGCGTACGTATCAAAAGTGGTGCACAGATGGTCAAACGACGAACCGTCGTCCAGCCCTGTGTCGTCCGAAGCTCATTGATGACAGAGGAGACTGTCGCGCATTGTTCACAGAGACTGCCGGGCCACAGTGCGACAAATCACCCGCAGCTACAACAGTGGTGATCAGGGCAATGGGCTGCAGCACACAGTTCATCGCATCCTTCTGCGCATTGGTCTGCGCAGCCGAAGACCCAGCCGGGTTCCCACGCTCACTGCGACGTCATCGACAACAACGCGTGAAATAAGCTCAAGGTCATCGAGATTGGGCACCGGATGATTGAAAGAAAGTGACCGACCTAGTCTGATGAATCAAGATTCCTGGTGCATCACGTAGACGGCCGAGCGCGGATACACCGATTACCAACGGAGGCTATGGCACTTGGATGCACTGTTGGGGTAGGAGGAGAGGACAAGGCAGGGCGGCGGCCGCCGGCGGTGGTGTTATGCTGTGGGCGACGTTTTCTTGGAACACTTATCCTAATAGCACATCCCTGACAGCTATCAGGTATCTGAACATCGTTGCAGACCAAGTTCACCCATTCATGGCAACTGTGTTCCCTACTGGTGATGGCCATTACCAACAGGATAATGTGCCATTCCACACTGCCGAAATCATCAAAGAGTGGTTCGAGGAAAGTGCTGGTGACTTTCTGTTAATGCCCTGGCCTCCACATTTACCTGACATGAACCCAATCGAATATTTGTGGTTCGACTTGGGAAAGCGGTTTCACGCTAAATCACCAGTACTTCGAAATGTACGGGAACTGGAGAACCTGGTGTTGACACTATGGTACCAGATACCCCAGGATACCTATCGCCACCTCGTCGAATCGATGCCTCGCTGAGTACAATTATATATGTATGTGTGTGTGTGTGTGTGTGAAACAACTAAAAAGCAAATTTTAACAAAGGAAAAAACACAAATTCGGGGAACGAGAAGTAGAACAACAATCACCTTTTTCTAACCACCCAAAGCATGCGAGCTTCAAACGATGGAAATTAAACGAACAGAAGAATACAGGGAATCATATTAATGACTGACTCTGTTGGCTTCGTCAAGGGCAAGCAATAAGAAAATCACTCAATCTACTGAGACCAGAGAATTGTGGGTTTCTGCTATTTTAGTTTGCTATAAGGACTGATTAAATGTAGGGGTAAAATTGTCAAATTAAAAGGAATTTCTAAAAAACCCAAACCCAGCAACCTAAAAACACGTTGCCCGACCGCACAACAGCCACGATAATCACACATAAAATAAAAAGAAAGGGAGCCGAGCACTCCAAAAAATAAAACCAGGTAAGAAGATAGTATTAAAAGAATCTAGAAAAACCCAACCAATGAAAGGTACTGAAAGGATATCTTTAAGCTTGTAACAAAAAAAGTGAAACCTTTATCCTGCCAGATAAAAAGAAAAACAGGAAACACCAGAATAAAGTAAAATAAAAACAAAAATAAATTAAAACAAAAATAGCAACATTACAATTTTGAAAAAGAAAGGAACCAAGCAACAAATTTAGGAAAAAGGAAGCAAAAGTTGCTCAAGGAGCAATTTACAGTTGCAAATCCCGAGAGTGATCCCAAATAACCAAGTTGCATGTCTCAGAATGGCAAGGTAAATGCCCGAAACCACATCAAAAAAAATTCTTTAAAAAAATAATAAATTCTTTAGAAAAATAGAATAAAAGTTTAACACCAAATTGCTAGGTTGCAAATCACAGAGAAGCAAATTATATGCCCAAGACACACAAGAAAGCATTAAAAAATTAAGTTTAGTGCAAATTTATAAAAAACGAAAATTCACTTATTCCTACAAAAATAATAAAATAAAAAAACCACTTACATACAATCAAAAGATGAGATTACATGTGAGGTGGTGCTTTGCATATTAACATATTTACAAAATATCAAGTTCACATATTTACAAGTTCACATCCTTACAAAATATATCACTGATCTTTTTAGCCCACAGGAAGGCTCAGAACCACTAAAAATTAACTTTTGTAAAGCCTACAAAGGGACGCAAAATGCTACAAAAAGTTTCGAGAGAAACTCATAGTGTGGGCAAAGCGAATAACCAACTTTCAAAGAGTGAAAACAGCCCCAGAAAAAAATAATTCCTAGAAAAAATAAAAGTTAAATTAGAAGAATGAGCAAACAAAACATACAAACGACTTACCAAGCCTGAGAACTGCATGGTAACAAACCATCTCCACCTATGGGGTGAAAAGAAACTAACTGCAGGGGCATGCAAATTGCAGCGGCATCTAGCGGCCAACTTTATAACCTCCCTGGGATGTAACTAGTGAAATCCCTGAGTAAACTTCAAAAAGCAGATATAATGCTCTGAAAAAACCGCTACGAGTTTTTCAGTACAGACCAAAATACTAAAATGCCCTTCCTGGAAGCAAGAAAATTGTATCTTCTGCTCCCACGAGTTCAAAGAGTATTATATAATTTAATTAGCAGCATTCCTCACAAACCTTTGAAACTTAAGTATTACTATTTTTTTTTGGGGGGGGGCTTTTATTTTTAAAAATATTTTTAAGAAATTTTTTCTTGTGGGTTTTATGCTTTTTTTGTATTTTTTAAATTATAATCTTTATTTGACAATCAAAGGAGAGATATGGAATATTGTATTATAGGTTCCTTAATTGATTGTTAACATCATCATTACCTAAACCTCTAAAAATTAGCTTTAATTTAGACAATTCATTCGGTCAACAAGATTTAAATTAAATTAAGCCTTTCATCCTATTATATATATATATATATATAGATAGATAGATAGATAGATAGATAGATAGATAGATAGATATATTCAGGGATGTAAGGTCAGGTGATGCATAACATCACAGCCTCTCCTTGACAAATGTCAACCCCACCTTCTCGTGGTACATCCTGTTCCCACTAAAGGGGCTCTGACGACCGCCAATAGCGGTATAACTATACCATCGGGATTAGAGGAAATGCTATGCCACACTCACCAACCCGCTTGGCTAGCGTAGTGAGTTATGGCCAAACCCCTCCAAAATGACTCCACAACTTAAATCTTGGCCCTCAGTCTCCGGCAGCTGGAATGTACGTGGCCAAGGCAGCGGCCAGTGCGACATGAAGGCAGAGGGTGCTAAGAATCCCCGGAGGACCGGACTAGGCTGCCATCTGATGCTGACCTTGGCTACGTATAATGGACGCTCCCTATCTTCTGATTCAAGGTTTCTTGAATTGGAAAAGGAACTACAAAGGATAAAGTGGAATATCGTCGGGCTAAGTGAGGTAAGGAGAAAAGGAGAAGATCTCATTGAACTGAAAAGTGGACATCTCTTCTACTATCGTGGGACTGATACTGGCAGAACTAGTGGTGTTGGATTTATAATAAACATGAATCTGAAGGATAAAGTTGTAGAAGTTGAAAGTTCCTCTGACAGAGCTGCACGACTCGTTATCCGACTCTCAAGAAGATACCAGGCTCAGATTATTCTAACCTATGCACCCACCACAAGGCATCCTGAAGAAGAAATTGAAGAATTTTATGAGGAAATTCGTCATCTAAATAATAAAGGTAAGCAGCACTTGAAGATAATTATGGGAGATTTCAATGCAAAAATAAGGCAACGGCAACAGAATGAAACTTCAGTAGGTACATTCGGTCACGGCAACAGAAACCGGCGTGGAAATACTCGCGTATAGTTTGCAGAGGCAGAAGGGTTTTTCATCTTGAGCTCCTTTTTCAAGAAAAAGGAACACAGGAAATGGACATGGAGACATCCAAATGGGACGACAAGTGAAATTGATTATATTATGTGTAACAAAAAAATTCGTCATAGAAGACTGCAGTGTGCTAAACAAGTTCAACACAGGTAGTGACCATAGATTGGTAAGATGTAAGATGCACCTCAACACTAAACTCGAACATGGCAAGCATATAAGACAAACAAAATGTATTGACATAACCAAACTTAAAAAACACCATAATACCTTCAAGTTGGAACTGAAGAACATATTCTCTGCTTTAGAAGGCCTAACATCGGAAGAAGTGGATATTTCTGAAGTTAACAGAAAAGTTACCAAAGTTCTTATGGAAACAGCAACAAAATTAGCTGGGTCTAAGAGCAAGTTGCATGTGGACACATTATCAGGAAAAACCAAAATGTTGATGCAAAAAAGAAGAGAGATGAGGACAACTAAAGAAGATGTGACTTCCAAAGTGGAATATATAGAGCTATACAAGACAGTACGAAAAAGTATCACTGAAGACGTAAGGAAATTCAACTGTGAACTAGTAAGGAAAGCAATTGAAAACAACCAAAGCCTAAAGATAGCAAAGGGACATCTCAGTAAGGGAAGAAAACAGATTATGGCACTGAGAAAAGAAGATGGTTCTGTAACAAGAAATAGAGGCGAAATTTTGGCAAGAGTGAAAGATTTCTACTCCAAATTATATGAAAGGGATGATACATGTACTCCAGACATCATGAAAGGTACCAGTACCAGAGTTCTTCCAGTCCTCCCAGCAGACGTTGCACATACAATCAAGAACATGAAGCGGGGAAAAGCTCCAGGAGAAGATGGAATTACTGTAGACATCATTCAAGAAGCAAGTGGAGAAATCGAAACAGTACTCGCCCAAATTTTCACTCGATGCCTTAATGAAGGGAAGATTCCTGAGGATTCGAACAACGCTACAATGATCCTGCTACATAAAAAAGGTGACATTGGGGATCTCAGGAACTACAGACCTATCAGCCTCCTATCAGTGGTGTATAAAATCTTCACTAAAGTTCTTTCACACCGCTTGAAAGTGACACTGGACATGGCTCAACCGAGAGAACAAGCTGCATTCATTAGTGGCTACAGCACAATAGATCATATCCACGTACTGAGGGATCTAATAGAAAGAGCGAGGGAATATGAACTTTCATTGTGCATGGATTTTATCGATTATGAAAAAGCATTCGATTCGGTGAAATCATCAGCAGTTACAATGGCTCTGAAATCCTGCGGTATTGAAGATGCGTACATTAATATTATTAATAACATCTATGAAAATGCAAGTGCAAAGATTCGGCTGTTTGAAAATACAAAACACAGAAAAATTGAAAAAGGAGTGAGAAAAGGTGACGCCATATCTCCGAAGCTTTTTAACGCCACACTGGAAAATGTCTTTCAATCACTGAACTGGGAAAACAAAGGGATAAAGATTAATGGAGATTATCTAACCGACCTTCGCTTTGCTGATGACGTAGTCATTTTTGCAACTACCCCATCAGAGCTACAGGGTATGATCCACGAACTTGCTGACAAGAGTAAAGAAGTGGGATTAAAAATGAACTTTCGGAAGACAAAAGTGATGTTCAATGCTTTTACAGAAAATGAAGATTTATCGATTGATGGAGAAAAGCTGGAGATAACAGACACGTACGTTTATCTTGGACAGCAGATATCAAGTGAGGGTCACATTGATGAAGAAATTAATCTGCGTACAAACTTGCCTGGAGAGCTTTTGGAATAAACGGCATAATTTTCAAGAGCAATATGCCATTATGTCTTAAAAGAAAAGTGTTTGATCAGTGCATCCTTCCAGTGCTTACGTATGGTGCAGAGACGTGGACCTTAACTAAAAGAGCCATACAAAGGCTGCAGACAACTCAAAGCAGCATGGAGAGATGTATGTTTGGTGTTACCAGGAGAGATAAGAAGAGGAAGTCGTGGATCAGAAAAATGACAAGAGTGGAAGACATCATGATCAGAGTAAAATCCCTGAAATGGCAATGGGCTGGACATACTGCCAGAAGGACAGACCATCGATGGACAGCCGAAATTTTAGATTGGATTCCAAGGGACAGGAAAAGACCCACAAGAAGACGACATGGCAGATGGGTGGATGAAATTCGAAAGTATGCGGGAGTGACATGGAGGAGACTGGCACAAGACAGACCATTCTAGAGGAAACTTGGGGAGACCTTCGTCCAGCAGTGGATTGATAATGGTTGACAATGATGATGATGACGATGATATATATTCAAACGGTATAAAAACAGGACTGCCGTTAACCGCGATCATATCGCACTGTGAGGTTGAGTGAAAATGTCGCGGCCGAGAGAACTGGCTTTGAGAAAGGAAAGATTGCTGGGTGTTATATAAGTGGGTTGTCCATAAGAGAAACAGAGAGGCGTTTAAACATACCCAAGGCAACTGTTTTGGATGTACTGAATAAGTGGGAGACACATGGCGTGCCTGAAGCAGCAAAACGTACCGGCAGACCAAAGGAAATCAGAAATAGAGGATGTCGAAGTCTCAGGAGAGCCGTTACAGCTAATCGACAGAGTACTGCACAAGACTTCAGTGTATAGGTGAGTAAATATGCTGGAACCTCGCTATGTACATGGACCATTCGCAAAGAACTTCATTCCATGGATTACCATGGTCGTGCGGCTGCTCATACGCCTTTCATCTCTACTCGGAATGCTATTCATAATTTAGCCTGGTGTAAAAAACATTTATCGTGGACCGTAGATCAATGGAAATGGGTTCTATGTATTGATGAATCGAGATACACGATCCATCAGTCTGATGGCCTTATGTGGGTATGGTGGCAGTCGGGGGAACGTTATTTACCACAGTGTACTGTTCCTACCGTCAAGTTTGGAGCAGGCAGTGTACTCGTGTAGGAGCGTTTTTCGTGGTATGGTCTCGGCCCATTGGTTATCGTGGATAAACCTGTTAACCAGCACGTCTACCTCGATATTCTGGACAATTATGCCCTACCGTATCAGAGCTTGGCAATACTATGGAACCGAGCCTTGTTGGTACCAGCAGGATAATACACCGAGCCATAAAACAAGGACTGTCATGGCGTGGTTTGACGATAATTCCGTATCGTGTGTGGACTGGCCAGCACAGAGCCCTGATCTTAATCCCATAGAGAACCTATGGGATCAATTAGAGCGCCGTATAAGAAGTTTGGAACCAAAGTCTAATACTGAGCAACAGTTAGCGGCAGCATTATGTATTGAATTGAAGCGCATACCTATAGCTGTGTTCCAAAACCTTGTCGAAAGCATGTCTCGAAGGGTCAGTGCATACATTAAGGCCAAAGATGGACCGACACCGTACTAATGTATATCAATAAATGCTATGTTGTGTTTTACCTGCCACATGCGGACAGTGCCAGATGCGGACCTGGCGCTGTCCGCATGTGGCACGAACGCAAAAAAGCACGACACCGTGACCCACTGTATTTAGCTGAATTAAATGTTGATACCTATTCTCCTTTATTTTTTTATACACTGCTGGCCACCCAAAATGCAACACCAAGAAGGAAGCATCCGATTGGCCTGAAATTCGCAGCATGTGTAGCCCGCGAGAGGACATGCAAACGATTAGCATTGCAGGGCATATGCGAATCATGTGCGCCCGGCACACCACCGAGAAGCACTATAAGAAGGGTGCACAGAAGAAGGGGTGTACGTAGTAGAAGTGTGTTGTGCTACCGGACCTGTGTGTGGGAAGCTTCCTGATGCCTCGTCGCAGAATACGGCAGTCATTCCAGCACGTTTCGGAGTTCTACAGAGGAAGAATAGTGGCTTATCGCGACAGCCGTTTATCATACCAAGACATCGGCGCCCGTGTGGGACGACATCCAGCCACAGTGAGACGACTATGGATTCTGTGGGTACAGGAGGGACGGACGGACCAACGTAAGCGATTGTCGCAGCCACGGCACACCATCGAACGAGAAGACGCCATGTTGTGCGGCGGGCATTGACGGCTCGCACTGCCACATCACGAACGTTAGCGCAGAAATTAGGGTGTGTTTCGCAACAACCTGTGTTAGCACGTACCGTTCGACGTCGTTTGCAGGAGAGGGGACTTGTCGCACGGCGCCCATTGCTCCGATTACCATTGACGTTACATCACCGGCGAGTGCGGCGGCAGTGGGCCGTTTAACGCCGCACCTGCACTACGAAATGGAGTATCATTGTCTTCTCCGACAAATCCCGCTTCAGCCTGCAACACCACGATGGTCGGATCCGCGTGTGGCGGCACCGCGTTAAGAGACTGTATGACGCCTGCATTATGCATTCCCATACCGGTCCGTCGCCTGGCGTTATGGTTTTGTGCGCAATTGGATATGACACCCGCACCCCTCTGGTACGCATCGCCGGTACACACAACAGCCACCGCTACATCTCCGACGTTTTGGAGCCTGTAGTCCTCCCTTACCTGCAGGACCTGCCAGCGGCCATGTTTCAACAGGACAATGCGCGCCCGCACGTGGCATGCATCGCGCAACATTTCTTCACGGCCCACCAGGTGTCACTCCGCCTTTTCTCCTGATATGTCGCCCATCGAACATGTCTAGTCGCTGATCGGCAACCGAGTGGCCAGGCAAGCATCACCTGCGGCTACGCCTGATGAACAGTGGCAACGTGTGGAAGCAGCCTGGACAGACATACCCCAAGCCCACATCCAAAGCCTCTTTCGTTCGATGCCACGGCGTGTAGCGGCAGTGATTTCCAACCATGGGGGCCACATGAACTAATGATGTTTGCGTGTTCCGCAAGTCGCACAGGCCTGTAAACTCAATCGTTTCATCTTTGTATTTGTTGTTATGTGTCCAGTAAATCTGGCTTTGCTATCTCGTGCCCTTCTTGGTGTGGCGTTTTGGGTGGCCAGCAGTGTACATAAATCGTAATAATCTATATTACCATAATTTCTCAATATCTAGAAATCCATAATTATTAATCCATAGCCCTATATTCAAATTAATTCCCAAAAAAACTATTTAAAATTTTGACCATCCTATTTTGTAATGATTGTAACTTATCTAAATTAGTCTTAGTAGTTTGGCCTATACTAATAAACAATAAGTCAAACATGGATAAATCAGGCTGTAATACAGCATTTTTAATGTTTTATTTCTTAAATTATTTGAAATTCTCGTAATTAAACCCAATAACGCTAAAATTTTATTTAAAATATTTTGAATATTAATTTTCGATTTTAAATTGTCCCCGGTTATGATTCCCAAATATTTCATGTAATTGATTATATCAAAGGTACAATTTTCCACTTAAAATAGATGGTTGCTCAACAATCTGTCTATCTCCCTTTTTAAAAATCATAATTTTAGTTTTTTCAGTATTTAAACACAGAAAATTTTAAAATTGATTTTTCTGTGACAGTGGAAGTTCCACAGAAGTAACGGTGACTTTGAACATTAACAAAATCACCGTTTACGACGGTGATGACGGAACTGTAACGTAAGGTGAATCACCGTCTTGCTGGTATCAGTGAAAAAATCCGTCTTAATAGTATCAGTGACAAAATCCGTCTTACTTGTATCAGTGATAAATTTTTATCTTCTAAGTGTCATTCATATATACAGTAGATTTGGGTTAATTGGGACCCGCGGAGCTAGAATACTTTGTCCTAATTGAGCGGCTGCCCCAATTAGGCGAAGCTTCAACCCAGAGAGCTAATTTGGGATGTTCTTCAAGAATTGTCCCAAATAAACGACTCCCCCGATTAAACGATGGCCCAATTAGCCGAAATCTACTGATTTTATTTGGAATAATACATCGTCGTCTATTGATTGGAGTGGAGTATAAAAGTATTAACGGGGTGTTAATCAAAAATCATCCTCATAGCTTCTGCTTCAAGAGCCGAGGATACTTCAACTACTTCCAATAGCACAAGAACGGAGTTCACAGGACGGTGGCAGAGAAAATCAACATATTAAGCCCCTCGACATGTAGTCTGCGACATATAGGGCATTTTGTCCGAAGCCTGTAAGCTGCGTCCCTCTATCCAGAGCTCAACGGAGCGTACAGTTTCAATGGTGTATCCACATGACTTGGACACGTCATAAATGGGCCAATGTACTCTTCACAGATGAGAGTCGCTTCAGTAGGTCCTCGGATTCTAGACGTCAGTTGATCTGATGTAATAGTGGTACTGCGTACCAGCGCGAGAATGTGCAGAAAAGGGGACAGATACGGCGGTGCCAGGGTCATGATGTGGGGCGGCATCATGATTAATGAACGCACCGAGCTACAGGTGCCGAAAAAATGGCACTATGACGGGCGAACGATATTGCAACGAAGTTCTTTTACGTGATGTTCGATTATTTTGTTGTGCTGTCGGCTGAGACTTTCTGTTCATGGATGACAACGCAACATCTCATCGTACAAGCGCACTGCGGAAACTCCTGGAGACGGAAGATATTCATCGCATCTACGGGCCAGCACGCTCTCCATACTTCAACCCTATAGAACACGTCTCGGATGCAATTAGGAAACGCATTGGTGCACAAAACCCACCTCCAGAAGACAGTCAGGGGCCTCATTCGTTCTCTGAGGTCAATTTGCCGGAAGAACTCCTGGATCACTTGGTGCTCTGTATGCCACGACATTCTGAGAGCTGCATCGCAGTTCAGGGTAGACATATTCCACACTGAAATGTCTCTCCGCCTGGTTATCGAGAAGTATTATACATCCATTCTTCAACTATGGCCTTCGAAAATTTGTAATTCTTGCGTGAACATTGATTACAATGTAATTTGTGCGTCATTTATAAACAATTTGTGTGTCTTTTCATGTATTTGTATGCTGACAATATAATTATTTGCTCATTTGGCTGAGTTTTTTACGCTTTCTAAACGTAGGTTGAAGAAGCGTATGTGCATCAGCTTTGTCCGTCCGTCCGATAACTCAAAACTGTTCGATTTCGATGAAATTTTAGTATGTGGTAGGGGACGAATCCTAATGAAATGGGAGAAATGGGAGAAATGGGGTCAAAGGTCAGGACATAGCAGCGGGATCCATTCTATTGCCCTTAAGCGTCATAACTTATGTAAAAATGCTTCGATTGCGACAAAACTTTATCGTGTTGTTCCGGAAGTATACTGAACCGGTTCTGTTGAATCATCGAAATGGGGTCAAAGGTCAGGGAACAGGAGCGAGATTTATTCCACAGCCAATATCCTCAAAACTTGACTAAAAATGCTTCTATTGCGACAAAACTTTAGTATGTTGTTCCGGAGGTATACTGAACCGCTTCTGTTGAATATCATCTAAGTGGGGTCAAAGGTCAATGTACAGGAGCGAGATTCATTCCACAGCCATTATCCTCACAACTTGAGTAATGATTTCTGATATGTTGGAAAGCGTATCATAATCAATGCATTTCGTGATTTTACTAACTTGTAAATTTTCATGATTTTACTAACAGGTAAAACGGTAATCCGTCCTTAGGTTTTGGACACCAGCGGACAGTTAATCTACGTAATTTTACAAAGAAATTCCGAGTTTCTAATTGTTTCTAATATTTCGTGTGAGCATAAAATTATTGTAGGTATAAAGCTGCCAGAAAAAAAAGTTTTAAATATCCAAATGATTTATTTCTATTTGTCGGTATTGTTGATATCACAGTTTGTCAGGATTTTGGCTACGGGGATAATTATCCCAACTTCTCCAAACCGGCTTTGTCAGCAGCTCTTCAGGAAGAATGGAGAAACATTCTTGTTAAAATTTACCGAGATTTAGTAGAAAGCATGCGCAGAAGAGTTGCTGCTTTCATTAAAGCCACAGCTAGCTCATCTACGCACTAAAATTTTGAAATACGGAAGCGTTTGTAGCAACTACAGATAGTTGTCCAAATACCTTCAGTAATACTGTATAATGTCATCATCATCATCATCATTGTCAACCATTATCAATCCACTGCTGGACGAAGGTCTCCCCAAGTTTCCTCCACAACGGTCTGTCTTGTGCCAGTCTCCTCCATGTCACTCCCGCATATTTTCGAATTTCATCCACCCATCTCCTATGTGGTCTTTTTCTGGGTCTTTTCCTGTCCCTTGGAATCCAATCTAAAATTTCGGCTGTCCATCTATGGTCTGTCCTTCTGGCAGTATGTCCAGCCCATTGCCATTTCAGGGATTTAACTCTGATCATGATGTCTTCCACTCTCGTCATTTTTCGGATCCACGAGTTCCTCTTCTTATCTCTCCTGGTAACACCAAACATGCATCTCTCCATGCTGCTTTGAGTTGTCTGCAGCCTTTGTATGGCTCTTTTAGTTAAGGTCCACGTCTCTGCACCATACGTAAGCACTGGAAGGATGCATTGATCAAACACCTTTCTTTTAAGACATAATGGCATATTGCTCTTGAAAATTATGCTCTTTCTTCCAAAAGCTCTCCACGCAAGTTTTGTACGCCGATTAATTTCTTCATCAATGTGACCCTCACTTGATATCTGCTGTCCAAGATAAACATACGTACCTGTTATCTCCAGTTTTTCTCCATCAATCGATAAATCTTCATTTCTTGTAAAAGCATTGAACATCACTTTTGTCTTCTGAAAGTTCATTTTTAATCCCACTTCTTTACTCTTGTCAGCAAGTTCCTGGATCATACTCTGCAGCTCTGATGGGGTAGTTGCAAAAATGACTACGTCATCAGCAAAACGAAGGTGGGTTAGATAATCTCCATTAATCTTTATCCCTTTGTTTTCCCAGTTCAGTGATTGAAAGACATTTTCCAATGTGGCATTAAAGAGCTTCGGAGATATGGTGTCACCTTGTCTCACTCCCTTTCCAATTTTTATGTGTGTTGTATTTTCAAACAGCCGAATCTTTGCACTTGCATTTTCATAGATGTTATTAATAATATTAATGTATGCATCTTCAATACCGCAGGATTTCAGAGCCGTTTTAACTGCTGATGGTTTCACCGAATGAAAGGCTTTTTCATAATCGATAAAAGCCATGCACAATGGAAGTTCATATTCCCTCGCTCTTTCAATTAGTTCTCTCAGTACGTGGATATGATCTATTGTGCTGTAGCCACTCCTGAATCCAGCTTGTTCTCTCGGTTGAGCCATGTCCAGTGTTACCTTCAAGCGGTGTGAAAGAACTTTGGTGAAGATTTTATAAACCACTGATAGGAGGCTGATAGGTCTGTAGTTCCTGAGATCCTCAATGTCACCTTTTTTATGTAGCAGGATCATTGTAGAATTGTTCCAATCCTCAGGAATCTTCCCTTCATTAAGGCATCGAGTGAAAATTTGGGCGAGTACTGTTTCAATTACTCCACTTGCTTCTTGTATGATGTCTACAGTAATTCCATCTTCTCCTGGAGCTTTCCTCCGCTTCATGTTCTTGATTGCATGAGCAACTTCTGCTGGGAGGTCTGGAAGAACTCTGGTACCTTTCAAGATGTCTGGAGTACATGTATCATCCCTTTCATATAATTTGGAGTAGAAATCTTTCACTCTTGTCAAAATTTCTGCCTCTATTTCTTGTTACAGAACCAACTTCTTTTCTCAGAGTCATAATCTGTTTTCTTCCCTTACTGAGATGACCCTTTGCTATCTTTAGGCTTTGGTTGTTTTCAATTGCTTTTCTCACTAGCTCACAGTTGAATTTCCTTACGTCTTCAGTGATACTTTTTCGTGCTGTCTTGCATAGCTCTATATATTCCACTTTGGAAGTCACATCTTCTTTAGTTGTCCTCATCTCTCTTCTTTTTTGCATCAACATTTTGGTTTTTCCTGATAATTTGTTCACATGCAACTTGTTCTTAGACCCAGCTAATTTTGTTGTTGTTTCCATAAGAGCTTTGGTTACTTTTCTGTTAACTTCAGAAATATCCACTTCTTCCGATGTTAGGCCTTCTAAAGCAGAGAATCTGTTCTTCAGTTCCTACTTGAAAGTATTATGGTGTTTTTTAAGGTTGGTTATGTCAATACATTTTGTTTGTCTTATGAGCTTGCCACGTTCCAGTTTAGTGTTGAGGTGCATCTTACATCTCACCAATCTATGGTCACTACCTGTGTTGAACTTGTTCAGCACACTGCAGTCTTCGATGACGAATTTTTTGTTACACATAATAAAATCAATTTCACTTGTCGTCCCAATTGGATGTCTCCATGTCCACTTCCTGTGTGGCTTTTTCTTGAAAAAGGAGTTCAAGATGAAAAATTCTTCTGCCTCTGCAAACTCAACGAGAGTATTTCCACGCTGGTTTCTGTTGCCGTGACCGAATTTACCTACTGAAGTTTCATTCTTTTGCCGGTGCCCTAATGTACTTGTAACTAAATCGGTAACCGATACCACATTGCTCTGTTTTAGGCAGGATATTTTAATTCCACTGAATTAAAAGTTCCTTTCTTTTGGTACAACGTAACTGCGACATTAATAAAATAACAAGGCAGCGTAGATATCACTGAATATTTCAAATAAAAGGCGGTACATAGTGAAAAACATTCAAACATTTTCATTTATGATGCGTTTAGAAAGCTAATATTTGCAGAAATTTAAAGCCGGTTTTAAAACTTATAACTTAAGCACGCCAGAAAAATACATTTATGACAAAAACAAAAAAGAAAAAAAGATGCATCTATATTATCTTTACCAGAAGAACTGTCTGTTGTTTTATCCTAAGTGAGATAGTTTATTCGCGGTACTTTTTCACTGAGTCATCGGAAAAAGTTTAGTTCTGACAGAAATAATGAAATTATGAGAGATTACGAAAGATTAGAATTAAAATAAAAAGCCGGGATAATAGGAGATTGCTGTAAGGGCTACCATAAATTAAGGAGATGCTTTTCGAAACCCTGAGTTGCTCATTAAAGATAATTCCATCTTCAATTAGCGCGGATGTAAACTCAGACGCAGAGAAGTTTGCCGAAGCAAACGAATCCTCTGGAAGCATTTCGTGTAGCGAATGATTCCGCTGAATATTCTACCATCATCCCTTGATATGCAAAGCAGCTCTTGAGCTTCTCGTTATTAAGAGTGAGTTATGAGACTGGGGAGAGATGTTACGATGATGTGCAGGAAATCATGGATGAGCACTGAATGCCAAGGATATCAGAATGCGGAACATGCGTGCATGGCGATAATATGGATGTGGGGTTTATCAACCCTCATGCGAAAGAGATGAGGCAGGACATGGACCGAAAACGAGCAATAAACGTCCAAGAAAAAAATATGAGTGTTTTATATGGCAATTAAAAATGAGAAATATGGAGCGGGACATCTTATTTCAATATACGTGACGGCAGAAACACTCACGACAAACTAGTGAGTCACATAACGGAAAACGATAACATCAGTTTGGGTGATTTAATAGTAATCTTGCTGTGTACTGCACATTACTGAGCAGTGATTTTTAAAAATGTAATCTCATTTTTATTTGAAATTACCACTTACTGCCATAAATTGCAATATACAACATCTCAGCAATTATGCCTCATTCAGATAGTCTTATGAAACGAGTCTCCCAGAATTTCCGTTAATCACGAATTCCAAGCGGTTTCCAGAATTTAAGATGCATGTCATAAATGCTATTTTTATCTTAAATCAAACTTTCGCGAAATCCTGTTATAGGCGTTGAACTTTAGTCAAGAGCCAATTACACTTCCCGACACACATTTCGGTGCCTGAAAAGTTAGACCTATTCTAGGATATAAAATTGTGACTGACATTTTTATAACCCGAATCGTAAAATACATATACATAACTATAATAAATGGTTGAATTATTAGGTGCACAAATAAGTTTTAAGGCGTATTTTTTGTGTGACACATACTGCTAATTTACATATCCGACATTCTCCCGCGTTGTTGTCATGTGACCGTAACTGGTCCAGAGTATAAAATGGGACACAGAAGTTTGCCCAACAGTCAAACGCACTTGCACATCGGTAGGTAAAAGATAGCAAGCGATACTTCATTCGTTACGAATTTTATCAAGGAAAACGTGCTGCAAAAGCATGTGCATCGTTCTATTATATTCTGGGGGAGATTATTGTATCGAAAAACAACGTGTGAGTTTTGGTTTAGACGGTTTAAAGCAGGTGATTTTGATTTTAGCGACCGCGAACGTAGCGGCGCCCCGCGGAAGGTTGCACATGAGGAACTGCAAGCATTCCTAGATGAAGATTCGTCTGAAACGCAAAAAAGAACTAGCTGAACAACTGGGGGTAACTCAACAAACCATTTCAATTGTTTCAGAGCAATGGGAAAAGATTCAGAAGGGGAAAACATGGGTGTCACATGACCTGATCCAGATTAACAAGGATGAGCGTATCATGAAGTGTTTGAATCTGTTGAATAAACAACACGAAAAGTATTCTCTGTGGAAAATCGTTACGTGTGATGAAAAGTGGATATGGTACGACAATTCCAAACGTAAAAAAACACTGGGTAGATAGCAGTGAAGCAACGACCTCCCCACCGAAACGCAATATTCACTCCAAGAAAGTTCTGCTATGCATCTGGTGGGATATGAAGGGTGTGATCTATTATGAACTATTGGAACAGGGTCATACTGTTACTGCTTATCGCTACAAGCAATAATTACTGCGATTGAACCAGGAAATCTGTCGGAAACGTCCATTCACAGGCAAAGGATTGCGTCCCTTGAAATTACTGCATGACAACTCTAGGCCGCATGTCGCGAAATCGGTCAAGTAAACGTTATTGACGCTTGGCTGAGAAGTTTTGGAGCACCCGGCGTATAGTCCCGACATAGCCCTTTCAGACTATCATTTGTTAATATCGATGCAACATGGTTTGTCTGTTGTACGGTTTCGGAAATGTGACGACGTGCAAAAATGGGTTGACGACTTTATCGCGTCACACGATGAAGTATTCTTCATGGCTGGAATCCGTCAGCTGCCCGACCGATGGCGGAAGGTGATAGATAATGACGGCGCATATTTTGATTCGTAAAGTCCTGTTGTTTTCTCTCAAATTACATGTTGCTTTGTCTTAAAACGCTTTAAAACTTATTCGTACACCTAATATTAATGGGCAGTCTATAAGAAAAATGTTTAGTAGGCCACAGCTATGTTAAACCACTTGAGCTTCATCAAATTGAACTGCCTCTTCTCGAATAACTAGACCAAACTATTCTTATTCAATTGATTCCCGCTGGAGATGAGTTGCTTGTGAGTGAACATTTGCAGTACGTCAAGCCTGAAGTTCTTCTGGAGTTTCTTGCTGCCGGCGTTTAGCATTGGCAAAAGCATCAGTAATATGGCTGGCTTGTGTTTCTTCAAACATTTCATTTCGTCTGCGACAAGCTCTACCTTCGTTCAAGTTATGCAAAGTAGAGTATTAGAAGATTGCTTTACACACCATCGCCGTTGTCTATTTAAGAGACGTTTTCTTTCAGCTTTATCTTCTTCCATCTTGTACTACAAAGAAAAAATTCCAGTGAACCAATATTTTTTTTAAATTTCGATCACAGTGAATTAAAACTACGCCTACAGTTACTTTCTGAAAATTTTATTTGTTCCTTTTATGAAATAAAATAAAGCTGATTCCTGTTTATGAAATTACTCTGCAATTTTATTCCTGTTTATGAAATTACTCTGCAATTTTATTCCTTTTTATGAAATTGCTCTGTAATGTGAAGAAAATGAACTAAAACACGACATAACACCTACGTAACAGAACAAATGTTGCAGACAGTTGTCCCAGCATGTGTGTTTTGCCACAGATAAAGTGGTTTGTCTTACTAACTTCATTTTATCTTCCGGTATTTCTCCTTGATTTTACGTATCGTGCGATAGCGGTGAGCTTAGTTCCGATATCGGCCACCGGATAAAAGCAGATGGCGCTGCAAGTACTGAATGACGCCAGAGCGTTAGTGACAGACGTAGCTTATTACTTATGTTTCATTTGGGACGCTGATTCCAAAAATTGCGTCAGTTTTGCCCTATCAGCTATAGTTTTGTCGATACGGCGTAACCATCTTATATGCGGATTCAACCGGTCTTCCGTCAAAATTTGGTATCCTTAATCGCCTAATCTGTTATTTTTGATAACATACTTTGATAAATATTGATGCTATTAATATTGCATGCTATTAAAACAACCACATATTACAAAATCTGTTTATCTCAACCCATTCATTCAGAATTGTGTTGAAATACATATATTACTAAATCAGTTTGATAGATCCATTTCCTTAGGCCTCTGATATCATTGCAGAACACTAGGTTGTTGTCTTTAGAGAAGAACAGCAAATCCTTTTCTCTGCTACGATAAAACGCAATGTTGGCTCCAGAATGAAGTAAATTCTTTTCATTCAACCTGGAGGCCAGCAATTCAGAAGACTCCCTTGAGAGCTTCAGATCCCTGCTGAGGTCACCCAATTCATGTTGGTTAAAACGTTGAGCACTTGATGAAGTTCCTACAAAATCGCAATAGCTTTCTACACTTCTGTTACCTTGTATGTCATAAGACATGCGTGCTTCATCATCATCATCTGGGACCTCTGCGTGCTTCATCATCATCATCTGGGACCTCTGCGTGCTTCATCATCATCTGGGATCTCTGATAGCTGGCTGAAAGATGAAACGGGTATCTCATTTGAATATGGATGAGGTCGTCTTGTTGAATCAACGACGATGTCAGGATATGTCCACTAGCTTTGGTTCTTTCGATTGATGCCCTTGATGTAAACAAGACAAAAACAACTGTCATCACAGTTCTTTGGTTTCCTCCAAACCATTGGTTTTCCAAATTTCAGGTACTCTTCTTTACATTTGTCTATTGCTCCAAACGCGAAAAAAAAATAAAAGAAAAAACGATATGGGGAGCTTACGATTTATCTTGGTCTCCAAGCTAGACATCAATATATCCAAGATATGCCATCTTCACAAACTCAGTAACAGGTTTCCTACTTTCTTTTAGAGTGTATTTGCCACAAATGCAGCAAAATATATCTGGATGATTCAAGCATTTCTTTGTGAGGGAGCCATGGGATCTACTAAATCAGCGAACATAAATAGATCGCATTACATTCTATAGTTGCATAGGTGTTCACAAACTCACAATTAAGCTAACAAACACTGGCTTTACAATCAAACATTAGAACATTATATTCATATATATTGAAATTATTATAATTTCGGTTACCTTAATTCCCGGAGCAACATAACACAGACTCCGTCCTATTCATCCGATCCACTAGCTACACCTCCTTATTTCTGTTCTTGGCGAGCTATACTTCTCGGGATCGTCGCCAAAGTTGGCATACCTACACACGCCAGGGAACCACAATGACCCTTTATCGCTCTAAACGGTCACTAATTAAAAGTATACACTTTATTATATTTCTGCACATCAACATCTAAGGCACTTAATTCTCAGACTTCAAAAAAAAAATTAATTTTGAATTGAAAGCCTGAAATGTGAGAATGATTGTTCTTGTATTTTGATCTCTTTGCGATGCAGATGATAACTGTGGTTTGGGAAGAATGCTTAGCTCTGTTCTTCGATAGCGATGATACTACTGAACGATTGAGTTAGTTTCTCAGCATACATAAGAAAGATCGCTACGTTAGGTATTCAAGAGCTTTGGTCAGTGAAACTGCTCCCTTCCGGTTGGCCAACCGTTGGGTTTTCTGGGTATGCTTCACCTTACCTTTTAAACCTATGCAGCCAACCTTAACTTTCTCCAAAAACACGTTCAAAATCCAGCTTTTCATTCAAATTGATTACCTTTCCCGGCGAAATTAGTACATAAACGGGTACACCTTGTGCTTCTTGTCGCCTGCACCACAAAAGCACGTCTTCAACTAAAGCTTTCCACAGCAAAAAAAAAAAACTCTCTAACTCTTAGCTATTTTAAGAAGTCTTTCCTGTTACAGTGCCGTTATTTATAATTTTGTTGTAGTATTCTACTTCTGGGCAGTATTGATTAACAGAGGTGTAAGCCAAGGACGCTGTATGTCACCAAAGCTCTTCAATATTTTTGCAGAAGGAAAAAGGATTAAAGAAGCATTTGATGGAAAGAAAAAAGGAATCACTATAAGAGGAAGGACAATACAAAGTATAAGATTTGCAGTTAACCAAGCAATATTGGCTAATACTGCAGATGAACTACGGCATCTAATGCAAAAATTTGAAAGTGTATGCAAAAAAACGTGGTATGAAAATTAACACAAAGAAAACAAAAACGATGAGAGTCTCCAGGAAACCAGTGATGCTGAATGGAGAAAATGTAGAGCAAGTGAGACTACAAATACCTTGTTAGCATAATCCAAGAAAATGGAAAATGTGGCATGGAAATAAAAGAAGAATTATTTATTTTACTTTACTGTATTAGTAACGGAAAATGTGCATTTTATGACAAGAAAAATGTTTTTATTAATAAAATGAATAAAATTTTAAAGAAAAAGCTTATTAAGTACTATATTTGGTGTATAACTTTATATGGGGCTGAAACGTGGACAATTGGGAAGAGGGAAGCTAAAATGTTGAAGACATTTGAGATGTAGTTATGGAGAAGAATTAACAAAATAAAGTGGATTGAAAAAATTACCAATGATAAAGTATTACAAAGAGTTGAAGAAGAAGGGAATTTACTAAAGACCATAAGAACAAGTTGGTAAAATCATGCAATGCATTGGTTATTCTAATATACCAGAAATCATTACTCAAGTTATGAAGATAATGGCTGTGGAATAAATCTCACTCCTGTGTCCTGACCTATGACCTCACTACGATCATATTAAACAGAATTGGTTCGGTATACCTCCGGAACAACATGCTAAAGTTTTGTCGCAATAAAAGCACTTTTAGTCAAGTTATGAGGATAATGGCTGTTGAATAAATTTCGCTCCTGTGTCTTTACTTTTGACCCCTTTTCAATGATATTCAACAGACCTGGTTCCGTATATTTCCGGAACAACATACTAGAGTTTTGTAGCAATAGAAGCATTTTTACGTACGTTATGATGCATAAAAAGGCAATGGGTTGGATTCCACTCCTATGTGTTGACCTTTAATCCCATTTCGCCCATTTTCAACAGGTTTCGTCACCAGGTGATTCCCTACCACATACTAAAATTTCACCGAAATCGAACCATTTTTACGCACGTTATGACGCATAAGGGCGATGGAATTGATCCCGCTCCTATGGCCTGATCTTTGACCCCATTTCGTCCATTTTTAATAGGGGTCATCCCCAAGTGGTCCCTTACCACATACTAAAATTCCATCGAAATCAAACCATTTTTACGCGAGTTATCGTGAGGACAGACAAACAGACTGACAAAGCTGGAGCATATACGCTTCTTCAACGTACGGTTGGAAAACGTAAAAAAGAAAATAACTGGATAGGACATGTGTTCAGAGTGGACAGGCTATTGAAAAGAATGATTGAAGGGGCAATTGAAGAAAAGCTACCAAGAGGAAGACGACTAACGATGATTGATGGTATAATAAGCAAAAAAGGCTACCAAGAAATGAAGAAGGAAGCAAGGGACAGAGGAAACTGGAGAAAGAACTTGCTGAGATTCCGTTGGACCTGTCAAGAGACAGAACACTAATGATGATGATTATTCGGTTCTGTATTCTCCACACAATTTCGTTTCCATTCTTCAACAATCGCCGAACTTAATTGCTGTTTTGTTTCTCCTTTGCTGACTCTGTTTATCGCTTCAAGTTATTCTTTTTTCCATTGACACGGCCGTTCTTTTTCGTTTTGCCGAACCTTAACTATAGCTAGTCGTTTTACTACAATCAGATCATAGTTAATATGTAAGTCAAAAATTTACACAAATACTGCATTACACACTTTCACAACACCAAAATTCTACACTCAGAAACAATATCAAACAGCCGCTATAACGACCCTTGCGCCTTTTCGCCGCTGTACGTAAATATTAAACTTATCTTTAGGATCCTCCAAGAGTATTGCATTTTAGCGCGATCCGTTCTCTTTACATGATGTCGCTTCTCCCTCTTTTCTAAAAAAATATCTGAGGAATTTAACGTGGTTCGTCAAACTGGACCACAGTTATAAAAGTAAAGGATTCCCTTGTGTCAAACTTAAAAGTACTATTTAACGAAATTTACACGAATAATTTATTTAGCGACATGCTTATCTTTCTCTCAGTGAATGTAGGAATTTCCACTGATCTCTCTGTGTCTCAGTCCGTTAGTTATCCTACGGACGCAGACGGCCCCCTTAACATGCGCTAAGACTGTCCTCCAACCCGCTCTTTTCCGAGGACCAGCAAAAATTTTATAAAGGCAAAAGCCGATGCTTCAAGACGTCTCTCACTCACTTTCGACACCAATGACGTCTGAAATGCAAAAAAATCCGGTGTTCGTAACAATAATTTTTTATCCTTCTGAAGCCCAATTAGCATTTAATGTCCTATTTATTAGCTGTCTTCAGAGGTTAGTCCTTTTTTTTTTCCTTGATGCATTGAAAATTGTCACTAAACCCGTTTTCTTGCTTCACCCACACACAGAGCAATAAACACTTAACATCAGTATAATACATTCAAAAAGATACATTCGCGTACTTCTGTTCTTCTTGGCAACTTAACATTGTTCATCATGTTTACAATGAAAACTAATCCCTTGTTGCTCGGCGCCACCTATCTCTACAGCATGCTTCTCTCAATGACGCAGCTGAAAATGGCGCAAAATATAAAAACATACTTACCATAATTAATCCTGAATGGGGCGGGAGAATCTTGCAGTCACGGTCCACATTTGACGACCTTGCCTAAGATACACTTACTGAATAATACTGTGCCTACTTTAATTTACACCAAAGGGAAAACAGTCAAACGCACACGAGATGAGGATAAACAACACGAAGCAGTTTACCCATGTAGCTTGTGCCGTTGGCGGACCACCGTAGTGTTGTTACGTGATATTGCTGGCTTGTGCTTCGGTTAAAAAAGACCTCGGTTAGGGGAGGAGCGGTTAACTGAGATTCTATTGTGCATTGTAAATGTAACATGCTGCGGCAATATGTACGAAGAAATTGTTAAATCATGAAGTTTTTGATATGGTACCTTTAATCATCTGAATCTAATAAAATGCACGTAAGTTTAGGGACGGCGAAAGGTGAAATTCGTTGGCCCGGCCCAGTTTTTCAGGTAAAAATAAGACACAGTAGCAACATGGTAAAAATTAATTTTATTAACGTTTTATTTTTAATTCATTGCAGTAATTATTAGTCTTTCTGTGGAGTTTTGCCTAATCCTAGGGGACTTAGTCTCACATTTGGCGGTGTGGGTTTAGCTTAGAGAGAGAGATAGCAATCAAAGACGTTACACCATTGCCTAAAAAATTTTAAAAATAAATAAAAAGCAGATCTTGAAATATAAAGACATTAACTTCATTAGAATTACTAAAGAATTCCGAAAATTGAGACCTGCTCGGATCTTAACTTAGGTATGTCTATCCCTTGGTTGGTTGGTTGGTTAGTGGATTTTAGTGGCGCAAGGGCCAGGTTTGGCCAAAAGAGCGCCAGACAAAGAACTATCAGCCACAGAATTTTAAAAGCGTGGAAAATGAGTAAGAGTAGACAGGCTTGGTAAAAGTTGAAAAAGAGTATGATGAAAGCTGTGAAGACAAGGTAGTTAATTAGATTTATAAAAAAATGACTAATTGAGAAGGACGAACCGTCACTATCCTCCCCCTCATGTTCCTCTGCAATGCTGGCAGAGGGCGGGGACGAACTGTCACTCTCCTCCCCCATGTTCCTCTGCAATGCTGGTTGAGGCTGGGGACAAACTGTCACTCTCCTCCCCCCCATGTTCCTCGATAATGTTGGTTGAGGGTGGGGACCTCGCAGAGGCCGAGACAGTTGGATGGACACTGCACACCTTTGCGGATTGAGGGCCGGGTCTTCCGCACGTGCAGGCTGTCTGCTGGGAACCGGAAGAGTCGGTCGTCTTCAAAAGAGAAGGCGCAGACTCAGCTGATCGAATAAGCTGGAGCTCGGTGAAATCCACCTGTGTCGCTTGTTCAACTGTAGATCGCTTGGCAAGTGCAGCGAGAGCTACAGGGCGCGGAACAAAGGGCTGCACGGGTTGTGGCAGAGACTTAACTACTGCGGCAAAACTACGCTGTCGGATGGTGGGTATACCCAACTTGGCTTTGGCAGCAGGGTACGAGAGGCCTTCCAGGGTCTTGAGGCGCTGGATCGCCATCTCGTCCTTCCATTTCATACAGTTGCGGGAGTAAGCTGCATGGGCCTCACCGCAGTTAACACAGCAGGCCGCAGAGGTGCAACCATCCCCGTCATGTTCACTGGAGCCACAATTCGCGCAACGAGCGGAACTCTTACAGAAACGTTGGGAATGCCCGTACCTCTGGCACCGGAAGCAGCGCAGAGGACTGGGAATGTACGGGCGAACTCCACAGACCAAGTAGCCAGCCTTGATTTCGGTCGGAACTTTCGGGGAGTTAAAAGTCAAGATCACATTTTTAGACTTAATCAAAGAACCATCGCGCCGGAACATCATACGACGTGCAGCAATAACACCTTGATCTGCAAGTTCAGTCACCAATTCTTCTTCACTGCATGGCAAGAGATCAAACTCCGAAATAACACCCCGAGAGGTGTTAAGAAACGGGTGAGGTGTCACTTTGACAGGAACGCCTTGAAGACTAGTGAGGTGCAGAAAAGTGTTACTCTGAGAAACACTGCAAGTTTGGATAAGCAGGTCCCCAGAGCGAAGCTTCCTCACAGACTTCAAGGGGCCAACCGCAGCGTCCAAAGCTTTAGAAATGAAAAAGGGAGATCTGGTGGACAGTCTCTCATTCGGATCGATGGATTCTACAACTAAATGTGTAGCATGTGTATTCACAGCAATCGAGGGTAGACAACGCTTCGGAGCGACTGGTACAGCTGCCGAAGAAGAGGTTTTACATTCTAGGTCCAGGTCATGGTCTAAAGAACGTTTAAGGTTTTGAGACTTGGTAGGTTGAGAAGATGAAGGAGTGTCGTTTGCAACTATCATTTTCTCAGGTGACCTAAATTTGGAGTGTTTATGTTTGGGTTTACCCATGGAAAAAAGAAGGAAGATTCGTCTGCAGGCTACTCCACCCACCACCGAGCCCTACAAGGGAGAACTGGAGGTCCGCAAGCCAAGAAAATGACGCTAGACACAGTTCTGGAGCTTATACGTTGCAGATATAGTCCGTTGGCTGTGATCACACGCACTCGGCGGACACTTCGGCCTCCTGGTACCGTCATGCCAACGCCTTTGGCATGATCCCACAGCCCCCGGGCTCACCCTGCCGTGCTATACGACAAAAAAGCCGCTAAAGCCCTGTACACACCTTGGTACAAGATTTCTGACTAGAGGTGGGTTAGTCTCTAGCCTCCCGTTTACAGCGAAGCCGGGATCGAAGAGGAGTGTTGGTACACAGGAGGCACTTAACCGGTCTCCTGCGACCTCAGCCGCCAGACATCCCATATCCGCCTCACGGGTCTCCGCACGCGGCAAACATGCAGGTAGGTCTAGCACCCAAACCAGTTAAAAGGAAAAAAAAAGAAATCCAAAGAAGACAAATCCTGGAAGGGAACCTAAACGGAATCTCAGCAACCTACGAACTGAGCGGTTAATATAAAACAGTTAGTGGTGGAGGGTAACAAAACCACAAGACCGGGGTGTTAGTACATAACGTGGTAGAGATTAGGTAGAGAACACAACACGGGCAACTAGCCAGTGGAGAAAATAAATAAAAACGAAAAAGCGAGACACAAGACCAGCTCGGGATCGTGGGGCCGCGACTCCCCAACAGCTGGATGAACAGCCGTCCCTGCAAACACCAACAGCACCAAAATAAGAAAAAACAAGCTGTGGCATGACATCAGATGTTGACCAGTCACAAGGTCAGCTCGGGCCGTGGGGGCGCCGCTCCCCAAATAACTGGAAAACCAGTTATCCCCGTGCGGGGGTCTATCCCTTGACATCAGAGAAGTTTAACGATAGTTCCAAAACATCTCAGAAATGTATGCCAACTTCTAAGCCATACACAACTTAGCAGACGCGCCCCAAAAAAATGAATGTATGTAAGATGCACATGATAGCAACCATGCAGAAATTTAACAAAAACAAATTGGAGGAGGGTCAAAGGTATTGACAGCGGCCGGTTCCCCAGCCTATAAGTACATTCTTGTTGTACATGTTTTATGCTGAACATAGAAAAAAAGTGGAAAAGAATTAAATCCCCCAAAAAACAGACCTTCTTTTTGCCCAAAGTATATCATTTAAAGTCAAGAACTAAAGCACGGGTATGATATACGTTTTTCCTCACCAGAAGTTAGATCAGCAGAATATCAGATTTCAAAATTCACAGCAAAATGCAGTATTTGGGAAATTTTTCAAGAAAAACTGATAAGAAAATGAAGTACATGATTTACGATCTTGCTTACTTTAAAGGGAAAATCAGCTCTGGGTGGGTCAATCGCTCCAGTCGCCCGTTGGTGGATACGGAATTGCACAGATGCAACCATATGTTCAGTAGTCACGATGCAGCGGACGACACTTTAAAGACACGTCACTAGTTCATCTGGAAACATAAGATGAGAATATTTTACATACTGGAAATATACAAAGTAGCAGGTAACACTGGTGACGCAATAAAAATTGACATATGTAGACTGACTGCTCACTTCAGGAATAAAATTTACGTGGCTGTTACCTGCCATTTGTGAACGACGACTTTGCTTTAAGAAAAATTAAATCATTTCTACCAGAGGCCCAGTCAAAACACAAATTCAGAACACAAATCAGAGATACAACAAATTACGGAAATAAAATCGAAGTAAGTACGTTCTACTGGTATAAGTTTATATATAGAAACACCGAGCTTTTCCTCTCAACTAGAAGCTTTTCCAAGACAAAAAATAAAAATTAAAAGTTCATTGCGAAACACCGTTTTATATGACAAGAATTCAAATCATTGTTAAATGTACTTGTGGCACGTAATGTTAGTTCATTAAGCACGATATGCATTTTTATTTCTTGCCGAAATTACGGCTTATAGCTAGCAGTTAAAAAGATATATATCATTGCATACTTGCTTTCTAATACGAATTTCTAATGTCTCTCTTACTGCTATTTCTTTTGAATTGGAATATGGAGTCACTCTTCTGATATTCGTTCATAACTTAGTGTTAAGGACCTCTCTGTTTATTTCGTGGGGGGGTTAACGCTCACCGTGAGGAACTCGATGGGCTATAAGTAGTCGCCCGAACCTAATTTAGGGCCACTGGTTCCAGGCAAGAGAGGCAGCCAGTGCCGTAAGACGAACACAACATTCATGCTTCACCGGGATTCGAACCCGGACTCATCTCGCACTAACTGTCGGAAGCCAGCGCTTAGTCCACTGCACCACCGGGATGGGAAGAGGATCTCGGTGGATGTGTTTCTTCTTTTCACTTCATGTGTGATCTTTACGTCCAATTGCCAAATAGCGCTTGATTATCCCTATACACAGTTTCAGTTGTCCTGGACAAAAATAGGAAGAACAGAATGCCTTCCATTCTTCATTATTTTTGTTCCTGTTTACACTGAATTTTGATGCTTTATACTGTGGCATGGAATTTTGTTACGACCTTGATATGTTTATTGAATTTTTATATTATACACGCAGAAGAGCTAAAACATTATGACCACCAGCCTAATGCAATGTTATTCAATACAAAGCATTTCGTGCCATGAGTCATATAGGAATATTCAGCCGTCTATGCGCGATAAACACAAATTAAGGTTGTATCACGAATTAAAAATAATGAATATGTACAAGTTAAAAACGCTTTAAAATGCATGAGTACTTTCATACCCACTGTGGGTCCATCATCAGATGTAAGTACAGTGTGGAACATCATCCAAAGCTCATGTATATAAGGGTCAGCGTTTCAACATTATGACATATAAACGCAAAGTGTTGAGAAACGATATTCTGCACACTTGCCATTGACCATATTCATTACCCTATTATTACACATTTGATGGTAAATTATTTTCATCCAATAGGCGTTCCCAATCTTGTGGGATATATAGAGGTGTAGAAACATTGTACTGAGTTATGTATGAAGAGGCTTTCCGTAAATAGCATAGATTATTTTTATAGGGTATTACTAAGACTGAGGCTTCGTTCCAGTTGGGGAAATATTCACCTCCATTTGATAATCGTGAAAGGGCTGTTGCCTCAGAACCAGTTGTGACGTTATATCGATGTTTCTTAATTCTAGTTTCTATGAAACGGGAGGTCGATCCAATATACACCTTGTCATCTCCTGTAGGCGATACTGCCTTCATAGGAATTTTATATACACTGCTGGCCACCCAAAATACAACACCGAGAAGAAAGCATCCCATTAGCCTGAAATTCGGAGCATGCGTCGCCCGTGAGAGGACATGTAAACTATTAGCATTGCAGGGCATATGCAAATCATGTGCGCCCGGCACACCACCGCGAAGCACTATAAGAAGGGTGCACAAAAGGCGGGGTGTAAGTACTGGAAGTGTGTTGTATTGCAGGACCTGTGTGTGGGAAGCTTCCTGATGCTTCCTCGCAGAATACGGCAGTCATCCAGCCACAGTGAGGATAGTATGGATTCGGTGGGTGAAGGAGGGACTGACGGACGTACCGACGTGAGCGATTGCCGCACCCGCCGCACACCACCGAACGAGGGGACCGGCATGTTGTGCGGCAGGCATTGACGGCTCGCACCGCCACATCACGGACGTTAGCGCAGGAATTAGGGTGTGTTGTGTAACAACCTGTGTCAGCACGTACCGTTCGACGTCGTCTGCAGGAGCGGGGACTTGTCGCACGGCGCCCATTGCTCTGATTACCATTGACGTTACACCACCGGCGAGTGCGGCGGCAGGGGGCCGTTGAACGCCGCACCTGTACTACGGAATCGCACCTGTACTACGGAAAGGCACCACATTGTCTTCTCCGACGAATCCCGCTTCTGCCTGCAACAACACGATGGTCGGATACACGTGTGGCGGCACCGCAGTGAGAGAGACTGTATGACACCTGCATTATGCATCGCCATACCAGTCCGTCGCCTGGCGTTATGGTTTAGGGCGCAATTGTATATGACACCCGCATCCCTCTGGTACGTATCGCCGGTACACTCAACAGTCACCACTACATCTCCGACGTTTTGGAGCCTGTAGTCCTCCCTTACCTGCAGGACCTGCCAGCGGCCACGTTTCAACAGGACAATGCGCGCCCGCACGTGGCACGCATTGTACAACAATTCTTCACGGCTCACCAGGTGTCACTGCTGCCGTGACCCGCCTGTTCTCCCGATATGTCGCCCATCCAACACGTCTGGTCGCTGATCAGCGACCGAGTGGCCCGGCAAGCACCACCCGCGGCTACGCCTGATGAACTGTGGCAACGTGTGGAAGCAGTCTGGACCGACATACTTCAAGCCCACATCCAAAGCCTCTTTCGTTGGATTATGCGGCGTGTAGCAGCCGTTATTGCTAGCCATGGGGTCCACACGAACTATTGATGTCTGCGTGTCCCGCAAGTCGCACGGGCCTGTGAGCTCAATCGTTTCATCTGTGTATCTGTTGTTATGTGTCCAGTAAATATGGCTTTGCTATCTCGCGTCCTTCTTGGTGCTGAATTTTGGGTAGCCAGCAGTGTATACCAAATTTCCTTGATATTTCTGTGGTGTCTCTATCTTTGTCTTTAGGTCACTTATTCTGCAATGACTCTACACCTTTATATATCCCACAGGATTAACAATGCCTATTGGATGCAACTAAAGGCGAAGGGAAAAATGATTTACCATCAAATGTGTAATAATCGGCTAATGACTATGGTCAACGGCAAGTGCGCAGAATATCGTTCCTCTACACTTTCCGTTTTGACGTTATAATGTTCAAACTCTGATCCTTATATATATGAGCTTTGAATGATGTTCAACAGTGTATTTACATCCGATGATAGGGCCCACAGTGGGTCTGAAGGTAGAGTACTCATGTATTTTAAAGTGTTTTTAACCTGTATATATTAAATATTTTTAGTTCGTGATATAACTTTAATTTGGGTTTACCATGATGAATATTCCTATATGTGATGTTCTTTCTCCACGCGCCGCCAAAACAGCTCTTACCCGGCGAGGGATAGAAGGTGCATGATTTCTAAAGGTGTCTTATGGTCTCCGGCAATAACACGTTACGAGCAAATCTTTAACTGTAGTAAGTTACGTGTTTGAACTGCCGCATATCGGATTTCCTCTTCCAATAGAAATTACAGATACTTAATTAGATGGATGTTTTCTCATGTTCTGATCAACATGCTCGAATAATCCGGGAAGGTTTGCATGGTGGATTATATCCCTGAAAAACGGCACTACTCGAGACGAATACCGTTGCCATGAAAGGATGTACTTGGTGTACAATGACATTTAAGTAGGAGGTAGACGTCACTGTTTGCGGCAAATGAATGACTGCACCCAGGACGTTTTGTTTTCTTTAATTGGAAGTTTAACCACCAACGTGAGCAACTCAATGAGCTACAAGTAGTCACCCGTCCCTAATTTAGGGCCACTTGTTCCAGGGAAGGGAGAGAGCCAGTGACGCAAGACAAACACAACATGCATGTCTCACCGCGATTCGAACCCGCACCCCTTTCGGACGAATGATCAGGAGCCATCACTTAGACCACTGCGCCCAGGGTTTGCCAACAGAACATTGCCCAAGGCACTGCAGCCCCTCCACCGGCTTGTTTTCGTTGCACAGTGCATTCTTGTGACAACACTTCCCCAGGTAAACGACACACACGTACCAGGCCGTCGACATGGTGCAGCAGGACAAGATTCGTCGGACCAGACAATATTCTTCCAATTATTCTAGGTCCAGTTTTGATGCTCGCGTACCCATTCGAAGGGGTTTTCGGTGGTGAATTGAAATCAGCAGGACTACGCTGAGTGGCCTGCAGCTGCGCAGCCCCATTTTCAGCAGAGTTTGATGTACACATTACTCCCTTCACCAGCATTCAATTTATCGGCTAATTGAGCCAAAGTAGCTCTTCTGTTGGCTCGTACCATATGGTTAGCCTTCATTCACCTCTAGCATTGATTAGCCGTGGTCTGTCTACACCTTGCCGGCAGTTCATGGCTTTGTCCTCCTCGGACCATTTTTTGAAGGCACTGACCACGACTGACCGTTAGCGTCCTGCTGTCTTTGCTGTCTCAGAAATGCTTTGAACCAGTCGTCTGGACATTACGATTTGGCCTTTGTCAAACTCCTTTAAGACCGCTGTACTTGTCCCATCTGAAGATCATCATCATAATTCTTAACAAACGCCGTCTCTGCACCATCGTAAAAAGACAGGAGTTAACTCTATGATATTTAAAATACCGTTTAATTTAAAATCATAGATTAAAAACACACAAGATCTCTGAAACCCGCTCCGGGTTCATCTTCAGATGGACATACACTAATGGAACAATACTAATAGGAGGAAATATATATATATATATATATATATATTATGTAAGCATTTACAGCGCATGTCATGACACATGCGTAACTAGAGTTTGTGTTGTAGTTCGTAGATCTCTTTGTCGTGTTATAAGTCCCTTAAATTAGTTAGTGTCCACCTGGTCAGTCCTAGAGAGTAGCATTTTCCAAGGTGTTGGAATATTACATGGGAAATCATCATTGCAGCATCGTGATGCGTTGCTGTATATAAACATGCTTTCTGTAAATACACTGGCTGAAAGTGAAAAAAGAACACCAAGATGGAAACGTCTGATACCAACGAAATTTATACAGCATAATAACGGAATACAGAGGATAACGTGATCAAAACATTATGGCAAAATACAGCTGTATTTGCTGGTAAACTGAAAAATAACATTTCCATGTAACATGGTTAGTACGAGGTTGAACCGCCATGAACTGCGTCACACTGTGCAATTCTGGCATGGAGTCTGTCGTACAGATGTTGGATGTAAGTTTAGGGTATTGAGTTCCAAGCATCCTCAACCTGGACGCGTAAATCGGGGATGGTCGTGGAGACCGGATAAGTCGTTGTCCCATAAAATCCCACACGTGCTCAATGGGGGACAAATCCGGTGAACGTGCAGGCCATGGAAGTTGTCTCACACTCTGAAGTGCATGTTGCGTTGCACGTGCCGTGTGTGGGCGTGCGTTATCTTGCTGGAAACCACCACGATGGACCGACCTTACAAATGGCACAACAACGGGCTGAATGGTGTTGTTGATGTAGGAGGTGTTGTTTAACGTACCCGATACAAACACTAGTACTGTACGGGAGTGATAGCTGATCGCTCCCCACACCAGGAGACCAGGTTTAGGCCCTGTGTGTCGCTGGCGGATGCAAGAAGGGTGGAGACGCTCCCCGTGCGTCTGTAAGCACGCATACAGCCATCAGAGGCTCCCAAGTAGAATCTGCTTTCATCGCTGAACACGACAGATAGCCATTGCGTTCTCCAGTGCAGACGTTGGCGACACCACTGCAGCCGTGCTTGACGGTGGGCTGGAGTCAGAGGTACACATGCCAGAGGCAAACGTGCACGTAGTCCTGCATACAGTAGACGGTTGCAGATTGTTCGCACAGTCACTTCAGGTGCAACGGCAGCTCGGATTTGCGTTGCAGTGGATGTTCTGCTTGACAACGCCGCTCTTTTTATGCGTCGATCGGTCCGCTCATCAGTCCGTCTGTGACTCCCTGTTCCACGTCTTCTCGTGTGGGAATGTTCCTCGGACCATCTAAGCCACCATCGTACCACCACCGATACTTTCCGTCCAATTCGCTCCGCAGTACGACGATACGACCACCCGGCCTCGCGGAGTCCGACTAGATGACCTCGCTCAAAGTCCGATAACTGCTGAAATCGTACACGTCTTCCATTTCCAGGCATTGAAGCTTCTTCAGGGTCTTCGCATGTGTCCTTACGCCGACGACGGATTACATTCACTTCGCCATACTCCTTAAATACCACCGACGATAATTTGCATATTATGCCGTGCTGTGGCGTAAGCGCTCATCGGTCGGTCCCGAAATTAACATCACACCTACGTAAACTCGACCCCATTAACATATGTAAATTTCATGATCGTCCGCCAATTCCTTCTTGGTGTTCTTTTTCACTTTCCGCCAGTGTATATTAGAAAATCTAGAAGGTGGTGTGGCCAAAGCAGTAGTATCTTCGCAAATTGGGTAGTGTGTTCCTTGGTTAACTAAACGGGAAAGGGCAGTCGCCATAGATCCCGTTTTTAGATTGTATTTATGTTCAGACAATCTTATGATTTTCCAATATATTTACAGAAAGCATGTTTATATACAGTAACGCATCACGATGCTGCAATGATGATTTCCCATGTAATATTCCAACACTTTGGAAAATGCTACTCTCTAGGACTAACCAGGTGGACACTAACTAATTTAAGGGATAACACGACAAAGAAATCTACGAACTACAACACAAACTCTAATTACGCATGTGTCATTACATGCGCCATAATTGCTTACGCATAATACACTGGTGTGTAAAAATTAAGGACGAAGAGGAGAAATTAGCATAACAGCGGAACTAGCAGGCAAAACGGACAGAAATACCACACAGGAGGTAGACTAGGGTCCGGTACGGTAGGGCATGCTCATATATGCAGCATGACGTAAGGGGGGGCAGTGTCGGAAGGGTATAAAGCACACGGGCGGTGTACGCTCAGCAATTCGGTGAAAGCCATTGCACTATGTACATCGGTTTGAACGACGTCGAGTTGCTGCCACCGTGTGATATGGCCGACGGGAAATCCAGTAGACGACATCTGGATGACTTTACCCGAGGTCGCGTCATTGGGAAGTTGGAAGAAGGTCGAAGTGTGACTAGTGTGGCTTCGAGATCGCTCACAGCGTCGTTTCACTAGCTTGGAGAGCATTTCAAACGACAGGAACAGCTGTCCAACAGTTTAGCAGTGGTCGTCCACGAGCAACCACGACGGCGGACGACCGGTATATTGTCCTACAGGCGAGAAGAGACAGACGGCAGACAGCGGGAGAAATCGCAAGGCACATGCAACAGACAACTGGACGTCCGTTATCGCGTTTTACCATGGCCAGGAGGCTGCACAAAGGTGGTCTATTTGCACGACGACCAGTACGGTGTGTGCCATTAACGCCTGCTCATCGGAGACGGCGGTTTCTGTGGTGCCAGGAACACAAGAACTGGACACATCAGCAATGGGGTCGAGTTCTCTTTACGGATGAGAGCCGATTTAGTCTGATGAGCGATTCTGGACGTATACACATCTGCAGATAGCGGGGAACACGCAATCACACCTCCAACATCATCAAAAGGGACCGGTTTGGAGGTGGCGGAGTTCTCGTTTGGGGCAGTATCATGCTTGGTAGCCGTACTGACCTTTACATCTTCCAAGGAGGTTCAGTCACTGGTGTCCGCTATTGTACCGAGGTTCTCTTGCTTCACGTGTGTCTGTTTAGAGGTGCTGTGGGTCCTGAGTTTCTCTTCATGGACGACAACGCTACACCTCATCGTACAGTGGCTGTCGCTGAGCTGTTGGAGATTGAAGATATTCAACGCAGGAATTGGCCCACAAGGTCCCCTGACCTAAATACAATCGTACACGTGTGGGTCATTCTCTGGAGACGCTTGGCAGTACGTCACCAGCCGCCAGCAACGCTTCTGCTGCTGCGATTGGCGCTACAAGTGGAACGGGCCGCGATGCCTCAACAGCTCTTTGACAACCTCATCCTCAGCATGGACAGACGTTGGAAATCCTGCAACGCAGTCAGGGTTGATCATATCCCCTACTAAAGATTGGATTTTTCTTGGCAGCTGCCTGTAACATGGACGTTTCTGTCTTCTGTCCAGTTGTGCTCAAGCTACATTTTCAATAAGGTGCCTTTGTATCCTTTTGTTGACACATTGCGTTTTACATGAACATTTTTTAAATCCGCGACCGGTACCTAAACTTTGAGCTGTAGCAACCGACCGGGGCGATTTCTCTATATCCGGCACTTCTTGGATCTGAATTAGTTTTTGTTCACAGACGCTGAACTGGGATCGGGAATATAGCTGTTTTATGCGGCCGTTTCTTGTTCCCAATTGAAAAAAATCCTTCTTCGGTTATTTTCATGATAACAGCTAAAATAGATCTGGCGTCACCCCTTCCTCTGTCAACTTCAGGTACTGGGGTACGGACTGTAAGCCCCACAGAGGTTTCAGAATGAGATTTATCTGACATTAATTTCATCTTCTTAGCTAGAATTTCCAAACATTCTTTAGAGTTTTCTCTTTCCCTCTGAACATTCAGTTCATTAAAACACAATTTGCAGATCTTCTGTACAACTTATTTCAGAAAAAAATATAAATAACAAAACGAAACATAAAAGTTAATATCATTATTATTATACTGTATAACAATTTATAGTGCGTTGAAAATGGTGTGCTATTTCTGACCAGCGGTTCTCACTTTACAGCCTTTTGAATTTGGGATTTATTTACTCGGTTATTTTACACTTTAATGGAGTGTAGATCGTTATTCTATGAAATAACTATTTAAACCATAGAATACAAGTGAGTTTTACGCTTTAACTGACTTGATCAGTTATTTCATGAAATAATTAGGTATTCTATGAAATAACTGATTTTATACTTTAACGATAACATATACATTAGATAAAGCAGATAAATTTAGAAAACACAATTTTGTCTGTAACGGTAATCGACTTCGCGCCCCCTCACTCGGAAGTAAGTTGCTCTCCCAACTAAGCTACACGGACGGAATGTATCGCTCCAGATTTCTGGTCTTGGCACGTGCTTTACCTCAGTAGTACTTCACATCATCTCCCTCTTCATCCGTTTTTGCTTTGTTTTTTGAAGCGAAGAATTAATTTTTCATTAATTTTAGACGATGTGTAGAACACATTTTTCGAAGAACTCAACGGTCAGTATATCCATTTTTACGTTCGAGCGCCAATGTGAAAACACAACTTTGCCCGTAACGGCATTCGAAGCAGCGCACTTCACTCCGGAGTAAGTTGCTCTCCCAACTAAGCTACGCGGTAGGAGTGTATCGCTGCACATTTGTCGTCTTGGCACGTGCTTTACCTCTGTAGTAAGTCACAAGATAGGGAGATAAATAGATGAAGAGTTGACGGACGTCGTTCTTAATCTCTTGGGGTTGGGCTTAAGCCCCAAAGACCTCGGTCCATGGGTGCGCCAGTGATCTGAAGCCTGAAATGTAAGCAACTGTGAGACGAAGTATTTTGTATACTGGGTACTTTACTCACTGCTGTGGTGACGTTGACATTTATATTTTTATCTATTCCATTCAGATCCGGTTTTTGATATCCGTTATTCACTCATTGGCAAAGATTTATCTTCTTAAATTTTTAGGTTTGCAGACGTTCTAAGTCCTTTGAAACCATGGTCTAAAGGCAGCCATTTTATTATGCTTAGAGCATCATGATGTAGGGGGAATAAAGCTCTGATTGTAGTACACAATGAAATCAAAGCCTTGAATACTATTTATTTTGCAGCAAATCAAATGCGATATTTTAAAGTTTTTAGTTTCGTGTGGAGGTTGGTTATTGTTAAAGAGTCACTTAAATATCAAGCCCTTGGACAAATCCAACAGCCAGAGTTCATTCCTATACGAAACTACTTATATAAGCAATTAATTATGACCACCTACCTAATGAGCTGTTGGACCCCACTTAGACCGCAAAACAGTCGCCACTCCGTGAGGCATATTTTCGATGAGGTGGCGATAGGTATCCTGTGGTATCTGGTACCATAATGTCAACAGCAGGTCGTCCAGTTTCTGTACATTTCGATGTAGTCGTGATTTAGCGCGAACCCGCTTTTCCAAATCGAACCGCAAATGTTCGATTGGGTTCAAATCAAGTGAATTTGGAGGCCAGGGCATTAAACGAAAGTCACCAGCATGTTCCTCGAACCACTCCTTGACGTTTCTGGCAGAGTGGCATGCCGCATTATTACTGTTGGTAATGGCCATCATCAGCAGGGAACACAATTTCCATGTATGGGTGAACTTGGTCCGCAACGGTGTTCAGATAGCTGACAGCTGTCAGAGATTGTGCTATTGGGATAATGGGGCCTAAAGTGTCCCAAGAAAACATCGCCCACAGCATAACACCGCCGCCGCCGACCTGTTTCCGCCCAACAGTGCGTCCTCCGTTGGTAATCGGCGTATCCACGCTCGGGCGTCCACGTGATACACCAGGAATCTAGATTCGTCAGACCAGGCCACTTTCTTCCCAGTCATCTACGGTCCAATCTCGATGATCTTGGGCCTATTTCATGCGTTGTTTACGCCGACGTGCAGTGAGCATGAGGACCCGGCTGGGTCTTCGGCTGCGCAGAAGGCTGCGATGAGCTGTGTGCTGTGACCCGTTGTCCTGATCACCATAGTTGTAGCTGCTGGTGATTTGCCTCATTTTGGTCCTGCTGTCGCTGTGAACAATGCGCAACAGTCTCCGCTCCCCTCTGGCATCAATGAGCTCCAGACAACACACGGATGGACATGTGTGCACCACCTTTGATATGTACTCACTACAGAGGCACGTAAACAACCCACAAGCCGCGCCATCATTTGCCGCCCCAGTGGCACAGTGGTCTAAGCGATGGCCTCTGATCATTCGTCCAAAAGGGGTCCGGGTTCGAATCCCGGTCAGGCATGGATGTTGTGTTTGTCTAACGACACTGGCTCTCTCCCTTCCCTGGAACCAGTGACCCTAAATTAGGGACGGGTGACTGCTTATAGCCCATTGAGTTGCTCACGGTGGTCGTTAAACCTCTAATCAAAAAAAAAATCAAGCCGCGCCATCACAATTTGTCGTTTATCAAACTCCGAAAAATCGGCAGCTCTTCCCATTCTGACTCCGGACACTCTACTGGCCGAAAGCCGATCCTCGGGTTGTGTATATACTGCTATGTTAACTTCACTCTCCAGGCTGGGGGGTTGCAATAAATGTAATGACCCATCGTTGTAGAAAATCCAATTCGTATTTTACTATTCTTTTCCTGTTGACTCACAGTTTCGAAGCACAGATTCACGGTAGTACTAACAACGTATCTATTATTATGAGATAGCAATGAAACACTTATTCGACGTACAGATCGACTTTGATTCTAGTCATACAGAAGATAATAAGTTGTCTAACTTGAAATGTCCTTTTCTTACACATACTTGACATTTTATGCTAGAGCATTGCAGCCTCGGAGGCGCAGCGCTCTAAACGCTGACTTCTGACTGTTCACCCGAGTGTGCGTGTGCTCGAGCCCTGGATGTGGTATGGTTGATGTGCTTGTCTATTTACGCTATCTTTCTCCCTTCCCGGAACCAGTGACCCCAAATTTGGAACGGGAGATTTCTTATTTGCCTCTAAGTTTCTTATGGGGTATTCGTCAAACTCCTTTCCCCAAGTTTACTCTGGGTGTGGTTTTTTATTTACTCTGACTCACTGTCAGCCGTTGCCAAAAGGTATAAAGATACTTGGAGATTTTGAAATGCTGCTCAGAAAGAAATATAATGAAGAAGTTGCATAATTTACGTGAAAGCAGAAACTCAAAAAGAAAGGTTAATTTAGAGATATGTGTTACATGTTGTTAAGGTATCCCACTACGTTGAAAAGGTCGTTTTGGGCCAAATTTCACATTTTGTAAAAAGTGCGTTCATTTTAAAGCCCCATTCTTTAGGATTCCAAACCTGCCTTTGTTTTTTGTCTACGATGAATAGATACAGAGTTATAGCAATCGGAATATCTAAACCCAGGTGTCAAACGAACGGGAAGTGGCACTTAAAAGGCTGGAAGTTGGGAAATAATTAAGTTATTCTTACTATTTGTGCATAAAATTGTAGTAGACAATATTTTGTACAAGGTTTTACGGATCTGGCAATACTTTGGATACAATTATGTGATGCAATTTATATTTGCGAGAGTGGCAAACAAATATACTTTTCATCCCATCAAAACTGTGTCTTTTAAACTTTAATCGCGTCTTTTGCAGGATGAGATTTTCGTCCCGACCTCTTTACTGAAAAATTGATAGCTGCAAAGGGTATGTAAAACAAACTGATGAAACTTGGTATGCATCTTTCTTATATGTTGTGCATGCAATGAACTAAAAGTTTTGCTGTTTGTCAGTTCAAAGTTAGGTTATTGCTATTTACATTCAACATAGTGAAGAAATTTGTCGAAAATTCACACTAATGCATGTAGAAATGAATGTTTTTCTCAGCAGTGTTTAGGAATATCACTTACATTTTAGTTCACTGCATAGATAATAGTCATGCGCATATATTCATGCAAAAAATGCCATCATATATCTGTAACTTTTTTATTTAGAGCGTTTACCGTAAGCGACATATTTCCTTAAATTCCTTCACAAATTTTCCAATTTCTTGAAAATTTATATCATTTTTTTCAGCGTTTGTGTTTTTGTGTGTTAGCCTTCCTAAAAAAATTAGCCATTCTTGCATTTTTCAAAAATAAGTGCCCCAAACGTAGTGGGATACCTTAATGCCTTATTTCTTTTATTTGTAGTTGAATAATGCATTTTGTTTGGGTGTGAAATATTGATTGCGTGTAGGGAAACTATTTAATCTCTGTATCCCATGCGTTCATATAAAGAAGGCATCGTCGGCATACAGTAGAAAACTGGAATAGCTTTCATTTTTCTACTTGAATATTTTGGCGGAATAATTCTTTAGGTTTGCCATTTGTCATTGTACAGTACATTGAGAAATAAAATTGATGATATTCTCTAGAAAAAGGGCAGACCAAGTTCTTTTTACAGCGTATGAAAGACTCGGAAGTCATCCTCAAGTCGATAAAAGCTCTTTTAGATCACATAAAAGGCATAACTGTATCGGATACTGATATAGCAGACAGCTTTGACATTATTTTCCTATAACCTTCCAGACAAATAACGAAATCCATGGGCAATCTGAAAAACTCTCTCACGGTCTAGAATCAGTTTCCGCCTAACTAAACAGTAAAGTTCCCAAATGTTCTCAATCTAGTAACTCAACAAATACTTCACTCTTGAAAGAAATATCTACAAACAACAGGAGCATCAATGAAGTCACTGTTATCAGGAATCCATTCGAACGCTTTAAAAAAGAAGCTTGAAAAAAAAACATGTCTCACCAGTATTCGGAAACTCGATACATGGCTTTCACATGCCGACAATAATTTTATGGGACCACGTGATTAATATTCCTCATGCGAATAAAATACACCATGAAAGTGGAAGTAAAAAGATTACTGCATCAACATTGGCCAACTGATGTAAAGAAACAGAACTTAAGGCTAAGATTTCAATGTATACTTGCATACCATGTTTCCAAAACGCTGGATTGGCCTATATGGCCCGATTCCGTGGCTGTCGGCCTATTTATTGCATTCGTTCGGGTTGGGCCTGTTCCCCTTTGCGCGGAGGATGCCCATGTCAACTGCCCATGACCCCTATCTCTAATGTTTTGTCTACTGAATGCATATCTTTGTAAAATTCCGGGGGGTGGCTGTTTTTTTGCAATTAGACTGAGATAACTTAATCTACATGCGAAAAGTTCCTGACAAGAAAAATGAAAACAAAAGTTAATAATTTGATGAAATGACATATTTCAAATTGCTTAATTTTATTGAATTTAAATAAAAACACGGATTCCGCATTTCAAAATATCTTTTGTAAAATAAAAAACGTATGTGCTTATCACTTTGCCCGTCCATCTGTCTATCCGTCAGTCAGTCCGTCTGTGGACACCATATCTATTCAACTATCAGTTCGATTTCAAAAGTGCTTTTTGCATTGGAAAGCTTGAAATGTGGGAACGATAATCCTTGCTCTCTGGTTGTTGTTGTTTTTTTGTTGTTTTTTTGCTGCATAACTCCGCAGTTAGAGAGCGTAAATTCAGGTGCTATCGAATTCAAAATACATTTTACTCCATACATTTGCTTCCACACATCTGATTGAAAAACATTATTTGTTCCTTCCTTCCTTACTATGCCACTTATAACGAACACTATTTTGGGTCCGCTTTCAAGTAATGCATAGATTTCCCCTAGGATGTGTACAGGCAAATTACAATTTTTCCGATATCTCTGCTTCTAAAAGTCCGATTTTAAAAAGTTCCCGGTGGGAAATGTTCTGCGACATAATTTCTAATTTTTGGTAAAGAATGGTTGGGCCACCAGGGGACGTAATTGTGTATTCCTGTTTTTGATGTATTTGCAGCAAGAAACTGCGCTTCTGAAAACTCGATTAAAAATTATTCTTTCCTTGTCTGATACCGCTCATCCTGAAAACTGTTTTCAGAATAATTCCAGCTTAAAATAGTGCATCGTTTTACCAGCAGGCACATACATGTATATCTTATTTTCTTCTATATCTCTGCTTCTAGGAGCCCGAGCAGAAAAATTCGTTCTTTGTCGCACAGCGTTTCCGTGAAAAATGTTCTACCTATAATTTCAAATATTCCGTAATGTACAAGTTGCCCCTACAGGCCGAAAGCTCACGTTTCCTTTTACAGCATGTTTGCAACAATATCTGCGGGACTAAAAACCCGTCTGAAAAAATTCCTTTGTGTGTATTTCCTTCCCAAAATAGTGCACATTTTTTCCGCTAGGGGCGCAAATGTTCAATCTGTTTTTCTCAATGTCTCTTCTTCTAAATGTCCGATTCCAAAATTTCTTTTAACACCAGATAACGCTAACCTTGTGGAACACTTTTACGTTTGAGCTTTCGCATTTTTTTTTTTTTTTTTTTTTTTTTGTAATTCACGGTTTTGTCGCTAGGGTGTGTTTATGTACTTCTTCTGTTTGCAGCCGCCGCTTCTAAAAACCCTATAAAGAAATTTGTTTTTTTTTTTACTGTATACCATTCGCTACAATAAAGTTGGGGAACATTATCCTGTTTTAAATAATCTCTGTCTCTTCTTCCAGGAGACGTATTTGAAAAATTATTCTTCCTTATCATAGCTTTTCCTATGAAGAAAATTTTATTCGCCTATTTTCAACTTTTTCATTATGCAAAATTCTTCCGCTAGGGGAGATAGAGTTATATCATGTTTCCTCTTGTATTCATTCTTTTAACTGTTCGATTCTTTGTTGTTTGGGGTTTCACGACCACCGTGATCAACACAGTGGGCTATAAGCAGTCGCCCGTCCCTAATTTAGGGTCACTGATTCCAGAAAAGGGAGAGAACCAGTACCGTGAGACAAACACAACATCCATGCCTCACGGGATTAGACTAGCCCGGACCCATCTCGGACGAATGGTCACAAGCCAATGCTTAAACCATCGCGCCACCGGGGGAGGCTTGTTCGATTTGAAAAAATCTTTCCCTCTGATATCTTCCTTCTGCTATGAAACCTTTTATGCACCATATGTTAATTTTTGTAACATATTTTTCAGCCGCTAGGGAGAGTAAAGTAGCTGTTTCTATTTCTGAATGTTTTATCGATTATAGTAATCAGTTTGATTTTTTTCTAACCATTCCATTGGCTGCTATGAATAACTTTGAAAAGTTTTATTCACGTCGGAAAGGATTCAAAAGAATGTGCTCATGAACAACTGAATATTCGGTTTCTTGTTTCACTTTCTTATCAGCGGACGGTTTAAAATGAAAGAAATGTCCTGACAAAAAAAAAACGAGTGAGAGAAAAGGTAAGCAGGAAAGTATTTTGGTATAACCACCAAAGTGTTTGCTGCTGAAAGAATTCCTGTGTGTCTTAAAACCACATGCAACCTTAAATCGACCACGTAGTTGTTTTTGTTTCATTCCATAATCGTGCCAACCACTTAATTAGGACGTAAAATAAATCTAGGATGAAGCTTCCCGTCTTTAAAAAACTAACAGGCGAAACTAATTTGTGACCATTCATCAGAGAAGACATTTTCATGTAATCCGGTTGAAAGTGTTTAGAATTCCTCCCACGGAGAAGCAATAATTAACTAACTCGGATACAGCGCACTTTCGTGACGACCGTGTTCCGTGTTTTCGCCTTAACAGTGTTTTGTCCCCTCTTTTACTTTTTTTTTCACTCTGTTCGCTTAATGACTTATGCCGTGAAGAGTTTAGAAATACTTCTTTTAGTTTGGGATTTAATGCTTGGAAGAGCAGTATTGCGAATGAGCCCGAAACCTGGAATGAGAAGAATAGAAGTTAAAGGCCCCATTGCCCAGCTGTATTTAAATATAGAAATGCCGAGGAAATTCGAGGTGTTTGTCGCGCCGCCTCTATATCGTTAAAAAGCTATAATGTTCACTAGGAGCTGGAACCAGTTAACATCTAAGAGCACAACATTATCTTGATTACGCAATCATTGAACTGCAAGGCAAAACACTAAACCCAAAATGTCCGCATACTTCCCCATTCCCACACATCTGAAGCGAAAAAAATGAGCATTTACTACATTTACAGCACGTGGTGTAAATTGCTGGAAGGCGGTATATTAACTTTCGCAAATACTGAGTAAAAAGTTGATTCGAAATTTTTTTTAGCATCGTAAGGGAGGCAGTTTAAAGAAAAATGTTTGTTCACACCGACAACGAGAGTTACTCCGTTAATTCCAATTAACAGAAAAAAAAACAGGGTTTCTTAAACGATTAAGAGAGTGTTGATTTTCTGCCTTTTTTCTTTCTTTTTTTCTTCTTTTTTTTTTTAATGAAAGAAATCCCAGGATTTTTTTCTAGGCAAGATTTGCAATTTGTGACCTAAAACCTTTAGAGGGAAAAAATTGAACTAACTAAAATCAAGATCAAACAGAAGAAAAAGACCTTAATCGACTAAATAATTAGATTTGGTTTTCATTGAATATAGCGCAACACACAAACGGCGACTTGGTAGCATCGAATGTAATTTATTGGATGTCAGATAATATCCCTCACTGTAGTCATATGTTATGTTTTCAACAACACATACAGTAGAATTTTCTAGAGGATTAAGGAAGAATAGTTTTTAACTGCTATGTGCGAAGAAAACGAATTAAACGCAGAAAAGAAACAAACATGTAAGCCTTTTAAAGGAAGTATATGAAAAAAAATTGTGGGCTTTGCTTCGTAAAAAAAGGGATAAAAGAAGACGCAAAGTGAACACTCTCTGAATCATTTATTTCGTTTCAAAATGATTTGTGCTATAGAATTCTATTTTTTAGAATAAAAATTCTATAGCGCAAATCATTTGGAAACGTGCCACGTCTATATATTGACCACTTCCTAAAGGAATTAAATGAGAATAAATCCTATGCTACATTACGTAAACTACACTGATGTCCAAAATTAAAAGTTCGGAAGGCATTCGCAGGGATAAAAAGGAAAACGCGTAACAGCAACAACAGACGGTTAGTTTGTTTTTATTGGAGGTTTAACGACCACTGTGAACAACTCAATAGGCTATAAGCAGTCGTCCGTCCCTAATTTAGGGCCATTGGTTCCAGGGAAGGGAGACAGCCAGCGCCGTAAGACAAACACAACATCCATGTCTCACCGGTATTTGAACCCGGACCCCTTCCGGGTGAATCATCAGAAGCCATCGCTTAGACCACTGCACCACCGGGGCTGCGAACAGACGTGTGGCACGTAAAGAGATACAACTGTAAGTGTAATAAACATTTTAGAAGAACAGGAAAAACATATTTTTCATTACAGAGTCACATCCTGAAAGTCACCAAGGTGAAATGTAAGGATGTTACTTAAAATATTTTAATAAGGAATGTGACCACCTCATTCGGACACACAACACTCACAACGATGATGCATACTCATCACGTGGTTGTTGATGAAATATGGAGACAAAGAATTCCATTCCTCGATGAGGGTGGCGCGTAACTCGAGAAGGGTCCTGGGAGGGGGCCGCCGACCAATTGCTGCGTGTCGTCCCAGAACATCCCAAGGTTCAGCACTGGAGACCTGGCTGGCCAGTTCGTACGCCGAATATCCGTGCCTTGCAGGAAATCATCGACAGGCTGGGCTCTGTACGGACGAGCATCATCATCCATTAAAAGAAACTGAGGGTCGAGAGTTCCCCAAAGAGGTTTGACATGGGGCTCTAGGATCGCGTCCCTAGAGTGCTCAACATTCACATTGCTTCCTGCGAACACGTGCAGTGGGGTGCGGCCGTTGAACATAATGCCAACCCACACGAACAGATCACTACCTCCGAAGGTTTCCTTCAGCGAACGTATTACGAGTTCCCTATTCCCGCATTGAAGTGCCGACGAGAATCTGTGACAGTAGACTGACTGACTGAATCTCAACTCATCTGTAAAAAGAACACCAGGTTATTTGTCTGGTATCTAGGAACGATGTTGCCTGCACCAGTTCAACCGAGCTCTCCTGTGAGATGCGATTAGCGGGACACAAACAGTAAGTCTCCTGGCATAAAGGTTAATCGCATTAAGCTTACGGTCTATCGTTTGCCTTGACACCGTAGTCCCAGTGGCAACAGCGGACTCCAAAAATAATTGCAGGGCTGCATAGGGCCTATGCAACCGTGAGGTTACATAACGGTCCTCACGAGGTGTCGTACGCCTTGCACGACCTTGGCCATGCCTTCGTGATTCTCCACCGATGTTTTTGAATTGCTAACATAATCGTGAAGCCACTCTGGAGTGGATTCTAATCCCTTGCCACCTGGGCCTGATAGTGGCTTGCTTTTAGTAGTTCTATCGCTTTCCACAGTACAGCACCAAATACACGTGTATGAGTCGTAAGGAAAGCATTTGCAGCCACCAGAACGCTTCTTACATGCACTGTCGTTCCTCGTTGGCTTTAAGTGTGTAACTCAATTTATTTATTGGACACCATTTTGCTCAATGATATGAAAATTTCACTGAGGTCATTTATTTCTCGTATCTTTGTCCTGAGAAGATCGTAATACTTCATTTTTTTATTGGAGTTTTAACGGCCACCGTGAGCAACTCAATGGACTATAAGCAGTCGCCCGTCAATAATTTAGAGCCACTGGTTCCAGGGAAGGGAGACAGCCAGTGCCGCAAGAAAAACAACATCCATGTCTCACCGGGATTCGAACCCGGACCCCTTTCGAACGAATGATCAGAAGCCAATCGCTCAGACCACTGCGCCACCGGGACGGCATCGTAATACTTCACTGAGCACTTTTGTTTGTTCGCTCTCTATAGCTTTTCGGACTATAATAATAATAGGCACCAGAGTGATATACATAGTTCATATAGTAGTAATACATAAAATAATGCAATGCTATCGAATTTATTAAAATCTTGTTGTGGAGTTTTGGACGTAGAACTAATTTCTCGAATTGATGGGCATGCATCTTTTTTTCCTTTTTTCATTTTTGTTTTCATGGAGAGGAGGAAGCAGGGGCGTTGTCGTCTTCCACCAATACAATCTAAAACTGTTTCGAGTCACCCATCCCTAATTTCGCAGGTTTCAGAGAAGAGACAACGCTAATATCATCGAGGAAACACAGCCCATATGTACCTCATAAAGAATTCTACCCCTAGCCCAGCTTGGGTGATTAGCTACAGATACCCAGTCCTCTAACCATTAGGTCTCCAAACTTGGATTCAAAATCCTGGGAAGAAGTGGTATTCTTTCTTAGCTGTGGGCTTGAATTACAATGCGGTGCCAAAAAACTGGGATAGACAATACCTTTTCTGTTATATGCCACCACACCCATGCGGTGAATGGTATCGTCCGCAAACGACGTATATATAGGGGCAGATGCATTTACAGTTCAGGTGGGAGCTTATCAGGATTTAAGCTATTTCTATCGTGGTATGACAGTCGGCGACCGGGAGATGGGTGACTCCATCTCGGAAATAACCACGAAGATTAGATTTACACGGTCAACAATTTCAACGGTGTACCTGGACTATACAAACTCAGGGAAAACACCCAGGGCGTGAGACGTTTGTTGCCGTAGAAATGCCCTAGCCAATCGTGGACAGCGGCGTTACATCCGCCTGTAGTACAGCATTGGCGCAAATCACAGCGGAATTCAATGCTGGGGCCAGTAGTAACATCAACGTTTGGACAGTGCAAGGTTCCCTGTGTTCTATTGACCCGACAACACAAGGCTCTGTGGCTCACCTGGGGTCGGGAACACCGCAATTGGACGTAATGACTGGAGATTTGTAGCCTGTTTCGACGAATCGCGGTACCAACTGTTTCGGACAGATGGCAGACTCCGAATGTGGTGACAACTTCACGAGGCAATGGATCCTTCATGCCTACAAGAGACAGTGCAGGCCAGCGGTGGCTCTGTTATAGTGTGGGGTGTTTTCAGATGGCACATGTTAGGACCACTCATACGTACGTTTGCAGACCGCTCGAACCCGTGGAGGCTACGTAACTATCCTTCGGGATCATTTACACCCGTTCATGTCATACAACCATTCCCAATGGAGCGACCTCTTTCAACACGACAATGCGCAACCGCACACGTCCACAGTCGCCTAATTATGGCTGGGGGACATTCCACGGAGTTTGGCACCCTGATTTGTCGCCTCGCTTTCTCCGGCTTTAAACGCCATTGAAAGCATTTGGGATGCTGTACAACATGTTATTAATGCTATGAATCCTGCACCTGCGAATATTACGGAATTTTGGGACGCTCTTCAGGAAGCATGGTCTGCACTGTCTCCACACTACTATAGAGACCTCGTGGAGTCCATGACAGGAATCCTCCACAGGCGAATATTACGGAATTGTGGGAAGCTCTTCAGGAATCATGGTGGGCACTGTCTCCACCGTACTACAGAGAGCTCGTGGAGGCCATGCCGCGAATCCTCCACCGGCGAATATTACGGAATTGTGGGACGCTCTTCAGAAAGCATGGTGCGCACTGTCGTCACCGTACTACAGAGAGCTCGTGGAGGCCATGCCGCGAATCCTCCACAGGCGAATATTACGGAATTGTGGGACGCTCTTCAGAAAGCATGGTGCGCACTGTCGTCACCGTACTACAGAGAGCTCGTGGAGGCCATGCCGCGAATCCTCCACAGGCGAATATTACGGAATTGTGGGAAGCTCTTCAGGAATCATGGTGGGCACTGTCTCCACCGTACTATAGAGAGCTCGTGGAGGCCATGCCGCGAATCCTCCACAGGCGAATATTACGGAATTGTGGGACGCTCTTCAGAAAGCATGGTGCGCACTGTCGTCACCGTACTACAGAGAGCTCGTGGAGGCCATGCCGCGAATCCTCCACAGGCGAATATTACGGAATTGTGGGACGCTCTTCAGAAAGCATGGTGCGCACTGTCGTCACAGTACTACAGAGAGCTCTTGGAGTCAATGCCAGGAATCCTTCACCGGCGAATATTGCGGAATTGTAGGACGCTCTTTAGGAAGCATGGTGTGTACCGTCTCCATACTACTACAAAAAGCTCGTGGAGTCCATGTCCCGTCGCGTTCCTGACGTTATGCCATCGCCAAGAGGACCTACTCGGTGTTAGAAAGGTATCTCAGCTTTTTTTTTTTTTTTTTTTTGGCAATTCAATGTACGTCTGGCTTTATGGGTAGCGTTAAACGTTACATCAGGGTATTTTTTATGTCATTAAAAATATGCTTGTGCAATGCATATAACATGACTCATAGTTAATTAAGGGAAGTTGAGATAAGATTAAATCGCAGCGATTATATTGAGAAGACGTGGTTTTTGTTCTAACGTGTGGGCTTGAATTAGGTCTCGAGACATGGATAGAATAAAATTTTTAGTGGTCCTTTTTCTGTGACGAGTGAAAAACTTTCTGCTATGTATGACGAAAGCACCACAGTTTATTCTTTCAGAAAAAGAATGTTGAAAAAAGACTGAAATCGCAGCGATAATGTTTGTTTAGATGAATTATAATACCGTAACAAGTTAGTAAAATCATGCCATGCATTGATTATGATACGCTTTCCAACATACCAGAAATCATTACTGAAGTTATTACTCGAGTTTTGAGGATAATGGCTGTGGAATAAATCTGGCTCCTGTGCCATGAGCTTTGACCCCATTTCGATTATATTAAACAGAACTGTTTCAATATACCTCCGGAACAACATACTAAAGCTTTGTTGCAATAGAAGCATTTTAGTCAAGTTATGAGGATAATGGCTGTTGAATAAATTTCGTTCCTTTGACCTCATTCCAATTATATTCAACAGAACCGGTTCAGTATACTTCCGGAGCAATATGATAAAGTTTTGCAGCAATAGAAGCATTTTTACGTAAGTTATGATGCGTAAAGGCAATGGGTTGGATTCCGATCCTAAGTCTTGATCATTGACCCCATTTCACCCATTTTAAACAGTGTTCGTCCCCAGGTGGTTCCCTACCACATACTGAAATTTCATCGAAATCAAACCATTTCTACGCAAGTTATCGTGCGGACTCGCAGACAGACTGAAATTTCATCGAAATCAAACCATTTATGCGCAAGTTATCGTGCGGACTCGCAGACAGAGAGACGGACAAAGCTGGAGCATATACGCTTCTTCAGCCTACGTTTGGAAAGCGCAAAAAAGTGACCAAAAATGAAAACTAAAACTTCATATAAATGTAAAAATCACATGGTATCATCTTACTTGAGTTGTATAAAAAAGCGGCATACTTTTACAGATTTTACAGCTAATTTAGTATCACAGAAAAGCTCGAGTAATTACATTGGAAGTGAAGGACGCCGAATTTCACCAGAACAATCAAGTTACAAAAAAGAATTACGTGGACTGAAAAAAAAAAAACTAATCGGAAATTAACACAATTCTGTTTGACAAGGCGTTACTGAATAACATGGTATATTTACAACGCAGCTTCTCTCGTTCTTTCGAACTCAGAGTACGTTTTCACATGTATAATTTAACCACATCTGATTAACCGGAACAATGCATGCTCTGCAGATTCAAATTAGAAATCGGGGAATAAAGCTTATCTGTGTGTGATGAAAAAGTCATCTGGAGGAGAAACACTAAATTGTATTCAGTTGGTGCAAAAGGAATGTCCAAAATGAGAGAGCCACCTGAATAATAAATAGGAAGCACCTGCCCAACAAGTCAAAGTGCTTATATACTATGTGGACAAAAGTGATTGAACACTCTAAGTAACTGAAAAAACAGTGTTGTACTTACATCAGTAGCAGCTAAGTCCTCCATTTGCAGAGATTACAGTAGCCACCAGTCGAGGAAAACTGTCTACAAGTCCGTGGACTTCGGAGAGCGAGATATTCCTCCATTCCGCCTTGAGTACGTCGTTCAACTCTGTCAGTGAAAAAGATCGTGTTGGTCTAGACCTCATGCGTCCTTTAAGTAAATCCCATAAATATTCAATGGGACTGAGGTCTGGGCTCTGAGCAGTCCAGACCATCTGTGAGACCTGATTTTTCTCATGCCACTCCTATGTAGTCCTGGAGACATGATAAGTGGCATTGTCGTCCTGTAAGAAACAACAGGCATGTCCGTAGAACTGCCACAACGTTGCGATCAATTAGTGATCCAGGATATCTATATACAGCACAGAGTTCATTATGCCATGAGTAATAACCACTGGACCCAAACCGCACCAGCTGAAACAGTCCCATACCATAACTCCACTGCCTCCGTGCTTTAGAATCTGAACTGTACACTCCGGAAGCACACTTTCTCCGGGTAACCTCTAAACCCAGACACGTCCATCCGAAGACAATAATGTGAAGCAGGATTCCATAGCACCTGCGGCCATTGCTCCAATGCACAATTTTTGTGTTGTTGACACCATCGTAGCCGTGTGGCTTTACTAGTTTTTCTGATGAGAGCTTTATGGACGGCTGCCAGGCCATGATACTCGAGTGAATGGGCCTCTCTTCGAAATGTCTTTGGGAAGACCATAACATCTGTGGCCATCTGAAAGTCACGTGCTATGGCGTGCATTGGTCGGGACCTGGTTTTTCGGAACTCCCAATCCAGCACCCTCCGGTCCCTGGATTACAGTTTCGTGGGTCTTCCAAGGCGAGGTAAATACCTGCAATGTCCCGTCTTCTTCAACTTGTTGATGACAAAGACTACAGTCTATTTAGCGACCAGTCCGACATCAACAATGCTTCGTATGCTCATATCTCCAATTGAGCAGTTATAACGTCCTTTTCAAACTCTAAGGGCTCTCTCCTTCTAGCCATTTTATCAGCCATTGTTCCGAGCGTACTTTTGTTGCCGTTTGTACACTGAAGAGCAATTGAATTAGAGACAGCTGGCGTTATGCAAATGTGGCGCTGTGGACGGCTCGGTAAACAGAAACGACATGACGTATGCAGCAATCCGACAATATAAGGAAAAGGGGTGATGCGACGGGAATCAGTAAGAGTCGGACGCAGTATGGGTAAGACGAAGGATCTAAGCGCATTTGATCGTGGGCGAATCGTCGGGGCCCGACGAATGGGTCACTACATCTCTGAAGTCGTGTAGGCATTGGGATTTTCACGAGAATTGTGTCATGGGTGCACCGTGAGTACATCGAACCCGGTAAAATCATCCCTGCAAGGGCCAACTGCCGTGGACAAGAGCATGTGGATGAGCGGGGTCATCGTCGGCTAGCTTGCATTGGAACAGCGAATAGACGGGCCACAGTGCCAGAAATTACTCGGCAATTTACCGCTGGCGCACAAAAACGTGTAAGCAGCCACACCATCCAGAACCATCTCCTCGCTATGAGGTACAGAAGCCTTCGTCCTTCGAGGGTACCGCTGCTGACCGCTCATCACAGGGTGCAAAGATCAGCATGGGCGCGGAAACATCGCCACTGGACCCTAGACATGTGGGAAAATGTTGCCTGGACTGATGAGTCGAGATTCACGTTGGTACATGCGGATGGCAGGATACCAGTAGGGCGCAAACCACATGAAGCAATGGATCCTTCTTGCCAGCAGGGTACTCTTCAAGCTGGTGGGGGTGGCATTCTCGTCTGGGGACTGTTTACGTGAACTGAAATGGCACCTCTGGTACGTGTGACATCGTCCCTCACAGGTCAACGTTACCGGGATATCCTGGACCACCATTTGCTCCCGTTTGTGCGTCTTCAACATCCCACTGGGGACCTGATCCTGCAACAAGACAATGCAGCTCCCGAATTGTATCCGAATGGTTGGATGAACACTCCACCGACGTGACCTCGCTTCCTTGGCCAGCTAGGTCACCTGACTTCAATCCCATCGAGAGAGATGTTCGACACTCCATCAAATCTTCGTGAACTGTGGGAGCTTGTTCAGGGGTCGTGGATCCGTATGGCTTCCCTACGCTTTCGGTGTCTTGTCGAGTCCATGCCGAGACGAATCGCCGCCGTCATCAGGGCGAAAGGTGGTGCTACACGTTACTAGACAGGTATCTCTAATTCAATTGCTCTTCAGTGTATATCTTGTCGAGCACATGCCTTCTGCGGGAGCACACCATTGCGTCTGCGTGAGGGCTGAGGGTGTCCAATCACTTTTGTCCACATAGTGTAGTTCTCCTCTGCATCGATAAAATTCTGTCAAGGTGTCGCAAGGCTGTGGACTCTCTGGAGTCAGTGAGACAAAAATAGGTGGCAACGGCCTGACACTTTAGTTCGGTGTTTTGGGAATGTCTTCTCCTCTGGAAAATGGTCCAGATGCCGGAAGAGGTGATAATTCGTAAGAGCAAGGCTTAGGGAATATGCAGAGCGCAGAAGAATTTTGTAGTCCAACTGGCAGATTCGTTGGACGGTCCCTTGGGTAAAGAGACACGCGGATGAGCGTTATCATTCAACAGAAGACCTCATATCTGTTTGGCAAAACTGGCAGCTTGGTACAGAGATTTTTGTGTATCTGATGCATTTTAAGACAGTAGCGGTCTGAATTAATGGTCTCTCACGTTTTAGAAGAAATAAATGATAGATCAAGCCAGCAGCAGACCACCATACCAGAACCTACACATTCTGCTGGTATAGGGATGGCTTTAGATAATGTTTAGACGACTTCGTGGAATCCAGCCACTGTATTGATCTCTTCCGATTTTTGAGTATAGGGGTGACTTTCGATAGTGTTTAGATGGCTTCGTGGTATCCATCCTCTACATTGATCTCTTCCGATCTTGGGGTATAGAGGGGACTTTCTATTGTGTTTAGATGACTTCGTGGTATCCAGCCACTTTACTGATCTCTTCCGATTTTGGGGTATGAGGGGTGACTTTAGAAAGTGTTTAGATGGTCTCGTGGTATCCAGCCACTGTATTGATCTCTTCCGATTTGGGGGTATAGAGGGGACTTTCGATTGTGTTTAGATGACTTCGTGGTATCCAGCCTCTACATTGATCTCTTCCGATTTTGGGGTATAGAGGGCACTTTCGATTGTGTTTAGATGGTTTCGTGGTATTCAGCCACTGTATTGATCTCTTCCGATTTGGGGGTATAGGGGTGACTTTCGATAGTGTTTAGATGGCTTCGTGGTATCCAGCCTCTACATTGATCTCTTCCGATTTTTGGGTATAGGGGGGACTTTCGATTGTGTTTAGATGATTTCGTGGTATCCAGCCACTTTACTGATCTCTTCCGATTTTGGGGTATAGAGGGGACTTTTTATTGTGTTAGATCACTTAGAACAACAGTTAAATGGAAAATATGCGCAAAACTATGCGAAGGAGAAAACTTTTCCAAAAAAACTTCCGGAAACAGTGAGAGCGGAAAAAAAAAGTTCACATATACGCATCTAGCGGCAAAGCACTATTTAAAGAGGATAATGTTCCCCGTCTTTACCATATCGAAAGGCATATAGTACAAAAAAGGAATGTTTTCATTAAATAATTATAGAAGTGAATACACAGAGACAAAGAAATATACATGAAGTCCACTTAGCGTCAGAATCATGCACTATAAAAATCCAAGGGTAAACATGCAAATGTATGCTGGGTTAAAATATTTTTCAAATTCAACTATTAGAAACAAAGTTATCGAGAAACGTATTACAAATCCATCCCTAGCGGTTAAATTGTGCTTTATTTTGGCCAGAAAATTCTCAAATTTATTTTCGGATTTAGTGATATTGGACGAAAAAGGGTTATACTCAGTCTGTTTTCTGGACGCTGGACGCTCAGAAATTGCGATAAATACCGTATTTACTCGAATTTAACGCTCCCCCGGATGTAACGCGCACCCCCCTCTATGCTGTGTTTTTAGGAATCAGAAAAACTATACACACATGCTCAAGTAATAAAAAAAATCTCTCAAAAATACTAACAAATATGTATATTTAAATTAATTCCGATACATACTAGATCCAATACACATGACTGAAGAAAAAAAAAAGAAAAAAAAGCAGTCACTGTCACTAACAGGGCTTTCTACTTCCGATTGTTCATTGTGTGTCTTCTTCTGTTCCGTCTAAAGAATTCGAAGTTCCGTACTTAAGAAAGGATTTCCGCACAAGTTTATTTGGAATGGATTCCCAAGCAGCAATAATCCATTCGCACACAGTCGATAGTGCTGTTCTTTTAACGCGGCCACTCTTTGTTAGTTCCGTTTCTCTCGATGAAAGCTAGGCGTTATAATGTCGACGAACGCCAGTCTTAAATCGGCGGTTGATATAAACATCAAGAGGCTGGATTTTTGATGTCATCCCTCCAGGAATATTGACGAGATCGCTGTGGTTTTCTTTAATTTTTTTCTTTAGTGCAGCTGCTACATGTTCTCTAAATGCGTGTAGCACTTCCAGGCATCTCAACTTCCGTAGACCTCGAGGACGTCGTAGTCAAACTTTACTTAGCCAGTCTAAAACCAAATTTTGCAAACATCCAACCATTTTCCTGCACTGCAACATAGATTCTTCTTGGAAAAGCCGCTTTTTGGGGAAAAGATTTTCTCTTGAAAACGACATAGGGTGGAAGTTTATTTCCATCTATAGTAACACAGAGCATAACTGTCACTCTAATTTTATCGCCGCTCTTTGTCAGTAATTTCACTTGTTTTGCTCTAACATTGTCCACTGTGCAGTTTGAAGCAATATCGAAATAGATCGGCGTCTGATCAGCATTGCTGATCTGTCCCAAGTCGTGTTGCCCTTGCTTTCGAATAGCAATCAAACGCCTTTTTGGAAAGCATTCAACTTTTCTTCAAAGTCAGACGACAGCTTTTGGCAGATAGATGTCCGCCGTCTTAGAGAAAATCCTTCCTTTTCTCGTCATGAACCGCGTTATCCAACCACGGGATGCTTCAGATTTTCCCTGTAGCTGATGAATTTCTTTAGCTTTCACTTTAAGAATTTTTATTGTTACTGGTAATCCACCTGCCCGCTGTTCTTTTACGAACATGCTCAACTGTTCGCCAATTTCGGAACATTTTCCGCTTTTTGGGACTATTAAAAGCTTGTCTGGTTGTCGAGCACATCTTTTTTTTTTTTTTTTTTTTTTTTGATTCGAGGTTTAACGACCACCGTGATCAGCTCAATGGGCTATATAAGCAGTCTCCCGCCCCTAATTTAGGGCCACTGGTTCCAGGGAAGGAAAAGAGCCAGCGCCGTAAGACAAACACAATATCCATGCCTCACCGGGATTGGAACCCAGACCCATCTCAGACGAATGATCAGAAGTCATCGCTTCGAGCACATCTTTAATTGTTCTTTTTGTTTGCGCCAGAAACGTACATTCACTTCAGGAACTCCACATTTCGATTTACATGCCCGATTGCTATTTTCTTCCACGAAAGCGATGACTTTAAGTTCCAACAATGCTGTGTAATGCTGCCTTTTTGAAGACATCTTTTTGTTCACGTTGACTCGGAAAGAATGACTGCTAAAGAGATCAAGAAGCAAGATTCCCTTGGATTCTGTGGAGAAAGGCGCGTATATCCTAAGCCCTGGGGTAAAACGGGGTTGAAAGAGGTGGGAGGAGTTTCTGCATTCACCCCGCCCCACGCACCTACTGCGATACATTTGCCTTCCATACTTGGAGAATGGAAAGGTGCGTCAAACTTACGTATTTGCAAATGCTCGTACTCGATTCTAACTCTCACCTTGTTTTTACCACAAAGCTTTTTGGACAAAAAGTGGCATTAGATTCGGGTAAATACGTTATGTTGTATAAAGAAATATGATCTTACGCCCAATAGTGGCAATACTGTGCGTTAAGGAAGATTAGAAATTATACGCGAAACCTTTCTCACTAGAAAAGTTGTCCGATAAACTAAGAGTTTTCAGATTTGCATGTTAGAAGTAGAGATAATGAGAAATATGGGATATACATACATCTACGCTACCTGGTAAAAAAAACTGTGCATTGTTATGAGCAGAAAATATGCGCAAAAGGGTTCTCGGGTTGACTGTTATATGGCCGAATTTTTTTTTTTTTATCAAGGGAGTTTTCAGGAGCGGAGATATTGCTCCAAACGAATCGGCTTTTTGGAGCAGAGATTGTTATCGTAAAATGAACTTTAAAATAAATTAGAGAACATCTCAAGTCCCCTTTCTCTCAAAATCAAAACTAAAAAGCCTCCATGAATAATTAAACAAATATTAAAATTTAAATAAAGCGGGATCAATAAGGTGCTAGCACACGGCTCGCTGCACCAGAAAGAGAAAAATTAAATGGCGAGCTGAGAATGTCTTAAATAAATAAAAGGAAGCCTAACAAAATGCAAACAAAAGTACTAGAAATCCAACAATTTAACTCAAATTTGGACCTCACCAGAAAAGAGAAGAGAACCTCTCCCCTCCCTCTTCCCGAAAAGCATCAGGAAATGGTAGTAACTCAAGGCTTTATCAAGAGAAATGCAATTTATATTCAAGGAACGCTTATAGCGTAGTAAATCAGTTTATTTTCGTGGTGTAATATGCATAAAGATTCGCTAAGCATTCACTCTCCTTTGGGAGGCTTTTTCAAGGCAATGTAGACATAAAATGCGGGGAATCATAACACGTAAGAAACAAAGATGATTTTTTACGCTTTCCAACCGTAGGTTGAAGAAGCGTATATCTCCAGCTTCGTACCTCTGTCTGTCCGCATGATAACTTGCGTAAAAATGGTTCGATTTTGATGAAATTTTAGTATATGTGGTAGGGGACAACCTGGGAACGAACCCTATTGTAAACTGACGAAATGGGGTCAAAGGTCAGGACATAGGAGCGGTATTCATTCCATCGTCCTTATGCGTCATAACTTACTGTATGTAAAAATGCTTCGATTGTGAAAAAACTTTATCATGTTGTTCCGGAGGTATACTGAACCAATTCTGTTTAATATCATCGAAATGGGGTCAAAGGTCAGGGCACAGGAGCGAGATTTATTCCACAGCAGTTATCCTCATAACTTGACTAAATATGCTTCTATTGCGACAAAACTTTAGTATGTTGTTCCGGAGGTATACTGAACCAATTCTGTTTAATATCATCGAAATGGGGTCAAAGGTTAGGGTACAGGAGGGTGATTTATTCCACAGCCATTATCCTCATAAATTGAGTAATAACTTGAGTAAAAATGCTTCTATTGCGACCAAACTTTAGTATGTTGTTCCGGAGGTATACTGAACCGGTTCTGTTGTATCATCGAAATGGAGCCAAAGGTCAGGGCACAGGAGCAAGATTTATTCCACAGCAGTTATCCTCATAACTTGACTAAATATGCTTCTATTGCGACAAAACTTTAGTATGTTGTTCCGGAGGTATACTGAACCCATTCTGTTTAATATCATCGAAATGGAGTCAAAGGTTAGGGTGAGGAGGGAGATTTATTCCACAGCCATTATCCTCATAAATTGAGTAATAACTTGAGTAAAAATGCTTCTATTGCGACCAAACTTTAGTATGTTGTTCCGGAGGTATACTGAACGAATCAATAGTCAGGGTAGGGAGGAAGGTTTTTTCCGCTCGCGATTTCTGTATGTTGAAAAGCGTATCATAATCAACGCATTGCATGATTTTACTAACTTGTTTTTTTTTTCAAATGACGTGCTAAAAATGAGATCGATAAAGTCGTAGTGCATCTGTGTGCGTTTAAATACGAACAAAAAGGACACGGATCACTAAATAGACATGAAATAGTCAGACAAACGGTGTAGAATGGCACTTTTGACGTTCAAACGAGGAAGCAACTCATTGACTCAGAAGAAATTAGAATCACGCGAAGCTTATCTTGGTTAGTTAGTACGTTTTGACGCCTCTTTAGGACGTTCGCAACCACTAGGAATCACTGTGACATGCTGTAGATAAAATGATTCTGTTAGGCTTTGGCAAGATGCCACCGAGATAAGAGGCAAAATGTTACAAAGATGAGAAAGTGTCGTAGGAAACGGATGATGCTTATCTCAGTCGGTGTTGGTAAATTGGTCTCCAACCCCATAGGTAAATTGTGGCTATAGCCCAAGGGAATGGTAAATGACGGCGGTTTAGGATTTATCCGCGACTTCATAGGTAAATTGCAGCTAAAGCTTATGGCAAGGGATGGAAACACAAAACGTAATATCCTACATCTTTGTAGCAATGAAAATAAACTAATACTTCCAAATTAAATATCTGTTTATATGGTTGCTATAAGAGGAATAAATAAAACTAATACTGAAAAAAGAAAGATGAAGTAACACTCTCATCACATACACAAAACTTGAATAAGCATACTTTATTATGCTTTTGAGGAAAGTTGAACATAGGTCATTTCTTTTTTTCTCCCAGGAGTGAACCTCAGCTTACCCAAAAATTAATATTTTGAAAAATATGATGCAAATTTCACCAATTCAAGTCTGGTTATACATCTTCCTCTATAATCGCTTATTTTCTTAGACAGCATTTCTTTCGTTTGCATGGCAGTTTTGGATTTCCTTCTCCAAGTGACATCGCTTGAGCTTTGGATTTTAATATATATGTTTGAGTTTAAAAGAGTTAACAAAACTCCTTTAACGTTCTGTATGAGCTTGGATGGGGATGATAAAAGTGAGTATGAAACCGAGAATGAAAAGGATCAACAGAACACACGACGAAATGCATTCGTCGTGTGTACTTATTGATGCCTGGCACTCAGCACTTTTTTTTTTTTCTTTTAACGCACAAAATATCCTTTTCTGTGAGCCAATGCGCCAGAATTTTCTTCTGCAGCAGGGGTTTATCTTTGATGAAAGTTCAGAAATATCCTCTGCAGCTTTTCGCCTCAATTTTCTTGTAGTGTTGCAATGACCTAGAACGTTTAAGGAATAAAATGGATCATTTAGCTGCAATTTACCAACACCCATCTCAGCTAAGCTGCGGTGCATCCCAAAACATGCTCAATAGGATTAAGGTCGGGGGACCTAAATCCTATTGAGATTAAGATCCATGGAAATCTGAAATACTATGACTTTTAAGCCAGGGCGGGCTTTAACATTTGTGGCTCCCTGTGCGAAGATACTTGTTGACACCCCCATCCCCCCTCTTCCAAGCTTTATTTTTTTTATGGAGGTTTAACGACCACCGTGAGCCACTCAATGGGCTATAAGCAGTCGCCCGTCCGTAATTTAGGGTCACTGGTTCCAGGGAAGGGATAGAGCCAGTGCCGTAAGACAAACAACACCCATGCCTCACCGGGATTCGAACCCGGATCCTTTCGGACGAATGAGCAGAGGCCATCGCTTAGACCACTGCGCCAACGGGGCGGCTTTCCAAGCTTTCGTGTGGGGGTTTGTGTGTATGTGTGTTTGTGCTATGCTGTGTAAATTTTTTTCAGGGCTGTTTTTCCAGCAACATCTGAAGGACATACGATATAAATTAATTGTGGCGTGCGTTGTTTCTACGCGTATTAGACAACGACAAAAACAACGCTCCTTTTTTTCGCTTAATTATAGCAATAATCTATTGTAGACAGGGCAGGAGCAAGCTTTTCTTACTGCAGTGAAACTTTAAATCATGCCCATTCACTTTCAGATAATCCACACTTCCACTCAGAGTACGAAGTTTTTACTTTCTCATACCTCCGGTATAGGAAAGTATTCTAGTAAATTGATGCAAGATGATTCGTGCTAAAACCAGTAGAAGTTAAAATATCGACTAAACAAATGTAGCACACATATACACTAGATACAATAAAACTTTACTGCTAAAACACACACCACATGAGCTTTTCGAAGATCACAACGTTCCCATCCTCAGATGTAACACTCACGAGTAAGACCAAGATACACTATCTACCAACAAGTAATTGGACACCTGTGATAGCAAAGGAAAACGAAGTGTATTCACCTTCAACAGTTGGTGGAGCCTCAACGAGCGGCGACTACAGCTGCGACACTCCAGAGCATACTCTCAACCAGGCGTTGCACGACGGCTAGCGATATTTTCTTCCACTCGGCTTGGAGAAGACAGATCAGTTCCTTCACCGATTTCGGACGGTGGGAGCACCCCTTAAGTCGACGCTCCACCTCGTCCCAGAGGTGCTCGATAGGGTTAAGGTCCGGGCTCTGCGCAGGCCAGTCCATTCGACTAACCCCATTGTCACCATACCAAGCCATGGTGGACCTCGCAACATGACAGGTGGCATTGTCATCCTGAAAGTAGCATGTGTCCACCCCGACAAACTGCCACAACGTAGGAAGCGCATGGTCATCCAAAATGGTGCAGTAGGCCTCGGCGTTGAGTTTACCAGGAATTGCGACCAAGGGTCCCATGCCATACCAGGAGAAACACCCCCATAGCATAATTCCACAGCCACCGAACTTCACAGTTGGCACAATACATTCCAGCAGGAAGCGTTCTCCAGGCAGACGTCAAACCCAGACCCTGCCATCCGAACGGTACAGGGTGAACCTTGATTCGTCGCTCCAGAGAACCTGTTTCCACTGTTCAACGGTCCACTGTCGACGTTCTTTGCACCACGTTAGCCGAGCAGCGCTATTGGACTTTGTGATCAAAGGCTTGTGGGCGGCAGCACGTCCATGATAACCGAGCAGATGGGCTTCCTTACGAATGCTATTCATCGAAAGAACACTCCCAGATGCCTGTTAAAACTCCTCGCGGATGTGGACCATTGATTTGGGGCGGTTCTTCCGAATCTCTCTGGCCAGCACTCGTCGGTCTCTAACTCCCAGTTTTGTGGGTCTGCCGGGTCGGGGCACATTCCCACAGTCACCTCTCATCTTCCACTCTCCAATCACGTAGGCCACTGTCGATTTTGGGAACTTCAACTCCATGGATATGTCGCGTATGGATCGGACATTTCTGTGATACACGACGATTACACCTTTCTCGAAATCAGAGAGCTCCGAACTGCGTGGCATCTTGCATACGACTGGTTGCGTTGTTGTTTCCCACGCGATATTTAACGGCGGCGGCCGTGACGTGTATCAGAACCGCAGATATTGTCGATTGCATAGGTGTCCAATTACTTTTTGGTTGATAGTGTATATCTAACGTACCATCGTCAGACAACGACAATATCGCAACGCCATCTAGGATTCACACAATGCATTTAAAATAAAATCCTGAAAATGTTCAAATAAAATAGTCCATGGTTTCGATATGACCTTAGGGACATAATCATTACAGCAACGAGATTCGAAAGTTGTAATATATAGGATCTCCATGAATAATAACGGCGGAAGCTTACCTGGAGAGTTTTTTCATATTTTCATTTTAGTAAATACCCATGAGCCAACGCTGGTAAGTATCAAGTACAGTGTAAAATTTATGTAAACGCCCACATCACAGCACTCCACAAAAATGACAGAGATTCTGACATCAATTTACAAGGACTTTGCAGGCCTGGAAAAAAGGGAAATCAAATTCCAGGGCTTTTCCAAGAGTCCGGAGGCTTGCTCCTGGGCTATGGATGAAAGCCAAGAGGCATTGCCAGGACTGCATCTTTCTTTTGCACTCTACACTACTCCTCTACTTGAAATCGAAATATATCCGGCACTACAGTATGTTCATACACAATTTTCTCCATTATCTTCCTTTTTGAATGAAACGTATCGGATAAGCCTTAACATATATAAATGCACCGTATATTAGAGTGTCAAGTATATTGTATATTAAAGCTATACACAGTCGAGTCACATTATTGTGACCACCTCCTACTTTTGACGACAACAGCGCGTTGCCAATGAAAGAAGCCACGTGTCGTGAGCTGACTTGGAGGGTATATAAGGTGTGCTGCAGGCAATCTGAAAACGTATCAATCGTTGCTGTCTTGGATAAAAGGTGCGACTTGACAGATTTGCAAAAAGGGATGATTATCGGCTTTTGGGATAAGGGTGGCAGTATTTCTGAAACAGCGCAGTTTGTGAACTGTTCGCGTGCTGCTGGGTTAGAGTGTATCATGATTGAAGAGATGGCATCATTGCGAATAAGCGACGTGGAAACTGAGGAGCACCAGGTGCCACTGATGTGAGAGGTCAAACGTCAGCTGTGAAGGTGAGTGAGGGCCGGTTGACAAGCTACAGTGGAGCAACTCACTGTCCGAATGAACCAAGGGGCTAACGGAAGCGTGTCTAAAACGACAGTTCCCGATAGTTTTGGGGCTCCGGTGCAGACAGATGGTAACTGCACCTATGCTAACAAAGGTGCGTCGGCAGAAAAAGCTTACTTTTGCACGGCAGTATCGGAATCGGACATCCGCTGATTGGCAAAGGATTACCTTCTCCGATGAGTCACGTTTTCTGCTTAATCGAACGGATGGACGTTGGCGTATAAGCCGAAAAACATAGCATAACAAACACTCTTCGATCGTTAAACCTCCAATCCAAAAAAAAAAATAATAACGCTCTTCAACCATTGCTGGAAGAACACAAACTGGTGGAGGCAGCATTATGGTCTGGGGAATGTTTTCGTGGCGTTCCCTTGGTCCACTTATAGTTCTTTTAAGACATAATGGAAGGCACTATGTACCAAATTCGTTATGAACCCATCCTTGCAGACCACCTACACCCATAAATGCTAATTGTCTTCCCTGGGGCGGATCGGATCTTCCAGAACGACAATGCGACGTGTCACACAGCTATAAATGCCCGAGAGTGGTTGTAGAGCACGATGAAGTCTTCAAAGAACTTACCTGGCCCCCTTAGTTCTCCACACTTAAACCCAATTGAGCATCTGTGTGACCACCTCGATCGTGTTGCTCGCTCTATGGATCCTCCACCACGCACACTCCAGCAGATGTCAGATGCACTGCAGTCAGCATGGCTCCACATACCTGTGAACACCTTCCAGCACCTTACTGAGTCACACCCAGCTAGTCTAGCTGGTGTCCGCGCTGCACACGGCGGTTACTCTGGATATTAGCTGGCGGTCATAATAATGTGACTTGACCGTGTATACACTGAAATTCCAGAAAAACTGGTACAGACGAGCTTACGCAAAATACACAGCAACGTCACCTATGTGCTTACTCGGTTGCGTCCGCCAGTGCGTATATAACGTGATAGACATCCTTGCCAGCTGTTAGAGCTGTTTTCGGCATGAGAATGACAAGTAATAACGATTTAAGAGATTTTCAACGCGATGTCATAGTTGGCGCTCGTGAGATGGGCCACAGTATTTCGGACTGTTACGGCGTGGTTTGACGATAATGCCGTACCATGTGTGGACTGGCCAGCACAAAATCCTGATTTTAATCTCATAGAGCACTTATGGGATGAATTAGAGAGCCGTATAAGAAGTTTGGAACCAAGGCCTACTACTAAGCAACAGTTAGCGTTAGCATTATGTACTGAATGGAAGCGCATACCTATCGCTGTGTTCCAAAACCTTGTTGAAAGCATGTCTCAAAGGATCAGGGTCAGTGCATGCATTAAGGCCAAAGATGGACCGACACCGTACTAATGTATATCAATAAATGCTATGTTCTGTTTCTCTTCTAGGTGTCCGGTGACTTTTGTCAATATAGTGTATATCATTCCTTTTTAGGAATTCATTCATTATTCACACAAAGAATCATTCACGAGTTATCATCCAAATGAATTATTCAATTCCTACGTTGTGGATGCGCTTATTGAGTAAATCCTTCGCTACAGGAATATTGTGTTTACGATCAAAGCGCTTCCAAGACAACAGCGCTTTCTGGCAAACTGCCCAAAAGAGAGAGAAATCTCCACCATTCACCGTTCACGATGAATGATTAGGATGATGGCAAACGATTCAAGCACACTATTCAAATGATGCAATAACTTATCATTCCCATTCTGAAGTTTCGCCGTATTCTTAGCCGATTGCTCACGCACACAGCGAATCACTTAATAATTCTCGACATTACTTTTCTTAGTGGGAATTCGTTTCCGATCTCATGCGGGCGGAAAGAAGTTAAACGTGCAGAGACTTCAGTGAGTGTGTGTGTGTGTGTGTGTGTGTGTGTGTGTGTGTGTGTGTCGCAGTAGTGGAGGACTGAACGATCACTTACAGCGGTGAGAGTGAACCTTTCACGGTAAGAGTCATTCGTGATGAACGATCATTCACAATGGTAAAAGCGAACCATTCACCATTCACGGCCAAGAGTCATTCGTGATGAACGGTCATTCACAGCGGTGAAAGGGAACCACTCACGGTGAAGAATCATTCATGGTGAATTTTTATTCACAGCAATGAGAGCGAACCATTCACGGTAAAGAGGCATTCATGGTGAATTTTTATTCACAGCAATGAGAATGAACCATTCACAGTGAAGAGACATTCGTGATGAACGGTCATTTACAGCAGTGAGAGGGAACCATTCACCAATCACGGTAAAGAGACATTCGTGATGAACGGTCATTCACAGCGGTGAAAGTGAACCATTCACGGTGAAGAATCATTCATGGCGAATTTTTATTCACAGCAATGAGAGTGAACCATTCACGGTGAAGAGACATTCGTAATGAACGGTCATTCACAGCAGTGAGAGGGAACCATTTACCATTCACGGTGAGTCATTCATTTTAAACGAATCGTTCACGAAAGGCACATCGCTACTCCTAACAAGAGCCTTGGATGCATTGTAAGCTTAAAAAGAAAGAAATTTGATTTCCACTGAATTTTTGGACACGTTCTCCTGTCATATTTCATAAACAATTGCCTACAGAGGGATTGGCCACTGGAAATGAGACGTTGTGCATTTGGAATGCAGTATCAAAAATCTGAAGGCCTGTTTCTCCTTGAATGTCTTAAAATATTAAAGGATTAAACTATTTCTCCTGCATTCTTGTTGAATGGCAACGCTTATTTGCATGCACAAGGTACGTACGCTTAAGCATAGCTTCTTGCCTCCAAAATAGACCATTCATTACCCACGGAGAGAAAAAAAATATAAAAGCAGGCTACGACATGAATTTTCATGCGAACTTATTTGCATGGATCAACGGGGAAATCTTATTACGATTCGCATTCCAAACTAGGAGACAAAATAAAGCACTAAGAAATTCCGTTGGGAAATGAGTTACGTGTTATTGAATACCGCGGAGGAGTTCGCGGGGGTTTTTGTAGCACGAGCACGTCTAAGCAATTTTCATACATTTTTCTAACTCATAAATTGAAAGCGGAACAGCGCCGAAAAAGAGCAAACCAGGCCTAAATTTCAGCGAGACTTTGGAAGAAAAAGCAGTAAAAAAAAAAAAAGAACTGACATTATTTCTTTTATGTCTTACTTCTCATCCGAAGCCTCTCCAGGCTGAAAGAGATATACTCTAGGGATGGGCGTTTATTAAACACATTAGAATTTTTGACGAAACTAAGAGCTCTTTTCAAAGAAACAAAAGAATAAGTAAAACTTAAAATCCAGCCGTATTATCGCGAAGGTTTTGTAAGACAAGCATAAAAATAATAGAAATAGCACATTCACAAGTATTTGGCGGTACTGTTTCCAAAGCCATCAAAAAAGGAAAGAATTTTTTTTTCAAAACGTGAGTCTGCTAATGAGAACTATGCTCTGCATTTTGGGTAAATTATTTCGCGATAACTTGCCAAATGCGCCGCGCTAGCAGAAAAAAAGCTGAAGATTGCGAATGCATGCCAGGTAGCTTATAAAAAGAATTAATTATTTCAAAGTGAAGATAATACCTGCTGCGAAAGATAAATACTACATTTCAGGAAGGTGTATTTCATAACACCTCTCTTGGCATTGTGCATTTTCTTGAAACTTCGGTAGTTACTTAGTAAAACGAGAGCGTCGTTTCATCAAAAGGACTCAGTACTGCATTATCAACAGTCTTTCCGTTCGCTTTCACAGAGACACGCGAAATTGGCAAAAAAAAAAAAAAGAAAAAAAAAGTAAACAAGAAAGATGACATCGCATTTTTGATTGTATGTACGACATTTGAAAAGTTTCCTATGAGAATAAAATTTATCGAAGTTATTCAAAGTCAATGGAACACGTTAGCAAAAAAATCAGGTAGGTTCAGTTCTGATTGAGCCGTCATTTTAGAACGTAGGACTACGACTTGCAGATCGGAGAGTTGAAATTAGCTAGTCGAGTATGGTTTCGAAGCGTTTATTTAATTTTTTATAGCCAACACAGGTCTATGATATGAAAAGTAAGCTTACATATTTTTTTCAAATAATGCTGGATACATTGCGAACACAAAACAGATCGATGCACGAATTACCCAACGTGGTCATCTGTCTTCTTCGGTTTCTTACATTCCTTATCACTTACTCTTGCCTCTCGTTTTGATTTTCTATACTTTTTCTTGCGTTCATTCTGCGAATTCCGCAGCACTGTCGGAAATGTTAACCCGTTCACAAGAAAACAATTTTTAATAATTTTAGTTTAAACCACTGCGATATGTTCTTTATACACTGACGGAAAAAAAAATCCCAACACCACGAAAAAATAGTTGTAGAGGAATGAAATGGCGGCAATACATTTGTATAGGTAGCATATTTAATCGATTAAGGTTTCAAGATCACAGCTTAATGTAAGCGCGAGAAGAGCCATTTTAAATGGGAAATGCTGGTACATTAATAACCGGTGTAACCGCCATAATGTTGATTGCAAGCACGCAAACGTTCATGCATTGTGTGGTACAGTTGCTGGATGTCAGTTTGTGGGATGGAGTTCCATGCCTGTTGCACTTGGTCGGTCAATACAGGGACGGTTAATGCTGGTTGGGGGTGACTCTGGAGTTGTCGTCCAATGATGTCCCATACGTGCTCGATTGGAGAAAGATCTGGTGATCTAGCAGGCCACGGCAACATGTCGACACTCTGTAGAGCATGTTGGGTTACAACAGCGGTATGCGGGCGAGCATTATCCTGTTGGAAAACACCCCCTGGAATGCTGTTCATGAATGGCAGCACAACAGGTTGAATCACCAGACCGACGTACAACTGTGCCGTCAGGGTACGTGGGATAACCACGAGAGTGCTCCTGCTGTCATAGGAAATTGCTCCCCAGACCATAACTCCAGGTGTAGGTCCAGTGTGTCTCGGCCGCAGACAGGTTGGTTGCAGGCGCTCACCTGGCCTCCTTCTAACCAACACACGGCCATCACTGGCACCCAGGCAGAACCGGCTTTAATCAGAAAACGCAACAGATCTCCACTCCGTCCTCCAATGAGCTTTAGCTTGACACCACTGACGTCGCGAACGGCAGTGGTTTGGAGTAAGTAGAATGCACGCTACAGGGCGTCTGGCTCGGAGCTGTCCTTCAAGTAACCGATTTGTAACAGTTCGTTGTGTCACTGTGGTGGCAACTGCAGCTCGAATTGCTGCCGCAGGCGCGGTACGATGCGCCACGGCCATACGCTGTACACGGCGGTCTTCCCTCTCAGTAGTGCCACGTGGCCAGCAGGAACCCGGTCTTCTTGAGGCAGTGCCTTCCCTTGACTACCGCTGCCAACAATCATGCACAGTGGCTACATTTCTGCCAAGTCGTTTTGCAATATTGCGGAAAGAAAATCCACCTTCTCGTAGCCCTATTACACGACCTCGTTCAAACTCCGTGAGCTGTTGATAATGGCTTCTTCGTCTTCTTAAAGGCATTCTTGACTAACGTCAACACACTTTGCCGAATCTCAACGATATAACACTCACGAACGTTACCGCGCGTATTTACAGCAAACCTGCTTTGCATGTTCCGAGGGGCGCTACTAGCGCCACACGTATGCGCCGAGCGCGAAATTTGCATAGACGTCATCTTACAAATGTACTTTCACCGCCTACCAACTGTCGTTTATCTAACACAACCCCTTCTTGGTGTTGGGATTTTTTTCTGTCAGTGTATATTTGAATAGATCTCGTGGAGAGCTTTAAAACGATACCACGCACAGTCGTTTTGTACTCACGGTTGTCCAGTCCAGGTAAACCGTGAAATTGTCAAATCTATTCACCGTATAACAAGAAAACAAAGTTTTAAAATGTTCAGTTCAAACCAAAAGCGAAATGTTCGTATATTTGAACACATCTGGTCGATAGCTTTGAAACGATACCACGCACAGGCATCTTAAGCTCACGGTTGCCTAGATAGACTGAGTCAAACGCGGTGGCACCCCCAGAAATATTGCGTGATCTCCCCCGCACACAGGGAGCGAGGGGGACCCCATGCTGTTTACGAATATGCTAACACGATAAGTGTGCGGCACACATTTTTAACGCTATAATGATTTCAATTGCAACCCATTTTTGTCACAGGCAGTCGGCCATAGTCGCCCCTACTATCAGCGGAGTTAGATGTAGTCCTACGTTTAAAAAATGAACCACATATCTTCAACCAATAAAACTTCCAGAAATAGAAACAGCTACTTACTACCACCAGCGGCTAAAAAGTATGTTACAAAAATTAACAAATGGGGCACAAAACGTTTCTCATAGCAGAAGGAACATATCACAGACAAACGGAGTTTCAAATTGAACTGTTAGAAGAAGAGATAAACAGGGAGACATGATACGTATCTACGTCACCCCAAGCGGTGGAATTTTTCATAACGGAAACGTTGAAAATAGGCAAAAAATATCCTTCATGTCAAAGCTATGCTAAAGAAAAAGAATTTTTCAAACACGTCTCCTGGAAGCAGAGGTAGCGAGAAAAAGGCACACCCTAGCGGGAGAACTGTGCATTATTAAAATATGTTAGTGCTCCTCATCTTTATTGTAGCGAATGGGATACAGTTAAAGAAATTTCTCAATAGTATTTTCAGAAGCTGAGATACAGATGCAAAAACAGAACCACAAAAACACCACATAGCGACTGAACTGTGGACTACAAAACTCCGCAAATACAAACCTAAAGCGTTCAAAAGGTAAATTGCATCCGGTGTTAAAAAAAATGAATTTAATCGCACATTTAGAATCAGATATATTAAGAAAAACAGATTAAATATTTGCGCCCCCTAGCGGCGAAATTGTGCATTATTTTCGAAAAAAATACGCGCAAAGAATTTTCATAGTTATTAGTGTGTGAGCGAAGAATTTTTTCAATACGATTTTTAGTTCCGCAGATATTTTTGTAAACAGAAATGTAAATTTACGCACATCCATTCTCGAATGCAGACAAAATCGGTGTACTCTCCGTGACGACTCGACTGACACGGAAGCAAAATAGTGACGTTTAAGAATGACCGTGTAAGTGTAAAAGTAATGAAGGAGTAATGACGGCACCGAAATCAAGTAAAAAAATGACAGTATTACCGAACGTGTAACCGCTTAAGACACTCCTTCCACACACACACACACACATACAGGCAGCAGATCTAAATTCTACAATCTTGCACAACCAAAAAAGTACTTTGATGCCCTAATCTAAGACTTACTATGTCTCATCATAGCTGTAACACACATCACGTTAATAAGACAGTTTTATCACTGCAGTGCGGCGAATATGCAGAACAATTCAGCGAGTGCTCACTGAATTCTGACCACGCACCAAATAATTCATGGCCTTTCTTATGCCCGGAGAACGGGGGCCATCTGGCCTGGCATCAACTCCACGAAGTGTCTGTAGAGTGTGTGGTGGTCGGTAACCAAGCTGTTTACATTGCGGTACACAATTCCGGTATCTGGAGGAGGAATGTCCCTCTGCCTCACTGGCGTTCTACAAAATCCCACAGATGTCCTACTTGGCTGAGATCAGGAGAGATTGGGAGCTATTTGAGATGTCTCATATCAGAACTGTGCTCGTCAAAGTATCCCTGAACGACACAAGCCTGATGAAATGGGGAATTTTCGTCCTCGACGAATCCACCACCTTCAAGGGTAAAACATTGCGGAGTGTACATGGTCCTCGTTGCGTCTCTGGTAGCAGCCGGAGTCCATATGTTTGCCCAACCACAACAGTGGTCCCAGTTCATGCCACATAGCATATGTTGGAACTTGGACTTAGTAGAGGCAGCCCAGCCGCAGGCGATTGTTTATTTTTAGTGGGTGATGCAAGTACTGCAACAGCGGTGCTCTGGTACTTTTGTTTCTGGTTTGCCTCGGTGTGCTAGGAGACGACGAAATGCGAAGAACTGATGCGCAGTTGAAAACTGAATAAGGAGTTTATGTAATTTCTTGTACTAACCTTTATGTGGGAGTGTGTGTCTTCGTATATAATTTCAGTGTTTATTTGTGAATAAAGGAATAAATGGTTCCCAGCAATCTCATCGCCTCTCATTTTGTCAGAGTGACCTCAAAAAAGTAAGATTTGTACTAGCAAATAGATATTCCAAACAGCATGTCCTATATCATACAACAATCCCCACCAGGCTGGATGGTCGATGTCAAGCATGAGGGATCCATAGCCTCATACTTCGGATATCTATTTGAAGTAATACGGATTCGACCATCGGTAGAATGTGTCGTGATTCATTGGACCGGCATATCTGCTTTCAGTCTTTTATCATCCATATTGTTGGCACCAAGAGAGTTGTTTACGTCACTGGACTGTCATTACGAAAGTGTGGCGTATAAGGCGTCTGCTGTTTTAGGCCATCAGTGCCAGCATGCGACGCAGAATCGCGCTGGATATTGTTTCTGGTTGTGCCCTATTGTATTGGGTCATGAACTGCAAACCTGTTCTGCGCTGACTGCCCTATACAAGGTAATGCACTAGTTTTGTCATCTCTGGAACACAGCTTTTGCCGCCCTTTGTGCCACAGGTTGATTGTTTCGCCATTTTGGCACCAATCGAGGAGCTCTTACTGCGCAGGCCCTCGAACAACCCAAAAGTATCGCCGTTTAAGAAACGGACGCACTTCTCGATTGGCGGACTCCGATAAATCCCTGTTTTTACCCATCACATCCGTAACTTTGCTCTCACCTGAACCACCAACTTCTAATGTGCAGCCATGTCACGCTCTCCTCCTTGTTACGCCAGTATCGAGTCTATCTCACTTTTCATAGGGATGCTCATAATTCAGTATGTACTCAGTGCATATTGCAATCGTTTTTATTACTATATGAATGTGTCTAATGTCGAGTTATTTGTTCATTAGAAATATCTTTATTTTATTATTACATTGCAATGGAAAATTCCTCCTACTACGGAAGCTAATGCATAATATTCTGTTTTGTATATTCCCACTTCACAAATCAAAACACACATATTAATTCTGAATTTTGAGAAACTTTTTATTCCCCGTTCTCAATTCCATATTATTCCAAAATCGTTTTGCATCTAATGCTTTTGCCGTGGACATGTATTAAGTTTCTTTTTGTTGTTATTTGTTCGTGCGTTTAACATCCACCGTGAGCACCTCAATGGGCTATAAAGCAGACTCCTTATTTTGGGCAACTGGTTCCAGAGAAGGGAGAGAGACCCTAGGTCAGGATTAAGGCCTTAGTAGGCCCCTAGAACTTATGATGGGGCTCCAAGGTTAAGACACCTTAGTAGGCCCCAAAGAACTTATGACAGAGAATCATTATGAAGTCTGTTAAAGCACGAAACTGTAGCATTAAGCTTGTGATTATTAATACGTAGTGCATTCTTCAAACTAATAAATTATCTGCAGAGTTTTCATAATGAGTCACTGTATTTTCCATTGTTCTCATAAGAACACGAGTTAAAAGTTTAAGATTCCTAGATTTTGCCTTGGATTTTCTAATAATTTCCTAGATTTTTTAGTTATTTGTATACCTTTCTTGTTGTATACCTTTTTAGCATTGTATACCTTTCTTATTGAATCTTTTTGATTACGCAATGTGACGACATAGAGGACTTCGACGATTAACGGTTCCAAGTGCAAACAGCGAGGTGTATGTGGATGGTAGTAAAAAACAAACTGTCTCACAGAACCTTTGCATACAGCAACTTGAAAACTTTACCTTTGGTGAGTCATGCCTTGAAATCTGTTCGTCTGCCAGTTTCCATTTCTGACCAAATGGAAATCATAGGAGACAAAGTAAAACTATTTTATAGACCTCTCTCTCTCTCTCTCTCTCTACACATACCTATTTGCCGAGGGCTGCATATTGCGCACTTAATAGTGGTGGGGGCTCCAAAGCTATAGCCTTTATAGACCCCCTCAATCCGGCCCTACGACAGCCAGTGCTGTGAGACAAACAAAATATCTACGCCTCATCAGAATTGGAACTCGGACCCACTTAGACGAAATGCCATAAGCCAGCTTTCAGACCACTGGGTCCCTGGGGCGACTGCATTAAGTAAGGTTTTAAACTTTTTAAGGATATCTACATAGATTTTAACATGATACGTACAAACCGGCCTAATAATTTTACTCTAACACTTTTGCTAGAGTTTCAAACATTAAAACAGAATATTTACAAAAATAAGTGAGTAAAATCATGCAATGCATTCATTATGACACGCTTTTCAACATACCAGAAATCATTACCGAAATTATTACTCAAGCTATGAGGGTGATGGCTGTAGAATAAATCTCACTCCAATGGCTTGACCTTTGCCCCATTTCGATGATATTCAACAGAAACGGTTAAGTATACCTCCGGAACAGCATGATAAAGTTTTGTTCCAATCGAAGCAGTTTTACGTAAGTTGTGACGTATAAGGGCAATGGAATGGATCCCGCTACTATGTCCTGACCTTTGACCCCATTTCGCCCATTTTCAATAGGGTTTGCCACCAGGTGGTCCCCTACCACATACTACAATTTCATCGAAATCGAACTATTTTTACGCAACTTATGATGCATAAGGGCGATGGAATGGATCCCGCTATTTCCTGACCTTTGACCCCATTTCGCCCATTTTCAATAGGGTTCGTCCCTGGGTGGTCCCCTACCCCATACTAAAATTTCATCAAAATCGAACCATTTTTACGCGAGTTATCGAGCGGACGGATAGACGGACAGGCAAAGCTGGAGCATATACGCTTCTTCAACCTACGGCTGGAAAGCGTAAGAAAGCGTTCTTAGAAAAAATATAAGAAAACTGGAGCTTTGTGAAAATTCTTACAGACTGTTATTTTCGGCAATATTCCGAAAGATTCACGATTAACTCTTCATTTCTTTTTACAGAGAGAAATCTTGAGTTCTTCCTTCAGACACGCATTATCGATTTTGGGCTTTCACTCGGAAGCCATTTTCAATTTTCATCCCTATAATAATTTAGAATCGTAGTCACAGTATCTCAGAAAACGTACATTTGTATTTTTTATCCTTTCAAACGGGATCCAATACATCTAGTTTTATTTCTAGTTTACCGGAGGCAAACCAGTGATCTACTTTTCTCCTATCTTCATCTATCATGACCATGATGTCGTTTTATTGCTTGCTTCATACAAAACAGTAGCATCGTCATATCAAAACACTCCGGCTCCGAAATCTGATCTCCCATAAACCGTAAGAAGATTATGAAAGGGGTTCGTTCAAGTATATGTAGCCACGGAACGTGGGTTTCTACCATTAATCTTTTATTGCGAACGCCATGAATCTTCAGAAAACGTTATCCATTCCACAGGTATCATTCAAAATTGCTCTACGATTTTCCTTTTGCTTAGAAGAGATATAAATTCAAAAGGAGTAGATGCGATCCATAGCGGAGAACTTTGAGTATTCATTAAATTCTTTTTTACAATCCAAGAAAGCTGAGATTGCTAGTTTGACTTTCATGCTGTATCCGTGAATTTCGTATAAACTAAGCTAAAGTCACCCTAAATTCTACCCCTACGAAAACACCTTTTTCTTTAAGGAAATTCTTTCAATAACTAAAATTTCGATTACCCTTCTTTAAAATTATCAGTAATAACACTTATGAGTTTGTTTCTATTATGATTTAAGTTCACTTGTGAGATTTATAGATTAAATGCTAGGTTTAAATGGTTGATTTGTGACTTATACTCTAATTTAACGCTCCTTTTCAGTTTCTTTCTCTATGTAAATTTGAGTTCGTTCTCCTTAGCATTTCTCAAACTTAACGTGATGTCTTCTCTCTCGGAAGAATGTGGTGGTTGGTAAGACCCCTGAGGTCGGAACGAATGACGTGTGGATGTCTGAGACGAGAACTGAACGATTATATATATATATATATATATATATACTGAAGAGCAAAACTGAAAACTAAGGAAAAACTTTAGAATTTAAAACGAAAGTTGCAAAATAACCTGAAGATCAAAACGCGCAACGCAGCAGTTTTGAAAATTCAGAATTCACATTCTATTAAGAAGAGAGCTAAGCAAAAAAACATATATATAAAAAATATATATATATGTGTGTGTGTGTGTTTTTCAGAAGCAGCAAGATTTTTATCTTTTCTCCTTTTACTCACACCGGTAGATACATAACCTTTTCTATGTTGTACTTGGTATGAGTCAAAAATATATATATATATTTTGCTTAGGTCTCTTCTTAATAGAAAAAATATATATATGTGTGTGTGTGTGTGTGTGTGTGTGTGTGTGTGTGTGTGTGTGTGTGTGTGTGTGTGTGTGTGTGTGTGTGTTTCAGAAGCAGCAAGATGGAGATGGTGGAAGTTATTACACTAATTGAGAGACGTATGTTAAATTGAAGCTTGACTTATTAGACGACTATGTGCTCTACTTTAATGTTGGTGCTGTGTTTTCTTAACAGAGTTACATTCATTATATCATTTTTACTAATGTTTTTAAAGGCAGAGTCGAGCGAAAGACGCTTTTGATGAATAAAGACTAATAGTAAGTAATCTTTTCTGAAGTTATTTGAGTTGCTCCCGATTCGCAGAAAAGTGAAGTTATTAAGAACTGATTTCTGCAGTTAGTGTTCCGATAGGTATAATCCACGAACATTACAGATTGTAGTAGGGTTTTTTTTTTTTTTTAGGGTGAGGAGGTTAACGACCAGCATGATAAACTCGACGTGCTATTAGCAGTCGCCCTTCCCCAATTTAGGACCACTGGTCCCATGTTTCTTACACTGGGATTCGAACCCAGAAGCATCACGATAGAACGTTCAGAAGCCAGCGGTTATAACACTGTGCCATTGGGGCGGGTGTAATAGTTTTAAGCTGTAAGTCTTCAATGCTTAACTGCGAAGTTTTGAATATCAAAATTCAGCACGAGTTAAAAAAAAAATACTAACGGCAACTTATGTACATTTCACAGTGCAGTCCTTTTGTTCTTCGTAAGGGCATCTGTGACGTACCTGCCAGCAGAACGCACACGACATAAAGGCAGATAGGAGTCAGAATGAACGTCTGCGTAGCTCAGTTGGTAGAGCGACTTGTTCCGGAATAAGCGGACTCGGGTTCGAATCCCGGCGTAGACCAAAAATGACGGAGAAATTTACTTCGTTATAATGGCGCCCGAACTATCCGGATAACCCGACCGTTCAAAATCTCGCAATGGTGTGATGTTATTTCCACACGGCGAGATAGGAAAAATCAGAGAATCCCTTCTCCAGCGCTTCGAAAAAAAAATATGTGTGACGTTGCATTCCACACACCAGACTGACTGGGAGTTCTCAAGTGCACGTTCTACAGCGGATGGCTGCCTGCAACGATTCATGGTCACAGCTGACCCGTGGGCCATGTCCCCGGCCCTCTTTGGGGGGATGTGACGTACCTGCCAGCAGGACGCACACGACATAAAGGCAGATAGGAGTCAGAATAAACGCACAACACCAAACGCTTCTATCAAAATGCACTTTTATCTATCAAGTCTTATCTTAAAAATACACACTTATCAAAATGTTATATCAACTCTGCTCAACAATTTGTTATCACAAATGACTCTCGTTACAAATCGTTATCTCAACCTGCTCTGCACTTAACACAATCGTTAGCTCGCTCTGAACGTTTACTGCATTCAGTGGTTACATTTTATTGACCTCTAACCCACTGCCAGTGATGCTAAACATAGAAAGCTCGTCGGTGAAAACAATGTGTCGTTAAGTCAGAAAATATTTAAAAGGAAGAAACCAAATTTACATAAAATACAGAAGCTCAAAAGGTAGGTTAAATACCACCACAGTTCTTGTAACTTCCTCTCTCATCATCAGCCAATATGAATTTACAGCTCGATTAATATCTCCCCAAGTCTCTTCCACAACTAGCTAGCTCTCTCTCTCTCTCTCTCTCTCTCTCTCTCTCTCTTTAGTAATTCTTTTCTGTGTCACTCCAGCAGGCTTTCGATTTTCATACACTCAAAAACCCACATAGCCTTCTTATGGGTCTTTTTTTGTTTGTTTGTTTGTTTTTTGTCCCTTGGCATCCAGATTGGTGTAATGGTTCAATTTTCCAACGATGATCAATTCTTATAGCAATAAAAGAATTGTATCTAGCTGATAGCCACTTCAGGGTCTATATTTTATCATTATGCCGTCCACTCTTCTCATTTTTCTGATACATGGCTTTCTCTACCTATCTTTTTCGGTTTCACCAAGCATGCATCGCTCAATGATTCTTCGAGTTGTCCGCAGCCTCTAAGTCTTTTTCAGTTAAAGTGTATGTCTCTCATCCATAAGAAGGAACCGAAATGATGCACTGATTAAACACCTTTGTTTCAAGACCAAATAGAAATTTCTCAAATAAATTGTACTACTTTTTCCATATACACTCCAGTCAAGTTTTATAAACCTATCGACTTTACTTTGATGTGGCCCTCGCTTGATATTTATTGTCCCGGGAAAATGTGGGTAACAGTCGAGGTGAGGTGAGGTGAGTCGAGTATCTATTGTCCCGACTCGCCCCGACTCGAGTCGAGTCAAGTTGAGAGAGAGAGAGAGTGTGTGTGTGTGTGTGTGTGTGTATGAGGGCGCGCGTGTTTGTAGCCAAATATTCTTCCTCCCTCTCTTCCAAATTATCCACAACTAGAACTTGGTCTTCAGTCTCCGCTCTCATACCTGACACAAAGATCCCTTCAGACTGAGGAAGTCATCTTGGGAAAAATCCCTACGAAAAAATAAAGGGCATAGTGTGCTGTTGCGCAATTTTTCTTCCTTTGTGTGGGTGTTCCTCTTAAACCTCAAAGCATGATTTTTTTTTAAAGGGTTTAAAAATTTTTAAACATTTTCGTATAAAATCCCCAACATGTTAGCAACTACTTCATTGCAAAATCCGGAAGGCGGTATATTACAATAACTACCGCTAAAGAACTATGAGCTCAATAACTTCGATTTTTTTTTTTTTTGTCTTTCTCCGAGTGTTCATGACTATGCGTCTTTCTGTAATTCGTGGACATACCTTTAAAGAAGAGATTCAGGTTTAACGGTGGAACTAAAACTTTTGTTTCCACGAAAAGCTGTTGCAGTGGATTCTTGAAACTGAGAAGTCGTAACAGAAGGCAACTTACAGCTATAAAAAGGATTTACTCCATTTCACACACAAAAAAATGACGCCACGACTTGCGTGATAATAACCTTTAAGCTTCGTAAATAACAGTAACTTTTCATCGTTCATATAGAATCTATAATTCTAACATATGCCTCTCAGCACTGATAACAGTTCTTTGAAGTTCGTCAAAAACACGTTATTATGCAACGATCCTATGTGCGAGGCGACTTGATCGCAATTGTATGCGGTCACGAAAAACTCTGATCATCGAATTACGATTACTCAAAACCTACAACCGTTTGCTTTTATAGAATTACTAAAGTCGATCGTTAGAGACATGACGCAGCGTGCGGCTTTTAGAAGTTTCTGAAGGTAAAAAAAAAAAAGCTATTTTGAAATCCCAAACTGAAGTTGCATGCGATCTCGTACCACTGCTTGCACGCAACTTGTAGGGAAAATTTTAATCTTATAAGCCATTCAAAAAAGCTCTGAAGTGCTGGCACAGAGTTAATATGATCCTATTTAAAAACAATGCAAACAAGGACTTCTTCCAAAGAAAACAAAGATGACATCGAATTTTCGGTTGTAATGACCATGTCTTTTGAATCCTTCCCGACGCGAATAAAATTTACCAAACTTATCAAAGTCAATGAGACTGGTTAGAAAAACAAATCAACCGGATCAATAAGAATCGATAAAGCACCAAAAAGAATCGATAAAACACCCAGAAATAGAAACAGCTACTTTTCCGCTAGAGGCTAAAACGTATGTTACGAAAATTAACAGATGGCTCACAAACAGTTGGTTGGTTGGTTGGTGGATTTTATTGGCGCAAGGGCCAGGTTTGGCCAAAGAGCGCCAGACAAAGAACTATCAGCCACAGATTTTTAAAAACGTGGAAAATGATTAAGAGCAGACAGGCTTGGTAAAAGTTGAAAAAGAGTATGATGAAAGCTGTGAAGACAAGGTAGTTAATTAGGTTTATATAAAAATTTATTAATTTACTATTAGAATTATATGTATATATATATATATATATATATATATATATATGGGATGTAAGGTCAGGTGATGCGTAACATCACAGCCTCTCCTTGACAAATGTCAACCCCGCCTTCTCGTGGTGCATCCTGTTCCCACTAAAGGGGCTCTGACGACCGCAAATAGCGGTATAACTATACCATCGGGATCAGAGGAAATGCTATCCCACACTCACCAACCCGCTTGGCCAGCGTGGTGAGTTATGGCCAAACACCTCCAAAATGACTCTACAACTTAAATCTTGGCCCTCAGTCTCCGGCAGCTGGAATGTACCTGGCCAAGGCAGCGGCCAGTGCGACATGAAGGCAGAGGGTGCTAAGAATCCCCGGAGGACCGGACTAGGCTGCCATTTGATGCTGACCTTGGCAACGTACAACGGACGCTCCCTATCTTCTGATTCAAGGCTTCTTGAATTGGAAGAGGAACTACAAAGGATCAAGTGGGACATCGTCGGGCTGAGTGAGGTAAGGAGAAAAGGAGAAGATCTCATTGAACTGAAAAGTGGACATCTCTTCTATTATCGTGGGACAGATACTGGCAGAACTAGTGGTGTTGGATTTATAATAAACAAGAAACTGAAGGATAAAGTGGTAGAAGTTGAAAGTTCCTCTGACAGAGCTGCACGACTCGTTATCCAAGTATCGAGAAGATACCAGGCTCAGATTATTCAAACTTATGCACCCACCACAAGTCATCCTGAAGAAGAAATTGAAGAATTTTATGAGGAAATTCGTCATCTAAATAATAAAGGTAAGCAGCACTTGAAGATAATTATGGGAGATTTCAATGCAAAAATAGGGCACCGGCAACAGAATGAAACTTCAGTAGGTAAATTCGGTCACGGCAACAGAAACCAGCGTGGAAATACTCTCGTTGAGTTTGCAGAGGCAGAAGGATTTTTCATCTTGAATTCCTTTTTCAAGAAAAAGCCACACAGGAAATGGACATGGAGACATCCAATTGGGACGACAAGTGAAATTGATTTTATTATGTGTAACAAAAAATTCGTCATCGAAGACTGCAGTGTGCTAAACAAGTTCAACACAGGTAGTGACCATAGATTGGTGAGATGTAAGATGCACCTCAACACTAAACTGGAACGTGGCAAGCTCATAAGACAAACAAAATGTATTGACATAACCAACCTTAAAAAACACCATAATACTTTCAAGTTGGAACTGAAGAACAGATTCTCTGCTTTAGAAGGCCTAACATCGGAAGAAGTGGATATTTCTGAAGTTAACAGAAAAGTAACCAAAGCTCTTATGGAAACAGCAACAAAATTAGCTGGGTCTAAGAACAAGTTGCATGTAAACAAATTATCAGGAAAAACCAAAATGTTGATGCAAAAAAGAAGAGAGATGAGGACAACTAAAGAAGATGTGACTTCCAAAGTGGAATATATAGAGCTATGCAAGACAGCACGAAAAAGTATCACTGAAGACGTAAGGAAATTCAACTGTGAGCTAGTGAGGAAAGCAATTGAAAACAACCAAAGCCTAAAGATAGCAAAGGGACATCTCAGTAAGGGAAGAAAACAGATTATGGCTCTGAGAAAAGAAGATGGTTCTATAACAAGAAATAGAGGCGAAATTTTGACAAGAATGAAAGATTTCTACTCCAAACTATATGAAAGGGATGATATATGCACTCCAGACATCATGAAAGGTACCAGAGTTCTTCCAGTCCTCCCAGCAGAAGTTGCTCATGCAATCAAGAACATGAAGCGGGGGAAAGCTCCAGGAGAAGATGGAATTACTATAGACATCATACAAGAAGCAAGTGGAGAAATTGAAACAGTACTCGCCCAAATTTTTACTCGATGCCTTAATGAAGGGAAGATTCCTGAGGATTGGAACAATGCTACAATGATCCTGCTACATAAAAAAGGTGACATTGAGGATCTCAGGAACTACAGACCTATCAGCCTCCTATCAGTGGTTTATAAAATCTTCACTAAAGTTCTTTCACACCGCTTGAAGGTAACACTGGACATGGCTCAACCGAGAGAACAAGCTGGATTCAGGAGTGGCTACAGCACAATAGATCATATCCACGTACTGAGAGAACTAATTGAAAGAGCGAGGGAATATGAACTTCCATTGTGCATGGCTTTTATCGATTATGAAAAAGCCTTTGATTCGGTGAAACCATCAGCAGTTACCACGGCTCTGAAATCCTGCGGTATTGAAGATGCATACATTAATATTATTAATAACATCTATGAAAATGCAAGTGCAAAGATTCGGCTGTTTGAAAATACAACACACATAAAAATTGGAAAGGGAGTGAGACAAGGTGACACCATATCTCCGAAGCTCTTTAATGCCACATTGGAAAATGTCTTTCAATCACTGAACTGGGAAAACAAAGGGATAAAGATTAATGGAGATTATCTAACCCACCTTCGTTTTGCTGATGACGTAGTCATTTTTGCAACTACCCCATCAGAGCTGCAGAGTATGATCCAGGAACTTGCTGACAAGAGTAAAGAAGTGGGATTAAAAATGAACTTTCAGAAGACAAAAGTGATGTTCAATGCTTTTACAAGAAATGAAGATTTATCGATTGATGGAGAAAAGCTGGAGATAACAGATACGTACGTTTATCTTGGACAGCAGATATCAAGTGAGGGTCACATTGATGAAGAAATTAATCGGCGTACAAAACTTGCCTGGAGAGCTTTTGGAAGAAACAGCATAATTTTCAAGAGCAATATGCCATTATGTCTTAAAAGAAAAGTGTTTGATCAATGCATCCTTCCAGTGCTTACGTATGGTGCAGAGACGTGGACCTTAACTAAAAGAGACATACAAAGGCTGCAGACAACTCAAAGAAGCATGGAGAGGTGCATGCTTGGTATAACCAGGAGAGATAAGAAGAGGAACTCGTGGATCCGAAAAATGACGAGAGTGGAAGACATCATGATCAGAGTTAAATCCCTGAAATGGCAATGGGCTGGACATACTGCCAGAAGGACAGACCATAGATGGACAGCCGAGATTTTAGATTGGATTCCAAGGGACAGGAAAAGACCCAGAAGAAGACCACATGGGAGATGGGTGGATGAAATTCGTAAATATGCGGGAGTGACATGGAGGAGACTGGCACAAGACAGACCGTTGTGGAGGAAACTTGGGGAGACCTTCGTCCAGCAGTGGATTGATAATGGTTGACAATGATGATGATGATGATATATATATATTTTTAAACACAACTACACAAAGGATGAGTCACTCTCCTCCCCCCACACTCCTCTGCAATGCTGGCAGAGGGCGGGGACGAACTGTCACTCTCCCCCCCCCATGTTCCTCTGCAATGTTGTTTGAGGCTGGGGACGAACTGTCACTCTCCTCCCCCCTATGTTCCTCTATAATGTTGGTTGAGGGTGGGGACCTCGCTGAGGCCGAGACAGTTGGATGGACACTGCACACCTTTGCGGATTGAGGGCCGGGTCTTCCGCACGTGCAGGCTTTCGGATGGAAACTGGAAGAGACGGTCGGCTGCAAAAGAGAAGGCCCAGAATCAGGTATTCGAAAAATCTCGAGCTCGGGGAAAAACACCTGTGTCGCTTGGTCAGCTGTAGATCGCTTGGCAAGGGCGGCGAGAGCTACAGGGCGCGGAACAAAGGGCTGCACGGGTTGTGGCAGAGACTGAACCTACTGCGGCAAAAGCACGCTGTCGGGTGGTGGGTATACCCAACTTGGCCTTCCAGGGTCTTGAGGCGCTGGATCGCCATCTCGTCCTTCCATTTCATACAGTTGCGGGAGTAAGCTGCATGGGCCTCACCACAGTTAACACAGCAGGCCGCAGAAATGCAACCATCCCCGTCATGTTCACTGGAGCCACAATTTGCACAACGAGCGGAACTCTTACATAAACGTTGGGAATGCCCGTACCTCTGGCACCTGAAACAGCGCAGAGGACTGGGAATGTACGGGCGAACACCACAGACCAAGTAGCCAGCCTTGATTTCGGTCGGAACTTTCGGGGAGTTAAAAGTCAAGATGACATTTTTAGACTTAATCAAGGAACCATCGCGCCGGAACATCATACGACGAGCAGCAATAACACCTTGATCTGCAAGTTCAGTCACCAATTCGTCTTCACTGCATGGCAAGAGATCAAACTCCGAAATAACACCCCGAGAGGTGTTAAGAAACGGGTGAGGTGTCACTTTTACAGGAATGCCTTGAAGACTAGTGAGGTGCAGAAAAGTGTTACTCTGAGAAACACTGCAAGTTTGGACAAGCAGGTCCCCAGAGCGAAGCTTCCTCACAGACTTCAAGGGGCCAACCGCAGCGTCCAAAGCTTTAGAAATGAAAAATGGAGATCTGGTGGACAGTCTCTCATTCGGATCGATGGATTCTACAAGTAAGTGTGTAGCATGCGTAGTCACAGCAATCGAGGGGAGACGACGCTTCGGAGCGACTGGTACAGCTGCCGAAGAAGAGGTTCCACATTCTTGGTCCAGGTCAAGGTCTAAAGACCGTTTAAGGGTATGAGACTTGGTAGGTTGAGAAGACGAAGGAGAGTCGTTTGCAACTATCATTTTCTCAGGTGACTTAAAGTTGGAGTTTTTCTTTTTGTTTTTGCCCATGGAAAAAGGAGGAAGATTCGTCTGCAAACTACTCCACCCACCACCGAGCCCTACAAGGGAGAACTGGAGGTCCGCAAGCCAAGAAAATGACGCTAGACACAGTTCTGGAGCTTATACGTTGCAGATATAGTCCGTTGGCTGTGATCACACGCACTCGGCGGACACTTCGGCCTCCTGGTACCGTCATGCCAACGCCTTTGGCATGATCCCACAGCCCCCGGGCTCACCCTGCCGTGCCATACGACAAAAAAGCCGCTAAAGCCCTGTACACAACTTGGTACAAGACTTCTGACTAGAGGTGGGTTAGTCTCTAGCCTCCCGTTTACAGCGAAGCCGGGGTCGAAGAGGAGTGTTGGTACACAGGAGGCACTTAACCGGTCTCCTGCGACCTCAGCCGCCAGACATCCCATTTCCGCCTCACGGGTCTCCGCACGCGGCAAACATGCAGGTAGGTCTAGCACCCAAACCAGCGAAAAGGAAAAAAAAGAAATCCAAAGAAGACAAATCCTGGCAGGGAACCTAATCGGAATCTCAGCAACCTACGAACTGAGCGGTTAATATAAATCAGTTAGTGGTGGAGGGTAACAAAACCACAAGACCGGGGTGTTAGTACATAACGTGGTAGCGATTAGGTAGAGAATACAACACGGGCAACTAGCCAGTGGAGAAAATAAGGAAAAACGAAAAAGCGAGACACAAGACCAGCTCGGGATCGTGGGGCCGCGACTCCCCAACAGCTGGATGAACAGCCGTCCCTGCAAACACCAACAGCACCGAAACAAAAAAACAAGCGGTGGCATGACATCAGATGTTGACCAGTCACAAGGTCAGCTCGGGCCGTGGGGGCGCCGCTCCCCAAATAACTGGAAAACCAGTTATCCCCGTGCGGGGGCTCACAAACAGTTTCTCATAGTAGATGGAAGGCATCAGAGGCACAGATTTTCAAATCGAGCAGTTAAAAGAAGAAATACAGAAGGAAAGCTTTCTAGCGGAAGAATTTTGCGTAATGGAAACGTTGAAAACAGGCGATAAGTTTTCTTCATGGCAAAAAGCTGTTAAGAAAAACGAACTTTCTAAATACGTCTTCCCGACGCAAAGATAGCGAAAAAAAAAGGGTTTTGACATTTACGCCTTCTAGCGGAAAAACTGAGCATTATTTAAAGAGGATAATGATACCCATCTTTATTGCAGCGACTGGCATACAGTAAAAAAAGAAATTTCTCATTTGGGTTCTTAGAAGCGGAGATGCAGCACAAAAACATTACCTAACGATAGAACTGTGACCTATAAAACTCCACAAATAGGCCTACTAACCTAAAGTATTCCACAAGGTAAATGGCATCAGGTGTCGAAAGAAATGTTTGAATTGCATATTTAGAAGCAGATATTGAAAAAAAACCAGATTACACATTTGCGCCCCTAGCGCAGAATTTCTGCCCTATTTTGGGAAGAAAATCCACACAGAGTTTTCATAGTTCGTAGTATCTGGCCAAAAAAGATTTTTTCAATCGGGGTTTTAGTCCCACAGATATTGCTGTAAACGAAAATGTGCCCTCTAGTGGCGTATTTGCGCGTTAAGAAAGATTTGAAATCATATGAGGAACATTTCGCACAGGAAACACTCTCGAACAAAGAAAAAAATATTTCAAATCGGACTTTTAGAATCAGAGATATCGACAAAAATAAGATACACATCTACGCCCCTAGGGAAAACCTATGCACCATTTTAAGCAGAAGGTATTCTCAAAAGTTTTTACGAGGTGAGCGATATCGTTCCACGAGAGAATTTTTTCAGTCGAGTTTTCCGGAGCTCATATTTTACTGCAAATACAACAAAAGAAGAAATGAACACTTACGTCCCCTTGTTACTAAACTATTCCTTATCAAAAATTAGAAATTATATGCTAAACATTTCACATCAGCAGCTGTATCTACTTCTAAAAGTCCGATTTGAAAAATCAGACTTTTAGAGGTAAAGATATCGAGAAAACGCAATTTACCTTTACGCCTCCTAGTGGAAAATCTACGCATTACTTGAAAAGAGGCTGTACGCAAAATGGTCTTCGACATAAATGGCACCGAGAGGGGAAAAAATTCAATCGAATATTTCGAGCAAATATATGGAATAAAATGTATTTTGAATTCGATATCATCTGCATTTACGACCTCTACAGCGGTGAAGTTCTGCATCGGAAAAAATCGGAATGTGATTATCATTGTCACATTTCAAACTTCCCAAAGCAAACATTTTTTTTAAATCGGACAAATACTTGCACAGATATGGTGTCCACATGCAGACATACAGACGGACGGGCAAATTGATAACATAAGCACCTATTTTTACAAAAGACGTGCTAAAAAAGCAAGAATGTGTTAGCAATCAAACAACGAATATTTTTGAAATCTTACTTCAAATGAAATAAAAGGATCAACAAAAAAAAAGTATTTGCCAACATTTTCTTTCATCTATTGTTATTAATATTTCGGAAGTTGAAATAAAAGATTCATTCAATGCCATTTTTGTAATTTTCTGTAAGTGAGAATACTACATTTGCTGGTACCACATTTCAATATGCATGGAAATGCTGTGCGGCTTTTGCGATCCTGCAGTGTCGCATCACATAATATTTATCGCCTGATGGGCAGGAGATTGCGCGTATGAGATCTAACTGCCAATAAATATTGCTTGATGCGATATTTTTGGACAACAGAATAACCAACACTGCATTTCTTCTGCAGCGTGGATATGCACAGCAGAGGCATCCTTTTCAAAACAACGTGCACATCTACAAATTACCAAAACCAAATTTGACTTCCATTTTTTTATTCTGAGATGTTTGTAACAAAGTATTTTATTAAATAAAAAATCTTCGCTAAGATTTTTCGAATAAATACATGGAACAACCACAGAGTTATTAAGGCGGCAAAAAGAATTGCCACTGCCTAGATTAATATTCATCATTGTAACATTACAACAAAAAACTTGAAAATTGCATAGCTCTGAACGGGAATCGAACGCTCATCTACCTATTTACGTTGGAGCATGCTACCCGCTACACCACTTAGGTCAACGAAGTTCGCAAGTATCTGATGGTTAAGAATCTGAACAAATTCATATTTTATGACAGTCTGGTTATGTACTAAAAAAGCTAAGAAGAACCACCCGATTGCTTCGACTGACAAATTCTTAAGCTGTTCAGATTCTTAACCATCTGATACTTGTGAACTTCGTTGACCTGAGTACAAACAGATAGCATGCTCGAACGGAAATCTGGAGGTGCGGTTCGATACCAGCTCCAGGGCGATGTGATTTTCAAGTTTTCTGGTGTAATGTTACACGCTGAACAGTATGCTGGACAATGGCTATTCTACCTGTAGCTTTAATACTTTAATTCGATTTGCACATGTTTTAGCACATGTTTAAAAAAACGGGAAATTTAGCACATGTCTTAAACGCAAAAAAAGTTTTTAGCACACATGTTAAGAAACGTACTTGCTTATAAGTATAACTGACCACATCATTGGCCGAATAGTCAGATGGGTGGGTTTCCTGCTAGATCTGCACCCAGGCCAAGGCTAGCGTGGATGGCGTGTTTGTATAATTCCCTTTCTTGGAACCAGTGGACTTCAAATTTCGTACGGACGACTGCCTATAGGCCAGCAGTTTATAGTGGTCGTTAAGCACCCCTCCCCGAAAAAAAACAATATGTCTGTCCGATCGTATAGAGGAACATATCACGTCACCACCTATTAGTCCAATCTGAAAAATTATTTTTTTTGCTTTCCAAAGTTAGAACTGTGAAAATAAAGGTCCACGCTGTTCGACTTTTTTCAAATGCATAATCTTCCTCCACGGGGTGTAACAAGCGATGCTACCGTCATCAAAATATATTTTATTCTTTTCTGTGTCTTCTAAAATTCCTATTGGAAAAATTCTAACTTCTTCTGATACCTTTCATTACCAAGATCGTTTTGTATACCTTCTACTACCTTGTTTTTCGTGATTAAACGACCACCACGAGTAACTCTTAGGGCTATAAACAGTCTCCCGCCCCTAATTTCGAACCAACAGGGCCGCGGGTAGCCTAGTGGGCAACGTTCGTGACTGCCGCGGAAAGGACCTCAGGTTCGATCCCAGGCAGGTACGAACGCTCGATCCACTAAATTCCGCCGTGCGTCGGATGGGCACGTTAAGCCGTCGGACACCGGGTACGCTCGATCCACTAAATTCTGCCGTGCGTCGGATGGGCACGTTAAGCCGTCGGACACCGGGTACTGGCTTCCCGGTTATAAATAAGGGCGTCTTCCTCCCCCTTTCTACTTCGTTTCCGTGTCACTTTCCTATCGGGCACTCTAACCCAAATCTCCTAGCTTCCTATTTCTAAGGGTTGTTTAAGACCTGGGGTCAGACACTCCCTTCCTAAAATCCTCTACATATGATTGTGATCATTTCGGACCAACGGGGACTCTAAACCGGGCCCAACTCCGGCGAATGATCAAAGGTCAGCGCCTCACGGACCCTTCTTCTGACACGCAGTTTATCGCTAGCGGGCGTAAATGAATATCACATTTTTCTCTTTATCTCTGTTCCTTGTTATCTGATTTGAAGAATTCTTGTTTCGTCGAATAGCTACTTCGCTGAAAATAATCTACTTAAAGTTTCCGATTTTCCTTAATACACGGTTTTGCCATTGAGAGGCGTAAATACATGTTCCTATTTGCAACAGTATCTCCGCTTCTAAAAATTCCATTGAAAACAAAGCTCCTTTTGCTCATTGAATGCTCTTGAATTTAAAAAAAAAATTAAGCAAATGTTTTTCTTCAAAAAACGAGTGATTTTAACTCTAAGAGGAGAAGCGTGATGTTATGCTTTTCGCGATATCTGTACTTTTAAGGAGGTCCATTTGAAAAGCTCTTTTCGCGTGAGATACTATACATTGTTAAAAACATCTGGGGCAAATTTCCTGATTTTTTATAACGAGCAGTTCTACTTGCTGCTGCTAAACATCAGTAAAATCATTGTTGAGAAAATTATTTTTTCGTAGTAGGTACCATTCACTATGGAGAACCCTACACGTTATGTGTTAGCATTTTTAATAATGGAAAGGTTTTCCCATAGAAGACGTAATTTTTTTTATTCTTTCTCGCTGGTCATCTCTTCTAAACATCCACCCTTAAAAATTATTTTTGTGTCGGAAATCTTTTATTCCGGGGGAACGTTTTATGCACATCTACTACTTTTCCATAATGTATAGTTCTCCTGCTAAGAGGTAGAAGACATTTGTATCTGAAATCTTTGTTTCTAAGATATCAATTAAAAGAATTTCTTCTGTATGGGATACCAATCAGTATAACAAGGATTTACATGCATTTCCTACGACTAAGGATGCACAGTTTTTCTGCTAGGTAGGGGTAAGTGTTAATTTATGTTTTAGATCACATTTTGGTTTGTGAAAGTCCAACCGGTAAAAAAAAAATTCATTTATAGATATATTTTGGTGAAAAACATTTTTGCGCATATTACATACTACCGGAATTCCATTGTCTGGTAAGGAAAGAAATGGTGATATCTGTTTGCAGCCACTACTCTGCTTCTAAAAGTTCAAAGCAACAATTTAAAGGCAAAGTGTCGTATCTGCAGAATAACAGAAGAATGAAACGGACAGACTTTGGCACTCTTGTTCGTAGGCCCATCTGTAGCACTCACAGAAAGTATTTCTTCACTCTGATAATTGAAAGCGGAGATATTGTACTTGCGACGGACGGACGGACAATTACTGCGCCCTTTACAGGGCATCAGCGAACCACTACTACGTCTTATTCCCCGTAGTAGGATTAATTTAAATGACCGAAAATTTGCATAATTAATTCACCCCCAAACTTTTGTCTAGTGGTGTCAACGATGAGGTACAATAAGGTTGGGTTCCCTAAATAAGGGTCTCCAATCTAAGGGTCGACAAGTGCATCGCGTTGTGTTTCATATGGGACAGCATGGGGTTACCATGCTCTTCCATATGCCGCGAAGAAGTTTAATTAAAGGAACAACTACAGGAACATACAGTAGCTAACAAAAGTATTTGGCGAAGCACTTTTTTGACCATAATTTTTTTTCTGCTGGACCAAATCGGGTCATTTTGGGATATATGTGTTGATTTGTGGGTTACAATGCCGCGTAGTTTGTATTTCGCTCAGAGGAAATTTGTCGTTCGAAGTGGGCCATATTCAAGAGTCGCCAATTATTACCCATTAGTTTGCTGCATTTATTAATGTTTTTCTTGCGATTTTTGTGGATTTTGTTATGTGTAGTGTGATAATAAGTCAGTCTTAGGTTTTCAGAAATGGGTAAAAAGGCGGATATCCCTGTTGGAGCTCGCCAGGCGGCCGTGAACACGATGGAATCCGGAATGCGCGTCACCGACATTCCGAGGGCCCTAAAGATCCGACACCAGTCCATTTCAGCTATCCTGCAACGTTATAAGAAGACTGGGACCGTCGAGAACAGTCCGCGTAATGGTAGGCTTCGTTCCACTACGTTGCGTCAGGATAGATGCATCCTCCGTCGATCTCGTGCTGATCCCACCTTGACTGCTGTGGACATCGCCACCGAATTCCGCGACAGCGACGACCTGAACGTCAGCCGGATGACCATCTCCCGTCGTCTCATTGCTGGTGGATTTAATGGAAGACGCCCCGCCAAGAAACCACTCATCGCAGTCAAGAATCGACGAGCAAAATCGCGTTCGCGCGCAGTCATCGACACTGGACCGCGGCGGACTGGAGTAAGGTGCTTTTCACCGACGAGAGCAAGTTCAATTTGTTCGGAAGCGATGGCATCCGATACGTACGACGTCCGTGTGGCCAGAGATTTAACCCCCAGTTCATTCAGCCAATTGTAAAGCACGGAGAAGGATCGCTCATGGTTTACGACGCCTTCTCTCGCAATGGAATGGGCCCAATCATCAAGATTGACGGAATAATGACCGGCCAGGGCTACAGGAACATGCTCATCAACGATGTCTTCCCACGGGCAAACTAGAACATGCCACCCGGATGGAGCATGCAGCAAGACAACGACCTGAAGCACACCTCCACAGTAGCGAAGGCAGGCTTCCAGCAGCAACAGGTCACACTTCTAGACTGCCCAAGCCAATCTCCAGACCTCAACCCCATCGAGCACATGTGGGAGGAGCTGGAAAGACGATGTGCGAAGAAAACCTGCCGGAATAGGGCCCAGAAGTTCGACCAGCTGTCTGCAGAATGGACACGAATTCCGCAGGTCACCGTCGAGAAGCTAGTGGACTCGATGCCGGCCCGTTGTGCAGCTGTTATTAAGTCTCGTGGTTATCCCACTAAGTATTAGTTATTGTTTTGTCGTTTTCTCGTGCTTGTTTTCTGTTATCGATGCATTAAATGAATGTGATACACACCTACTTTGTTGGTCAATTTGTATGATCTTTGGGATTAAGCTCGGTACCTGATCTGTGTTAAGGTTTCCGTTCCATCTTCATATGGGTCATGTTTACAACTGAACAACACATGTCATATTTCGAAATGACCCGATTTGGTCCAGCAGAAAAAAAATTATGGTCGAAAAAGTGTTTCGCCAAATACTTTTGTTCGCTACTGTAGATAATATTATCACTGTTTTGAAAGTTTGAAATGAGTTAGGAGCAATAAAAACAAAGAATTATACTCAAGATTTATTCGCTGATTGACTGAAATGACAGGTAAATACTAAAATAAAACAGTTTATTCATTAAAAGTATGTCTTAATGCTAGGTACATGAGCACCGTTGGAGTTATTTATACTTACACGTTCTACGCCTCCTAAACGAAAATTTCGTAACCCAGATATTTTAAACTCGTATTACAAAACCATCAGTATTGTAACTACAATTTAAGAAATTGTACCCAGTTAAAGCAAACTTCGGTGCGCTAGAGAAACTTATTTTTCTGAGACTACTGGGAATAGACCATGCAAAGCTATGAAGTATGATTCAGAAATGTATGAGTCGGAAAGCATCTTACCCTCTTTTCTTTAAGTCGTCGGTGTTCCGCTTGCCGGACGGCGCTGGCGTACTACGATGCCTTGAGCTTAGAGACTTCTCAAACTCCTCGGTTGCGTCCTGAAGCTCCTAACTTTTTTAACTCTTAACTCTGAGACCTTTTACTCCCTCACTCATCTCTACACTCATTGAGATTCAACTCTCATCTCTGTTGTCGTACGTTCTCTACTGTTTTTTTTTTACTTCTTATTCCTGAGTTCTTTATCTCTCTATTACTTTTTTCCGGCGTCGAACGTCCGGCTTCAAGGGGTGTGACCGCTCAGCCCTCCTAAATGACGTCGGACCTTGGAATTTGCTTTTCTCTTGGGCTTTCTTCACTGGATTCGCAGATGATCCCTCCTTTTGAAGACACGACCCGTACTGAAAAATCTACTCTTTCAGCTGTCACCCCTTTCTCCTACCCTTTCCATAACGGGCACACCTAGCTCCCTAGGACGCGAGTTTGTCACGTGCGGAATTCCCGGCTACGTGCTTTTCCTCAAGTTCTCGCCCTTTCGGAAAATGACCGGACGCTTAACGCATTGTGACTTTTCAAAAGAACTTAGCCCCCTAAGAATTTATGGCATCCTTGCATTTGAAAATACTCCCGAAACTAGGCGAAGTTATTGTACCCCGGTTTTCGTGTGCGTGAGAATTCGGAATAATGAATGCCTTCTTTTTCCCGTCTGAGTGCCAACGCTTGCTCGCCGCGGATTGCTACAAAAAATAAAAGTTTTATGGCCTTAACTTACCCGAAGACCGCTCTAATTACCGGTGCAAAGAAAAAAAAGTCCTTGCTTGATTTCAACTGAAATTCATTAATAATAAAACTGTTTTTTGTATATATATATATATATTTAAAATACAAGGCCGTTTTTTCTACAATCCGCCAGCGCCACCCACTGGAGCGATTTTCATGATTTTTTTTTTAATGAAAGCTACTGGCCCACTGATTTGTCATCGCTAATTTTTATTGTCATATGTTTTTTATTTTTATTTTTTTGGTTACCTTTGTATTTTCTTTGTACAAACCGTCGTTTATTATTCTGGCCGCAATACTTGCAGCGCCATCTGCCTTTCTGCGGTGGTCGGATTTGAAACTAAGCCCTCCGCTATCAACTACGTAGTTGTAACCGAAGTTCAAAGTCAAACGGAACAGCAGCGCCTTGGACTTTGCTTTCTGTGTGAACTCTTGTAAAGAGTTGATTTGGCTTGCCTTGGAACGACATCTTATCCCTATTCTCGGTGACGGCAACTGTTTATTTCTGCTGTTTCTCGGTGCTTAAATAATAATGAGGAACGTCATCGTGAAATTCGTATACGAGTCGTTGACAAAATTAACAAGAATGATGACACCGAATTTTCGGGTGTAATAAGCACGTCTTTTGAATCCGTTCTGACGCAAATTAAATTTATCAAAGCTATTCAAAGTCAATGGAACCGATATGGAAAACAATAGTATCTGACGGAAGAAAGAAGTTTTTCAATCGGGTTTTTAATCCCTCAGATATTGCTGTAAACGGAATCGTGAACTTACGCCCTCTGGTTGCAGACTTTTGTGTTAAGAAAAACATGAATTTATATGAGAAACATTTCGCACCGGAAACGCTCTCCAACACAGAAAGAATTTTTAAAATCGGACTCTTAGAAACAGCAAATCGACAAAAATAGGATGTGACTTTACTTCCCCTGGTGGGAAAACCATGCAATATTTTAGAAAGAAAGAATTCTCAAAAGGATTTTCCATATGAACGGTATCGGTCCAAGAAAAAAAAATTTAGTCGAGTTTTCAGGAGAGCATATTTTGCTACAAATACATCAGAAGCAGAAATTAACACTTATACACCCTGGTGGCCAAACCATTCTTTGCCAAACATTAGAAATTATGTGAAAAATATTTTCCATCAGGTCTTGTATGCGATACGGGAAGAATTTTTCAAATCGGAGTTTTAGGAACAGAAATAACGCAGAAAACGCAATTTGCCTTTGCGCTCCCTAGCGGAAAGTCTACGATTCACTTGAAAATTTTGAATTTACATGTAAAACATTTTTCATCGGAAACACTATCCAACAAAGAAGAAATTTTCCAAATCGGACTCCTAGAAGTAGAGATATTGACAAAAATAAGATATACATCTACGCCCCTGGCATAGAAACCATGCATTATTTCAAGAAGAAAATGTTCCTAAAAGGTTTGTCGACATGATAGTATCGGTCAACAAATGACTTTTTTTTAATCGAGATTTTAGAAGCTCATATTTTGCTGCAAATACATCAGAAGCGGAAATTAAGTCTTACGCCACCTGGAGGATAAACCATTTTTTCTCAAAAAATTATGTGCAAACGATTTCCACATCAGGAGCTGTATTCGGTGCAGGAAGAATTTTTCAAATCGGGGATTTAGAAGCAGAGATATAGGGGGAAAGTAATTTATATTTACGCCCCCTAGCGAAAAGTCTATGAATTACTTGAAAATTTTGAAATTATATGAAAAACATGTCACACGGAAAACACTCCAACAAAGAAGGAATTTTTCAAATCGAACTCCTAGAAGTAGAGATATTGACAAAAATAAGATATACATCTACGACACCTGGCGTAGAAACCATGCATTATTTTAAGAAGAAAATGTTCCTAAACGGTTTGTCGACATGAGTACTATCGGTCTACAAACGACGTTTTTTTCAATCAAGATTTTAGAAGCTCATATTTTGCTGCAAATACATCAGAAGCGGAAATTATGATTTACGCCCCCTGCTGGCCAAACCATTTTTTCACAAAAATTAGAAATTATCTGCAAACGAATTCCCATCAGGAGCTGTATGCTGTGCAGAAAACTTTTCAAATCGGAGATTTAGAAGCAGAGATATAGGGAGAAACGTAATTTACCTCTACGCCCCCTAGTGGAAAATCTATGAATTACTTGAAAATTTTGAAATTGTATGAAAAACATGTCACACTGAAAACACTATCCAACAGAAGAATTTTTTCAAATTGGACTTCTAGAAGTAGAGATATTGACGAAAATAAGATATATATCTACCTTCCTGGCGGAGAAACTGTGGAATATTTTAAGAAAATATTCCGAAAAGTTTATCGATGTGAGTGGCATCAGTCCACGAAAGAATTTTTTCAATCGATATTTTAGAAGCTCAGATTTTATGGTAAATATATCAGAAGCAAAAATTAACACTTACGCCCCCTGGTGGCCAAAGTATTCTTTACCAAAAATTTTAAATTATATGCAAAAGATTTTCCATCAGGAGGTGTATCCGCTGAAGAAAATGTTTTTCAAATCGGAGTTTTAGAAGAAGAGTTATCGGGAAAAATGTAATTTACTTTTACGCCCCCTAGCGGAAAATCTATGCGTAATTTGAAAAAGTAACTATATCGAAAATACTCTTCGACATTAATGGAATTGAAAGATAAGATTTTTTTCAATCGGATGTTTAAAAGCAAATATGTGGGTTAAAATGTATTTTTGAATTTGACATCTGCATTTACGCCCTCTTGCGGCTAAATGTACATCGTAAAAAAAACGAAATGAAGGATAATCATTCGCATATTTCATGCTTCCCAATGCAAAAAGAATTTTTCAAATCGGACTAATAGTTGCAGAGATATCGTGGGTACAGACGGACGGACGGACAAACCGATAACATAAGCACGATCTTTTTTTTTTTACAAAAGACGTGCTAAAAATGAATGGGAATATTACGAACTTTTTTTTGTTGGTGACCCATATATGACAGGGAAAAACTTCAGTCACAGCTTTTTCAACCGTGCATGGCACGGTTTACGGACTAGTATTAGATATCATTAAGGCCAAATTTGTATATCGCTTAATCGTTAACGCTAAAATAAAAATTAAATGTTACTGAAATACGGATAATTCCACTGAAAGAGGACTTACAAACTTGCAAATGGACGGACTGACAAAGATGTCTGAAATCACGCACTTGATTTTTCCAGCGGATAAAAAATGCTTTAGCAATCTGAAACTTTGTGGCGGTAATATAAATTCTACGAACATATGGACAGACGAACTGGCAAATAGATGGGTGGACAGGAAAATATCTGAGACATGTTTTCCCCCTGGATAGAGAGATCGACTGACGATAGAGAGGCCCGAGAGAGTGATGTCTGAAATCTTATGCAGCTCTCAGCAAATCAGCATTTTGAAATGCAAGTACCGTTCTTGCAAGAGAAGCAGACAGAAGAACAAACCAAATATTATGCTTTGCTGTATACGATTTGCATATAACTAAACGTATGAAATGCGACGGATTGATGTTGCACCATATTTTACGTGAATTTTGTACGACCGTGATTCAATTTCTTAGGACGGACAGAAAAAGAAAGGGATGTTTATGCTTCTAGAAGTTTAACTTAAGGAGTGTTTTCCATTGGATTGCATTCTCTATGAACAACAGATTAAAAGTTACCTTAAACCCTTAGATTTAAAATTGTGTGTGATAAATATTGTACACTATAACTCTTGTGTAAAAATATTGGAATATAATGAAATAATGACTCAAATTATGCATCCAGAGCAGCAGAGAAATTCGTCACCAGAAATCTTCGTTGACCACGACCATCCACAGAACAAAAAGAAGCTCACATCTCCCGTCGTGAACAAGTGGTAATAAATCTGTCGACAGTTATGACGTCAGCTGCTGACCCATCTCCCCGCTGGAACAGACATGTATTTTGACAGTTCAATATTTTTCTATTTTCCACCAATCAGAGGGGAAAACACATTACACGTGCGGCTAAATTCACTTGTTTTATCTTCAATTTGTTTACTTATTTATTTGCTTCATTGCACCAATAATATAGAAACCTGCAAACATCAATTTTTCTGGTAATATCTTTGAGTCCGCAACATTGATGAAAGGAACCACGGTAACATATGGCACCAAAATTGGTAATCAAGGAAAACTGATGTATTATATTATTTATTGACTAAATGACTAAAAGATAAACACATGTACACGGTCGAGTCACATTATTATGACCACCAGCTAATATCCAGAGCAACCGCCTTGTGCAGCGTGAACAGGAGGTCGACGGGCTGGGAGTGAGTCAATAAGGTACTAGAAGGTGTACACAGGTATGCGGAGCCATGCTGACTGCAGTGCATCTGACAGGTGGTGAAGGATCCATAGAGCGAACAACACGATCGAGGCGGCCAAAGAAGTAATTTGAAGTCTTCATCGTGCTCTTCCAACCATTCTCTGGCATTTCTAGCTGTGCGACTCCTTGCATTGTCGTGCTGGAAGATCCCATCCGCCCCAGGGAAGACAATACGCATGTATGGGTGTACGTGGTATGCAAGGATGAATTCATAACGAATTCGGTTAATAGTACCTTCCACAGGTATGAGTTAACCCAGAGAATGCCACGAAAATATTCCCCAGACCATAACGCTGCCCCACCAGCTTGTGTTCTTCCAGCAATGGTTGAAGAGTGTTTGTTCTCCGATGTTTCTCGCCTTATACGCCAACGTCCATCCGTTCGATGAAGCAGAAAACGTGACTCATCGGAGAAGGTAATTCTTTGCCAATCAGCGGAGGTCCAATTCCGATACTGTAGTGCAAATGTAAGCCTTTTCTGCCGATGCACCTTCGTTAGCATAGGTGCAGTGACCATTCGTCTGCATCAGAGCCCCATACGCAGCAAGGTTCGCTGAACTGTCGTTTTATACACTCTTCTTGTAACCCCATAGTTCATTCGACAGGTTAGTTGCTCCACTGTAGCGTGTCGATCGACCCTCACGCACCTTCACATCAATAACACGTGGGGCTCCGCAGTTTCCACGTCGCTTATTCACAATGTTGCCATTTCTCCAATCGCGATACACTTTAACCAGAGCAGCACGCGAACTGTTCACAAACCGCTCTGTTTCAGAAATACTGCCACCCTTGGCCCGAAAAAATAATCAACCCTTTTTGCAAATCTGATAAATCGCTCCTTTTATCCATGACAGCAACGAGTGAAATGTTTTCAGAATGATCATGAAAATATGTAGAGGATTTTAGGAAGGGAGTGTCTGACCCCAGGTCTTAAACAACCCTTAGAAATAGGAAGTTAGGAGATTTGGGCTAGAGTGCCCGATAGGAAAGGGACACGGAAGCGAAGTAGAAAGGGGGAGGAAGACGCCCTTATTTATTACCGGGGGTGCCAGTACCCGGGGTCCGACGGCTTAACGTGCCCATCCGACGCACGGCGGATATTTAGTGGATCGAGCGTTCGTACCTGCCTGGGATCGAACCTGAGGTCCTTTCCGTGGCAGTCACGAACGTTGCCCACTCGACCACCCGCGGCCTGTTGTTTACAGAATGCCTACAAGCACGCCTTATATACCCTCCAAGCCAGCTCACGACTTGTGCCTTCTTTCACTGGCTACGCGCTGTTGACGACAATAATGTGATTCAACTCTGTATATTATCATACATTTTCTCTTTTCATAAATTTACAGCTTCCATGAATATCAAACTGTAGGATCAATTGTACATACTGGCATCCAAGTCAGGAGAGAAACGGAATCGAATAAGAGAAACAGGAATGTGTTTCATCCGAGTAAGCCTGTTGTGATTAATAACAATTTATAAAAATCTTTTCCAGTAACAGAACTTAGATTTTAAAACACTACTCTAATTTGCAATGTTTATGCGTGAAACCTGCGACATCTCGTTGGACGTTGGTGGAGGGTTGTAGTTAACCTTTGAAACATTACCATGCACAAGTAATTAAGCAGTTAGGGATGTAAAAGGCTGGCATGTATATACACTGCCGGAAAGTGAAAAAAGAACACCAAGAAGGAGACTTCTGATACCAACGAAATTTATACAGCATAATAACGGAATACAGAGGGTAACGTGATCAAAACATTATGGCTAAATATAGCTGTATTTACTGGAAAACTGAAAAATAACATTTCCATGTAACATGGTTAGTACGAGGTTGAACCGCCATGAACTGCGTCACACTGTGCAATTCTGGCATGGAGTCTGTCGTACAGATGTTGGATGTAAGTTTCGGGTATTGAGTTCCAAGCATCCTCAACCTGGACGCGTAAATCGGGGATGGTCGTGGCTGGCCGTGGAGACCGGATAAGTCGTTGTCCCATTAAATCCCACACATGCTCAATGGGGGACAAATCCGGTGAACGTGCAGGCCATGGAAGTTGTCTCACACCCTGAATGTTGCGTTGCACGTGCAGTGTGTGGGCGTGCGTTATCTTGCTGGAAAACACCACGATGGACCGACCTTACAAATGGCACAACAACGTGCTGAATGATGTTGTTGATGTAGGAGGTGCTGTTTAACGTACCCGGTACAAACACTAGTTCTGTACGGGAATGACAGCTGATCGCTCCCCACACCAGGAGACTACGTGTAGGCCATGTGTGTCGCTGGCGGATGCAAGAAGGGTGGAGACGCTTCCCTGTACGTCTGCGAACACGCATACGGCCATCGGATGCTCCCGAGCAGAATCTGCTTTTATCGCTGAACACGACAGATCGCCATTGCGTTTTCCAGTGCAGACGTTGGCGACACTACTGCAGCCGTTCCTGACGGTGGACTGGAGTCAGAGGTACACATGCCAGAGGCACACGTGCACGTAGTCCGGCATCCAGTAGACGGTTGTGGATTGTTCGCACAGTCACCTCAGGTGCAACGGCAGCTCGGATTTGCGTCGCAGTGGATGTTCTGCTGGACAACGCCGCTCTTCTTATGCGTCGATCGGTTTGCTCATCAGTCCGTCTTTGACTCCCGATTCCACGTCTTCTCGTGTGGGAATGTTCCTCGGACCATCTACGCCACCATCGTACCACCACCGATACTTCCCGTCCAATTCGCTTCGCGATACGACCACCCGGCTTCGCGGAGTCCTACTAGACGACCTCGCTCAAAGTCCGATAACTGCTGAAATCGTACACGTCTTCCATGTCCAGGCATTGCAGCTTCTTCAGGATCTTCGCACGTGTCCACACGCGGACGACTGATTACATTCACTTCGCCGTACTCCTTAAATACCACCGACGATAATTTGCATATTATGCCGTGCTGCTGTGGCGTAAGCGCTCACCGGTTAGTCCCGAAATTAACATCACGCCTACGTAAACTCGACCCATTAACATATGTAAATCTCATGGTCGTCCGCCAATTACTTCTTGGTGTTCTTTTCTCACTTTCCTCCAGTGTATGTTCCAGGACGTTTTGTTGATGAGGAAAACGGATGTGACTCGTTAACAAGTTCTAGAGGACTATTTTGTTAACATATCATTTACGCTGGGAGAAGAAACTTTCCAAGAAGCATTCTTAAAAGAGACATTGCTGAACAAACAGAAGGATGCCACCTTATCAGGAAGTTCAGAACGAGACTGGTTCTGTGTATGATCAGGAACATAATTATCGGGAGCATTGACTCGAACGACGACTCGCTAGAAGACAAGGCTTAATTTGTTGCAGTGCTCGTCTAAATCATTGTGAAAACTGTCCCGACAGAAGAACAGGTATTTAGGTTGTGCACAATGAAGTACACAGTTGATTCACCTGGGAAAATATCGCACTCACGAATGCCGCAATGAACATTTTATGCTTCCAGACTGTGTTACCGCCATTTGTTTAACCCTTTGACTGGTCGAATTAACTCAGGATCAGAAAAATGGGCTGAAATTAGCTAGAACGAATATATTCGGGATAATGAAGTTGGCTGAACCTGACTGGAACGGATTCATTCAAGGTATCTTTAGCGGTCCCTAAGCCCCTCAAACGAGTGAGCTGCAAAAGATAACATTGGTGACGAACCTAAAAACAGATGGAGGAAAAGTCTGAATGCTATGATATCCTTGTCAGAGGGACTAGATCTTCCGAATGATGCCTTGGGTAATGGAGCAGAAAAATAAAAGACTGGAAGCGAACATTTTTCATCTATAGTATGTCTGTACTACTAAGATAAGAGTTAGGGGTATTGGGAAAAATGGTTTTGTCATGAAAACAAACAGCTTTTGTAAAACCAGGCAACTATGTGATTATTTCTGTTTGGGGAGGTGCCAATCTACGGCTCATTTGGGGAATTATTTGGTTACGTAGATCCGCCAGTTAAAGGGGTTAAGAGCATTTTTCGTGATAATGGTCAAGTGCTAGACAAAACTATTTTATCTGAACGCCTACATTAACAGTCGATTAGAGAATTCGGAGAAGCCGCGTGCTTATCATGAAAGTCCTTTGTATTCGACAGAAAACGTCGTTTGGTTCGCGTTATCACGGATGAAGATTATCCGTGCAATATTCTTTGAGATCACTGAGACAGAAGAACGTTATAAAGGCAGTTTTATCAGCTTTTCGCTCTACTGGATGTTGCGAACTGAGTGTTTCAGCAAGACGGGACCACCTGCCATGTTCTTGACACTGCGTGGTATTGTTTCAGGAATGTTTATGAGAACGTTGATGGCATTGGAATTCGTCAACCTCCTGATTTTTCCAATTTATTTCCACTGGATGTTTAGCAGTCTCAAAAAACGCGTAAAAAACATTAATGTGACCGAACGATGAGTGAAGTGCATAAACCCCATAGGAGAACTGGAAATGAAAGTTTCAGAGGCTACTAGCAACAGATGAAGGAACTCTTCAACGAGTGCCACAAAATATAGTAAAATCGGTTCTGCAGAAAGGAGAATAGAGGAAATTTCCCGCATTTACTACACAGCATGTGATGTACTACAGAGGTAAAGCGCATGTCGAGACGACAAATCTGCAGAGATACATTCCTTCCGTGTATCTTAGTTGAAAGAGCAACTTACTCCGGAACAAAGAGGCGCGGTATCGATCCCCGTCACGGACAAACTTGTGTTTTCACATACATTGGCGCCTTTAACGAAGTAAATCTCTCCGTTATTTTTGGTCCACGCCGGGGATCGAACCCAAGTCCACTTATTCCGGAACAAGTCGCTCTACCAACTGAGCTACGCAGATGTTCATTCTTGCTGCTATCTGCCTTTATGTCGTGTGCGACCTGCGGGGCAAGCACGTCACACGCCCGAACGTACACTATATTGACAAACATCACCGGACACCCATTCTAAAGCAAATTAACGTATCCGCTGCGTTGTTACGATGCGCGGTACAGCTGCAAACGGAATAAAAACAAGCCTGTAGCTGACCACGATCGTATCGCACTGTGAAATTGAGAGAAAATGTAGCGGCGGGATAGAATTGACTTTGAGAAAGGAAAGATTGTTGGGTGTCATATTAGCGGGTTGTCCATAAGACAAACCTAGAGGCGTTTAAACATACCCAAGTCAACTGTTTTAGATGTATTGAATAAGTGGAGGACGCATGGCGTGCCTGAAGCAGCAAAATATACCGGCAAACCAAAGAAAATCTGTGAGAGGACTTCGAGTCGAAGCCTCAGGAGCGTCGCTACAGCTAATCGACGGAGAACTGCACAAGACCTCAGAGTAAAGATGAGTACAAATGCTGGAACCTCGGTATGCACACGTACCATTCGCAGAGAACTTTATTCCATGGGTTATCGTGGTCGTGCGGCTGCTCATAAGCCTTTCATCTCCACTCGGAATGCTAGTAGTCATTTAGCATGGTATAAAGAACATTTATCGTGGACCGTAGATCAATGAAAACGGGTCCTATGGACTGATGAATCCAGATACACGATCCATCAGTCTGATGGCCGTGGGTGGGTATGGCGGCAGCCGGGGGAACGCTATTTACCACAGTGTACTGTTCCTACGGTCAAGTTTGGAGCTCGCAGCGTACTCATGAGGGGATGTTTTTTGTGGTATGGTCCCGGACCATTGGTTATCGTGGACAAACCTGTTAACCAGCACGTCTACCTTGATATTCTAGGCAATTATGCTCTACCAACTCTGTGGCAATATTATGGAACCAAGCCTTGTTGGTACCAGCAGGATAATGCACCAAGCCATAAAAAGCAAGGACAGTTTCGGCGTGGTTTCACGATGATTCCGTATCGTGTGCGGACTGGCCAACACAAAGCCTTGATCTTAATCCCATAGAGCACCTATGGGATGAATTAAAGAGCCGCATAAGAAGTTTGGAACCAAGGCCTACAACTAAGCAACAGTTAGCGGCAGTATTATGTACTGAATGGAAGCGTATACCTATCGCTGTGCCCCAAAACCTTGTCTAAGGCCAAAGGTGGACCGACACCGTACTAATGTATGTCAATAAATGCTATGTTGTGTTTCTTTTCTAGGTGTCCGGTGACTTTTGTCAAAATAGTGTATATATGAATGTACTGGCCGTTAGGTTCTTTGTAAAATATGTGATGTTTTTCCCACACATGGTATAGAATTAATGAAAATTCATTCTTCGCTTCAAAAAAAAAATTAGGAGGTAGATGATGTGACGTACTACGGAGGTAAAGCACAAGACAACAAATGTGCAGCGCTATATTCCTTCCGTGAAGCTTAGTTAGGAGATGTGAGGAGGGGGGGGGGTTCGATCCCGTTCACAGACAAACTTGTGTTTTCTCAAGCATCTTTGGGTTTATATTGTATGTTGTATTTTTTTCGTATTTTCTTGTTATTATAATAAACATTATGACGAATTCAAATGTGCTTGAATCTTAAAACTTACGAGCTGGTTTCGTATTAAAAATAATGAAATATCAAGAGCGCATGAAAAGTATTCCAAAAATATTGCCCAAAGTTTAATTTGTTATAAAAAAAACGGAAAATAAAGAAAACACGTTTTCCTGTTCGAAGGAATACAGATCTGCAAAAGATTTTCCGTTTTGTCTTTGAAAATGCTTCAGGATAAAATGCACTGAGGTACCCATCACGGGAGCGATTCGACAGGGCAGAGGTGCCGCAACATCAGAAAGTGCAGAAAGAAGACTTGGTCAACATGGCTGTCTTCTTTCATCTCACTGAAAGATAAATCTTACGTCGAATGGGCAAAACCCAAGCGAGCTATTGCTTCCTTGAAATAGCCAGTTGCGTCTTGAGTTCAGTTGCAACAAAAAACGAATACCATTTTAGGCTTCTGATGCTTTTTTTCAGGCATATTCAGCATTTTTCATGTATAATAATTTAGCGTATTGCCTGTTCCTGTGAGTTATTTACTTCCCGTTGAGGGTCCCCATCTTTATTTTATATTCCTTTCTTTGATTTAGTCGACAGCTTTTTCCGGTCCCATTCATTATTTCACGAAATTTCGTTAGAAAGCTCCACGATGTAGTCAGCTTTACAAACAGAATCCCCTCGCCCGTCTTTCCGTATACTGCATTCCGCCAGCTCCTTTGTCGGAATCTATTTTCAATAAAACAGATTCTAAGGAATAATAAATACTGGTCTCAAGTTACATGGTTTCGTTTTATAGCGGTCATTCTAATGAAATTTGCCTTACCAAAATTTTTATACTAGCTGCGTAAACTAATTTATCATTATCAAATTAAATTTGTATTCGCCCTTTAAGGAAGAAAAATGGCCAAAAGATTTGAAATGATATGCTCCTCAAACGAAAGAAGAGACTTCCAGTTCAGAACGCTTTACAACAGTATTTTGAAATACGTGGGACTACTAATAAAAATTCCGAGACTACGGACACGATGTTTTCAAAAGTGTTACGTCGCTGGCGGCCTCCCGAAATCAGTTTCGATACGCCACGCACAGGATGAAACCGCAACGGTCGGGTTCGACAACTGTATTAGGAGGTAGTAAAGAAGACAATGAAAACATAAAAATTTCCTCTAGAGAGCATTAAGCAAAAAAAATGGCAGCAACATTTAACAACTAAAAATACAACAGTTGGATTATAAAGATACCGCAAAATTGTGTTGAATGAAAAATTAATAACTCATAGATATATCAAACTATCGGACTGTTCCACGCTGAAGAGTTCTCCAAGCAAATAATTTCCTTGGTATCCAGGCAATAATTTAGGATCTGAAAATATTTCCTTTAAATCATTAAACAACTCAGTCGTATCTGGCATAAATGGTCTTTACCTTACATATCGCGAAAGTGTAATCCACTTACGTTTCTGTTATTCTACAGCACACACACACACACACACACATACAACGACGCCCATCATAAAATACGAGTGTCTCTTTCCTCTGTCACAAGAACGGTTTTTCGACCCATTGTTTTCTTTTTAGATGCACACACGATGTCATCTCGTGACTCACGCTCAACTCCCACACTCTAAGAAAAACTCTAATGGATTCTTTTGTAAACATAGATCTAAGTTAGCTGCTTGCATAGTTTTCCCAAGGTAAGAGAAAAGATTGGTGCCAAAACCCAGCATTCTCACAGCTGTAACGCTTGGCTTCTAAAAGACACCTTATTTACCAAATCACCAGCAATTTTTTTTTTTTTTTTTTGATTGGAGGTTTAACGACCACCGTGAGCAACTCAATGGGCTATAAGCAGTCGCCCGTCCCTAATTTAGGGTCACTGGTTCCAGGGAAGGGAGAGAGCCAGTGCCGTAAGACAAACACAACATCCATGCCTCACCGGGATTCGAACCCGGACCCCTTACGGACGAATGATCAGAGGCCATCGCTTAGACCACTGCGCCACCGGGGTGGCACAGTCATGGTTCAGCGCACCACATCATCTATGATGGGCTCCAGTTCAACAAAGTGCTTGCAAGGTGGGTGCCACGCCAGCTGACTCCAGAATTGGAACAGCGTCGTGTTGATGCCTGTCAAGAACTTTTGCGCGACTTTGTAGCAGAAGGTAATGGCTTCCTACAAAGAACTGTTACTGGAGATGAAACCTGGGTTCTTTATTTATTTATTTATTTGATTGGAGGTTTAGCTACCACCGTGAGCAACTCAATGGGCTATAAGCAGTCGCCCGTCCCTAATTTAGGGTCACTGGCTCTAGGGAAGGGAGAGAGCCAGTGCCGTAAGACAAACACAACATCCATGCCTCACCGGGATTCGAACCCGGACCCCGTTCGGACGAATGATCAGAGACCATCGCTTAGACTACTGCGCCACCGGGGCGGCGAAACCTGGGTTCACTATCATCGGCCAGAAACCAAGACAGTGAGCAAGGAATGGCGTCGTCCCTCCTCACCAAAACCGAAGAAGACGTTCCTCGCGCAGCCAATTGCAGGGAAGGTTATTCCGACTCTTTTGGGATGAAAGAGGTGTAATTCTGGAGCACTACATGCCCAGGAGCAACACCATAACCACTGACACGTATCTTATCAGGAATAATTTTCGGCCTGCCATTAAATCCAAACGTCATGGACTTCTGAGTTCTAGTGTCTTGTTGCAACATGACGACGCTCGACCCCATACTGTCCGTACAACGGTTGAAACCTTACAAGACCTACACTGCGAGTATTTTCTACATCCGCCGTATTCGCCAGATCTTGCCCCAAGTGATTACAAGTGATTATCTTTGGACCACTCAAAAATGCAAAGGGAAGGAAGACTTTCAGGTCCGATAAAGAGGCGCAGCAGTTGGTGTATGCGAGCGAAAGATTTTTTTTTCTACAGGAATCTATATACTTTGTAAGCGCTGAAGGACTTGTATATTGCACAAAATGTAGATTACATTGAAAAACAATACCACTTTTGCTCCATAAATTGTGAGAAAAAAATTATTTAAGGTTTTCCTTTGACTCTTCCTAGCATATGGAAGAAAATGTATTTTGAATTCGATATCATGTGTATTTACGTCTTCTAGCGGCTAAGTTGTGCATCGGAAAAAAGCCGGAATGCAAAAATAATCATTCTCACATTTCAAGTTTCCTATTGCGAAAAGAATTTTTCAAATCGTACTAATAGTTGCAACGGACGGATAGACAAAGTTATAACATGAGCACGATTCTCTTTTTACAAAAGACGTGCTAAAACAACTAACTTTGGGTAACAATTTCCTTTTCATCATTATGAAAACAGATCGAGTAGTAATATGTTAGTCAAAACACGTACTAAAAAGACGCATATGCACCCTACGAAGAACAGTCTGTTCGCATGCGCGCCATAAATCGTAAATTTCCAGTACTAACATGATTGTGAAAATTTTGTTGAAAGTGTGTCACCAGCACGAGAAGTGTTTTTTATATCTATATTGGTTGCCCGTGGTATTCCTATGACGGGAACAGTACTTTGCGAAATACTTTAAGTACTGATTTTCTTAATATTCACACCGGAGTAATAGTACTTTATATGAAGGCCGACGATAGTATGGAACGCAGATTTTTTTTTTTTTTTTATATTTATTCGTTTGTTGAATATTGTACGTAATCTGACATTCGTTAAAACTGACATGAACTCAGAAAATATGGGAATCTAAATCTTCGGTTGATGTTTGAAAGGTTAAGATTTTATAACCAATCTGCATTGTTTATCGAAAGCACATTAATATTTCATAAATAAATTTGGAAGTACTACTTACTGTATCTCCCCACACTTTTGCTTGAATTTCGGAATTTAAAAAACGAATAGGTTTTGATTCAATGTATAATGCTATTTTTTTTATTGGAGGTTTAACTACCACCGTGAGCAACTCAATGTGCTATAAGCAGTCGCCCGTCCCTAATTTAAGGTAACTGGTTCCAGGGAAGGGAGAGAGCCAGTGCGGTAAGACAAACACAACATCCATGCCTCACCGGGATTCGAACTCGGACCCTTTTCGGACGAATGATCAGAGGCCATCGCTTAGACCACTGCGCCGCCGGGGCGCCTTTTTATATTTGCAGAGATGGTTCAAAGTTGTCTTGCACTTTCATCTTCAAAGGAAACGAATAGGAATACAGTTACCAAACTCTATGGGTTCTTCTCTTTAGGTACTCTCCCTCAACATTAGTTCCCGTGGATTACTGTATTCCAACCATGTAGAAGAATTTGACATGCTGTCGTACCATTGAAGAACTCCCGCAACTGTTCATCTGTAATCAATTTCATTATTCCTAAATGCTCCATAAGTGGACCCAAAAGATAGAAATTACTTGGAGCCAAGTCAGGACTCTAGAGGGAAATGGCTAACAGACCTTTGATCCTACAGCCAATGGCTCAAGCTGTCGTTATCACGTGAGCCATGTGTAGCCTAGTGCTATGACGAAACAAAAGGACCTCTTTAGACAATCTTCATACGGACTGTAGGCCGAAGCTTCTCTTTTACGAGGGTAACGTATTACTGCGCACTCATTGTTGCTCCCCGTGCGAGAAAGTCAACCAGGAATACCCCGTCTGCATCCCAAAATACAGTAACAATTCATTATATTCCCTATTAGACAGCACGGCCTTCAATTTCTTGTGCGATCGAGAACCCCTGTGATGCCATTCCCAGCTGGATCGCTTGGTTTCAGGAGTAACCCAAGTCTCTTCAGTGGTCACTTGGACGATTTTCTCGCATGGGAAGTAACAATGGTCTCTGGTCTCGTCTGCAGGAACGAATCTTCCACAGACTTAAAAAGACTATGCACATGGCGAGACATGTAACGACTTCTAATCGAAAGCCTTTGGTATCCAACATGCACACACTCTTCTGGACAGCAGGTGCTCATGGATGATTTTTTTCCACATATAATCAACACTGATGTTGACTATTGTAGCTATGTCACGTACAGTTTCCAAAATATCCCGTTGCACACGATCAATATTCACTTCGGTCACAACAGTTGCCGACACATGTCCATGCGGTTCACTTGCTGTTTCTTCTTGGCCCTCGGACTTGTTGCATCATTTGTAGACACTTGTCTTTGATAATTTTATCCCTATATTGTATTTGCAATCTTCGTAAAATTTCAGCTGATTTTACCGATATCGTTGTGAGAAATTTCATAATACAACGTTGTTCCACACTCGCTGACACTTCTGCAGACTCCATGCTTCCCAAAATACACCTGCGCCGTGAGGACGAAAGAACAACTAGGGTGAAGAGGCAGCTGACACGACCTTACGGATATGGAGGAAAACAATAAAACATCCAAACCAACCTTAAACCACTCTCGCACAAGGCCTCTTATGAGTGTAAACAAATGAGCCAATTTAAGTTTTTTTTATGTATTATTTTTTATCCAATACACCACTACATTATCTACATAGCACGCAACTCTTATGAGTCCAAAATCTTCTTTAACGGCCTAAATACGAATACTCAATATTTGCCTAGCTTTCGCATTACGCTGGGAGGATTCGTCTAGGTTTAATTCTTACAGCTTAGAACGGCTACAGACAACGCTGAAACACATCAAACATTTTTTATACTTTGGATTTACGTAAAAGTCCGTGGTTGAGATACCATGGGACACTATTGGTTATTTCTTTGGCATTTGTACAAAAGATTTCTCCAGGCATCTGACAGATCCAAAGACATGTATTCGTTGCACGGGGGAGTTATGATCTCAACACTTTCCCGCATTGGTGTGCCAATGTAGTTTGTGTAAGGTGATAGTCTTTTCTTCGTGTTCCATAATCGGGTTGCTTGGTTTGACTTCCCTGTGTAGAGCGGTTGCAGTATTTTTTCATTTTAGACGTCTCTCTTATGTTCATGCTCCTTACTAGAAAGTATCTAAAGTATATCTTTTTTCCGCCCAAGTAGAAGTATCTAAAGTATCGTTTTTCAGCCCTATGTAGAAAGTATCTAAAGTATTTTTTTCAGCCCTATGTAAGTATATAAAGTATATCTTTTTCAGCCAAAGTGAAAATATTTAAAGTATCTTTTTTCAGCACTATGTAGAAAGTGTCTAAAGTATCTTTTTTCAGCACTATGTAGAAAGTGTCTAAAGTATCTTTTTTCAGCCCTATGTAGAAAGTGTCTTTTTTCAGCCCTATGTACGACTCTGTGCTGCCGTCTGGATAGATTAGGGGGTATATTGTAAATTCCCACTGAGCGTTCTTTGTTTCTTGGTGCTTTGCTTGCTGGCACAGTGCCGTACGTAAAAGTAGGAAATTTAATTGCGATATTTATTCCATACTTTTTGATGAGGTTTTCCAACCTGAAACTGAATTTGGGAAATATGTTATGAACACACAATACTTTAAACTGCTGTTATTTGGGATATTAGGAGTCCTGGGTATAGGCGCTTCTAACCTTCGTAAAATGGAATCTAATGTGTGTCTAAGTAAACCCAGCTGAAAGTTCCTTGTCGATTATATTTTCAAGTTCTTTATTTCTGGCTTCTATGATAGAAAAATTAACAAACGCTCTTCTAAACCGTGCTCTGAAAACAGCCGTTTTGGACAACTTTGAGTAGGAGGACCTGGAGAATTATGTTGGGGACATACGGTGGTTTGTAGACATCTCCGTATGAAGTCAGCCATTTTCTTTCCTAGTAAGAAGAAAGTTCAAGAAACGTAATGTTCTTGTTCGCACGTAAAACTGATTGATTTGTAGAAGGAGTTTATTTCCTAGTAGAAAATCTTTAAGCTTTGCTCTCCGTGTTTAGCCTGGTTCAGATATGTGTCATCCACATATCTGAACCAGGCTTTAAGCTTTGCTCTCCGTGTTTAGCCTGGTTCAGATATGTGTCATCCACATATCTGAACCAGGCTTTACTTTGCTCTCCGTGTTTTGCCTGGTTCAGATATGTGTCATCCACATATCTGAACCAGGCTTTAGGATTTAAGACACAGTTTGAAAACACCTTGTCCTCTATCGGCCGTAATATCTTTTGCTAGGAATCCGGAGATCGGTGAACTCATGGGCGCTCCTCTGATCTCTTTATAAATTATTTCTTCAATAAAATAGTGTTTGTATTTGTGACATTTAAAGAAGATTTTATACTCATATGAATATTATTTTTAGTTTGAAACTAAACGTAAAAGAAAAAAAAGATAAGTAATTTCTTTAAAGGTATTGCGCGTGTAAGAATAAATAGATTTAGCAACTCTTACTCCCAGAAATAAGATTCACAATTTGTAAAATCGTAAAACGTAATTTTCATTAGTCGTCTCCTTTAAATACGGAAGAAGTATTTGAGGAGAAAATTCAATAATAGTATTCAGAGTCATCGCATGAATAAAAGATGAAAAAAACATCGTAGAAATTGTGGAATGCTAAGCAATCGGAAGGGACGTGCAATCTGTTGAGCCAAAATTTTAAAACTCATTCTGTGGTTCGTGTTTGCAAATTAATGTTACATGAAATTTAAGGAGACCACAGACGCAAGGGCAGTTTTCGCAATCTGGAAACACATCGCCTCGGCATGTAGATCAGAGGAGATGAGCATCAAGTGGCTATTCGTCTGACAATAAAAGCTCGAAAGGCGAGGCTAATAATGCTGGCATTTGAAAAAACATGGTTAAATACTTTCCATCCCTCGCTCCGTTGAGCAGGCTAAGCAAACATCCTCCAAGCGAAACGAAGCAGCCTTGTCGTTTCGGGGGACAGCAGGGAAGCGCAACGAGCGCAGAATGTTATTCGTGGTAATTACCACAGTTTGCTTAAATTGTCTTCCATTCGTACACGTCTAGAAACAAGAAAAGCTGCAATTTAATGCAAACAAACTCACTTCCTTTTCCCTGAAGTTCGTAAATTTTTCCACGTTCTGAGACCAAAACCATTTGTTTTATCTCAAGCGGCGTTCAGTGTGCTCTTGAGAGATAGCCAGTGATTATTTGATTTTGGAGAAATTTCCTTAAACAAATCGCATTTTAAGAAGTTCACTGTCTCTTCTACTCCGCTGCTGTAAAGCCAGTTTTTACTTGCGTCATGAGACAGCGCCTTTTGTATCGTCTAAGGATGTTACAAAATTTACAGCATGGTATTTAAAGAAAGGGTATCTGAAATTACTTATTTCTTATTTAACTACCTTTGCTCTCTTAAACAGTTGCGCGTTTTACTTTCATTGGTCTTTATTAAGGTGCTCCTCTTAACAACAGTTTTTTTTTTTTTTGCAATGCCATCTGGGTTCAAAATTTAGAGAACTGAATAAACGTGATAGTTAATTGGTTGCTTTGGTTTTTAAGGCCTAAAAAACAAGTTTGAAAGCCAGCTACAAGATACAAAGTTTTCAACACAAATCCATACTGTTTATATTGAATAATAAGCTGTGTGGTGTTTTGATGTAGTTTCTAAACGTTTTAGATTCTCGGATGTCGAAACACCATTAAATGTCAACACAACACTTACACAATTAGAATCGGTCTAAGGATAGCGCACTTGGATAAGTCGCTATTCTGTGTGTGGGAGGCAGACGTTTTTGACCGGTGTTCGAATCCTAATCCTGCCGGCCATCTACAATCGTGGCCAAAAGTCTTGCACCACTTGACCGAAAGTTAATTTTTGATGTTTGAAGTCAACTTATACAGCGGAATACATATTATACATCATTTTAAAGGAAATGTTATGATGAATTCAAATATTTTACAGAATATTATTGCCAGTAATAGAAGTGAAGTTACAAGCAAAAATGTGCAAGTGAGGAAACACAAATTCAGTTCTGAAAAAGCGTTCATACCCCTCGAAACCACAATGGCTTTCTTCGGCGTCCGTTAGTGAGATATGAAAGAATGTGGAATCGTCTGCCGACTTAGAAAGAAGAACGCTGTAGTCAGTTGAAGGAAGGTTATGCAAAATTCCTGGTGATATTTGAATTTCGCAATGTTAAAGACCCGAAAATTGGTTCTGCCACTTGAAACCAGGACAAAAATGTTTACTTTGCATCAACTTGGACTCAGTAGTCGTAAAATTGCTGTTAAATGTGGCTGTGATCATTCCACTATCTTGCGCACCATTAAAAGAGTTGCAGAAACTGGATGTGTAGGAAACATAAAAAGAACAGGTCGACCAAGGCTTTGTACTGAACGTGATGATCGGATGTTGATTCGTCGTTCCTTAAAATAAAGGTTTAAAACAGCCACTGATTTAAGAAATGAGTGGGATAATGAAGTATTCATTATTGCATATGTACGTACAGTTCGTCGTAGGCTACAAGAAAATGGACTGACTACACGGAAAGCTGCACGAAAACCTTTCCTTACTGAACAACAAAAGATTTGCTTGGGCCAAGGCACAAAAGAATTGTACTGTTGATGAATGGAAAAATGCTATTTTCAGTAATGAAACAACTGTTACTATTTCTTCTAATAATGGAAATAATTATGTATTTACTATTTCTTCTAATAAGGGAAATAATTATGTACGTCATCGGGATGGTGAAAGACATAAGGCATGCTGCACCCAGCCAACTATCAAGTACCTACATTCGGTGATGTTATGGTACTGTATTTCAGCGAGTAGTATTGGCCGTCTGCACATTGTTGATGGCACATTGAATGCATCAAAATATGATATGGGGATATTTTGGAGTCCAAACTGCTACCATCTGCACAAGACATGGGTTTGCGGAATTTTATCTTTCAGTACAATAACGCGCCATGTCATCGGTCAAAGCTGGTTGACGAGTGATTTAATCGAAAATTTATAAGAAAACTTCAGAGGCCGGCACAGTCACCGGATCTTAATCGCATAGAGAATCTGTGGGTGGGATTGAAGCAAAAGATCCGTCAGCAAGGACCCTCATCTAAAACAGCATTGAGTCTGTAAGGGCCGTATGGCACCGTGTTATCACCAATGGACAGAACTAGAGAAGCTCATTAGTTCCATGCCGAGAAGATGCACTTCGTTACTAAGAAACCGTGGTTATCCAATTAAATATTAAAGCGTATTTATTAAATTACATTATTAAGTTTCAATAATGTACTGTACAGTAATTTTGCGTTAAATGCATTGTACACTAATTTCCCAAATTCCACTATATTTTGCTTTTTATGACTAGATGCTGTACTTTTGCTTGTAACTTCACTTATATTACCAATAATAACATTCTGTAATATTTGAATTCAGCATAATATTTCCTTTAAAATGATGTTATAATATGTATTCCTGACTTTACCATTACGCTGTATAAGTTGACTTCAAACATCAAAAATTGACTTTTGATCTACTGATGCAGGAGTTTTGGTCACGACTGTAATTCTGAGTTGGTTTTTTTTTTTCTGAGTTTTCCACAGACTCCTTGTATTAAGGGCAGAGTTGGGAACGGGTCAAAAGTTTTATACCCGGACATCACGTAACTGGCCCCGACCCGGACAAATCTGCTCGCATTTTAAGACGCGGACAAATTATATATCACCATCATCATCATTGTCAACCATTATCAATCCACTGCTGGACGAAGGTCTCCCCAAGTTTCCTCCACAACGGTCTGTCTTGTGCCAGTCTCCTCCATGTCACTGCCGCATACTTTCGAATTTCATCCACCCATCTTCCATGTGGTCTTCTTCTGGGTCTTTTCCTGTCCCTTGGAATCCAATCTAAAATTTCGGCTGTCCATCGATGGTCTGTCATTCTGGCAGTATGTCCAGCCCATTGCCATTTCAGGAATTTTACTCTGATCATGATGTCTTCCACTCTTGTCATTTTTCGGATCCACGAGTTCCTCTTCTTATCTCTCCTGGTTACACCAAGCATGCACCTCTCCATGCCTCTTTGAGTTGTCTTTGTATGTATGTATGTATGTATGTATGTATATATATACTAAAGAGCAAAGCCGAAAACATAAGAAAAACTTTAGAATTTAAAACGAAAGTTGCAAAATAACCTGAAGATCAAAACGCGCAACGCAGCAGTTATGAAAATTCAGAATTTACATTCTATTAAGAAGAGACTGAAGCAAAATAAATTTTTGACTCATACCAAGTACAACATAGAAAAAAGGTTATGTATTGACCGGTGTGAGTAAAAAGAGAAAAAAATAGAACTGAATGTAGAAAATGTCGAGAATACTGAGCCTTGGCTTTATCAAGGACCAGCAAAACCTCTGCATTTTCTCACTTCCACAAAGACCTATTTGGAAATGGGTTTCTGCAAAGTCATAGATGCAAGAAATAAGCCCACCAAAAATTTTTTTTTTTTAAATATATATATGTCATGACCTCCGCAGAGTTGTATGACCAAGCTTTAGTTAACAATTTAGCTTGCATCCATAACGTTCCTGGCCCGACCCATGCTCTTCATCTGTTACTATTAAACAGAAAGAAGATGATTATAGAAAACTCAAGTTGTAAGAGTGACATAATGAATCAGAAATAATGTTCAGCAATAACAAATTGCCAAGTTCGCCTGAGAGAGAATTTAAACCTGAATAGCAATGCAAAAGTATTACAAATTCTTAACATTGCAATAAAAAAGGAAATATTAATTTTTTTCTAAAGCACAGATTCTTGAAAGAAAACTGGATTATAAAAACCTCCTACTCCACAACTTCTGACAACACAAAAACGAGAATAAAATAAAGACAATAATAAACTGAAGAAATGCTTTGTGAAGGTTATGTGACATAAACAATTAGTTGCAATATGTACAGAGTATTTCAGAAGTGCTTTAAGTGCGTAATTAAGTAGTTATTAAGACCTTAACTACATTGAAAACACAGCGCAGACTACAAGAACAATGAAACGGCCGGCTGCTTGGCCTTAGTTCCCTAAAAAACGCGCAAAGATACCAAGAAAAGAAAGAGTTAAAATCCGCAAAAAAGTTAATAGACTTGCTAGTGCCTAAATGCTTAAAAGCAAAAAAAAAGAAAAAATGTTCAAGAAGTTCAAATATTGAACCTGGAAAACCTAAAACCCAAAGACAATGAAGAGAGCTTACCTCTTATGCAACTTAACTTCTTCCACCCTTGAGGAAACATGGCCGACCTTTCAACCTAAACTTCCAAACACCCCTGCCACTCCCTAGTCGCTGGGGGGCAGTGTGGATGGGGCTGAAGGCCTCCACATACTGAAAAAATCCTACTCGCGGAGATTTTAACTAGAGAAAAAAATATAATTAAGATTGTGGACCTGTATGATCAGAAAGAGCAGAATTAACTCTCCAGAAAACATGAGAAATATTATGAAATACACAAGTAGTGTATTTAATAATCTTTGCATGTATTTAATCACCTTAGTGAGCTTCTGTAGACTATTCAGAATCCTATTAACTTTAATGTTAGTTTTACTATTTTTAGTATAGCTATTCTAGTGAGTGAATAACTAGTTTTCTTTTATATTTATTTTTATTTTATTTTATAAACAGATTTTTAAGTAGTTTTTTTTTTGTGATTTTGTCTATATTATTTATTTTTTATTTTTAATAGGACCTTCTTATCCATAGCACTAAGGTTCCTTTTTGTAGTTAATATCATCCTCAAGCCAACTTCCAAAAGGCTTTCATTGGTCAGAATCATATTATTAACTGTGTAGAAAATTAAAGCAGATCTGCTAACCTTACTCTATTATTCAGAATAATTTTTCTTAAAGTTCTTTTGATGAAAGAAGTAGGAATTTTGTTCTCTAGAAAACTGTCTAATAGTATATTAATGTGGTAATTGAAGTCCAAATTGTTGCTGCAAATTCTTAAAATTCTAAGCACCTGAGAAATTAGTACATTCTCAATTACTTTGGTGGATATGTTATTATTCCAGTGTAGATATTTAATTACTTTGAAAGGAAAATTAACTCTTTTATCAAAGAGGCTAATAGATGGGTTACCTCTGTTAAGTTTAATGCTTAAGTCTAGGAACTCAAGTTCCTGATTACTGTGGTTGGTTTTACATAAGAGAGCTAGGATAGATATTATCAAAATCACTCTCTATAATTTCTGAATTATTTATACACAGCAGATCGTCAATATATCTAAATGTGTAAAGGTAGTTATCGGAGCAAGTGGAGTGATTTTTAATGAATTTATATTCCTTAAAGAACAGGAATAGATTTGCAATACACGTGGATGTTGACGTTCCCATAGAAATACCGTTTACTTGCTTATAGAGAGTATTATTATGTAAGATATGGTTATTTTTTATGCAGCAAATGAGATAAGAGTTCCAGGCTCCTACATTAACAAATTGGTTAAGTTTAAATTCTGCATACAGCTCTTTAAAGGTAGTGATTATATCTGATAGAGGCAGATTAGTATATAGGTTCTCAAAATCATAACTATTAATATCTAAGGGATTTACTTCGAGTATAGTGGAAATTACTTCTGTATTATTATTAATTATCCAAAAATCTCTGTACTTCAAATTAGTACAGTTACTAATGTGTTTCAAAACCTTCTTCAAGATTTCTTCAAAAGCTAGATCAATTTTCTTTATGGCCCCTGACTCCACTAGCTATGAATCTGAACTTCACTGGATCTCTATGAAACTTAACAGTTGCAAAAAGAAATGGAAATTCAGGCTCATATCTTCTTATTTGTGGAATTTTAAGTTTCTTGAAGAATGCCTTAAAACGATTTTCCAACTGCTTGGTAGAATAACTTACGGGCTCGTAGATTACTCTATTATTCAGTTCCATAGATAACAATTCAAAATAGAACTTCTTACAGATAATGGCAAAATTATTGCTAGCTTTATCCGTAGTGGTAATAATAAATAGGTCTTGTAGTTTGGAGAGTGACCTTTTAGCATCTCCAGAGAAAAATAGATTTCTATCAAAACAAAAATCAAGACCTGCCAACTCATTAGTGAAGCCATTGATTACATTATATTCCCATTCTGCGAAGGCCTCAATAGGCTGATTGTATGTTAAACTGGTTTTTATAATGTACCTATTAACATCTTGAGTGAAGCTCTCAAGAATCCTCTCTTTGGAGATTTGGAAGGAAGGTCTAAATTTAGAACCATACTCTAATAAATTCCTAAGCTTGTCATTTTCAACAAAACTCAAGTTTCCAGTGATAATATGCTTGTAATTCTTATCATAGTGAACTGTTTCTTTATGTTCATCACAAGAACATGTAGTAACTGCAGGTATGGAACTCGAAGAATTAAGTTTGTAGTTTTTAACTATTGACCCTAAGGTCTTAACATATTTAAAACTTACAATAGACTGGTGCCTGTGGATGTGAAAAAAAATTGCATTATTGTAGAACAGCTTCCTAACATTGAGATGACAATTCCTGGTAGACTCAACGCCGAGACCTACTGCGCCATTTTGGATGACCATACGCTTCTTACGTTGTGGCAGTTTTACGGGGTGGACCCATGTTACTTTCAGGATGACAATGCCACCTGTCACGTTGCGAGGTCCACCATGGCTTGGTATGGTGGCAATGGGGTTAATCGAATGGACTGGCCTGCGCAGAGCCCGGACCTTAACCCTATCGAGCACCTCTGGGACGAGTTGGAGTGTCGACTTAAGGGCTGCCCCCACCGTCCGAAATTGGTGAAGGAACTGACATGTCTTCTCCAAGCAGAGTGGAAGAAAATATCGTAGGCGTCGTACAACGCCTGGTTGAGAGTATGCCCCGGAGAGTCGCAGCTGTAATCGCCGCTCGTGGAGGTGAAGGTGAATAAACTTCGTTTTCCTTTGCTATCACAGGTGTCCAATTACTTGTTCGTAGATAATGTATATATATATCCAAAACCAGAGTTAAAGACAAAATTTAAAAACACAATTTTTTTTTTAACTTACATGCAGCAGTGACGAAAAATCAGAACAATCTAACTACAAAGCAGAGACTGAAACAAAAAGTTTTTTAACGATGACAAAAATTACAAATTGAAACTCAAAACCCAACAGGCAAGAGAAAAAAATAATAAAAAATAACAAAACCAGAATGCAGAAAGTGTCGAGAATGCCGAGCCTTGGCTTTATTTATCAAGGACCAGCAACACACTGCATTTTCTCACTTCCACAAAGACCTAGTTGAAAATGGGTTTCTCCAAAGCCAAGTGTAAGTCCCCCCACCAAAAATTTTTATTTTACATAACCGCCCTCAAAGGTGCGGAAAAAAATAATTTAGCAAAAGTTTTAGCATACATCTATCACTTTCCTGGTCCAACCCATACTCATTATCTCCCACAAAAAACAGAAAAACGTTGTCAATAAACTCACAAAAAATGTGAGAAGGCTTAAACAACCAGCAGAAAAATGTAGTTTTAGCACGTGGTTAAGCAACCAAACCGCCCAAGTGAAGTTACAAACGTGAACCAAAGAATAAAATTCTCAACAATTTGTTTTTTTAGAAATATGGAAACTATTTGTATCGGACCTTTAGCATGATAACATTTCGTTTCAGTGAATATTATGTACTATCTGGATTAGAACATTTCTTTAAGGATGTTGCAGGTGATACTATTTGAAGAAATTTACTTAATTTTGAGCAACTAAATTATTAGAAAATGGACTCTATATGAGGTTTTTTATAACCTAAGTAAATGCAAAAAATCTCTCCCTTTCTGGAAGTAATTATGGACATAAATAATAAAACTTTTAATTAATGTCTTAGAAATACTTGCATGTCTCGCGAAACGCAAAATTCATTTATCCACATGGCAAGTGTTAGCTTAATTTCATCAGAAACTATTTCCTACAGGATATTTTTTTCCATGACATTCAGAAATAATATATCATTTTTTTAAACAAGCCTTTGAACTATGCTCCTCAATTAAAAACTCTCATTAACCCGCCGGTGGTTGAATTCATTTATATATTTAAAAAAATTATTCCATGGTTTTTGTTCATCCTCTTCGTATTTATTGTTCGTTGATTAGAAATGACTCACGGATTTGAATGATTGCTGTGTCGCGGCAAAAATAATTAATTTTACGGTTTAATTTAATTATTGCGTCATGCGCTGTGTTGAAGTTCTCAACCTTATTAGAAGAAGAGCGTATCACAAATCGCCGTTCGTATTTTCAAAGGATTTACAGTTTCGATTGTTTGCGATGATTCGAATGAATTGATCAAAGACTTCGTTGACGTCAGTCATTACGATTGCGCTTCATCGGGATTTCTGAGTGCTTTGTCTGCAATAAATTACTAAATGCTTTTAGAGGCATTTTTTAAAAGAAAGCTTAGCACTTTCCCTTTCAGAAGCAAAAACTAACTTTTGTTTTTGTTTCTCTTTTGCTGTCCACATTATAATAACCAGTGCTTTTTCTTCTGGAGAAAAAGGTTCCAGAACATTTAAACGCAAGTTGTTATAAAGGCTAGACCTCATCAAAAATAACTCAGTTTCTTCAACACTGTTCTTTGAGCTTCACCATTGTTGCATGGCAGAAACTGCAAAAAGACCTAAGCACATATACGTATTCTTTATTTCAACGACTACAGTCTTGTGACGTTCATATATAGATTAAGATAATACAACGTAGTTGTCACAAATGTTTTTTTTTTTTTTTTTTTTCTCAAGCCGACCATGGTTTCGCTCGGTATTGACCTAGCTTCAACCTCCAAACTTGATAGTTTGGAAGCTTTCCATATATATCAGAAGTCTTCGCAACTTGTTAATGACATGGCATCCACTCCATTTCTATCCAGTGCGTGGAAGCATCTAACCAAAACACGTGACTGTAAACATCATTTATGATGTCATATACAATTTGAATATTTACGTGCCATTCGTCCTGATGAAGCTAGGTGAATACCCAGCGAAACCGTGGTCGGCTTGAGAAATAAAAAAATAAACATTTGTGACAACTACGTTGTATTATCTTAAGCTATACATATACGTATGTCTGAACGTTTGAAAGTTTGTCCTATTTTTGTTGGCGACTCCGGGTACTTGCCTGTTTTAATTGTTGAACCTATGCCTCAAACAATATACTTTTTTCTTTTGTTGCTGTAATGTTCATGTTCATTCTTGTAATGTTTATTGTTTCACAGTAAATAGTAACACTGTACTAGTGATCCGATTTATTGGCGTAGGAAGTAGACACATTAACGTTCCCAAGCTTTCTCACATCAACCAGATGGCTTTTTCAAGGAAGTTAGACAGAAACTGCAACTGAAAAATAGAACGCATTAACAAATTTGAACGCGGAAACATGACTTGACAACAATAGATACGACGTAATATTCATTTAAAGATACATGTATGACGCATCACGTTTGTTGCACACGCGGTATCCTGGTAGGCAGAAGGCTTTACTTGAATTGGTTCCTAAGTTCGTGGCAACTCGAGTGGCATGCAATCATTGCAAGTATCGCTGTTGGTAAAGATCTCCAAGGTATCCCAAATAGCTGTACCTTTAGGGGTAGAGTAGGTAGCTAATTTCTTTATATCGTCCCACATAGGAGCAGCGGATTTGAATTTCACTTCTTTGAATAGTGCCGTGGCTAATTTACCGTATTGTGTCTCTTATGTTCTTTGACTCTGATTCCAAACGAACGCTTGGTCATTCCAATGTAGTAACGTTTAGAGCCGTCCGGATATTGTAGGGGGATCGCATAAACACCTGCTTCGCAGGAGAGAGGTGGTTTTTCACTACTTCCCTTTAGCATAGTATATAAAGATGCAGGAGACCTTATGCTGACGCCGTAGTTCATCTCCTTCACGGCGTTTTTGAGTTTGTAAGACGCATTTGGTATGTAGGTAATTGAGCCTAAATAACGTATGATAGCTGTTTTGTATTCTGCGGGACAGAAAGTTGCTGCGGAGCATCAGGTTTGGTACGGACGTGGGTTTGTAGTAGACTTATGTACCGAGGCGGTTGTCAGGCGATTTTCTCAATAGAACATCCAAGAATGGTAAAGCGTTGTTGTGTTCAAGCTCCATCGTGAAATTGATCGTAAGATGCATATCATTGATTTTATCAAGGAACATCGTAAGAGTCTTTTCCGTAAGGCCATACAAAAAATACGTCGTCTGCATAACGCAGCCAAGTGGTAGACCGTGGGGTAAGGCTGGAGAATATATTCCGTTCAATTGGGCGAAGAATTGCTTCTGCAAGGACGGGTGAAAGTGAGGATCCCATCGGAGTGCCATTATTCTGTTTATATACTTGTCCTTGGAAACTGTAGAAGCTAGTATTAGTGACCAAGTCTATTAATTTCAAGATGCTGAGGCATGACTCCTGCGTATAAAATGTTGAATTTCATATGGCCTCCTTTAATGTTCTGATGGCTTCCGGAACGGGGATTGATGGGTAGGGGAAACCACGTCGAAGCTGTCAATAATGTCGCCTGGTAAAACAGTGAGTTGCTTGGCTTTCATTACAAAATCCAGAGTGGAATTTATTGCAAAGTCCAATTCAGGAAGAAAACTACGCAAGAATTTGGATAGTGCTTTCTCTAAATGGTACGTTGGTGCAGACTTCCTGGATACGATGGGTCTCAGTGGGTTTCCGGGCTTATGGTGCTTGAGTCTTCCAAAGAGCTTTGGGATCTGAGCTGCTGGTGGTAGCCTGGCGGCTTTCCTGAGATCGTCTGGAATAGCGCGTAACCGGGCCGCTCTTTGTACCTGCGCAATCCAAGAATTTAAAGAGTTCCTTTGAAGAGCTATGGAACCAGAGTCGGTGATAAAATCTTCAAGTTTTTGATTGTAGTCCGCTGCGTCCATAACTGCTATCTGGCCCGATTTGTCCGTTAGAGTCAACATTATGGACGGGTCATTTCTAAGGATCGAAACTGGCCTCGGAATTATAAATTTATTAGGCATTTTAGTAGGATCGTACCAAGACCGTAATTTAGAAGAACGTAGCTGGCGTAGTTCATCTTTTGAGTCGTTTGGAACCCGTGCTATTACGTTTTCGAATTTGGAAACAACGCTTTTTGGGTTCGATCTGGTTCGGAAGCAGAATTTCGGTCCAAGCTCCAAAACTTTTGTTTCATCTTGAGAAAGGGTCCAGCTGGAAATATTGATGAATGGAATGGCGAAATCTTTAGCTTTCGGAGTCTGGGAAGATCTCAAGTAATCCAGTTTTTTGTTGTGTGTGGAGGATGAGGAAAATTGGATTTTTTCAACTAACATATCTACACGGAGGGTCAAGATGTTGAAGATGATTGGGTCGCACAATCCGTGTAATTTCATATACAGGGTGTAGCACTTGGTCTCCAATGACATGACGTCCTTCCTTTTCAGGTTCACTATACGTGACAGGGTCTGACGAAGAAATTTATCCTTTATAATCAAACCAGCATCCCTTAAGGTGAGGAATTTTAGTTCCACTTTGTCGTTCATAAACGACAAACAGAATTTTTCCATTTAGAATCCTATCGTATGAAATTTAATTTTAAAATTCCCCTTGCGAACCTAAAATGATTATTTTAGATTGTCAAACCAGGTTTTTTGTTTTCTCATTTCAGTCTAAAAATTGAGAGTTCCAATAAATAGGTAATAGTGTGTTATTATTATGTCATGCGTATGCTGAAGAAATATGATTTGGGAACTTTCTTTTTTCTTAAACCACGAAATTCTTAGAATATATATATACTGTCTGTATATACTATACCGTGCAAATTAATTGGGACAAACTATTTTATTCTCCGAATTGTAATGTGATCGCCAGTTGATGTCGGAAACCCACGTAAACCGGTTTTATCAGCTGTGAGGTGGTGTGACTGTTAGAACTTGATAGTAAGAATGTGGTTTGACCGGTTTTAAACAGGAAACAGGCACTTCAGCTTCAGTTGTGAGCTTTCGTGTGTGACAGGTGAATGTTGGTTTTTGCTCTCTGTGAGAACGTGTTTTTATCGTGTATTGAAAAATGGATATTTCCCCAATGAAGCGTGCAAAAATAATTGCTCTGAAGAATCACACTTCTATGACAGTGAGAGATATCGCTTCTGCAGTTGGTGTAGGCAAATCAAGTGTATCAAGACAACTTACGCGATACAATGCATCTGGATCATCGTCTCCAAAAAGGAGAGGTAAATGTGGAAGAAAACGAAAAACAACTCCACGAACCGATAAATATCTAATCAGAAATAGTGAAAAAAAAAAAAAAACAAGTACTGAACTTCAAAAAGATTTATTGGCTAATGGTTGTGATGTTAGTGATTCAACTGTACGCCGTAGGCTTCTGGAAGTTGGCCGGAAGGCAAGAAGACCAACGAAAAAACAATATTTGAATGCGAAAATGAAGATAAAACGTTTAGCATGGGCCAAAAAATATAAATCATGGACTGCTGACGACTGGAAAAAGGTAATTTACAGTGATGAAACTCATTTATTTGTGCAGGGTTACCAAACAAATGTTGTTAGACGAAGCAATTGTGAACCCTTAAGACCTGAGCATGTAAACTGTAAAACACCCCTCTGAAACAGAAGTTTTGGGGGGTTTTTTTCACATCAAATGGCACTGGAAGCTTAGTTCCTGCTCGTATGATGAATTCAGCCAAGTACGTAGAAATATTACAACGTAGGATTGTTCCTTTCGTGCAAAATTTTGACGGAGCATTTTAACATGACTTGGCCCCATGTCACAATTCGAAATTGGTCAAGAATTTCATGCTGGAAAATCAAATTCATTTGCTTGATTGTCCTGGAAATTCACCAGACTTAAAACCCATAGAAAACTTGTGGAATATTTTGAAGAGACGTTTAGGTAAAATAGACTGTACAACCAAAGAACGCATGCTGAAGAATGCCATAAAAGTGAGGTTCCACGATTATGAAGTCAAAAATAAGTGCACTCAATTAGTGGAGTCAATGCCAAAACGAATCCAAGAGGTCATTTCTGTTAAAGCAGGACATACTTCATACTAATACATGTATTTATCAGTGAATATCAAGGCATAGAATTATATTAAAGCCATAGTTTTGGAAAAGAGTGATTTTTTACTTTGTCCCAATTCATTTGCACAGTATAGTATATATAGCATATTGCAGAATATAACCAGGAACCAGGTATTCTTTTTTATATATATATGTAGAAGAAAAAAAAAAGAAAAGAAAAATATTATTTATGTTTCTACGCATGAACTACAATAAACGTTTACAACGGGCAATTCTAAGTTCACAAACAAAAAGAAAATACCTGGTTATTAAAAAATTACTCTACATATCTTAGTTTTCCCCGTCATTGTTGTCGGGCTATAAAATATGTAATTCCAAAAAAAATAAAAATTTTGGTATTTGGGAACGGGGCCGGGAGTGTCCCGGATCTGACCTAGAACGGGCATAGGCTGGAGCCCACTAGAGCTCCGAAACACTTTTTTTTTATTATTATTATTGCAGGTTTGACGACCACAGTGAACAACTTAATGGGCTATGTAAGCATCCGCCAGTCCCTAATTTAGGGCCACTGGTTCCAGGGAAGGGAGAAAGTCAGTGCCGTAAGCCAAATACAACATCCCAGCCTCCTGGATTCGAACCCGGACCCATCTCGTACGAATGATCTGAAGCCATTGCTTAGACCACTGCGCCACCGGGGCGGCTACTTTTCTTTCGCACGCCCGAACTAACAACGGAGATCGCGCCATCGAAATCAGCCCTCCTTTCCCTAAAGGCTTTGAACGCGCAATTTCAGTCACTAATTCTACCTTTAATAAGAAATAGGGATGAGTAAACTTTGATGATTGCAAAATTTTTGACTTCGCTGCCGTAGTTCCGCATATTCGTCTCATCCACCACTTAGAGCTAATGCACTTTTTTTTTTGTTAGAAAAGAAGTCCTGGTTTCCACTGAATAAAAAACGTTTTCATAATCAATAAAATCTATAGATAATGGAAGTTCATATTCATTCGCCCTTTCAGTTCGTTCTTTCAGTACCTGGATAGTGGATGTAATCTGTAGGGTGGTAGCCACTCCTGAATCCATCTCATTCTGTCTATTTTTTTGTGTCATATCTAACCCTTTCTACAAGCGATGTTATAGTACCTTACTAAGATTTCGTAAACAAGTGATAAAAGCCTGATGGGTCTGTAGTTCCAGAGATCCACAGCCTCCCCCTCCTTTTTTTATGTAGCTGGATCACGTTAGCATTGTTCCTTTCATCAGGAATCTTCCTTTCAGTAAGGCATGTAGTGGGTGAGGGCAGTTGCCACTTCCACCCGGCCACTTATAACGTAAAAGCTCAAATCTGCCGACGACGGGATTTGAAATCACATCTTCCTTCTCCAGTGTCGGATACTTTATCTCTTGAACTACACTGACAGAGGCTTATCGCTGCAACTTGCCGTTTTGAGATGTGCGTCACCTGTGAGGTAGCTACGTCACACACTAACTCCATGTCTTATATACAACCGAGTCATCACTTAATTATGACCACCGCTATCAAGAGTGGATGAGGCCAGTTGACCACGTGATTTCCGAGAGAATGCGATTACTCGACTGACGTAGAATATACACTGAAGAGCAATGGAATTAGAGACAGCTGGCGTTATGCTAATATGGCGCTGTGGGCGGCCCTGTAAACGGAAACGACATGACGTATGCAGCGATCCAACAATATAAGGAGTTAAGCGACGGGAATCAGTAAGAGTCGGACGCAGTATGGGTAAAACGAAGGATCTAAGCGCATTTGATCGTGGGCAAATTGTCGGAGTCCGACGAATGGGTCACTCCATCTCAGAAGTCGTGCAGGCGCTGGGATTTTCACGAGCCACTGTGTCACGGGTGCACCGTGACTACATCGAATCCGGTAAAACCATCCCTGCAAGGGCAAACTGCCGTGGAGAACAGCGTGTGGATCAGCGGGGTCATCGTCGACTAGCTCGCATTGTAACAGCGGATAGACGGGCCACAGTGCAAGAAATCACTCGGCAATTTAACGCTGGTGCACAAAAACGTGTAAGCAGCCACACCATCCAGAACCATCTCCTCGCTATGGGGTACCGAAGCCATCGTCCCACGAGGATACCGCTTCTGACCGCGCATCACAGGGTGCAGAGATTAGCATGGGCACGGGAACATCGCCACTGGAACCTAAACATGTGGAAAAATGTTGTCTGGACTGATGAGTCGAGATTCACGTTGGTACATGCGGATGGCAGGATACGAGGACGGCGCAAACCACATGAAGCGATGGATCCTTCTTGCCAGCAGGGTACTCTTCAAGTTGGTGGGGGTGACGTTCTCGTCTGGGGACTGTTTACGGGGACTGAAATGGGACCCCTAGTACGTGTGACATCGTTCCTCACATGTCATTGTTACCGGGATATCCTGGACCACCATTTGCTCCCGTTTGTGCGTCTTCAACATCCTACTGGGAACCTCATCCTGCAATAAGACAATGCACCGTGCCATCGCTCCCGAATTGTATCCGAATGGTTGGATGAAGACTCCACCAACGTGACCTCGCTTCCTTGGCCAGCTAAGTCACCTGACCTTAATCCCATCGAGCACATCTGGGATGCCATCGAGAGAGATATTCGAGGCTCTGACCCCCCCCCTTCCGCTCCCCTCTATCAAATCTTCGTGAACTGTGGGAGCTTGTTCAGGAGGAGTCTTGGATCCGTATGGCTTCCCAACGCTTGCGGTGTCTTGTCGAGTCCATGCCGAGACGAATCGCCGCCGTCATCAGGGCGAAAGGTGGTGCTACACGTTACTGTACAGGTATCTCTAATTCAATTGCTCTTCAGTGTATAAGGAGCAGTAGGTAGTAAAATTCAGAGCGTGGTGGGTAAACGAAAGGATTTATCGGACTTTGAGAAAGGATAAATTGTGGGAGCTCGGAGAACGGGTGCTTCGATATCCCAAACGACTGAACTGGTGGGTTGTTCGCGAGCCGCTGTAGTTAAAGTGTATATATGAACTGGCGTGAAAATCGTTAAACAACGGCGAAATTGCACAGGACAGCGAAAGAATGGTGTGAAAGGTGAACACCAGTCCGTGATTCGTGTAGGCTGACAGACGCAGCACTGAATAACACTTGACTACCCAATACAACAGAGATCAACATGGAACAGTATCTGTCATGCCCATGCGTCGCACGCTCGGATGTATGGGTTATAACAGCAGACAACCCCGACGAACCACGGTACATCGGCTCAAAGACTCGCAAGTTGGAAATCGAATGAACGGGAAAAAGTGCACTGGTCTGACGAGTCATGTCTTGTAGTCCACTCCGTGGATGGTCGTGTACGTATTTGGCTCAAACAACATGAGACACTCGGTCCATCCTGCAGGGTCTCTACAGTAAAAGCAGGTGGAGACTGTTGTAGGGAGTGGGACATGTTTATCTGGCAGGAACTTGGACCTGCATGTAGGACAACGTATGACTGGCGACCACTATTGTGAATTGCTTGCTGATTCTGTACGCCCAGAAATATTGCACTTTTCCCCGAATGGCGACGATGTCTTTCAAGATGACAATGCGCCGAGCCATAGGTCCAATGTTGTGCGATTGGCCTACAAACTCCCACGATATCAATTCCATAGAGCACTTCTGAGACACTATGGAACGGGGTATCAGGCGTCTGGATCCACCATTCACCTCCATACCAGCATTGAAGGCAGCATTACACACAGCTTGGTTGGACATACCTCCCAACTGCTTCCGGCATCTTATTGAATCGATGCCACGTAGGAAAACTGCTGTACTAAGGGCGAAAGGGGGACCTACAAGGTATTAGGTAAGTGGCCATACTTCAGTGATCAGTGTATATATACACAATATAAATCTGAAAACACAAGTCTGTCCGCAACGAACATCAAATCCTTACTCCGGAGTAAGTCGCTCTCCCAACTCAGCTACGCGGACAGAATGTCTCGCTGTAGATTTGTCGTCTTGACACATGTTTTCACCTCCGCATAGTACGTCACATAACATACAATCGCTGCAGACAACTTAAAGAAGCCTGGAGAAATGCATGCTAACCAGGAAAGATAAGAGGAACTCGTTGATCAGCAAAATGACAAAAGTGGAAGATATTGTTACAGAGATTTTATACGGGGTTTTAGGATTTCATATAAAATCTCAAAATGCAACTTTTTCCATCTCGTGCTTCCATTCCTTTGTCTCTACAAAGCGTGAGACAAATTTCTCAGAGTCAGTTCCCCATTAGACACCGGATGCACGGTTACTTACTAAGACGACATTCTGTCTAAGATTAGTATACGCACATTGTTTGTTGAATGGAGATTAACTCTATCGCGCCTCTTTTTATGCTTTTCAGGTTTCAATTTCAATGATGCCGACGAATGCAATAGCCCTCACATTTTACTTTGAGGCTTAAGGATTTACCGAGGGCGGTGTGTTTCCTCCTTCTAACGGGGAATTTCAGGATATGCTTAAGGGCATTGCGTGGAGACAAGGAAAGGAGGCGAAGGACACTTGTCTCTAGGTTTAGGTAGCGAGTGGTCATGAAAGTACGACGAGGTACTGTCCAGGAAGGTCTTAGGTGGACACGGGAGGTCAGGGGATTTCACGACAGCGCGAGAGATGATGGAAAGCGAGAGAGTTAGAAAGTAAAGCACAGCTTAACGGACAACCTTTGCAGGCGATTAAATGAAGAAAAGAATAAAAGTTTCTTAGACATATTTATGAATCGCAAGAATTATTTGCATACTATTTTACTATCATCTTCAACTATATAAGACTTAGCAACTCAACCACGCAATGTTTATGAAGTTCAAAACAAGAACAAAGATAAGAACGAACGTGTTAACAATATCATGATCAGAGTAAGATCCTTGAAATAGCAATGGGCTGGACATACACCAGAAGAACGAACGGGCCACCAATGGAAAACCGAAATTTCAGACTCGATATCAAGAACAGGAAAAGACCCGGAAGAAGTCCATAGATGAAATTCTAAAGCATGGGTGGCTGAAATTCTAACGTATCCAGGAGTGACATGGAGGAGACTGCTTCTTTTTTTTTTTTTTTTTTTTTTTTTTATTATTGGATGTTTAACGACCACCGTGAGCAACTCAATGGGCTACAAGCAGTCGCCCGTCCCTAATTTAGGGTCACTGGTTCCAGGGAAGGGAGAGAGCCAGTGCCGTAAGACAAACACAACATCCATGCCTCACCGGGATTCGAACCCGGACCCCTTTCGGACGAATGATCAGAGGCCATCGCCTTAGACCACTGCGCCACCGAGGCGGCGGAGACTGCTTCAAGACAGACCGTTGCGGAAGAAACTTGGAAGGAACTGCGTCCAGCATTGGATTGATAATTGTTGACAATGATAATATATACTGTATAATTGGTGCACCATCTTTCGACAAGAACTGAGGCTTTAGAGGTTGATATGGCAAATTTAGATACAACTGTCGCCTACATCTACCTTGAAAGCAAATGTCAAGTGAGGGCCGCATGGAGTGCAAGCCTAGAGTGCATTTTCAAGAGGCAGTACAATTTTCAAGAGCAATTTGCCATTACGTCTTAAAAGAAAGAAAACTGTTTAATTTGACTGCTTTCAATGTATGGATATTTTAAAGAACCAGGGACATAAAACAAAAGTATAGGACATCTAAGGTATGGAACGACTGCTTTCAAAGTAAGCATAAAAGTCCAACAAAAATATTTTTGCAGGACCAGAGCTTCAAGAACAAGGACATCAAAGGCACCGAAGGACTGATTTCAAAATATGCGTAAAAGTGCAGCTCAGATATTTATTAGGAGCTCAACGTAATTCTCGGCCACAGGCACGACACGTTGACAGCAAATTATAGCAAATCGAATACGTACCTAATCAGGGAAATAATCCACGTCGTGTTGGATGCATTTCAGCCATCGGTCAGGGAGCTGCCGAATGCCACTGCGGAAAAAAGAGGGCTGTTTTGAGTTGATAAAGTCATCAATACTTGTGTGGACCTCCTCGACAGAAGTGAAGTGCGTATCACTCAGGTGATGTTGCAGGGAACGAAAGAGGTGATAATCCGACGAGGCTAAGTCTGGAGAATACGCCAGGTGGGACAAAATCTCCCATCCCAGGTCGGTGATCGTGTTTAAAGTTGTTTTCGCGGTGTGAGGACGCGCGTTATCCTGAAGCAACAGGACCAACCTTCTGCCCTTACCGGTGTATGACCTTTACGCCTCCATTGCGTTACTCACACGAATGAGTTGCTGACAATAACGCTCAGCATTGACCGTTTCACCAGGTTTGAGCAACTCAGTGTACGACACCGCACTGATCCCACTTGACTACATGAACAGCAAAAACTTCCTGGCATGGATATTCCGTTTGGCGGTACTGGTGGTAGGGTGACCTGGATAAGCTCACGATTTATGCCGCTTAGGATTATCGTAGAGGATCCACTTCTCATCACAGGTCAACATCTTGTAGAGGAAATCCTTCTTCTTGAATCTGGAGAGCAAGGACACAGCAGCATCGTAGCGCCTAGACTTGTTCGCAGCTGGTGGGGCACCTAACGGCACTCCTTGTGAATCCGCCCCATCCAAGCTTGTGCAGGCGCTTTGCAATGGCTTTCCGTGTTACTCAGAGTTCCTGGGAGAGCTCTGACTATGTGCGACAGGAATCCGCGTCCAAGAGTTGTTGAAGTTCCCCATCGTCAACTTTCTGTGGCTGTCCCGGACGTTCTGCATCACGGAGGTCAAAATTTCCCTGCTTAAACCACTGGAACCACTTCTTACACGTACCGTAGGACACAGCAGCCTTACCCAAAGCAGCACAGATCATTTTCTGGGCTTCCGCGGCACTTTTTTTAGCAAAACGCGAACATGAGGCAGTGCCTCAAATGTTGCTTCTCGAACGACCTTGCTTTCACCGTCAACTTTCGTCCCATCTGTCACTACAGCTGTGAGCGGTTACGGTTGCCTGGAAAGCTGTTGGATGGCGCTGCAATCAGCCATTATTGCACAGAGCTATTTGCATTTGCCGACGTTCTATGATCACTTACGTTTATAGGGGCCGAGAATTAAGTTGCGCACCTAATATACATGCACAGGCTCAGATATTTTTACAGGAGATACTTTTACAAGAGAAAAGGCACCAGAGTACTGATTTCAAAATATGCATAAAAGTGCTTTCAAATATGCATAAATTTTATAGAACCTGTAAAAGTATGAGCTGCCATTTGTGCATACTTTGGCCTTAAAAACAAAGATACGCGGCATCTAAGGTACAGAAAGTCCACTTTCAAAGCAAACACAGAGAGCGGCAAATATACATTTATAGGACCAGGATCTTAAAATCAAATATATACAGTAATCAGTGATTGGACAGCTACTTTTTAAAAATAGATGGCTACACTACTTTTTCTGAAAAGCAGCTACTTTTTGGTTACTTTTTCTACATTTAGCCTGAAGTTAAAAGTGCAAATTATGAAGATCATATTTATATGTGCATTCTTATACATGTATATGCCATTTAGAGCTAAATCACTGGACAACAATGAAATTGCTTCTGACTGGAAAGTGTGCATTTCTGTATGAAATCAACCCACTGAACACGAATATCGCCATGAAAAATTTTCATTGGCTCTTGTTTAGGAAATACAGCTAATGGAACGTTAAAAATTTGTGGTTTTTAGTAAAAAAGTAGGCATAATGAGTAATAATTTTTTTATGTTACATATTAATAAATTTATGATAAATATAATAAATGTTAGTAAATGTATATTAAAATGGTACTGAAATAAAAATATAGTATGAACATCAGGTTTGTACGACGTTTTCCGTACTCTTAGGCACCGTCAGACCAGGAAGTATTGTATCATTGGGTGAGAAATCCAGAGTTCCCGCGACATCCGGTGTAGTGTTACCCGATGTGATGCAATCCTTTCAGTTTTAACAGCCCAACGGTAAAGAGCTCAGACAATTTGTTTCTTTCCCTTCATTGGTGAGTGTTCTCTCGTGATAGCAGCCTGTTAAAGTGATCCTTGTATTGTGACATTACGTAGCTATGCAGTGTATGTTGCCGCACGTGTGCAACGAATCTGTCACAGTGGCTTAATGGCAAAAGAAAAACGATGGGTTTTGCTGTTCCCATGAATTGGAGGAAGCCCACAAATCACATAAATGACTTATTTCTGTATGGTGCTACCAGTGGCTGAAGGTATCACAAAGAAGTAGAAATGGACTGTAGAATATCCAAATATACCTTCTGCTGTGCGACCTGTACCTCATTCTGAAGAACTCCCCATTCCCAAGCCTCCGACAAATTTTGTTATCGTCAAACAAAGATCTTCGCTCTTTCCACGTTTATAAGTGAGTCACGGAAAAATTCTCATTGTTATCGATTTAGATAAGGTCCAGGAAGACGATTTGTGTAATCCGAAACAGTCAACGTCACGGATTAATGAAAGCGGTGACGAATATGCATCTTCTGAGTCTATGCCCCATAAAATTACATCAGAGGAACTGAACACGGCCTTGTTCGCGATTTGAATTTAACCAAAGTTAAAGCAGAGCTACTAGCGTCAAGGCTTCGTCAATGGAATCTTCTAGAACAAAATGTTCGAGTGAGTTTGTTTCGTATTCGTCACCGACAATTCGAGCAATTCTTCCAAAAAAGTGAGAGCTTTGTGTTCTGTTGCAATATTGACGGCCTAATGCAAGGACTACGAATACAACATGTTACGCAAGAATGGCGTCTATTTATAGACTCCTCCAAGTTGAGTCTTAAGATGGTTTTACTGCATAACGGGAATCAGCTACCGTTCATTCCAGTTGCACATGCGGTGCACATGAAAGAGACCTACAACAACCTTAAACAGCTGCTGGACAGACTTAGTTACAAAAATTATGGTTGACTTATCTGTGCTGACCTGAAGGTAGTGTCTCTGTTGATGGGCCTTCAGCAGGGATACACAAAGCACTGCTGTTTTCTTTGTCACTGGGATAGCCGAGCTACATGTATGCACTACATTGATAGAGACTGGCCTCCTAGGACGTCTTTGACACCTGGACAAATGGATATTCAGAATCCACCACTGACAGATCTTCAGAAAATCATACTACTCCCTCTGCACATAAAACTCGGTCTTATAAAGCAATTGGTTAAAGCCATGGACAAACCTAAACCAGCGTTCAAGTACTTGCATGACAAATTTCCTCGACTGAGCGAAGCAAAAATAAAAGAGGGAATTTTTGTGGGTCCGCAGATCAGACAGCTCTTTCAAGATGCGCAGTTTGAGGACATGCTTCAGTGTGATGAAAGAGAAGTGTAGGATGCCTTTTGTCCAGTATCAACAAACTTCCTGGGGAATTCCAGGGCTGAAAATTACGATCTCATTACCGACCTGCTTGCTCTGCATCAAAAATTTGGCTGTAATATGTCTTTAAAACTCCACTTCCTGGATTCTCACCTGGATTTCTTCCCGGATAACTATGGCAAATTTAGTAATGAGCATGGTGAACGGTTTCATCAAGATATGGCCGTAATGCAGCAACGATACCAGGGAAAGTGGTCCACTTTGATGCTCGCAGATTACGTTTGGACACTCTTCAGAGATGCCCCTCTGGTGGAATATAACCGAAAGGCAAGGAGAAGTAAAACGTCATGAACTGGTAACTGATTTCTATCTATGCATGAAAAACTCATGATACAATATCTGAAAACTACATTTAATACAAATGTAGAAAAAATAAAAAAGAATTACACTATACTTTTAATTGTACTATAAAAAATTACACTTACTGTTTCGGATTGTATTTACTTCAAAAGAAGTGTAATGTAACGCATGCAATATAATTAAATATCTACACTGGAATAATAACATATCAACCAAAGTAATTGAGAATGTACTAATTTCTCAGGTCCTAAGAATTTCAAGAATTTGCAGCAACAATTTGGACTTCAATTACCACATTAATATACTATTAGATAGTTTTCTAGAGAACGAAATTCCTTCTTCTTTCATCAAAAGAACTTTAAGAAAAATTATTCTAAATAATAGAGTAAGGTTGGCAGATCTGCTTTAATTTTCTACACAGTTAATAATATGATTCTGACCAATCAAAGCCGTAAGGAAGTTGGCTAGAGGATGCCTATTAACTACTAAAAGGAACCTTAGTGCTATGGATATGAAGGTCCTATTAAAACAAAAAATTAAATAATATAGACAAAATCACAAAAAAAGCTTAAAAATCTGTTTATAAAAACAAATAAAAAAGAAAACTAGTTATTCATCACTAGGATAGCTATACTAAAAATAGTAAAACTAACATTAAAATTAATAAGATTCTGATTAATCTATAGAAGCTCACTAAGGTGATTTAATACATGCAAAGATTATTAAATACACCACTTGTGTATTTTATAATATTTCTCATGTATTCTGGAGAGTTAATTCTGCTCTTTCTGATCATACAGATCCACAGTCTTAAGTATATATATATTTTTTCTCTGGTTAAAATCTCCGCGAGTTGGTTTCTTTCAGTATGAGGAGGCCATCAGCCCCACCCACACTGCCCCCCAGCGACTAGGGAGTGGCAGAAGTGTTAGGACGCATGGGGAAGAAGTCAGCCATGTTTTACTCTTGTGAGGAGAAAGTTTAGTTGCACAAGTGGTAAGCTTTCTTCCTTGTATTTGGGTTTTAGGTTTTATAAGTTCAATGTTTGTACTTCATGTACTTTTTTCTCTGTTGATTTTTTGCTTTTCAGCTTTTAGGCACTGGCTTGTCTGTTAACATTTTTGCGGGTTTTAACTCTTTCTTTTCTTGGTAACTTTGCGCGTCTTTTGGGGAACTTAGGCACAGCAAATGGCTAAGCATAGTTCCTTTTCTTTGCGCTGTATTTTCAAAGTAGTTAAGTTCTTTATAACTACTTAATTATGCACTTAAAGCACTGCTGAAATACTTTGTACATATTGCAACTAATTGTTTAAGTCATATAACTTTCACAAAGTTTTCTTTAGTTAATTATTGTCTTTAACTTATTCTCGTTTTCGTGTTGTCAGAAGTTGTAGAGTAGGGGGTTTTAGAATCAAGTTTTCTTTCAAAAATCTGATTTTTTAAAAAATTAAGATTTCCTTTTTTAATTGCAATGTAAAAATTTGGATTTCTTTTGCATTTTTTTCAGGTTTAAATTCTCTCTCAGGCGAACTTGTCATTTCGTTATAGCCGAAAATTACTTCTAATTATTATGTCACTCTCACAGCTTGAGTTCTCTTTAATCTTCTTCTCTCTGTTTAATAGTAACAGATGAAGAGCATGGGTCGGGCCAGGAGGGTTATGGATGCAAGCGAAATTGTTAACTAGTGCTAGGTCATACAACTCTGCGGAGGACATGACATATATATATTTTTTAAAACAATTTTTGGTGGGCATGTTACTTGCATCTATGGCCTTGCAGAAATCCATTTCCAACTAGGTCTTTGTGGAAGTGAGAAAATGCAGAGTTTTTGCTGGTCCTTGATAAAGCCAAGGCTCAGTATTCTCGACACCTTCCACATTCAGATGTTTTATTTTATTTTTTTATCTTTTCTCCTTTTACTCACACCGGTAGATACATAACTTTTTCTATGTTGTACTTGGTATGAGTCAAAAATATATATGTATTTTTTTGCTTAGGTCTCTTCTTAATAGAATGTGAATTCTGAATTTTCAAAACTGCTGCGTTGCGAGTTTTGATCTTCAGGTTATTTTGCACCTTTCGTTTTAAATTCTAAAGTTTTTCCTTAGTTTTCAGTTTTGCTCTTCAGTATATATATATATATGAAGACGTACATAAACACTGGTTGCAATTGTTAAGGAACACTTGCATGCTATTTCAATGGGAGAGATTTGGTATAGAGGTTGGCAGACTGAAATCCAAATGTCCTAAAAACTGATTTAGAATAATAAATTTCCTCATATACACATGGAAAATTTGTTAGAAACACATATTTTGATTATGATTTTTGATTTTTTTAAGTGTTAGAAGCTCTTTAATTAGCAGCATAAACAAATATTTATAAGGGAAGCGCATCTAGAGTTGCAGGCAAATTACGTGCTTCTCTTCCGTTGAAATAGCATGCACGTATTCCTTATCAATGGTCAACCAGTGTACCTGCATATTACAAACAAACCGTAGCCAACTCAACTTTTTTATGGTCGTATTCTGTTTCAGCACATCGAATTCATTAAGAAATGGTTATTTTTATCTTGGAAGCATGAACTTCATCAAACATTGTTTTCCAGTGATATCAGTGGCATTCCTAAATTAAACAACTAATTTTTATTTGTATTTACCTGAGCTCTGCTCATCAAATGCAACACATTTTAACACATTCAGGGGTTTATATCCCAGGCTAGCTGATATGCATAGGAAATTCGAATAAAAAACACTATCAACAAGTATCTGATAATTCATTTATTTTACGAAGAGAATTTAATCCTTTTTAAGGTAACACGATTTGTAGCGTAATTTTCCATTACGAATTACTTTATTTTGTAGCTTGCTACTGCTACAACTACATTTTTTCTATTTGTGGCGATGTAAATGTAGCATGTCACTGTAGCAAAGCTACGAGCTACTTCCGATCATTGGATATAGTACATCTAAGGCAAGAAAGAACTGCTTGAAAAGCTAACCCAAAGAGCGCCTAGATATTTTTACACGGCCAAGATCTTATGAACGTGGATAATGGGAACCCATTGTTCAAAAGAACAGAAGGAGTGCCTTAAGTGTACGTATAGAGAACAGTTAGGGTGCTTGTTCAAGTCCATGACTTGAGAACACGATAATTAGACAGATACTCCATTTTTACATAATAAGGGCCTTAAGAACAAAGACACTGGGGTATTCACGCAATTCTGCAGAGGAAAAAGAAAAAGCTGTCTTCAGAGCACCACATTTTTGCACACTTTAGGGCATGCTTAGACATGTCAAGAAAATGAGTTACTTATGTTAACTCGTTTTAGCACGTCTTCAGTAAAAAAAAAAAGAAAAAAAGACAGATTGTGCTTTATATCACTTTGTCCCGTCTGTGGCCACCATATCTCTGCAACTATTAGTCCGATTTGAAAAATTATTTTTGCATTGGGAAGCTTAAAATGTGAGAATGGTGATCTTTATTTTTCGCGGGGGGGGGGATGAAAAACTTCGCCGCTAGAGGGAATATATGTACATGATATCGAATTCAAAATGCATTTTATTTCATATATTTGTTTCGATGCCATTTATATCAAAGTCTATTTCAGCTACAGTCTTTTTCAAGTAATGCATAGATTTTCCATTAAGGGCGTATATAGGTAAACTGCATTTCCCCCGATATCTCTGCTTCTAAAAATTTGATTTGAATGAAAAATTCTTTCTGCATCTGAAAGTAGCCAGGGCCGAACTGGCCCGGCCGGCTGACCGGAAATCGCCGGTCAAATCGGAGCCAAGTGAAATTCGGGCCAAATGGAAATATATTCAGAATCTTTGAGAACGAGTGCGAGAGTTACGAAGAGTGTGTGTGACCAATCCCCACGCGCGCGCTGTTTTACAAGCACAGTAGCTTAGCGAAAGCCGGCTGTTCCAGTCTTACTACGGGAGGGAAGATCACAAGTTCGTGATGCTGAATGTCGCAGAGTGAATGTGTGTAGACGTAGTACAAAGGCGGAGTTAGCGCTTGATCCTTAGCTCGAACGAGAAAGCGCCACAAGTCTGAGTCATACTTTGTTTTGTGGAGAACATTAGGTGTACGTGGGCATTCGTTAAGTATTTTACTGTCATTTTCGCGATGAGCTTCGTTGCGGGATTCAACTGTAATTTTCTTTCACAGGCAACTTGAATGATAAGTTATAGTTGCGCTAGCTTCAGTCTGAAAGCAGGTAATTATTTAATTCAGATCAATATAACAATTCTCTAGTATTCTGCTTTATATTGATCATACAGTTATAGCACTGAATTTAGATGACAACTGCATCGGGCAAAAAACTACTTCAATAGAATAAATAAATTAATAAAAATTAGCGAATTTTTGTTCATATTTGGTTTATGTTGCTTTCGATAATAGTAAATTCATTGCTCTTGAACAATATTTGAAATTCTTTTTTCTGGGGCAATGATTTTAATTACAGCGTGCACATTTGTGCTTCAAGAAATAAAGTGTAATAATCTTGTTTATACGAAAAATACTTCTAGGTTTCAAAGAATTTGAATTATTAACACGCCCGTGAAGCTTAGTTAATAATATGAAATTTCAGCAAGTGAAAGCTAATAGATTTTGGCAAAAGGGCCTCGAATATATTTTTTGCAGGGGGGGGGGGGGCTGAGTTACGCCAGTGACTCAGGGAGGGCCCTCCGGTACGCCAGTGCTTTGTGCGTGTTTTCTTCCGAAAATAATGCACACTTCCGCCGCTAGGAAGTGAAAAGTTATAATTTTTTTTTTTTTTTTCGATATCTCTCTCAGCTTTTAAATATGAGATTTAAGAAAGTTCCTTTAACACCGGATACCATTTACGTTGTGAAACACTTAAATGGTATCCGGTTTGTATTTGAGGAGTTTTGTTGTTCACAGCTCTGTCTCTACGTGGTGTTTGTGTACATCTGTTCGCAGTTGTGTCTCCGCTTCTAAAAACGTTTTTTCTTTTTTTTTTTTTTTTTTTTTTTACTGCGTGCCATTCGCTACAATAAAGATGGAGCATTATCTTTAAATATTGATTGAACAGGTTTCCCGCTAGAGGGCGTAAAGGTCAAAACCTTTTTCTCTCTATCTTTGTATCCAGGAGACGTATTTTGAAAGTTCTTTTTCCTTAGCATAGCTTTTGCCAATGAAAAAATTTTCGCCAATTTTCAACTTTTCCATTATGCAAAATTTTTCCGATAGGAGGCGTGGAGTTGCATATCATGTTTCCTTCTGTATTTCGTCTTTTAAATATCCTATAGGAAAATCTCTTTGTGTCTGATACCTTCCTTCTGTTATGAGAAACTTTTTGTGCGCCATTTGTTAATTTTTGCAACATACTTCATAGCCGCTGGTGGAAGTAAGTATCTGTTTCTATTTCTGGATGTTCTATCGATTGTAGAAGTCCGGTTGATTTTTGTTTTCTAACCGGCTCCATTGACTTTGAATAACTTTGGTAATTTTTATTTTGGTCGGAAAGGATTCAAAAGACGTGTTCATTAGAACAGAAAATTCGGTGTCATCTTTGTTTTACCATTGCATCTGCTGGTTTGTAGCCCCTATATATCTGTATTAAAAAATCTCTTGTGCTTACACATCAATTTATCCATTTTTTTTTATGCAAAATCTTTTTGCTACCGGATAAATGTATATCCTTCATTTTTTTCTAGAAAATGTATTAAAATAGATCGTACATTTGGTGAGAAATTCCGAATATTTTCCTTTTGGGCTGTCTATTTTCCCCATCCGGTTTTTTTATTTGCATATATTACGAAATTTACGTTTTTAAGAAACGAACTCTGACATTATTTTTGCGCCAGGTTGCAAGATGAGCTAATTTTTAGTCTGAGTGGCCGTAAAACGCTACGTAGTTATATAAAAAAAAATAGCTCACGATGTCTCGTGTGAACATTATGTAACCAATCCCTCGTGTTTAAATGGACAGAGGATCGATTTCAATTTGTGTCATTTTCGACAAAAGACGAGCTCATTAAAATCAGCGATTCCGTAATGTTGCTCTTGTTAATACTCAATGTAGTGTTCTTTCATTTTCATTGCCACAACATGTACGCTTTTCGTTTACGATGCACTGCCGTTATGAATTAACAGGACCTTTTTTCCTGTTAATTCCCTTTACGACCTATGTAATTATCTTACTCTTCAACTGACGCGTGCATCAGATAGACTACTAACTGGAGTACAAGCAATAGTTTCGTAGTAGAAGACTTTTACGGTTTATTATATCCAGGGAGGTTGCTTGCAAAATGAGGCTCCGATAGTAGGAGAAACAATCACATTTGATGTTTGGATTTTCGTCCTAACGCTTGACTTTTAGTTGTTTTTGTTTCATTCCCTTTTAGCATTTTTGTGTTGCGGCACTTCGTTTTCCTCGAATTCCCTTTATGACCCACGTAATTACTACGTTTCACGAGCGACATATGCATCTGATAGGAAAACAGCGGCAAGGTGCAAGATAAGCGCGCTTGTGTTTTGCTTTTAGCTTTATTGTTCACCTTTAGTTTGCTCATGAACGGGCATTAGTACAGCAGCAATACACCAGTAAGTAGTCATCTACGGATTGCGCAGGTTCCAATTTCGATTTATATTTGACCCCTCTGCGCTGTTGTTCCGGAAGTGCTTTTGCCATTTGCCTGTATATAGTCCAGGGCATGCTCTACATATCTCACTGGAAAAGTTTTCTTTTTATCGGTTAGAGAAAGGCATGCTCAAGGTTATTCTTTCATCGATTTTCTGTGTTTATTCGTTCAATTCAACGATCTGCCTGGAAACGATGTATCTAAGCTTCGTGTGCATCGACTGAAAGTTAATTTTCTATCGGATGAGAAAGACATGAAATTTCTTGCTCTTTGGTTTGCCACTGGGAGCAATTTTTTTTTTTTTTTAGTCAATTCAAAAAATTCTTCTTGCTTCAGATAAGTTTAAAATATTTTCCTTATTTTCCAGAATGCTTTCGAACGCTCACGATTCGTAGCATAAGTGCACAATGGTTTTTGTCACATCTGTGTTTTTGGAAGATGCTCAAAAATACTTCTTGGATCACGTAAGACTAAGATTCCAAGATTTTCTATTTCTTGACCGGTATATGCATCTATGAAAATGCAAGTGTAAAGATTCGGCTATTTGAGAATACAGCCCCCATAAAAATTGGAAAGGGAGTGAGACAAGGTGACACTATATCTCCCAAACTCTTTAATGCCACATTGGAAAATGTCTTTCAATCACTGAACTGTGAAAACAAAGGGGTAAAAGATTAATGGAGATTATCTAACTCACCTTCGTTTTGCTGATGACGTAGTCATTTTTGCAACTACCCCATCAGAGCTGCAGAGTATGATCCAGAAACTTGCTGACAAGAGTTAAAGAAGTGGGATTAAAAATTAACTTTCAGAAGACAAAAGTGATGTACAATGCTTTTGCAAGAAATGAAGATTTATCGATTGATGGGGAAAAGCTAGAGAAAACCAATACCCACATTTATCTTGGACAGCAGATATCAAAAGTGAGGATCACATTGGTGAAGAAATTAATCGGCGTATAAAACTTGCCTGGAGAGCGTTTGGAAGAAACAGTATAATTTTCAAGAGCATTATAGCATAATGTCTTAAAAGAAAAGTGTTTGATCAATGCATCCTTCCAGTGCTTACGTATGGTGCAGAGACGTGGACCTTAACTGAAAGAGACATACAAAGTCTGCAGACAACTCAAGGAAGCATGGAGAGATGCATGCTTGGTGTTACCAGGAGAGATAAGAAAAGCTCTTGGATCAGAAAAATGACAAGAGTGGAAGACATCATGATCAGAGTAAAATCCCTGAAATGTCAATGGACTGGATATATTGCCAGAAGGACGGACCATCGATGGGCAACCGAAATTTTAGACTGGATTCCAAGGGACACGAAAATACCCAGAAGACGACCACATGGGAGATAAGTGGATGAAATTCGAAAGCATGCGGGAGTAACATGGGGGAGACTGGCACAAGATAGACCGTTGTGGAAAAAACTTGGGGAGGCTTTCATCCAGCAGTGGATTGATAATAGTTTTTGATGACAATGCTGTTATAGGTTGTAAAGTACTACAGAGATGACGCACCTGTCAAGACGCTAAGTTGCAGTGAAAAGCCCTTGTCGGTGTAGCTGAATTGGAAAAGCATTAAGCTCCGGAGCCGAAGGACGCGATCTCAAAACCTCCACTGGCAAATTTGTGCTTTCACATTACCGCCCGAACGTAAAAATTCATCTACAGGCCATTAGGTTCTTCAAAAAATGTGCGGTGTTCATTCCACACATCATTTGGAATGAGAATTTTTTCTTCAAAGATGTGTGATTCTTCTTCCACGCGTCTTCTGGAATTTGTGAGAATTCCTTTTTTCTACAGTGAGCTCAGTTGTATAGTGCTATTTGAAAAAATACAAGAACGCTGTTCTAGCCCTATTATAAAATGCACTGAGTGAGCTCCTTCAAGTGTGGTTTCCCGGCTGACCCTAGAAAACTGCGATTCTTTCCAGCATTTTCTCAAGGAGGGGGATGTATAAGACATACTACAGAGGTGATTCACATGTCAAGACGGCAAGTAGCAATGAAAAGTCCTTGTCGGTGTGGCTTAGTTGGGAAAGCATTCAGCTTCGGAGCACAAGGATGCGACTTCGAGATCTACCACCTGCAAATTTATGTTTCGCTATAAGGTGTGTATGTCCGTTTGTCACGCACCTTAAATTGTTATGTGAGCAACTGCTCCTCTGTCAATTTGAATTTGTAAAATATCTTTTGCATCTGATGAAGAATATCATTCTCAAAATTTTCCAGCTTTTCATCATGCAGAGTTTTCCAGCTTGATGGCCCAAATGAGCATTTTTTTAGGTTGAAATTTTAACAACCACAGTGAGCAATTCAATGAGCTATAAGCAGTCTCCCATCACTAATTTAGGGACACTGGCTCCAGGGAAGGGAAAGAGCTAGTGCCTTAAGACAAACACAACATCCATGCTTAACTAGGATTCGAACCCGGACCCTTCTGGGACGAATGGTCATAATCCAGCGCTTTCGCCATCGGGTGCGGCTAGTGAACGTTTTTATTAGTTGCGATGCCTCATTTTCTTTCTGGATTAGACCAATACAAGCTTTTCAAAGGTTTTCATGTTTTTGTTTTAAGTATTGGATTTCTCTGTTGGTGAGAATACTGTTAATGTTGCTGATAAATTAGAATACAACGCTAAACTTATTTGTGTCCAAAAAAATTGGTGGATTCATAACAAAGCAACAAAATTCTTGAGCAAGAACAAGTTAGTAAAATAATGCAATGCATTGGTTATGATACGCTTTCCAACATACCAGAAATCATTACTCAAGTTATGAGGATAATGGCTGTAGAATAAATCTCGCTCCTATGACCCGACCTTTGACCCCATTTCGATGACATTTAACAGAACCGGTAAAGTATACTTCCGGAACAACATGAAAAGTTTTGTCTCAATTGAAGCATTTTTGCGTAAGTTATAACGCTAAGGGCAATGGAATAGATCCCGATCCTATGTCCTGACCTTTGACCCCACTTCACCCATTTTCAACAGGGTTCGTCCCCAGTTGGTCCTCTACGACATACTAAAATTTCATCGAAATCGAACCATATTTACTCAAGTTATGACGCATAAGGGCAATGGAATGCATCCCGCTCCTATGTGCTGACCTTTGACTCCACTTCACCCATTTTAAATAAGGTTCTTCCCCAGATGGTCCTTTACGACATACTAAAATTTCATCTAAATCGAGACATATTTACGCACGCTATGACGCATAAGTGCAATGGACTGCATCCCGCTTTTATGTTCTGACCTTTGACCCCATTTCGCTTATTTTCAATAGGGCTCGTCCCCAGTGATCCCCTATAAAATATACTAAAATTTCATCGAAATCGAACCATTTTTACGCGAGTTATCGTGCGGACGGACAGACGGACGGACAAAGCTGGAGCATATACGCTTCTTCAACTTACCGTTGGAAAGCGTAAAAATCAGAAAAAATATGAACTCCCATTATGTATGGCTTTCGTTGATTATGAAAAAACTTTTGGCCGCCCAGGTGGCGCGATGGTCAAGGCGATGGCCTCTGAACATTCGTCCGAAAGGGGTCCGGGTTCGAATCCCAGTGAGGCATGGATGTTGTGTTTGTCTTACGGCACTGGCTCTCTCCCTTCCCTGGAACCAGTGACCCTAAATTAGGGACGGGCGACTGCTTATAGCCCATTGAGTTACTCACAGTGGTCGTTAAACCTCCAATCAAAAAAAAAAAAAAACTTTTGATTCCGTGAGATTTTTTAACCAATATATATATATTTTTTTTTTTTTTTGCTGACGACGTCGTCGTCATTTTTGCAAATTCCCCCTCAGAGCTAGAATGCATGATCCTGAATCTTCACTGTAAATAATTTTGTAGTAGGTTGCACTAAAAAGCAGTGCTACACCAGCTACACCCCTTTTGGAGCAAAGGGAAACCATTGTGTGGTGCACGAAATATACAAAAATATGATGCAGTTTCGCACCATGGTATGGTATACACTGAGAGCAATTGAATTGGAGACAGCTGGCGTTATGCAAATTTGGCGCAATGGGCGGCCCTGTAAACGTATGAAGTGATCCGATAATATAAGGAGTGATGCGACGGGAATCAGTAAGAGTCGGACGCAGTATGGGTGAGACGAAAGATCAAAGCGCATTTGATCGTGGGCAAATTGTCGAGGCCCGACGAATGGGTCACTCCATCTCGGAAGTCGTGCAGGCACTGGGATTTTCACGAGCCACTGTGTCACGGGTGCACCCGTGAGTACATCGAATCCGGTAAAACCATCCCTGTAAGGGCCAACTGCCGTGGACAATAGCGTGTGGATGAGCGGGGTCATTGTCGGCTAGCTCGCATTGTAACAGCGGATAGACGGGCCACAGTGCAAGAAATCGCTCGGCAATTTAACACTGGTGTACAAAAACGTGTAAGCAGCCACACCATTCAGAACCATCTCCTCGCTATGGGGTACCAAAGCCATCGTCCCACGAGGGTACCGCTGATGACCGCACATCACAGTGTGCAAAGATTAGCATGGGCGCGGGAACATCGCCTCTAGACATGTGGAGAAATGTTGTCTGGACTGATGAGTCGAGATTCACGTTGGTGCATGCGGATAGCAGGATATGAGTACGGCGCGAACCACATGGAGCGATGGATCCTTCTTGCCAGCAGGGTACTCTTCAAGCTGGTGGGGGTGGCATTCTCGTCTTGGGACTGTTTACGTGGACTGAAATGAGACCACTACTACGTGTGACATCGTCCCTCACAGGTCAACGTTATCGGGATATCCTGGACGACCATTTGCTCCCGTTTGTGCGTCTTCAACATCCCACTGGGGACCTCATTATGCAACAAGACAATGCACCGTGCCATCGCTCCCGAATTGTTTCCGAATGGTTGGATGAACACTCCACCGGCGTTACCTTGGCCAGCTAGGTCACCTGACCTCAATCCCATCGAGCACATCTGCGATGCCATCGAGAGAGATGTTCGAGGCTCTGACCCCCTCCATCAAATCTTTGTGAACTGTGGGAGCTTGTTTAGGGGTCGTGGATCCGTTTGGCTTCCAACGCTTCCGGTGTCTTGTCGAGTCCATGCCGAGACGAATCGCCGCCGTCATCAGGGCGAAATGTGGTGCTACACGTTACTAGACAGGCATCTCTAATTAAACTGCTCTTCAGTGTATAACCTGAATGGGGCAAAGTTGCACCCATTGCACTATGTTTATGTATTCATGATATAATGATTGTAATTACTGTTTCTCACGTAATATCAATCATATGAGAAAAACTGAAAATGTCGTCGTCCTAGAGCCTGAACACCTGGAGATTTGCTTAACAACGCCAGATGGCAGCACCTTTACTTTGATCAGGATTGCAGTCGGAACTCAGATACTTGGAACTTTGCTGTCCTGGTTGGTTTAACGGATAGCATGCTCGACTGGAAACCGGGAGATGAGGGTTCGTTTCCCGTTCCAGGGAGACGAAATTTTCAAGTTTTCTGATATGATTGATATTACGAGAGAAACAGTAATTACAGTCAATTCAGCGATGTCTGGCTGTGCTGATTATATCATGACGTATTGGCCACGTATTATGAGAAGAATATTTCTTCCACATTATTATTTATGTATGTTTCATGCATCACACAATGGTTTACTTTTGCCCCAAAAGCGAGTAAGATGGTGTAGCACCACTTTTCTGTGCAACCTGTGTTGCTGACAAGAGCAAGGACTGGATTTAAAAATGAACTTACAGAAAACAAAATTGATGTGCAATAAGATTTAGCAATTGATGGAGAAGATCTAAAAAAATTGATGTACAATAAGATTTAGCGATTGATGGAGCAAATCTAGAAGTAGCTGATGCCTACATTTACCTTGGACAAAAGATATCATGCAAGGGTCACATCGAATAAAATACAAGAGCATTTGTAATAAGCATTATGATTTTTAAGAGCAATTTGTTATTATGTCTTAAAAGGAAAGTGTTTAATTAATGCATCCTTTTTTTCCAGTTCTTACATATGAAGCAGAGACACTGACCTTAACAAAGAAAGATATTCAGAGATTGCCAACAACTCCAAGAATCACAGAGATGCATGCATGGCATAACCAGAAAATATACATACATAGGGAAATGACAAGAGTTGATGACAACATGATCAAAGTGAAGAACCTCAAGTGGCAAACTGCTAGAACGATTGACCATCACTGTACAACTGAAACACTAAATTGGATACCACGAGACAGGAAAAGATATAGAAGACCATGTGGAAGGTGAGTGAATGAAATTCGAAAGCATGCTAGATTGACTTGGAATCTGATTGGCTCAAGATTGGAAGTTGAGGAAAAGACTTTTTTTTTTTTTTTTTTTGAGGTTTAACGACCACCGTGAGCAACTCAATGGGCTATAAGCAGTCGCCCGTCCCTAATTTAGAGTCACTGGCTCCAGGGAAGGGAGAGAGCCAGTGCCGTAAGACAAACACAACATCCATGCCTGACCGGGATTCGAACCCGGACCCCTTACGGACGAATGATCAGAGGCCAGCGCCTTATACCACTGCGGATTACGCCTTTGCGATTGACGAGTGCTGACCGCTTCGATGTCAGTTGTTCTCGAAATCTGCGCTGTGGAGGTCAGCATTTATGGTTCGGTTAGGTGCCAACACCTCCCAATGGATTATTCCCTGGACATCTCACCACACTCAACAAAACATTTTTGGGATGCAGTCCTCATTTTGAGGTCGATGGAGCAGGCTCCGCACCTTGGCACACAGTCTGTCGACGCTTTACATTACGGTACAGTACCCATTTCTCATCACCCATTACAATTCGTTCTAAACCGGTTCATTTCTGCGACGAGAAAGGAAAAAACACAGGTACGGATTCTCTCCTCGTTGCTTTGCAGAAAGCTGGTGCGGAACCCTGTTATCGAACTTGGTGATGAACCCAAGAGCAAGCATCCGTCTTTCGACTGTTGTTCTGTGTACCGACAACGTTTTCGCTAATTCCTGAACGGTTGGATGTGGGTCATTTTTTATGGCTCGTCAGAAATCAAGGGTTGACGCCCAGAACGTGGTTGATCTTTACAGATTCTGTCTCCATCCCGGAATTTCCGAAACCAACGTCGCCTTGCGCTATCATTAACTGCGTCCTTCCCATCGCCACTAAAATGAAACAAACTTTCAGACAAAGGAAATTGTATTGTTTGCCATGCCTGTTTATTAGGTACATCTGCCCCATTCACATAGATGGCGAGCACCAACACATAAGACATCACGTGGTTTGCGGTAGAAATCGTGGAGATCAGCTCGTCGAACATCAATTAGCATTCAGCTGAGGGTTGCAGTCAGTAGGAGAGTGATCTGAGCGACTTTGAATGTGGCATGATGACGCCAGGCATGTCTGTTCGAGCATCTGGCAATCGGCTACCCTCCTAGGGTTTTCATGCACAACCGTAACAAGGATTTACCGTAAATGGTAAGACAAGGAAAAAAACTTCCTGCAGTTGGCACCCCTGTTTAAACACAGCTAGCGGATCAGAAGGGTCCAAGGAAAAACAGCTATTGGCAAGAACCGTGCAGGCAAACAGACTGGTCATAGCCCGGCAAATCGCTGCAGAACTCAACATGAGTGTGTCAAGGGTCATCTGGCAAATCGCTGCAGAACTCAACATGAGTGTGTCAAGGGTCATCTAAAAACTGACTAAGTATCGTATCATGTCGTGAATGGGCTAAACAGCCGACGGCTATGCCCAATGTCGAATTTGTTAGCTCAGAACATGAAAACACACCTCCAATGCTCGTGAGCATCGACACTGGACAACTGAAGACCAGAAAAATGTCGCCTGGACAGACAAACCAAAGTTCCTTCTGTTTGAAAAATACACGGTCGAGTCACATTATTGTGACCACAAGCTAATATCCAGAGTAACCGCCGTGTGCAGTGAGAGCACCAGCTCGACGGCCTCAATAAAGTGCTGCGAGTGCCTCAATGAGGTGCTGGAAGGTGTTCACATGTATGTGTAGCCATGCTGACTACAGAGCATCTGACAGCTGCTGTAGGGTGCGTGGTGGAGGATCCATAGAGCGAACAACACGGTCGATGTGGTCCTACAGATGCTCAATTGGGTTTAAGTCTGGGGAATTAGGGAGCCAGGGAAGTACTTTGAAGTCTTCATCATGCTCTTCCAACCATTCCCGGACATTTCTAGCTGTGTGACACGTCGCATTGGCGTGCTGGAAGATCCCATCTGTCCCAGTGAAGACAATCAGCATGTATGGGTGTACGTGGTCTTCAAGGATATATTCATAACGAATTCGGTCCACAGTGCCTTTCACAGGTATGAATGGACCCAGGGAATGCCACGCAAACATTTCCCAGACCATAACGCTGCCGCCACCAGCATGTGTTCTTCCAGCAATGGCTGAACAGTGTTTATTCCCCGATGTTTCTTGCCTTATACACCAAAGTCCATCCGTTCGATGAAGCAGAAAACGCGACTCATCGGAGAAGGCAATCCTTTGCCAATCAGCGGCGGTCCAATTCCGATACTGCCGTGCAAATGTAAGTCTTTTCTGCCAATGCACCTTCATTAGCATATATGCAGTGACCATCAGTCTGTATCGGAGCCCCATACACAGTAGGGTTCGCTAAACTGTCGTTTTAGACTCCCTTCCGGTAGCCCCCTGGTTCATTCGGCCAGTGAGTTGCTCCACTGCAGCGAGTCAATCGGCCCTCACGCATCTTCGAAGCAGACGTTTACCTCTCACATCAATGGCCCGTGGCGTTCCGCACTTATTCAACGTCACTTATTCGCAATGGTGCCATTTCTCCAATCACGATACACTTTAACCACAGCAGCACACGAACAGTTCGCAAAATGCGCTGTTTCAGAAATGCTGCCACCCTTGGTCCGAAAGCCGACTATTATCCCTTTTTGTAAATCTGATAAATCGTTCCTTTTATCCATGACAGCAACAAGTGATATGTTTTCCGAATGTCTACAGCACACCTTATATACCCTCCAAGGCAGCTCACGACAAGTGCCTTCTTTCATTGGCTACACGCTGTTGACGTCAAAAGTAGGAGGTGGTCACAATAATGTGACTCGGCTGTGTAAGTAATCAGTACGTCTCGCAGCGGTTACCAAACATTGTTTTCACGAAGAAATTTTTTTACGATCATCCGATTTCCAGCAACGTCGAGACAATCATTTGCTGAAAACGTGTCGCGTGATCACTTCGTGGATAACACCTGGCATGGGAAAAGATTTGTTCACGGTTTTTTCACACGCTTTGTGGCGACCCTTCTGTTATCATGGTTGCTCTGTCTTTTGAAGCGATGTACTTCGCAAGTGCGTGTGTTGTGCCGTGTTTCTCTGAAACTCCATGTTTATTTATTTCTTAAGTGTTAGGAACTCAATTTGTTTTTTATTCCTTGTGCGTGCTCCTATATTAAATATAGAGCCTTTGCACCGACGTCATTTTTGTCGTCACAGTTACTTCGGGGTGGTTAAGAGAAAGTTCGGCTGCTAAAATTCCCATAGGATTAACGTGGGGAAGCGATTTCTGGACCCTATGTCACTCGATTGTTTGAAATTTTAGAAATGGTTAAAAGTTATCTGGCATATGGGTTCTTCTCAAAGTACGAGTAAAGGTAGTGGAATTTCCTTTTATGGCTTTTCAATGGCAGAAAAACGTCTGATTATGTGGAAAATAGTCATAAATCTCAAGGCATGGTGGCCCAGGTCGTATGACAGGATCTGCAGTAAACACTTCATTTCAGGTATCGTAAATCTGCATATTTTACTACGTTAAGAGTCGAATTTATATCGGTACATTTTCTTGCTCACTTATGTATTATTTTCAAGTTTTTACGTTAATCCTTGTTATTCCGTTTGAAATGTTCTTAATGCATGACGGATAAACTTTGCTGTTGAATCGGAAATTGCTAAACTTTCGTGAACTTTCAAGATTTTGTGCTGTTACTGATTTCTAAATACTGAAACAGATGCCTTTTTCTCCGAACCCAAATTTAAGGATATACGTCCACATAGAATGAGAGGATGCTCTCATACACTGTGTCGTCCGTTTCCCCGGATGTTTTCTTTTTTATTGGTAAGAAAATAGTCAGTTTTTCGGGATATGATAAGTCGATATTTTCTTTTTTGTAATTGCAATACACACTGGAACCACTCATATACACTAGAACCAGTCAGAAATGTTACAACCTGACTTAGACCGGATAAGAAATTTTTCGTTTTCAGTCGTCAGAATTAATACATTTCTAACCCACCCAGTAGTAAAATATTTATACGCATCAAGGCTTTTATGAGGTTTTAGAGCTTTTCCGGTATAACGCGAAAAACTGCCTATTAAATAGTTATAAATATCGTGATAGCTAAGATGAGGGAGGTCGTAGCAACACAAACTTCCATACGATAAAAATATCTTTCAGGTATGCCATATGGATCTTCTATGCCATTATTTCTAAGCTTTACTTCGTAACGTTGCTTTCCCACCACATTAAGATGGCAAACTTTGTCAGAAAGAACATTTTTTTAACTCTACTTTAGCAGCAGCCGTTGCTGAAAAGCATGGAGAGAGACCAGCTCGGGTACTTTATAGCCACCCGGAAGTCTAGCAGACAGTTTTGTGACGTCACGTGCAAAGGCTCTATTTTTTTATTGGAGGTTTAACGACCACCGTGAGCAACTGAATGGGCTATAAGCAGTCGCCCGTCCCTAATTTAGAGTCACTGGTTCCAGGGAAGGGAGAGAGCCAGTGCCGTAAGACAAACACAACATCCATGCCTGACCGGGATTCGAACCCGGACCCCTTACAGACGAATGATCAGAGGCCAGCGCCTTAGACCACTGCTCCACTGGGGCTGCAAAGGCTCTATACCAATATATTCTCAAGTGCATCTCATATTCATTATTTTATTGGATAACCTTATTGAAAGTGATTCATTTATCTGCATACAATAATTTTCGAAGTATTATATCAAGTCCGTCAATTGGAACGTAGCGCTCGCTGTAAGCATACCGGAGGTAAATGTTGATACCTAAACATCCTTCTTTTTCCATATCATAATAATGCCACCACCAACTTCGGTATCATGCGAATGGCAGGACCCGAATTTGGAGCAAGCAACATGAAGTTATCTTGTCAGATGTCGACAGTATAGGCCGGTGGCGACTGTGTGCTGTTGTGGGAAAATTTTCCTGGAACGCATTAGTTCACCTGATCCGAAGAACATCTGAAAGCTAGGGAGTATCTGATTATCGTTGCCGACAAAATTAATCAGCGGTGACCACCCGTGTAGCGGAAAATCATCCGCTCACAAGTTTTCCTTGCTTCAGTGGCCTGCACAGTCCCCAGATGTAAACCCATCGAGCATCGCTAGGATGAGTGAAACGAGCTATTCGCTGCGAGACCGTGCCGTCATCCGATTTCCAGCAACGTCGAGACAATCATTTCGGCATGGTGAAACATTCCTGCACGAGGCTTCCAACATCTGGTAGGCACCACGCTTCCGATTGTTCTGCAGGTTAAGGACGGTGCAACATGCTACTATGTAAATGCATCGAATAAACTGGCATCTCAGTGTATGTGTTTAAAGGTGAACGTCTACTGATTTTGCTCCCTATACTTCCAATGGAAAAAAATTTCGACCCAATTTCCTCAGCGAAGTTTTTTTTTTTTTTTTTTTTGTTGCAGGTTTAACGACCTCCTTGAGTAACTCAATGGGCTATAAGTACTCGCCCCTTCCTCATTTAGGGCCACTGGTTCCAGGGAAGGGAGAGAGAGCCAGTGCCGTAAGACAAACAACCATGCCTCACCGGGATTCGAACCCAGACCCCCGTCGGACGAATGATCAGAAGCCATCGCTTAGACCACTACGCTACCGGGTCCGCAGAAAGATTTCCTATGCATCAAAATTGGCCCACTGATAAAAAAAAAGAAAGGAAATGGGTCGAATTTTTTTACATTGTAAGTATAGCGAGCAAAATCAGTAGACGTCCACCTTAAATATTGGGTTGGAACGAATGAAATGTCCGGCGCGAACGAGCTGTGGAGACAGGCCCCCACCACAGCGGAATGGAACCACCCACAGGTGTTGCGAGTATTGCGTCACAAAGTTACTATAAATAGCAAGCATGTGTGTGAAGAACAAGATTGCCGCGGATGGCTTAGTGGTTAGTGTTTCAGACTATCGATGCTGGGTCCCCAGGTTCTAGCCTGGGCTGATCTTTCAGAGATGGTGTGATTTACTAACAATCGCTGAATATCCGCGATCTCGCTGTAGGTGGCTGGGACCTAAACTCTACTCCCTGTGGATGGAAGTCCTACATGAAAATGACAAATTCTGTGATGATGGGAAGAACAAGATTCAGACGTGGTTTGTTTGAACGTAACGTGGGTTGCAAAGAAAAAATGCAGACCCTGGATTTGAGAGTCATCTTTTTGTATGAATTTAAACTGGGCCATTCTGCAGGAATTGCCACTCGAAACTTTAACAAAGCGTTTATGGAGAATGCGGACAAAAAACGAACCTTTCAGCGATGGTTTGTGATGTTTTGAAGCGGAGATACGGAACTGCAAAACGAAGCTCGTGGTCACCGAACTTTTGCTGTTTCTGACGATGTTCTGTTACGTTTGGTTGAAGCGAACCGCCAGAAAAACGTGTCGTGACATAGCGGCAGAGATAGTTGTCCACCACACGACAGTTGTTCGGCATCTGGCTGCGCTGGGTAAGGTCAAAAAGCCGGACATGTGGCTGCCGCATGAGTTGACAACTGTCAACAGGACTTGGCGTTTGGAAGTGTGCGTGTCGCTACTTGACAGGAATAAACAGGAACCTCTACTCCATCGAATCGTCACCTGCGACGAGAAGTGGGTCCTTTATGATAATCAGAAACGATCTGCACAATGGTTAAGCAAGGCACAGCCTGCTTGATGGCATCCTAAGCCACCCCTACACACCAAGAAGATGATGCTCCTTGTCTGGTTGTCCACAACCAGGATAATTCATCGGAGTTTCTTCGCAAGAGGCCAAACCATCACTACAGAACGTTATTGTGCTGAATTACACCAGATGTACCTGAAATCGCTGCAGAAACAACAGGCTTTGGTCAGCAGACATGGTGTTCTGCTCCAGGACAACGACCGCCCTCATGTTGCACAACGAACGATGCCTTGGGCTATGAAGCACTGCTTTATCCTGCCTATTCTCGGACTGTCTCCGACAGATTATCATCTGTTCCGTCGCCTGAATAACTTCCTGTACGGGAAACAGTTCACGACGGACAACGAGGTTCAACGTGCAGTGGATGACTTCTTCGGGTCCCAAGACTTTTTCGTTCCGGGATCACGGCCTTGCAGGACAAATGACAACTATGTGTCGATGCCGAGGGGGATTATTTTGAATAGGTAAGTTGTCCTATTTTTCCGTTCTCGCCGTCTTCGTATGCCGGGCATTTCATTCGCACCAACGCAGTACTTTAGACACGGAATTCCATACTACGTTTATGTGAAGTAGATATCTCTAAATTCACTCTCATTTGGAAGAGACGATGGCAAATTAAAAAATGTCGACAAGGTTTCATAAGACACCTAACTCATTAATATAGACAAAAGGATAACATCATACGAACCTTTTATTTGAGTATTTGACTTTAATGTTTTCCGACATGTGTCAAAACCGAATTTGCTATTATTATTTTCCCGCACTGCTGTTGTGCAAGCTGCCATTCAAAACAACAGGTGTGCGAATATCTCAAAAACACAGTTGAGGTCCTTCAAATTTTCGTTTCGTCTCTAGACCAGTGCTTCCCAAACTTTTTAGAACCGCTACCCAATTTTTAGATTCACGAACTTTCGCAACCCACCTAGATTTAATAGGCATAAAAGGACGGAGGTTAATTAAATTTAGACTTTAAAAATTAAATTATTAAAATGAGTAAAAAACAAAAAAACTATGAAAAAACTAAACAAAACGCGCCCATTCCTCCCCGTAGATGAATAAAATTTAATTTAGTGGGCCGAGACTGCGCTAGCATAACGCTCTTTGAATAAGGGATAGAGAAAATTTAGGGGTGAGCCCAGAATGTCTTAAATAAAAGTGTAGGGGAAAATAATAAACGCAACAAAAGATCGCCTAACCGATTTCGAAGGGGGATGGGGAGTATTTAAACCCAGAAAGAGTGAAGATAAAAAATTGGAAAGTTAATTTTGAAAAATAAGGGCTCCTCCCCCCAACCCGGACAGGAAGGAACAAAAGCCGTGCGCATAAGAGAAAATTAGTTTCTCCTCGAGGTTGAATTTACAATTTTCCTAAATTTCCTAACAGTCCCCGAGTCCCATTCTTCATCTGATTAGTACGAAGTTTATTTCTGGCGAGATCTCCTTTGAATTTCCCTGGGACGGGAAACGGAGGAAATTTTAGAAGGGGGAAAGGGGTCTCTCATCAAGCGCATTTCCCAGACCGCCTTTACAAACCTCTGAACTGCCACGGAACGCCCAAGCAGCTGAGGGATCTGAGGAACGAACCCCAGGGGATTTCACGTGTAACATGAAAACTCCCGATGGATTATGTCCAGGAAGAAGTTCTTAAAACAAATGTTTTTGTGGATTACGGTTAAGGGGGGAAAAGGACACGTAAACAATACTTTCTCCTCCTTAACTCCATTCCTTCAAGCCAACAGTCTTGTCTTGCATTCATCTCTTCCAAAGCAGTCATCAACCTGCTCGCTCATTGCCTTAAGGTATGCTTAAGAGCGCTAGTATAGCTTTAGATTCCACTTTCCGGGTTGAAATCCTCTAGTTAGTAGCATCAACAAGCAGAAGAGTAATTATTAGTCACCTCTGACAAAAGCAGAGCAATTACTAATGACCTCTGACAACAGCAGAGCAATTACTAATGACCTCAGTGAATTCCTGTTTACCCTTTTCATCGTCAAACTAGAAAAAAGGCTTAAATTTATGATTTGGACGAGTGGAGAACTGAATTTTCATGATCCTGCGGATGCTATTTTGATAACTTTTCTACGGAGAAGGAAAAAGGCACTTCCTAGGGAGAAATACGTAGAGCTACAACACGATAAACACAGGCGTCAAACAGGGTAGGGTGGGCAAGACAATTTTCAGGGTGAGTTAGAGCCCACCTTCGCACTCCCTTGGTGACGTCCCTGCTTTCAAGTGAAAACAGCAAAAGTCACGAGTTGTTTTTTGTTGTTGTTTTTTTTCAGCATTACGGCAGTTCCATAGTTAAAAATCTTAGTGTGTTGTCCGTGGTTAGATTCCTTACAGTGTAGTCCATAGTTGGATTCCTATCCATAGTTAAACCTGCTGCACCCACGAGCGTGTGTGACGTGAAACTTGAAACAGTACGTGATCGTTGGCAAGAGCAAATAATGCCATCATCGTTCCACCATCTTTTCTGTCAAAATACTCGTAAAAAAAAAAAAAAGAAACTTTATTTACGGATCTCTATCCTCACATTGCGTTACGTTTTACTTTTGCTAATGTACTTTTTTACGCATTCCAACCGTAGGTTGAAGAAGCGTATATGCTCCAGCTTTGTCCGTCCGTCCTTCTGCCTGTCGGCAAGATAACTCGCGTAAAAAGTGGTTCGATTTCAATGAAATTTTAGTATGGGGTAGGGGACCACCTGGTGACGAACCCTATGGGGTCAAAGGTAGCGGCATAGGAGCGGGATCCATTCCATTGCCCTTATGCGTCATAACTTGCGTAAATACGGTTCGATGTCCATGAAATTTTAGTATGTTGTAAAGGACCACCTGGGAATGAACCCTATTGAAAATGGGTGAAGTGGGGTCAAAGGTCAGGACATAGGAGCGGGATGCCTTCCATTGCCCTTGTGCGTCATAACGTGCGTAAAAATGGTTCGATTTCAATGAAATTTTAGTATGTGGTAGGCGACCAATGGGGACGAACCCTATTGAAAATGGACGAAATAGGGTCAAAGGTCAGGACATAGGAGCGGGACCCATTCCATCGCCCTTATCCCATACTATTAAAGGAGCAATTCTTGTATGTATGTAAATTTTATTTTGAAAACGGCTCTAAGGATTTTGATGAAAGTCATTAACTTACCGTTTTCTGGTACTAGAAATCGATTTAGCTTGATCTCGACTTTAGGAAAATTCGTTTAGTGCGTTAAATAACCACCCCGAATTACCACGTTTTTAGTGTCATGTCGTCGTCCCATTAATGTTGCCCATGCTTAAAAATCTTATGACGTCACAATCGACATGTTGGCGCGCGGTCACGCTATCTCTCTCATTACGTCACGCGTTGTGTGTGGATCCTATTAAAGTTTTTTATGACGTCACACTCTTGCGAGTGGATGGTCGCGATTCCCATCTGGCTCATTACGTCACGCGTTGTGTGCGTATGTCCGTCCGCACGATAACGCGCGTAACAATCCTTCGATTTCGATGAACTTTTAGAATGTGGAAAGGGAACACCTGAGAAGGAACCCTATTGGAAATGGGCGAAATGGGGTCAAAGGTTAGGACATAGGAGCGGAATCACTTTCATCGCCATTATACGTCATAACTTACGTTAAACGCTTCCATTGCGACAAAACTTTATCATGTTATTCCGGAGATATACTGAACCGGTCCTGTTGGATATCATCGAAATAGGATCAAAGGTCAGGACACAGGACAGAGATTTATTCTACAGCCATTATCTTCATAACTTGACTGATAACTTGAGTAATGATTTCTGGTATGTTGGAAAGCGTATTATAATCAATGCATTGCATGATTTTACTAACTTGTTTTGTTTAAATTTTCCAAATATATGACCTCTCCTGACAATCACAAAGCGGATTTTAGGGCATCAAAGCGCAGCTAAACCTTTTTTTAAGCGGCGAACAACCACAGAGCTTAAAATTTATTTATTTTTTTGAACAGATATATATAATATCGTAATTTTTGTCGGATTATTCAACAAAAATTACGGCATTTTATTTTCGGTTAGACTTTCAGGAACGGAAATGTGATCGCAAATAGAAACGAACGCTTTCTTCCAGTCCCACCAAGACGAAAAACTGTGCGCCGTTAGAAGTTGAAAAAGTATGTAAATCCTTGTCACAGTGCTGATGCGCCATGCAAAAGAAATTCTCTCAAACGATATTTTAGAGGCGAAGCTCTGACTACAGATGGAAATGTGTTCTGACCCTAAGTGGCAGAATTGTGCTTAGCAGAAAAGTAAAAAAGCTTACACGAAATGCCATAGCAGCTTTTGGATGCATAGAAAACATTTCAGAGCGGATTTTTTAGAAGAGAAAGACATCAAATAAAGAAAACACGTATGTAAGTGCGATGTAATAAAATATTATACACCCTTATCTCTGAATAAATTATTTCCGTATTTAGGTGTAACTAATTTTTTTTTTCCACTAGCCGAGCTTTCGCACCTCAACGCAGGGCTTTTTCAAGGATTCGTACAACTGCTAAGAATAAGTTACATAATTTAAAATATAAACATAATTTATTCTTAGCAGTTATATGAAGCCTTGAAAAGCCCGGTGACGCAGTGGTCTAAGCGATGGCCTCTGATCATTCGTCCGAAAAGGGTCCGTGTTCGAATCCCGGTGAGGCATGGATGTTGTGCTTGTATTACTGCACTGGCTCTCTCCCTTCCTTGGAACCAGTGACCCTAAATTAGGGACGGGCGACTGCTTATAGCCCAATGAGTTGCTCACGGTGGTCGTTAAACCTCCAATCAAAAAAAAAAAAAATCCTTGAAAAAGCCATCCGTTGAGGTGCGAAAGCTCGGCAATGGAAAAATAATTAGTTACATCTAAATACGGAAGTAATTTTATTCATATGTAAGTGCGATCCCTATCGAAAACCTGCGCGTAATTTAAAATACGCAAGCCTCACTGTGTTCTTGGTAATGAATGATATCTAATACAAAAATATTTTCAATTGTATTTTTAAAAAAACAAATGTGTTTGGAAGTTCTTAGAAATATGCATTTACACCTACTAGCTGCAAAACTGCGTATCATAAAACCTCAGAGAATACAAAGAGAGTGATCACCATACTGGAGCATCTCCGAAGCAAATACATTTTTCAAATATAACTTTTAGAGAGACATCAAAGGAAACAAATATATAACTTTTCAGCTTTAATTGTTTTAATTGAAGGATAAAATGAGCACAAAAGGGTTCTTATCATCAAGGCTAGAAATTTTTCAATCCGGTTTTTCGTAGCGGAGAAAAGGAATTTGCAAATAAAAACAAGAAAGTTGACACCGAATTTTCAGTTGTAATGAGCACATTTTTTGAATCCCTTCTGACGCGAATTAAATTTATCAAAGTTATTCAAAGTGAACTGGGCCCGTAAAAGAAAAAAAACAAACAATCGGATTTCTACAATCGATAAAACATCTAGAAATAGATACAGCTAACGAAGACTAACAAATGGCGCACAAAAAAATTCCCAATTGCAAAAGAAAGGTAACAGAGAAAGAGATTTTCAAATCGAACAGTTAAAAGAAGAAATGTATAAGGAAAACACGATATAACTGTACGCTTTCTAGCGGAAGAATTGTGCATGATGGAAAAGTTATAAAGAGGCGAAAAATATTTTTCATGGAAAAGGCACTTTTCAAATACGTCTCCTGGAACCAGGCAAAGAGGGAAAAAAAGGTACTAACCTTTACAACCCCTAGCAAGAAATCTGTGCATTATTTAAAGAGGATAATGAATGGTCCACGTCTCTATTGTAGCGAATGGCATACAGAAAAAGAAAAATTCTGAATAGGATTTTAGAATCGGAGATACAGCTGCAAACTTAACGACAGAACTTTGAACTATAAAACTCCTCAAATACTAATCAAAGTATTTCACAAGGTATATGGCATCCGGTATTGAACGAATTTTTTTAAATCGCACATTTAAAAGCAGAGATATTAAGAAAAACATATTAAACATTGGCGCACCCTAGCGACGAAATCGTGCATTGCTTTAGGAAGAAAATAAATACAAAGTTTTTTTCATAGTTAGTAGTATCTAACGGAAAAAGAATTTTTTATATCGAGTTTTTAGTCCCTCAGATATTGGTGTAAACGTAAACCTGAACGTACGCCCACGAGTGGCAAACTTCTTCGTTAAGAAAGTTTTGAAATTATATGAGAAATATTTCGCATCGGAAACTCTCCGTCAACGAAAGAATTTTTTAAATCAGTCTGTTACAAGCAGAGATGTCCACAAAAGAGATATACATCTACGCCCCCTGGAGGAGAAAATTATGTATTACTTTAAGAAGTATCTTGAAAAGATTTTCCGAGGTGAACAGTATGGGTCCCCGAAAGAAATTTTTCAATCGAGATTTCAGAAGCCTAGCTTGAGTTGCAAACACATCAAAAGCAGAAATAAACACTTACGGCCCCTGGTGGTCAAACCATTTTCTATAAAAAAAATTTGAAATTATAATTAAAACATTTCCCATCAAGAGCTGTATGCGATGCAGGAAAAAAATTTCAAATCGGAGTAACAGAAGCAGAGATATCGGGGAAAACGCAATTTACCTTCACGCCCCCTGGCAGAAAAACTATGCCTCACTTGAAAATTTTGAAATTATATGAGGAAGCTTTTGCGCCGAAAATGCTCTTCAACAAAGGAAGAATTTTTCAATTCCGACTTTTTAGAAACACAGATATCGACAAAAATAAGATATACATCTATTCTCAAAAGGTTTTCCGAGGGGAGTGGTATCTGTCTATGAATGATTTTTTCAGTCGAGTTTTCAGAAGCTTAGAATTTGCTGCAAATACGTCAGAAGCAGAAATTAAATCTTACGCCCACTGGTGGCAAAACCATTCTGTACCCAAAATTAGAAATTACACTGCCGAACAATTGCTAAGGACGGATGACAATAGCAACGATAGCAACCATAAAATGGAAGGCAGGAAAATGTGGAAATAAGCATAAGTGCGAGATACAGTAATACGTGTTGTGCGTATGCAAATTTTGGATTGCCGAACTTGTTTGTGACATCATAGCGCTGATAAGAGATATAAAGGATTTGACGCGTATTGACCGTTGTTGTTCAAACGCAAAGTTGAAAGGGAAAGAATCAACTGACGAACTTGCAATTTTCAGTATGTCTTCCCCGACATCACCTAGATGATTTTACGCGTGGCCGTATTATTTGCAAGATTGAAGAAGGGCGAAAAATAACAGATGTTGCCAGGGAGTTCGACGTCAGCCACAGTGTTGTTTCAAGGCTTAGGAAATCATTTCAAACAAATGGAGAATGTGGCAAACGTCACGGGGGAGGTCGTGTTCGCAGTACGACACCTGCAGAAGATCGGTACATAGTGCCATCAACAAAAAGACACCGGCGCAGCACAACTAGTGAGGTAGCAAATCAGTTTATGGCTGCTACTGGCAAGCGGATCTCCCGAAAAACTGTCGCCAGACGTTTGCATGAAGGAGGACTATACGCCCGTCGTCCTGTTGTGTGCATCCCATTGTCCAGACGTCACCGTACCGCTCGTTTGCAATGGTGCCATCAACATCGCAATTGGACTGATAACGACTGGTCTGCTGTCCTCTTCTAAGATGAGAGTATATACAGTCTATCGTCTGATTGTCGACGACAACTGATCTGGCGTGATAGTGGTACTGCATATTGTCCAGCAAACATACAGGAAAGGGACCGATATCCGACATGTAGTGTCATGGTATGGGCTGGCATCATGATCAATGGCCGTACGTCCCTCTATGTGCTTCCAACTGGGACTATGACTGGCCAACGATACATTAATGATGTTCTGCTACCTCATGCTCGCATGTTCCGTGGTGCTGTCGGTGATAGATTCATTTTCATGGACGACAACGCAACATGTCATCGAACAGTCGCTGTCCAGGAGTGTCTTGAGAGCGAGGATATTCATCGCCTCGTATGGCCAGCACCTTCTCCAGATCTGAATCCCATTGAAAATGTGTGGGATTCTTTGGGGAGGAGTCTTGCTGGTCGCCAATGCTCTCCAATAAACAAAGACACCTTCATCCGTGCACTGACAGATATGCAATAAAATGTAATTTGAATTCGATATCATCTGCATTTACGCCCTCTAGCGGCGAAGTTGTGCATCGTAAAAAAACCGGAACGCGAGAATCATCATTTTCACATTTCAAGATTCCCGATGCAAAAAGATTTTTTCAAGTCGAACTAATAGCTGCTGAGGTATGGTGTCTACGGGCGGACGAACGGAAGGGCAAACCAATAACATAAGCACGATCTTTGTTTACTAAAGGCATGCTAAAAATGCATTGATGCCACTAAGCAGAAAAAATTTAGGAACAATAAAACAAATACAGGAACTTAAAAGGAAGTAAAAAATATTATATACTCACAGTTCTTGTAATTTAGTGTTGAGAGATCTGCATGTTTTACATACTGTAGATTTTGTTTGGTTCGACAGTCCCTAACAGCAGGTCTAGCCTGCAACTGTTATTTCCCTATGACTGTGTCTAATAAAGCGTAATTTGGATGAAGTGTTACTGCAATATTCCAGTATTCCTCTTGTTTTGTTATAAGAGATGGAAATCATCGTATCTTCACTGAAACGCATTTTACGATCGTTTTCATTTTTCCAAAGTAACCGGAATTTCATTTGTTCCTGCAGACATACAAAAGTTTGGACAGCATTCGGATATATTTTTGCCGTCTTTATTGGAATCGTTGATCTAGAAATGCGAGACGTTTATGTTATTCATTCCCTTCATTAGCAAAGAGCAACCATGCGAGTGCGTTGTACGAAAACTAATTAACTTTTATGGGTCACTGCGGACTTCGTCACTGCAATTTTTTCGCCGCATTTGCAATTTTATGGAAAGTTTTGCTGTGCGTTTTCCGAATACCTCATCTGGAATTTGTCATCCTTTACCGAAGCAGAACGAACGCAAATTTTTTTTTCTTAGCAGTAAATTGTTCTATTATGTCTAGTCGAACTATTAAACCTCTGAATGAAACACGAGATACTCTTGATCTAGAAATAATGAGAAGTTCTGTTTTATACGTTTTCCGCTATCAGATTAAGTAAGTATGCTCGGTAAAACAACAAATGCGACAAAACTCATTAGTCCCGCACGTAAGGTAAACCATAAAAATATAAATACTAAGAACATGAAATAAAGCAGATATTTTATAATTCACAGGTATTAATTCCTCTCGAAATTAATTCCTTTTTGAGTTTGTTCTTAGGCAAATCATGTTACTTCTTCGTGGTTCCTTTCTGAACGGCGCGTCAGCTTCTTAGAATTTTTTTATATTTTTTGACAATGACTCATAGTGAGTCAAAAATTAATAAAAAAACCAGGCCGAATATAAAGTTGTGCGGTGAGGTGGTATAACGTACAATGATTTACGACGGTTTGAATTTGGATCCCATGTTTACTTGATGATCTGCGCGCCGTATAGGTTTACATATACGTGTGCGTGTGGGGGGGGGGGGGGAGTATGTGGAAGTGACATGGAGGAGACTGGCACAAGACAGACCGTTGTGGAGAAAACTTGGAGACCTTCGTCCAGCAGTGGATTGATAATGGTTGACAATGATGATATATATATATATTACTCACACCGGTAAATACATAACCTCTTCTATGTTGTACTTGGTATGAGTCAAAAAAAATGTTTTTGCTTCAGTCTCTTCTTAATAGAATATATATATATATAATGCAAGTTATAATTTTAGATTGGATTCCAAGGGACAGGAAAAGACCCAAAAGATCGCATGGGAGATGGGTGGATGAAATTCGAAAGTATGCGGGAGTAACATGGAGGAGACTGGCACATGACAGACCGTTGTGGAAGAAGCTTGGAGAGACCTTCGTCCAGCAGTGGAGTGATAATGGTTGACAATGATGAGGATATTTCTTGCTTATAGCGATTCTTGTGACCGTTAGTGGCCATCTAAGTGTGAGGGCTAAGCAGTTAGAATATAGGTAACTATATTCCATCAAGCAATCTGAAAAACACAAACCTAAAACATAACTAAAAACAAAAAAGTAAAGCAGGTATTTTGTAATTCCCTTTTTTTTTTTTTTATTATAATCAAGTACTGATGAACAATTGTCTAGACAAACTTTAACCATACGGGGTCACATCTTCCTTTCTCCTGTGTTATCGCAGTTGAATTATTCACTTCTCTAAGCATCTGAGGAGTCACCGGCTTTAATTTTGTGCCCTACTTCCGGAAAAAGGACAGAACCTATACTATGAGAACGAGTACAACATACATGGACTTCAATCTATTCCCAGCTGCACGGGAAGCCGGAAACCAGGGCCTTATCAACGACGAGCTCACTTACATTTCATAATCTTTTTTCATCCAAACAACATTAGGAAAAATGGTTAATAAATCAAAAATGAACTTTTCTTAAGAATATTAAAAAGTATTTGCCATAAGAAGCCCTTGTCGAATCAGAATAGCATTTCATTTGTTTACTTACGGTAATTTTAGTGTTTAGCAATAACTTCGATAATAGATGGCGCCACATTACCAATTCTGGTCATCCAACTTTTCTCGCAAACGGAGGAACACTATTTAAAACATGAGTATTCGTGCAGTTCTGTGTGGTGCACAATGAGTAGTAATCGATCAAATGGGGTGCGGGGATTATTTGTTGTTTTTTAATTCGAAAGCACGCCCAACAATATTGTATTTCCACGACCAAAGCAGCATCAAGCGACGTGTGGCTTTTTTTTTTTTTCTTTTACAATTTTGCTGTTTGCTTGGAGGGTGGTAAAGGTAAAACGTATAGCACGTATTCACTCGAACTTTTTCTTTGAACTTGCATCCACTGTATGGGCATTTTAACGGCTGTTCTGTGGCTCGCCGTTACTCTTCTCTTGTAAAATTGAGATGTTCACTGGAATAAAGCCCGTAGCTAGACAAGCAAGTTGAGAAGGGCGGCTGATGATTGAGATTGGGCGAAGGATATAAAGTGTTCGGGCAAAAGATGTGAAAAAGGTAAAGCACGATGTACTATTGTGAGTCGCTAGGACGGGCAAAAGGAAACACAGGTCGGACTCAGCCCGGCCTGGCCCTCCCCTGGTTACGGCCCTGACTGGAACCAAATAATCTAACCTTTCTGAGAGTGAGGGAATTCCTCCCCAGAGTGTTGCGAAACGGTAAAAGTTAACGGAAAAAGACGTAAGTCAAATATAATATTTTTCAACGAAGGGTATGTGGGGAGTGCACGAAAGACGGAACAGCAATAGGTGGCTACGCGGGAGTTCAACCTGAAAAATGTTCAAGTTAAAATGAGGGAATTAAAGACATGGGGGTGGGATGCATAGGCGCCAACTATTAGGGACAAGGTGAATCTTGCCCCTCCGATAATTTTACTGGAGGGGGGGGGCAGTGCCCACCCAATATTTTTCGCCCTGTTTAATTAAATAATCGCGTTAGCCTCATAAGTTGGACCAAACTCCACCTTTAGAGGCCAGAGCGATTTATTTCCAAAAAATTAATAAATAAAATAAATAAAAACTTTTTCCCTTTCTCAGCATTGCTCATTTGATAAGAAACTGGATTGGCGGCGCCGTATTAATAGTGTTCGACATGAACTCATGATATGTGGTAAACGCTTAAAACAATTATCAAAAGTAAAATAAATAAAATACCGAAACGTATAATCTCTCGTGGCTTTATTTAGCTATTTATTTTTTTGCGCTTCTTGTTCTTTGTTTAAGTAACCCAGCTAGTTTCTCATATTTTTTACTAAATTTTAGAAATAAAATATCTGGATATTTTTATAAAATCACAGGCTGAATATTCTTTTTAAAAATATTAATATTCAGCAAAATAATATTTGCTTCCTTGTTCATTTGCTGATGAACAATTACAATTGCATTTTAAAATGTACGTCGAATCTCGTAGTTTATCTTTTTGCCCCCCCCTCCTTTTTATTTTCCTCCAGACAATGGAAAAGACATGCCCCCTCCCACATCAGATGTCTTCACACCTGCCCCCCCCCTTCAGTAATTTGGAGCAGTCGGCGCCCATGGTAGGATGTCACAATCGCTGCTGAAAGACAAAACTTTGAAACAAGTAAAATCACACATCCTGGAAGTATTGTTTTTAAGTAATGAAAGTAAAATAAATACAATGGGAATAAGACCTACAAGAAGAGTATGTCGGAAAGTAAAGTCTACGGTGAGAGTAAAATAATGGGCGACTGCGTTGTGAGGAAAATATTTTTATACATTATATTGGGTTGTCGGAAAAGCCATAACGTATTTTGGCACCCGATGGCGGTTGGGCGGTTTTGGAAGTATGTACTAGATGCATGCACAGCTCTGTTATCGTTGTGGCATTCGACAGGTGCCAGTTCTAGCTGCAGTATAAAGGGTATAGTGAGCGATTTGGTTGATTTGTGGAGATTTGACATCAAGTTGAAAATGGAAGAACAAAACTGTGCATTTTCGCCATATTTTGCTGTTTTACTTCCGTAATAGGAAGAACGCGCATCAAGCTTGTGAAAAGTTGCGTAAAGTGTGCGGTGATAATGCTCTACAAGAACGTCAGTGCCAGCGGTGGTTCGCAAAATTCCGTGCAGGTGATTTTGACCTCAACGATGCTCCTCGGTCCGGGAGGCCCACCGAGGTTGATGACGACCAAATCAAGGCATTGATCTAGTCAAATCCACGTTACACGACACTAGAGATTGCAAACACATTGCACATCCATCATTCAAGCGTTCACGGCCACCTGAAGAAGCTGGGATACATAAGCAAGCTCGATGTGTGGGTTCCTCATGAACTCAAAGAAGCTCAATTGACGGCGCGTATAAACATCTGCGATATGCTCATTAAACGTGAGGAAAACCATCCTTTTTTGAAGCGACTGATAACTGGTGACGAAAAGTGGATTGTGTACAACAACAATGTGCTGCGCAAACGGTCTTGGTCCCGACGTGCTGCTTCGCCTCAAACGACATCCAAAGCAGACATTCATCAGCGGAAGGTTCTGGTCTCAGTGTGGTGGGATTTTAAAGGTGTCGTGTTTTTCGAGCTCCTACCACGGAACCAAACAATTAATTCGAATGTGTACTGTCGGCTATTGGACAGTTTGAACGAATCCATCATCCAAAAACGTCCAGAGCTCGTTCATCGTAAAGGTGTTGTGTGTTCCATCACGACAACGCAAGACCACACACAAGTTTGATCACCCGCCAAAAATTATTGGAGCTTGGATGGGATGTGTTGCCACACCCAGCATACTCGCCTAACCTTGCGCCGTCCGACTTCCACTTGTTTCGCTCTCTTCAACAGTCCTTGCGTGGTATAACGTTCAATTCAGATGAGGCTGTAAGTCATCACCTTGTACAGTTTTCCGCCACGAAAGACAGGTCCTTCTATGAACGAGGCATTCTGCAGCTCACGGAAAGATGGCAAAAGGTTATCGAACAAAACGGGCATTATATAATTGATTGATCTTTGTTCTTTCTATCAATAAATGACTTTTGCAAAATATGACTAAAATACGTCATGACTTTTCCGACAACCCAATAACACAAAAGATTTGTATAAAGGAGGATCATTTTTTTTTTCAAACCCGAGTGTGAAAGGTAGAAATTTGGCAATAATTAAAATTAATGAATGTTCAAAGTATATTGCAAAAATATTAAGATAAGTTCAATGACGTGAAAAAGTACTGCTGTAAGAAATGAAAGTGAAACATTTGTATATTTAAAGGAAATCAAATTGTAGGTACCAAGAACCTGTGTTTGCTCTCTGGCTCAAAGCGCAGTTTCAAGTACGATACAATACATTGACCATTTCACGCGTACCTAGATTACGTTAATACTCAGTTTCAGTTCATAAGCTCAAACATTTTATATAAATGTCCTCAACAAACATTATTAATCCACTGATGGATGGAGGTCTCCCCAAGTCTCTTCAACAGCTCTCTGTACTGAGCCATTCTCTTCCATGTGATTCCTACATGCTTTTGAATTTGCACACCCTCATCTCCCATGCGTTCTTCCGGGCATTTTTCTTTCCCTTGGTATTCCGTCTAATATTTCAGTTGTCCAACGGAGGTCAGCTCTTCCAGCAATATGTCCAGCCCATTGTCACTTTAGGGTCTTTCCTTTTTTTATTATTATTGGGGGTTTAACGACCACCGTGAGTAACTCAGTGGGCTATAAGCTGTCGCACTACGAAAAATAAACTAAGTTCAACCTGCTGAAAATGGTAGTCTTCGTTATAAATGGTATCGAATAGAAAAAATAACTTTTTCAATCGGATATGCAGAAGTAATTATATGGAATAAAATGTATTTTGACTTCGCCAGTATCTGCATTTACGTCTTTTAGCGGCAAAGGTATGCACCGTAAAAAAAAAAAAAAAAAAAAAAAAAGACGAAAAACCAAGGGTCATCGTTCTCACATTTCTAGCTTCCTTATATAGAAAAAATTTTTCAGATCAGAGTAATAGTTGCATAGATATGATGTCCATAGACCGACAGAAAGTGCTACCGTAAGCACGTACTTTATTCACAAAAGACGCGCTAAAAATTAGCATTTCGTTGGCCGTGTGTCATGACTTTGAGAGGAAATTGCCTTCAATAAAAATAATTTCGGATACAAAGGCGCACATAAAATTTTTTATCGAGGGGGGGGGGGGAGCGACGAAGAATGGAATTTTTTAAATCTATAGCAGAACAAAATTAAAGTTAATGAGAAATTGAGGGGGGGGGGACATTTTTTTCTAATGTCAGTTGATACATTTTTATTAAGTTAACGCGTTTTTTCTAATGTAAGTCGCATTCTTACCAAACACTTTTACAAATGAAACACTTTCGGTTGAAAAGACATCCGTGGCTCTAAATACGCCCCTGTTCGGATCTGAGATTAACTCTTTCTTCAGTTGGGAACTAAATTATTTCAATTTCAACATTCACTTGTCTTTCAGAGTAATAACTCCTCGCTCGAATTTGACAAAACTGAAGCGTGTTGTTGAGAAAGCTGATTTAAAATATTTGAGAAACTTTTGCATGCTTTGCAAAGTACTTCGAAAGAAAGGCTGCAGTTTCGTTCAGTGGCGTTTTACGAGTTAAACTGGATTCTCTGGGTAAGATTTCCTTAGGCAAGTAGCAGGATGTATTTCCCAATATTTCCCTCCTTCTCAAGGATTTCCCAATGCATTGGTAATAAAACCGTTTGCCTTTCACAATCGAGATTTTGAATTTGAAAGAAGAAAAAGAGGCTTAGCTGAGTCACCAAGTCCATGCAAATAAAGCAACGAAAAAATTCCACCTGCAGTAAAAAAAAAAAAAAAGGAAGTATCCAGATCGGAGCATTGCGTTTTAATATACGTATGCATCTCTCTTTTGACATTCATTCCTTTACCAAAAAGTATTTTTCTATTTAATCTAAATTCATTTTGTTAGACTTTTATTTTTCGAAAATTGCCAAATACAGCGGTACGATAAACAGTATTTTCGTTCACCATAACTTATCCCAAATCGTACTCTACAACATTACCTAATAAAAACTATTTTAAATATCTCAACCCTAATTCAACTTTTTTTTTTTTTTTTTTTTGCGAGCGAGCTTTATTAGAACGAATGACGTGTAAGTACGTATTAAAACTGTTGACACATATCTGTGACGCTGACGTCCGTGGATTTGAGTTCAGTTTTTATATATATATCATCATCATCATTGTCAACCATTATCAATCCACTGCTGGACGAAGGTCTCCCCAAGTTTCCTCCACAACGGTCTGTCTTGTGCGTCTCCTCCATGTCACCCCTGCATACTTTCGAATTTCATCCACCCATCTCCCATGTGGTCTTCTTCTGGGTCTTTTCCTGTCCCTTGGAATCCAATCTAAAATTTCGGCTGTCCATCAATCATCTGTCCTTCTGGCAGTATGTCCAGCCCATTGCCATTTCAGGGATTTAACTCTGATCATGATGTCTTCCACTCTTGTCATTTTTCGGATCCACGAGTTCCTCTTCTTATCTCTCCTGGTTACACCAAGTATGCACCTCTCCATGCTTCTTTGAGTTGTCTGCAGCCTTTGTATGTCTCTTTTAGTTAAGGCCCACGTCTCTGCACCATACGTAAGCACTGGAAGGATGCATTGATCAAACACTTTTCTTTTAAGACATAATGGCATATTGCTCTTGAAAATTATGCTGTTTCTTCCAAAAGCTCTCCAGGCAAGTTTTGTACGCCGATTAATTTCTTCATCAATGTGACCCTCACTTGATATCTGCTGTCCAAGATAAACGTACGTATCTGTTATCTCCAGCTTTTCTCCATCAATCGATAAATCTTCATTTCTTGTAAAAGCATTGAACATCACTTTTGTCTTCTGAAAGTTCATTTTTAATCCCACTTCTTTACTCTTGTCAGCAAGTTCCTGGATCATACTCTGCAGCTCTGATGGGGTAGTTGCAAAAATGACTACGTCATCAGCAAAACGAAGGTGGGTTAGATAATCTCCATTAATCTTTATCCCCTTGTTTTCCCAGCTCAGTGACTGAAAAACACCCTCCAATGTGGCATTAAAGAGCTTCGGAGATATGGTGTCACCTTGTCTCACTCCCTTTCCAATTTTTATGTGTGTTGTATTTTCAAACAGCCTAATCTTTGCACTTGCATTTTCATAGATGTTATTAATAATATTAATGTATGCATCTTCAATACCGCAGGTTTTCAGAGCCATTGTAACTGCTGATGGTTTCACCGAATCAAAGGCTTTTTCATAATCGATAAAAGCCATGCACAATGGAAGTTCATACTCCCTCGCTCTTTCAATTAGTTCTCTCAGCACATGGATATGATCTATTGTGCTGTAGCCTCTCCTGAATCCAGCTTGTTCTCTCAGTTGAGCCATGTCCAGTGTTACCTTCAAGCGGTGTGAAAGAACTTTAGTGAAGATTTTATAAACTACTGATAGGAGGCTGATAGGTCTGTAGTTTCCGAGATCCTCAATGTCACCTTTCTTATGTAGCAGGATCATTGTAGCGGTGTTCCAATCTTCAGGAATCTTTCCTTCATTAAGGCATCGAGTGAAAATTTGGGCGAGTACTGTTTCGATTTCTCCACTTGCTTCTTGTATGATGTCTACAGTAATTCCATCTTCTCCTGGAGCTTTTCCTCGCTTCATGTTCTTGATTGCATGTGCAACTTCTGCTGGAAGGACTGGAGGAACTCTGGTACTGGTATCTTTCATGATGTCTGGAGTGCATGTATCATCCCTTTCATATAATTTGGAGTAGAAATCTTTCACTCTTGTCAAAATTTCGCCTCTATTTCTTGTTACAGAACCATCTTCTTTTCTCAGTGCCATAATCTGTTTTCTTCCCTTACTGAGATGTCCCTTTGCTATCTTTAGGCTTTCGTTGTTTTCAATTGCTTTCCTCACTAGTTCACAGTTGAATTTTCTTACGTCTTCAGTGATACTTTTTCGTACTGTCTTGCATAGCTCTATATATTCCACTTTGGAAGTCCCATCTTCTTTAGTTGTCCTCATCTCTCTTCTTTTTTGCATCAACATTTTCGTTTTTCCTGATAATTTATTTACATGCAACTTGTTCTTAGACCCAGCTAATTTTGTTGCTGTTTCCATAAGAGCTTTGGTTACTTTTCTGTTAACTTCAGAGATGTCCACTTCTTCCGATGTTAGGCCTTCTAAAGCAGAGAACCTGTTCTTCAGTTCCAACTTGAAGGTATTATGGTGTTTTTTAAGGTTGGTTATGTCAATAGATTTTGTTTGTCTTATGAGCTTGCCACGTTCAAGTTTAGTGTTGAGGTGCATCTTACATCTCACCAATCTATGGTCACTACCTGTGTTGAACTTGTTTAGCACACTGCAGTCTTCTATGACGAATTTTTTGTTACACATAATAAAATCAATTTCACTTGTCGTCCCATTTGGATGTCTCCATGTCCATTTCCTGTGTGGCTTTTTCTTGAAGAAGGAGTTCAAGATGAAAAACCCTTCTGCCTCTGCAAACTCAACGAGAGTATTTCCACGCTGGTTTCTGTTGCCGTGACCGAATTTACCTACTGAAGTTTCATTATGTTGCCGTTGCCCTATTTTTGCATTGAAATCTCCCATAATTATTTTCAAGTGCTGCTTACCTTTATTATTTAGATGACAAATTTCCTCATAAAATTCTTCAATTTCTTCTTCAGGATGACTTGTGGTGGGTGCATAAGTTTGAATAATCTGAGCCTGGTATCTTCTCGAGAGTTGGATAACGAGTCGTGCAGCTCTGTCAGAGGAACTTTCAACTTCTACCACTTTATCCTTCAGTTTCTTGTTTATTATAAATCCAACACCACTAGTTCTGCCAGTATCTCTCCCACGATAGTAGAAGAGATGTCCACTTTTCAGTTCAATGAGATCTTCTCCTTTTCTCCTTACCTCACTTAGCCCCACGATGTCCCACTTGATCCTTTGTAGTTCCTCTTCCAATTCAAGAAGCCTTGAATCACAAGATAAGGAGCGTCCATTGTACGTTGCCAAGGTCAGCATCAGATGGCAGGCTAGTCCGGTCCTCCGGGGATTCTTAGCACCCTCTGCCTTCATGTCGCACTGGCCGCTGCCTTGGCCAGGTACATTCCAGCTGCCGGAGACTGAGGGCCAAGATTTAAGTTGTGGAGTCATTTTGGAGGGATTTGGCCATAACTCACCACGCTGGCCAAGCGGGTTAGTGAGTGTGGGATAGAATTTCCTCTGATCCCGATGGTATAGTTATGCCGCTATTGGCGGTCGTCAGAGCCCCTTAAGTGGGAACAGGATGCACCACGAGAAGGCGGGGTTGACATTTGTCAAGGAGAGGCTGTGATGCTACGCATCACCTGACCTTACATCCCATATATATATATATATATATATATATATATATATATATCATCATCATCATTGTCAACCATTATCAATCTACTGCTGGACGAAGGTCTCCCCAAGTTTCCTCCACAACGGTCTGTCTTGTGCCAGTCTCCTCCATGTCACCCCTGCATACTTTCGAATTTCATCCACCCATCTCCCATGTGGTCTTCTTCTGGGTCTTTTCCTGTCCCTTGGAATCCAATCTAAAATTTCGGCTGTCCATCGATGATCTGTCCTTCTGGCAGTATGTCCAGCCCATTGCCATTTCAGGGATTTAACTCTGATCATGATGTCTTCCACTCTTGTCATTTTTCGGATCCACGAGTTCCTCTTCTTATCTCTCCTGGTTACACCAAGTATGCACCTCTCCATGCTTCTTTGAGTTGTCTGCAGCCTTTGTATGTCTCTTTTAGTTAAGTTCCACGTCTCTGCACCATACGTAAGCACTGGAAGGATGCATTGATTAAACACTTTTCTTTTAAGACATAATGGCATATTGCTCTTGAAAATTATGCTGTTTCTTCCAAAAGCTCTCCAGGCAAGTTTTGTACGCCGATTAATTTCTTCATCAATGTGACCCTCACTTGATATCTGCTGTCCAAGATAAACGTACGTGTCTGTTATCTCCAGCTTTTCTCCATCAATCGATAAATCTTCATTTCTTGTAAAAGCATTGAACATCACTTTTGTCTTCTGAAAGTTCATTTTTAATCCCACTTCTTTACTCTTGTCAGTAAGTTCCTGGATCATACTCTGCAGCTCTGATGGGGTAGTTGCAAAAATGACTACGTCATCAGCAAAACGAAGGTGGGTTAGATAATCTCCATTAATCTTTATCCCCTTGTTTTCCCAGCTCAGCGACTGAAAGACACCCTCCAATGTGGCATTAAAGAGCTTCGGAGATATGGTGTCACCTTGTCTAAGGTCAGGTGATGCGTAACATCACAGCCTCTCCTTGACAACTGTCAACCCCGCCTTCTCGTGGTGCATCCTGTTCCCACTAAAGGGGCTCTGACGACCGCCAATAGCGGTATAACTATACCATCGGGATAAGAGGAAATTCTATCCCACACTCGCCAACCCGCTTGGCCAGCGTGGTGAGTTATGGCCAAACCCCTCCAAAATGATTCCACAACTTAAATCTTGGCCCTCAGTCTCCGGCAGCTGGAATGTACCTGGCCAAGGCAGCGGCCAGTGCGACATGAAGGCAGAGGGTGCTAAGAATCCCCGGAGGACCGGACTAGGCTGCCATCTGATGCTGACCTTGGCTACTTACAATGGACGCTCCCTATCTTCTGATTCAAATCTTCTTGAATTGGAAGAGGAACTACAAAGGATCAAGTGGGACATCGTGGGGCTAAGTGAGGTAAGGAGAAAAGGAGAAGATCTCATCGAACTGAAAAGTGGACATCTCTTCTACTATCGTGGGACAGAAACTGGCAGAACTAGTGGTGTTGGATTTATAATAAACAAGAAACTGAAGGATAAAGTTGTAGAAGTTGAAAGTTCCTCTGACAGAGCTGCACGACTTGTTATCCAACTCTCGAAAAGATACCAGGCTCAGATTATTCAAACTTATGCACCCACCACAAGTCACCCTGAAGAAGAAATTGAAGAATTTTATGAGGAAATTTGTCATCTAAATAATAAAGGTAAGCAGCACTTGAAAATAATTATGGGAGATTTCAATGCAAAAATAGGGCAACGGCAACAGAATGAAACTTCAGTAGGTAAATTCGGTGACGGCAACAGAAACCAGCGTGGAAATACTCTCGTTGAGTTTGCAGAGGCAGAAGGGTTTTTCATCTTGAACTCCTTCTTCAAGAAAAAGCCACACAGGAAATGGACATGGAGACATCCAAATGGGACGACAAGTGAAATAGATTTTATTATGTGTAACAAAAAATTCGTCATAGAAGACTGCAGTGTGCTAAACAAGTTCAACACAGGTAGTGACCATAGATTGGTGAGATGTAAGATGCACCTCAACACTAAACTTGAACGTGGCAAGCTCATAAGACAAACAAAATCTATTGACATAACCAACCTTAAAAAACACCATAATACCTTCAAGTTAGAACTGAAGAACAGGTTCTCTGCTTTAGAAGGCCTAACATCGGAAGAAGTGGACATCTCTGAAGTTAACAGAAAAGTAACCAAAGCTCTTATGGAAACAGCAACAAAATTAGCTGGGTCTAAGAACAAGTTGCATGTGAACAAATTATCAGGAAAAACCAAAATGTTGATGCAAAAAAGAAGAGAGATGAGGACAACTAAAGAAGATGTGACTTTCAAAGTGGAATATATAGAGCTATGCAAGACAGTAAGAAAAAGTATCACTGAAGACGTAAGAAAATTCAACTGTGAACTAGTGAGGAAAGCAATTGAAAACAACCACAGCCTAAAGATAGCAAAGGGACATCTCAGTAAGGGAAGAAAACAGATTGTGGCACTGAGAAAAGAAGATGGTTCTGTAACAAGAAATAGAGGCGAAATTTTGACAAGAGTGAAAGATTTCTACTCCAAATTATATGAAAGGGATGATACATGCACTCCAGACATCATGAAAGATACCAGTACCAGAGTTCCTCCAGTCCTTCCAGCAGAAGTTGCACATGCAATCAAGAACATGAAGCGAGGAAAAGCTCCAGGAGAAGATGGAATTACTGTAGACATCATACAAGAAGCAAGTGGAGAAATCGAAACAGTACTCGCCCAAATTTTCACTCGATGCCTTAATGAAGGAAAGATTCCTGAGGATTGGAACACCGCTACAATGATCCTGCTACATAAGAAAGGTGACATTGAGGATCTCTAAAACTACAGACCTATCAGCCTCCTATCAGTAGTTTATAAAATCTTCACTAAAGTTCTTTCACACCGCTTGAAGGTAACACTGGACATGGCTCAACCGAGAGAACAAGCTGGATTCAGGAGTGGCTACAGCACAATAGATCATATCCACGTGCTGAGAGAACTAATTGAAAGAGCGAGGGAATATGAACTTCCATTGTGCATGGCTTTTATCGATTATAAAAAAGCCTTTGATTCGGTGAAACCATCAGCAGTTACAATGGCTCTGAAAACCTGCGGTATTGAAGATGCATACATTAATATTATTAATAACATCTATGAAAATGCAAGTGCAAAGATTAGGCTGTTTGAAAATATATATATAATTTGTTAGAGTTTAACGATCACCGTGAGCAACTCGATGGACTATAAGCAGGCGCTTGTTCTTAATTTAGGAGCACTGGCTCCAAGGAAGGGAGAGAGCCAGCGCCGTAAGACAGACAACTTCCATGCCTCACCGGGATTCGAACGCGGACCCAGCTCCAACGAATGCTCAGGAGCCAGCGCTAAGACCATTGCTCCGACGGGTGGTTTAGTTGTTTCCACCTGCTTGAGAAAACAAGGAGTGGATCTCATATCGTTAATAAGATGCGATAATTTATTATACATATGGAAGATTTTGTACATATTTAACTTTCAGTTTTTGTTTACTGCCTGTTATGTAAATTTTATTTACACTTTCTGTACTTAACGCCATGTCTAAACTTCCAAGAGTTAATTCTACATGTGGAAACACTGGCAGTTAGTTAAATCAGGCAACGTCTATAAAAACAAACAACGAAATGTAAAATGTGAGAGGATTTTGTCCGCTAAATTTAGTGAATTCGACTGCCTTGGAGATATATTTTACTACCTCAGCGAATTCCTTTTCAACTAACGTATAATGCTTCAAAGTCGTGTTTGGCGGATTGTTGAAATAGAGTCCCTTTAACGTTAAACAAATTAAATATGGCCAGAGTTCGTATAAATGGCCAAACGTAAACATTCAAGTAAACTTCAGTTTCTTCCACTTGTAAGTAATGCTGTTGTGGAAGCTTCACGATAAGGTCAATAAAATGCAACAGCACTTGCATACACCAAAGAGCCAAAACATTAATGCCATTTGTTCTTTATGCAAATCGAAGCAACTGCAGGTGAACGACGGCACGTGTGTGAAGGTCATAAAACGGTATAAAGAACGACTTACAATGAGCTCTGTGAATCACTGCTATTCTTACCCTTCAGATGGGAAAGGCAGCGGACTTCAGCAAGTTTGACAATGGCCATAATGGCCAGACGACTGGAACTGAGCATTTCCGAGACGGCAAGGCTTGTGGCCTGCTCACGGTCATCCGTATTTAGTACCTCCAAAAAGTGGTAAACATTTGAAGGTCTTACCCAGCAAAAACACAAGTGTTGGGAAACTGCTGGCCAGCAGCTGGCAGTGGTGGGTCATTGCTGGCTGAAATCTGCCGCTCACGGCCCGGTAGCGGTCCGTTGGTGGCAGCGCCATCAGTAGGTGAGCCATTGATGGCCCTGCAACATCGCCGTGAACTGTGGGCCACCGAGCAAGTGCCACTAGTGGCCCGTAGCTGGCAACTGATGAAACCCCAACACCATGTGGAAGCAACGGGACTGCGCATGCTCAGAAGCAACACGTGCTGTCTCTCTCGTGGTACCAGTTAGTTGAAGACGACGCTGTCTCCATCGTGTTATTAAGAAAAAAAGCCATATGTAGAACGCTAATTAATTTCCTAATGAAATGCCAAGTCGACGAAGATATCAGATTAAGCCATGAAATACTAGATTACAGTCTTGAAATACACCCACTCCATTCCCATGAATAACAAGAAATAATTTGAAACCACTTGAAACAACAGTCCTCGAAAAACATTAAAAAAACGTTTGTTAGGGGAAAAAAATTATACGCGTACAAAATTTATCAATGTTTTGAAAGAAGAAAAAAAAAGCAACGCTATGTGGATATAATGTACTCATCAATGAGTTGAATACACAAGACTGCAGGAATTAGATTCTTTCGCTTCTAAAAATAACGAGAAGTAAAATAAAATATCTTTCCTCTTTAAAACAAATGTAGCTTCGGACAACGGAAAGGAAAGATACAACGGTAAAAATGTAACAGAATGTGACATGAACGACTAAATATATTAACCCTTTAACCGGCTAGAACGAATTAACTCGGGGTTAGGAGAATGGGTTGAAATAGCTCGCACGGATATATTCACCATCTAAGAATTGAACAGAAAGCGGTTGGAACGAGTCAACTTGCTCATGAGAAGGATTTGCTTCCCTTTAGCTATGTCATTCAAAGTGGTCATTTAGGGAGATTATTGATACTAAACATTTCTGACTCATTACCCTTTAAAAGCGCTGTAATAATGAAGAAGGACTTAAGAAAGGAGAGAGAAGATGTTTGAGTCCCTTGTTACTATCCAGTGGTATGATGCACCGGTCATGTCTTGCGTTATGGAGCAGAGAATAAAGACCTTTAAACGCCTGCCGCCAAGAAAGGACTAGTGGGATACCAAACATCAAAGGCTATCATCACCAAGTAATAGTGGAATGAATATCACTGTAGCCTAGTGGAATGCTTACCAACAGTAACAGGTTCATGGCCAGTATGGAAAAGATATTGTTGTGGGACAGCTATCGTAAACCCGAACGCTGTGTGAATACTTCTGTTTGGTATGCGTAGAGAGTTTTGGGCAACATGTAGTTCAGATTCATCGGCCTTTTAAAGGGTTAATTCAATAATCGCCTTTCAAGACGACAAGGACAGCATAAAACTTTGGAAAACGCCTTTAAGTTGGTACACTCTTTAAAAATGAGTGATGTTCCCTTTAGGTAAAAAAAAAAAAACTATCGTTACGTTGAAAAAATAAATTTATGAATTATATGAAACTGACATTTATGAAAAATACCTCGCAATATTGTAAAATTAAAGACAAACATTCGATTACACATTCCGCAAGAAAGACTCGGCTTCAAGCCCACGCTCGTGCATTGCAAATCAGTCCCGTCGGCAGAGAGATCGCCTCCCACTCCACCAGCCTTGGTTCTTATCCACCCAGATCCAAACGGACGTTTTTCAGGTCAGTTGAGAAAATCTCCCCAGCGCAGTGCCATAATTCAGTAGTTTCTGTAAGGGGTAAACAAAATCGTGTAGCTTTGGGAAACCACGGCTGTCCTTGATTTTTTTTTTTTTTTATGGCTACTACTGGGAAATTGGCGGACAAGATTCGGCAAGCCATCAGTTGCGTCACGTGATTGCTGGCTGCCGGGGAAACTAGCGGACCACATTAGGCGAGCCATCATTTCTAGCACGTGCTTGCAGGGTCGCTGAGGGGCCACTTGTGGCAGGCCCTGCCTGTGATGGATAACCGATGGCCGTGTTGTGCCATATGACAACTGATGGGGTGCCAACTGTTGGCATGAACTGCTGGCCCTTCTTGTTGGCCGGCCAGACATTTTATTGACGGTTCGGCAACGGCAACATAGTGCTGGGCCATTGCTGGCCCAGCAAAACTGTTTTTCCTGAGTAACCACGGATGACTGATTAACCATTTCAAGACGGCAAGGACTGTGGCCTGCTCACGGTCATCCGTGATTGGTATCTTCAAGAAGTGGTAAACATTTAAAGGTACTAACCACGGATGACTGTGATTTACCATTTCAAGACTGCAAGGCTTGTGGCCTTCTCACGGTCATCCGTGGTTAGTACCTTCAAAAAGTAGTCCGAGAAGAGGTGTAGGATGACCATTGCTCATCGATGCTAAGAGGTGAGCGAAGACTATCCCGTATTTTACGAGCCAACAGAAGGGATACTGTGGCGCAACTCGCCAGTAATTTGAATGCTGCTGACAGGAGTAATGTGTCAGAACACATACTACATCGAACCCTACTGAAAACGGGAATACGTAGCCTCAGGCCACTCCGAGTGCCCATGCTGACCTCGGTTCACGGTCGAAAACGCCTACAATGGGCACGCGGCCATCGAAACTGGATTTTGATTAACTGGAGAAAGTTGTCTGATGAATCTGGTTTTCTGTTGCACAATGTGGGCGTCTGTATATGTGTGCGTCGCTTACCTGGGGAAGTGTTGGCACCAGGATGCACTGAGGGGCGAATACAAACAAGCCGGTGGAGGAAGTGTAATGCTTTTTTTTTGATTGGAGGTTTAACGACCACCGTGAGCAACTCAATGGGCTATAAGCAGTCGCCCCTCCCTAATTTAGGGTCACTGGTTCCAGGGGGAAAGAAGAGAGCCAGTGCCGTAAGACAAACAATATCTATGCCTGACCGGGATTCGAACCCGGACCCCTTACGGACGAATGATCAGAGGCCATCGCTTAGACCACTGCGCCACCGGGGCGGCATGTAATGCTTTTGGCAAGTTCTATTGGGAAACCCTGGGTCTAGTTATTTATGTGCAGGAAAATATGGTGTCTACCACCTACCTAAACATCATTGCAGACCAGGAGTCATCCTTTCATGGCAACAATATTCCCTTCTAGCAGTGCCTTCTTTCAGCAGCATACTACTCCGTGGAGCAGTTACGTAGATTGTTCGAAAATGTTTTCCAGAACATGAAGACCTGGATTCTGAAGTATTACCCTGGACTCCAAATTCCCCAGACATGAATCCAACAGAGCAGCTATGGTTTGTGTTGAAATAACAGTTCCGATCTGCTCTACCAGGTAAGAGCTGGTTTTTTTTTTTTTTTTTTGATTGGAGGTTTAACGACCGCCGTGAGCAACTCAATGGGCTATAAGCAGTCGCCCGTCCCTAATTTAGGGTCACTGGTTCCAGGGAAGGGAGAGAGCCAGTGCCGTAAGACAAACACAACATCCATGCCTCACCGGGATTCGAACCCGGACCCCTTTCGGACGAATGATCAGAGGCCAAAGAGCTATTTTGGCGGTACGTGGAGAATCAACATCATATAGGTAGGTGGTCAATGTTTTGGCTCGGATTGGAACTCCCGTAGTATCAATACTACATACATTGAACAAATACTTCGTACAGTATTCACTTGAAAACTTTTTTTCACTGGAGATAACATTATGAGTGTAGGGTAAAATGCACATGAGCGGAATATTTTGCCAAATTTCTGTCAAACACTTCAAACTTTGTGCCCCCTCTCATTTTTTACCCATCTCGTCACCCGAAAATCACTTCTACTACTGTCGCAAGCACTAAGCTTTCCCTTTTTATACTAGCCTCGCCCTCTGGCGGCAACAGCGTGCAGCCATAGCTCATTTGCTTAAAACTGTCAGGTGGTCATAATAAAGTGGCCACTCAGTGTATATACCGAGCTCGTAACCAATGAAAGACGGCACGTGTCGTGAGCTGGCTTGCAGGATATATATAAGGTGTGCTGTACGCAATCTGAAAACATATCACTCGTTGCTGTCATGAATAAAAGGAGCGATACATCAGATTTGCAAAAAGGAATGATTATCTGCTCTCGGGCAAAGGGTGGCAGTATTTCTGAAACAGTGCAGTTTGTGAACTGTTTGCTGTGGTTAAAGTGTATCGTAATGGAGAAATTGCACCTTTGCGAATAAGCGACGTGGAAACTGTGCAGCACCACGTGCCATTGACCCAAGAGGTGAAAGTCAGCTTCGAAGGTGCGTGAGGACCGATCGACACGCTACAGTGGAGCAACTCACTAGCCGAATGAACCAAGGAGCTACCGGAAGTGTGTCCAAAACGACAGTTCAGCGAACCCTACTGGGTATGGAGCTCCGATACAGACGGATGGTCACTGCACCTATGCTAACGAAGGTGCATCGGGAGAAAAGGCTTACATTTGTACGGCAGTATTGGAATTGGACATCCGCTGATTGGCAAAGGATTGCATTCTCCGATGAGTCACGATTTCAACTTCATCAAACGGATGGACGTTGGCGTATAAGGCGAGAAACATCGGAGAACAAACACCCTTCAACCATTGCTGGCCGAACACAAGTTGGTGGGGCAGCGTTATGGTCTGGGGAATGATTTCGTGGCGTTTTCGGAGTCCACTCGTATCTGTAGAAGGCACTATGAAACGAATTCGTAATGAATCCATCCTTGCAGGCCACGTACATCCATACATGTAGATTGTCTTCCCTAGGGTGAATGGGATCTTCCAGAACGACAATGCGACGTGCCACACAGCTAGAAATGTCCGAGAGTGGTTGGAAGAGCACGATGAAGACTTCAAGATACTTCCTTGGCCCCCCTAATTCCCCCGATTTAAACCCAATTGAGCATTTGTGGGACCACCTCTATCGTGTTGTTCACTTTATGGATCCTCCACCAAGCGCCCTCCAGCAGCTGTCAGATGCACTGCAGTCAGCATGGCTCCACATACCTGTGAACACCTTCCATCACCTTACTGAGTAGCTTCTAGCCCGTCTAGCTGCTGTCCGCGCTGCACACGGCGGTTACGCTGGATATTAGCTGGTGGTCACAATAATATTATTTGAGTCATTCATCGTTCGTAATGTATTTCAATTTTGCTTGTTTTAAAATTTTCAATACACGAATAAATAAGATATATATGCATATAATGAAACACAAGAGTAATTTTTATAAACTAAAAAAAATAAAAATTCCGAGAATCTACAAGAGCGCCGCCGTCTTCCAGGAGGCGAGGGCTTGCTTGCTTTCAGGGGGGCTGAGCCCCTTCTAGCTCCCTGCTAACTACGTCCCTGTTAACATGGCAATCGATAATAGTGATGGATCATTGGTGAATGATTCCTTCAGAATGAATAAACCCTTTACCATGTACTAACCTCTGCGAATGAACACGCAATTCGCCATCATTGCCACACATGAAGTTGTGGCATGTTTAATTTCATTCCGCCCTCACGAGTTTCGAAACCAATTCCCAATAGGGAAGGTAATGTCGAGAATTAATAAATGTCTATCATTATGTGGGTGAGCAATCAGCAGTCACCTTGAAAATAACGGTAAAACTGAAGAGTAAGAATGATACGTGAATGGCTTCATTTGAATGGTGTGCCCGAATAGTTCGCCACCAACTGGCTCGTGGCAAATCATTCACAGCGAACGGTGAAGAGCTCGCGCTATTTTCTGCAATTTTACAAGAAGAGCTGTGGTCTTGAAAGCATTTTTGTCATAAACACAAGATCCCGGCAAACGAATGATTTACTTATATGAAGAAAGGCCACAATTTGGCTGCCTCGGATCTAACTGAGATTTAGTTATATTGTTCTATGTACAAAAAGAGGGAAATGTGCACTTACAAGTAGATATCGCACCGAAAAGGTACAATACAACATCAAGTTGCGCAAATGACGTAAGCAGAAAAAACCCCTACGCGTTTGTGTGAAATGTTACCGAAGTTAACATATTCAACCCCAGTGAGCTTGGTTAGGGCATTCTGGGTGCTTCAGATTTAAAGAACGTTACCACTAAACGAGAGAATATTACGACCAGCAGGCAAGTTTTCCATAATACTTCTCTACCTCGTACGGCTGTAAGTTAGATCTGAACCTAACATGGTTGTTAAATGCCAAAACCCAGATTGTGTGAATTCCATTTTTCGAGTAAATTATGCTTGAAACTTAAATGTACAGGAGGATGCATCCCCTTTCTGCATACAGGGTGTTTCAAAACTAATGGAACACACCGAAACAAGCACTTTTCGTTATAGAATGCATGGTCGCAAGTTACGTGGTTAGGCGCTGGAGGACGCTTCCCGTTTCTCCACACACGCAGTCTTTCGCAACGCAAAGACAGAAATGGCACAACAAATCAAAACAAAGCTTTATTGCAAACAAAAAAAACAAAAAAAAAAAAACGTGACATCACAAAATTACATCAAGTTTGCAAACATTAATAAGTAAATACTGAAGTTAATTACATTTACAAAAGCTGCTCAAAAGGGCGACAGCCACTCCTGATACACGATTCGCATCGAAGACGTAAAGATGCCCGTATGTTGTGGAAAATACCAGGCATTTCCCGGACAGCTGCAGCAGCGACAGAAAGTCTGACGACTAGTTTCTCGTTGGAATCAAGGGGAGTGTCGTACATTACGGACTTAAGATATCCCCATAAAAAGAAATCCAGAAGAGACAGATCTGGTGATCGTGGTGGCAAAGCGATTGGTCCACCTCGGCTAATCTATTGGCCTGGAAATGTGGCGCTCAAATAATCACGCACCTGAGTGCTGAAATGAGCTGGCGCTCCATCATGCTGGAACCACATTTTACGGTGAACGGCTGCTGGTACATGCTGGATCTATTCAGGCAAGACTTGAAGGAAAATAAGATACGTCCTCCCATCCAGACGTTCCGGTGAAAGATATGAGTCTTAGCGTTGCGAAAGACTGCGTGTGTGGGGAAACGGAAAGCGCCCTCCAGCGCCTAACCGCGTAACTTGCGACCATGCATTCTATGACGAAAAGTGCGTGTTTCGGTGTGTTCTATCACCCCTTAAAGTTTGTTCCATTACTTTTGAAACACCCTGTATATCAGCCCAGAATATATGCGTCGTTACGTATGCGTAGCTTATTGTTGTGTTGTACCTTTTCGGCGCGATATCTATGAATTCAAAAGATTGCGAAAAACGCGAAAGCGCATATTTTCCCTTTTTTGTATGTAGAATAATACAGGGTGTCAATAAATGAAGTATATAACTTCAGTATGCTATTGAAAAAAAAAACAAATAATAATTTACTTTTAATGTCAAAACGCATGGTAACTGCGAAAGTGTTTTTTATTAATGTCAGTAGGTCTCCACGTGTGATCCGTTGGTTGATCGCAGGATGTCTAAAAGATAGTCCAGTTCCACATACGTACGCTGCAGAATTTCAGGCGTGACAAGAAAAAAGGCTGCAGCAATGTGTTATTTGAGCTCAGTGATAGATATAGCCTTTTTCTTGTACATAATGTCGTTAATAAAGTCCCAAAGGAAAATATCGCATGGGGTAATATCAGGAGAACGGGGTGGTCATGCCGTCGGGCCCCTACGTCCAATCCAACGCCCTGGAAAACGGTGATCTAAAGATCTGCGTACATCCAATGTCTCTTGGCGATTAAAGTAAGTTTATTTTCTACCGTATTTTTTTTCAATAATATACTCAAGTTGTATACTTCATTTATAGACACCCTGTATAACAAACTTTCTGGTACGGGACAGACAAATCGCTGCCTTTCCTTGTTAGTGAGCGTAGTGACAACCTGGAAATTGAGTGCTCAGTCGTTTGAATGAGCATTCGTGAATGACTTTTGCGTGAATGATGATTGAACTCACAAGAAGGAATTATTTGTGCGATCGCTAATCTGTACCACTAAGTAAATCTCCTCACGTTAGTGCCACCACACTCAAGGTTTCGGTCGACGCAGTTTTTAGCACGTCTATTGTGAATAAGATCGTGCTTTTGTTACCGGTTTGTCCGTCCGTCCTTCTTTCTGTGGACACCATATCTCTGCAGCTGTTAGTCCGATTTGAAAAATTCTTTTTGCATTTGGAAGCTTCAAATGCGTGAGTATGGATCCTTGCATTTCGTTTTTTTTTTCCTATGCACAACTTCGCCGCTAGAGGGCGTAAATGCACCTGATGACGAATTCAAAATATATTTTATTCCATAGATTTGCTTCTAAATCAGATTCAAATAAATTCTTCCTTCCGATGTCATTTATAAAGACTATTTTAAGGCACAGTTTTTTTTTTCAAGTAATGCACAAATTTCCCGCTAGGAGGAGTAAAAGTAAATTGCATGTTCCCCTATCTCTGTTTCTAAAACTCCAATTTGAAAAATTCTTCCTGCATCGGATACAGTTCCTCATGGGAAATGTTTGAATTATAATTTCTAATTTTTCATAAAAACTGCTTTGGCTACTAGGAGGCGTGAGCGTTTATCTCTGTTTCTTATGTATGTGCAACGAAATGTATGCTTCCGGAAACTCGACTAAAAATATTATTTCTTGTACCGATACCGCTCACCTCGGAAAATCTATTCAGAATACTTTCTTTTTAAAAAATACATAGTTTTTCCCCTAAAGGGTGTACATCTATATCTTATTTTTGTCGATATCTTTGCTTGTAAGAGTCCGATTTTGGAAATTCATTGTTTGTTAGAGAGCTTCTGCTGTGAAATGTTTTTAATATAATTTCAATTTTTTTCAGCGCCCAAGTTTGACACTAGAAGGCACATGCTCACCTTTTCCGTTGACCGCAGTACCTGCTGGACTAAAAACCAAATATTAAAAAATTAGTTTTCGGTCAGATACTACTAACTATAAAAACTCTGTGCATACTTTCTTCCCAAAATAATGAAGAATTTCGCCGCTAGGGAGCGCCAATGTTTCATCTGGTTTTCTTAATATCTCGGCTTCTGATTGTGCGATTTAAAAAATAATTACAACACTGGAAGCCATTTACCTTGTGTAACACTTTAAAAGTTTGTATTTGACGAGTTTTGTAGTTCCCAATTCTGTCGCTAGGTGGAGTTTGTGTACTTCTGTTTGCAGCTGTATCTCCGCTTCTAAAAACCTTATTGAGAAATTTCTTTTTCACCGTAGGGCAGTCGCTACAGTAGAGATGGATCTCATGTAGAGGATTTTAGGAAGGGAGTGTCTGACCCCAGTTCTTAAACAACCCTTAGAAATAGGAAGCTAGGAGATTTGGGCTAGAGTGCCCAATAGGAAATTGACACGGAAGCGAAGTAGAAAAAGGGAGAAAGACGCCCTTATTTATTACCGGGGGGCCAGTACCCGAGGTCAGACGGCTTAACGCACGGCGGATATTTAGTGGATCGAGCGTTCGTACCTGCTGGGATCGAACCTGAGGTCCTTTCCGTGGCAGTCAGGAATGTTGCCCACTAGGCCACCCTACAGTAGAGATGGGGAGCATTATCCTCTTTAAATGATGCCCAGATTACCTGCTAGGGGGCCGTAAAGGTCAATACATTTGTCTCGCCATCTCTGCTTCCGGGAGATGTATTTGAAAGTTATTTTTCGTAAGCATGGCTTTTTCCATGAAGAATAAACAATTTCGTCGCTAGGAATATTTTCGCCTATTTTCAACTTTCCCGTTATGCAAAATTCTTCCGCTAGATGGCGTAGAATTATATCTTGTTTCCTTCTATATTTCGTCTTTAACTGTTTGATTTGAAAATCTGTCTCCGATACCTTCCTACTGCTGTTAGAAACTTTTTTGTGAGTATTTTGTCAATTTTCGTAATACACTTTTTTAGCCTATGGTGGAACTAAGTAGCTTTTTTTTCTATTTCTGAATGTCTTATTGATTAAAGAAAACCGGTTGATTTTTTCTAACCGGTTGCATCGACTCTGAATAACTTTGGTAAATTTCATTCGCGTCGGAAGGGATTGAAAAGGAAGTGCTCATTACAAACGAAAATTCGGTGTAACCTTTCTTATTTACTTTTGGCGACAAAGCTTGGGTAACGACATGAGGAAGCGATTTAGCGTGGAAAAAAATTAGTTCACAATCAGGGCCGGAGCAAGTTTTTCATATTTTGGAGGGGCGAGACTTGAAATTCCGCCCTTTCAAGTTCAAAAGTTCCTCACTTCCACTCAAATTGTACGCAATTTTTTTTTCGTACACCTCCATTATAGAAAAGTATTATGATCCTTCCCTTCAGAAATCTCACTTCCGGTTTATTACACAATTTCAATAAAAATGTAAAAACTACCCAAAATATCGCAGAGCCAACAATTGTAAATATCAAGTAAAAGTTATGTGAACGCTGACAACACAGCACTCCACAGAAATACAGAGTGAAAAACAAACCAGCACAGAGCAAGTGACATTCAGATAGTGAACATAACAGAAGATGCTGTCGATGTAGGACTTGGAAAAATTCCGTTCAAGGTTAAACTCTCCCACAAGCTTTCTGTAACAAAGCACAAATGACTGATTAGCTCTTAATCTCTACGGCGTATTCGGGAAGGTCATGAAGGGTAGACACTAGACATATCCGTATGTCTTTTATGCTTTCCAACAGTAGGTTGAAGAAGCGTATATTGCTCCAGCTTTGTGCGTCCGTCCGCAGGATAACTCGCGTAAAAACGGTTCGATTTCGATGAAATTTTAGTATGTGGTAGGGAGCCACCTGGGGACGAACGCTTTTGAAAATGGGCGAAATGGAGTCAAAGGTCAGGACATAGGAGCGAGATCCATTCCACTGCCCTTAAGCGTCATAACTTGCGTGAAAATGGTTCGATTTCGATGAAATTTTAGTATGTGGTAGGGGACCACCTGGGAATGAACCCTATTGTAAATGGGCGAAAATATGCGTCGTAACTTATGTAAAAATGCTTCGATTGAGACAAAACTTTATCATGTTGTTCCGGAAGTATACTTAACCGGTTCTGTTGAATATAATCGAAATGGGGTCAAAGGTCAGGGCGTAGGAGCAAGATTTATTCTACAGACACAATCCTCATAACTTGAGTAATAACTTGAGTAATTATTTCTGGTATGTTGGAAAGCGTATCATAATCAAGGCATTGCATGATTTTACTAACTTTTTTTAAGTTTTCTGATAAGTTTGATATCTCTCTCATTCCCAGCAATTCTGTCAGCTGTAAAAATGAAGTCTCGATATTATTTAGGAAAAGATGACTGTTTTGCCGTATGACAGGACAACCTTCCTAATTTACGAGGCATGTTCAATAAGTAATGCTTCTGCGGAGGTGTCTCGCTCATGACTTGTTGCCTAGCAGCCAATCAAACGGCAAACTATTCTTTGTGCCACTAGCTTCATTTTACTGCGTAACAGAAATACGTACTTAAGAGACGCATATAGCTTATAAACTCAGTTTATTTTTGTGTTGTAGTAAGCACAAAGATTCGTTAAGCTTTTGCACTCCACTGGGAGGTTTTTTCAAGGCAATGGTAGACATAAAAATGTCAAACATTGCCTTCAACAGACATAACAATGACATAAACATGTCTACATTTTTATGTCTACTATTGTCTTGGAAAAGCCTCCCAGTGGAGTGCGAAAGCTTGGAGAATCTTTGTGCTTACTACACCACAAAACAAACAGATTTAATACGCCATATGCGTTTCTTGAGTATTCACAGTCAATTGTATTTATAATAACGTTAGAAATCCGTACATCTATTCGCTTGTATTTAATTGTGTTTAAAATGGATGATTCTTTGTCGACGCGTGTGCAAAAATGATCATTTATAGAGGTTTTAACTCATGAAAATGTACCTCCCAAAGAAATTCACACTACATTAATGGTAGAGTATGGTTCTGAAACTCTGGACACAAGAGCGGTTCGTCGTTGGGTAAGAAAATCAAAGGACAGTGGAGGAATGTTGGCCGTAGAGGATCAGCCGTAAAGTGGGACGCCCGTAATCGCAACTTAGGATTTGAACAGGCAAAACAGATCGACGAGTTCATCAAGGAAAATCGAAAAATGACAGAACTATAGCAGGTATGCTGAACATTAGTTTAGGTAATGTCAGTGACATTGTTAACGTTTTATTGGATAACACAGAGAACCATAGCAGGTACGCTGAACATTAGTTTAGGTAATGTCAGTAACATTGTTAACGTTTTATTGGATAACACAGAGAACCATAGCAGGTAAGCTGAACATTAATTTAGGTAGTGTCAGTGACATTGTTAACGTTTTAAGATACAACAAAGTGTGGGTACTGCGTCACCTAACGATTGAAATTAAGAAATCAAGACTTGAAATATTCCAAAGATGAATTGCTCACCATGAAAAATATGGAAGTGATTTCCTCAAAAGCATTGTGACTGTGGTAAGAGTTGGGTTTACCATTATGACCCAGAAGTGAAAAATCATTCGCTGGAATACCGACACCCATCATACCGGGTGAAATATTTCAAAACTCAAATTTCTGCCGGTAAGTGCATACTCACGGTGTTCTGGGACTACAGTGGCATTATTCATCAGGAGTCCGTGGTCAAAGTTGCGACTAGAAACTCAGTGCCATGTGCATACATTAGAAAAGTTGAAGCAAACAATAAACTGTGTATGTGTGGAGGGAAATAACGCCAATGATTCTGCAACGTGACAACGCCAAACTCCAACCAGTGCTTTCACTTCAGAAGCTATACAGAAAATCGGATTTGAAGTTCTTGAACACCCTCCCTACAGTCCAGATTTGACGCCGTCCGACTTTTGGTTGTTTTCTGCTCTTAAGAGACATCTGAAAGGACACGAAGATATTCAAGCCGCTACGAGGAAATGGTTCCGGGAACAACCTGAAGATTTTCATAGAGACGGGTTTGAAAAAACTTGTTAAACGTTGGCGTATCTTTATCGAGCGTAAGAGAGACCATGTAGAAAAAAACATTATGTGAATTAAAGTAGAGATTGTAAGCTTTGTTCTTGTTTTGTTTCAATTTGATACCTTGTCACTGGGTTTGTATATAAATATGGAAGCATTACTTTCTAAACACCCCTCTGTATTTTTCTCCCAAGCAAATTACGAAACCATTTCATGAAAAAACATAGATATTTCGAAATTTTATTCTGAATAAAGACTTATGAAATTTAGAAAACAAAATGATCATAGCTTCAATGAAACTGAAATGCCCCATTTCTTTTCCAGCCGTTTCAGATGGCATGAAATGAAATGCCCGACGCGGATACTCATCTTTACAATTCCGCTCCTGCGTTTCACCGAATTCTCATAAAGAAAACAGCAGAAATGCTCTTCCTCATCTTCCGTCCATGTGATCCACTTCCTGGATTCCCCACAAGGTGAAGACGACCAAAAGAGGGAATAAATGGCATATATTGTAGAAGTGCAACAAAACACGCGGTGAATTTATTGCACTCATCGATCAAATGGCGTCGGAGGTGAAAGTGGCATGGCCATAAATATACAACAAATGATGCAGAGAGGCGTGCATCTTCTGACGAATGAGGAGTGGGGTGTTCTTTCCCAACCCAATTCGCATCACTTGTCCCCTATAAAATATCCCAGAGCTCCCTTCGTCTTCCATCGAGCTTTTGTACATGATAGAAGAGAACAATGGATGATTTAAGAGGAATGTTAGAAAGTTTGGGAGATAGGAAGCAGGGATGTATAGTCGATGAACTAGAATAGAGGTGATGGCAGGGGAATGTTAAAATGCAGCCGCCGGCGCTCTCTTAGATGTTTCCCGAAAGTAATAATGGCCCTGAAACGTATGATTTCTAAATAACTGAGGGATGGGCATATTCCGTAGTGCCCTTAGTGCACATATTAATCACTGTTACAGGACGATGCGATTTCTCAACTTAGACTGGTGGAATCTTTAAAGCTGAAGTTACAAGATTGTGTATTGCAGTTTAGCGGCGCAGAGGGCAAGTATACCCACACATTGCTAAACACAGGACAAGTAAGAAAAGAAAGAAATCGTAAACAAACAATTTGCTCGAACAATGAAGATGCGAGAAACAAGCAGGGCGAAACAGGATAAAGTAGAAACTTCGGAGAGTTCGAAATCACGGAAGTAAGAGAGAGCGAGAGAGGCAGAACGATGAGGATGTGAATAAGTAATAGAAAATATTAGGGCCATCCAATAAGTAAATACGGTACTGTTTAAAGAGGAGCAGAACAATGAGAATGTGAATTTGGTTCTATTATTTTTTGAACATAAAAACAAAAATATTGATAATTAATTTTGAACAATATACCTTTCAACATATTCCCCGTAGATATTAAGGTATCTGTCATATCGTGGCACAAGTTTATGGATACCCTCCTCATAGAAGTTTACCGCCTGGGCTCTACATACCTTAATCTCCCTTTCAACATATTCCCCGTGGATGTTAAGGCATTTGCCACGTCGTTGCACATGATTCTGGATACCCTCCTCATAGAAGTCTACGCCTGGGTTCTACATCCTTAATCTACTTTTCAATATATTCCCCGTGGTTATTAAAGCATTTGTCATATCGTTGTACAAGTTTCTGGATATCCCCCTCATAGAAGTCTTCCGCCTGGGTTCTACATACCTTAATCTACTTTTCAACATATTCCCCATGGATGTCAAGGAATGTCATGGCATTCCTTGACATCCACATTTTCTGGATGCCCTCAGAATAGAAGTCTGCCGCCTCGGTTGGCACAAGTTTCTGGATATCCTCCTCATAAAAGTCTGCCGCCTCGGTTAGCACAGGTTTCTGGATACCCTCCTCATAGAAGTCTGCCGCCTCGGTTCTACGTACCTTAGTCAACTTTTCAACTAATTCCCCTTGGATGTTAAGGCATTTGTCATATTGTGGCACAAGTTTCTGGATACCCTACTCATAGATGTCTGCCGCCTTGGTTTTGAGCCACCGCTGAACCTCCGTCTTCAGGTCATCGTCATCAAACTACTGGCTGGCAAGGAATCGTTTCAAGTGTAGAAACAAATTATAGTCAGAGGGTGCCAAATCTGGGCTGTAAGGAGGGTGGGCCAGTTGCTTCCATCCAAATTTGGTAATCAGGTTTTACGTCACATTCGCAGGGTGAGAGGCCTTGCGCTGTCTTAGAGAACAACTCCCTTGCTCAGCATGCAGCACAGCTTGTTTTGAATTGCACGACGCAACTTTCTCAGTGTCTCGCATTCGTCCATAAGATCGCCAATCGCTGCAAGTTTTTCTGCGTGTCGCACCATTCGCGGTAAACCCTTCCTACCTCTGCGCGTGAAAGTCTAGGAGGACGACAGTTTGGAGAAGTATCCGCATACTATGATACTGCCAGTTGCGAGACTGTTTCATGCCGACTGTGCAGTCTGGTTTCAGCTATTCACTAGCGCGGCGTCGAATATGGACCTGTCCGTCGGCTTTTTGGCGTTGCAACCAGAACTCAGGGCAAAACGAATCTTTGCCGGCCGTCTGGTGCGCAGTTTGTCTCGTTTCATGTAACATGGGCACATGGACCGGTCACCGACTGCTTAGGCCCATCAGCAAGAGCGTCTGCTGGATTGTATTCCCGTAAACCTCTCCCTCTTTCTCTACGCTGTTTCTAATCCGCCATTACTTGAGAGCGGTGTTTCAAGCAGTAGTGGTCTCCCCTTTACGAGCTGTTCGGTAGACCTTCGTTTCTGTACGAATCATTCCTTCTGCAATTTCACCGCGGCAGCCCTCGAACAGCTAACAAATACCTGTGGTTGCTGAGATCCTGGCTCCCGCCATCTTCCCGCCCATAATCGTTCTTCGTTCTAACTCTTACAATATCCTCCAGTGCCGCCCAACCAGTGGAGACTTTTGCCCCCACAGACCATAGGCTGTGTAACCATTTCTCCCACGGGTTCCGTAAGCCACAGGATCTTAGTAAACACAATATTTATAGGGTGTTTTCTATTTCATATTCTTACACTAACATGCTTTAGAAATTCTCCTGATGCTTCCAATCAGACTTTCTTTTCTACGTAGAATACTCAGCTGTGAACTCAAAACTTAGACTCACTCTCTCTCTCTCTCCCTCTCTCTCCCTATCCCTCCCTCTCTCCCTCTCTCCCTCTCTCTCTCGCTCGCTCTCTCCCTCCCCTCTCCCTATCTCGCCCTCTCTTTCCCCTATCTCTATCTCTCTCCCCCTCTATATCCCCCTCTCTTTCTTGCTCCTACGCGTCACAGGGTCGCATCTACCGATGTACATATGCCCATAAATTTATTATCTATTTCCTGCACTTTCAACTAACTGCAACACAATGAGAGACGACAACTTACCTGACCCCTAAGGGAACGGTAAAGGTTTCTTCCTCACAGAGCGTGAAAACATTCTTCTATATCGCTTTGTCTCATAAAGTGCCGAAAAGTCGTGAAACAGGTCCATCACCCAAAAGCATCATTAATCGTCTTACACATGCCGAGGAAAAAAGAATTCTCCTCTTGCGCAATGACTTATCCTTTTTTCTTCCGGAGGGATGAGAAGTTTCCTATATCCGAACATTTCGGGAGGCGAGGGGGGGGCAAGATACTCTTATATCTTATGAAGATTTTCCCATGGAGCAGACTGGCTCAAGAACGACCGTTGGGGGAGAGAGAGAGCGCACAGAAGTGGATTTAAAAATGAACTTACAGAAAACAAAATATTAAACTTCAAGAAACCTGAATATTTGGAAGTTGTTAGGACAAAAACAGGTTCTGCAGCTTTAACTAAGAAAGATATTCGGATGCTGCGGACAACTCAAAGAAGCATGAAGAGATGGATTCCTGTTATAGTTGGGAAAGATAGGTAGAAGAATCCATGGATTAGGAAAATAAGAGTTTGGGACATCATGATCAAAGAGAAAACCCTTAAGTGGCGATGGGCGTCCAGCCCATCGCCACTTAAGGGTTGTCCAAACTGAAAATACTAGAATGGCTACCAAGGGGCAGTAAAAACCCTAGAAAATCATGTGAAGGATAAAAAAATCCAGAAGATCATGTAAGGGATGAAAATCATGCCAGAGTAACATGGAAGAGACCTGCTTAAGACAGGGAATTGTGGAAGAGACCTTCATCCAGCCGAGGATTGATAATGGTTGATGGTGTGGATACAAGGGGAGGAGGGTTATAATGATCTCGCCCATGCGCACATATCACACACAAAATCAAACGTTCTAATCTTTCTATGTCACAGCTACGCTCCTGGGTTCAAATTCCGTACATACCAAATGTTTCCTACCAACTCAAGAACGCACTTAAGAAAATGAACTTCTGTGTTGGCATTAGGTCTCCTGCATCTTTATAAATCATGCTTAAGAGAAATACCGACAAATTAAAAACCTCGTTTCAACGAAGCAGGTGCTTATGTGATCCTCTTATAATATCCGGACGGCTCCAGACAACACTACATCGGAATGACCAAACGTTCATTTAAAATTAGAACCAACGAGCATAAAAAACACACAAATGGTAAAGTAACCACGGCCCTATCCAGAGAAGTAAATTTCAAGTCCTCTACTCCTATGTGTAATGACAAAGAAATTAACTCCCTACTTCACCACTAAATCTACAGCCACTCCAGAAACCCTGGAGATCATTTCCAACAGCGAAGTTTGCAGTGACAGTCTCCACCTAGAGTTGCCACGAATTCGCAACCCGTTTAGAGACGAGCACGGGCTCCTTTTTTAACCCGAGCCAGGACATTTGAAGTCCGGAACCTGCCCGGAACCGCTATATCATTATTTACGCTTTGCCGGGCGCGGCCCGGGTTTGCACATTTGTGCATATTTTTCCTACGTGAATAAGGAAAAAATGAAGCATTTTGTTTTACTACTATTTATACTGTATTTTCATCAAATAAGAATGTTAGTGCGTCCCGTTAATGTCGAACCCCCAAAAAAGAGAGAAAGAATTATTATGTGCATCATATTCAGGTAACAAAATGTCCTTCATTTGCATTTCCCAAGTGTGTCAAGTTAATTCGTTTACCTAATTAACTGTATTTATTTATTTTTTCATTCAAATTTAAATAAGGATCCGGGCATACCGCGTATTCTCCGGCATCGATTTTCAGTTTCATTCTTTTTGGTTCACTGTCAGTCATTATTGCGCTCGCAAAAACTAAAATGAAAAATAGGTCACATCTCAGATAAGATACAAATGTATATAACCTGTGCACCTAACCGAAACCACTGGAAAGTGTTGCACTTCTGGGCTCTTTGAATGATTCGTCATACAGGGAGAAAGCAAACACAGCTGAGTTCTAAAGGCGAAAGTTGTATTTGTGATTTTCAGTCGACACTGGATATCCCTCCTCTTAATTCTCCTTCTCTAGCAGCCCTAGGTTAATGGCCTTTGCAGTCGCATCTTCATGTTTTCACCAAATGACTGAAAATTCCCATTTTTCATATTGTAGCTAACAGAACTTTAAATTTTAGTTGCCAGAAAACTTCATACCATCAGTTTTCATCTTATGTAGAAAAAATACATAGTTTTTACTTAAAACACTCAAAGACGTTTCTGAGTTCCGAAATTAATTATTGTTTATTGCATTATTCGCGTGAACGCAATGCAAGCGAAATACGCAATTATACATATAAACACCCAAATCTCTCTCTCTCTCTACTTCGAACGCCTGACGTCACAGCAACGTCGGCATTGTTGCGCCATCACGTATCGATCAATTCGTGTGTGCTCTCGAGATGCCAAAGTTATTACCTGCTATATAATAACACGCGATCACTTAGATGTCAAGGTGATCGCGTGCTAATTAAAAAACATTAAATTATTACTAGAGTTCTATTTTCCCGATCTACAAAATTCGAATTGAATTCTTAATATCACAGCAAGTTGAGTTTGCACGCGATCACATTGAGATGTCAAGGTGATCGCGTGCTAATTTAAAAACACTGGATTATCAATTACCCTAGTTCTATTTATCCGATCTACAAAATTCGAATTGAAACCTTAATATCACGGCAAGTTGCTTTTGTATATTAATTTAATTTAGCACCATTCGAATATTAATTTGTAAGCTTTGATTATTTTTTACTTTTTTAATTATAACTAACTTTCCGAGTTTAGTGCTGATTACATTATACATTTTGCAAAATATCGATCTATCTAAACGCTCTAACCCACAATAAAATCTGAAATCTTGAGATGTCAAAGTGAGCAAAATTTCATCTAAAAGCAGATGTCCCCCCCCCCCCCAGTAGCATATTGTCGAGAATTTAGATAGTTCCGATTTGTAATACCAGAGGTCGCATTATTTCGTAGAAAAAGCTTCGGTATGAAGTTTCAAATTTGCCGTCGAATAGGACAGTCTAAAACAAGCCGTGAAGGGAATAACAAGTGTGCCGGAGGAAAAGTAATTTAATGCGAAAAATCAAAGTAAAAGTTATTGAGGTAAGTTTACACGAAAACAACTTTCCGAGTATAGTGCTAATTATATTACAGATTTTGAAAAATATCGATCTATCTAAACGCTCTAACCTACAATTGTTAAACAACAAATATTTTACACACAATGTTATATTTATCGCGAGGCCTTTTGAAAAAAAGGAAATAGCTTATAATTTTTAGTTCTAACATGAATGAGTTCTTACTATATGCGTTTTTATTATATTTCCTAACAGAAATCAGGCGTCTATTTGATTTGTGTTCAATCTGCTTCAATTAAAAATTGCACTCCGTCATAGGACGGGCAACATCCCCGATATATTAATATTTATTTAAAGCTTAAAAACAACCGGCCTAGTACGGGCTATACGCTAGTACTAAATAATTAAGAATTTTGGGCTAAGAGCAGAAGAGAGATTATAGCCTAATCAATCAATCAGTTGTGCGTTTCGCATTGCGTTAGTTAATTCGGTTAGCAATGTTAAATAAAATTAATAAAAAAAAAAAGGGAAAATTAATAAAAAGTGAAAGGGAAAATTAATGAGCCCGAGCCCTTACGGGCTAGGGTTTTAGTCAAAAATTTGATATGAGAGCCTGCCCGGGCCGGGCTTTTTGTAATAGCCCGGGCTCATCTCTAAACTAGTTCTTCAAATAACGCCGCTTTCTTTCCAAGATACCGTGTGCACAGCCAACTTGACACCTCGTGTCTTTCAATGAAAATTAAATTCGTATCTATTTGTTTGTCTGGTCAAGTCATCTGGCTGACGTGTGAAAGTTTGAAACGTATATTTATGTTTTTGCTCTAATTTTGCGAACAGACATATTAAAATTGTTTATCAAAAATATCGTGAAAATGAATCCTTGTGAAAACCTCTTGATAACACATCTGAAAAAGTAAAACATCTGTGGAAAGTTATTTCGGTTAGAAGCTATCAATATTAAGACCTTCAAATGAATTTGCGCAATACAGAAGCTGATGTGAAATCTGAACTTGGGCAAGAGGCAAACCTTTATTAAGCATGACGCTGCGATATGTTCTCGGGATTTTTACGAACACGCGCAACGTCCAAATTAATAACTTTTCCGGAATTGAAAGAATATTACGAAATTAATGAAGATAATCTGGTCATTTGGAGCGTGAGAAGCGATGTCAGCTTAAAAGACCGATATCGAAAAGCGCAGTTAGTGAAACCAGCGGAAGAGAACTTACCACGAAGAGAAAAGGCGGAAGCGCTTCCATTCATCACCAAAGTCATCAGCTCAGAAGCCCTTCGAGCATCCAAAGAATAAGAAGAAAAATACCGGATTTATAAGACTTTTTTTATGAAGGAAGTTAAGGGAGACTATTAAGAAGAATATTTCCAGGAGTGCCTGTGAAACTAATCTTACAGGACTCCTTTAAAAATTTGATTTTGTCGCTGAGTAACTCTCTCTCCTTCAGTCAATCTCGTTTCTTTCTCCCCTTATTTCGTTCGGTCTTAGTGCCATTCCCTCACAAGAATTCTTTTCATGCGCTACGTTTAAGGAATGAATGCGGATAATAAAAAGAATTTAAAGATTTTGAAAAAGGTCGTGCAGAGACAGCTGTTCACTAAAACACGTAATATTTACCAATTTCTGACGCAACGCATACCTATAGAGTTCCAGAACGTATGGTAAACGTCTGATAATACAAGGGGAAGTAAGTAAATACACCGAGTTGACTTTGCATTAGGAACAGCTACCAAATAAAGTCACTTAGGTCCTCCTCCCCTCACTTTCTTGAAAGCAAAAATTAAAATAGACCATCTTTTGCACCTCAGACCCGAAAATACAGTGAACGTTTAAATTTGGGGAGATAACTTAAGCCCCCCCAAATTAAAGGCTCACAGTTTTTCGGGTTTGAGGTGCAAAACGAGGGCAATACGATAGTCCATTCAGTTTTCTAATTTGGGGGTGGTGACCAACTTAAGCTTAAGTAGGCCCCCACCCCCAAATTGAAACACTCCCGGTGTTTTCTAGTTTGAGGTGCAAAACGATGGTCTACTTAAATTTCGATTTTAAGAAAGTGTGTGTGTGTAGAGGGGGGGGGTCTGGTACGATTCGTCCAACGACGATTGGTCCAATGCCGATTCGTTCAATGGACAATCGGTCCAAAGGTACGATTCGTCCAATGGTACGATTGGTCCAATGCCGATTCGCCCAATGGGCGATTGGACCAATGCCGATTCGCCCAATGGGCGATTGGACCAATTCCGTCCTATCTGTCCGTGTTATAAAAGTCTCATCTGTTCTGATTCTATCTCCGATGTTATACGAAAGTACCGGTAGATCAAAGAATGTAAAGTAATGTTACATTTCATGCGTAATATTGTGGTTACAGATTTCTTTTTTTTTTTTTTGAATCGCGTTTTCTTGTTATACTGTCCTTGCTGCCGTATGAAATCACTGATATACGAGCCGTTCTATTAACTTCAATGTTTCTCCTTTGCATGAAATAATATAAAATACTAGTGTTCCGTTTCTGTTTGTAGAATGCAGTGTGACTTTCCGCCAACTGCCCAATGGAAACAACTGGTCAGGGTTTGGACAGTGGCCTTTTCAACAGTTTTTATTCCAGCGATGTCATATTCATAACGTTTACATATTAAATCAAGTTAATAATATTGCGCTTTTACTTAAACACGAAATATTAATATATATCAAATACGTGGAGATAATGTAAATGGACGATGTCATCGCTCTTTCCACGTTATTTTTTAAACAACGCATAGCGACTGAAAAATTGTATTCCGGCACCGCTGGGATCGAACCCCAGAACTCTCGATAACTAATAGAGTGCGTTCGAATTTACGCTACGGCGCCAATAATTCTCAGCGCCATGCGTGGTTTATCAGTCAGCATCTGACTACACGAATACGTATTGATGGTCTCAGCAACTGAGATGGCGTCATCTGGTGGCATTTAACCATCAATACGTATTCGTGTAGTCAGATGCTGACTGATAAACCACGCATGGCGCTGAGAATTGTTGGCGCCGTAGCGTAAATTCGAAAGCACTCGACTGGTTATCGAGAGTTCTGGGGTTCGATCCCAGCGGTGCCGGAATACAATTTTTCAGTCGCTATGCGTTGTTTAAAAAATAACGTGGAAAGAGCGATGACATCGTCCATTTACACGAAATATTAATTCATAGGCCCTAGGCTTTTTTAACAGCTTTAATTCTACCGATGTCAGATTCATAACGTTTACATATCAAATCAAGTTAATAATATTGAGCTTTTACGTAGGCACGAAATATTAATTCATAGGCTCTAGGCCTAGGCCTTTTTAGGACTTTTTATTCTACCGATGTCATATTCATAACGTTTACATATTAAATCAAGTTAATAATATTGCGCTTTCATTTAAGCACGAAATATTAATTCATAGGCCCGCGGCCTAGGTGCCTAACAAATACCTCAGAAATGATACGATGAATGCCTTTTATAAAGTTTTATAACATATTTACAAATACCAAATATCTAGGTTGTAAATTAAAATCTTCAAAAAATGCCCACGGCCTAGGTGCTTTGCAAACAGCTGAGAAAAGCTCCATTGAGTGCCTTTTACCGTAAAATGTTTACAATTACTAAATATACGGAAATTATCTTTCAAAAGGGTATAAAGAGGAGAATAATTTAAATTATTATTCCTTTCTGGAAAATAAAGTTTACCGTTGGTAAGATGACACCATTAAACGAATCAACGTTGGACGAATCGGCATTTGACCAATCGGACATTGGACCAATCGGCCCTTTGGACGAATCGGCATTGGACCAATCGTCCGGGACCGGTGTAGTGGTGGGGGTAACTTAAGTGACCTTACCAAACAACGCGTTGGCCCACCTTTCTCTACAATCACACGGCTTGCAGGCGCCTAGAAACACATTCTAAAAAGTTTCGAACATCCTCCATGCGTAACTTGACTCATGTCAGCTTCAGCAGCTCCGTCGGGTCAGGTTCATTCCGTAGAGGAGGATCAGCAGTTTTCGCACATCGTTCTAGGGCATCTCACAAATGTTCAATCGGATTACAGTCAGGAGAGTTTGGGAACCAAGGTAATATGGCGAATCCGTTATGTTTCTTCAACCGTTCAGTAGTTATACGAACCCGATGACACGGTGCATTGTCGTGTTAAAAGATGACACTGTAGTCCAGGTAAACCTCCTGCAGATGTGGATGGAGATCGTCGGCTGACAGGTCCATGTAGTAGAGGTCTGCACGGGCCTTAATTTGGAAAGCCCGGCCCGTATATTTCTCCTGTTTCCAAGAACCGGGCCGGACCATAAAATTTCAACAATTACCAAAACACGAATTTGACACCTGGTGCACTCGGTCATTCGACTACTGAAGAATTTTGGTTTTCTTAATTGCTACACGTATTCTATTACAATAAACATTAATTCAGAATATTTCTGAGAGTCTGTATAAGTCACGTGACGTCCGAGGAGGGGGGGGAATGCTTGTATACTAAAAAATATTGCATAAAAAGGACAATTTCCATGCCTTTCAAATTTTCTGGGTTTTCAAATTATCATTCTCTACCGCAGGACCCGGAAATATCCTTGGAGATAAGGAGGAGGGGAGGGGGTAATTCGAAGAGTACGAAATATTCAGAATTATGAGTCCGATTGTTTTACTGGGAGAAGATTTTATGGCTTTATAAACTGCACCTAACTCTACCGGCATATGATATCGCTGGAACCCAATACGTCTCTCGTGTGTGTGGGGGGGGGGGGGGCACATTCGTGCCGCTTTAAGATGCGGTGTTCCAGACTTTGTGCTATCGTAACTCAAAAGGTTTTTGCATTTAGTGCACTGCACAACGTTTACCGGCCGACTAATTAATTTCAGAACGGGACAGTAATTTAAAATATTTCCAAATATTGCTTTTCCCCTTTACATTGTCTACAAGCACATATTCTCCGGAAGCGATTTTTTCGCGAAAATCTTTCGCTTTCTTAAACTCCATAATAAGTATGGAAGAGTATTTATCAGCAACCCTTAATTGAGCACATGCTAAGGGAAAAGAACGACAGACTGCCCAGTTAGTCAGTGTCACAGAAGTTTTGAAAATGGCTGCCTGATAGTACAAATGGGGAAAATACGGCGCAGAAGTAAGTTTCTCTAACAGCCCATTTCTCCCGTGGCGTTTAAGACAACTTAAATGATTTTCCCACATCTAGAGAACAAAGTGCCGCCGACCAGAACAATACAAAAGATCGTCTGCAAGTGGGTGGCTTGGTTTAGAAATGCTGCAGTTAATAGCCTGCCCTGAAGCATGAGAGGAGGGTGAACGTTAGTGAGAGAGAAGGGCCCACATTCTCATTGAAAAACTAAGAGCTGACCCACTCCAATTGTTTTGTAAGAGGGGAGGATGTCGTAAAACTTCTATTTTTTTTCCATCAGCGGAAATTGTTTAATCTTTCCTGATGCTATATGTTGCGAGTTTTCCAAACGAGAAAATCGTCGTACAGCGATTGTTTTGCTCACAAAAAAAAAAAAAAAAAAAACCCTGCTCGGTCAGTGTCTGTTTTACATTAAATATGAAATAATCAAACTCTACTCTGACAGTGAGGCAGCACTGCAGGCTCTGAGTAGATTCAGAGGAAGAAATCCATCATCCAGAGCATTAAAACCCTCCTGAGGAGATGGGGCAGTTAGTTTCCACTGGGTACAAAGCCATGCCGGGACCCAGGGAAACAAAAGGGCGGATCAGCTGGCAAAGGAAGCCACGCTGAAAGAGTCAGTAGACATGCAATGCAGAAGGCTGCGCAGTAGTATCCGCGCAGCATTAGCACGTCAGCCCATGGCCGAATGGCAGGTCAGATGGGACACGAGAGAGACAGGGCGGAAGACAGTGTTTCCAACGGTCGTCTCGACCAAACGTACACAGACGAACAAGTTTCTGAATCAAGTACTCAGAAGCCATGGCATCTGCCCCGAATACTTGGTCAGATTCGCAATTAGGAACTGCACTTGTCTCTGGGGTAATCGGGCGGCAAGCATTGAACACTGCGTGCTTGAATGCAGTGGCTTCGCCTACACGATTTTCCCAGTCAAACGGGGACCGAGTCGCAAGAGGTGAACGTGCACACCGAAAGTGATTCGTACTCGCAATGAGAGCAAAAGTCTGAGGTCAAGTGGCAAGTGAACTACCAATGTAAATACCTTGTAAATACACTAGTTTCTATCTCTCAATGTTGTAAGTCCTAAGCATGAGGACAGCGTATAAATATGTGTATTCTTTGTTGTTGTCAATAAAGGGAAATTATTCCCCTAAAAAAATCAAAGCGGTTCGAGGGGTAGACAATCTCCCAGTCAACCCTAAAAAAATTTAACGGCCTATCACGCCAGACAGTGCGGAAACCCAGCCAAAGTGCACTTGGTCGGCTGCCAGCAGGACATCGCGGGCTGGTCACTGGACCACGGGGGTGGCCAGGGCCCGAACCAGCGTCTCAAGGCAGGATAACTGTCGCAACAGTTCAATCAAAATCCAAAGAGTTCCATTAGTCCCCGTGGAGCCAAGCACATTGGCGGAACGGGACAAAGCAATCAGTAATATTACATTAACTATTGAAGGCTCGGCCCATTTTCCCAACTTAGAAATGAGCAAAAGCCCGACCTGGCCAGGGCCCGTGCAGACCTTTACCCTGTAGCGGCCACCATTCAGTGTTTTTTAAACAACGGACTTAGGGCTTGCCAAGAACAAAAAGCTCCCTACACCAGAAGACTACCTCTACCGGCCTGCTCAACCCCAACTGTGCAACGAGGGGGTAGGGATTCATACCCTTTACGTCATATGTGAACCCCAGTCATCAGCATGTTGCATCAGAAAACGGGGCTCACTCCCAATGACTTTATTTCCATCTATCAAGGGTCCATTGCCGACGTTCCTTGGCCAATGCAAGGCGTTGTTTACGATTACTGGGCGTCATCATGGGTATCCTCGTTTGTCTCCGGCTACGGAACCCCAGTCAAAGCAACGTGCGACAGCAATGTGGAAATACAGTAGGTCGAACTGCACTTCTGTTGTACTGGTGGGTGAGCTAGGTGACTGTTGCCCGTCACTGCTGAGATACCAGTCGTGACACTCGACCCTCACCTCTAAGGTCAACTGCGTATGGTGACCAATGCGAGCCCTTCTGCTGGACATCTGTGCACGATTAATCCAGTCCTAGTACACCCTTGATCAGTGGCGGACTGGCCAGTGTGTCAGCTTGCCCGATGGCAAATGGGGCCCCTGATGAAATGGGCCTCCTTAAACTTTAGACAATACACTGAAGAGCAATTGAATTAGAGATACCTGTCTGGTAACGTGTAGAACCACCTTTCTCCCTGATCACGACGGTGATTCGTCTCGGCATGAACTCGACAAGACACCGAAAGTGTTGGGAAGCCATACGGATCCCCGACCCCTGAACAAGCTCCCACAGTTCACGAAGATTAGATGGATGGGGGCTCAGAGCCTCGAACATCTCTCTCGATGGTATCCCAGATGTGCTCGATGGGATTGAGGTCAGGTGACCAAGTTGGCCAAGGAAGCGAGGTCATGTCGGTGGAGTGTTCATCCAACCATTTGGATACAATTTGGGAGTGATGGCACAGTGCATTGTCTTGTTCCAGGATAAGGTCCCTAGTGGGATGTTGAAGACGCTCAAACGGGAGCAAATGGTCCAGGATATCCCGGTAACGTTGACCTGTGAAGAACGATGTCACACGTACCAGGGGTCCCATTTCAGTCCACGTAAAAAGTCCCCAGACGAGAATACCACCCCCACCAGCTTGAAGAGTACCCTGCTGGCAAGAAGGATCCATCGCTTCATGTGGTTTGCGCCTTACTCGTTTCCTGCCATCCGCGTGTACCAAAATGAATGTCGACTCATCAGTTCAGGCAACATTTTTCCACATGCCTAGGGTCCAGTGGCGATGTTCCCGCGCCCATGCCAATCTTTGCACCCTGTGATGTGCGGTCAGCAGCGGTACCCTCGTGGGACGATGGCTTCTGTACCCCATAGCGAGGAGATGGTTCTGGATGGTGTGGCTGCTTTCATGTTTTTGTGCACCAGCGTTAAATTGCCGAGTGATTTCTTGCACTGTGGCCCGTCTATCCGCTGTTGCAATGCGAGCTTGCCGACGATGACCCCTCTCATCCACACGCTGTTGCCCACTGCAGTTGGCCCTTGCATGCATGGTTTTACTGGATTTGATGTACTCACGGTGCACCCGTGACACAGTTGCTCCTGAAAATCCCAGTGCCTGCACGACTTCCGAAATTGAGTGACCCATTCGTCGGACCCCGACAATTTTTCCCACGATCAAATGTGCTTAGATCCTTCGTCTTACCCATACTGCGTCCGATTCTTACTGATTCCCGTCGCATCACTCCTTATATTGTCGGATCGCTGCATACGTCATGTCGTTTCCGTTTACAGGGCCTCCCACAGCGCCACATTTGCATAACGCCAGCTATCTCTAATTCAGTTGCTCCTCAGTGTATGTGCAAATCATTGCTGTATCTTCTAGCGAATGCGAAAGACGTTGAACTGAGACGAATAATGGAATCACTTCAGTTAGGTCTTCTGTTTCAATGACAGCAATGACCTCATTATTATTCTTAAACATTGTTGGACTTCTTCTAACCCAGTTTGGTCCTACAAAACACTCTTTTGGATCATGGCTCCTACGACGTCACCATTCGGTTGTGGATACGAAAAGCAACGAGCGGACGAAAACGGTAGAAATATCTCAAGAGTTGAGCATATTCTTAATAATATATAGAATATAATCTTATCAGTTAACGCCAGCCATAGAATACTAAAACTCAAAATTGATATATTCAAAACGCACAAAATGTTAAGGACCTTTTAGTAGCTTGAAAATTTAATAGAAATTAGTGAAAACAAAAGTTTGTCCGCGACGGACATCCCTTCACTCCGGAGTAAGTCGCTCACACAGTTGAGCTACGCGGACAGAATGTCTCTGTGCAGATTTGTACTATAGACACATGTTTTCACTTCATCTCCCTCTTAATGGTTTTTTTTTCTGTCTTTGAAGCGAAGTAGGAATTTTTTCATCAATTCCAAACAATGTGTGGAACAACCAACACACATCTTTCGAAGAACCGAACGACAAGTGGATCCATTTTCCACAATCGGGGGTCAATGTGAAAACACAAGTTTGTCCGCGGCGGGCATCGAACCCGTGTCCCCTCACTCCGGAGTAAGTCGCTCTCCCAACTGAGCTACGAAGACAATGTCTCCATGCAGATTTGTCGTCATGACACATGTCTTCACCTCTGTGGTACGTCCCAAGTTCCAATATTATTACTGTATGCACTATATTGTACATTTTACTGCCAGGAATATGTACAATATATGAACACTAATTATTAAAAAAAATTATTTCGCAAAAGTTTTAATTGTACCTTTTTCCCACTTATGTATTCTTAGAAAAATTTATTTTTTTCTTACAAAAATGCAATGATAGTCTTGTATAATTTTGGGTGGGTCCCTTTTGTCTCCTGGCAACCAATGTTTTTCGACCCAGTCCGCCACTGCCCTTGATACAGTACCCAGCGCATGCATTAAGGCCAAAGGTGGACCGACACCGTACTTAATATATGTCAATAAATGCTATGTTGTGTTTCTCATCTAGGTGTCCGGTGACTTTTGTTAATAGTGTATATCAGTGGCATATATTCCAGGCTAGCTGCGAAGCCCAGAGAATGTACAAATAAAAGTCAATTATCAACAGTATTAAGATATGTCGATGCTTTCGGTGCGAAAAACAGACGAGTGGATTCGCTTCTTTCGATTACGAGAATTAGTCTGGCGAGCAGTCCAAAGGCATAACGCGAATCAAGAGTCTTCGCTTTTCTGATGCGAAGAACTTCGAGACGATCGCCTGCTAGCGTTTCCATGACAACGTGAATGAGCGTATGAGGGGAATGAACCATTACTTTGCGCAACGTTTCGCTCAGAAAAGAGAAGACTTCGGACTGCCTCAGTTCCTCCATGCTTCCGCCTATAACAGCGCGTGTTTTGCGAGAGTTGTTTCAGTTTGTGTGAAGTATCAATGAAGTAAAATCAGTGATATATCTTAAATTCGTGGCTTTGTTGGATTCGAACTGTATTGATACATTTCGCGAAAGCTTCCCTGAACATCTACTATCAGAGCTTAAAAAACTCTAGGCTTCAAATTTTGATACAGCTCGATTAAAAAATTAACTGAAGGTGTTTTATTCCCTTGGTGAATACAAAACAAATCAGTAAGAGACATTACTTTTTTCATAAAGTTGAATAATTGGACAGCGTTTATTGAGGAGTACAAATTAGCAGATCTAATATTAAACTTTTCATCAACAACAGCAGCAACTGCCGAAAGAAGTTTTCCGTATTAAAAAGAATCAAAATATATTTTAGAGCCACACAAGGACATGTACATTCAAGAAACTTGGCTGGTTTGTTAATAAAGAAAAACATTATTTTTAAATATGAAAAAGTACTCAGAAGAAACATTTTGTGAAAACGTGACACTCAAGTTCATACAAAAAGAAAGAAGAATGGAGTTCATGTACAAATAAGTATTCAAATCCTAATCCTCAAATATTTGGTATCATGTTAGCAATAGCATCTACCTAAAATTTAGAAAAAAATGTTACTTCCATTACTTAACAATTAAGAAATAAACTACATAATTTAAAAATAAAAACAGTACTGTGGGCTGGGGGAGGGTGAGATAACCCAGGTCTCGGACCCAAGATACCCCACGGAATATACACTGCTGGCCACCCAACATGCAACACCAAGAAGAACACGAGATAACAAAGCCAGATTTACTGGACAAATAACAGATACAAAGATGAAACGATTGAGCTTACAGGCCGGTGCGACTTGCGGAACACGCAGACATCAATAGTTCGTGTGGCCCCCATGGCTGGCAATAACGCCCGCTAGACGCTGCGGCAGCGGACGAAAGAGGCTTTGGATGTGGGCTTGGGGTATGTCGGTCCAGGCTTTTTTTTTTTTTTTTTGATTGGAGGTTTAACGACCACCGTGAGCAACTCAATTGGCTATAAGCAGTCGCCCGTCCCTAATTTAGGGTCACTGGTTCCAGGGAAGGGAGAGAGCCAGTGCCGTAAGACAAACACAACATCCATGCCTGACCGGGATTCGAACCCGGACCCCTTACGGACGAATGATCAGAGGCCAGCGCCTTAGACCACTGCGCCACCGGGGCGGCCCAGGCTGCTTCCACACGTTGCCACAGTTCATCAGGCGTAGCAGCGGGTGGTGCTTGCCGGGCCACTCGGTTGCCGATCAGCGACCAGAAGTGTTCGATGGGCGACATATCGGAAGAACAGGCGGGCCACGGCAGCAGTGACACCTGGTGGGCCGTGAAGAATTGTTGCACTATACGTGCCTCGTGCGGGCGCTAATTGCCCTGTTGAAACGTGGCCGCTGGCAGGTCCAGCAGGTAATGGAGGACTACAGGCTCCAAAACGTCGGAGATGTAGCCGTGGCTGTTGAGTGTACCGGCGATGCATACCAGAGGGGTGCGGGTGTCATATCCAATTGCGCCCCAAACCATAACGCCAGGCGACGGACCGGTATGGCGATGCATAATGCAAGCGTTATACAGTCTCTCGCCGCGGTGCCACCACACATCGTGGTGTTGCAGGCAGATGCTGGAATCGTGCCATCTGTAGTCCAGGTGCGGCGTTTAACTGCCCACTGCCGCCGCACTCGCCGGTGGTGCAACGTCAATGGTAACCGGAGCAATGGGCGCCGTGCGACAAGTCCCCGCTCCTGCAGACGACGTCGAACGGTACGTGCTGACACAGGTTGTTGCGCAACACACACTAATTCCTGCACTAACGTTCGTGATGTGGCGATGCGAGCTGTTAATGCCCGCCGCACAACATGCCGGTCCTCTCGTTCGGTGGTGTGCCGCGGCTGCGGCAATCGCTCACGTCGGACCGTCCGTCCCTTCTGCACCCACTAAATCCATACTCACCTCACTGTGGCTGGATGTCGTCCCACACGGGCGCCGATGTCTCGGTACGATAAACCGCTGTCGCGATAAGCCACTATTCGTCCTCTGTCGAACACGTGCTGGATATTCTGCGACGAGGCATTAGGAAGCTTCCCACGCACAGGTTCGGCAGCACAACACACTTCCACTACTTACACCCCGCCTTCTGTGCACCCTTCCTATAGTGCTTTTCGGTGACGCGCCGGGCGCACATGATTTGCATATGCCCTGCAATGCTAATCGTTTGCATGTCCTCTTGCGGGTGACGCATGCTGCGAATTTCAGGCCAATCGGATGCTTCCTTCTTGGTGTTGAATTTTGGGTGGCCAGCAGTGTATATATTCAATAGACTAAACATTCAAGATAGGGGTAATGGGCAGTTGACATGTGCATCCCCCACACAGAGCAAAACAGACCCAAACCAAACGCAGGCGATAAATATGGGGACATGAGGACTTCGTAACAGCGTATCTCAATCGACGAAGATTGGTAAATGTGATGATCTGAACGACTTTGATCGTGGACACTTTGTCGGCGTAAGACAGATAGGTCGTTCGTTCTATGTACAAGTGCTTAAAACCCTAGGGTTCCTGAAGGCAACCGTATTCAGGGTGTACCGCGAGTATACCATTTACGGACGTACCAGAGCCAGAGAGCAAATAGAGGCCGACCACGCCATTGGTGACCGGGATCGACGTAGACCAATCAGGCTCTTACAGACCGACCGTTTAGCAACGGACGTGCTAATCATATCCAGGTTAAATGTCAGAAGCCGAGCAGCGTCAGAGGGCGAACGGTATGACGTATGCTGCATAACCTAGGCTACGGGAACCAACGCCCTACTCGTGTGCCACTGTTAACTGCTCGTCATCGGAAATGGCGCCTTGTTTTTGTTTTTTGTTTTTTTGGATTGGAGGTTTAACGACTACCGTGAGCAACTCAATGGGCTATGAGCAGTCGTCCGTCCCTAATTTAGGGTCACTGGTTCTAGGGAAGGGAAAGAGCCAGTGCCGTAAGACAAACAACATCCATGCCTCACCGGGATTCGAACCCGGACGCCGTTCGGACGAATGATCAGAGGCCATAGCTTAGACCACTGCGCCACCGGGGCGGCGCGCCTTGTCTGGTGCCGAGAACTTCAAAATTGGACACCTGCAGAGTGGCACCGCGTCGTGTGGTCAGATGATTCCCGTTTTCAGCTGTACCGAGCTGACGGAATGGTAGGGATGTGGCGTCGATAGCATGAGCCTTATCATGGGGCACATTAGGTCCCTTAGTGTTTCTGGAGAGGTCCTTAACCGCTGCGCGCTACCAGCACGTGCTGGCTAATTACCTACACGTTTTCATGGCCTTGTTTCAGAAGAACAATGCACCACCCCACCGGGCCGCAACCACCCAGACATGGATCCATGGATTCCGGACCGGCGTCTCGGGCGGAGTTGAGGACAATGCTGCAATAGGCATGGCTGACATTACCTCCGAAAATCCTTCGTCATCTGGACATCTAAGGCAGTCAATGCCTCGGAGTGTTTTTTTTTTTGATTGGAGGTTTAACGACCACCGTGAGCAACTCAATGGGCTATAAGCAGTCGCCCGTCCCTAATTTAGGGTCACTGGTTCCAGGGAAGGGAGAGAGCCAGCGCCGTAAGACAAACACAACATCCATGCCCGACCGGGATTCGAACCCGGACCCCTTACGGACGAATGATCAGAGGCCAGCGCCTTAGACCACTGCGCCACCGGGGCGGCACCTCGGAGTGTACAGGCTGTTATTCGCGCTTGCTTTTTTTTTTTTTTTTGATTGGAGGTTTAACGACCACCGTGAGCAACTCAATGGGCTATAAGCAGTCGCCCGTCCCTAATTTAGGGTCACTGTTTCCAGGGAAGGGAAAGAACCAGTGCCGTAAGACAAACACAACATCCATGCCTCACCGGGATTCGAACCCGGACCCCGTTCGGACGAATGATCAGAGGCCATCGCTTAGACCACTGCGCCACCGGGGCGGCGTTATTCGCGCTACAGGTGGACAAGCACGTTATTCAGTAGGTATCTTTGGTGTTTTAATAATTTCTTTTTTTATTGGAGGTTTAACGACCACCGTGAGCAACTCGATAGGACCATATCAGTCGTCCGTCCCTAATTTAGGGTCACTGGTTCCAGGGAAGGGAGAGCGCCAGTGCCGTAAGATTTTTTTTTATTGATTGGAGGTTTAACGACCACCGTGAGCAACTCAATGGGCTATAAGCAGTCGCCCGTCCCTAATTTAGGGTAACTGGTTCCAGGGAAGGGAAAGAGCCAGTGCCGTAAGAGAAACAACATCCATGCCTCACCGGGATTCGAACCCTGACCCCTTTCGGACGAATGATCAGAGGCCATTGCTTAGACCACTGCACCACCGGTCATTACACTAAAGTTATGTGTAACACATTATTTTGCTACAAAAAATAAAACTATATATATATAATTTTTTTTAAATTACATAAAAATAAAAGCATCGCAACTTCGGCAACTGATTTTAAGAAAAACTATCAAACAAATTCACCGTACCGCTACGAAACAAGAAAGCCGGAAAAAAACAAAAAATAACGAAACATCACAGAACTTTCCCGATTTGTATTTTTCTTTTCTTTTTTTTCAAGGTGAGGCAATGTGTTTGCTCGAATTTTTTTGCAACTCCTGAAAAGAGCGTAGATATGTGAAAGATTTGTCTAAGCACGCTTCTGACCGTTTGTTCGAAATGGTCAATGTTCGAGTCCCAGACGAGGCATGAAGTAGTGATTGTCTTACGGCACTGGCTCTGTATCCTCCCTGGAACCAGTTACCCTAAATTATGAACGGGAGACTGCTTATAGCACTTAGTTAAAAGGGGGTGAAAAGACAGCAAGCAAGAGTGGTTCCTTAATCAGCGACCACCCCTGCAGAAAGCTTACCTTAAACATGAATACACTGCACTTTTTTTTTCGGTTAAAGGTTTGACGACTACACTGAGCAACTCGAACTAGAAGTAGTAGCTAGTCCCTAATTTAGGGTTACTGGTTCCAGGTAAGGGAGAGAGTCAGTGTCGTAAGACAAACAACATCCATGGATCACCGGGATTCGAACCCAGGCCCTTCTCGGACGAATGGTCAGAAGCCTGCGCTTAGACCACTGCGCCACCGAGGCGGTTCATTTGTTCTTTGTTGTTGGTTCTTCCCTTCCACTGGAAACCCTAAATTAGGAGTGTGCGTCTCCTCCAACAATTTAGTTTTGAAAAGCCCGCACCATATCTTACAACTTAAAAGTTTATTGTAGAGCTTTTTGCGAAGCATTACGTGGTGTTTTCGCGGTTATACTCTCAACGCCAGTCTTTTCAAGTTTCGGCAGCTGTAAAATCCATAACTGAGCACCTATTTTAATTGAAAATTCAATAGGAGTTGCTTGGCAAATTTGCTCCATTCTCAGAGATATTGTGAGCTCATCACTTCGGTTTAGCCACCGATTCATTTGTTGAGCTCACTGCGTCATTAGTATGGTCTGCAAGTCATTACTCTTCGTTAAAGGGGCGAGTTAATCATAGCAGTCTAATCTAACTATGAATAAAGATTAAATTTATCGTAGAACTCAGTCATGCCGTTCCTCTTTAAAGCGAGGAGATATGCGCTGAGCATTGTTAGTTAAGCGTTTATATTGCCTAGAAGCAGCGAAGAAGATTTAATCTCTCTATTTAGACTCCCTTCTCGGCGTTTGTCAAAATAACTGCTTATGGAGAAGCGCATCTTTTCTTGAGAGAAAATATGCTGAGGAATCACAACGGACGAATTTAAAACCCCATTTCTCGCGCATGTTGTGTATTGTTCAAGCGATAAGGAACGCCAGTTATTTTTCCGCTAATGCATTTGTCAAGAGATATTCGTAGGCAGCCTTCCGCTTTCAGATAGAGATGCGAAATTCTTTATACCATTCGTTGCTGAAACTTAGTGAGGGTTGTCTTACAAGTAACATCTTTTTGCAAATATCTCCTCCGTCAGTTGATATACAAGGTGTCCGAGAATTATTGGACACATTACAAAATTAGATAAAACAAAACGTTAAACAGATAGAAACTGACTGTACTAACTTATAATGTAACTACACAAGTTAATAAATTTTTATGTGAGATCCCTTGGTTATTCCTAGTACGTCCAAGCGATACTCGATTTCATGCAATGTATTGGCAAGTATCTGAGGAGTTATGGAATTAATAGCAGCTGTGATACGCTGCTTCAGTTCCTGCAAATCAGTACAAGGCATCTGATAGACACGATCCTTCACATAACCCCACATGAAATAATCCAATGGAGTTAAATAGATCTGGAGAGCGAGGAGGCCACAGAATGCGACCACCACGCCCAATCCATCTGTTGGAGAAATGCTCATTTAGGCACTTGCGTACACACGTTGGCCAATGCGGAGGCGCGCCGCCTTGTTGGAAAACAACGGTGTCATATCTTTTGATCTGGAGTACAGCGAAATTTTCTAGCATATCCAAGTTAATGTCACCATTTATGGTTTTTTCGCAGAAGAAGAAAGGGCCAATCACTTTTCTTTTTGATAAGGCGCACCATACATTAACTTTTGGAGAATCAAGCTCCAGTTCAATATAGTAGCATGGGGCGGTTCAATGCCCCATATCCTACAGTTGTGACGATTCACAAATACCTGATACATGAAATGTGGATTCATCACTAAAAATTACAATACTGAGAAAGTTTTCGTCGTTTTCCATTCAATTCAGCATATCCTCAGCGAAATCGTATCGCACAGTGTGATCATTTTTACATGCATCTTTTGCACTATTTGAATTTTATAAGCATGAAACTAATTTTTTGTGCAAGATATCGTGAACTGTCGATTACGGAATGCACAGTTCTCTGCTTGCTTTACGAACGGATTTCTTGGGGCTTCGTCGGAAACTTTCATTAACTTGGTCAACCGTCTCACCGCTGACGCTAGGCCTACCGGCTCCTCCACGATGTTCCACATTGCCAGCTTCTTTAAACTGTTTCATCCACCGCCTAGTTGAATTCGTTGACGAAGGATTACAACCATACTCTAAAGGGTCAGTCTTTTAACTTTTATGACAGACTTTAATTCCGCAAGCCATAACACACACATCGCTTTCTGTACGGATGACATGATTACTGATAGCGCATTTTTTATACATTCCTCATTAGGCCACACCTAGCGCCATCTATCGGATTCTGAGAATAACAATTCTGCAAAACAAAAATATAGAAACCGTGTTAGTAATACGTGACATAGAAAAACACAATGCTCATAGTTTTTTTTTTTTGTAATGTGTCCAATAATTCTCGGACACCCTGTATTTTAATGACATTTTGTGAAAAAACAAATCAGTGAAATCTGCTAAATGAAATGGTGCTACTCAATGTAGTCCCCCACTGAAATCGAGCCTTTTACGTCATCGTTCAATCTAACATGTGTAACCAGTATGGAAAAATTCTGCAGACTTGTTTGTGCCAAGATTTAACGGCATGTTTAGCTTCATCTGTATGCTCGAAACGCTTACCACGGAGTCTTTGCTCCATGAGAGCGAACAAATGAGCGTCAGAAGGTGCTAAATCTGGTCGGAATGGCTGATGTGAAATTACTGTCCTGCTCATTTGGCAAATGCCTGGCGTAAGATGTACCAAGTGAGGTCGAGCGTTGTCATGGTGTATGAAGACAGAACGAAGAGATGTGTTTGCTCTCTCTGTGCGGTTATACATATGATGGCACTTTTTGAGGTGCCCTAAGTCCAGTTGAGTTTCGGGCTGCACAGAGTGAGGCCCATACTATATACTTTTGTGAACTTTGGGTGGCATAATTAGTTTTCAATTTTCATAAAGCGAGGACAGGGTCCTTGCGTGGCATTAAAACATAAACCATTTTCAATGTATATCTCATGTTTTATTGCAGAAAATTCATTCAAGGTTTTTCTCTTTCGTAAGGAGGGAGGGGGGGGTACCACCGCCATGAACAACTCGATAGGACTATAAGCAGTTGTCAGTCCTTAATTTAAGGCCACATGTTCCAGGGAACGGAAAGAGCCAGGGTCGTAAGACAAACACAACATCCATCCCTCACCGGGATTCGAATCCGGACCGATCTCGGAAGAATCGTCAGGAGCCAGCGTTTAAACAACTGCGTAACCGGAGCGGCAAAGGTTATTTAAAGGGTCTCTCTGTGTTCTCATTTGAAACAATATTTTATTTCTAAAAGTATTTAAACGGAAAACAAAGAAAAGAATTTGATGAGATAAAGCTGCTCTACAAAATACACAATTCCTAGATACTGATATTACAGAATATTTCATTATCTTTTCAGCACGTCTTTTGTTAAAAGAAAAAAGTTTCTGATTACACTGGTGAACAAATTTTTTGTTGCTCTGATACCAGCAATTGTTCTTACCTAATTTAAGTGTGCTGAATTCAAATCTGAAGTTATTTTTTCTCTGTAAGCTCTAGATTTTTTGCAATTCTACATTTTCATTTTTTGTGAAATTTTGACGCCTCTCGCATGATGACATGTCTGTCTGAGGAATTTATGGTCACGCAGTCTTAAAATTAGGCTTAAAAAACAGTCTTGGCAAAGATATTCTTTATTTATGTATTCACAAAAACGTGTAGGTGCATCACAATATGTATTCAAGTTTGATAAAAGGCAAAAAAATCACTTGTGTGGAGTAAAATATGTATCGCCACTTATCAAATCTGAAACATTTATCCATTATAGTCAAATATGAGTATGCACTAATGTTATTTTATTTTAAATTAACATATATTTCGACATAAAGATGATACGTGATTCAGAACAACTGATCAGGATGGGATGCAAAGTTCAAATATGTCCTACTCAGGCAAGAATTTGCGCTTGTAGCTGTGGCGTTTATGGATTTTCTCAGGGCAATCTCGTTTGATGCTCCAGCAGTATATTCTTGTCCCATCGCCCTTGATAGCGCTGTTTCATCGTCATGAGGTCTCGATGGAAGCGCTCTCCCTGCTCAACACTAACAGCCCCAAGGTTCTCAGGGAATTGATCAAGGTGACTATTCAGGAAATGGAGCTTGATACTCATGTTGCATCCAAGATCGCGAAAAGCCAACAGCATTCTAGTAACGAGAAAGGTAGAATTCTAGTAACGAAAGGTAAATAACTATAATTATCTACCTTTTTATTACAAAGAAAGTTTAGTATAACTGCCATGAAGGACAGCCATGCTGCCTTCTCCTTGTCATTCATCTTCCTGACAAATACCTCACCACGTACAAGGGCACGAATTTGAGGTCCATCGAACACACCTGCTTTGATCTTCTCGAAAGGCAGAAACTATATGTTGAAAACATTCACCATCAGTACTTAATTCCTTCACGAACTGTTTCATCAAGCCGATCTTGATATGGAGTGGGGGGGGGGGATAATCTTCTCTCGGCTGACAATTAAGTCATTTACAATGTTTGGCATGCCTGCTTCTTGAGTTTCACGGATGGGCCACTCCTGGTTCCAGAGTTTCTCTCGAGCTCGGCTGTCCCACATGCAGAAATAGCATGGAAACCTACCTCGCGAAGCCTTTCTGTTGATCAAGGAGGAAGTTGACCAATTTCAGGTCCTCACAAAACAACTAGTTGTGCTCGTGATAAGTCGATGACCATTTTTATGTCATTATGTTCTTCTCGCAAATGCACTGAGTGACCAACTGGAACCGCTGCATAAACATGGTTATAACGAAGTAAATTTCTCCGTCATTTCTGTCCACGGCAGGATTCGAACCCGGATCCCCTCATTCCGGAATAAGTCACTCTATCAATTGAGCTACGCGGACGTTTTATTCTGATTCCTATCTGCCTTTATGTCGTGTGCGTCCTTCTGGCAGGTACGTCACATCTCCTGGTACGTTACATCATCTCCCCCTTATTTATTTATTTTTCTTTCGAAGTGCTGGAGAAGGGATTCTCTTATTTTTCCTATCTCGCGGTGTGGAAATAACATCACACCATTGCGAGATTTTGAACGGTCGGGTCATCCGGATAGTTCGGGCGCCATTATAACGAAGTAAATTTCTCCGTCATTTCTGTCCACGCCAGGATTCGAACCCGGATCCCCTCATTCCGGAATAAGTCACTCTACCAATTGAGCTACGCGAACGTTTTATTCTGATTCCTATCTGCCTTTATGTCGTGTGCGTCCTTCTGGCAGGTACGTTACATGGTCATTGTGCAACAGAACACACTTGAGGCTGCGCTTTGAGCTGTCCAAAAATAATCGCCTTTCTGTTGGACTATACGAGGTAACACCTAATTCCCTAAGACCACCTGGGATATCGTGACAGTAAACAAACAACTGCTTGTCTTCTGAAAAAAGTTCCCAAAAATCTGGTCCCGCTTTCGGAAATAAGAAACGTTTGCAGAGTGGTCAAGTTAGTTTTTTCTTGCAGCCTGGATGCTAATTAATACCTCAGCTGCTTTCTTGGAGAGCCCCAAATCACGCACTAAGTCATTCAGTTCAGGTTAGCTAAACTGCTGAGGAGCTGATGACTGTTTAGTATCAGATGAGGAGTTTTCGGATTCTGAAGACATTTCTTGAAGCTCCTTTATCATAACCCTCGTGCTCTTCCTGATCATGTTCACTGCCTTCATCTTCAGATCAGGCAAAACCATTAAAAACTGGAACAGAGAGTTCCTCAGAGTGCGGAGTAGGTAGAATTGATGAGGGAATACTGTGACAGGAGATCTTATGCAGGTTTCTCTTGCCGACACCCTTCGTGTTAACCAGGAAAAAATAGCAGTCAGTTATGTGGTCTTTGTGTTCTTCGCCAAACCATGGGAACTCCAAAAGGCAGACAGTTTCGTTTTCCTTTTGTCCAGTCACGAAGAATTTCCTCATAATTATGACACACAATATGAGGAGCCAATTTTTCTTGTCTTTGTCGCTAAGGGGAACTTCCAAATAGGATTTATAGGCACACCTCACAAACTGAGTTACATTGCGCCTTTGACGAAGAAGTGTGTAGCAGCCACATACATAACAAAATGCATCAGGATTATTTACACATTTATATCTACATGAAAAAGTCATGATCAGATCTGAAACAAAGAAAAACAAGTGTTATTTTTGAGTAAATCAGATAAATCTCTAGAATCCAAAATTCATAATAAAGAATATTGGTGTTTGTAAAACAAATTAGCCTAATTAGTCTAAGGTTAGGGTATCCTTGCTTTCCGGTACTTTTCCAATCCATTCGTTCTCCCACCATACCTCTACAAATATTATTCCGATATGAAAAATTATTTTTGCATTGATAAGTACGAAATGTGAGACCGATGTTCCTTGCTTTCCAGTACTTTTCAAATCCATTCGTTCGCCACTAGAGGGCGTGACTGCAGATTCGATCGAATTCAAGACATTTTATTCCTTCTCATTGCTTCTAAATACCAAAATTCTTTCTTTCCTTCGATAGCACTTACAACGAAAATTAGTTCGTGCCACATTTCATTTACAGTTTTTCCGCTAAGGGGCGTAAATGCAAAAACTTTGATTTTCCCTACATTTCTGCTTCTAAAAGCCCAATTTGAAAAACTTTCTACGTCGGATAGAGTTCCTGGTGGGAAATGTACTTCATATAATTTCTAATTTTTTTTTTATTTATAAATAACTGTTTCACCATTATGGGGAGTAAGATATTTGTTTCAGATGTCTATGTGGTAATTAATGTCTGCAGTTCCGAAAGCTCAATGTCAAAAAAAAAATTGCTATCAGATACAGCTTATCACAGAAAACCTTTTGCGTATATTTTCTGCTTAAAACAATGAACAATTTCCTCCCAGGGAGGCGTAGACTCATTTTTCTCGATATCTCTGCTTCGAGCAGTCCGATTTGGTTGGGGTTTTTTCATTTATTATTATTTGTGTGACAGAATTCCTGGTGCGAAATGTTTTGCATATAATTTCAAATTTTTCTTAACACACAAGTTTGTCACTAGATGGCATAAGTTCACGTTTCTTTTTAAAACATATTTTCAGCAATATCAGCGCGTCTGAAAACCCGATTGATAAATCCTGCTTTGGTCAGGTACTACTAACTACCATAACTTTGTATGCACATTTCCTGCACAAAATAATGCGTTTCCACTAGGGGTAGCAAATGTTTAATCTGTTTTGTCTCGACACCTCTTCTTCTCAAAGTCCAATTCCAATAATTCTTAGAACACCAGATACTAATCCCTTTGTGACATTTTGCATGTGCTCATGAGTTTTTTGTAGTTCAAAGTTCTGGAGTTAGGTGGTGTTATTGTGTACTTCTGTTTGCAACTGCATCTCAGCTTCAAAAAATCCCTATTCAGAATTTCCTTTTTACAATATGCCATTCACTATAATAAAGATTGGGAGCATTATCCTTTTTTAATATTGCAATCACCCCCACCCCCACAGGATGCGCAAATATCGATACTTTTTTTTTTTCGCTATCTCTGAATCCAGAAGGTGTATTTGAAAAAAAAAATCCTCAGCATAGCTTCTGCTATGAAGCATACTTTATACGTATTTTCTACTTATCCATTATTCAAAATTCTTCAGCGTATATTTTTACTTGAAAAAGTTTTCTATTCAAAAACTTCTTAAAAAAGGCTTTTCGTGGAAAATTTCTTTGTTGCTTTATTATAAAGAGCATTTTGCACTCATTTCCTTCTTTAAGTAACTCACAGCTTTTCCGTTAGGGGCGAAAGTTACAACGCGTTTTCTTCCGTGCGTTTTCTTCAAATTGTTCGATTTGAAAACCCCTTTTACCCCTAACGTTTTCCACTATGATGAACTACGTGCACAATTTATTGAGCGAAGTGAGGCCGATGCCCGAGCGGAGCTCTCTTTAGTAGACTCCAGACAATCAATTGTTCGGGCATAGGTACGAGATGACACATCCGATCACCGTGATTTTTTGCATGAGACTGAACATCGTTTTTGACGCCTTCCGATTCATGAAATTCCGTGTCATTGAGGAATAATCGTCCAAAAACTTGCATTTTAAGGGGTTTTCCGGGTTTTGAGAAGGGGTTGTTTGTTACCTATCTCCTCCAAAGATCTTCAGCCGATCGCCGTGACACCTGCCACAAAGAAAGGGAATGACATGGTGAATAACATGGGGTTGGTATCATGGTGATTAGTCGTATCGTATAAAAATAATTACCATTAAAAACTGACTGATTTTAATAATTGAAAAAATCGCTCTCTATATGAGACTCGCGACAATTAGTTGTTCAGAAATAGCTACGACATGACACATCCGATCACCGTGATCTTTGGCATGCGATTGGACATCGTCCATGGTCAGGTTTTGACGCTTCCGATTCCCGAAATTTCGTGCCATTGAGGAATTTAAATTAAAACTTGATGGCCTTTTACTTGAAGCGTTTCACGAAAGTCGGCTCACTAACATTAATTTAAAAAAATTGTTTGAATTAAAAAACGAAGAAATGGAAAGACTCCATCTGTTAGCTCAACACTTGCTTAATCTATAATAATAAAAGGAAGTTTGTGTATGTGTCTGTCTTTCGCGATGCAAATGAAAAACGTGGTTCCCGATCCGAGTGTGTCTTTCCTCTTTGTTTACATGCAGCCTGATCACAACCAACGTGAAGGCGTGAAAGAAAGTAGTTCATGATAAATTTTAGGCATTTCTTTTTTAGAATGTTTCGTACTTTTGTTCTGGAAATCATAAATTTTACGTGTTCGTTTTTTAGAATTTGGTATAATAGACGCCTTAATGAGCTTAGAATTTGCCAACTGTACCCGAGTTATCGGTTACCGTTGGCGGCTTGTCCTAGTTAATTTTCGTAACACACTTTTAAGCCTCTAGTGGGAATCAGAAACGATTTCGATTTGTGGACGTCTGGTTGACTGTAGAAATCCTTTCAATTTATTAATTTATTTTGCAACCCGTTCCATTCCTTATGAATAACCGCGCTCACATTACGTAGTTTAAATGATGCTCGCTCCCTCCTCCTCCTCCTCTCCTAGGTGATGTAAGTGTATTCTCTTTATTTATTTTTTTTCTGAATTTTAAGATTTTCTAAATCTGCTGGGGGATTTCGGTGGGTTAATCTCCTACTGGGCCCGACAAATTCCGTAATTTCCAACGGTCCCGACAGTAGGTTCTTTCAATATGTAGATGGCTGGTCACGATCGCTGAGTTCCCAGATCCTACGGCTCAATAATTCTCGATATCTGAAGCAAAGAAGAACGACAATAAACAGACCTAATTTTAAAACGTAACAAAGGTTTACTAATTAAGAAATAACCTCCGGTAGATGGGCTGCTCCCAAAGGAACTGGCTTCCAGATGAGGTTAGTTTTCCTTACACAGAAGATATTCCCGGAGGACCTTTCATCACTAAGCACATGCGAATCTTTTTCTTTTTTTTTTTTGATTGGAGGTTTAACGACCACCGTGAGCAACTCAATGGGCTATAAGCAGTCGCCCGTCTCTAATTTAGGGTCACTGGTTCCAGGGAAGGGAGAGAGCCAGTGCCGTAAGACAAACAACATCCTTGCCTGACCGGGATTCGAACCCGGACCCTTTACGGACGAATGATCAGAGTCCAGCGCCTTAGACCACTGCGCCACCGGGGCGGCCATGCGGATCTCTCAGTCCCTTTATCGGCGTCGTGTGTCCGATCATTTAACCACTCAATCCAATGTCAGTCGAAACGTATAAAACCCGAGAGGCTTTAACGAACCCTCTCCGTTCACTGAACGCCACACCGCGTGCTCCGGTCCTAGCGTGAAGCCAGCGGATTCCACCGTCTGAACGAGTCGGGAGAAAAAAGAATATAGCGCTCCGAGCCAGATCAGATCATATGTAGAGCATTTTAAGACGGGAGTGTCTGACCCCAGGTCTTAAACAACCCTCAAAAATAGGAAGCTAGGAGATTTGGGCTAGAGTGCCCGATAGGAAAGTGACACGGAAGCGAGGTAGAACGACACCTTTATTTATACCTGGGGTCCGACTGCTTACCGTGCCCATCCGACGCACGACGGATATTTGTTCGAGCGTTCGTTCTTGCCTGGGATCGAACCTGAGGTTTATCCGTGGCAGTCACGAACGCTGACCACTAGGCCATCCACGGCCCAGCGCCCTCAGTCACTTTTATATCTGTCTTTCACTCTCCACCCCCTCCCCTCCACCCCCACCCCCTCCCCTCCCCCGTCTCTGGAAGCTACTCCCCAATGTAGGTCGCCCATCTAGCCGAAGCTGGTGACCTTTACATTGTCGACATAGCAGTCCAGGTCAAGGTCGTCGGGTAGAACACACCCGATCGTATTACCGCAAGCCACACACGCCTGTTCGGTCTTGCTTAACATGGAATACAAAGAAAAAAACGACACGTGGCGACCGCGTGCAACTTGAATGCATCTGCTTTACATAGCATATGTAATATTAATAGGTAATAAAAAACGTTAGGATATACAAATAACTTTTTAGGGGCTGGAACTCAGTCACCTTACATCTGCCTTGAAATATTTCCCTCCTTAACGGAAATGATACAAAAGACGTGCTTATTACAACTGAAAATTAGCACTATCTTTTCTCTTTATACCTGTATATGGTGGTTGGAGACATTTCACACATCACTACTGAAATGTCCTTTTAAGGGTGACCTTAAAGAATGCAAAGTTAATTCATTCCATACGCATTTTACCAAAGACTACATCGTTCTGGTATTCAAATATTTGAACCCAAATGAATCAGTTCCATCGCTAATACACTGCACAAAATAAAGTGGAGAGCATGTGACTGGAAACTTCAAACCAATTGTGTGATATCTTGCACCGAAACGTGGAAAACGCAAATCGAGTATGACAGACAGCCGAAATCATGCATATCCTAACGCAAATTAGCGTCTGTTAAGTCAGAACGCATAAATCACTGACTGATTGGGATAAAAACAAAGGTTTTCCGGGAGCTTCCTTAATTTGCCTCGCTTAACGTAACATTTCGTTTCTTGAAGTCTTCTGTTTGAATATCTCAACAGCATGATGTACTGGAATCAACGGTTGTGAAGTATTACACAAGTGAAGCACGTGTCAAGACGACAAATCTGCAGTGATGCATTCCATCGGTGTAGTTTAGTCGGTTTGAAGTTAGAACTGGCTCCGGAACGAGGATTCGATTTCCGTCACTGACAAATTTGTGTTTTACGCGATGTATTGGCAGGCTGGATACAAATGAAGCACAGCTAGTGGTAGCAGAAGCCATTGGAGCGTCACAAAGTGTCATTTTCCGACTGTGAACACGATTCCAAGATACGGGAAGTGTTGGAAGAAGGCAAAGTCAAGTCAGTCCACGAGAAGCAAGGGACGACACTCGCCCGTTGTTAATAGTCCGTCGAAACAGGCTTTAAACTACTCAGCTCCAGCTTCTCGCGTCAACAGGACGCAGATTCTAAACTTAAAATATCTGCAATCGCCATCACCAAGGTGGCCTTCATGCACGTAGAAACTGTTAAAGGGACACATCCAGTCCAGTGGCGAGTCCCTTTAACCGCACGACACCGTAAAGTTCATAGAAACTGGTTGAGGAACATCGTGGTTGGTGACAAGAAACAATTATCTTTTCTAACGAGTCGAGATTCAATCTGGAGTCTGACAATCGAAGAGTTCTTATCTGGATGGAACCCGGCACACGAAATAACCCGGCTTTTCTGCAGGAACTACCACATTACGGCGGACATTGATTGATGTCCGCTGTAATGGTCTGGGCATGCATAAGCATCTGTGGGCGTGCGGACCTGTATTTCATCCGAAACGGCAGTCTGACATCAGAGACAGATTCTCAGATCTATTGTTATGGCGCATGCTGCAGCCTTTGGTGCTTCGTTCCTTTTCATGGACGATAAAACTGGCAAATGGACAACATGTTTCAAAAAGAGGGAATCGAGCGTATGGATTGACCAGCATGCTCCTCTGACTTAAATCCAATTGAGCATACGCATTTGGCAGACGCATTTTCAGCTCTGCCGGCACCTACGTTAACTCTTTGTGAACTGGAAGCTACCCTTATTGAGGGGTGGAGAAGATTCCCCCAAAACCTTCTAGATAACCTCATCGTCACACAGTTGTTCAGCGGTCTTAGCCGTTCAAGCGGGCCATACATTACTAGAGGTCAGTTACAACTTTAAAAAATCATTTTTTCTTGTTATACAGACACGCATATTGTTGTATAGCATATCGTATCATGTGCATTAAATTATAATATTCCATAAAATTTCGTTAATTTTTATGCAATAGAAGGGGTACATACACTGGCGGAAAGTGAAAAAAGAACACCAAGAAGGAATTGGCGGACGATCATGAAATTTACATATGTTAATGGGGTCGAGTTTATGTAGGTGTGATATTAATTTCGGGACCAACCGGTGAGCGCTTACGCCACAGCACGTCATAATATGCAAATTATCGTCGGTGGTATTTAAGGAGTACGGCGAAGTGAATGTAATCAGTCGTCTGCGTGTGGACACGTGCGAAGATCCTGAAGAAGCTGCAATGCCTGGACATGGTAGACGTGTACGATTTCAGCAGTTATCTGACTTTGAGCGAGGTCGTCTAGTCTGACACCGCGAGGCCGGGTGGTCGTATCATCGTATTGCGGAGCGAATTGGACGGGAAGTATTGGTGGTGGTACGATGGTGGCGTAGATGGTCCGAGGAATATTCCCACACGAGAAGACGTGGAACCGGGAGTCACAGACGGACTGGTGAGCGAACCTATCGACGCATAAAAAGAACGGCGTTGTCAAGCAGAACATCCACTGCGACGCAAATCCGAGCTGCCGTTGCACCTGAGGTGACTGTGCGAACAATCCGCAATCGTCTACTGGATGCAGTACAACGTGCACGTGTGCCTCTGGCATGTGTACCTCTGACTCCAGCCCACCGTCAGGAACGGCTGCAGTGGTGTCGCCAACGTCTGCACTGGAGAACGCAATGGCGATCTGTCGTGTTCAGCGATGAAAGCAGATTCTGCTTGGGAGCCTCCGATGGCCGTACGCGTGTTTGCAGACGCACAGGGGAGCGTCTTCACCCTTCTTGCATCCGCCAGAGGCACACAGGGCCTACACTTGGTCTCCTGTTGTGGGGAGCGATCAGCTATCACTCCCGTACACAACTAGTGTTTGTACCGGGTACGTTAAACAGCACCTCCTACATCAACAACATCATTCAGCCCGTTGTTGTGCCATTTGTAAGGTCGGTCCATCGTGGTGTTTTCCAGCAAGATAACGCACGCCCACACACGGCACGTGCAACGCAACATGTACTTCAGTGTGTGAGACAACTTCCATGGCCTGCACGTTCACCGGATTTGTCCCCCATTGAGCACGTGTGGGATTTTATGGGACAACGACTTATCCGGTCTCCACGGCCAGCCACGACCATCCCCGATTTACCCGTCCAGGTTGAGGATGCTTGGAACTCAATACCCCAAACTTACATCCAACATCTGTACGACAGACTCCATGGCAGAATTACACAGTGTTACGCAGTTCATGGCGGTTCAACCTCGTACTAACCATGTACATGGAAATGTTATTTTTCAGTTTACCAGCAAATACAGCTGTATTTTGCCATAATTTTGTGATCACGTTATCCTCTGTATTCCGTTATTATGTTGTATAAATTTCGTTGGTATCAGACATCTCCGTCTTGGTGTTCTTTTTTCACTTTCCGCCTTTCCGCCAGTGTATTAGCTACGGATTTTATTTCGGATGAAACTTTTGAATTAAGACCACAATGCGATAGTCCGAGAAAATGTGCCTAGAACGAATTAACTTTACAGGTATAAGATAGATTTTCGTTTGAAATCCGCTTAAGATTTACATATAATTTATGTAACTGCATAAAAAAAAGCATTGCAATTGGTCTTTATATACAAAAGATATAGTGTAATTCCTAGCAATGGATTTTGCTCAGAAATAACGCTGTTTAATTGCAGTGAAAGCAAACGCAAATATACGTTAAAAAATTTAATTCTGAAGCATGTTTTCTTATTGTCCAGGAAGCGGACTTTTTACAAGTGCCCATGTTGTAAACTGCAGGGTGAGTCAAAAGTCATTGTGCACCTGGGAAGACAATACACGTACAACAAGCGTACCTGCTGCAATAAATGCTGGAAGTGGCCCCATCCTGTGTGTAGACATGCATCCACGCGTCAGAACATGTTCTCAAAGACACGTGACAGGTTCAACGGAGAAACGTTTCTGATTGCTGTGCTGTTGGCTTCCTGCAATTTCGACAGAGAACGGGAATTGTTCTTGTAAACAGAGCTTTTCAGCAAACACCACAGATAATGATCTGGAGGCGTGAGATCGGGCGAACGTGGCGGCCATATGCCTTTGAAGATTATCCTATTTCCGAACACATCAGTCAATAACGACATGGAGACATGAACTTTATGGGATGTAGCGGAATCTTGCTCGAAGTATCCATTGAAATTTCCTTCTCGGTTGAGTGGCCGATGAATGGGTACAGGATATTGTCACAATACCTTATTTTATTTTTGTTCAATTTGATTGGAGGTTTAACGACCACCGTGAACAACTGCAATGGGCTGTAAGCAGTCGCCCGTCCGTAATTTAGGGTCACTGACGCCATGGAAAGGAGAGAGCCAGTGCCGTAAGACAAACACAACATCCATGACTCATCGGGATTCAAACCCGGACCCCTTTCGGACGAATGATCAGAAGGCTTTGCAATAGACCACTGCGCCACCGGTGCAGCCACAATACCTTGCCTCGTTTATGGTCCCCTCGAAGAATATATGCCCAAATATCAGTCTTCGAGATATCGCACACCACACAGTACGTCAGGTGCACAGGGACTTTTGGCTCATCCTGTATTTGTTTTGTAAAACGCTTACACATCTGCATGTGTCTTTTTACTCTTTTTTGTACATATAATAGAATTTCTGGATGCACATTTTCATAGAGAGAAATTTTATTACTTGTGGGAGAGAAAAGAACAATCTTTGAAAAATTGCTAGTTTGAATAGAAGAAAGGGATGATAGTTATAAAAAGTTACTCTCAGAGGGTGCTAAAACAGTGAGATTCAGGCCAGAGCACTCAACACCTTTCGGGTGATCCGGTCTACGGTGTATGTGAACACATATCAGCAGGTTTTGCAGTATTTCTGGTTCATTATCTTTTTCAGTCGTTCCTTATATTCTTTTAATTCAATGTTCTGGTTATGTATCAAACTGAAACATGTTTATATGCGAAATTTCTCATTAAATTTTGTGAGAAAATGATGAAATAAGAGACCGAAGTATAGAAGGTGATAAAAAACGTCACGACCAGCACCAAATTCATGTACTATATGAATAAGAAATACCTGGCATGCAAACTTGTCCTATGAAAAAAAGTAATAATTTAACATTTAAACTTTGCAACTATCAACAGCATTCATTCATGTCTCACACCTTCCCTTTGAGAGCAGTGATGTATAATGACACTTGAGACGCGTGTCATGTTCCACTCCAGAAACTCTTATAGATGGTGATAGATCGGCGGATTGTGGAGGGACACATGTTTCGAGATATAATTGTTGTCAAAGAATTCGAGAAAGATAAGGAATGCGAAATACAAAGGTCTTGTACGATCAATGAAAGAAATACGGGATTACACCGAAGAGCCATTACGTTATGACCACCAACCTAATAAGCTGTATGACCACATTTAGCCCGTAAAATTGCGGTCACTAGGTGAGGCATCGATTTGATGAGGTGCCGATAGGTATCCTGGGATATCTGGCACCATAATGTCAACACCACGTCCTCCAGTTCCCGTACATTTCGGGGTTGTGGTGATTTAGCGCGAACCCACTTTCCCAGGTCGAACCACAAATGTTCAATTATGTTCGTGTCAAATGAATTTGGAGGCCAGGGCATTAACAAAAAAGTCCTCACCATGTTCCTCGAACCACTCCTTGAAGATTCTGGCAGTGTGGCATGATGCATTATCCTGTTGGTAATGGCCATCACAACCAGGGAACACAGTTTCCATGAATGGATGAACTTGGTCCGCAACGATGTTCAGATACCTGACAGCTGTCAGGGATCGTGTTGTTGGGATAATGGGACCTAAATTGTCGCAAGAAAACATCGCCCACAGAATAACACCGCCGCCACAGGCCTGCTTCCGCCCAACAGTGCATCCAGGGGCCATAGCTTCCGTTGGTAATCGGCGAATCCGTGCCCGGCCATCAACGTGATGCACCAGTGATCTTGATTAGTCAAGACCAGGCCACTTTCTTCCAATCATCCACGGTCCAATATCGACTTTGGGCCCATTTCATGCGTTGTTGGCGATGACGTGCTGCGATGAGTTGTGTGCTGAGACGCGTTGCTTTGATCACCACTGTTGTATTTCAAGGGTGATTTGTCGCCCTGTGGCTTTGCTGTAGCTGTGAACAATGCGCGACAATCTCCGCTCCCCTGTGGCATCAATGAGCAGCGAACGACACACTGCTGGTCGACGGCTCGTCGTTTGGACATCTGTGCACCACTTTTGATACGTACTTACTACAGCGGCACGTGAACAACCCACAAACCGCGCCGTTTCCGAGATTGCAGTTCCGAGGCGCCGTACCCTCACGATTTGTCCTTTATTAAACTCCGATAAATCGGCAGCTTTTCCCATTCTGACTCCAACTCTCTACTAACCAAAAGCTGGTCCTCGGGTTGTATATATACTACTCTGTAAACGTAAAATGCGCCACCGTTCGGTCTCCAGGCGCACTCATTTCTCTAGGCTGGGGTGGTCATAATGTAATGGCTCGTCTTTGTACACCGTTGTACTATACAAATTTGGAAGGTGTGAATCCGTTTATTAGTGTAAATACGACATACATGGATGTTAAGTCAGATAATATCCGAAAACTAGAAAATTTTGTCCTGGAGCGGGAATCGAACCCGCGTCTCCCGGACAGCGCCCGAGTATGCTAACCACTACACCATCCAGAAGCATACTCAGGGCACTATCCAAGAGACGCGGGTTCGATTCCCACTCCAGGACGACGAAATTTTCAAGTTTTCGGATATTATCTGACTTAACATCCATGTATGTCGTATTAACACTAATCAACGGATTCACATCTTCCAAATTTGAATTGTCTGGTGTAATGTTCGAGTTGTCTTCCAAAATATCTATAAATCGAGATGTTTGATGTCTCAATTAAAATTTTGGCTTGCTAGATGGTTTTGTTTTGAGGAGCTAACATCTGGATCTGATAAAACAGCTTTGCGATAAGTATGTGTGTAGGTACCAAAGAACTTTGATACATACACACAGGGTGCTGCGCCTTATGTGTCCTTGATAAAAAAAAATTGTTTCCTTCCAACCCATAAATGTGTTCAATATATCAAAAAAAAATTGCTGACTTTTTTTATGAATAAAGATTTTTTAAGGGGTCGCTACCACCTTTGCAGTACGACATGGGTAAGAGATGCAGTTAGCACGACAGAATAGTATGAGATGGAGTTTCATGAAGTTTTAAGGGTTAAAAACACAGATATAAAACATAGTATGCATTTTGGTATGCAACTGAAGGATAAAGTTGTAGAAGTTGAAAGTTTCTCTGACAGAGCTGCACGACTCGTTATCCAACTCTCGAGAAGATACCAGGCTCAGATTATTCAAACTTATGCACCCACCACAAGTCATCCTGAAGAAGAAATTGAAGAATTTTATGAGGAAATTCGTCATCTAAATACACTGCTGGACAATTGCTAAGGACGGATCATAACTTACATTTTATGCGCTATATAGCCGATCATAAACGGTTATATAGCGCATAAAAAGTAAGTGTGGTTGGATGCCAAGTGAAATAAAATAATGTCAGAATGCCAGGACATTACAAGAAAGACAATTTATTGTGCTCTGAAATCCAGAAGGCTTTGGAACGTGTTCAAGGGACAAACAGGCGATTTTGTGCAGAATACGTAAACGTGAAAAATGCAATTACCGTCCGCAGGCGTTCCGGCGTAAGATGTCAATACGGGATATGGCCACCATGGAGGGCGATGCAAGATTCCACACGTCGTGTCATGCTTTGCACAACATTATCAAGCAGCTGTTGGGGTAATTTATCCCATTCCTCTGTCAGTGCACGGATGAGGGTGTCCTTGTTGATTGGAGGGCATTGGCGACCAGCAAGACTCCTCCCCAAAGCATCCCACACATTTTCAATGGGATTCAGATCTGGAGAACGTGCTGGCCATACCAGGCGTTGAATATCCTCGCTCTCAAGACACTCCTGGACAGCGACTGTTCGATGACATGTTGCGTTGTCGTCCATGAAAATGAATCTATCACCGACAGCACCACGGAACAAGCGAACATGAGGTAGCAGAACATCATTAATGTATCGTTGGCCAGTCATAGTCCCAGTTGGAAGCACATAGGGGGACGTACGGCCATTGATCATGATGCCAGCCCATACCATGACACTACATGTCGGATATCGGTCCCTTTCCTGTATGTTTGCTGGACAATATGCAGTACCACTATCACCCACATCAGTTGTCGTCGACAATCAGACTATAGACTGTATCTACTCTCATCTGAGAAGAGGACAGCAGACCAGTCGTTATCAGTCCAATTGCGATGTTGATGGCACCATTGCAAACGGGCGGTACGGTGACGTCTGGACAATGGGATGAACACAACAGGACGGCGGGCGTAAAAATCCTCCTCCATGCAAACGTCTGGCGACAGTTTTTCGGGAGATCCGCTTGCCAGTAGCAGCCATAAACTGATTTGCTACCTCACTAGCTGTGCTGCGCCGGTGTCTTTTTGTTGATAGCACTATGTACCGATCTTCTGCAGGTGTCGTACTGCGAACACGACCTCCCCGTGACGTTTGCTACACTCTCCATTTGTTTGAAATGATTTCCAGAGCCTTGAAACAACACTGTGGCTGACGTCGAACTCCCTGGCAACATCTGTTATTTTTCGCCCTTCTTCAATCTTGCCAATAATACGGCCATGCGTAAAATCATCTAGGTGATGTCGGGAAGACATACTGAAAATTGCAAGTTCGTCAATTGATTCTTTCCCTTTCAACTTTGCGTTTGAGCAACAACGGTCAATACGCGTCAAATTCTTTATATCTCTTATCAGCGCTATGACGTCACGAACAAGTTCGGCAATCCAAAATTTGCATACGCACAACACGTCTTACTGTATCCCGCACTTATGCTAATTTCCACATTTTCCCGCCTTCCATTTTATGGTTACTATCGTTGCTATTGTCATCCGTCCTTAGCAATTGTCCGGCAGTGTAATAAAGGCAAGCAGCACTTGAAGATAATTATGGGAGATTTCAATGAAAAAATAGGGCAACGGCAACAGAATAAAACTTCAGTAGATAAATTCGGTCACGGCAACAGAAACCAGCGTGGAAATACTCTCGTAGAGTTTGCAGAGGCAGAAGGGTTTTTCATCATCAACTCCTTTTTTAAGAAAAAGCCGCAAAGGAAATGGACATGGAGGCATCCCAATGGATGGACAAGTGAAATTGATTTTATTATGTGTAACAAGAAATTTGTCATGGACGACTGCAGTATGCTGAACAAGTTCAACACAGGGAGTGACCATAGATTGATAGATAAGATGCACCTCAATACTAAACTCGAGCGTGGGAAGCTCATAAAACAAACAAAGTGTATTGACATGACCAACCTTAAAAAGCATAATACCTCAAAACTGGAACTGAGGAACAGATTCTCTGCTCTAGAAAGTCTAACATCAGAAGAAGTGGACATCTCTGAAGTTAACAAAAAAGTAACCAAAGCTCTTATGGAAACAGCAACAACATTAGCTGGGTCTAAAAGAACAAGTTGCATGTGGACAAATTATCAGGAAAAACCAAAATGTTAATGCAAAAAAGAAGAGATATGAGGACAACTAAAGAAAATTTGACATCCAAAGTGGAATATATAGAGCTATGCAAGACAGTACGAAAAAGTATCACTGAAAACTTAAGGAAATTCAACTGTGAACTAGTGAGGAAAGCAATTGAAAACAACCAAAGCCTAAAGATAGCAAAGGGACATCTCAGTAAGGGAAGAAAACAGATTATGGCACTGAGAAAAGAAGATGGTTCTGTAACAAGAAATAGAGGCGAAATTTTGACAAAAGTGAAAGATTTCTACTCCAAATTATATGAAAGGGATGATACATGTACTCCAGACATCATGAAAGGTACCAGTACCAGAGTTCCTCCAGTCCTTCCAGCAGAAGTTGCACATGCAATCAAGAACATGAAGCGGGGAAAAGCTCCAGGAGAAGATGGAATTACTGTAAACATCAATCATACAAGAAGCAAGTGGAGAAATCGAAACAGTACTCGCCCAAATTTTCACTCAATGCCTTAATGAAGGGAAGATTCCTGAGGATTGGAACAATGCTACAATGATCCTGCTACATAAAAAAGGTGACATTGAGGATCTCAGGAGCTACAGATCTATCAGCCTCCTATCAGTGGTGTATAACATCTTCACTAAAGATCTTTCACACTGCTTGAAGGTAACACTGGACATGGCTCAACCGAGAGAACAAGCTGGATTCAGGAGTAGCTACAGCACAATAGATCATATCCACGTACTGAAAGAACTAATTGAAAAAGCGAAGGAATATGAACTTATATTGTGCATGACTTTTACGGATTATGAAAAGGCCTTTGATTCAGTGAAACCATCAGCAGTTAAAATTACTTTGAAATCCTGCGGTATTGAAGATGCATACATTAATATTATTAATAGCATCTATGAAAATGCAAGTGCAAAGATTCGGCTGTTTGATAATACAGCACACATAAAAATTGGAAAGGGGTGATACAAGGTGACACCATATCTCCGAAGCTCTTTAATGTCACATTGGAAAATATCTTTCAATCACTGAACTGGAAAAACAAAGCGATAAAGATTAATGGAGATTATCTAACTCACCTTCGTTTTGCTGATGACGTAGTAATTTTTGCAACTACCCTATCAGAGCTGCAGAGTATGATCCAGGAACTTGCTGACAAGAGTGAAGAAGTGGGATTAAAAATGAACTTTCAGAAGTCAAAAGTGATGTACAATGCTTTTACAAGAAATGAAGATTTATCGATTGATGGAGAAAAGCTGGAGATAACAGGTACGTACGTTTATGTTGGACAGTTCGTCCGAACGGGGTCCGGGTTCGAATCCCGGTGAGGCATGGATGTTGTGTTTGTCTTACGGCACTGGCTCTCTCCCTTCCCTGGAACCAGTGACTCTAAATTAGGGACGGGCGACTGCTTATAGCCCATTGAGTTGCTCACGGTGGTCGTTAAAAATCCAATCAAAAAAAAAAGTGAGGGTCACATTGATGAAGAAATTAATCGGCGTATAAAACTTGCCAGGAGAGCTTTTGGAAGAAACAGCATAATTTTAAAGAGAAATATGCCATTATGTCTTAAAAGAAAAGTGTTTGATCAATGCATCCTTCCAGTGCTTACGTATGGTGCAGAGACGTGGACCTTAACTAAAAGAGACATACAAAGACTGCAGACAACTCAAAGAGCAAGCAGAGGTGCATGCTTGGTATAACCAGGAGAGATAAGAAGAGGAACTCGTGGATCAGAAAAATGGCAAGAGTAGAAGACATCATGATCAGAGTAAAATCCCTGAAATGGCAATGGACTGGATATACTGCCAGAAGGACAGACCATCGATGGACAGCCGAAATTTTAGATTGGACTGCAAGGGACAGGAAAAGACCCAGAAGAAGACCTCATGGAAGATGGGTGGATGAAATTCGAAAGTATGCGGGAGTAACATGGAGACTGGCACTAGACAGTTCGTTGTGGAAGAGGCTTGGAGAGACCTTTGTCCAGCAGTGGATTGATAATGGTTGACAATGATGATGACGCATTTTGATTAATATACAATTGTTAGTAATATACAATTGGCTTATAATACAAAACTGCTGCATTAATTAATAACACAAACCGGAAAAAAACAGTAGTCCTTCATTTCTTAAATTCAACACCAAGAAGCCCCAAATTTCATTTCTGTGTTTGCTGCTGTTGTGTCAAAGCTGATACACTTCACTTTATCACAAATTCCCCACTTTCCTGATGTATCATACACAGCTGATGCAATCATTTCTCTTTTTCCTGATAATAATTTTGGTACCCCTAATAACTGATCCACACCATCTCTAGATACTAAAATGGTAAGACGGTCAACAGTTTCGGATCCAACTACTGTATATCTTCAAGCAATTTGCTATCCCAACGAATAGTTAAAGGGACATCAGCAGTGAATTGTTCCTTTAAGTTTTTTCCAATACTTTGACGGTGTATTTCTCTTTCACGGTGAATTGAAGTTGAGTTTACATTGCAAAGAGATGGATCTAGTCCAAGATTTCGTATTGTAGGGGTCAGGATTAAAGCTGCCTGTCTGTTACTTACCTTTGCAGCATCAAAACTAGCAGATAAATTACTATCCAGTACTTGTTTTCTTCCTCTTTTAATAGGTTTCTCTCCTGAAGCGGAAGGCTCTTCAGAATCATTCTCTTTCTTCAGAATCCGAATCAGATGAAAAAAGAACTTTTCCCTCTCTGGATCTTATCGTATCTCTTCATATTCCATTTGTTTCCTTTTTTCTGAAATGTTGGTCTCTTTTTTTCAAATTATCTTCTTTTTCTGCTAGCACCGAGTCAACACTTCCTAATTTTCCTCGTCATCCTTTCTCTCGTTGAGCCATAAAAAGCAATTTGTCTTCTTCAATCATGATAATTTCTAAGGCTTTAGCTATATCAAAAACATCTTCCAACTTTTCTTTACAAAGATTTTTTCTTTCTTAATCAAAGCATCAGGACGCTTGGCTTTATTTTCTTTATTCTTTTTCAGCCCCTGCCATTCTTTAAAAAAATTTCTACTTTCCCAACAATATGATCTTTTCGTTTAGTAGGAATTCGAGCCTTTTCCCGCTTCTCTAAAATACCACATGCAGTTAATTCCGGAGATTTCCTAACAGTTTATTTCAAATCAAGTTAATAATGAAAAAATAATGCCATTACCTCATTGACAGACCGAAGCTTCGAAGGATGAAGCAATGACGAAATTTGGCCAATTAACCATACTTCTGTACATCTAGTAGAAATAAAACTTTCATAAGTTTTACATGTGTTTGATGCCATTTAATATTACGTTGTAAATTGCTAGAATTGCAAAACTGTTCCTACTAGAGCTCTGAAAAATACATTCACTCTGTGCAATAGTCAGCCAGTAACTGACTCAATTGGATAACGCCACAGCGCCACCTGGTGGTTTGACTGCAATGCCACCTTGTGATCGCCTAGCGCAACATGCTCGATGTATTTATCAGCTTGTGGGAGACTACAGTGCCATCTGGGGTGCAATACAATTACCACACAGATACATGTAATGAGTAATACTTTCGACCCTGGTAACGACCTCTAAATCTAATCCGATTTGAAAAAAAAAATAACTGATTTATTTTCTTACATGATGAAACATTTTGAACAGTTGGGAGAAACAAAATTTCAAACTTCAAAAATAAGGCCCACCCTAATACACACATACTTGATATCATGGATGTTATCTGACTTAACATACATGTCATATTTACATCAATAAACAGAAGCACATCTTCCAAATTTGTGTTGTTCAATGGTGTAATCCCGTATCTCATTCATTGATAAAGAAATCAGTTCCTGTTATGATGAAGCTCGTATATCAACAACCCCAACAAGCAAGTCATCACTACTCCTGGCGGAGAGCTTATGCATTTACTCTCAAATACATCTCTGCTGTAATGACTCTTTACCTTGTGATATTCCGCAAGCTTGGAAATATTTATTTCCAAGTGATTTAACACAACAGCCAGAGTGACACTTCTCAAGAGGAACTGTATTCACTATTTTTGCAATCGTTATTTTTCCTCCTGTAGACCTGCCTCCCGTTGGGTTGCGCAGGCACTAAAACAAATTCTTTAATGTCTACTTACGTCATTCCCATTCTGCGCATTGGATATATAAGGGGTTAGCACAACGCATTATACAAGTTTAGTCTGAGGATGGTACCATAGTGCGTTCCCGAAAGATCTTACAACATTTTTAACTTGTATATACTTCTTTTAGCTTTTAGTAAAGTTTGTCATGTACTTGTAAGGGAGTTTTTACTGTAACTATGAGTTTTAATCGTGTATCGACAGTTTGGTTTTATTGACGTATATTTTCTACACGTAATCATCGTTTTGAAGAAATCAGTTACTGTGTTATATTCACGGTAACCATACTCCATCTTGATTTTAAGGCATTTTTAAACCATACAGTATAAAGTTCAGAATTGGCTTCATTTGGCGACATCTGTTTCTAAAAGTAATAGAAATATTTCAGAAAACTATTCTTTTCGACAGATGACAAAATAAAGATATCGGTAAAAATATACTAACATGCCCAATTCTATTGCAATAGATTCACTAGACAGCCTGAAATATGGCAAAAATGCGCAATCCGTAAAGGCGATTATATTGGTAAATAAGTACGTAACGTTGCAGAGTTAAAAAAAGAAAGTATCAGTTTAACATTTCTATGAAATACCTGTTTCTATTATTAAGAGAATAAAATGAATTGAAGAATGCAGTAAGTTTTTACTGAAAGAAGAATTACTACAATGCTTAGAAAGCCTCGTAAAGAAATTGAAGGAACTTCTTTCCCCGACATAAGATTTTTAAAGATAAATTCTTCAACTATTTTGCTTCAAGCAAATCGATAAATCGCTGCATTCTGCCTACAGTTACCTTTAAAACATGAAAAGAAATGGCTATTTCGTCAATGCTTTTTTTTTTTTTTTCCCCAAAAGTCTTGTATCTTTGTATTTGCTTGTTACTCTGAAAAAGCTTCCTTTTTGTATGTCACATAAGTGAAACGGTGAGGCAGAAATCGTAGCCACGTCTTAAATTATTATTTGAAGCTGTGCTGCTGACATGTTCGATTTGGACGCGTTTCTTAACTTATAATTGGTACAATAGATTCCAACATACGTACAATAAAAATCATAAAAAATAAAAAGATCCACAGACGTTATTCTTCTAAGTGCGCAGATTTTCCACAGAGATTTTATTTGAAACCTGACAATAACACACGAATAAAAATATAAAGCGTGTCGAAAAATGTCAGAAAAACACCTATAAAAAGGAACCTGCCACGGATAATAAAGAAGTCAAAATGCCATTCAATACTTCAAGGGGAATGGGCCTGGTGTTGTCATTGTACATAAAAGCTAACTCGACAAGAAACTTCCAGAAGCTTTTAAAGTTCCTTTACTCCATCAACCTTCGCACCTGGCTTCTCACAAAAGGCGGGAAACAACAATGACGACCCTTTTCACTCCTCAAGATATCCTCGTCCGCTGCTGGGGCGGAACGAGAAGCAATGAATATCAGCCCGAATGTGAGGCATCGGAAACAATGGTTATGGACCCCCGGCTCATTACGAGCGACTATTGAACGGAAATAGAAAGAAAAAAATAATAATAATAAAATAAAACGAAAATAAAAGTCCACGCCCGTAAACCGTAACCGATGGCTTCCAATGACATCGTTCTGTGACGATTTTCTGGCGCCACAAAAATGGCTCTTGAAGGTCAAGAAAAGAAAAGTGTATTGGGCCGTTCCTTTTCTTTCTTTATTTTCTTTAAAACCGTGGGGGTTCATGATCGATATCTCTGTTTGGATATTCCTTTTATCGTTTTCAAGGAAAGAATAAAAACAAGATAGAGATTGATAGCTGCGATTAGTGGGTGATGGAGAAGACGACGCACAACAAAAGCACCGCACATGAGGTCGCTTTATCAACGTCCAGTCTCCATTAGCAAAGCACAGAGGTCGGATGAAGCACCAAAAGATTCACATTGATCTGTGGAGAATTTCTCGCAGAGAGAGATGGCACAGTAAAAGAAAATCTTAAGATCTTAAGGGTGAGCAATGCAAGCGGCGCAATACTAGACTAAACTAACATATATATAAATATATTTTATAGGTGCTGTTTCCTCGAACAGTCAAACTATTGCTCTTGCATTTTCATAGATCATTCAACTGGGAACAGACAAGGGTATAAAGATTAATGGAAATTATTTAATATGACAGTCATTTTTGCACGTACCCCTCAGAGCTGTAGAGTATATCCTTGGAACTTTCTGACAAGAGCAAAGAAGTGGGATCAAAATGAACTTACAGGAAACAAAATTTATATACGATGCTTTCATAAGAACTGAAGATTTCACGATTTTTGGAGCAAATCTACAAGTAACCAATGCCTACACTTACTATGTATAACAAATATCAAGCGAAGACCACATTGAAGAAACTAATAGGCGTATAAAACTTGGTTGGAGAGCATTTGGAAGAAACGATACAATTTTACCATTATCCCTTAAAAGAAAAGTGTTCATTCAATTCATCCTTCCAGTTGTTTGTTATTCATGTATCAGAGACATAGAACTTAAACTAAGGAAGACATACAGAGGCTTCGAAGACAACTAAGAGAAGCATGTGGTGATGTATGCTTGGTGTAACCGCCAAGGATAAGAAGAGGAGCTGGTGGGTCACGTAAATGACAACAGTTGAAGGTTGAAAGGCATCATGATTAAGGTCAAAACCCTGAAATGTCAATGGACCTGACATATTTCTAGAACTGACCACCGTTGGACAACGGAAATACTAGACTGGATTCCAAGGGACATGAAAAGATCTAAAAGGGAGAGGGCTGGGAATTCAGTTTATTAATACACACAGAGAGACAATGACCAAAAGTAACCAAAACACTCCTTTGGAGAAATGAATTGACCTACATACGTCAACAACCATGGACCGTACAAGGTAAAACATGGAAGATGACACCGAATTTTCGGATGTAATAAACACATCTTTTGAGTCCGTTCTGGCGTAAATTAAATTTATCAGAACTCTTCATAGTCAATGGAACCAGTATGGAAAACTGTAGTATCTGACCGAAGAAAATATTATTCAGTCTAGTTTTTAATCCCGCAGATATTGCTGTAAACAGGATCGTGAATTTACGCTCTCTGGTTGCAGACTTGTGGGTTAAGGAAAACTTGGAATTATACGAACTACATTTCACAGCGGAAACGCTCTCCAACAAAGAAAGAATTTTTCAAATCGGACTCTTTAGAAGTAGAGATATTGACAAAAATAAGATGTACATCTACGCCCCTGGCGAAGAAACCATGGGTTATTTTAAGAAAATATTCTGAAAAGGTTTATCGACGTGAGCAGTACCGGTTCACAAAGAATTTTTTTCAATAGAGATTTTAGAAGCTCAAATTTTGTTGCATATACATCAGAAGCAGAAATTAACACTTGCGCCCCTGGTGGCCAAACCATTTTTACTAAAAATTAGAAATATATACAAAAGATTTACTATCAGGATCTTTGTCGGGTGCAGAAAGAATTTCTTAAATCGTAGTTTTAGAAGCACAGATATCGGGGAAAACGCAATTTATCTTTACGCCGCCCTAGCGGAAAGTATGAATTACTTGACAACTTTGAAATTATATGAAAAGCATGTCGCACCGGAAACTATCCAATAAAGAAATAATTTTTCAAATCGGACCATTAGAAACAGAAATATAGCCAAAAATAAGATACAGATTTACGCCCCCTGGAAGAGAAACCATGCAATATTTTAAGAAGAAAATATTCCGAAAAGTTTTATCGACGTCAGTGGCATCGGTACACGAACGAATTTTTTCAATCGAGATTTTAAAAGCTAAGATTTTGTGACAAATACAACAGAAGCAGAAATTAACACTTACGCTCTCTGGTGGCCAAACGATTCTTTACTACAAATTAGAAATTATATGCAAAAGATTTCTCATCAGGAGCTGTATCCGCTGAAGTTTTTCAAATCGGAGTTTTAGAAGTAGAGATTTCGGGGGAATACAATTTAATTTTACGCCCCCTAGCAGACCATCTATGTATAACTTGAAAAAGTGACTTTACCTAAAATACTCTTCGACATAAATGGAATTGAAAGATAAAAGGATTTTTTCAATCGGATATTTAGAAGCAAATATATGAAATAAAATGTATTATGAATTCGGTATCTGCTTTTACGCCCTCTAGCGGCGAAACTGTACATAGTAAACGAAATAAAGGATCATCATTCGCATATTTTCAAGCTTCCCAATTCAAAAAGAATTTTTCAAATCGGACTAATAGTTGCAGAGATATGGTATCCACAGGCGCAGCGTTGCATTCAGAGACTTTTTTTCGGGGGGCAATTACAAATTTTGAAGGGGCTGAAACTTGTTGACTGATTATATACATACAATCATAATTTTTGTTATTTATATGGTACATTAATATGTAGAAAAATTTTAAATAGAGTATAAAAATTTTCTTGTGCTCTTATATCTCAAATGCAAATTCGAAGTAATCTACACATACAAGTGATTAAAAATGTGAAAATGTTATACCTTTGCTTTAATTCAGTAATGCACCACGGATTTCACCATAGGGTGGTGTAAAATATTAAGGATCCTAGTAAGATTACGCTGTGCTGGAGGAAATCCCCCTTTCCCTCATAAAGCATTAGGAGTGGTAAAAATGTCCTCGCTTTACTACAAGCGTGTTTCTGATTAAGGAATCATTACAGTGTTACCGGAAAACTTGTGATGCAAACCATTCTCCTGCCACTCTTTTTTTAGCCCCTTTTAGATTATATTTAGATTATCACATAGTAGTACAAAACCAAAAACTCACCAACCGTTTGGATGCCAGTTTGAGGTTACCATATTTTGTGTGTGTGTGTGTGTGTGACAGAGCGTAAACCACCCGCCGCCAGAAAAAAAACCCCACCTTTTTATCGGAATAATTTCTAATAACTTGCTATTGTTAAAAATTAGGTAGCAAATATTTTATTTTTATGTAAAAGCACAACGTTAGCTACACTATGTCCTAACCGTATACTTGGAAAGTCGACATAGAAGACTGAAATAAAGCTGAATGCCAGCTTCCAAAATATGATGATGTATTGCAGTGCAAAACTACTCTGTGGAATTAGGTTTTTATCGCCGAAGTAGTCCGAGCTGTTAATGCTTGAACAATTGCCCCTACAGCGAGGACTGTTTAATGTTTTTATTGAAGGATGATAGAAATTTCAAATTGAAGTCCATGTGGATTTTTTTTCTTCATTATTATAATATTTTCCCCTCATTTTCCTAATTTTTTTTAATTAATTTTTCCAAATATTCAGCTATCATCATCATTGTCAACCATTATAAATCCACTGCTGGACGAAGGTCTCTCCAAGCCTCTTCCACAACGGACTGTCTAGTGCCAGTCTCCTCCATGCCTTGTTACTCCCGCATACTTTCGAATTTCATCCACCCATCTTCCATGTGGTCTTCTTCTGGGTCTTTTCCTGTCCCTTAGAATCCAATCTAAAATTTCGACTGTCCATCGATGGTCTGTCCTTCTGGCAATATGTCCAGCCCATTGCCATTTCAGGGATTTTACTCTGATCATGTCTTCCACTCTTGTCATTTTTCTGATCCATAAGTTCCCTCTTCTTATCTCTCCTGGTTATACCAAGCATGCACCTCTCCATGCGCTTTGAGTTGTCTGCAGCCTTTGTATGTCTCTTTTAGTTAAGGTCCACGTCTCTGCACCATACGTAAGCACTGGAAGGATGCATTGATCAAACACTTTTCTTTTAAGACATAATGGCATATTGTTTTTGAAAATTATGCTGTTACTTCCAAAAGCTCTCCAGGCAAGTTTTGTACGCCGATTAATTTCTTCATCAATGTGACCCTCACTTGATATCTGCTGTCCAAGATAAACATACGTGTCTGTTATTTCCAGCTTTTCTCCATCAATCGATAAATCTTAGTTTCTTGTAAAAGCATTGTACATCACTTTTGTCTTCTGAAAGTTCATTTTTAATTCCACTTCCTTATTCTTGTCAGCAAGTTCCAGGATCATACTCTGCAGCTCTGACGGGGTAGTTGCAAAAATGACTACGTCATCAGTAAAACAAAGGTGAGTTAGATAATTTCCATTAATCTTTATGATATTCAGCTATAAACGAAAATAATTAGACTAAATATAGATGGAGATTACCCAAAGCCAACGGGGGCCGTTTCGGAGGGGCTGAGCCCCCGAGAACATGCCTGAATAGATCACTGCATAGGCTGACGGACGAGCAAACAGATAACATAAGCACGATCTTTTTACAAAAGACGTGCTAAAAGACGCACGTGCTTGATGAACGTCATAAACAAGCATAATTAGTAGAACAGACCGTGCGGAGTGGTAGTCACATGATGCCGTCTTAGCAACAAGTCAGTTTGGGTAATTTCTGGCCTGCTGCAGTTTTCTTGATCAACTGTAAGTTATGTTTATTCTGAAGTAGAAACGCCTAAATGGAACAATGCAATGGATCTCGCAGACCACGTAAAATTGGAGAGCGGGACCGCATAATGCTGAAGCGAGTGGTGCGACAAAATTGTCCGTCTTCGGTTATAACACTCACCACAGAGATCCAAAATGCCTCCAGAAGAAATACCAGCAACATAATCGTTCGTCGAGAGCTGTGGGTTTCCATGGCTGAGCAGCAGCAGCAGCACACAAGCCTAGATCAACGTCAAGCGTCGGTTGGAGAGGTGCAAACCTTGGTGTCAGTGGACTTTGAAGCGTTCTCTTGAGTGTTCTCTTGAGTGATGAACCACGCTTCACCATCTGGCAGTCCGACGGACGAGTCTGGGTGTTTTGGGTGCTAACCGCCCTACATCAAACTTCACATTTGGCACAACAGAATATGGCAGTTAGCGTTAGGAGAACGATAACTGTCCAACTCTGTTGTGCCAACTGTGAAGTTTGATGGAGGAGGCATCGTGCTTTGGAGTTGTTTTTCAAAGTTTGAACTGGACCCCATAGTTCCAGTGCCTGTAAATCTTAACGGTGCTACCTATAATGACATTCTCGACAATTATGTGCTCCCAACATTATGACAACAGTTCGTGGAAGTATCTTTCCTTCACAAAGAGCACAATGTCCCTGTCCACAAACCAAGGCCTGTGGAGGAATGATTTGATCAAATGTCACAAGAAGAACTTAACAGGCCCTGGAAGACTCCCTCTTCACCCCTAGATCACTTTTGGGAAAAATTTGAACACTGACTGTGAGCCAGGCTGAGAAACCAGACATCGGTGACCATCCGGACTAACTCTTGTGGCAGAATGGAAAGCAATTCGCACAGCAACATACCAAAATCTTGTGGAAAACCATTTCAACAAAGTGGAGGCTGTGATAGCAGGAAAAGGTGAACAAACTTGCTGTTGATTTCTTTCCTATTACAAGGAGATTTGCTTAGAAGCAAGTGTCCTGATACTTTTGAACAAGAAAATGTATATGCTCTAAATATTACCGATCTATCTGTTCCCGTTATCCCTAAAAGAAGTACATTTCCCTGTTTTTGAAGACTAATCGAAACATCACCACAAAAAATTTTCTGTTGCAGTCCAGTAAGACAAAATTAGCCTGTAAATTTCATTTCTGATTTCTACAAAATTAATCTTGACAGCGCAAACTACACGATATTTTTTTTTTTATTTTGAAATGTTCAAATGAAAATTGTTCTTGGTTATAGTTTAAGTCCATCAACAAAAGTATAACACAACATTGAAAAGCAAGCGAAACACTTCAAACTGCTTCACACTACGCAGCGGGAAACCAATACATTTAATTTTACATAGTTACGAGGTGAAAGAAGGAGAATCTACAAGTCTCAAAATTCTGGACACAATAGAAAAGTAATACAAAACAAAAGATCATCAGACGTGTGTGGTATCTCCAGACACCTGAATCAGTTCAAGAAAGCGATTCTCCGTGGAATAAATTAAATTCTGTAAAGTTTTCGGCTCAATGGCTTGCAAAGCTTCATCCATTGTTGCCTTCAGTTCAGCGGCTCTTGCAAATTACCCCCACAAGCATATACTGTTCTACCCAAAATCCCCCAAAGATTGTAGATAAAAGCACAATTCGTACAATATGTCATATAAAACAAATACCACCGTCTATGTACGATATTTAATTAATTAAAAGATGAAATCTATTTACAAATTAAAACCTCCACTAGCACTTTTGAGGTAACACTTACCCCATCATCGGGTGGAACAGAGAGGTTAATGCAGTACTCGCGTAGACCTTTATAGGAGCACAGCAATGCACCATAGTATAGTTCTCAAGCGTCACAAGGTTAAGGTGTTGCCATCACAGCCGAGCAATAGATACAATTTTCGACTTTAGTTACACATAATACAAATTGTGTTGCACTGTTAAAATTGTCAAATTCACATGTTATTGTTTTATTAAATTTATTTAATAATTATAATTTAAAGTTCAAATCGGCGACGTGGTTTTTCCAAACATTTGGTATGTTCATTGGCGTGTTATCATTCCAGCACCTGTCCCCCAAGTCTTCAATGTACAGGCTTTCAGCAAGGTGCAGTGAGTGTACGTATGCAGGGGTGTTCAGCAGTCTAATGTTCGCCCAGTCTGGTTGCAAAGTTCCATTTACGACGTTTCTAAATAATGCCGTATTATTGCGGAAAATTCGAATATACTTATGTTCCTGAACACGAATGCCCAAACTTCTCCGTGGCGAGCCTATATAGTTACTAACGTGTTCTCCTGTTGAAGTGTCTAACAGTGGTATGTTGTACACTCCTTATTTGCTCAAAATATCGGTTGCTGCCCGATCTTTTCTAACAGATGATATGAGATTCTTTGATCGGGTACCGAATTGTATGTTATACTTTGAGCATATGCGTGATAATGCGTTAGTGATGTGTGGGTGCTGGTCCAATGCTTCCACAAACCGTTTGTTAGGCTTTGGGTCTTGTTCTAGACTTATGGTTCTTTCGTTATTAATTCTGCAGAATAATATATTAACCAATGTCCTTGGATATCCATGCTTATCCGCCAATTTCAAAATAAACTTTATTTCAGACTGTAGAAGACTCTCGCTTGAAGAATGCGTGTAGGCTCTTCTTATAAGAAAGTTAATAGCAGATAGTTTTTGTGGAGTTCGATGTGAGGAATTGAATGAAATAAGGCTATTGCAATCAGTTGGCTTACGATAAACTGAAAAAAACAGTGAATTAGTATCCGGGTAACGAAATGCACGAAAATCCAGAAAAAGGGGGTGAAAGATCAGATTCAAGTTCTGTCGTGAGCCCGATAGTAGGGAATACTGACGAAAGTGCGTCGGCGAATTTAATTAAATCATCCCTGGAGTGAGGCCAAAGCACAAAGATGTCGTCGACGTACCTAAGGTATAAACTGGGGACCAAAGGGGATTCATTGAGAACTTTGGTTTTTTTTTTTTTTTTTTTTTTGATTGGAGGTTTAACGACCACCGTGAGCAACTCAAATGGGCTATGAGCAGTCGCCCGTCCCTACTTTAGGGTCACTGGTTCCAGGGAAGGAAGAGAGCCAGTGCCGTAAGACAAACACAACATCCATGCCTGACCGGGATTCGAACCCGGACCCCTTACGGACGAATGATCAGAGGCCAACGCCTTAGACCACTGCGCCACCGGGGCGGCGAACTTTGTTTTCAATGTATTGTAGCAGAATTTCCGCTAACACAGCAGATAGTGGAGATCCCATGGACGAACACTCAGTTTGCAAGTAAATTTTGTCAAGAAATTTGAAATATGATCGCCGTTTAACTAAACGAAGTGCGTTCAAGTGTCTTTCCAAAGATTTTCGATGGGACTAAGATCCGGACTGCACAAAGGCCACTGTAATATAAGGGTCGTCCAAATGAAACTTGAGACTGTCGGTTTTTTGCCGTAAGGGTTTATAGGTTGGAATATGTGAACACACAGGAAGTAAGAGTGGTACATGAGCTACATACCAGCCACACATAGTCGCCATGTCGGTTCAAGCAAGTGTCCCAGCGCGGCACGAGATTGAGGATACCCTGAGCGAAGAATGTCCGTGGTTGGCAATGGAACCAGTCTTCAACGGCGTCCCGGACCTCAGCGTCGTTAGCGAACCGGCGGCCCTTGAGAGCTTTTTTCAGTGGCCCGAAGATGTGACAGTTGCAGAGCGGCAGATCGGGGATATAGAGGGATGGTCGGGGACCTCCCAGCGGAAGCTCCGCAGCAAATCTTGGCACTTTCTCGCCACATGCGGTTGTGCGTTTTCGTCCAGCAGAATAGCCCCATTTGACAACATACCGGGTCGCTTACGCTTGATGGCCGTTTTGAGGTTGCGTAACGAATCACAGTATGTGGTTGCCGTGACCGTACTGCCTGCATCCAGCCAATTCAACAGCAATGGGCCATTCTCATCGAAGAAAACCGGGAGCATCACCTTTCCAGCTCTTGAGGAGGACAGCTTTTTTGGGGGCGTGTAGAGTTGGGATGCCGCCATTCCATACACATCCGTTTTGTGGCCAGATCGAAGTGGTGGCACCAAGTTTCATCTGCGGCCACAATCTTGGAAAGAAGATGTCCCTCCTCTGCGTAGTAACGATGCAGATGCTCCAGGCAAGCACCCATTCCCCGAGTCTTCTGCTCCTCCTGGAGATGCTTGGGAACCCATTGAGCGCAAACCTTGCTGTATCCCAATCGGCGATAGAGAATGGTGTTAACAGTTCCCTTACTCACGGACAATGTTGCCGCAAGTCCGCGGGTGGTGATTCGGTGATTCTCCTTCAAAATGTTGTCCACGACAGCAATCGATTCCATGGTGATCGCCACGTGTGCTTGCCCATGTGTCGGCATGTCCTCCGTCCTCACGCGTCCTTTACGAAATTCAGTACACCAGCGGAACACTGTACATCTTGACTGACACTCATTCCCATACACATCCTTCATATCATACGACGATAAATTTCGGCTCCACTAACACATTCTTCCGTCAAAATTGGTATAACTGCCCGCTGGGCCTGTTCAGACGAATCCATGTCACGATTCTACGTAGTCAACTTGCCGCCGCACGTGCAAAAAGCGCACTGACACGTACCGCCGATAACAGCATGCTTCCCGATACGACACGCCATCTACCGGCGCAAATGCACGGCTCTGTGTAATTATACAACGACACTATTATACGAGTCTCACTTTCATTTGGGCGACCCTTATGCATTGATGTTATATTGGTGTGGACAGATGCATTGTTGTGCCGAAAAACCCTTTGCAAAGCCCCAAGAAGTTCAATAAATTGCACTGCAGGGTCTGTTGATAGTCTTAAAAATTCTGCCTTCCATTCAGAAATACCACTCCTCTAATCATTCAAGCCAAAGCCGAAGTGGTAGCTTTGTAATGGTGTGAGCACACCATGCCAGAACCCATTGGCCTTTATAAGACATGTTTCTCTGCCCCATCGTAATCTTTCAGTTTTATAAATTGATGCTAAAGGCGGCTTGTGTGCCATCTTCCGGCACACAAACGGACTTTAGACGTGTGTAGGTGGCATGGTGTCCACTGATATTGGCGATCCACATTCCTTTCATTTTGTATTTATCGTACAGACAATCGCTGTGTCGAAGTTATTATCCAAATCTTTCTGTATAATGACTAACATAAAATGTTCGGATGGGTGTTTTGCCTTCTTATCGCGATGTTTTCAATTAATCGATATATTCCCCATATGGAACGGTTCAATGTTGTACCTATTTCAGCGATTTCCTTTTCCTTCGCCTTGAGCTTGACGTAACTTCCCCGCAGGTAAACTCTTTTGCTTTCGGCAACGCACATACGAGCAAGAAACACAATAAGCATTATATTTATACTAAGTGATTAGAATAGCTTTCACAGTCACCTCAGATGTTGGCTCTAGACAATGCCAACTAAAAAACGTCATCACATCATATAGGCCACTGAGGCAAGATACACTTCGAACTAGATGCATAACTTAATCGAAAAACAAGAACCATTCGTGTTAATCTTTCTGTGTCACAACTACGCTACCTGGGCTCAATCCACTACACACCAAATGTTTTTTATCTACTCAAGAACACTCAACAGGAACTTTGGTGCCGGCATAAGATCTCAGACATCTTTATGTACCATGTTTAAGAGAAATGCTGGCAAGCCCCTCTTTTCAACGAGGCAGATGTTTGTGCTAATCTTCTACACTATCCGGATGGCGCCAAACGATACTACATTGGAATGGCCAAACGTTCGTTTAGAATTAGAATCAACGAACATAAAAGAAAGACAAGGGACAGCAAAGTAACCACTGCCCTACACAGAAAAGTCAAGTTCAAGTCCGCTGCTCCTATGTGCGATGATAATGAAATTAGCTTCCTACTCCACCTCTAAATCTACCGCCGTTTGGGAAACCTTGGAGATCATTACCAAAAGTGATGCTCGTAATGATAGCGTTTCTCTACAGTTGCCGCAAATTCGGGACGAGTTCTTAAAGTAATACTTATTTTTTTTTCTTTGACTGGAGGTTTAGCTACCACCGTGAGAAACTTAATGGGCTATAAGCAGTCGCCCGTCCCTAATTTAGGGCCACTGGTTCCAGGGAAGGGAGAGAGCCAGGGCCGTAAGACAAACACAACATCCATGCCTTGACCCTTCTCAGACGAATGGTTATAAGTCATTGCTCAGACCAGTGCGCTACCGGGGCGGCCAAAATACCGCCCCAGCGGCAGATATGACTCCCCGTTCCTTTGAATGAGTAATTACATTCGCATCTATTCATTCATTATCTAATCAAGTCACGGCATTCAAATCATTGAAGCGTTTCATTATTCAGGTTGCTGTCTACCTTTCTTGAAAAATCCACCTAGTTGAGATGTGTATGCTTGGAAACTTTGATTTCTATTTTACGTCAGTGAATTCGAATTTCTAGTACAGCTTTTATGCTTATTTACTTTTTCTTTGTTGTCTTTCCTACGAGCACTGCAGTTTCAATCCACGGAAAAAGCCATCTACAATGGCTATACTTTGGAGTCTGCGTCCTTGATAAAGGAAGTTCCATTCTCTATACACTTGAACCTTTTTTTTTTATTCATGAGATGACAGATTCCGTTATCCCTGTAGTAAGATAAGTTGTTATACGTATGAGTAGACTTGTGTGTGAAACCGTGTTCCCTGCTTTTGCATAGATGATCTAAAAGAAATTTCTTAGCTCAGATGCTCTTGCCATGTGATCACGAGAAGTGCCTTAGCGCTGCTTACCATAAGAAGGAGCGCTAAGACCTTCCCACATCATTGTAGTCAATGAAAACCTCACTTTGCCGCCCCGGTGGCGCATTGGTCTAAGCGATGGCCTCTGATCATTCGTCCGAAAGGGGTCCGGGTTCGAATCTCCCTTCCCTGGAACCAGTGACCCTAAATTAGGGACGGGCGACTGCTTATAGCCCATTGACTTGCTCACGGTGGTCGTTAAACCTCCAATAAAAAAAAACTCACTTTGCATGAAGACACTGCGGATGTGGGCGATTGTATCCCGTGGAACAGCTGCCGAGTGTGAGGTAGTTTCCTGTGGAATAGCTGTAAAAGATGTTTCCAGTGGGGGAATTTCAAAATGTAAGGTAGTTCCCTGCAGAAATATTGCAGAATGCGGGGGTAGCGCCCTGTAGAAAAACTGCAGAATATGAGGTAGTTTTCTGAGTAAGAAGCGCATAATATCAGATAGCGCTCATCGGAAGATTGTAGGGTAGTTTCCTGAGTTAGAGTTGCAGCAGGTGAGATAGTTTCCATCGTAAGAGAACCAGAATGTGAAGTAGTTTTCAGAGGACGAACTGCCGAATGTCGGGAGGTTTTCAGGGGTAGAGCTGCAGAAAATGAGGTTTCCCGGAGGAAGAGCTGCAGAATATTTGGTAGTTTTCTGAGGAATAGCTGAAGAATGTAAAGTAGTGTCCTGCAGAAGATTTAATTTCGTGAAGAGTGAAGAAGATGAGGCTGTTTCCTGAGGAAGAGCGGCTGAAGATGAGTTTCCTGAGCAAGAGCTGCAGAATGTGAGGTGGTTTCCTGAGGAAGAGCTGCAGAATATATATATATATATATATATATATATATATATATATATATATATATATATATATATATATAACTAAAGAGCAAAACTGAAGACTAAGGAAAAATTTTAGAATTTAAAACGAAGGGTGCAAAATAACCTGAAAATCAAAACGCGCAACGCAGCAGTTTTGAAAATTCAGAATTCACATTCTATAAAGAAGATACCTAAGCAAAAAAATACATATATAATTTTGACTCACACCTAGTACAACATAGAAAAGGTTATGTATCTACCTGTGTGATCAAAAGGAAAAAAGGTAAAAATAAAATAAAACAACTGAATGTAGAAGGTGTCGAGAATACTGAGCCTTGGCTTTATCAAGGACCAGCAAAAACTCTGCATTTTCTCACTTCCACAAAGACCTAGTTAGAAATGGGTTTCTGCAAGGCCATAGATGCAAGTAACATTCCCACCTAAAATAGTTATATAAGTCATGTCCTCCTTAGAGTTGCATGACCTAGCACTAGTTAACATTTTCGCTTGCATCCATTAACCTTCCTGGCCCGACCCATACTCTTCATCTGTTACTATTAAACAGAGAAGAAGATTAAAGAGAACTCAAGCTGTGAGAGTGACATAATAATTAGAAATGATTTTCAGCCATAACGAAATTCCAAGTTCGTTTGAGAGAGAATTTAAACCTGAAAAACAATGCAAAAGAAATCCAAATTTTACATTGCAATTAAAAAGGAAATGTTAATTTATAACGAACAGATTTTTGAAAGAAAACTTGAGTCTAAAACCCCTACTCTACAACTTATGACAACACAAAAACGAGAATAAGTTAAAGATAATAATTAACTAAAGAAAACTTTGTGAAAGTTATATACCTTAAACAGTTAGTTGCAATATGTACAAAGTATTTCAGCAGTGCTTTAAGTGCATAATTAATTAGTATTAAGAACTTAACTACTTTGAAAAAACAGCGCATAGACAGCGCATAGAAAAGGAACAAGCTAAGCCATCTTCTGTTCCTAGGTACCCCAAAAGACGCTCAAAGTTACAAAGAAAAGAAAGAGTTAAAACCCGCAAAAATGTTAACAGACAAATCAATGCCTAAAAGTTGAAAAAGCTAAAAAACGACAGAGAAAAGGTACATGAAGTACAAACATTGAACTTATAAAACCTAGAACCCAAAAACAAGGAAGAGAGCTTACCTCTTGTGTTACAAAAATTTTTCTCCTCACAAGAGAAGAACATGGCTGACCTCTTCTGCCACTCCCTAGACGCTGGGGGCAGTGAGGGTGGGGCTGATGGCCTCCTCATACAGCAAGAAAACAACGCGCGGAGATTTTAACCAGAGAAAAAAAAAATATATAAACATAAGACTGTGGATCTGTATGATCAGAAAGAGCAGAATTAACTCTCCAGAATACATGAGAAATATTATAAAATACACGAGCAGCTTATTTAATAATCTTTGCATGTATTAAATCACCTTAGTGAGCTTCTATTTCTACTATACTCAAAGTTTGTCCCCTAGATATTAATAGTTATGATTTTGAAAACCTGTATACTAATCTGCCTCTATCAGATATAATCACTACCTTTAAAGAGCTGTATGCAGAATTTAAACTTAACCAATTTGTTGATGTAGGAACTTGGAACTCTTATCTCAATTGCTGCATAATAAATAACCATATCTTATATAATAATACTCTCTATAAGCAAGTGAACGGTATTCCAATGGGAACATCAACGTCCACGCATATCGCTAATCTATTCCTGTTCTTTAAGGAATATAAATTCATTAAAAATCACCCCACCTGCTCAGATAACTACCTTTACACTTTTAGATATATATTGATGATCTGCTGTGTATCAATAATTCAGAAGTTATAGAGAGTGATTTTGATAATATCTATCCTAGCTCTTTTAACTTATGTAAAACCAACCACAGTAATCAGGAACTTGAGTTCCTAGACTTAAGCATTAAGCTCAACAGAGGTAACCCATCTATTAGCCTCTATGATAAAAGAGTTAATTTTCCTTTCAAAGTAATTAAATATCTACACTGGAATAATAACATTTCAACCAAAGTAATTGAGAATGTACTAATTTCTCAGGTCCTAAGAATTTCAAGTATTTGCAGCAACAATTTGGACTTCAATTACCACATTAATATACTATTAGAAAGTTTTCTAGAGAACGAAATTCCTTCTTCTTTCATCAAAAGAACTTTAAGAAAAATTATTCTGAATAATAGAGTAAGGTTGGCAGATCTGCTTTAATTTTCTACACAGTTAATAATATGATTCTGACCAATCAAAGCCGTAAGGAAGTTGGCTAGAGGATGCCTATTAACTACCTAAAGGAACCTTAGTGCTATGGATATGACGGTCCTATTAAAACAAAAAATTAAATAATATAAACAAAATCACAAAAAAGCTTAAAAATCCGTTTATAAAAGAAAATAAAAACAAATAAAAAAGAAAACTAGTTATTCATCACTAGGATAGCTATACTAAAAATAGTAAAACCAACATTAAAATTAATAAGATTCTGATTAATCTATAGAAGCTCACTAAGGTGATTTAATACATGCAAAGATTATTAAATAAGCTGCTCGTGTATTTTATAATATTTCTCATGTATTCTGGAGAGTTAATTCTGCTCTTTCTGATCATACAGATCCACAGTCTTATGTTTATATATTTTTTTTTCTCTGGTTAAAATCTCCGCGCATTGTTTTCTTGCTGTATGAGGAGGCCATCAGCCCCACCCTCACTGCCCCCAGCGTCTAGGGGAGTGGCAGAAGAGGTCAGCCATGTTCTTCTCTTGTGAGGAGAAAAATTTTTGTAACACAAGAGGTAAGCTCTCTTCCTTGTTTTTGGGTTCTAGGTTTTATAAGTTCAATGTTTGTACTTCATGTACCTTTTCTCTGTCGTTTTTTAGCTTTTCAACTTTTAGGCATTGATTTGTCTGTTAACATTTTTGCGGGTTTTAACTCTTTCTTTTCTTTGTAACTTTGAGCGTCTTTTGGGGTACCTAGGAACAGAAGATGGCTTAGCTTGTTCCTTTTCTATGCGCTGTCTATGCGCTGTTTTTTCAAAGTAGTTAAGTTCTTAATACTAATTAATTATGCACTTAAAGCACTGCTGAAATACTTTGTACATATTGCAACTAACTGTTTAAGGTATATAACTTTCACAAAGTTTTCTTTAGTTAATTATTATCTTTAACTTATTCTCGTTTTTGTGTTGTCATAAGTTGTAGAGTAGGGGGTTTTAGACTCAAGTTTTCTTTCAAAAATCTGTTCGTTATAAATTAACATTTCCTTTTTTAATTGCAATGTAAAATTTGGATTTCTTTTGCATTGTTTTTCAGGTTTAAATTCTCTCTCAAACGAACTTGGAATTTCGTTATGGCTGAAAATCATTTCTAATTATTATGTCACTCTCACAGCTTGAGTTCTCTTTAATCTTCTTCTCTCTGTTTAATAGTAACAGATGAAGAGTATGGGTCGGGCCAGGAAGGTTAATGGATGCAAGCGAAAATGTTAACTAGTGCTAGGTCATGCAACTCTAAGGAGGACATGACTTATATAACTATTTTAGGTGGGAATGTTACTTGCATCTATGGCCTTGCAGAAACCCATTTCCAACTAGGTCTTTGTGGAAGTGAGAAAATGCAGAGTTTTTGCTGGTCCTTGATAAAGCCAAGGCTCAGTATTCTCGACACCTTCTACATTCAGTTGTTTTATTTTATTTTTACCTTTTTTCCTTTTGATCACACAGGTAGATACATAACCTTTTCTATGTTGTACTAGGTGTGAGTCAAAATTATATATGTATTTTTTTGCTTAGGTATCTTCTTTATAGAATATATATATATATATATATATATATATATATATATATATATATATATATATTCTATAAAGAAGATATTCAAAAAAATGCAAATATAATTTGACTCACACCTAGTACAACATAGAAAAGGTTATGTATCTACTATTCTGTGTGAAAAGACAAAAAATAAAATAAAACAACTGAATGTAGAAGGTGTCGAGAATACTGAGCCTTGGCTTTCAAGGACCAGCAAAAACTCTACATTTTCTCACTTCCACAAAGATCTAGTTGGAAATGAGGTTTCTAGATAGATGCACATTCCCACCTAAAATAGTTTAAAAAATATATATATGTCATGTCCTCCGTAGAGTTGCATGACCTAGCACTAGTTAATCAATTTCGCTTGCATCCATTAACCTTCGTGGCCCGACCCATGCTCTTCATCTGTTACTATTAAACAGAGAGAAGAAGATTAAGAGAACTCAAGCTGTGAGAGTGACATAATAATTAGAAATGATTTTCAGCCATAACGAAATTCCAAGTTCGTTTGAGAGAAGAATTTAAACCTGAAAATCAATGCAAAAGAAATCCAAATTTTACATTGCAATTAAAAGGAAATGTTAATTTTTAACGAACAGATTTTGAAAGAAAACTTGAGTCTAAAACCCCTATACGCTTATGACAGACGAAAACGAGAATAAGTTAAAGATAATAATTAACTAAAGAAAACTTTGTGAAAGTTATATACCTTAAACAGTTAGTTGCAATATGTACAAAGTATTTCAGCAGTGCTTTAAGCGCATAATTAATTAGTTATTAAGAACTTAACTACTTTGAAAAAACAGCGCAGAGACAGCGCATAGAGGAACAAACAGCTTATCTTCTGTTCCTAAATTCAAAAGACGCTCAAAGTTACAAAGAAAAGAAAGAGTTGTTAACAGACAAACCAATGCCTAAAAGCTGAAAAGCTAAAAAACGACAGAGAATAAGTACAAACATTGAACTTATAAAACCTAGAACCCAAAAACAAGGAGAGAGCTTACCTCTGTGAGACAAAAACTTTTCTCCTCACAAGAGAGAAGAACATGGCTGACCTCTTCCGCCACTCCCTAGACGCTGGGGGGCAGTGAGGGTGGGCTGATGGCCTCCTCATACAGCAAGAAAACAACGCGCGGAGATTTTAACCAGAGAAAAAAAAATATATATATATATATATAAACTTAAGACTGTGGATCTGTATGATCAGAAAGAGCAGAATTAACTCTCCAGAATACATGAGAATATTATAAAATACACGAGCAGTTTATTTAATAATCTTTGCATGTATTAAATCACCTTAGTGAGCTCGTGTATTTTATAATATTTCTCATGTATTCTGGAGAGTTAATTCTGCTCTTTCTGATCATACAGATCCACAGTCTTAAGTTTATATATATATTTTTTTTTCTCTGGTTAAAATCTCCGCGCGTTGTTTTCTTTGCTGTATGAGGAGGCCATCAGCCCCACATTCACTGCCCCCCAGCGTCTAGGGAGTGGCGGAAGAGGTCAGCTATGTTCTTCTCTTGTGAGGAGAAAAGTTTTTGTCTCACAAGAGGTAAGCTCTCTTCCTTGTTTTTGGGTTCTAGGTTTTATAAGTTCAATGTTTGTACTTATTCTCTGTCGTTTTTTAGCTTTTCAGCTTTTAGGCATTGGTTTGTCTGTTAACATTTTTGCGGGTTTTAACTCTTTCTTTTCTTTGTAACTTTGAGCGTCTTTTGGGGTACCTAGGAACAGAAGATGGCTAAGCTTGTTCCTTTTCTATGCGCTGTCTCTGCGCTGTTTTTTCAAAGTAGTTAAGTTCTTAGTAACTAATTAATTATGCACTTAAAGCACTGCTGAAATACTTTGTACATATTGCAACTAACTGTTTAAGGTATATAACTTTCACAAAGTTTTCTTTTAGTTAATTATTACCTTTAACTTATTCTCGTTTTCGTGCTGTCATAAGTTGTAGAGTAGGGGGTTTTAGACTCAAGTTTTCTTTCAAAAATCTGTTCGTTAAAAATTAACATTTCCTTTTTTAATTGCAATGTAAAATTTGGATTTCTTTTGCATTGATTTTCAGGTTTAAATTCTCTCTCAAACGAACTTGGAATTTCGTTATGGCTGAAAATCATTTCTAATTATTATGTCACTCTCACAGCTTGAGTTCTCTTTAATCTTCTTCTCTCTGTTTAATAGTAACAGATGAAGAGCATGGGTCGGGCCACGAAGGTTAATGGATGCAAGCGAAATTGTTAACTAGTGCTAGGTCATGCAACTCTACGGAGGACATGACTTATATATATATTTTTTAAACTATTTTAGGTGGGAATGTTACTTGCATCTATGGCCTTGCAGAAACCCATTTCCAACTAGGTCTTTGTGGAAGTGAGAAAATGCAGAGTTTTTGCTGGTCCTTGATAAAGCCAAGGCTCAGTATTCTCGACACCTTCTACATTCAGTTGTTTTATTTTATTTTTTTGTCTTTTCTCCTTTTACTCACACAGGTAGATACATAACCTTTTCTATGTTGTACTAGGTGTGAGTCAAAATTATATTTGCATTTTTTTGCTTAGGTATCTTCTTTATAGAATGTGAATTCTGAATTTTCAAAACTGCTGCGTTGCGCGTTTTGATTTTCAGGTTTTTTTGCAACCTTCGTTTTAAATTCTAAAGTTTTTCCTTAGTCTTCAGTTTTGCTCTTAAGTATATATATATATATATTTATTGATTGGAGGTTTAACTACCACCGTGAGCAACTCAATGGGCTATAAGCAGTCGCCCGTCAATAATTTAGGGTCACTGGTTCCAGGGAAGGGAGAGAGCCAGCGCCGTAAGACAAACACAACATCCATGCCTCACCGGGATTCGAACCCGGACCCCTTTCGGACGAATGATCAGAGGCCATCGCTTAGACCACTGCGCCACCGGGGCGGCGAGCTGCAGAATATGAGGAATTTTATGTTATTTCGTGCTCCTATAGAACACTACATGAGGTAATACCTGGAAAGCATATACAAGGTGTTCAAGGTCTTGGAGTGCTGAAAGTGAATAGAAATGAAGTCTGAAAATTGGCAAGAGAAACTGCTTCCCCCTAAATTGAATAATTGTGGACGAAAGTACGCAAAACTTAAGCAATTATGTGCTGTAGGTAGTACTATTCCAATGACACAGAAATAGTCTTAATGATTTTTCAAAATTAATTCTTTATGCTGCTAACTACAAGGATGCTTTACATCACATTGGCCTCTGCCTTCATATCGTCTCCTGCATTAATCAGAATGGGAAAGAGAGCAATATAATAGAGATCGATCGCTTTTTATGCGATAAATGACTTCTAGAAGACCTTGCATAATTCAGGACTAATTTTCCCAAAGGACTAAATGTAAAGTAGCGGAGATGCATTCTTGTAGCGCATAATTTTCAACGTTCATTGCATATTTTTGCTTTTAAATATATTTTTAAGCACATGAAAGTAACTACTAATTAATACATAAATAAAAAATATGGGTTAATTTAGTGATTTTTTGTATTAATTAGTGCAGCATACCACCTAGAAAAAGTAAATTAGTTAAATTTAAAAAAAGTTACAGTACAGAAGACTACCTCAAACAGCAATGTTTGAGCTACCCCTCCCCTGAAAAAAGAAGATACCGAAATTTAATATTCAGCGGGAAAGATAGCTGTCTTCTTAATTCAGTGAAGCAACAGAATATACAACAGGCGCCAAATTATTGATCTTGCGGACATGTCTCAGCATTTTTTTCCATTATCTTGGCCCGATGATTTTTGCAAACATAAAAGGTGCACCTATCTTAATGCGTTTTTTTTTTTTTTTTTTTTTTGTCAGCATGATCTCTAATACTTCGCAGAGTGCTCTCTCCTAAATTAACAGCACAGCTTATCACGACAGTTTGGCTTTCTTAATTGCATTTTATGATGATTCAGATTTCAGGAGTAAGCTAACAAGAGACACAATAAGTAATTTGACTTGCAACAAATTTTTGGAGTGTTAATTCCCTAGGTAGAACAGTATAATATCGAGCACAACTACAAACTGTAATATACAGTTGCAGACTTGACAGCAATACGAGGCATTGCCGTCTTAAGGGGTGGGTCAACGGGGCCGGAGCCCCCAACGACTTAAGAGTCCTATGGGTTTACAAAAAAAAAAAATTACTCTTTCACCAGCACTCACCAGAAGGTCGTTTTTTTTTTTTTGTTTTTTTTTTAAAGAAAAGAAGAAACACCAATGCAGAAAGTTTAAAGTCATTCCGCCTTTTTTAGCACGTCTTTTGTAAAAAAAAGATCGTGCTCCTGTTATCGGTTTGCCCGTCCGTCTGTACCCACGATATCTCTGTAACTATTAGTCCGATTTGAAACATTCTTTTTGCAGTGAAAAGCTTCAAACATGCAAATGTTGATCCTTCATTTCGTTTTTTTTTTTTTTTTTTTACTATGTCCAGTTTCGCCGGTAGAGGGCGTAAATGCAGATGATGTCGAATTCAAATTCAAAAATACGTTTTATTCCGCATATTTGCTTCTTTCTAAGCATCCGATTGAAATAAAAATTTTATCTTTCGATTCCATTTATGTCGAAGAGTGTTTAAGAGATAGTTACTTTTTCAATTTTTTTCCGCTATGGGGCGTAAAAGTAAATTACATTTTTCCCGATAGCTCTTCTAAAACTCCGATTTGAAAAAAAAATTCAGCGGATATATCTCCTGATGAAACATCTTTTGCATATAATTTCCAATTTTTTGGTGTAGAATACTTTGGCCACCAGGGGGCGTAAGTGTTCATTTTTGCTTCTGACGTATTTGCCATAAAATCCGGAGCTTCTAAAATATCGATTGAAAAAATTATTTCGTGGACTGATGCCACTCACATGGGTAAACATTTTCGGAATATTTTCTTCTTAAAATATTCTACAGTTTCTCCGCCAGGGGGCGTAGATGTACATCTTATTTTTGTCAATATCTCTTTTTCTAGGAGTCCGATTTGAAAAATTCCTTCTTTGTTGGATAGTGTTTTCCGTGTGACATGTTTTTCATATAATTTCAAAATTGTCAAGTTATTCATAGACTTTCCGCTAGGGGCGTAGCGGTAAATTGCGTTTCCCCCTATATCTCTGCTTCTAAATCTCCGATTTGAAAAATTCTTTCTGCACCGGATACAGCTCCTGATGGGAAATAGTTTGCACATAATTTCTAATTTTTGCAAAAAATATTTTGGCCACCGGGGGGCGTAAATCTTAATTTCCGCTTCTGATGTATTTGCAGCAAAATATGAGCTAAATTCTCGATTGAAAAAAACGTCGTTTGTTGACCGATACTACTCATGTCGACAAACATTTTAGAAACATTTTCTTCTTAAAATAGTGCATGGTTTCTACGCCAGGGGGCGTAGATGTATATCTTAGTTTTGTCAATATCTCTACTTCTAAGAGTCCGATTTGAAAAATTCCTTTTTTGTTGGATAGTGTTTCCGATGCGAAATGTTTTCCCTATAAATTCAAAATTTTCAAGAAAATCAGACTTTCCGCTAGGGGGCATAAAGGTAAATTGCGTTTTCTGCGTTATTTTTGCTCCTAAAGCTCTGATTTGAAATTTTTTTCCTGTATCGCATACAAGACCTGATGGAAAATATTTTTAACATAATTTCTAATATTTGGTAAAGAATGGTTTAGCCACCAGCGGTCATAAGTGTTAATTTCTGCTTCTGAAGTATTTGTTGCAAAATCTGGGATCCTGAAAACTCGACTAATTTTTTTCTTCGACCGATACCGCTTATATGGATAAACCTTGTGAGAATACTTTCTTCCTAAAATAATGCATGGTTTTCCCACCAGGGGACGTAAAGTCACATCTTATTTTTGTCGATATCTCTGTTTCTAAGAGTTTGTAAGCTCAAGATTCCGTTTATAGCAATATCTGAGGGATTAAAAACCAGACTGAAAATCTTTCTTTCGTTAGATCTATTGCTTTCCATACCGGGTCCATTGACTTCGAATAGCTTTGATAAATTTAAATTGCGTCAGAACAGATTCTAAAGACGTGCTTATTACACCCGAAAATTCGGTGTCATCTTTCTTGTTTTTGTTTTTTTTCAAACCTTTCTCGTACTTCAATTTGCCGAGGAAGTGGGAGGGAAGTTAAGTGTTAAAGTGGATCCTTTGTAACAAAATAACCAAAACAAGAAAGATGACACCGAATTTTCGGGTGTAATAAGCACGTCTTTTGAATCCGTTCTGACGCACATTAATTTTTTTTTTTTTTTTTTTTTTTTTTTGATTGGAGGTTTAACGACCACCGTGAGCAACTCAATGGGCTATAAGCAGTCGCCCGTCCCTAATTTAGGGTCACTGGTTCCAGTGAAGGGAGAGAGCCAGTGCCGTAAGACAAACACAACATCCATGCCTGACCGGGATTCGAACCCGGACCCCTTACGGACGAATGATCAGAGGCCATTGCCTTAGACCACTGCGCCACCGGGGCGGCCACATTAAACTTATCAAAGCTATTCAAAGTCAGTGGAACCGGTATGGAAAACAGTAGCATCTGACCGAAGAAAGTTTTTCAATCGGGTTTTTAATCCCGCAGATATTGCTGTAAACGGAATCGTGAGCTTACGCCCTCTGGTGGCAGACTTGTGCTTAAAGAAAATTTTGAAATTATGCAAAACATTTCGCAGCGGAAACACATTTTAACAAAGAAAGAATTTTTAAAATTGAACTTTCAGAAGCAGAGATATTGACAAGTATAAAATATGCATCTACTCCCCCTGGCGGGAAAAACCTGCATTATTTTAAGAAGAAAATATTCTCAAAACGTTTTTCGTTGTGAGCGGTATCGGTCCAGGAAAGAATTTTTTCAATCGAATTTTCATTAACTCAGATTTTGCTACAAATACACCAGAAACAGAAATTAACACTTATGACCCCTGGTGGCGAAACCATTCTTTATCAATTATTAGAAATTACATGAAAACCATTTCCCATCAAGATTTGTATACGATACAGGAAGAATTTTTCAAATTTGAGTTTTAGAAGCAGAAATATTCGGGGAACACGCAATTTACCTTAACGCCTCCTAGCGGAAAGTCTATGAGCTACTTGAAAATTTTGAAATTATACGAAAAACATTTCGCACCTCAAATGCTATCCAACAAAGAAGGAATTTTTCAAATTGAACTCCTAGAAGTACAGATATTGACAAAGATAAGATATACATCTACTTCCCCTGGCGGAGTAACCATGAATTCTTTAAGAACAAAATATTCCGAAAAGCTATATCGACGTGAGTAGTATCGGTCCACAAACAAATTTTCTTCAATCGAGATTTTAGAAGCTCAGATATCCTGCTGTAAATACATCAGAAGCGGAAATTAAGGCTTACGCCCGCTGGTGGCCAAACCATTTTTTAACAAAAATTAAAAAACATATGCACAAAATTTCCCGTCAGGAGCTGTATCCGGTGAACAGAAAGAATTTTTTAAATCGAAGTTTTAGAAACAGAGATATCGGGGAAAACGCAATTTACCTGTATGCCCCCTAACGGAAAGTCTATGAATTACTTGAAAATTTTGAAATTATATGAAAAACATGTCGTACCGGAAACTATCGAACAAAGAATTCTTTTTTTTAATCCATTAGAAGCAGAGAAATTGATAAAAATAAGATATACATTTATGCCCCCTGGCAGAGAAACCATGCAATACTTTAAGAAAATATTCCGAAAAGGTTTATCGACGTGAGTGGCATCAGTCCGTGAACGAATTTTTTCAATCGAGATTTTAGAAGCTGAGATTTTGTGGCAAATACATCAGAAGCAGAAATTACCGCTTCCTCCCCGTGGTGATCAAGTCGTTCTTTACCTAAAATTAGTAATTGTATGCGAAAGACTTCTCATCAGGAGCTGTATCCGCTGCATTTTTTTTTTTTTTTTTTTCCAAATCGGAGCTTTAGCAGTAGAGATATCGGGGGAAACGCAATTTAATTTCACGCCCCCAAGCGGAAAATCTATGCGTAACTTGAAAAAGTGACTTTACCTAAAATACTCTTAGACATAAATGGAATCGAAATGTAAAAGATTTTTTTCAATCGTATGTTTGGAAGCAAATATATGGAATAAAATGTATTTTGAATTTGATATCTGCATTTACGCCCGCTAGCGGCGAAATTGTTCATCGTAAAAAACAAAACAAATAAAGGGTCATTTGCATATTTCAAGCTTCCCAATGGAAAAAGAATTTTTCAAATCGGACTAATAGTTGCAGAGGTAGGGCGTCCACAGGCGGATGGACGGACAAACCGATTACATTAGCACGATCTTTTTTTTATAAAAGACGTGATAAAAAAAACATGTTTTAGTCGCTAAAGCTAACGAAGTGAAAACGGAATTTGATTTCAACCTTAAAAGAAATAAACCATCTCATTTCAGACACATGTTACAGCCCGAGTAGTCGGTTTAAGCTGTAATTGATCAAAATGAATCCGGTGGAAGATACGTTTCACTCAATGAAATTCGCCATCTGATTATTTAGCAAGCCAGTCTTCGTTTTATGAGACGAAATTTTTTCTAATGCAGGAGCAAAAATGCTAAACCTTCCAGTATAGGACCGGCCCGAGCGGGAATTTCTTACTTAACTGTAGGCCAAAAAAAGACCGGCCCGTACATACCTCTACTTTGAACCACGACTCTGCTACGAAAATGATGGCGTCATCATGAGAAAACTGCTTTCCCCGTCGAAATGACCTCAAGGATAGAAGGAAGAAATTAGAAGAATAAGATCAGGCAAAACATCGAAGTCGCATCCATGGTCCTTTGCTGTGGCACCAAGAGAGACATGGATTACGAGCCGTAGTACGTTGTCCTGATGCAGCAAGACATCTTTTGTTAACATTTCTCGTCTGTGCTCCTTCACATTTTTGCGCAATTTGTCAAGAAGTTCAGTGTAATATTTTTCAGTTATATACTAGAGTTTTTGGCAAGGTAATCAGTGAGGATCACACCTAGCTGATCCTTTGGAGCCCGATGTTTTAACTCGCCTCTTTGAGGTGGCAGTGACTACGTGCTTCCATTGTTTGGGGCTTTCGCTTGTTTCTGGGTAGAACTGATGAACCCAGCTTTCGTACATGGTCACGAATCGGAAAAAGAAGAATTTTTGCTCCTCCTTGGCCATGGACAAAAGTTGCTGCGAACACTCCGCTTTGTGCCTCTATCTGCAAAAAGTGTGAGCAGGCGTGTAATCCATCTCAACACTACTTTACTCACATGCATGTGGTTGTGAATGATGTTTTCCACAAAGTCAACACCAATTTTGACCTCATTAGTCAATTCATTAAACTGCTATGCGCCGATCTTCCATGATTAGTGTCTGGAGTTTCATAACTATCTCTTCCGTCACAACAATTAATGGTCAGCCAAGACTTGCTTCGCCGTGGACGCACATTTGTCCACACTCGAGTTATTTGCACAACTTCTATAGAACACTATAGAATGGGCACTCAGCCTATTACACCGCACTCATTTTCCTGATGATTAATCTTCGAAGTTTTTCCATTAACAAATGAAAGGTTTCTGAAAATTCAGAATTTTCCTGGAGTACGAAAAATCCATGAAATTCAGGATTTTTTATTTCGTCATTTCACGGAAAAGGTTTCAGGAATATGCTTCGTTAATTCAGTCACGGAAAGTGGCTCGTAAATTTCATATATATATATATATATATTTTTTTTTTTTTACAGGGTATCTACTCCAATGAGCCATTACATTATGACCACCTACATAAAGCTGTAGGACCCCCTTGAGCCCGCAACAGCGGCCACTCGGCGAGACATAGATTCGATGAGGTGGCGATAATTATCCTGGGGCATCTGGTACCAAATGTCAACAGCAGGTTCTCCAGTTCCCGTACATTTCGGGGTGGTGGTGATTTAGGCCGAACCTGCTTTTCCAAGTCGAACCACAAATGTTCGATTATGTTCATGTCAGGCGAATTTAGAGACCAGGGCATTAACCGAAAGTCGCCAGCATGTTCCTCGAACCACTCCTTGACGATTCTGGCAGTGTGGCATGGCGCATTATCCTGTTGGTAATGGCCATCACCGGCAGAGAACACAGTTGCCATGAATGGGTGAACTTGGTCCGCAACGATGTTCAGATAACTGAAAGCTGTCAGGGATTCTGCTATTGTGATGAGGGCCTAGTGTCCCAAGAAAGCTTCGCCCACAGCATAACACCGCCGCCACCCTGTTTCCACCAGATAGTGCATCCAGGTACCATAGCCTCAGTTGGTAATCCGCGTTCGGCCGTCTACGTGATGCACCAGGAATTTTGATTCGTCAGACCAGGCCACTTCCTTCCAGTCATCTACAGTCCAATATCGATGATCTTGGGCACATTTCATGTGTTGCTGATGATGACGTGCAGTGACCATGGGGACCCGGTAGGGTCTTCGCCTACGCAGGCCCATGCGTAGAAGGCAGCGATGAACTGTGTCCTGTGACACATTGCCCTGATCACCACTGTTGCAGCTGCGGGTGATTTGTCGCACTGCGTCCTTGCGGTCGCTGTGAACAATGCGCGACAGTCTCCGCTTCCCTGCGTCATCAAGGAGCAGCGAACGACACACGGCTGGACAACGGTTCGTCCTTTGGCCATCTGTGCACCACTTTTGATACGTACTCACAACAGCGGCACGTAAACAACCCACAATCCGCGCCACTTCCTAAATCGTAGTTCCGGGGCGTCGTGTCATCACAATCTGTCCTTTATCAAACTCCGATAAATAGTCTACTTTTCCCCATTTAGACTCCGAACACTTTGTTAACCGGAAGTCAGTCCTCGGGTTGTATATGTACTGCTCTGTGAACAGTTCCGTCTCCAGGCGTGTTCATTTCTCTAGAATGGGGGTGGTCATAATGGAATGGCTGATCGGTGTGTATTTTTTTTTTTTTTTTTTTTTTTTGATTGGAGGTTTAACGACCACCGTGAGCAACTCAATGGGCTATAAGCAGTCGCCCGTCCCTAATTTAGGGTCACTGGTTCCAGGAAAGGGAGACAGCCAGTGCCGTAAGACAAACACAACATCCATGCCTCACCGGGATTCGAACCCGGACCCCTTACGGACGAATGATCAGAGACCAGCGCCTTAGACCACTGCGCCACCCGGGGTGGCCATCGGTGTGTATAAAAAGCAAAGTAGGAAAATGTGAGTGTTTCCGTACGCGAATTATTCGACCACTTCTAAATGACCTAAAGATCTGAAAATTGGTATGCTGATAGGTCACATCGGGATACCTAGAAAAGTCCGAAAGGAAAAAAAATCGGAATGGAGGCTTTCGAATATTGTCTGCTTGAATTTTTCTACTACTACTACACCTAGAAAAGTCTGAAAACCAAATAATTCAAAAGGCGGGCTTAGCTTTACTGTTCAAAAGTTTAAAGATAGTTATGCCAGAAACGTTGAAATGCTGTAAAAATTCCACGAAATTCTGATTTAAAATTAAGGGACGCCAAAGCCTGCTACGTTTTTACTTCAAACCGTATTATTTAACGTCACGACCCAGTTCTAAATCGTAAAACAGGGATCTTAATTTACTTTTCCTTTTCTTTAATTTTATGTTCAAAAAATGATTTTATAGATTCACCGTTCGGAGAATGGGCGTGACTGCTACAGTGTATTACAAAACGATAAGGGAATGTTGGATTCTTAATGTAATTTAATATAATAAGAGCATGTAAATTATGTTTTCGCATTTCTTACCATACATGAGTAATACGGCTTAAAAGAACAGTGTTCAAGAATTTGATTTGTTTTTTATTAGACCAATCCTCCCCATTTTACAACAACTTATGTGGAGTACCGGCACCATTCACTCCAGAAAAAAACCGTTACAAATATACATAAACGTAGTGTGCAACATATGCATACACTGCGTGACCAATGTATTAGGACCACCTGCATAATGTCTTGGACAGCTTGCGTCCGTGTTGATTCAATAAAGTTTTTCTAAGGTTACCGTGAAATACTCGCCAGTGCATGAGGAAGAGAATCTTCTAGTTCTTGCAGATGGGATGGCAGTGGTGTCTCGTTTGACTTCATCACAGTAATGGTCCAAAGAATTGAGATCTGGGGATTGGGGTGGTCACTGAAGCACCGAAAAAATTTCATGTTCTAAAACCCACACCAAGACAATACGGGCATTGCGGGATTTCGCGTCGTACTGCTGGAAGTATCCATAACCACAGGGATAGAGAGTAACCATGATTGGGTGAACATGATCAGCAATACTCAAATCAAGTGATCTAATGTCTGCAATGGAAACATGACCCACACAATTACGCTGCCTCCGGCAACAGTCTTTACTATGAGAGATTGATACATGCTCTCATGATGTCTTCAAATTATCACCGTCTCATCCATATGATGCTGTTGAAATCGTGGTTCGTGAGACCGCATGACAATTTTCAAATCTTTCAGGGTACAGCTTTGATACTCACTATCCCACTGGAGGGGGTTTTTCTTTCTCGATGACAAGGGGGAATGGGATGGCCAAACCAGGCAAGGAATTTTAATCTTGTGGTCCACTACAAAAATGTTCGTATCTTACCCGTGGAATACCTCAAATTTCCCCATGAAAAAAAACCTGTTAGCTCTTGGATGAAAGAAAACTGTTGAAATATGCATTGTAAAACTAATTCAGTAGTGAGAAGATTTTAACAATTTAACAATGAAATAATTTTAGAAATCTGTTTAAGACTTACTGTAACATCAGACTGCACTCAAAACCGGGTGTTATACCAGATCAATAATTTCGTTTGAAAAAATTTGGCTTTGACAATACGAAAAAAAAAAATTCACGAGTCTCTTTAAAACCCTATTTTCTGCTTAATTATTATGAACATTCCGATAGTTGAAATGTGCGTATGCCAGGCATCAGTTTTTTCTAATGCATAAATTTTTCCGCTAGATGGGATTAAAGAACGCTTGTATAAAAGCACGACAATTTAGAAGTCATGGGCGAAAATTCTGTTCGCATCGGATTTTTGTAATTATCGAGATTGTCACTGCAGTTGCAATTTTTTTCAATTCAGTTTTCTTGGCAGATGACGTAAGCTCATATCTGCGCTACGGGAGGTAGCTTTATATTTGAATTTGGTACGATATCTCCGTTTCTAGATGTCCGATTGTGAAAAGCCCTTTTGCATTACATACATGTAATCATAGCGATGATTTTGCAGTTATTCCTAATGTGCATCAAAACATGTGATGCAAGTGCATACCATTTATTATCAGATATTTACATCTGGAAGTCAGATTGGAAGAAACTGTTTTGCATACGAAGGTTGCAATTATCGTACACACAGGAAAACATTTTCTTTGCGTCTTTTTAATCAGGTAAGTACACCATTGAGGGGGGGGTTAGCCCACTGTTGACGGTTCCAGTTGATCATTCAACCTAATGATTCTGGAACAAAACTCAGTGAGTTGGGGTCTTTTCGTCAATTTCACATAGGACTAGCTGGTACCTCTCCAAGATTCACAAAGGCTCTTGTTGCTGTTCTGTGTGCCATTTTTGCCCATAGAGCGCCCGAGGAGGCAAACCCATCTCTCACTATGAAGTTTGATACGGCAGCAGTAAGTAAATAATCAGTTTAAAATGTATCTGTTAGTTTGTATTTCTTTGTGGAGCTAACCTCTGAATCTCCGAAAACAGCTTAGTAGTGATATATGATAATGGAAAACAATTTTCCAATACGATTTCTATAAGCGAATAGCTTAATCAAGGGCAAAACGTTAGCATTCATTTGGCTATTAAGAAATAAGTGACGAAAGCGTATATTCATTGTTGCATTTAACACAAGATCTATGCTTCTGGAAGTTAGATTGGAAAAGTTTCTTTTGCGTCGAGTAGTAGTAGACATGGCCAAGAAAGGGAGACAGATTTTAAAATCAAACAAAAAAAGAAATATAGAAGGAAACATGATGTTTCCTTCTATATTTCTTTTTTCTACGCCTTCTATAGAATTTTGCATAATGGGAAAGTTGAAAATAGGTGAAAAATGTTCGTGAAAAAAGCTATGCTAAGGAAAAAGAACTTTTCAAATCCGTCTCCCGAAAGCAAAGATAGCGAAAAAAAAAAAAAGGTTATTGACCTTTACTCCCCATAGCGGGAAATCCGTGCATTATTTAAAGAGGATAATGCTCCGCATCTCTATTGTAGCGAATGGCTTCACAACAGGGTTTTTAGAAGCGGAGATACAGCTGCAAACAGAAGTACATAAACACCACCTAGCGACAGAACTATGAACTAACTCTTCAAATACTAACCAAAATTATTCCACAAGATAAACGGCATCCGGTGTAGAAAGATTTTCTAAAATCGTACATTCAGAAGCAGAGATATTAAAAAACAGGTGAAACATTAGCGCCTCTAGCGGCGAAATTATGCATTATTGTGGGAAAGAAAATACACGCAAAGAGTTTTCATATAATTTTTATATATAAAACCGAAAAAGAATTTATATCGGGTTTTCCGCAGATATTGCTGTAAACGGAAACTACCTGTAGTAGCAAACTTGTGCATTAAGAAAAATTTGAAATTACATGAGAAACATTTCGCAGTGGAAACGCTCTCCAACAAAGAAATAATTTTACAAATCGGACGCTTACAAGCAGATATCGACAGAGAAAAAAAAAAAAAAGATATGCAGCTGGGCCCTCTGGCGGAAAAACTATGGATTATTTTAAGAAGAAAGTATTCTGAAAACATTTTCCGAGGTTAGAGGTATCGGTCCACGAAAGAAATTTTTCAATCGAGTTTTCAGAAGATCAGCTTTTTGCTGCAAATACACCAGAAGCAGAAATAAAAACTTGCGCCCCCTGATGGCCACACCATTCCTTACCAAAAATTAGAAATTATAATCAAAACATTACCCTGGGAGCTATATCTGGTGAAGAATTTTTAAAATCGGGGTTTTAGAAGCGGAGATATCGGGGGGGGGGGACTCAATTTACCTTTCCGCCTTCTAGCGGAAAATCTATGCATTACCTGAAAAAGAAACTGCCTTAAATAGTTTTCGTTATAAATGGCATCGAGTGGCAGAATTTTTTCAGTAAGATATTTAGAAGTTAATATATGCAGTAAAATGTATTTTGAATTCGATATCTGCATTTACGCCCTCTAGTGGCGAAGTTGTGCATAAGAAAAAAACAGAAGGCAAGGATCATTAACATTTCCAGCTTCCCAATACAAAAATATTTTTTTAAATTGAACAAATAAGTTGCAGAGTTATGGTGTCTCTCCACAGGAGGACGGACGAACAAACCGATGACATAAGCACGATGTTTTTTTTTTTACAAAAGGCTTGCAAAAAAGTGAAATTTGTATGTACTACAGAGTGCCATAGTTAATTCGATCCCACGTATATTAAGGCCCTGATAATCGGCGTTTTACTATATGTCTAAGTGTTATGTATGATATTTGAAAGCACTAGTGCCAAATTTAAATGGTCACAAAGGCAGTTATACACGATCGATTGACTATCTCATTAGTTATTAATAAATGTGTTCCTAGTTTGTTATCTGATCTCCGTGAAGAGCCCACATGATACTAACTAAACTCTGTTTTACTAGATAGTCGCTGATATAATGCACATCCCAGAATGCACTGAAAGGTTGGAGTCCTGCCAAAGAAAATAAAGTTTTCATTCTATACTGTCGAAACCACAAGATTCTCCCCTGGGGACAGGTTGCAGCGTCGAATTGGAAGTATTAATTACCATGCAATTGGTCACTGGCGGCTCAATCCGCAAATGAACTTCGTAATCCTCTGGAAACGCGGCTCAGCTACGGAAGAATGGCAATTAACCTTCCCTTTCCATCACTCTGAGAGGCACTGTGTTTCTGACTTTCTCTCTCACACATCCCAGCCACTTTTCACCCCTTGACAACAAAGGCAGGCAATTAGCAACACAGCAGATTCTAATTGATAAACAGTTTATTGGTGGACCTCTCATCCCCAACATCCAAACGAGGCGTACGAGAGAGAGAGACGAAAGATACTTTAATTAGATGACCTACTAGTTTAACTTATAGTCCTGTACGACGAAAATCATGTGCAGGTGACGGGAAGGACCTCGATTTCAAAGTTGGTGTTAACAGGCGACCTTTCTCCGATACTGCAGGACGTTGTGATTACCACTGGGACCCCACTGTGGCAGAGTTTCCGATGGAATTGACAACGCATTCATCACGCATTGTCGTTCCAAGTGTTCAAAGCTCAGAGGCTTATGCCAATGCTTTAAGACTGATATTCTAACCCTAATGGCGAGAGAACCGCATTAACAGGATACATCGTCGCAAGCGGCAGCGGGTATTTCCATAATATCGCAGGAAATGAACAATTGCATTCCGTTCCATCGACAAGAGAATTATTCTTTTCCACTTAACACACTTGTTGCAAACATCATAGCAAAACCATTTTTTCTTTTATTTTACAAAATTGTCCAATAAGTGCCAGCTACCCAGTGTCATTAAAAAATTGCAGTACAATTAAAAAAATTCACGCGCAGTTCTTATATAACAAAGAATACATCTTAAATAATTTGCAATTGTTTCGGCGATACAGTTAAAAATATCCGCCATACTCTGATATTTAAGAAACTCTTTCAGTCATACTGAGGCAGTTAAGGAAATTTCCAACCGTGCTTTAGAAGTTAAGGATTCAGAGAAAATTAGCAATCGATCGTTAGGCAACTAAGTTATTTATCAGAAGGTAATCTGGCATCAAAGGCATTTATCAGTCAGTACTCTTTATATAAGACATTTAACATATTTATCAGTCGGTACACCGGCATCTTATAGGCATTTGTGAATCGGTACTATGGCATCTTAGACACTTATCAGTCAGTATGTGACGTACCACTGAGGTGACGCAAGACGGCAAAGTTACAGCGATAAGCCTTACCGGCGCAGTTCAGTCAGTAGAACAGCCACTCTGGAGTAGCAACACATTTATTCGAATTCACCGGAAGAAAACGGCAATTTCGCTACATTGGAGCTGCCAAACCATCATTCACCGAGAGGGAAAATGTAGCGTTAGGATTAAAAAATTATTAGGGAGAATGAACCAAAATGTACATAACAGGAACCAGAAAGTTTTTTTGTTGTTGTTGTTATTTGTGAGTGTACCGACCAAAATGAGCAACTCTATAAGCCATAAACAGTCGCCAGTCCCTATTTTAGTGCCACTTTTTTCATGGAGTGGAGAGAGTAAGACAGAAACACAAAACATCAATGGCCGTAAGACAAAAACAACATGCATGTCTGTCTCACCGGGATTCGAGCCCGGCAGGGGCGTACCGATAGCCCCGCAACCCCCGCATTGCGGGGGAGGGCTCACGGTTAAGAGGGCCTCTAGCCTTAGCAAATGGTTTTAACATTTATTATTAATATTTTTATTTTATTTGTTGCGGAAACTTTATACAAAACTGGTAAAGAAATAGCCAGGAATTCAGGCAGCTTTAAATAAATTATTAAAGAGGAAAGCAATCCTTGAATTTTTTTTTTTTTTTTTTTTAGGTAAATAAGAAATTTTTTGAAAACAATTTCGTTACTTTAGTTCATAAAAACTGAATGACAGGAAAGCGGCTAGCTATTCCACAGGACTTCAGGCTCCCTTTCATGGCCTTAGCGAAAGTTCCAATGCATGTATATTAACAGAATGTGTAGAAGAAATATCAGTTTAATCAGTGAAATTTTTATACCAATAAGGATAAGGTGTTATGTATTTCAAATATTTTCGCATAACTACGCATCCTTCAGAAGGTAATGAACTTTTTAATAGGTGTTCTTCGCGGTAACGAAGAAGCAGAGAGCTGTGTAGCTGTTGTTTTGTTTTTATGAGAGAGTAAGGGGAAAATATTTACTATGCGTTAAACATTGTGAAATTATGTTAAGCGTGTGTTTTTTATATTCGAGAGTAAATAGTTTAACTAGTTCTCCGAGTTTTGTGCCACAATTCTTAATTGTTACTTATTTGCTTACTTATGTTCTGTATTTTCGTATAATTAAGTCAGACACTGTCACACGTCAGTTACATGTTTTGTGTATGTGATCGTGAGACATTCAAAGAAGCTGTCTTAAAGAATAAAATTTGTGTGATATGATTAACTTTGGCGTAAGTGTTTTGGAGTACTTTGTATCAACATGAAACTAGGGGCAATCATTTTAATTACCATGTGCACATTTGTGTTTTACGCAATAAAGGGTAATAATTTTGAATTTTACAGAAAATACTCCCAGGTTCCAAAGCATTTGATTTATTAAAACGTTCGTTTAGTGTACTAAATAACATGGAAGTTAAAATTTTCAGAAATTGAAAGCTAGTAGATTTTCGCAAAAGGGCATCGAAATTTTTTTGCGGAGAACCCCGAGTGTTTCTTGGTACACTCTAGCTCCGACACATCTCGGACAAATGACCAGAAGCCAGCGTTTGACCACTGTGCCATCGGGGCGGCAAAATTAAATTACAGTGTACAGCATAAGTACTCTGGTTGGTGGCAAAGATATTTATCAGTCGATACACTGGCATATATCGCTGAGCTCTCTGGATATTTACATATTTATCAGTCGCTACTCTGGCATCCAAGATTTTTTTTTTTTTTTTTTTTGGTTAGAGGTTTAACTACACCCACCGTGAGCAACTCAGTGGGCTATAAGATGTAGCCCGTCCCTAATTTAGGGTCATTGTAAGACAAACACAACATCCATGCCTCACCGGGATTCGAACCCGGACTCGTCTCGGACGAGTGGTCAGAAGCCACAGCGCCACCGGGGCGGCTAAGACATTTATCAGTCAGTACTCAGCATATGGGATGTAAGGTCAGGTGATGCGTAACATCACAGCCTCTCCTTGACAAATGTCAACCCCGCCTTCTCGTGGTACATCCTGTTCTCACTAAAGGGGCTCTGACGCCCGCAAATAGCGGTATAACTATACCATCGGGATTAGAGGAAATGCTATCCCACACTCACCAACCCGCTTGGCCAACGTGGTGAGTTATGGCCAAACCCCTCCAAAATGACTCCACAACTTAAATCTTGGCCCTCAGTCTCCGGCAGCTGGAATGTACCTGGCCAAGGCAGCGGCCAGTGCGACATGAAGGCAGAGGGTGCTAAGAATCCCCGGAGGACCGGACTAGGATGCCATCTGATGCTGACCTTGGCTACATATAACGGACGCTCCCTATCTTCTGATTCAAGGCTTCTTGAATTGGAAGAGGAACTACAAAGGATCAAGTGGGACATCGTCGGGCTAAGTGAGGTAAGGAGAAAAGGAGAAGATCTCATTGAACTAAAAAGTGGACATCTCTTCTACTATCGTGGAACAGATACTGGCAGAACTAGTGGTGTTGGATTTATAATAAACAAGAAACTGAAGGATAACGTTGTAGAAGTTGAAAGTTCCTCTGACAGAGCTGCACGACTAGTTATCCAACTCTCGAGAAGATACCAGGCTCAGATTATTCAAACTTATGCACCCACCACAAGTCATGCTGAAGAAGAAATTGAAGAATTTTATGAGGAAATTCGTGATCTAAATAATAAAGGTAAGCAGCACTTGAAGATAATTATGGGAGATTTCAATGCAAAAATAGGGCAACGGCAACAGAAAAACTTCAGTAGGTAAATTCGGTCACGGCAACAGAAACCAGCGTGGAAATACTCTCGTTGAGTTTGCAGAGGCAGAAGGGTTTTCATCTTGAACTCCTTTTTCAAGAAAAAGCCACACAGGAAATGGACATGGAGACATCCAAATGGGACGACAAGTGAAATTGATTTTATTATGTGTAACAAAAAATTCGTCATAGAAGACTGCAGTGTGCTAAACAAGTTCAACACAGGCAGTGACCATAGATTGGTGAGATGTAAGATGCACCTCAACACTAAACTCGAACGTAGCAAGCTCATAAGACAAACAAAATGTATTGACATAACCAACCTTAAAAAACACCATAATACCTTCAAATTGGAACTGAAGAACAGGTTCTCTGCTTTAGAAGGCCTAACATCGGAAGAAGTGGATATTTCTGAAGTTAACAGAAAAGTAACCAAAGCTCTTATGGAAACAGCAACAAAATTAGCTGGGTCTAAGAACAAATTGCATGTGAACAAATTATCAGGAAAAACCAAAATGTTGATGCAAAAAGAAGAGTGATGAGGACAACTAAAGAAGTTGTGACTTCCAAAGTGGAATATATAGAGCTATGCAAGACAGTACGAAAAAGTATCACTGAAGACGTAAGGAAATTCAACTGTGAACTAGTAAGGAAAGCAATTGAAAACAACCAAAGCCTAAAGATAGCAAAGGGACATCTCAGTAAGGGGAAAAAACAGATTATGGCACTGAGAAAAGAAGATGGTTCTGTAACAAGAAATAGAGGCGAGATTTTGACAAGAGTGAAAGATTTCTACTCCAAATTATATGAAAGGGATGATACATGTACTCCAGACATCATGAAAGGTACCAGTACCAGAGTTCTTCCAGTCCTCCCAGCAGAAGTTGCACATGCAATCAAGAACATGAAGCGGGGAAAAGCTCCAGGAGAAGATGGAATTACTGTAGACATCATACAAGAAGCAAGTGGAGAAATCGAAACAGTACTCGCCCAAATTTTCACTCGATGCCTTAATGAAAGGAAAATTCCTGAGGATTGGAACAACGCTACAATGATCTTGCTACATAAAAAAGGTGACATTGAGGATCTCAGGAACTACAGACCTATCAGCCTCCTATCAGTGGTTTATAAAATCTTCACTAAAGTTCTTTCACACCGCTTGAAGGTGACACTGGACATGGCTCAAACGAGAGAACAAGCTGGATTCAGGAGTGGCTACAGCACAATAGATCATACCCACGTACTGAGAGAATTAATTGAAAGAGCGAGGGAATATGAACTACCATTGTGCATGGCTTTTATCGATTATGAAAAAGCCTTTGATTCGGTGAAACCATCAGCAGTTGCAATGGCTCTGAAATCCTGCGGTATTGAAGATGCATACATTAATATTATTAATAACATCTATGAAAATGCAAGTGCAAAGATTCGGCTGTTTGAAAATACAACACACATAAAAATTGGAAAAGGAGTGAGACAAGGTGACACCATATCTCCGAAGCTCTTTAATGCCCCATTGGAAAATGTCTTTCAATCACTGAACTGGGAAAACAAAGGGATAAAGATTAATGGAGATTATCTAACCCACCTTCGTTTTGCTGAAGACAGTCATTTTTGCAACTACCCCATCAGAGCTACAGAGTATGATCCAGGAACTTGCTGACAAGAGTAAAGAAGTGGGATTAAAAATGAACTTTCAGAAGACAAAAGTGATGTACAATGCTTTTACAAGAAATGAAGATTTATCGATTGATGGAGAAAAGCTGGAGATAACAGACACGTACGTTTATCTTTGACAGCAGATATCAAGTGAGGGTCACATTGATGAAGAAATTAATCGGCGTAAAAAACTTGCCTTGAGAGCTTTTGGAAGAAACAGCATAATTTTCAAGAGCAATATGCCATTATGTCTTAAAAGAAAAGTGTTTGATCAATGCATCCTTCCAGTGCTTACGTAATGTGCAGAGACGTGGACCTTAGCTAAAAGAGACATACAAAGGCTGCAGACAACTCAAAGCAGCATGGAAAGGTGCATGCTTGGTGTAACCAGGAGAGATAAGAAAGAGGAACACGTGGATCCGAAAAATGACAAGAGTGGAAGACATCATGATCAGAGTTAAATCCCTGAAATGGCAATGGGCTGGACATACTGCCAGAAGAACAGACCATCGATGGACAGCCGAAATTTTAGATTGGATTCCAAGGGACAGGAAAAGACCCAGAAGAAGACCACATGGAAGATGGGTGGATGAAATTCGAAAGTATGCGGGAGTGACATGGAGGAGACTGGCACAAGACAGACCGTTGTGGAAGAAACTTGGGGAGACCTTCGTCCAGCAGTGGATTGATAATGGTTGACAATGATGATGATGACTCAGCATATAAGACATTAATCTCAGTATTCGGGCATTTAACATCTTGGCCAGTCGGCACTATGGCATCTAACATCAGTCAGTACTCTGTATATAAGACACTTATCACTCAGTTCCCTGGCAATTAACATTTTTATCAGTCGGTACACTAGCTACTTAGACGTTTATCAGTCATATACTATGGCGGCTACGATATTTACCATTCGGAAATCTGGTATCTATGGTAGGACACCGAGTAAACAGACGAGAGGATTCTGGTTAATCGTCCGTTTCGGAGAAGTGTTTGTCCTACGAAGTTGATTTTTGTTTCTGGCTTGAAACCAGTGGTCCTAAATTCGAGACTACTCCTTACAGTCTTGGATGCTCTTTGAGGTAGTTAAATCCCTTAGGGCTGTCTTTGAATGAGTGTAACAGAAATTATGTACTATATCTGCAATGCAAATTCTTTTGTGCACATTTTCTCAAAAACTATTACTTTATAGAGTTTGAAATTTTGAGCACAAATAAAAACGACCCATAGCTAATACGTGTTGCAGTTATTTTTCCGAAAAATCTGTTAGTTTTTTTTTTTAATTCAATTTATCTGACTCGCGGGCCGCGGCTGGCCTAGTGGGCAACGTTCGTGACTGCCACGGAAAGGGCCCCAGGTTCGATCCCAGGCAGGTACGAACGCTCGATCCACTAAATATCCGCCTTGCGTCGGATGGGCACGTTAAGCCGTCGGACGCCGGGCGGGTACTCCCCCCTCCCGGTAATAAATAAGGGCGTCTTCCTCCCACTTTCTACTTTGCTTCCGTGTCACTTTCCTATCGGGCGCTCTAGCCCAAATCTCATAGTTTCCTATTTCTAAGGGTTGTTTAAGACCTGGGGTCAGACACTCCCTTCCTAAAATCCTCTACGTATGATCATTTTGATCATTTATCCGACTCGAAATTATTCCAATTTGGCGCTAGATGGCGCCAGAAATTAGCTTGGCAGTGTTTCTGTGTGAAAGAAACGAAATCTCTCATTTCTGTCTGATTGTTTTAATTATCTAGGCCAAATAGAAATCAAAGAATGGGCACTGAAGTGAGATTGGAATCTTGTCTTCTATAGATCTTAAATTCTACTGTACGTTCATTTTTTGAAGAGAAAATGTGTACATTACCAGAAAACACTTGAATTTGAGACAGAAACTACGCCTACCTACTAAGCTCCACCCACAATGTCATTGGTTAAAACGTAACAGCGCGTATTTTGTCTTTTCATTGTGCAGCCAATAAGAGACCGCTTCTATTCTGAATATGGTAAGGTCTTCAGTCATTTGCTGACGCCAACTTCTGGGACAATCCCTCAAGACGTAAAAGCCACGCCCAATGAGTGTTATTTTGCGCCATCTATCGCAGAAGATGAAGCCTAACACTCCTTCAAAGACAGCCTTAACAGAATAAAAAAATCTAATATCTTTACCACTTAATACACTCGGAATTTTTCAATCATTCTCAGATACTTAAGGAACTGATTAGAAATGTCAACTAGCAGATTCTTTGCCACCATTCCAGCAGATTCTTAGCCACCATTCCATCTGCCAAGGTGCCATTCAACACCTTGGCAGATGAGGATTTTGCCAGATCTTCACTCATTAATTCGGGCAGCATTGATTAGTAATACCTTGGCACCTACGGAGTTCATTAATTCTTTCATTTGAGGAACTGACTAGTCATACACTGGTACGTAAGAAATCGGTTAATCGTACTGTAGTAGCTAAGGAATTTATCGAAATCAGTTTGGTCTCTTAAGGAATTTAGCTAACTGTCGTGCTGCGGAAAATTTATGATTTTCCGGTACTGCTTTGGCATCTGGTCATAAACAGAATGCCATCTGATAAATTTCGCATTGTTTGTGCTTTGCAGCTTCGATATTTGTCCATCAGTAATAGGGCACATTTGTCAGTCACTTTCTGACGCCAAAGGAATTTATTTACTCGTATTAATAATGAACTAAGGCGTTCAATCAAAGAATTTTCCAGTCACATTCTGGCACATCGGCGCCGACAGGGGGTCACTTGACCCCCTGTAGCATTCTTCCCCCTTTTATTTTATTTAATACACTCACAGAACTGGACCACAAGGAAAGGTGGAGTTTGGGGTGTTTAATTTAATATTCCAATTTTATTGGAATTTGGAATTGGAAAACGATAGCGTGAATGCGGACAACCTAGCAAACCGTAAGGTAGTACGCCCAAACAAGTTTCGCTCAAAGTGGTGTGTGCTGAACTTAAAAGGCTTGGCGTGGCCCTGCTAGATACTGTTCATTATTTTGAAAACAGTTGCCAATGTACATGATAATACATGACTATTACTAACATACACTTTCTTCAAGAGCAGCATCAATTAATAATAATGTTCTAGTGTAGTAAGTAAGTAGTAGTAATAGTATTAATCTTTCATTTTCACGAATTACTGTTTTCAACATATTAGCCAAACCTTAATTAATTACACTTGCCCCCCTTGAAAAATTTCTTGCAGGTGCCCATGTTCTACCACTTCAGAAATTTAATAGTTACACAGTCATAAAAAACTGGTAGGAATGTATTAGTTCATAGTGTGTGCGTGTCGCAACTAAATTATTTGTTTGATCACTCTCTGCAGAAAGGAAACTTACAAGAATTTTGGAACATTGATCTGTTCCAAAATTCATTAGACTAAATGAATCGTTAGTCCGATTGACACCTTGGAACGAAAAGGCCCTAAATCAGCTTTCTGCTGATGAAAATAAAAATACCTTCGTTGAAAGGAAACGTGCATGGGTACAAGGATTTCCAAGCAAGAGATTCCCAACAAACGTTCTCAAACGCTAAGCTTTACTTTCATAGTCAACGCAGCCTTTGAAGTACTCTTGTCAGGTCACTTCAATGTTCAATATCTACCTAAAAATCTAATTACTATTACTTTTTTTCGAACATAATTTTGACCAGGACTAAGTTAACGGCTTTGCAATAAAATACAGGTGGTGAGTACTTGTAGTAGCAAGCCAAGTTTCTGCGGAGATTTACGTAGGTCCCATGACCTCAGACACTTTTGCCAGTAGGTTGCGATGACCAATTGAAACTCTATAATGTTGGTTCCTGTTTTCAACTGCAGGGAGAGTCTTTTGCAAAGCCATTTTTTACGGGACACATTTTGTTATAAACATTTCGAAATATGTTTATGAGATACGAATCTTTTGAGTGTTCTCAATCATTTCTGCCACTGTACTGGATGTTACGGCATCCCAATCACGGAATCATTATACAGTGTGAATGGGGAACAACTAAGTGTTGTGTGATTTGTTTGGCTCCAGTCAAGACCTTGTAAAATTTATCGGCAGATGGCCCACGCACGTGGTTTTTCGCAGCCAAAACGACTGAATCACGAACAGGTTCCTCTTAACGGGAGCTGTGGAAACTCTGAGCGAGTGAAACCGTATTCGGCGTTAGTTCGCTTGAGAAGACAGTTCTGTACATACTGCAAGCAGATTTACCAGTCCTGCTGTATCGCTCAATCTATGCCGCCCCGGATGTCGAGTGGTACGAGGCTCTGGCTTCTAATCATTCGTCCGAGAGGAGTTTGGTTTTGAATAATGGCGGAGACATGGATGATGCTCGTCATACGGTACAGTCTCTTTCCATTCGTTGGAACCAGCAGCCGAAAACTCGAGACAGGTGACTGCTTATAGCCCATTCAGTTGCTTACGGTGATCGTTAAACTCCCAAATAAAAAACTATCAGCACAAGCTTTGTTTTCAGAGTTTAACGACCACCAAGCAACTGGAAGGGATATATATGCAGTTGTCGTCCCTAATTTGGATCCACTGGTTCTCAGATAGAGAGAAGGCCTGAACCGTATGGCAGGCGCACCACCCATAATTCATCCAGGGCTCGAAGCCCGGGCAGAGATCGGACTAGCCGGAAACCTGCGCCTCTGACTACTCGGTCACCGAGGTAGCCCATACATGGTGATTCGAAAGTCTATATGTACACCTGTATTAATGTCCCTATTTTACTTATATATGGAAGCCATCCGTAATTATCGTATGGCTCTGGCCACTTCATTTTTTTTCGTTTCGGGATTTAATGACCATCATAAACAACTCGGAAGACTGTAAACAGTCGCCCGTCAAAAATTTGGAGTCACTGGTTACAAAAAAGGCGCAGATTCAGCGCCGTAAGGCGAACACATCACGCTAGCCTCATCAGAGACTCGAACCTGAGCCCAGGCTATGCAGATCACTCGGCCACTGGGGAGGTCCTCATTTTTTTCAACTAGTTGCGCTGTGGAAGACAAACTGTTTCCGACTCAGTAAAATAATAACGTTGCACTAGATGCTAGAGTGTTTGAGAGAAAACACTTGCTTCGTTATCGAAATGAATGCGCAGACGAAATCCAACAGAAGTTTGTGGAAATGTCTTCACAAACGCACGTATTTAGGGAAAAGGATCAATCCTTGATGAGCCAATATCTGGTAAGCCACAGGTGTCAACAGAGAACAAGTGTGGGATTTTTGGAACCCTGAAAGTGCGGGATTTTCAAGGAAGATAAACACATAAAACTGCAGTTTTCTATATACCTTCCTTGAAAAACCTATCTGTTTGATGCGCGAAAGCTTGGAAACTTGCATATTTACGCCAATAAATCGGATTACTAGTATAGTTTTACTATTTTGTGGTTGTTTTTTCATATATAGCAAAAAACGCTAAAACATTCGTAAAAGGTTTCATAGCAATGGATATTTGCTGTGAATTTGGAGGGAAAAACGTTCTGTTCTAGCTTTATCAGCTACCGAAAAGAAATTAGTTTTTTTTTTTTTTTATTAGAGGTTTATAAGCAGTCGCCCGACTAGTGGGCTATAAGCAGTCGCCCGACCAGTGGGCTATAAGCAGTCGACCGACCCTAATTTAGGGCCACTGGTTCCAGGGAAGGAAGAGAGCCAGCGCCGCAAGACAAACACCCATGCCTCATCGGGATCCGAACTCGGACCCATCTCGGACGAATGATCACTAGAGGTTCAAAAAGAGGAAACCCTCATAGCACAAGCGAAGAGATTTTGTCTGATCGTGAAAAGTTATGTTCTTCAGTATTTTTTTTTTTGATTGGAGGTTTAACGACCACCGTGAGCAACTCAACGGGCTATAAGCAGTCGCCCGTCCCTAATTTAGGGTCACTGGTTCCAGGGAAGGGAGAGAGCCAGTGCGGTAAGACAAACACAACATCCATGCCTGACCGGGATTCGAACCCGGACCCCTTACGGACGAATGATCAGAGGCCAGCGCCTTAGACCACTGCGCCACCTGGGCGGCATTCTTCAGTATTGTCTGGTAACCTTAGTAATTGGCAGCAGGGAAGATCACCGTATGGGATCGGCTTTGGAATCTTAGTGTGAGTGATAAAACCGAGGTACGTATCTCGATTGGGCCACAAACGAAGACCCGAGAACATAGTCCCAACTGCAGTGCTGTTTTGTTTCGAAGAATGGTTGGGGGCAGGGACGTCGCTAGACTTCGAAATCTGGATGGGCGAGTATTATTTTTGCTGGGGCAAACTTTATAACAACGCACCAACTTATTTTATTTATTTTTTAACGAAACACTGGAAGTGTCACGATTTAATTTTTAATGCCTTTCACTATCCGCTACAAAATAATTCGTGCAATCCTCACCGCCTTCCACCTGAACACGTACACGGATCTGACTAGTAACGCCACTAATGTAAGGTACAGGTGTAACTAGATTTTCGCCTTCAACTTTTTGCTTGCTCTGAATGCATTGTCTTAAATTACTTTCCAAAATTTTGCATTTTCGCTTAAGAAAATAGTACTGTACCTGAGCAATTTAAAGGAAAATGTCGTTTTTGTTTATATAAAACAAATTTTAACGTCGTGCCACGCAAACATAATACTTCTCCCCTCCTTAGCTTCCTTCCTCCAAGCCAGAGACTTTGCCTTGCACCCCTCTCCTACAAAGCAGTCTTCGACCTCTTCCTGCACTTTCACTGTCCCGGCACAGTCTTAAGAGCGCTGGTGTAGCTGTAAATTCCACTTTCCGTGTTCAAATCCCCTGTGTGGTTAAGAAAACCAGCAGAGCAATTAGTAGCGCCCCCCCCCCTCAGTGAATTCCTATATGCCCTCCTCATGAGCCTCCTGCTCATACAAACATGAAAAAGAGGCTTAACTAAGGAATTGTAAGAGTGGAGAACAATTGAATTTTCATGGATGCTATTTTGATAACCATTCTATGGAGACGTAAAGAACGCACTTCCTTGGGGGAAACACGTAGGGCTACATGAAATAAGCAAACACAAGACTTATTACTTGGCAAAGTCCAGATTATAATTTAAAGTTAAATATACTGAAAATGACACATTTTAAACTGGGTGGGCAAGATTGATTTCGCGGTGGGCTCAAGCCCACCTTTGCACCCCTTAGCGACGTCCCTGCTTGCGGGGGGGTCATCCTTCCTTGTTTTTCCACGCGGAGGAAATACAATTTGATATACTGACGTCAGCCTTTTGTTGGCTTCTTTCGTAACTTCGCTGATTTTTTGTGTCGAACAGAAAATTTTCATTCACGATGAGCGTTCTTCCTGAAAACAAAACTTTAGACCGCATTTCTAATTGGCATGTAAATGACGTAGCGAAATACACAGAGAGAGACGGCTCCAACTCACCAAGCTTTTTTTTTGACCAGAGCACCTTCCCTCTCCCAAAGTTAGCTTCTGAATCCGCCCCTGATCGAACGGTTAGATAGATAAATGAATGTCTACAATAATACAGACACCTTCAAAAACTTTTGAAACTTGTTTGAACCAGTTGAATTAAAAAAAAATAATAATTACGTTTGTATTATAATAGATGTACAAAGAATTTTGAATCAGTCTATTCAATGACACGTAAATGAAGTTTCACTTGTAACAAAACTGGATAACATTTAAATTCCCGATGTCAGTAACTGCACGAGATTGTGAAAACGAAAAATGAAATTTAGTTTTTCCCCTCATAATACACAGTGCATTCGGTCGCAACACTTTTTTTTTTTTTTTCCGGCTGAACAGCCACCATAAGCAGTAGTCCGTCCTTAGTTGAGGACCACTGAAAGCCGATTGCTGTGAGACGAGCACGCAGCCAATGGCCTCACCCTGAGATTGGAGCTTGGCCGGGGTCGAACAACTAGGACTACGGGAGGCAGCGAAGTACGCTTTCATTTTGAATTGCAAGTATCCCAGCCCGCCATTCTTGGATACTTTCTTGCCGTAAGACTTTGCCCTATGTTGATGAGGTTTTACTCTACCATAGAAAACACCACGAAGTGGCAGCGTGAATAAAGCGGGCGATGATGTTTTAGTATTCTTCGAAAAAAACGACGCAATAAAATGGAAGCCATTAGCTTCTACGACAAATGAGTAATAAAATCACACATTACCTTTAAACATTTAATACTGGAAATTAGTCCAAAACTTTCACCCCAACTAAGATAATGCATGATGATATAAACCACTCAACTAAAATATGATTAAAAATAGTTTAAAGCGTAACCCACAAGTCAAGCATGACACAACAGCTATGAACTGTTTCATCTTCCTCAGCCGAATTGTGAATGAAGTGCGCATGTCCTCTCAAATGACCAATAAATGCCATTCGTTGCATATTATGGCAATGCGCCAGTCGGTGTGTCTAGTAAACGAAGCGTTGCTTATGTCGTGCACGGAGTGATAAAGGTTAGGGAATGTGATCGCACATTTGTAGCTGAAAGATTAACATTTCTTTCTTTTATTTTTGTCACATTTCACCATATGCAAACTGTTTCAGTTACCTTGAAGTCGACATTTCTAAACCAGTGCTACAGACGAAACGGCGCAGGGAACTGCTCGTGGAAATTCTGTCGAACAACAGCAAGTCGGCAATCCAGAAAAACTGTCCAGTTCATTGACAGCATACAAAAAACTGCGATGCCTCACAGACAAAAATATATACGGCAGTTCTGTACCTCAACGAAAGATTGAATAAATTTTATAGAAAGTGTTTTCGTTTGTTTCGTTGCTTAACGTATTACAGGGGTGAGTCGAAAGTTTTGCAATATTTGAATCACTTTATGCCGCCCCGGTGGCGCAGTGGTCTAAGCGATGGCCTCTGATCATTCGTCCGAACGGGGTCCGGGTTCGAATCCCGGTGAGGCATGGATGTTGTGTTTGTCTTACGGCACTGGTTCTCTCCCTTCCCTGGAACCACAGTGAACCTAAATTAGGGACGGGCGACTGCTTATAGCCCATTGAGTTGCTCACGGTGGTCGTTAAACCTCCAATAAAAAAAAAATCACTATGTCTTTTTTTTTTTTTTTTTTTTTTTTTTTGTGATTGGAGGTTTAACGACCACCGTGAGCAACTCAACGGGCTATAAGCAGTCGCCCGTCCCTAATTTAGGGTCACTGGTTCCAGGGAAGGGAGAGAGCCAGTGCCGAAAGACAAACACAACATACATGCCTTTTCGGGATTCGAACCCGACCCCTTCGGACGAATGATCAGAGGCCATCGGTTAGACCACTGCGCCACCGGGGTGGCCTTTATGTCTTCATACGACCTCTACGACGAAAGCTGACTAGCATTCAAAGTATAGGCCATCGTGTTGCATCGTCTTTAGCTATCTGTCTGCCAGTTCTTCGATGCCGCCCCGGTGGCGCAGTGGTCTAAGGCGTTGGCCTCTGATCATTCGTCCGTAAGGGGTCCGGGTTCGAATCCCGGTCAGGCATGGATGTTGTGTTTGTCTTACGGCACTGGCTCTTTCCCTTCCCTGGAACCAGTGACACTAAATTAGGGACGGGCGACTGCTTATAGCCCATTGAGTTGCTCACGGTGGTCGTTAAACCTCCAATCAAAAAAAAAAAAAAAGTTCTTCGATCTCGCGGAAGTACCAGTTATTGTCGTTCCAGGCGAAGAACTCCTTCACCCCAACTGCCACCTCCTCCTGGTTGTTGAAGTGCCGTCCGCGAAGGAAGTGAGTGGGCCATTGACAGGAACTGATGCCACATCCAGCATATAGTCCGACGGGGCAACGTCCGGACTATATGCTGGATGTGGCATCAGTTCGATCCCCTCAAATTCCTGGAGTTTTGCCAGGGGTCGTTCGTGCGGTATGAGGCCGAGCGTTGTGTTGTTGTAGGAAAGCGTGCGTTCTGTCACTAGTGCCAGGTACTTCTCTTCCAGAACGCCATACATCCGCTCCAGCTGTTCAGAGTAGAGGCTGGCGCTAATGGTCCGACCGTCTGGAACAATTTCGTAATGGATTATCCCCTCAAAATTCCACCAGACGCAGAGCATCATCTTGTGCTCGAATCGCCCACGTTTGGCAACAGGTTCAGGAAGCTGGCTCGGGCTCAACCACTGCCGTTGTGTGTTTGGATTACGGAAATAGACCTACTTTTCATCGCACGTAACAATTCTCTTGATAAAAACGTTCATCACGCGGGTTTTCCAGAAGTTTCGTGCACACTTCCATTCGGCGATTTGCTTCAGCTGGCGTCAGCTCGTGAGGGACAATGCGGCAGCTCCTGTAGACTTTGCCGGGGTTCTGAAGGTGACGAACCGCGGTGGTCTGTGATATGCCCAGCTCACCTGATAATCTAGTTGTCGGATTTGCCTCTACGGCATGGCGCACGGTCTCCGAATCTACGGTTCACAGCATACCTGACCTTGGTTGATCGTCGAGGTTTCTGTCACCTGAGCGGAATCTTTTTTTTTTTTTTTTTTTTTTTTGATTGGAGGTTTAACGACCACCGTGAGCAACTCAATGGGCTATAAGCAGTCGCCCGTCCCTAATTTAGGGTCACACAACATCCATGCCTCACCGGGATTCGAACCCGAACTCCTTTTTTTTTTTTTGATTGGAGGTTTAACGACCACCGTGAGCAACTCAATGGGCTATAAGCAGTCGCCCGTCTCTAATTTAGGGTCACTGGTTCCAGGGAAGGGAGAGAGCCAGTGCCGTAAGACAAACACAACATCCATGCCTCACCGGGATTCGAACCCGGACCCCTTACGGACGAATGATCAGAGGCCATCGCTTAGACCACTGCGCCACCGGGGAGGCGCGGAATGTCTTGAACCATCTGGTTGCGGTGCTGTGGTCCACGGAACCTCCTATCGCATGACAAATGTTTCGTGTTGCTTGAGCAGCATTATGCTCGACTTCAAACTCGTAAGCCGCCCCGGTGGCGCAGTGGTCTAAGGCGTTGGCCTCTGATCATTCGTCCGTAAGGGGTCCGGGTTCGAATCCCGGTCAGGCATGGATGTTGTGTTTGTCTTACGGCACTGGCTCTCTACCCTTCCCTGATACCAGTGACCCTAAATTAGGGACGGGCGACTGCTTATAGCCCATTGAGTTGCTCACGGTGGACGTTAAACCTCCAATCCAAAAAAAAAAAAAAAAAAAACCCGGACCCCTTACGGACGAATGATCAGAGGCCATCGCTTAGACCACTGCGCTACCGGGGCGGCGCGGAATGTCTTGAACCATCTGGTTGCGGTGCTGTGGTCCACGGAACCTCCTATCGCATGACAAATGTTTCGTGTTGCTTGAGCAGCATTATGCTAGAGTTCAAACTCGTAAAACAAAAGTTTCCTAATTAGCCAGTTGTGGCTGTTCACCTTTTAATCGTCCAAACCACAGACAGAGCGACGACATTCAATGCTGTATACAGCAAGGACTACATCCTTTTCAACTGACTGCAGTGCGCGACTTGAACTAGTTTCAACACGTGACATACCCACCGCAGCACAACTTTCGACTCACCCTCTATAGTAACTGTAAGGGCTATAAGCAGTCGCCTGTGCATAATTTGGGGCCACTGACTCCAGGGAAGGGTCCAAACTAGCGCTATTAGATAACCACATCATCCACAACTCGACAACCAACTGTTAGAATGCCGACATTGCACGATATGTAACATATTACTGAAAGTCAAAATGAACGATTAAAATGACTTTACGATTTAATGACTCGGACGACTGATCCGAAACCCACACTTCAGATCACTCGGCCATGGGGTGGCATTTATCCTTTTACAGCTTCTGTGTGGGTGTGTTAATGTCAAAGTAGAGTTCATTCCTCCTCACTAAAATAAGGCAGTCGGAGCTTTATGAAGATTACAAATGACTCACTTAAAATTTGGAGGTTTAATGCACTTGATGAAACTTTTTCCTTGTATTGGGGATCTAACGATCCTCGTGAGCAACTTAGTGGGCTACAAGCAGTCGGCCGTCCCTAATTTACGGAGACTGACTCCAGGAAATGGAGAGAGCCGGTGCCGAAAAACAAACACAACATCCATGCCTCACGGGATTCGAACCAGGACCCATCTAGGACGAATAGCAAGAAGCAATCGCTTAGACCACTGCGCCACCGAGGTGGTCTTAAACCTACTTGGTGCTATGTAGAAATGTAGTGCGTCAACAATATTTATTAGTTAGTTTTTATTTCCTTGTACACAACAAAGTAAGCTCCATGCATTTTTTTTTCCAGTGAGCCACCCATGAACCACTGAGGCTGGGAATAGTAGCCCGTGTTTTTTTTTTTTTTTTTTTTTGATTGGAGGTTTAACGACCACCGTGAGCAACTCAATGGGCTATAAGCAGTCGCCCGTCCCTAATTTAGGGTCACTGGCTCCAGAGAAGGGAGAGAGCCAGTGCCGTAAGACAAACACAACATCCATGCCTGACCGGGATTCGAACTCGGACCCCTTACGGACGAATGATCAGAGGCCAACGCCTTAGACCACTGCGCCACCGGGCGGCATAGCCCGTGTTCAATTAAGAGCCACCAGTTGTTGTGCCAGCATTTCAAAGAGCTAGGAGCCCAGCTGTATACAGTATATATGTACACATATATATATATATATACACACACACACACACACACACACACACTATACTGACAAAAGTCTCCGGACCCCCTTTAAAAGCTAATGAACGGATCCGCTGCGCTGTTAATATGCACGGTACAGCTGCAAACGTTATAAAAACAAGTCTGCAGCTGACCGCGATCATATCGCACTGTGATATTGAGTGCAATTGTCGCGGTGGGAGAGAACTCAATTTGAGAAAGGACAGATTGTTGGGTGTTATATTAGCGTGTTGTCCATAAGAGAAACCGAGAGGCCTTTAAACATATTGAAGTAAACTGTTTTGGATGTACTGAATAAGTGGAAGACACATGGCGTTCCTGAAACAGCAAAACGTATCGCCAGACCAAAAAAATCAGTGATAGAGGACGTCGAAGACTCAGGAGAGTCGTTACAGCTAATCGACGGAGTACTGCCCAAGACCTCAGTGTACAGGTGAGTAAAAATGCTGGAACCTCTTTATGTACACGTACCATTCGCAGAGAACTTCACTCCATGGGTTACTGCGGTTGTGCGGCTGCTCACAAGCCTTTCATCTTCACTCGGAATGCTACTCGTGGTTTAGCATGGTGTAAATAACATTTATCGTGGACCGTAGATCAATGGAAACAGGTCCTATGGACTGATGAATCCAGATACACGATTCATCAGTCTGATGGCTGTGTTTGGGTATGGCAGCAGCATGGGGAACGCTATTTACCACAGTGTACTTACTATTCCTACGGTCAAGTTTGGAGCTGGCAGTGTGCTCGTGTAGGGGTGCTTTTCGTGGTATAGTCCCAGCCTATTGGTTATCGTGAACAACCCTGTTAACCAGCACGTCTACCTCGATATTCTGGACAATTATGCCCTCTCAACTCTGTGATAATACTATGGAATGGAGCCTTGTTGGTACAAGCAGGATAATGCACCGAGCCATAAAGCAAAAGCTGTTACGGCGAGGTTTGGCGATAATTCCGTATCGTGTGTGGACTGGCCAGCATAGAGCCCTGATCTTAATCCCATAGAGCACCCATCGGGTGAATTAGAGTGCCGCATAAGAAGTTTGGAACCAAGGCCTACTACTAAGCAACAGTTAGCGGCAGCATTATGTACTGACTGGAAGCGCATACCTATCGCTGTGTTCCAAAACCTTGTCGAAAGCATGTTTCAAAATGTCAGTGCATGCATTAAGGACAAAGGTGGACCAATACGGTACTAGTGTATGTCAATATATGCTATGTTGTGCTTCTGTTCTAGGTGTTCAGTGACTTTTGTCAGTGTGTGTGTGTTTCGAAATCATCTGGGGGGGTTAAACTCCCATTATACATGGCTTTTATAGTTGTGTTTCTCTTCTGTGTCTGGTGACTTTTGTCAATATATATGTGTGTGTTTCAAAATCATCTGGGGGTGGGGTGGGGTGGGGTGGGGTTTGACCATAACTCATTACACTGGCCAAGCGCGTTGGTGAGTGTGGGATAGCATTTCCTCTAATCCCGGTGTAGTTATACCGCTGCGCCTCGGTCGTCAGAGCCTCTTTAGTGGGAACAGGATGCACCACGAGAAGGCAGGGTTGACATTTGTCAAGGAGAGGCTATGTAATGTTACGCATCACCTGACCTATCTTCGATTATGGCACTGAGAATAGAAGATGGCTCTGTAACAAGAAATAGAGGTGCAATTTTGACTTGAGTGAAAGATTTCTACACAAATTTATATGAAAGAGATGATATTCCAGTCGTTAAGAAAGGTGCCAGTACCAAAGTTCCTCCTGTCCTCCCGGCAGAAGTTGTGTTTCCATCTGAACTAACTTGAATAAGCAATGCATACAGATCATCTGTCAAGGAAAATGAATACAACCACAGTTACCAATCTTAATATCAAACCCCTCTCATAGTAATGAGAAAGTTCAAAATTTCTGCCGTCCCTGTAGCCGAGTAGTCAGAGGCGTAGGTTTCTGACTAGTCATCCGAGGTGGGACCCAGTTTGAGTCAAAGATAACGCATGGGTGGTATAGTTGGTGTCATTACTTTTGCGGCCGGTGTGGAAAACGTAGCTCTTGCGGCCGTTTGTAATTTGGCTCCCCCTTTGGAGATAAAACAAAAGCTGCTCCTTTGAGACTTCCTAGGAGTGTCCGCATTCGTTTTGTGTTGTTTGTTCCCCCACCACTGATTGCCCGGCATTCATTAACAATTTCTTTTTGAGTGTGCATCGTTTCGGATCTTTATCAATGGAATCTTTTGAAGTCATTGAGACAACAAAAAAAAAAAAAAAAAAAACCAACGTGTGCTTTACATGAAGCCTAAAATTTCAGAACGATGATCTTGAATTCCGGATTTTTCAGTGCACAACATCGAAGCTACAAGGCGTTAAGTGCAGATGATATCGAACTTAAAAGTTTTATCCCATATCATTTCTAAACATCGGACTGAAAAATTATTTCTTCCTTGCGATACTATTTAACATAACAAAGGCAACTTGGGGTATAATTTCTTCAGTCTACCGAAGAGAGGACGTAAAAGTAAATTGCAATTTCCACGATATCTGTTTTTAAATGGACGATTTAAAAAGTCTTTTTGCAGCGGCTGGAGCTTTTGGTGGGATTTCTGCAGCGGCTGGAGCTTTTGGTGAATTTCTGATTTTTGGTAAAGAAAAAATTTTGTCACTAAAGGGCATAAGTGTATATTTCTGTTTCTGATGTATTTGCAGAAATATTTGAGCTTCTGAAAACTCTGTTGAAAAATTTCTTTTGTGGCCAGATACCTCTCACTACGAGAAAACTTTCCAAAATATCTTCTGCTTAAAATTATATGTAGTTTTTCCAGTATGGGCGTAGATATATATCTTATTTTTGTTAATATCTCTGCTTTTAACAGTCCGATTTGAAAAATTCTGTCTTTATCGGAGAGCATTTTTAGTGCGAAACGTTTTGCTTATACTTTGAAATTTTTCTTACGGTAAAAGTTTGCCACCAGAGTGCATATGTTCACGTTTCTGTTCTCAGCATGTTTACAGCAATATCTGCTAGTCTAAAAAGCGGATTGAAAAAAGCATTTTTCAGTCAGATGCTACTAATTACGAAAAATTGTTGTGTGCATTTACTTCCCGAAATAATGCACAGTTTTCCCGCTAGGAACGTAAATGCTAGTCTTTTTCTTGCTATCTCTGCTTCCAGGTGACTTATTTAAAAAAAAATCTTTCCTCAGCGTATACCTCTTCTTATAACCGTTCGACGTGAAAATCCCTTTGTTTCCGATATCTTCCTTCATCTACGGAAAATCTTTTGTGCACAGTTTATCAATGATTTTAAATATTTTATTTATGTCGGAAGTATTCAAAAGACATGCTCATTACAACCGAAAATTCTGTTTCATCTTTCTTGTCTTTTGTCTCAATGACTTCAAAAGATCCGAAACGATGCACACTCTAAAAGAAATTGTAAATGAATGCCGGGTAATCAGTGGTGGGGAAACAAACACCACAGAAGAAATGCGGACACTCCTAGGAAGTCTGAAAGTCACAAAGAGGCCTTGTTTTTCTCAAAAGGGGGAGGGGGAAGCCGAAATACGAACAGCTGCAAAAGCTACATTTTCCGCACCGGCCGCAAAGGCGACCACTTCGGTACAGGTGTGCCACGACACTGCCCCACACCCCTCCTTCACAGAACAGAATTAGTGGGCCTAAATTAGGGACAGGTGACTGCTTACAGCCCCTTAAATTGCCCATGGTGGCCTCCCCCCTACCCCTCCAAAAAAATTATTCACTGCATAGAAAAAGACACCAAATGCTTAAAAAGACACTAATAAGAAATTCATTATTTTATTATTAATATTCAGCAGTAGACAATAAAAAATCTCAAGACAATTTGGCAAAGTGCGGCACAATTATCTGATAATTTCAAGGCTTAAAAGAAAGTCTTGATTCACAGCTGTGGGTAAAGCAAATTGGAGTTGCATTTAAATGAAATCATACAAAAACTCATGATGTACTATTTGCACATTTCCCCCCCCCCCTTTTTTCCTGGTCTTCATTTACCAAAGGTAAAACCAAAATAAATACTTTCCACAGAAAAAGTTGCTGCGGCAGTGATGCGATTTACAGTGTGATTTCAAACAGCTTTAATTACAAAGTAAAAATAACCATAGGAAATATATTCTCTCAGAAGCGAAATCAATATCACCAAAAATATCCAGACATTTTTCACTTACACTTTTAAATCATACAATTCACAAAAATATTCCAATTTAACATAACAGATCTTTATACAACATGTTTATTACAGTAAATATATACTCATATTTTGGCACTTACACAGAATACTTATAAGAATGCATAAAAAAAAAAATAATTCACACACCCCATAAGAATCAGCTTTGCTTCCTTAATTTTTCAAAGCTCAGTTCTCTGTTACAGAACTGATTGGTTTATGATAACATAATATATTTATTAGCCAAATTTACAGGGATTTTATATATATCAGTGCTATTTACTTTCTACAAATGTTCCAACATAATAACTTGGACAGGGTTCTGAAAAAGGATGGCCAACTTTTTACACTGGTTAAAGCACTATGTTCCTTTTAAATAGATAGGTACTGTGCACACACTTACAAACTTTTAGATTAAAGCACAGCTGATTCATATTTCATTGAGGTATATTTTTCATTATGAATGACAGCCTGAAAAATTCCACTGAATATTAAAAACATACACGTTAAAACTCAATTTTTTATGAGTCAAAATAATTTAATGTAATTGCTTTCATAATGATTTGATATTTTTTGTAATCAATTTTGTTTAGCAAGAAATCATGGAGTATTAGATACACGAAATTTTAGATATGAACTTGAAAAGTGTGTACCTCATTCACATACAAGTATCTGAAACTGCTGTTAAAAGAGAAATATTCAACAAATAACAATTGCAACAAGAACTCTTTTCTGCAAGGAAGGATCAGTCTTCTGTTCTTGCAAAATACTTTTTCACTGTTCAAATGCTATTATGGTAGCTATTTTTAGTTTAACATGAGTTCCATTGATACATGATCAAAGGTAACAATGTCACCCTATTAATGATGATTTCATAGATATCATTCCTCTGAGAAGTTTTTAAACCAGCAAAAATGCCGTAGTATTGACATCTTCTTCTAGTTTTACTCTATTTCTTTTGTAAAAAAGAATTTATTATTTGAAAAAAAAAAAAAAAAAAACTGCTCCACAAAGCCATCTCCAACCATATCCTATCGTACACAAATCAATCCTTTTCAGAAAGAGATACCAGTTTTTTGCCTCAGAATGAATATTCTATATCAAACAGGTTCATTTTTTAAATAATGTTTTCACCATATCATGTTTTAATTTTCTCTGTACTCTTTGATAATAAAAAACTAATATGTAAGGTTAATATGTGATTGATAAAACAATATCTTTGTATGTGTAAATGGTTCCGCAGAAAACTTAAAACAGTGTATTATCCTCCAGCAAGAATCATACTTGCATCTCCATATGTTTATAAAACATAAAATAGATTTTTCAGTTTTCTGGGAAGTACTTTACAGTGATCACAGTTGCTCAAAGTACAGTTGCTTGTCAGATATATGAGAACTACAATGTATTACCATGAATTTCAAAATTAATTTCTACGACATTTTTTGCAAAATAATCGGCCAGTCAGTGTGTAATGAAGGAGCAGTTACAAGACTTTTCTAAGAACCATCCTAGAAGCCATGGACAGCTCCCCAAAACCCTGGAAAAGCAAATTGTAGTCAAAAGCAGTGGAAATACAATTTTAAAAAATGAACAATTAGAATTAAAAAAAAAACCACTATAGTACATAAAACAAACCTATTTATCACAGTTGAAAGGGGAAAAGACACCTTTCACCATGGAATGAATTGTAAACATCAAGATACACTTCATTTCCAAGCTAAATAATATTTTGACACATAGTTTTATATATACAGTCAAACCCATTTATATTGAACAGAGATACATCAAATTATTCACTTTATCAAACTTCAGAAAGTCATGAAAATCACATTAAAAAATTTAGGAAGGAGAAAGTTTATATAGAACAAAATATGCAGTCATAATGTATATATTGAATATTTGATGTCCTCAATCCTGCTAAACACTGACAAAATTAGGTCTTCAACTGTAGATACTGACAAAATCAGGTCTTCACCTAAGATTACAAAACAGTGCTGCTGGAGCTCATCCTAGGCCAAGAAGAAATAATATTAAATATATAACTTCCAAATAAATGGCAAGCATGAAGTTAATCCTATTCATGGCCAGAAAAACCCCAAAGGGAATGTTCTGTTTTTGAAAATGCCTTCCCTGGGACACTGAGCAGTTCAGCACTTAATGTTGCACCAGTATTGTTCAGCTCTTGATGCTACTGGACAAAGTTTGCTTAGTAAAATTCAAGAAGTAGAAATCATTATGCTAATACAAGCATCAGATATAAAAAGCAGACAGACCTAACAGATTTATTTGTGCATAAAAGAATAAAATGTTTAGTGCGGTGTGTGTGTGTTTTTGTTTTTTGTTTTTTTCTAATTTAATTCACCTTAAGTCTTTCTTTAATGTGAAATTAGGTGTACATTAATTTGCATTTTTACAGCACTTAAAATAGCTGAAAATAAATAAGGCTCAATATTTTGATAATGTTGGAACCATATACTGTGAAATAACTACTGTTCTCTAAATTAATGCAAAATGTTTCTATTGTGTGCTATATATCTAACTATTCTATATGAATCAAACAATTATGACAGTCCCCTTCAATTCGACATAAACAGGTTCAACTGTATTACATTTTAAGTATGATACTTTGCAGTAGTTTATAATATTATCACACAGTATGCAATGTGTAATGGCTTATTACTTTTCACCAAAAGTCTTCTTAATTTAACCATACGTAGAGATATACCAAAATTACATGTTACAATTAGAAATTATTTTCCTATATGTACTGGAGGTATTACAGCTTGTTATATACTAGTAATGCAAAATTCTGAAATAATACAAATTGCAAAGGCCAACAAGTAAAGGGAAAAACTAATAATTGAAATAACAATTTTTGTTTTTTCAACACATGATTTATTTTGAAATGAGGAACTTGTATCAAATGGCAGTTTTCAAACTCCATATGTTTCCATACACTCCTGTTCCAATATATGTGCTCATTTACAACTATCAGACATGACATATCACACTTAGTGCTCATTTACAACCATCATACATGACATATCACAATGTAAGAAACTCAACATGTACTTTGGCAAAATTTAAAAAATTTATAATTTTAGTAATTCCATAAAACAACATCATTTGCCCAAAGTGTTGAAATTTCATTTTCTCACAATTTTGTCATTAGGTTTCTAGCTGACTGTACTACTGGTGCTCTTCTGTGTCTTTGGTGAAAACTGTTCTGCCTGTATTGGTAGACAAAGTTGCTCATAGAAACACAAGATTTGAGCCATACAATTTTTTGATGGTGTCTTCCTGTAACATTGCCTGACTCCAGGGTATTGAAGGATAATGAAGGCCAATGCTAAAGAGTCAATGACATTTTATTAGATAAGTAGTTTTTAATATTTTAAATACATTACACCATCTATATATTATAACACAAGACTCAAGTCTAAAATCTATATAAACAGTATTTCAAATATCTATTTTTAGCCATATTACTTTTAGCTTTCAATAAAGAGTGAGGACATATGCATTAAGAAGATCCTAAACACCAGAGTCACACAAAGTTAACCAATGACATGGTTAAAAAACAGTTTGGTTCAAATCTTGTTTTTCTTAGATAACAAATGCCCTAATCAATTTACACAGGTGGTGAAAACATTACCAAAAACATAGAAAAATAAGAGTAGAGTCAACCAGAGAAAGAGTAGAGTTAAGGAGTGCTTTTATAAGTTTAACTGATTAATACAGATACATCAGTGTTGGCAATGGAGAATGAAATCTCAACACTTTCAGTAACAGGAATAACTTGCCACACTGAACTATTTTCAATTTTTTGAGACTTTAAAGACATTTTTAGCAGCATCAGTATCAACAGCAGTAATACACATCATCATCTGCTACATATGTTTTTGAATATGTTGCATGGATGCAAGTATGTATAGAGTCTTTTTCTACATTAGCATTCAACTGTGAAGGTTGATCACTGGTTAATTTACAGTGCACTGTGTAAAAAAAATCATAAATACACAGAAACATTCCTGCTATTTCTTGATTATCTGCTATTGAATGAGAGTTGCAGCACAAAAAAATCTATTACATAATTAATTTGCACCATAAAAGAATGTTAGGTGGTATTTCGAGATGTTCATTACAGCATTAAACATATAAGTAAAAGCTAACAAGCACATTTTGCTGTAAAGAAATTATAAATACACATCAGGTATTGCAAAGCAGAAAATAATATTTTCTGAATTAAAAATTTATGGCACTTCCATTTGCCTTAGTTAGTGAATAAATTCTGTCTGGCATTGCTGTTACCAAGTTTTGAAACAAACAAACATTGATTTTGTTGCAACAGCAATATATTGCAACTTGCAATTCTTTTGATGAAGAATACCAGACATTTTCTATCGGGTTTAAGTCTAGGATTAGAGATGGCCAGTCCATTTACATCTGTTTTTTTCATTTGTATACCACTGTTTCATGGAATCAGAAGCATAGCCAGGTGCATTATCTTATTGGAAAATCCAACTGTTTCCAACAAGTAGGGGTCCAAATGAAATTAAATCTTCATATAACATAGCTTTGGAACTCCTGGATGCCATACAATGATCGATAATGGCAACGTCCGATATCTCCTACTATTGTCATGCAAAAAAATCTTTGGGCTTCTTTAGTAAATCATGCTAGTAACTTTTATTTCCATTGGGACTATATAAATAAAAAAATTCTCACCTGAGAACACAACATTTTCCCATTTTTTAGACCATGTCATTACATTTTTGGCCCAGTCTAATCTCCTGTGTTTATGTTCACCAGTGAGTAAAGGCTTTGCTTTCATTTTATTGTACACACCATTTTTGTTTTGTTTTAGAGTTTTTGTGACTGCCATAGGCACTTTTTTAGGCAAAGATCGAGCAATTTGTCTAGTACACTTATTATCTACAGTTGCTAAATGAAAAAAAACAAGTCGTTTACCTCTTGCTCTCATTTATGGCTTCCACCTTGTCCTTTTTTATTTTACTAGGTTTATCCTTATTCCTTGCAACATTTAGCCCAACTTCTAAAGATCTTATTAACTTGGCAATTTCTCTACGAGATGTTTTGGCCAAGATAAAATAATACTTTTCTGATCTCTTTCTCACATAACTTAGTACCTTACAGCATGTTAACACAGAGTGTAGTAGAAGGCTGTTGAGTCATGTCGTTCTTTAACACTATTTGCTGAATTGTATTTATACAATTCAGCAAATAGTATAATGTATATATAAATGTGCAAAAGTATAATGTTACTGTAAAATAAATTTATTTGTTTTACAGAAACTCAGGACTGAATTTTCTATTTTTTAAAATTAAGTTGATATTTTTTATTTTTATTTGCTTTCAGTTATTGAACATTTGTTTCCTAATTAAAACAAAGAAAGCCTGCACTGTTTTTGTTAGTCCTACTAATGACCTTTCTATTCGCCAATCAAAAAAGTAATTGTATTTATAATTTCTTTACACAGTGTAATTGAAATCCCATGCACTTTTTTTTCCAAAGAAAAACTAAAAAGAAAAGAAAATCAAAACTTTTTGCCACCAACAAATACATGACAAGTTGAACTCTCACACTTGTTTGTAACATCCAATTGATAAGTGAACAAATTCAAACGCTTAGGCAATTTACTAAGCCTCAGTGGTGTGACGCATTTAGAAAACAAAATATTTTGATTTTTACAAGCCAGTGGAACTGGTATTGGCATTAAATCAAAATCGTGTAAAAGAGATGCAATCAGAAAGAAATGTGAAAAGCATAACAGATAACAAAAACTAATAGGAAGAGCACATGGCGAGGACGTACATCAACAGATGGCCTACGGTCATCCTAGACTACAAACCCACTGGGAGGAGATGATATAGATGATCAAGGAGGTGTTGACAAGACGATCTTGAGATTGAGGCAGATCATAACCTAATCCTTAAAAAGTGAAGCAGCAGAAGAATGAATATAATTTCCCAATTTAGCTCCACTGTTGGTGTTGAAACAGAATCATATGTTATTCATAGATATCATCAGTAATGCCATCTAACCATAGAAAAATTTATCAGTGGCTGTGATTTGATACTACAAATGGATGAGAAGTAAAAGCAAACAAATTAACCATGTGGAAAGGATATGCATATATGGGCTTAGCCATTGGGGCTGTTGATACATACCATGATGATATAGAGACACCAGTGTTTTCCCCTTTACAGTGTTCTTTAAAACAAAAACAGTAGTTTCCACTACAAAGATAAAAGCTGTATGAGTGGAGCTATGTCTATTTGAATGTGGCCTAACAACACAGAATTTGCACAACTACAATTATTTCTAGTGAAATACTAAACTGGTGTGATATGCTAAGAACCATAACTAATTTCTCTCTAAAAATATATGGCTTTATTATCAGCCTACTCTACAAAGCATTAATAAAATTCACTGTGCATTGGAATTTTAAACTTTCCCACCCAGTACATTTTATTTAGTTTTTCAGGGAGTCCACATTTTTTTCACAAACACACACAAAATTAATGTTTATGTTTCAAACAGGTATGTGTGCATGTGCACACAAAGAAACACACACACACGCTCATGTTAAAAGCAATTCAAAATGGCTTACTCTATATGGAAAGAAGAGTTAATTATATAAGCTATCTGACAATTCAAAATGGCTTTTCAAACCAAAAAAACATTTGTATACTTTGATGCAATGGCCATAAGGGATGTTAAGTGGCCAGCTATGGTGCAAAAATGTAGTTTTTTTTTTTTTTGTTTTTTTGTTGTTGTTGTTTTGAGCAAGTTAAAATAATGTTTTCAAATAGCAAGTGAAATAATAACAAAATAAAGTAAATACTTATTCAGTATTTTATTTTAATCATTATATGTAATCTAACCCTGCTGCTCTTTGAAGATGGTCACGTAGGGAAAGTATTATAATATTACAGCATTTTAGGTAGTATTTTTCCAGATGAGTATGCACAAAGTATTTTCTTCTACTCTGGTAGAAGAAAGTCAATTAGACCATAGCTACTGTAAATAATTTCCATACTTTCTGCAGGAAGTTATATACAAACATTCATTGCACAAAGCATTTCCAGATGCTGTTAATACCCTCCAACAGTACTAATTAATAGTAAGTCAATACCCACCGATGTTGCACACCAGCTTTTGTTTCCTGTCAACAGGAATTCCAAATATTTGGAGGCTATTAAAAGTTCTGAATTAAGCTTCCGGTTTCAATGGCAAATAAAAGATCCTTTTAGATGATGTGAAGAGGGTTATTTAAGAAACAAAAGTGGAGCGATGACTCAAAGGTTTGATTTTTCTTTCAGCACACTGAAATGTTACTCTTAATGCAGAGTAATTTTAATCATAATGCTAAAAGGAAAAATGATGTTACAGTAATGTTAGTCAAATGTTACTCTTAATGCGTTTATACACTTCATATTGTTTCATTTACTGTGGTGTCAAATTGAAGTGTTGAATGCTCACTTGAAACCCTCAAAACAGGCAAGAATTATTTATTATCAAAAGCAATGGAAAAGTGGATCATGACTTGATCAGTAATGAATTTTGAAGCAAATATGACAAAATACTTTTGTCTATGTAGATGTCATAAATAAATTTGCAGAACTAAAAGTGCACAAAAAGAGGTTGTGCTTGTGAAAGTAACCAAGTGTTTCTTTTCAAAATAATGTAAATACAGTACAGTACAATAATTTTGAACTGACATATATTTGATATTTAAAAAAATTGCTTTGCCTTTTCAGCTAGGTAAAGCTTTTTTGTACTTAAGATGTCATTTGAATTCACCTTCGGGTGCACATAACATTAAACTGCCTGTGCTTGTGTGCCATGGAACACAGTATATGATTACTGTTTGAGTGTTCAGAAGGAAGTACCAGAAAAACAGACCAAATGAGATACCACTCCTGAATGGCTTACAAAATTTAGAGCATTTGAAACAGTAAAATTTAAAGTATATGTTGAATGTATTCCCCTGATCTAAGTCTCCCCTGATTACTTTGTTTGAAGTTATGTGAAAGATTAAAGTTCTGTTCCATCAATGCTATCCACTACTGAAAATCTACTGATAATCTAAAAACTGATATGTGAAACTGTACAGAACATAAAGTGTGATATGCTGTACAGTGTATGGAGAGAAGCATACTGTGTGTTGATTTCTGCCAATCAACAGATGGGCTAACATACAACACTTCGTTAGTTAGAAGTTAAAAAAATTAACACTTTTCAGTTTTTCTCTTTTGTGGTAAAATCTGCTCATATTAGTTGCATTTGTAACTTTCTAATAAAAATTCTTTAAGACCTGGAAAATCCTTCTGAATTATCCTGTACATAATTAAAAGAAATCTCTTATTTCACTTTATTTGTTGATATCATTATTATTTTCACAAGTATAAGGACTGCAAATTATGATGCATAAGCTGGAAGAAATAAAGCAGTAGAATTAAAGATAAACCTACAGGAAGAAAAAAGACATTTTCACATGAACAAGATACCTACAACTCCATAATATGAAATTGGAATGGCAAATGTCAGGGTCTACCATGGCTACGAAATACCAACTGACGTTACCATGAAGGAAGAAATTAATAGTGATACAACATCTGGCTAGAATACATTTTGGATAAAACAATATCATTTTCAATAAAAAAACTATCATTGAAGTTCTTTAAAAGGCAAGTATTTTATTCTCTTTTCTACTGAAAGACAAAAATAAACGCATTTTATGAAAAGACACAAACATTTTTTTGAAGTACATCAAATGATTTGAAAAAATAAAAATTAGGTACTGTATGTTTTAACTTCAACAGTGCTTTAAAGACATTTGTTTTTTCATGGCTCTCCATCTGAACTTCAAAAAAAATTTAAAGATATAAAACCCATTTTTAAATCACAATTTCTGCAAGAATTCGCCATTCTAAATTTATTATCAAGAGGTAAGAACTGGATAAACAGAACCAACTGGATATGATGAGAAAAAGATAGCATGGCTTAGAATTTGCATTAGATTCAAATATAGAGCAAACATATATACGTATATGTAGGTTGTTCAGAAAATAATTACTCACCTGACATCCAGCTCATATCTGGCACTGAGTGATTTTCACCTCTTTCCAAAACTGAAAGAACAACTCCAAGCAAACTGCAGTGCATCAAATGATGAAGTGCAAGCAGCCATAAGACAACAGCTATGTGATCAAAACAAGAAATTCTTGGTAGTAGGTTTAAAAATAACATGTTCACTGATGGAAGAATTGTGTTGATATCCATGAGCACTGTGTAATCTATATCCATGCACTGCTAGAACTAATTGAAAGAGCGCATGAATATGAACTCCCAGTATGTATGACCTTCAATGATTATGAAAATTCATTTGATTCTGTGAAACAATCAGCAGTTATATTGTCTTTGAAACCCTGAGGTACTAGAGATGCATATATTAATATCATTAATAGCATATATGAAAATGCAAGTGCAGAAGTTCGACTGTTTGAGGAAACAGCATTTATAAATACAGGCAGTTCCCGGGTTATGAACGTCCGACTTGCAAACCAACCTTGTAAAGCCTATTATATTAAAAATTCGAGTAATGCAGACAATAGGTAGTAATAACAAATGGCACTACTTTGGAATGCACATTAAAACACCGTACATGTACAGCGGCTGGGACCAAGGTAGGACAAAGGCTTAATTTTTTTCAGTCGGACCACACTGCTGTTAACAGTGTCTTGTGTGTGTTACTGTATTTGGCTTTAATTTTTTTTTTTCCCTTGTAACTAGAACAACAAAGTGTAAATATGATGCATGTGATGGTGATGCATCAAAGCAAAGGGAAACGATCACGACTGAAACTAAAGTAGGCAATCAGAAAAAGGTGAAATGCCAACAAACATTGAAAAGCATTAGGCTACAATGAGTCAACAATCGGGACAATTTAAAAAAAATTATTACTGTATTATTATGTTAAAGATGTTTTAATTTATCTGGAAGTGTTTCCTTACTGTTTTTGTGCATAGAAAGGTACACTATATGGCATATACTACGACAAACATTTCACTAACTGATGTTAGATACCAACCATACCTAACTGTTCTACAAATTCGACTTAAAGACAGACTTAGGAATGGAACTTGTTCGTAATTTCATGACTGCTGTAGTGCAAAGGGAGTGAAACAAGGTGGCACCATATCTCCCAAGCTTTTCAATGCCACATTGCAGAATGCCTTTCTATCACTGAACTGGGAAGACAAGGGGATAAAGGTTAATGGAGATTGTTTAATCCACTTTTGTTTTGCTGACAACATTGTCATTTTGGCAAGTACTATGCAAGAGCTTCAGTACATGAGCTTAGAACTAGCTCATGGCCCTGGAAAATGACATGAGTGGATGACATCATGATTAAAACAAAAACCCTGAAATGGCAATGGCTTGTGCATATTGGTAAAGGAAATGACCACCATTTGAAAACTGAAAAATTAAACTGGATACCAAGGGACAGAAAAACACCCAGAAGATGACCGTGTGAGAGATAGGCAGGTGAAATTCAAAAGCATGCCAGAGTGACATGGAGGATACTGGTTCAAGACAGAAAGTTGTGGAAGAACATTAGAATAATTCTTGATGTCCACATATCATGCATAAGTTACGTTAAAAATTATAAGTGGTGGGACATTTCAGTAGTGGCTTCTACCTTCATCAGAAGTCACTACCTTTTTCCTTAGCATAGCTTTTGCTATGAAAAGTATTCTTCATAGCAAAAGCTATGCTAAGGAAAAAGAACTTTTCAAATACGTCTCCCACAAGCAGAGATAGCAAGAAAAACGTTTTTACCTTCACAACCCCTAGGGGGAAAGTTGTACATTATTTGAAGAGGGTCTTCTTATTGTAGCAAAAATCTTATTCACTCTCCATCTTTATATCATAACAAATGGCATACAGTAAAAAAAGAAATTTCTCAATAGGGTTTTTAGAGGCAGAGATAGGCTGTAAATGGAAGTACACAAACACCACCTAGTGGCAGAATTGTGAACCACAAACCTCCTCAAATACAAACCTGAAGTGTTCTATAAGGTAAATGGAATCTAATGTTGAACAAATTTTTTAAACAGGCCATTTACAAGTACAGATATTGAGAAAAATAGATTAAATATTTACGTCCCTAGTGGTGAAATTGTGCATTATTTTGGGAAGAAAATACACACAAGGAGTTTTCATAGTTAGTAGTATCTAATCGAAAGAGAATATTTTTCAATCGGGTTTTTAATCCTGCAGATACTGCTGTAAACAGAAACTTACACCCTCTAGTGGTGTGCTTGTGCACTAAGAAATGTGTGAAATCATATGAGAAACATTTTGTACTGAAAATGTTCTCCAACAAAGAATGAATTTTTCAAATCGGACTCCTAGAAACGGAGATATGGACAAAAATAAGATATACAGTGGGAAAAGTATGCACTATTTTAAGCAGGAGGTATTCTCAAAAAGTTTTCCGAGGTGAGCAGTATTGGTCCACAGAGGAATTTTTTCAATCGAGTTCCCAGCTCAGATTTTGTTTCAAATACATCACAAGCAAAAATAAACGATTATGCCCCCTGGTGTCCAAACCATTCTTTACCAAGAAATGAGAAATTATATGCAAAACATTTCCCCTCAAGAGCTGTATCCAACACAGGAAGAATTTTTCAAATTGGACTTTTAGAAGCAAAGATATTGGGAAAATTGTGATTTACCTTTACGCCTCCAAGTGGAAAATTTATGCATTATTTGAAAAAGGGACTGTAACTAAAATAGTCTTCGATATAAATGTCATTGAAAGGAAAAAGAACTTTTTTAATTGGATGTTTAGAAACAAATATAAGAAAGAAAATGCATTTTAAATTCGATACAATCTCCATTTCCACCCTTTAGCGGCAAAGTTGTGCGTTGGAAATAAACCAGAACACATGGATCATCATTCTCACATTTTAAGCTGCAAAAAGAATTTTACAAATTGAACAAATAACTGCAGAGATATGGTCTCCCCAGTCGGACAAAGTGATAACATAAGCACAACGCAAAAGATGCTAATAACGCAGCTTCAGTCCTCCTAACAGACAAGAAAACCAACAGCCCCCACCCCCGCATTTTTGCAAGGGATGCGGAGGGAAATTTGTCAGACATAAGTTATGTCAACAGAAAAATCCTCAACTACAAATACATCGCGCAGGGACAAAGAGGCAGAAATGAATAAAATTCCAGGACATGTAACAGAATTTTAGGATATTTCGAGGACTTTTCCAGGACACAATGGAATTCCAAGACTTTTCCAAGATTTCCAGGATGCGTACGAACCATGGATATAAAAATAACACCAGGATCAGTGTTGGAGAAAGATGGGCATATGAAATGAGAAGTGAGTAACAGATTTCAGGCATAGTGGGACAACTGGAGGCAAATATAAAATGTACTCTGCAATAGAAAGCTATGAATAAGGCTAGAAAACAAAATTTTCAAAACTGTAGCAAAACCAGGAGGGCTGCACAATACTGAGACTTAGCCAATGGTTAGATGAATATACAGTAGTGGCCAAAATTTTGGAAACCTATTGGAAAAAGTGTATTTTTGAAGATTGATGGCTCATAACACCGCCTTTTTTTAAAGGAATACCATAAAAAAATTTATATCAATGGAAAGATAATTTCATCAAGAATGTAATGCAATAAGGTTCGTTCAATTATCTGTATTCTATGAAAAGTTATAGCCAAATAACCAGAAAAAGGAAGCACAACTTGCTTAGGTTGATATGAAGTAGCTTTTCTTCATTTGAATGTAGCCAATGAGCATTAGTGTTTAGAGAGCCAATCAGGTGTCATCTTGTTTTGGCAATGAGCCAATCGGGTCACGGTAGGATTCAGCTGTTGATGTCATGTATTGGAGCTGAGAGGAGGACATTTGTCAGTGTGTTAATGTGATTGCTATCAAGGTTTTGTTTTGTTTTTTTGTGTGTGTGTGTGTGTGTGTGTTCTTTCATTTAGTGAGCTTGTAAAACGTAATCAAATTAAAGAAATGGCGCAAAGAGTTGACTGGTCACCCAGAAAGCGATGTAAGATAGTACTATTAAGTGAACAAGGCTTCAGTTATGAAGAAATTGGAAGAAAAATTGGTGGAAATGTAACCTAAGGTGGCATTTCTAAATTTTTGAAGAGGTATAAGGAGACTCAGTCACTACAAAACCAGACTGGTAAAGGCAGGAAAAGGTGCACAACAGCAAGTGATTATAGAAGAATTAAGAGGCTGTACCTAGGTGACAGAAGAAAATCATCTGGTTGTATACAAGGTGAAATAGCGCAATGCAATGTGAAGTTGAGTGCAAGGACCGTTTGGCGCAGACTGCAGGAATTTAGTCTAAAAGCTAGAATTCCACGAAAGAAGCCATTTTTATCTCTCAAACAAAGGTTGAAAAGATTAAACTGGGCTGAAACCCATGTTAACTGGACAGCGGAACAATGGGGCAGTGTTATTTGGAGTGATGAGACCAAAATCTCCCTGTTTGGTAGGGATGGCATAAAATGCGTAAGGAGAAGAATCGGAGAAGATTTGCATCCTGATTGCATTACATGTACCGTGAAACACCCAGTTAGTGTTATGATGTGGGGTTGTATGGCATCAAAAGGTGTGGGCAGAATTTGCGTAATTAATGGGAATATAAATGGCCAAAATAAAATACATTAATGAAATTACATATAATTTATGACTACAAAACTTGTGGTTTTGAGATAAAATAAAAATGCCAACGTTTACCATAATCAAAGGTTTATTATATATCGACTATAGTTTCGCAGAGCTATTGGCTCGGCATCATCAGGATGAATGAATGAAATACTTGAGCCCAAACTGAATGTGATATTTTCCAAGATAATGAAGCATTTATACTTCAACAGGATTCAGCTCCATGTCATGTTGCTGCTGTGTGCAAAAAGTGGTTTCAAGATAATCATATTCCACTGCTGGAATGGCCTGGGAATAGCCCAGACCTTAAACCCATTGAAAATCTATGGAGCCGACTAAAGAAACTTGTTAGTCAGAAGCAACGCAACAATAAAACCCAATTAATAGAAGCAATAATTCAATCTTGGTTTCACATTATAACAGCTGCAGAACTAAAAAACTTGGTTCACTCCATGGGAAGGCGTTGTAAGGCCGTAATTAACGCTAAAGGTTACCCAACTAAGTATTAACTGACATGGTGAGAATTTTTGTATATCTCGTTTTTTCTATGTGTTTCACTTTTCTTCTTTATAACTGCCGTTCTAATAAAAAAATCCTGCATAAAATTTATTGCATTACATTCTTGATGAAATTATCTTTCCATTGTTATATAATTTTATGGTATTACTCCAAAAAAAAAAGTGGTGTTATGAGCCATTAAATCTCAAAAATACACTTTTTCCAAAGGTTTGGCCACAATTTTGGCCACTACTGTAGGTAAATACTGCAGAAATAGATTTGATTTGCTCTAAAATTTGAGATGATAACATGCAAACATAAAGATTAAGAGGCTGTCCAAAATCCCAAAAGAGATTCTCAAACTTTATTAAATATTCACGGTCCAAGAATATAATCAAAACAAAGTTTTATATACTGATTATATTCCTGGACTGTGGTGCTAGTTAAGAGCCAAATGGTACTATCAGATGCTTGGTATATTGCATCATGCAATTTGGTGCAAAAGGTATGAACTGATGAGCTGTTGCACGACAATGTGTGACCACACGTGGTACGCAGCGGTGTCAAGCTTGTTTTGGCAATATAGCTGGGATGCCTGCAGCCCTGACCCTGCTTCTAACCTTTAGTTTCCAGCAAGACATGCTGCAACAGTGGCTGCACCAGCAGGACCTCAATTCTTCTCTCTATATAAAAAAATTAAATTGCAAAGCCATATGGTTAGCATAACTCACCGTGCTAGCTAATCAGATTGGTTCAAGAGCAATTTACTGTTATGTCTTTTAATCAATGCATCCTTCCAATTCTTCCTTATGAATCACAGACATAGACTATAAACTCAGAAAGACATTCAGAGACTGCAAACATTTGAAAGAAGTATAGATAGTTGCATATTTGGTGTAACCCAGACAAAAAGGAAGAGAAACTCATGTAATAACAAGAATGGATGACATCATGATGACAGTAAAAATGTTGAAATGACAATGACTGGACATGTTGCTAGAAGAATTGGACAACTGAAATATTACACTGCATACCAGGGAACAAGAAAACAGCCAAAAGATGACTACATGAGAGATAGGTGGAGGAAATTCAAAAGCATGCCTGAGTGACATGGAGACTGCCTGAAGACAAAACATTGTGGAAGAGACTCGGAGAGACTTTTTTTCCAGCAGTGAACTGATAATGGTTTAGGGAAATTAAGAGAAACAATTTTAAAAATTTGTATGGTTTGTTTTGAATTGTTATTCTTCATAGGAATTTTCATGTTTGTTATCACATTTGTCAGTTATCGACACCACAAAGGTCATTGGTTAACCATTTAAGTGCATTCTTCTGGTAGTGATAGACCACTAGATATATATGTAACATATCAAATAGAAATGCAACGCTGAAATGGTATAAAAACCTAAAAGGTTAAAAGTTAAAACCTGAAATTTGAAACCTAAGAAATATAATATACGAGAATATGCAGGACTGCGCTACAGCAGCAAGTCAAAGCAATATCTCTATATACCAACATAACACTACAGAAGAATTAACCAAGATGTACAAATTAATATATGAAAGAAATGAGGAACAAACCAAAACACACCAATGTCCAAGATGAACAAACCAAAGAAAGTTTCCAAAACCAATTAAGCGCTAACAAAAACCCCAAAAAGAACATATAATCAGAGTACCAACCCTCAGGGAGATGAGAAGGACAAGCTGTAATCATCAGGTGAACACCAGCTCAAAACATGGCCTTTCAATACAAAGCAAAGGTAGGTAGAACTAACCACGTACCACTGTGGTGTTCCCAAGGCCATGACAAATGAGAAAGCAGTCCAAATCTAAGAACACAAAACGAGGTCACGACGAAACAAAAAAGCAATCCACATCCAAGAACACAAAACAAATTAGCCCACCTTAACTTGACAGAACCACATGTTTAGAGGTCACCAGTCCCATACACATGGGAAATCATTTGCTTCATCAAACAACTGGTATTACCTATGGGGTCCTCTTACTCAAGTGTTTTGGCCAACTTATACCAGCAATACTATGAGCAATTATATGTTACAAGTACCAAGCCTTCCAATCATTATATTTTTAGATATATAGACGATATAAAGTTTTTCGACTGGGAGGAATTTGATACACAGGCTATGTGTATTTACACATCTTCATTCCTCACACAACCAGATCGTGTCTTTCCACAACCCACAAGTAATGCATTTCTCCAGCACACAAACGACTCCTATGTTTCTTCTGTAGTATCCAGGTTTCACTGCCATACATCAGAGTAGGAACAATTACACTTTCATGCACAGCCATGCGGAACTCTCTTGAGAACCCATCATTCCTGTGAAAACCTCCCAAAGCAGTCATGACTTTCAATGAAGAATTCACTCGCCTACTAATTTCACCATCCAATTGTGTGCATATGATTCTTGTTGAAAATACATGACACTTGTGGCATGCTAGTACACAGGTACTTGTACCTGCCTCTTGCTTTCCAGATGGTAAGTTTTTTGAAAGAAAAAACAAAAACTCACAAAAATGCAAATCCCATTCCAAGTATCTGTGTACTTTGAAGAAGGCAAATAACATGCTTAAAAAGTCAACAAGAAGAAGGAATTAGATATAAATGGCATAGAATTGGAAATGGTGGACTACTGTATCAACCTGGATCAAAAAATATAAGATGAGCACACTGCTAAGGGAAAAACTAACAGATGTACAAAAACTTGGTTAGAGTGCTTTTTGAAAATACAATGTAAATCTCAAAAGTAAATAGCTATTATGTCTCAAAAAAAAAAAAAAAGTATATCTTAGTTCTGCTGAATTATGGTCAAAGACATGTTGTTGTTGTTTGTTAATATACACTGCCGGACAATTGCTAAGGACGGATGACAATAGCAACCATAAAATGGAAGGCAGGAAAATGTGGAAATTAGCATAAGTGCGGGATACAGTAAGACGTGTTGTGCGTATGCCAATTTCGGATTGCCGAACTTGTTCGTGACGTCAGAGCGCTGATAAGAGATATAAAGGATTTGACGCGTATCGACCGTTGTTGTTCAAACGCAAAGTTGAAAGGGAAAGAATCAATTGACGAACTTGCAATTTTTAGTATGTCTTCCCGACATCACCTAGATGATTTTACGCATGGCCGTGTTATTGGCAAGATTGAAGAAGGGCGAAAAATAACAGATGTTGCCAGGGAGTTCGACGTCAGCCACAGTGTTGTTTCAAGGCTTTGGAAATCATTTCAAACAAATGGAGAGTGTAGCAAACGTCACGGGGAAGGTCGTGTTCGCAGTAAGACACCTGCAGAAGATCGGTACATAGTGATATCAACAAAAAGACACCGGCGCAGCACAGCTAGTGAGGTAGCAAATCAGTTTATGGCTACTACTGGCAAGCGGATCTCCCAAAACTGTCGCCAGACGTTTGCATGAAGGAGGACTATACGCCCGCCGTCCTGTTGTGTGCATCCCATTGTCCAGATGTCACCGTACCGCCCGTTTGCAATGGTGCCATCAACATCGCAATTGGACTGATAACGACTGGTCTACTGTCCTCTTCTCAGATGAGAGTGTATACAGTCTATCGTCTGATTGTCGACGACAACTGATCTGGCATGATAGTGGTACTGCATATTGTCCAGCAAACATACAGGAAAGGGACCGATATCCGACATGTAGTGTCATGGTATGTGCTGGCATCATGATCAATGGCCGTACGTCCCTCTATGTGCTTCCAACTGGGACTATGACTGGCCAACGATACATTAATGATGTTCTGCTACCTCATGTTTGCATGTTCCGTGGTGCTGTCGGTGATAGATTCATTTTCATGAATGACAACGCAACATGTCATCGAACAGTCGCTGTCCAGGAATGTCTTGAGAGTGGGGATATTCAACGCCTCGTATGGCCAGCACGTTCTCCAGATCTGAATCCCATTGAAAATGTGTGGGATGCTTTGGGGAGGAGTCTTGCTGGTCGCCAATGCCCTCCAATCAACAAGGACACCCTCATCCGTGCACTGACAGAGGAATGGGATAAATTACCCCAACAGCTGCTTGATAATGTTGTGCAAAGCATGACACGACGTGTGGAATCTTGCATCGCCTTCCATGCTGGCCATATCCCGTAATGACATCTTACGCCGGAACGCCTGCGGACGGTAATTGCATTTTTTTCACGTTTACGTATTCTGCACAAAATGGCCTGTTTGTCCCTTGAACACGTTCCAAAGCCTTCTGGATTTCAGAGCACAATAAATTGTCTTTCTTGTAATGTCCTGGCATTCTGACATTATTTTATTTCACTTGGCATCCAACCACACTTACTTTTTTATGCGCTATATAGCCGTTTATGATCCGTCCTTTGCAATTGTCCAGCAGTGTATATGTTACCGCTAAAGTGCAGAAATCAGTTATTCTACAGATTATCTAGGTAATGTGCAGATTAACTAGGGTGATCCATTAAAGTGCCGAAAATTGTTTCATTGCTCAAATTACCTAGGTAATCTGCAAATTACCTAGATAATCTGCACATTACCTACTAGGCACTCGTTAAAGTGAAAATAAAATCTTTGCTGGAACAACAGCAACGTTTCTGTACGCTTAAATTAACATAATGTTATTTATTTATTTTTCAATACATAAAGAATCAAGTTAATACAATCAAACAATCAACAAATTAGTTGATAGAATCAATCATCAATCAATTAAAAAACTATAATAGAAAGAATCAAACGGTTTAAATATTATTATAATTAAGGAAATTAATTTGCAAAACATATGATAAAATTATGCTTACTTATTAGTGCAATCTAAAGATTGGTGACACTTTGAATTACATAGCAATTGGTTTTTGCCACAAGCACACCTATTTGTGGTACATTTAGATTTGCAGTCACATTTTCTGAAACCCTGCCCAGTACCAAGGGATTGTTTTATTGCTGTTTGACGTAAAGATATTTCTACAGCAAAGACATCTTCTTTCATTAAAAATCTCTCTATGCAAACACTGAATTCAGATTTTGCATACAATTGTTTTAAAATACCCGTTTTAGTACCAAGTTTATAAAAGCCATCCTCTGTTTTAATAAGAACCACAGCTAAAATCGAGCGGGCATCAGTTTTTGCTCTGTGTACTTCAGCCGATGCCAATTATGAGAAATAAAAACAACCGGCGACGACTAGATGCTGGCGAAAAGAAACTAAAAGTGGAGGGAGAAGGGGAAGGTGTAGGGAAAGAAAATGAGATAAACAAACTTTTGAACTTTAACGATAAGGAAACCGTTAATGTGCACATTACCTAGGTAAAATGCGGAAAACTCTTGCTTCCGCACGTTAACAGAGCAAATCAGTTAATCTGCAGATTAGCTAGGTAATGTGCACATTAACGGCTTTCGAGCTTCAGCGGTAATATATATAGCAGGGCTTGAAACATATCTGAAAAGTTACATGCCCAGCTGGGCGTGTGCAGAAATTAATTGTCTGCCTGTGTAGTAAATACTGGATGCCCAGGAAAATTTATCTTTTAAGATAAAAAATCAGAACCTTCATTTTTTTAAGTTAAAAAATATGAACTGCTACACACATTAGAACAACAAGGAAAAACAATTACTCAAGATAAAGATACGGAAGAGATTTGGAGCCCCAACTAACAGTGGATTAAGAATGGCTGATATAAGAGATGATAAAATAGATTTCTAGATATAGACAAAATAATTTCCCTTCTTCTTGGAATAGTTAAAAACATTCTAATTTCTTTCAGTTGATATGTGATAATTTTCAAATCAAAGAAAGCAGGAAATCTGTTATGTTTTACAGATCTTTTTTCTAGTAAAAATATGCAGGTACTACAAAAAGCCGGAAAAAGTACCATGCATTTAAATATTTTTTTGGTAAAAATTGATAAAGTTACCCTCATTTCTTAAAGCAAATAATGCAACTCTTGTTCCTTAAGGTAAACCATGCATTTGTATTCAACTTTATATCTGATGCTCTGTTTGAATGTGAATATGTGTATAAGGAGTATGGTGCATACTAAGACATTAATGCATATACATAAGCATGTGCTTTAAAAACTATACAAACACAATTATGTACGTAAGTACACGTTTATAGCCCATTATGAACACACGCATTCACACAAGTATGCTACAAGTACAGGTGGGCAACAAAAGCAACCAAATCTCCCAAAAGTTTCACTACATGTAGAACTGGACAAAGACATGCAGTGAGTGCTCAAAATCAGGTATAAAAGATCGTTACTTTAAACGACGAAGCATTAGGTGAAAATCACATATTTCATACCTAACAGAAAAAAATAAACATGTAATAAAATAATAGCACACAAAAATCAGTAATTTCACTTTACATAATCTTAAATAGATTAACAAAATATATTTTCATGCCAAAACATACTTTTGACATCTTTCCAGAATCTACAGAAATGTCAGTGATTTTAAATGCAACACACATAAAAGTTCAAAAAAGTGAATTATTGAACTTAATAATGGAACATGAAACTGAAATCATATAAGTATACCATACTTAAGATAAAATATGTAAAATACTAATCAAGGTCTGTATTTCAAGGACCAACACATTAAAAACACAAACAGCACATAAAATTTCTCTCTATACATTTCAAAAGTAAATCATAAGTACTTCTCCTAGAATTTCTTGATAGCATAAGGATGAAAAATATTTATATGTAGTTATCTACAAAACATGTGCTTAGGGATCAATATTATAAAATGCAAGTCACTTAACCTTTTAAAAGATTGACAATGGAATGGTCATGATTAGTAATTATGATTATATGAATGCTTCAAATGACCTAAAGTTTTAGCCCTAGCAGTATTTACACATGTCTGTCAACCTTCCATTTTTTAGTTTATTTTCTTTTTTTTTTTAATTTGGCCAACATTTAAAGAGTCCATATCACCAACTCATCCTTTCATAAATATTAGCACCATATCATTTTCATGCCATAAAGACACAACAGGTATTTTAGAAAATTCTTGCACACTGTGCTATTCTTTCTGAGGAAAAGGAAAAAAGAAAAGAAAAGAAAGAAAAAAACTTGCCACACGGCTGCCTGATAAGTATGTAACAGAAAAGATGATTGACAAGTTCCCCATCAGAAACAACAACAACAAAGAACATGTTAAGGCACAATGGTTAAGGAACTTGATGCCAAGAAAAGGCATATGTTAATACACAATGACTCTGGGACTAAGCTGAAGCAATGGGTCACCGTCCAAACAGGCTACTTTTAATTTCTGCAGGTTGAATATAAATCTGAAAAATAAACCAAAGTTTTATCAGGTTCTTCAATAGTAAATAAAGGGAACAGTCAAAATAAATTCACAAAAATAACTACCTACAACTGACACAAGGGCATTTTTTAAATGTTTGTGGACATACCATGATGAGTCATAAGTTTGTAACATTTTACGGAAATAGATGGAGAAGCTCCGCCAAACATGTAGGACATGCACAGTAAGGTTTCGGAATGTATCCCACGCCTGACTGGGTGCTGTGCTCCGCTGCTCAGACAGGTAAGCATGCTCTGGGCCCAACATGTGTGTGTCGTTCATATGAGACAAGAATGTCGGAGAAGAAACTTGTTGTTCGTGTGCACACACACACACACACACATATCCCTAAGCTGTTCTCTGAGATTCAGAGGTTAGCTCCAAAAAGAAATACAAACTACCAGAGACTCAGATAACCTTATATATTGGACACCTGTCCAACACCCAAGGTTTAATTTAACGTGCAAAACTGTAATAACAGATTTAGGGCAACTTACCATTCTCTGGTTTTCGCTCCATATTTCACATTTCCAGCACGTGAGACAGTATACTATCTCATCTCACGTGCTGGAAATGTGAAATATGGAGCAAAAACCAGAGAATGGTAAGTTGCCCTAAATCTGTTGTAACTACCAGAGAGTTTTTACTTACTGTTGCCGTATCAAACTTCTCCATTTACAGTGATCTTGACACACAACTTGGGTTTCACTGACATTAATTACATGCCGTACACAAGATCTTCTATATTCATACTCATAATTTGTTTCTCATGCAGACACTCCTGAATCTGATCCTCCCATGACTTCCTTGGCCTTCCTCTGCTTTTCCTTCCTGCCACTTGGGCTAAAAAGATTTTCTTAGTAAGCATCTCATCACCCATTCTTTCAACATGGCCGAGCCACCGAAGCATATTAGTCTTCATCTTGCTAACAACATTTTGCTTCACATCACACAACTGCAACACATCTTCATTCCTCACAAAACCAGATCGTGTCTTTCCACAACCCACAAGTAATGCATTTCTCCAGCACACAAACGACTCCTATGTTTCTTCTGCAGTACCCAGGTTTCACTGCCATACATCAGAGTATGAACAATTATGCTCTCATACACAGCCATGCAGGACTCTCTTGAGAACCCATCATTCCTGTGAAAACCTCCCAGAGCAGCTATGACTTTCAATGAAGAATTCACTCGCCTACTAATTTCACCATCCAATTTGTTCTCTCTGTCAAACATGCTTCCTAAATACACAAACTCACTCACCTGGTCAATCACTGTGCCATTTACACTTACATTACCTCCTACACCATTATTGGAAAAAAGAGTTGAATGCAACAGCTGCCACGAAGGAAATTTGTAGTGCAGAAGGTGAGGGGGCAGTCCACCCTGCAACAGGAAGAAAATGGTTCCAATGCTTCCCGTCCAGAGCTCGTTGACAAAGCAAGGTGAGGGGGACCAGTCACCACCAACACCAAAGCCCTGCGTCTAACTGTTGAACAGAACCCAGGAACCAGCACCCGACGATTAGCAGAAGAGGTTCAGGTATTACAAATCACCATCATTCGTCACCTGAACCACCTCGGTGTTCACTCCAGACATCCACGAATAGTTCCCCACAAGTTGAGCCCAAAGCAAGCTGAGGAGTGTGTCACTATGTGTCGAGAATTGCTGCAAAATCCACGTGACGACTGGTTTCGGTGGAGAATCGTAACGAATGATGAGAAGTGGGTACTCCTACATTATCCTGATACCAGAAACCAGTGGCTACGGCCAGGGGATGAGACTCAAGCAATGGTTTACAAGGGGTATTTTGAATTGAAGACAATGTTGTGTGTATGGTGGAATTTTGAAGGTCCTGTCCACTGGGAGCTTGTGCCACATGGTCGGGCCATCAATGGGAACCTGTATGGTGACCAACTGCAACATGTATACAACATTCTATGCCAGTGCTACCCCACAATGGTGAACCGAAAGAAGGCCCTCCTGCAATTTGACAATGCTCCATACCATAGGTCAAGGATTGTCCACCAGAAAGTTCAGGATTTGGATGCTGTGGAAATCCTACCACATCCAGCCTATATTCCGGATCTTACCCCCCCCCCGATTTTCACCTGTTTCTTTTTATGACACACTTCTTGGCCGGCAGACAGTTCCATTCCTTGGAGGCTGTGAAAGATGGCATCACTGAGTTTTTACAACTAAGCCAGCTGCCTAGTATCTCAATGGCATTGCATCTTTGGTTGAATGTTGGCAAAGGACCATAGACTCTGATGGACTGTATTTTGCTGAACAGCCATGTGTGGTCAACATGCGATACCGGACTGAAAATTGTACCTCAAAAAGCTACGAAATTATGAATCATCCTAGTAATTCACAAAATCATGACATAAAATAAAAACATATGAAGGAACAAACCAGCATGATTTACAATACAAACACAAGAAGTTGTGCTATGTATACTACATCACTTGTGCTACCTTTCCAATACCGATTGGAGACTTCAAAGCATATAAAATTCAATGGTGTAATGCTGCATTTATAAATTGGGTTTGTGTAATAAATAAATAACAGTTTTGAACTACCGCAATAAAACTCCAAATACCCCACAAAATGTCAAAATAAAATTTATGTCTAGCAGCTGGCAATATTGCAGTAACAGCTAGGGACTACCATTTTATTTTGCTTTGATCAGTTTGTATATTTAAGGTTATATTTGGCTGTATTGCATCTGTGTATGTTTTATATTCTTGCACAGCTGCCACAACAGAGGCAAAAGAAAAGTGAGCCCTTTGCCACCAACAAAAACGAAATAGTGGCATGACAAATATGTAGTGTGGTCAAAAAGTTCCGAGACAAGGTACGTAGCGTGCCAACAGATAGCAGTACGTGGATGCGCGAGCAGCAGTCAAGGGCAGTCACCTTCATGAGTCATTGTGCCGAATGGCGTCGTTCTGTGAACATCGGGAGCTGTGCTACACAATATTTGGTGACCACGTGCAGAACACAGCTGCAGTTTCGGTATGAACTGCAAACTAGAGCAGCGAGCGAACCTCATATTCTGTGGCAAACTCGGCAAATCGGGAACGGAGATGCATGAAATGTTGCAGCAGGCTTATGGCAATGAAGCAATGAGTCCTGCGAGGAGGTGTTTTGAGTGGCACTCACACTTCAAGAGCAGCAGAATGGCACTGGGAGATGACGAGAGGTGAGGGCGACCGTCCACGAGCAAATCCCCCGAAAATGTGGACAAAATTAGGAACTGGTGCATGAGGATCATCGGATAACCATTCAAGATACTGCTACCACCGTCAATGTGTCTTACGGAACAGTGCATGAAATTCTGACGTTGGTTTTGAACATGCACCACATTGCTGCAAAGTTTGTGCCAAAGATCTTTGTCAGCAGGTGGTGAATGAACCAAAGTTCCTGTCGCGGGTAAATCACTGGGGATGAGACTTGGGTCGACAGTTATGACCCGGAGACCAAACAAGTCATTGCAGTGGAAGAGCCCAGCAGCTCCACAACCGAAGAAAGCCCGACAAGTCCGGAGCACAACCAAAAGCATGCTCATCATGTTCTTCGACATTCGTGGGGTTGTGCACCATGAATTTGTTCCCCAGAGCCAGACCGTCACCACCCGTTTTTACTGCAATGTTCTGCAGCATTTCAGGGAGGACATTCGCCTCAGACGACCTGAAATGTGGATCACGGGCGATTTCTTGCTCCATCACGACAATGCAGCAGCTCACAGAGCGTTAGCAACACGCCAGTTTTGCACCCGCAACAGCATGACTACCCTTCCTCAACCACCTTACTCACTGGATTTGGGCCCCTGAGACTTCTTTCTGTTCCCGAAGATGAAGCTGAAACTCAAGGGTCGCCGTTTTGAAACCGTGGACGAGATCCAGCACGAATCGCAGATGGTGCTTGATACAATTCGCGAACAGCACTTCCAGGGAGCGTTACAACAGCGGCAAAAACGCTGGCAGCGGTGTATTGCTGCCCAAGGAGACTACTTTGAGGGAGATCATACCCAGACTTAAGTAATGTAAGTACTTTCTTGTATATCAGCCTAGTCTCAGAACTTTTTGATTGGACCTCGTATTGTTTCTAAAAGTAGTACCCATATGTGTAGGTCAAGTTACAGGAAAGCATTTGCCTTCTGATTTCTACCCAGAGTTCTATATATTTTAAAACTTTTCTTCAACAAAAGAGTTATATTCGTGCAGCTAAGTCAACCTTGAATAGACAGTGCAATTTCATGGATCTCAGGAGTAGTGATAGTTAAGAGTGATTTATTTTTGTGACTGATTTCATAAATGATGTTTTGTGTGCATTAGAGTAGTTCACTATTTTGTAGATGAATAAGTTTTCTCATGTCTGACAAACATTAAAAGCAAAGGAAGAAATCACCTTCTGACCATACAGGAAGACATATGTTCATCTGTTTGTACAATTTTTTTGGCTGAGAATTTAACAGTTGTGCAAAAAAAGAAAAAAAGAAAGAAAAGAAACAAGTATTTAAGTATCACAATCAAAGTAAACCTTATATAGAGATTTTAGATATAAGTTCTGTTTTAACATTTAAATTCTTTGATTTTTTCTTTTAAAAAAAAAAAAGTTAGATCCCCCAACCCTGGAAAACAAACAAAAATAAAAAGTGTTCCAATTTATTTATTATTTACTTATATATTTTACAATGTAGGCTAACTTATGGAAGCAGCTATTTACAAAAAAAATTTCTTCACAACAATTCAGTAGTAGTTGCATTGCACTTCCCAATTATCTTTTTCTGGCCTGGAAAATGTTTTCATGAAGAGAGAGGTTCCATTGGATGTGACAAATTATTTTAGGAATTTCTCTACAGGAAAAAAGGCTAGAAACACATTGGTGTAATGGAAGGATACATTCTGCATTGCCCTCATATCAATGTTACCCTCCCAATAACTCACTATTGCTGCCAGTTTTCAGCCCTGGACACATTTCTTTGTGCATGTGCACAAGCATACACAATTCTATTAATATATATTTTTAACAAACTTTATTCTTTCATGTTTCAGTTGCTACTATTTAACATTACTATATTTGTACTCACATTTATCACCTCAACCCAATCACATTACTACACTTTGATGCCATGCTCAAATCATGGCAAGAACATAATAAAAAATAACAAACTTTGTACAACACGATATAAAAAAATTAATTGCACAAGATCATGAGATTAGAGAACTGCTGATGGAAATCCCAGTGTCAATAATGTTATGAGGTAAACCAAAAACTAAGACAGATGTGATAACATAAGATTCTCTAGACAGCAAATGTAAGTTCTTGCTGTTGAGGGAAGGTGTTAATGGGCTTTCATCTTTGCCATCACATGATGTACATGCAGGGATCAATTCAGCATTAACAAAGCTATTCCCATATCACTTAATAATATAAACACAAAATACCATAAAAAGGTGCGACATCAATTAAAAGCTATCATATACTGGGTTGATGCATAAGTTCATGCCGTTCTATTTCACGAGTGTTTCCCAGGTTAGTAGTGATGGTGCAGATGGCCAGAAGTTGTATATAAAAATATCGTGTATCTAAATCATATTGCATTCTGTAATCGTGGCCAATTGTTTTTTGGTTTTCAGGTCCGGAAGTATGGAGTGTCAAGTACAGAGGAACAAACATTTCTGACATCTGCTCCTCTACAAGTTTAACAAGAAATCCACAGCTGTCAAGGCTACTTGACAAATTTGTGCTGTGTATGGGGAGGATGCTATTGCTCTGAGGACAGCCCACAAATGGTTTGAGCGGTTCTGAGATGGTAATTTTGGCCTCAACTACTATCCACGCTGAGGTCGTCCATCTCACTTTGATGAGGATCGTTTGAACCATTTCATCCACTTAGATCCGTGTCAAACCACAAGTGAAGTGGCCACTGAGATGGACTGTGATCAGGTCACAGTAGTGCGACACCTGGAATGTATGGGAAAGGTCGAGAAATTTGGGATTTGGGTGCCTCACATGCTCACCGTGGACAACAAGAATCGACGTGTTGCCATATGTGGTTCCTTGCTTGCCCGTTATCGCAAATGTTCTCAGCAACACAAACCTTTTCTGTTACGTATTGTTACTGGAGATGAAAAGTGGTGCTTGTACATGAATTTCAGGCATTGGAGGGAATGGTTAAGCCCAAACAAGATGCCTACACCACGTACAAAACATGATCTTCATCCTGCGGAGATCATGTTGTTGAAGATCATGTTGTGTGTCTGGTGGGATATGGAAGGCATTATTCAATGGGAAATGCTGCCAAGGAATCGGACCATCAACGCTGCACTCTATTGTGAGTAACTCTGCCATGTGGAGGGAGCAATTCATAAGAAACAGCCACATCAGCACCACAGTGTCCTTCTCCAACATGATAACGCACTCCTTCACATTGCAAACCTGACCAAAATGGCCATTCAGGACATGAAATGGGAAATCCTTCCAAATCCAACCTATTCCCCAGATGTTGCTCCTTCAGACTATCACCTGTTCTGATCTCTGTCGAATGCACTGCGTGGCAGAACATTCAACAATGATGTTGATCTCCGGAATTCCCTTGATGATTTCTTCGCAGCAAAACCTGCATGTTTTTTTTTTTTCCCAGAATGGCATTGCAAACCTATCCAGACGTTGGGACGCCATCGTAAACAAGGGAGGGGGAGGTACATAGTTGATTGACTCCGTTTTCCCTTCTGATATAATACATTCCTGTAGTGCGGTGAGAAAAACGGCATGAACTTGCACCCCAATATATATACTGTATATATATATAAATAATTACAGGGGTTCAACTCAAAAGCTCCAGAAAAAAATAAAAAAAAAAAAAAGGAAGAAAGAGAGAGAGAGGAAGAAAAAAAGAAAAAAAAATTCCTTGACTTTTTCAAGCAGTTTTGAAAGTTTTCCTAGAGCAGTGACCCAAATCTCGAATTGCAATATTTTTTTCCATTCTTGCATTTTCACACTAAAGCACACATCATTTTTTTCTTCCTTTTTTTTTTTTTCTTTGTAAGTTCTTCAAATAACTGCTCATTATACATGTGTTCTTGCTTTTCATTAACAAATAAATGCACAAGGTACATTATTTCTGGAACCAAAATTCTATGACCTTTTGTAAACCTAAGTTGCCCACACATACTTTGTTAACACGTAGGTAAATAAAAAAGTAAAGGCAATTTGAAAATTATGCGGTAACCACAATGGAGAAAAGCTGACGCAATACAACACATTCTGAATGGCTTATGGGTAATTCGAACAGGCACAACACAGAGCTCTGCCATTAGTCTAGTTGAAGCCAAGGTCAAATAAGCATGGATGCTCAGCTGCAGGACTGCATCACTGTTAAACAAGATGCTGTAATGAGATTTCTTTGGGCAGAGAGAGTGAAACCTGCTGCAACTCACTAAGGGATATTGGCACTCACTAAGGGATATTGGCTGAATACAGAAGTGAAAACAGCATGACTTAACAAAAAGTTTATGAATGGGTAAAAAGGTTTAAAAGGTTTAAAGGAGGAAAACAAGTTTAACTAACAAAACTTATTCTGGTTGTAAATCAACATCAGGCACACAAGCCCAAATTGACAGAGTGAATGGCTTTATCGGAGAAGACCGACGGATTATGTTGTCTGCTATTGCTGAACATCTGGTTATTCAGCTATGGATCTGCACATGTCATAGTGCAGGATGACTTAGGGTACCGTAAAGTTTGTGCAAAATGGGTACCCAAACAGCATACTGGTCTGCACAAGCAACAGCACATGGAGGTTGCAACCCAATTTCTGAAACATTATGAAGAAGCTCCAAATGTTTTGAAGTGGACTGTCACCAGCGATGAGACGTGGATTCATCACTAGGAACTGGAAAGCGGGAGACAACAAATGCAGTGCAAACACCTGTCTTTTCCAGTAAAAAGGGAATTCAAACGACAGCCCTCTGCCAAAAAAATTATGATGAACTTCTTCTGGGACACGAAGAGTCCTATTCTGGCTCATTTTCAGGAACATGGACAAACAGTAACCAATGCAAAGAGGACGTGCATTGTCTATGTTTACAGTGAAACTGAAACTTGCAATTCTTAGCAAAAGAAAAGGAATGCTGTCAAAAACAGTCTTGCTCCACCATGACAATGTACATCCTCATGTAGCAGCCACAACAGTGGAGGCAATTCAACAACTGTAGTTTAAACACCTTACACACATACATCCCTTACAGCTCTGATATGGTGCTATGTAATTATCACATCTTTGGTCCACTTAAAGAGGCTCTTGGTTACTCTGAACATCCCACAATTCCCTGATGCAAGACCTCACACCTTTTCAATAATGACTTTTCCAAACACTTTCCCTGGCACACTCAGTAAGCTAATACCACGATAGTTCTTGCAGTCAGTAGGATTACTTTTTCCCTTATACAAGGGAACAATGATAGAATTCCTCCAATCCAAATGCACCCTTCCTAACTCCCAGAACAACTGGTAAATTTCAGTTAACCAGTCAATTACAGTCACCACCATATTTTAACATCTCAGCAGTTATGCCATCTACTCCCAAAACCTTACCATTCTGAAGAAATTTTAGAGCTTTCTTTACACTCCTCTTCTCTTGAGATCCCTCCTGTGCTTCTATCCTTCACTGTGGCATCACCTGCTTCTGCCTCAGAATAACTTTTGCTTTCTTGATCTAATAATTCACAGAAGTATTCACACCATCTTTCATTGGGCTCCCATGTCATTTCTCTGGTCCTATTCTTCACACAACTTGAAACTTTATTTCCCTATTTTTCCGGTGTCTCATGTATTTCCAGAAAGTTTTTCTGTCTTTCCAAAAAGCAAATTCACGTTTTTCCACCTTTTCCTTCCTATCTTTTGCCTTACTCTGAAGAACCAGCTTAGCTGCCTCATGCTTCTTACAGTGATATTTATCCTCAGAAACTCTACCTTGCAACATCCCCAAAATATGCTTTCTACTTTCTCTTTACTGCTTCTTCAATCTCACTATTCCACCAAGCATCATCTTTAATGTTACCCACTACTGTGGTGCCATAGACCTTTTTAGCAGAAGTGAGAACACACTTCTCAAAACATTCTTACTTCTTTTCTACATCCCTATCACATGACTTCAGCTCCTTCAGTCATTCTATGAGTAAATTAGAGCAACACTGATGATCTTCAAGGAGACTTTCAACCACTATTCTTTCCATCCTAGGCTTCTTCCTATTCCTTTTCCTCCAACCAATGTTCAGTTTCACTCGTGACACTACCAAGTAATGATCAGAGCCAACATCCGCACCTCTCTTCACATGAGTGTCAACAACAAAGTGCTTCAGATGCTGATTGTAAACAACAAAAGCTATAACACTTTTTTGTTCCATAGTATGATTTTCCCAAGTATATGTGTGGATATACTTGTGGTTGAAAAATGTACTAGATACACGCCAACCATTCTCAATGCAGAGTTCAAATAATCTTTCACCGTTATCATTCACATAAGGATCATTAAATTTACCCAGAACATTATCAGAAATTGCATTTTGCACACCTACTCCAGCATTGAAATCCCCTGCTATTATAACTTTCTCTTTAGCACCAAACTGGCTCAAAACAACTTTTAGTTCATTCCAGAAATCTTCCTTCCTATCAGAAGGTTCTGAGTCACAAGGAGCATACACTACAGCAATTACTATTCTCTGAAGTTTCACTTTAAAATGAATCCAAAAAATTCTCTCCCTTATGCAGCTATAGTGAATCAAGTTGTTTTTCATTTTTTTACAAAATCACACCTACACCAGCCTGTCCTCTCACATTATTCAACATTCCAGACCACACACTCATCGTTTCATTCACTTCTATACCAATTTCCTTTTTTTTTTTTTTTTTTTTTTTTTAGTTTCACTTACACACAGCACATCTAATCCATACTTGTTCAGATCTTCAATCACCTCATTCATCTTTCCATTTTTTTTTTCTAGTATCCCATACACCAATCTTACACTACAAATCTCTTTCTCATATGCCATTTGCCATTTCCGTATCAGTTGCATGTGAACCTCGGCCGCATGTGAACATTGCATTGATGGAATAAGAAATGTTACCAGCAAGTACACAATATGTTTTAACATTTAGAGTGTCGGAACCAATGCACAATAATGTACGTGAATGAGAGAATAAAGCCAAATGTTACACCTACTGATGGAGTTATAGTTGGAGGAATTGCGACATGGTTAAGATTCATCAGTGTGTTCACAAAGAAAAGAAATTGACACACCAACAATGTGCTTCATATCAACTATGGATTATAAGGTACATAATGGTATTTAGGTCCATGAGTGATGATATTTATTTTTAACCATTTCTGTATCGTTTCCTTAGTCAACCATCCTTGTGAAGTGTGGTAGGCCCACTATTTCACACTAGAGCCTGTAAAAGTATTACTTTGTGTCTTTTTAATCAAGAAAGTACACCAGGGTGGAGGATTAGCCCATGGCCTACGGTTCCAGTTGGTCATTCCACCTAAAGATTCTAGAACAACACCCAGTGAGTTGGAGTCTTTTGGCCAATGTCACTCAGAACTAGCTGGTACCTCAACACCAATTTATACTAAAGCTTAAAATTGTGTCAGTTTCCAAGAATCACAGAGGCCCTTGTTGCTGTTATGTATGTCATTGTTGCCCAGTGGAGTGCCCCATGGAGGCAAACCCATCTCTCACGAAGATACATGAATAAATTTATATATAAATCTCTCACCTGATATTTATGCAGTTTGTATTTGTAACATTTTCAACATTTTCTGCTGGGAAGCAACAGGTCTCTGCTTTGTGACAGTCCACCACATGACATGTAAATGCAGAAATCTTTGAAAACTATGGTGAACTGTAAGGTTTCAAATTCATTATCCTTTATTATCATAGCCTGCACCACAGAATGTAATAATGGAATTTTACTAAGTGTTTAATATGCGCTCACTGACAGAAAAAAACAAGAAAGATGACACCGAATTTTCGGGTGTAATAAGCACGTCTTTTGAATCCGTTCTGACGCAAATTAAATTTATCAAAGCTATTCAAAGTCAATGGAACCGGTATGGAAAACAATAGTATCTGACGGAAGAGAGAAGTTTTTCAATCAGGTTTTTAATCCCTCAGATATTGCTGTAAATGGAATCTTGAGCTTACGAACTCTTAGAAACAGAATTATTGACAAAAATAAGATGTGACTTTACGTCCCTTGGTGGGAAAACCATGCATTATTTCAGGAAGAAAGTATTCACAAAAGGTTTATCCATATGAGCGGTACCGGTCCAAAAAAAAAAATTTTAGTCGAGTTTTCTGGAGCCCAGATTTTGCTACAAATACATCAGAAGTAGAAATTAACACTTATGACCTCTGGTGGCCAAACCATTCTTTACCAAACATTAGAAATTACGTGAAAAATATTTTCCATCACATCTTGTATGCGATACAGGAAGAATTTTTCAAATCGGAGTTTTAGGAGCAGAAAACGCGATTTACCATTGTGCCCCCTAGCAAAAAGTCTGATTTACTTGAAAATTTTGAATTTATAGGGAAAACATTTCGCATCGGAAACACTATCCAACAAAGAAGGAATTTTTCCAATCGGACTTTTAGAAGTAGAGATATTGACAAAAATAAGATATACATCTATGCCCCTGGTGTAGAAACCATGCAATATTTCAAGAAGAAAATGTTCCTAAAATGTTTGTCGGCATGAGTACTATCGGTCTACAAACGATGTTATTTTCAATCAAGAATTTAGAAGCTCATATTTTGCTGCAAATACCTCAGAAGCGGAAATTAAGGTTTACGCCCCCTGGTGGCCAAACCATTTTTTTACAAAAATTAGAAATTATGTGCAAACAATTTCCCATCAGGAGCTGTATCCAGTGCAGAAATAATTTTTCAGATCAGAGATTTAGAAGCAGAGATATATGGAAAAACACAATTTACCTTTGCGCCCCTAGCCGAAAGTCTATGAATTACTTGAAAATTTTAAATTTATAGGAAAAACATGTCACACTAGAAACACTATCCAACAAAGAAGGAATTTTTTTAAATCGGACTCTTAGAAGTCAAAATATTGACAAAAATAAGATATACATCTACGCCCCTGGCGTAGAAACCGTGCACTATTATAAGAAGAAAATGTTAATAAAAAGTTTGTCAGCATGAGTAGTATCGGTCTACAAACGACGTTATTTTCAATCGAGAATTTAGAAGCTCATATTTTGCTGCAAATACATCAGAAGTGGAAATTAAGGTTTATGCCCCCTGGTGGCAAAACCATTTTTTTACAAAAATTAGAAATTATGTGCAAACCATTTCCCATCAGGAGCTGTATTTGGTGCAGAAAGAATTTTTCAGATTGGAGATTTAGAAGCAGAGATTAGGGAAAACGCAATTTACCTTTACGCCCTCTAGCAGAAGGTCTATGAATTACTTGAAAATTTTGAAATTATATGAAAAACATGTCACACGGAAAACACTATCGAACAAAGAAGGAATTTTTCAAATCGGACTCCTAGAAGTAGAGATATTGACAAAAATAAGATATACATCTACGCCCCAGGCGGAGAAACTGTGGAATATTTTAGGAAGAAAATATTGCGAAAAGGTTTATCGATGTGCGTGGCATCAGTCCACAAAAGAATTTTTTCAATCGATATTTTAGAAGCTCAGATTTTATGGCAAAAACATCAGAAGCGAAAATTAACACTTATACCCCCTGGTGGCCAAAGTATTCTTTACCAAAAATTCGAAATTATATGCAAAAGATTGTGTATCAGGAGATGTAACCCCTTGAAAAAAAAAATTCAAATCAGAGTTCTAGAAGAAGAGTTATCAGAAAAAATGCAATTTACTTTTACACCCTCTAGCGGAAAATCTATGCTTAATTTGAAAAAGAAACTATATTCAAATACTCGTCGACATAAATGGAATCGAAAGATAAAAGATTTTTTTCAATCGGATTTTTCGAAGCAAATATGTGGAATAAAACGTATTTTTGAATTCGACATCTGCATTTACGCCCTCGAGCGGCGAAATTGTACATCGTAAAAAAACGAAATGGAGGATCATCATTCGCCTATTTCAAGCTTTCGAATGCAAAAAGAATTTTTTAAATCGGACTAATACACTGCAGGACATTTGCTAAAGACAGATGACAATAGCAACGATAGCAACCATAAAATGGAAGGCAGGAAAATGTGGAAATTAGCATAAGTGCGGGATACAGTAAGACGTGTTGTGCCCATGCAAATTTTGGATTGCCGAACTTGTTCGTGACGTCAGAGCGCTGATAAGAGATATAAAGGATTTGACGCGTATTGACCGTTGTTGTTCAAACGCAAAGTTGAAAGGGAAAGAATCAATTGACGAACTTGCAATTTTCAGTATGTCATTTCCCGACATCACCTAGACGATTTTACGCGTAGCCGTATTATTGGCAAGATTGAAGAAGGGCGAAAAATAACAGATGTTGCCAGGGAGTTCGACGTCAGCCACAGTGTTGTTTCAAGGCTTTGGAAATCATTTCAAACAAATGGAGAGTGTAGCAAACGTCACGGGGGGAGGTCGTGTTCGCAGTACGACACCTGCAGAAGATCGGTACATAGTGCTATCAACAAAAAGACACCGGCGCAGCACAGCTAGTGAGGTAGCAAATCAGTTTATGGCTGCTACTGGCAAACGGATCTCCCAAAAAACTGTCGCCAGACGCTTACATGAAGGAGGACTATATGCCCGCCGTCCTGTTGTGTACATCCCATTGTCCGGACGTCACCGTACCGCCCGTTTGCAATGGTGCCATCAACATCGCAATTGGACTGATAATGACTGGTCTGCTGTCCTCTTCTCAGATGAGAGTAGATACAGTCTATCGTCTGATTGTCGAAGACAACTGATCTGGCGTGATAGTGGTACTGCATATTGTCCAGCAAACATACAGGAAAGGGACCGATATCCGACATGTAGTGTCATGGTATGGGCTGGCATCATGGTCAATGGCCGTACGTCCCTCTATGTGCTTCCAACTGGGACTATGACTGGCCAACGATACATTAATGATGTTCTGCTACCTCATGTTTGCATGTTCCGTGGTGCTGTCGGTGATAGATTCATTTTCATGGATGACAACGCAACATGTCATCGAACAGTCGCTGTCCAGGAGTGTCTTGAGAGCGAGGATATTTAACGCCTTGTATGGCCAGCACGTTCTCCAGATCTGAATCCCATTGAAAATGTGTGGGATGCTTTGGAGAGGAGTCTTACTGGTCACCAATGCTCTTCAATAAACAAGGACACCCTCATCCGTGCACTGACAGAGGAATGGGATAAATTACCCCAACAGCTGCTTGATAATGTTGTGCAAAGCATGACACGACGTGTGGAATCTTGCATCGCCCTCCATGGTGGCCATATCCCGTAATGACATCTTACGCCGGAACGCCTGTGGACGGTAATTGCATTTTTTTCACGTTTACGTATTCTGCACAAAATGGCCTGTTTGTCCCTTGAACACGTTCCAAAGCCTTCTGGATTTCAGAGCACAATAAATTGTCTTTCTTGTAATGTCCTGGCATTCTGACATTATTTTATTTCACTTGGCATCCAACCACACTTACTTTTTTATGCGCTATATAGCCGTTTATGATCTGTCCTTAGCAACTGTCCAGCAGTGTAGTTGCAGCAGAGATACCGTGGGTACAGACAGACGGACGGACAAACCGATAACATAAGAACGATCTTTTTATCTTTTTTTACAAAAGACGTGCTAAAAACTGATCCTTAAGTGTCATCTTTTTTTTTTTTTTTTTTTATAGAAAATGGTGATCAAAGAAGGAAGAACGTTGAGCTTGGTACCACAGGAGTTAGGAACAGGATTTTTTTTTTTTTTTTTTTTTTTGCAGAGAGGAGTAACCACACACTATGAATTTTGTGTATGTTGTTAGAATAACAAACACTTTTAAAGGAATGTAATCACTGGAGGGATAACTGCAAACAGTGAGCTCAGTGCAGAAGAACACAACTGCATATACCAGTACAGTACTGCAATTGGGAATAATAACAGCAACATTTCTATATTTTGTAAAGGAAGGCACAATCACATTCACCTTCTGTGAAAAGTTACTGGCAGGAACAAAGGGAATCCTTTGTGCTTTGTGTAACGTACCATAAAGTTTGTACAAAATTTATGGAAATTAAAAATTAACACCAAACTGTGATGCTTTTATGTGGAAAGTCACAGTCACAAATACATGAAAAAATGTTACAGCCAAGAGGAACAATAGCCTACAACTGGCTTTGTAGGGAATTCATAACCAAAAATATACTTAAGGGGATAGCAATTCTGCAGTCGAAATGATCCTATGGGGTTTGCATGTGATCATAAAATTACAAACAGCTGTAAAAGAATACCACAGTTGGATGAATATTAGAAAATAGTGAGCTTCCTGAAGGAAACACAGTTGCAAACACCTTTAAGAAAATGCTACTTCTGAGGGAAATAAATAGAAGAATTTGAAAGAGAATGTGGACTGTGAACAGATGTCAGTACAATAAAAAAAAAACAAAAAACAGTTACCTCACTAAGAATTGCCCATCGATCACTTTCTGTATGGACATATAACCTTAGAACTCTGACGGATCCTACTATAGAGCTCACATTTCCTTCTGCAACTCCTGATGGTTCCTTGAACTGTCCAACAACTAAAAATCCATCCTTAGTCTTTTCATATGGAAGATCTTTAGCATATGAAGTAGGCAGCACTTCCACAGTGGTGTTGAAGAACTTATCATCTGGATGCTCTGCATTACCACTGCGAAACAAGTACCTGGAAGAAATATGAAAGAACAATTAAAACAAATGCTCAAAGGCACAATTTTTTTTTTTAAAGAAAAGATATGAATTCAATGTTTCTCATTATAGTGTTTCTACACTACCCTGAATTTACAAAATTAACTACTATCTCATAAGCCCAATTTCACTGTTTGGTACTACTTCTTATTCATGTGCAGGTCCTTCCATGGGCAAGAAAAAAAAACACACACACACACACACACACACACACACACACACACACACACACCTTTAAGATGTTCTCTGAGATTCACAGGTTAGCTTCTCAACAAAAGACAACCTGCCAGATAATCATTAAACTGATTAAACTAGATTTTTTACTTACAGCTTGAGCATGCATTGCACGCAAGACCTTTTGTATTTCATACTCATAATATTTTTTCTCAAGCAGACTGAATCTGGTCCTCTCATGATTTCCTTGGCCTTCCACTAACTTTCTTTCTTGCCACTTGGGCTGAAAAAATCCTCTTACTAAGCATCTCATTACTCATTCTTTCAACATGGCCAAACCACCTAAGAATATTAGTCTGCACCTTACTAACAACAGTTTGCCTCACATAACACATCTTTGTTCCTCACATGAACAGAACATGTCTTTGCCACAAACCTTCCATAAGTAGCGTACATCTCCAGCACACAAATTACTCCTATGTCTCTTCTGCAGTACCCAGGTTTCACTGCCATACATCAGAGTAGGAACAATTACACTTTCACACACAGCCATTTGGAACTCTCTTGAGAAACCAACATTACTGTGAAATTCTCCTAAAGCAGCTATGACTTTCGGAGAAGAATTCACTTACCTACTAGTTTCGCCACCTAATTTGTTCTTTCTGTCAACCATGCTTCTTAAATATACAAAATTCACCTGGTCAATCTCTGTGTCATTTAGCCTTATCTTGCATTCAGTACTAACAGTTCCTTGCTCAAAAACCATGACTTTGGCTTTTTCCTTATTTATACTCAGTTCGAATTTCATACAAACTTTGTACAACTGAGACAATATACTCTACAATTCAGTTTTGCTCTCTGCCAACAAGACTGTGTCATCAGCATGACAATAATCTTCACACACGGATATTACCAAGACATGAACCAGTATTGCCCATTCTGGCAGCATACATCCATAAATATATTAAACAGCCATGGTGACATTACGCAACCTTGTCTGACTTCTACACCAATAGAAAACAATTTCAATAAAACACCATTCTTATACACATGATCTACTGCCAGCATACATAGCTTTCGCACTATTAAGTAGATTCCCACTAATACCATATTTATTCAATACCTTCCACAGGAGTATCCTGTTTACTCAATCATGAGCTTTCTCTAAAGAAGGCAGCAAAAACTCTCTTAGCAACAGACAGATACTTTTTTATCATCATTTAGTGCAGCCCTTACCAGGCATAAAACCACTCTGTACATTCCACACTTTCTCTTATGTAAGACCTTGTACCTTATCAATAATGACCTTTCCAAACATTTTCTCTAGCACACTCAGCAAGCTGATACAATAGTTTTTTGCATTCAGTCTGATCACCTTGTCCCTTACATAAGAGAACAATGATGACATCCCTCCAATCCTGAGGGACCATGCCTAACTCCCAGCACAACTGGCAAATTTCAATTAGCCCGTTAGTCACAGAATCACTGCCATATTTTAACATCTCAGCAGTTATGTCATCAACTCCTACAGCCCTACTAATCTGAAGAGATTTTAGAGCTTTACACGCTCTTCTGTTGAGATCAATCTGTGCTTCCATCTTTCACTGTGACATCATCTGCTTCTGCCTCAAAATCAGCCACAAACTTACATAATTGAGAATATCAACTATGATGCATCCACAACCCACATTATTATGAATCTTCAATGCTAGTTCATATCATTATTCAATATAAAAAAAAAAAATACAGGCAAAACAAACTAACATGCCAAATGTAGTACATGCCTGAAGCATATTGTAACACCAGAGATATTTTGATTTTACATAAAACATTTTCAGAGAATCTGTAACAAGGATTAAAACCTTTAAGTAGCTGATGTACCTGAACCAAGGGGTGCCCAAAATTTTCTGCACTCCTCAAACAGAAATGTTTGCATAGTGGCCAAGTTTTACAAAAGCTAACAGCACAACAATTCCTTTTCGCCTCTCATCTCAGAAGTACCTACCATAAACCTGCCTACTGTGACAATAAGTGCTTTCCCTTCTAGTCTTTCCTTTCTCTGCTCCATATGAGGAAAAGCTACCCAGCCTCCCCCTCCCATACAGACATCCTAAAACTGGGTAGAAACAAGTGATTCAAACACCTCTCCCCTTTCTTCAGCTCATTTCCATTGTTACAGTCCTAATCAATCTGAAAGCATTAGGGTAAATTATCCTCCAAAATGACCACTTCGCCTAACAAAGCAATGGGGAAAGCAATGCTTTGATGCATAGGTTCACTCATTCTAGCTGTGTTTGGCCCACTTCGTAGACAGCAAATACATTAGTTCGAGATGATTTCAGCCAATACTGATAACCCCAAGTTAATTCATTCCAGCCAGTTAAAGGATTGAACAATGAAACTGTAAGCACAAAGGCAAAGAATCCCCCACACACAACTGGGTGCTTCTCATTCCCAACAGGAATGTGAAGAGAGGTCTGGTGAAGGCCATCCCAGACAAGCACAGGCCATTTTAATTAATATCTAGGTGAGCAAAAGGAATTTGAGAGCCAAAAATAGAGTCATATACAGTTTCGAGTGTTTTGGTGTCAGTGGGCTTTCCTTTGGAGAGACATAGGAAGTGAGCAGCTGCTAGTTGCCATTGCCAAAGGGGAGACATGCAAGAAAGAAACTCCTGTCCCTTGAAAGAAAAATGCGACTCAGGGAAATCTGAGCCTGTGAAATGAGTTGTAAAAACCAAAAAGTGCATAGTGTGATCATCACACAGAGAGAGAGAGAGAGAGAGAGAGAAATCCTGAGTAATGGACTTTCTTTTAGGGACACAAAATCTAAAGAAATTACTGAAAGTGTTAAGAATGGTACAAGGGCAGGGCACTTGAAGTTTTCAGGGGTGGTAGCAATCATGTTACTGGATACAAGAGTGTGAGAACCTAACTTTGAAATAGCATCAACATGCCACCAACACTTTGGGAGCTAATTTGGAAACTTGAGGGTGTAATGTTTTCTGTCTTACAAGACCAGCTAGCACTAATAGCAACAGTAGCAGTCAAGAAATGATGACTCCCCTCCTGTGAAGCCAGAGAGAAAAAGGAGAAGCAGCAACAGTAAAAGAAGACCTGGATTCACCCCTTTTCCCATCCCTAAGAGTAAGAGCTGTGAAAGTTAGCAGTTGTTCTCAAAGGCCCAGCTAGGACATGTGTTTTGGTCAATGGAGATGATCTTCCCTAACAGCATTAATCTCCTCTTACCTGTCTGAGCTAATTGCGGGTGAAAAGCACAATATTATACTGAAGTGCAGTGTTCTAGTGGTGCACCAGTACACCAAAAAAAAAAAATTATCTGTATAAGTGGTGGACATAAGAAGCAGTGCCTGTTTGGATACTCCAATTCTGTTGCCTCCACGACTGTAAATACAAAATTTTGTTATTCTCCTAAATTCATCTAAACGACCCATACAGACTGTTAAAAATTAATCTGTATAAGTGGTGGACATAAGAAGCAGTGCCTGTTTGGATACTCCAATTCTGCTGCCTCCACGACTGTAAATACAAAATTTTGTTATTCTCCTAAATTCATCTAAACGACCCATACAGACTGTTGTAAGGCTATCCTGATAGGACTGGAAATTTGTGGGCAGTTTTCATTGGCTGGTGATTAAAAAGCTAAGTAGTAAATAGAGTAAATCCAGCCCATTTTTCTGCTTTCAACTAATAATCTTTTTGAATCATAATTAAATATTAAATTACATCTGCCCTTGCATGTTAAAATTCTTGGAGTCCCATTTATTTGGCTTGTGTTATTATGACTGGCTAGCAAGGGCTTTAATAATATTTCAGTCCCTTGCCTGAAGTATAAAAGGGGATCTATATCCTCAGCTTTTAACACATTCCGACATTCCTTCGGAGCCAGGTTGTAATAACATTATTCACCATGTTCACAGTGCACCAAATATTGAGACCAGTGTTCTAGCCCATCAGTTATTCAGATTCATCCAAGATTCTATGAATCAGTGAGGAATCTTTGAAGGATGAGGCAAGTTCCAAGAAATGCCACTACCTGCTGCTGCTATCCCTGTTGATTACAGTCTCTTCAAAATATTTCTTCAGTTTCCTTGAAATTGGTCCTAATGCCTAATGCCCCAACCACTACTAAAACAACTGTTGAAATTTTTCCCAGATGGGCAGATTTAAATTTGCAAATCCCAATATTTCATCATTTTTTTACTAGTTCTTTTTCTTCAACTCTACCACCTCAACATCCCCTGGGATGCCTACATCTGCTGTCATAACATTTCTGTTTACAACCACAGTATATCAAGTATCATTATTGGCATATACAGTAGACGTGGTACATTGTTACCATTTCCCATGTTGCAGCCATCTTTCAGAAAACTTGAAAATTACATTATCCTGGAATGGGAATGGAAACACATTTTCCAATTTATGTTACAGCATGCTGCCATTCCACCACCCAGGACAACAAAGCTTCCAGCAACTGAAACTAAGATGTGGCTTAGGAATCTGAACAACTTTCACATGTGCACTAGTTAACAAATAAAGGTAACTTGATCATGCTAGTTACGTTAAATGAAAAACTTTTACAACAAAGTTCGTAAGTTGGGAGCTTTCGACCTTATCTGCTTTCAACCTTATCTTAGGTCTGAAGACCTAAGATAAAGTCGAAAGCTCCCAACTTAAGAACTTTGTTGTAAAAGTTTTTCATTTAACGTAACTAGCGTGATCAAGTTACCTTTATTTGTTAATATTGTTACGTGTTTTGCCCATCATCGTCGTGCACTAGTTGAGACAATCCCTGCTTTATCATACAACCAATGACCATTCTACATCCAAATACAGATATAGGTAAACATGTGCAATTTTTAAGCTTTCTGAGAAATAGCTGAATGGGAAATAGTAGACAATATGACACCTATGTGCCAACAATATTTGGATATGCCTTTCATGTACATATGAAGAATTAATTTCCTCAGGGGATCACTTCCCATTTATTTCTATGACCTGATACAATGCAGATATGTTGACCTACATCCATACGTGGCTGTGAAATGGGTGTTGACGGTACAGTGAAGCAGGGGTTGTTTCAACTAGTGCACACCTGAAAGTCGCTCAGATTCTTACCAAACATCTGCTTAAATTTAGTTGCTTGGAACATTGGTGTCCAGAGTAGTGTAATGGTAGCATGCTCAAATATAAATTGGGAGAAACAGGTTCAATTCCCATTCCAGGGTGATGCAATTTTCAAGTTTTCTGAAAGATGGCTATATGAGAAACAGTTGATAATATGGCACCTATGTCCTGATAATGATATCTGAATATCCCTTTCATGTGATTATAAAGAACTAATTATTTAGAGGATTCACTTCCCATTGATTTCTACAGTACATCAAATGTACTTCATCTAATATTTTTGCCCATTTGAATTTTGAAACCACATCATCAGAATTTCCCAGTTTATACTCCCATTTATTTCTTCACAGAAAATTATATTTTTTTGCATATGCTCCAATGCAGCATAGTAATGACTATGTTCACTGCTATGCTGCATTGGAGCAAAGCAATGACTCATACTTCCTTCTTTTTAGCCTTTGCATCAAACTGAGGGAGCAGTTTCATACTTCACTCTATTTAGCAATTTTGATTGTGTAATAGGTGAAAAGTTTCAGAATTTGATAAACAATCTACAAATTTGTAATACTAATATTTAATAATCTTATACTTTGTAATAAATTCTAAAGAAAGCAAAATAAATTGTGATCTTGAAGTGAGAAAAGTAACAAATGGTTTTGTGAAAATTGAAACTACTCCATTAATGAAAGCATTGGAGATTGACTGATAAGAGGGTGAAACATAACCCCACGTACAAAATATTACTTTCACAGTAATAATAATAATAATGAAAAGAAGTTTACTAATGCTTATGTCATTTCTAGAAGCAATTGTTAGAAAGGGGAGCATAGGCCCTGCTGGCCCATGCAGTCATCAGGCCCAATTTCAACTAGTCACTCTCAAAGAACCAGTTTTCAAAAAGGGAGGCCCTGCCGGCTCATGTGGTAACCTGGCCTAGTTTCTAGTGACTTCCTAATATATAACACATTTCTAATGATCTCCCAAGAATATACAATGAATTTCTAGTGACTCCCAAAGAACACAATGTAACATGGACACAGTGGACACTGACTTCAGCACTTATTATTATATAAAGGAAAGGTTAACATCACCATGGCCCAAATTGACCCTGCACATACACTCATGAGCCATAATATTATGACCACTTTCCTAACAGCATGTTGGGCTTCTTTTCACTGTGATAATCTCTTGCATCCATAATGACATCAACTCCACTAGGCCAGTGAAAATGTCCTCGGGTACTCTGTACCAGCTAGACAGAATGATGTCCTAGAGTTTTGCTACAAAGTACAGCACTGAGGTGGACCAACAAATACTGCATTCCACTGCATCCACAAATTTTCAATAGGATTCAAATTAAGGGAATTTCTTGGCCAGGACAGTATTCAAAATGATTTGATATGATCCTTGAACGATTGCAGTACAATGTAAGCCCTGTGACATGGAGCTTTGTCTTTCTGAAAGAGTCCAGTGGCATTTGAATACATGGTCACCCAGTAGTGGAACACTTAATCTGAAACAATGCCCGGGTACATTCTGGAAGTGAGGCAATGTGTTTAACGGGAATGAAGGGACCCAGTGATGTCCACAAGAACAATCTTTTCTCATGGACATCACTGGATACGAATTTTCTCATAATGGCTTTCTGAGCTTCTTTGTGCTTTTGTTTCAGCATCTTGGAGTATCTCAAGCTATGCATAATGCTTATGACAAATTTTCCAGTTTCTTCAGCCCTCACAGATCTCAGCCTATGATGTAGCAGTTGTGTTTAATTACATTTGTTCTCTGAATTATTCACCATTACAGGCCAGCAACTTCCTGGGTTCATTCTCTTTTACATTCCATATAGCACCTCCCTGCACTACACCACCATCAACAATACTCTCATTATTATCATATGCATTTCTCAGGTAATGATAAATTTCAATTAAAGAAATCTGTTTAGCAACAAGGAACAATGACAGCCTTTCTGCTTCACACACACACACACACACACACACACACACACACACACACACACACACACACACACACACACACACACACACTATTAACTTTTTCCAATTGGTTGTGTGCTACATTTGCTTGACCACATGAAGCAAGACCCATTTGTTAGTTAGATTACAGCTCTTCATCTAAGGTCACATGTAGCTATCACCATATTTTCATTTTGAAGAAAAAAGTATCACAGGTGTTTGTTTTGTACTGACATCACAGTACCCTACAGAGTTCTACACCCAACAGGTGATGCTCATTAGAGCTATGCTAATAACTCAGGTTGCAGGATGCATGAAGAGTACAGTCATTAGAATAATTGTGGATTAGTTACTGAATTGGTTAACAATTTGAATTTGGTGGAGCAGGGACCATAATAGGCTGAAGGGCTCCAAGTACTTTAGTTTGTCGTGCAAACAAAGAAAAATATGTTATCAAAACACACAAAAATAACTTGTATAAAACAAATACACGCACACATGCATGCAGGAAATGGTGCAAAGGGCCAACACAAAAATAACAGACTATACAAACTGAAAGACACAAATACAAGAACTATGTATAAGGTTATACAGTATGAAAAATATGTATCAATAATATGCTACAGAAAGATCAGGTATGCATACTAAACTCTTACTTTGCTGAAACTTCTAGCATACATATTTTTTGCTTGCATCAGAACTATATACATACGAATGACTATAATTGCCTTTTTCTTTTCCTAGTGTGGTTACTATCATTCAAAACACCAAACAAAGTTGCTGGTGTACAGCATAATCAATTTACACAGTATCATCATCATCATCATCATTGTCAACCATTATCAATCCACTGCTGGACGAAGGTCTCCCCAAGTTTCCTCCACAACGGTCTGTCTTGTGCCAGTCTCCTCCATGTCACCCCTGCATACTTTCGAATTTCATCCACCCATCTCCCATGTGGTCTTCTTCTGGGTCTTTTCCTGTCCCTTGGAATCCAATCTAAAATTTCGGCTGTCCATCGATGATCTGTCCTTCTGGCAGTATGTCCAGCCCATTGCCATTTCAGGGATTTAACTCTGATCATGATGTCTTCCACTCTTGTCATTTTCGGATCCACGAGTTCCTCTTCTTATCTCTCCTGGTTACACCAAGCATGCACCTCTCCATGCTTCTTTGAGTTGTCTGCAGCCTTTGTATGTCTCTTTTAGTTAAGGTCCACGTCTCTGCACCATACGTAAGCACTGGAAGGATGCATTGATCAAACACTTTTCTTTTAAGACATAATGGCATATTGCTCTTGAAAATTATGCTGTTTCTTCCAAAAGCTCTCCAGGCAAGTTTTGTACGCCGATTAATTTCTTCATCAATGTGACCCTCACTTGATATCTGCTGTCCAAGATAAACGTACGTGTCTGTTATCTCCAGCTTTTCTCCATCAATCGATAAATCTTCATTTCTTGTAAAAGCATTGAACATCACTTTTGTCTTCCGAAAGTTCATTTTTAACCCCACTTCTTTACTCTTGTCAGCAAGTTCCTGGATCATACTCTGCAGCTCTGATGGGCTAGTTGCAAAAATGACTACGTCATCAGCAAAACGAAGGTGGGTTAGATAATCTCCATTAATCTTTATCCCCTTGTTTTCCCAGCTCAGTGACTGAAAAACACCCTCCAATGTGGCATTAAAGAGCTTCGGAGATATGGTGTCACCTTGTCTCACTCCCTTTCCAATTTTTATGTGTGTTGTATTTTCAAACAGCCGAATCTTTGCACTTGCATTTTCATAGATGTTATTAATAATATTAATGTATGCATCTTCAATACCGCAGGTTTTCAGAGCCATTGAAACTGCTGATGGTTTCACCGAATCAAAGGCTTTTCATAATCGATAAAAGCCATGCACAATGGAAGTTCATATTCCCTCGCTCTTTCAATTAGTTCTCTCAGCACATGGATATGATCTATTGTGCTGTAGCCACTCCTGAATCCAGCTTGTTCTCTCGGTTGAGCCATGTCCAGTGTTACCTTCAAGCGGTGTGAAAGAACTTTAGTGAAGATTTTATAAACTACTGATAGGAGGCTGATAGGTCTGTAGTTTCCGAGATCCTCAATGTCACCTTTCTTATGTAGCAGGATCATTGTAGCGGTGTTCCAATCCTCAGGAATCTTTCCTTCATTAAGGCATCGAGTGAAAATTTGGGCGAGTACTGTTTTCGATTTCTCCACTTGCTTCTTGTATGATGTCTACAGTAATTCCATCTTCTCCTGGAGCTTTTCCCGCTTCATGTTCTTGATTGCATGTGCAACTTCTGCTGGAAGGACTGGAGGAACTCTGGTACTGGTATCTTTCATGATGTCTGGAGTGCATGTATCATCCCTTTCATATAATTTGGAGTAGAAATCTTTCACTCTTGTCAAAATTTCGCCTCTATTTCTTGTTACAGAACCATCTTCTTTTCTCAGTGCCATAATCTGTTTTCTTCCCTTACTGAGATGTCCCTTTGCTATCTTTAGGCTTTGGTTGTTTTCAATTGCTTTCCTCACTAGTTCACAGTTGAATTTTCTTACGTCTTCAGTGATACTTTTTCGTACTGTCTTGCATAGCTCTATATATTCCACTTTGGAAGTCGCATCTTCTTTAGTTGTCCTCATCTCTCTTCTTTTTCGCATCAACATTTTCGTTTTTCCTGATAATTTATTTACATGCAACTTGTTCTTAGACCCAGCTAATTTTGTTGCTGTTTCCATAAGAGCTTTGGTTACTTTTCTGTTAACTTCAGAGATGTCCACTTCTTCCGATGTTAGGCCTTCTAAAGCAGAGAACCTGTTCTTCAGTTCCAACTTGAAGGTATTATGGTGTTTTTTAAGGTTGGTTATGTCAATAGATTTTGTTTGTCTTATGAGCTTGTCACGTTCAAGTTTAGTGTTGAGGTGCATCTTACATCTCACCAATCTATGGTCACTACCTGTGTTGAACTTGTTTAGCACACTGCAGTCTTCTATGACGAATTTTTTGTTACACATAATAAAATCAATTTCATTTGTCGTCCCATTTGGATGTCTCCATGTCCATTTCCTGTGTGGCTTTTTCTTGAAGAAGGAGTTCAAGATGAAAAACCCTTCTGCCTCTGCAAACTCAACGAGTATTTCCACGCTGGTTTCTGTTGCCGTGACCGAATTTACCTACTGAAGTTTCATTCTGTTGCCGTTGCCCTATTTTTGCATTGAAATCTCCCATAATTATTTTCAAGTGCTGCTTACCTTTATTATTTAGATGACAAATTTCCTCATAAAATTCTTCAATTTCTTCTTCAGGATGACTTGTGGTGGGTGCATAAGTTTGAATAATCTGAGCCTGGTATCTTTTCGAGAGTTGGATAACGAGTCGTGCAGCTCTGTCAGAGGAACTTTCAACTTCTACAACTTTATCCTTCAGTTTCTTGTTTATTATAAATCCAACACCACTAGTTCTGCCAGTATCTGTCCCACGATAGTAGAAGAGATGTCCACTTTTCAGTTCGATGAGATCTTCTCCTTTTCTCCTTACCTCACTTAGCCCCACGATGTCCCACTTGATCCTTTGTAGTTCCTCTTCCAATTCAAGAAGCCTTGAATCAGAAGATAGGGAGCGTCCATTGTACGTTGCCAAGGTCAGCATCAGATGGCAGCCTAGTCCGGTCCTCCGGGGATTCTTAGCACCCTCTGCCTTCATGTCGCACTGGCCGCTGCCTTGGCCAGGTACATTCCAGCTGCCGGAGACTGAGGGCCAAGATTTAAGTTGTGGAGTCATTTTGGAGGTTTGGCCATAACTCACCACGCTGGCCAAGCGGGTTGGTGAGTGTACACAGTATACTTCACCACAAAACTTAAATTGCAGAGGGGAAAATGATTTGAATACCTTGCTGAATTCTACTTACACTGTAATTGAATCCCCAGTGGAACATATTCTTAATTACTTTTTCTTTCCTTTTTATCACAATGAATCCACAAGTAGTCATGTCACCGGTGTGTGGTTAAAGCATTCATGAACTGTAATGATTATTATTTCAACAGGCGACGACCTTATATTCAAACAAACCACAAAACAGTTAATAATTCCAAAGTAATAGTGGTTGAAGAGTTTTAAACAAAACTAGGTATCGACAACACAGCTTTGGAAGATGAAAAAGATGGACAAGACTCATCATCAGGAGAATCACCTAGTTTCTACTGAAAATGCAGCAGCTCTTCATATATTGTGTTGCTATAGAAGAAGCTTGTAATTTGTTACTCCAAGGAACAATTCAGAAAGTCTTAAACTACTGGACTGAGACCAAACCAACATCTGGTAAAAAGGAAGCCACATTTGTTGTATTCTTGCAAAAGGTTTCTTCACAACAATTTGGAACCTTTTTGTGAGTATAAACAGAACTGGAACAAACCTCTGAAGAAGAAAATCAACAAAGAGCTGATAAATATCTTCAAAACTGTGGAAGATCAATAGTGTAATAACTTAAGACTCAGAATCAAATCATATGTATCTCCTGGATAGCAAGTTCATGTCTGCCCAGCTGTAGATGACAAACTTTAAAAAGCAAACCAACATTTTGTAGGCAAAATAATTACCTGTACTGTGAGAAAGAACTTCATGAACGAAAAAAAAAAATCCTCATAAACTACAGGTGAATTTGTCACCAAAACAAAGCCACTCATAACTTTCAAAAATCTCCATCCATGTCAAGTGTACAGTGTGGAACAAAGTAGATCTGAGAAAAAAATGTACTCTGGCAGAATACTGAAAAGCAACCAAGAGCACAGATACACTGGTTCAATAACAGCCTAATTCACTCAAACATAATTTTCATCGTATTATCCGCAGACCGTGAAATTTACATAATTTTTTTTCCTTCATATAATCTGCAGACTGTGACATTCAGGGGAAAAAATCGCTGTATAATCCGCACATCATAGATGTTGAACAGGAAGAGGTATTTCCAACAGAAAAGTCGGTCACATAGTGACCCAGGAGTCCCAAAGAAGTAAAAGAAAAAAAAAAAAAAAACAATTTTATTAAATGAAGAAATTCCTTTTTAGAAGTCAACTTTTTATATTTTTATCTCTGGACAGATAAAGAGTGTGGTATCCAGACTCTGCCGAAGCAGCTCCAGAGTATTGTATTACACCTTGCCAATGACAAAAGGCTAATACAGAACAAGTTATAAAAATACCGTATGTACTCGCGTATAAGACGAACGTTTTTTGAGGAAATCCTGCTTTCAGAGTTGGGGGATCAGCTTATACGTGGGCCGAAGAAAAACTTATGTGAATTCTTCCACGAAATTTACCGATGGATTTGTTTACGTTTTAGGCCGCAGCATAGTGGCTTTTCGCATGTTACTGGCTGATCGTTTTCTGACCTCAAAACTACCGCGCAGAGACACGATCACATCCTCAATTGTGTCCACCACTTTAAGTTTAAACTCATCAGTGTAATTGAAATGTTTCATTTTCAAAGACATCATGAATAGCAACGAAGGAAAATAGCAGCAATGACGTTGGTTAAAATGGCGAAAGACAAACTAAATACAAGGCAGCACACATGAGATCCAAAAGGAGGAATGGATAGGTTCATGCAGCAAGTGCAGTGTGTATGTTCATTGCCTGGTTGACAAAAACACAGAGACAACACAACACAACACAACAGTCAGAGTTGTTCTTCTCAATGATTCAAAATGACCCCCGCTGTATCTCCCCACAACTTGCCCGATCTTTCATCACGACATTCCTCCCCGCTCCATACAACTCCTGAACTGAGGAAATTTTTTCGAGGGAATTCCTTTTCCAATTATACCCTCCCCTGCACAGTTATGCTGCAATTTTTTTAAAAATCGAAGAGCCATAAAAACTTTTTTTTTCTTTTCAAATCTGTGTATTATCTGCATTGGCGTATAGTCTGAAGAACCTATATTTTAAACTTTTTAGCAGATAATCCGCGGATTATATGACGAAAATTACGGTACTTATACCAGTTGTCTCGATGAATGGGAGGCCTCCACTACTTGTGCAAATCTTGGCTAATAACTGTATCTGTAAACAAGGCTGTTGATTCAACAAACATCAAATCATTCATCAAGGTGACACCAACATGTGAAAGGATGACTTCAACACTACTTCCAAATATTCTCTGGCCAAGTGCACCCATGCATCATTGCTTTTTTCTACTTGATCCCTGGTACATAGCAAAGATGACCAAATGAAAAATTCTTCCAGAAGTGGTCAAGTTCAAAAACTAATTGATACTTTCCAAATGCACTGACTGATTAAATAGCTGGATGTCAGTCAGCATCTTCCAAACTTATAAGAATTTCGTAAAGTTTGTTGCTGCCACAGTCACTTCTAATGATGACTTCAACATCTGGCATTGTGAGAACTTTGACGTCTTAAGGCTTTTTAACCATTTTCAGTTCAATGCTTCTTGTTTTACAGAACTGATCAAATATGCCTTCTTCATAGTGAGAAGAATTGGCAGGAATACACCTAATCTTCAATTCTGAATACCTTGAAATAAAATCAGTTCAAGACTTTCATCAAGTATTGCTTTGAAATATAAGAACACAGAATGCTGTAAGGAAGACAAATCTACAGCTCCAAGCTTTTGCAGATGTGCATTTTGTAAAAATTCCTACTGTTTAGATTACCATTTGATTGCTAAACTTCATACTAATTGTAACAAGTGGGCCCTTAACAAGCCAGTGTAGAAATTCTTTCAATTTCAATGTAGTTTCATTTCATTGAACTTGAAACTGTGTGTCTTTGTACTGTTTCCCATTGACTCCTATGGCAGTCTTAAAGTTCCATAACTTTGTCCCTTACAGTATTCGGCAAAGGAATATTTCCCATACTCTATGAAATTCAATATGTCGCATTGTGAAACATGATTTGACTTTTGTACCGTTTCCTTGTTAGTATGCATATGCACACATGGAATGAAGTTTAAAACAATTTTCAACTTTAAATTTTAAGCAAAAGTTCTTTTGCCATAGGTGGTAAAGAAAATGAACAACTACAGAAACCAAAACTGACACAGAACAAAGTTTAAAACAATGTAAAATGCTGTTAGTCACAGTTCTTAAACCCCTTTGTTAGTTTATACTGCCATGAATCTTGCGAAGATAAATAATGGTCTTAGATATTTTTAATTGATAATGTAGTTAATTAAGCTAAGAATTTTAGAAAAAAACGTGTGACGGGGAAAAAGTTAGTCTGAATATACATGAATAGCAAATGTTTCACGAGTGCTATTCGGGAGAAAAACAAGAGCAGTGGCCTACTTGGTACGCATCTGCTTTATTTTTGTTTAAGAATTTATAGTGTTGCAGGTCTTTTAAAACAATTTTAGGTTATTCTTGTACCCTAAAATTGATGCTGAATATACATAACTGATGTTTAAAAATTACAAAAACTTCTGAGACTTACTTTTCCACAACAATAGCTTTGTTAAAATGGAAAGCCACAACATCTCCTGCTTGAGGAAGCAAGCTCCAAAAGAAAGTTTCACCTTTGTAAGCTCGCAACAAAGAGTAACTCTTGTATGCCTTCAGTGAGGTCTTCACTTCGGCCTCAGGATTTTTATGAGGATGATGAAGGGACAGCTTCCCAAACTGTTTATCCTGAAACACATAGCACAGAAGTTTTTAATTTTTTCTACTACAAATAATATAATTTCAATAAATAGAAACTCATCTTTTAAGGTTCTTGTTCCTCTTACTCACATTTGTTACACGTATATTTTCAGCAGACTTGTCATTACATGTGAAGGCCTTTCACCATGGTCGTCGCATTTTTCATCCCTGTGCCTTTTCATATACATTTTGCTAGTTTTTGAGTCATTTCTACTATCATATCTTTTTCTGAGCCTACATGTTACAATTGCTTACATATATTCATCACTTACACACAGAATTTCCTTGTCCGCAACATATCATTAAAAAGTTAAAACACATTATATACAACTTCCAATACCTTAACCCTAATCCTCTTGGTCACACTGCTTCCAACGTCATTACATTCATCACTTTTTACATACATTCATATTAAAACCTTTATATATATATACTAGGATGTAAGGTCAGGTGATGCGTAACATCACAGCCTCTCCTTGACAAATGTCAACCCCGCCTCTCGTGGTGCATCCTGTTCCCACTAAAGGGGCTCTGACGACCGCCAATAGCGGTATAACTATACCATCGGGATCAGAGGAAATGCTATCCCACACTCACCAACCCGCTTGGCCAGCGTGGTGAGTTATGGCCAAACACCTCCAAAATGACTCTACAACTTAAATCTTGGCCCTCAGTCTCCGGCAGCTGGAATGTACCTGGCCAAGGCAGCGGCCAGTGCGACATGAAGGCAGAGGGTGCTAAGAATCCCCAGAGGACCGGACTAGGCTGCCATTTGATGCTGACCTTGGCTACCTACAACGGACGCTCCTATCTTCTGATTCAAGGCTACTTGAATTGGAAGAGGAACTACAAAGGATCAAGTGGGACATCGTCGGGCTAAGTGAGGTAAGGAGAAAAGGAGAAGATCTCATTGAACTGAAAAGTGGACATCTCTTCTATTATCGTGGGACAGATACTGGCAGAACTAGTGGTGTTGGATTTATAATAAACAAGAAACTGAAGGATAAAGTGGTAGAAGTTGAAAGTTCCTCTGACAGAGCTGCACGACTCGTTATCCAACTATCGAGAAGATACCAGGCTCAGATTATTCAAACTTATGCACCCACCACAAGTCATCCTGAAGAAGAAATTGAAGAATTTTATGAGGAAATTCGTCATCTAAATAATAAAGGTAAGCAGCACTTGAAGATAATTATGGGAGATTTCAATGCAAAAATAGGGCAACGGCAACAGAATGAAACTTCAGTAGGTAAATTCGGTCACGGCAACAGAAACCAGCGTGGAAATACTCTCGTTGAGTTTGCAGAGGCAGAAGGATTTTTCATCTTGAACTCCTTTTTCAAGAAAAAGCCACACAGGAAATGGACATGGAGACATCCAATTGGGACGACAAGTGAAATTGATTTTATTATGTGTAACAAAAAATTCGTCATCGAAGACTGCAGTGTGCTGAACAAGTTCAACACAGGTAGTGACCATAGATTGGTGAGATGTAAGATGCACCTCAACACTAAACTGGAACGTGGCAAGCTCATAAGACAAACAAAATGTATTGACATAACCAACCTTAAAAAACACCATAATACTTTCAAGTTGGAACTGAAGAACAGATTCTCTGCTTTAGAAGGCCTAACATCGGAAGAAGTGGATATTTCGGAAGTTAACAGAAAAGTAACCAAAGCTCTAATGGAAACAGCAACAAAATTAGCTGGGTCTAAGAACAAGTTGCATGTGAACAAATTATCAGGAAAAACCAAAATGTTGATGCAAAAAAGAAGAGAGATGAGGACAACTAAAGAAGATGTGACTTCCAAAGTGGAATATATGGAGCTATGCAAGACAACACGAAAAAGTATCACTGAAGACGTAAGGAAATTCAACTGTGAGCTAGTGAGGAAAGCAATTGAAAACAACCAAAGCCTGAAGATAGCAAAGGGACATCTCAGTAAGGGAAGAAAACAGATTATGGCTCTGAGAAAAGAAGATGGTTCTATAACAAGAAATAGAGGCGAAATTTTGACAAGAGTGAAAGATTTCTACTCCAAATTATATGAAAGGGATGATACATGTACTCCAGACATCATGAAAGGTACCAGAGTTCTTCCAGTCCTCCCAGCAGAAGTTGCTCATGCAATCAAGAACATGAAGCGGGGGAAAGCTCCAGGAGAAGATGGAATTACTATAGACATCATACAAGAAGCAAGTGGAGAAATTGAAACAGTACTCGCCCAAATTTTCACTCGATGCCTTAATGAAGGGAAGATTCCTGAGGATTGGAACAATGCTACAATGATCCTGCTACATAAAAAAGGTGACATTGAGGATCTCAGGAACTACAGACCTATCAGCCTCCTATCAGTGGTTTATAAAATCTTCACTAAAGTTCTTTCACACCGCTTGAAGGTAACACTGGACATGGCTCAACCGAGAGAACAAGCTGGATTCAGGAGTGGCTACAGCACAATAGATCATATCCACGTACTGAGAGAACTAATTGAAAGAGCGAGGGAATATGAACTTCCATTGTGCATGGCTTTTATCGATTATGAAAAAGCCTTTGATTCGGTGAAACCATCAGCAGTTACCACGGCTCTGAAATCCTGCGGTATTGAAGATGCATACATTAATATTATTAATAACATCTATGAAAATGCAAGTGCAAAGATTCGGCTGTTTGAAAATACAACACACATAAAAATTGGAAAGGGAGTGAGACAAGGTGACACCATATCTCCGAAGCTCTTTAATGCCACATTGGAAAATGTCTTTCAATCACTGAACTGGGAAAACAAAGGGATAAAGATTAATGGAGATTATCTAACCCACCTTCGTTTTGCTGATGACGTAGTCATTTTTGCAACTACCCCAACAGAGCTGCAGAGTATGATCCAGGAACTTGCTGACAAGAGTAAAGAAGTGGGATTAAAAATGAACTTTCAGAAGACAAAAGTGATGTTCAATGCTTTTACAAGAAATGAAGATTTATCGATTGATGGAGAAAAACTGGAGATAACAGATACGTATGTTTATCTTGGACAGCAGATATCAAGTGAGGGTCACATTGATGAAGAAATTAATCGGCGTACAAAACTTGCCTGGAGAGCTTTTGGAAGAAACAGCATAATTTTCAAGAGCAATATGCCATTATGTCTTAAAAGAAAAGTGTTTGATCAATGCATCCTTCCAGTGCTTACGTATGGTGCAGAGACGTGGACCTTAACTAAAAGAGACATACAAAGGCTGCAGACAACTCAAAGAGGCATGGAGAGGTGCATGCTTGGTATAACCAGGAGAGATAAGAAGAGGAACTCGTGGATCCGAAAAATGACGAGAGTGGAAGACATCATGATCAGAGTTAAATCCCTGAAATGGCAATGGGCTGGACATACTGCCAGAAGGACAGACCATAGATGGACAGCCGAAATTTTAGATTGGATTCCAAGGGACAGGAAAAGACCCAGAAAAAGACCACATGGGAGATGGGTGGATGAAATTCGTAAATATGCGGGAGTGACATGGAGGAGACTGGCACAAGACAGACCGTTGTGGAGGAAACTTGGGGAGACCTTCGTCCAGCAGTGGATTGATAATGGTTGACAATGATGATGATGATATATATACTATCTACAGATACATATACTATTACACAAATTCAACTAAATTCATCTAACAATAGCTCAATTTTTACTCCTCTAACACTAACTCAGTCTTATGATGGGAAACCAGATACTCCTAAACATCAACATTGTAAGCTTCACCACCATGACCACGCCTGCCTCGAGTACTTTCTGCCGGACTCCGGCCATCTTCAAGAGGCTTATCGGAACAACCAGTCCCCTCTGCAGCCGCAGAGCAAATGATGCAATTGTCTCCGGTCCTCTGCTCTCTAGATGTATCTCCCGATGTTTGCCAGTGGCACCATCTGTTCTTCGATTTGGTCAATATCTAGCATTGGAATTTCTTTTTCAAAAAAGAAATTCCAATGCTAGATATTGACCAAATAAAGCAGATGGCGCCACAGGCAAACATCGGGAGATACATCGAGAGAGCAGAGGATCAGAGACAATTGCATCACTTGTTCTGCGGCTGCAGAGGGACTGGTTGTTCCGATAAGCTCCCTGAAGATGGCTGGAGTTTGGCAGAAAGTACTTGAGGCAGGTATGGTCATGGTGGTGAGGCTTACGATGTTGATGGTTAGGAGTATCTGGTTTCCTGTCGAAAGACTGAGTTAGTGTTAGATGAGTAAAAATTGAGCCATTGTATAAATGAATTGAATTTGTGTAGTAGCATATCTGTAAATAGTGTATATATATAAAGGTTTTAATATGAATGTATGTAAAAAGTGATTAATGTAATGATGTTGGAAGCAATGCGACCAAGAGGATTAGAGTTGAGGTATTGATGGGCGGAGTGGAAGTTGTATATAATGTGTTTTAACTTTTTAAGGATATGTTGGGGACAAGGAAATTTTGTGCGTAAGTGATGAATATGTGTAAGCAATTGCAACATGTATGCTCAGAAAAAGATATGATAATAGAAATGACTCCAAAACTAGCAAAATGCATACGAAAAGACACAGGGATGAAAGATACGATGAGCATGAAAGGCCTTCACATGTAATGACGTCTGCTGGAAATATATGTGCAACAAATGTGAGCAAGAGGAACAAAAATCTTAAAAGGTGAGTTTCTATTTATTGAAATTAATGCAATTTGCACATCAACTAAGAACAATTTGTGGAATATGTATGTATTTTTCGAATTGTGTCTTTTTTTATTACAAATAATCTATTTTATAACAGTCATATGTCATGCATTAGAAATTATAATGCTCAAACTCGAAATGAGTGCATGTTTTCAAAGACTATCTACTTAGGAAGAATACAATTAAGATGCTCATTTTGTCTACACTATATTGCCAACAGAGCCCCTGAAGAGTACACAGGAACCAGATATTGAGAACATAATACAAGAAGTAGTTTTTTGTGTGAAATGGTGTTTGTAAAGTGCAGAGTGTCCATTCAACAGTCCTACCCATTTCAGTCATAAGATACTCTTTTTCTGCATGTTTATATTAATATTTTGGACTTGATGTAAATATAGTGCAATAGCCTGTATCTTTGACTCTCTTGCTATTCACTCTTCAGCCATTCATACATGCATACATATACCTAGGCTGTTTTCTGATATTCTGCGGTTAGCTCCTTGAAAAAGCTCACCTACTAGATTAAAGTTTAATACTGGTGGTGATAAATTCTACTTACTGTTGATGTATCAGATGTCTCCATTTGCAATTATCTCAGCATACAACTTGAGCTTCATTGACATTCACTACATGTGTCAAACAAGAACTTTTGTCATTCATACTCATTATCTTTTCCTCGTGAGGAGATTCCTGAATCTGGTCCTCCCATAATTTCTTTGGCGTTCCTCTATCTTTCTTTCCTGCTACTTGAGCTGAATAAATTATTTTAGTAAGCATGTCACCACACATTCTTTCAGCATGGCCAAAGAACCTCAGAATATTTTTCTCCACCATACTAACAACATTTTGCCTCACATTACACATCTGACACATATTTTCATTCCTCCCATGATCAGAACATGTCACACCACAAACTCCTTATAAGTGTCACATCTCACCAACACACAAACAACTCTTACATATTGCCTGCAGTATCCATGTTTCACTGCTGTGCATCCAAATACAAAGAATTTCACTTTCATACACAGACATTTTGGGATCATTTGAGAACCCATGATTCCTGTGAAATCCTCCTAAGCACACTATGACTTTCAAAGAGGAATTCACATGTTTACTGATTTCACCATCCAACCTGTTTTCTCTGTAAAACATGCTTCCTAAATGCACAAACACATTCAGCTTGTCTGTCTCTGTACCACTGAGACTGATACTGCCTTGAGTACTAACAGTTCCTAGCTCAAAACCCATAATTTTAATTTTTCCCTTAATTATACTGTTTGAATTTCATGTAAACTTTGTACATCAGGGACAACAAACTCTGAAACTCACTTTTGCTCTCTGCCAAAAAACAGGACTGTGTCATCACCATAGAACAATCTGCATGCACACATATCACCAAAACTTAAACCAGTATTGTCTATTTTGGCATTAGGCATACATGCATCCATGAATATATTACACAGCAATGGTGACATTACACAACCTTGTAGGACTCCTGAACTGATAGAAAACCATTTAGGTAAAACACCATTAACTTGTATACATGCTGTACTACCAGTATACACAGTTTTCATATTTTTAAGTAGAATCCTAACTGTACCATAATTATTTAAGACCTTCCACAGAAGTATCTCGTTTTCTCTGTCATAAGCTTTCACTTGGCAGCAGAAACTTAGTTACCAACAGACAAATGCTTTTCAGTCATCATATGTAATGCAAAAATTTGGTTACTGCAGCCCTTATCAGGCATCAAGAATCATCCTACACATTTCACACTTTCTCTGATGCACGATCTCATACCTCATCGGTAATGGCCTTTCCAAACATTTTCCTTGGCAAGCTCAGCAGGCTGATATCATGACAGTTCTTGCATTCAGTCTGATCACCTTTTCCCTTATACAAAGGAACTATGACAGGCAAACCTCCAATCCTGAGGAACCATTCCTAACTCCCACAACAACTGGCAAATTTCAGTTGCATCAAAATTTAGGTAAAAGGCACTTTCTTGTGAGCCACAGAAGCAATCATGTGACATTACCTTGATAAAAATTACAGGGTTTCCCACTCAAAAGTAATAAAAAAATTCCCTGACATTTCCAGGTTCTCCAGGTGGTTTTTAAAGTTTTTCAGAGTGGCATGTTGCAAAGAATTGTTACATTTCATTCCATTCCATTCATTTTTCTCACCAAAGCACACACTTGTAAATTCTTTAAGTAATTTGTCTTTATAAAATTACCTGCTTTTCATTAATAACAACTTGTTCACATTATGCACATTATTTTCTGTACCAAATTTCCGTGAACTTTCGTGAATACTACCCACACAGAATTTGTAAATACATTCCCGTAGAAACAGGTCATATGTAAGAAAAAATCTGTCAGTTGAATAGTTTCAGTTTTTCTATAACACCATGCAGCTAAGCTTAATGATGGAATTGCTCTGTTCAAAGAAACATGTTTCAAGAGAACCAACAAAGGACTTTGATCCATCATTTGGTTGGTTCTCTTGTGAAGTGTTTCTTCAAGCAGAAGCCATTGTGCCTAATTGTTCCATGTTATTACAACTGCCTGCAGAAATTGAACAAAATCTTAATAACTGGCAATTTTAAAAATTCAATTTTGCATTTTTTTTAGAGAATAAAGGAAATACTTAATATAACTGAAAGTAAGATCTACCAAATTCTAAGCAGGCAGTAATTGCAAGCAAAAGTTTGAAATCTTGAAAAAATAAGTTTTTTTGGCAAAATAAAATATCCATTAATTTTTACAAAAAAAAAGGGGGGGGGGGTAATTTTCCCTGAGTTTTACAAAAAAGGGTAATTCTCTCTGAGTTTTCCCTGATTTTTGGAACCATTTACAAATTCTCTGAGAATTCCAGGTTTTCCCTGTTTTCCAGGTTGAGTGGGAATCCTGAATTATGTCCTTAAATCACTAAAAAAATTACACTCTTCTTTTTTTTTCTCTAAGAAACCACTGACTACAATAGTTTGTGATAGCACATAGACACATACTCTTGTATGTATCATAAAATATATGCACTGTTTCACTGGTCAACTCAGTGCTCAGTTTTTCGCATCACCCGAACTTCACATAAATACATCTAAAAATTGGAGGCTGAGAGCGACTCATCTCAAGTATTGCATAATTGATCCACACTTGAAAGTATTGCATAATTGATCCACACCTCACAGATAGCCAAACTTCCTTAGAAGAAATACATATGTATGTAGTAATGATGGAATGCATGGCAGCAAAGTATTACTATATTTGGCACGGCACTTTCATCAAATTCATGCAAGCAATGAAAGGCCATTTACTACAATTGATAAAACGTTGATTACCATTGTCAATAGCCTTTTGGAAGAGGATCGATGCAAACCAGAAAACTGCTCATGGAGCAAAATTCCACAACATTTGTCCAGATCTCTTAGCGATATGCTTCATAAGAGAAAAGCTGTTCAATGTGGGTCATGTTTGAAGTGATAGACGAGAACAAAAGGCAACTTGGAAAAGAACTACAGCTCATGAAGCAATGTAACACAACCACTGTCCAGAATTCAGAATTAAATCCTTCACAAGAGAAAAGCTGTCTCGTAGTAGATTAACTTTCAGCTGATATGAAGTCCGATCAAAATGTTTCGAGACTAGGCCGATATACAACAAAGTACTAATGTTACTTAAGTCTGGGTATGATATCTCTCAAAGTAATATCTTTGGCAGCGATACACTGCTGCCAGCATTTTTGCCACAATTGGAACGCTCCCTGGAAGTCCTGTTCGTGAATCGTGTCAAGCACCATCTGCAATTCGCACTAGATCTCGTCCATGGTTTCAAAACAGCGACCCTTGAGCTTCAGCTTCACCTTTGGGAACAAATAAGTTGCAGGGGGCTAAATCCGGTGAGTAAGGCGAGTGAGAAAGGGTAGTCATGCTGTTGCGGCTGCAAAACTGGCATGTTGCTAATGCTCTGTGAGCTGCTGCATTGCCATGATGGAGCAGGAACGCCCCTACACCATATTTCAAGATGTTTGCGGTGAATGTCTTCCCTAAGATGCTACAGAACATCGCAGTAAAAAAAGATTGGTGACGGTCTGGTTCTGGGGGACGAATTCATGGTGCACAACCCCACGAATGTTGAAGAACACGATGAGCATGCTTTTTGGTTGCATTCCGGACCTGTCGGGTTTTCTTCGGTCGTGGAGATGTTGGGCTCTTCCACTGCGACAACTGTTGTTTGGTCTCTGGGTGATAACCATAGACCCAAGTCTTGTCCTCAGTGATGACCCGCGACAGGAATTTTTTTTTTTTTTTGGTTTCCGATTTGCCGAGTTTGATGCAGAATTTGATGTTCGCTCGCTTCTCTAGTTTGCAGTCCATACCGAAATTGCAGCTGTGTTCTGCACGTGGTAACCAAATATAGGGCAGCACAGCTCCCGATGTTCACATAATGACACCACTCGGCACAATGACTCATGAAGGTCACTGCCCTTGACCGCCGCACACACATCCGCGAACTGCCATCTGTTGGCACGCTACGCATCTAGTCTCTGAACTTTTTTATCACACTACGCATAATAAAAAAATATAACTATCAGACGCATCCACACTTGTGTAAGACCAAGCCATTGCAAATCAGGAATGAAGAAGGTGATTAGCATGTGGTTGTAGTGCTCAGCAGTAACTGTGATGACTGCATCATGCTCATCCTCAAAAAAGGACCAATTGCACAAGCACGAGTCACTTCGCACACCAGTGGCGGCTCGTGGTAGGAAAAATATGGGAAGAGCTACAAGAGCAATATGAAAATATATCTACTGCATGCATGCATGCATACATACATACATACATACATACATACATACATACATACATACATACATACATACATACATACATACATACATACATACATACATACATACATACATACATACATACATACATACATACATACATACATACATACATACATACATACATACATACATACATACATACATACATACATACATACATACATACATACATACATACATACATACATACATACATACATACATACATACATACATACATACATACATACATACATACATACATACATACATACATACATACATACATACATACATACATACATACATACATACATATCACTAAGCTGTTCTCTGAGATTCAGAGGTTAGCTCCAAAAAGAAATACAAACTTCCAGATATATTTATCTATTGTTGTCGTATCAAACTTCGCCATTTACAGCGATCTTAACATACAACTCGTGCTTCACTGATATCCATTATACGCCGTACACAAGATCTTTTATACTTCGTACTCATAATCTTTTTCTCATGCAGACACTCCTGAATCTGATCCACCCATGTCTTCCTTGGCCTTCCTCTTGCCTTTCCACTTTCTCTTTCCTATCTTTTGCCTTACTACTGTGGCGAACCAGCTTAGCAGCTTCAAGCTTCTTACAGCGATATTCATCCACAGAGACTCTACCTTGCAACATCCCCAAATAGGCTTCCTTCTTTTTCTTTACTGCCTCATCAATCTCACTATTCCACCAAGCATCACCTCTATTGTTACCCACTATTGTGGTGCCACAGACCTCTTTAGCAGCAGTAACAACACAGTTCTTAAAACATTCCCACTTCTTTTCTACATCCCTTTCACAAGATTTCAGATCCTTCAGTCGTTCTCTGAGTAAGTCAGAATACCGCTGATGATCTTCAAGGAGCCTATCAACCTTTATTCTTTCTATCCTGGGTCTCTTCCTATTCCTTTTCCTCCAACCAACATTAAGTTTCACTCGTGACACTACCAAGTAATGATCAGAACCAACATCCGCACCTCTCATCACACGGGTGTCAACGACTAAGTGTTTCAAACGCTGATCGTAAACAACAAAATCTATCACACTCTTTTGACCAAGAGTACGATTTTCCCAAGTATATGTGTGTATATACTTGTGGTTGAAAAATGTATTAGATACACACAGATCATTCTCAATGCAGAGTTCAATTAATCTTCCACCATTATCATTCACACAAGGATCATTATTACCCAGAACATTGTCAGAAATTGCATTCTGCACACCTACTCTAGCATTGAAATCCCCTGCTATTATAACTTTTTCTTTAGCACCAAACTGGCTCAAAACAGCTTTTAGCTCATTCCAGAAATCTTCTTTCTTATCAGAAGGTTCCGAGTCACAAGGAGCATACACTACAACAATTACAATTCTCTGAAGTTTCACTTTCAAATGAATCCAGAAAATTCTCTCACTTATGCAACTATAGTGAATCAAGTTGTTGTTCATCTTTTCACTTAAAATCACACCTACACCAGCCTGTCCTCTCATATTATCCAATACTCCAGACCACACACTCACTGTGCCATTCACTTCTTCTACCCCAATTTCCTTCTTTTTGATTTCACTTACACACAGCACATCCAGTCTATACTTATTCATCTCCTCAATCACCTCACTCATCTTGCCATTTATACCTCTAGTATTCCATACACCAATCTTACATTCACTCAGCCGAGATCGCTTTCTCATACACCGTTCAGAAAGTCCAGGTCGATTCCGTGGTGGACCGTCCTTCTCAAGTGTGGTAGGTCCACCATATCCCACACTTGAGTCATTCTTAATATTTCTTTTTGTCTTTTTAATCAGGTAAGTACATCAGTGTGGGGGATTAGCCCACAGCTGAGGGTTCCAGTTGGTCATTTAACCTAAGAATTCTGGAACAAAACCCAGTGAGTTGGGGTCTTTTTGCCAATGTCACACAGAACTAGCTTGCACCTCTCCAAGATTCACAGAGGCCCTAGTTGCTACTGTCTTCAATGAAAATCAGTTAATGAGAACTTACCTATTTTTTTATATATTAGATCAATTCTTCTTCCCTTTAAAGATGGAAATTTGTCGATTATGTCGTCAGAAAATGGCTGTTTCTTCGTGACATCAAGAAAATGTCTTTCTGAATAGAAATATTTGCCAAAGAAGCAAGTTTATCTGGAGAAATAGTGTTTCTTGAGTAAGTTTGTATTCTTTTAAGGCAAGAAAAACTTCTCTCAACTGAAACACTTGCAGATGCAATAGCTAAAATCAGGGAAACCAATTTATAAGCTTCTGTAAAAATGCCTTTATCTCCATGAAGCCCTTGAAGAAGTTCATGAGTCGATATATTTCTTAATTTTTTATCAGCATATACAAGACTTAGTTCATCTTTAAGGTGCTGGTGTTTAGTAAAAAATTTTCCGTAAAAATGTTGTAGATTTTCAAATGCGTGAGAGGGAAAGTATGAATTAAATTGGTCGAATTTGTTTGCGTCAGCAAGCCAGGCAATTGAAGTTTATCCAAAATTTTGTCTAGCATTTTGTATAAAGCTTCTGACATTCTATCTTATCTTCACTCACATCATGAAAACCCAAAAATCGCTCAACCGATACACTTTCCGAATCAACAGATCTTATTATTAAAGAGCACCCGGAAGTCTGGTTATGTCATCCCATCTACTTGAATATAAAAGCATTGAACTTCATTTATTTCATTTTTGACGTGATCGTTTATATATTCAGAAATACATTCAATTAATTCATTTTGAATAGTTTTTGAGTCACCTGTGAAGACATTTTTTATCGTTTTCGTATTGATTTAGAATTTTTAAAGGAGTTCTTGATATCAACAGTGAAAGCAATTCCTTGAATTTCTACAATTTATCGAGTCAATGCCTTCGTCATGGTCACGGAATGCTAGTTCTTGTTTACTCAAATACAGTACTGCATCAATCATTGTCTGCAGGAAAAGTCTATTTAAACGAACGCTTTCGTTGAAATGCATTTTCAAAAGCCTAGCATTCTCCCTCAGGGCATCGGCAATGGTGTTCTGATTCTTTTCAAAATTATTTAGCATTAATTCACATTTCAGGTGTTCGCTAGAATCACCACGTTTGTGAAGTGACCGTTTTATATTTAAGAAATCTGAAAATTGTCTTTATTCCACGCCAAATTTTATTACTAAAAAATAAGCAGGGCCAACAAAATAATTTTTGTAACACAGAAGGGCTACAAAGCCATTTATATTCAGTAAACCAGCAATTTTTAAAATTATTATTGTAAGATTTGCCGCTCTTCTTGATTTCTTTCTTGGCAACAATTGTCAGTGAATCCGTCGGTCGTCCTTGAAGTAAAACGTCTCTTTTATTTTCATCTTTCCACCGATTGAACGGAGTTTGCAATAAATTACAGACAATGTCGTTCACAGGATACATACTGAAAACTAAAACTATCACTATCAGTTAAACTGTACACGAAACTAAAGTAACTAATGAAGTTTTTAACAAACAATCACAAAACTCTTTCGGAAAGTATGTCCCGAAACACAGCAAAGAAAAAGCCCTATAGTGGATTGCCAAGGGTTCCCGTTCCACTGCGATCTCTTCGGAAGGTCACGACTTCAGGTGCAGAGGCTTGGCATCTCAAGCTAAAACACTTCACTTTTCCTGGCAGATAGGGGAGGGTGACGTCACTGTTACCATGGCAACTCCAACGAAAACTGCAGACTACCAAGCATTCTCATTTCAGCTCTTCACTTGAACTGTTTTGCGTATAAGGGCTTGTTTTCCGTATTGGAAGCGCATTGTGAATTGATATCTAATCAAAATTTTGGGTATTTTAGCATGCAATAAAGGCAAAAAAAGAATATATTATACGAAATTATTAAATAAAACCTTATTTCAAATAAAATAGGTGAAGAGGCACTTCACCTACTTCACCTGAAAAGCCGCCACTGGCGCACACCACACTGCGACCTTGACATTGTGCAAGGGCTTTTCACATAAGGCTTGTGGGTTTTCTTTACCCCAAAACCTTCAGCTTTGTTTTATTGACATAACCAGATAGGTGAAAATTAGCTTCGTCTGATGTGATCAGGTGCTGCACAAAATCCTTTTCCTCCCTGCACTTGCTGACAAACCATTCACTGAGCATCACTCTGTGAACCCTACCTTCCAGGAGCAATACCAACTACCAACTAAACCTTATAAGAACACAGTTGCAGGTCATTTTTCAAAATCCTGTGAACACTGGTACGAGTAACGTTCACATGTTGGGCCAATCGACAGGTAGACTTCTTGGGACTTCGTTCAATGGCATTCGCCACAGGCTCAATGTTCTCTGCACTAGGAAATGCTCCAGGCCGTCCTGGGGATAGTTTTTTGTTGGCATTGCCTGTCTCATGGAAATTACTAACGCACATAGGATCACCTTCCAGGATGGTGCTTCACACTTCTGGAAATGTCGTAATTGCCTTTGTGCTGTGACAATGGAGCTTTCGCTGGTGAAGTATGCTTCAATAATGTATGCAATTTCTATTGGCATCCATGGCAACATCTTTAAAAATCAATGATCTGGAAAGGAGACCAACATTAACTCCCAAGGTCAGACTTTGAAATACAACACATTTTAAAGATGGGCGAGTGTTAACAATCCTGTAAATTAAAAATAAAAATGTGTCCCGTCTTTATGAGACACCCTGTATAATTGTAGATTACCTCAATTAAATGACAAATTCTATACCACATTAAAAGTATTAAAATATGGCATAGATTAGGAAAGAAAGAGAACTGGTTGTCACAAGTACTTTCAGAATTTTGGACTTCAAATTAGGAACTCGTTTATTTCTATGATGATATTAAGGATTAACTGACTTAGTACTTCAGTGCACTTAGAAAGAAAAACTTCATTTCTGATGCCTTTGCTTGAAAAATCCTTACTTCTCAATTTTCCAAAGATTCAGATTATTTTTAACATACCAGCATTCGAATTATGCAGTGGTCCGCTGGCCATTGGCCATTAAAACTTCCATTGGACCACTGAACTATTGGTTTTACATGGCCCGGATGGCTAGTAGTAGTTTTTTTTTTTTTTTTTTTCCCTAATTTATCACAAGTTAAAAAAATGAATTTCTGTTATATTGTATGGTTTTCTTTTTAGGCTGCAAACTAATGACTGGTTTGAAAGCAAATATTGGAGGTAATTCCATTGAAATGATACGTTATTTTCTACACATATTGTAAATGTCTTTAAATTTACACCAAAACTCAATGCTGTCGAGACACGATGCAAAAAAATAAGGAAATAATTGCAGATTTTAAAAGACGAACTTTTATTACAACTAAAACCAGATCAAAATCATTGCAAGATCTTTCAGACCCACTGTGGGTCCGTCATCAGGCACTGCGTGTAATTCAGCGAATTATATAGCCAGAAGCAAACACCCACAATGCAACAGCATGGAAGGGTGTCACTCCAACCTACTCAAGTGCCCTTCACAAATATACACATAATGAAAATCACTACAAAAATATGGTTATGAGTTGTGATAACATGGTTATGAGTTGTGAAGATATGTACAATATACACATCACAACTCATAACCATATTTTTTTGGTTATGAGTTGTTAAAATATGGTTATGAGTTGTGATAATATGGTTATGAGTTGTGATGATATGTACATATCATCACAACTCATAACCGTATTTTTTGTAGTGAGTTGCATTATGTGTATGTCTGTGGAGTACGCGTGCATGGGTTGGATAGATGCCCTTCCATGCTGTTGCATTGTGGATGTTTGCTTCTGGCTATATAATTTGCGGAATTACACCCAGCAGTGCCTGATGATGAACCCATAGTGGGTCCGAAAGATCTTGCGACGATTTTAATCTGGTTTTAGTTGTAAATAAAAGTTCATCTTTTAAAATCTGCAATCATTTCCATATTTTTTTGCATCGTGTCTCGACAGCATTGAGTTATGGTGTATATCAACTGACACGAATAAAAACGGAATCTTGGTCTTTAAATTTTTTCATTATTATTTTTACGGACTAGTGGGCATTTTGATGAACCAGTGGTTTGCAAATTCTAGTGGTCTGCTGGACCAGTAGAAGATTTATTTCTATTTCTAACACTGCATATATTTTGATATGCATGCATATGTAGATCAAACTACTTGCTTATAATAATTTTCGTTCAGTTATGTTCATATTCTTTTGTTGCTTATCTGTCACCCATTTCTCTCACACAAAAATTTCCTGCTAGGTAGCATATATACACCATTGCACTCATCACAATATCTCTTTCTACAGAATAAACTGATAAAAAAATGAATAAAATAAAGACTGATATAATGTTTTTTCTAGTCTATCTTATGGAAGTAGAAATGCTGTGTTAAATGCAAACATGCAAATGTTCCAACTACTTTTCAACTTTAAATAACACAAAATTCCTGCTAGGTGTGGTAAGTGTGCACATTTATTATTGTTACAATGCCTCTCTTTCTAGAAATTGGATAAGATTTTCTTTTGACATATACACACAAGTCTAACTTTGCCATCTATTGTGTGAGTCAAAGTTAATAACCTCCTTTGAATTAAATGAAAACACACAGAGTTACATACAATAATAAAATTCTTACAAGCAAAAGCTTTCAACCATACGATGATCTCGAACACCCATGATCTACTGAATCAGGAGACTGGTTGCCAGAACTACAATGTGAATTAGAGGTGCAGGAACTGGGTCCAGATTTTGGTAGAGAGATTCAAATAAATGGCGAGGATTTCTGAATTGCAGTTCTTGGTTAGTAATTTCTCAATACTTTCTAGAAAACGTAGATTCTTTGTTGTTTAAAACTAGATTTTAAACACTTATAACCATACGCTGCACTGTATGATACTTTCCAACTAGTACATGGAGATTTAATGTGACAGCCAAGGACAGAGGTGGGGAACCCTCTCATGTTGGAAGGCTGCATTAAGTTAGCTGTAATCTACAAAGGCTGCATTCAAGAAACATCAATTAGACATACTTCAAAATGTACATTATTTTGTAAAAATCTTACTATGTACTAACTAACTTCAAAAAATGGAAAAAAATGTTAATTCTTAAAGTTAACTAACCTTTTAATGACTTCGTTGTGACTGCTTTTTTGGAAAGCATTTGAATATTTGGTTGCAACATGGAGGCCCACGCTTTTAGCTGATCCTCTAGATGGGTATTCGTCATTTGTGACTTTAAGGGCATCCTGATTTGGGTTAAGTAGGAAACTGTAGATTCGCAGCAATAAGTGCTTGAAAAGAAAGAAAGTATTTTTCATGTATGTTGCCAACAGTGTGGGTATTCTACTGTGTTTTTCCATATTTCAACTGGATCTTTCTTAGAGTTAAATAAGGACTTTAAAGTGTTATCGTCTGAGAGCTCAATCAATTCCATCTGTAGTTCTTTACGAGCCATAGAATGAAATCATGAGCTAGCAGGTGTCAAAATAGCCTTTAAGACTTACTAATGTTTTAATTGTGGCAAACAGTCGGGAGGAGCATTATTTTGTTGAATCTTTTTTTACTCTTTGGTATTTTAAATACTGTCATTTTAAGATTACAATACAAATAATAAAAGACGAACAAAAATGTATTAATAAAAATAAAGGAATTTGTTCTGCAAAATTTGGATTCACTCAAAAGGCCATACTTAATGGCCCAGAAGGCCATAGGTTCCCCTTCCCTGGCCTTGGATACACTTGCAAACATATGCTTTCTTCAAATGTCTGTACAAACTGGAATTTATAATGTCTCATTCTTTACTGCTCAGAATCAGCCAATGGTGAAAAGCACATAACAACAAGTGATCACTGAACTACTGTAAACACCACATGAAAAAAATGCTTGAAGAGCCATACACAAGTTTTGAAAATAGCTCCACTAATTTACAGAAGGAAATTGTTTTCCAAAGTGAAAAACACTTTAGCTGAAACCCTTGTTTTCTGAAGTGAAAAACACTTCATCCAAACCCTGTTAGAAGGATTCAAAGTGAACTGCACCATTTTCCAGTTCCTATGGTTTCGCTACCATGAAAGCTTGGAAATTCGTATTTCTCCAAACAACTGTAATTTGGTATCTCCACATATCATCCCCATGATCTGAAAATCTATACTCTTCCAAAGCAAATTCACCATTCGTGAATGTGGCAACCATTTACAAGAGCCGAATGACGAATGTCTGGCAACAACCTAGTCAGCTTCCATCCAAACTCTGGCTGAAGAACAACTAAATATATATTGGGTTGTCAGAAAATTCATGACGTATTTTAGCCATGTTTTGCAAAGGTCATTTATTGATAGAAAGAACAAAGATCAATCAATGATATAATGCACGTTTTGTTCGATAACCTTTTGCCATCTTTCAGTGAGCTGCAGAATGCCTCGTTCATAGAAGGACCTGTCTTTCGTGGAGAAAAACTGTACAAGGTGCAGATATACAGCCACATCTGAATTGAACATTATACCACGAAAGGACTGTTGAAGAGAGCGAAACAAGTGGAAGTTTGATGGTGCAAGGTCAGGCGAGTATGCTGGGTGGGGCAACACATCCCACCCAAGCTCCAATAATTTTTGGCAGGTGATCAAACTTGTGTGTCATCTTGCGTTGTCGTGATGGAACGCAACACCTTTATGATGAACGAGCTCTTGACGTTTCTGGATGATGGATTCGTTCAAACTGTCCAATTGCCAACAGTACACATTCGAATTGATTGTTTGGTTCCATGGTAGGAGCTCGAAAAACATGACACCTTTAAAATCCCAACCACACTGAGGCCAGAACCTTCCACTGATGAATGTTTACTTTGGATGTCGTTTGAGTCGAAGCAGCACGTCAGGACCAAGACCGTTTGCACAGCACATTGTTGTACACAATCCACTTTTCATCACCAGTTATCAGTAGCTTCAAAAAAGGATCGTTTTCCTCACGTTTAATAAGCATACGCAGATGTTTAAACACGCCGTCAATTGAGCTTCTTTGAGTTCATGAGGAACCCACACATCGAGCTGGCTTACGTATCCCAGCTTCTTCAGGTGGTTGTGAACGCTTGAATGATGGATGTGCAATGTGTCTGCAATCTCTCGTGTCGTGTAACGTGGGTTTAACTCGATCAATGCCTTGATTTGGTAGTCATCAACCTCACTGGGCCTCCCGGACCGAGGAGCATCGTTGAGGTCAAAATCACCAGCACGGAATTTTGCGAACCACCACTGGCACTGACGTTCTTGTAGAGCATTATCACCGTACAATTGACGCAACTTTTCACAAGCTTGATGCGCGTTCTTCCCTTTACGGAAAGTAAACCAGTAAAATATGGCGAAAATGCACGGTTTGGTCTTCCATCTTCAACTTGATGTCAAATCTCCGCAAATCAACCAAATCGCTCACTATTCCTTTTAGACTGCAGCTAGAACTGGCACCTGTCGAATGCCATAGCGATAATAGAGCTGCACATGCCTCTAGTACTTCCAAAACTGCTCAACTGTCATCGGGTGCCAAAACACGTCATGACTTTTCCGACAACCCAATAGTTCAAAAGCTTCCATGAAAAAAAGATAACTTTTGCGTAAGTTAAGCATTGTATGGATTTTTGTTATAATATTGTGATTTCTTTTCCTGTATATATTGTCAGAGCTGTACTTGGAAAATTTGTTAAGTGGTAACCAATGTAAGCAAGGAGTAGCACTGTGCTGATCGGTCCTGTATGCCTGGGAGCATGCAGACGCTCCTGAGGTGAGAAGAACCAGATTGGCCTTGAAGAGATTAGCATGTTAGACACCGACTGAAGAACACGGTTTGAGGCAGGCAGAGAGCACTCAGTCGAGTAATGGCAACACATAACTAAAGAGCTGTTGCTTTATACAGTATATGGCAATACATTTCGATCAGGATGTTGGTCCTGTAATAAAGTTGTTTATTTACCTATGTGTGTATTTATATAAGGAGAATGATGGTTGCTAACAATTCTTTGTTGATTAAGGACGTTTGGTATTCAAGTATGTACTGAATGTGATGGTGTTGTGATAGAGTGAACCACCCTGGTAAATTAGCAGTCCCTAGGTCAGTTACAAGCATGCTTCCTCTTTTAATTCACATCATATAAGTTTGAAGTTTGTTTTGCAACATGACACATACAACAGCCAAATCAACTCAATAATTGCATCTCTTTAGATGTTTTTTGGATAGCTCATTCATACAAGAATGTTAGACATACGACTGAATTATGCTGATACCAACTGTCACGAGTGAATTTCACTTTGTATATCTGTGAAATCTTCTAATACCTTTTATTTTGGTTTACAAAACCAGCTTGCAAAAATATCAGAACCACTTTACATTTATATGTGCAAAGTTCTTCAACAGATGTTTCAATTCACACGCACAAAATTTAAATATGCAAGAACCATATGAAATCCTTCACTTTCCACTTCTATGAACCATTCTAATGCACTTACTTAAGTGAGCTTGTCTTATAGCATTATGTAAGTTTACACAACAACACATATAATTTCATTTATTTCTTACTTTTAATTTTTGTACTTTTCCCTTCAGAGATGAATGGGTTCCCACATGTTGGAACAGAGATGGTTTGTAATGCAGCCACACCTGATCTTTCCGTTTCTTGCAATCTTTCTGAAGGAAACACAAGATGATACATCAGTACAATGAACTAAGCATGAATCTTAGAGACTGTATTTAAAACAAACACACATTAAAATTTAAAAAAATAAATAAAGGCTTCAATGCAATTTTTTTTTTTTTTTTTTTTAGCTGTGTGTATGGGAAAGTCCCTTAGTAAATTTTAAAATATGATGATGGTCAAAAAAATTTTACTACTGTTGTAGTTATTAGGGAAGGCAGAGGTTTCCACATGACAGCACTGGCTAAGTTCAGTAAAGCAGCAATGCTCTCTGTTTGCATTCAAATCAGCACAAATATAATAAACACATCACATCAGCTGTACTTCCTCAATATCATAAGCACAATGCAGTTTGAAGAACAGTAATGACTGTGCTTGTTCAGTACTGTCACCATATTACAGTCAGTAAGACACAGTGCTACCATTAATACTAATAAAAGAATAACTGATGGAGTGATGGTATCTTCAGCACTCATTACACCACCAGAGCACAACAGCTTGGGCAAGTTGGAACATGAAAACTCTGCATACCATCTACATAGTCTAACTTCTAAAGTAATATCATTTGTACTAGCTGGAATGGTTAGCTTGATACTTTTGATGTCCCAAAATGTATTCAGCTGCCCCTTTTCAGTTTTACCTGAGTTGTCTACAGACAATGATAAATATGGGGGTCAGTTACCAAGAAAAACAAATTCCTCTGTTTTCAATTCTTTGATTACTGATTTGATGACTCATAATTTACAGAGTGCAGTATTTCTCAAACATTTCTTAGTTGTGGACCATTAGTTAAACATTCAATGCACATGCGTACCACCTGACTAGTCATTGGGAGCATCATTTTGATGTAGTGCACCACATTAAACATTTATTTGTATTTTTACAAATTAAAGAAGTGTATCAGACATGAGAAGTTGTGTTTAAAGTAACATGCCATACAACTTATAAAGTTAAAATAATGTATGTTAACAGAGTACACACTTTTGATAAGCTTTAAAAATTAAGTATAATTTTATAAATGGTTTCCCATGCATTTTCTACATTTCCATAGACTTCTTTAATTCTTTAAAATATAAGTGGATTATTTTTATTTGGTGTGCTACATGTTAAGTGATGTGTTTTAATGAGCACTAATGAAATATTTACAAATATTTTATTAGTGCTCATTAAAACACTAATGAAATATTTACAAATATTTAATGATGAAGGTATGAATGAAGGCTGAAAAAACAGTTTTTTCTCTATACAACTCATGTGGAGCTGGAAAAAGAATGGTGACCACACTGAAAAATTTACTACACATTGTACTGCTTCTCACTATAAATTATACATGCTTTAAACAGGGTAAGCCTGAAATAAGTATATAATACATTCCATGACTATCACAATAGAGAAAGCTTGAAAGTTTTATTAAAGATATTTTGATATGTGAAATTAGTTTGACAATTTGACACTTTTTAACTTTTTGCATAATTTCTTCTTCTACAATTGAGTCGACAGACCAACTGGAACAATATCACGGATCACAATTTCTGAAACACTGATATTGTGGATAAAATGGACTTCAATGAATAAATAAATAGCTGAGCTACTGATTAGTACTATGTGGAATTAATTAAAAGACTGCATCCCACATGGTTTTGTTCCAGCATACTTAAGAGAAATGATCACTTGACCCAGAAGTTTGGAGATAATTGCCACAATGCCATCCTCCCTCCAGATTTAGCATTATCCCACCCTGAATATCATTGTACATGATATTTGTACATTTAGTGAAAGAAATATACCATACCCAGAAAGGAAAAGTGGGAATTCCCAGAAAAAAATAGTCATTACAAAAGAATGTACAGTTGATGAAGGAAATGTATGGATTCTCTCATGCGCCATAACTAGCATAAAGCACATAAGGTGCACAACATCCATTTTATGTTTGACTTCATTATATGGATGTGATAATTGAAAAAAGTGAGAAGTAGTGTTATGTGTTATGTGGTTTGCAGATGATGCAAATGTTCTGTGCCAAGATTTAAGTGAAAAAGAAATATAAGAAAAGCTAAGCAACTGGCATTAGAAAATAAGCAAAACCAAAACAGAGTACATATGCTGCAATAAAAAGAGAAGCAACGAATTGAATTGTTGATACTAAAATCTAAACAGAAGTACAGAATTGATTAAGAAGATTTAAAGGTTGGGATTGATGTTGAGGGATAAGTAAAAGTGCAATGTAATAACTGGTAAAAAACAAAAAGCTATATTTAAAGTCAACCACCTGTGTTTTTCACTGTTAGGAAGAATGAATTGCAAACGCTGAACTGTGGCAACCATGGTTTAAAACTCAGGATTCACGTGACAATAACACATAAACATATAAAACGAGCGAAACACACAGAGTCGCGTATGCTAAAAGGTTCGTTTAGCGGTAGCTTTCAGTCATCCTACGACCTTGATCACCCGCGATCAACTGGATGGGCTAGTTGCCAGAACTACAATTTGAAGTTGGGTGTTCACCAAAAACTGCAATTCAGAGACCCCTCACCAAATCCCATTTATTTGGATCTCTCTTCTAAAATCTGGCAACATTTCAACACCCCAACTTCAAATTGTAAGCGCTAGTCAACATTTGTAAGTTGTGTTGGTGTAAGTGCTAGTCAACATGGAAGTAGACAAGGAACACATCCGCCATTGCATGCTTATGCATTTCGCCATGGTAGCACCCTCGCAAGTGCTTTAAGAAACATTACCAGTGTGTACCTCAATGCCATGTCACATTGTCAGTGCTGTCAATGGTTCAAATGGTTTCAAAAGAGAAATTTCGTCCTGTCAGACCGTCCCAAAGCCGGAAGGCCTGCAACAGTGGATGTGGACATGCTGAAGACCTTAGTGGAGACCGACCCATGTGTGACCACACATGAGTTGACCAAACACCTGGGGACTACCCACATGAGCATTATTATGCACCTGCATCAACTTAGAAGGTGTGCAAGAAGGGAGTTTGGGTACCCCATCTACTCACAGTTGATCAGAAAGCAAATCGCATAAGTGCATGTGGCCAAGCTGAACAGTTCTTGGACTGAACTGTGACAGGTGATGAGAAATGGGTCCTGCATGGCAATGTCAGCAGCTAGAAACAGTGGTTGGACACAAAAGAGAAGCCCATGCCACCTCACAAATTCTGATTACAGCCACATATGGTCCTGCTGTCTGTTTGATGGATATGCAGGGGGGTTGAGCAGCTGCTGAACAACACCACTATCACCACCAACGTGTACAACCATCAGCTTGAAAATCTTCATGCATCACTCACATTGAAACGACCAGAACTGCTGAACCACAACCCAATAGTATGTACAAATAGCCTACCATGCTCAAGAGCTAATCCATTAGAAAAACAACTTGGAAATACTGAACAGCAAGTACAAAAATGTCACAGTAAAGTGTTTACAAGATTAATGTACATATACAAGGGAAAATGAACTTTCCACTATTTTCTCTATTACTGTATCTGTGTTTAGGGGCTTGATCTTTAGCATTTGAATGAAACAAAACAAAACAAAAAAATTTAGAAAACGAATTGGCCTGAAAGATCAGTTCCTGCTCTGGATTAATAAAAGGGAAAAATCAAAGCTGGCATCATATGTGAGAAGCAATTTCAGTGAAAAGATTACCAGCATTCAAAAAGATTCTACATAAGTGAGAGAACTTTGTGGTAGCATTTGGAAATTATGCTTTAGAGAACCACCATTGTGATATGTTGCTGAAAATCTGTGTACACCTGATCAATGTTTTCAGATTTTCATCAACATTATCCACGTTTTTCTTGAGAGAAAAATAAATAAATCGAAGGGATAATAGTGGTCAGTTCAGGAAAGGGTGACGATTCTTCCCTGGAGTGATTTGCTGTTAAACATTTCGTAAATTTAGATTTCACCTCCCCTGGGTTCGATTTTTGGATCCAGAGAGAAAGTCAAGAAAAAGTTACAGAAAATTCTATTTTCTCATCGTTGTTTTTTTTTCTCCTCTTCTCTGCTTAATGTACAAAATGAGTGTTTTTACTTTGTTAAGGGATAGGAGAGTAGCAAAGGGCTACCCTCCCTCCAATTCAGTATTTATCATCACTCTGGGGCTAGCCTATGGATTTTTGGTTAAGTTCCAAGGTTAAGCATATAAATTGCGTAATAAAGAGTAAGTGATTGCTTTCAAAATTACTCAGCCAGCAGGAGGGAAATAACAGTGCACATCAGAAAAAAAAAAAAAGGAAGGGATGTAATATTCTGAGTGAAGAGTGGTGTAAATAATTTTTTTCTCTTTCTTTTACCTTTGTTGTGTGAACAAAAATGTAGCATTTGTATTATTCATTATCTAATCTATGAGTAGGACAATTCAGAAGTTAGTAGGATGTATTATAATTTTAACTTTGAAATTATGAAGTTGGTGAGGTAAGGCTGGTATGGACTTGATAAGTGGGCCTTAAAACTTAAAAACAAGAATAAATGTAATCCAAATCAAGAAGAAAAAAAAAAGGGAAAAGAATAATCTTTTGCCGGGGCAAGTAATTTCATAAGTGATATTTTTTTTGTTGAGTATTAAAAAAGGAATGCAAGAAAAAGAAAGCTGGTCTATGCTCAAAATAGTTAGTGAAAAAAAAAATGTAGTTCTTTTTATGGTATATGATGTATGTATTTATATTTTCTGTAAGTCAAATGCAGTTTCTTTCTTCGTCCAACGGTCACTTTTTTTTTCCTCCCCAAGCTCATTCCAAGAAATGGGGAGTGCTGTTTGAAATTGTTAGGAGATCGCCCACCCGAAAGTGAGCCGTTATTTACACAAAAAGACATTTTTTTCCCTCTCTACAACGCTGTGGTGAAATTCTCAGAACAGAAACACCACCCCGAGAAATTTCCCAGCTGGGTTCACGTGGGCTGGCAAAGAGGGCTTAATCCTGAAGATTTATAGTACGAGCTGTCAAGCTCTAAGCGGCATGAAAACAGGCGTGCATAAAAATTTATGTGTTTCCCGCCAAGAAGGCAAGAAGGGTCATATCAGATTACACATGTGCCTGGTCGCTGAGAGTTCCTGCGCTTTTGCTTTTTTCCCCCACCCTACCTTCCTCTGGTTGTAAGAGGAATGTCACGTGGGCAAGCACGAAACCATTGCGTGGTTTTGACCGGCTGACCAATGGGAGCAAAGCGTCCCTCGTGGATGGCGCTGATTGGCTCTCTGTGTTTTTCTGCGAGGGAGCGTCGTTTTGAGTCTGGAGAAGAAATCTCTCGAAAGAGGAGTTGGAAGTGAAAGGAAGGGAAAAAGAATGCAGGGCAATTGGAAGATAGTCTCGACATAGGTGGTTATTCACCACCAGCCAGGAAAAAGATACAAGACCTCATCCCTGATAAAAAAAAAAAAAGAAAAAAAAAACAATTTTTTAGCAAACAGCGGCTCTAAAACCGACTCCAGAGTATGAAGGGGCCCGGGTCGAGGTGTGCCACCACCACCAGGCAGTTAGGCCTAAAGAAAAAAGATAGCCTATTTGCCGGGCCGTGAAGAGGTCAACCGACGCTTGCATCTCAACCCCAGGCGAGACTTGGCATTCGATACCTGCAACCTCCACGAACTCACTCCCATCTATGCAATCCATGATGGTCAATGACGGCTCTGGGAAGAAAGCATCCTAACGTACCAGGTGCACTTCGTCAGTGAGCGTGGTCAAAGCTTTCAACACTCCCTTCAGATATCAGCCTAAGACGTGGTGTTCCGACCTATTTGTGAATTTCAACACCGGTTCCCCCTCATCAAGGGGTAAGTTGTATACACTAATTCTATTTTTGGCCCTTTCGTAGAGCCGAAGTCGGCACTACAGTAATCAGATTACCAGTATGCTCTAAAGAAAAAAAGGGTACTTTCCGTCTGCATGTCGGAGGTTATCCAGTTAAGATTCATCAGGAGAGAAAGAGGGAACTGTACGTGACATTACTCTCGCAAATGTAGTAAACATATAAAAAAAGGAAAAGGTTAAACTCACAAATATGATTGTAAATCGTGATAGTTGACTCGCCTCTTCAAGGCGAGAATTTTCATGTTAAAATGTTAACACTTCAGTTCCCCTGTGCATACCTGCCTTAAGAAATTTATTTTGAGTTTTGTTAATAGAGAGAAAGATATAAGTAATCTTAATCTACACACATATATATATACCTATATAAATATACAAGGTCAGGTGATGCATAACATCACAGCCTCTCCTTGACAAATGTCAACCCCGCCTTCTCGTGGTGCATCCTGTTCACTAAAGGGGCTCTGACGACCGCCCATAGTGGTATAACTATACCATCGGGATCAGAGGAAATTCTATCCCACACTCACCAACCCGCTTGGCCAGCGTGGTGAGTTATGGCCAAACCCCTCCAAAATGATTCCACAACTTAAATCTTGGCCCTCAGTCTCCGGCAGCTGGAATGTACCTGGCCAAGGCAGCGGCCAGTGCGACATGAAGGCAGAGGGTGCTAAGAATCCTCGGAGGACCGGACTAGGCTGCCATCTGATGCTGACCTTGGCTACTTACAATGGACGCTCCCTATCTTCTGATTCAAGGCTTCTTTGAATTGGAAGAGGAACTACAAAGGATCAAGTGGGACATCGTGGGGCTAAGTGAGGTAAGGAGAAAAGGAGAAGATCTCATCGAACTGAAAAGTGGACATCTCTTCTACTATCGTGGGACAGATACTGGCAGAACTAGTGGTGTTGGATTTATAATAAACAAGAAACTGAAGGATAAAGTTGTAGAAGTTGAAAGTTCCTCTGACAGAGCTGCACGACTTGTTATCCAACTCTCGAAAAGATACCAGGCTCAGATTATTCAAACTTATGCACCCACCACAAGTCATCCTGAAGAAGAAATTGAAGAATTTTATGAAGAAATTTGTCATCTAAATAATAAAGGTAAGCAGCACTTGAAAATAATTATGGGAGATTTCAATGCAAAAATAGGGCAACGGCAACAGAATGAAACTTCAGTAGGTAAATTCGGTCATGGCAACAGAAACCAGCGTGGAAATACTCTCGTTGAGTTTGCAGAGGCAGAAGGGTTTTTCATCTTGAACTCCTTCTTCAAGAAAAAGCCACACAGGAAATGGACATGGAGACATCCAAATGGGACGACAAGTGAAATTGATTTTATTATGTGTAACAAAAAATTCGTCATAGAAGACTGCAGTGTGCTAAACAAGTTCAACACAGGTAGTGACCATAGATTGGTGAGATGTAAGATGCACCTCAACACTAAACTTGAACGTGGCAAGCTCATAAGACAAACAAAATCTATTGACATAACCAACCTTAAAAAACACCATAATACCTTCAAGTTAGAACTGAAGAACAGGTTCTCTGCTTTAGAAGGCCTAACATCGGAAGAAGTGGACATCTCTGAAGTTAACAGAAAAGTAACCAAAGCTCTTATGGAAACAGCAACAAAATTAGCTGGGTCTAAGAACAAGTTGCACGTGAACAAATTATCAGGAAAAACCAAAATGTTGATGCAAAAAAGAAGAGAGATGAGGACAACTAAAGAAGATGTGACTTCCAAAGTGGAATATATAGAGCTATGCAAGACAGTAAGAAAAAGTATCACTGAAGACGTAAGGAAATTCAACTGTGAACTAGTGAGGAAAGCAATTGAAAACAACCAAAGCCTAAAGATACCAAAGGGACATCTCAGTAAGGGAAGAAAACAGATTATGGCACTGAGAAAAGAAGATGGTTCTGTAACAAGAAATAGAGGCGAAATTTTGACAAGAGTGAAAGATTTCTACTCCAAATTATATGAAAGGGATGATATATGCACTCCAGACATCATGAAAGATACCAGTACCAGAGTTCTTCCAGCAGAAGTTGCACATGCAATCAAGAACATGAAGCGAAGAAAAGCTCCAGGAGAAGATGGAATTACTGTAGACATCATAAAAGAAGCAAGTGGAGAAATCGAAACAGTACTCGCCCAAATTTTCACTCGATGCCTTAATGAAGGAAAGATTCCTGAGGATTGGAACACCGCTACAATGATCCTGCTACATAAGAAAGGTGACATTGAGGATCTCGGAAACTACAGACCTATCAGCCTCCTATCAGTAGTTTATAAAATCTTCACTAAAGTTCTTTCACACCGCTTGAAGATAGCACTAGACATGGCTCAACCGAGAGAACAAGCTGGATTCAGGAGTGGCTACAGCACAATAGATCATATCCACGTGCTGAGAGAACTAATTGAAAGAGCGAGGAATATGAACTTCCATTGTGCATGGCTTTTATCGATTATGAAAAAGCCTTTGATTCGGTGAAACCATCAGCAGTTACAATGGCTCTGAAAACCTGCGGTATTGAAGATGCATACATTAATATTATTAATAACATCTATGAAAATGCAAGTGCAAAGATTAGGCTGTTTGAAAATACAACACACGTAAAAATTGGAAAGGGAGTGAGACAAGGTGACACCATATCTCCGAAGCTCTTTAATGCCACATTGGAGGGTGTTTTTCAGTCGCTGAGCTGGGAAAACAAGGGGATAAAGATTAATGGAGATTATCTAACGCACCTTCGTTTTGCTGATGACGTAGTCATTTTTGCAACTACCCCATCAGAGCTGCAGAGTATGATCCAGGAACTTGCTGACAAGAGTAAAGAAGTGGGATTAAAAATGAACTTTCAGAAGACAAAAGTGATGTTCAATGCTTTTACAAGAAATGAAGATTTATCGATTGATGGAGAAAAGCTGGAGATAACAGACACGTACGTTTATCTTGGACAGCAGATATCAAGTGAGGGTCACATTGATGAAGAAATTAATCGGCGTACAAAACTTGCCTGGAGAGCTTTTGGAAGAAACAGCATAATTTTCAAGAGCAATATGCCATTATGTCTTAAAAGAAAAGTGTTTGATCAATGCATCCTTCCAGTGCTTACGTATGGTGCAGAGACGTGGACCTTAACTAAAAGAGACATACAAAGGCTGCAGACAACTCAAAGAAGCATGGACAGGTGCATGCTTGGTGTAACCAGGAGAGATAAGAAGAGGAACTCGTGGATCCGAAAAATGACAAGAGTGGAAGACATTGCCATGATTATATAAGATCGATCATTTGAATTACTGACTTCACAAATGAGTGGGCCAGTGAAGCCTTAGCGAAGTGCTAAATTGTAAATGTATTAAATCTCTCATAGCAATATTAATATCTTTCCTATTTGTGCATGTTGTTATTGTTGTAAAAATAAATACAGGCATTAGCCTTTCAAAAACCAAATTTTGGTATAAGTTGGCATTCGATTTTTAGGTGTGTCTCATAGTTTCTGAGCCATCGCATTCATCAACCAACGCTTTGACGTTGGCCTAGGACAAGAATCTGGGTTGTGACACAATATATACCAATGTCTATTTAGTAAAATGAAGTGATGACTACACGACCATTTCTTTTTGATGCTTATATACACGAGTTCCAAAATTACTGATTTTTCCAGAGTTGACACATTTATACACGTGTAACATGAATACAGTGTGATGTCATAACATACAGAAATAGTACAGGTGGTGAAAACAAAATTGTATCTGTGTACACACAAGCTCACCTACAAGTGAAAACCTCATACACAATTGTCAATTCAAAGTAACAAGAATATAGCCACCATAAAAACACTTTGGGTTCCGAAATGCCTCTACCCATCTCCCGAAGTGAAATTTTAGTCTAAATTCAAAATTTTCCTTCAGGTTTACTTTTGGCTAGCTATTATAATCACCTTACATAACGTGGCTGAGATTTCCGCCATAACATAAATGGTGCCGTGTCCTAGGATGCGTGCCATGGCTCAATTTTTTTAAGACACTGAATGCCAAATAATTCCAAAGTGTTGTAATAATACTGATAAGTTGTTGTTAAATGAAAATAGCTGAGTAGTCTCTGAAAATTTTGTAAGAGCATACACCAGTGGAAATTAAAGGTTGAGTTGGGGTTATAATTGTGAAAAATAGAATAACACAAGGTTACAGTAAACAATAATTTTGTTTTGTACATCTTCACTGCTATTAATAATCAGAGAGTAAGGATATTAAGTCAAAGCTTCAGGGTGTATATATATATATATATATATATATATATATATATATATATATATATATTTGGGATGTAAGGTCAGGTGATGCGTAACATCATAGCCTCTCCTTGACAAATGTCAACCCCGCCTTCTCGTGGTGCATCCTGTACCCACTAAAGGGGCTCTGACGACCGCCCATAGCGGTATAACTATACCATCGGGATTAGAGGAAATTCTATCCCACACTCACCAACCCGCTTGGCCAGCGTGGTGAGTTATGGCCAAACCCCTCCAAAATGATTCCACAACTTAAATCTTGGCCCTCAGTCTCCGGCAGCTGGAATGTACCTGGCCAAGGCAGCGGCCAGTGCGACATGAAGGCAGAGGGTGCTAAGAATCCCCGGAGAACCGGACTAGGCTGCCATCTGATGCTGACCTTGGCTACTTACAATGGACGCTCCCTATCTTCTGATTCAAGGCTTCTTGAATTGGAAGAGGAACTACAAAGGATCAAGTGGGACATCGTGGGGCTAAGTGAGGTAAGGAGAAAAGGGAGAAGATCTCATCGAACTGAAAAGTGGACATCTCTTCTACTATCGTGGGACAGATACTGGCAGAACTAGTGGTGTTGGATTTATAATAAACAAGAAACTGAAGGATAAAGTTGTAGAAGTTGAAAGTTCCTCTGACAGAGCTGCACGACTTGTTATCCAACTCTCGAAAAGATACCAGGCTCAGATTATTCAAACTTATGCACCCACCACAAGTCATCCTGAAGAAGAAATTGAAGAATTTTATGAGGAAATTTGTCATCTAAATAATAAAGGTAAGCAGCACTTGAAAATAATTATGGGAGATTTCAATGCAAAAATAGGGCAACAGCAACAGAATGAAACTTCAGTAGGTAAATTTGGTCATGGCAACAGAAACCAGCGTGGAAATACTCTCGTTGAGTTTGCAGAGGCAGAAGGGTTTTTCATCTTGAACTCCTTCTTCAAGAAAAAGCCACACAGGAAATGGACATGGAGACATCCAAATGGGACGACAAGTGAAATTGATTTTATTATGTGTAACAAAAAATTCGTCATAGAAGACTGCAGTGTGCTAAACAAGTTCAACACAGGTAGTGACCATAGATTGGTGAGATGTAAGATGCACCTCAACACTAAACTTGAACGTGGCAAGCTTATAAGACAAACAAAATCTATTGACATAACCAACCTTAAAAAACACCATAATACCTTCAAGTTAGAACTGAAGAACAGGTTCTCTGCTTTAGAAGGCCTAACATCGGAAGAAGTGGACATCTCTGAAGTTAACAGAAAAGTAACCAAAGCTCTTATGGAAACAGCAACAAAATTAGCTGGGTCTAAGAACAAGTTGCATGTGAACAAATTATCAGGAAAAACCAAAATGTTGATGCAAAAAAGAAGAGAGATGAGGACAACTAAAGATGTGACTTCCAAAGTGGAATATATAGAGCTATGCAAGACAGTAAGAAAAAGTATCACTGAAGACGTAAGGAAATTCAACTGTGAACTAGTGAGGAAAGCAATTGAAAACAACCAAAGCCTAAAGATAGCAAAGGGACATCTCAGTAAGGGAAGAAAACAGATTATGGCACTGAGAAAAGAAGATGGTTCTGTAACAAGAAATAGAGGAGAAATTTTGACAAGAGTGAAAGATTTCTACTCCAAATTATATGAAAGGGATGATATATGCACTCCAGACATCATGAAAGATACCAGTACCAGAGTTCCTCCAGTCCTTCCAGCAGAAGTTGCACATGCAATCAAGAACATGAAGAGAGGAAAAGTTCCAGGAGAAGATGGAATTACTGTAGACATCATACAAGAAGCAAGTGGAGAAATCGAAACAGTACTCGCCCAAATTTTCACTCGATGCCTTAATGAAGGAAAGATTCCTGAGGATTGGAACACCGCTACAATGATCCTGCTACATAAGAAAGGTGACATTGAGGATCTCGGAAACTACAGACCTATCAGCCTCCTATCAGTAGTTTATAAAATCTTCACTAAAGTTCTTTCACACCGCTTGAAGGTAACACTGGACATGGCTCAACCGAGAGAACAAGCTGGATTCAGGAGTGGCTACAGCACAATAGATCATATCCACGTGCTGAGAGAACTAATTGAAAGAGCGAGGGAATATGAACTTCCATTGTGCATGGCTTTTATCGATTATGAAAAAGCCTTTGATTCGGTGAAACCATCAGCAGTTACAATGGCTCTGAAAACCTGCGGTATTGAAGATGCATACATTAATATTATTAATAACATCTATGAAAATGCAAGTGCAAAGATTAGGCTGTTTGAAAATACAACACACGTAAAAATTGGAAAGGGAGTGAGACAAGGTGACACCATATCTCCGAAGCTCTTCAATGCCACATTGGAGGGTGTTTTTCAGTCGCTGAGCTGGGAAAACAAGGGGATAAAGATTAATGGAGATTATCTAACCCACCTTCGTTTTGCTGATGACGTAGTCATTTTTGCAACTACCCCATCAGAGCTGCAGAGTATGATCCAGGAACTTGCGGACAAGAGTAAAGAAGTGGGATTAAAAATGAACTTTCAGAAGACAAAAGTGATGTTCAATGCTTTTACAAGAAATGAAGATTTATCGATTGATGGAAAAAAGCTGGAGATAACAGACACGTTCGTTTATCTTGGACAGCAGATATCAAGTGAGGGTCACATTGATGAAGAAATTAATCGGCGTACAAAACTTGCCTGGAGAGCTTTTGGAAGAAACAGCATAATTTTCAAGAGCAATATGCCATTATGTCTTAAAAGAAAAGTGTTTGATCAATGCATCCTTCCAGTGCTTACGTATGGTGCAGAGACGTGGACCTTAACTAAAAGAGACATACAAAGGCTCCAGACAACTCAAAGAAGCATGGAGAGGTGCATGCTTGGGGTAACCAGGAGAGATAAGAAGAGGAACTCGTGGATCCGAAAAATGACAAGAGTGGAAGACATCATGATCAGAGTTAAATCCCTGAAATGGCAATGGGCTGGACATACTGCCAGAAGGACAGATCATCGATGGACAGCCGAAATTTTAGATTGGATTCCAAGGGACAAGAAAAGACCCAGAAGAAGACCACATGGGAGATGGGTGGATGAAATTCGAAAGTATGCAGGGGTGACATGGAGGAGACTGGCACAAGACAGACCGTTGTGGAGGAAACTTGGGGAGACCTTCGTCCAGCAGTGGATTGATAATGGTTGACAATGATGATGATGATGATGATATATATATTTCTTCAAATTTCAAAGTGGGAACAATATAATCTAGTGTTTAGTACATATGTTATTTCTAGTGTTTTGCATATATAAGTTTTTGGAGCAATTTGCATACATAAGTGTTTAAATGAATAGTGTAGAATTTTGAGTATATTAGCATAGTGTGAATTTTTGCATTGAAGATTTTTCTTTGAGTGAGCTTAAATCTGAATAGGTATGATGATAACTTGCACAATTCATAGAACATGTCAGTATTAATAACAGTTACAGGATTACTTAGTGAGTTGTTACAAAGCACTTGCCCTAGGAAAAGTAAAAAAAAATTTTTTGGTGTAATATTTCAATTTGTATGGTTTCGGCTCAAGTTAGGAGTAAAGTGAAGCATAACATCATACTAACTAGGACAACCATAATTTCTTTTTTTGCCTCTTTTCCCTTCTGCTGGGAAATCAAATTATAATGGAGACTTGAGTTTTTGGCGCTATTTGAATTTTAGGAACATAGAATTTTCATTTTTTTTATTTTGGCAAAAAGATTCTTTCGATATTCTGTGAGAGTGGGAACACATAAATTTCTTTTGATGTTGTGATTATATCAGTGTTTGGTAAGTATTATTGGTATTTTGTGATGTGGGTAGATTGTTTATTCCTTCAAATGCTAGGAGGCGAATACAGTGTTATTCTGTGTAGTGGTTTATGGGTAGTGTGAATTTAGTGTAATTTCAAATAATTTTTGTTTTGGGTTTCCTTTGCTACAGTGAGTTAGTTTCATTGAGAGTGTTAGTATAGTGAAGGTGTAGTGCAAGATTAATAGGGTGTTAGGATAACCTTAGATACAGCTACAGCAGTGCTAGTGCTGAGTAAATATAAATATTGCAATTTTTTTTTTTTGCTGAAGCAAGAGTAAATTGAATTAGGAAATCATGGCTAATGAAGGAGAAGGTACCGGAGAAATCCAAGGAGTAAATTGGAGTCTCCCAGGTCTAATGGGACTAGTGAAGGAGTTTTCTGGGGATCCTAGTAGATTGTCAGTGAAAGAGTTCTTTGAGACATTAGAGGATGTGGCACTCATGGGATGCTGGGCAGCAGATCAGAAATTTGTGGTATTGAAACATAGGTGTACAGGAGAGGCCAAACAACTAGTTAGGGATGTGATTGCTCGGTCAGAGAATGTAGATTATGAGGGGTTGAAAAAAGAACTAATTGAGAGGTTTGCTTCACCTGAATCGGTAACTGTCAAGATGGGAAGATTTCACTCGTGCGTACAGAAAAGGGGTGAGACAGTGAGGCAATTTGCAGCTAGGTTAGAACGGGCAGCCTTTAGCTACTTCAATGAAAACGCTGGAGCTTTGGCTGAGTTCAGAGACCAGAATGTCTTGGCCCAGTTCATAACAGGAGTGGACCCAAAAATTCGTCGTCTGGTTCTGTCCCATCAACCACGAACCTATAAAGACGCAAAAGAGAAGGCCATATTGGAAGAAGAAAATGAGAAGTACATGGCCAGTTTTTCTCGGGGTGTATCCTTTGTAGGAGTGGAGGAAGGAGATAATCGTGCCCCTAGGCATGAGCTTGGGGAGGAAACGCTCCAAGTCCCATGATGTTAGCACTGTGTGACCAAATTAGGGAACTGGGCAAGCAAGTAGCCACTTTAGCAATTGCTAATGCCAGTGCCAGTGAGAAACCACCGAGGGAAGAGCCGAGGCACAGCAGTTCTCCTGCTAGTAGGGAATCAGGTTTTTCCCCAGCCAGGAACAATTACTCCTCACCCACAAGGTACCGGAGAGATAGGAGACAGGAATATCCACGAGAAGGCAGGTCGGATAGATACAGATCCCCTAGTCGTCCAAGACAGGAAGATTTCCGCCGGAGCAGCAGGCTCACTGTGATCTGCTATCGGTGTAACCAGGTGGGGCATTATGCAAATGAATGTCACCAGATAGACAGGCCCTCTCAGGAGTATAGAAATCAGGGTCGCGGAAGCAGTCAATATCTCTCCCATTCCAGGGGCGGAAGGACTCGACATGCACCACCGGGCAGAAATGGTCAACAACGAAACAATCAACACAACAGGTCGGATGCTTTAAACTGGTAGTGGGGAGAAGATATTGGGAGTCATCTTCTAAGAAAAAACCCCTTGTTGTAAAGGCTCCAATTGGTTCATGTTTCACCAACGGTCACTCGTTTGGCATGCCTATTCTGGAAGGAGTAGTTAGTGGGAAATCCTTGAGGCTACTGATTGACACGGGGGCGTCAGTTAGCTTAATAACCGAGGGTTGCCTCAACTCCTTACCAGGATATAAGAGATTCATGAAATATCCCAACCCCTAGTGGTCAAGGGTGTTTTCAGGGAAACACCTGGATATTAAGGCATATGTGGAATTGAAATTTTGTTTGTCTGGGGTGAATTTTAAGCATAAAGTGTTTGTCACCCAGACTCGGTTATCATCAGATTATGATGTCATTGTTGGTTTTGACCTTTTAAAGGCACAACAATTTGTTTTCAATGCTGCAGCAGGCACTTTAAGTAGAGTAGGAGCACGCATGCCAAATGTTTATCCACGAGAGGGAACAAGTGATTGCTTTGGTGAAACAGATGTTCCAAATACCAAAGAGAAAGAGGAAAGTGGTTAAGAGAAAAAGGAGGAAGAGGTGTGCAAGAAAGAGGGTGATACCCCAGAGTACCCCTAAAGTGTCAGAGCATGCTGGTGTTGATCCTATTGGTGTGGTTACTGCTAGAGAGGGAGCCTTCTCTACTGAGGAGACCCCCATTTCAAAAGGTAAACAAACCAACCCACCGGCTGAGTCAGTAGTGCATCAGAGGATTCTCTCCCTACTGAGGTATCCGAGGCACCTTCGGGAAGTCAAAATTTAGGGAAAAGGCATTATTTTGGAAAAACTGTCCGAGCGGAGAAAATACCCCCCAAATCTGAAAGGATAATTTCGGTAACGGTTGCTGACTGTGCAGAGTTGGGGGAAGTTATGCTCTTACAGCAGGCAGACGCATTCAAGTGCGAGTCACTTTGGATAGGTCGCTCGGTGAACAGTACCAATAATGATAGTACCTTGGTGAAGGTGATCAATTTATCGGACTCAGTGGTTTACCTCAACAAGCATTCTAGGTTGGTTACAGCGGAACCAATTCAGGTAACTTCAGTGTCAACAGTGGACAGTCAAATTGATGATTGTTCCACATGGGCGAACGAGTTCGACGTGTCGCATCTACCTCCTGATCAGCAGTCAAAATTGTCCTCATTTTTGCACTCACATAGGAGGATGTTTGCGAAGAATGTTGCAGAGTTAGGTGAATGTGACACCTTGCTACATCAGGTTCATCTGACAGATGAGATCCCTGTGAGACAGAGAGCCTATAGAGTTCCTTATGCTCTTCGAGGCGAACTCAATAGGCAGATCAACGAACTTTTGGAGGCAGGTATTATACAACCTAGTGACAGTCCTTATTCGGCACCTGTTCTCCTTGTAAAAAAATTGGATGGCAGTTATCGTCTCTGTACTGACTTTAGGAGGCTAAATGCCAAGACAGTACCGGATTCCTTTCCGATTCCAAATTTGGTGGATTCCTTAGCAGGAGCCACCTACTTTAGCTCTCTGGATTTGACCTCAGGGTTTTACCAGATGAAAGTACGCCCTTCGGATGTTTACAAAACAGCTTTTGTCACCGATCAGGGTTTGTACGAGTGGCTAAGGGTACCATTTGGGATGCGGAACAGCCCAAACAGCTTCCAGAGGCTGATGGAAATAGTTCTATCAGGTCTCAAGCCTCTCCAGGTTGGCATATATATTGACGACATTGTCATTGCCAGCAAAACTTTCGAGGAACACCTTGATAAGCTGGAGATTGTTTTCCAAAGGTTGAGACAACACAACCTTAAGCTTAAGCCTGACAAGTGCCACTTTTTGAAGTCTTCAATTAGGTACCTGGGATTTGTTGTCAGTCGAAATGGCGTCACACCTGATCCCAGAAATTTGGAAGCTGTCAGAAACTTCAAAAATTCCAAATTCCGTTAAGCAAGTCCGAGCTTTCCTAGGTCTCACAGGTTTTTATAGGAGGTTTATTCCTGATTATGCCAAATTGGCTTTGCCCCTGACTAATCTGATCAGGAAGGAAAAGACATTCAAATGGACACCTGAAGCCCAGACCGCTTTTGAGGGACTACAACAGGCACTCTTAAGTGAGCCCTGCCTGAAATTACCTGATTTGTCAAAGGAATTTGTGGTTGCTTGTGATGCTTCAAAATTTGCTATTGGGGCCGCATTGCAACAAGAGGAAGGAGGAAAATTGCATCCAGTAGCATATGCTAGCCGAAAGTTAAAAGGAGCGGAACTTAATTATTCTGTGGTGGAGAAAGAAATGCTCAGTGTAGTGTTTGCAGTAAACTACTACAAACAATATCTTTATGCTAGACACTTTCTCATCATTACCGACCAAGCCAGTTTGTCATATGCCTTCAAATTAAGGGATCCCACTTCTAGAATAGCTCGCTGGTGCATGTCGTTACAGCAGTTCGATTATACAATTCAACACAGACCAGGGAAATCGAATGTTGTAGCTGACTATCTGTCTAGGAATGTGCTGACCACCGAAGTGGTGGAGCAGTCGGGCAGCAAGACAGGCAGAGGAACGGACAAGAGTGAAGGAATTGCAGAGGCAGGATAGCAGGTGGAATAAACAGATTGAGTTGCTGGAAGGAAAGGGAGAGCTGGGTAAACTCAAGGTCTCAGATGAGTTTTACCTACAGGATGAACTCTTATGGCACTACGTATTGCCCAAGTCAGGAGATACCAGGAATCAACCACGAGAACAGCTGGTCATACCAGAAACTATGGTGGAAGAGATTTTTGGAGCAGTGCCACGACTCGGAAACTGTGGCTCATCCAGGGTTCAACAGAACATTGGAGCGGGTACGCTCCCGATTCTACTTCCACAACATGTACTCAGCGGTTAAAGCATATGTAGACAGCTGTCACAGCTGCTTAAGTAAAAGAGCTTACAAACCTGGTAGAAAGGCACCTTTGGTAAGGGCAGAGATTCCTAGTCGCCCCTTCCGAGAAAATTGCTATGGATGTTGTAGGACCTCTGGTCACCACCATGTCAGGAAATAGATTCATTCTAGTTATCACTGACTACTTTACTCGTTGGCCAGAAGCCTATGCTTTACCAGACACAAAGAGTGAAACGATAGCCCAGGTCCTCATAGAAAAATTCATTGCTTCACATGGTGTGCCAACCAAATTGTTGACAGACAGGGGCACAAACTTTCTGTCGGCAGCCATGATGAAAGTCTATGAGAGGCTGGGTATCAAAAAGTTGAATTGTAGCCCATATCATCCCTCTGCTAATGGACAGTGTGAGAAATTGAATGATAGCTTGATTAAGTCAGTTAGTCACCTGGTCTCGGATAGACAGGATGACTGGGACCATTGCCTTCCCATGGCACTCCTTGCATTCAGGACAGCGGTGCACACCAGTACTGGGGAAACCCCAGCCTATCTCACGTATGGAAGAGACCTGGTGTTGCCATATCATTTGATCGGCAGTCCCCGAGTGCACGTACATATGCTTCTCAGTTGGAATATTGTGACGAGCTCACGGATAGGCTAAACATAGCATTCGAGGCTGTCAAGGCAAACCTGGAAAAGGCTGCAGAAACACAGGAGAAACAACGTGCAAAGACTGCCGTTGATAAGCATATCACCCTTAATGACAAGGTGTATTTATATTCTCCTGCAGTGAAGCCAGGACGAAATAAGAAACTGAGCAAGCTATGTTCGGGACCCTATCGTGTCACCAAGGTGATACCGCCGGTGAATTACGAGATTACCTTCATCCCTGATCCCAGGAAAAAGGAGTTGGTCCATGTGGATAGGCTGACCAAGGTAAGGGACAGGCCTCTATTTCCAAGTGCCATGAATAAGAGCGAGGGTAGTACAAACTCCGAGGAGATGGAGGGAAGTTCAAGAAGACAATTCTACACAAACACGAGTGAAGGAGATTGATAGTAGTGATGTAGGTTTCATTCCGTGGCTTCCGTTTCCTGGGAGGAGAGCAAGTTATGGGAGATTGCCTAGGCCAGCAAACACTCCTGCAGTGGTGAGTGAACAGGCTAGTATTCAGACTCCAGCCGGCACTCCTGAGGTAGTTAATGAACAGGCGAATATACAAACTCCAGCAAGTACTCCGGTAGTGGAGCAAGCTGGTCCTTCAAAGCCGAGAGCCAGTCGCATACCCACAAGTACTGTGTTGACACCTAGGTATTGTTTGCGTCCTAGAGATAGTTGTGGATTCATAGCTCGGAAGTAAATAGTGCACTCCAATTCAGTTGCAACGTTGCGTGTAAATAGTCGTGTGATATTATTGATTGGTACCTTAAGTGTAGTGTAGGAAGCAATTATGTTTTCTGTAGTATTGACAAATCAAGTGAAGCATATTTTGAATCTGTGGTCTCGTATAGTGTTAAGGTTGTTTGGTGAGAATTTTCCTGTCGATTCCAATTTCCACTGCCAAGCCAACCATTCACCTTTGTTTATTTTCTTTGATTAGGGTTTATACTTACCAGTGATAAGTAGAGTTTGGTTGTGTCCAGGAGCACCTTGCAGCTCCTGGAATTCCAGGAAATTGTAGAGTATTTATGTAAGATGTTGGTTTATCTGTTCCTTGCACAGGACATGGTACATTTCCATGTGGCTTTGGTATGTTTCTCGAAGTTTTTCTTGGTTGTTTTTTGTTGTTGTTGTTGTTGTTGTTGTCTCCCATGGGGAGGAATGCAGTGATATGTTGCTGAAAATCTGTGTACACCTGATCAATGTTTTCAGATTTTCATCAACATTATCCACGTTTTTCTTGAGAGAAAAATAAATAAATCGAAGGGATAATAGTGGTCAGTTCAGGAAAGGGTGACGATTCTTCCCTGGAGTGATTTGCTGTTAAACATTTCGTAAATTTAGATTTCACCTCCCCTGGGTTCGATTTTTGGATCCAGAGAGAAAGTCAAGAAAAAGTTACAAAAAATTCTATTTTCTCATAGTTGTTTTTTTTTTTTCTCCTCTTCTCTGCTTAATGTACAAAATGAGTGTTTTTACTTTGTTAAGGGATAGGAGAGTAAGCAAAGGGCTACCCTCCCTCCAATTCAGTATTTATCATCACTCTGGGGCTAGCCTATGGATTTTTGGTTAAGTTCCAAGGTTAAGCATATAAATTGCATAATAAAGAGTAAGTGATTGCTTTCAAAATTACTCAGCCAGCAGGAGGGAAATAACAGTGCACATCAGAAAAAAAAAAAAAAGGAAGGGATGTAATATTCTGAGTGAAGAGTGGTGTAAATAATTTTTTTTCTCTTTCTTTTACCTTTGTTGTGTGAACAAAAATGTAGCATTTGTATTATTCATTATCTAATCTATGAGTAGGACAATTCAGAAGTTAGTAGGATGTATTATAATTTTAACTTTGAAATTATGAAGTTGGTGAGGTAAGGCTGGTATGGACTTGATAAGTGGGCCTTAAAACTTAAAAACAAGAATAAATGTAATCCAAATCAAGAAGAAAAAAAAAAGGGAAAAGAATAATCTTTTGCCGGGGCAAGTAATTTCATAAGTGATATTTTTTTTTGTTGAGTATTAAAAAAGGAATGCAAGAAAAAGAAAGCTGGTCTATGCTCAAAATAGTTAGTGAAAAAAATGTAGTTCTTTTTATGGTATATGATGTATGTATTTATATTTTCTGTAAGTCAAATGCAGTTCCTTTCTTCGTCCAACGGTCACTTTTTTTTTTTTTTTCCCCAAGCTCATTCCAAGAAATGGGGAGTGCTGTTTGAAATTGTTAGGAGATCGCCCACCCGAAAGTGAGCCGTTATTTACACAAAAAGACATTTTTTCCCTCTCTACAACGCTGTTGTGAAATTCTCAGAACAGAAACACCACCCCGAGAAATTTCCCAACTGGGTTCACGTGGGCTGGCAAAGAGGGCTTAATCCTGAAGAGTTATAGTACGAGCTGTCAAGCTCTAAGCGGCATGAAAACAGGCGTGCATAAAAATTTATGTGTTTCCCGCCAAGAAGGCAAGAAGGGTCATATCAGATTACACATGTGCCTGGTCGCTGAGAGTTCCTGCGCTTTTGCTTTTTTCCCCTCACCCTACCTTCCTCTGGTTGTAAGAGGAATGTCACGTGGGCAAGCACGAAACCATTGCGTGGTTTTGACCGGCTGACCAATGGGAGCAAAGCGTCCCTCGTGGATGGCGCTGATTGGCTCTCTGTGTTTTTCTGTGAGGGAGCGTCGTTTTGAGTCTGGAGAAGAAATCTCTCGAAAGAGGAGTTGGAAGTGAAAGGAAGGGAAAAGAATGCAGGGCAATTGGAAGATAGTCCTCGACATAGGTGGTTATTCACCACCAGCCAGGAAAAAAATACAAGACCTCATCCCTGATAAAAAAAAAAAAAAAAAAAAAAAGAAAAAAACAATTTTTTAGCAAACAGTGGCTCTAAAACCGACTCCAGAGTATGAAGGGGCCCGGGTCGAGGTGTGCCACCACCACCAGGCAGTTAGGCCTAAAGAAAAAAGATAGCCTATTTGCCGGGCCGTGAAGAGGTCAACCGACGCTTGCATCTCAACCCCAGGCGAGACTTGGCATTCGATACCTGCAACCTCCACGAACTCACTCCCATCTATGCAATCCATGATGGTCAATGACGGCTCTGGGAAGAAAGCATCCTAACGTACCAGGTGCACTTCGTCAGTGAGCGTGGTCAAAGCTTTCAACACTCCCTTCAGATATCAGCCTAAGACGTGGTGTTCCGACCTATTTGTGAATTTCAACACCGGTTCCCCCTCATCAAGGGGTAAGTTGTATACACTAATTCTATTTTTGGCCCTTTCGTAGAGCCGAAGTCGGCACTACAGTAATCAGATTACCAGTATGCTCTAAAGAAAAAAAAGGGTACTTTCCGTCTGCATGTCGGAGGTTATCCAGTTAAGATTCATCAGGAGAGAAAGAGGGAACTGTACGTGACATTACTCTCGCAAATGTAGTAAACATATAAAAAAAGGAAAAGGTTAAACTCACAAATATGATTGTAAATTGTGATAGTTGACTCGCCTCTTCAAGGCGAGAATTTTCATGTTAAAATGTTAACACTTCAGTTCACCTGTGCATACCTGCCTTAAGAAATTTATTTTGAGTTTTGTTAATAGAGAGAAAGATATAAGTAATCTTAATCTACACATATATATATATACCTATATAAATATACACTAATAAATATTGGATCCAGAGTTTTGATATTTGTTCTGAGGAGATACAATTTGTTTGGATGACGTGTAAGCAAGCCACAAATGTAAATTAACGTTCACGCTGTGTTAATAAGTGACATTATTCACGTGGACTCTGCCATGATTATATAAGATCGATCATTTGAATTACTGACTTCACAAATGAGTGGGCCAGTGAAGCCTTAGCGAAGTGCTAAATTGTAAATGTATTAAATCTCTCATAGCAATATTAATATCTTTCTTATTTGTGCATGTTGTTATTGTTGTAAAAATAAATACAGGCATTAGCCTTTCAAAAACCAAATTTTGGTATAAGTTGGCATTCGATTTTTAGGTGTGTCTCATAGTTTCTGAGCCATCGCATTCATCAACCAACGCTTTGACGTTGGCCTAGGACAAGAATCTGGGTTGTGACACAATATATACCAATGTCTATTTAGTAAAATGAAGTGATGACTACACGACCATTTCTTTTTGATGCTTATATACACGAGTTCCAAAATTACTGATTTTTCCAGAGTTGACACATTTATACACGTGTAACATGAATACAGTGTGATGTCATAACATATAGAAATAGTACAGGTGGTGAAAACAAAATTGTATCTGTGTACACACAAGCTCACCTACAAGTGAAAACCTCATACACAATTGTCAATTCAAAGTAACAAGAATATAGCCACCATAAAAACACTTTGGGTTCCGAAATGCCTCTACCCATCTCCCGAAGTGAAATTTTAGTCTAAATTCAAAATTTTCCTTCAGGTTTACTTTTGGCTAGCTATTATAATCACCTTACATAACGTGGCTGAGATTTCCGCCACAACAATTGCAGTATCATATGATTTTAATTCAGAGCCAACTGAAAAGAGAGATGACTTTGGGGAATTACTAAAAACTGTTTTGAGCTGGTCTGGTGCTAGAGAAAAAAATGTAATCTATCCAAGCATCTGAATGCTAGGGCTGCTGCCAAACTCCTCTAGAACATTCTGAAGGAAAAACTACAGAATGCCCAAGTTAACTTTAATGACCTCAGTGTAAATGATGGCAAATTCATATTATTCAAGTTTTCATTCAGAATGGTTTTGATGAATTTAATAATTTTTTCAACTACACATACATCCATACTTGTATACAAGAGAATACAATTTTGGCACAGAACAAAGTAATTGACTTTTTCATTTGTAATTATCATCTGAAACACATAACTGTTGACACTTCTATGTTGAAAGGAGCTGTGCTGGAGCTTACAAGTATCTGTTAATTCCATGAATGAAGCTGAAGAATATATGATGAAGAAAAAGAAATCCTGCAATGAAGACAATAAAAGCTGAAAGACATTGTGGTAAAAACCAGCATCACTAAGATATTCAAAGAAATGGTGAGTCTGTAAAATTTGGTGAAAGAATAGTTTGGGAAAATAAATGGGGCCATTTTAAGAATTGTTTTGTGACAACAGAAAAAGAAATGTGTAACCACAATGCCTGTTTGCAAAAAGTAATATGTGTGATGTACTGAAGAAGTTAAATAAGCTTGTATACTCAATAGACATCTACCAAATAGTGAGTTGGTCCTCCTCTAGCATGAATAACAGGCCCTACACGCTGAGGCATCGACTCCACCAGATGCTGGAGGGTTTCCAGAGGTAATAAATACCAGCCATGCCTGTTGCAGCATTGTCTACAACTCCCCCTGAGACGTCAGTCCAGGATCCATGGATATGATGTTCCTCTCCATGGCATCCCAGAGAGCTTCCACAGGGTTTAAATCTGGGGACCTTGGAGGCCACTGGATAGTTACAAACTCAGAGGTGTCCCTCGAGCCATGCCTAGGTGGTTGCGGCCTGGTGGGACTGCACATTGTCCTGCTGGAACAGACCATCGGTCACAGGATGCACACAGACCACGAAAGTGTGTAGGTGATAAGCCAGCACATGCTGGTAGAGCACAGTGGCTAAGAACCTCTCTAGACACACTAAGGGACATAATAAAGTCCCATGAGAAGGCTCCTCAAACCATGACAGAGCCACCACCACCTTGAACTGAGCCAAACTGGCACAATGGGGACATTGCCTCATCTGTTGGTGCCACACCTGCACCTTCCCATCAGCTTGGTAGAGATGAAAACGAGATTCACCTGACCACACGATGTGGCACCACTCTGCAGAGGACCAGTGTTGATGTTATTGGTGCCAGGTGAGACATAATGTCCAATGGCAAGCAGCCAACAGTGGCACAAGAGTAGGGTGTCAGCTTCCGCAGCCCAGGGCATGCAGCATGTGCCATACAGTTTGCTCGGTGATGCTGTTTGAGTCTCTGATATTTAACCTGAATGTGATTTGTGCTGCTGTTTCCAAGCAGTCAGTCTGTACGAGCCTGGATGGTCATTTGACATCAATGACGTGTGGTTGGCCACCGCTTGCTCTCTGGGTGCTGGTACATCCGCTGATGGTATACTTGCGGTACACCCTTAATATGGTTGCCCTCAGGAACACTAGGGTTCTTATCGTTTGGGAGACAGAATGGCCCATCTGTCTTGCGCCAACAATGCATTCATGATCAAAGTCACTCAAATCCCCATGTTTACCCATGTTCGTCGATTGCGATGCACTTTTGGGAAGCCCTGCTGTCTGCCTATTTATCATCTGCATATGGTTTGGGTCCGTTCCACTCTGTGTGGGGGATGCCCATGTCAATTGCTCGTCACCTGTATCTCTCACATTTTGTCTACCGAGTGTAAGATATGTAATTGCAAGATATCATTTATTTATGATGAATACCAGTTAAGAAAAAAACGCGAAGCTAAAGCTGGTTCAACAGAACATGGCTAAATAAGCACAACAAATGTAAAGAAGAGTGTTCCATTTCCCCCTAAGATGGAGGGAAATGGAATAGGGATTTTGCAAAAATAGAAATTTTCTCTGGTATTAAATGAGTTGTAAAAGAAACTAGGAATCTAAACTGCATTGGTGATAAGCCTTCCAGAATAGATTATAAACCTTCAGAAATACCTGGGATAATTTAGGAAGGCTAATCATAGAGATTCCACATACTGATTGATTGTAGCTGAATAACTAAACACAGTGATTTATAGAACCACTCAGACTGTCCTGCTGTGTGCTACATCAAGGTTCCTACATCCTCAGGAGAGAAACACTACATTGGCAGCACATTTTGGTCAGTCCACTTCAGAATTCTTGAACACAGAAGATATAAATAAAGGTATCACATCTACAGCTCTTCCTTTACTTAAAATAGGAACAAAACTTCTACAATACTGAGTTAGAATAACACCAAAAAGATCACTTTATTACCAGCAAAACTGCTTGCACTACAGAAAAACGCATTGAAATTCTACTGAGTACAAATTCTTGTAATTTGGAAGCAGCTTTCAGCATTCTAACTATTTGAAAATCACTACTAGCAACAGACTTATGAATATCAGTATGGCCAGAGCTGATGTTCAGCCAAAAGATCTTACTGGAAAGAAATTGTAAAAATTATACGTAATAAATAACTGGAATGAAAAGACCATCATTAATTTTATGTTTGTGGTCATTACATGAATTGCCCTTATTTGATTATCTCAGTTAAAGAACATTTGTCCTATTTCTAAGCAACGCTAGAATACTAAAATGGGGGAACGAGCGAGACTGCTAGGTGTTTCAATGATTGTTTCATCTTTATATGTCTAACTTAAAAAAAAAAAAATGAAATAGTTCTTTCTAGCACATAATAAATCAATCTGAACTACAACTCAAATCCAGTGGCTATTTTTGTTGATGTTGTTTAACACTGCCAACAAATGATATAATATTGAACAGGTACTGTCAACATCATTAATTGCTGCATTTATTAGTCTAAAATTTATCATACACCTAGTATATGCTTACATTAGACCAGTGCTTCCCAAACTTTTTAAAACCACAACCCAATTTTCAGAATGACAAACTTTCACAACTCACCTAGCTTTAATGGGTATTGGGGTGAGGGAGGAGTAATTTTTTTTTTAATTTATATTTATATTACTTTTTTTAAAGTTATTATTGTATATAATTTCACAAAAAACTGATCTATTTTTCATAATGAGGCATGTGTGGAGGGTGCACTTGTCTTCAGTTTTTGTTGATGACTGCTCTGACGTCCATGCATGTCAGTTTTTGTTTCCATTCCACAAAAATATGATTTTTAAGCTGTTGGAATCCCACTTTCTCAACATTTTTCTTTATTTATTGGAATTTGCTGAGGGCTCTTCTTCATCAACTTTGACTGTTTTTCATTGACTGACCATTTTGTCTGCAATGGTTCTTTCTGTTTTTGTTGTCTCGCAATTCCAAGATCTGCATCATTGTTGGCTTCTTTGTCAACCACTGATTCATGTATCCTATGTGTCTGCAAAGAGGATAAACATTAGTTTAGGTTGTTTCAAAGTGAACAACACATACATAGTTGTATATGGACTGGACTTGAGAGAAGCTACTGCTACTTAACTGTGATGATGAAAAATTCTGGAAACTTCTAGTAATGGAAGTGTATGGTAAGTTCTGGAGCTAGAACTACAGTGTGATCATTAGAGGGCAACACTAGTGGGTTGCAGTGGGTTGGTTAACTATCCTGCTTCAAAAGTCAACCACTAATCCACAGGCATGAACATAAAACCCAATTCTGGTATCCACATTTTATTATGCACTTTATCCCCCTCCCCCTGTTTCATTTTTTTTTTTTTTTACTTTCCCATTTTTTCATGATTTTCTCATTTTAGATTATTACAAAATTTTCACATTTCAAAAACTTTTCACAGCCCACTCAAAATCAGCTGGACAACCAAAGTTTGGGAAATGCTGCATTAGACGAATAAGTGAAATGAAAATGGCATGATTATATTTTTAACAGCACTTAGTGTACTATGTTTCTTTGTTTTTGAGGTATGAAGTATTGTAAGTCTTTAGTGGCAGCAAACTAATATAGCAGTGTAAGTTCACCTCTACAACAGAACACCTCTTTTTCTCTTAGCAAAAGAAATTATGTTTCATAACATAATTGCTATCTTAGATGGAATCAGACAATTTATGAAATGGAGTAAATATATATGCTACTCTTACCGCATCTTTATCAAAACGGCACACTTTGGTCTGAACAACATGATCTAGGAGCCAATCAACCGGTTTATCATTATGAAATATGATGAAGAAGGTTATGAGTTTGGATAAATCAACACACTTGAACATTTTTCCTGGAAAGAGAATTGGCAAATAAGCTGCAGTAAAAATTATCTTTTTTTCTTTTTTACAAAAACAACTCCACTTTTATAACAATAACATTATCACACATTGTGCATAGAGACAGTATGAGAAAGCTGCTTCAGATTTTCTGAAAAATAAGATGGCTCACTCCACATAAAAATAAAAAAATAATAATAATAACTTTGTAGAAAGTATTACAGTGCATTTGTCACACTACTTATCTGTTTTAGAAGATAACTTTACAAAAAATCTGAAGAGGAAAAGATATGAATATACCTTTTACAAAATGATATGAAGTGTGCGTGCATCTTAAAACACAGTGAATGCACAAATACAGAAAATGTGTTGTGAGATATACCTTGATATTGTATATTAAGATAAACAAAAATATATCTATGCAGTTAAATGTGTATCTCAAACAGAAACAAAAACATAGTAACAGAATCTAAGCATTAGCCATGGATAAGCTATATTTATGCCATTTATTCTCTCTCTCTCTCTCTCTCTCTCTCTCTCTCACACACTCTGTCTGTCTGTCTGTCAGTTGAAGGTGCTTTCTTTGTGTTCATGGAATGAAACATATTGAATTGCATCATTTCGAAGGGAGTGCTGTATAACAACTCTCATCTGCATCAAAAGCTGAAAAGTTGCCCACAGTGATACAGATCTAATGTTTCCACAGAAGGGAAAGAATAAGACCCAAAGAACAAACAAAGTAGAAAAGGGGATGCAGTCTGGGTATTGTTTATTTGTTTACGTGAAATATTCTCATTTATGCAAGAAATCAGCACTGAAAGATATCATCTTGAAATGAAAAGGGAATGTGCTTCATGTGCTCGTGGATGTGATTGTGTGTACAAGGCACATTCGGAAAGTAAGTACCATTAGGCTATTAAAATTATATGAGAATGTATTTACAAAGAATGTCTCCTTTATCAGATTTGCCATACCTCAGACTACTTTTTTACGTAATTTTCCCCATTGTTGAGGCATCTATCATAACAGAGCACCAGTTTTTCAAGGTTCATACTCTTCCAAGCAAAATAAATTCAAGCACTTTTCAAGGACTTTTTAAACCTGAATTATTATGTGTTTGTAGTGTCGGTCATTCAGTAGATAGGTATTTTAGTAAGTTCAGACCATTAATCTTAGCTGGGGAAGGCACACCTTCAATGACCTGGCTATTGACCCTTGACCCCAGTTGGTTTATTTTATTAACTTTGAATTGCCCCTCTGTCTGGGGTTTCCCCAAAATCATTTTATTTTGTGGAATATTTTGAAAGGGTACATTATTTTCATATTCATCTGCTGGTATGACTTTTATTGTTTGCCTTAACTTTTTATGTTTGATGCATTTTTTGATGCAGCCAGGACATGAAGTATCCATGCATGAAGCACAAGCAATTCCTGGAAGTTCCACCCTCCAGCAAGAATGCATCCCTAACCCCAGTAAACCCATCACAATTTGTGCATACACCATTCCACTTATTTTACTCACACAGCTGATGCTATAATCTGTAGTCATACCACAGTCAAGGCACCAGCTGTCCACACACTCCCCTGGATTGAAAAACGTTCTGTGCTATGTGATCAGCTTGGTGTTTTTTATCAGAACTAAACAGAAATCTCCTATACATCTTTTTAGCATAAACAGTTATTTAACACATGCTCTTTCATATCATTACTTAAAAAACAAATATTTCAAGTACTATTTATGGAGCCTTAAAACTTTTCAAGTACTTTCAAGGACTTGAAAATGAACTTTTTAATTCAAGGACTTTTCAAGGTTTTCAAGGAGTGTACGAACCATGTTTTCTATCCTTCTGACATAGAACAAGGCCACCTGTGAAGACAGTCACTTCTGCACTGCTCCTTTGACTCTTTGTCCTCAAAGAAATACTGGTCAGCAAAGAACTTCTTCAGATGCAAGAACAAGTGATAGTCACTTGGTGCTAGGTCTGGGCTGTATGGGGGAGATCCATTTATCCATTTTGTTTCCAGCCAAATGAAGTAATGAGTGCTTGAATTTGAGCAGAAATGTGTGGCCAAGCATTGGCATGAATAAAGTTAATGCCCAGAGTAAACATGGCATGTCTCTTGTTCTGGATTGTGCTACCCAGATTCCCCAGGGTCTCACAATAGGCTGATAAGTTTACTGTTCTGCCTTTACGCAAGATTTCAACAAGCAAAACTCTGTGTCTGTCCCAAAAAACTGTGTGCATGGTCTTGTGGCTTGAAATTTTCTGCTTGAATTTCTTCCTTTTCAGCGATGAGGTGTGCCACCACTCCACGGACTGTTTTTTTTTATTCCTGAGTCATATGGGACACACATCTTATCACCTGTGACAATATGGCTCAAGAACCAATCGCCTTGCTCACTGTATTGGATGAAAATGGTCAATGCAGCCTTTTGTGCTCCTCAGATAGTATCTTCCACACCCAGTGTGAGCACAATTTCTGAAACCCCAAACAACCCATTTCCTAACCACTCCATCACTCATGGCAGTTTAACTGTAGACCTCACAAATCTGGCAATGAATGTCACCTAGTTTAACATTACTTGCATTCGAAAATCAAATTACATACCTTATCTCACGTTTAACATGTTTAAGAAAATCGGCGAGCAGCTCGATCTTCTTAAACATGTTAAACGTGCAGAACAGCATGCAAACACAATCTAATGTTCTTGTAATGGTGACATCACTTATTTGTGGGCAAGCACAAATGAGGGATACGTAATATCATGACTGCAGCAAAAATATTTGCAAACCGTACTTTTTTTCGAATACGCCTTGTATTAATGATGGTCTGAGATTAAGGTTACAGTTATAAGGTAAAATGCCTTCCCTCTCAGAAATAAATACTAAGACATTCATTGATATATGACAAACTGCTAATCCAAGAACTACCTACTTCCACATCTATTCTCAGGTTACTTTCTTTAACCATTTCATCTACACTATATTATCAACATATTTGGATACCCATTTGGGACAAATGGCTTTATTATCACAATTAGTAGTTAGTTGGTCCACCTTTTGCTTGTACGACAGCAACAACATGTCTGGGCATACTATCAAACAATTTCCAGTAGGTCTCGATGGGAATGGCTTGCCATTCATCCTACAAAGCTGCTGCCAGAGGGGAGAGCAAAGACAGTCATTGTGGTTGATTTCATATTAGTTGGTCCACCTTTTGCTCGTATGATGGCGACAACATGTCGGGGCATACTATCAAACAATTTCCAGTAGGTCTCGATGGGAATGGCTTGCCATTCATCCGACAAAGCTGCTGCCAGAGTAGAGAATGAGGACAGTCATTCTGGTTTATTTCATATTAGTTGGTCCACCTTTTGCTCGTATGACGGCGACAACATGTCGTGGCATACTATCAAACAATTCAGTTGGTCTTGATGGGAATGGCTTGCCATTCATCCTACAAAGCTGCTGCCAGAGGGGAGAGCAAAGACAGTCATTGTGGTTGATTTCATATCCACTGCTCCAGTTCATCCCAGAGGTGTTCTATGGGATTAAGATCAAGACTCTGAACAGGCCAGTCCAACAACTCCACCTCATTTTCAAGAACCAGTCCTGCACATGCACTCTGCAGTGTGACAGGGAGCTCGATCATGTTGGAAGAGACAACGGTCATTTCCATAATACTGCCACATTGTTGGTAAGGCTGAATTATTCAGAACATTGATGTACACTTCAGAGTTCATGGTTTGTGGTATAATAACCAACAGGGCAAGTCCCATCCGGAAAAAAAAAACTCCATACCATGATGGAGCGTCCGCCGAACTTACCAGTTGGATGAACTAAGTCCGATGAAAATCGTTCGCCAGGCTATCACCAAATTCAAACATGCCCATCAGATTGGAAGAGTGAAAAGCGTAACCATCACTCCACAAAGAACAACTTTCCAGTTGCCCACAATCCAGGAATGACGGGAGACATACCACTCCAAACTGAGCTTCACATGTACAGAAATAATGTGTACCACTGCTTTACCATAGTAACCCACACTGTGCAACTCTCGGCAGATAGTTATGCTACTAACTGAGCCATTACATTTATTTCAGCAGTGATGGAAACAGCAAAGGAAGAACAGGATTTCTCACCCTTTCTTACCATCACTCTTCTGTCACGTTCCGTCAAGTTGTGGGCCTTCCTGAACATTTTTTTCAATGTAGTAGCACTCTCCTGCACCCATCTCTTCATGGCATCACTACAGTTGATTTTGGCTTGTTTAGTTCAGCTGCAATGCTCCGTATGGAAATGTTACTCAAATGACATCCTATGACCAGCCCACACTGGAACTCGGAAAGTTCACGTCCACCTGGCACATCCCCTTGAAAGTTACTGATAACACGATAGAACACCTCAGCTTTATATATGTACCAGAATTTGAAATACCTGGTGGTCCACTGGCATTGGCAAGTAAAAATCCCATCAGACCATTGAAAGATTTATGTCACTGGCCCTGATGGCCAGTAAGTTTTTTTTTTTTTTTTTGCAGTTTGTTTTGAAATTTATAAGTTCATAAAGAATTTAACCAGACTTCAAAATATCCAGGTTTCGCTATAGCAGTGTTTTGAAATAATGCAGGTTTCACCTTAGATTTTTTGAAATTCAGATATTTACTGCTAAAAACTTATTATCAGAATTGCAAACCATATTTAAGTTGTATGGAAATTTTGGACTGTAGGAAACCAAGGTTTCCAACTCAAAATATTTGGATTAAGACAGCACCACATTTTCACACAAGTAGTGACTCCAGGGTATGATACTGATTTCATTGTCCCGTTCCGCCAATCTGTCTTGGCTCCACGGGGACTTATTGAGCACCTTGGATGTTATTTTGACATGTTGCGACAATTATCCTGCCTTGAGACGCCGGTTCGGACCCTGGTCACCCCAATGGCCCAGAGACCAGCCCGTGGTGACGTGCTGGCAGGCGACCTAGTATACCTTGTCTGGGTTCCCGCTCTGTCTGGCGGGATAGGTCGTTCATTACTTTATCGTTGACTGGAAGATTCCTTGCCCTCGAACTTTTTTTTGGGGAATAATTTCCCTTTATTTTCTTTTTCAAAACATCTACACACATGTATACACTGTCCTCATGCTTAGGACTCGCAACATCAAGAGATAGCAAAAAATTTATTTACAGAATATTTACATTGGTGGTCTCTTCGTCTGCTTGCCCACAGACTTTCGCCCTCATTGATCTTCCGAATCGCTTTCGGTGTGCACGTTCACCTCCTGCGTTTCGGTCCCCATTTGATTGGGGAAGATCGTATGTTGCTGGAGGGTTAGCCTCTCAACCAAGGCTATTATCCCCCTCCTGTTAACGGAGGATTGGATGAGCAGATCCAATCTTCGCGTTCTTTGCACACCTGGGATCAGTGTGTTTCTCCATTCGGCGAAGCCACTGCATTCGAGCACGCAGTGTTCTATGCTTGCCGCTCTATTTCCACAGGGACAAGTGCAGTTCCTGATGGCAAATCTGCCCAGGTATTCAGGGCTGATGCCATGGCCACTGAGTACCTGATTCAGGAGCTTGTTTGTTTGTGCAAGTTTGGTCGAGACCTTTGGAAACACTCTATGTGTCTTCCGGCCTGTCTCTCCCATGTCCCATCTGACCTGCCATTCGGTCATGGTCTGTCGTGCTAATGCTGCGCGAATACTCCTTCGCGGCGTTCTGCATTGCACGTCAACCGTCTCTTTCAGCGTGGCTGCCCTCGCCAGCTGATCCGCCCTTTCGTTTCCCTGGGTTCCGACATGGCTTCGTACCCAGTGGAAACTGACTGCCCCATCTCCCTCTGCCCTCAAGAGGGATTTGATCCTCTGGACGATGGGTTTTTTTCCCCTGAATCTACTCAGAGCCTGCAGTGCTGCCTCACTGTCCGAGTAGAGTTTTATCCTTTCGTCACTACGCCTGGGGAGTGCCCAGGTGAGTGCCTTTTCGATCGCCAGAAGTTCTGCCTGGAAGACAGAAGCATTCTGCGATAATTTCACGCATCCTGCAGTGGCTTCGTTCCCATCCGAGAACGCACAGAAGCCTGTCCCTACTTGTCCCTTCCACTTTGAGCCGTCCGTGAACAGCTCGTGCCCAACTCCCGTGGGTTTCTCCTTGTCCCACGGTGGGCAAATCTCCTCGGCCGGGTGGATCTGCCAATCCACACTTTCTAGCTCCATGTTGGAGGCTCGATGTGGGACACCGAGTAGGTAGCCGTCCTCACCTGACCTAAGGCAGTGCATTGCTGCCTCCTTTCCACTACCAGGTCTGCCGGCTCGCACCCCGCCAGCACTTGGAGTGCTAGGGTCGACATTGTGCGAAAACAACCGGTTATCCCTAGTAGCGCCAACCTTTGGATTTGGTTTATCCCCTTCTTCATTCTGACTGTGGGAGTCCACCATGCTCCGCTTGCATATGTCAGAATTCTTTCATTCCTCTCTGATAGATGGCCTTCTTGGTTTTGCCCGTTAACCTCATGCCATTCAATCTATTGAGAATCACCGTGCACCTTGTTCTAAGGTGCCTCAGGTGTGGCAGCCCTGATAGACTCTGATCCAGGACCACACCCAAGTACTTCATTTCACGCACCGCCTTGATAGTGCACCCTTGGAATCTGCACTGAGGTGGTGTTTTCATTACCCCACGCTTAGCTATTGCTAGCAGAGTGGTCTTCTCAGGAGCAAAGCAAAGTTTGTTTTCTTTGCTCCAGTTGTCTAACACATCCAAGGCGCTATGTGCTTCTCTTTCGATCACGTGTCTCCCTGAGGCGGAGACCACGAGAACGAAATCGTCCGCATAGGCTTGAATTTCCACTGCCGGACCCAGGTCTAGATTCAGAGCTGCGTCTGCCACTATATTCCACCAAATGGGTCCGGAGTTGGATCCTTGCGGACACCCTCTGTGGTACGAGCGCGAGGCTTGCCCATTCCCCCGCTTCGAACTCGACCCTTCTATCAGACAGGTAGCTGCTGATCAACGAGAACAAGTTCCTTGGACAGCCAAGTTCTTTCAGTCTGGTTAAAACCATTGGCCACCAGACACTGTTGAATGCCCCCCTCACGTCTAGTGAGATGAAGCAGGTGTGGAGCCCCACCGCTTTGTTCCTCTCTGCCCTCTCTCTGAGGCTGCGAATTGCCTGCGTTGCGCAACGCCCCGGAAGGAAACCAAACTGGTTCCTGTTTAGCTTTCCCTGCTCCATGAGAAAGCTAAGCGCTCTGTTCGTTGTGAGCTTGTCCAGCACCTTGCTCCACGCTGAGAGGAGACAGATAGGCCTGTAGGCTGCGGGGTCATTTTTGTTCTTTTCGGTCTTGTTGAAAAGAACTAGCACCGCTGTTTTCCACAAGTCTGGGAAGATTCCCCTCCCGAGGCATTCGTTTAGGAGCGCCACAAAATACCAGGGATCTGCATAGTAGATTTCTCTGACTATGCTGAGGTCGAACCCGTCCTTGCCTGGTGCTTTGCCAGTGTTAAGACTTGACTCCAGGGTATGTGTATTTTATATTGTTTTCAAACAGGAGGTTGAAGAACCATTTATGCTCTGGCTCTTTCCATCCACATGGGAAAACTTCCTTTCCCAATGAAGCAAGATATTTCATGAAGGTGGTTTTTCATATGTTGCAAAAGGCTTCATAATCAGTGCACTGTTTGTAATGCACTGATAGTAGATAGTGTCTTATGTCAGTGCCTTTATAACCAGTGTACCATCCTGGGTACTAGCACCACATGCACACAAAATGTATTAATATTTGTGCCACTTCTGGACCAGTATAAATGAGTGAACTACAAACTTTTGGTATGCACTGGTCCTACAGACCAGTGAAGGGTGTGTTTTTTTTTTTTGCTTTTTTTTTTCAGTTTCAATATTATTGTATTAAAAATAGAAAAAATTTCCAAAATTTGATAAAATAAAAAAATTTTTGACTCATACATCTGAAAAGGAATTAAGGTTTCCTGAATCTATATCTATTGAAAAACTAAAATATAAAGTTTGCAATATTCAAGACCAAACAAACCTTCCCAAAGTTTGGAAAAAGGAAATAAAAAAGAGAGAAAAACTTTTCACAACAAAAAAACAAAAAGAAAATTCTTTACCAGAAATGAACTATCAAAATAAATAAATAAATAAATAAATAAATATAAATAAAATAAAAATATAAAAAAATAAAAATAAATATATAAAAAATAAAAAAAATAAATAGAAAATAATACAAAAAAGCACGGGAGGAAAAGCAATAATAATCATAATAAGATATGTTGAAGTTAAATTAATAATACAAATAAATGAGAAACTCATAATCCTTCATTAAAATTAAATTAACTTCCGATCGTTATTGGTTAATAAACCTTTAAATTAAAGTTAAATCAATTTCCAACTGGTATTGAGCAATAATAATCTATTAAATTTAAATTAGATCAATTTTCTGACCATTATTGAAAACAACAGAAGACGTTCAATGTAACAATCTCTCTTTTTGACGAACTGACAACAGATCATGCACACCCACACATCAATAATGCCACTAAAAACTGAGATGAGGACAAATACTCACCATTTGCAATTCCTTGATATGTGTGTGTGAATGCATAAGAACAGCATTGACAATGGTGCCACAAGATGCACCAAAAACCTGGGTTACAAGTTATCAAGCAACAATTGCAATCGAACTTACTGTGTACCTCATATACCCATATTTTCAGTTAAAATTTAATAAAAAGCAACTTAAAAAGTATGTATGTGTAAAAAACATCTTTGAGCATCAATAATACAATTAACCAAGTATTCTCAAATGACATGGTTTTAAGGTAAGTTAAATTTAAATTTATGAATAGTAACAATATTTTCCTTAAACCAACTATCATTTGGATTACAGTATAAAAAATTATTAATATTCGATTTTCCTAAATATACATATTTTTTTTAAATATGGAACAAAGGTGAGGTACATATGGTTCATATCGCGAATCGGCAAAAAAATAAAAATAGCTATAAAAATAATGTTAGTCCTACAAGGAATGTAGGGTTAGTATGTGTATTTCACATAAAAATTTACTTGCAAAGTTAAATGAGAGCAACATTTTGACAATATAACATGTACTAATGAAGTTACACATAAACAAATGGAGGAAAACTGTGTATTGACCTCTAGTATAGTGTATGGTTACTAGTGGCTGCTAAAACAATGGCACATCAATGAGACATCAAAAGGACGAGATTTTCCAGCAATTCTCAGAATTCTCTGCCATTCCTTATTGAGCATGCTCCAAAAGTTGAAATGTCATGGAACAGAATGGGCAAGCTGCAACAGTCTACCCAGTATGTTCCAAACATGCTCAATGGGGATTGAGGTCTGGAAAGCATAGAAGTGAATCTATAGCAGGGGTCGCGCTGCCGATCGCCATCTTCGCAATTTGCGAAAAAGAAATCATTTTGCATGGAAAAAAAGCTTTGGTGATTACCTTTTCATAATGTTATAACACATTGGCGAAAACAAATTGAATTTGGCGACTAAATTGGCAAAAATTTTAGAAAAGCCAGCGCAACCCCTGTATAGACTTCATGCACTTTTCCTCAGCGGTTCTCCGTCAGCTAGGATCAATGTGGGTGTGCATTATCATCCAAAAAAGCAACATATTTACGTCCAACTGTTTCAGTATAAGGCAAAGTACAGATATCATCTCAATATCTCACCAATGTCAGGTGCCACTCCAGGTGATGTAGAGGTTTGAACAACTGCCAATTCCGGTGCTTGCCCACATGAAGGTTCCACACCCCACTAAGACCTGCAGGAAGGCTGGATTACTCCTTGTTACCCATGCATGTCAGAAAAGGACGCTCATCACCACACTGCAGGCTGAAGAACAGCCCATTTATAAAAAGAACAGAATGCTAGTGTCCACAGTTCCAACTATGAGAGTTTTCAGCCCACTTTGTGTGGCTCCCTGGTAATGTGCAGAGAGGGACACACACATTATCAGTAGCTAGGCCTACAGTTCTCTTTTGTTGAGCTAATTGCATGTGGTCTGTGTGGAGGCATGCCATCCTGGTTCTGCAGTAAAGCTGCTGATTTTGGTAAACCATGGTGCAGGGACATCATTCAACTGAAACACACCTGCAGCTTTCCACTGAATGAGAATGACTCAGAGAGCAAGATACTTATAAGCCAGTTTGTTTCGTGCTTCAGTAAAGTGTGCAAACACATCAGTGCTGCTCATTTATGAATTCTGATCCCCTTCCTGTTTGTGACATGTGTCACTTCAGGATTCACTTTTCATTACAGACTTGCAGCTTTCCAATTTTTATGTCACTTCATGCTACAATATTCCTTTCTGTTTTTAGTAATGTGTCTGTGATGTATTGTTGAACTAACTATTCATTTGTATCTTGGTCTCTCTGTGTAAAGTCATTCTACTTTTCACCATTCTTTTTCATGTAACCCTCAAATTTTCTATATTCCTACTCCATATATCACTTCTGATACTCATTAGTAATATCCACTCCTGTGTCAGAAAGCACAGTGACTCATATTGGTCAACTTTTCATTTAATTTTTCCTTATGGTTTCAAGAAAAGTTTCATATAACTTTAAGAGGTACTTGCTAAAGGAAAAAAAAAAGAGGTACTGTACTTGCTCAAGCAAAATTTTTGTACACATACAAAGGGACAAAGAAAGAAAAAGCATGCCCATTTGCCATAAAAGCTATTCACTCACTTTTCATTTGACTCCAACTCTATACAAATACCTACATTTTTTATATTAACACAAACTTAACTTTCAGTATTCAGTACTTCAAAATAAAAACTCAGTGTTGCTTCCCTAAATGACAATGCACTGGATATAATTTTTTTAAATAAACACAATATCACGAGAACGTCAACTTCAAATAAAAACTTACCGATGAAACCTAGCTGACAGAAATCTAAAATCATCCATTCCTTTTTTGCAGCTATTTGTTTATATGCATACTTCTTCATGAGGTTAATATATCCTGGTTTAGATAAAATATCATCTTCAAGCTGAATGTGTGAAAAAATAAATCAACAGAAGTGAAACCCCAAGAAAAACAGATATATTGTATCAATAATTGTAACAATTGTCACAAAAATACAAAAATGCAAACTTTTTTTTTTATGTGGTGTACTGATCCATAGAAGCACAGGCACAGCATGACCAAAAATTGTGGGGAGGCGGGGCACAAATAAGTGTAACCTGATGTTTTTCTTGTCGGGGAGAGCATTCTCAGAAATAGTTTCTCTGAAAATGATCCTGTTCAATTGCTATTAGTGCCATAACTTAGGTTTTCTACATGACTAATACGATGAGAAAAAAAAACTAAAAAAAACATGCCTTTCAAAGCATCTCATGCAGTCATCTGATGATGAAAACCATCATCAGAGGACTGTATGCTATTGTGCATGGAAAACTTGCTGGAAAGCAGTCATAACAATGCTCACTATTGCGTAGCATTGTTCCCATGGCTGTATGTCACACTTTATAACATTTAAATGGCGAACAACTAGTTACTGTTTCTTTCAATTTCTAAGTTGGGGGGCACATGCCCCTGTGCCTCCCTCTCATGCTACACATATGCATAGAAGTAATGAAATAGGAGAAGGGGGGGTATTTTGCCATTGTTACTTCTGTTTCTCATGTTTGAATTAGTTGTTAAACATAGCACCTAGCAGATGTGATATAAGTATATACATTGGATATAATGAAAGAAGATATCTTAAAAGCAAAACTCATATAACATACCCATATTTGAATTGAACCATGAAATACTCTAACATGCCTGTAGACTTGTAGCATTTGCATGGTTATTCTTAATTAGTAGATTAAAGAATGAGAATGCTAAAACTGTTTGGTTTAGTTGGTAATCGAACACTGGGTAGTCGGAATTAAAATAAAATTTGAAGAATTAACTAAAATGCTGATATTGCTGAGTCACAGAGGCCTAGGTTAATGTTGCTAGTCCTCCGTCTTTGTACAAAAGCCGAATAAAACACAAGCTGGATAAGCTTCATATGCACAAAGGAAACATCACAGTGCTTTTTTCCATACACTGAATAAAACTCAGTTCTATAATTAAATAAATAAATCATGCAGCAGAAGATTTTAAGAAAGCAACAACTGATGTCTAGTCTTAAACAGCCCTTACAAATGACAGGCTAGGATATTTGGGTTAGGGTAAGCTAAAGAAAAGAAAAATGTTAGACAGTGAAGTGTAACTGCACAGCTTTCAGGCCATGCACAGGAAAAGTAGAAACAGATCTCACAGGGACCAAAACAAGAAATACCACTGCAGCCTCCCGTGGGTGACCGAAGCACACATGGAAGCTGGAGATTTTCTAACGTCGAATTAAACTTTAACTCCTTTATTCTTTTCACTTCAGTACAACACTGTACCCAAACCATTCTACCACAGGCACAGTTCTTTTAGCCATATATATATATATATATGTATGTATGTATGTATGTATGTGTGTGTGTGTGTGTGTGTGTGTTCTGAATATTCATAACTGCTGAGTTGCACGTCATGATCTTCAGGTTGTTTTTAAAGCAAATTTAGTTTAAATTCTTTGGTGTAAAATTTAGTCTTTGACTCTGCTCTTGGGTGTATATATATACACAGTCGAGTCACATTATTGTGACCACCTCCTACTTTTAATGTCAACAGTGTGCAGCCAATGAAAGAAGGCACATGTGGTGAGCTGGCTTGGAGGGTATATAAGATGTGCTGTAAACATTCTGAAAACATATCACTCGTTGCTGTCATTGATAAAAGGAGCGATTTATCAGATTTGAAAAAAGGGATGATTATCAGCTTTCGAGCCAAGAGTGGCAGTATTTCTGAAACAGCGCAGTTTGTGAAATGTTTGCATGCTGCTGTGATTAAAGTGAATCGTGACTGAAGAAATCGCACCTTGCGAATAAGCGATGTGGAAACTGCGGAGCACCAGGTGCCATTGATGTGAGAGATGAACGTCAGCTTCGAAGGTACACGAGGACCGACTGACACACTACAGTGGAGCAACTCACTGGCCGAATGAACCAGTTCAGCGAACCCTGCTGCATATGGGGCTCCGATGCAAATGGATGGTCACTGAACCTATGCTAACAAAGGTGCATTGGCAGAAAACGCTTACATTTGCATGGCAGTATCGAAATTGGACCTCTGCTGATTGGCAAAGGATTGACTTCTCTGATGAATCACGTTTTCTGCTTCTTCGAACAGATGGACACTTGGTATAATGCAAGAAACATCGGAGAACAAATACTCTTCAACCATTGCTGGAAGAACACAAGGTGGTGGGGGCAGTGTTATGGTCTGGGGAATGTTTTCGTGGCATTCTCTGGGCCCACTTATAACTGTGGAAGGCGCTATGGATCGAATTTGTTATGAATCCATCCTTGCAGACCTCGTACACCCATACATGCTGATTGTCTTCCCTGGGGCGGATGGGATCTTCCAGTATGACAATGCGACATGTCACACAGGTAGAAATGTCCGAGAGTGGTTGGAAGAGCATGATTAAGACTTCAAAGTACTTCCCTGGCCCCCTAATTCCACAGACTTAAAACCAATTAAGCATCTGTGGAATCACCTTGATTGTGTTGTTCGCTCTATGGATCCTCCACCAAACACCCTCCAGCAGCTGTCAGATGTGCTGCAGTCAGCATGGCTGCACATACCTTTGAACACCTTCCAGCACCTTATTGAGTCACTCCCAGCCCGCCTAGCTGCTGTCCACACTGCACACGGTGATTACTCTGGATATTAGCTGGTGGTCACAATAATGCGACCCACCGTGTATATGATGCATACTTGGTGCAACCAGGAAAGATAAGAAGAGGAACTCGTGGATCAGGAAAATGACAAGAGTGGAAGACATCCTGATCAGAGTAAAATCCCTGAAATGGCAATGGGCTGGACATGTTGCCAGAAGAACGGACTACCGATGGACAACCAAACTTTTAGACTGGATTCCAAGGAACAGAAAAAGACCCAGATGAAGACCACATGCGAGATGGATGGATGAAATTTGAAAGCATGCTGGAGTAACATGGAGGAGACAGGCTCAAGGCAGACAGTTGTGGAAGAAACTTGGGAGATTTTCATCCAACAGTGGAATGATACTGATTGACAATTATGATGATATATATATATATATATTCTATTAAGAAGATACCTAAGCAAAAAAATACATATATAATTTTGACTCACACCAAGTACAACATAGAAAAGGTTATGTATCTACCTGTGTGAGTAAAAGGAGAAAAGATAAAAAAATAAAATAAAACATCTGAATGTAGAAGATGTCGAGAATACTGAGCCTTGGCTTTATCAAGGACCAGCAAAAACTCTGCATTTTCTCACTTCCACAAAGACCTAGTTGGAAATGGATTTCTGCAAGGCCATAGATGCAAGTAACATTCCCACCTAAAATTGTTTTAAAAAATATATATATGTCATGTCCTCCGCAGAGTTGTATGACCTAGCACTAGTTAACAATTTCGCTTGCATCCATTAACCTTCCTGGCCCGACCCATGCTCTTCATCTGTTACTATTAAACAGAGAGAAGAAGATTAAAGAGAACTCAAGCTGTGAGAGTGACATAATAATTAGAAATAATTTTCAGCTATAACGAAATGCCAAGTTCGTTTGAGAGAGAATTTAAACCTGAAAATCAATGCAAAAGAAATCCAAATTTTTTACATTGCAATTAAAAAGGAAATATTAATTTTTAAAAAACAGATTTTTGAAAGAAAACTTGAGTCTAAAACCCCCTACTCTACAACTTATGACAGCACGAAAACGAGAATAAGTTAAAGACAATAATTAACTAAAGAAAACTTTGTGAAAGTTATATGACTTAAACAGTTAGTTGCATTATGTACAAAGTATTTCAGCAGTGCTTTAAGTGCATAATTAATTAGTTATTAAGAACTTAACTACTTTGAAAATACAGCGCATAGAAAAGGAACAAGCTCAGCCATCTTCTGTTCCTAGGTACCCCAAAAGACGCGCAAAGTTACAAAGAAAAGAAAAGAGTTAAAACCCGCAAAAATGTTAACAGACAAGCCAGTGCCTAAAAGCTGAAAGGCTAAAAATCAACAGAGAAAAAGTACATGAAGTACAAACATTGAACTTATAAAACCTAAAACCCAAATACAAGGAAGAGAGCTTACCTCTTGTGTGACTAAACTTTCTCCTCACAATAGCAAAACATGGCTGACCTCTTCCGCCACTCCCTTAGTCGCTGGGGGGCAGTGAGGGTGGGGCTGATGGCCTCCTCATACAGAAAGAAACCAACTCATGGAGATTTTAACCAGAGAAAAAAATATATAAACTTAAGACTGTGGATCTGTATGATCAGAAAGAGCAGAATTAACTCTCCAGAATACATGAGAAATATTATAAAATACACGAGTAGTGTATTTAATAATCTTTGCATGTATTAAATCACCTTAGTGAGCTTCTATAGATTAATCAGAATCTTATTAATTTTAATGTTGGTTTTAGGTCAGCCATGTTTTGCTATTGTGAGGAGAAAGTTTAGTCACACAAGAGGTAAGCTCTCTTCCTTGTATTTGGGTTTTAGGTTTTATAAGTTCAATGTTTGTACTTCATGTACTTTTTCTCTGTTGATTTTTAGCCTTTCAGCTTTTAGGCACTGGCTTGTCTGTTAACATTTTTGCGGGTTTTAACTCTTTCTTTTCTTTGTAACTTTGCGTTGTCTTTTTGGGGTACCTAGGAACAGAAGATGGCTAAGCTTGTTCCTTTTCTATGCGCTGTATTTTCAAAGTAGTTAAGTTCTTAATAACTAATTAATTATGCACTTAAAGCACTGCTGAAATACTTTGTACATATTGCAACTAACTGTTTAAGTTATATAACTTTCACAAAGTTTTCTTTAGTTAATTATTGTCTTTAACTTATTCTCGTTTTCGTGCTGTCATAAGTTGTAGAGTAGGGGGTTTTAGACTCAAGTTTTCTTTCAAAAATCTGTTTTTTAAAAATTAATATTTCCTTTTTAATTGCAATGTAAAAAATTTGGATTTCTTTTGCATTGATTTTCAGGTTTAAATTCTCTCAAACGAGCTTGGCATTTCGTTATAGCTGAAAATTATTTCTAATTATTATGTCACTCTCACAGCTTGAGTTCTCTTTAATCTTCTTCTCTCTGTTTAATAGTAACAGATGAAGAGCATGGGTCGGGCCAGGAAGGTTAATGGATGCAAAGCGAAATTGTTAACTAGTGCTAGGTCATACAACTCTGTGGAGGACATGACACATATATATTTTTTAAAACAATTTTAGGTGGGAATGTAACTTGCATCTATGGCCTTGCAGAAACCCATTTCCAACTAGGTCTTTGTGGAAGTGAGAAAATGCAGAGTTTTTGCTGGTCCTTGATAAAGCCAAGGCTCAGTATTCTCGACACCTTCTACATTCAGATGTTTTATTTTATTTTTTTATCTTTTCTCCTTTTACTCACACAGGTAGATACATAACCTTTTCTATGTTGTACTTGGTGTGAGTCAAAATTATATATGTATTTTTTTGCTTAGGTATCTTCTTAATAGAATGTGAATTCTGAATTTTCAAAACTGCTGCGTTGCGCGTTTTGATCTTCAGGTTATTTTGCAACTTTCGTTTTAAATTCTAAAGTTTTTCCTTAGTCTTCAGTTTTGCTCTTAAATATATATATATATATATATATATATTGACCACAGGGATGTAAGGTCAGGTGATGCGTAACATCACAGCCTCTCCTTGACAAATGTCAACCCCGCTTCTCGTGGTGCATCCTGTTCCCACTAAAGGGGCTCTGACGACCGCCAATAGCGGTATAACTATACCATCGGGATCAGAGATAATTCTATCCCACACTCACCAACCCGCTTGGCCAGCGTGGTGAGTTATGGCCAAACCCCTCCAAAATGATTCCACAACTTAAATCTTGGCCCTCAGTCTCCGGCAGCTGGAATGTACCTGGCCAAGGCAGCGGCCAGTGCGACATGAAGGCAGAGGGTGCTAAGAATCCCCGGAGGACCGGACTAGGCTGCCATCTGATGCTGACCTTGGCTACATACAATGGACGCTCCCTATCTTTTGATTCAAGGCTTCTTGAATTGGAAGAGGAACTACAAAGGATCAAGTGGGACATCGTGGGGCTAAGTGAGGTAAGGAGAAAAGGAGAAGATCTCATTGAACTGAAAAGCGGACATCGCTTCTACTATCGTGGGACAGATACTGGCAGAACTAGTGGTGTTGGATTTATAATAAACAAGAAACTGAAGGATAAAGTTGTAGAAGTTGAAAGTTCCTCTGACAGAGATGCATGACTTGTTATCCAACTCTCGAAAAGATACCAGGCTCAGATTATTCAAACTTATGCACCCACCACAAGTCATCCTGAAGAAGAAATTGAAGAATTTTATGAGGAAATTTGTCATCTAAATAATAAAGGTAAGCAGCACTTGAAAATAATTATGGGAGATTTCAATGCAAAAATAGGGCAACGGCAACAGAACGAAACTTCAGTAGGTAAATTCGGTCACGGCAACAGAAACCAGCGTGGAAATACTCTTGTTGAGTTTGCAGAGGCAGAAGGGTTTTTCATCTTGAACACCTTTTTCAAGAAAAAGCCACACAGGAAATGGACATGGAGACATCCAAATGGGATGACAAGTGAAATTGATTTTATTATGTGTAACAAAAAATTCGTCATAGAAGACTGCAGTGTGCTAAACAAGTTCAACACAGGTAGTGACCATAGATTGGTGAGATGTAAGATGCACCTCAACACTAAACTTGAACGTGGCAAGCTCATAAGACAAACAAAATCTATTGACATAACCAACCTTAAAAAACACCATAATACCTTCAAGTTGGAACTGAAGAACAGGTTCTCTGCTTTAGAAGGCCTAACATCGGAAGAAGTGGACATCTCTGAAGTTAACAGAAAAGTAACCAAAGCTCTTATGGAAACAGCAACAAAATTAGCTGGGTCTAAGAACAAGTTGCATGTAAATAAATTATCAGGAAAAACGAAAATGTTGATGCAAAAAAGAAGAGAGATGAGGACAACTAAAGAAGATGTGACTTCCAAAGTGGAATATATAGAGCTATACAAGACAGTAAGAAAAAGTAAGGCTGAAGACGTAAGAAAATTCAACTGTAAACTAGTGAGGAAAGCAATTGAAAACAACCAAAGCCTAAAGATAGCAAAGGGACATCTCAGTAAGGGAAGAAAACAGATTATGGCACTGAGAAAAGAAGATGGTTCTGTAACAAGAAATAGAGGCGAAATTTTGACCAGAGTGAAAGATTTCTACTCCAAATTATATGAAAGAGATGATACATGCACTCCAGACATCATGAAAGATACCAGTACCAGAGTTACTCCAGTCCTTCCAGCAGAAGTTGCACATGCAATCAAGAACATGAAGCGGGGGAAAGCTCCAGGAGAAGATGGAATTACTGTAGACATCATACAAGAAGCAAGTGGAGAAATCGAAACAGTACTCGCCCAAATTTTCACTCGATGCCTTAATGAAGGAAAGATTCCTGAGGATTGGAACACCGCTACAATGATCCTGCTACATAAGAAAGGTGACATTGAGGATATCGGAAACTACAGACCTATCAGCCTCCTATCAGTAGTTTATAAAATCTTCACAAAAAGTTCTTTAACACCGCTTGAAGGTAACACTGGACATGGCTCAACCGAGAGAACAAGCTGGATTCAGGAGTGGATACAGCACAATAGATCATATCCACGTGCTGAGAGAACTAATTGAAAGAGCAAGGAATATGAACTTCCATTGTGCATGGCTTTTATCGATTATGAAAAAGCCTTTGATTCGGTGAAACCATCAGCAGTTACAATGGCTCTGAAAACCTGCGGTATTGAAGATGCATACATTAATATTATTAATAACATCTATTAAAATGCAAGTGCAAAGATTAGGCTGTTTGAAAATACAACACACGTAAAAATTGGAAAGGGAGTGAGACAAGGTGACACCATATCTCCGAAGCTCTTTAATGCCACATTGGAGGGTGTTTTTCAGTCGCTGAGCTGGGAAAACAAGGGGATAAAGATTAATGGAGATTATCTAACCCACCTTCGTTTTGCTGATGACGTAGTCATTTTTGCAACTACCCCATCAGAGCTGCAGAGTATGATCCAGGAACTTGCTGACAAGAGTAAAGAAGTGGGATTAAAAATGAACTTTCAGAAGACAAAAGTGATGTTCAATGCTTTTACAAGAAATGAAGATTTATCGATTGATGGAGAAAAGCTGGAGATAACAGACACGTACGTTTATCTTGGACAGCAGATATCAAGTGAGGGTCACATTGATGAAGAAATTAATCGGCGTACAAAACTTGCCTGGAGAGCTTTTGGAAGAAACAGCATAATTTTCAAGAGCAATATGCCATTATGTCTTAAAAGAAAAGTGTTTGATCAATGCATCCTTCCAGTGCTTACGTATGGTGCAGAGACGTGGACCTTAACTAAAAGAGACATACAAAGGCTGCAGACAACTCAAAGAAACATGGAGAGGTGCATACTTGGTGTAACCAGGAGAGATAAGAAGAGGAACTCGTGGATCCGAAAAATGACAAGAGTGGAAGACATCATGATCAGAGTTAAATCCCTGAAATGGCAATGGGCTGGACATACTGCCAGAAGGACAGATCATCGATGGACAGCCGAAATTTTAGATTGGATTCCAAGGGACAGGAAAAGACCCAGAAGAAGACCACATGGGAGATGGGTGGATGAAATTCGAAAGTATGCAGGGGTGACATGGAGGAGACTGGCACAAGACAGACCGTTGTGGAGGAAACTTGGGGAGACCTTCGTCCAGCAGTGGATTGATAATGGTTGACAATGATGATGATGATGATATTGACCACTATTAAGAGGTTACTGGTAATGTAGATCCTATGATAGCTGTTCTGTACCAACAAAATCTTACCATTGCTTGGAGGTTACTGTTGTTCGGGGTGCCCATTAATAGATGTTTCATTGTATAAGTAAAAGAAATGTTTCATCATAGCATATACATATATGAATATTTGTCAAGTAACCAAAAATGTCAATAATTCAGTGCATCACTATTTCCAATTCACCTGCACTTATCTTATCAAATAACTTTCCTGAAAGTCTCATTTTCATTTCATTTTTCTGTTCATCTCACTTTAATAATATCTCCCAGGTCAATCTGAATCCTAATACAGGCTGTAGATATTTCTGATCACTCTGTACAACATATTCTGTATGTACCTGCTCTTTATCTTAGTTTATTATTTACTGATTAGTTTTCCTGTGTCTCCTTGAAATTTTAACCAATGTTTTGATGCCCATCATCCTTCATGCTACATGCAGCAGAAATTTAACATTTGTAAGCCTTAGCAGCAAGTCCAAACTGAATATATATTAATGATTATTACAAGGAAAACATAGAGTAGTGTGGTCCAACTACATTCTTTTCTTGGGTCAAAAATATTTCCAATGCGACTATGAGGGCCAGGAATTTTTCCAAGCATATTTTTTAGTGAAATTCTTTAGTACAACGGCAAAAACTTTGTTGCTAGCTATAGAAACAATAATCAGGATATAAGAAAAAAAATACAAACATGTGAAAATGTATTGATTTTAAGTTCTTGTTTATTTAAGTTCAATGAGAGCACAGAGCAGTATGTTCACTTACGAAAGGTGAAATGTTAATTTCTAACTCTGTTGTTAAATGGAGGTTTGATTACAGAGCATCTTGAGATAATCACCTTTATACCTGGATTTGAGCATCTTCATTTAAGAGAATGTGATATGTGCTGCCAAACATTGAACTTACTTTTAAAGAAAAATCCTGAACATTGGGATACTGTTCAGCTGCCAATAGTTTCTGAAGCTCCTGAAACTGAAAACTGTTTACGAACTACTTCATATCTGAAGTTCGTAGTACAGTTGCTGGACCTTGCTTCTCAATTTTGGCTTTAAGGATGCTGATGAAAAGCTGGAATGTTGATTTCAAGCTGTCAAAATCGGAAAAGCTAGATTCAAATTCTTTTTTGAGCTCAGCAATGTTCGTGTAAATGGTGTGAAGTCAGCATTTTCTTCTTTACATCTGTGAAGGCTTTGAAGTGCTTAAGGTCCTTTTTAGATAAATCATCTTAATCACAGGCTGGAAGAATTTTGGTAGCAGGCCACCAGTTGCAGCCCCCATCCCCATTCAGAGGGAGGCATTATCACATATCAATGAAAAGTACTGTTGAACAGACTGCATGCATTTATAGCTAAACAGTATTAACCAGCACATTATTTTCAGCCCAGAAATGCCTTGTTTCACTATTCTTTGTATAGTAATCTCCTCAGAAAATCCTAAAATTGCAGGATATCAACTTCAATCTTCCAATCAATTTCAATTCAATTATGCTACTGTTACACAGCTCATAACAATGAATTTCCATGCAACTGAATCTTAAAACCTGAACAGACTTCAGATTTGCACTCATTAAAGCACCTTGAACCACTCATGGTGTTGGCACCCTTCTTTTCAGGAATGGACTCAGGTCATGAATCACCAGTTCATCAGATATTGAAATTAGTGAACAACAAATCTTTGTAAGTACATGGCAGCCATACAAACACATTATTTCCAGCACAGAAGCACCCAATTTCACTGCTCTCCAAGCAGCCAACTCCTCAACTTCCTACTCCTGGGCAAGTTTTCTGAGGAGATGAGAGTTGTATGAAGAGCAATGAAATAAGGTGCTTCTGTGAAGAAAATATGCTCATATGACTGCTACATACTAAGGAAGATTCATTCTTAATGACTTTCTGTGACGATAACTGTATGATGCTACCCTTCTTTTAGTTTTACATGCACATGTATATTAATGAATGATATTCACAGTAACAATTAGTGTAATGTATGAACAAAAGAAACTTTGTTCTGTGGATTTAAAGGCCTAACACCTATTCCATGCTTCATTTCTTAGTTATTTTGAATAAGAAGCTCTACCCTGAATGACATGGTCAAACATTAAGTATGATACAAACTCTCCATCTTTTATGCCTGTAGTTTTTGAGAAAATGCATTACAGCAAACTGATGGTAAGCTGAAATATCTGGAGAGTTGGGGGGGATAGGGGCGGACAAGATAATGAAAAACACCAGTTCTTAACAATCATATGAAAGAATAATATTTACCTGTACATAAAACATTCCTTTTGGTTGGGCATACATCATTAAATATGCAAAATCTAAGTTCTGCTTTGTTCTCCACCTAAAATGCATACATACAAGTTTAAGTGGAAGATGGAAAACAAATATTCACACCAAATAACTACAATGACATGCAGATGGCAAAATAATTATAGCACACACAGCTTTAAGCTATTGTATTGCTACAGTTTACACATATTGGACACATTCAAATATTAATTTGTTCATTACTACTTCATATCTGCATACTCAGAAGGTGCTTGGAATAAAGTGGTACATAAATTAAAAAAAGAAAAATAAACTGTTACAAAACATACAATGATACAATAAAAATTCATGATGATTCAACATAACCTTCAAACATCTTCTAAGGTACACTGATAAATATCCTGCCACTTGAAAATTGATACCTCAACTGAATATTAATGGTTCTGCATCATCAATCCACCTTGTTATGAAACTTCCCTTTGGTCAATTGCCTTCTACCTCAGACTGTTGAACATGTCTTATTTTCAACTTTAAAGCAATTATTAATGTGTTGGCACAATCTGTATCTTAATTTATTTCTTGTACTATCAATATAGAATTTCTTTTGGTTATCTGTATGATTTTTGAACTGAATGGGAATTTTATATACTCCAGATTTATCAAGAAGTTTATTTGGTTCTTTATTATTCAGACCGATATCTTTGTACATGATTGCTGAAATAAGAAGTCTTTATTTTCACAAGAACATTCTTTCTTCAAGATAGTATTGATCTTTGGTATGTATGAAAACTTCCCACAATATGTAATAACTAAGCTAACAATCAAGCCGCCAAACCTGATTTCAAAAATATCAGCATAATTTGTACACACCAGACAGAAGAAAATTTACGTTACACTGAGGCTATGCTCACTGAGAAAACTATCAATTCAAATTGCAAATAGTATAGACCTCCTGCTACCATGGAAATTATTAATAAATGAGGAAAAATATATTTTATAAAAATAAAAGATTAAAAAAGAAAGAACATCAATCAAGTACGTGAATCAGATATTACTATGGGAAGTGACACATGCTGTAAGATGCAGGGAATGGATTCACATTATTGGCACACCACTCTTGATACTATTTATATAGAGGAGCAGAGTTCGTAGTGCTTCAACCTGAAGATGGTGCAAGATAGCACCGAAATGCATTGCGTAGTTACTGCGAGACCAGAGTGGATTTCTATCGACTTTCATTTGGAGTTCTTTTCGACAAGTTCACGGTGTCCTTTCATTTCATGCACTTACGTTTGGAGTTCTTTTCGACAAGTTCACGACGTCCTTTCATTTCATGCACTTACGATTCCTAAGCCTCATATACAGCATTGAGAATGCATACTTTCTTTAGTATTTTTAACCTTCAATGACGTTTTCAGCTCAACTTCGATGTCTTTACTCTACTGCAAGAAATCAGGCTTAAATGAAGTTAGGCCAAGTGACAAATTTTGACCATTGGGAGTTTTTCATATTTTGACTATATGATGGTGCTTCTTGCTTTATCGACTCAAGTGAATCCATCATTCATTTTTGATGAGAGACACTATCTATAAGGACCCCCACACCCTAATGCCTTGAGTTTTACAACAATCTTCGGAGCATGTCCTTACGATGGTAGGTACAGAGAAAATACATGCCTTCTTCAACAATTTTATTTTAACCCTCAGTGAATGTTTTTTAAAGAGACTAAGGGCTGTCAAAGCACGATCAAATAAAACTTGTTACAAAGCGCACACACCACACTTCCAAATTATCGTCTAAAAACGTATGGTCTAAAATACGTCTTTATTTACAATTTAAAAATATGGTTGTTTAAGAGCTTTGGTGAGCACTTTCGCGACCACTGTGGGCGCATCTTCAGGCCGATGAGTGAAATCATATTAGAGTAGCACATGGTTTAAATAGTAACGGACATGAGCACAGAGAATACACATTATGTAAATAAATGAGAAAAAAATTAATAACACATAAGCCATCGCCATTCACCACAAACTGTTTAAAGTCATCAAAATTATGTTGGTGGTTTCTCCCATGAGTATTGTAAAATGAAATTTCTCCGGGCACTAGGGATGTAGACTGGAACGTCTTCATTGCAATACTCAGGTCCTAATTTTATGATATATAAGCTGTCATTGAGGAGCATAGAGCTTTTTGTAGAAGCTGTTGATAGCAAGTTCGCATTTTCCCAGTCAGGTTTTAAGTCCCTTTCAATGAAAGTCTTAAACAATGTTGAGGTAGTAGCTCCTTTATGGATGGCATATTTGTTTTCAGCCCAATAGATTCCTAAGTTTCGAAAGGTCGAACCCACATAGCAGAGATCCGCAGATTGTCCATTAATGTCCATCAGGGGGACACCATATACACCAAAGCGGGAAACAGTTGGTATTATATCTCTGTCATGTCTAATAATAGAAAAGAGGTTTTGAGTTTTGACACCGAACCCTAAGAAGTATTTCTTACAGGTGTTTCTTAATAAGGTAACAACTGATTTTTGGTAGGGCATACTTCCCACATATTTAGTTGTGGGTACACTTCTAATTAGAGTTGTTGAAGTCTTCCGTTCATATTGCTGTATAAATCATTGTACGCTGTCCATGGGGTATCCATGTGCATTTGCAATCTCATTAATTTATCCCGGTATAAGATTTACTATTGAGGTAGACAAATCTGGGTCACTACCCTATCTTGACTTTTTGGTCTCACATTCCTCAGATCATGAATATTTTTACTTTTCTGTCTATCAGAAACCAACCTCTATCCCGGTAATGATCCCTTTCAACTCATGTACTCCAACCTGTTACAAATACTAGACACTTAAATTCCTTGTGAATAGAGCTTTTACTCACTCTTCGAATTCTGTATACCGAAATCAGGAATTGGGAAAAATTAATGAGATTGCAAATGCACATGGATACCCCATGGGCAGCATACAACGATTTATACAGCAATATGAATGGAAGACTTCGACAACTCTAATTAGAAGTGTACCCACAACTAAATATGTGGGAAGTATGCCCTACCAAAAATCAGTTGTTACCTTATTAAAAAAACACCTGTAAGAAATACTTCTTAGGGTTCGGTGTCAAAACTCAAAACCTCTTTTCTATTTTTAGACATGACAGAGATATAATACCAACTGTTTCCCGCTTTGGTATATATGGTGTCCCCCTGATGAACATTAATGGACAATCTGCAGATCTCTGCTATGTGGGTTTGAACTTTTGAAGCCTAGGAATTCGGTGGGCTGAACACAAATATGCCATCCATAAAGGAGCTACTACCTCGACATTGTCTAAGACTGTCATTGAAAGGGACTTAAGACCTGACTGGGAAAATGTGAACTTGCTATCAACAGCTTCTACGAAAAGCTCTATGCTCCTCACTGAGAGCATATATATTATAAAATTAGGACCTAAGTGCTGCAATGAAGACATTCCTGTCTACATCCCTAGTGCCTGGAGAAATTTCATTTTACAATATTCATGGGAGAAACCACCAACATAATTTTGATGACTTTAAACAGTTTGTGGTGAATGGCGGTGACTTATGTGCTTTTTTTGTTTTGTTTTTTGTTTTTTGTTTTTTGGGTTTTTTTCTCATTTATTTACATAATGTGTATTCTCTGTGCTCATGTCCGTTACTATTTAAACCATGTGCCGCTCTAATACGATTTCACTCATCGGCCTGAAGATGCGACCATAATGGTCGCGAAAGTGCTCGCGAAAGCTTTTAGACAACCATATTTTTTAATTGTAAATAAAGACGTTTTTTATACCATACGTTTTTAGACGATAATTTGGAAGTGTGGTGTGTGTGCTTCGTAACAAGCTTAATTTGATCGTGCTTTGACAGCCCTTACAGTCTCTTCGATTTGTAGCGCGAAAATACCTCTGATTTTTAGAATGTTTTTTAGCTCAACTTCAGTATTATTCATACTACGATATGATTTACCATAAACTACAAGAAATTGAACTTAATTGAAATTTGACGTCACTGAAAGTGCAGATCATCCTGGAATTTCTGACATTACAACTGTGCAATTTGTGTAACTACTTTTATTGTGTCAAGTGAATGAATCTTTTGATCTTCGAGAAGTTATCCTGAGTGCATGTGTTTTAACAGATACTTTAACAACTTATGTTACTTGTAACATGGGACTGATGTCTGAACTTATACCAAGTCAATTATAATACTCCTGATTTTAACGTACAAAGTTTTTTGAAAACGTATTTTAATTTATGCAATAAACAAATACATTGCTCTTTCCACGTTTTAGCAACACACAGCAACTGAAAACATTTTATTCGGTTACTGCTGGGGAAGCGAACCCCAGATCTCTTGATATCTAGCCTAGTGCATTAGCCTTACACCACTGTGGCCAACAATCCACGGTGGTATGTGTATTTTTAAGGCGGCTTCTGACATCATAAATCCGTAAGATGAGCTCAGCTACTGAGACGTCTCCATCTGATGGGCATTAACAGCACTGGCTATATATTAATTATAGCAGTTAAATCCAAAGGGCGAGATCCAAAGTGAAAATCCTCTAAATATGTGGCATCAGTGAATAGACAAAGACATCACTTTTTCCACATTTTAGCAACACACAGCAACCCAGTGGTGACCGAATAACAATTTTTTGGTTGCTGTGCGTTGCTAAAACGTGGAAAGTGCAATTTCTTTGTTTACTCACTGACGCCATGTATTTGGAGGATTTTCATTTAATTTATGCAAACAAAGTTTATATTGCGATATGTTCTGTACCAGTGATATATTATGAATGCTTCACAACAACGTTTTTGGGAAAACAGGTTAAGACTCCATGGGAGGAATGCAACAACAAAGATAGAAAGGTGACACAGACCAGTTCTAATGCAGGGAGGCAACAGTATGATGGGAACAGAAAAAATGAACCTTAACTTTGCAGGAGGAACACATACTGTAGTTAGCAGAAGGATGGAAACATGCAGAAACTGCAAGCGAAAGGAAGATGGCAATTTTATGAATGTTCAACTGAAGAGATAATCATGATAGGGAGACAAATATTTGGGAAAATGAGGTTGGTGACCTCAAAATATCAGGATTTCTAATATCTCACACAGAACTCAAAACTGGTGGATGAGCTGTAATAATTATTCAGACACCTCTACAAAGAAAGCACATAGTTATGGCAATGAACCCATTAGTTTGGAATATTCATTTCTAAATCATAGTTTTGGTGATACCTTTCTGTCCTGCAAGTTATTTCTGTTTCCTTTCCATCAAAAATTTGTGCTCTCCAAAGTTAGCGTTTAAATGACACGCAAGAAAACAGAATTTCATTCACTGACATTCACCTGTTTTAAAGTGAATGTGGTTAGACATAATAAAGTTAAAGTCAACTAGTGTAATATGAATTGCAACGCATGCTTGAATTATATAACTCATTAAAACTTGTTTCCAACTGTACATAAATAAATTAAAGAAAAACAACAACTACAAAACTCTTACCTCACACGCTCAACTGGATCACCTAGCGTTTGGCGAAGTTTATCAAAATCAGGATAGTATGTGATTGGGGGAGCTATAACTTCTAATAATCCGGATGATATGTATTCCTGAAATCTAAAATATTTTTTTGAAAAATCAGAATGAAAGTTTTACACCATTTTGCATTATATGGTTCAACAGAAAAAAATCAAAAGGGACTTTAAAAAATAATATAATGGAAGCAAATGAACGTCCTTCAAAAATTAAAAGTAGTAGTACACAGCATGAACAAATTACAAACTTCGGCATGTAGAAATATTGCGCAGTCAGATATACAAATACTGCCGGAGGACATGATGCTGATGTATTTGCTAGTGTTGGATATATAAAAGAATTGTACAGTTGAATCCACATATAACGAGCTCACATAATACAAAGTTCCGAAGTTTTTGATGATCCTTGAACTTCTTAATATTCTTCCTGGTTATTTTAAACTCATATTACAAATAACAATTTTTGGAGAAACTGCAAATATTTTTTTTTTAAGTTTTACATTAATTAAATGTTTTGCTTAAAGCAAATTACATCCATATTTTCATTTGCAGATTCAGTTTTTAATTAACAAGTATTATTTACCTCCAATTAATTGATAACAGCTCATGATTGTCTAGTTTTAACCTAAAATAATGCAATGCGCCAAACATTGCTCGTTTTTGATCAGTTGAGTTATAATGAAGCTCGCACATATCAAATGTTTTTGACCATCACAAAGAATGCATGGGATGACTTTATAGCTTTGCTTGTTTATTGAAGTTATTTTGCACAATCTGGATAGAACGTCGTGTCATATACATTATGTACAAAGGTTGGCTTGGACTATGGAAATGCCAACCTCCAATCAATGCTTTGACTTTGAAAAATACTTGGTTTACAGTGTACACTTGGCTAGGGTCATGATAATTCAGACAATAGAATTTGTTGAACTTCCCAAAGCTACTGTCTCATGGGTCTTGATGAAATGGAGAGAGAAGGAACCACCCACTTCTCAAAGGCAGAACTGCAGCAGCAATGACATTCTCAAAATGCAGGAAAACAGGACAGCTGGAAAAAAACATTGCAGTGAAACAGGCACACCTCTACACAGCAACTTATGTCAGAATGCAACTCAAGCAAGGAACAGACTACCTCCACATGAACCAAAAGAGAAGGGAGCTGAAACATCTGGCCATCATTTGTACCCTCCCAATCCGCAAGCCGCTCATGCTGATAAGAAAAAATTAATATGTTTGGCTTGAATACAAAGACTGTAGAAGATGGAAGAAGATCATGAGGTCAGATGAGAGTTATTGGCAACCATAAAAAAAAAATTACCATGAGCCATTTGAAGCCACTGATTTAGTATGTCTGCAGTTAATAATTCAAGACAATGGATGCAGTGTTCTTATATGGAGCACACTCAGATTTCATAAAATTGGTTCCACCCATCATGTTGTCTAATTAAACACACAAATATGCTCACAGAATAAAAATATGAACCTTTATTTAGCCTCAAGTAGGTTCACCTGTGTTGCAAATTACAGGAAGTACATGATGTGGCATGAAATCTATGAAGTTCCTGAGTTCGTTTTGGTCAAAGATAGGCATTCCTGCAGCAAAATATCGCATAATTTTGTCAGTGCTGACCTAAGATGACATCAATGCTGCACAGCTCTTTCCAGTATGTCCCACACATTTTCAATAGGACTGAGATCAGGGGACTGTGGAGGCCAGAGGAGATAATGAACCTCTTCCTCATGCTCATCAACCCATTCTTGCCCATCTCTGGCATGATGTGTTGTTGCACTGTCATCCATAAAGATGCCATCTCATGTAGGAAAACAGTGTAACACTACTGGGTGCACTTGGTCTGCTACAGTACTCAATTACTTCCTAGATGTCTTCTTACCTTCCACTGGTATCAGCAGACCCAGTATGTACCAACAGAGCATTCCCCCATTACATGGTACTACTACCTTGAGATGGTTGGACTGAGCTCACAAAGAATGCTGAGTCTATTGCTGAGGCTCTCTCCACACTGCCGACCATCAGTGTGAAGCAATATGAAATGTGATTTGTCTGACCACAACACTTTCTTCCATTACTCTACTGTCTAGTCACAGTGTTCTCAGAATTACTGCAAGCAGATTTTCTGATTCTTGCTGAGGTAAATGGCTTCAAAATAGGAAAACAAATTTTCAGACCCAATTTGTTTAACACGCTACACAAAACTGTGTAGGTCAAAATGGACTGCTCTTGGCCTTGGTTGAATTCAGCAGTCATTTTTTGCATATGAAAGACCTGTTCTTCCATAAAATCATCCTCACACAATGATTGTCACACTCCGTACGTCTAATTTTCCAACCACATTTAGGCTTTTTACGCTTTCCAACCGTAGGTTGAAGAAGCGTTCGTGCTCCAGCTTTGTCCATCTGTCTGTCTGTCTGTGCGCACGATAACTCGCATAAAAATGGTCCGATTTCAATGAAATTTTAGTTTGTGATAGGGGACAACCTAGGGACGAACCCTATTGAAACTGGACAAAATAGGGTCGAAGGTCAGGACATAGGAGAGAGATCCATTCCATCACCATCATGCGTCATAACTTATGTAAAAATGCTTCGATTGTGACAAAACTTTATCGTGTTGCTCCAGAGGTATGCTGAACCAGTTCTGTTTAATATAATCGAAATGGGGTTAAAAGTCAGAGCACAGGAGCAAGATTTACTCCACAGCCATTATCCTCATAACTTGAGTAATGATTTCTGGTATGTTGGAAAGTGTACCATAATCAATGCATTGCATGATTTTACTAACTTGTTTACATGGAAGATCCACTTATCTCCCAGTAACTAAACACCTTTGAAATAACTACATTCAAGAAACCCATAACCACTTTTCTTTTGTGGATCATTACATTACATCATTACATAACACTAAACTGTTCTATGAGATTCAGAGGTGAGCTCCACAAAGAAAGATAATTCACCAGGTAAATGTTTAACTGATTATTTACTCATTGTTGCCGTATCAATTGATCCATTTACAGTGATCTTGGCATGCAGCTCAAGCTTCACTGACATCCATCACATGACGTACACAAGACCTTCTGTACCTGATACTTATAATCTTTTTCTCATGCAGACACTCCTGAATCTGATCCTCTGATGATTTTCTTGGCCTTCCTCTATTTTTCCTTCCTGCCACTTGGGCCGAATAAATTTTCTTAGTAAGCACCTCATCACTCATTCTCTCAACATGGCCAAACCACCTAAGAATATTAGTCTCCACCTTACTAACAACAGTTTGCCTCACATTACACATCTGCAACACATCTTCATGCCTCACATGATCACAGAGTGTCTCTTGCCACAAACCCCCAATAAGTACTGCATCTCTCCCGCCCACAAACGGCTCCGATGTCTCTTCTGCAGTACCCAAGTTTCACTGTCATACATCAGAGTAGAAACAATTACGCTATTACACTTTCATGCACAATCATTCGGAACACTCTTGAGAACTCATCAATCCTGTGAAATCCTCCTAAGGCAGCTATGACTTTCAATAAAGAATTTACTCGCCTACCAATTTCACCATCTAATTTGTTCTCTTTGTCAAACATGCTTCCTAAATAAACAAACTTGTTCACCTGGTCAATCAATCACTGTGCCATTTAGACATTTTGAATTCAGTACTAACAGCTCCTCGCTCAAAAACCATAACTGTTGATAAACATGCATTCATGATTTGTAACTTCCCATAGATCCTTATTTTTTCCCCCGTGTTTACATGTTACATTAGTGGATTGCTCTTTCTAAAGAGCAAGGCAAAATGTGATCAGTCTACGTGACTGTAACATTTGCATATATTAGTGTTTATTTTATTGTATGCGACTGTCTCATCAAAAAGGTTCATAATTTTTTTGGCCAGTGTCTGTATGACGTCCAAAATGTATTTGGATCTTTGGGTGGACCAAACATGCATCCTAAAATGTCATACTTCTGTTCTGATGTAACACTATGCTTCAAGCTGAAAATTCATCTATTTACCACCAATATTTCCTCTAAGTGCCCATGGGCAATGCGTGCGTAACCCAATCAGCTAGGCAGACATCAAAACCACTTGGGCAAACAATTTTATTTTCTCAGCTTCTCTTACTAATGCAGTACAAGTTGGAACTTGGATTGGAACCCTTATTTTTTCTAATCCCCCCATTTCTATCACTGTTCTTTCCGCAACTGATTTTAAATAAAAAAAAATTATTAAAAACATTTCATTAATTAAAATTATTTTATAAAAAGCAAGAAGCTCAAACTTACTTCTAGAATAAAAACACTGGAAATTAGGAAACGCATGTTTACACATATACAAAGTTGAAGAGGACAATGATATGAATTTAGGAGGCGAACGGCATTTAAGAAAAGTGTTGTTTTGACTTTTGAGAGCCTGAATTTTATTTATTTATTATTACTTTTGCAGGTAATTGATTTTTGTATTAAAATTGATTTTGGGAATTTTAATCTAAAATGCTTACTATGCGGAAGATATTTCAGCTGCATTGAGGAAGTTAAGTCGCTGCACAGCTGCGCACATGCAGCTTAGAGGGAACATTGCTTACCACTCTTTCAACAGAATTCCAAGAACGTTGCTCACCTTCCACAGGTTACCCTTTATTTCCAGAGTTCAATCTTATCATGAGCATACAAAACTGTTGGAGCAAGATTTTTGCCATCATTCCCTACTGCCATTAATTTTGTACCAGCTACATGATAACCTTCTCAAGGAATGACTGGAAATGGATCTTCATGCCACTTGACAATTCATGGAATTCATACCATACCATGTTCAAACCTCTGTCTGCACAACGGCTGTCCTCAAACTTTTTTAAGGTTTGAAAACAGTAAGTAGTCCAATAGAGCAAGGTCTAGTGAGTAAGGTGAATGGTCTACGCACTTAAAACCCAGATCCCTCAAAACATCCATTGTCATGCCAGCATATTGTCCTGCAAAAAGAGAACCCTTTCCACAGCTCTCCTCACCTTTTTTCCTTCAACACCCCCTTTAATCGACACAGCAAGTTGGAACAGTATTCAGCATTAATTGTTCGGCCCTTCAAGAGATAGTCAGTCAGTAAAACACCTTCCAAATCCCAAAAATCCATTGCTATGACCTTTCCTACAGACCTTTGAGTCTTGAATTTCTTTGGCCATGGAGAACCTGAAAGCTGCCACTGCAAGGACTGTTGTTTCACTTCTGGATCGTAATGATGTAACCACATTTCATCAACAGTGACAAGTTGCTACAAAAAAAATTATCACCAGATCTCTCAAAATGCTGCAAAACTGATTTGGAAGAATCCACTCATTTTCATTTCTCATTGGCGTTCAAACATTGGGGCACCCACTTTGCTGACATCTTCTGCATATCCAAGTGCTCACGAATTATGAGCCCAGCATGTTCCCTGGATATCTCTAGTGTCTCAGTTATTGTTTTAGCCAAGATTCGCCAATCTGACAAAATCAAGTCATGAACACGAACAAGAATTTCGAGTGCTGTCACTGTTGAAGGCCTCCCAGATCTTGCTGCATCTTCAGTCTCAAAGTCTCCATGCTGAAAGTTGCCACACCATTTCTTCACAGTGGAATATGAAGGGCACTTGTCACTTAATGTTTGCATCATGCACTCGTGATTTCCTTTGCAGTTTTCTTCTGCAGGAACAGAAATTTCATGACAGCCCGGAGTTCCACATTCGAAAATTCAACACTTTGCATTGACATGATTCAGTTCAGGACATCAAACATCTACAAGAAAAAGTGCTATTAGTCTGAAAATTGGCCCTTTCCTTTACAATACAAAAGAACACTCTTTTAAGCTGCAGTGACAAAATAATGCTATAATTATAAGAAAAGGGTCAGGCCGAGAACTTTTCAGCATCCCCTCATACAGTCTTAATTAACAAAAAAAAAAAAAAAAAAATTGGATTTACATATACTGTTTTAATTAACGTAATTTTCACATTTTATTCCACAGATAAATATAACTAGGTTGGTCAAACCATCTACCTTTTCTTTAAAAATACTTAACACATGATCTACCTACTCTGTTTCCTCTTCCCTTTCTATTCGTCTCTGTTCCCTTTATCATCCTGTACTCTCAAAGAAACCATTTTTTTTTTTTTACTTCCCCATCCCCTTCACACATCATGCATTAGCATGGTTTGCTTACTAACTGATTCAGGTGGAATATCATTCAGGGCACAAGTTGTCAGTTTTTCAGTTCACCTTGCCATGTGTTTCATGGCAAAATCTGGATCTACGACCATATAATTCACAGTTACATCTCTAACATTCTTTTTCACATCTTTTCTTTAGCATATATTATTAATCTGGTTCATTTTGCTATCTCATATTTCTTCATTTTTTCTTTCAAATTTATTCACTGCTTTTCCCTTATAGTTTTTTAGTCTTTCTCCTATTCTTGAAAATATGTGTACGGTGGAGTGATTAACATATTCAGACAGAGAATCAGAAGATACACAGGCTCAATTCCCACCCTAGGATAATGAAACTTTCAAGTCTTGTGATGGCTTGGCTACAAGGAAAGCAATTAATTGCAACATTCTCTGTGCTGAAAATAATGAGCTCATTGGCATGCCATGTATTCCAAATAATTGTGAAGTGTATTTCTTCACTGATTTTCAGAACATTTCCTTCTTTTCTTTCTCTTTATGTGCTCTTACCTTAACCTGAGGAGCAGTGCTAGATTTTTTTATTCCTTTCATTACCCAAAATTCATATTTCTGCCCTAAGTTAGGTATAACATGCACTCATTAGCCATAATATTATGACCTTCTACTTAACAACATGTTTAGGACATGTGTGAGGAATATTTATTTTGTAATATTTTATTAATTTCCATATGTGACAAACTCGTGATTCAAATGTTATGAGAAGCAAAGGATTGCTTCATCTAGCAAAATCTGAAGTTGTACAAATTCCTACACTGTAATTGCTTGGCTTAAATTAGTTGGAACCTCATTTTCCTGGATAGTTTAACAGCAGCACGCTCTAATGGAAATCGGTAGTTGTGCGTTTGATGCCATCTCCAGAGAGCTGCAATTTTCAACTATTGGGTTGTCGGAAAAGTCATGACATATTTTAGCTATGTTTTGCAAAGGTCATTTATTGATAGACAGAACAAAGATCAATCAATGATATAATGCCCGTTTTGTTCATAACCTTTTGCCATCTTTCAGTGAGCTGCAGAATGCCTCGTTCATAGAAGGACCGGCCGCCCCGGTGGGGCAGTGGTCTAAGGCAATGGCCTCTGATCAATCGTCCGAAAGGGGTCCGGGTTCGAATCCCGGTGAGGCATGGATGTTGTGTTTGTCTTACGGCACTGGCTCTCTCCCTTCCCTTGAACCAGTGACCCTAAATTAGGGACGGGCGACTGCTTATAGCCCATTGAGTTGCTCACGGTGGTCGTTAAACCTCCAATTAAAAAAAAAAAAAAAAAAATAGAAGGACCTGTTTTTCATGGCAAAAAACTGTACAAGGTGCTGATTTACAGCCTCATCTGAATTGAACGTTATACCATGCAAGGACTGTTGAAGAGAGCGAAACAAGTGGAAGTCTGAAGGCACAAGGTCAGGCGAGTATGCTAGGTGTGGCAACACATCCCACCCAATCTCCAATAATTTTTGGTGGGTGATCAAACTTGTGTGTGGTCTCGCATTGTCGTGATGGAACACAACACCTTTACGATGAATGAGCTCTGGACATTTCTGGATGATGGATTTGTTCAAACTGTCCAATTGCCGACAGTACACATTCAAATTGATTGTTTGGTTCCGTGGTAGGAGCTCAAAAAACACAACACCTTTAAAATCCCACCACACTGAGACCAGAACCTTCCGCTGATGAATGTCTGCTTTGGATGTTGTTTGAGGCAAAGCAACACGTCGGGACCAAGACCGTTTGCACAGCACATTGTTGTACACAATCCACTTTTCGTCACCAGTTATCAGTCGCTTCAAAAAAGGATTGTTTTCCTCACGTTTAATGAGCATATCACAGATGTTTATACGCACCGTCAATTGAGCTTCTTTGAGTTCATGAGAAACCCACACATCAAGCTAGCTTGCATATCCCAGCTTCTTCATGTGGTCGTGAACGCTTGAATGATGGATGTGCAATGTGTCTGCAATTTCTCGTGTCATGTAACATGGGTTTGACTCGATCAATGCCTTGATTTGCTTGTCATCAACCTCGGTTGGCCTCCCGGACCGAGGAGCATCGTTGAGGTCAAAATCACCAGCACAGAATTTTGTGAACCACCGCTGGCACTGACGTTCTTGTAGAGCAGCACTATCACCGTACACTTTATGCAACTTTTCACAAGCTTGACGCGCATTCTTCCCTTTACAGAAGTAAAATGGTAAAATATGGCAAAAAGGCACAGTTTGGTCTTCCATCTTCAAAATGATGTCAAATCTCCGCAAATCAACCAAACCGCTCACTATTCCTTTTAGGCTGCAGCTAGAACTGGCACCTGTCGAATGCCATAGCGATAACAGAGCTGCACATGCCTCTAGTACTTCTAAAACCGCCCAACTGCCATCGGGTACCAAAATAGTCATGACTTTTCCGACAATCCAATAATTAAAGATGTCATGGCTTCCTCTGTTTGAGCTAATTAATAAGTGAGTTTCTATGGGTATTAAGAGGAAAATGGATGCTTTAAAAATACCCCAGATTTCCAAATGAGACCCTCATTCATCATCAGAAGTAATTCTCTAGTGATCACATGGGATGATCTGCCAACCAGCACAAATTGCTGATGTTGCCACCAAAAACATTCGGGTGAGTCTTCTAGCTTTCAGATAATTGGGCTGTCTCAATGCTTTATTATTTTAAGGGAGTCCCAGTCTATTTTGTGACCTATTTATAGAATGTGATGATCTGGTCTCATTTTACTGGAAATATTTCAAATAGGTGCTGTATGTTCTTCTATCCAGATATGTAATCTGCATCTTATTTCACCTATGTGAGGTAAATCACGAGAGCATTTTACACAACAAATGACTCCTTGGAGTAAAATATCCTTTTCTGATTGTTTTAAAGATGGTAAGTAATTTTTAGTTGTTGTTTTTCTTAAACCTGGAGCTATTCTAATGTTGAACTTCATGCTAACATTTTTTTTTTTTTTTTTTTTTTTTTTTTGAAAAGGCCTCTAATGGCAAGCAATTTTTCTTGTAAATACAGTGTTGCTATTGCTTGACAAGTTTGGTGAGCTTAACTTTTATCTAGAGGTATTGCATTTCATGAAGTTCTTAATTACTGTGACTCAGCAGTTGTTAACAAACAAAATTAACCTCAAACCATTATTATGTTTCTTTTCAACATTAAAAGATGAATTTACTTTCGTATTTTTGTCAAGAATTGCAAACCTACATTCTGTTTTAAGTAAGAGGGATGTGCTCTGAGTTGTAACCTGGAGGTTTATTTGTACTGGTAGGTTTCTTGCATAGTTCTGTTGTAACTTTATTGTTTTCCCATTTAAGAGTGACATTCAAGAAATGCAGTTTGTTATCTTTTTGCTCTGCAAGTAAAAATTTCCGAGATTCAACTTGGGAGTTAAATTCTTCTAAAATTTTGGATAGTAAATCTGGAGAGTTATCGACTATGAACAGGATGTCATCCATGTAGTGCAAATATATATATAAAATGGAAGAAAGGTTTTTTATCTTGCTTAACATAATAGTTTGCTAGTAAAGGAGAAAGTAGAGATCCCATTGCTAGACCTTTTTTCACTTATAAAAGTGATTTCCAAATTGGAAAAAAACAATTATTTAATGCAAAATGGTCAGTTCATTATTACACACCAGGATTGAAGAACATAGAGCAAATATTTGAAATATTTCCAATAAAACATGACTAGATCATAATAGGCTAGGACTCTCTTGAAATAACAAGACATCAATCCAGCCCAATTACCCAAGACTAAAAAGATGAAAATTTTTACTCAAAAACTGGTAGCATCAACAATCATGCAGATTGGCAGATCCATCCCACATGGCTGCCAGTTATCTGGAATTACTCTTGACAATGAATGAGGCTGCCATTTGAAAATTTGAGGTATTTTTAAAACATCCATTTTTCCTCTTAATACCCATAAAAACTTGTTTATTAATAAGTATTTTTCATGCTTTCTCATGAGATGATATAAGGTGAACATGTTACTATAAGAAGTTCAGTATAGCAACCTGATTGCTGAGAATGATCTCGTTAATTCCCAATGCATTTGTGACAAATATTTCTTCCTTAATTTCCACAGACTTTCCAGAGTTTCATGATGCAGCAAGGCACTGACGTGGAATAGCAAATGCTGCATATCATAAATGTTCAACTGGATTCAAGTTCTGTGGCAGCCACAGAAATGTGTGAAATGCTTTGATATGATCCTCAACCCATTTCTATGAAATGTGGCCTTGTAACAAAAGACACTGGAAACAAATAAGAAGCAGATTCCTGGAAGAAATATTTCTTCACAAATGTATGAAAGGCATATACTGTATGTATAATTGTTGACATATAGATGCTGTACATTTTTACTGTTTCCCATGTAGCTATACTTCAGAAATAACATCACCCTGAAACAGGAATTGAACCATCTCCTGATTTATGCTCAAGCATGGCTACCATGGCACCATCCAGGACAATGAAGTTCCAAGAAACTGAAGATAAGCAGATGTGGCTTAGGGTTCAAACAACTCTCAGGATGCACAGTATAGTCAACCTGTCTCCTCCATGTTACTCCGGCATGCTTTCAAATTTCATTCATCCATCTCACAAGTGGTCTCCTTTCTTCTGGATCTTTTTCTGTCCTTTGGAATCCAGTCTAAATTTTGGTTGACTGGATTCCAAAGGACAGAAAAAAAGGACAGCTAGACTGGATTCCAACATGTCCAGCTCATTGCCATTTCAGGGATTTTACTCTGATCATGATGTCTTCCACTCTTGCCATTTTCTTTATCCATGAGTTCCTCTTCTTATCTTTCCTGATTACACAAAGTATGCATTTCTCCATGCTGCTTTCAGTTGTCTGCAGCCATTGTATATCTTTTTTAGTTAAGGTCCATGTCTCTGCTTCATATGTAAAAACTGGAAGGATGCATTGATTAAACATTTTTCTTTTAAGACATAAAAAGCCTATTGCTCTTGAAAATTGTACTGTTTCTTCCAAAAGCTCTCCAGGCAAGTTTTATACACTGATTAATTTGCTCATCAATGGGACTTTTGCTTGCTATCTGTTGTCCAAGGTAAATGTAGGTATTGGTTACCTCAAGCTTTTCCACATCACTCATAAAATCTTCATTTCTTAAAAAAGCATTGTACATCAGTTTTGTCTCCTGAAAGTTCATTTTTAATCCTACTTCTTTGCTTTGTCAGAAAGTTCCTTTATCCTACTCTGCAGCTCTAAAGGGGTAGTTGCAAAAATTATTACATCATCAGCAAAACGAAGGTGAGTTAAATAAACTCCATTAATTTTTATCTCCTTGTTTTCCCAGTTCAATGATTGAAAGAAATTTTGCAATGTGGCACTGAAGAGTTTGGGAGATATGGTGTCACCTTGTCTTATTCCCCTTCCAATTTTATTTGGTACTGTACCCTCAAATAGCCGAATCTTTGCACTTGCATTTTCATAGATGTTATTAATAATGCTATGTAAGCATCTTTAACATATAAAAAATAGATACTGGTCAATATACCTCCTGTATTTCAAATCATAGAAACAAATGGGAAGCGAATCTGTGGAAGAAATAATTCTCCAGAATTACATAAAAAGCATAAATTGCCGGCATGCAGATGCTGTAATTCCGCCGTCATACAGATGCTGTACATTTTTACTGTTTCCCATGTAACCATCTTTCAGAAAAGCCATCTTTCAACTAATGCACATCAGTACTGAGGCTTAATTTTAAAGAGTTCAAGCCCAAATTTGATGTTGCAAGGTAGAGTTCAGGCCTAAATGAGCCCCAAAACTATCCAATTTAGAAATTAAAAAAAAAAAATATATATATATATATATATATATATATATATATATATATATATATATATATATTCTATAAAGAAGATACCTAAGCAAAAAAATACAAATATAATTTTGACTCACACCTAGTACAACATAGAAAAGGTTATGTATCTACCTGTGTGAGTAAAAGGAGAAAAGATAAAAAAAATAAAATAAAACAACTGAATGTAGAAGGTGTCGAGAATACTGAGCCTTGGCTTTATCAAGGACCAGCAAAAACTCTGCATTTTCTCACTTCCACAAAGCCCTAGTTGGAAATGGGTTTCTGCAAGGCCATAGATGCAAGTAACATTCCCACCTAAAATAGTTTAAAAAATATATATACACTGCTGGACAATTGCTAAGGACGGATCATAAACGGCGATATAGGGCATTAACAAGTAAGTGTGGTTGGATGCCAAGTGAAATAAAATAATGTCAGAATGCCAGGACATTACAAGAAAGACAATTTATTGTGCTCTGAAATCCAGAAGGGTTTGGAACGTGTTCAAGGGACAAACAGGCCATTTTGTGCAGAATACGTAAACGTGAAAAATGCAATTACCGTCCGCAGGCGTTCCGGCGTAAGATGTTAATACGGGATATGGCCACCATGGAGGGCGATGCAAGATTCCACACGTCGTGTCATGCTTTGCACAACATTATCAAGCAGCTGTTCGGGTAATTTATCCCACTCCTCTGTCAGTGCACGGATGAGGGTTTCCTTGTTTATTGGAGGGCATTGGCGACCAGCAAGACTCCTCCCCAAAGCATCCCACACATTTTCAATAGGATTCAGATCTGGAGAACGTGCTGGCCATACAAGGCGTTGAATATCCTTGCTCTCAAGACACTCCTGGACAGCGACTGTTCGATGACATGTTGCGTAGTCGTCCATAAAAATGAATCTATCACCGACAGCACCACGGAACATGCAAACATGAGGTAGCAGAACATCATTAATGTATCGTTGGCCAGTCATAGTCCCAGTTGGAAGCACATAGAGGGACGTACGGCCATTGATCATGATGCCAGCCCATACCATGACACTACATGTCAGATATCGGTCCCTTTCCTGTATGTTTGCTGGACAAAATGCAGTACCACTATCACGCCAGATCAGTTGTCGTCGACAATCATACGATAGACTGTATCTACTCTCATCTGAGAAGAGGACAGCCGACTAGTCGTTATCAGTCCAATTGCGATGTTGATGGCACCATTGCAAACGGGCGGTACGGTGACGTCTGGACAATGGGATGCACACAACAGGACGGGCGTATAGTCCTCCTTCATGCAAACGTCTGGAAACAGTTTTTCTGGAGATCCGATTGCCAGTAGCAGGCATAAACTGATTTGCTACCTCACTAGCTGTACTGCGCCCGTGTCTTTTGTTGATAGCACTAAGTACCGATCTTCTGCAGGTGTCGTACTGCGAACACGACCTCCCCCGTGACGTTTGCTACACTCTCCATTTGTTTGAAATGATTTCCAAAGCCTTGAAACAACACTGTGGCTGACGTCGAACTCCCTGGCAACATCTGCTATTTTTCGCCCTTCTTCAATCTTGCCAATACTACGGCCACGCGTAAAATCATCTAGGTGATGTCGGGAAGACATACTGAAAATTGCAAGTTCGTCAATTGATTCTTTCCCTTTCAACTTTAAGTTTGAACAACAACGGTCAATACGCGTCAAATCCTTTATATCTCTTATCAGCGCTATGACGTCACGAACAAGTTTGGCAATCCAAAATTTGCATACGCACAACACGTTTTACTGTATCCCGCACATATGCTAATTTCCACATTTTCCTGCCTTCCATTTTATGGTTGCTATCGTTGCTATTGTCATTCGTCCTTAGCAATTGTCCGGCAGTGTATGTCATGTCCTCCGTAGAGTTGCATGACCTAGCACTAGTTAACAATTTCGCTTGCATCCATTAACCTTCCTGGCCCGACCCATGCTCTTCATCTGTTACTATTAAACAGAGAGAAGAAGATTAAAGAGAACTCAAGCTGTGAGAGTGACATAATAATTAGAAATGATTTTCAGCCATAACGAAATTCCAAGTTCGTTTGAGAGAGAATTTAAACCTGAAAATCAATGCAAAAGAAATCCAAATTTTTACATTGCAATTAAAAAAGGAAATATTAATTTTTAACGAACAGAATTTTGAAAGAAAACTTGGGTCTAAAACCCCCTACTCTACAACTTATGACAGCACGAAAACGAGAATAAGTTAAAGATAATAATTAACTAAAGAAAACTTTGTGAAAGTTATATACCTTAAACAGTTAGTTGCAATATGTACAAAGTATTTCAGCAGTGCTTTAAGTGAAGGTTAATGGATGCAAGCGAAATTGTTAACTAGTGCTAGGTCATGCAACTCTACGGAGGACATGACATATATATATTTTTTAAACTATTTTAGGTGGGAATGTTACTTGCATCTATGGCCTTGCAGAAACCCATTTCCAACTAGGTCTTTGTGGAAGTGAGAAAATGCAGAGTTTTTGCTGGTCCTTGATAAAGCCAAGGCTCAGTATTCTCGACACCTTCTACATTCAGTTGTTTTATTTTATTTTTTTATCTTTTCTCCTTTTACTCACACAGGTAGATACATAACCTTTTCTATGTTGTACTAGGTGTGAGTCAAAATTATATTTGTATTTTTTTGCTTAGGTATCTTCTTTATAGAATGTGAATTCTGAATTTTCAAAACTGCTGCGTTGCGCGTTTTGATTTTCAGGTTTTTTTGCAACCTTCGTTTTAAATTCTAAAGTTTTTCCTTAGTCTTCAGTTTTGCTCTTAAGTATATATATATATATATATATATATATATATATATATATATACTGGGATGTAAGGTCAGGTGATGCGTAACATCACAGCCTCTCCTTGACAAATGTCAACCCCGCCTTCTCGTGGTGCATCCTGTTCCCACTAAAGGGGCTCTGACGACCGCCCATAGCGGTATAACTATACCATCGGGATAAGAGGAAATTCTATCCCACACTCACCAACCCGCTTGGCCAGCGTGGTGAGTTATGGCCAAACCCCTCCAAAATGATTCCACAACTTAAATCTTGGCCCTCAGTCTCCGGCAGCTGGAATGTACCTGGCCAAGGCAGCGGCCAGTGCGACATGAAGGCAGAGGGTGCTAAGAATCCCCGGAGGACCGGACTAGGCTGCCATCTGATGCTGACCTTGGCTACTTACAATGGACGCTCCCTATCTTCTGATTCAAGGCTTCTTGAATTGGAAGAGGAACTACAAAGGATCAAGTGGGACATCGTGGGGCTAAGTGAGGTAAGGAGAAAAGGAGAAGATCTCATCGAACTGAAAAGTGGACATCTCTTCTACTATCGTGGGACAGATACTGGCAGAACTAGTGGTGTTGGATTTATAATAAACAAGAAACTGAAGGATAAAGTTGTAGAAGTTGAAAGTTCCTCTGACAGAGCTGCACGACTTGTTATCCAACTCTCGAAAAGATACCAGGCTCAGATTATTCAAACTTATGCACCCACCACAAGTCATCCTGAAGAAGAAATTGAAGAATTTTATGAAGAAATTTGTCATCTAAATAATAAAGGTAAGCAGCACTTGAAAATAATTATGGGAGATTTCAATGCAAAAATAGGGCAACGGCAACAGAATGAAACTTCAGTAGGTAAATTCGGTCATGGCAACAGAAACCAGCGTGGAAATACTCTCGTTGAGTTTGCAGAGGCAGAAGGGTTTTTCATCTTGAACTCCTTCTTCAAGAAAAAGCCACACAGGAAATGGACATGGAAACATCCAAATGGGACGACAAGTGAAATTGATTTTATTATGTGTAACAAAAAATTCATCATAGAAGACTGCAGTGTGCTAAACAAGTTCAACACAGGTAGTGACCATAGATTGGTGAGATGTAAGATGCACCTCAACACTAAACTTGAACGTGGCAAGCTCATAAGACAAACAAAATCTATTGACATAACCAATCTTAAAAAACACCATAATACCTTCAAGTTAGAACTGAAGAACAGGTTCTCCGCTTTAGAAGGCCTAACATCGGAAGAAGTGGACATCTCTGAAGTTAACAGAAAAGTAACCAAAGCTCTTATGGAAACAGCAACAAAATTAGCTGGGTCTAAGAACAAGTTGCATGTGAACAAATTATCAGGAAAAACCAAAATGTTGATGCAAAAAAGAATAGAGATGAGGACAACTAAAGAAGATGTGACTTCCAAAGTGGAATATATAGAGCTATGCAAGACAGTAAGAAAAAGTATCACTGAAGACGTAAGGAAATTCAACTGTGAACTAGTGAGGAAAGCAATTGAAAACAACCAAAGCCTAAAGATAGCAAAGGGACATCTCAGTAAGGGAAGAAAACAGATTATGGCACTGAGAAAAGAAGATGGTTCTGTAACAAGAAATAGAGGCGAAATTTTGACAAGAGTGAAAGATTTCTACTCCAAATTATATGAAAGGGATGATATATGCACTCCAGACATCATGAAAGATAACAGTACCAGAGTTCCTCCAGTCCTTCCAGCAGAAGTTGCACATGCAATCAAGAACATGAAGCGAGGAAAAGCTCCAGGAGAAGATGGAATTACTGTAGACATCATACAAGAAGCAAGTGGAGAAATCGAAACAGTACTCGCCCAAATTTTCACTCGATGCCTTAATGAAGGAAAGATTCCTGAGGATTGGAACACCGCTACAATGATCCTGCTACATAAGAAAGGTGACATTGAGGATCTCGGAAACTACAGACCTATCAGCCTCCTATCAGTAGTTTATAAAATCTTCACTAAAGTTCTTTCACACCGCTTGAAAGTAACACTGGACATGGCTCAACCGAGTGAACAAGCTGGATTCAGGAGTGGCTACAGCACAATAGATCATATCCACGTGCTGAGAGAACTAATTGAAAGAGCAAGGGAATATGAACTTCCATTGTGCATGGCTTTTATCGATTAAGAAAAAGCCTTTGATTCGGTGAAACCATCAGCAGTTACAATGGCTCTGAAAACCTGCGGTATTGAAGATGCATACATTAATATTATTAATAACATCTATGAAAATGCAAGTGCAAAGATTAGGCTGTTTGAAAATACAACACACGTAAAAATTGGAAAGGGAGTGAGACAAGGTGACACCATATCTCCGAAGCTCTTTAATGCCACATTGGAGGGTGTCTTTCAGTCGCTGAGCTGGGAAAACAAGGGGATAAAGATTAATGGAGATTATCTAACCCACCTTCGTTTTGCTGATGACGTAGTCATTTTTGCAACTACCCCATCAGAGCTGCAGAGTATGATCCAGGAACTTGCTGACAAGAGTAAAGAAGTGGGATTAAAAATGAACTTTCAGAAGACAAAAGTGATGTTCAATGCTTTTTCAAGAAATGAAGATTTATCGATTGATGGAGAAAAGCTGGAGATAACAGACACGTACGTTTATCTTGGACAGCAGATATCAAGTGAGGGTCACATTGATGAAGAAATTAATCGGCGTACAAAACTTGCCTGGAGAGCTTTTGGAAGAAACAGCATAATTTTCAAGAGCAATATGCCATTATGTCTTAAAAGAAAAGTGTTTGATCAATGCATCCTTCCAGTGCTTACGTATGGTGCAGAGACGTGGACCTTAACTAAAAGAGACATACAAAGGCTGCAGACAACTCAAAGAAGCATGGAGAGGTGCATGCTTGGTGTAACCAGGAGAGATAAGAAGAGGAACTCGTGGATCCGAAAAATGACAAGAGTGGAAGACATCATGATCAGAGTTAAGTCCCTGAAATGGCAATGGGCTGGACATACTGCCAGAAGGACAGATCATCGATGGACAGCCGAAATTTTAGATTGGATTCCAAGGGACAGGAAAAGACCCAGAAGAAGACCACATGGGAGATGGGTGGATGAAATTCGAAAGTATGCAGGGGTGGCATGGAGGAGACTGGCACAAGACAGACCGTTGTGGAGGAAACTTGGGGAGACCTTCGTCCAGCAGTGGATTGATAATGGTTGACAATGATGATGATGATGATATATATACTAAAGAGCAAAACTGAAGACTAAGGAAAAAATTTTAGAATTTAAAACGAAGGGTGCAAAATAACCTGAAAATCAAAACGCGCAACGCAGCAGTTTTGAAAATTCAGAATTCACATTCTATAAAGAAGATACCTAAGCAAAAAAATACATATATAATTTTGACTCACACCTAGTACAACATAGAAAAGGTTATGTATCTACCTGTGTGATCAAAAGGAAAAAAGGTAAAAAATAAAATAAAACAACTGAATGTAGAAGGTGTCGAGAATACTGAGCCTTGGCTTTATCAAGGACCAGCAAAAACTCTGCATTTTCTCACTTCCACAAAGACCTAGTTGGAAATGGGTTTCTGCAAGGCCATAGATGCAAGTAACATTCCCACCTAAAATAGTTTAAAAAATATATATATAAGTCATGTCCTCCTTAGAGTTGCATGACCTAGCACTAGTTAACAATTTCGCTTGCATCCATTAACCTTCCTGGCCCGACCCATACTCTTCATCTGTTACTATTAAACAGAGAGAAGAAGATTAAAGAGAACTCAAGCTGTGAGAGTGACATAATAATTAGAAATGATTTTCAGCCATAACGAAATTCCAAGTTCGTTTGAGAGAGAATTTAAACCTGAAAAACAATGCAAAAGAAATCCAAATTTTACATTGCAATTAAAAAAGGAAATGTTAATTTATAACGAACAGATTTTTGAAAGAAAACTTGAGTCTAAAACCCCCTACTCTACAACTTATGACAACACAAAAACGAGAATAAGTTAAAGATAATAATTAACTAAAGAAAACTTTGTGAAAGTTATATACCTTAAACAGTTAGTTGCAATATGTACAAAGTATTTCAGCAGTGCTTTAAGTGCATAATTAATTAGTTATTAAGAACTTAACTACTTTGAAAAAACAGCGCATAGACAGCGCATAGAAAAGGAACAAGCTAAGCCATCTTCTGTTCCTAGGTACCCCAAAAGACGCTCAAAGTTACAAAGAAAAGAAAGAGTTAAAACCCGCAAAAATGCTAAAAGACAAATCAATGCCTAAAAGTTGAAAAGCTAAAAAACGACAGAGAAAAGGTACATGAAGTACAAACATTGAACTTATAAAACCTAGAACCCAAAAACAAGGAAGAGAGCTTACCTCTTGTGTTACAAAAACTTTTCTCCTCACAAGAGAAGAACATGGCTGACCTCTTCTGCGACTCCCTAGACGCTGGGGGGCAGTGAGGGTGGGGCTGATGGCCTCCTCATACAGCAAGAAAACAACGCGCGGAGATTTTAACCAGAGAAAAAAATATATAAACATAAGACTGTGGATCTGTATGATCAGAAAGAGCAGAATTAACTCTCCAGAATACATGAGAAATATTATAAAATACACGAGCAGTTTATTTAATAATCTTTGCATGTATTAAATCACCTTAGTGAGCTTCTATAGATTAATCAGAATCTTATTAATTTTAATGTTGGTTTTACTATTTTTAGTATAGCTATCCTAGTGATGAATAACTAGTTTTCTTTTTTATTTGTTTTTATTTTCTTTTATAAACGGATTTTTAAGCTTTTTTTGTGATTTTGTTTATATTATTTAATTTTTTGTTTTAATAGGACCGTCATATCCATAGCACTAAGGTTCCTTTAGGTAGTTAATAGGCATCCTCTAGCCAACTTCCTTACGGCTTTGATTGGTCAGAATCATATTATTAACTGTGTAGAAAATTAAAGCAGATCTGCCAACCTTACTCTATTATTCAGAATAATTTTTCTTAAAGTTCTTTTGATGAAAGAAGAAGGAATTTCGTTCTCTAGAAAACTTACTAATAGTATATTAATGTGGTAATTGAAGTCCAAATTGTTGCTGCAAATTCTTGAAATTCTTAGGACCTGAGAAATTAGTACATTCTCAATTACTTTGGTTGAAATGTTATTATTCCAGTGTAGATATTTAATTACTTTGAAAGGAAAATTAACTCTTTTATCATAGAGGCTAATAGATGGGTTACCTCTGTTGAGCTTAATGCTTAAGTCTAGGAACTCAAGTTCCTGATTACTGTGGTTGGTTTTACATAAGTTAAGAGAGCTAGGATAGATATTATCAAAATCACTCTCTATAACTTCTGAATTATTGATACACAGCAGATCATCAATATATCTAAAAGTGTTAAGGTAGTTATCTGAGCAGGTGGGGTGATTTTTAATGAATTTATATTCCTTAAAGAACAGGAATAGATTAGCGATATGCGTGGACCTTGATGTTCCCATTGGAATACCGTTCACTTGCTTATAGAGAGTATTATTATATAAGATATGGTTATTTATTATGCAGCAACTGAGATAAGAGTTCCAAGTTCCTACATCAACAAATTGGTTAAGTTTAAATTCTGCATACAGTTCTCTTTAATCTTCTTCTCTCTGTTTAATAGTAACAGATGAAGAGTATGGGTCGGGCCAGGAAGGTTAATGGATGCAAGCGAAATTGTTAACTAGTGCTAGGTCATGCAACTCTAAGGAGGACATGACTTATATATATATTTTTTAAACTATTTTAGGTGGGAATGTTACTTGCATCTATGGCCTTGCAGAAACCCATTTCCAACTAGGTCTTTGTGGAAGTGAGAAAATGCAGAGTTTTTGCTGGTCCTTGATAAAGCCAAGGCTCAGTACTCTCGACACCTTCTACATTCAGTTGTTTTATTTTATTTTTTACCTTTTTTTCCTTTTGATCACACAGGTAGATACATAACCTTTTCTATGTTGTACTAGGTGTGAGTCAAAATTATATATGTATTTTTTTGCTTAGGTATCTTCTTTATAGAATATATATATATATATAGTTAAAAACTACAAACTTAACTCTTCGAGCTACATTCCTGTAATTACTACTTGTTCTTGTGATGAACATAAAGAAACAGTTCACTATGATAAGAATTACAACCATATTATCACCGGAAACTTGAGTTTTGTTGAAAATGAAAAGCTTAGGAATTTATTAGAGTATGGCTCTAAATTCAGACCTTCCTTCACAATTTCCAAAGAAAGGATTCTTGAGAGCTTCACTCAAGATGTAAATAAGTACATCGTAAAAACCAGTTTAACGTACAATCAGCCTATTGAGGCCTTCGCAGAATGGAAATATAATATAATCAATAGCTTCACCGGTGAGTTGGCAGGTCTGGACTTTTGTTTCGACAGAAATCTCTTTTTCTCTGGAGAAGCTAAAAGGTCACTCTCCAAACTACAAGACCAATTTATTTTTACCACTACGGATAAAGCTAGCAATAATTTTGCAATTATCTGTAAGAAGTTCTATTTTGAATTGTTAACTATGGAACTCAATAATATAGTAACATACGAGCCCGTAAGTTATTCTACCAGGCAGTTAGAAAATCGGTTTAAGGCATTCTTCAAGAAACTTAAAATTCCGCAAACTAGAAGATATGGGCCTGAATTTCCATTTCTTTTTGCAACGGTTAAGTTTCATAAGGATCCTGTGAAGTTCAGGTTCATAGCTAGTGGAGTAAGGAGTCATAAAAAGACAATAGATCTTGCTTTTGAAGATGTCTTAAAGAAGGTTTTGAAACACATTAGAAACTGTTCTAACTTGATGTACAGAGATTTTTGGATAATTAATAATAATGCAGAAGTAATTTCTACTATACTCAAAGTTTGTCCCCTAGATATTAATAGTTATGATTTTGAAAACCTATATACTAATCTGCCTCTATCAGATATAATCACTACCTTTAAAGAGCTGTATGCAGAATTTAAACTTAACCAATTTGTTGATGTAGGAACTTGGAACTCTTATCTCAATTGCTGCATAAAAAACAACCATATCTTATATAATAATACTCTCTATAAGCAAGTGAACGGTATTCCAATGGGAACATCAACGTCCACGAATATCGCTAATCTATTCCTGTTCTTTAAGGAATATAAATTCATTAAAAATCACCCCACCTGCTCAGATAACTACCTTTACACTTTTAGATATATTGATGATCTGCTGTGTATCAATAATTCCGAAGTTATAGAGAGTGATTTTGATAATATCTATCCTAGCTCTCTTAACTTATGTAAAACCAACCACAGTAATCAGGAACTTGAGTTCCTAGACTTAAGCATTAAGCTCAACAGAGGTAACCCATCTATTAGCCTCTTTGATAAAAGAGCTAATTTTCCTTTCAAAGTAATTAAATATCTACACTGGAATAATAACATTTCAACCAAAGTAATTGAGAATGTACTAATTTCTCAGGTCCTAAGGATTTCAAGAATTTGCAGCAACAATTTGGACTTCAATTACCACATTAATATACTATTAGAAAGTTTTCTAGAGAACGAAATTCCTTCTTCTTTCATCAAAAGAACTTTAAGAAAAATTATTCTGAATAATAGAGTAAGGTTGGCAGATCTGCTTTAATTTTCTACACAGTTAATAATATGATTCTGACCAATCAAAGCCGTAAGGAAGTTGGCTAGAGGATGCCTATTAACTACCTGAAGGAACCTTAGTGCTATGGATATGACGGTCCTATTAAAACAAAAAAATTAAATAATATAAACAAAATCACAAAAAAAGCTTAAAAATCTGTTTATAAAAGAAAATAAAAACAAATAAAAAAGAAAACTAGTTATTCATCACTAGGATAGCTATACTAAAAATAGTAAAACCAACATTAAAATTAATAAGATTCTGATTAATCTATAGAAGCTCACTAAGGTGATTTAATACATGCAAAGATTATTAAATAAACTGCTCGTGTATTTTATAATATTTCTCATGTATTCTGGAGAGTTAATTCTGCTCATTCTGATCATACAGATCCACAGTCTTAAGTTTATATTTTTTTCTCTGGTTAAAATCTCCGCGCGTTGGTTTCTTGCTGTATGAGGAGGCCATCAGCCCCACCCTCACTGCCCCCCAGCGTCTAGGGAGTGGCGGAAGAGGTCAGCCATGTTCTCCTCTTGTGAGGAGAAATGTTTTTGTAACACAAGAGGTAAGCTCTCTTCCTTGTTTTTGGGCTCTAGGTTTTATAAGTTCAATGTTAGTACTTCATGTACCTTTTCTCTGTATTTTTTTAGCTTTTCAGCTTTTAAGCATTGGTTTGTCTGTTAACATTTATGCGGGTTTTAACTCTTACTTTTCTTTGTAACTTTGAGCGTCTTTTGTGGTACTTAGGAACAGAAGATGGCTAAGCTTGTTCCTTTTCTATGCGCTGTCTATGCGCTGTTTTTTCAAAGTAGTTAAGTTCTTAATAACTAATTAATTATGCACTTAAAGCACTGCTGAAATACTTTGTACATATTGCAACTAACTGTTTAAGGTATATAACTTTCACAAAGTTTTCTTTAGTTAATTATTATCTTTAACTTATTCTCGTTTTCGTGCTGTCATAAGTTGTAGAGTAGGGGGTTTTAGACTCAAGTTTTCTTTCAAAAATCTGTTCGTTATAAATTAACATTTCCTTTTTTAATTGCAATGTAAAATTTGTTTTTCAGGTTTAAATTCTCTCTCAAACGAACTTGGAATTTCGTTATAGCTGAAAATCATTTCTATTTATTATGTCACTCTCACAGCTTGAGTTCTCTTTAATCTTCTTCTCTCTGTTTAATAGTAACAGATGAAGAGCATGGGTCGGGCCATGAAGGTTAATGGATGCAAGCGAAATTGTTAACTAGTGCTAGGTCATGCTACTCTACGGAGGACATGACTTATATATATATATATTTTAAACTATTTTAGGTGGGAATGTTACTTGCATCTATGGCCTTGCAGAAACCCATTTCCAACTAGGTCTTTGTGGAAGTGAGAAAATGCAGAGTTTTTGCTGGTCCTTGATAAAGCCAAGGCTCAGTATTCTCGACACCTTCTACATTCAGTTGTTTTATTTTATTTTTTTCTTTTCTCCTTTTACTCACACAGGTAGATACATAACCTTTTCTATGTTGTACTAGGTGTGAGTCAAAATTATATTTGTATATTTTTTTTGCTTAGGTATCTTTATAGAATATATATATATATATATATATATCTTCTTTCAGACTTCTAGTGTCTCCTTCCCTTACAAATAACTGATGTATTTACTACCACAGAGCGGGGAAGGCTCCTCAGTCTATTTCTATATTACTCTTGCACGATTTACTTTGACCATTCACTTCCTCCTATAATGCTTTGGAGGGCTGGGCATCCAGAATGATCAGGCAGTGCAGCTATCTATACACATTGCTCAAAAGAACCAGTAGGGAGCTGCTGCATGGAGGTAGGAGGCAAAATCTCAGCATGCACTATCTACTATCTATAGTTCTTGGAGGAGCTTTTCCTTCACTGCAGAAATCCACAAATGCATCATGGCCTATGGCATTTGCTAGCCAAGCATGGAATACATAGCCCCTCCCCCAAGTTCACACTCCAAACACAGTGGAAATCTCTTGGTGAACTAGAAAGGGTATGAAAATTCTTGTGTGCTATATCATACCAAATGACACTAAAAAAAACAAAAAATCACCTTTCTTTCTCCGAGGCCAAGCCCGAACAGGGATTTTGTTTGACCTGTCTCAGCACTGGCACACATCTGAAGAGTTATTCAGAATCCTAAGCTACATCTGATTAGCTTCGGTTGATTGGAACTTCCTTGTCCTGGGCGGTGTACAGGTAGCATGCTCAAATGTACATCAGGCGTGTGGATTCAATTCCCGTTCCAGGATGATCTCATTTTCAAGTTTTCTGAAGGACGGCTACGTGGGGCACAGTAAAACTGTACGGCATCTACATGCCGATAACTATAAGGGACATTTGTCTTTCTGTAAGAGCCCAGTGCCATACAGATATACAGTTCACCATGTACAGCAATACTTGGTCTGAAACAATACCTGGGTAGCGTCTGGTGGTGAGGATATGTCGAACAGGAAGGAGGGGACCCATCACGCCCATGAAAAAATCCCCATATCATACTACTGTCTTCAGCCTGCTTCTGTCTAACAATGCAGTTTGGTTGCAGGTGTTCATTTATATAGCAACAAATATGTGCATACCTGTCGATTGACATGTTGGATCTGGAACCATTTCATTGGAACAACTGACTTTTTCCAGTCAAACAATGCCCATGGGTGCCCACATAGAGGGGCAAGAAGGGGCATTTGCCCTCCCCTGGAAATTGGACCTTGCCCTTATGTTCTTGGAAGGGACTTGCAAACATTTTCCTAATAACATTAATTTTGATTCCTAATTTTTTTTTTTTTTTTCAGAACTTCTGGATACGTGTGAGTATGCAATAAAACTAAAAAAGAAGTTAGGAATTTTCATTAGAAAAAGTAGAAATTTACAATGAAAAGCAATAATGAAATTTCCCATTTTATGTTGGAGAATAGCATACATACGTATGGGTATGGAAAAGTATGAAAGGAGAAGAAGAAATATATCATCCTCAACAGCAGCTATTCACTGCTGGACAAGGATCTCTCCAAATATTTCTGGAAAAACATTTCTTGAGGATATTTTTTCCTTCTTGATGACCAACTGAGCATCTCTGGTGTTTTGCAATGCATGCAACCCAAGTGGAGAAAATGATCAAAAGAACGACAAAGAAGTTTCTTTATTACCCTAACATGCTGTCAAATTTAATTTATCTATCTTTTTTATGTAATTTTTGGGTCTCTGGCTTCCAACTAAATTTGAGTTCAGAGTTTGATAAAAAAAATGGATAGATAGCACAGTAGAAATTTGCATGTGATATGTTGCTGATTTCATAAGCAACATATCTACACTCTCTTTACAAGAGTGTGGAAATTGGAATAAACACACAGCCTTAAATTGAAGGGGGGGGAGTCAAGAATTAGTCAAAAATTATTTTGTCTGTGTTTTGTTTTCATTTTTCTTCTTCGTTTGGGGATCTAGTAATTTCTCTCTCATAGTGTATTTAATGTTCAATGATTTTATTATATATATTATTTCATTTTAGTGTAAAAAAAATTTGTAGTGTTTTTCTGATATTGTCTTTTTAACATATTTTTGAGTATTGCTAAACACCAGGAATACTGGAGTTGGTTTTGATAATAGTTTTATTTTCACATACTTTGAGAAAAAAAAAAAAAAAAAGAAATTAGCTTTCTTCTCAAAGTTTCTCTAAATGAAAAGTATGTAACAATGTTCAAAAGAAGATAAAATGTTTAATCTGATACTTCATTACATTTTTGTATGTCTTATGGTTTTTGTTTTCGTTTTTGTTTGTTTGTTTGTTTGTTTTTTGTAAGCCAGTTCTGTCAGTTAGAGAATTAGCACCATTTTGAAAAGTCAGAGCTGAGATTTTTGCTAAAGAGCAAGAGGGGCACATGTGTGTAACAGTTGACACAATCTTAGCTGTCTCATTTTGTTTGACCTCCAAATTCTTGGAAGCGGTCAATCCTTAAAGCAACCTTTCGCTTGTGGGAGGTTTCTGTACTTGAGATTCATCCCCAAGCTGGGTTGCTAGGCTGGACTCGTGACACCACAGTTGCATTGTGGGAAGCTTGTTTCTATCCATCCCTTTTACTTCGCCCTTTTGCTCCTCAGAACTAATAGAAATAAAAGTTTGTAATTTTTTTTATTAACCAATCAGCGGTTGCCAGTGAAAAAGTCAACGCTGGTTAGGTCTGTGTTACGTGTATGTTCTAAAGAGGCATTCTTTACATAACCTTGGAAGGGTTAACTTCTGTTTTGGTCTCTTCAAAATGGAGTAGTTGTATGCAACTTAAAAACAATTCACGGTGGGGAAAATATTATTTCTCACCCAGCTCTGAGCAATCAGCCAAAACTTAGCAGAGCAATGTCTATATAGACTGACGCTATTTTCCAACTCCCGACTGGAGGAATATGATGCTTAGAAATGACCGCAACTTCAGGCCAGAAATTCATCTGCAACTTTCCTCAGATTTCAGACGTGGCAGCAACAATATCGGCGCTCAGAAGCGAAGTAACCATGCTCTTATTGCGAGTGTAAGCCGACCTCCGACGGAAAATCATGCGAGTCACTTCTGCCTTGAAGAATGTCATCCTCCACATACCAGCTTAGTCCAGGGTGATAAAATTTCCACTGGTTACTGGAACTCTGAAGTGAATGGAAACCTTTCTTGGATAAGATACTTTTTTTCTGCCAAGGATTCAGTGCCTGGAACTTTCTACTTACATGATTATTACTATTTTTTTTTTTTTTTTTAGAAAAAGGGAACTCTACCCTCCCAGAAGTACATCGCGCAAACCTCCCATGGGAAAAATTCATCACCATCCGACGAAGCAGTTCAACCACGTCCTAACCACATCCCGTCCCAAGGAACCGAGGTAAAGATTTTTTATTTCTTCATTGAAACTTCCAGAACCATTTCTAGCAGTATTCAGCTAAGTAACTGACAATTCAGGCAGAAAATTAGACAAAGAAAAAATCTATATATTTCGTTGCATAAATGGCGTTTTAAAATACATCATATTTAGTGACTAAAATTTGTAGTTTTATACCATTTATTTCAATGCAGCAAAGAAAATTTTGCTAATTTATAAAAGTAGAAATTTAGAAATTGAAAATTTGTTGTGAAATGTTTGTCAGTTTTATTTTAAAGCACAGGCAATGAAATGTTCAGATTTTGAAGTGAAATGAAATTTGAGTAGTACACTGTAGCGAGAAAAGTAGTAACCAATATATAACTTTCATGTGTATATTTATTTATGGTGGTGTTTATTTTATTTTGCCAAGTGTTGTATATGAGAATTTGTATTTGCTTTTTGGGAAGCGGCGAAGCTTCGAGCAGTTCTCGTTTGGTTAAAATTTATAAAATTAATTATGTGAATCAAAATTAACCTAAAGATATACATAAAAGGATCTAATAAATTGTAAAGACCCCCCTTCTGAGTTGAGAGAATTCCTCATTTGTATCAAAAGTAAAAACTGGTGTTTTTCAAGTTTCCCAGTAAATTATTCCTTCAACATTAACTTTGGACTCCAACCTTTTGGCCATTTGGGTGTTGAGATATTACTTTATATTTACTTATTTTGTTGCTGCTAGAGTTGATAACAGGAAAATGATGTTGATCAATAGTTCTTTTATCTATAACTAAGTCAGTTACAGTTTCCTTAAAAAAAATAATAATAATAAGGTTGTTACAATAAAGATGGCCGAAGTCGGCTTTCGAAAGAGTTGAATAAGTTCAGCATATGAGTTCAGGAAATTTCCAGTTATCCCATTTGATATTTTTGTTGCCTGTGATTTTTGTCAGCAAATATTTTAACTAAACAAAAGATGCACATAGCTGCTGATAGTGAAGATTCAGTTATGTAACATATTAATTCACTTATGCCTTAATATGAATTCTATGTTTTCCCTACTTATCTCCAGATTAATGAAATAAAACAATTTCGCTAATGATTTTTATTAATAAATTCGATATTTTACTTATTACAATATCCTTTATACTTTTTAAGCTTCTGCATAGCTATGTGAATATGTAGACTGTGTTACCATTATTTTTTAAAAAGGATGAAGTATGTAGTTATCAGTAAAATAAAAAAAACATCAGTAAAAAATCATAATAATGTCTGATGCTAAAGTTTTTTTTTTAATGATGTAGTTACTTTACCAAATGGCATAATATCAAAATTCAGTTAGTAATTGATTAATATAGAAAAGGGTTTGACTGACATCTTTCACAAATTTTAGGCTCACATACCCATACTGAAATGAATATTTTTAATTTGTGCAGTAATATTATACTTTCTTTTTAATGCTGTTACTGACACTTTATGGCAGGAGTTTTAACTTTTTTGAATTAGGCTTTTTCTATTAAAGTTCAGCCTTAGTTGTAAATAAAGAAAAGTGGTAAAATTTCCCTCTTATTTTCATAGTGAACAACAACCTTAATAAAATCAAGTGGTTGATTTCAATCTGCATCACTTAAGCTTTGATAGCAAAACCTATTTATTATAAAAGCACTAAAGCTGAAAGTTGAGATGATATTTTCCTCTGCATCCCACCTAACTCTGAATATCATGTATATCCAATATAGGATAAAGTTCTTAATATTTGCATTATGATTCACATGTACATTTACTATTGAGATGGTGCGCACAAAAAATGATTGCAAAACTCCCAGGTGGTATTCACAAGTGCACAAACTGTATGAAACCCACAGGTGCCGACAAATGACTTTCATTATCTTCCACTCAAGCATGTGATTAAATTTCGAAAATGCTTCCATTGGTAAAACTCAACAGAAGTTCCAGCAGCTGGCATGACAGCTTCACATCACACAATAAGAGCCTGAGTTACCCAAAATCTATGTGTCAGCAAATGGAGATAGTGCACTTCCAAAGAGTCAAAATGAAGAAAAGCATTACACTTCTATTTGTTGCTTACACATCCAATTAATCTCAGTCCTTCTTAGTAAAATTATTTAATGAAGTACTTCATAGTTTGCATCTGTACACATTCAAAAGACAAAAAAAAAAAAAAAAAAAAAAAAGATAAAAAGATAAAAAGAAAGAAAGAAAAGTCCAGGCAAAATACTTTTTCTTGAAATGTAGCCCATCCCCCCCCCCTCCCAGATAAAAACAACATATGTATTAAAAAGTGACAGTAGAGAAATACAGACACAGACATGTCTCATTTTGACTGTGTCACATTTTGCTGCTTTATATCATGCAAAAGAATATTCAATGTCAACAGTAGGAAAAGTGTAAAAATAAAAACAGATGTGTTGTTAGTACCTCACTCCCAACAACAGAAAAAGTAAAGTAGCAGTGCATGACTTACTGATTTTCTATTTCATTTGCTTGCCTTGAAACATAGTCTGCATCTGTCTGAAAAATAAATTCAAACATCAAATTTTAGAATTGAAATTACCACTCTAAAGAAAAATGTCATTTTAGTAACAAAACAAAACATTGCTTTCCCTCTAATGTATTAGGGTTCACACTGAAGTGCAAGGGCTGGTCAACAAGAAACTTCTGATGGCCTTCGGTGGCGGATTAGGGATGAGTACCGTAAATCAGTGACTCCCAACATCATTATTCTCTGCTGACTAGAAGGCATTGTTTGGTACAGGAGTTTGAATAAAAGGGCAATCTGTGGAAGGCCAGATTCAGGTTAAAATGAAGACTCGCACAGAAACATGGCCCAGCTAGCTTACTTTTTCAATAAACCTAGCACATCATAAATGGTGCGACATGGAGTACTGAAAGAAATGTTTGCAGCCATCTGATGCAGAGTCACCCATCTGTGTTCTTGCACCTGAGCATCTACAAACACCACATTGCTGTCTGTTGATCATGCTGAAGGACTGCTACTGTGTTCCACATCCATCAATACATTGTGCTTGTGTGCAAATTTTGAACACCTTTCTGACAGGGGACACACTCTGAGCACTCATGACTTGATGACCATCGACCACTTCAGCAGCATGTGGATCTCTGCTGCCTGCATTTTCACACCCAGAGAAACCAAATCACTGTGTGTACCTCTGAATGAGAGCACATTCATTTCCATGTGGGTCCTCATTTTCTCTTGAATCTATACTCCATCATGTGACCAATTTATTGAAACTCATATGCCAAACAAAATCCTCTAGTCAGCGATGTTGGGAGACACCAATTTATATATTCTCAATCCACCACAAAAGATCATTAGAAGTTATTTATTGATGAGCCTGTGTATATCAGCTAACCACTAAAATCAGATTACAAAAAACAAGTTTAACATTTTTGCAGTACACTCTTACTTCACTCATAGCACAGTTATATATAAATGAATAAATTCAAATTTAAATTATTTGCATCAGGAAATTTTCAGAACATGATAAAATTTGGACATAAGCATGTAAATGTAAATAATAGGTATTAAAACTTTAAAACATGTTTAAGTTACGTAAAAAGTTTAATTTAAAGTTTATTTACTGAGAACTTCAGTGTTTATCAGCCTTGTAGCGGATCGACGATGATAATAGTATGTGGTTTCCAGATCTGTAATTTTATATACTTCATTTTTTTAAATTGATTTCCAAATTAATGAAATATAAAAGTAGAATCAATTTTACCATACTTGGGGCAGAGAAAATTTTCCAAACTTTCCCAAGAGCATAAAGAAAAGCAATTAATGAACGGGCAATTCATTTTGGTGTCAGTCCAAAGAGGATCAGCAGAAATGTCCTCCAAAGCTAGATCAAACACCAATAGCCTCCTGAAAAAACCTCATTGAAAATCTGCACTTCTGTGGATTTATCACTCACCATCCTTCTCTTGCCTACAAGCTTAAACACATTTTCAAGAAATTTGAATATCATTTGGCCATTAGTTCACTCCCTTCTATCATCAAATTAATTATGAATGACAAAGTAACTCCAATCATTCTTCCTGGAGTTTAACTCGTCCTGATCCCAACACCTTCAGTGAAAATTACTACATTGGAATCACTTATCGCAGCATTAGCAGCCATTTATTGGACCGCACAAATTATGTCCATGAAGGAAATTTTGAATTGTGGCATCTCTAACTTTAAAGGATGTTTTTGCTGAACCATTTTGGACTGACACCAAACAAACTTCCCTATTCATTAATAGTTTTTCATTACACTATCAAAAAAGTTTTGAAATCTTTCTCTGCCCCAAGAATCATATGCTACGATCAGTGTGTGGTTGCATTGTTTTACCACCATCGTCACCTCCAATGTTTACGAGGACTTCCTTTTTCAGTTTGTGGGTCTTTGGGAATAACGAGAACATTTCTCATGGTTGCAGTAAGACGAAGCAATATGCCACACCCCAAATGCATCAATGAAACTTTTGCGAAATTTCTTTGACAACCACATCCTCTCAGAGGGACTCTGACAGTCATGTGTGTGATACCCAGATTAACCACTTCCAGACTTTTTTCTGTGGAAATACTTGACAGAAAGAATGTATGCAGATAATCTATTTAACCTGAAGACAGCTCATTGGCACATTTGTCTAAGTGATGGCTTCTGACCATTTGCCCAAGATGGGTCCAGGTTCAAATCTAGAGAGGCGTGGATGATTTGTTTGTCTTACGGCACTTCCTCTCTTCCTTTCCTAGAACCAGTAGCCCAAACTTAGGGGTGAGCAACTGCTAATGTCCCATTGAGTTCTTTATGGTGATCATTAAACCCTGAAACAAAAATAATAATCATAATAATAATAACCTGAAGACTTTGAAATTAAACATTAGTCACCGCATAACAAAAGTCTTCACCTCAGTGCTAGAACATGAATTTCAGGATGTTAGCAGATATGTGAACACATGCCCTGAGCAGGATGGGGACCATTTACATTTCTTTTTTTTACTATTATTATTATTACTGTTTATTTGGGAGTTTAACAACCATCGTGAGCAACTTAATGTGCTACAAGCAGTCAAGCATCCCTAATTTAGAGCCACGGCTATAAGACAAACACAACATCCCCGCATCATGAGATTCAAATCTGGACCTCTTGAATGAATGATCAGAAGACAGCACTTTAGACCAATATGCCACGAAGGATCAATTCCAGCACCTTCAATTACACAGAAACATATTCTGAGAAGCCCATAGGAGATGCACACTAGCAATATGTATATGCATGTGGGTGAGCTTTTAGTGCTAAAGAGAAAGTTATAATAGCACGGGATTTCAATGCTAGAGTAGGTGTGCAGAATGCAATTTCTGATAATGTTCTGGGTAAGTTTAATTATTCTTGTATGAATGATAATGGTGAAAGATTAATTAAACTCGGCATTGAGAATGGTTTGTGTGTATCTAATACATTTTTCAACCACTAGTATATCCACACGTATACTTGGTAAAAACATACTATTGCCGCAGTGGCGCCCATATGAGTAGTTGGGGGGGGGGGCTAAGAAAAATTCTTAACTCCTTCAAGGTTGTCAAACATTTTAGTAAATGTACAAGATACTAAAATACAACAAAATTAATTGATACAATCAATCATTAATATCTTATTATTTTTAAAAATGCTTTAAAAAAAGGTTTCGTCTATTTTAGTGTTTTAAATTTATCAAAAATTTGGCTATACCAACTACTATGCCCCCTCCCCCCTATGGGTGCCTTCACTATTGGTCAAAAGAGGGTGATAGATTTTGTGGTCTACAAACAGGATCTGAAACAATTAGTTGTTGACACTCATGCGATGAGAGGTGCAGATATTGGTTCTGATCATTGCTTGGTTGTGTCACGAGTGAAACTGAATGTTGGCTGGAGGAAAAGGAATACGAAAAGGCCCATGATGGAAAGAATAAAGGTTGAAAGACTACCTCAAGATCATCAGCATTATTATGAATTATTCAGAGAATGACTGAAGGAGCTGGTCTTGTATAAGGGATCTAGAAAGAAATGGGAATGTTTGAAGAACTGTGTTGTCACTGCTGCTGAATAAATCTGTGGCACCACAATAGTGGGTAAGAATAGAAGTGATGCTTGATGGAATAGTGAGATTGAAAAGGCAGTAAAGAGAAAGAAGGAAACCTATTTGGGGATGTCGCAAGGTAGAGTTTCTGTGGATGGATATCACTGTAAGAAGTGTGAAGCAGCGACTATCAAAGAAAAAGGAATTTTCAAATCAAACAGTTACAAGAAAATATATAGACAAAAACATGATATAACTTTATGTCTCAGTGGGAAAATGTTGCATAACGAAAAAGTTGAAAATATGGGTAAAGCAAAAGCTATGCTAGTGTTGTTGCTTTTTAAATGTCTATTGAAAGCTGAGATAGCAGGGATCATAGCATACTTCTGGAAAATTTTAGGTAGGAATTTTAGGACTTTTTAGAAAAATTTTTGGAAAATTTTAGGAGTGTATTTCAATAAAAACTAGATGTATATTTGTATACATCTAGTAAAACAACTTTGTATACATTGTAAAGAGTTTGCTTCACACCCTTCAACCATATATACTGATAGACTGCGCATGACATCAACATTTCTGGCTCCAACATAAAATCACATGACAACAGTCAAAAAGATGGGTTACACCTGCTGTGCTTATGGTTGCTCTGAGCGATATAGTAAAGAAAGTTCTATGATTTTTCATGGGTAAGAAACGAATTAAATACCTAAGTCAATAAAGTTCAATTACTTAACCAGAAACTTGCAGCTATTGATATAAAAATATAGTAACTTAAGAAAAAAAATGGAATGCATGTTCCAAATTCTTCGCAAATGTTCATCACATTATAAATCACAAAATGTAAACAACCCGATCATGCATGTATATAGCTCATAAGTAAACTTACCTGAAGAGTTTTCATTATATATGAGGCGCATTCACATAATACACCGAAAACACTGAAGTTCTGCAGCGTAAATTAGTAATCATAACAGCATTTTTACACGAAATTCGGAGTCTGATGATGACGTGCCCAATGTTTGAGCCATGGCGGCTTTGATGCAGCTATTGCCAATGCGCAGTCCATTAGTATATATGGTCGGAGTTCACACCCAAATTTTTTGCATAACGTCTAATGTCTAAAGTTTAAGTATGATTTACTTCTAATGTTCAGTTCTTATCTTTTCATGTGTTATTATCATATTCAAGTATATTTACCACATTCAAGTTTCACTTTGAACATTAATATGCTGTTGATCCAGAAGCAATTCACGATTTTCACAGTAAAGTTTTCAGGTTTCACATTAAATTATAATATCCTAAAAAGGTAATTGAAAACCAAGAACTATGTACAATTGTTCACACCTTTTCCTGATTAGCCTATCTTTTTCTGCTTCCAGCACAACTAATTTACTTTCAGTTTTCTTTATTTCAGCTGAACCTTGTATGATCAAGTTAGAGGCAACTGCTATTTCAACAGTATTTTGTTTTTCTACAGCTTTTCTGATTCTTTCTGTTCCCTCTTGAATTACTGCTAGGGAGGCTTCTTTATCCTTTTTAAGCCTATTTATTTCTGCATCATTTTCTTTTATTTTGTCATCAAACTCAGCTTTTCTTTTTTTCTCTAGCTGCTTTTCCTTATTTTTCCTCTCTTTCTGCTTCCTTTCTTTTACCTCTTTTGATTCTTCTTCCTTCAGCTTATCAACATATTCTTTATAAAATTTATGTGAATCACGAACACTATTTAACAAATTTCTTGTTATGGGAACTTTACTTACACATCCATAGTGTTTAATGGCCCCTTTAACTATTCTTAATGATGTTATAGTTGAGTCTTTTAAGTTAGCCTTGTCCTTCCTTAACAGAGCAGTGTTAACCGAAAATCCCCTTTCTGCATCAGCATTACCATGAGGTAAAACTAAAATTGACTTGATGAGTTTAGCAAGATTTGAGTATTTTTCTTTTCCGCTAGAGTCTTTAATACTAAATATATTACGCCAGTAATGATGAATCCGCACTGGAATATGCCCTTCCTCTGAAAATTTCACTAGTTTATCTAGAGTTGGCTTATCGCAATTTAAAAGTTTCCACTCTTCTCTTACTCTATCAATTTGTTCCTCAGAAAGATGCAAAACACTTGAAATTCTGGTTATTTCCGAAAGTCCTTCAGTGACTGAAAGTTGAGTTGACTCTTTCTTTGGTTCTTTTACCTTTAAAATTTCTATGTCTCTTAGCTTTTGATTGCAGAATGGCAAATTTGACTTTAAATATTTTGTGGTTGCAATTAGTGATGATCTTACATCTAAGAGAAATAATTTCTGTCTGGTCTCCTGAACATTCCTGAGGAGATTTTTAGTCTTCATACCAACTTCTAACTCCCCTAGTTTTTTCCATGAATTTTTGTTTTCAAAATCTACATTCTTTAGGTCTTCTCCAAATTTCCCTGCAATAACATCATCTTGGATAAACTGAGCCATAACATTCCTCATTAAAGTATTTAAATCAGAATATAACTGGTGTATTTTTGGTTCTTCACTCTGATAACATAATGAAAACTTTTCAAAATTTTGATGTGAAAATGAAATTAATGCTAAATAGCAAGGAGTTAGCTCATTTTTCAGGAAACAGTGAATTCTTTTATACCTTGCCGAATTGCGTAGTTGTTTTTCAAATATTTTTTGAGATGGCAAGAAGTTTAAAAAATATTCTGTAATATTTAGCCATTGATCCAAGAGCCTCTGGGCTACAGAACCAATGGTTAACCATCTGTTGCTGACATGACGCAAAAGAAATTTGGCTGTGACCAATGTTATATCCTCGACAGATTTATAATCCTCTCGTCTTGCAGCACTACTCTTTAAAAACTAATGCATATCAGTAGCAAATTCGTCAAAATCTATATTTAAGCTTGTCAAAAAAATTTTAAATGCATTACTAACAACATGCAGGTTGCAAAAACCTAGTTCCAAAGATTTCTGGCCTGTTTCTTGTTGTACAACTTCATTGAATTTGCGTAAAAAGCACTTATTTACATTTGGGCTGTCCATGGATACACAAATAATTCTGTTCAACGAAATATTGAAGGATGATAACACATCAAGAATTTCTTTTAGCAAAATATCTGCTGTTGCATGACCCACAAAAACGCTTGTTAGGTATCGGCAAGAAACTGAATTTATTTCTGAAGACCAGTACCTGAGATACACATCCAACTGCCGTTTCACTTGTGTATTTGTAGTTTCATCAAATGCTATAGTAACCTTTCCTGGGCTACTAGATGCAATGTCTTTTTTCAAATCCTCTTCAAAATATTTTGACAATCCATGTGATATCACATAAGCAACTTTTTTCTTCTTTAAGTTGCATTTTGGCTGCAATAGCAGAATCAGGAAACATTTCTTTGAAAAGTTCAACTGTTTCAGTGCATGAAACAAATGACATATTGTCCTTAGCAACTTTCATGGCCCATAATGCTTCGGCTTTAGCCAACTGTAAATCATGACTCAGTACTTCACTAATATTTGTTTTGGGCTGAAGATCCCATCCTCCAAAGGCTTTCAGGGTGGATTTACTTTGAAATTTCTGCAAATGTTTTTTTCCTTTATGATGCGCTTTTACTTGTGAAAAGCCACTATTAGAAATGTTGAAAATTTCTGAACACAATATACACTTAGCAGGTTTCAGTTGCAGAACACCATTCTTTCAACTTCACTCCGTCCAATTCTTTGGCGAGCCATGCATCTTGAAATTTCGTTTTGGATTTAGGCATCTTAAACACTTGTATTACTAACCAGAAAATAAAAGGGAAGTACAAAAACACGTTCCAATATTGCAAAACCAGACAACTTCCCGAAATTTGGCTGTGAGGATGTCAGAAGATAGAAAAAAAAAAAAGCAGGTCACCACTAGAGAACTGAACCTGCACACAGCACAGAGAACACCGTAAAAGACGCAAAACCAGAAACTATCATACGCATCTCACACAAGTTCAGTCAAAGCGAGCCGGAGCCGAGATATATTGCGCATCGAAGGTAGCTGTCGCCGACTCACGATCAAAGGTCAATGATCACGTGCTATACTGCCTGCCACGATAACACTCAGCTACCATCCCATCGTCATTACCGGAGGTTACGGAAGGAGACCACATGTTTCCTCTTTGCTTCCACCCACCTGCGGTTTACAATAACAAAACATCAGCAGAAAGAGGAGGTTCCACAAGGCATGTACAAAAATAAAGTACGATCTTCTGCGTGCCACGGAATTCGTCTGCAAAGCGCAAACCAGGGGTGAAAATGACCCCTCCCCTTTTCCCTTAGATCTCTTGTTACTCTCGAAAACTGTCCGAAGGCAAAAAGTGGAGCGCCCGTCCCGAAGCAAGTGCATCTCGATGGCGTCATTTTCCCTCATTTCAGCAGCACAGCATATAGGCTGTGTTTCTACAATAACAGGTCTTTTTACCTTACCGTAATAGTAAATTTATTGGCGTTAATAACGGTTGTATTTTTAATAAATAAGCTTACGAAAATTTTAGGAAGAATAGCAAATTTTAGGTATAATTTTAGGAATTTAAGGAGGGTCACAAAATATTAGGAATTTTAGGAGGAATGCGATCCCTGAGATAGTGACAAAAAGGTTTTGACACTTAAGTCCTTTAGTGGGAAAGCTGTGCATTATTTAATGAGGATAATATATTTGCCATCTTTATTGTTACAAATAGCATATAATAAAAAAAGAAATTTTTCAATATGGTTTTTAGAAGTGGAGATACAACTCCAATCAGAAATGTACAAACACCACCTAATGACAGAACTGTGAATGACAAAAAACTCCACAAGTACAAGCAAAGTGCTCCACAAAGTAAATGGTATCAAGTGTTATGAGAATGTTTTTAAATCTGACATTTAGAAGCAGGTAGGATTCCAAGGGACAGGAAAAGACCCAGAAGAAGACCACATGGGAGATGGGTGGATGAAATTCGAAAGTATGCAGGGGTGACATGGAGGAGACTGGCACAAGACAGACCGTTGTGGAGAAAACTTGGGGAGACCTTCGTCCAGCAGTGGATTGATAATGGTTGACAATGATGATGATGATGATATCAAGAAAAACAAATTACATTTTTGCGCCCTTCTAACAGTGAAACTGAATACTATTTTTGGAAGAAAATACACAGAAAATGTTTTTAAAGTTAATAATAGTATTGGACAGAAAAAAATTCAATTGGATTTTCAGTCCTGCAGAGATTGTTGCAAATATGCTCTAAACGGAAATGTGTGTTTATGCCCCTAGTGGCACACATGTGCATTAACAAAAGTTTTAAATTATATCCAAAACATTTCGCACCAGAAACACTGTCCAATAAAGAAATAATTTTTTCAAATCGGACCCTTAGAAGCTATATCAACAAAAATAAATATGCATATACACATCATAATAGCTACACTTTCATACACAGCCATTCAAGACTTTCTTGAGAAACCATCATTCCTATGAAATCCTCCAATATCAGCTATGAATTTCAATGAAAAATTCACTCGCCTACTGATTTCACCATCTAATTTGTTCTCTCTGTCAAACATGCTACAGAAACTCATTCACCTGGTAAATTGCTGTACCATTTAGACTTACATTACATTCAGTGCTAACAGTTCCTCACTCAAAAACCATAACTTTGGTTTTTCCCTTATTTATACTCAGTTTGAATTTCATGCAAACTTCGTACATACGAGACAACATACTCTGCAACTCACTTTTGCCCTCTGCCAACATGACAGTGTCATCAGCAAAGAGCAATCTGCAGACACACACACATATTACCAAGACATAAACCAGTATTATCCAATTTGGTATCATGCATGCATGCATCCATAAACATGTTAAAACAGCCATGATGACATTACACAGCCTTGTCTGACATCTGCATCAATAGAAAACCAGTTTGATACACCACCATTCACTCGTACACAAGCTCTACTGCCAGCATACATGGTATTCACACTATTAAGTAGATTCCCAGCAATACCATATTTTTTCAGTACCTCCCACAGAAATATCTTATTAACTCGGTCTTAAGCTTTCTCTAAATCTATGAAGACAGAAAAAACTTTCTTGCCAACAGACAGATACTTTTATAATAATTTTCGATCATTATGTGTAACGCAAAAATTTGGTTAAAGCCGCCCTTACCAAGCATAAAACCATTCTGACCATCCCACACTTTCTCTGATATAAGACTACATACCTTATCAATAATGGCCTTTCCAAATACTGGCACACTCAGCAAGCTAATACCATGACAGTTCTTGCATACAGTCTGATCACCTTTTCCCTTATACAAGGGAACAATAATAGCATCTCTCCAATCCCAAGGGGACACTCTTAACACCCTGAACAACTGGCAAATTTCATATATTCATACAGCATTGCAAATGTCAAATCTCATCTAGCTGCTTAATTATTCACGTGCTATTTAGACAATCTATATTTTGAGGTTAGTCACCTTTATTCCCTAAATCTTTTAGGAGGTTTTCGTCTCTACACATTTCCAACATGAATTTTTCTTATTTGCATCGTGGTTCGAGGCAGACTTCTTTTTTTTTTTTTTTTTTGCGGCCTCGAACCACGTGTAAATAAGAAAAATACATGTTGGAAATGTGTAGAGATGAAAACCTCCTAAAAGATTTAGGGAATAAAGGTGAGTAACCTCAAAATATAGATTGGCAAATTTCAGTTAACCAGTCAATTACAGAGTCACCGCCATTTGAATAACATATAATAATAATAGTAATAATAAATATTGTTTTTGAAAAACTAAACAGGCGTCATAGTTTAGTAAATATTTACTTTATGACTCGTATATCTTCTTTCATTGGTTTTACGACAATTACATTCATTAATCCATCTACCTAAGTATTGTTCAATGTCAGGAATTAGTAAACCTTATTGTTTGTTGTTGTGAATTAATTCCACTTATTAAATACCGGACTATGGCTCAGTGTGGTCATGAGTGACGCGAATCAATGTAATGTGTTGTACATAAATAAATTTATACTCTCGAATCACACGCACTCATTTTATTTCACACCTACAAAGATTCTGCATGTGAAAGATGCATAGCATAAATTATCTATTAACAGTACCAGGGAAATCTCTCAATTTTTTTTTCTGTGATTCATATCTACTGATTACACTGTGTATTATGGTAGGAAGAAAATTACATGCTCTCCCAATACTTATATTGTTATTATATTCTGCCTGTCTTAGTGAGAGAGCGGGCAGTCTTAGCGAGAGATGAGTTTGCCTCTTCAGGGCGCTCCGTGGTAACAATGGCACACACAACAGCAACAAGGGCCTCTGTGAATCTTGGAGAGGTGCAAGCTAGTTCTGTGTGACATTGGCAAAAAGACCCCAACTCACTGGGTTTTGTTCCAGAATCCTTAGGTTGAATGACCAACTGGAACCATCAGCTGTGGGCTAATCCCCCACACTGATGTACTTACCTGATGAAAAAGACAAAAAGAAATATTAAAAATCACTCAAATGTTGGATATGGTGGTCCTACCACACTTGAGAAGGACGGTCCACAATGGAATCGACCTGGACTTTCTAAACAACATATGAGAAAGAGATCTCGGCTGAGTGAATGTAAGATTGGTGAATAGAATACTAGAGGTATAAATATCAAGATGAATAAGGTGATTGAAGAGCTGAATAAGTATAGATTGGATGTGCTGTGTGTAAGTGAAACCAAAAAGCAGGAAATTGGTATAGAAGAAGTAAATGGAACAGTGAGTGTGTGGTCTGGAGTATTGGATAATGTGAGAGGACAGGCTGGTGTAGGTGTGATTTTAAAAGAAAAATGAAGTACAACTTGATTTACTATAGTTGCATCAGTGAGAGAATTCTTTGGATTTGTTTGAAAGTGAAACCTCAGAGAATAGTAATTGTTGTAGTGTATGCTCCTTGTGACTCTGAATCCTCTGACAGGAAGGCAGATTTCTGGAATGAGCTAAAAGCTGTTTTGAGCCAGTTTCGGTGCTAAAGAGAAAGTTATAATAGCAGGGGATTTCAATGCTAGAGTAGGTGTGCAGAATGCAATTTCTGACAATGTTCTGGGCAAGTTTCATGATCTTTGTGTGAATGATAATGATGAAAATTTAATTGAACTGTGCATTGAGAATGGTTTGTATGTATCTAATACGTCACGTTTTTCAACCACAAGTATATCCACACATATACTTGGGAAAATCGTACTCTTGGTCAAAAGAGTGTGATAGATTTTGTTGTCTACGATCAGCATGTGAAACATTTAGTTGTTGACACTTGTGTGATGAGAGGTGCGGATGTTGGTAGTGTCATGAGTGAAACTGAATGTTGGTTGGAAGAAAAGAAATAGGAAGAGGCCCAGAATGGAAAGAATAAAGGTTGAAAGGCTCCCTGAAAATCATCAGTGTTATCACAGAACAACTGAAGGAGCTGAAGTCTTGTGTGAGGGATCTAGAAAAGAAATGGGAATGTTTGAAGAACTGTGTAGTCACTGCTGCTGAAGAGGTCTATGGCACCACATTTAGTGGGTAACAATAGAGGTGGTGCTTGGTGGAATAGTGAGATTGAAGAGGCAGTAAAGAGAAAGAAGGAAGCCTATTTGGAGATGTTACAAAGCAGAGTTTCTGTGGATGAATATCGCTGTAAGAACCGTGAAGCCGCTAAACTGGTTCGCCACAGTAAGACAAAAGCTAGGAAGGAGAAGGTGGAAAGGCATGAACTGGCTTTTTGGAAAGATAGAAAGTCTTTCTGGAAGTAAATGAGACTCGGGGAAAATGGGGGAAACAAAGTGTTAAGTTGTGTGAAGAATATGGTTGGGGAAATGATATGGGAGCCCAATGAGTTAAGTGAAAGATAGGGTGAATATTTCAGTGAGTTATTAAATCAGGAAAGCAAAGATGATTCTGAGACAGATGCAGATGATGTCACAGTGAGGGATGGATGCACAGGAGGGATCTCAAGAGAAGAAGTGTGTAAAGCTCTAAAATCTCTTCAGAATGGTAAGGCTCTGGGAGTTGATGGCATAACTGCTGAGATGTTGAAATATGGTGGTGACTCTGTAATTGATTGGTTAACTGAAATTTGCTAGTTGTGCTGGTAGTTCGGAATGTTCCCCGGGATTGGAAGGATGCTATCATTGTTCCCTTGTATAAGGAAAAAGGTGATCAGACTGACTGCAAGAACTATCATGGAATTAGTCTATTAAGTGTGCCAGGGAAAGTGCTTGGTAAGGTCGTTATTGAAAAAGTACAGCGTCTTACATCAGAGAAAGTGTGGGATGTTCATAGTGGTTTTATTCCTGGTAAAGGCTGCACTAACCAGATTTTTGCATTATGCATGATAATTGAAAAGTATCTGGCTGTTGGTAAGAGTTTTTGCTGTCTTCATAGATTTAGAGGAAGCTTATGACCGAGTAAATAGGACACTTTTGTGGAAGGTATTGAATGAATACGGTGTTACTGGGAATCTACTTAATAGTATAAAACCATGCATGCTGACAGTACAGCCTGTGTACGAGTGAATGGTGTTTTATCAAAATGGTTTTCTATTGGATCAGGAGTCAAGCAAGGTTGTGTAATGTCTCCATGGCTGTTTAATATATTTATGGATGTGTGCATACATGCATGATTCCAAAATAGATAATACTGGTTTATGTCTTGGTGATACCCATGTGTGCAGATTGCTGTATGCTGATGACACTGTGCTGTTGGCAGAGAGCAAAAGGGAGTTGCAGAGTATGTTGTCTCGGATGTACGAAGTTTGCATGAAATTCAAACTGAGTATAAATAAGGGAAAAACCAAAGTTATGGTGTTTGAGAGAGGAACGGGTAGCACTGAATGTAATGCAAGTGTGAATGGCACAGTGATTGACCAGATGAGTGAGTTTGTGTATTTAGGAAGTATGTTTGACAAAGAGAACAAATTGGATGGTGAAATTAGTAGGCGAGTGAATTCTTCATTGAAAGTCATGGCTGCTCTGGGAGGTTTTCACAGGAATGATGGGTTCTCAAGAGAGTCGTGCATGGCTGTGTATGAGAGTGTAATTGTTCCTACTCTGATGTATGGCAGTGAAACCTGGGTACTGCTGAAGAAACATAGGAGTTGTTTGTGTGCTGGAGAAATGTGTTACTTACGGGTGGTTTGTGGCAACACATGTTCTGATTGTGTAAGGAATAAAGATGTGTTGCAGTTGTGTGACGTGAAGCAAAATGTTGTTAGCAAGGTGGAGACCAATATGCTTCGGTGGTTTGGCCATGCTGAAAGAATGGGTGATGAGATGCTTACTAAGAAAATCTTTTTAGCCCAAGTGGCAGGAAGGAAAGGCAGAGGAAGGCCAAGGAAGTCATGGGAGGATCAGATTCAGGAGTGTCTGCATGAGAAACAAATTATGAGTATGAAGTATAGAAGATCTTGTGTACGGCGCATAATGAATGTCAGTGAAGCCCAAGTTGTATGTCAAGATCGCTGTAAATGAAGAAGTTTGATACAGCAACAGTAAGTAAAAACTATCTGCTAGTTTGTATTTCTTTTTGGAGCTAACGTCTGAATCTCAGAGAACAGCTTAGTGATATGTATGTATGTATGTATGTATGTATGTATGTAAAGAAAAATTAACATTTTAAACAAGATTAGCTTTGTGTATGTAAGATTCAAAGTTTATATTTTCCAAAGTTATGTGAATGATAAGGAATAATGTTGGAACTTGCAGTAGAATCCTGTAAACAGAAACAGCAAGAAAGTAATCTGTATTTACATTGATTTTGACATCTATGAAATTTATATAACCATTTTCTTGTCCATTAGTAAACTTTTTGTTAGAAAATTTGGAGGATGTTTAGTTATGTTAGGGAATTTGGAGGTGATAGCTGATGTATGTGCCCACAACAAGTTTTTCTACTGAGGCCGAATAATGAAAACATATCTGCTATTCCTAACAGGGAAAACATGAAATATCTTGAATCTTTCATTAACCAGAAATCTTTCAGGTATTGCCAAAGCATCAAAATTTACCTTTCCTAATAACAGATCAAACACAGATTCACCATTCTACAAAATCAGAAACTAGGTCTAGGTGATAACGTATTTGTCCAAATGATTGAAGCTAGGGCCAGAGCCCAGCAAAACCTTGGTCGACTTGAAGAGTAAAAAATTTGTGAGAAATGTTGTATGTCCTTAACACACAGATTCACCATGTCATAATCCCATCATTTGGAAATCCATTCTCAAATCTGGCAACACTTGAATCCACATGTGTTACCATATCGCATTATTCTCACACATTGTTTTCACTACTTTTGAAGCATCCCATATAACAATTTTATTTACATAATGTAAAGCACAGAGTTTAATTCCAATATCATATTAAGTATACTTCCAAGAATCTCTTTGGCATCCTGGAGTGCAATTGCCATAAAGGTGCATTAGATGCTTCAACCAGTGCAAATCTCAAGTCTGTTCAGAGATTCCTAAGCTTCAGTTGCTCAGAAATTCATTATCCTTGGAGGCATAACAGTGTCATGCACAAATGAAAATGGGAGATGTAGGTTTAATTCCCACACCAGAGCAATGCAATCTTCAAATTTTCTGAGGAAATATCTCCATGGCCACAGTTGAACATGGTACTTCTGCATAACAAAAATTAATATGCTGCCCATAAGCTTACTTACAAATTAGATTTTATCGATGCAAAAAGAGAGAGAAAGAAAGTACGATCACATAAGGTAAAAAAAAGTAATTTATCACCTCAGCTATGAATACTATGATTACAGCGTCATCTCTTTCTTCAGGAGACATATTTTCTATGAGATTCTGCAAAGTTGACATGAGATAACTCTGAACATCTCTTTTTACAGTAGGAATTCCTAGAACCATAGTGACTAGAAACATAAATTAGGAAAGAAAAATATATATTAAGATCAACATAACATAATTCTCATCAACTACACTTCACTAAAAATGGACAAGGAGAACAAAAATCATAATTTGCATTTGTGACATAATACATTTCATTATTTACACATGCATGAGACTGATAAAGAAAACAAAATGCAGAACATTTTAACAGGGTGAAAAATCAGAATGCAATGCAAAAAAAAAAAAATGTGAATATAATGCAGCAAAAAATATGTAATTCAGGGATCCAAACCCTGTTTGTTGTGGTAGTAAAGTACCAGACGTCTCCCTTTTCAAATGGCCAAAATAGTTGAAATCACTGGGGATCACATCAGGGCAGCTCATCGGGCGAAGTGAGTAAAGAGTCACTTCAGCTAAAACTTAAAAAAAAAATTCGTCGAATGATTTGGCGGATTCTTAAAATTAGTTGCTTTTCTGTTTACAAGAATGATTTCTGGAAAATGCTGTGGCTTTGAAAAGAAAGCGCTCCCATTTCTAAATGCAAGTGAGAAATGTGAGCATGCCATTTCAAATGGCATTACAAATTGATGAACAGATGACCTAGTAACTGTTGCATAGACCATGTAAAGAGATAAGAACTACAGTTCCAAATCACTTCACTTCAGAACAGTGAAAAACACCACTGTAGGAACCTAGACTTCACTGAATAATGTATTTGCTATGGCAACCAATTACATCAATGAACAATGTGAAGCAATAGTAGCTGCAAATTCCACATGGTGCGATTTTTAGTTTAGATGGTTCACCGGTTCATCTGCTGTGTGAGTGAACTTCACTTTCAGTGCTGTTTCCTTATTATTCTACGTGTGTTCTGAATCCATGCTTTAGATTAAAAAAATGAACCTGAAAAATGATACAGTGTACACATTGTTGCAGACATATAATTGTGCATAGGATGTGTTCCAAGAAGTGTATAAATTGTTTTCTCAAGTTCTTACTTTACTCTCAACAACTGTGCCAGTAGAAATAAAGTTTTCCTGTTCGAAATGAATAAAAAATGCCTTAAGGAACACTATTTCACAGCAAAGACTATCATCGTTATCTAATAACGCGATATAAAAAGAACTTCTCTTCAAACTTTTAGTTAAACAGCCATGCTTCCTTGAAAGATAGAATTGACCTTCTTTATAAGAAATAACTGCATTTTTTCATGAATTCTCATTTTATAACACTACACCTTTTTCTTTAATCACGAGCAGTCACTGGTTCATATCAGCTGCATATGGTGAGCAGGGCAGCTCCACCTATTTGTTCTGTTCAATGACCAGTCCAGCAAGCCTAGGCAGCTGTGTACATAGTGCGATCAAAAGTTTCGAGACCAGGTACGCAGCACCAAAAGATTGCAGTGCGCCACAAGCTGTCGAGGGCAGGGACCCTCACGAGTCATTGTGCCAAGTGGCGTCATTCTGTGAACATCGGGAGCTGTGCTACACGATATTTGGTGACCACGTACAGAGCACAGCTGCGGTTTCGGTATGGACTGCAAACTAGAGCAGCGAGCGAACACCAAATTCTGCATCAAACTCGGCAAATCGGGAACGGCAGGTTTATGGCAAGGAAGCAATAAGTCGTGCGAGATGTTTTGAGTGGTACTCGCACTTCAAGAGCGGCAGAACGGCACTGGAAGAAGACGAAAGGTCAGGGCGACCGTCCATGAGCAAAACCCCCGAAAATGTGGACAAAATTAAGGAACTCTTGCATGAAGATCGTCAGAGAACCATTCAAGACATTGCTACTATCGTCAATTTCTTACACAACAGTGCAAGAAATTCTGACGTCGGTTTTGAACATGCACCACATTGCTGCAAAGTTTGTGCCAAAGATTCTGAACCCAGAACAGAAGGCGCTTTGTGTCGAACTCTGTCAAGATCTTCGGCAGCAGGTGGTGAATGATCCAACATTCCTGTCGCGAGTCATCACTGGGGACATGACTTGGGTCTACGGTTACGACCCGGAGACCAAACAACAGTCGTCGCAGCGGAAGAGCCCAGCATCTCCATGACCGAAGAAGGCCCGACAGGTCCGTAGCGCAACCAAAAGCTTATTCATCGTGTTCTTTGACATTCGTGGGGTTGTGCACCGTGAATTCGTCTCCCAGGGCCAGACCGTCACCGCCCTTTTTTACTGCGATGTTGTGCGGCGTCTTAGGGAGGACATTCGCCGCAAACGACCTGAAATGTGGCGCAGGGGCGATTTCTTGCTCCATTAAATGTTAGCAACACACCAGTTTTGCAGCCGGAACAGCATGACTACCCTTCCTCACCTGCCTTACTCGCCGGATTTGACCCTCTGCGACTTCTTTCTGTTCCCGAAGATGAAACTGAAGCTCAAGGGTCGCCATTTTGAAACCGTGGACGAGATCCAGCGTGAATCGCAGATGGTGCTTGACACGATTCGTGAACCGGACTTCCAGGGAGCGTTCCAACAGTAGCAAAAACGTTGGCAGCGGTGTATCGCTTCCCAAGAAGACTACTTTGAAGGAGGTCATAGGCAGACTTAAGGTGGACGTCAAGTAATTTTGCTTCCTATACTTCCAATGGAAAAACTTGTGTACACATTTCCTTCACAATTAATGCGTTCCCAAGGATGAACATTTGAACATCGATTAAAATAGCTTCATTTTATAACTTGAAATACTTAATATTTTCTAAAACATAACCATAATTATATTAAAAAGCAATAACTTTTTCTTTGGTGGTGTTGAAACCGAAAAAAGATGGCGCGACATGTACTTTGATGATGTCAGTAGACAAACAAATGTTGGATCGCATAATTATGATTATGTTTCAGAAAATATTGAGTATTCCAAGTTATAAAATGAAGCTATTTTAATCGATGCTCAAATTTTTCATCTTTGGGAACGCATTAATTGTGAAGGAAATGTGTACACAAGTTTTTCCATTGGAAGTATAAGAAGCAAAATTACTTGACATCCAACTTAGGTAACGTTAGTACTTTGCTGTATAGCGGCCTAGTCTCGGAACTTTTTGATCAGACTTCGTATTGTCGTGTACGAGGGCAGGTCACTGTACCTGATGAGATATGCTACTTTAAAAATGACTTACACCAGACCAATGTCACCAATGTCATAGTGATGTTCTCATCATATGACTTCCAAAAGGCCGTGGCAACAACAAGTAAGATTTCATGCTCGTGCAACTCTGTAAGGAGTAAAAATGCAGCAGATGGTTTCCAACTATGAGAAGACAGGAAAACTGCTGCCACTGCAATTCAAATATTTATTCAATTATTCATTCTTGGTGTAACAATAACATTAACTAAATGAAAATCAGGAGTGTGGCTTGAATTCCTGCTCCAGGATACTGTGATTTATTTTTTACGCTTTCCAACCGTAGGTTGAAGAGGCGTGCGTATATGCTCCAGCTTTGTCCTTCCGTCCGTCCGCACGATAACTGGCGTAAAAATGGTTCGATTTCGATGAAATTTTAGTATGTGGTAGGGGACCACCTGGGGACGAACCCTATTGAAAATGGGACAAATGGGGTCAAAGGTCACGACGTAGGAGCAGGATCCATTCCATTGCACTTATGCGTCATAAGGTGCGTAAATATGGTTAGATTTCAATGAAATTTTACTATGTGGTAGGGGACCGCCTGGGGACGAACCCTATTCAAAATGCGTGAATTGGTGTCAAAGGTCAGGGCATAAGAGCGGGATGCATTCCATTGCCCTTATGCGTCATAACGTGCGTAAAAATAGCTCGATTTCGATGAAATTTCAGTATGTTGTAGGGACCTTCTTAGGGACGAATCCAATTGAAAAATGAGCGAAATGGGGTCAAATGTTCGAACACAGAAGCGGGATCTATTCCATGGCCCTTATGCATCATAACTTACGTAAAATTCCTTCGATTGCGACAAAACTTTATCATGTTATTTCGGAGGTATACTGAACCAGTTCTGTTGAATATCATCAAAATGAGATCAATGGTCAGGGCACAGGAGTGAGATTTATTCCACAGCCATTTTCCTCATAACTTGAGTAATGATTTCTAGTATGTTGGAAAGCGTATCATAATCAATGCATTGCATGATTTTACTAACTTGTTTACTTTTCCAAGTTGTTGGCCATAAGAACTACACATTTCTTTGCCTAACACTAATGGCATCATAACAAGTTGACAGCTTTTTAGCAAGTTATTCATCATTAAAATGAAATAATTATCATAGCCAGTACAAAAACCTGAAGAAATAGACAGGCCTTAATCTGAAAAAACAGTCCGAGCCAACCTTTTTTTTTAAAGCCGATATTAAAATATTGAAAAGATAATGAGTAAATTTAGCTTCTTTGTCAAATCTAGAAAGTGGTCAGTTTGCAGTCACATTTATGTGGCTAATTCCACAAATTTTTGCTAACGTGTTTTTACTTGACTTAGTGCGTTATTATAAACTGCAGAACATGAAAACAAATTATGAAGTTCTTGTTTTTTATATGAATATTTTTTTTGTCAGAAAATGGCAAACACTACACTTATTAGATATTGCGTAAGCTGTTAAGCCCGTTGCAGAACTACGTGGTAAAAAGTTAATAGCCAATTCTAAAGAGTATATTGCTTTCTTCTGAAATTCTCTGTTTCACACGTTAGAATTTACGTTTGCAACCCTGGAAGGTCATGTGCAAAGTTGTGGATGGGGATCTCCCTAGAAAACATTTATATAACAATATTCAAAACTAAAACGTTAAATAATTCTCACCTTCGGTTTTTCTTGGACTTCGCCATGGTGTTCGCCGTTCATGCAGTAAATATTGCCAATTCGATGATATTGACGTAAACTGGACGAATCTACACTGAAGAGCAGTTGAATTAGAGACAGCTTACGTTATGCAAATGTGGCGCTGTGGGCGGCCCTGTATACGAAAACGACATGACGTATGCAGCGATCCGACAAAATAAGGAGTGATGCGACGGTAATCGGTAAGAGTCGGACGCAGTATGGGCAAGACCACGGATCTAATAGCATTTGATCGTGGGCAAATTGTCGGGGCCCGACGAATGGGTCACACCATCTCGGAAGTCGTGCAGGCACTGGGATTTTCACGAGCCACTGTATCACGGGTGCACCGTGAGTACATCGAATCCGGTAAAACCATCCCTGAAAGGGCCAACTGCCGTGGCCAACAGCGTGTGGATGAGCGGGGTCATCGTCGTCTAGCTCGCATTGTAACAGCGGATAGACGGGCCACAGTGCAAGAAATCACTCGGCAATTTAACGCTGGTGCACAAAAACGTGTAAGCAGCCAGACCATCCAGAACCATCTCCTCGCTATGGGGTAGAGAAGTCATCATCCCTCGAGGGTACCGCTGCTGACCGCACTTCAGAGGGTGCAAAGATTAGTATGGGCGCGAGAACATCGCCACTGGACCTTAGACATGTGGGGAAATGTTGCCTGGACTGATGAGTCGAGATTCACGTTGGTACATGCGGATGGCAGGATACGAGTACGGCACAAACCTCATGACGCGATGGATCCCTTTTGCCAGCAGGGTACTATTCAAGCTGGTGGGAGTGGCATTCTCGTCTGGGGACTGTTTACGTGGACTGAAATGGGACCCCTGGTACGTGTGACATCGTCCCTCACAGGTCAACGTTACCGGGATATTCTGGACGACCATTTGCTCCCGTTTGTGCGTCTTCAACATCCCACTGGGGACCTCATCCTGCAACAAGACAATGCACCGTGCCATCGCTCCCAAATTGTATCCGAATGGTTGGATGGGCACTCCACCGACGTGACCTGGCTTCCTTGTCCAGCTAGGTCACCTGACCTCAATCCAATCGAGCACATCTGGGATGCCATCGAGAGATATGTTCGAAGCTCTGACCCCCTCCATCAAATCTTCGTGAACTGTGGGAGCTTGTTCAGGGGTCGTGGATCCGTATGGCTTCCCAACGCTTCCGGTGTCTTGTCGAGTCCATGCCAAGACGAATCGCCGCCGTCACCAGAGCGAAAGGTGGTGCTACACGTTACTAGACACTAGACAGGTATCTCTAATTCAATTGCTCTTCAGTGTATATCCTATATTCGATTATATTGACGTAAACTGGACGAATCTACACTGGCGGAAAGTAAAAAAAGAACACCAAGAAGGAATTGGCGGACGATCATGAAATTTACATATGTTATTGGTGTCGCGTTTACGTAGGTGTGATGTTAATTTCGGGACCAACCATTGAGCGCTTACGCCACAGCACGGCATAATATGCAAATTATCGTCGGTGGTATTTAAGGAGCACGGCGAAGTGAATGTAATCAGTCGTCGGCATACGGACACGTGCGAAGACCCTGAAGAAGCTGCAATGCCTGGACATGGAAGACGTGTACGATTTCAGCAGTTATCGGACTTTGAGCGAGGTCTTCTAGTCGAACTCCGCGAGGCCGGGTGGTCGTATCGTCGTATTGCGGAGCGAATTGGATGGGAAGTATCGGTAGTGGTACGATGGTGGCGTAGATGGTCCGAGGAACATTCCTACACGAGAAGACGTGGAACCGGGAGTCACAGACGGACTGATGAGCGGACCGATCGACGCATAAGAAGAGCGGCGTTGTCAAGCAGCGCATCCATTGCGACGCAGATCCGAGCTGCCGTTGCACCTGAGGTGACTGTGCGAACAATCCGCAACCGTCTACTGGATGCAGGACTACCTGCACGTGTGCTTCTGGCATGTCTACCTCCGACTCCAGCCCACCGTCAGGAACGGCTGCATTGGTGTCGCCAACGTCTACACTGGAGAACGCAATGGCGATCTGTCGTGTTCAGCGATGAAAGCAGATTCTGCTTGGGAGCCTCCGATGGCAGTATGCGTGTTCGCAGACACACAGGGGAGCGTCTCCACCCTTCTTGCATCCGCCAGCGACACACAGGGCCTATACCTGGTCTCCTGGTGTGGGGAGCGATCACTCCCGTACACAACTATAGTGTTTGTACCGGGTACGTTAAACAGTACCTCCTACATCAACATCATCATTCAGCCCGTTGTTATGCCATTTGTAAGGTCGGTCCATCGTGGCGTTTTCCAGCAAGATAACGCACGCCCACACACGGCACGTGCAACCCAACATGCACTTCAGGGTGTGAGATAACTTCCATGGCCTGCACGTTCACCGGATTTGTCCCCCATTCAGAACGTGTGGGATTTTATGGGACAAAGACTTATCCGGTCTCCACGGCCAGCCACGACCATCCCCGATTTACGCGTCCAGGTTGAGGATGCTTGGAACTCAATACCCTAAACTTACATCCAACATCTGTACGACAGACTCCATGCCAGAATTGCACAGTGTGACGCAGTTCATGGCGGTTCAACCTCGTACTAACCATGTTACATGGAAATGTTATTTTTCAGTTTACCAGCAAATAAAGCTGTATTTTGCCATAATGTTTTGATCACGTTATCCTCTGTATTCCGTTATTATGCTGTATAAATTTCGTTGGTATCAGACGTCTCCTTCTTGGTGTTCTTTTTTCACTTTCCGCCAGTGTATATCCTATATTCGATGAAAACGGTATGAAACCAACAAAAGAATGAAAATACTTTAAAATTCTAATAAAATTCGGAATACAAGTCGAACTCCATCGGAATAAAATCTGAATAAACCATGTTAAAAAATTGAACCATAAAACAGCAGTGACGAATCCTCCCCAAAAGACCCTCAAATATGCACTTGTTGTTCACACACTCCCTAACCGTTTCAACTACCGAAGTCGTAGTCTTCGTCAGTGGTCGGCGATGTTTTTACCATGTTGATTTCTTGCCAAGACACGGTCATGCTGATTTCTTGCTAAGACACGCCCTACTTCTACGTCATCATCGTTATTGCGCGCCATCTGTTGGTGTTCGTAAGTATGAGTCCACGTGGTCTTCTCTGCTATTTTTTGCTTTTCTGTTTCGTTGTTTTCCTTGGTCAACCAAGAATCTCCATGCGTATGATAGGTCATATGGACTATTATTGTTACAATTAGATTCCTTTGTCTTTTCAATCATAATGGTTTCGGATATGAGGATCTGTTCGTGGGTGCTGTGAGATGTAAGATGTTTTATATTAACCCACTCGGGATCCGCATTATTCTCCATTTAGTATTGAATCAAAGCTGTTTTTCCCTGTCTTTTGTTCCAATTGTCCAGATGTTCTTTCAATCTGAAAAAAGAAGTTTAAATATGCTCTTCAGAATTTGCTACTACACTTATTGTTATGGCACCTAAAACTGAGCAAGTATTGTTGTTTTCGTTCATGTCTGAACGCCTACACAATTTTTATGATTCCAAAACATTGTAGTAAACACATTTATGTGTACATGCAAAATACAGTGGAACTCGTATATATCAAAGCTGAAGGGAGAGTCAGAAACATTTGATATACTGTATATGCAACCTTCATTATAACCAGACAGATAAAAAAAGTGCACTTTTTGGCATATTACATTACGTCAGGTTAACCCTAGTCAATCATAAACTATATATCAATAAATCAAAGGTAAATAATACTTGTTTATTGAAAACTATAGCTAACAAAATAATATGAGTAAAGTTTGCAATAAGCAAAACATTTAAGGAATGTAAAAAATTAAAGTAACTAGCAAAAATTAGAAATTTCACCTGCTGCATGTTAACGACGTCGGATATACGAGCCTATTCTTGCTTGTACTGAGCTTATCGTGATAACTGTTTTAAATGCTTTTCAACTTTAAAAAAATGTTAGGTTGTTTGTAGATGCGAAAGTAAGCTCTTACGGTTTTCTAAACAGAGATTAACTGATTGAAAAGTGGCAAGAAGATGGGAGGGGATAAAAGACAGAATGTAACTAAGAGATGTATGTTTAGAAAACGTGGGAGGGGAGGGAGTGAGCTGGTCAAATTTATTTGAAATCAAGGTATTCCAATTCAAAAACGACTATTATTGACGATTTGAAAGATCTTATTCGACACTGCGACTTGGCCATACGGAAGAAAATTAGCTGACTTTGAAAATACAGAGGTAATAAAAATTGCGAAACGTTTCAAAAATTCCTCGCCTGATTTCGAAGAAAATGGAATTCTTGAAGAGTGGTACGACTTGAAACACACCTCAACTGATCTTCCCTTTGTGGCATTATGCAAGCATGCTTTCAGTCAACCAACTTGGTTCTATATCTTCAGCAAGCTGATGACTGTAGTGAAGTGCTTCCTGTTTTAACAGCTAGGGTGAATGCGGTTTTAGGCCTATGAATAACATTAAAACAGTACAACGTTCTCGACAGTCAGCAGGGACAACAAACAGCTTAATGAACATTAGCGTAAATACTGTGAGTTTTCAAGAAATTGATCCAACTCCTGCAGTGAATTACTGGTTTTCAAGTGCAGTAAGGAGGCCATGATTTTAAGCCATTCTCATCAATAACACAATTGTTGAATATCAAACACCTACGGTAAGAAATAAAAGCCTATTTTAATTTGGGCCACAAGTTTTTAATTGAACATTAAAAACTTCACACTTATTTGCATGTCTGCACTACATTTAGTTGTTCCTCTGGAGGGACATCATGTTTATAATTGTAATAGCAGCAAGTTTATAGCCAGTCCCCATCCCGAAATTTTACTAAAAATGCCTTAGAGATTTTGCTTCATTCGCATGTTTTAAAATGTTCGAAATAATACACGAAGAAGAAAGAAAAAAAGGTGGCCAAAACTTTTCTCTTTTTGATTTACCTTCCACAAAATGCAATGAGAATGAATGCATATTTCAATCGGGAGCGGTGAATTAATAGAGAATAAAAAAAATGAAAACAAAAATGCTTCAAATTCCTTGCATCTTTATTCGAATGAATGCGTCTTTATTTTTCGCATTTTTCAATCATCGAATGGTGTTAAACACCTATCACAACAACCTACATGGGGATAATAAAAAACATAAACTACTCGAGTAAGGCAACAATTGCGCTCTCAAGCTTCTGGCGCTTGTATGCGTCAGTGATTGTTACAAGGTTCATTGCATAACGCACATAATTAAACACAGCAAAAAAAAAAAAAAGCTCAAAAATAAAAACACACACAATAAAGAAAATCAAATCCAGAAACTTACCTCCACTACGTCCTCTTGATAATTTGATCGCAGGGTGTAAGCTATCAGGAGAGTTGAGTAAATGAGGTAGAAAATGATGAATTGAAGGCAGTTGTAGATCCAAACTACCTTGGACGCTGGCCAAGAGTTGTTGTGTGTCTTTCCACAAAGTCCCTCGGCCTGTGTGCACTGAACTATTAAATGAATCTGTTTGACTAGCAACGTTTAATAAAACACCAAAATTCTGTCTTAAATTGACTATGTCGTTTCGCCTTTCTAAGTTAAGCATCTCTGCATGCTTGAGTCTCTCGTGTAATTCTACGATCTTCTGACTAAGAATGTGTTCTTCGGAGAGATCTAAACAAAAGAAAATTACGTACGTGAGAAGGTAAAGCATTATTTTCATTCCTACACAATACAACAATAAACAAACAGGACATACGGCCGAGAAATAATATGTGATTAGGCAACACACACCCTGCAAAACCAATCCCTTTAAATCGTTTTTCTCATCTGTATATACCACATATACTCGTGTATAAGATGAACCGCCCTGGATTACAGCATCTAAAAATTAATTTAAAAAAATCGGCAGCAGCGTGATAACTGACTCTTACAATCTAGAAGTTTGGAAAAACATATTTATTGAAATCAGAAATGCAGAACAGCGGCTTCAATTTCTTTGTGAATCTTGCTAACGAAATTAATGTTTTCCCGTTTTTTACAGTCCGATCTTACTGTATCCATCCACGCATACTTTCTCGCTTTCATTTTAATAAGCGATCAAAGTTCAAAAATCCTACCTGCGCTACAGCCAGAGCTACCGTTTTGTGCTTTCACCGCAGAGTAAAAAGCAGTAAGGTAGCTGAAGCTGAACTATACTCCAAGTCACCCAAAAAGTGTAGTGTTGTTAAAGGCGGGAGAGCCTTATCACGACTCGTCGTGGAACGCAAGAACGGTATTCATCCGCGTTTATGTGCTCTTCTACTGTTTCCTTTCTGATCCCCCACCCACCCACCCACACATTTCACAAGCAGTGGCGATTGTGAGTGGGGGTCTAGTGGAAGCCGAACTGCTTGCCCTACTGCCTGTTTAAGTAACCTACCCTTCGAGTTTCCCCGATTTGAAATTTATTATCTCTGTGTTGTTAATGTTGGGAGAAGTCATCCACTCCTTCCCCCTGTCCGAGTTATAGGCTATCCCAAGTGAGCAGAAATAGCCGAAAGTACGAAGCTCTTGATTGAGAAACTTCTCATAACGAATTTATTTCCAAATGTGCACTAACTTCTAGAACTTTTTTTTAGCCTGATAAACTGCTGAGCAAACAAAAATGGATTCTGAGCAATAATTCTACTGGTTTTCGCTCGAAACCCTAGGGACTACTTTTCGTAGCGGAGGTAGCTGTTTCGCACCCTACATAGTGGTACACTCTTAGGTTGACTCCGAGTATAATTGTAAGGCATGTGTTACCCCGTGCCTTACAATTAGTTATTGCTACAGCAATCAACGAAGCCCACATTTTCCCTCTGTTTTCAAGGGAAATTCTACTTACTACGTCCGCAGGGACTGTTCTAAGTTAAAAATTAGTACGTCCACTGCTCATTCTACAGTGAAAAAATCAAAGGGGCACAGTTGGTACTGTTCCCCTTAGATTTTTTCAGATATAATTTTTTTTAGAAATTAAACGAAAGAAATGTTTTGCTTTATTTACTTAAAAGCAACTTATACTATATACAATTCATAGTAACTTATGCTGATTATAAATTAATGTTAGTAAAAGTAGAACGCGTAGTTTCGTCGTTGTCAGTAGTTATTGCTAAAATTGTTTCTGAAGAAATCGTTCTTCAGAAACAATTTTTCAAACTCCTTAATTGCCTAGTTATAAATTGGCGGTACATCTCGGGCCTAATGTATTACTCTTGTTGTTGCTCTTGCTCTTGTCTAAGATTCAGAATGCATCGGCGGTGTAAAGGTTTGAGAAGTAATATATTCATTATCTAGCGAAAATGTGAAGACTGGCCATGTACATTAGTATTCCGTGCTCGGCGTGAAAATTTTAAAAATTGGATCGACGACATCAATCTCCGTCTGTTCTAGCTGTTCAGGCTCAATTCCTGCAGTTGAAGTGGAAGGTTGTGGCTATAGAGTCGAACTCGGGTGAAAGGCATCCTGGCTTGCGGACTTTTGACGCTCCCTAAATTTCCGTGACATTTCGGTTGATGACGGCGGGCCTTTTCGGATTTTTCTCGTTCTCCTCGAGCTGTTTCTTTAAACTTCGTCGGTTCTTGTAGTAATTTTCCCTGGATTTTCGTGGCAATTCTAAAATTTCACCATTTTTTTTAATATAAAACAATAAATTTAAATCCACTTTATTTCGGTTTATCACATACGACAGTTAGTTCTGACCGTCAGCTGCGGAATGCGGGTCTGCGGTCATTGCTATCATTATCTATTCACTACTTATCAACCTTAAACGGCGTGCGGCGAAACAAAATAGCGCGAAATTTAGCTTCAGTTCCTAACGCTACTGTAGCAAAGGGTTAAGTGGTAGAGGGTTGAAATTTGTTTTGTTATAAATGGGACTCTATAGACTATCTAATGATGTATTATTTATTACTCTACGATTATTAGTTTCGAAGATATAAGCGTTTAAAGTGTGGCACGTTTTCGTTGCATCCGTGCTCCCAATGTTACCTCCTACTCAGCGCGGAGAAAGACTTACTTCTATACGTCAAAGACTTCAACAAAAGTCACGCAGACGGGTCTGGTCATCTGGTTCATTTGCCCGACGTTTACTTCACCGAAGGGTCACTTGACCGAAAATTACTTCACCGAAAGATCACTTCATCGAAAAGTTCATTTTACCGAGGGTCACTTGATCGAAAAGTTCATTTCACCGAAAGGTTTCTTTACCTAAAAATTCATTTCATCGAAAGGTCATTTCACCCAAAGGTCAGTTTATCGAAAACTTTGGATTTCATTACAGGATTTGTTGAAGAATGGTGCAAGTTCGGCAGACAGACCAGCGAAACGTTAGGGGATTATACTCAAATTGCACTTTTGATTTCTCCGTGTCACAGAGAACGCAAAGATTTAGTTTTAAGTCAAATCATTTTTTTAAGACAATAAAGGCCTCGGCTTAGGCCTTTTTGGCAAAAATGTTCATAAGGTTTACATAAAAGTCCTGTTCAGTGCAAATCTTCATAAAATTTACATAAAAAGTAAAATTAATAATGTTGCTCATTTTTCAGGAAAAAAGAATCAATTTTAGGCCCCTAGGCTTTGGCTTAGGCCTTTTTACCCAATTTTAATCGTGCGAACTCATGTTTATAAGGTTTACATAAAAAGTCAAGCTAATAAATTTGCACATTTTTTCAGGCAAAACGAATCACGTTTAGGGCTCTAGGCCTCGGATTAAGCCTTTTTGGCAAATTTTAACCGTGCGTACTCATGTTCATAAGGTTTATATTAAAAGTTACTTTACATTTTATGTAATGCTTATGAATATGAGTAGGGTTAAAATTTCTTAAAATGGCCTGTATCCAGGCCTACGGTCAAAAAATGTATATTTTGTGGTTGAGTTAAAGGGTAACGTTACTTACTTGATTTGCTATGTAACCCTTATGAGCTCGTAGGATTAAAATTTGACAAAAAGGCACAGATCTTTCGAAAAACCTACTCATGGAGAGGTGTTTCATAGAAATTAAAAGTGTATTTTTTATACAATCCGATAATGTTCAGGTGGCCAGTTTTTCAAAATCCCGCACCACACTCCAACAGATCTCTAACAACAAAATTCTAAATTTTCGGTAAACTGACCATTCGCTGAAATGATCTTTCGATATAATGAACTTTTAGGTAAAGTAATCCTTCGGTGAAATGAACTTTTCGATTAAACGTCCTTTCGATGAAATGAACTTTTACGTGAAATGACCTCATTTCGGTGAAATGTACCTTTCGATCAAGCGATTTTCGGCGAAGTTATTTTCGGTTAAGTGACCTTTCGATAAAGTGAACGATACCCCAATCAGACAGGTATATCACGATTTTGAATCTTAATTTGGTTTGGATTTCAGAAAAGAAGAAAAAGGAAAGCTGCATCATCCGTAAGCTATAATACTTTAATACACTGCTGGACAATTGCTAAGTACAGGTCATAAACGACTATATAACGCATAAAAAAGTAAGTGAGGTTGGATGCCAAGTGAAATAAAATAATGTCAGAATGCCAGGACATTACAAGAAAGACAATTTATTGTGCTCTGAAATCCAGAAGGCTTTGGAACGTGTTCAAGGGACAAACAGGCCATTTTGTGCAGAATACGTAAACGTGAAAAAAATGCAATTACCGTCCGCAGGCGTTCCGGCGTAAGATGTCAATACGGGATATGGCCACCATGGAGGGCGATGCAAGATTCCACACGTCGTGTCATGCTTTGCACAACATTATCAAGCAGCTGTTGGGGTAATTTATCCCATTCCTCTGTCAGTGCACGGATGAGGGTGTCCTTGTTTATTGGAGGGCATTGGCGACCAGCAAGACTCCTCCCCAAAGCATCCCACACATTTTCAATGGGATTCAGATCTGGAGAACGTGCTGGCCATACGAGGCGTTGAATATCCTCGCTCTCAAGACACTCCTGGACAGCGACTGTTCGATGACATGTTGCGTTGTCGTCCATGAAAATGAATCTATCACCGACAGCACCACGGAACATGCGAACATGAGGTAGCAGAACATCATTAATGTATCGTTGGCCAGTCATAGTCCCAGTTGGAAGCACATAGAGGGACGTACGGCCATTGATCATGATGCCAGCCCATACCATGACACTACATGTCGGATATCGGTCCCTTTCCTGTATGTTTGCTGGACAATATGCAGTACCACTATAACGCCAGATCAGTTGACGTCGACAATCAGACGATAGACTGTATCTACTCTCATTTGAGAAGAGGACAGCAGACCAGTCGTTATCAGTCCAGTTGCGATGTTGAGGGCACCATTGCACACGGGCGGTACGGTGAAGTCTGGACAATGGGATGCACACAACAAGACGGCGGGCGTATAGTCCTCCTTCATGCAAACGTCTGGCGACAATTTTCGGGAGATCCGCTTGCCAGTAGCAACCATAAACTGATTTGCTACCTCACTAGCTGTACTGCGCTGGTGTCTTTTTGTTGATAGCACTATGTACCGCTCTTCTGCAGGTGTCGTACTGCGAACACGACCTCCCCCGTGACGTTTGCTACACTCTCCATTTGTTTGAAATGATTTCCAAAGCCTTGAAACAACACTGGGGCTGACGTCGAACTCCCTGGCAACATCTGTTATGTTTCGCCCTTCTTCAATCTTGCCAATAATACGGCCACGCGTAAAATCATCTAGGTGATGTCGGGAAGACATACTGAAAATTGCAAGTTCGTCAATTGATTCTTTCCCTTTCAACTTTCCGTTTGAACAACAACGGTCAATACGCGTCAAATCTTTTATATCTCTTATCAGCGCTATGATGTCACGAACAAGTTCGGCAATCCAAAATTTGCATACGCACAACACGTCTTACTGTATCCCGCACTTATGCTAATTTCCACATTTTCCTGCCTTCCATTTTATGGTTGCTATCGTTGATATTGTCATCTGTCCTTAGCAATTGTCCGGCAGTGTAAGAGAAGATTATAAGGAATGGGAAAGCATGCATTTCATTAGGAAAATCCATTAAAAAAAGTATGAAATTACTGTTCTGAATTGTTACCGTGAATATCTTTCAATTAACTCGCGTACAAGACAACCTTTTTCTGTTTTGTTGTCTTTTTTTCATCTAAAATTTTTGGCCTATACATAAGAATATAAGGTATATACAAAGTTTGTTTCTCGGTGTTTCAGTTTAAGCATTAATTCTACTACGAACTGGAGGAGCATTTACATACTACACACAATTTGAACCAGAAAATAGTACAAATTATACATACATAAGATGCGCAAATGACAGCGTCATCGAGCTTATACATATTCACTAACATTAATATAAGACAAAATAATAATCTGGTCTATTAGTTACCGCAGTGGCTATATCTTCACAACTATAAACGCTCCTCAACAGAGATAAAAGTTTTGTTTTACCTATCGGTGCACAACAGCATGTTGCTTTCCATAAAAAACAAATAACAAAACACAGGAACTCAGAAGCGCGTACGAAACGCTGCGATTACCATTAACAAATAGAAAATATCAATTGCAAGGTAGTAAATACTGTGCGTGGCGTCATAAATATTACATGTCAGTTACATGTAAGAACACTTGCAAAAGAATGAAAACACAGTTATGAGTAATTTTCAACTGTCCGCAGCTAAAACGATTTTAATTTTATTTATTTATTGAATGCGACAGCAGCTGCGTTGCAAGAAGTCAAATGGTTGTTAAATACAGCAGAGTTCAAGCTTACCTTCACTAATATATAAACAAGGGTAATTCAAAATGGTTCATCCAATTTTGACTGTGTTTTATGCGTTTCTAAATATACAGTGATTAAATGCACATAGGGTAAAGAAAAAAACTGTCCAAATTTTGTTTTCATACCTTATAAACGTTCTATGTCACTTCCGTTCGCCACGCGAACTACGTCGAAGCGGTTATAAAATTCCTGCCTCACGTGATCAAGTTTATCTAGCGTTGTGGGCAATGTTGGCACATACACATTACCCTCAACATATCCCATAAGAAAAAGTCGCGGGTCAGATCTGGAGATCTGGCGAGCCACCTATAGAACGTCTTGTCGTCGTGTCCACAGCGAATCCAGCGGTTAGGAAGCTGTTCATTAAAGTAACGGCGGCTTCCTAAACGCTGTTCGTTAAGGTTGCGCTCAGTTTCAATTACTGCATGTGGGTTTTCCGTGTCCCATATGCGAATGTTGTGACAGTTGACCTTGCAACTTAAATAGAATGTTGCTTCGTTACTAAACACCAGGCGTGAAGCAAATTCGTCGTCATCCATCGCCTTCTACATGACATTTTTCACAATGACAGTCTTTCGCAAAGGTGCAGATACAAGGGTTACATTGCGCCATCTAGCGGTAACATTCGTAAACTGGGTGCGTTTCTTTTCATTTTAATGTGTGGTATGCTATTATTACCTTGATTTTTACGGAGCTATGATCTAATGAAATCGGATGAATCATTTTGAATTACCCTGTATATGTATATTCTAAGAAGAGTTACCTGTGTATATATATATATATATCATCAGCATCATTGTCAACCATTATCAATCCACTGCTGGACGAAGGTCTCCCCAAGTTTCCTCCACAACGGTCTGTCTTGTGCCAGTCTCCTCCATGTCACCCCTGCATACTTTCGAATTTCATCCACCCATCTCCCATGTGGTCTTCTTCTGGGTCTTTTCCTGTCCCTTGGAATCCAATCTAAAATTTCGGCTGTCCATCGATGATCTGTCCTTCTGGCAGTATGTCCAGCCCATTGCCATTTCAGGGATTTAACTCTTATCATGATGTCTTTCACTCTTGTCATTTTTCGGATCCACGAGTTCCTCTTCTTATCTCTCCTGGTTAAACCAAGCATGCACCTCTCCATGCTGCTTTGAGTTGTCTGCAGCCTTTGTATGTCTCTTTTAGTTAAGGTCCACGTCTCTGCACCATACGTAAGCACTGGAAGGATGCATTGATCAAACACTTTTCTTTTAAGACATAATGGCATATTGCTCTTGAAAATTATGCTGTTTCTTCCAAAAGCTCTCCAGGCAAGTTTTGTACGCCGATTAATTTCTTCATCAATGTGACCCTCACTTGATATCTGCTGTCCAAGATAAACGTACGTGTCTGTTATCTCCAGCTTTTCTCCATCAATCGATAAATCTTCATTTCTTGTAAAAGCATTGAACATCACTTTTGTCTTCTGAAAGTTCATTTTTAATCCCACTTCTTTACTCTTGTCAGCAAGTTCCTGGATCATACTCTGCAGCTCTGATGGGCTAGTTGCAAAAATGACTACGTCATCAGCAAAACGAAGGTGGGTTAGATAATCTCCATTAATCTTTATCCCCTTGTTTTCCCAGCTCAGTGACTGAAAAACACTCTCCAATGTGGCATTGAAGAGCTTCGGAGATATGGTGTCACCTTGTCTCACTCCCTTTCCAATTTTTATGTGTGTTGTATTTTCAAACAGCCTAATCTTTGCACTTGCATTTTCATAGATGTTATTAATAATATTAATGTATGCATCTTCAATACCGCAGGTTTTCAGAGCCATTGTAACTGCTGATGGTTTCACCGAATCAAAGGCTTTTTCATAATCGATAAAAGCCATGCACAATGGAAGTTCATATTCCCTCGCTCTTTCAATTAGTTCTCTCAGCACATGGATATGATCTATTGTGCAGCCACTCCTGAATCCAGCTTGTTCTCTCGGTTGAGCCATGTCCAGTGTTACCTTCAAGCGGTGTGAAAGTGACATTGAGGATCTCGGAAACTACAGACCTATCAGCCTCCTATATATATATATATATATATATATATATATATATATATATATATAGGGTCACATTGATGAAGAAATTAATCGGCGTACAAAACTTGCCTGGAGAGCTTTTGGAAGAAACAGCATAATTTTCAAGAGCAATATGCCGTTATGTCTTAAAAGAAAAGTGTTTGATCAATGCATCCTTCCAGTGCTTACGTATGGTGCAGAGACGTGGACCTTAACTAAAAGAGACATACAAAGACTGCAGACAACTCAAAGAAGCATGGAGAGGTGCATGCTTGGTATAACCAGGAGAGATAAGAAGAGGAACTCGTGGATCCGAAAAATGACGAGAGTGGAAGACATCATGATCAGAGTTAAATCCCTGAAATGGCAATGGGCTGGACATACTGCCAGAAGGACAGACCATAGATGGACAGCCGAAATTTTAGATTGGATTCCAAGGGACAGGAAAAGACCCAGAAAAAGACCACATGGGAGATGGGTGGATGAAATTCGTAAATATGCGGGAGTGACATGGAGGAGACTGGCACAAGACAGACCGTTGTGGAGGAAACTTGGGGAGACCTTCGTCCAGCAGTGGATTGATAATGGTTGACAATGATGATGATGATGATATATATATATGGGATGTAAGGTCAGGTGATGCGTAACATCACAGCCTCTCCTTGACGAATGTCAACCCCGCCTTCTCGTGGTGCATCCTGTTCCCACTAAAGGGGCTCTGACGACCGCCAATAGCGGTATAACTATACCATCGGGATTAGAGGAAATTCTATTCCACACTCACCAACCCGCTTGGCCAGCGTTGGGAGTTATGGCCAAACCCCTCCAAAATGACTCCACAACTTAAATCTTGGCCCTCAGTCTCCGGCAGCTGGAATGTACCTGGCCAAGGCAGCGGCCAGTGCGACAAGAAGGCAGAGGGTGCTAAGAATCCCCGGAGGACCGGACTAGGCTGCCATCTGATGCTGACCTTGGCAACGTACAATGGACGCTCCCTATCTTCTGATTCAAGGCTTCTTGAATTGGAAAAGGAACTACAAAGGATCAAGTGGGACATCGTGGGGCTAAGTGAGGTAAGGAGAAAAGGAGAATATCTCATCGAACTGAAAAGTGGACATCTCTTCTACTATCGTGGGACAGATACTGGCAGAACTAGTGGTGTTGGATTTATAATAAACAAGAAACTGAAGGATAAAGTTGCAGAAGTTGAAAGTTCCTCTGGCAGAGCTGCACGACTCGTTATCCAACTATCGAGAAGATACCAGGCTCAGATTATTCAAACTTATTCACCCACCACAAGTCATCCTGAAGAAGAAATTGAAGAATTTTATGAGGAAATTTGTCATCTAAATAATAAAGGTAAGCAGCACTTGAAAATAATTATGGGAGATTTCAATGCAAAAATAGGGCAACGGCAACAGAATGAAACTTCAGTAGGTAAATTCGGTCACGGCAACAGAAACCAGCGTGGAAATACTCTCGTTGAGTTTGCAGAGGCATAAGGGTTTTTCATCTTGAACTCCTTCTTCAAGAAAAAGCCACACAGGAAATGGACATGGAGACATCCAAATGGGACGACAAGTGAAATTGATTTTATTATGTGTAACAAAAAATTCGTCATAGAAGACTGCAGTGTGCTAAACAAGTTCAACACAGGTAGTGACCATAGATTGGTGAGATGTAAGATGCACCTCAACACTAAACTTGAACGTGGCAAGCTCATAAGACAAACAAAATCTATGGACATAACCAACCTTAAAAAACACCATAATACCTTCAAGTTGGAACTGAAGAACAGGTTCTCTGCTTTAGAAGCCCTAACATCGGAAGAAGTGGACATCTCTGAAGTTAACAGAAAAATAACCAAAGCTCTTATGGAAACAGCAACAAAATTAGCTGGGTCTAAGAACAAGTTGCATGTAAATAAATTATCAGGAAAAACGAAAATGTTGATGCAAAAAAGAAGAGAGATGAGGACAACTAAAGAAGATGTGACTTCCAAAGTGGAAAATATAGAGCTATGCAAGACAGTACGAAAAAGTATCACTGAAGACGTAAGAAAATTCAACTGTGAACTAGTGAGGAAAGCAATTGAAAACAACCAAAGCCTAAAGATAGCAAAGGGACATCTCAGTAAGGGAAGAAAACAGATTATGGCACTGAGAAAAGAAGATGGTTCTGTAACAAGAAATAGAGGCGAAATTTTGACAAGAGTGAAAGATTTCTACTCCAAATTATATGAAAGGGATGATACATGCACTCCAGACATCATGAAAGATACCAGTACCAGAGTTCCTCCAGTCCTTCCAGCAGAAGTTGCACATGCAATCAAGAACATGAAGCGGGGAAAAGCTCCAGGAGAAGATGAAATTACTGTAGACATTATACAAGAAGCAAGTGGAGAAATCGAAACAGTACTCGCCCAAATTTTCACTCGATGCCTTAATGAAGGAAAGATTCCTGAGGATTGGAACACCGCTACAATGATCCTGCTACATAAGAAAGGTGACATTGAGGATCTCGGAAACTACAGACCTATCAGCCTCCTATCAGTAGTTTATAAAATCTTCACTAAAGTTCTTTCACACCGCTTGAAGGTAACACTGGACATGGCTCAACCGAGAGAACAAGCTGGATTCAGGAGTGGCTACAGCACAATAGATCATATCCATGTGCTGAGAGAACTAATTGAAAGAGCGAGGGAATATGAACTTCCATTGTGCATGGCTTTTATCGATTATGAAAAAGCCTTTGATTCGGTGAAACCATCAGCAGTTACAATGGCTCTGAAAACCTGCGGTATTGAAGATGCATACATTAATATTATTAATAACATCTATGAAAATGCAAGTGCAAAGATTAGGCTGTTTGAAAATACAACACACATAAAAATTGGAAAGGGAGTGAGACAAGGTGACACCATATCTCCGAAGCTCTTTAATGCCACATTGGAGGGTGTTTTTCAGTCACTGAGCTGGGAAACCAAGGGGATAAAGATTAATGGAGATTATCTAACCCACCTTCGTTTTGCTGATGACGTAGTCATTTTTGCAACTAGCCTATCAGAGCTACAGAGTATGATCCAGGAACTTGCTGACAAGAGTAAAAGAAGTGGGATTAAAAATGAACTTTCAGAAGACAAAAGTGATGTTCAATGCTTTTACAAGAAATGAAGATTTATCGATTGATGGAGAAAAGCTGAAGATAACAGATACGTACGTTTATCTTGGACAGCAAATATCAAGTGAGGGTCACATTGATAAAGAAATTAATCGGCGTACAAAACTTGCCTGGAGAGCTTTTGGAAGAAACAGCATAATTTTCAAGAGCAATATGCCATTATGTCTTAAAAGAAAAAGTGTTTGATCAATGCATCCTTCCAGTGCTTACGTATGGTGCAGAGACGTGGACCTTAACTAAAAGAGACATACAAAGGCTGCAGATAACTCAAAGAAGCATGGATAGGTGCATACTTGGTGTAACCAGGAGAGATAAGAAGAGGAACTCGTGGATCCGAAAAATGACAAGAGTGGAAGACATCATGATCAGAGTTAAATCCCTGAAATGGCAATGGGCTGGACATACTGCCAGAAGAACAGGTCATCGATGGACAGCCGAAATTTTAGATTGGATTCCAAGGGACAGGAAAAGACCCAGAAGAAGACCACATGGGAGATGGGTGGATGAAATTCGAAAGTATGCAGGGGTGACATGGAGGAGACTGGCACAAGACAGACCGTTGTGGAGGAAACTTGGGGAGACCTTCGTCCAGCAGTGGATTGATAATGGTTGATGATGATGATGATGATGATATATATATATATGAATTACCCGGTATATGTATATTCTAAGAAGAGTTACCTGAATGTATATATATATCCACCTTCGTTTTGCTGATGACATAGTCATTTTTACAACTACCCCATCAGAGCTACAGAGTATGATCCAGGAACTTGCTGACAAGAGTAAAGAAGTGGGATTAAAAATGAACTTTCAGAAGACAAAAGTGATGTACAATGCTTTTACAAGAAATGAAGATTTATCGATTGATGAAGATTTATGGAGAAAAGCTGGAGATAACAGACACGTACGTTTATCTTGGACAGCAGATATCAAGTGAGGGTCACATTGGTGAAGAAATTAATTGGCGTACAAAACTTGCCTGGAGAGCTTTTGGAAGAAACAGCATAATTTTCAAGAGCAATATGCCATTATGTCTTAAAATAAAAGTGTTTGATCAATGCATCCTTCCAGTGCTTACGTATGGTGCAGAGACGTGTACCTTAGCTAAAAGAGACATACAAAGGCTGCAGACAACTCAAAGAGCATGCAGATGTGCATGCTTGGTGTAACCAGGAGAGATAAGAGGAGGAACACGTGGATCCGAAAAATGACAAGAGTGGGAGACATCATGATCAGAGTTAAATCCCTGAAATGGCAATGGGCTGGACATACTGCCAGAAGAACAGGTCATCGATGGACAGCCGAAATTTTAGATTGGATTCCAAGGGACAGGAAAAGACCCAGAAGAAGACCACATGGAAGATGGGTGGATGAAATTCGAAAGTATGCGGGAGTGACATGGAGGAGACTGGCACAAGACAGACCGTTGTGGAGGAAACTTGGGGAGACCTTCGTCCAGCAGTGGATTTATAATGGTTGACAATGATGATGATATGAATTACCCTGTATATGTATATTCTAAGAAGAGTTAACAATGTTCATAGTTGTAATATTAGCATTATCCTGTCACATTCTCAATATACACATATCATACGAAAACGAATGGCATCGGATATCATCAGTTTGAGTACGTGGACGTAGTCGACGATACTGGAACTCGTTTTAATATAATGCAATCCATTGCCATTCATTTAATGGGTCAACCTGGTCACGAGAGGGACAAGAGACTGGCTAAAAATCCCACTAGAATCACCACCAGTACAACAATCATTAATATAGGGTTAACACCCACACAGAAGCAGAGGCATAACTACGCATTTCTGCGCATGGGGCAAGCCACAAAATATTGTGCCTCGTTTTGTCTTTCTATCTTATAAACACCCATCTATACATACACGCTGCTCGACAAAATCAATTTTCACAACCCAGTGTCATCTCAGGCACAATAAAACTGTGACTGTTTATACAAAATACTTCAAAGCGAAGATCCGAACCCCCAAATACTTCGGAGTTCGTATCTTCGGTACCATATCAAATGAACAGAATGCAGTTGGCAGTCGTGGCTCGCAGAAATGATCCAATAGTCCACATAGAACCTTCAACTATGTGAGCAACATCCGTACCTTGCACCGTACGTGCGGCCGCGCTTCATTTCTGAATGTGAGCAACTAACATCCACTGAACATTATGACAAAGAAACGCGAATTTAGGCTGCCAAAGAGGAAACTGGCAAAATGTAAGCGAATTCTGTTAAAGGGCAAAATATGGGGCGAAAATACTGAACCTGAAACAGGTGGAAAAGTTTCAATTCCGGTTTTAATCAGATTGTAAACTGTGGGTTTGGTGCACTCTCTTGTGCTGCGCCTGTAACAGCCATCCCACTTGCTCCGCCCTAGTTTCGCCTCTGCAGAGAAGGTTTGGACTCGAATAGATGGGAAAGGAACAGACGTCCTTATTTACAGGCTTTTGAGCTGATTATGAAAAACTAAGTGTCAGAGTAGGACCTAGAGGCACGTGATCAGAAAGTTGGTAGATAGAGAGAAGTCAGAATGCCAAGCTACTAATGCGCGTCACGACTAACGTCACACATAGCAGCAGTGGGGGAAGGAACAGACGTCCTTATTTTTAACAAAAAAGGGGGTGGGAGGCAATATCCCAGCTCCGATGGCTTAGCGAGCTCATCCGACGCATGGCGGATATTTTGTGGTTCAGCACATCTAACCTACTGGGATCGATCCAGAGACAAACTGACGAGCTAACCACAAGGCCAACCGTGGCCCTTAATACAATACAAAACGAGCCAGTATTGTGCAGCACACAATATACGTACTGAGTGAAGGCTGAAAAAGGACGAAATTTAAACCTCTTTATATTTACTAATGCGAGTGAAGGTAGAGCAAAACCAAGCTACTTAACAACCCCCCCCCCCCACACACACACACACAGCACCACCATCTACCCCCAACCCCGAAAAGAAAGCCACTATCAAGCACTAGATAACCTCAAAATGCACAAAACTGCCTACAGCAAAACATAATTATTGGCGGAAAATTACCGCAGTACTACAAAAGAAGGCATTTTTGTTTAACGCTATATAGGAAGTTTACACCTTTAGGTCCTTATAGTCGTCACACAGGTGATACAATTAATGTCACCTATAAGTGCACACCGTACATTTGCACAGGCGCGGTAGGCCGTGGTATTTTGGATCGGTAGGTCTAATGTGAACTAAAAACAAAAAAAAGGGGTGCGTGTGTGAGAGCGCGGGCCCCCGACATTCAGATTTAAGCTTCATCGCTTTCGAAAGATTTCTTTTATCTCATCCGTTCTTGCTAAATTGCAATTGCAGTTGAATAATCAATAATCGAATACGCTACCAATAATACAACAGCACGATATAAATAAAAGTAGTAAATTTCCCTTTTGTAAACCCATGAATGTATTATTTAAATGTTGGAAAGAAACTCTAAATTCATGTTATACGTTAATGCATTGAAATTCACTTACGATAAAATTTTGGAGCTCTTTATGTATACGATTATTGTTTTTCTAAGGATTCTGCATCTGATTTACTACTTTCTGTACCTTACATTTACACGAATTCCTGATCTGCAGTTTTGAAAAGCCTTTTTCAGAAACAGCAATAAATTATTTTTCCAGATGAAAGCCACTGAACAAACATTAATTTCTACTTCTAAATTTCTGAATGTATACATAAATTTGCGCTACTCTTGCAATTCTCTGAATTTTCAATTTTTTTTCAAGAGATTTTTTTCGTAGTTATGTCTTTTTGGTAGGTAAGACTTGAAAGAAAAAAAAATTAAAACATTTCCATTCGCCTTCTTACTAAAAGTGAAGAAACTTTTCCAATTCTGAATCCCGCTATCGCAATAAAATTCGTAAAAGTGGAATAAAATCTTCGTTAGTCCCCATCTTTGAGAACGGATCATGATATCGCTTCAGTAATGAAAATAAGCATTTTTTTTTAAACAGCATTTTACTAGGGATGTTTCATGCTACAGTCCGGGAAAATGAGAGAGCAAAATGTTATTCATTAATTATTTTCTGAATGAAAACACTACACTACAGTAATTATTAGGCATGTGCTACAAAAAAAGACTTTAAACAGGAACTTATATTGTTGACATACAGCTAATTTTAGGGTAGGAGGACCTTGGTAATTTTCCCCAAAGAGTGGACCGTAAAAAATGTCTGCTTTCGGGGCCCTGTATAGAACGCCATTCCAGCACTGCTTATACACGAACAGAGTTATACGTTTTTCACTTTTATACATAATACTGCGTTAGTCCCGATATTATGCTGTAGTTCGTATCACTATTTTAACTCGGTTATACTTAATTCATTTATACGCTTTTTGCGATCCATCATACGTTAAAATTTGAATTTCACATTATCAGAAACACAGATTTTCTTTGATTCTTTTACGCCTAATGCGGTACCTTGTGAAAAAAAAATTCTATTTCTTTTTGCTTTTTTTTAGGGGTCTACAAAAAAGTACAGTTGCCACAAGTCCATCCTCAAATCTTCCGAAAGCATTACAGATGTTTTTTTTAAAAAATAAAGAGAAATTATCATACATTAAGAATTCGTTTGAATCATGATATTTGGATCATATTCTTTTGTCCACTACTTCGATATACACTGAAGAGCAATTGAATTAGAGACAGCTGGCGTTATGCAAATGTGGCGCTGAGGGCGACCCATAAACGGAAACGACATGACGTATGCAGCGATCCGACAATATAAGGAGTGATGCGACGGGAATCAGTAAGAGTCGGACGCAGTATGGATAAGACCACGGATCTAAGCGCATTTGATCGTGGGCAAATTGTCGGGGCCCGACGAATGGGTCACACCATCTCGGAAGTCGTGCAGGCACTGGGATTTTCACGAGCCACTGTGTCACGGGTGCACCGTGAGTACATCGAATAAGGTAAAACCATCCCTGCAAGGGCCAACTGCTGTGGACAACAGCGTGTGGATGAGCGGGGTCATTGTCGGCTAGCTCGCATTGTAACAGCGGATAGACGGGCCACAGTGCAAGAAATCACTCGGCAATTTAACGCTGGTGCACAAAAACGTGCAAGCAGCCACACCATCCAGAACCATCTCCTCGCTATGGGGTACAGAAACCATCGTCCCACGAGGGTACCGCTGCTGACCGCACATCATAGGGTGCAAAGATTAGCATGGGCGCGGGAATATCGCCACTCGACCCAAGACATGTGGAAAAACGTTGCCTGGACAGATTAGTCGAGATTCACGTTGGTACATGCGAATGGCAGGATACGAGTACGGCGCAAACCACATGAAGCGATGGATCCTTCTTGCCAGCAGGGTACTCTTAAAGCTGGTGGGGGTAGCATTCTCGTTTGGGGACCGTTTACGTGGACTGAAATGGGACCCCTGGTATGTGTGACATCGTCCCTCACAGGTCAACGTTACCGGGATATCCTGGACGACCATTTGCTCCCGTTTGTGCGTCTTCAACATCCCACTGGAAACCTCATCCTACAACAAGACAATGCACCGTGCTATCGCTCCCGAATTGTATCTGAATGGTTGGATGAACACTCCACCGACGTGACCTGGCTTCCTTGGCCAGCTAGGTCACATGACCTCAATCCCATCGAGCACATCTGGGATGCCATCGAGAGAGATGTTTGAGGCTCTGACCCTCATCAAATCTTCGTGAATTGGGGGAGCTTGTTCAGGGGTCGTGGATCCGTATGGCTTCCCAACGCTTCCGGTGTCTCGTCGAGTCCATGCCGAGACGAATCGCCGCCGTCATCAGGACGAAAGGTGGTGCTACACGTTACTAGAGAGGTATCTCTAATTCAATTGCTCTTCAGTTTACTTTTCAACAAGCTGAACCGGAGGGGGGGGGGGAGGCTAAAGCAGAACTGAACCATTTTTCAACCATGCAATTTCACATTTTCTTGCTAACACTGATTCATCCATGAATCATGGGATACACATTTCAATATGGCGGGGATATTTTTATGGCTTCCTCATCATATTTTGGGAATGTTTTCTCCCGGGTATTTTTATTCGGCCACCCATAGAGAAATCCTAGAGTGCCAATAATATTGGGGCCCCAAAATAATGTCCAGCCCCTGGGCCCTCTGTCTTCTTAAATGTGTTCTGGGTATATTGTTTACTTTCGGTTTCAATGAAAAAAAAATTGATTTCGCATTTCATAACTCACACACACATACGTTATTTAAAAATTGATAAATCGCTGGGATGTAATTTATGGCTCCACTATTTCGTGGCTTAGAATAGAATTATAAATATGTCATCAACATTCTGGTTTCAAATGATGCACTCAGGATCTTAATTAAAAAAAAAAGTTGTTAGTTCATAAGTTCTACTGGTCTCAGATTAGATTTTTATAGACAGATAGTGCTATAAGAAAGAGAAGTTTGATTTTCATAGGCATTAACATTTTTGCAATGCGATAAAATATATTTGTAACTTTTTTTTTTTTCGCCATCAATCCGACTTTGAATAAATCACACTGAGAAAAACGTTTTGTTAATTCAAAAAAAAGTTTTGTCGATATACAGTCAACAAAATTTTTTTGTTGAATTTGCAAAATTATTTTGTTGCAAAATATTGTTGATTTAGCAAAATTTATTGTTATCACGACAAAGTTGGTGGCGGTGTTGTTATCTATTTTAGTTTTGGAGTGGTTAATGTAACCTGAATTTGGATTTCAGTCTGTCTTATTAATTTTGATTCTATTTTATTGTTTTATAAAAAAAAAAAAAGGAAAGAAAGAATAGAAATAGGGAAAGAGGGTATAGAACAAAGGTGGAAAAATTATGTGAAGGGAAAAATAGGGGAGGGAAAGTGGAATGGGAGAGAAAAGGGGAAAGCTCTTATGAATAGTATTCCATAGGGGCATTTTATTATTCATAATACATGATTCATAAGATTATTATATTTTGGCAAATTTGCTGTTTATCTCTTGCCTAATAGGTATTTATTAGTCATCAGTTTTTGTCTTCTGTATTTTTCGGCTTATCATATGAGTTCAATGTCATGTACTACCCAATTGTGATTCGATTGTAAATTTTCTTTCTTCTACAAGGCTAGACAGTGATTGATTTGTTTATCTTCTGTTTATTATATTTCTATGTTTGGTGATTTATCATTTTGTAATTACATGTTAAATTTTTGTCTGGCATAGTGAATTGGACACCTGTTTACTAAAAAGTAGTTTGCATTTTATGAGACGATACCTTGTTTCCTTAAATTTCATAATCTTACTCGCTATATTTTTAATAATGATGAGATGGTGAGTAGTAGGATGTGGTTATATACTGGGATGTATAATTTTAGCAAGGTGTGGCATTTGGTATTTTGTCTTTTGTTTTTTGAATTAGGTTAATTCAAATAAGTTTTTTAATTTTTTATATAGTATATTATAAATTGTACTTGGAGGTTCTGTTTATTAATGTTTGGTCTTCATATGTGGCCTGTGATTGTTAGTAATAATGAGTGACATATATACACTACAGCAAGTTTCTAATCTGTTGTCTGGCGACTTTAATGATGTGTTGAAATTAATTCATATAAATGCCAGATCTCTTATGTCTAAGGTTACTCTTGTTGAGGCATTGATTCAGGCGACCGGATCAGGGATTGACATACTCTGTTTAACTGAGACATGGTTTCCGACTCAAAATTATAGTATTGATATACCTGGTTATAAAATATTTTTCCATAATAGAATTAAAACAAAGGGAGGTGGAGTGGCAATTTATGTAAATACTATTCACCAAAATTATTCTTTGATAACAGATTTAACTGTTATTGACAATTATATAGAAATTTTGACAATTGAAAATGAATATTGTATAATAATGGTTTGTTATCGCCCTCCGAGTTCTAACTTATCCTTATTTATTTATAAACTATTTGAAAATTTTAATTATATCAACTTGACAGGTAAAAGGGGTTTCTTGTTGGGAGACCTCAATATTGATATTTCCCAAAATAACTTACAAAACTCAACAATTTATTCAATTGCTAAATACCGTCGGGTTTAGCAATACAATTACATCTCCAACGAGATTAACACCAGTAACTGAATCTACCATTGACATATCTCTTACAAATGCTCCTTTAGAGTTTACTCTTTCAGGAGTTATAATTTATGATATTAGTGAGCATCTACCAATTTTTACATTTTACAAACATACACATGCTGTAAATAAAAAAATAATTCATATAGCAACTCAATTAATTAACAATAATACGTTAGATAAATTCTATAATCTATTACAACATATAAAATGGAAAAATGTTTTGCAGTTGACTGATCCAAACTTTTATATGGCAGCTTTGCAACAGTGCTAAATGAATTATACATCCACGCCTTTCCAATTTTACTTAACAAGAAGAAAGCAAAAAAGCAACGTAAACCATGGCTCACTAGACCTCTATTAAACCGAATTAATAAAAAAATCGATTATACTCGAAACTTATAAAAAGTAAACTACATACTGATTTTCAAATATTTAAAACATATAGAAATAAATTAAATTCTGATATTAGGAAATTTAAAAGAGAATATTATACTAATATCTTTTCTTAAAACGATTCTAAATTAACTTGGAAACATTTAAACCGATTACTGGGTAAATCTTCAGGTTCAATTACACCCAAATAATTAAATCCAAACAAGATATAGTCAATGAAATCAATAATCACTTTATATTAACTCCGCAAGTTCTTAAACAACAAGTTTTACTTACAAATTCTCAATATCATCAGTACTTTCAGAATTCACACCAATCAAACACGTTTCACTTGCTTAAAATTACACGATCTGAACTTTTACACTTGTTGTTGCAAATTAATGTCAATAGTGGACCCGGATATGATGAAATTTCACCATTGGTTATCAAACATGTGGCTCATATTATTGTGGAGCCACTTTTGTTGATTTATAATTCTATATTTACTACAGGCATATTTCCAGATGCTTTAAAAATAACTAAAATTACTCCCAAATACAAGAAAGGTTCGGTAAACGAAGCAAATATTATCAACCAATTGCAAATTTGACTATTTTTGCTAAATTGCAAGAAAAATTAATTTACGTTAGATTACTTTCCTTTTTGCAAAAATACAACATATTTAAGAAAAATCAATTTGGCGTTTTGCCAAATAAATCAACACAGCTTGCAATTTCATTTACACATAATTTAATCCAACAAAATGCTATAAAAATTCAATCAACAATTACAATTTTCTTAGATTTATCTAAGGCTTTTGATACGCTAAACCATGATATCCAAATTATTTTTTTTTTTTTTGGAATTAGGGGTTCTACATATAATTTATTCAAAAGTTATTTATCAGCTAAGAAGCAATATACTGTGATTGATATGACACAGTCCACAATGGGAGGTGTAATTTCTGGAGTGCCACAAGGTTTGGTCCTTGGTCCTATATTATTTAATTTGTATATTAATGATCTCTTTACAGTGGTAAAAGATAATGATTTAATTTTATTTGCTGATGATGCAACAATCTTATTCAAGGGTAATAATACTTTAGATCTTACATCCAGAATAAATGCACAACTTGTGTTGGTGACAAATTGGTTAAATAGCAATGAATTGATTATTAATGTAAACAAGACCAAGGCTATGATCTTTTCGAAACTACAAATACTACAATCTATGAGCGACGTGGTGGTCTTGAATGGAGTTAAAGTTGATTTTGTAAATAGTCATTCTCACTTGGGAGTGGGATGTAAGGTCAGGTGATGCGTAACATCACAGCCTCTCCTTGACAAATGTCAACCCCGCCTTCTCGTGGTACATCCTGCTCCCACTAAAGGGGCTCTGACGACCGCCAATAGCGGTATAACTATATCATCGGGATTAGAGGAAATGCTATCCCACACTCACCAACCCGCTTGGCCAGCGTGGTGAGTTATGGCCAACCCCCCCCCCCCCCCCCCAAATGACTCCCCAACTTAAATCTTGGCCCTCAGTCTCCGGCAGTTGGAAGTTGGAATGTACCTGGCCAAGGCAGCGGCCAGTGCGACATGAAGGCAGAGGGTGCTAAGAATCCCCGGAGGACCGGACTAGGCTGCCATCTGATGCTGACCTTGGCTACGTACAACGGACGCTCCCTATCTTCTGATTCAAGACTTCTTGAATTGGAAGAGGAACTACAAAGGATCAAGTGGGACATCGTCGGGCTAAGTGAGGTAAGGAGAAAAGGAGAAGATCTCATTGAACTGAAAAGTGGACATCTCTTCTACTATCGTGGGACAGATACTGGCAGAACTAGTGGTGTTGGATTTATAATAAACAAGAAACTGAATGATAAAGTTGTAGAAGTTGAAAGTTCCTCTGACAGAGCTGCACGACTCGTTATCCAACTCTCGAGAAGATACCAGGCTCAGATTATTCAAACTTATGCACCCACTACAAGTCATGCTGAAGAAGAAATTGAAGAATTTTATGAGGAAATTCGTGATCTAAATAATAAAGGTAAGCAGAACTTGAAGATAATTATGGGAGATTTCAATGCAAAAATAGGGCAACGGCAACAGAATGAAACTTCAGTAGGTAAATTCGGTCACGGCAACAGAAACCAGCGTGGAAATACTCTCGTAGAGTTTGCAGAGGCAGAAGGGTTTTTCATCTTGAACTCCTTTTTCAAGAAAAAGCCACACAGGAAATGGATATGGAGACATCCAAATGGGACGACAAGTGAAATTGATTTTATTATGTGTAACAAAAAATTCGTCATAGAAGACTGCAGTGTGCTAAACAAGTTCAACACAGGCAGTGACCATAGATTGGTGAGATGTAAGATGCACCTCAACACTAAACTCGAACGCAGCAAGCTCATAACACAAACAAAATGTATTGACATAACCAACCTTAAAAAACACCATAATACCTTCAAATTGGAACTGAAGAACAGATTCTCTGCTTTAGAAGGCCTAACATCGGAAGAAGTGGATATTTCTGAAGTTAACAGAAAAGTAACCAAAGCTCTTATGGAAACAGCAACAAAATTAGCTGGGTCTAAGAACAAGTTGCATGTGAACAAATTATCAGGAAAAACCAAAATGTTATGCAAAAAAGAAGAGAGATGAGGACAACTAAAGAAGATGTGACTTCCAAAGTGGAATATATAGAGCTATGCAAGACAGTACGAAAAATTATCACTGAAGACGTAAGGAAATTCAACTGTGAACTAGTAAGGAAAGCAATTGAAAACAACCAAAGCCTAAAGATAGCAAAGGGACATCTCTGTAAGGGGAAAAAACAGATTATGGCACTGAGAAAAGAAGATGGTTCTGTAACAAGAAATAGAGGCGAAATTTTGACAAGAGTGAAAGATTTCTACTCCAAATTATATGAAAGGGATGATACATGTACTCCAGACATCATGAAAGGTACCAGTACCAGAGTTCTTCCAGTCCTTCCAGCAGAAGTTGCACATGAAAGCAAGAACATGAAGCTGGGAAAAGCTCCAGGAGAAGATGGAATTACTGTAGACATCATACAAGCAGCAAGTGGAGAAATCGAAACAGTACTCGCCCAAATTTTCACTCGATGCCTTAATGAAGGGAAAATTCCTGAGGATTGGAACAAACGCTACAATGATCTTGCTACATAAAAAAGGTGACATTGAGGATCTCAGGAACTACAGACCTATCAGCCTCCTATCAGTGGTTTATAAAATCTTCACTAAAGTTCTTTCACACCGCTTGAAGGTGACACTGGACATGGCTCAACCGAGAGAACAAGCTGGATTCAGGAGTGGCTACAGCACAATAGATCATATCCACGTACTGAGAGAACTAATTGAAAGAGCGAGGGAATATGAGCTTCCATTGTGCATGGCTTTTATCGATTATGAAAAAGCCTTTGATTCGGTGAAACCATCAGCAGTTGCAATGGCTCTGAAATCCTGCGGTATTGAAGATGCATACATTAATATTATTAATAACATCTATGAAAATGCAAGTGCAAAGATTCGGCTGTTTGAAAATACAACACACATAAAAATTGGAAAAGGAGTGAGACAAGGTGACACCATATCTCCGAAGCTCTTTAATGCCACATTGGAAAATGTCTTTCAATCACTGAACTGGGAAAACAAAGGGATAAAGATTAATGGAGATTATCTAACCCACCTTCGTTTTGCTGATGACAGTGTCATTTTTGCAACTACCCCATCAGAGCTACAGAGTATGATCCAGGAACTTGCTGACAAGAGTAAAGAAGTGGGATTAAAAATGAACTTTCAGAAGACAAAAGTGATGTACAATGCTTTTACAAGAAATGAAGATTTATCGATTGATGGAGAAAAGCTGGAGATAACAGACACGTACGTTTATCTTGGACAGCAGATATCAAGTGAGGGTCACATTGGTGAAGAAATTAATCGGCGTACAAAACTTGCCTGGAGAGCTTTTGGAAGAAACAGCATAATTTTCAAGAGCAATATGCCATTATGTCTTCAAAGAAAAGTGTTTGATCAATGCATCCTTCCAGTGCTTACGTATGGTGCAGAGACGTGGACCTTAGCTACAAGAGACATACAAAGGCTGCAGACAACTCAAAGAAGCATGGACAGGTGCATGCTTGGTGTAACCAGGAGAGATAAGAAGAGGAACACGTGGATCCGAAAAATGACAAGAGTGGAAGACATCATGATCAGAGTTAAATCCCTGAAATGGCAATGGGCTGGACATACTGCCAGAAGAACAGACCATCGATGGACAGCCGAAATTTTAGATTGGATTCCAAGGGACAGGAAAAGACCCAGAAGAAGACCACCTGGAAGATGGGTGGATGAAATTCGAAAGTATGCGGGAGTGACATGGAGGAGACTGGCACAAGGCAGACCGTTGTGGAGGAAACTTGGGGAGACCTTCGTCCAGCAGTGGATTGATAATGGTTGACAATGATGATGATGATGACTTGGGAGTATTGATTCGAAATGATCTGAAATGGAATATGCATATTGACAACCTGACTAATATAATATCTAGAAACATTGGGGTAGTTAGTAAGATTATGATAAATTTGTCCCGTAAAATAATGATACTTTTATACTACACACTAATACAAACACATATAAATTACTGTATACTGACATGGGGGCAAACAACACAATATAACTTAAAAAAAAATACAGGTATTACAGAATAGATATATAAGATTAATAGACCTAAAAACTCGTAATTATTCTATACCTCATTTCACCTTCAGGTCAGAAGTAAATCCCAATAAATATAATATACTTACAATAAAACAATTATTTGACTATAATCTCGGTAAAATAATGTTCAGAAGAATTAAAAATGATTTATACCATGACTTAATATCATTAAATATTCGTACTCATACTTAAGAAACCAGGAATTGATCAACACTCATACCTAATTTCCCTCGGACAGAAACAATTAAAATGAATATTAATTATTCGGGTCCAAAACTTTGGAACTCCTTACCTTATGACATAAAATCTATTAACAATTTTGACCTATTTAAAAAATTCAAGCATCATTTTATTAACAAGTCTCTCAATTAGTGCTGAGTTGACCTGATCTGGTCGCTGGATTGATTTCACGGCTTATGAATAGACCTTGCATCTGTATACACTTATGTATTTATTAAATCTTTCAGTTATATTCAATGTGCCTTTGACTTGTCTTTTGTATTGTTATTTGTTGTTCGTGTCCTTTTTTTTTTTTTTTTTTTAGTACTAGGGGTGGGAGGGCTATGTCACGCCTTACGGCCTTTTCCCTCCTCCTCCTGGTTGCTACAGTTTTTGTAATTGATTATATTGTTTGTATTTTGAATTGTAATATGTGGCAACTGAAAAATGAATAAATGAAATGAAATGAAAACGTTTTGTTCATTTAACAAAATGATTAGGTCGATTTTTGGGAATTTGTTTGATCCAACAAAACACATTGTTATCGTGTCACAATAAGTTTTGTTGCTATAACAATATGTTTTGTTGCAGCAACAAAACATTTTGTCAGGATAACAATATGTTTTGTTGGATTAAACAAATTCCCCAAAATAGACCTAATCATTTTGTTAAATGAACAAAACACGTTTTGTCGTGATAACAATATTTTTTTTTAAATCAACAATAATTTTCAACAAAATAATTTTGCAAATTCAACAAAAAATTTTGACTGTATATCAACAAAAAAATTTGTTGATTGAACAAAAATTTTGTTGAATTAACAAAACGCTTTTCTCAGTGCATTATTAAGAAACATTTTATATTCCTTTAAAGGGTAAATTTTACAATAGTATTTAACATTTCGAAATTTCGTTTATATGTTTCTTACAGTGTAACCGAGGTTTCACTGTACCACAATACACGGAACAGAAAAACACAAAATTCAGACAAGTAGGCTACCAAACCGGATCTATTGTTCACCACCTTCACTTATCCTCCAACCAATAACCATAAAAATAAATAGTCTACAGAACAAACAACATGTTTCACATCGCTTCGTCTATTTTCTTTGACACAGGAAAAATAACTTGGCACCCTGAGAATTTCAGTCTAAAGAGTTTTATGTCCACATTTTCTCACCGAGTCCACGTGAGATGGCTCGTTAGAATTCCTGGCAGCTCATGTGATGTGTACTTGCGTGTTTTTCTTTTGTTTTCACACCATGGTTAAGAGCCGTGAAATCAGAGTTTTTTCTGGTAAGGGACCCAACCGCCCTTGAAAAAAGCATTTATATATTTTCCAAGTTTTTTATACTGGCTGATCGCTCGAAAAAAAAAAAAAAAGATCTAAATGCCGAAGTACCAATTTTCGCAGTAAACTGCCTCTGAACCTCAGAGAGTTTGGGTACTTTTTGGATAGCATTAAATGCTAAAAAAAAAAAAAAAAAAGCATCATTACTTCGGCGTTATAATATTCTCAAGAAACTGGAAACCCAAACTGCAATAGTAAAGTCGCAAAGACTGTGAAATAACTTCATCAAACGCGAATGAGCCTCCAGAAATTCCAATTCACTCCTTTCACGGGTAAAAACGGAAATGCAGGTTAAGCATCCTTTATGATAAGATCGTAAGATTTAAAAATAAATTTAAACGGAAAATCATTCTCTAAAACGGATGAGTCAACGGGCGATACAAACGGGTCCGTTTCTAACCGATTTGAGACAGTCATTATCTGAGAAAATCGTTCACGAGAAGTCACCTAACGAAATAAAAAAGATCCGACTGAGAACCGATTCGTGAGAGCCATTCCCTAAACGGGATGAATCAACGAACGACTCAAACGAGTCGGATTCTGAACTGATTCGCGACAGTCATTCCCTACGGAAATCGTGTATCGGAAAAGTCACCGGACGACATAAAAGGATGAGACTGAGAACCGACTTCGCGAGAGTCATTTCCTGCGAAAATCGTTCGCCGGAAGTATCGAGAAACGGTACGAATGAATCAGTGCGAATGAATTATTTTAGTAAGTCGAATCGAAGGAATCGATTCTTTCAAAAGAATCGGTTTGCCCATCGTTACGGCAGAACAGAGCGTCAGAGCCTCGCCTATGGTATGTGAGGTCACGTGACGTAACCGACGGAGTGCGCAAAGACCAGCGCAACGCCCAGGAGCCTTCTGGAATTTTCCATTTGTGACGTCATGTCGGAGCTAAAAAAAAAAGTTTCGTATTTCGGAGGTTTTGGGTTTCGGGATTTTCAGATAAGGGAACCTCAACCTGTAATAATAACATTTTTGGCCATAAACAGATAAACATCTAGAACGCAACAGACCAGATATTACTGTAAATGTCCGACGCGAAGGAGCAGTGGAGACAGGCCCCCATCACCACAGCCGAATGGAACCACCCACAGGAGTTGCAGGTATTGCGTCACCTAGTTACTATAGCACGTGTGTGAAGAACAAGGTTCAGGCGTGGTTTGCTTAGACGTAACGTAGCTTGCAAAAAAAAAAAAAAAAAAAAACATGCAGACGCCGGATTTGAGTGATCTTCCTGTATGAATTTAAACTGGGCTAATCTGCAGGAATTGCCGCTCCAAACGTTAACAAAGCGTTTGGGGAGAATACAGCCAACGAACGAACCATTCGGCGATGGTTTGTGAAGTTTTGAAGCGGAGATGAGGACCTGCAAAACGAAGCACGTGATCACCGACCTGTTGCTGTTTCTGACGATGTTCTGTTACGTGTGGTTGAAGAGGGGCCCCCGAAAAACGTGTCGTGAGACAGCGGCAGAGGTAGGTGTCCACCACATGGCAGGTGTTTGGCGTCTGGTTGCGCTGGGTAAGGTCAAAAAGCTGGACATGTGGCTGCCGCATGAGTTGACAACTGCCAAAAAGACTATAGACGTTTGGAAGTCCGCACGTCGCTGCTTGCCAGGAATAAACAGGAACCTCTACTGCATCGAATCGTCACCTGCGACGAGAAGTGGGTCCTTTATGATAATCGAAACTATCTGCACAATAGTTAAGTAAGGCACGGCATGACGGCATCCTAAGCCACCCCTACACACCAAGAAGATGATGCTCCTTGTCTGGTGGTCCACAGCCGGGATAATTCATCGGAGTTTCTTGGCAAGAGGCCGAACCATCACTGCAGAGCGTCATTGTGCTGAATTACACCAGATGTACCGGAAATTGCTGCAGAAACAACAGGCTCTGGTCAACAGACATGGTGTTCTTCTGCTCCAGAACAACGCCCGCCTTCATGTCGCACAACGAACGATGCTGATACTAAGCGCCTTGGGCTATGAAGCACTGCTTCATCCTGCCTATAACTCGGACATGTCTCCGACAGACTATCGTCTGTTTCGTCGCTTGGGTCACTTCCTGTCCGGGAAAAAGTTCTCGACAGACAACGAGGTTCAACGTTCCGTTGACGACTTCGGGTCCCAGCCACAAGACTTTTTTTCATTCCGGGATCACGGCCTTGCCGGACAGATGACAACTATGTGTCAATGCCGAGGGGGGTTGTTTTGCCTAGGTAAGTTGTCCTACTTTTCCGTTCTCACCGTCCACGTGTGCTGGTCCTTTGCCGGACATTTCATTCGCACCAATCCAATATTTTATTTTTGTTAATTTACTACGCTGACGTGTAATTAATCTATATTCAAAGAGTAAAAACAAAAATTCTTCATCCTAGCATGACTAAATTCAATTTTCATTTACATAAAATAATTCTGGGTTGTAAAATTATGAGGTTTTGTGTGAAAACGAAGAAAAGCTCGAAATTATTATTTAAAATTATTTTCGTAAACCAACTGTAACATAGTTCGTTTGCAAATCTTTCGTAAACTAGCTTTGCAGACGGATTTTTCTTGTACCAAAAAACAAAGTTGTCTATATGCAAATGCTGAAGTACGAAGACATGAAAATTTTCGTACGAAGACTGCAAAATTTCTAAAAATATCTGCTAATTCTCTATTATCAGTAAATATTTCTTGTGGTCTATTAGCTACGTTGAAGTTGTCACTTATTAAAAGACGAACCTTGTTTCAGTCTTTAGTGAAGACAATCTCCACCCTATATTTCATTATTATTTTCTTTTGAATTCCTGTTTCTTTCCCCAAAAGATAAACTGCTTTTCGCTATTCTAACCCCTGGTTTCATAAACCGGGAAAATTAAAAATTCGGAATATTTATAACATTCACTTTTAAAGAGGGGTTAGCTTGCCTTCTAACCCGCCCCCATTCTATCTTGCTATATCTTTGTGGCAGAACTCTGCATAATGAAAATAAAAATAAAAAAAGTATTCTTCGATTAGCTGGACACATTCCGTTCGATGAAATAGAAATACTGAGCCTAAAATATTTCTCTCCGGCTCAATTACGTCACTAGTCGGTCGCCGTGGAGTCTAGCACTTACAACACGCTACTTTCCAACGACGCCGCCGAGCCGAAGAGAGGTTATGTTTAGTACATTTTACTGCCCAAGAACTTATTAGGGATATAAGAGATAAGCTGTGTCCTGAGAATGAACTTCGGTCAACTGATCTGGGTTTAGCACAGTTACGACACAGATGTGTTTATTTACGATCTGACACGTGAAAACTGCGAAAATGAAACCGTGTACATCATCCTTAAACAATTTAGGTGCGCTGTTTTTGGCATTCGCCGAACTTTGTGTTGTATTAATACCAGCGCATTTTCACATCCAGGAAATTAACAGTATCGGCTTTCAGCAATTTGTAAACGTAAAAAAAAAGAATCACGATTATAGTGATGGAACTTCAGTATCCCTTGTCGAAAGACGCACTTGTCGAAATGTGAAGAAGAAAAAAAAAAAAAAAAAAGGCTTACAAGGGTTGCCCCAAAACAACTGAGAATGATTTTGTAAAAAAAATATGCGTATCTTAATTATCAAGGAAGTGGTCATCTCTTTTTTAAATACTGTTCATTGCGTCGAACATAGGTGTCCCAACGGTTCACCCACGTCTTGAAAGTCTTCTGGAATTGTGAAATGCTGTTGAAGCATCCTTCCGCAACTATAACGAATTGTGGGTTAGTCTCAAACTGTCGTCCCCCATAATGTCTTTTTTTTTTTTTTATGTGAAACAACCGGAAGTCACGTGGGGACAAGTCTGGACTGTATGCAGGTTGGGACATCAATTTAATATTCATTTTCTCCAAATAAGGAACAACATAACTGGCCAGCAGAGATGAAAACGGGTCACCGGGTTGACGATTTCTTGCTGGTCAAATGGGTCGGGTCAAGGTGTTCCGGACCCGATTTCCACCCGGTTTTATTTCAGTTTTATTTTTGAAAAGAAAGATATTTCAGAGGTCTTTGAAATAATACTTCAGAGCTGCAGAGTATGATCCAGAAACTAGCTGAGAAGGATGAAGAAATGGGAATAAAAATGAACTTTCAGAAGACAAAACTGATGTACAGTGTGCTTTTACAAAGAATGAAAATTTATCAATTGATGGGAGAAAAGCTGCAGATAACCGATTCCTACATTTACCTTGGGCAGCAGATATCAAGCGAGGATATCACATTGATGAAGAAATTAATCGGCGTAAAAAACTTGGAGTGCTTTTAGAAAAAATAGTACAGTTTTTAAGAGCAATATGCCATTATGTCTTAAAAGAAAAGTTTAATCATTGCATCCTTCCAGTGCTTGCGTACGCAGCAGAGACGTGGAGACCTAAACTAAAAAAGACGTACAAAGACTGCAGACAACTGAAAGAGATACCTGCTTGGTGTAGCCAAGAAAGAAAAAAGAGGAACTCGTGGATAAGAAAAATGACAGGAATGGAAGATATCAGGATCAGAGTGAAATCCCTGAAATGGCAATGGGCTGGACATGTTCACACGAGAACGGACCAACGATAAACAACCGAAATTTTAGACTGGATTCCTGTTGCCGTGGAACTACTTCGTATTTCGGGCCACATTGTTTTGCGGTTTAATTAATTACAAAGGTAATTTACTTTTAATGTTTTTCCATTTAATTAAAAAAATTCCTTTGCTTCCTTTCTGCCTCATAACCCCCTTTTCCCCATTGGAACATAAAGCAAAGGTGGTCAAGGCGGTTTATGGCGGTTCCCTTTGACACCCGTCGAAATGACCAAGGAATTTCTCTTCTTTTCAGTCTTGTGAGAAGAAGCACGGCATCCACGAAATTTACGAAAGCTGATAGGACGAAACAGTCTGGTGGTAGGATAAAATTACACTCCATTGCTGGTAGGACAAAACAGCCCTGTATTTCAGAAACGCACATGCGAAGTCCAAACCGCGGTCAGATGAATAGGCAAGTTTCCGTTTTACGACCATTTCCTCTAGAGGTAGGCACCAGCAAAAGTCGTAAAATACACTGCGGTGTCACAAGAAAGTCGTAACTCTGTCAGAGGGAAGCCCCGGCAAATCTTTCGCTATTCACCAGGCCCCAGAAAATATGTCCCATTTAAAGTGCGAAAACCTCACCTGCCCAATATTCCAGCTGTCGCTAAAGGGTAGCTGAGTGGCTCAGAGGGCCAACCAATAACCACTAAGGTCAAGCACTGGTCAACTCAGCTGACCAATCCAGGCCCCAGGAGGAAAACTCCTAGAGGGCTGAGGGCAGGCCCCCTACCACATGGGAAATTAAAGGTACGCAATTATATACACAGAAAAAGCGTAAGCAGATATACTTATACGGAGGCTGATACTAAGACGAATACTGATGCTGAGACGGAGGCTCATATGGAGATATAGAAGTATATGATGTAACTTTTTAACGTAGTCAGGGGTAGGCACAGATAGAGAAGGAAAGTCTGACGTGAGAGTACGCGGTCCCAGCCAAGTGTAGATAGACAGAGCCACCGAAATAACCCACCCGGTCACCTGACAGATCGAGACGAGCAACAGCCAAACAGCGTAAGGTAAGATTATGTTTACTTCCCCAATTCCAGTTCCAATGGTATCTGTATATATACAAATGCATGGTCGCTATGCCTCCTCGTAGATAGATTCAGGGATTTATTTTAAATTTAAGCTCAGGGGTGTAACAGGCTTACGCAGCCGTGGAATAGTCAACATGGCTAATTTTATTCTTTTAATTTAACGTAACTTTTATTTGGCCTCCACCTGAAGACTGTAATTGCTTAATTAAACATACTTTTCTTACAATAAACATGTTAATTACTTAACCTGGTGTAGCAAACTTTACCAGGCTGTGTATATTTCTCTAATTCATAATTTGCGGCATATGGGTTTTTAACGAATACCTCGTAACGAACCTATATGAAACACAACGCGACGTCCGTCAATTTTGAGATTGGGTCCCTTAAATTTATGGGGACGCAACCTCACTGTTTATCCAGTTAGACGATGATTAAGTATTCCGCGACCACCGCATTTTTTTTTGGGGGGGGGGTGTTAATATTCCAACACACAGAAAAAGGCCCAGGAGAACACCCGTGGGACATAGTTCGATGGAGGAGAATGACCCAAGGCAGTCCGTTGTTGAAGAAACTTGGGGAGACTTTCATCCAGCAGTGTATGGATAATGGATGATGATGATGTTATATAATCGAATTCATAGTTCAAAGCAGGTTTGTCCGGGTCGAGTCCAATTATGTAACGGTCGGGTCCGGGTCGAGTCCAATTATGTAACGGTCGGGTCCGGGGCCAAAGTTTTTGACCCGTTTCCAACTCTGGCCATGTGCGGCCTTGCATTAAGCCGCACATGAAAAGAAATGAGGAAACCAAGTTGAATAAACTCGTTTCATGTCCAAATGCTCGGTTAAAATTCTGTGAATTGGTGATTTTTAAATGTGAACCACATCTTCGATATCTCTAATTGAAAGGGGTCTGCTTTCCATATAATAACTCCTATTGTATTGATGTTTACCTCTGTAACAGTCATTGAACGTCTTCCTCCACGCGCGATTAAAGCCGCCTACTCATAGCCATCCATAAATTTTTTTATGCCACCTGTAAATTCTTGATTTCCCTACACATCCATCTTTATAAGCCTCTTGCATAAGACAGAAAGTCTCTCAGACAGACTTCTTAAGTCGACTGCAAAATTTAATGGCGCATCTTTGTTCCCCTTTCATTTTTTTTTTCGAAAAATCACAGAGCGAAAACACTTGCTAGGGGTTCACGAAGCAACACTTATTAAACTGCTCATTACTGACGATGCACGCATGATAAACAGGCGTGGCCGGTTGCTATGGTTATTACAACGAACTGTTCTTTCGAGATTCGTGCCAAGGTCGAACGCAGTACTGCATATTTTTTTATAAAAACATTCTCAGTTGTTTTGAAGACAAGCTATGTACAACAAACTCTGCTCACCGTAACATTAAATTAAAATTTTGCAAATGTTTCTCCATGGGAAAAAAATTGCTATAATTTTCTTTAGACGAACTTTTTTGTCACGCTAACCCGCACACATGTTTAATGCTGTTGCTTTCTATTTTGACGCAGTGTCTCCATTTCTTCAGTCGGACTGCAAAAAGCCGTTTCTGTTTGTATCGAATAGAGTTACACGTAGCGAAAATCTTCCATGAATTTTCCTTTTCCTGCTAATACAAAAGTAGGAAATTCTTTTTGCATGAAGACTGACGAAAGCATGTCTAAACCTCTGAACATGCATAGTTCTCATCGATTTGAAAATTTTAATTTTATTAGTCGTGTTTCTTGGTATAATGACACCCACCAGCACATAAAGAAATAAGGATCCGCCTATCGCTAATTTCGAGTGCAATCTTGGGCTAATTAATTTCAGCAGAAGTTAACATTAATAACTATACTTAATATAGCCTCATAGTTAAAATAATTTCCCTTTTTCGTTAGTGATTCAGGGGAGATCTTGAGACGGTCCCTTTTCCTAGTTTTCTGCCACCCAATATCAGACAAAAGGCAGAGCCGCTACCTCTACGCTTCCGAAACCCTTTTGTCGGTCATCTTCCTAAATCTGCTGTTCACAAGGAGTTCAGTTTATATTATTTTATGAGAGAATGGTTAAAGATCTTATCGCTTTATAACGCCGTTTTTCTTGAAAGGAAAGTATTCAAGCACGTGGCTTTTCTTACAACTTAAGCATTTAATGAGGGAATTCTCACGATGGGTCAAAGTAGCGTTAATGGGCATTCAGCTAATGAGTAGAGACCTGAAAAACGAAATGCATGCAATAAAAGGAAATGTACGCAATGAAAGTAAATTGCTACTGAAGGGATGTGCGGGAGCGAGGCTGACTTCTTGCACTCCTCCCCGGAGGCGTCGGCAGCTGGGCTGTTGTAATATGCTGTTGATGGTTCACTTGTGTCAATTGCGCCCCCCCCCGACTGGTGCCACGGTTTACTTCAAAGATCAGCTCTCTCTCTCTCTCTCTCTCTCTCTCTCTCTCTCTCTCTCTCTCTCTCTCTCTCTCTCCCCTGTCACTAATTCTTCTCGTTTCTCTTCCCTATTGAGCTATTGAGCTCACTTACTCAAATCTTCTTGCTTCCAATTTCTAAGGGCAGTTTTAAGGTGGTCTCAGACACACGTTTGAATGTCACGCCAGCAAACGGGGGAGTTTTGTGTCTGAGACGGTGTGTATGTAGCGTGCAGTGAAGAGAATTTCAGGCAGGCGTTGAAGAGCTTCACTTCATGCTACAAAACTTCCTCGTTTGCAGGCGTGACACTTAAACGTGTCATTCAAACGTGTCATTCAAACGTGTATGTCTGTGGCCGCTTTTAGAACTGGGGTCAGACACTCCCTTCCTAAAACTACTTCAAGCAAGTGCAACTTCACTGACACGCTCTCACAGCTCTATGACGGTTTCCGACATGTTCGTTCATGCGCTTGACTACGTCGTGCCAGTTACCACACCTTTCACAACGTTTCCTTTTATGCGGTACGACAGCATTCGCTGAATTTTACTTACTCCCTTTGTACGTGCGGTTCTATAGCCTGCATTAACTTCCAGCATTGCGTACGATAAAATTTTGAGCTGATTTTTCTAATTTATATTCCACTTCTGTATGTCAATCTAGTTCTTAAAAGCAAGATCGATATTACAACGAAATTTTTGAGGGAGTACAAATAGATGTTTCGCATGCTCAGCCATCTGCTACAATGACAGTTGCAGAACAAAGCACGACGTCAAGCATCATTTCATAAAACACGACGATTTGTGCAATCTTGCTGAAGGACTACGGCCACTTCTAAATTCCTATGGCGATAGCTTTTATATGTGATGCAAGGAACTAAACAAATGATGTGAACGCCAAGCCAAATTATACGGTTTTTGCGTGACTCAGTTCTTTTCACAGGATCCGAGTGGCATAAATAATACAAAAACCAGAACATGTTATCAATTTATTGATGCCACAACAAAAGAGTTGTTGAAGCGTTACTGTGGAGATGTGTAGTTCTTGCAAAATCCTGCTCCATCACAGCTGACAATGAGCTTATTTTTCTTCATTTCTGCTAGAAAAAAGTTTCTGCAGGCATTACGGAATTAAATTTCAGGAAGTACTTCAGATGGTTCAGAAATCCATGTCGTATGTATACGTCTAACGAAATCATTCAGCATGTTTTCTTGTGGGGAAGGAGATAAAAACTGCTTAAGATGCATTAAGCTGACTTTTTCAGCAGTTAACAGAGAAGATAGCAAAGTAATCAGTGTAAGCTGTGTTATCGAAAAATTAGCAAAAGCGGCGGAAAAACTGCTTTTAATGAATTATAACTTTATGTGTCAACATCCGCTTAGAAAGAAGACTTAAGCTAAATAACTCATTCTGAATTTCATAATTATGATTTTCACAGACAGTTCTCTCGCTTAAACCAGATTTTTAACAGTCTGCATTTTAAGGCATGGTTCATTCAATGAATAACTGAAGCTTTTTTTTTTTTTTTTTTAATTACGTGGTTGAGTTATTGATTTGTTCGTCTGGTACGTCTGCGGATAAAATACCTCCGTTTCTAGAAGCCCGTAGTAATGTTCTTGTGGTTCCAGATCAAGATCAGAATTTTCTTAACACTTCTTTAATTTTATGGAGCAAAACGGTGTATATTTACGTGTTTATCTGTCACAATATCTCTTAAAAGACTGATCCAAAAACATTTAACTGGGCAAAACTCCATCATGACCAAAGTTCTCCCGTGTAGTTTCCCGGGTGCAGAAGTTTATTTGTCAGAGGGCACAAATGTTTATTTATACCTATATCTTATGCTTCTGAAATATAGGCTGTTTTTTTGTTGTTGTTGTTGTTTTCTTCTTCTTTTCTGTCGTATCACAGTAAACATAATCGCGATTTTTTTTTTCTTACCATAAAAATGTATGATCCATCAAAAAAATCAACACAGGACTAAAAATCACTACAACTTTCAGAAATTACCAAAAAATTTTACGCCATAGTGTAATACTGTACAATATCCTAAACTTTTGAAACGCTCCTCCCCGGAACGTTTTATTATATTCCGGTTATTTTTTTAAACCGGCGTAATGTCTTTTTGTTTTTACTTGTCTTTACCTTCATCAACACCCCCCCCCACCCCCCCCACCCCCATGTTGATGGCACACCTGAGCTGTCATGTCCAAAAAAGTGTTCGTTACATTACATTTGACGAAACACATTCCCACTACACCCTTTGCTCCATCTCTCAGGCTTTAGTATTTGTCGAATTCCCGCTCCACGACGATGAAATTTTCAAGTTTTCGAGTATTATTTGACTTACCACTCTTGTCATAATTTACACCAATAGACGGAGTCACAACTTCAAATTTGTATTGAGTTCCGATTATTTCAGTAAGAGAATTTAAAGACAACGTTTCGTCGGATAAATAATAAAGTCATTAATATCAAGTCAAACACTGCCAGGAACTGAAGGGGTATGTGAATGACTTCAAATACAGACAAACACGATGCATTTTCTATACAGTAATGTGTTCGTGCCTGCAGCACCACCTAGCGAGAGAATAGTGCATCCCAAAAATCAGCCAGTATCAGCACTACAGCAGTGAAAACAGCAAAAGCTAGCCAATAATACATGAATTTTTCCAATCCGAAAAGAGAAAAACAGGGATGTCCTCGAACAAAAAAATCTGTATCTGGGCCGCCTGAAGAAAATATTTTATTTCAAAAAATTTGGGAAAAGCATGCCACCAACGAATATAAACAGAATTTTCCCATCGCGTGGGCCGAGAAGAATGAGGCACTGGCTCTGACCGTTCGTCTGAGATAAGCCCAGATTCGAGTACGGGATGAGTAATGGGTAGTATGCTTTTTCTGATGGAGCTGGATCCGTCCCTTCCCTGGAACCAGTGGCCCTAAATTAGAGACAAGCGGCTGCTTACAGCCCTAAGAGTTGTTGTTCATGGTGGTGGTTAAATCGCGAAAAAGATTTCCAACTGAATTTTACAAGCGTAAATATTGCGTAACAAAATACTTTTACGTCATCCACAGATGATAATGTGTCTCAGAAATCTAGGATAATAAAACATCATCTTCACGGTCAGCGCTATCAGAAGCAAAAAAAAAAAAAAAAATCTAATCTAGCTTAGGGATATGCTACCGAGCGTACATGCAAACGGATGAATTGATTTCCCTGATTGAAGGAAGGACGGACGAACGAACGGCACACGGACGAACAAAATGACCCTGTAAGAACGTGTCGGGTTTTTTTTTTTTTTTTTTCGTGCTAAAAACAAATGCAGTTGGAAGTATAAATCTCTACATTCGGAACACACTGTCGAACACCGAAAGAATTTTAACGAAATTTCCTATATCCTGTTTAAGAAAAACATACTGTTAAATACAGGAAATAATTACAGGATCGTAAATTCAAAATTACAAAGTTTTAGTAAATGTGAGAGACAGACAATGGTTAAGAACAAAATTTATCCAGTAAATATTCAGAAAATTACCAGTACGGTAATATCGCCCTGAATAAAGAAAATTTCGCTGAGACAGAATTTCCTATCAAACCTTTGGTGGCACTTATGCTAAATAGTTCAGCATCATCATGATCAATTAGCATAAAAAGCATTAAAAAAGAAAGAAAGAAAGTGAACTCTGTAACCCACTTTTTTTAGAAAACAAAAATGATAGACCAGAACATCAAAAACATAGCAAGGTACACTGGAGTGTGTAAAACAAGAAACTGAGAGACGAAATAAAAGCTTCAAGAAGTGGTTTAAAAAGAAAAGAACTGATGAAAGAAATTTTAGAATGATGAGTCTAACAGGTAACGCGAGTGTTGAAAATACGTAGACCATTAATTAACAGCCACCATGCATACCGAGGGTTCAATTATAGGACAGAAGAAAAAGAATCCATTACGATAAAAATGCTTTTTGAAGACACACATCATTTAAATAGTAATCTTTCATAAGAACATGCTTGCGGAGAAGAACCCGGCGTTTAAGATGTCTAAATAAAAGAAAATCTTTACGCAGTAATATACTGAGTGATCACTGAAATATGACCACCTACCTAATACTTCGTAGGTCCTCCTTCGCACTCAGTACACGCTGTTGAAAAAAATCTACTTAAAAATGAGAACCTGAACCTACTCGGGTTTTTTTTTTTAAGTACAATCGTATCGTAAACGAGTACATGACATGCCCAAAAATAAATAACCATACGTACTTACAAATAACTGCGTCAATAAATATAATCTCGTATTACTTCATTTTAGATATTATAGATTTCAAGAGAAATTGTTTAATAAATGTGTAAAGTGACACACATAAATAATTAGTACAACAAAGCCACTGATCACAAGTAATTTAATTATGCATAAAGTATCTTTACACACATTTTTACATTAATTATATATGTGCGCCAATCTCATAAATAATATATTGTCGCTTCATCACTATATTTGTCATAAAATTGTGCGGTCCATTTGCCCAGCATGTGACGAGTATATCTATTACTCCAGATGTGCCATCGAATAATATACTTCCAGTTGATTCTATGAATAAATGAGTATATATATGGAAAACACGTATTCCAAATTTGAAATCGAGCCGCGGATGTCTTAGTGGTTAAAGATTCAGACTACTGATGGGGGCGGGGGGGGGGCAGGTTCAAACCTAGCCTGATAGGCTTTGGTGGCGCCGCGGTGGTGTGAATTTCTAACAATCGATGAATATCCGCCGTTAATCAGACGAGCGCGTTAAGTGACGGCCCCTGGATAGGAATCCCCCCGGTTACATATAAAGGTGTTGATTCCTAACACCCGCCCCCTAATTTCTCTCTGCCTTCTATGTGCAAAATCGTACGCTTGTACGGTGGCGACATCTAGCGTGCTCTTCCTCACTTACAAACTATCCTGCTAGATTCGCTCTAACTTCGGGCCGCTGGTGGCCTAGTGGGCAATGTTCGTGACTGCCACGGAAAGGGCCTCAGGTTTGATCTCAGACAGGTACCAACGCTCGATCCACTAAATATCCGCCGTGCGTGGGATGTGCACGTTAAGCCGTCGGGCCCCGGGTACTGGCCCCCGGTAATAAATAAGGGCGTCTTCCTCCCCCTTTCTACTTCGCTTCCGTGTCACTTTCCAATCGGGCGCTCTAGCTACATCTCCTAGTTTCCTATTTCTAAGGGTTGTTTAAGACCTAGGGTCAGACACTCCCTTCCTAAAATCCTCTACATATGATCACTCTAACTTCATTCAGAAACTGAATGTTAACTGAATGACAGAAACTTAATGTTAATTGAATGTAACTCTCACCTCTTCATTATATGTTAAAACCATAATGAAGAGATGGAAGTTACACTTTTAAAGTAGAACTTATCTGCATGTTAAGTTGTGTGGCATTTACTATCTCTATTTCAAGATATAAGGTATGAAGATGAATATTAAATATAGCATGAACTTATACAGTGTTTGCAATAACTACATTACAAATTACAGAAAGTCAACCTACAGTGGATGTTCGCAGATATTCTGATGAATAAGTTTGATGGCTCATAACACCACTTATTTTTTTTTTTTTTTTTTTTTTTTTTTTGAGTAATGCCATAAAATTATATAACATTGGAAATATAATTTCATCAAATAACTTTTATGAAGGATTTTGTATTAGAACAGCAGTTATAAAAAAGAAAAGCGAAACACATAGAAAAAATGAGATATACAAAAATTCTCACCATGTCAGTTAATACTTAGTTGGGTAACCTTTAGCGTTAATTACGGCCTTACAACGCCTTCCCATGTAGTGAACCAAGTTTTTTAGTTCTGCAGCTGTTATAATGTGAAACTAAGATTGAATTATAGCTTCTATCAATTGGGTTTTACTGCTGGGTTGCTTCTGACTAACAAGTTTCTTTAGTCGGCTCCATAGATTTTCATGGGGTTAAGGTCTGGGCTGTTCCCAGGCCATTCCAGCAGTGGAATATGATTATCTTGGAACCACTTTTTGCACACAGCAGCAACATGACATGGAACTGAATCCTGTTGAAATATAAATACTTCATTATCTTGGAAAAGGTCAAGTGCAGAATGCTTCAGTTTGGCTCAATTGGGCTCAAGTATTTCATAAATGTATTTTTGGCCATTTATATTCCCATTAATCACGCAAATTCTGCCCACACCTTTTGATGTCATACAACCCCAGATCATAACACTAACTGGGTGTTTCACGGTACACAACCAGGATGCAAATCTCCTCCGATTCTTCTCCTTACGTATTTTATGCCATCACTACCAAACAGGAAGATTTTGGTCTCATCACTCCAAATAACACAGTGTACCGTTGTTCCGCTGTCCAGTTGACATGGGTTTTAGCCCAGTTTAATCTTTTCAACCTTTGTTTGAGAGATAGAAATGGCCTTTTTCGTGGAATTCTAGCTTTCAGATTAAATTCCTGCAGTCTGCGCCGAACAGTCCTTGCACTCAACTTCACATTGTATTGCGCCATTTCATCTTGTATACACCCAGATGATTTTCTTCTGTCACCTAGGCACAGTCTCTTAATTCTTCTATCATCACTTGCTGTTGTGCACCTTTTCCTGCCTTTACCAGTCTGGTTTTGTAGTGACTGAGTCTCCTTATACCTCTTCAAAAATTTTGAAAAGCCAACTTTGGTTAAGTTTCCACTAATTTTTTTTCTAATTTCTTCATAACTGAAGCCTTGTTCACTTAATAGTACTATTTTACATCGCTTTCTGGGTGACCAGTTTACTCATTGCGCCATTTCTTTAATTTTATTACGTTTTACAAGCTCACTAAATGCAAGAACCCAAAAAAAAAAAAAAAAAACTTGATAGCAATCACATAACACACTGACAAATGTCCTCCTCTCAGCTCCAATACATGACATCAATAGCTGAATCCTATTGTGACCTGATTGGCTCATTGCCAAAACAAGATGACACCTGATTGGCTCTCTAAACACTCATGCTCATTGGCTAAATTCAAATGAACGAAAGCTACTTCATATCAACCTAAGCAAGTTTTGCTTCCTTTTTCTGGTTATTAGGCTATAACTTTTCATAGAATACATATAATTGAAGAAACATCGTTGCATTCCATTTTTGATGAAATTATCTTTCCATTGAAATATAATTTTATGGTATTACTACAAAAAAAGTAGTGTTATGAGCCATCAAACCTCAAAAATACACTTTTTTCAAAAGGTTTCCACAATTTTGGCCACTACGGTACTATGATCATTACGGACTTGTTCCTATTCAGGGAATGCTGCTATAAACTACAGTTCAGGTGAAGTTTTTCGAGACAGTTAAGTATTTTGTTGAATCATAAGGAACTATCCATTTAATTTTATGACATTTGCAGATTAGACTTGCCACGGGATTTCTGACTTGAATATGATGAATATATATAGTTGTTGTTTGAACATAATAGTGTATGTACATATGTCTGTAAATCATTCGCATAGATAACTTTTGCTATGTGTTGCAACGACAATATCAACGGATAGATCATACATTTTTTTAACTATACAATTTTTTATAAAATAAATGTCAGTAAAATATATATTAGTTGTCCTCCATTAGACTTACTATACTTCAATGACGTGAGGTCCTTAGCTACTCAAGAACAACGTGTAAAGAGTTTTTCTACAAGCATGCACACTTTTTATTAAAGTGTGTGATATTACTATATATCTCCATAGCACGTTTCAATTAAACGATACTAGCAATTTTAGTGTCGAATTTAGTCTGAAAGAAGATTAGAATCAGTGAAAAATTCCGAATGTATCAGAAACTTTAATTGGTTTTGTGTCAAAAGGTTATTGTACTTGAAAAAAAAAAAAAATACTCAGTGAATTCTGTTTTCCTGTCCTAATGTCTCAGAAAAATTGCTGATATTAAGAACTTCTGCTCTGCCAGCCTATTGTCACAATTTATCAAATATTACAACGCAGTGAACCACATCCACTCATTCAGGCAAGCTATAGAAAAGATTAATGCACTACCTCTTGTCTTTACAGATTATGAAAGACGTTGGACTCTGTTTAAACAGCAGCAATCGAGAAGGCGTTGACGAGCAACGTAACACAGAAGATGATACTGATATCATAAAGCCCACTTATACAAATACCACCTTTTCTGTGACATGCTTGTATCTTAACTGTGAAGCGACGAAGAATAACCATGAAAATGACAGAGAAAAACAAAATCAAGCTTAAGAATAAACAAATTCCAGTGGACAAATTGCTGGAACGAAGAACACTAGGTTCAATAAATGAACTATTGCAGTAGTGACATGACGTCTGTACATTCCATGGAGGGAAGTGATTTTATTTCATTTAACGTACTTATTTTTTCAGTTGCGACATTATATTACACATCATAATTTCACTGCAACAATATACAAATACTGTAGCAACCAGAAAGAGGAGGGAAAAGACCTGACATAGCCCTCCTCTCCCTAATAAAAAAAAGAGAATGAAAAAGCTCAACAAAAAGGCAAGCCAGCACATATATGGCAGTTTGAAATATAAATAAAAGCAGCAATTAGTTCATTATGAGTATACATATCAGTTTGTTCTAGATATCAATAAGAGCAGATGCCGCATGGATCTAGAACAAAGTGACGCAACCAATCTAAATATTTCGACCTTTTGTTTTTTCTTATTTTTTTTTTTTTTTTTTTTTTTTGAGAAAATAAAATTTTAGGACTATTCCAGGTCCTTTCACACACACGCACCTTTGCAGGCCTGGAAAAAAAAAGAGAAATCAAGTTCCAGGACTTTACCAGGATTTCAGGGATCGTGGGAATCCTGTCACCCGATAAAAAAAAAAAGGGGGGGGGGGGGAAGCAGGCATTACACACTTTTTGTCTTTTACAAAAATTATCCCTTTTTAAGGACTTTTAAGCACCACCCTCACCCACACCCACAAAAAAGTTTAAGAACCTTGCCAACTGCATGCACAACAATGGCATGTGCACAAATAAATATACATGCACGACTTAACTATGCAAATTAAGGTTTGCAATATTCTCCCATACAATCCAAGTTTGTGAAAATAATAAATTGAATTTACGCAATTTTAAAGACAATACTGCTGGTCAAATCAGTTTTCTTATCTGAGGGAACAATTACACATGCAATAAAAGTGTATGTAAATTGTAGACGATGTTATGAGTTCTAGATTTGAATTCTGCACGTAATAATCTCATGATTTAAAATGCAAAACCAAAATGATGTGTTCAAGATTTCAATTTTGCACTTAATCTTCATGTGGTGTAACCGAATAATTGTTATTTGCACATACACAAAGGTAAAACAGAAAAGTGAAATATCAGTATAATGATGGGTGGAATCTGCCGGTTGTGCTTAATTTAATCCATGATGCTTCACTTTTTTCGGCACATTATAGAGGGATGTTCACACATTTTTAGAACGATTCTCCAACAATATAATTCATTTTAAAATAAAACAATTTCATTCTTAAAAGCTCTATCTGATAGCCCTTTACATCTAGATTTCCAAGAAAGGGCATTTGTTGAAATTGGTAGTGGTAGTTTATTCCACTCCTTTTCCACTGCTTTCCAGTCCAATTATTGTTTTAGGTCGGCGTTTAGAAAGAGCTCTTCTAATCAGTCCACAAACGCACAATAGTCCATTGGTGACACATCAGGGGACTTTGAAGGGATACGAGCAAAAAGGTTATAGACTTGATACCCGTCTCCTTCTTTCATTTTTTTCAAGAAGAGTGGTAGATTTCGATGTATGACTGGTAGCCTTATCTTGATGGAGTTCTACTCTTTGAAGGCTCTGTGGATAAAGGAATGCTATTTCCTCTTTAAATATAGGAGTTAAAACATTATGTTGGTAATATGTAGAATTGATTTTAACATTCTATTCAATTTTTCTTTCATTTTAATTTCCCACTGTATACGAGAAACCAGCAATAATCATGAATCCTTCATTGAAAGTTTCTTTGGATTCTTAAAACCAAGTTTGCAAGTCTTTTTCTGCTCTTTTGCGAAAATAAGGCGACCTTTTTTTTGTTGCAGTCGTTTACGTAGATCGATGCTTCAAAAATAGTTACAATAAATTTCCATCTGTCTCCGGCTAATTCCCAAAATTTCCATCTGTCTCCGGCTGGTTTTCATAAAGTTGTGCGCTCAGCCACGTGCCCAGGCAAAAAGAGGTGAACATTTTTTTTTTTTTCCCCAGATTTAAATCTTTGTTTATTACCTTGTTTACAGTTGATATTAGCGATTGCTCTTTTGGCCGGTGGATTTTATTTTAAGACCAGATACCTTACTTTTGAAATAGTCGTAAAAGTACGTACTTTCTTTAGATATTCGTTTGTTGTTCTTTTTCCTCTTAAAATTAATGCTTGACGATTCCCCCCCCCTGTTATTAATAATATTGCTTATTTTACATTTAGAAATGCTAATTCCATGATTTTCACAGCGTTTTTTTTTAATTACAGAATACGAATATTTCTCTTCGTAAAGAGCAAAAACATAACCTGAAATCCACAGCTTGTTTACGTGCGCCAATTTTGTTGGTTTTTTTTTTTTTTGCAGATTTTTTTTTTTTTTTCGTGTCCATCTAACACGCTGCTGCCAGTTCCAATTCTTCGATTTTCTTTATTCTGTGTAGTTTCTTACCAAAAACGTTCTAAAAATTTCACGCATCCAGTTACGAAAAAAATAACTTTTTAAGAAATGTTAAGGATTTATAAAAGTGTTTTCCTTTTTAAAAAAGAACTTGCTAACCTTGTTTTTATGATACCAATGGACCTATTTTGGAACATCATCAGGAACACGGACAAACTACGTATTAAGAGTGCAACATATTCAACAACGCTTAAAGGCAAATTGAAACCTGCAATTTTCACCAAAAGAAATCGATTGTTGTCAAAAGCTGTTCTTTTGCACTAGGAAATGCTTGCCCCCCCCCCCCTCATGTAGAAGCTGTAGCCATGGAGACAATTCAAAACCTCAAGTCTGAAGTTCTTCCACACCCGTCCTACAGACCAGACCTCGCATCAAGCGATTTTCATCTCTTCTGTTCGATTAAAGAAACATTACGAAGTCAGGGATGTAGTAGTATAATAATGAGGTGAAGAAAGAGGTGCATACATGGCTTCAGGAACAGTTGAAAACCACTGATGGAATTATGAAGACTATAAACCGTTAGAAGAAATGTGTGGAATTGCAGGAGAATACACTGAAAAGTTATGCTACATTTGTGTAAGTTTCGCTCAGGATTTCCACTCAAGAACTAAAATCAAAAAGAAAAAAATCTCTGACTTTTCTAGGTTTTCAAAGTTTTTCCAGAGCTCTGACCTAAATGGTATTGTGATGAATTGTTATACAGTCAACCCTTGATATAAAGCCAATGTTTGTTGCATTACATTGTAGCGTTATATCAGGGGTGGCGTTATATTAAAGTTGCCCGTTATTTTGAGCAGCCGAAATTTTGTTAGTTACAGTTCCTCGAAAATCAAAATTTACATTAAATTAATACTACTCAGAAAAAATGCACTTATATGTTGTGTATTAACAATAAGCACTGTAGTTCGCAGTGTCCGCGTTAAACCTCTGATTTACATTTAACGCGGACATTTCCTTTTCATTGTAGAAAGAGAAAGTTAACATTTTAATTATGAGGAAATGAAAAAAATATTATGTTACGTTACTAGAACTTTATCGAGTGAAAATGAATTGCATTGCACAAAATAATTTTATATACCTTAGTTTATTTTAAAAACATCCTCGAATTTCATTTGTGTTTTACATTTCAGTATAATTATTATTTTCAGAGCACAATTTAATTTCGTAAGTGCGTTTGAAACATCGCCATCCTGCGAGTTTGCTTTAAGGAATCTTAAGTTAGAAGACACTGATTCACATCTTGATTGAATCAGTGTCTTTAACATTACGGTTTGCCACACCTGAATCACGGTCAGAAAAAACGGAAAGAGAAGACTCACACCACTTGCAAGTGGTGATGTATGAAGTATGTTTTGCGTTGGGGAAGACAAGTTGCCGTAGTGATACGGATTGGCAATTGACTGATACCAAGCGTGTGGCGGTATATCAAGGGATGTTTTAAAGAGCACGTCTGTTCAGCCCTAGGGGTGACATTATGCAAGGGTGGCGGTAAATCGAGGGCCGGTGCATCAAGGGTTGACTGTATTTCCTTCCTTTCCTGCATTAGTAAATTCTTTAAATAACTAGTCTTTATACATTTACCTATTTTTTATTAATAACTAAAATGCACGAGGCATATTATATTATTTTCGGTATCATACTTCCATGATCTGTAAATCTGAGTGGTATCTTAATACCTCCACAACAGAATTTGTTAATACATTCTCATAGAAACTGTCCATATGTATGGAAAAAATTGTCGTTTTACTAGTTTCAGTATCTTCCTTTTTTTTTTTTTTTTTTCCTATAACAACTCAATCACCGAATGGGCTTTTCAGAGAAACATGAGCAAGAGACATTTGACTAGTTTCAGTATCTTCCTTTTTTTTTTTTTTTTTTTTTTTCTATAACAACTCAATCACCGAATGGGCTTTTCAGAGAAACATGAGCAAGAGAACTAACCAACAAGACTCTGATCCATTAGTTGGTTGATTCTCTTGTGATGTATTGCTCCAAGCGAAAGTGTATTTGGCCCATTCATTGTGCCCAACTGCTCCATGCTACAAGACATGAAGCAAATTGTTTGCAGAAACCATATGAAAACTTAATAATAGGCAATTTTTATAATTCAGTTTTGATCATTTTTTTTAGGGAATTAAGGAAATAATGTATTGAGAGTGCCATCTATCAAATTCTAAGGAGGTAGTATTTGCACACAAAAAGTCTGAAATCTGAAAAAAGAAAAGTTGTTTGGCAAAGTAAAAAAAAATTACGATATTTACGGGGAGGGGGTGGGGGACGAAATTTTCCCTGGTTTTCAGAAGTATTTTCAAGCTCTCAAAAAATTCCAGCTTTCCTGTTTTCCGGGTTACGCGCCATTTACTTCTAGAAAATCAACGAAATCGCCTTTACTTTTTGGTTCTTTCTACATAAAAAAAAAAAAAAAAGATGTGCAAAATTTGAAAGAAATGCACGACCCTGAAGTATACTATTTCTTAGTTTTACATGGAATGAATAAAAGCACACAATAACTAACTACCGCTGAAAAAAAATCAAAGATTTCTGAGTTACCGGATGGATTATTCCTTTCTTCAAGCATTAAGATGCTTTAGTGTTTGTTGGTTTGGAGGCGCTATATTACACGCACCAAAAAGTTAGGCGAAAGTTATCCAGAGAATAAATATAGTCTAACTCGAAAGAGAAACCCAGGTCCTTTGAAGAAGATTTAGCAATGAAAACAATAACTTGGTTATGCAGGACAGATGGATCGCCATAACCATACCATATTTCTTAAACTATGTGTGCATGCAATTGCACTTCTTTGCAAAATCTTCTTTGTTCTTAAGCTTTCCTGATTATTCTTGAACTTCTCCGCTATTGTTTCAACCTCTTTCCTGTCCTTTTCATACATATCGGAACTCACGGGTTGAACACGAAAACCAACCGAATAGCCGAACTTGTGAACTCGTACAAGCAACGATGAGTGACCAATGTTCCATTCAAAGCTCTTTTAAAAGGTTTTTCGTTTTCACTGCTGAATGAATATTATTGGCTGAACAATGGAACCAGGACTTCCAAAGAATAATCCCCCTGTCTTCCTTTCCCCTTTTCTTGTCACCTGTCAATTTGTGCCTCTGTCCAGCTCACGGTCAAACGTGTTTTGAGAAAGCCTGAAAACCTCGTCAGATAATGGAATTTCTAGAAGCACTACAACCTACATTCGTTCACAATTCACTGTCACCTGAAGTGCAACCATTTCGAATAACAAAAATGATTAAATCCTCTCAGAGGTTTTTTTGTATTCTTTTTTTTTTTTTTTTTTTTTTCTGTTTCGAGATTTAACGACTGCCATCAATAACTCACGGGGCTATGAACAGTTGCCCGTCCCAAATTTGGGCTGCGGATGTCAACGTTCGTGACTGACACGGAGGAACCTCAGGTTCGATCCCAAAGAGGTACGAACGCTCGAACCACTAAATATCCGCCGTGAGTCGGGTGGGCACGTTAAGCCGTCGGACCCCAGATACTGCGTCCCCGGTAATAAATGAGGTCTTCCTCCCCCTTTTTAAAACGCTTCCATGTCACTTCCCTATCAAGCAGTCTAGCTCAAATCTCCGGTTGTGGCAGACTTCCGTACAACTCAAATTTTGTGCCATTTCGTGCGATTTCCGTACATATAGCTTAAGAGGCTTATGACATAGTGTGAGTTCCGTACAGGTTTAAACTAAACCGATTAATGAACAAGCCGCACCCAAAAATTAAGAGTTTGGTAAGACGTTTGAAAGAAGAGGCAGAATATAATTTGAAAAAGAGACATGACCTAAAGCTTGAGAATACATCACCCTCGACAAACGAATAAAGAGAATCGTAGATGATTATTGTGAAGCACCATCTAGTGGTTCTGAGACAATAAAAAAATGTTTAAAAACTCTGGCCTTCGTTGGAAAATTTTAGTTGTAAAAAATTGAAAAAAAAAAAGATGTAAAAAAAATTTAAATAAAGAAATGTAAAAAAAAACAACTTAAGACAAAAAATGTAAGAAAAAATTGCATTAATAAAAGACAAACTTATAAACCCGGCTGTTTTTTTAAAAAACGCCAGCATTACGCTGCCAGTCCTTAGCCTGGAAACAGTGTGAAGGGAAAATATGCCAATATGATGCAAGAAACCATCATCACATGTGCACACGCTTGTTTTCATATAATTACATCTTTGAATTTTTGTCATTTGCGTTAAAATAAGCAATTAATTTCACAAAGATTTCATAAAAAAATTAGAGCAATATCTCAAAATTGTAGTTAGTTTTCAATTTAGTCAATTACTTGTTATTAAAACTATTTCATTGAGCAATCGTTTACATATGAAGGGCCGAATTCCCTCTACTGCTTTGTACGGAACTCGCACTTTGTTGAAAAATTAACTTGTGCGGAACTAGCACGTTGCTGAAGGATTTTCCTCCACATGTACGGAAATCGCACAAAATTTGAGTTTTACGGAAGTCGGCCATCACTACATGTACGGAAGTCGGCCATCACTACATGTACGGAAGCCGGCCATCACCCAAATCTCCTAGCTTCCTATCTCTAAGGGTTGTTTAAAAACACGTGGAGGCAGACACTCCCTTCCTAAAATCCTCTACATATGATCTGATCTAATAGGCCCACTGGTTCCAAGGAAAAGACAGAAACACAGCCGTAAGACAAAATACACCATCCATGCCTCAACCGAGAGGCGAACCCGGTCATCTCCGAAAAATAGGCAGAATCCAGCGGTTTAAGTAACTCAGCCACCAGGGCAGCTTTAACAGAAGTTCATTTTTATTTCCAATTATGGATTACCCGTACTTCGAATTAAACACATTTAAAAAACAAGATGCATAGATGCCCAACTCTGGAAGTCGTTTTCAGTAATAAACATGAATTTTTTTCAGTAATTTTCAGTAATCCAGAACACGACGACAAATTTGGTTATCTAGCATGGCAACAAATTCCAGTCCGTCACAACAATTATCACAGAAGGAGGAATAAATACATTAAACAATAATTTGTCAGTGGTAAAATAAAAAAATGCTGTCTACAGGAAAAATGTAAAAAAATTACTGAAGGTAATCTCTTACATTTTCTCTTTTCTAACTTCCTCGCTCTCTCTGCCCCCCCCTCCCCCTCCTCCCTCTCTCTACCTCTCTCTCGTTCTCTCTCTCTCTCTCTCCCTGTCTCTCTTTTTAATGCCCTCAAAATGCCAAATAATTAAAAAAAAATAATTAAGGAATAGATGCCTGATAGTAAACAGGATTTTTGTCCCTCAACTACCTCAACAACTGACATCACAAGAACAAAAATTAACAATAAAATAAAAAGATGCTTTGGAAAAATTGTATGACGTTAACAATTAGTTGCAATATTTACAGAATATTCCAGGAGTGCTTTAAGAGTATAATAATGAAGACATTACGTTCTTACAGACATTGAAAAAACATCGTTGACAACAAGAACAATAAAACGGCTAACTACTCATACAAAGTGCCCAAAAACTCGCTAAATTTCCAAGTAAAGTGAAAGAGAAAAAAACACAAAAAAAGCTGAAATAGAAACATTTATGCAAAAAATTATATTTAACAATGCTGGACAGAGATAACATCGGGAGTAAAAAAGAAAAAAATCGATTAGGGCAGAAATCTGCACTCCGTCTAACTTCCGTTTTCGAAAGTTTCGAACCCCCTTTCCAAATTCTATTCAGAATACCATCGCTCTTAAACCAAATCACTCTTAAACCGCCTGTTTCAAAGTAGGAAAAGCAAACGGCGAATTTTCCGTAATTTCGTCGTCATGTCCGTACTTCCGTAATTCCAACCAAAAATTCGTAATATTACGGAAAATCTGTACTGATTGGCATCAATGAAAATGATATAAAACTCTAATTTAGATTTGAGAGCGCAATTTTGCAAGGTAATAAGCAGCTAATTTCTAGTGAAAACTATAAAATACAATTCAAAGAAAATAGAACTCAGGTGCATTTTGCGAAGGCGAAATTTTATGCACTTTGTTCAGTTCACGTAGAAGCACCCCCCCCCCCCCAGAAATTTAATCTTGTTTGTTTACAGGCCACCTTGAGCAACTCGATGAACCACAAGCACTCGCCCGTCCCTAATTGAGGGTCAATGGTTCTAGGGAAAGGAGAGATCCAATGACGTAATAGAAATACAACATCCATGTCTGACCCTATGTCTGGGATTGTAACCCAGACCCATCTCGGACGAATGATCAGAAGCCAGACCAACGCGCCTCCGGGGCAGCAGAAATTTAATCATTCTTCATTGCAAAAAGGGGTCGACCAGAGACACTGTTATAATTTTCCAGAAAGGTGAAGTTTGGGTCACACACCTAATCATTCAAAAAATGTACTTCAGATTATTAGAACACCTGCTTTCTTTCACTTTTCTTCCTTACTGAGAATCAATCATCTAGGCCTGACGTTTCACAGGGCGGGTTCAATGACTTTTGAAGAAGGACATTTCCGGAAAACAATGAAAGGCATAAAGATGAACTCAGTTTGGTCGGAAAATCTTAGCAGTTTGGCTTTTCCGTGTTACGTTACATGGCGGATTTGAATTCCACGAAGAGAGTTACGGTGTAACCACCTGGCGATGAGGAGGAGCAGTTGCTCCCATGGCGCCAGTCTAAGGTGGCGCAGAAACAGTTGGAATGATGTTGCTGTTAATGCTGAAAATGCGCCATGATAGCAAATAATTTTATAAAATAAAAAAACACAATTTTAACATGCAGAAAATTTCTATGCAATTAAATGTTCATCTTTCTTTTCTTTTTTTTTCTTTTTTTTTTCCCGGAGTTTAAAGTTTAAAGACGATTTGCAGTCGCTCATCCCTGATTTAGGACCTCTGTTTCCAAGCATGGAGAAGAGAACCAGCGCCATCAGAACAATTACACCAGTCACACATTTCTCACCGTGACTCGAACACGGGCCTATCTCGGACGAATGACCATAAGCCAGTGGCTCAGCCAGCTGAGCCTCTGGGATGGTGATAAGTTTGCTATTCTTGTTTTTTAATTTGCAGTTTTGCTAGGTGCTCCTTGATTCGGCCCGGTACTGTTCCATAACGTATACTCATTGTTCGGTGTCTAATCTAGGTTAAAGTTAATTGTTTTTAAGCGTATTACGATACGAAATTGAATTTGCTATAAACAAACTCTCAGAATCTGTTTAATATAAAAATAGGCAGAATAAACTTTTTTCGGGCAGGTCCTTACTGATATCCAAGTCACTTCCTGAAACTACTTTCCAAGTCACCTGTGTTGTTGTTTTCTATAAATGGGCGCAAATTACACCGATGAGCCTTTACGTTATTGACCACCTACCTAATTAGCTGTAGGACCCACTTTAGCCGGCAAAACAGTGGCCACTCGGCGAAGCATCGATTCGATGAGGTGGCGATAGGTTTCCTGTGGTATCTAGTACCATAATGTCAACAGCAGGTCCTCCAGTTACCGTACATTTCGGGGTGCTGGTGATTTAGTGCGAACCCGCTTTTCCAAGTCGAACCACAAATGTTCGATTGGATTCATGTCAGGTGAATTTGAAGGGCAGGGCATTAACAGGAAGTCAGCAGAATATTCCTGGAACCACTCCTTCACAATTCTGGCATTGTGGCATGGCGCATTATCCTGTTGGTAATGACCAGCAGGGAACACAGTTGCCATGAATAGGTGAACTTGGTCCGCAACGATGTTCAGACAACTGAAGACTGTCATGGATTGTGCCATTGGGATAACGGGCCTAAAGAGTCCCAAGAAAACAACGCCCACAGCATAACACCGCAGCCGCCGGCCTGTTTCTGCCCAACAGTGCATCCAGGTGCCATAGCTTCCTTTAGTAATCGGCGGATCCGTGCTCGGCCGTCCACATGATGAACCAGGAATCTCGATTCGTTAGACCAGGCCACTTTCTTCCAATCATCCACGTTCCAATCTTGATGATCTTGGGTCCATTTCACGCGTTATTTGCGATGACGTGCAGTGAGCATGGGGACCCGACTGGGTCTTCGGCTACGCAGGCCCATGCGCAGAAGGCTGCGATGAACTGTGTGCTGTGGCACATTGCCATGATCACCACTGTTGCAGCTGTGGGTGATTTGTCGCACTGTGGCCCTGCGGTCGCTGTGAACAATGTGCGACAGTCTCCACTCTCTCCTCTGGTATCAATGAGCTGTGGACGACGTACGGTTCGTCTTTCGGCCATCTGTGCACCACTTTTGATACGTACTCACTACAGCGACAAGTGAACAACCCAACAAGCTTCGCCGTTTCGGAGATCGTAGTTCCGAGGCTCCGTGTCATCACAATTTGTCCTTTATCAAACTCCGACAAATCGGTAGCTTTTCCTATTCGGATTCCGAACACTCTACTAACCGAAAGCCGGTCCTCGGATAGTATATATACTGCCCTGTGAACTTCACCTACGCCACCGTTCGGTCTCCAGGAGCGCTCATTCCTCTAGGCAGGGGTGGTCATAATGTAAATGGCTCATCGGTGTATGTACCTTGTTCCGGACTTTAGTCACCTTCGCTAAGCCTACGGGTGAAACTGGTGACGCCGCTCCGGTGGCGCAGTGGTCTAAGCGATGGCCTCTGATCATTCGTCTGAACGGGGTCCGGGTTCGAATCCCGTCAGGCATGGATGTTGTGTTTGTCTTACGGCACTGGCTCTCTTCCTTCCCTGGAACCAGTGACCCTAAATTAGGGACGGGCGACTGCTTATAGCCCATTGAGTTGCTCACGGTGGTCGTTAAACCTCCAATCAAAAAAAAAAAAAAAAAAAGAAAGAAAAAGAAACTGGTGAAACAACTTATAAGTAAATTCCTTGAAACTTTTCATGACCGCTGAGTTCGAAGGACTCGCGGAAGGAATGTTAAATCCACAATCTGTTGCAGTTAAATCATATGACGATCAGGTAGGACACCTGAAGTTTCAACCATATGTAGAAGGTCCAGTCGAGAAGTCCAGTGGAATGAATAAATGAAAGAAAACGTAAATGATCTTAGGAAGGGAGTGTCTGACTCTAGTATAAACAGCCCGCAGAAGTACACTGTAAAAAAATAAGTGGTGTGAATTCACGGAAAATTCCTGAAACTAACGTGACGGTAGGTATCCGCCTTTCAACGAAATTTCCGTTTTTAAAAGTTTCTGTTTCTTTTAACTTAAGTATTTTGACAGATTTTCCGTTGTCATTAATTCCGTTTGTTTCACGAAGGCCAGTTTCGTGTTTACCGTACTTAATAAAGAAATTTCGCAAAAACTTCGATTTTGAATTTTTAGCGGTTCTTCTTCCCCAGCTTATAGAATGTCGAATCCTTTCCTCTTGCCCCTAGTGGGGGGGGGGGGTCGAACCGAGTAAGCCGATTGAGCTAAAAAGATACGTAGAGAATAGTTACGCACAACGTACAAATGAAGACAGACTTGAATCACGCGATAATGAAATGTTTTTCGCTATTAATATGGATCAATTAGTCATTCTATTTTCCGTTGGATCTTATTTTTCTGAATAGGTATGTAATGATTTTATTTTTTCTGCATGAAATGGCGTATTGTTTCATCGTGATTTTTAGAAGAAACAGAATGCTTACAGAAACTTAAGATCTGTTCAAACTGACAATAACTTTCAAGTATGTTTAAGAAAGGGTGAAATGAACTGTTTTATAGTAATGCTTAACGGAACTCCAATATATAAAATTTACCCTTGATAGCTACATAGCTTTTGTATTAAGGGGTTCATACACTGATACACAGACATCATACAATCACCTGTACAATGATTTAAATACCCGGTTTCTAACAAAAACACAATATACAATAGCTGGTGCCAGAGATGGAAATGGGTCACGGGTTAACGGGTCGACAATTTCTAGCAGGTCAAACTGGTCGGATCAAAGTGTTCCTGAATTGATTTCGACCCGGTTTTATTTCCGTTTTATTTCTGGGAGAAAAAAGAAAAGAAAAAAAAATGTTTCTAAGAAAAATGCGCACTGTGGAATTTTGGGCTCGATACGGATTGAAAAATTATTTGTCATGCAATATGAAGGAAAGGTGTCCCTCAGAAGACAGGTTGTTCCTTTCTTCTGGGGGGCAATGATGAAAACAACAGCCACATTTTGGAAACTTTCAACTCATCATAAGCCTGTGAAAATTAGTGTTGGTGTAAAACATATTCTCAAGCTTGATATGTTACTAAGACAACAAGTTGCTTAATTTAAAAATTTTGACTGTAGCGCGATCAAATTAGGTAGAAAAATCTAAAGCTTTTTTCATAACAAAGAATAAGACTTTGTAGTATTTTTAGTACTGTTATTAAAGTTTAAATTCTCTCTCAGGCGGCTTGGTTGTTTAGCAACGTGTTTTAACTGAATAATTCTGATTATTTGTTCAGACCCTCTCACAACTTGTGATTTTTGTAATCGTTTTTTCTGTTTTTTGTGGCAGATGACGAGTGTCGGTTGGGCCAGGAAAATCATAGATACATGCAAAAACTTTGACTAAATTATTCTTCATGCAACTCTGAGGAGGTTTTGCTAACTACAAAATTTTGGTGGGCTTTAAACTTGCATTTATGACTTTGCAGAAACCCATTTCCAACTAGGTCTTTGTGGAAGTGAGAAAATGCAGAATTTTGCTGGTCCTTGATAAAGCCAAGGCTCGGCATTCTCGACACTTTCTACATTCAGGTTTGCTGTTACTTTATTTTCTTGTTTACTCATGCCTGTTGGGCTATGAAGTTTTCTATGTTGATTTGGTACTTGTTAAATAATTTTTTACTGTCTCTACTTAGTAGTGTGTGAGTTCTGAATATTCAAAAATGCTGCGTTGCGCGTCGTGATCTTCAGGTAGTTTTTTAAGCAAATTTAGTTTTAAATTCTTAGGTGTAAAATTTTGCCTTTGACTCTGCTCTTGGGTAGATATATATATATATATAAGGTCAGGTGATGCGTAACATCACAGCCTCTCCTTGACAAATGTCAACCCCGCCTTCTCGTGGTACATCCTGTTCCCACTAAAGGGGCTCTGACGACCGCCAATAGCGGTATAACTATACCATCGGGATTAGAGGAAATGCTATCCCACACTCACCAACACGCTTGGCCAGCGTGGTGAGTTATGGCCAAACCCCTCCAAAATGACTCCACAACTTAAAACTTGGCCCTCAGTCTCCGGCAGCTGGAATGTACCTGGCCAAGGCAGCGGCCAGTGCGACATGAAGGCAGAGGGTGCTAAGAATCCCCGAAGGACCGGACTAGGCTGCCATCTGATTCTGACCTTGGCTACGTATAACGGACGCTCCCTATCTTCTGATTCAAGGCTTCTTGAATTGGAAGAGGAACTACAAAGGATCAAGTGGGACATCGTCGGGCTAAGTGAGGTAAGGAGAAAAGGAGAAGATCTCATTGAACTGAAAAGTGGACATCTCTTCTACTATCGTGGGGCAGATACTGGCAGAACTAGTGGTGTTGGATTTATAATAAACAAGAAACTGAAGGATAAAGTTGCAGAAGTTGAAAGTTCCTCTGACAGAGCTGCACGACTTGTTATCCAACTCTCAAGAAGATACCAGGCTCAGATTATTCAAACTTATGCACCCACCACAAGTCATGCTGAAGAAGAAATTGAAGAATTTTATGAGGAAATTCGTGATCTAAATAATAAAGGTAAGCAGCACTTGAAAATAATTATGGGAGATTTCAATGCAAAAATAGGGCAACGGCAACAGAATGAAACTTCAGTAGGTAAATTCGGTCACGGCAACAGAAACCAGCGTGGAAATACTCTCGTAGAGTTTGCAGAGGCAGAAGGGTTTTTCATCTTGAACTCCTTTTTCAAGAAAAAGCCACACAGGAAATGGACATGGAGACATCCAAATGGGACGACAAGTGAAATTGATTTTATTATGTGTAACAAAAAATTCGTCATAGAAGACTGCAGTGTGCTAAACAAGTTCAACACAGGCAGTGACCATAGATTGGTGAGATGTAAGATGCACCAAAACACTAAACTCGAACGTAGCAAGCTCATAAGACAAACAAAATCTATTGACATAACCAACCTTAAAAAACACCATAATACCTTCAAATTGGAACTGAAGAACAGATTCTCTGCTTTAGAAGGCCTAACATCAGAAGAAGTGGATATTTCTGAAGTTAACAGAAAAGTAACCAAAGCTCTTATGGAAACAGCAACAAAATTAGCTGGGTCTAAGAACAAGTTGCATGTGAACAAATTATCAGGAAAAACCAAAATGTTGATGCAAAAAAGAAGAGTGATGAGGACAACTAAAGAAGATGTGACTTCCAAAGTGGAATATATAGAGCTATGCAAGACAGTACGAAAAAAGTATCACTGAAGACGTAAGGAAATTCAACTGTGAACTAGTAAGGAAAGCAATTGAAAACAACCAAAGCCTAAAGATAGCAAAGGGACATCTCAGTAAGGGGAAAAAACAGATTATGGCACTGAGAAAAGAAGATGGTTCTGTAACAAGAAATAGAGGCGAAATTTTGACAAGAGTGAAAGATTTCTACTCCAAATTATATGAAATTGATGATACATGTACTCCAGACATCATGAAAGGTACCAGTACCAGAGTTCTTCCAGTCCTTCCAGCAGAAGTTGCACATGCAATCAAGAACATGAAGCGGGGAAAAGCTCCAGGAGAAGATGGAATTACTGTAGACATCATACAAGAAGCAAGTGGAGAAATCGAAACAGTACTCGCCCAAATTTTCACTCGATGCCTTAATGAAGGGAAAATTCCTGAGGATTGGAACAACGCTACAATGATCTTGCTACATAAAAAAGGTGACATTGAGGATTTCAGGAACTACAGACCTATTAGCCTCCTATCAGTGGTTTATAAAATCTTCACTAAAGTTCTTTCACACCGCTTGAAGGTGACACTGGACATGGCTCAACCGAGAGAACAAGCTGGATTCAGGAGTGGCTACAGCACAATAGATCATATCCATGTACTGAGAGAACTAATTGAAAGAGCGAGGGAATATGAACTTTCATTGTGCATGGCTTTTATCGATTATGAAAAAGCCTTTGATTCGGTGAAACCATCAGCAGTTGCAATGGCTCTGAAATCCTGCGGTATTGAAGATGCATACATTAATATTATTAATAACATCTATGAAAATGCAAGTGCAAAGATTCGGCTGTTTGAAAATACAACACACATAAAAATTGGAAAAGGAGTTAGACAAGGTGACACCATATCTCCGAAGCTCTTTAATGCCACATTTGGAAAATGTCTTTCAATCACTGAACTGGGAAAACAAAAGCATAAAGATTAATGGAGATTATCTAACCCACCTTCGTTTTGCTGATGACATAGTCATTTTTGCAACTACCCCATCAGAGCTACAGAGTATGATGCAGGAACTTGCTGACAAGAGTAAAGAAGTGGGATTAAAAATGAACTTTCAGAAGACAAAAGTGATGTTCAATGCTTTTACAAGAAATGAAGATTTATCGATTGATGGAGAAAAGCTGGAGATAACAGACACGTACGTTTATCTTGGACAGCAGATATCAAGTGAGGGTCACATTGATGAAGAAATTAATCGGCGTACAAAACTTGCCTGGAGAGCTTTTGGAAGAAACAGCATAATTTTCAAGAGCAATATGCCATTATGTCTTAAAAGAAAAGTGTTTGATCAATGCATCCTTCCAGTGCTTACGTATGGTGCAGAGACGTGGACCTTAGCTAAAAGAGACATACAAAGGCTGCAGACAACTCGAAGTAGCATGGAGAGGTGCATGCTTGGTGTAACCAGGAGAGATAAGAAGAGGAACACGTGGATCCGAAAAATGACAAGAGTGGAAGACATCATCATCAGAGTTAAATCCCTGAAATGGCAATGGGCTGGACATACTGCCAGAAGAACAGACCATCGATGGACAGCCGAAATTTTAGATTGGATTCCAAGGGACAGGAAAAGACCCAGAAGAAGACCACATGGAAGATGGGTGGATGAAATTCGAAAGTATGCGGGAGTGACATGGAGGAGACTGGCACAAGACAGACCGTTGTGGAGGAAACTTGGGGAGACCTTCGTCCAGCAGTGGATTGATAATGATGATGATGATGATGATGATGATATATATATATATATATATATATATATATATGACTTATGCGTGATTTATGCATGAACTACACTGGCGGAAAGTGAAAAAAGAACACCAAGAAGGAATTGGCGGACGATCATGAAATTTACATATGTTAATGGGGTCGAGTTTACGTAGGTGTGATGTTAATTTCGGGACCAACCGGTGAGCGCTTACGCCACAGCACGGCATAATATGCAAATTATCGTCGGTGGTATTTAAGGATTACGGCGAAGTGAATGTAATTAGTCGTCGGCGTACGGACACCTGCGAAGACCCTGAAGAAGCTGCAATGCCTGGACATGGAAGACGTGTATGATTTCAGCAGTTATCGGACTTTGAGCGAGGTCGTCTAGTCGGACTCCGCGAGGCCGGGTGGTCGTATGGTCGTATTGCAGAGCGAACTGGACGGGAAGTATAGGTGGTGGTACGATTGTGGCGTAGATGGTCCGAGGAACATTCCCACACGAGAAGACGTGGAACCGGGAGTCACAGACGGACTGATGAGCGGACCGATCGACGCATACGAAGAGCGGCGTTGTCAAACAGAACATCTACTGCGACGCAAATCCGAGCTGCCGTTGGCACCTGAGGTGACTGTGCGAACAATCCGCAACCGTCTACTGGATGCAGGACTACGTGCACGTGTGCCTCTGGCATGTGTACCTCTGACTCCAGCCCACCGTCAGGAACGGCTGTAGTGGTGTCGCCAATGTCTGCACTGGAGAACGCAATGGCGATCTGTCGTGTTCAGGGATGAAAGCAGATTCTGCTTGGGAAGCCTCCGATGGCCGTATGCGTTTTCGCAGACGCACAGGGGAGCGTCTCCACCCTTCTTGCATCCGCCAGCGACACACAGGGCTTACACCTGGTCTCCTGGTGTGGGGAGTGATCAGCTATCACTCCCGTACACAGCTAGTGTTTGTACCGGGTACGTTAAACAGTACCTCCTACATCAACCTCATCATCATCATGCAGCCCGTTGTTGTGCCATTTGTAAGGTCGGTCCATCGTGGCGTTTTCCAGCAAGATAACGCACGCCCACACACCGCACGTGCAACGCAACACGCACTTCAGGGTGTGAGACAACTTCCATGGCCTGCACGTTCATCGGATTTGTCCCCCATTGAGCACGTGTGGGATTTTATGGGACAAAGACTTATCCGGTCTCCACGGCCATCCCCGATTTACGCGTCCAGGTTGAGGATGCTTGGAACTCAATAACCCAAACTTACATCAAACATCTGTACGACAGACTCCATGCCAGAATTGCACAGTGTGACGCAGTTCATGGCGGTTCAACCTCGTACTAACCATGTTACATGGAAATGTTATTTTTCAGTTTACCAGCAAATACAGCTGTATTTCGCCATAATGTTTTGATCACGTTATCCTCTGTATTCCGTTATTATGCTGTATAAATTTCGTTGGTATCAGACGTCTCCTTCTTGGTGTTCTTTTTTCACTTTCCGCCAGTGTATTTGCATTTTATAAACATCTCAAATAGCGCATTTAACTTCGCATTTAGAATAAATTTGACTATTGTACGGTAGTTCAGATACTTTCTATTGCGGAATCTAATTTGCAAGTGAGAATTTTTAGTACTTAAAAGTGCTGCTATTTGGGGTGAACAACATGAATTCAAGCCCTGCTGGAGATGTTCGCTTATTTTGTATTTCGATTCAAATTCCGGAAAAAACGTTTGTTTGTATATTCGATCTATCTATCTATCTGTATCTGCACACACACGCGCGAGAGCACACATACTTTTTCAGCACCCATTTTCAATCCAATGCTCGATAAATGCCTCCCAAATCTCTTCCACAACTCTATCATAGGCAACACGATTTCATGAATATGATGTGCTTTTGAATTTCATCTACCGACTCCCACGTGGCCTTCTTCAGTACTTTTCCAGACCCTTGTTATCCAATCCAATATTTTAGTTGTGCAATGGTGTTCAGCTATTCTAGCACTAAGGTTCTATGTTGTGTGTGTGTGTGGGGGGGGGGGGGGGTGCGTGCGCGCTTATGTGACCAGCTTTATACTCTCTTTATTTGCAGCCATACATAAACACTGACTGTTCATTTCATTAAGTATGCCCTCATATCTACGAGCAGAAAAACACACAAGTGTTATAATTGTTGAAAGAACAGTTGTTGAACGAGAAAAAATCTGCGTATAACGCGCAAAGTCAAGTGACTGCTCAAAGTACAAGTCTGTTTCTTTGTCTCAATTTTGTTCCGGGGGGGGGAGTTAACGACCCCCGTCATCAACTCAATGAGTTATGAGCAGTTGCCTGTCCCTAATTTAGGACCACTGGTTCTAGGGAAGGGAGAAAGTCGGTGCCATAAGAAAAACACACCATCCATGGCTCACGGGATTCGAACCCAGACTTACTCGGACGAATAATCAGGAGACAGCGCGTAGATTACTGCACCATTACTGTCCTTGCTTATACACACGCTCTCTCTCTCTCTCTCTCTCTCTCTCACTCTATGAGTAACATTCATACAGCTGTAAAAGTTTTTACTTTGCCTCAAGTCACTTCCGCCACCGCTAAACACATTTCGTGTTATATTTCATAAGCATCTTTTGTGTGTTTACCGAAAATGTTTTGTCATAGGTATTAATTAGCGTGACATCACATTTGGCAATGGAAATTTTGTTGCAAAATAGACGGGATTCTTGATGATAACAAAAACACCTTTTGGTTAAGACACGAGCTGCTGCTGCGGTGGACGATGTAACGAACAAGATACATATACACACGCAATGTTGCCCCACCTCCCTCCCCTTCATCCTCTAAATTAAAATAAAAGAAACGCATTCCTTCTGCCTGTATGTTGTTTCCACAAAATAAAACTATTCTGCACGCGCAGCTAAACTCCAGGTTCATAATTTTATATTCAGATTAATAAATAAATACCTTCCCCGCGTGGTCACACCATAGATCACATCCAAATACAGCGGCAAAATTTGCTTCGGAAGACTAATTACGTGAAGATATGATAAAATACTCGTACTAGTGGACACTTTTTAACTTCTGGCAACTTTAAACTTGTGAAATGTAAATTATAAATGGCGAGTGTGCATGCAATTATTCAACTTTCCTTTAGCATTGTTCTGCAATCCAGAATTCAAACGCGATTATCCCTAAGAATAGTGAAAACTTTAAATTTGAACACTGTCTTGTAGTAATTACACTGGTGCCAAAATTCATGGGATACGTACCTAATATCGTGTAGGACCTCCTCTAGCCCGGCGAAATGCTGCAAATCGACGTGGCACCCATTCCACAAATGGCCGGAAAGACTTCTGGGAGAGATGTGAAGCCATGCTGTCTGAACAGCTTGCCCACAGTTCCTCGGTATTTGTAGGTGCAAGATCTTGGGTGAGAATGGACCTTTCTAACACGTACCATAAGTGCTCTATTGGGTTCATCTCGGGCGAAAGTGGTGGCCACACCATCCGTGGGAACTGTCCAGAATGCTTTTCGAACCAATTTTGGACAACTTGAGCCCGATGACATGGTTCATTGTCCACCTGGAAAATCCCATCGTCGTCGGGGTACATGAAGTCCATGAAAGGACTGCAAATAGTCACCCAGCAGAGGAATAAAGCGGTTAGAGGTTATGACGTGTTCACGAGGACCAGAGACAGTTTCCGAGATCGTAGTTCCACGGCACAGTGCCATCACAATTTGTACTTCATCGAACTCCGATAAATCGGCATCTTTCCCATTCTAACATCGAACACTCTATCAACCGGAAGCCGGAACTCGGGTTTTACAGAGGGTGAGTCGAAAGCTTTGCGATGTTTGCATAAACGCATGTGCTGCGGCAGGCAGGTCACGTGTTTAAACTAATTCAAGTCGCGCACTGCAGTCGGTCGAAAGGGATATAAAGTGGTAGTCGTTGCTGTGAAAAGCATTGCATGTCGTTGTTCTGTCTGTGGTTGGGACGCCTAATAGATGAACAACCGGCTAATTAGGGAACTTTTGCTTTACGAGTTTGAATTCAGCCATAACGCTGCCCAACCAACACGAAACATTTGTCATGCGAAAGGGGAAGGTTCCGTGGACCACAGCACCGCAACCAGATGATTCAAGAAATTTCGCTCAAGTGACAGAAACCTCGACGATCAGCCAAGGTCAGCTAGGCCGTAAACCGTGGATTCGGATGCCGTGCGCAAGGCCAATCCGACAACTAACACTCGGAGATTATCAGGCGAGCTGGGCATATCACAGACAACGGTGGTTCGTCACCTTCAGGACCTCGGCAAGGTCTGCAGGAGTTGCCGCATTGTCCCTCACGAACTGACGCCAGCTAAGGCAAACCGCCGAGTGAAAGCGTGCACGAAACTCCTAGAAAACCCGCGCTATGTACGTTTCATCAAGAGAATTGTTACGTGCGATGAAAAGTGGGTCTATTTTTGTTATCCTAACACACAACGGAAGTGGTTGAGCCCGGGCCAGCTTCTAGAACCTGTTGCCAAACGTAGGTGCTTCGAACACAAGGTGATGCTCTGCGTCTGGTGGAATTTCGAGGGGATAATCCATTACGAATTTGTTCCAGACATTTGGACCATCAACGCCAACCTCTACTGTGAACAGCTGCAGCGGATGTATGCCGTTCTGGAGGAGAAACACCCGGCACTGGTGAACAGAAAGCACGCTCTCCTACAGCAGGGCAACGCTCGGCCTCATACCGCGCGAACGACCCGAGCAAAACTTCAGGAACTTGAGGGCACCAAACTGATGCCACACCCAGCAAATAGTCCGGACCTCGCCCCGTCGGATTATTACCTGTTCCGGTCCATGGCCCACACTTCCTTCGCGGGCGGCACTTCAACAACCAGGATGAGACGGCAGCTCGGGTGAAGGCGTTCTTCGCCTCGAAGCACAAGGACTGGTACCGCCGCGGAATCGAAGAACTAGCAGACAGATGGCTGAAGATGGTGCAACACGATGGCCTATACTTTGAATGCTAGTCAGCTTTCGTCGTAAAGGTACGTATGAAGACATAAAGTGATCCAAATATTGCAAAACTTTCGACTCACCCTCTGTAGAATCGAAGAACTAGCAGACAGATGGTTAAAGACGGTGCAACAAGATGGCCTATACTTTGAATGCTAGTCAGCTTTCGTCGTAAAGGTACGTATGAAGACATAAAGTGATCCAAATATTGCGAAACTTTCGACTCACCCTCTGTGGAATCGAAGAACTGGCAGACAGATGGTTAAAGACGGTGCAACACGATGGCCTATACTTTGAATGCTAGTCAGCTTTCGTCGTAAAGGTACGTATGAAGACAAAGTGATCCAAATATTGCAAAACTTTCGACTCACCCTCTGTAGAATCGAAGAACTAGCAGACAGATGGTTAAAGACGGTGCAGCACGATGGCCTTTACTTTGAATGCTAGTCAGCTTTCGTCGTAAAGGTACGTATGAAGACATAAAATGATCCAAATATTGCAAAACTTTCGACTGACCCTCTGCTCTGTGAATTTCGCCTGCGCCAACGTTCGGTCTCCAGGCGGGCTTATTTCTCTAGGCTGAGGGTGGTCATAATGTAATTAATGGCTCTATGGTGTAAATGTGTTCCTTAGTCCTATATTAATGGAATTAATTTAAATAGTATTTACATTTGTGGCTTGTAAAACTAAAGAAAATAATTATGGTGCACATGAAATATCCGAAATGAGAGAGCCACCTGCAAACCCTCATAAAAATAGGAAGCCCCTACTCTCATAGTCAAAGTACTGTATACAGTTTCCCTTCCTCTGCATCGGCACAATTCTGCAAACGGGTTACGAGGCTGTGGATACCACGGCAATAAAATTCCGGAGACTGTGAGACAAAGACGGTGGCAACAGTCTGACACATAACTTGGTCGTTTGGGAAGGTCTTTTTAGCCAGGAAATGGTCCAGATGCCGGAAGAGGTGATAATCCGTGGGAGCAAGGATTGGGAGAAAACGCAGAGTGCGGCAGAATTTCATAGTCCAAATGGTGGATTTGTTGGTCGGCCCTTTGGGAGACATGTGGACGAGCATTGTCGTGCGACAGAAGGATCCCGTGCCTTATGACCAAAATCGGCTGCTTGGTAGCTCTTTGTGCATGCTACATTTCAGCACAATAGCAGGCCGAGTTGATTGTCTCACCTGGTCGGAGAAATGAATGACGTAAATGGACGATGTCATCGTTCTTTCCACGTTATTTTTAAACAACGCATAGCGACTGTTTAAAAAATAACTTTCAGTCGCTATGCGTTGTTTAAAAAATAACGTGGAAAGAGCGATGACATCGTCCATTTACATTATCTCCACGTATTTGATATATATTAAATGAATGACGGATAAAGCCAGCAGCTCACTACCATACGAGAACAGACATTTATTGACATTTTTAGGATCTTTTCCGTTTGCACCTATAAGTGGGCTATAAGTGGGGATCAAACCAACTTCGTTCGGCTTCGTCTTCAACCGCAACTACGCCGCTGAGTCGGAAAGTCACGTAAAGCGCTGCAGTCACGTATCAGGTATAACTCGAATCGCGAATGACGAACCTTTTTTTTTTTTTTTAATCATCATCGAAGCGGGTGAATTAGTCATTTCATTTTCTGAATGGGTTCGTAATAACTTTATTTTTTCTATGGGAGGATTTATTACATGTTGTACGAATTACGTATATTTTTCATCGCGATTTTTCGTAGAAACACATAAAGCTTTGACTTTGGGTCTTTTTAAACTGACAATGACTTTCAATTATCTTTAAGAAAGGGTGAAATGTATACTATTTTATAGTATTACTAGCTGTGTCCACGGCTTCGCTCGCGGGGAAGATATCACTGAAAAACAGTGCTATGTATATGATAACACGTGTAATCCTATCCATCCATAAGAACTGTAGTTGAATTTCATTGCAACCGATAGAGGAAAGTGGCCAAAAGATTAAATGGTCGGCAGTTAGTTTTTCATGTGAAAGAAAATTATAATTAATTTTTACAAAAATTTAAATACATAATTTTTATTTTATTTTTTAAAATAATTCATAATGCCTCTGCATATACAACATTCTTCGTCTCGTTTCCAGTCGTTATCATAATAAATTTATTGTCTGAACTGCCGGTTCTTGATAAGCCGACGTATATAACTGTCCGTGCGAGAAACATTCTTGAAGCAAATCCAATTCCGCATGTTTGTAAGTTTGGCACTGGGATTTATTGATCGTTATAGCGAAGGATAGTTGAATAGGACACTGTAGTCTTTTGAATGTAAAAGTCAAGTCCGTCGGAATCATCGAGATCCTGGTTATATGTGCTATTTATCCAGCTGCTGGCCCAGTTAGTATAATGGCTTCAAAAATACTGTATTCTTACGCACCGCTTTGACCTATAATCTTGTACCATTGCATAGGCTTGGAGGATTCAGGTTCCGTAATAATATTATAAGAATGCCGACTTTCAATTTTAGACAACGCGGGAAAGTCCTGAGGGATTTAAAGAATTTAAAAATTCATGTGGATAAAATGCACTGTATCTTGCAAGTTAACGACAGTATCAATCGATGTGTTAATTTTGTATTTGCCGGGCAGTTTTTGCAAAATAACATCGTTTATTTCATCAACAGATGCATTCTTGGAGACACGATTAGCTCGTTCACACATCCAGTTGTGACTTCTCTGGAGCAAATTTTCTACATTATATAGGATACATTTTGTCAACTAATTCATTAATAGATCTTACAATACTTCCCAGTTAACTATGTACTGGAATCAAAACGTTCTGATTAGGTACTTTGCCATCACCGACACGTAGTAAACTGAGTAGAAAATTGGGTATCTCCGTCTCCTAAATGAGCCCTCACATTTGTTCGTATAAATGGAGCGTTTCAATAATCGTCAAGGCCACATTAGTAAAAACCATTCCGTATATTATCGCGAACTACTTTCTTTCACGTTGGGTGTGGTAAGGGTGTATGTAAACAAAGCGGAACGATAAACGGGAAATCGGGAACTACTTGAAAGCGATCTGTTTCGGTAGTACAGCAAAAAATAATAAAATATACACGAAATAGCCTATGTCCACCGGAAAGAAATAAGCTTCCCAACGGTGAAAGAATTATCCAAATCGGTTCAGTACTTTTCGAGATTACCTCACACACACAAACATTCTGTCTTTATATATTAGTATAGATATAGATAGACTAGGTGAAAGCTCGTCAATAATGACGGGGAAAATAAGATATGTATAGAATCATTTTTTAATAACCAGGTATTCTCTTTTCGTTTGTCATGTTCAAATGTGAAAGTACGTTTCAAGAACATTATACTCGCAAACAATGAATATTTCAAACAATTAAAAAAAAAAACTATATTGGTTGAGGCAGGGTTTTGGCAATTGAAACAGACAAGCGCTTTTTCCTCAGCGCCTCCAAAATGGGACAAACGTTCGGACAAAAGAAATTATAAATAATAACAAGGAACTGTACACCAATTACACTTAAAATGGTGATCCGAATTTCTTGGGGTAGAATATAAATCAATTTTACTATGGAGCTTGAGCGCAGTGGTACCTTACCTTATCTCGACGTCTTAGTGAGAAAATCGTATGACAATCGCCTTCGTATGGAAGTCTATTATAAATCCACCTCCGTTCCCAACTTGATGCTCCGCAGTTCATTCTGCCCAGACGATTACAAGACGGCCTTCTTCCGTTCTCGAATTAGAAAAGCCTTCGCCGTCTCCTCCGATGTTCGTCCTAGAGAGTCGGAACTAAAAAACATCGTCGAATTGGCCACTGAGGCAGGATATACGTCGAACCAGATGCATAACTCGATCAAAAAAGCCAGGACCAGCCGTATCAATCTTTCTGTGCCACAACTTCGCTACCTGGGCTCTATTCCCTACATACCAAAAGTTTCCTATCAACTCAAAAACGTGCTCAGGAGGATGAGCTTTGGTGTCGGCATAAGGTGACCGGCATCTTTATATACGATGCTTAAGAGAAATAATAACAAGCCCCCTCTTCTCAATGAGGCAGGTGTTTATGCAATCCCACTACAATATCCGGACGGCTCCAGGCGATACTACATCGGAATCACCAAACGTTCGTTAGGAATTAGAATCAACGAACATAAAAGAGATACAAAAGACGGTAAAATAACCACTGCCCTATCAAGAGAGGTCAAGTTCAAGTCCGCTGATCCTATGTGAAATGATATCAAGAAATTAGCTTCATACTCCACACCTAAATCTACTGCCATTCGCGAAATCATGGAAATCTTGACCAGCAGCAAGACTTGCAATGATAGTGTCTCCCTCGAGTTGCCACGCATTTGGAATCAACTCTTCAAATAATGCTGTGTTTTCTACCCCGGTACCGCGCGCCCAAATAACCAACGTGACCTCGTTTCTTCGGATGTCGGATCACATTTGCGCCTATTCATTTATCGTCTAGTCAAGTCACCACGTTCAAATTGTTAAAGTGTTCCATTATCCAGTTTGCTGTTAGCTGTATACCTTCCTTGAAAAAGGCATCCGGCTGATGTGCGAAAGCTTGGAAACTTTGATTTATATTCTACGCCAAGAAATTCGGATCACTAGTACTATTAAAATAAATCATATGGTTTATGATTTAACAAAACTCCTAAATATAAAATTTACTGAATGAAATACGGGATCACATCATTGTACAATACAACTTTGGAATATGTGAATCCGTTTATTGGTGTAAATATGACATGGATGTTAAATCAGATAATATCCGAAAACTTGAAAATTTCGTCGTCCTGGAGCTGGAATCGAACCTGCGTCCCCCAGAGCGTCCGAGTATGCTAACTACTACAATACCCAGAACGACCAAATTTCAAATTTCCGATTATTTGAATATAACCATCACAGGATTTGCTAGTCGAAGCAACCGGGCCGCCCTGGTGGCGCAATGGTCTAAGCGATGGCTTCTGATCATTCGTCCGGAAAGGGATCGGCGTTCGAATCCCGTGAGGCATGGATGTTGTGTTTGTCTTACGGCACTGGCTCTCTCCCTTTCCCTGGAACCAGTGACCCTATAAATTAGGGACGGACGACTGCTTATAGCCTATTGAGTTATTCATGGTGGTCGAAGAAAAAAGTGTTATGCGCGAAGAAAATTCTTACAGCTAACAACTTGAGCACCGTTGTCCCTCAAGCACGTTGTGTGATGACTTTGCGCCAGTGTGTGTGACAAGGCCCGTCCCTAGGCATTAGACAAGTCAGGCGACGCCTGAGGGCTGCACAAAGTGTTCAAAGAAAACGGTCGGATTTAGTTCTGTTGTTTTTTGAATTCAGAAATATCAGAATTTTAAAAAGTCTGCATGGCATACAGTCTGAATCTGATGCATATGCTTTCTTGAGAAGTATTTGCAATTAAAAAAAAAAAAAAAACATATGTTCCACTATCATTTGGTACGGCATTTAAGCATCATACACTCAATGAGTAAGCAATTACAATCCATACACTTTGACATACAAGCTGATGTTACGTCACTTTCGGATGTACTGAAGTTTTTAGAAGATTATTGGAAAAATGGATTTGCTAAAGTAGTAAACTTTAGCAAATCCATTTCCAATAAATCTTTTAAAAACTTGATTTGAAAAAATGATTGGAAAAATGGATTTGCTAAAAGTAAAGTCATTCCATTTCCAATAATCTGCAAATCCATTTCAAATAAACTTTTAAAAACTTGATTTGAATAATGATTGGAAAAGTGGATTTGCTAAAAGTAAAGTTTGCAGCATTCGAGTTTTCAGCTACCTTAGAAATAACTCCGGAATAAAAAGGAAAGCAATATGATTATGAAAGTAAAGATGAAACACAGCTCCATAATTCAGAGAAAAAAATTAGTTTGACTTTATCAACACAGTTGTAGATGCAGCTATAAATTCAATGCAAGGTCGTTTTGAAAAAATAGAAAATCATAGTTCACATTTCAAGTTTTTGTATGAAATTAGCTCTTTAGTTAACTGGACGTACGGAACATTGTTACAACACTGCAAAGATTTGGAAATTATACTCACGGCGAATGATACATCTGATATTGATGGAGTGGAACGCTTTGAAGAATTACAATTGTTGTGTCTACTTGTTGAGCAAAAATCTGGACCACAAGATGTGCTAAAACTGATTTATGACCGCAGTTTAAAAGAAGTTTATCCAAACACAGAAACTGCGTTGCGTATTCTTCTGACAATACCAGGAACTGTTGCCAGTGCCGAAAAGAGTTTTTCGAAGTTAAAGCTTATAAAGAACCATCTAAGGTCAACTATGACTGAAGAAAGACTAATAGGGCTTTCCATTTTATCAATTGAAGAAGAAATGACTTATAGTCACAGTCTGGAAGACGTTCAAGATTTTGTAGCAATAAAAAGCAAAAAAAGTAGATTTTTAATTGTTTTTATAAACATTTTGTAACGCAACAGTTCAACAATAAAATTACATTTAAATTAAAATTAGGTTTTACTGTTTTCCATAAGTACACTCATTGTCATAAAAATCCGTGCGATTGACGCGAAACTCAGCGAATAACTATACGGGGAAGGCAGACATTAGTTTCGTGCGATTCCGCATGCTCGCGCGTCCAAGACCGGCGCTGTAATCTCAATTCTTGGGGCTTATAAGGCGTCACACAGGGGACTCTACGTGCGTGCCGAAGTGCACGGTAAGAGTCAAGTGAGATCCCTGAGCGATAAACATGCCGAGAAGCCACCGTAGATGTGCGTACGGGAAACTGAGGAGTTTGAAAGAGGCCGTATCGTCGGGATGAGAAAGGCATGGTGGCCGGCGCGCCGAGTCAGCCATCATTTGAGTCGTTCGGACAATGGACACGGGAAGGCACCCGAACACGGTGGACTGGCTCCGGACGACCCAGGTACACCACGAGCAGGGAGGACCATGGGATTGTGAGAGCAGCACGCACAGACCTAACGACATCCTTGTCCAATACCCAGAGACATGTAGCGGCTGTACAAGGGACTCCTGTGTCCGCCAGAACCATGTCCAGACGCCTGGCAGAGGCGAATCTGCACTCTCGACGGCCCTTGCGTTCTTTGCCATTAACACCTGACCATCGTCGGCATCGATTGCAGTGGTGTCAGTAGCAAGCAACGTGGAATGCTACGGACTGGCGACGTGTAGTGTTCAGCTACGAATCCCGCTTCTGTATGGGAACGGACAACCACCGTGTCAGAGTGTGGAGGACCGCAGGTGAGCACTACAATCTCAACCTCACTGTACATCAGCAAAAGTCCCGAACTGCAGGCGTGATTGTCTGGGGAGTCATCGCGTATGGCAGCCGGACTTCCTTCGCAGCGATCGGAGGGACGTTGACAGCCTAGCGCTACGTACAGGAGATCTTGCGGCCTCATGTGCTGCATTTTCTGGCGGGGGTGGCCCGGAGCCATTCTCGAACAAGATAACGCCCGTCCGCACATGGCTCGGGTTTCCCAGGACTGTCTACATCATGCTCCGATGCTTCCGTGGCCTGCCAGATCGCCTGATCTCCCGCCCATCGAGCTCGTGTGGGACCAGATGGGACACCAGCTTTCTCCATGCCCCAGTGTTCGTGATTTAGAGCATCAGTTGCAAGAAGTGGGGGCCAATCTGTCCCAGGATAACATACGGCTTCTCTTTGACTCCATGCCCGACTGTATCACCGCATGTATGCGAGCACGAGGCGGTCCGACGTGGTACTAACGCTGACCGGAATGTGTACGGTATGTCCACGTGAAATCGTCCTGCTGCTGTGATATTCTAATCACTTCTGTGCTTGGTATGTACAGCTCACTGCTAAAATCTCATTTCAATCCAACGTCTCCTTCTTGGTGAGCGGATTTTTATGACAATGAGTGTACTTTGGAATGCAACCGTTTAATAATAAAATTACATTAACACACAGTTATTTTTATATTTCCTTATACGCTAGGGGCGACAGAACTTCTAGGGACGGGCCAGTGTGTGACGTACAATTCACCTCTGACTGTTTATTGTTCACCTTGTGTATGTATGTGACGTCATTTTGTGTGTCACATGTTCGTTTCTTTCTTTTACCGACTATATAAGGCAACTCAGAAACCGCAGGTGGCCTTTCAAACATTCAATGTGACATGTCTTCAGCGTTGTCCTTTTTGCGTTGTGTTGGCGTCCTTCACTTTGTGTAGTCTGTCGCTTTTGTGTCAGTCCTCTCATACCGTTTCATGTCGTGCTTCTTGTATCCGGTCTCAGAGGTATTGCTTTGTTTTTGTTTCGATGTCACATTTTTCTTCCTATTTCCTTGAGTGATTGGCGCTGTTGAGCCTACCGAGAAAGCCCTTAGACCACTAAAATCGAATACCTAACAGCGCCGAAAAACGCCTACGTAATTTTTGCCTCCTCAACACTCGTGTTTCTAGCTTTTGGATTTTATCACAAACAAGGATTAAAAGCTGCCTGCAGGAGCTAGAAAATGATATTTGTTTTTCTTTTGATTTTTTCGGGTTTAAAGACCACCATGAGCCACTTTACGGACTCTACATTCTACGCCGATGAGCCACTACATTATGGCCACCTACCTAATAAGCTGTAGGATCCTCTTTAACCCGTAAAACAGCGGCCACTCGGCGAGGCATCGATTTGATGAGGAGGCGATAGGTATCCTGGGGTATCTGGTACCATAGTGTCAACAACAGGTCCTCCAGTTCCCGTACATTTCGGGTTGGTGGTGATTTCGCGAGAACCCACTTTTCCAAGTCGAACCACAAATGTTCGATTGGGTTCGTTTCAGGTGAATTTGGAAGCCGGCGCATTACCAGAAAGTTACGAGCATGTTCCTTGAACCACTCCTTGACGATTCTGGCAGTGTGGCATGGCGCATTATTCTATTGGTAATGGCCATCACCAGCAGGGAACACAGTTGCCATGAATGGGTGAACTTGATCCGGAACGATGTTCAGATACCTGACAGCTGCCTTTGGCTATTGGAATGATGGGACCTAAAAGTGTCTCAAGAAAACATCGCCCACAGCATAACACCGCCGACTTCTTTCCGTCCAACAGTGCATCCAGGCGCCATAACCTCCGTTGGTAATCGTCGTATCCGCGCTCAGCCGTCTACGTGATGCACCAGGAATCTTGATTCGTCAGAGCAGGCCACTTTCTTCCAAACAACCACGGTTCAATCTCGATTATCTTGGGTCCATTGCATGCGTTGTTGGCAATGACGTGCAGTGAGCATGTGGACCCGGCTGTGTCTTCGTCTACGCAGGCCCATGCGCAGAAGGCTGCGATGAACTGTGTGCTGTGACACATTGCCCTGATCACCACTGTTGTAGCTGCGGGTGATTTGTCACAATGTGGCACTGCGATTGCTGTGAACAATGCGCGACAGTCTCCGCTCCCCTCTGGCATCAATGAGCTGCGTACGATACACGGCTGGACGACAGTTCGTCGTTTGCCCATCTGTGCACCACTTTTGATAAGGACTCACTACAGAGGCACATGAACAACAGGACTCACTACAGAGGCACATGAACAACCTACAAGCAGCCCCATTTCCGAGATCGTAGTTCCGAGGCGCCGTGCTATCAGAAATTGCCCTTTATCAAACTCCGATAAAACGGCAGCTTTCACATTGACTCCGAACGCTACTAACCGAAAGCCGGTCCTCGGGTTGTATATATATTGCTCTGTGAACTTCACCTGCGCCACTGTTCGGTCTACAGGCGCGCTCATTTCTCCAGGCTGGGTGTGTTCATAATGTATTGGATCATCGTTGTAAGCAGCGGCCCGCTCCTACACTTTAAAAGAAACTGTAGTACTTTGCACCAAAAACTAGTGTTACTCCAGCTACACCACCTTCTGGGTCACACCCTTGTGTGGTATATTAAACACAGAAAAACGTAGGGCAATACATTTAACTTTGCCCCAATCAGGTTGGATATGATACATATTGCATAATTTAATGTTTTTGTGTTTCATGTACACCACCCACACAATGTCTCTGGTTCTACGGAAGAGAGAGACAATTCGTTCGGGTATAAGCAGTCACCTGTCCCTAATTTTGTGTCTCTGGTTCTATGGAAGAAAGAGAGACAATTCATTGGGGTATAAGCAGTGACCTGTCCCTAATTTTGTGTCTCTGGTTCTATGGAAGAGAGAGACAATTCGTTGGGGTATAAGCAGTCACCTGTCCCTAATTTTGTGTCTCTGGTTCTATGGAAGAGAGAGACAATTCGTTGGGGTATAAGCGGTGACCTGTCCCTAATTTTGTCTCTCTGGTTCTATGGAAGAGAGAGACAATTCGTTGGGGTATAAGCGGTGACCTGTCCCTAATTTTGTGTCTCTGGTTCTACGGAAGAGAGAGACAATTCGTTGGGGTATAAGCAGTCACCTGTCTCTAATTTTGTGTCTCTGGTTCTACGGAAGAGAGAGACAATTCGTTGGGGTATAAGCAGTCACCTGTCTCTAATTTTGTGTCTCTGGTTCTACGGAAGAGAGAGACAATTCGTTGGGTATAAGCAGTCACCTGTGCCTAATTTGTGTCTCTGAGAGAGAGAGAGAGAGAGAGAGAGAGAGAGAGAGAGAGAGAGAGAGAGAGAGAGAGAGAGAGAGACAGAGAGAGACAGAGAGAGAGATAGAGAGAGAGAGAGAGAGAGAGAGAGAGAGAGAGAGAGAGAGAGACAATTCGTTGGGGTATAAGCAGTCACCTGTCCCTAATATTGTCTCTCTGGTTCTACGGAAGAGAGAGACAATTCGTTGGGGTATAAGCAGTCACCTGTCTCTAATTTTGTGTCTCTGGTTCTACAGAAGAGAGAGAGAGAGAGCCAGCGCCGTAAAACATCACCCATTGCCAACTCGGACAAATGGTCAGAAGCCAACGCGCCGCTCCAGTGACGCAGTGGTCTAAGAGCTAGCTTCTGACCATTCGTCTGATTTGGGTACGGGTTCGAATCGAGATGAAGCATGGATGTTATGTTTGTCTTACGGCACTGGCACTTTCCTTCCCTGGAACCAGTGACCCTAAATTAGGGCCGGCGACTGCTCATAACCCATTGAGTTACTCACGGTGGTCGTTAAACCCCAACTGAAAAAAAAAAAAAAAAAAAGTCAACGCCTCAGACCGGTTGGCCACACGGACAGCCCACATAATGGTTTACCTTTGCACCGAAAGATGGTGCAGATGGTGTAGCAAAACTGTTAGGTGCAACATGCCACAAAATTTTTAACAGTGTAATTTTGGTCCAGCGCTGTACGACAAACACCTTTGGTGTTTAAGATATAATCACACCATTCATTTTAACATTCTTTTTTAAGATTTTTATACCAACGCAAGAGAGTCGAATTGTGTAGAATGTTAACTGATATAAAGGAGTAATTTTCCTCCGTCACAAAAAATATTAGGGCTTGAAAAATATCTGAAAAGTTACATTACCAGCTGATCATGTGCAGCAATTACTTACCTGTCCAAGTAGTAAAAGTTGGATGCCCAGGAAAATTTATATTTTAGGATAACAAAGAAATCAGGACTCAATTTTTTTAAGTTAGAAAATATGAACTTTTTTTTTTTAAGGACTTGTTTTCAAAATGTTCAATAAACAAAAACGTGTAACTCAAGGTTTAAGATGATGGTGCTGAAATTGGTATCAAATGATACGATGATGGAGTTGGTATTTGAGAAATTTAGTGATTATGCCATGTTCCTTCATACAGACCTACCAAGAAATGAAAAAAGCTAAACTTTTTAACCGGATGAAAACTCAAAACGGTCTATGAGAAAGTGTGAATTTATTTATGTAAATATTGAACTGGAGCACATCGCTGTATTCACAATATAAAATTAGTTAATTAAAAACAAAATAATATGGTTTTAAGACATTGCTTTAAAAACACAGTATTTTTGTTTTGTTTTGTTGTTATACTTGCAGAACATTAGCTTTTGGAAATCGTTGCCATCAGTTTCATGCTGAAATACAAATTTATGCAATAAAATCATGTTTAACAACATTACTGGGCAGAGGTAACATTGTGAGAGGAAAAAGAAATAATAATTACGGGGGAAATCTTTACTCCATTTAACTTCCGTTTTTGGAAGTTTTGTAAGACAAAATACAGTTCCCAGATGGAAGAAACGACCCCATCCCTTTCCCCATTAATCCAAAAAAGAGAAATATCTTCATTTTTGCATCGATCTCGAGCATGACCCAAATGACGACGACAAAAGTGGAATTCCGCGAATCCGAGGAAGAATCTCATGTATGGTTCCTTTCGTCGAGTGTTTTCACCCTTTCTTACTAAATACCGGAGGCTAGTTCCGTCATCAGAGTCAAGCATTCCGTCACCGACTACAACCACGTATAGTGATAGACCGCGCACTGGTAGTGGCTGCCACTGAACCGTCGTGGTCCCAACATGAGAGCCGTCAGATCACGTGACATTAGGCTGATGTGATTTCGTGCTATCTAGTTTCAATGCTTTCTTATGACCTGATAGGCTGCTTTTAAGTATCCCCATTTAGTAAATCATGTAGGCAACAAATGCGTTTTTTTAGGAATAATTAACCTAAGGATATATTCGTTAAGAAATTGTCACTTATAGAAATTTAATTGCAACCATTTTGGAGTTAAAGATTAGTCGTTAGGCCGAAGAGGGTCATTTGTTCAGCGTGTATTCTTGTATGAACCGGCTACGTTTGTGTTTTATGTAAAGTAGAGCTCCTATTAATAATTTATGATACAGAGCTACAATATTTCCAGTGTATAAAAATGTGAAAAATCCAGAAGTACACAGTTAAATACTACATAAAATACACGGAAATGACATTGCCGCACTCAGAAGTTAGTAAGTTTACTTAAAATATGTACCTATTTGCGTAGGTAGACTTGTTATATGCCATAATTAGAATATTGCGATGAATGTTTGTGAAAAATTTCAAACTCGCAGATTCATTTTTTAACGCGAATGACTATATTATTTCTTTAATAGGCACACGTTTCCTAGAATGGGAATTGACCTTCAATATTGATTATTTCTTCCCGTACTTTATAATCAATCTTTACTGCAAATATGAAAAACTCGGGTGAAATGGTGGCCCATACTAACCCGTAATAAAAATTTACTGAAGATTGGTATCACGTTATTACTATACAGGCGTAGAATCTGCTTAATAATTTAATTCGTTTCCCACTGGTTACAAGCTGTAGAACTTGCTTTTAACATTTTTGACTATGATCACGTGACATTTCCCTTCCTGGTGTTGGAGCCAGAAATTGTGACGTCATTCTCAGTCTACCTGTATGTAAGGTCGATGATCACCGACTATAAACTGCATTTGGAGCAAAACTACACATAGTTCCAATTTCTGGATTTAGAGCATAACATAATTAAAGAAGTGATATTCTTCTGTCCTTGGCATTCCCATAACAATAATGCAACTTCCGGTGATTAGCAGTGAAATGAAACACGACATGTGACGACTCATTTTTTCTTTTAGAACAAAATTCTATTCCTAACTTTTTTATTTTTAAAATTTAGTTGCCCCGGTGCGGACTACTAGATATCTTTTTCACCTGCCCAAGAATAATTTACATGTCCCGGGCATGGTATTTTTCAAGCCCTGAATAAGTAGGGTATTGTAAAAAATACGGTTTAGGTAATATTGACTAGATGTTTTAGAGTGTCAATATTAAATGCTTAAACCCTCTCCACTGCGCATCCTCCGTTTTAGTTTGGTTTTTTTATGTCCTCCATAATAATTTCCACGACCAACATTTTTTTTTTTAACTTCTTACTCTCCAATTTCCCGACAACTTAGTTTTCACAGCTTTTCGAACTAGGTTATTTTTTCCCTCTCTACTATGTAACTTTCGGGCTCATTTTAAACGCCGCTCTCTCATTTGTCACTACTTTTTTCCTAATTGCGAGCTTCTTTTTTACACCCCTCTCTCTATTTATATATTTTTTAATTTCACATTGGACGATTTTTAGGATTGCGTGTCTCTTGAGTTCAATGAGGGATTACCTGCACATGCTATAATTCAGAACGGTGGCATCATCGCTGATAGGTGGAGCAGCTCTTCAAGATTATGCACGACCAGCTCAAGTCGACGACCCAAATCTTTTGCTGCAAAACTGTGTCAATCTATTCAGCGCTGTCGATGAGAAGCTAATTTGCATACGAGAAATGCAGAGTCTGAGAGAAAAGATGGCTGAACTTGAAACGAGTACCGCGTGATGACCCCTTCGTTGTCGTTTCGTTACCCAACTGTACCCCAGACACCCTGAATGACATTTTGAATGTCACGTAAATGCATCAGGACAGCATTCATTAGCGAAACTATGCGATCGAGCAAATGGTGGGAGGAGAATATATTTTTGATGAATGACACGCACACGAACAACTGTTATTGCGAAGCTAGAAACGTGTTCAAGATTTTAAGGAGAGCCTGGGGAGCAGTAACTTAACATTTCTTTTTTTTTTTTAATAACTCCATTCGGCATTCAGAGAGTTGCCTATCCTCAATGATGAACATATTCATTAGCTTCCGGGACACAGTCAGATACAAAAAAAAAAAAAAAAAACACATTTGTTATATATCATCCGGAAATCGAATCCGGACGTTCGGTGCGATAAATCACCACGCCAGCCGTTTTGCCACGAGGCAAATCCTTACATTACGGTTTTAAAAAAATCCTGAAATTTACGAGCCATTTTCCGTAATTGCTTTCGTGAATGAACGAAGCATATTTTTGAAACAACCCTTTCCGTAGGAATGACGGAAAAAGCCCTGAATTTGAAGGGTTTTTCATACGCCAGGAAAATTCTGGACTTTCGGAAACCTTACCTCAATTCGTTTCGTATATTAACGGTAAATTGCCGTTTTTAAGGTGTTAAAGGAAAATTCTGAATTTTCAGAAAGCATTTAACAATTCCTTTCGTATATTAACGAGAAAATTCTGTTCTCGCTTTTTCCGTATCCATATAACGGAAAATTTCTGGTAATAGGAGCAACACGGGAATATGCTTGAGGTTTGATTGAACTGTTAAATTTCAATCGTCTATCGGAGGATCTGATTTTGAAGTTCTGTGGCGAGATCAGATATTGTGAACAGCATTTCGTATGACATTTAGGCGCTATTGTGCCAACGGATATTCCTTCTCCTCTTCACCCCCACCCCCTCCCCCATTTGGTGCACCAGCTTCTGTACATTGTGCTACCCTAAAAAACCGGGTACTTAAATTAATGCAAAGGTTTTAGTATGATGTCTCTGCAGATTATTGGGTTGTCGGAAAAGTCATGACGTATTTTAGCCATGTTTTAAGCAAAGGTCATTTATTGATAGCAAGAACAAAGATCAATCAATGATATAATGCCCGTTTTGTTCGATAACCTTTTGCCATCTTACAGTGAGCTTGCAGAATGCACAAGTTTCCTGGTGATAATGCCAATCAATAGCTATCTAGAGTAAATTTTATATAATGTAGGGCTTTTGTGAGATAATACTGAGAAGCAGTACATCTCACCTTTTCTTAAACATAACTGAAGGTTATCGTCAGTTTAAAGAGATCTCGAGTTCCAATATATTCAGTTGCTTCGAAAAATCCCAATGGGGGAAAAAAAAAACTTGAGATAACTCCTCTTACAGAAACAAATTAAATTAATATAACCCTATTCATAAAACTAATAAGCTCCCACAGAAAATAAAATGACTCATTAACCTGCATTAATAGCGAAAAACATGTCGTCATCGCGCAGTTCGAGTCATTTTCATTTCTATCTTACACGTGAGCACGTGTATTTCTATTACAGCTCACCCGGTAGCGCGCTTCGCTGTCGTTGAAGACACATTTGGTTCAACTCCACCACGAGCAATACAAAAGGATTCGTTCACTTCGTACGCCCGGTAAGAATATCTGGAAAATGGGCCGAAAGAGACAAACTGTAAGTTTTTGTAAAATTTCTGTATAAAAACTCAAACTTTTGAAACAGAAATTTCGTTAAAAGTCGAAAACCTATACAGGCAATTTTGCTGTACGTTATTTTCGGTAAACTTCCGTGAATTCACACCACTTATTTTGTACAGTATAGATAGTACAGGTAGTACTTCGTGGAGGTACGAAAGAACCTGTGATTGGCTATTACAGTTACAAGTAAACTACGCCCATTGCTTTCTATTACACATCGTTGTCATGTGATCAAAGTAAATTGACATTTTCAACTGAGATGCGGCCGTGTGGCGTGAGGTTACAAACAGCTGTCTAACCATCCTAGTGCGAGATAGCTTAAATTATCCTAAAACGTTACAGATTCAGGCGTCATGTAATAGTTATATCGGTGTGAACTATCATATCTTTTGTCAGTGGATTACCCTACGGCCGTATCGATATGAGTAAGATTCTCAAACAATGTTATTGTCCCTACAACAACGGTAGTATCATCCTGAAGCACTCACACTATTCAACTCAGAAAAATAAGGGTCAACAGAAAATAAAATGACTAAATCACTCGCATTAATAAAAAAAAAAAAAAAATTTCGTAGTCGCGCAATTTGTTTTACGAAAAACGTGAGTGCGATCACCGAGTGTTTCTGGCTGAGTGGTTAAAGGCGCGCGTTATCTGATGACCTAACCCAAACGACGGGGGTTCGATCCTGACTACTGCGAAAGGATTATCTGGTGTAAGGGCTGAAAAGTGCAGGTTCTTTGATTTTTGCGAAATTTCAGTTTAAATACGGAAAAACCTGAAACGGACTCTTCTGAAATAAACGAAATTTCTGACTACGCAAAATCTGTGAAAACACGGAATTTAAAATAAACGGGCACTTCTTAAAACAGTAATTTTTTGAAAAAGAAGGACACCTACCGGCAACTTTGCGCCATATTATTTTCAGATATTTTTCGTGACTTCACACCATTAATTTTTTTACAGCGTATTTCCACCTTATTGGTTCAACCAGTCATCTGACCATTCATGCAAGTCGTTCTTTAAACAAAATAAAAATTACACAGAAGAACGAAGTCACAAACTAACATACAACTAACGAAATAGCAAATTAATGCAAGAACAATGCTCCTATCGAGCCCGTGTGGGACCACAAGGGCCGTCAACGGGCCAGTACCATCTAGCAAACCGCTATGCAGGAGCTGCGGGTCATTAGCAGTAAAACTGAGTAACTAAACAGGATAATGTTCTAATCTGCAGCGAATAGGAAAAGTCAACGTTTTGAAATTCACAATTAGTGTTTGACCTTACAAAATACGTTTTGGCAAAACCCAGTCATGCTACATACCAAGGAATCAAACTTCCACCCATCAACAACGTTAACTTTTTAGAACAATTTGGAAAGGGAGCGATGTTATTTTTTACGTTTTCAAAAATGCAAGAAATTGGTAATCTTAACACACTATACTTTTGAGGTACGACGTGAAATGAGCTAAAATTTCCAACGCTTTCATTTCTCATGCAGATTTAAAATTTACCAATTTAAAATAAAATCATGGTATTTTTGGGTAGTGTTGGTGACGGATTTCGGATTTTTAGATATCCGGATATTTTAGTATCCGAAAACCGGATTTCGAACTCCGGAAGTGTTGTTCACGGATTTCGGATTTCCGGATTTTGCAATCCGAAAACCGGATTTTAGCATTCGAGTAGTTTGTACTCCGGATATCCGCACTATGAAAAGCGGATAACCGAATTTCGACCTTCGGAAGTGTTGTTCACGGATTTCGGATTTCCGGATATTTTGCTATCCCAAAACCGGATTTTAGCATTCAAATAGTTGGTATTCTGGATATTCCGGATTTCGAACTTCGGAAGTGCTGTTCACGGATTTCGGATTTCCGGATATTTTGCTAACCGAAAACCGGATTTTAGCATTCGAATAGCTCGTACTCCGGATATCTGGTTTTTGAACTGCTGAAATCCGGATATTCTGCTATCCGAAAACCGGATTTTAGCATTCGAGTAGTTCGTACTCCGGATATCTGCATTATGATATGCCGCTATCCGAAGTTCGAAATGCGGATATCCGAATTTCGAACTTCGGAAGTGTTGTTCACGGATTTTCGCATATTTTGCTATCTGAAAACCGGATTTTAGCATTCGAGTAGTTCGTACTCCGGATATCCAGATTATGAACTGCGGAAATCCGGACTTAGAATACCGAATATTCAGACATCTCAACAACATAGATCTATCTGGCCATGATAGACCGCATGCCTCAGGTTGGTTGTTCGTTAAGAAGACGCAAACAAAATTTTACAAAGAACGAACAAAAGAAATGATGGCTGGTTATTATTGCTAAACCGGGTAAACCATGTATCTCCCACTCACTAACACTTACAGTGTTTGCGATTAATTCACTAGGCCACTGGGGCAGTAAAGAAAGAAAAGATTGAAAGGAATATCGGGAATTCGGAATTCGTGCGGCATTTCGGATTTATGATATTTCGGATATTTTGAAATCCGAAATTCAAAATATCCGGTTTTTGACAGCACTAATTTTGGGGGGTGGGAAAAGGTGATATGACGTGCAATTACCCGAAAAGGACATATGGCCATATGGTTTGGAGGACTGAAATATAATACCATAACACAACGCTTTATTCAAACGTCAAATGATAAACAAAAAAATATACACTCATCGTCAAAGAAATAGATGCACCCAGAAGGAAGCAACCGACAAGAATGAAACTTGATGAGTAGGTTTGACATTGTGAGACATGCAAATGTTCAAGTATCACGCTCGGCCGCGCATATGACGCAAACATGGAGGGATCGTAGCACTGTGTCATCCCATAAAGTAAGGATACATAGAGAAGACACTAGCTGTATTGAGCTGAAACTCATGATGTCATGAAGTCGACTGCAGCGCACCATCGACCTACAACAGAACTACCGTTGATTGACAGCTGGGCTTCCCAGGAATCACCGGGAACCACATGACTTTGTCCATTTGAGCTTTGACCTCCCAGCAGAGTGGAAGACGACGTATACGACATATACCTAACATTTTCCGAATTTTATTTGGTTTGCATCTTCCAGTTTCCTGTAGCATTCTAATAGGTGGCAGTATTCTTGCTCATTCCTCACTGACCGTTAACTTTTCCTTTGTACATTCCATTACTTAGGTTTCTACGTGTTTTTGTTGCACATTTCATTCACGCATACTTTGTCATTGTTTTCTTCACAATATAGCTTTTACGTTCAATTCTGATTTGTATTCCATTGTCATCTGTTTCGATTTCTACGTCTTTGGCTTTAATATCTATGGATATTTCGTTCATTTCAACTTTTCGATGCCTCACTTGGCTTAAATTGGGACAGCAGTTTTTTTTGTTTTTGTGTTTTTTATTGGAGGTTTAACGACCACCGTGAGCAACTCAAGGGGCTATAAGCAGTCGCCCGTCCCTAATTTAGGGTCACTGGCTCCAGGGAAAGGAGAGAGCCAGTGCCGTAAGACAAACACAACATCCATGCCTCACCGGGATTCAAACCCGGACCCCGTTCGGACGAATGATCAGAGGCCATCGCTTACACCACTGCGCCACCGGGGCGGCAGGACAGCAGTTGAGAACAAAGGTCGTGGGGGGACGGAAGGGGGCGCAGAACAGCTGCTCCTCACCACCCCAGCACTGGGTTGGAGTTGCCAAGGCAACCATTGCCGACGGGATGGATTCACGTCACAGTTTAGTTCTGTTGTAGGTCGATGAGGGCGCCACTTTCTATGGGAGGAGTTTTCACGGGCTCCTATGTCTGTTTCCATTCTATAATCCTTACTCTATGGGTGGTAGTCCCATTGCACGTGCTTGCCATTCTGACTGGTATTGTTGTGTTGGTTGCATCCTTTGCAAGTGAAGTATGCCTTGGAGATACGTTCGGAAGCAATTCAAGCTGTTGGAGGAGTTCAAGAAGGAGCCACATCGTCGGGCTCCGGGAAGCGGGATGGTCTTATCACCGTATAGCGCGGGATGGTCTTATTGCCGTATAGCGCGCCATACCGGTCGTGCGGATATCACCATGGCACGCTGTTGACAGTAGTGGATAGAACAAGGCACGCATCCGCGACAGGAAGGGTCTGGGAGAACTACAGGAACGACGGGTTGTCCGACATGCGCGGAGTGACCCAACAGCCGCGATTGCGGATATTCAGCGAGCAATGGCAGACGTCCGATTAGTGCCAGCACCATTGGCAGACGGCTGCGTGACGTAGGACTACACGCACGCAAACCGTTACAACGACCGCCCTTAACACCATTGCATCAGTGTTAGAATTAGAAATAAATCTTCTACAGGCCCAGCGAACCAGTCGGATTTACAAATCACTGGTCCGTCAAAATGTCCGCTGGTCCGTAAAAGAAAAACCATGCACATTTGCAGTATATGCAAAAAATAACGTATCATTTCATTGGAGCTGTATATCACAAATTAAGAGCAACAGAATGTGTACTTGTATGCATGCAAACAAATAATACTAATTAACAAAACACGGTAAGCAGTAGTAGAAATTGGAAAAAAGAAAGTCGCTGGTCACCAGGGACAGTGTATACCAAAACGTGGTGGTCCACTCATTTTTAGAGTTACAGAATTGGCACAAACACTAATACATTTGGTATGCACATGGTATTAGTATCAAAGATGGCACACTGAAGCATAACGCATAGTTAATTTCAAATTAAAGTTCATTGTAAAAATATTATGCAATATTTTGATTGCCACTCATAAACGCAAAAGTGAGCTGGGTCGCTGGTTTTTAAACTGACACTTCCGAGTCTGCCACTGCAAAAATACACTTCTCTTCAAACAGTTTTTTGCACGTTTTAGTCCCATAGGGAACACTAATGTTGAATGCAAAGTGCTGTTTTACAAAAAGAAAAACTACACACATCCATTTGGCATCTCCTGCAAATGTCTCTCCCTCGGCAGAAAAAGAAAAAGCTGGCTCGCATCTGATTTCAGGGGGAGAACATACAGAACCCCATATTTTCCCTTGTTGCTTTCCTATCGCGTTTTTGTATCTTTGCAGTTTTGCCTTTGCTCTGTAGCAGGAACAATATGCACCAGAATAAAAACTGCAGTTTTTATTCTGGTGCATATTTTTGCAAAATTCTGATCTCGAATGATTAAATTTAGAATTTATCAATTAAATTGTGATATTTACGCAGATATTTTCATTTTCTAGTAGCAAATACAGGACGTAAAAGTTGATAAAAAAATCAAAAGGTTTCTTTTTTTTAAGTCATAAAATTGAATGCATGTGCATGCATGGCACACGAAGTTGCAAGGAAGAAAATAAGTAAGGGGAAAACCATACAGTGTACTGATTATGAAACACTTAGCAACTCATCAAAAGCCACCTTCATGAAATACCACCTTGTTTCAGTGTGAAAGGCAGGAGGTTACCCCGTGTGGACAGAAAGACAGATGGGCAAAGCCAGAGAATAAACGGTTCTTCAACCTCCAATTGAAAAGACCCATACTCTGCAGTCACTACTTGGGCAAACAAGTGGTGCTGCCTTAATCCAAATATTTTGATTCGGACCTCTGCTTCCTACAGTCCAAACATTTTCATAAAACTAAAGTATGGTTTGAAATTCCGATATTTAGTTTTTGAGTAGTAAATATCTGAATTTCAGAAAAATCCCAAAACTGTCATAGCCAAAGCTGGATATTTTGAAATTTGGTTCAGTTCTTTACAAACTTGCAAATTCCAAAACAAATGGTAAAAAGAGAGTTCCTGGCCACCTGGGCCAGTAACATAAATACACTGCTGGCCACCCAAAATGCAACACTAAGAAGGACACGAGATAGCAAAGCCAGATTTACTGGACACATAAAGATGAAACGATTGAGCTTACAGGCCCGTGCGACTTGCGGAACACGAAGACATCAATAGTTTGTGTGGCCCCCATGGCTTGCAATAACGACCGTTACACGCCGCGGCATCGAACGAAAGAGGCTTTGGATGTGGCCTTGGGGTATGTCGGTCCAGGCTGCTTCCACACGATGCCACAGTTCATCAAGCGTAGCCGCGGGTGGCGCTTGCCAGGCCACTCGGTTGCCGATCAGCGACCAGACGTGTTCAATGGGGGACAAATCGGGAGAACAGGCGGGCCACGGCAGCAGTGACACCTGGTGGGCCGTGAAGAATTGTTGCACGATGCGTGCCACGTGCGGGCGCACGTTGTCCTGTTGAAACGTGGCCGTTGGCAGGTCCTGCAGGTAAAGGCGGACTACAGGCTCCAAAACGTCGGAGATGGTGCGGTGGCTGTTGAGTGTACCGGCGATGCGTACCAGAGGGGTGTGGGTGTCATATCCCATTGCGCCCCAAACCATAACGCCAGGCGACGGACCGGTATGGCGATGCATAATGCAGGCGTCATACAGTCTCTCGCCGCGGTGCCGCCACACGCGGATCCGACCATCGTGGTGTTGCAGGCAGAAGCGGAATTCGTCGGAGAAGACAATGTCGTGCCACTCCGTAGTCCAGGGTCGGTGTTCAACGGCCCACTGCGGCGGCACTCGCCGGTGGTGTAACGTCAATGGTAATCGGAGCAATGGGCGCCGTGCGACAAGTCCCCGCTCCTGCAGACGACGACGAACGGTACGTGCTGACACAGGTTGTTGCGCCAAACACCCTAATTCCTGCGCTAACGTTCGTGATGTGGCGGTGCGAGCCGTCAATGTCCGCCGCACAACATGCCGGTCTTCTCGTTCGGTGGTGTGCCGCGGCTGCGGCAATCGCTCACGTTAATCCGTCCGTCTCTCCTGCATCCACCGAATCCATACTCGCCTCAATGCGGCTGGATGTCGTCCCACACGGGCGCCGATGTCTCGGTACGATAAACCGCTGTCGCGATAAGCCACTATTCGTCCTCTGTCGAACTCCGAAACGTGCTGGAATGACTGCCGTATGCTGCGACGAGGCATCAGGAAGCTTCCCACGCACAGGTCCGGCAGCGCAACACACTTCCACTACTGACACCCGTGCAATGGTAATCGTTTGCATGTCCTCTCGCGGGCGACGCATGCTGAGAATTTCAGGCCAATCGGATGCTTCCTTCTTGGTGTTGCATTTTGGGTGGCCAGCAGTGTAGTTCACTGGGTAATTCGAACGCTGGTAGGGGACACATTAAGAAGCAATAAACATGGGATCTGAAAAACAACTACACTCGGTTAAAAAAATTTTAAATGACAAGTACGAAATTTAGGGAAAGCTCTTGTTCTATACAGATAGGACAGGTAAATGCCAGACTTGGAGTTATTACCCATGAAGTTCTTCATGAAAAAGCAAGACACTTTGGGAAAGAATACCAAAATGAAGAATTCAGCTACAGTAGTGGTTGGATACAAAAATTCAAAACACTGAGACAACCGAAACCGCTGAACGTTAAATGGATAACGCAAGAAAAAAATATTTTAGAAATCCTATTTGGCTACGAATTTAAAGATTTGTATCGCACAGATGAATATGGTTTGTTATATAAGATGATATCCAAAAAATCGATCTCAAGCTAAAATGAGAAATGTTGCAAAAAGATGAAAGGCATATCAACAACAGTTTACTTCGTAAAAGCGGAAGGTGCACATTAAAAAAAAAAAAAAGTAGATTACAGAAAAATCTAAAAAAAAAACAAAGAAAAAAACACATTCTTTTAAGAATGTTCGTTACGAATTGTAATCACTGTTTTCAATCCCTACATTCTCAGAATTAGAGATTCGATACGTAAGAATGTAAGTTAGTTTTATTTCTACCATTTCATTCAATTAATTTTACTCCTTTTCTTTTTTACAGTGATGTGCAGAGGTATTGCATCACCTACGAAAACCATGAAATTTTAAGTTCAACTCTTTTTTTAACTAACTAATTTTCATAGTTATTTCATCATTTATACACTGAAGAGCAATTGAATTAGAGATACCTGTCTAGTAACGTGTAGCACCACCTTTCGCCCTGATGACGGCTTCGATTCGTCTCGGCATGGACTCGACAAGACACCTGGAGCTATACGGATCCACGACCCCTAAAACAAGCTCCCACAGTTCACGAAGATTTGATGGGGGGGGTCAGAGCCTCGAACATCTCTCTCGATGAGATTGAGGTCAGGTGACCTAGTTGGCCAAGGAAGCGAGGTCACGTCGGTGGAGTGTTCATCCAACCATTCGGATACAATTCGGGAGCGATGGTACGGTGCATTGTCTTGTTGCAGGATGAGGTCCCCAGTGGGTTGTTGAAGACGCACAAAGAGGAGCAAATGGTCGTTCAGGATATCCCGGTAACGTTGACCTGTGAGGGACGATGTCACACGTACCAGGGGTCCCATTTCAGTCCACGTAAACAGTCACCAGACGAGAATGTCACCCCCACCAGCTTGAAGAGTACCCTGCTGGCAAGAAGGACCCATCGCTTCATGTGGTTTACGCCGTACTCGTATCCTGCCACCCGCATGTACCAACGTGAGTGCCGACTCATCAGTCCAGGCAACATTTTTATATATACATTATCAGTTTAGAAACTGATAATATATATGCATTTTAATTCTTCAAATAAGTACAATAATACTAAACAGGAATACATACAGAGAACAGGAGAAAAATTCTTCTACGATTAAGGCATCAATACTCACCTAAAAGAAAAGAAAGAAACACATATTAAGCGTTTCGAAAGAAGAGATTAACACAGACAAAAACTTTAATCATCGAAAGAGAAAATCATACAATTCAACAAAAATCAGCATACGAGGTAATACAAAAAATTATCTTAACTAAAACATTTTAAAATCGCCGTTGAAATATCCTTCTTTAGAGTTGTTCCTGGAGATTGAAGACCACCATGCAGTGTTAGAATTAGAAATAAATCTTCTAGTGGCTCAGGGGACCACTAGAATTTGCAAACCACTGGTCCGTAAAATAAAGTAATAAAAACAACCTTAAAAACATTTACAATATATGTAGAAAATAACGTATCATTCAATGAAATTATCTCAAATATTTGTTTTTAAACCTATCATTAGTTTGCAGCTTCAAAAGAAACCATACAGCAAGGTAAAAGAAATATAAATTCATTTTTTAACTTGTGACAAATTAGAAAACAAAACAAAAACTTTACTAGTCATCCGGGCCAGTAAAATCAATAGTTCAGTGGTCCGACCAAAATTTTACTGGCCACTGGCCAGTGGACCATTGGATAATTTGAACGCTGCAGCATCGTCGCCAAAGACTGCAATGGTGTCGTGCCAGACTGTCATGGAGCCACTCAGAACAGCAGCGAGTGATCTTCAGTGACGAGTCCCGCTTTTGTCTTGGAGAAGACCAACGAATCCGTGTGTGGAGGCACCGTAGTCAGCGCCAAGATGAACGGTTTGTTGCCGAGCGTCACACGTCCAGAAGGCCAGGTGTCATTCATGGTGTGGGGTGAAATTGCTTACGATGCCAGATCACTTTTGGCGTTCATTACAGACACTTCGACAGCCCAACGTTACGTTAATGAGGTCCTGCAACCAGTGGCCCTACCTTTTCTCAATGCTCACTCCGGTGCGATTTTCCAACAGGACAACGCTCGTCGGCATACAGCTTCTGTCTCAAGAGCTTGCCTTCAAGGCACTGACACTCTGCCATGGCCAGCCGCATCGCCAGACATATCGCCCACTGAAAATGTATATGATGCTATTACACGCGATATCCGCACTCCACCCCTACCGCACAATCTGAAGGAACGGCGTGACAAAATTCAAGCTGCATAGGATGGCTTATCGCAGGACACCGTTAGGAACCTGTACAACTCCATGCCGAGACGTCTGGCATGCTGTGTGAGCAAACATGGCATACGACGCCATACTAAGAGACACTACTTATTGGCGTGTAGCTCAATAATTATTGCCCACATCAGTCTCAATGTTTAATCATTTATTGTTCGTGGTAACCTTTACCTTCCTCACGAATAGCATTGCAATCCGACACGTCCTTCTGGGTGCAACTATTTTTTTGACGATGAGTGTAAGTGCAAAAATTCTAGCAGCTGTGTCACTGGTAAAAAAAGAAAAGAGATGAACATCAAGAAGTACATAGCGAAGATTGTACATATACTTTAATGGCTGGAATTTGTGGCGTGCAGTTTCTATTTAATGCCAGTATTTGATTGAATCCATTTACTTCTTATTACCTGAGGGTGGGGCGCTTATTTAATCACAAGTCACAGTGCCAATGAACTATAAACCGCCTCCTCCTGTCTGAGGAAAATGAACACAAGATTCTGCACTTGGTTGCTGACTCAATACGTGATTCACTTTACCTTAGTTTCTTTCCTCTTGACACCAATCTGCAAAATTCCGCCTCACACAAAGACATCCAGACTCCTAATTAATCAAATTTTGTCCTTTATATTCTACAAAAGGCAATGTCATCCCAGTTAAATTCATTGTCACTGCTACGTGACATTGCAGATAGGTTGTGGAAACTACGTAACATTATTTCTAACCACGTTACAAACTTTCTCCGAAATAAGTACGCTGCTTCAATTTCTCGAAATAAGCACAGTTTAACAGCCGAAACCACTAACTTTATTCTCTCACACAGGGACACTGATCTCACATTTTGCGAATGTTTGCGAAGGTCTTTGATTTTTGGTACAGACCAGTGGCGAAGCGTGACTTTGTAAGTAAGGGAAGCAATGCAGTTAATATGCGATAAACAGACGGCAAAAGTGATATGAATGAAAACAAATGTTCAGTGAAAATGTTGAAAGGGAAAGAAACTTGTCTACCCACACAGCGAAAAGGATTGGGGGTTGCTTCTATCAGAGCTGAGACGGGCTGAGCCCGATCCCGAAGCAGAGCCCGGGCTGTAGAATATTTACTGCGGTTAGGGCTCGGGCGAGAAAGAAATTTTTATTTATAAATGTGGTTTTATATGATTATGAAAATGATCCAAAAGACAGAGAAAGTATTTTTTCTAGAATGTAGTCTTCGGAGTTTTGGGGGCTCGTATGGCCGTGTACTGTAGATGCGCCAGAGTCCATTGCGCAACATTCCTCAGAATAGTCACAGAAACAAACAGCTACACTAATAAAAGTAACGCTTACTTTTATATTCCTGAAATAATGACATGTCACCGCTAAAGAACGTGCGACATAGAACTACTGAAAGTTTAAAACATAAGCCAATAACGAACTGAATCAACTAATTACACTAACACAGAAAACTTTTGACATACTGCAACTTCAAACTATTGTTACGGGAGTCCTCTGAGTGCTGAGTCTGGCCAAGATATTCTTTGGTCTGACTGAACGTTTGGAAATAGCGCATGCTCAAGTTAGTGGCTTTATCCTTGAAACTCTCTTGTGTGGTTCTGCCTTCGGAGCGGTGGAAGTGTTTGGGAGAATGCTTCCCCGCTCTTTGCTTAGCATGGAATTACTGGCTGTGGCTGGCCACTCTGCGGGTGGGCATCCTGTGTTACTGAGGTTCAGCTGGATGCATTATCTGGGTTGCTTCCAACGAGCGACTTACGTACGAGACATTTGTTCTTGATTTCGTAAAAATACAAATATGAATTTTCTTTCTTAAAAATAAAAGATACTGAAAAAAATGCCCGATGCGTTATGTTGGTGTGGTAATTTTATTTTACTTTAATGCTACATATTTTTAATTCACGCAAAAGAAAGCGCATCAACCAATGCTTCCCTTGCTTCCATTGACGCTTCGCCACTGGTACAGACAGAAATAGAAATAAATAAAATAAAAATGAAAATTCACAGGGTTGCTTTAATTGAAATAGCGGTGCTATGAACTCTTCAGAACATTCAAAGGAAAGATGGAAGCATTTTGCCTGTGTTGTTAAATAATTTCCTATACTCGGGGCAAAGCTAACCTGACTATGCAGTTAAAGCTACGGAGTGTGTACTTCTACTGCAGAATATAGTTCCAGTTTAAAAACTCCTGTTCAAGCTTGAACTGAGACCTAAAAAGCACATGGATATATAGATGCTCTAAATATTGTACGTGTGTACTGTAGAGCCTCTCTGAAGCAAAACAGAAGTGACAATGACTATTACTCCGATGAATATTTACTGCGAGCGGGAGAGGAGAATTGTGTTAGCCTGAGAGTAAAGGGGAGATAATGGCTTAGCGGTCACTACGCTTGCTCCTTTCTTCGTGGTTACTCGTTCAGAAATCGTTTGATCTGATCCGGTCTGATCATATGTTAAGGATTTTAGCAAGGAAGTGTCTGACCCGAAGCAGTCGTATATGCAATCGTCGCATTTGCGACCGGGGTTGAAAATGGTAGTGAATGCGACCGGTTTAACGCAGAGGGATGGGGAAAGAAAGAAGGTAGGTCAGATGGAGGGAGGAGAGGAGAGAGTGAGCAGCTGACGATGAGGTGTGACGAAACAATTAGTATTTGCGAAAATCACGTGAACTACGGAAATGCGTTTTCTCTACACCGTAAAAGAAGCTGCTTTGTACGAAAGTACGTACTTCAGTTTAAATGCGACGGAACTTCAGTGTTGTGAACGCGTGTCTGGGGACTTAACGGTTTCTCCCACATGAATTTTAGATCTCCAGAAAATATTAAATAATAATATGGCTTTGATTCATTTGTCATTTTTAAGAATAGCTTATTCATGCTCTCACTTTATTACAACCACATAATAACAATTGGTTAGAAAATGTAGAAAATATCATTCCCCAGAAAACATTCCTACCTTCATGTATTGCTCGTTTAATTTCTCATAAATTATTTTACACGTACCCGGAATTATTATTCCTAAAAAATCTGCAGAAATAGCTGTTGTAACTTTCAGATCTTCATACGAACGCTCAGTATCGGACTGGCGATCCATAAACAGATATGGAAGCAGATTTTTTGCGGCTCACTGTTTGCAAAAAATATGCAAGTGCCCCGAATTTAAAATTAGCGGTATGCTGACATCCCTATTTCGTGTTAAATATTCTTTTTTAGCAAAAGTCTGATAATTATTGTAATTATTTTATTGTTTGTATTTACAAAATAAGGTTTTACTCATGTTTCTGGATTGAAGCTGAAGATACCCCTAAGTAAAACTTGATCTGTATATAAAAATAAAACACTTCCTTTTTCCAAGCAATAGCCATAGTACTTTCTCTACGACAAACTGCTGGAGATTTTATTCCATTCGTGAGCGAATTTTATTGTGATAGCTGCATTCAGAATTAATTGCAAGTTTCTTCACATTTAGTAAGAAAAGAAATCCAAATGTTCCCAAATTTATTTATTTTTTTAATACTGTGAAAAACGAAGTAATTACGAAAGCATCAAAACATCGATGACAAAATTTAAAATTTCTGTTACTGCAAGAATTTCAATGGTAATTCATATATAAAGTAAGAGAAATTAAAGAGTGCAAAAATTGTTTACTCAATTAATTCCTACAAACGTGATAGAAGACCCCAGGTGGTCAACACCTAATCTCCCCGCCCTGCCTCCCTCCTTTCTACCACTCTCCTCTTTGCCCCTGCCGGTCGCATATGCTACCATTTCCACCCCAGTCGCAAATGCGACGTCACCGTCTGACCCCAGGTCATACACTCCCTTCCTACAATCCTCAAACAGGAAGCTAGAAGATTTGGGCTAGAGTGCCCGATAGGAAAGTGACACGGAAGCGAGGTAGAAAGGGGGAGGAAGACGCCCTTATTTATTACCGAAGGGAGGGGGCCCGTACCCGGGGTCCGACGACTTAAGGTGCCCATCCGACGCACGACGGATATTTAGTGGTTCGAGCGTTCGTACCTCTCTGGGATCGAACCTCAGGTTTCCCCGTGGTAATCATGAACGCTGACCACTAAGCCATCCTCGGCCTCAGAAATCGTTTGTCTGGTGATCGGCAAGGTTGCGTGGGGTTTGAAGGGTGATATTGTGATGGAACGCGGGGTTTTCTTTTGTCTTGCCTTAAGCCACACTTAGGGGAAGGGTCCACGACACATGGCACCCCATTAGTGCGCGGAGAAATACTGAAACACAAGAGATATCTTGTCAGTAAATTGGTTTCAAGTTATTACCAGTGTAGTCAGGTTAGCTTTGACTAGAGTACAGGCAAGGTACACCACCGGAAGTGAGCGCTTGGTTCGACATTCCGAACAACGCGTCTTTACTGCTGCTCTATCATTACGAACAAAGAAAGCCGCAACTACACTCGTAGTTAATTTAACAGTGTACTATTGCAGAAGATACGAAACAGCTACTTCCGCTACGAAATGTATTCCCTAACGCTTAGTGCGAAAACCAGAAGAATTATTGCTCAAAATCATTATTGTTTTGTTTAATCAGCAGTTTATCAGGTAAAACTTCTATTTAAGGCAAAAAAAATTTAACAATGGCAGAGTGTTTTAGAAATAGAAATCATATGAGATGCTACTCAATCCAGAGCTTCGCACTTTCGGACGCTGACTGTACAGCTAAGAAATGTAACGAGAGGTACGAGACGTGGTGGGGTGGGAGAAATTGAAGCCTTCTCATATCATTCGAAACACAAAAGCAACAAATTGACAATCGGGGTAATGGGGCTGGATGTATTTAAGAAGCCGTAGGGGAAGCATTTCTTCGACGTACGAGAAAGTCAGTGCGAAAATAGTGCATGAAAGCAAGGACACAGCAGAAGTGAAATGTGAAGCGGATTGGTAACGTGCTTGCGTTCACCCAACGACGCTGTGTGAGTCGGCTATCCTGTCTTCCACGACAGTACACTCACCGAAAAGCCAAAACATCATGACAACCTACCTAATATGATGTAGCTCCTCCACGTGCAGCCAAAATAGCTTTTACCCGGCGAAACTTTGACGCTACAAAATTTCTAAAGATGTCAATGTGGTATCTGGTACCAACACGTTCCTAGCAGATCCGACAGACAACTGAAATTTAATAGTAAGGTAAACCTCAAGTATTCACGAGAATCGCCCCAATTACCGAAAATTGTCCGTCCCATGGATACGGAAATAGTGAGAACAGAATTTTTCCGTTAATATAAAAAAGGAATTGCGGAAGGGTTTCTGAAAATTAAGAATTTTCCATTAATGCCTCTTAAAAACGGTAATTTATCGTTAATATTATGAAAGGAATTGCGGAAAGGCTTTAGAAAATTCATAATTTCCATTAAGACATCTTAAAAACCGTAATTTATCGTTAATATAATTATGAAAGGAATTGCAGAAAGATTTCTGAAAATTAAGAATTTTCCATTAAAACTTCTTAAAACCGTTAATTTATCGTTAATATAAATATGAAAAGCATGCGGAAAGATTTCTGAAAATTAAGAATTTTCCGTTAAGACTTGTTAAAACCGTTAATTTATCATTAATATAATTATGAAAAGCATGCAAAAAGATTTCTGAAAATTTAGAATTTCAGTTAACACCTCTTCAAAACGGCAATTTATCTTAATATATGAAAGGAACGGTGGAAAGGTTTCTGAAAATTCTGAATTTTCCAGGCGTACGAAAAATCCGTGAGATTCAGTTGGGGGGGGGGGGGTGCTTCATTTTTTATTTCACAGAAAAGGGGTGAATCAGGAATATGTTTTAGGAACGGGCGTTTGCTTGTAGCCCATTGAGTTGCTCACGGTGGTCGTTAAACCTCCAATCCAATAAAAAAAAAAAAAAGCTTTGTGAAAGTAAAAATTCCAGATATTTGCTTCTCTAACGTCACTCGAACGTTACACATGCGAACCAGGAAGGATACGCGTTATCAAACTTATCACTGCGAAGGTACTCGTATATTAATGGCCAGCCGAGACGCGATAACTGGTTATCAAACTCCCATTGTTTCGACGAAAATGAATTGTTTCTTACCAGAACAGCTGGCCATTTTCCGGCATAAGACTCGAGAGTTATTTTCTGCTAGTTTACCGTTTCGAAAGCTGTTGTTACTCCAAATACTTGTTGGTTTTGACCGGACACCTACTTGTTCACGACGGAATTTCTAACAATTTTCTTCCATTATTTTTAACAATCTGTGAAAAAATGTTCACCACCCAGAATGCAGACAGAGCGTCATGACTTATTATGGTGTGCATCAGGGGGAGGGGGATTATTAATAATTATTCATTTTAAACCAAATACTTTAACAAACGATGGCAAATTACAGTGCGAAAATTTTTTTGCAGAGCATGAACAACTTAAAGAACATTACGTGCACATTAGGCTGCCCACAAATTCATGCTTGACAGACAGCTATAAGCGACATTTTTGACTGCTTCAACTTTCCTCTTGTGTTCACTGATATCAGGGATAGGAGAGAATTTGGAGGCCAAAAATAGAGATTTCAAAGACTATAATTACAAAAAAAAGAGACAAAAAGAAACTACGATTACCATAGCTTTGACTTGAAAAAAAAACATTTTTTTTTTATTTTTTTTTTAATAAAAACCCCTACTAAAGGCTGGTTAAGTCCAAAATGAAATGTCAATTTATTGGTTCTGGCAACTAAACTGCAAAACTTCTTCAGTTATAAGTAAATTGTTCATTTCATTCTGAACATGGATGGGGTATGGCCAGATTTTATTTATGAAAATTACATGAGATTTATAGATAAAAATAAAAATAGCACAAATGAACTTATCTTGAAGATCTATCAGCCTATTAATAAATCACAATAGTGAAAAGTCTTCATTTTAAAGTACTAACATTATAATTAAATGTAGCCTAATTATTAAAATTACAAAACTGTGTATTACAAAAATTAAAATGCAACAAAGGACTACTCTTTCATAGGCTTTTTGTGAAAAAAAGTTGGTAATCATCGTGCTTTTTCTTTTTTCAACCACAGTTTGCAGCTGCTGAACTTCTTCAAATTCTTTGTTCTTCAAGTCTTTCAGCGGCCGAAAACCCTCTAATATACCTTGAGCCACTTGAATTTGCACAAGATCTCCTTTCCCCAAACCTTTTTTCAGCTTTTTTGTGGCATCTTCTAACAAAACATCTGCTGATTCTCTAGTGGTTTCAAAGTTCTTCTTCTTCTCTTTAAGTGTACATTCCAAGTGTTTAATTTCTTTCTTAGAACTTTCTTCTTTTTTGAGTCTTTGTTCTTCTTCTTCTACCTTCATACGCTCTTCTTTTTCTTTCTGATGCCGTTGTTCCTCCAGATATGCTCGGTAATGTTTATGAGCATTTTGTGCCAACGATATAAGTTTCTTAGTAACTGGTACAAAGGAAGGGTTATTTTTATATTGCCCCATTCCATCTTTTATAATAAGAACTGAATTAAGCGTTCTCACAGACATCTGTGGACAATCATCAAAAATAAACTTGGAGGATGAAAATCTTCTCACAATGTCAGCATTTCCATGCGAGAGGCATAATGCTGATTTCACTAGCTTGGTAACAATGCGATACTTGGGTAATCCATCAGATGTTTTAAGAGAAAAAAAAAGTTATTCCAATACTTTTCGATTTCATTGGCATCTGATTCGTCACTTTCCACTTGAAGACATTTCCACTCATCTAGGAGGCAATCTTCACGAATATCCGAAGGGAGCGCTTTGGCAACAGTCACAGTCTGACGACAGCTTCTCTCTGTCTTTCTTTCTGATTTGTGTAGAAATCCAAGGGCTTTTTAAGCCTTAATGAAGGTGTGATGGCATTTTTATAAGGTGTGTACAACCAGCAATATAGTGCGATTGGACATTTTTCTGAAAAATCAGTTTACTGTTTTAGTCAAGCAAAGAAACTTCTTTCTTTACTTCTTCATACATAGTAATAGAAGACAGTTCTAATAAATTTTTCTGATCAAATAAATTCTTATTTACCCAGTCATATGAGTACAAAGATTTTAAAGCAGATGAATAGCAAATACGACTGCCTAGCTTCTGCACTACTGACAGAAGTTCTTTAAACAAAATATGAAGCAGCGGACGGTCAACCTGAAAAGTTCTAGTGAATGTCTGAAAAAGTTCAGCAGATGAAAGAGTAAAATGAAGCTCAGCCAACGTCCCAAGTTACTTTAACAATGCAACAACGTTTTTAAAAGAGTTTCTCTGAAGATGGTCATTACTTTTCTTAGAAGGTAGAAATTTAAAAAAATACTGTAAAACAGCAGGCCACTGCTCAAACAGTCGTTTGGCAGCATCAACAAAAGTTAACCATCTAGAAGTAGTATGTTTAATGAACTTATGTGCAGGCAGTTTGAGTTCATTCTGGATAGCTTCAAAATCTTCCCATCTTGATGGCCAGACACTAAGATAATAATGAATGCTTATCACCAAAGAGGAAGCATCTTCACCAAAATTTTCAAGAACTTTGAGAAATGCATTGTGGACAATGTGGATTTGGCAGGTTCCGATGTCTACCAATCCTTTGGACCTTATTATTGTCAAGAATTCTTCATTGAACAGCGTATGCACAGTTTTGTTAACGTTGGGGCCGTCCGAGCCTATCATTAACAGGTCATTCAGTGGTAAATTAGCACGATCAATTGGTGAGGAAATTTCAGAGAGTAAAGTGTTTTCTGCATCAGCTTTACCAAGAAAAACTGTATCCAAATGACGCGAAACAACTTCTGTCCGGGCCTTTGACCAATAACGAACAGTGATCTGCAATTCCTTTTTGTTCTCAATATTAGTTGTTTCATCAAATGAAATAGTAAACACTGTCAAACCTAAATCTTCTGGCATTTGATCACGAAAATAAATGCCTAGTGCATCATTTATAAGGTACCGCATCTTTTCTGGACTGAGAGAGAAGTCCGATGGAATTACTCCTGGAAACATGGTATCCAAAACTTGCTTCCAGTCACTGGAAGAATTAGCTGAGAAATTGCTGGAAATGTGTTTGAGGGTAAGAATTATTTCAGCAGTGATTGCTTTGTCTTTTGAACTCACTAGCCCTAATTGGACATTTTGAATAGTACTGTTGGTAAAGGAGCTACAAGTTTGCTCTCCAACATTAAATGCTGCAGCTGACCTGCACAAAGTCATCTGTTTTGGATTCAAAACCTCCAATAAGATTTTCTTATGTTTGAAGCCATTAGCATGCTGTAATAATGAGTGAACACCCTTGTTCCCAATATTTATCACAGCAATACATAATTTACAAAAAGCCTCAGACTCACTTTGTTTAACACACCACAATGAAAGTTCGTGACTGTTGCTGTCTTCTTGTTTCAACCAAAAGTCTCGAAACTTGCACTTGCCCATAATGAAATCTCAGATTTTTTCACTAAAATGTTTAATCAAAACAGAACTATTAAAACGCCAAAATACTACACTAGTGAATCTTGAATTTTTCCACTATCAATAGATATACTGTCATCAGTCATAGCTTGCATGAAAAATATTCACTCAAAGCACCTGGAACAATAAAAATACATTTCACTACACACATTCAAAATTAAGACTTCATAGATTTCAAAAGTGCTCACCTCTCAAATTAAAAAGAGAAGCACAAATGAAACCAAAACACCCCTCAGTTAACCTTCATTCGGGTCACTATACAATATTACCTAAAGGTTAAACAAATTTGAGAAAATAAGACAAATAATTCAAGAACAAAAAATTCCTTAAAAAGATATTTTAAGAGACTTGATTACAAAAAAAAAGATACTTTAAGAGACAAGTTGGAAAGAAAGAGACTTTTAGCTAAAAAGGAGACTCGCTCCTATCCTTGTGATATTTGTACCACTTCTTTAAAACACCAAATGAATGTGACGGATTAAAATTTTCATATGCGAACTCGTTCATCTTAAATACAATCGAAACTGGTTACAGCGAAATTCAAGGGGGAACACAAAAAAATTCGTAACAACATATTTTCGTTGAAACGTTATTACGAAATTTTCGTTAAACAGGTTTAATACGTACTACAGAAATTTTGATTACGCCTAAGATTGCAACACTGTAATTGCAAAATAGTGTCTATCGAAACAAGCAACAGTAATTTATTTATCTGTAATGGGAAGTTTCGGCTTAAATATTAATGAAATATACACAGTCGAGTCACATTATAGTGACCACCTCCTACTTTTGACGTCCACAGCGCGTAGACAATGAAAACTGTAATTGCAAAATAGTGTCTATCGAAACAAGCAACGGTAATTTATTTATCTGTAATGGGAAGTTTCGGCTTAAATATTAATGAAATATACACAGTCGAGTCACATTATAGTGACCACCTCCTACTTTTGACGTCCACAGCGCGTAGACAATGAAGAGCTGGCTTGGAGGGTATATAAGGTGTGCTGTAGGCATTCTGAAACCATATCACTCGTTACTGTCATGGATAAAAGGAGCGCTTTATCAGATTTGCAAAAAGGGATGATTATCGGCTTTCGGGCCAAGGGGGGCAGTATTTCTGAAACAGCGCAGTTTGTGTACTGTTCGCGTGCTGCTGTGGTTAAAGTGTATCGTGATTGGAAAAATGGCACCATTGTGAATAAGCGCCGTGAAAACTGCGGAGCACCACGTGCCATTGATGTGACAGGTGAACGTTGACTTCGAAGTTGCGTGACAGCCGATCGACACCCTACAGTGGAGCAACTCACTGCCCGAATGAACCAGGGTGAGGGTGGGGCTACAGGAAGTGCGTCTAAAACGACAGTTCAGCGAACCCCGCTGGGTATGGGGCTCCGATTAAAACGGATGGTCACTGCACCTATGCTAACGAAGGTGCATCGGAAGAAAAGGCTTACATTTGCACGGCAGTATCGGAATTGGACCTCCGCTGATTGGCAAAGGATTGCCTTCTCCGATGAGTCACGTTTTCTGCTTCATCGAACGGATGGACGTTGGCGTATAAGGCGAGAAACATCGGAGAACAAACACTCTTCAGCCATTGCTGGAAGAACACAAGCTGGTGGCAGCGTTATGGTCTGGGATTTGTTTTCGTGGCATTCTCTGGGTCCACTCATATCTGTGGAAGGCGCTATGGACCAAATTCGTTTTTTTTTTTGTTTTTTTTTTGGATTGAAGGTTTAACGACCACCGTGAGCAACTCAATGGGCTATAAGCGGTCGCCCGTCCCTAATTTAGGGTCACTGGTTCCAGGGAAGGGAGAGAGCCAGTGCCGTAAGACAAACACAACATCCATGCCTCACCGGGATTCGAACCCGGACCCCTTTCGGACGAATGATCAGAGGCCATCGCTTAGACCACTGCGCCACCGGGGCGGCCCAAATTCGTTATGAATCCATCCTTGCAGACCTCGTATACCCATACATGCTGATTGTCTTCCCTGGGGCGGATGGGATCTTCCAGTAAGACAATGCGACGTGTCACACAGCTAGAAATGTCCCAGAGTGGTTGGAAAAGCAAGATGACTTCAAAGTGCTTCCCTGGTCTCCTAATTCCCCAGACTTCAACCCGATTGAGCATCTGTGGGACCACCTCAATCGTGTTGTTCGCTCTATGGTTCCTCCACCACGCACCCTCCAGCAGCTGTCAGATGCACTGCAGTCAGCATGGCTCCACATACCTGTGAACACCTTCCAGCACCTTATTGAGTCACTCCCAGCCCGTCTAGCTGCTGCCCGGCTGCACATGGCGGTTACTCTGGATATTAGCTGGTGGTCACAATAACGCGACTCGACCGTGTATAAGCTTTAACATATATGTAAGACATTACGAACTGTATATATATCTTTACTTTTATGTGTGTACTACGTACATACTGCATTTGTTTTTACCCCTCCCCCTCATTCAGAATTTATTTATTTTTTTATGCACCTTAATAAATACTCCATGTGCTTCAAGAAATAATGTAAGCACATATTGGCATTGCGTATCTTAAATTTTAAAGTAGTGTGATTAAAGCAATTTATTCAGTTCCATTTTGATGCAAAGCATGTTTACATACGGCAAACTGTAAAACAGAGTTCAAATATACCCACTGGGTTTTGAAGTGCGATGTAAGTCTCTTTTCGTTTTTCTATAGCGTCATTAGTTACAACTCATATACCTACTGGGTTTTGAAGTGCGATGTAAGTTTATTTTCGTTTTTCTATTGCGTCATTAGTTACAACTTACATACCTGCTGGGTTTTGAAGTGCAATGTAAGTCTCTTTTCGTTTTTCTATTGCGTCATTAGGTACAACTTATATATCTACGGGGTTTTGAAGTGCGATGTAAGTCTCTTTTCGTTTTTCTATTGCGTCATTAGGTACAACTTATATATCTACGGGGTTTTGAAGGGCGATGTAAGTCTCTTTTCGTTTTTCTATTGCGTCATTAGGTACAACTTATATATCTACGGGGTTTTGAAGTGCGATGTAAGTCTCTTTTCGTTTTTCTATTGCGTCATTAGGTACAACTCATATACCTACTGGGTTTTGAAGTGCGATGTCTCTTTTCGTTTTTCTATTGCGTCATTAAGTAAAACTTATATACCTACTGGGTTTTGAAGTGCGATGTAAGTCTCTTTTCGTTTTTCTATTGCGTCATTAGTTACAACTTACATACCTGCTGGGTTTTGAAGTGCAATGTAAGTCTCTTTTCGTTTTTCTATTGCGTCATTAGGTACAACTTATACACCTACTGGGTTTTGAAGTGCGATGTAAGTCCCTTCGTTTTTCTATTGCGTCATTAGGTACAACTTATATATCTACGGGGTTTTGAAGTGCGATGTAAGTCTATTTTCGTTTTTCTATTGCGTCATTAGGTACAACTCATATACCTACTGGGTTTTGAAGTGCGATGTAAGTCTCTTTTCGTTTTTCTATTGCGTCATTAGGTACAACTTATATATCTACTGGGTTTTGAAGTGCGATGCAAGTCTCTTTTCGTTTTTCTATTGCGTCATTAGTTACAACTTACATACCTGCTGGGTTTTGAAGTGCAATGTAAGTCTATTTTCGTTTTTCTATTGCGTCATTAAGTAAAACTTATATACCTACTGAGTTTTGAAGTGCGATGTAAGTCTCTTTTCGTTTTTCTATTGCGTCATTAGTTACAACTTTTATACCTACTGGGATTTGAAGTGCGATGTAAGTCTCTTTTCGTTTTTCTATGGCGTCATTACAACTGTATTCATAACATTTAGATAGCTGAGAATTTCTTAAGTATCAAGTCCTCGGTTCTGTAAATAGTATCGAACTTTCTCTAAACATTCAACTGTATTTACTGGAGAAACATCTGAACAGCAGTTTAGATTTTCCGTCTCATCTTCATTGGGTGAATACTCATTTTCTTCAGAGAAAGTTTTTGGCGAAACGTTGAGTCACTCTTGATCTTTTATTGATGTTTTATGGCAGCTGAATCGCTTAGAATTTTAAAGAGAGGGAGAAATTCGCTACGTATAAAGTTTTGCTTGAGCATTATTTCCAAGAATTTTACTTTGAAATACAGGGTTTTTCGATTAAAGTATCTCGTTATAACGTTTTATATTTCTTATACAAATACACTATATCGAAAAAAGTCACCAAACACCCTTCGAAAGCAAATGAACGAATCCGCTGCGTTGTTAAGATGCGCGGTACAGCTGCAAACGGTATAAAAGCAAGCCTGCAGCTGACCGCGATTATATCGCACTGTGAGTTTGAGTGAAAATGTCGCGGCGGGAGAGAACTGACTTTGAGAAAGGAAAGATTGTTGGGTGTTGTATTAGTGGGTTGCCCATAAGAGAAACCGAGAGACGTTTAAACATATCCAAGTCAACTGTTTTGGATGTACTGAATAAGTGGAAGACACATGGCGCGCCTGAAGCAGCAAAACGTACCGGCAGGCCAAAGAAAATCAGTCATAGAGGACGTCGAAGACTCAGGAGAGTCGTTACAGCTAATCCACAGAGTACTACTGCACAAGACCTCAGTGTACATGTGAGTAAAATGCTGGAACCTCGGAATGTACACGTATCATTCTGCACAGAACTTCATTCTATGGGTTACCGTGGTCGTGCGGCTGCTCACAAGCCTTTCATCTCCACTGGGAATGCTACTCGTCGTTTAGCCTGGTGTAAAGATCATTTATCGTGGACCGAAGATCAATGGAAGCGGGTCTTATGGACTGATGAATCCAGATACACTATCCATCAGTCTGATGATAGCCGTGTGTGGGTATAGCGGCAGCCGGGGTACCGCTATTTATCACGGTGTACTGTTCCTACGGTCAAGTTCAGAACTGGCAGTGTACTGTTGTGGGGGTGTTTTTCGTGGTATGGTCCCGACCCATTGGTTATCGTGGACAAGCCTCTTAACCAGCACGTCTACCTCGATATTCTGGACAATTATGCCCTACCAAAACTGTGAGGCAGTACTATGGAACCGATCCTTGTTGGTAACAGCAGGATAATAAACTGAGCCATAAAAAGCAAGGACTTACGGCGTGGTTTGAAGATAATTCGGTTATCGTTTGTGGATTGGCCAGCACAGAGCCCTGATCTTAATCCCATAGAGCACCTATGGGATTAATTCGAGTGCCACATAAGAAGTTTGGAACCAGGCAAGGCCTACTACTAAGCGAATACCTATTGCTGTGTTCCAGAACTTTGTCAACCATCAAGGCCTACTACTGGAAGCGCATACCTATTGCTGTGTTCCAAAACCTTGTCAACCAAGTCCTACTACTGGAAGCGCATACCTATTGCTGTGTTCCAAAGCCTTGTCAACCAACGCCTACTACTGGAAACGCATACCTATTGCTGTGTTCCAAAACGTTGTCGAAAGCATGTCTCAAAGGGTCAGTGCATGAATTAAGGCCAAAGGTGTACTGACATCGTACTAATGTATATCAATAAATGCTATGTTGTGTTTCTCTTTTAGGTGTCCGGTGACTTTTGTCAATATAGTGTACAATACGCCAAACAAGTTCAGGAAGTTTTTTCGTTGTAACGTGCTTTTTGTTATATCGTATTTCGTTAAACGAGTTTTAACTGTAGTTTTATTTAACTTTTACGAGACTAAGCTTGTTCTTAAATTCAAATACGATGCCACATCTTTCTTACGTTTTCAGCAACTGTAATGGACCAAGGTACTTAGAATTAGAAGCCTTCTAAAGTACCTTGTAATGGACCTTATTCACCTCTCATTGCATCATGGGAAACATGTTCTGTGGCTGCGAACTAGCAATGGTTGGTCTACATCCGTTTTCCCATTGCTTAACAAGGAATACGTTTCAGGGGTTAAGGTAAATCGTCATTTTTTACATATTTATTATAACTACATGCTTAAACTTTTGCTCATCGAATGGTTGTGCTAACAAAACCTGTTAGCTAAAACGTATAGAGGAAAAGATAACTATAACCATGGCTAACGGCGATGTTGTCCTGCATCTCTTTGAAATAAACATCGAACATCATGTGTTGGTATATTTTTGTAATCTTGATTTGGTCTTTTAAAGAAATTAATTTTTCCTTCTTCGCCCTGTAGCTCTATTAATTCACTGGCATACTTCAAAATGTTAAAAGTTTAAAATTGGCCAACAGTAAGGGTTAATCTAATAGCGACAACATTGAATCAGCAGCCATGTTGATCCACAGAAATCCACTTCAAACATCACATGAATAAGGTTCATTCACTTGAATTTGTACGTAACAAAATTTCAACATGTATCCGTGCTTTCAGTAAAAATTTCATCCCCTATAAAAATTCAATAAGTAAAAAATTTTCCTCACCATGTTTTGTTTGAATTATTCCTAAAAGACATTTAATGGTATTTCGTCGAAAATATGGTTGAATAGTTAAGTAGATATAAAATAATAACTTTTTTGTGTGACCTTCATTTTGAGGAAGTATTTCTATACACTGCTCAGAGGTGAAAATTAAAACAAGTTAAGAACATGACCCATCTCAGTTTATTACTCATCGGTGAGAAGATATGAAACTGAGGAAGAAAAAAATGTTGAACTTTTTAACCGGGTAAAAATTAAAGCGCGAGGCGAAAGTGTGAGCAAAACGGAATTGCTGAGTGTGATTTATTTATACACTGCCGGACAATTGCTAAGGACGGATGACAATAGCAACGATAGCAACCATAAAATGGAAGGCAGGAAAATGTGGAAATTAGCATAAGTGCGGGATACAGTAAGACGTGTTGTGCGTATGCAAATTTTGGATTGCCGAACTTGTTCGTGACGTCATAGCGCTGATAAGAGATATAAAGGATTTGACGCGTATTGACCGTTGTTGTTCAAACGCAAAGTTGAAAGGGAAAAAATCAATTGACGAACTTGCAATTTTCAGCATGTCTTCCCGACATCACCTAGAGGATTTTACGCGTGGCCGTATTATTGGCAAGATTGAAGAAGGGAGAAAAATAACAGATGTTGCCAGGGAGTTCGACGTCAGCCACAGTGTTGTTTCAAGGCTTTGGAAATCATTTCAAACAAATGGAGAGTAGCAAACGTCACGGGGGAGGTCGTGTTCGCAGTACGACACCTGCAGAAGATCGGTACATAGTGCTGTCAACAAAGAGACACCGGCGCAGCACAGCTAGTGAGGTAGCAAATCAGTTTACGGCTGCTACTGGCAAGCGGATCTCCCGAAAAACTGTCGCCAGACGTTTGCATGAAGGAGGACTATACGCCCGCCGTCCTGTTGTGTGCATCCCATTGTCCAGACGTCACCGTACCGCCCGTTTGCAATGGTGCCATCAACATCGCAATTGGACTGATAACGACTGGTCTGCTGTCCTCTTCTCAGATGAGAGTAGATACAGTCTATCGTCTGATTGTCGACGACAACTGATCTGGCGTGATAGTGGTACTGCATATTGTCCAGCAAACATACAGGAAAGGGACCGATATCCGACATGTAGTGTCATGGTATGGGCTGGCGTCATGATCAATGGCCGTACGTCCCTCTATGTGCTTCCAACTGGGACTATGACTGGCCAACGATACATTAATGATGTTCTGCTACCTCATGTTCGCATGTTCCGTGGTGCTGTCGGTGATAGTTTCATTTTCATGGACGACAACGCAACATGTCATCGAACAGTCGCTCTCCAGGAGTGTCTTGAGAGCGAGGATATTCAACGCCTCGTATGGCCAGCACGTTCTCCAGATCTGAAACCCATTGAAAATGTATGGGATGCTTTGGGGAGGAGTCTTGCTGGTCGCCAATGCCTTCCAATAAACAAGGACACCCTCATCCGTGCACTGACAGAGGAATGGGATAAATTACCCCAACAGCTGCTTGATAATGTTGTGCAAAGCATGACACGACGTGTGGAATCTTGCATCGCCCTCCATGGTGGCCATATCCCGTATTGACATCTTACGCCGGAACGCCTGCGGACGGTAATTGCATTTTTTTCACGTTTACGTATTCTGCACAAAATGGCCTGTTTGTCCCTTGAACACGTTCCAAAGCCTTCTGGATTTCAGAGCACAATAAATTGTCTTTCTTGTAAAGTCCTGGCAATCTGACATTATTTTATTTCACTTGGCATCCAACCACACTTACTTTTGCTACATAAAAAAGGTGACATTGAGGATCTCAGGAACTACAGACCTATCAGCCTCCTATCAGTGGTTTATAAAATCTTCACTAAAGTTCTTTCACACCGCTTGAAGGTAACACTGGACATGGCTCAACCGAGAGAACAAGCTGGATTCAGGAGTGGCTACAGCACAATAGATCATATCCATGTACTGAGAGAACTAATTGAAAGAGCGAGGGAATATGAACTTCCATTGTGCATGGCTTTTATCGATTATGAAAAAGCCTTTGATTCGGTGAAACCATCAGCAGTTACCACGGCTCTGAAATCCTGCGGTATTGAAGATGCATACATTAATATTATTAATAACATCTATGAAAATGCAAGTGAAAAGATTCCCTTTTTGAAAATACAACACACATAAAAATTGGAAAGGGAGTGAGACAAGGTGACACCATATCTCCGAAGCTCTTTAATGCCACATTGGAAAATGTCTTTCAATCACTGAACTGGGAAAACAAAGGGATAAAGATTAATGGAGATTATCTAACCCACCTTCGTTTTGCTGATGACGTAGTCATTTTTGCAACTACCCCATCAGAGCTGCAGAGTATGATCCAGGAACTTGCTGACAAAAGTAAAGAAGTGGGATTAAAAATGAACTTTCAGAAGACAAAAGTGATGTTCAATGCTTTTACAAGAAATGAAGATTTATCGATTGATGAAGAAAAACTGGAGATAACAGATACGTATGTTTATCTTGGACAGCAGATATCAAGTGAGGGTCACATTGATGAAGAAATTAATCGGCGTACAAAACTTGTCTGGAGAGCTTTTGAAAGAAACAGCATAATTTTTAAGAGCAATATGCCATTATGTCTTAAAAGAAAAGTGTTTGATCAATGCATCCTTCCAGTGCTTACGTATGGTGCAGAGACGTGGACCTTAACTAAAAGAGACATACAAAGGCTGCAGACAACTCAAAAAAGCATGGAGAGATGCATGCTTGGTGTAACCAGGAGAGATAAGAAGAGGAACTCGTGGATCCGAAAAATGACGAGAGTGGAAGACATCATGATCAGAGTTAAATCCCTGAAATGGCAATGGGCTGGACATACTGCCAGAAGGACAGACCATAGATGGACAGCCGAAATTTTAGATTGGATTCCAAGGGACAGGAAAAGACCCAGAAAAAGACCACATGGGAGATGGGTGGATGAAATTCGTAAATATGCGGGAGTGACATGGAGGAGACTGGCACAAGACAGACCGTTGTGGAGGAAACTTGGGGAGACCTTCGTCCAGCAGTGGATTGATAATGGTTGACAATGATGATGATGATGATGATAGCCGTTTATGATCCGTCCTTAGCAATTGTCCAGCAGTGTATAAACGTTAGACTGGAGAACATCACTGTATACGAAATATAAAATTATAAGTTGCTCAATTCAAAACAAAATAAAATGGTTGTGAAGCAGTCTTCAAATACAGCTTTTTCTTGTTCGTTCTGTTTTCCTGTTGTATCTGCTAGAGCTCCACTTTCCTCTTGCGAGCAAGATTTGCTTCCTAAATGAACATAATCGATATTCAGTAAGTACGCAGCACGTTAATATACAGGATTATAATTTACAGTCTGTAGTAGCTTTGTAAGCCTTGCTTTCTTCTCATCAAGTTCCACAGCCATGTTCGTTTTCCATTGACTCTAAAGGTGCACAGCATCCATGGCTTAATTTTTCTTTCTGCTGATATCTTTCCTTCCCCGTTTCTTCATTGTCGCCTCTCTCTCTCTGTGTCTCTCCCTCTCCTCTCTCTCTCTCTCTCTCTCTCTAATTCTGTTATAACCATCTTACTTGCTTTCATATATGCCATATGTTTTATTCTTTTTCTTACATCTGATAGGGGGAATCGCCTTACAACCAATGTGTTCAGATTCCTCCTGGTGTATTGCATTTTCATATAACTGTAAGTTTTAAATGTGTGCAATAAATAATTGTATTGTATTATTGTATTGCCCTCAGATGACTATAATTTCATCCATCATGCTAAAAGAACTTTCAGCCTGAGGAGCATGAATGCATGATATCAAAACTTTCACTATTTTGGATAACGGTGTAACTTTTAAAATATGAATACTTCTGAACACTATGCATCAATTCTTACAAATTTTTTAGTATCGTCTAATCTGTCAGTTTCTCTCTCTCTCTCTCCCTAATGCCCGCAGATGACTATAATTTCATCCATCATGCTGAAAGAGCTTTCAGCCTGAGGACCATGAATGCATTATATCAAAGCTTTCACTATTTTGGATAACGGTGTAACTTTTAAAATATGAATACTTCTGAACACTATGCATCAATTCTTACAAATTTTTCAGCTTCGTCAAATATGTTTTCGGAAACTTTTCCTTTCCTTATCAAGCTGAAATACAAATACTTAGGGAGAAATTACATTTAACCGCAGCGCAGGATAGTGGGAATATCACGGATGGTGGGGGTGGGGCTATGATTACGAGAGAAATCTTAGCTCTGCCCGACTGCGATGGATAAGGAAAGAGGCGTTTCGTTTGTCTCTTTGACTGCTCACCGCCGCAGCATCAACTGGGGCAGCAGCACGCGCCGTTTCGATTCGGGTCAACCGGTCAGTTGGTCGGCGTGTGGTCGGTTGTGGCTTTGCTCAGCCCTGGTCTTTGTATATATTTTCATAAACTGCATGAATCAGTAAATGTATTTTTATTGAAGTTAAAAGTTTAAAAGCCTATTTGTTTTTATTCTTGGATTCTATTTAATGTACAAAATTTTATTTAGCAAATGCATTGTGCTTGTATTTTCATAACTTAATAAAGCAAAAAAACAAAAAATAGAACCGTAAATTTGGCTAATCTGCATAGCATTTTGCTAAAACTTCTGCTGACAAAATAGCCGCAGCTTAATCATTGGGTAGATCTTTTATCTATCAATAGATGTCATTCAATACACCTACCTTTGCATTCTACACATGTTTTTCTAGCCCATCCACAAAAGCACGTTGGCAAAATGCAGGTTTCCGGTAGTGCTTGACCTCCATTATCAAGAGTTCACCCGAGACAAATGTTTTCCCACGTAAAAATCTCTTTAATCGACGAAAGAGGAAAGAATCCCAGCGCTCCAGGTCAGGACTATAAGCAAGGTGAGACATTCAAGTTCAACCGAATCTTACAACTGTCGGAAGAGTCAGACGCGACGTGTGGAATTTTGTATTATTCCAATGAAACTTAATTTGTATGCCTTTTAGGTAATGCCTCTTGATTTTAATGGATCTCTGAATTTTCCTTAAGGTTTTAAAATGTCTTTCCTTTTTCATACCGACATTTTTTTCACGTGAGTCAAAGCAAATAACGCCACCTTGGTTCCAAAAGACCATGACTTAATTTTTTTGATAAACAAAGCCAGAAGTTTTTTTTTTTTTTTTTTTTTTTTTAACGTGGGATATTTTGTGGGTCCATTACATTGACTGAAGTTTAGATCAAGGGTCATAATAATAAACTTCAGATCTTGTGGCATGCTATGACCCCCTCCCTTCCTCCCCTTAAAAGCCTCACGTGACGGGCCAATGAAATTTTCCAAAATGTCGACGCAAATTTCTCTTCTTCATTACTTCATGTCACGTGTAAGACGCTTTGGTACCCACCCCGAGCAAAATTTTCGATATCCACGGGGTTGAAAGCAACTGTACAAGACCATGATCATGAGGCACTAAGAGTTTTTTCCATTTTCTGCTTTGTTGTTACTGTTGTGTCAGCTTGGAACATTTTTCCACCAACGACCACATTTTCGTTCGTAGTTACTATTGTTGGACTAAACAACCTAGAGTTGTCATCACTGATACCAAAATCACCGCTTTTGAAGCGCTGAATCCATTTTTCCATCTCTGGTCATTGCTTCTGTCAATGGTTTCTTCACCACAAACAGTTTTCAGTTTTTCGTGAAGCTTCGCCGCTCTTGAAAAGAAACTCGATGACCGACCGTTGTGTGATTCTGGTGCTTATACGTTTCGTAACTGTAGACCTACAACACACCGAAAATTTCCCTAAGATGTATTTATAGAGATTTTAATATAAAGAAAATATTTAGACCAAAAATTATGCTGATCGTACAATAATATTTTTATAGCTGATTCTGCATTACTTTTTGATCGAACCTTGTAAAAGATACCGTATAAATAACACCTGATATTGAGTTCTGTTAATCAATTATTCTGAGCACCAAAACTCATCATCATTAGGGTTCTGTCTTTTGACAGGTCAAATGGTAACTCAGCAAATTCTCTTCCTCCAGTTTCCTCTGTCCCTTGCTTTTTCCTTCAATTCTTGATAACTTTCTGTGCCTATTATATCATCAAGCATCATTAGTTGTGTCCATTTCATTGGTCGCTTTCCTTAAATTTTCCCTTCTATCATTCTTTTCAATAGGCTGTCTCTTCTTAACACATATCATATCCAGTTATATTTTCTTTTTCTTATGGTCTTTAGTAAATTCTTTTCTTCTGCAACCCTTAGCAATACTTCATCATTCGTAACTTTTTCAATCCACTTTATTTTTTCCATTCTTCTCCATAACCACCTTTCAAATGCCTCCCAACATTTTAGCGTATTTCTTACCAATTGTCCACGTTTCCGTCCCATATAAACTTATACTCCAAATATAGCACTTAATAAGCCTTTTTAATTTTTATTCATTTTATTCATAAACACATTTTCCTTGTTATAAAATGCATATTTTTTCCTTTATTAATTCTTTCTTTTATTTCCATGTCACATTTTTCATTTTCTTGGATTATACACTGCCGAGATATTTGCATAGTCTCACTTGCTCTACATTATCTCCATTCATCAAAACTAGACCTTAAATAACTGGAAGGAGGTCCCGATAATATCGTTTCCTGTTGCACCATGTGGACGGCCGGGGGTACATGTGCGTCGTTTACATAGGGAAATGTTGGCACCAGGATTTACCGTGGGATGAAAACAAGCTGTTGGAGAAAATGTAATGTTTTGGCCAATGTTCTGTTTGGGAAACCCTGAGTCTAGTTATTCATGTGCAGGAAACTATGACGTCTACAACCTACCAAAAAAATATCATTGCAGACTAGATACATACATCCTTTCATGGCAAAGGTATTCCCTTCCAGTAGTGTCTTCTTTCAGAAGGATATTGCATCATGCCACATTGCCCGGATTGTTCCAAAATGGTTCTTGGAACATGAGGAAGACTTTCAGATATTTTCCTGGCCTCCAAAGTCCACAGATGTCACTCCAATAGAGTTTCCAGTCATTCATGTATTGGAAACAATGACGTCTACCACCTATTTAAACATCATTGCGGATTAGGTACATCCTTTTATGACAAGGGTATTCCCTTCCAGTAGTGCCTTCTTTCAGAAGGATATTGCGTCATGTCACATTGCCCGGATTGTTCGAGAATTGTTCTTGAAACATGAGGAAGACTTCCAGGGTATTTTCCTGGCCTCCAAATTTCCCAGATATCAATCCAACAGAGTTTCCAGTCATTCATGTGCTGGAAACTATGACATCTACCACCTATTTAAACATCATTGCAGATTAGGTACATCCTTTCATGACTGAGGTATTCCCTTCCAGTAGTGCCTTCTTTCAGAAGGATATTGCATCATGCCACATTGCCCGGATTGTTCCAAAATGGTTCTTGGAACATGAGGAAGACTTTCAGATATTTTCCTGGCCTCCAAAGTCCACAGATGTCACTCCAATAGAGTTTCCAGTCATTCATGTATTGGAAACAATGACGTCTACCACCTATTTAAACATCATTGCGGATTAGGTACATCCTTTTATGACAAGGGTATTCCCTTCCAGTAGTGCCTTCTTCCAGAAGGATATTGCGTCATGTCACATTGCCCGGATTGTTCGAGAATTGTTCTTGAAACATGAGGAAGACTTCCAGGGTATTTTCCTGGCCTCCAAATTTCCCAGATATCAATCCAACAGAGTTTCCAGTCATTCATGTGCTGGAAACTATGACATCTACCACCTATTTAAACATCATTGCAGATTAGGTACATCCTTTCATGACAGAGGTATTCCCTTCCAGTAGTGCCTTCTTTCAGAAGGATATTGCGTCTTGCCACATTGCCCGGATTGCTCGAGAATGGTTCTTGGAACATAAGGAAAACTTCCAGGTATTTTCCTGGCCTCCAAATTCCCCAGATATCAATCCAATAGTTTCCAGTCATTCATGTACTGGAAACTATGACATCTACCACCTATTTAAACATCATTGCAGATTAGGTACATCCTTTCATGACAAAGGTATTCCCTTGCAGTAGTGCCTTCTTTCAGAAGGATATTGCATCATTGCACATTGCCCGGATTGTTCGAGAATGGTTCTTGGAAGATGAGGAAGATTTCCAGGTATTTTCCTGGCTTCCAAATTCCCCAGATATCAATCCAATAGAGTTTCCAGTCATTCATGTACTGGAAACTATGACATCTACCACCCATTTAAACATCATTGCAGACTAGGTACATCCTTTCATGACGAAGGAATTCCTTTGCAGTAGTACCTTCTTTCAGAAGGATATTGCATCATGCCACATTGCCCGGATTGCTCGAGAATGGTTCGCGGAACACGAGGAAGTCTTCTATGTATTTTCCTGTACTCCAAATTCCGCAGATATCAATCCAATAGTTTCCAGTCATTCATGTACTGGAGACTATGACATCTACCACCTATTTAAACATCACTGCAGACTAGGTACATCCTTTCATGGCGAAGGTATCCCCTCCCAGTAGTGCCTTCGTTCAGAAGGATATTGCGTCATGCCATATTGCCCGGATTCTTCGAGAATGGTTCGCGGAACACGAGGAAGACGTCCAGGTATTGCCGTGGCCTTTAAATTCCCCAGATATCAATCCTATCGAGCATCTGTAATTTTGTGTTTGAAAACCAAATCCGATTTACGGCGGATTTACGAGAGTTAAAGGATCTGTTGGTAACGTGCTAGTACCAGATATTAGGTGTCCAAATAAGTTTTAAGGCGTTTTAAGACAACGCAACATGTAATTTGAGAGAAAACAACAACACCTTTACGAATTAAAACACGCGCCGTCACTATCACCTTCCGACATCGGTCGGGTAGCTGACGGATTCTAACCATGAAGTATACTTCGTCGTGTGATGCGATGAAGTCGTTAACCCATTTTTGCACTTCGTCACATGTCCGGAACCGTACAGCAGACAAGCCATGTTGCATCGATCGGAACAAATGATAGTCTGAAGGTGCTATGTCGAGACTACACGCTGGGTGCTCAAAAACGCCCCAGTCAAGCGTCAATAACGTTCCCTTGACTGATTTTGCGACATGCGGCCTTGCGTTGTCATGCAGTAATTTCACGGGACGCAATCCTTTGCCCGTGAATGGACGTTTCTGACAGATTTCCTGGTTCAATCGCAGCAATTTTTGCTTGTAGCGATCAGCAGTAACAGTTTGACCCTGTTCCAATGGTTCATAATAGAGCACACCCTTCATATCTCACCAGATGCACAGCAGAACTTCTTTAGAGTGCATATTGCGTTTCGATGTCGAAGTCGTTGCTTCATCGGGGTCTACCCAGTGTTTTTTTGCATTTGGAATTGTCGTACTATGTCCACTTTTCATCACCCGTAACGATTTTCCACAGGAAAGACTTTGTGTTGTTTGTAACACTTCGTGGTACGTCATCCTTGTTCCTCTGGCTAAGGTCATGTGGCACGCATTTTCCTTCCTTCTGAATATTTCCCATTGCACGTAAACGATTGGAAATGGTTTGTTCAGTTACCCCCAGTTGTTCGGCTAGTTCTTTTTGCGTTTGAGACGAATCTTCATTCAATAATGCTTGCAGTTCCTCCTGTGCAACATTCTGCGGGGCGCCGCTACGTTCTCGATAGCTACCATCAAAATCACCTGCTTTAAACGGTCTAAACCAAAACTCACACGTGCTTTTCGATACATTCTCCCCCAGAAGATATCGATGCACATGCTTTTGCAGCACTTTTTCCTTGATGAAATTCGTAACAAATGCAGTGTCAAATAAATGCAGTATCGCTTGCCAACTTTCACCTACCAATGTGCAAGTGCGTTTGACTGTTGGAAAAATTTGGGCAAACTTGTGTCACATTTTATACTCTGGACCAGTTACGGTCACATGACAACAACGCGGGGGAATGTCGTATATGTAAATTAGCGATATATATCATACAAAAAACGCTTTAAAACTTATTTGTACACCCAATCGAACAGGGCACTCTTAGACATCTTGTAGCGTCCACACATAGCCAGGTAAGAGTTGTTTTCACGGCACGTGGAGGATCAACATCATATTAGGCACGTGGTCGTAATGTTTTGGCTCTTCCGTGTATATGAATTGTCTTGATGAAGCACAGAAATTTCTGCTGACTATAAATAAGAATTAATGAGTGTAAAATGTTGAAATGTGTACTGTAGCGATATCTTATGATCACCCCGGTATTTCCTTTGGGGATTTTTCCATACACATGGGAGTTTGCGGCGATTTAAAAGATGTAGCCATCAAATTAATACGAATCAAACAACCAGTTAATTTCGCGGCTGCACGGGAGAATTAGTTCCAGCAAAGGCTGCAAAACAAAAAAGAAAAAAATCGATCAAAAAATGGCGCAACACTCCAACTAACTAAATTGGAGTGATTCGTGTAATTGCTAGGTGGGCACCTTGTATTCATTTGCGGACGACGACGATGGATAGATCGACTGCAAAAGACTGAGATATCTCAGCAACAATGTGCAAAACGCAGCCGCCCCACGGGTGTATGGGAGATTGCACACAAACAGAAGCTCCTGAATATAAATGAAAAAAAAAAAAAATGGAGAGAAAACATATTAAAAAGAAAACTGTCCTTCCATGGGCTGCGTCTAAAGGATGTCTTTCTGGGGCATGAAATTCATCTTCATTCTGCTAAGAGCTACTGACATTGTTACACGCACCACTTACAAATTATGTTCAGAGGGCACCTTGTTAAGTAATTCATTCAGGACTCCGCCACGCGAACCACCCATGCGTCGCAGAAACGACACACTATCAATAAAGAAGAGAGACAGAAAAAAACAGAAATAAAAAGGCTGCTCTAATATCAATGATGCTTCAGTGGGCTGGGAAAAAAATTAACAGGGGGAGCTGTTAAGAGTTCACATCATTTTCTTTATCCTGAACTGGAAAATGGGGTTAGTTACAGACGCTGAGTTTCAATTGTAAAAGAAAGGAAATTTGATTAAGTATTCATATGTTACATGTGACAAAATCTACATCTCCTGCTTTCATCTGGGACAGTTTTAATTCTAGTTCAAGCGTGGCTGCAAAACTTCAGACAAAGCCTCGCGAAAAACAAAAGAATGTCGCTACAAATAGGCACTTCACACAGTGCTGAAATCGTTTCTGGAAAAGAAGTGGGGCGGCGAGTGTACGCAATTGCGATGGCAAGAGGACCCCCTCCCCCAAAGGATGGCAGACATGATATTGGATTTCACAATTTTGAAACACCTGAAAAACCTTTATAATGGTATATATAAACTAAGAGGCCAGCAAGTGAAACTTCCCCAATGATTGGAAAAAGCTAACAGTGGTGTGAGAAGTATTGCGTCACCTACAAAAGCCCTGAATTTACAAGTTTAACTCTTTTTTAACTAACTAATTTTCATAGTTATTTCATCGCTTATATGCCATTTGATACGAATTTATTTCAGTGAGATAAAGCCTTCATAGCAAGGTAATATTTTTATTATTAATGCCTGTACTTAGAAAATAAACATTTTATAAAGCACAGCAACGTACGAAATTTTTCAACGCACCAAGTGCTCCATCGTCAAGTACTTCAATAAATTCACTGGCGTGCAAAAATTAAGGACGAGACGGTTTTTCGAATGTAACGTCGTGCAGAAGTGCTCTACATTGACTCAAATCATACCATAAGATCCCCAAGATGTAAGAATATGGGACAAGTGAGCAAAACCGTCCAAATAAGAAATCCAAAGGATACAAAGGCACTTTATTGAAAAGGTAGCTTCGAGCACAACTGGAAAGAAGACAGAAACGTCCATGTGACAGGCGGCTGCCAAGAAAAATCCAGTCTTTAGTAGAGGATATGATCACCCCTGACTGCGTTGCAGGATTTACAACGTCTGCCCATGCTGAGCACGAGGTTGACAACGAGCTGTTGAGGCATCGCGGCCCATTCCTCTTGTAGCGCCAATCGCAGCTGCGCAATCGTTGCTGGCGGCTGGTGACGTGCTGTCAAGCGTCTCTCGAGAAGGTCCCACACGTGTTCGATTGGATTTAGGTCCAGGGACCTTGCGGGCCAATCCATGCGTTGAATATCTTCACTCTCCAACAGCTCTGCGACAGCCACTGCACGATGAGGTGTAGCGTTGTCGTCCATGAAGAGGAACTCAGGACCCACAGCACCTCTAAACAGACGGACGTGAGGCAGGAGAACCTCGGTACAAAAACGGACACCAGTGACTGAACCTCCTTGGAAGATGTGGAGGTCAGTACGGCTACCAAGCATGATACCGCCCCAAACGAGAACTCCGCCACCTCCAAACCGGTTCCTTTCGATGATGTTGGAGATGTGATTGCGTGTTCCCTGCTCTTTCCAGATGTGTATACGTCCAGAATCGCTCGTCAGACTAAATCGGCTCTCATCCGTAAAGAGAACTCGACCCCATTGCTGATGTGTCAGGTTCTTGTGTTCCTGGCACCACAGAAACCGCCGTCTCCGATGAGCAGGCGTTAATAGCACACACCGTACTGGTCGTCGTGCAAATATACCACCTTTGTGCAGCCTCCTGGCCACGGTAAAACGCGATAACGGACGTCCAGTTGTCTGTTGCATGTGCCTTGCGATTTCTCCCACTGTCTGCCGTCTGTCTCTTCTCGCCTGTAGGACAATATACCGGTCGTCCGCCGCCGTGGTTGATCGTGGACGACCACTGCTAAACTCTCGGACAGCTGTTCCTGTCGTTTGAAATGCTCTCCAAGCTCGTGAAACGATGTTGCGAGCGATTCCGTACAACTCGGCCACACTAGTCACCCTTCGACCTTCTTCCAACTTCCCAATGACGCGACCTCAGGTAAAGTCATCCACATGTCGTCTACTGGATTGCCTGTTGGCCATATCACACGGTGGCAGCAACTCGACGTCGTTCAAACCGATGTACACCGTGCAAAAAGCTTTTACCGAATTGCTGAGCGTACACCGCCCGTGTGCTTTATACCCTTCGGACACCCCCCCCCTCACCACCACCCTACTCCATGCTGTATATATGCGCATTCCTGCCGTACCGGACCCTAGTCTATCTGATGAGTGGTCTTTCGGTCCCTTCTGCCTGCTCGTTCCGCTGTTATGCTAATTTCTCCTCTTCGTCCTTAATTTTTGCACACCAGTTTACATAACCAAGATAAACAAAAAAAAACAAGAGATAAAAACAAGAAGCATTTTTTAAATTACGCAAGGGCGTGATAACAATAAAAAAGCATAAAATAAATACATTAGAAACGTGGGCTCGTGTTAAAGGATTCAACAAAATAATATTAGGAAAACATTACTGAACAGATGAAGAAATACAGTGTGCGCCATATAAAAGGGGCCCGAGTATAATGAACGACAACAGTCAGACAATATTACTATACATGGGGAAGAATAGTTGATATCACAGAAAATAAGAGTAATTTACCTGCGTTTACAACAATTGCTGAAAGCGCTGTCCTCCGACATCAAGATACAGCTGCACACGACGGAACATGTTGTTCCTAACGCGCCACGACTCATCGGCAGTAATCTGGGCTATGGCATCCGTAATGTGCACCTTTAATTCATCAAGTGTGTGCGGATTAGTTGCGTACACTTTCCCTTTCAATGCTCCCCACAGATAAAAGTCACAGGTGGAGAGATCGGGTGATTTGGGTGGCTATAGTCCCTTCGATACAGTTCTGTCCTCCCCAAACGCTTCATCCAGAGTACGTAGACTGTTCCGCGCAGTACGCGCCGTTGCACCATCCTGCTGAAAGAAAGCATATGTTCGGTCTTCTGTAAGTGCGGAAACAAATGGGTTGAACAGTTGCTGAACATAGCGCTCCGAGTTGATGGTGTCAGTGAAAAAGAATGGGCCGACTATCCTCTTCGCAGACAGAGCACACCAAAACGCCTATCTTCTAGTCGTTCAGAGGAGTCTCCATTATCCGTCTGGGATTCGTGTAGGTCCAAACCCTGCTGTTTTGCACATTGACACACCCGGACTGATGAAACCACGCTTCATCTGTCATGTTGGGTCCATTTCACCGCTGACAATGGTCTCCTGAAACCATTTACAATACTGCATCGATTTTTCATAATCAAGAGTTTTAAGTTCTTAGAGCGCCATAACTTTGTACGGTAGAAAATGCTAATCCACCGTAAGTATGCGGCGGCATGACGTGGCAGATATTCCCGTTGCAGACGATAATCGGCGAATCGACTTTCGAGGGCTTTGTAACATCATTGTGCACACATCCTTGATATTGTCTTCAGTACCAATTGTCTTGGGCTTGTTTCTTTTCCTGTTGCACATCGTGTCGGTTTCGCGAAATTTCCGCACTAACTTTTGTACCACTGATTTCGCAGGTACTGCACAAATGTGGAAATTTTTCTTTAAAGAACTCATTTAAAGCCTTGTATGAGTTATTTCTGAAACACTCTTCTACAACAAAAATCCGCTGTTCCGTACTTAAACCCATTTCCGTAGCCTTTGTTCTCTCTTCACTGACACTTATGACCGCGTACCTACACTGCTCTGGCTGTGACTAACCACTCCGGAGAATACCTTTGCAGCTGTACACGTAGAAACCGGTTAGAAGTGGAACAAAGCGATTTTAACTGGAAACCCGCCAAACAACTTTAACCCGCCTAACAACGTCATTGTCCAGCATTTTGTCATTTTCTTGTAGGACTTCCGTCCACAGTGAGTAGAGTTTAGGTCCAAGCCACCTACACAGCGAGATCGCCTTTTGGGCAGGACACAGAAACGGAAGGAACGAGAGCAGGTCTAGCGACTTTTTGACAGAACAGTTTGTAGTGAGATTAGAGTACAGAAGATGGCGTCACCGTACAAGTACGATATTGCACATAGAGGGGTGAGAGAATTTTAGGGGGGCATAGGAAAGGATACCCATTTAACCAGTGGGTCTAGCCTGGGGGCCGTCACTTAACGTGCTCGTCCGATGCACGGCGGATATTCAGCGATTGTTAGCAAATCACACCATCTCTGAAAGATCAGCCCAGGTTCGAACCTGAGAACCTTGCATCGATAGTCTGAACTGCTAACCACTAAGCCATCCGCGGCTCTTGCCAAACAACGTCTGCCCACGGGGCCTCTTTTATATGGCGCACCCGGTTTAACACATAGGGAATTAATAGGTTTTCATAAAGATTCAAACTGTAAACGAAGTAGTAGAAGTAGAGTGCTGATGAAGGTGATCGTGTCGTCTACTTGGCTGGATTATCATGGCCCAAGGCACATGGAGTTCATTTGTTACAGCAGTCAGTGTTATGGGGCAAAATACACAAACTTTCAGCGAATCGGAGGGATCGCCTTGTACGATCAGCACTTTGGCATTGGTCCAGTCTGGTCCGTGGGTACCTCTATTAACCAACTGTGCAAGAGAGGTAGCATCAGGGTTATTTGTAATGGAGTACTTGTGCTCATAAAGTCTAGTGCGCAATGGGCGTGCAGTGGACCCTGTATACGCTAATACTGGATCTTCAAGGTTGACAGGATTTAAGGGGATTTTGTAAACCCCATGTCTGTTAAGTGTAGAAACTTGGTCACAGTCATTTTGTACGATGGCTCAAATACTTTTCGTACTCTCTCCAAAAGCAATGGGGTGTTTTTTTCATCCATTCCTTAGTATTGATGTGACTTCGGGTACATAGTCTACAGTTCCAACATATTTTATAACTATGGCTTCCCTTTGTAGTGTACTTTGTACTGGATATTCCAATGATCGAGCAAGTTTTTCAACAATCTCTTCATGGTATCAATGTGACATCGCAATCACCTGGATGTGACTTAACTCCTTTCTTCTAGAAAGAATACTAGATGAGTGGGACGAACTGAACGGAATTATAGCAGAGTTTGCTGTAGGCTTTCGGTACACTGAATAAAATAACCAATTGGTAGCAGGGTGTCTCTTTAGTAGGATATCCAAGAAATGCAGCGTATTATCAGCTTCATGCTCAATAGTGAAATGTATGGATTTGTAATCTCTTGAGAGTTCATTAGCAAACTCGACAATCTTGTCTTTACGATGTGGCCGAAAAATAAGTATGTCGTCTACATATCTAATGTAGAGATCAGGCTTGAGATGAAAAGAGTGTAAAACCTTGTTTTTCAGGTCTTATTTATGTTGGTTACGTATTTATTGAAGAACCTGACGATAGAGCACTACTTGGTGCATTGAAAGATCTCGTACGTTGCTGTGCTTCATAAAATGTTTATTTTTTCTAAGTACAGGCATTAATAATAAAAATATTACCGTGCTGTGAAGGCTTCATCTCACCGAAATAATGTTTAGCGCACGGTGAATTCTTATTTAAATTAGATGCGAAATTTAACGGAGATTTCAAATATCTTAGTTTTTAGAGAAACGTTGATTTGTAGATTCAAAGACACTGAAGTGCCAGAAAAACTGGTACAGACGAACTTATGCAAAATACATAGCAACGTCACCTATGCGCGTACTCTGTTGCGTCCGCCAATGCGTATATATATATTATATATATATTGCGTCCGCCAATGCGTATATAGCGATAGACATCCTTCCCAGCTGTCAGAGCTGTTTTCGGCATGAGAATGACAAGTAATAACAATTTACGCGATTTTCAACGCGGTGTCATAGTTGGCGCTCGTGAGATGGGCCTTAGTATTTCGGAGGTAGAAACGAAGTTCGGATTTTTTCGGACGACCATTGCAAGGGTGTACCGTGACTACAAGAATTCCGGCAAAACCTCCAACCTACGATACCAGTGTGGCCGTAAAAAGTCATTGGGTGAACGTGACTATCGTCGGCTGTCAAGAATCGTTTCACGCGATAGGTGTGCAACACTCGCAGGTATCATCGGAATTCAATGCTGGAGCCTCAACAAGCATCAGCGTCCGGACTGTGCAAGGTACCCTGCACGATTGTGGGCTTTGGAAGCCGTCCCCTTGATTGGTGCACGACACAGAGCTATGCGCCTCGCTTGGGCACGGCAACACCGCCACTGGACACTTGATGACTGGAAACAAGTAGCCTGGTCTGACGAGTCGCGTTTCCAACTGTATCGGACAGATGGAAGGATTCGTGTGTGGCCCAAACCCTATGAAGCCATGGATCCCGCCTGTAAATAGAGAACTGTACCGGCTGGTGGGGGTCCGTAATGGTATGGGGGTGTTTAGCTGGACTTCACTGAGACCCCTGGTACGTCTACAAACGTCTGTGACCGGCCAACGCTATGTACGCATCCTTTCTGACGAGGTACACCCGTTCATGTCCTGAATTCACGCTGATGGGTTGGACCTGTACCAACAGGACAATGCACTTCCACACAAGTGTCGGGACGTCACATTATGGTTAGAGGAGCATTCATCTGAGTTTGGGGTATTGCCATTCCCACCAAAGTTCCCAGATCTGAACGTGATAGAACACATTTGGGATGCCATGTAACGCGCTATCGAACACAGGAATCCGAGACCCGAATTGTGGAACGCTCTGCAGGAAGAATGGTATGCATTGCCTACAGGATATTTCCAGAAGCTAGTGGAGTCCATGCCCCGCTGTATTTCTGTAGTATTGCGCTCCCGTGGGGGACCTACCAAGTATTAGACTGGTGTACCAGTTTTTCTGGCACTTCAGTGTATAACAGCACATAGTGGAAATATTTCTGTACTAACGCAAGTAGCGCCCTGTTTCCGTCAATCCAAAAACTTTTTGAACGCACGTTGTATATGTCTAACTATTTTGAAACCTAAGCAAAACCAATGTTTGGATATCTTTAAAATATGTTTCCTGGTTACGCGCTTTTCCCGGAAATTTGTCGTTTTCTTCCGGAAATTTGCATCTGGTTTCAGATATGTTGTTCGAAACTTACGCATGATATAGCACGCATGCAAAAAAAAAAGCTTTCAATTCCATAGAAATTTTACTTTGTTTTTAGGAAACCCGTGGGGACCAAATTTCACTTAAAACGTTGGTGGGAAAAAATCGTTCATATCGAAGGAATGTGTTGAAAAATGGCTGAAATGGGATTAATACTGAGAGAGCATGAGCGGGATCAATTCTAACACAGATTTCCACGCCGCTAACTGCTCTCAAAGAAACCAGGTAATTCTCCCTTAAAAGGAATACTTCTTCTTTCAAGCAGGTCAAGTTCTTCTTTTTTATGGCTGCAATAAAAGGCATAGCGGAAAAGGCGAAACTGGACTCCTTCTCCGTCTGAAATTTCGTCTCCCCATTTTACAACCGCTAATGACCCAAATATAAGGCACAACGGGAAAAGGCACAGTGGGAATGAACCGCGAGCAAATCGAAGGGCTCTAAGTATTCGCTCACCCCTAATTCGGGCAACCAGTTCCAGAGAAGGGAGAGAGCCATTGCCAGTGTTGCCATTCTACGGATTTTAGCTTGTGTCTACTGATAGATGTCAGTAAATCACAAAAATTTACTGATTATTTTTTTTTAGGGGGTGTTTATTTGTTTTAGAACAACCTGCTGAATTTTTACTGTTATGCCTAAGTTTTTGGCATGTGGCGTAATTTTTTGGCAGACGCTTTTTCCTATAAACTCTAAAATAATTTGTATGATGCACTTCTGATACTGATATTACATAATTTTTCAAGCAGTTTATTGTATAGTCAACTCTGTATATAGTGAATTCTGTTATAGTGAACATTCGGCTATAATGAACGTAAATCTCATTCGCTGAAAGTGGCAATTAAATATTGTGGTCCCGACCCACAACATCGGAAATGTACATTAAAATTTTCGTTTATAGTGAACCCTCAACTTCGGTTATAGTGAACCTAAAAAGTAAAACTTCAAAGAAAAGAACGTACTTGTAACATGAAATTGTAACTTATTTCAAAACAAACCTGAGAGAATGTGTTGTGAACAATATTGTAGGCCTACTACTCCTTAAGTGCATTGAAGGACAAAGGTAGGATTAAAAACCTCAGCAACATCAAGCTGGTGTTCCTGCTTGCCAACACCACGTCAGTCCTCAAACCCATGAATCAAGATGTGATTCGCAGCTTTAAAACCTATTACAGAAGGGAAATAATGCTTCATTTAATCCTAGCCTTGGAATCAAAGCAGAACACATCAAAAAATGTTCTGAATGTTGTACGTCTTGGAAACAAAGTGTGGAGGAGTGTGTCAACTGTCACTATACAAAACAGTTTCCGGAGGTCTGCTTTGGCTACTGGACGTGTGGCATTCGAAGAAGAGGATGATGTGACTCTTAAGGACTTACTTCAGCATATCGGTGAGAATTCCACTGAAGCTGAAGATTTTACCTATGCTGACTCAGGATTCCCACTCAAAAGTAATAAAAAAATTCCCTGACTTTTCCAGGTTCTTCAGGTGGTTTTTAAAGTTTTACAGAGTGCCATGTTGCAAAGAATTGCTACATTTCATTCCATTCCATTCAATTTTCTCACCAAAGCACACACTTGTAAATTCTTTACGTAATTTGTCTTTATAAAATTACCTGCTTTTCATTAATAACAACTAACTGTGTACATTATTTTCTGTACCAAAGTTCCGTGAACTTTTGTGAATACTACCCACACGGAATTTGTAAATACATTCCCATAGAAACAGGTCATATGTAAGAAAAAATATGTCAGTTGAATAGTTTCAGTTTTTCTATAACACAATGCAGCTAAGCTTAATGATGGAATGATGGCTCTGTTCAAAGAAACAATGTTTCAAGAGAACCAACAGAGAAAGGACTTTGATCCATCATTTGGTTAGTTCTCTTGTGAAGTGTTTCTTCAAGCAGGAGCCATTGTGCTGCAGAAATTGAACAAAAGCTTAATAACTGGCAATTTTAAAAATTCAATTTGCATCTTTTTTTAGAGAATAAAGGAAATACTTAATATAACTGAAAGTAAGATCTACTAAATTCTAGGCAGGCAGTAATTGCAAGTAAAAGTATGAAATCTTGAAAAAATAAGTTTTTTGGCAAAATAAAGTATCCACTGATTTTTACAAAAAAAAGGGGGGATTTTCCCTGAGTTCTCCCTGATTTTTACAAAAAAAGGTAATTTTCCCTGATTTTTACAAAAAAAAAAGGGTAATTTTCCCTGGGTTTTACAAAAAAGGGTAACTTTTCCCTGAGTTTTATAACCATTTTCAAATTCCCTGAGAATTCCAGGTTTTCCCTGTTTTCCAGGTTCAGTGGGAACTCTGTGACTGGATGTTGGAGGGTGTCAGGACTGTGCTAAAGTTCCTAGAACAAACGGAAAATGTAGGATCGAGTGTAGCAAAAGCACAGACCCTAGAAAAGGATCTAGAGAAAATGTTTATTAAAACTGTTTGCAGCAATCAGAGGCACATAACAGACTACCAAATTCTAGGCAGGCAGTAATTGCAAGTAAAAGTTTGAAATCTTGAAAAAATAAGTTTTTTTGGCAAAATAAAGTATCCACTGATTTTTACAAAGAAGGGGGAGGGTAGTTTTCCCTGATTTTTACAAAAAAGGGTAATTTTCCATGAGTTTTCCCTGATTTTTTAACCATTTTTGAAATTCCCTGAGAATTCCAGGTTTTCCCCGATTTTTTAACCATTTTTGAAATTCCTTGAGAATTCCAGGTTTTCCCTGTTTTCCAGGTTGAGTGGGAACCCTGTGACTGTGAATTTATAACGAATGAAATCCCGTCGGATGAAACTATCGTTGAGGCTGACGAGGACGATAACGGAGAACGTGTTCCAACAGTGAAAGAGATGTTGGATTGTGTCAGGACTGTGCTAAAGTTCTTTTCTTTTTTTTTTTTGATTGGAGGTTTAACGACCACCGTGAGCAACTCAATGGGCTATAAGCAGTCGCCCGTCCCTAATTTAGGGTCACAAGTTCCAGGGAAGGGAGAGAGCCAGTGCCGTAAGACAAACACAACATCCATGCCTCACCGGGATTCGAACCCGGACCCCGTTCGGACGAATGATCCGAGGCCATCGCTTAGACCACTGCGCCACCGGGGCGGCGTGCTAAAGTTCCTAGAACATACTGAAAAATGTAGGATCGAGTGTAGCAAAAGCACAGATCCTAGAAAAGGATCCAGAGAAAATGTTGATTAAAACTTTTTGCAGCAATCAGCGACACATAACAGACTATTTTCATGTTAGTTAAGGTAATGTCAAATTAATTTTGTTTACTTAATTTAATGAATATACACTACGTACATAAAAATATTATTTTTAGATACATATTTTATTTTCTTGCTCACCATTCCACTCAGTTCAGGTTAAGCGAAGACACTTCGGTTTTAGTGAACCTCAGACATAGTGAACGAAACATGCGAGTCCGCATGAGGTTCATCTATAAGCGGAGTTGACTGTATTTACTTTTATCAAATGCCTTAGATAAGTAAAAAAGAAATTAGAGATAGTTCAATGGATTACCATTTTTCGTGTAAACGGATTAAAAATTCATTATGGGTGAATGCTGTTGCTGGAGATGATTCTGCTGTCTACTGATTCAGTTGATAATAAATACTCAAAGCACCTCTCGTCTTAAGAGAAGAAGCAAATTGTGCTTGAAATTTTAATACTGCCTGCAAACTAAATTAATTTATTTCCAAGTCCGCACTGGTTATCATGAAATTTTGTTTTAATCTAGATGGCTAAGTATGTTACTTAAATATTGTCTCCAGTATTTGCTAAAACTCTAAATATTACAAAAACGTCTATAGTTAGACATTTTAATTAAAATAATTATTTAGTATTGCAGTTGTCTCACCGACATTTTAATTAAAAATATTTTCTTGAGTATTGCAGTTGTTTGTTTCACCTATTATGGAAACATCTGGGTGTTGTTCAGTTAAAAATGTAAGTTTATAATTTTTCTTCGTGGAAGACAACAAATGAAACCGATACAAGTGTGATTATGTTAAGGCCAATGTCATTGATACCTGGCACAGTTTAAAAAATCTGATATTACGACTATCGTGTAAAAAAGTTAACCAAGCTTATAGTAGTTTGAATTTGCATTAAAGTGTTTAATAGTAATTTGTGGAATAGTACTATTTGAAATATCAGTAGTTTTGAATGTTCCTTGGCATTTACAATGCTACATTAAATTTGACAAGTGGTGCATATTTCAAGCAAAAAAAAAAAAAAAATCTACTGATTTCTACTTATTCTTTTAGCTTTGGTCTATTGATTTCAGGCAAAAAAATCTCTTGCAGCACTGGCCAATGCCATAAGGCAACACAACATCCATGCCTCACCGGGACTCGAACCCGGGCCCATTTCGGACGAATGGTCAGAAGCCAGTGCTTAGAAGAGTAGGCCATAGGGGCGGCTATCGTCGAAGTAAGTAGAAGAAACTTGCATATGTGGTTGGATTACTTCGTATCAAGAACTGTGTACGTACCAATCAATTTTCTTAATTATCGGATGTTTACAGCGCGGAACTATTATGGCCAATCAGAGCAGGGACTGAAAGTTAAACCTACCTGGGACAGAACATTCAATTAACGGCTACAAAATTTTCAACATAGTCACCAAAAACATTCAGCTTATTTGTTTCTACCCATTATGAGCTAAAGGTCTGCACAGGCCGGGCTTTTTCACTGACACTTAGGGCTGGGCCAAACCAAGTCGACCCATTCTTTTCATCGCAATGGCAGCGAAAGAAAAAAGGCGTATTTACCGATTTCCTGGTATGCTTAACTGCTTTGATTGCTTTATTTACTTCCATGACATAGCCCAGGGCGTAATCACAGCGTTTTTATCATCTGTAGGCATTAAGATGGTTAAAACACTTTGGGGCATGTTGACAACAAAAAGATTCGACCCCGAGCGAGTTTGTGTGTTTTGTGAGGATTGTGGCATGGGGTGTCTGCAATAGGGTAGGGTGGGTGTTTGCATGAAAAAAATGGGACGATATCGATTGTTTCTCTTATCCCTAAGCCGTACCGGGACTGACTTTTGTAGTGCTTCTTCCTAGTTCAGGGAAAGGGAGATTTTGAACGCGCTTAGTTAGTCAGTCAGTCAGTCAGTCTCTCTCTCTCTCTCTCTCTCTCTCTCTCTCTCTCTCTCTCTCTCTCTCTCTCTCTCTCTCTCTCTCTCTCTCTCTCTCTCTCTCTCTAAATTCTTCGACAACATGTCTGCGAAATAATATTTTTTTTCTGCACCGCTTTAGGTGTTTCTAATGTTTTTCAATACGCTGAGTTCAGAAATGCCGAGCTTTTCCCTCTATCACGTAAAAGTTTCCCACAAAGTGAGGATGAAGATCCAGGTAAATCCCACAGAAGATCTAGCAGAGTCAAATAATTTGTTTACGAAAAACTTAAATTATATAAAATAAAGCTTATTTTTATTAATTTGTTATAGCTACCACAAAGTCAAAAATCTTTATAATGTATCTTCTTCTTCCCTTCGAAGCTCCGTTTAGAACTTTTTCTCTTGTGCACTGCTTGCGGCTCCTACCTATTCAGCATCCAGCAGTAATCTGCTATCATGTTCACATCCCACCAACTCTGATACCTCCGTTCCATTTCCTTTATGTTCTGGTGGAATCTCTCTCCCTGTTTTTCACTCACAGCGCCTAGATTTTCTGGGAAATAGCCTAGATGGGAGTTCAAAAAGTGGAGCTTCAAGGCTCATTGAGCCGCCGAAGGCTTTGAAGTTCTCCAGCATGTTTCTTACGATGTTCTTGAAGTCAGGGTGTTTCTGGTTACCAAGAAACGTCTTCACAACTTCTTTAAATGATGTCCAAGCCGATCTCTCAATGTCATCCATTTTGGTTTCAAAGATTTCGTCTTTTATGAGTTTTCGGATGTCAGGACCGACGAAAACCCCTTCTTTCAGCTTCGCTTCTGACAGCCGTGGAAACTTTCTTGTCAGGTACTTGAAAGTATCACCATCTTTTGGCAGGGCTTTCACAAACTGCCTCATGATGCCAAGTTTGATGTGAAGTGGAGGCAGGAGCACTTTTTTGGGGTCCACCAGAGATTCGAAGTGCACGTTCTTTTCCCCTTCTTTTAGCGTTCTGCTTGGCCACAGCTTCTGAGTCCAGTGCTAGGCTTTAGCACGACTTTCCCATTCGCAGAGGAAACAGGGGCACTTGGTGTAGCCCCCCCTCCCCCTGTTGACCAAGGATAATAGAGAGCACTTTCAGATCGACACAGATAATCCATTCGTATTCCTTGTAGTTAAGCTTGGTCAGGATCAAGGCTAACTTCTCATACCTCTTTTCCACATGAATGGAATGTCCAATCAGTATAGAGGCGTATTTGTTGCCGTTGTGAAGAAGTACAGCTTTCAGACTTCTTTGTGATGAGTCGATGAAGAGTCTCCAATCTTCCGCCTCATGCTAAATTTTGAACATTTGCATCAAACCGGGGACATCGGAGCAGTAAACAAGTTCACAGTCTTGAGAAACGTAAGGCACGTAGTCTTTCTCTCGGTTTCGAAACCAATGGAAAGAAGTTCCAGGGGTTAACAAGTTCTTCTCCTGGAGTCTAGAGCCTAGCAACTGAGCAGAATCTTTCGGAAGGGCCAGATCTCGGATCAAGTTCAATTCTGATTGTGAAATCAGCTGGGGCTTACTGCATGCAGTCATCGACTTGAAAATAGTCATCCGCACTGTCATCTGATTCGCTCATTGAGGGTGCAGGCACATCGTCTAGCCTTTCTGGAGGCAAAGGTATGGGAATGTCAGGTCCGTGAGGCACAGGGCGCAGTGCAGATTCAAGGTTAGGGTAGAAGATTTATTTTTTATTTTTTAAGCTGTACCCCTGTATGTTGCACGAACAAAATTAGCAGTCATCGCTGTGGTTTCGGGGCTCCCTCCATATCATAGGCACTCCAAAACGAAAAGATTTCACCTTACCATTAAACCACATGCGGAGTCCTTCCGCGCAACTTGAACACACTCGATGCGGGGCCCAGTCTCCAACCCTTACACCGAAGTATGCAAAATACACTTTACCAACTAAATCCGTGATCTTCTGCTGTTGCTTTTTCACTACAAGTTCGCCACAGATATAGCAAAAGCTCACCTCTTGAAGCCATGACAGTCGTAATCGCACACACCTTATCCCTTTCAGTCCCACGATTGCCTTTAACACCATGTCTAAATATATATAAAAAAATATTACACCAATATTCTAATGACAAAAATTCCAGACAGAAATTCTCGATTTCTGTCGAAACCGTACGTGATAGAATTTTTTTAGTATTTTTTCTCGAAATCTGCGTCAAAAAATACATAAGAAACACCATTCACTTTGAAAGGAAAAAATTCATCGCTGACCTGTATAATTGCCAAACTTCAGTTAATATTTTTTAGGCTTACATTCAACTAAATATTTTCAATAATATTAGTTGAATATGGGCCGGGCCTTAAACGCACGGGCTTGAGCCGGGCCTAGCTCACCGAATACGGCCCGTGCAGACCTGTATTATGAGCTTATTCATTCGAACCGCATAAAATTCTTGACCTTGCTGCTTAGATGCATCTATGGTGAAGCGAGGTGATCTGTGAACAACGCAAAAAGGTGAAAAACGCTATAGGCGGTAGATTTTTTTTTTCAGTTCGTACCGTATTGTTTTCCGTCGAGGAGTTATTTAGACACCCATTGCGATTGTCGGCAGTTTCAGTATCCTTACTAGCTGAAAACCACAATTCAAAATAACGAGGCGTTAACTGTTCCTTCAGCACTTCAATAAGCTGTCGAAGGATATCAGCCGCCAAAATTTTTCATATCCACTCAGCAATACACAAGAAAAAGTTCCAGTTTCAGGCTGATCGCCATTTAGAGCTACTACACATAACTAATGTACACTTGCGTCATCACACTGCGCAGGGTTACCAAATGGGTACATTACTATCTTTCCTCAAGGTTGTTGCGCTTCCTACAGCGTTGTCCTGGAATGATCAGCTTTGTAATCTAATTTGTTTGAATCATCTTAACAACAGCTAATTGAAAACTCTCATATGAAATGAAATTTTCCATTCCTGAAAAGTTTTGGCAAGCGCTGCGCGCAATATCTCGTAGGTCGTAGCGTTTACACTCACAGGCGATGAATTGCATGAGGACGTGGGGACGTTTCCCTTACCACTTTTCCTCACGCTGGGACCGTCCTCCTCAACTTTTGGGGTTAGTTTATCACCCACATATTATGCTCCCCTAAATTTTTCGATTTCAAAATCTCAGTATTGCTAAAATTTAAATTCAGAATAAATGAGCACTACATTTTAAACGTAACTACCTATACAGAGTCGTATCAGAATAATATGACCACCTACCTAATAATGGGAATAACCACCCTTGGCGCTGATGACAGCGGCGAGACGGTGTGGCATGGATGCAATGAGGCACTGGAAGGTTGTCCGAGGCACACACGCCCATTCGGGCTGCATGAAGTCCCGGAGATGACGTGGTTGTGGGTCGGCACGTCGAACCTGCCGATCCAAATTGTCCCACAAGTGTTCTATCGGATTAAAATAGGGCGATTTCGCCAGCCAAGGGAGAACTGAGACATCGCTCTCGTATTTCTGGAACCAGTGACGCACCCCCTTAGCAACATGGCAGAGCGCGTTGTCCTGTTGGTAGACACCATCACCACCAGGGTATACGTCCAACATGAAGGGATGCATGTGTTCAGCTAGGACGGACAGGTAGCCATTGGCGTTCAGGGACCCATCCAGTGGCACCGATGATCCAGGAAAACATCCCCCAGAGATAAACACTGCCACCGCCGGCCTGTACTTGATCGAGAAGTGTGTCCGGGTGTTGGTTCTCGTGTGTCTGACGTCATATCCGCCACCGCCCGTCATTTCTGTGGAGCAGAATCCTCAATTCGTCGGAGAAGGCAACCATTTTCCATTCTTCCACTGTCCAATGACGGTAGACCCATGCGAACTGCAGGCGTCGTTGCCGATGGACTTCCGTTAACGTGGGTGCCTTGACGCAGCGTCGACTCCGGAGACCCATGCGTAACAGGGTTCGCTCTACTGTTATCGGGGACACGTACCTGGGTGCTCCAGCGTTCATTTGCGTGGTCAATTGCTGCACTGTTGTGCGTCGATTGCCCTCTGCCAGTCAACGGAGGCGACGTTCTCCTCTGGGGTCGATGGCCTTTGGCGATCCACAGTTATGACGTCACGAGGTACTCGGTGTGTCAGCGGTCCATTCTTGGTACACCCTTACTACAACACCTCGCGAACAGCCCACGAAGTCTGCTGTTTCTGAAACGCTTCCACCCTTGGCGCGGTAGCCGATGATCATTCCTTTTTGAATATCCGTCAAATTACTACCTCTGCCTATTGCGCTCACGTTACGCCCAATGGCTCATCTGTTCTGGCCGGCAGCTAATATCTCCGTGTGGTCGACCTTGTCACGTGCACTCTGTGACGCGCCTGGGTGGGTACAGTGCGATTCCGGGGGTGGTCATATTATTCTGATACGACAGTGCATGTGCCACGGGACTTTTGCAGCGTGAGGGAAACGAAGTTGCATTAGATTGAACCTGGATACTCAGAATAGAGAGGTCAGGGAAGTAGGAGTGCCAAATGATTACTGCTTGTCATCATAGAGGCGAATGCCAGACTATGACGTCACACGAGTATTAACTGGGAAGAGCGAATAAGACCAAAGGGAAGAAACAGATGACCTGATTTGTAACGAAGGGTCCAACACCCCGGGGTCGGCGGCATAATGTGTCCATACGATGCAGAGAGAACATTCAGTGGTTCACAACAACTCAACATATCTGAGATCGATCCTGCGACCATCTGAAGGCGGTTGCTCCAACCACTAGGTCACTCGGGGCCTTGAGAAAAGTTGTCGCTGGCTTGCTCGTTTGTTTTGATTGAGCAACAGTGAATCAAGAACCATATTCAGCCAAAGAGTGCTGAAATGTAATATTGGGTGTGTGCAAAAGTTCTACCCGTTTTTGTAATATAGATGCAAATTACGATCGCAGTAGTCGACGCTGCGATGCCGAATTTTCGGCCCATAAAGCGTGGAGCAGTAGAGCATATAGAGGCACTAGGTTTGTCCGAGTTTCGTAACGGAAATCACGGACGGTGTAACATGGCATGCGATAAGGAGCACATTAAACATTGTTTACTGTACGCGTTCGATAAAGGAAGTACTGCAGCTGTGACTTGCCGCAACATCTGTCAAGTGTATGGGGAGGATGCAGTTGATGATAGCACATGTCGCCGTTGGTTTCGGAAATTCCGAGGAGACAGAAGCTGTAAAGATCAACCACCTTCTGGACGTCCATTCGTGGTTTTTGACGAGGATGCGGACCAAGCCATAACAAATGACCCAAATCCAACAGTTCGGGAATTAGCGGAAACGTTGTCTGTACACAGGACAACAGTCGAAAGACGGATGCATGCGCTTGGGTTCATCACCAAGTTCGATAGCTGGGTTCCGTACCAGCTTTCTGCAAAGCAACGAGAGGAGAGAATCTGTACCTGTGTTTCTTTGCTTTCTCGTCACAGAAATGAACTGTTTTTGGGACGAATTGTTACAGGTGATGAGAAATGGGTACTGTACCGCAATGTAAAGACGTTGACGGACTGCTCCATCATCGACCTCAAAAGCAGGACTGCACCCCAAAAAGGTTTTGTTGAGTGTTTGGTGGAATGTCCAGGGAATAATCCACTGGGAGGTGTTGGTACTTAACCGAACGATAAATGCTGACCTCTACTGCCAACAGATTGCAAGAACAACTGACATCGAAGCGGCCATCACTCGTCAATCGCAAAAGCATGAGCCTTCATCATGATAACACCAGACCTCATGTTGCTTTAATTACTCGGTAAAAATTACTGGACTTTGGTTGAGAAGTGTTACCTCACCCGGCGAATTAGCTTGACCTGGCACCTACGGACTACCACCTGTTTCGATCATTACAGAACGCCTTCGCTCTCCAAACCTTCGATGATGTGGATGATGTGAAAACGGCATTACATGACTTTTTTTTTTACTCTAAAACAGAGGAGCTTTTCCGGCGTGGGATTCACCTACTCATAGACAGATGGCAAGAGGTCATACAGAATGATGGCAATTATGTGAAATCCCAGGTACGTTATTTGTCGTGTTCTCCTCCTTTCTTTGTAGCCTACAAAAACGGGTAGAACTTATGCACACACCAAATATAAACGCACACAAAGTTCGGCACGAACCGTGAGGACGCCAACTCTCAATCAAGGAAAGTTTTTGCTAGGGTCTACTCCTCTTGCTTCCAAAATCTTGGTTCACCCTCACGTCTGTGAAGAGGTACGCAAAACTTGATGATAAACCTGGTTTAACTATGAAGCTTGATATTTTGGAAGGTTTCCATATATATCGCAAATCTTTACGACTTGTAAATGACATGGCTTCGCCTCCACTTCTTTCAAGCGTGTGGAAACAACTCGACAAAATCCGTGACTGTCAGAACGTTCATGATGTTACAATGATTTAAATCTTTAAGCTGACTGTCAGAACGTTCATGATGTTACAATGATTTAAATCTTTAAGCTCGATTTCTTCTGATGAAGCTGTGCCAAACGCTCAGTGAAACTACAGTAGGCCGTAAGTTAAAATATATTAGAGAATAAACGTTCTTGATTTGATCAATATCATATGTTGTTTGTCGACCAGAAGCTATCTACGTATCTCACTTCAGTCATATAAATGACTAAGAGAAATCTCAAAAAAAAAAAAAAAAAAAAATCTCAATCAATCAACTTGTCATCTTATCAACGAAAGACTTATATTTTAGTTCTTACGTATCTACAAAGTGTAATTAACGGAAAATATTAGCAATTTTATAGTAGATTTAATTTTCAGTAAGTTCCTCGGGAGATGAGTGAAAATATAACAGTACTTTCTCTAACTTCCAAAAACGGAGTGTCTGTCTCGAAAAATCATAGGCTTTATCGATCGCTGTTCAGAACGCAACACGTAAAGAAGTTTCGCTTCATGCAGTAAAATAAAAATCTGCTACGCTGATTCAGATTACGCTAGCTTAAAAATCCTTTGAGAGCAGAGCATTTCCCAGCTCCACCAAAGTACGAGTACTATTTCGTCTCTAGTCAAAGTCGTAAATTTTGCCTTTCAAATTTCTACCTCAAAGCGAAGAATTACTTTACATAATAGCGGACAACCGATTTCGTTCGAAACTTCTCCGCAGGGGACTGATTTCTTTCAAGATCAATGAAATTGTTCATCCTTTCACTGAGATACCGGTTTACCTAGATCTCTTCTATTTTTTTTTTATTTCTTTTTAGTAGAGTTGCATGCAAGAGAGCTTTCATTCTTGCAATGCTTCTTACATAAATAAATTTCCTCGTTTTACGCTCTGCAGGAGAATTTGAAGACCCCCCCCTCCTTCAACATAGCTTTCTGCCGAAGACGACAAACTCGTATCATTACATACAGCCAGTTCCGTCTGTAAAATGAGACAATTTTCTTTCATCACTTTTCTTCAGATTCCACCACTTGCACCGGGAAGCAACTACCTGAGAAAAAAAAAAAAAATCGGAGTCCATCATCCTTTCTGGCGTCCCGATGGGTAAGCACGGTTTAGCTAAATAGAAACGCGAGATCTGGCAACAGCGTAACGTCTCACTCCATCAATTCACCAGATCGCTGATCCCAAATCGTGAAATTCTTAAACTTCATTTACTTATTTTTTTCTTAATATAAGGAAAACCAAATGCACAATTAACAAAGCTTCTTGATATTACAGCAGGGCCAATTGTCTCAATATCCAAAAATAAAACCACTTGTCGATCATCACAGGACATACAACGGCTGACAGATTATATCAAAGACAATATTCCTCCTGAATCAACTTCTAGCATTGTTAATATGAGAATCTTTGAAACTTAGCACTTTGGAAATCATCATACACACTAAAAAATATGTGATCGATTTAGTTTTTCATTCTAACCCCCCCCCCTCCTTCTTCTTCTTCCCTTTCAATGGAAAAAGAGCTAGTTTTTTTAACTCGTCTTTTGTAAAAACAGATCATGTTTACGTAATCACTTTGTCCGTCTGTCTGTGGACACCGTATCTCTACAATTATTAGTCCAATTTGAAAAATTCTTTTAGCATTGAGAGGCTTGAAATGTGAGAATGGTGATCTTTGCATTCCGGTTTTTTCAGATGCATAACTTCGCCGCTAGAAGGCGTGAATGCAGATGACATTGAATTCAAAATATATTTTATTCCATATATATATCCGATTGGAAAAACTGTTTTGCATTTCGATGTCATTTATATCGAAGATTATTTTAGGTACAATCTCTTTTTCAAGCAATACACAGATTTTCCGCTTGAGGCCGTAAAGCTACATTGCGTTTTCTCCGACATATCTTCATCTAAATGTCCAATTTGAAAAAAATGTCTTCCTGCATCGGATATAATTCTGATGGGAAATGTTTTGCATATAATTTCTTTTTTTTTTTTTTTTGTAAAGAATGGTTTGGCCACAAGGGGGCATAAGGGTTTTTACTTCTGCTTCTGATGTATTTGCAGCAAAATCTGAACTTCCGAAAACTCGACTGAAAAAATTCTTTCGTGCACCGATACGGCTCACCTCGGAAAACCTTTTGAGAATATAGCTCGCGCTTCTTAAAATAGTACATGGTTTTTCCGCCAGGGGTAGATGTTATTTTTGTCGATATCTCTGCTTCTAAGAAACCAATTTGAAAAATTCCTTCTTTTTTAAAGAGTGTTTGCGGTGCGAAATGTTTCTCATAAAATTTCAACTTTTGCTTAACGCACAATTGTGTCACTAGAGTTCGTAAGTTCATGTTTCTATTTACAGCAATATCGGTAAGACTAAAAACTCGATTGGAAAAATTCTTCTTCGGTCACCACTACTAACTATGAAAACTCTTTGTGTGCATTTTCTTCCTCAAACAATGCATAATTTCGCTGCTAGGGGGCGCAAATGTTCAATATGTTTTTCTCAACATCTCTGCTTCTAAATTTACGATTTTAAAAAAACATTTTAACGCCGGATACCATATACTGTATATATATACTTCCTTAAATATAATGCCACAGTTCAACCCAAAATTGCGGGACATAGGTACGTCGTACGACGATGGGAGATAGCTGATTTTACAGATTTCGATTCCAAGAATCGCGTGAAAGTAAAAGTTTTCTTCTAAATTTAATCACCTGACTGCTATACGTATCACACACAGTCTAGCTTGGTACGCCAAGTACTCTCACTTCGTCTCATCGCTACGCGGGCAGCCGGGTACCTCACACCGCCTTAGGAAATGGCTCACTTTACAGATCCTGATCGCCAGCCGGAGATCGGGAGCCGATTGGCTATTGTCAAGGACAGCGCTGCTGCCTGACTGCCCTCCTTTACACGTGCTTCCATTGTCATTCAACTGTAAAGTGTGCTACAGTGAGGCCAGAAACAGGGCTCTATTATGAGTAAAGTTCGAGGGAGACAAGCCAACGAGGGCGTGGTTTTCGCAATGTACGTGAGCGAAGAAATTTCGAGAGCTCACGTAATGAGGGTTATCGAAATTATCCTAAAACACGCGGCAACCTATCTTTCCTAAAAGCCTTATTTGGGCGAAACTGCCATACATGAGCACAGCTTGGGCGCAATGAATATTGATTGTGTGCACTGCCAAGCTTTACATTTTGCTAATGAGGAAACTAATCATCATTTCAATTCCTGTTGTCATAACGGCCTTATTTCCCTTCCAAAACTACAGATAAATACGGGCCTGAAAGATTTACTTCTGAACAGTCCTAATTTTGTCCAACACATGATGCGATGTCCTTCACTTCCCTCTCGGCCACAAAAAAGGAAATTCCAACCAATAGTCCGTACTATTTTAGAGTTCAGGGGGAAATTCACCGGTACATCTCATATTTGTTACCACTTACTAGTGAAAACCTTTCATACGGCTAATTGTACTTCATAGATACCTCGGGAGTTACTGATGTTATACATATTGGTCGTAATGAAAATAAAGAAATGAAACGATCGTTATTGACAGGCCTGGCAGATATTCTACAGCTAGCAGTACTTACGCCCAAGCATACAAGATTGCAGCTGAGGAAAATGGTTCAATTTTATTGCCACTTTCTTGAAAACTGTGAAAAATACTTCTTACTAGATCGGGGCTTTTACCCCACCAAGCCGCTAGTATATACACTATTGGCCACCCAAAATGCAACACCAAGAAGGACACGAGATAGCAAAGCCAGATTTACTGGACACATAACAACAGATACAAAGATGAAACGATTGAGCTTACAGGTCCGTGCGACTTGCGGAACACGCAGACATCAACAGTTCGCGTGGCCCCCATGGTTGGCAATAACGGCCGCTACACGCCGCGACATCGAACGAAAGAGGCTTTGGATGTGGGCTTGGGGTATGTCGGTCCAGGCTGCTTCCACACGTTGCCACAGTTCATCAGGCGGATCCTCGGGTGGTGCTTGCCGGGCCACAGACGTGTTCGATGGGCGACATATCGGGAGAACAGGCGGGCCACGGCAGCAGTGACACTTGGTGGGCCGTGAAGAATTGTTGCACGATGCGTGCCACTTGCGGGCGCGCATTGTCCTTTTGAAACGTGGCCGCTGGCAGGTCCTGCAGGTAAGGGAGGACTACAGGCTCCAAAACGTCGGAGATGTAGCAGTGGCAGTTGAGTGTACCGGCGATGCGTACCAGAGGGTGCGGGTATCACATCCCATTGCGCCCTAAACCATAACGCCAGGCGACGGACCGGTATGGCGATGCATAATGCAGGCGTCATACAATCTCACGCCGCGGTGCAACCACACGCGGATCCGACCATCGTGGTGTTGCAGGCAGAAGCGGGATTCGTCGGAGAAGACAATGTCGTGCCATTCCCTAGTCCAGGTGCGGTGTTCAACGGCCCACTGCCGCCGCACTCGCCGGTGGTGTAACGTGAATGGTAATTGGAGCAATTGCCGCCGTGCGACAAGACCCCGCTCTTGCAGACGACGTCGAACGGTACGTGCTGACACAGGTTGTTGCGCAACACACCCTAATTCCTCCGCTAACGTTTGTGATGTGGCGGTGCGAGCCGTCAATGCCCGCCGTACAACATGCCGGTCCTCTCGTTCGGTGGTGTGCCGCGGCTGCGGCAATCGCTCACGTCGGTCCCTCCTGCACCCACCGAATCCATACTCGCCTCACTGTGGCTGGATGTCGTCCCACACGGGCGCCGATGTCTTGGTACGCGCACGCCCTCTACATATCACCGACATTGTTGTTGTTCAGTCAAAGATCAACCACTTAGATTACTAACCGACGTGAGCAGCAGAAGGGGATTTTGGCAACGCTCGCTAGAGTAAACAAATAAAAACGTTTCGAGCAGCGCCACTCGCAATTCTGTTAAGTGTTCGCTGAGGCGTCTGGTTCGAAGAACTCTGACAGTCATATTTCTTATAATAATTTCTAACAGTAGGCAGTAATGCCCATTGTTCTTGCAAAGCAGTAGCAGGCCCCTGTTAGTTATCGGAAGGCGGATTGAGGGCAGCAGCACGTCTCCCCAGAGCATCCCAAACATGCTCAATGGGATTTATGTGCAGAGATCGAGCTGGCCATTCCATACGGACAATGGTGTTCTCCTCAAGGTATTGCTCCACGAGGCGCGCTCTGTGTGGTCTCGCATTATCGCCCTGCAAGAGAAACGTTTCACCTATCGCATCTGCATAAGAACGAACATATGGACGCAGGATATTTTCTCTATATCTCTGTGCAGTCAGGTTACCACATGGCAGGACATAGATTTGCTCGACCACCTAAAGAGATGCCAGCCGAAACACACACACACTACCTCCAGCATAACGATCTCTTTCACAAATGTTACTGGGATGATAGCGGGTTTCTGGCTCCCTCCAGATCAAACAACGTCTGAAAACGCTCTTTAAACTGTAACTCGATTCGTCAGCGAAGAGTACAGACCTCCCTTGACTCTCACTCCAGCTAACATGCATGCGTGCCAAACTTAATAGCTCCAAACTGTGCCGTGCGGTAAGGGGCGCACAAATTGCTGGTCGTCGAGTATACAGACCTCCTTCATGAAGCCGTCTGCGTAAAGATGAAGCTGATATCAACCTTCCAGTACCAGCAGCAAGGACAGATCTGTGCTGGGTTGGTGCTGAGGTCCTTTATCTTCTTGCGGTTAATTGAAAATAATGGTCGTCAACGGCAGTTGTCGCTCTAAAGTCTTCCTTGGCTGTACCTTCTAGACGCTGAATCTGTTCCTAGAATTGCATTCCACAGCCTATGGATTACAGAAGGACTCACATTCAACCATCTGGCCACATCTGTTTGACGACTCTGGCATTCCTACAAGCATCCAATGGCTCGCCACCGCAACGCTTCTGGTAAAGGATGTCTCAAACTCATTTCTTCACAACGGCTATCTCCGATTTTTCAGATCGTAATTTTAAACATGAAACCCAACTCAAATATTTCAGGAAGGGAGTGTCTGACCCCAGGTCTTGAACAACCCTTAGAAACAGGAAGCTAGGAGATTTGGGCTAGAGTGCCCGATAGGAAAGTGACACGGAAGCGAGGTAGAAAGGGGGAGGAAAGTGCCCTTATTTACTACCGGGGGGCCAATACCAGGGGTCCGACGGCTTAACGTGCCCATCCGACGCACGGCGGATATTTAGTGGTTCGAGCGTTCGTACCTGCCTCGGATCGAACCTGAGGTTATCTCCGAGCAGTCACGAACGTTGACCACTAGGCCACCCGCGGCGCAAATCCTAGCACCAGATCATATGTAGAAGATTTCAGGAAGGGAGTGTCTGACCCCAGGTCTTAAATAACCCTTAGAAATAGGAAGCTAGGAGATTTGGGCTACGTTGTACGATAGGAAAGTGACACGGAAGCGAGGTAGAAAGAAGAGGAAGACGCCCTTATTCAGTGGTTCGAACGTTCGTACCTGCCCAGGATCGAACCTGAGGTTATCTCCATGGCAGTAACAAACGCTGACCACTAGGCCACCCGCGGCCCCAAATCCTATCACCTTGTGAAACACGAGTTTTTATACCGGTGCCTGCTGGCGTCATACGATTGCAGCGACACTACTTTTCTGAATCGGCAGTGGTTTTTATGTCACATACGCAAATTTGATGCAATTCCGATTAGTTTTGGCTGAATTATCTCAAATTTTCTGCTTTTACCTTAATTTATGGAAACCTGTGTGTGTTTGGTTGTGTGTGTGCGTGTGTGTGTGTGTGTGTGTGTGTGTGTAACAGCTATGTTATAAAAAAAAAAACTTCCAGTTTTCCTTAGAATTTATCTCTAGCATACGGCCCTGTACGGAAATGGCAAGAACGTATATAATACAGAATCTCCCTACAATGCTTTTCAAAAAACAGGTTCCATTTATTGTACGAATACAAAGAGTGATGAGGCTGGCTGGCATGACGTAACAGAAGTGGAAAGCCGAACTAAACGGCAGCAACAGATTTGCGAAAATCGTGACTTAATGTTGTTACTACTAACTAATGCGGAAGAAAACATTTTTTTTTTTTTTTTTTGATTGCTACAAAATTAATTTTCCAGTGTCACCAATGTGAAATTCATCTGAAAAATTCTTCAAAATCGACGGAGCTCACCTTTCGTAAGATTTCCCCTACAGGGAGCAATGGACAGAATATGGGCATTCCTGGAGTTTAGCAAATTAGTAGAGAAGAGTTTCGTAACAAGTGCAACACATCTGGGTAAGTCAGGGATATCTTCAGAAAGAAGTGCTGTTGTAATATCACGTGACAGCATCAGGACAGTTTGGCTATATTCCTCCCTCCCTCTCGATGACAACTTGTTCTTGCAACAACTGCGATCGGCACACAATAAGCTGGGAAAGCTATCGGAAATCGATTAGGCTCATAAAACTCGATTGAGTCTGCCTATCAGCATCCGAACTTCGGTAGTTACTTTCTTATCAATACTTCACGTACTGTACATACACTTAAACCCAACAGATATTTAGGTCAATGAGAACACGGTGATTCATTCCAATAATAATTTGTAGTTTTGTTAAGGTCACAAGGCATAATAAATCATGCGGGAGAATAAAAGATGCACCATCGTTCGTACACCTATTAAAGACTGAAAACTTTAATAGGTGTTCGTATTGGAGCCTGTATTTAATTTTTCAGAAGTAACACGCAATACTTTCTATTTCATTTTTTTTTCTACCCCTCGATATTATGATGAAATTGTTTCCTACTGGGACACATACATTTCTATGACTGATCAAAAATTCGCTGTTAAGAAGAAGCAAAGCTCGTTACTATACGCGAAACAGCTTTCCTCGGAAGGTGGACACGGAGGATATTTATAGTTGGTCAAGGTGGAACGCTTTTACACGTGTTTCGTTTAGGGCGCTGCTCAAATTATGCCACTGCAGTTGCTTCGATCTCAGTGACTGTGCCCCCCAGCGGGGGCGTATTTAGAGGGGGCAGGGGATCCCCAAGTGTTTCTTTTTTTTTTTTTTTTTGGTTAAAATGCGCCTTGCATTATAAAAAATGCCTTAATTTAATAAAAATGCACCAACTTACATTAGAAAAAAAACGCTTTAATTTTTTCTTGTTTTTCAGTAACTTTAATTTTATTCCGGTGGATTTAAAAAACTTCCATTTTGTCCCCACCCCCCGACCGAACAAAATTCTATATACGCATCTATCCCCCTAGCATGTTATTAATTTCCTTTGTTGTGATCTGAATTAAATCTCCGATGTGACTGAAAATCAGTAACGCTGACGGGACAAATACGAGCTGCTGTACAATGCAAATGTTTAACGCTGTGTTCTAAGGACTAGAATTGGGCCCATAACACGTTCTTACAGCTCTTCTGTGCAATATGACTAATCAGATCTGCATCAAAAGTTGATGAGGTCAACAAGTAGGGAAGATATATTTCAGCAAACTTTTAAAAAGTGCTACAACTTAATGTATAGTTGCGCTAAACGCTATTTTTTCAGTTCTTTGAGATTTTTGGTATGATCAGTTGCCCCCCCCCATAAACTTTGTCTTTATCTAATTCCGTATGGCTTTACATCACCTATATTCCCAATCACTTTAACAGTATACTAATGTGTAAGCTAAGCAACAGCTACCTCCGCAACCAAAAGTATTCCCCACACCAAAAAATTTCTTAAATTTCAGGAGATACACCGATGAGGCCTTACATTATGATGACAACCTAGCTAATAAGCTGTATGACACCCCCTCTCTCCCTTCAGCCCGCAAAACAACGGCCCCACGGGGCGAGGCATCAACTCGATGATGTGGCGATAGGCATCCTATAAGGTATCTGGTACCATAATATCAACATCAGGTCTTCCAGTTCCCGTACATTTCGGGTTGGTGGTGATTTCGCGAGAACCCGCTTTTCCAAGTCGAACCACAAATGTTCGATTGGGTTCGTGTCACGTGAATGTGGAGGCCAGAGCACTAACAGAAAGTCACAAGCATGTTCCTCGAACCACTCCTTGAAGATTCTGGCAGTGTGGCATGGCGCATTATCCTGTTGGTAATGGCCATCACCAGCAGGGAACACAGTTCACATGAATGGGTGAACTTGGTATACGCAACGATGTTCAGATACCGGACAGCTGTCAGGGATTATGCTAATGGTTAACGGGGCCTAAAGTATGCCAAGAAAACATCGCCCACAGCATATCACCGCCGCCTCCGGCCTGTTTCCGTCCAACATGCATCCAGGTGACATAGCATCCGTTGGTAATCGGCGTATCCGCAATCGGCCGCCTACGTGATGCACTAGGAATCAAATCTTGATTCGTCAGACCAGGTAACTTTCTTCCAATCATCCACGGTTTAATCTCTATGATCTTGGTCCCATTTCATGTGTTGTTGGAGATGATTCGGCTACGCAGGCCCATGCGCAGAAGGCTACGATGAACTGTGTGCTGTGACACTTTGTCCTGATTAGAGATGAGCTCCGGCCCGGGCTCGGACGGGCTTTAGAATTCATTAACTACCGAAAAACCTGGGCTCTGGCTCGGAATTACACGTCTTGAATTTCATTACTGTAATTAATTCAACACGTGTGATTCCGAGCCCGGTTGAATTACACGTATTGAATTTCATTGTGGATTTGTTACCATGGTGGAAGGACTATCAATTTCCTAAGCTAGCTGTCATTGCAAGACAAATTTTGCTTAGCAAGACTTGCATTATGCATTGTCCAAAGCTATGGCCCAAGCAAGGATTAGTTTAAGGAGGTCTGGTATCGAAAAACTGGGAAAAAATCACATTCCCATTTTTTATTTTTTTTTTATTAAAAATCAAGAATCTTATCTTTTTTTTTTTTTTTTTGATTGGAGGTTTAACGACTACCGTGAGCAACTCAATGGGCTATAAGCAGTCGCCCGTCCCTAATTTAGGGTCACTGGTTCCAGGGAAGGAAGAGAGCCAGTGCCGTAAGACAAACACAACATCCATGCCTCACCGGGATTCGAACCCGGACCCCTTCGGACGAATGATCAGAGGCCAACGCCTTAGACCACTGCGCCACCGGGGCGGCAATCTTATCTTTAAAATGATGTATTAATTTCCAAAACTGTGCAGTTAGAAGTATTGTTACATATTTTTTTTTTTTTAAATTGCCTCACTCCCGCGATTTTTGGGGTGACGTTGGATTTTAGCGCAGCAGGTCGAGTTTTAGAGAAAAGAAGATCAAGTTGAAGCGCTGAGGCATTAGATGCAATTCTCTCTCTCTCTCTCTCTCTCTCTCTCTCTCTCTCTCTTCATGATGAACTTGATCTGGAAACCGCACACACATATGATAATATTGTGATTATTATACTATTAAGCGCAAAGCTTAATAGCATAATAATCACAATATTATCATATATCATATAAGTTAATGTACAATATTATCATATAAGTTAATGTTACAAAATGCAGAATAATCTGGTCTGGAATGCTTTTACGTTTTTTTTTTTTTTTTTTTTTTTTTTTTTTTTTTGGAAATTTCCCTACGTGCTTTTTTTATATTCTACTACATCACTCTAAACTACCTTTACCAATTATATTGCAAAGATTAGTTTTCTAGAGTCAAAATTTCAAACCCTTGCAACTGTCTGTACAGCGTTGTACGTTTTATAATTCAATTCATTCAAAATAAAAGTAAATTTAGAAATCAAAAAGAAATAACGAATGGAATTGTTTGTTTCTAAACGATTTTCTTTTCTTCAGCTTTTACCAAAATTACTGATTCCCCTGATACGGTCGAAGGGCACGTTGATTATTTACCTATTTTCAAATCCACATTTTAGAACACTTGGCTTTATGCGTAGTATTTCTAAAAACATATTAATATTGTGAAGTGGATTAACTGAACTAAACTTTTTAAACTAATCCTTGCTTGGGCCAAGCCTTGATAAGCAAAATTTTCCAAGAATCCGGGCCCGGGCTCAGCAAACACATGTAATCAAAGAAAGCGGGCCGGGCCCAGGCTCTAGGCCTTTGGACCCGGGCTCCTAAACTTGAGCCAGAACTCATCTCTAGTCCTGATCGCCACCCACTGTTGTAGCTGCGGGTGATTTGTTGCACTGTGGCCCTGCGGTCGCTGCGAACAATGCGCGACAGTCTCCTCTCCCCTCTGGCACCAATGGGCTGCGGACGACACATGGCTGGACTACGGTTCGTCGTTTGGCCACCTGTGCATCACTTTTGATACGTACTCACTACAGCGGCACGTGAACAACCCACCAGTCGCGCCGTTTCCGAGATCGTAGTTCAGAGGCGCCGTGACATCACAATTTGTCCTTTATCAAACTCCGATAAATCGTCAGCTTTTCCCAATCTGACTCCGAACACTCTACTAACCGAAAGCCGGTCTTCGGGTTGCGTACATACTGCTCTGTAAACGTCACCTGCGCCACCGTTCTGTCTCAAGGCGCGCTCATTTCTCCAGGCTGGGGGAGGTCATAATGTAATTGTTCATCGGTGTACAGTGCTGTATAACATAAAATAATAGTTTATTTAGTCTTGCTTCACTTAAAAAGGTACTGCGCTCCGTTTTTTTTTTGTTGTTTTTTTTGCTCGGCGAATTTCTGGATTACTTCTTTCGTTTTAAAATTACCAATTTCTGAAATGAACTTTTTATCAATAGATGAAACTGTTAAGGCATTTAACCGTTCTTGCCCCATTGCAGAGTTCTACACTGATTCTGTTTTTGCACCAAGCAAATATTTGGTCGACGTGGGCCCAAGCTTCGACTCCCCCCCCCCCCCATCCCTTGATAAACTTTTTTAAAAAGGTACACCACAAAAAAGTCCACTTTGTTCGTTTTATTTACTTACACAAGAGAACCTAACAGCTATCTTATTTTCAAGAACGAAAATCAGCCGCTCACTGTGGGACGACGCGAACGCAAAATTGCTGCTGTTAAAATAAAAGGCGACTAGCCCCGAACAGCTACACTGAGCCAGGCATGCGCAGTTCAGCACGCATCTGCTCATTCGTTACTGTTCTCTGTAGCTTCGACAAGGCGACGAGTTAACTATAGTCCGGGCACACCTAACCTGATAACAGGATATACGATACGGCGACCTATTCACACCCACTGCACGAGTATCTGTACGCCACTTCAAATGAATTGACGAAACTCCAGACAGCAGAACCGGTTTACCAGATTTCCACTGAACGCCAGCCGTACAAGGAGGTTAGAAAAAGAGGTGAAGGGACCCGTTTTGAGTGAAGCTAAAACAGATCAGCTGTTTCTGTCCTCTCTCTGAGGTGGTGGGAGTCTGCGTTGCGAGAGCTTAGGAACGTGACGTCACTTCCTGTGGCTTAAGCACTTTTGCCTAGCGCATGCAAACCAAGGATGGAAAGAAGGAATATTTCGGACTTCTTATTTCTTAACATTAGGCTTTTGGTATTATTTTAAACATGGTTACTTGCACATGAGCAGTATGCATGGTTACTTGCACATGGGCAGTAAGTAACCATGCGCACTATGCACTTCCGCTCAAAAAATCATTATTTTGTTCAATTTTTTAAAGAAATGCAAACACATATTTTACTGTGTTTTCTGGAAATTTTTTATTATGGGAATGAATATTTCAGCCTCAATTTTTTTTCATGCCTGTATTGGTAGAGTAAGGGTCCGAAAACCTCGTTCAAAATCGCGATTTCCCCATAGAGATATACAGGAGATTCTTAGGTTAGGCGCATTGGCGTAGTCAGCTGATAAAAAGTGGGGTCACGCCAGAAGCACAGTGAGAGGGGCTGTTGCCAGCTCCTCTTACTTCTAACCTCCTTGCAGCCGTACTCCCGCGAAGAGCGAGAAGCCGTGGGAGTGGTTAGACCATTGTATGACGTCATACTTACGCTCGTACGCTGTAGTGGATATGCTTTCGTAAATACATTGTTGACCACGTTTTAACTGCACAAATATCCCTTCGTTTAATCAGTTCAACCATTATTTTATAGTTTTATGTCTGAAATGTATCTTTTATCAACTGTTAATAGGCGAAAGTGCGAACTATATTGCAATGGCGGAATCATCCTGCTCTGGGCTTTCCACCCATTATCAAGTTAGGTGTGCCGGGAGTATAGAGTAGACTGTCCATCAGGTATTCATTCGTGCCACGATTCAGTGCACTCCAGTAAACGGATATGGGAGGCTGTAATGTGTTACCTATTACTCAACTACTGTAAAGGCTTAAATTTGCATTCAGAAAATCTGTTGACAGTCTACTACTAGTATCGATTTTCTTTAGAATTTTTTCAATTAAAAGAAGAAACGATTTTCTTCTCTTTTTCATGCGGGCTTAGCTCCGTATGCCCATAATGACCCGACGGTACAGAGCTTTACAGAGCTGTTGTGCATTGCTCGACACAGAAAATGTCGCAATGCACAAAATGAGACGAAACTTACCGCACGCATTTAAACATGTAGATAAAAAGAAGTAATTTAATTTCTGAGGGATTAAATGAATGCGATGGGCGAAGAGAAAATATAATGTGGCTTCAGTCAGTAAGTCGTATGAACGCCATGCTAGACTATAAATTCGGCAACACGACGTGGCAAACTAACCTAGATGGTGTCCTGAGGTACTGCTGATCACGCGTTGTTAACCCATGTCCATAATTCTTCGACACTGCGTCGGGGTGATGCAGATGAGTTGGATCGTCTGCCAATGACATACCACACGTTCTCTACTCGGGAGAAAGCTGGAGATAACGCTCTGGCCAGGCCAACACCAGGACACCTACTATACTCCAAATCACCCTAAAACTATATTGTTAAACGCGGGAGAGCCTTATCACGACTCGTCGTGGAACGCAAGGGCGGTATCCCTCCGCGTTAATGTGCTCTTCTGCTGTTTCCTTTCTGATCTCCCCCACCCACACACACATCTCACAAGCAGTGGAGATTATGAGTGGGGGTCTGATGGAGGCCGAACTGTTTTTCCTATTTCCGGTTTATGTAATCTACCCTACCAACTTTGTGGCAATACTATGGAACCGAGCCTTGTTGGTACAAGCAGGATAATGCACCGAGCCATAAAGCAAGGACTGTTACGGCGTGGTTTGACGATAATCCCGTATCGTGTGTGGACTGGCCAGCACAGAGCCCTGGTCTTAACCACATAGAGCACCTATGGGATGAATTAGAGCGCCGCATAAGAAGTTTGGAACCCAGGCCTACTACTAAGCAACAGTTAGCGGCAGCAGTATGTACTGAATGGAAGCGCATACCTATCGCTGTGTTCCAAAACCTTGTCGAAAGCATGTCTCGAAGGGTCAGTGCATGCATTAAGGCCAAAGGTGGACCGACACCGTACTAATTATTGTATGTCAATAAATGCTATGTTGTGTTTCTCTTCTAGGTGTAAGGTGACTTTTGTCAATATAGTGTATGAATTATAGCAATTAAATACAAAGGGCGAGGTCCAAAATGAAAATCCTCCAAGTACGTGGCATAGTTGCCCGGTTCGGGCAACAAATTTAAAAATAAAAAAGTTAGGAATAGAATTTCCTACTACAAGGGGGAAAAGCAGTCATCGCATGTCGTGTTTCATTTCACTACTAATCATCGGAAGTTGTATTATTGTAACGGAGTGCTAAGGGAAGAAGAATATCACTCCTTTTATTACGTTTATTATGCTCTAGGTTCAGAAATTGGAAACATATGTATGTAGTTTCGCTCGAAATGTTGATAATCTGCGACGCGATGCGTGCCTCTGATGAAACTAGTCTCCGGTGTTTAGTGACAAAGCCAAAACTTCAACGAAAGGAACATGGCAGAATCATTAAATTTCTCAAATATCAATTTCATCATAATACCATTACATACTAATTTCAGCATTATCATCATCTCAAAACTTGAGATACATGCTTTTGTGCATTGAACATTTTGAATAATGACCCTTAAAACGGAAATGCAAAACATGTAAAAAAAAGTTCATATTTTTTTAACTTAAAAAAAATGAGGATTTTGAATTGTTATCTTTATAAAAAGTTTCCTGGGCATCCAGCTTTTACTACCTGGGCAGGTAAATAATTCGTGCACACGCCCACTTGGGCGTGCAACTTTTCAAACATTTTTCAAGCCCTGTTTCTGTAAGCAAGTGAGCAAATTATACGTTCCAATAATAAATTTGTTTGATTTCCATATAACGTAAGATACCCACTGAGGAGAGACTTTTTGTGTGAACGCCCTACATATATGTTATATTTCAAGCAGATTTGTCTTGGTCGGATCCGGGTACAAAATTGTTGACCCGTTTTCAACTCTGACTATACATCGGCTCTATCAAGAAGACTTTGGTAAAACTATGGCAAAGGTGCGCGTGTGATGGTAGTATTAAAAATGTGGTCGCCATGACATTCACACTCTTTAAACGCACTTTCGCCACTGAGATCACTCCCATGCACTGGTCCACCTAGAGGTCTGCACGGGCTTTCATTTGGAAAGCCCGGTCCAGCTCAGAATTTCTGGTTTTACGGCCCGACCCGACTAGTACTTTCATCCGGCGTTCTCCGTCACACAGAGGGACGTGCTATTTCTCGTAGAAATTCGTCACATGGTTGAGGTTTTCACCTAACTACATACAGTACATTGACAAAAGTCACCGGACACCCCTTAAAAAGCAAATGAACGGATCCGCTGCGTTGTTGCAAACGGTATAAAAACACCTATCATATCGCACTGTGAGGAGGTTGAGTGAAAATATCGCGGCGGGAGAGAACTGACTTTGAGAAAGGAAAGATTGTTGGGTGTCACATTAGTGGGTTGTCCAAATGAGAAACCGAAAGTCGTTTAAACATACACAAGTCAACTGTTTTGGAGGTACTGAATAAGTGGAAGACACATGGCGTGCTTGAAGCAGCAAAACGCACCGGTAAACCAAAGAAAATCAGTGATAGAGGTCGTCGACGCCTCAGGAGAGCCGTTACAGCTAATCGACGGAGTAATGCACAAGGCCTCAGTGTACAAGTGAGTAAAAATGCTGGAACCTCGGTATGTACACGTACTATTCGCAGGGAACTTCATTCCATGGGTTACAGTGGTCGTGCGGCTGCTCATAAGCCTTTCATCTCCACTCGGAATGCTACTCGTCCTTTAGCATGGTGTAAAGAACATTTATCGTGAACCGTAGATCAATGGAAACGGGTCCTACGGACTGATGAATTCAGATACACTATCCATCAGTCTGATGGCCATGTGTGGGTATGGCGGCAGCCGGGGGAACGCTATTAACCACAGTGTACTGCTTCTACGGTCAAGTTTGGAGCTGGCAGTGTCTTCGGGCGGGGGTATTTTTCTTGGTATGGTCCCGGCCCATTGGTTATCATGGGCAAACGTATTAGTCAGCACGTCTACCTCGATATTCTGGACAATTATGCCCTACCAACTCTGTGGCAATACTATGGAACCCAGCCTTGTTGGTACCAGCAGGATAATGCACCGAGCCATAAAGCAAGGACTGTTACAGCGTGGTTTGAAGATAATTCCGTATCGTGTGTGGACTGGCCACCACAGAGCCCTGATCTTAATCCCATAAAGCACCTATGGGATAAATTCTAGCGCCGCATAAGAAGTTTGGAATCAAGGCCTACTACTAAGCAACACTTAGGGGCAGCATTATGTACTGAATGGAAGCGCATACCTATCGCTGTGTTCCAAAACCTTGTCGAAAACATGTCTCGAAGGGTCAGTGCATGCATTAAGGCCAAAGGTGACACGAACCGACACCGTACTAATATATGCCAATAAATGTTATGTTTCTCTTCTAAGTGCCCGCCCGGTGACCTTTGTCAATATAGTGTACTTCAAATGCAAATATGAGTGCTTTTGCTCTTCTACAATTAAATACAAACAAGGTAGTCCTTCATCCCCAGATATGAATGCTTTCCCTCTTCTACACTTAAATACAAACAAGGTAGCACTTCATCCCCAAATAAAGACTTCGGAAATACTTAAAAATACTTACAAATACTTTGAATTTCCGCACCTCCGCTGTAGCAACCAATTACGATAGACGTTCGTTTTGGTTTGGGTTTCGAGACGCTGATAACTGTAGTCATGAAAACATTACTCGGGTGGAAAAAAAAAAAAAGCCACGTGTTTCAGTCGTTAAAGCCAACTAAGTGAAAACGAAATTTGATTTTGATCTTAAAAGAAATCAACAGTCGCATTTTAGACTAATCTTACAGCCCTCCTTGTCGGTTTAAGCTGTAATTAATCAATGCATCAGGTGGCAGATTCGTTACACCCAATGAACTTCGCCATCTAGTTATTTAGCAAGTCAGTCTTCATTTTGTGGGATGAATATATTTTTTTAATGCAGGAGCGAGATGTTATATCTTCCAGTGCGTCCCGGCACGGCCCGAGCCCGACAGTTCCGAGGGCTGGGGTCGGGCTCGGGCTCTCCGGTCCGGCACTGTCCCATGCAGAACCGGGTGAGAACGACTGCTTAGCTACACCGAGTCGTTCAACCCTTTAATCTCCCTCACCTATCACATTACTGTTTCGCCGCTGCAACCATTTACGTAACCCAACTGCAGACACATACTCACAAATTTGCAAGGAGCTCCAACAAATACTTCGAGGTGTGGCGTTTTCTATGTCGAGGAGTGTATAAAATCTAACAAGTTATCGGGATTCCATTGACTGCGATGGTACGAACAGGTAGGTAGGTAGGTCTCTTCTACTTTCCGCATTTGGAATTAAAAATAGAATTTTCGTACTTCGATTTTTTCAATCAGAATTTCGATATCCATATATATGGATTTCCGGATATTCAAATTTTTGATATCTAGTTATTGGATATTCGGTTTTGATATACGAATATCCGAACTATTCGGATACTGAAAATCGGGATTTCGGATAGGGAAATACACGGATATCAAAAATTCGAAAACAGTGAATAGCACTGGGGAAATTTCCATCATGCCTTTCTGTACCTCGAAAGAAATTTGAGATCAGAATCCAGAGCACGCTATCTTATCTGTGTGCCCTTACTATCAAGAAAATTTTTCTAAGAAATAACCTTACAAACAAGTCATTCAGAGCGGGAACTAACACAGCACAAAAAAACAGATAACTGCTGATTAAACTTCTCACCCAGTTGTTTTGAGTGCACTACAAACTGCGACCTTTCCACGAAACCGTATATAAAACATCAAAAAGAGCAAAAGTGAGAGACAAGCGAGTGAGAGAGAGAGAGAGAGAGAGAGAGAGCAAGAAAAAAAAAAAGTTACCACTTACATCAGTGTTTGCCGCAAAAGGCAAGTACACGGTAAAAACATTTCTGAAATTCACGAGCCACTTTTCGTGATTCTTTTCGTGAATTAACGAAGCATATTTCCGATACAACCTTTTCCGTGAAATGACGGAAAGAAATCTGAATGTTAAGAATTTTTGGTACGATAGGAAAGTTTTGAATTTTCAGAAACTTTTCCGCAATTCCTTTCTTATACTGTATTAACGGGAAAACTCAGTTCTCACTTTTTCCGTATCCATGCGACGAAAACATTCTGGTAAGAGGAGAGATTCGTAGGAATACTTGTGGTTTGATTAACTGTTAAATTTCATTCGTCTGTCAAAGGAACTGATTTTGAAGTCCTGTAGGGAGATCGGATATTGTGTATACCATATCGCATGAATATTGGTCATTGTGGCACAGGATATTTCTTTTCCCCATTTTGTGTACCAGCTATTAAATATATATTATGTTACCGTAAGAAACCACGTATTTAAATTGTACAGGTGATTGCACGATGTCTACGTAGCAGTCAGTCTGTGGAGTGCTTCAGACAAAAGCTATCTAGAGTATTTTATATTTAGAAATCCTGTGAAATAATACTATAAAACAATACGTTTCGCCAATTCTTAAAGATACATGAAAGTTATTGTCATTTAAAAAACAAAAAAATCTCAAGTTCCGGAGCATTTTGTTCCTTTAAAATAGCATGTTGAAGAAAAAAATACTTAATTTGTGATAAGTCTTACTATTAAAAAAATCAAAGGGGCACAGTAGTGTTAACTTGGTGCGTACTTAGTTTGGTTTGTAATTAACCTTTGTTAACTTGTTGCTTTGGCTTGATAATAATAAGTAGGACGCTTAAATATTCATGCAATGCTTTTTTACCTCTGAAAACTATTTATTCTTCTCTTTGATTTCGAGGATATTGTCCACAGGCTTTCAATTAACATCCTATCCTTATCTCCAAACAATATATTTCTGTATCCTATGATCTCTATTCCCCACGATTTTCTGGTGTTTCTCCTGCCCAAGCAGGAAAAACTGCAATTCCCCGGCTAACTTAAGACGTTCTGGCCCCTACCTAAGACGCTCCTCGCTTTCCTTCTGCAACGGCTCCCTTCTAACAATTCACATTGACTATCCAGCAACCCCCCCCTTTTCTTTCCCCAGGCAAACTCACCCACCCCCTTCGCTTCCATTAACACTGCGGTCTTCTCTCCCGAGGAATAAAGGGGGCATAAAACACAAAGCGATTAAACGACTCCCGCGTTCCCTTCCGGTTACTTTGAAGTGGCGATGGCAAAGGTGCTACTTGCACTGGACGAAGTTTCAAGCACAAAGACGAAAATAGCAGAAGGCTCTTCTACTGTCATACCATAGTAGATTACCTTTAGAGAAAGCGTCTCCAAGGCGCGACTGAGAAGACATAAAAAAAAACATACTTCCTGACTGGGTTGAGGAAGCTAAAATCGAAGCTAAAATGTTCGCACGCTTGTAGAAACAGAAGAAAATGGAAAGAAATGTTGCCAATGAGATTTAATATGTTTGCCTAAAATTCTAGTATTAAATCTCCGTAACAGTTACAACGTAGAACTACGTCAACTGTCACTATTTCATGGCACCATGTTAATAGTTCTAAAGTATTCAGTGAAGAAACTTGATGTAGCTCTACATTGTAGGTTGCGGAACTTTTGCTACTGTGCCCATTTGATTTCTTTTTCTTTCTTTTTTTTTATTTAAAAAATAAATAATCCACTTTATTTCGGTTTATCACACACGTCCGTTAGCTCTGATCGTTAGCAACGGAATGCGGGCGGAGGTCATCGCTATCATTTCCTATTCACTAGTAATCAACCTTAAAACGACAAGCGGAGAAATAAAATCAAGCTAAATTCAGCTTAACTTTCTAATGCTACTGTATCGAAGGGTTAAGAGGTGGGCGGTTCGAACTTATTTTGTTATAAATGGGACTCTATAAACTATCTAAGGTATTATGTATTACTCTACGATTATTAGTTTGGAAGATATAAGCGTTCAAAGTGTGACATGTTTTCGTTGCGTCCGCACTCCCGATGTTACACCTCACCCCCCACCCCCACCCCCAGCGCGGAGGTAAACGTAGTTCTGCGTTAAAAATAATTTTTTTACAAAGGTATTAAAAAATAATAATAAGATCCAACAGAAAATAAGATGGCTAATCATTAATGAAAAAAAAAGTCATTTTTTTTTCCATAAATAACTATCGCACTAATGAAAAAAAAAGGGAAAAAAAAACATACCATCGCGAGCTCAAATTGTTTGTTTGTTTGTTTTTTGTTTTGTTTTTTTCCTGAACGTGAGTGCAGTTCCTAAGACTTTCTGGCTCAGTGGTTAAGAAGCGCGACTTGGGTAGACCTAACCCAATGGACCTGAGTTCAAACCCAGTCACCGGCGCGAAAGGATTATCTGACGTAAGGGGTTTAAAATTTCAGTGTCTTCGATTTTGCGAAATTTCTGTCTGAATACGAAAAATCTTGAAACGGACTTTTCTGAATTAAGCGGAACTACTGATTATGGAAAATCTCTGAAAATACGGGGGGAAAAGGGAACTTTTAAAAACAAATTTCGTTAAAAGACGGACACTTCCCGGCAACTTTGCTGCGCGTTAATTTCAGAAATTTCCAGTGAATTCACACAACTTAATTTTTACAGTGTATTTTCTTCTCTCAGTTCAATCCAGTGTTTCATTTACATGTCCAGAGAGCTTCAAGGAACACAAATATCAATAACCTGTTAAGCAGTCGATAACACGGTTATCATATAAGCAAATGTAAAAAAACACGTGAATATACATAGTCGAGTCACATTATTCTGACCACCTCCTACTTTTGACGGCAATAGTGCGTAGCCAATGAAAGAAGGGACGTGTCGTGAGCTGACTTGGAGGGTATATAAGGTGTGCTGTATGCATTCTGAAAACATATTGGGGCCGCGGGTGGCCGAGTGGGCAACGTTCGTGACTGCCACGGGAAGGGCCTCAGGTTCGATCCCAGCAGGTACGAACGCTCGATCCACTAAATACCCGCCGTGCATCGGATGGGCACGTTAAGCCGTCGGACCCTGGGTACTGGCCCCCTGGTAATAAATAAGGGCGTCTTCCTCCCCCTTTCTACTTCGCTTCGGTGCCACTTTCCTATCGGGCACGTTAAGCCGTCGGACCCTGGGTACTGGCCCCCTGGTAATAAATAAGGGCGTCTTCCTCCCCCTTTCTACTTCGCTTCGGTGCCACTTTCCTATCGGGCGCTCTAGCCCAAATCTCCAAGTTTCCTATTTCTAAGGGTTGTTTAAGACCTGGGGTCAGACACTCCCTTCCTAAAATCCTCTACTCATGATCTGAAAACATATCACTTGTTGCTGTCATGGATAAAAGGAGCGATTTATCAGATTTGCAAGAAGGGATAATTATCAGCTTTCGGGCCAAGGGTGGCAGTATTTCTCAAACAGCGCAGTTTGTGAATTGTTAGCGTGCTGCTGTGGTGAAAGTGTATCGTGATTGGAGAAATGGCACCATTGTGAATAAGCGACGTCAAAACTGCGGAGCACCAAGTGCCATTGATGTGAGAGGTGAACGTCGGCTGCAGAGGTGCGTGAGGGCCGCTCGACACGCTGCAGTGGAGCAACTCACTGGCCGAATGAACTACGGCACTACCGGAAGTGTGTCCAAAACAACAATTCAGCGAACCCTGCTGCATGTGAGGCTCCAATGCAGACAGATGGTCACTACACCTATGCTAACAAAGGTTCATCGGAAAGAAAGGCTTGCATTTGCACGGCAGTATCGGAATTGCACCTCCGCTGATTGGCACAGAACTGCCTTCTCTGACGAGTCACGTTTTCTGCTTCATCGAACGGATGTACGTTAGCGTATAAGGAGAACAAACACTCTTCAACCATTGCTGGAAGAATACAAAGGGAGGGGCAGCGTTATGGTCTGGGGAATGTTTTCGTGGCATTCTCTTGGTGCACTCATACCTGTGGAAGGCACTATGGACCGAATTCGTTATGAATCCATCCTTGCAGACCACGTACATACATGCTGATTGTCTTTCCTGGGCCAGATGGGATGTTCCAGCACGACAATGCGACGTGTCACACAGCTAGAAATGTCCGAGAGTGCTTGGGAAAGCACGATGAAGACTTCAAAGTACTTCCCTGCCCCCTAATTCCCCAGACATAAACCCACCCAATTGAGCATCTGTGGGACCACCTCGATCGTGTTGCTAGCTCTATGGATCTTCCACAACGCACCCTCCAGCAGCTGTGAGATGCACTGCAGTCAGCATAGCTCCACATACTTGTGAACACCTTCCAGCACTTGACTGAGTCATTCCCAGCCCGTCTAGCTGTTGTCCCCATTGCACACGGCGGGTACTCTGGATATTAGGTGGTGGTCACAACAATGGGACTCGACCGTGTAGAAACGGAACAATGGTTTCAGATAACATGAAAAACGGCTTTCTGTATCTACACCAACGGCCTTTACTTACCTGCTTAAAAATGGTAAAACATAATCGATCCGCAGTTGAAAAATGCAAGTGGATCACAGTCATCCGTCCCTGATTTGAGCCCTCACTACTTAGGCCTCATCCGGGACTCGAGGCCGGGCCCAACTTGGACGACTAACAAGCAAACTACGCTTCTGACCACCGTGGCGGCGGAGAATAATGCAACGCTATTCGTTAAGATTTTGACATCAGATTCGATAAGTGAAATCAGAAGTACTCTTTCCAAATATTCTGAGGCCTAACACACCGTGCCGATAATTCGATCATTTGGACCCTTACTTACAGTTTGCAAAACAAGAACGACGACACCGAATTTTCGGTTGTAATGAGCACGTATTTCGAATCCTTCCCGACGCGAATAAGATTTATCAAAGAAGTCAATGGAACCGGTTAGGAAAAATTCAACCGGATTTCTACAATCGATAGAACATCCAGAAATAGAATAACAGCTAGAATATTCAAAGCAAACAGAATATAAATTCTGAATTTGCTTCTAACACTTGCTGGTCATTCATGTAACACCTCTCAGCAAATTTGAAAATTTAATCGCCCTGGAGCGGGAATCGAACCCGCATCTCCCGTTCGACTTTGCTAACCGTTACTAGATTAGAAATCGGGAGATGCGGGTTTAATTCCCACTCGAGGGCGAAGAAAATTTTAAGTTTTCTGAGAGGTGTTAACAGGGATGACCAGTAAGTGGTACAAGCAAATTCAGAATTTATGTTCTGTTTCTTTAAAAATTCTATCGACTTCCCATGTATTATGAAGAATATTTCTTCCCTCGTTAATAGAAACAGCTGCTAACTTCCACCGGCTGCTGAAAAGAATGTTACGAAAATTGACAAATGGTGCACAAAAAGTTTCTCCTAGCGAAAGGAAAGTGTCTAAGAAAGGTATTTTTAAATTGAGCATGTTAAAAAAAAAAAAAAAAAGAAAGCCGCCCTGGTGGTGCAGTGGTTTAAGCGATGGCTTCTGATCATTCGTCCGAAAGGAGTCCGGGTTCGAATCCCGGTGAGGCATGGATGTTGTGTTTGTCTTACGGCACTGGCTCTCTCCTTTCTCTGGAACCAGTGGCACTAAATTAGGGACGGGCGACTGCTTATAGCCCATTGAGTTGCTCACGGTGGTCGTTAAACCTCAAATAGAAAAAAAAAAATATTGAAGACAACATGATGTAACTCTACGCTCCCAAACGAAATAATTTTGTACAACGGAAAAGTTAAAAACAGGTGAAAAGTATTCTTCGCGGCAAAAGCTATGTTAAAGAAAATGAATTTTTCAAATATGTCTCCTGGAATCAGAGATAGCGAGAAGATATGTTGAACTTTACGTCCCTTAGCGGCAAAGCTGTGCATTATTTAAAGATGATAATGCTCCCCATCTTTATTGTAGGGAACATCATACAGTAAAAAAAAAATTCTCTATAGGGTTTTTAGAAGCGGAGATACAGCTGCAAACAAAAGTACACACTGCCACCTAGCGACGGAACAGTGAACTACGAAACTCCTCAAACACAAACCTAAGGTGTTCCATGGGTAAATGGTATTCGTTATTAAAAGATTTAAATCGCACATTTAAAAGCACAGAGAGAGAGAATGAGAAACACAGATTTGCGTCACCTAGCGGCAGAATTGTGCATATTACTTTGGGAAGGAAATATTAGTAGTATCAGACCGGAAAAGTTTTTTTTCAATCGGGTGTTTAGTTTAGACCTGCAAATATTGCTGTAAACGGAAACGTGAACTTACGTCCTCTTATGGCACAGTTGTGGGTTAAGAAAATTTTTAAATTATATGAGAAACATTTCACACTGGAAACGCTCTCCAATAAAGAAAGAATTTGTGAAATCGTACTCTTAGAAGTAGAGATATCGACAAAAATAAAATACACATTTACGTCCCCTGGCGGTAAAACTATGCACCATTTTAAGCAGGAGATATTGTCAAAGGCTTTTCCGAAGTGAGCGGTATCGGTCCCCGAAAAACATTTTTTCAATCGAGTTTTCAAAAGTTCAGATTTTGCTGCAAATACATCAGATGCAGAAATAACACTTACGCCTCCTGGTAGCCAAACTATTCTTTATCAAAAATTCGAAATTATATGCAAAACATTTCCGATCAGGAACTGCAACCAGTGCAGGAAGAATTTTTCAAATTGGACTTTCAGAAACAGAGATATCGGTGAAAATACAATTTACCTTAACGCCCCATAGCGAAAATTTTATGCATTATTTGAAAAAGAGACTGTACCTAAAATAGTCTTCGATATAAATGCCATCGAAAGGTAAAATATTTTTTTCAGTCGGCTATTTAGAAGCCAATATATGAACTTCCATTGTGCATGGCTTTTATCGATTATGAAAAAGCCTTTGATTCGGTGAAACCATCAGCAGTTACAATGGCTCTGAAAACCTGCGGTATTGAAGATGCATACATTAATATTATTAATAACATCTATGAAAATGCAAGTGCAAAGATTAGGCTGTTTGAAAATACAACACACATAAAAATTGGAAAGGGAGTGAGACAAGGTGACACCATATCTCCGAAGCTCTTTAATGCCACATTGGAGGGTGTTTTTCAGTCACTGAGCTGGGAAAACAAGGGGATAAAGATTAATGGAGATTATCTAACCCACCTTCGTTTTGCTGATGACGTAGTCATTTTTGCAACTAGCCCATCAGAGCTGCAGAGTATGATCCAGGAACTTGCTGACAAGAGTAAAGAAGTGGGATTAAAAATGAACTTTCAGAAGACAAAAGTGATGTTCAATGCTTTTACAAGAAATGAAGATTTATCGATTGATGGAGAAAAGCTGGAGATAACAGACACGTACGTTTATCTTGGACAGCAGATATCAAGTGAGGGTCACATTGATGAAGAAATTAATCGGCGTACAAAACTTGCCTGGAGAGCTTTTGGAAGAAACAGCATAATTTTCAAGAGCAATATGCCATTATGTCTTAAAAGAAAAGTGTTTGATCAATGCATCCTTCCAGTGCTTACGTATGGTGCAGAGACGTGGACCTTAACTAAAAGAGACATACAAAGGCTGCAGACAACTCAAAGTAGCAAGGAGAGGTGCATGCTTGGTGTAACCAGGAGAGATAAGAAGAGGAACTCGTGGATCCGAAAAATGACAAGAGTGGAAGACATCATGATCAGAATTAAATCCCTGAAATGGCAATGGGCTGGACATACTGCCAGAAGGACAGATCATCGATGGACAGCCGAAATTTTAGATTGGATTCCAAGGGACAGGAAAAGACCCAGAAGAAGACCACATGGGAGATGGGTGGATGAAATTCGAAAGTATGCAGGGGTGACATGGAGGAGACTGGCACAAGACAGACCGTTGTGGAGGAAACTTGGGGAGACCTTCGTCCAGCAGTGGATTGATAATGGTTGACAATGATGATGATGATGATATGGAATAAAACGTATTTTGAATTCGATTTGTCTTTACGCCCTCTAGCGGCGAAGTTGTGCATCGGAAAAAAAAGCGGAAAGCAAGGATCATCATTCTCACATTTCAAGCTGCATTGCAAATAGAGTTTTTCAAATCGGACTAATAGTTGCAGAAACACGGCATGCGGACATATGGAGAAAGTGATAACAGTTTTTTGTTTTGTTTTGTTTTGTTTTTTACAAAATGCGTGCTAAAAAAGAAAAGAAAAAGAGATAGCGAACTATTATCGGTTGTTACGAAAAAAATTCGTAAGAATCGCTCCCGTCACTCACTTATCCAAGACGCCATGATAACCAGCATTCAAATTACACTGAGTCTGGAAGAGCACACATTCGGCCATGTTATCTGGCTGCACTCATACTATATACTGTGTGTGTGAAGCCGAGAGATCCATCGTCACCTGTAGCCTAACTGCATGGAGTCCAGCGATTTTGCTAAAAGTTGCTTCTTCCGTCTTTATCTCGGCCACTCCTCGCGTCTTTCACACCGGCAAGCGTGTTTTTGTATTTACAACTTAAAAAGAAAACATCTTAGAAGTTCCTTAATGAAACATTGCTTTAAAAAATTCCTTTTGATCCACTCGCAATTTTGGTTGTTTCTTTCATGTATCGAGAGAGCTGGTGTTTAGATAATCGGATTCCAATTACTTGAAAGCATAGCATTAAAAGAGATAACTGATAACTGGAGTGCACTCTGAAGTAAATAAAACGAAACTCGCAACTTTTTTTTTTTCATTGCAGCCATCCACACAAGAGAAGAAAACATCATTGAAATGAAAAAAAATTCCCCAAAGAAACGGCAAAAAGCTTTTTTTTTTTTTTTCGTTTCGCTCTCAGCTGATCTTCCCAATCCCGGCACATGACGAAATGCAGGCGTGCGGAAAGAGGTCTGACTATTTAATTTATGGAACCGCCCATGTTTATTATACGGCCATTCATCAGCAAAAGCGCTATGCTGTCTTAATGAGGAGCATGACGTGCCTTGGCGTTGAACGTCCTCGCCCAGTCACGTTGTTCATTATGAGATTTTGAAGCGACATGTACTGAGAGTAACAGCATGACGATGTAGAGCTTGCAATCCCCCCCCCCCCCCACAATTTTTTCACAGCACCAGTTTAATGACAAAACACAGTCAGATTCCGAAAGCCATAACGGCACATCCTACGAATAAAAGAAGGTATTCCAATGGAAAGATGATATCAGACACTGTCACCCATGATGAAAGTGCGCGCTAAACTGAGAAATTCGTGACAACGCAGGCATCGGGAGATGCATGTTAATGTTCCTTCAACAATAGGAGAATCGTTATATCTCTCCTTTCGCTGTTACCCCCGGATGTGGGTGACTGTGAAACGTTTCTGAGCATGCTTTGACGGTGCAGGTATCTTAGTACCCAAATACAAACTATATACAGTTCAGTTCCAGGCGCGTACTGATAATCCCCGCATTGAGGAGGGTGGGGAGTGGGGGCTGACGGCTAAGGGGGTCTCTAGCCTAACGTGGAAGCTTCAGAGGACCTGAGGCCCCTTCTCACAGTCACAGCAATAGTTCGTATACATGCATATTAACAACAGAGTGTGGAAGAAATATTAGTTCAGTGAATAAAAAGTTTTTACCAATGAGGATAAGGTGTTATGTATTACAGCTGTTTACACGTGCGCTTCAGCATATAATGAACTGAAAGGGTGTTCTTCGCTGGGAGAAGCCAAGTCCTATGTCATTTTTTTTTTTTTTTTATATATATATCAGTCAAGAGAAGATTTTTTTACTATGTGCAAAACGTTGTAACATTATGTTGATTATTTTTAATATTCAAGAGCAAATACTTAAAGCATTTTTTCCTTTTTTTGTGCCACAATTCTTAAGTGTTATTTATTTGTTTACTTATGTCCTCTATTTTCGTATAAATCGTAAAAGGTTATTAGACACTGTCACACGGAAATTACGAGTTTTTCTGTGTGCTCGTGAGGCATTTGGAACAGGCTTTACTTCTCTAAAAGAATAAAATTTTCATGATATGTTCAACTTTGGAATAACTGTTTTGTAATAATACTGTCTATTGGTATAAAATTAGGGCAACTATTTTAATTACAAAGTGCACATTTGTGTGACCCGTAGAAAAGTTCAATAAATTTCGTTTGACGAGAAATACCTGTAGGTTTCAAAGAATTTTATTTATTAAAATGTCTATAAAACTAGTTAATAATATGGAATTAAAACTTTAAGTAATTGAATGCTAATAGAATTTCGCAAAAGGGCCTCGAAGAAATTTTTGCGGGGGGGGGGCGAGATTTTCCAGTACGCCACTGTTCAGTTCTAACACCTCTTCAGTGTCTAAATTCGTTTACTTTAATAATAAAAAAAAAATTCCATCTTTTCGAGGCTAATAAAAGCTTCCAGATCAGTAAGATCGATCTGTTATCAATCAAGGTTTAAAGATTACAGGAAAGGGAAAGAAACTAAAGATGCGCCTCAGATGTTTTTACTCTCCTAACTTCAAAGGCCATCAAAATCAATACATTTTTTTCAAACATTTAAAGCTTCGCCTTCGCTGTTCGTGTCATCAGATTTTTGTTTATCTCTGACTATTACAGTAATGTAAATGCCTGGGTTTAACTATAGGTAAGTCATTCGGCTTTTGGTCCAGCGTTGGCCGGTTTTCCTAAAATTATAAATAGGATATTTTTTTACCTATATTAACGCCCAACGGCCGCTAATAGCCGAATTGTCAACGTCCGCGACTGCCAAGGAAAAGTCTTAGGATCAATCCTAACAGGTAGGAACGCTCGAACCACTAAATATCCGCAGTGCGTCGGATGGGCACATAAAGTCGTCGGACCACGGGTTCTGGCTCCCCGGTAATAAATAAGGGCGTCTTCCCCTCCCCCCTCCTTCTACCTCGCTTCCGTGTGACTTTCTAGTCACGCACTTTAACCCAAATCTTCTAGCTTCCTACTTCTAAGGGTTGTTTGATACCCGGCGTCAGACACACCCTTCCTAAATTCCACTACATAAATCTCTAAAATTTCTATATTACCGCGCTGCCACAAAGGGTTCAGCGGACCACTACTACGTCTTATATGCAGTAGTGGGATTAAGTAAAACATCTATACCCGTCAAAACAAACACCCTAAAATTTCGTCTATCAACGATAAACTTTGGTCCCTATTCAGACAATCCACACCTTCCCTTTTTCTAACTTCCAAAGCAGACCTTTGAGGTCAGCCGATTACTTTTTCTGTTCCAATTATTTCGAAAAGCACTCATTTTCTTACGCGTTTTTTTAAAGTAATGCTTTATGTTCCGTGCCATTTTTCCGTGAGATCATTTTCCATAGCGATCACTTTCCCTACAACTTTTGACGCATTTGAGCGACGAAATTTTCAGTGCCGTTTATTTGGCAAATTCGTCTTTTCCTTCATAATTTTCCGAGCTACATTTTCTGTTTCGACCAATAACTTCTTTGTATATAAATTTTGTAAAACACTTTTTTTTCATCATAATTTTTCAAATCAGCAGGGATTTCTTGTTCGATAGGCGATTTTTTTCGGTTCTGTTTATGTGACAAAACACTAACTTTCCTTCATACTTCTGAAAGCAGCACTTTTTGTTCGAACAGATTGCTTTTTTCTGTTCAGGTTAGTATGCAAATTACTCGTTTCCCATCATAATGTTTAAAACAGTACTTTAACTAATGACTAAGTTTCACCAAGTAATGGAAGGAAAGTGAGCAGCTGTAATATTATTTTCATAAGTATTTTGCGTTCAACTGACAATTTTCAGTTTGTGTACAAAGCGCACTGTATCTGTACTAGTTTTACATACAGTCCCTCGTGATTAAAATGCGTTTTAATTGTCTCGAATTGGGTACCAAATACAAAGTGTATGCACCATCACTCCACAAAAGGACTTATATAATTGCATACGCTGCTTGTTACACGAGCTTTCCGTATATTGCGTAAGTGTAAATCTAAATTTAAAGACAGGAAAGGAACGAACGGCAACCACAAAAAGAAGGGGGAAAAAAAGAAGAAAAAAAAAGCGTAAGGGATGCTACCGAATTTTTAGGACAGGGTTTCCATTAAAAAGTAATACAAACATTCTCTGACTTTTTCAGGTTCTCCAGGTTGTGTTCAAAGTTTTTCCAGAGTGACGATTCCTATCATGTTGCGATGAATTGTTACATTTCATTCCATTCATGCATTTTCTCACCAAAGCACACATTTTATAAATTCTTTAAGTAAAAATTACCTGCTATTCATTAATAACTAAATGCGCACAATATTTTTCCTACCATAATTCCGTGAACTACCCACATAGAATTGAATACTACCCACATAGAATTTGTAAATACATTCCCACAGAAACGGGCCATACGTAAGAAAAAATCTGTCAGTTGATTAGTTTCAGTTTTTCTATAACTCAGTGCAGCTAAGCTAAATGATAGAATGGCTTCTGTACATTAATATGACAGAATGGCTCCGGTTCAGAGAAACGTGTTGCGAGAGAACCAACAAACGAAGGACTTCGATCCATTGTTTGATAGGTTCTCTTGTGAAGTGTTTCTCCAAGCAGGAGTGTGTCAAGTCATTGCGCCTAATTGTTCCATGTCACAACTGTCTGCAGAAATTGAACAAAAACTAAACAGGCAATTTTTAAAATTCAATTTTGCATCGTTTTTAGGGAATAAAGGAAAAATACAGTATAATGCAATTGAATGTAAGGTTTGCCAAATTATAGGCAGGCGGTAATTGCAAACAAAAGTTTGAAATCTGAAAAAAAGAAAAGTTTTTTTGGCAAAATAAAGTATCCCTTGGTTTTTTTACAAAAAAAAAATCGATTTTCCCTGAATTTTACAAAAAAGGGCAATATTCTCTGAGTTTTCATCACTGGTATTTGGAATCATTTATAATACGAATTCCCTGAGAATTCCAGGTTTTCCCTGTTTTCCAGGTTGCGTGGAAACCCTGTAGCAGTACTGAGAAAGTGTGATAATATAAAATGTTTTAACGAGCATTTTTGGAATACGAAATCTCATAAATGACGACTCATGCTAACTTAAAGAATCTGGTGCAAAAACACTCGGGTTTTCTGAAGTGCGATTATGGTTGCAAATAGCAATATACTCTACGCCTCCTGGCGGAGGAACTCTAAGTTAAGGAAAAGCATCGTGCAAATTAATCCTCATAGTGGAAGCTATCCGGCAAAAATAACTTTTTATAATAGTGCTGTTAGAAGCAGAGATGGCTAGAAATATAGAAAATGCTTCTAACGTGGAGAACTTGGTATTACTTGAAAAAAAAAAATGCATGACAAATGTTCGTCACAGGGAAAGCTAATACCAAATAATGAATAATTTTTTCAATCAGATATTTTTGAAGCTGTGGTTTAGAATAACATAAATATTAAATGGCCCTTGACGTCCCTACTGGCTCGAAGAATGAACAAAATGGTAAAGATTAACGTTCTCACATTTGAAGCTACCCAATGAAAAATGTATTTTTTAAATCCTACTTCAGTAGATTCCGGTTAATTGGGACACATCGGGGCTAGAACAATTTGGTCCAATTATGCGAAGCTTTTATCCCAAAGAGCTAATTTGGGATGTTCTTCAGGACTTGTTCCAAATAAACGGCTGCCCCGATTAACCGATAGCCTAATTAACTGGATTCTACTGTAATAGCCATCGAAATCAATTCGCATATCAAAGGACGTGCTAAACGAAAAAAGTAATAAAAGAAAATAAATGTCGTAGAACTGGGTGATTTGTAAAAGAAGCGCCCAGATTAAATTTCTGTTTTTTTTTTTTTTTTACAAATATAGTATTTCTACAGAATTTAGTTTCATATCGTAAATATTATTTTTATAAATTTGTTTCTGACCTAAGAAAATTTTTAATCATGATCTTAAAAAAAGTTTATTTTATATATAGGTATGCATGCAATAAAATTCATCTTTGTTTTTCTATAATGAACGCATTTATAGCTCGTACCATATTCGGACAGTTCAGACGAGGCATCTCGATTCAACAGAACCCTTTGCCAGACAGAGGCTTGCGAAAAACAAAAGCTTCTTCCCAATTGGCAAAGTACTCTGTTAGCTTGATCAAAATATCCTTTCATTGAAACCAGCAAATGTATGCAAGACGGCGAGTGATCAAACACAAGCAGTTTTACATAAAACGAAGTCGTCAAATGGCAGTTTTTTCGTTTGGTTACTTGCCAATGCTGCTGTTGGCCATAACTTCTGCTTCGCTTCGAGGCCCAGCTGCCACACCCGTTTGTCCAGATGCTGCTTTCGCATATGCTCATAAGGAAACAGCTAAACTTGCTTGCCCCTTTTGCACTCAACCAGAAGTTTGCAAACTGTGTTTCGTGAATCACACGTCGGGAGCCTCTGTAATGTCCACACAAATTTTTGGTTGAACATTTAAAAAATAAATCCCCTGATTCAGTCGTCGTCACTACAAACGTAATCAGATTATAAATATGCGCAGACAGAAATCCAAAGTTAAACTAATGATTTACATTAAACTTTCGTTTAAGAAAGATTCCGTCTGCTTGAAGAAATCATTTCGCATAAAGTGAATTGCCCTTCTAACGTCAGAAAGTGTTAACATTTTCGACCTGAAAGCAGTGAACTGATAATTAAAACCACACACACACACGCCTTGGACAACAGATATCGACCATGAGCCACGTTGAAGAAGAAATAAATAGGCTGAAAAAACCCGGTTGGAGAGCTTTTGGAAGAAACGGTACAAATTTAAAGAGCAATTTACCATGTCTTAACCCTCCAGGTGGAATGAGCTTTGGAAAAGACAATGCGAAATTTTGTCACATGTATAACAGAAGACTGCCCTAAAAGCGTACTTCTTTTCTGTAGTATTCGTCGTCGTTAAGATGCGCAAGTATGAGTTCTCGCCCCTCTGAGCCTGAAAATTTTGTCGACGCAACACTGCGTTGTCGCCGCTTTTGAACAGGTTTTCGATTAACGTATTATTGCGTCGTCGCCACTTTGGGCGCAAAAATATTTGAACGTATGTATGCGTGCTTGCCACCAGGAGGGTTAAAGGAGAAGTGCTTAATCAATGCATATTTCAAGTTCTTCCATTGATTGGAGACATGGACCTTGTCTAAAAAAGACATACAGAGGCAGCAAACAAGTGAAAAAACTATGGACAGATGCAAGCTTGGCGTAACCGGGAAAGACAGCAAGATGAATTCATGGATCAGGAAAATGATAAGATTAGAAAATATCATGGTCAAAGTAAAGACACTTAACTAGCAATGGGTTGGACATATTGCTAAGATAATTGACCACCGTTGGACAACTGAAATGTTAGACTGGATACCAAGGGACAGAAAAAGACCACATGGAAGATGGGTGAATGGAATTCGATAGCCTTGTTGCCGCGAAAATTCTTTTAATTTCGGGCACATTGGTTTTGGTGAAGAAATACCCAAATTCGGGATTTAAATACCTAATTAATTGTGTTAATTAATTAACATAGTTAATTATTTATTTCTTAATTGGAGTAATTCGTAATTAGGGGCAAGAAATATTATCCCGACCCAGGCCGCATAAGGATTCGCTGGTTTGGTTTCCTTTCCTTTCTTTTTTTTTTTTTTTTCTCCTCGCTTTCCCTTCGCGTGGGAAGAAGATCGAAACGCAAATGCTGGGCCAGGTGCAAAATTTCGCAAACGAAGCGGAAGGTTTTCTTTTTTTATTTCCCGGCATTTGTGAAGCAACTGCACTGCGGATTACATAATGCAACCCTAACCAACAATGGGGCAGTGGTGATTATACGGTGGAAGTCTAAGAAAGCATCTTAAATCTGGTAAGAAGGTAAGGCCAGGCAATAAATGTCACCCAGGCTAGATGTCGGAGAACATATTTCAGTCGGGCATACGTGCCTCCGAGCATGCTTAAAGATTTAAAAAGGGTTTTCTCGGATGATCCGATAATAGAACTGCAAAACGGGGGAGGGGGTGACAGTTAGGGCCAAATAAATTTTTAAAGGGCTTAGCTCAGCAGATGGACAGCTGGCCAGGAGAACATCTGCTCGAAGTAGCCACTGGTCAGCAGCGACTGGAAGCCAGTCCACTTGCGAACGAGAGCGAGAGGGGGGGGCAGAAACCAATGAAGGGAAGAGTTCGCCTCCAGGAAAAAGGGACACGCCTGGAAGCATGGCGTAAGCGAAAGCGAAACTAAAATAAAATGGAAAACTTGGAGAAATCGAGGTGGGTAGTTGGTGTCGTAGTGTTGTGGTTGCAGTTAAGTTGTTGTTGTTGTCCTCCGTAGGAGGATTGGAGTTCGACGTCGGCGATTGGCAAGAAATGCCTAGCTGTGCGTGGGTCAAGAAGTCGGACTCCACTGAGTCAGGATGCTAGGTATCCCAGGAAACTAAAGAAAGCATCTGTAGAGAGCTATCAGCTGCGTTTTATCCCCGGAGGATACCAGCCAAAGACTGGCCGCAAGAAGACACGCGCCTTCCTCAACCGCCGGATCGGTGCAGCACAGCAGAAGTTTTTTTAGGGTAAGACATCATCCAATATTTCAATCCCTTGCATGCTGAGTATTCATTGAAAGTTCAGAAATGAAATATTATTGCTCACCTCGTACTAGTTGGATTGATAGGGACGTTTCTATTTCTAAAATTCTCAGGCTTAAACCATAACTTCTTTTTGTAGAGATGTCTTATTATAACTTAATTTGGTCCCACCATAAATGGTACATAAATTAAGAAATATACACATAATAAATTTTATATTTGTTTCTTTAAACAACATGTATTTCTTCTCGCTGCTCTGCAAATGAGTACGAGTGTCGGTGTTCTGGTTTTATTTAAAGTAATGGTTTTCTTTCTTCGAAGATACCCCGATTCAAGCATGAGACTGAAATGTTAGCTTTTAAATTTAATTTCTTCGCGGCATATGAGTTCTTGCGACAACCTCGTACGAGCTCGTATGAAACACAACGCTTTCAAGTCCCAAAGATGAGAGCCTATATACTAGGAAACCCAATGTCATTGTTGCCATCTAGTCGATCGAAAATCATTAACAAAATTTATGCCCTCAAGATGCCCAACGGGGCTTGGCGCAATAATAGCATGGTGCAGATACACGGAAGAGCGTGGCTCAATGCAGAAAGTTGTAGAGACTTCTAGAGATGTTCATCCAGCAGCAGCAGTGGATTGATTATGAATGAATTAGATTATTAGGACGATATACACTGCCTGACAGGGAAAATGCCACACCATGAAGGAATGCTTGAAAACAGACAAAACTGCAAGCACAGATAGCCAAGTAGGTCCTGAACAATTTATTTAGTTGTCACATACAGACTAGGCTCCAGTGGCCGAATATACAGGATGATCAATAAGGAGTGTGGCACCCATTTTGGGCGATATAGCGTTTAATTCGGTGTTGAATAGAGTCGTGGACCATGTGGTGTTGATCAGAGTCCACAGTTCATCTTCATATTGCGGAGGTGGGAAGGTATTCAACCGACGTCCAACCGTGGCCCACAGATCCCCCATGGGCGAGAGCTCGGGCATCTGTGGAACACGATTGGACGTCGAGAGTTCCGCACACCGCGTAAAGCATTCAGGCTGATCCGAGCGGTATAGGGCCGGGCGTTATCCTGTTGAAAAACGGCTTTTGGGATGTTCTGCAGATACGAAAGTACCAAGGGCCGTAGCACCGCAGCAACATAGCGGCGTGCCGTCAGTGTGCCCATAATGCGTACCAGCAGTGAGCTGCTGTTGGCGCTGATAGCACCCCACACCATGATTCCACGTTGCCGGGCCGTGTAGTGCTCCACAACGGCGGAGAAATCCACCCGTTGGCCACGTCGCCTCCAGACTCTCACACGGCGATCATCCGTGGTGAGACAGAACCGTGATTCGTCGCTCAACACCACACTGTTCCATTCGGCACTCCACGCAGCTCTGAAGCGACACCACGAAAAGCGGTGACGACGATGGTTCGCTGTTAAGGGTAGTCTTTGCAACGGACGGCTGGATAGCAAACCAGATGCAGCCAATCGGCGCGACACTGTCCGCGTCGATATCGGAGCACCCAAGCTTTCCCGTACAGTCCGCAAAATGTCGCCGTTGTGGCCTGTGGGTCCGCTGCGGCATGACGTCGGATGCGACGATCGGTGCGCTCGGACGTCCGTTTCCGTTCTCCGGTTCCCTTACAACGTAGCACAGATCCTTCCGGAACCACTGTCTCCAAATGCGACCCTACGGTTGCGGCATCACGTTGCGTTTCTTCCGCAATACGACGCAAGGACCATCCGGCGGTAAGAAGGCTTACGATGACACCTCTCGTGAACTCATCCGTTTGACGAAATCGCGTACGACGGCGTCTTAACGGCATTGGGACCCCTTGGTCGTTCTCCAGACACGGTTACAGCTGAACTACTCACTTCTCGCGGCCGTGATGACGTCTCGACTGATGGCCTCACGGGCTGGTTGTCAGCTTACATCCCCCACGCGCCGTTCGTACGATTCGCCTGCAAGTGCAATCATTTGCATAACTTGTAAGTGTGCTCCCAGCTTGCAATTTGCATGGCGCTGCGTTCACGTCTTCGTGGTGTGGCATTTCCTCTGTCAGGCAGTGTATTTTTACATTGTATATATTTGTTTTGTTCCCTAGATTCAACGATCCACATGAGCCATGAACATTAAGGCCTGTGGTAACGAACTCCACAAATTTTGGGGCGCCAGCTCTTTTTTTTTTTTTTTTTTTTTTAGAAGCTTTTTTCAAAAGATACAAGAAGAAACCCACGATCAATCTAAAAAACTACATATGCAGAATTGTGACCTTCAATATTAAAAATTAATCCATTATTTCTCATATATTGTTATTTTTTTAGCGAAAAATCCACAACTAAAGGAATCACACATACTCGTATTAATAGCTGCATTTCGAAATAGGTTTAAATTTCAGAAAGTTCAGTGTTGTCTTATGGTGTATCGAATTCGATGCAGCACTAATGGATAAACACACTCATGAACACTATGCCACTTAAAATTATATGGTATTTGCAAAGGCTACAGACCGAAGAGTCATCAATTCTTTTAAAGCTACACTTACCCTAAATACAACATCATTCAGCTTCTAGTCTCCCTTAAAGCTTCAGCATTATATGTGTGTGTATTTGATTCTGCACTGAAATATTAACGATTAAGAGATTTTAACTGATCTAAGTCTTTGATTGAAGGTTCATTTAGCTCTTTAACGACCAGCCTTTAAATCTTATATTGACAAAAGTCACCGGACACCTAACAAGAGAAACACAACATAGCATTTATTGACATACATTAGTACGGTGTCCGTCCACCTTTGGCATTAATGCATGCACTGACCCTTCGAGATATGCTTTCGACAAGGTTTCGGAACACAGCGATAGGTATGCGCTTCCATTCAGTACATAACGCTGCAGCTAACTGTTGCTTACTAGAAGACCTTGGTTCCAAACTTCTTATTTGTAAAAAAAAAAAAATACACCAACATAAAAAAATCCACATAATGTACTGGCTGTTTTACTTAAGAGATGGGAACGTCATGATAGAAATCCAAATTTAAAAAAATAAAATTCTCAGAATAGAAAATTTAGGTGAAAATTTGCAAGCGACTGGACGCTTTGATTAAGGTTAAAAGGAGTCACCCGTCCCTAATTTAGGGACACTAGTTCCAGGGAAGGGGCAGAACCAGCGTCGTAGAACAAACATCAGAAATGCCAACTTTCAACAGAAATTCGGAAAAATAAATTTAGCGAATGTTTAATCGATATGTTCGACTGACTGATGTATCAAACATACCAATTAGGATCCTGATTATTATGAAAATGATTTGTCGACTTTAATCGATTGTTTATGCTACAATTAAGATAGTTGGCGCTATTTAATGCTTACAACGGTTAAAACGCAATCGATACCTAAATATATCATTAGTACATTACCGTTAGGCTACATACACAAAAATTTCATTTGGAACTGCGAAATTATAACAATATATTGGAGTAACTTTTCATTGTAACTTAACTGAGGTTTTGACCTTAAATTTTTGTGCTACTAGCATGTTAGAATACCTTTAAAAAAAGTAATTTCAAGGCTGATAGTGAGATTTCTAAGTTTCACATCTCTCTCTCTTTCAGCAATTAGGATGGTGGTGATTGAAGGTTTAACGACCACCGTCAGCAACTCAATGAGCTATAAGCAGTCGCCCGTCCCTAATTTAGGGTGGTTAAATGAAATCGATCCATGGAAGGGAGAAAGCCAGTACCGTAAGACAAACACAACATCCATGCCTCACCGGGATTCGAACCCGGACCCTTAGTCATAAGCCAGCGCTTAGACCACTGTGCCACCAATTGTAATCTTACATCGTTTTAACAGTCTTTTTCGCTGGGCTGTGAGCAGGCAGCTTAGGAGAGACGCAGAAGTGGGAGAAAATGTGATCAGGTAAATGAGAATACATCAGAGCTGAGTTCGGGCTCAATTTTAAGAGCCGGAACACGTCCGAGCCCGAAGTATGTCAGCCCGAGCCCGAATTTTATATTGCAAGATAGTGCCCGGGCCCGAACACTATGATTAACCTGTACATGCATTGAAAAAAAAGTCTTCTCTTCCAGACTTCCCTATACCCGCGCAATTAACCGATGTCTTTCTCAACTGCGGAGTGGGAAAGGGATGTCTATCTATTTCTATAGTTTCTTTGACCACTCATTTCTTCCTGAAATGTTTCTGGAGGGGAGAGGGGTTTCAGGAAAAATCGGGAGGCATAAAAATCTACGTCGTACGTTGCTCAATAGAATCAGCAGGCCGCTGCCCCTTTGAGGTAGGGAGCAAAATTTCGTCAGCTTGCTATCTACTGTCTACAATTCTTATAGAAATTTTTCCTTCGTAGAAATCCTGTAATTAATGGCCTATGGAATTTTGTTACCCAAGCCCGGAATGGATAGTCCTGCCGAATTCTTACTCCCTATCTGGACCCAGTTGCCGAAGAATTCTATTTAACAACTCGAAAGTGTCAAAAAAGTCTCGTGTGATAAATCATGTAAAATCACATTAAAAGAAAAGGGAAGAAAATTATCTCCCTCTCTCAGAGCCCGAACTGCAGTAAGTATTACGCAGCCCGAGCCCGGTTCGGGCTCCGGCTCTACTTCGGGCTCGGCCGGTCTCAGCTCTGGAATACATGGATGCCGTGGTACTTGGGGACACTTATTCTTTTTAAATTACACCAACCAGGAATAAAAAAAAAACTAACGAAAAGAATTCTAAAATATGTCGTCCGTAAAATAACCGCAATAGAGGTAGAATTTCCGTAAATTTTACGGATAAACCGTAAAACTTAACAGGTATAAAACATGCAACTCATACGTCATCTGGAACTCAAATCCGACCCAACTGCAACGGCATAAAATAACTGCCATGATCCGCTCAGCCAAGCGGGCTATGGCAGTAATTTTCCCTAACTATCGTTCAAGCTACAAAACAATTTTAAGTCACATCAGATGTTTTTTCCACACAATTTCCTTTTCCTTTTTAAACATAGTGAACGAAACAACTCTGAATAGTCCTCCACACATTTGGTTCCATCACAGTCATTAGATGCAGGGTCATTAAGAAATTGCAGTATTTAACGAAATCTTTGCAATCGGTTTCTGCGTGTCCCCCATATTTTTTTTAAGGTTCTAAATTGCACTCGTTGATGGCAATACGCGTTCAATGGTAGAACAATTCCTTGACCGCATGGTTGGATTACATATGTATATGCAAGTAAGAAAACAAAAATGTGTTTTAATGGCACAGTAATGGCGTGTGAAATACAGTTATCAATAAATAAAACGCTATTATGTTTCGATATCAACAACCCACTTCATGAATCAATCACTAAAGATTAGGGCAATCAACGAAGCCTTCAAATTTACAGATTAGTCAACGGGTAATTTACTCGTAGATACACCTTTAAAACACCGCGGATTCTATCACCCAAAAAAGCAGCAGCTTTCTTTTATAGCACGTCTTTTGTAAAAGGGAAAAAAATCGTGCTTATGTCATCGGTTTGTTTGTCCCTTCGTCTGTCTGTGGACACCATATCTCTGCAACTATTAGTCCGATTTGAAAAATTCTTCTTGCATTGGGAAGTTTGAAATATGTGAATGATAAGCCTTCATTTCGTTTGGGGTTTTTTTATTTGTTTTCTTACGATGTACAATTTCGCCGCTAGAGGGCGTAAATGCAGATAATATCGAATTCAAAATACATTTTATTCCACGTATTTGCTTCTAAACATCGGATTGAAAATATTATTTTATATTTCGATTCCATTTATGTCGAAGAGTATTTTACATACAATCACTTTTTCAAGTTACGGCATAGATTTTCCGCTAGGTGGCGTAAAAATAAATTGCGTTTTCTCCGGTATCACTACTTCTACTAAAATCCCAATTTGAAAAATATTTTCTTCAACGGTTACAGTTCCTGATGGGAATCTTTTGCGTAAAATTTCTAATTTTTGGTAAAGAATGGTTTGGCCATCAGGGGTAAATGCTAATTTCTGCTTCTGGTGTATTTGCCACAAAATTTGAGTTTCTATAATCTCGAATGAAAAAAATTCGTTCGTGGACCGGTGCCACTGACGTCGATAAACCTTTTCGGAATACTTTCTTCTTAAAATATTGCCTGGTTTCACCGCCAGGGGACGTAGATGTATATCTTATTTTTGTCAATATCTCCGGTTCTAATGGTCTGATTTGAAAAATTCCTTCGTTACTGGATAGAGTTTCCCAATGCGACATGTTCTTCATATACATGTTCTTCATATAATTTCAAAATTTTCAAGTAAATCATAGACTTTCTGCTGGGGGGGGGGGGCAAAGGTAAATTGAATTTCCCCCGATATCTCTGCTTATAAAACTTTCTATTTGAAAAAAACGGTTTGGCCACCAGGAGGCGTAAGCCTTAATTTCCGCTTCTGATGGATTTGCAGCAAAATCTTAGTTTGTAAAGTCTCGACTGAAAAAGAAATATTTTGTGGATCGATACTATTCGCGTCGGTAAACCTTTTCGGAACACTTTCTTTTTAAATAATGCACGTTTCTCCTACCAGAGGGCGTAGATGCATATCTTATATTTGTCGATTTCTCTAACTGTCCGATTAGAAAAATTCTTTCTTTGTTGGAGAGCGTTTCCGCTGCGAAACGTTTCTCATAAAATTTCAATTTTTCTTAACGCACAAGTCTACAACCAGAGGGCGTAAGTTCACGATTCCGTTTACAGGAATATCTGCGGGATCAAAAACCCGATTGAAAAACTTCTTTCTTCGAACTGTTTCCCATGACTTTGAATAGATTTGATATATTTCATTCGCGTCAGAACGGATTCAAAAGACGTGCTCATTACACCTGAAAATTCGATGTCATCTTTCTTGCTTTTTTTTTTTCTATGTTGTTGTTTTTGTATTCTGCCAGGTATTCATTCACAAGGTAAGAAAGACTCCCATGCGATTCTCCGAAGATTTGGCAAAGCGCACTCATATGAGTGAAAAAATAGGCTTAGAAAAGGTATGACAAAGTACATTTCTGTTTGCATTGCACAAGGTGAATATTCAGCGATGTTTTCCTATACCAGTAGAATTACTAAACACTGCTTTTTCCAATTTCACTGTTGTTGTTTTACCACTAGGCGGTTTACTAGGGCATCTTGTTCGCGAACATTGTGACCCAGTCTCAGTGTTAATTCGACATGGTGTTCTTTTCGTCTGTGGTTTTTGTTACAGTTCAGGTTACGTTTAGCTGCCGTCTCCATATCGACTGGATTTTTTTTTTCCAAAAAGAAGTGTGGGAAATTTTTTAACTGCGCTGCTGAATTTCTTTGGTTCACAGCTTCTCACTGCGTTAGCATGTTCGATCTTTCCTCTTCTTTGCACCTGCCATTATTGTTATTATTATTATTTTTTTTTTTTTTTTTTGAGTGGAGGTTTAACGATCACCGTGAGCAACTCAATGGGCTATAAGCAGTCGCCCGTCCCTAATTTAGGGTCACTGGTTCCAGGGAAGGGAGAGAGCCAGTGCCATAAGACAAACACAACATACATGCCTCACCGAAATTCGAACCCGGACCCCGTTCGGACGAATGATCAGGGGCCATCGCTTAGACCACTGAGCCACCGCGGCCTGCCATTATTAAATACGGTTAAAAGAAATTTAATTTACACACTGTAAAAAAAAAAAAAAAATTCTGAAATTCACGAACTACTTTCCGTCATTTTTTTCGTGAATTAACGAAGCCTTTCCGTGGAATGACAGAAGGAAACAAGAATTTCACGGATTTTTCGTACCATGGGAAAATTCTGAATTTTCAGAAACCTTTCGGCAATTCCTATCGTATGTTAACGGAAAAACTCCGTTCTGACTTTTTTCCGTATCCGTATGACGAGAAATTACCGGTAATAGGAGCGATTGGTGAGAATAGTTGAGGTTTGATTAACTTTTAAATTTGAATCGTCTGTCAAAAGATCTGAATATTAAGTTCCGTAGCGAGATCGGATATTGTGGATAACATACATATCGCATGAATTTTGTTTATTGTGGCACAGGATATTTCATCCCCTCTCCCCCATTTTGTGCACCAGCTATTTATTATATATTGTGTTACTCTTAAGAAACCGGGTATTTAACTTATTGTACAGATGCTTATACGATGTCTATGCATCAGTCTTTGCACAACTTAAGACAAAAGGCTATTATAGCTAGGCACCTATCAAGAGCAAATTTTATATTTAGGTTTTTTTTTTTTTTTTTTTTTATGAAGTAATACTACGAGTATAAAAAAAAGTACATTTCACCTTTTTAAAGATAACTGGAAGTCATTGTCAGTTTAAAAAATAAAGTTGCAAAGCATTTTGTTTAAAAATGATGAAAAATGCTTAATTTGTGAAAAGTCCTCCTACAGAAAAAAAAATTATTACAAATCTATTCAGAAAAATAATAAGCTGCAACAGAAAATAAAATGACTAAATCACTCACATTAATGACAAAAAAATTCATCGTCGTGCAATTTTTTTATGATGTACGTGATTCAAATTTCCGAGGGTATTATGATGTACGTGATTCAAATTTCCGAGCGTTTGTGGCTTTGTGGTTAAAGGCGTGCGTTACCAACCCAAACGACAGTGTTTCGATCCTGACTAAAGCGAAAGGATTATCTAGGGTAAGGGCTGAAGAACGCAGGGTCGTCGATTTTGCGGAATTTCAGTTTAAATACGGAAAAACCTGAAATGGACCTTTTGTGAAATAAACGGAATTTCTGACAACTGAAAATCTGCGAAAATACTGAAGTTAAAATAAATGGGCATTTTTAAAAACGGAAATTTCTGAAAAACACGGACACCTACCGGCAACTTTGCTGCAGGTTGTTTTCGGAAATTTTCCGTGATTTCACACCACTTATTTTTTACAGTGTACGAGAAGGGCCAGCTTTAGGCTTTCCTTGCGACTATATTTGTTGACGCTCGCCACAAGCAGCTTTGTGTGTGTGGTTTTCAGCCACATATGAAAGATATCATCATCATTGTCAACCATTATCAATCCACTGCTGGACGAAGGTCTCCCCAAGTTTCCTCCACAACGGTCTGTCTTGTGCCAGTCTCCTCCATGTCACTCCCGCATATTTACGAATTTCATCCACCCATCTCCCATGTGGTCTTTTTCTGGGTCTTTTCCTGTCCCTTGGAATCCAATCTAAAATTTCGGCTGTCCATCTATGGTCTGTCCTTCTGGCAGTATGTCCAGCCCATTGCCATTTCAGGGATTTAACTCTGATCATGATGTCTTCCACTCTCGTCATTTTTCGGATCCACGAGTTCCTCTTCTTATCTCTCCTGGTTATACCAAGCATGCACCTCTCCATGCTTCTTTGAGTTGTCTGCAGCCTTTGTATGTCTCTTTTAGTTAAGGTCCACGTCTCTGCACCATACGTAAGCACTGGAAGGATGCATTGATCAAACACTTTTCTTTTAAGACATAATGGCATATTGCTCTTGAAAATTATGCTGTTTCTTCCAAAAGCTCTCCAGGCAAGTTTTGTACGCCGATTAATTTCTTCATCAATGTGACCCTCACTTGATATCTGCTGTCCAAGATAAACATACGTATCTGTTATCTCCAGTTTTTCTCCATCAATCGATAAATCTTCATTTCTTGTAAAAGCATTGAACATCACTTTTGTCTTCTGAAAGTTCATTTTTAATCCCACTTCTTTACTCTTGTCAGCAAGTTCCTGGATCATACTCTGCAGCTCTGATGGGGTAGTTGCAAAAATGACTACGTCATCAGCAAAACGAAGGTGGGTTAGATAATCTCCATTAATCTTTATCCCTTTGTTTTCCCAGTTCAGTGATTGAAAGACATTTTCCAATGTGGCATTAAAGAGCTTCGGAGATATGGTGTCACCTTGTCTCACTCCCTTTCCAATTTTTATGTGTGTTGTATTTTCAAACAGCCGAATCTTTGCACTTGCATTTTCATAGATGTTATTAATAATATTAATGTATGCATCTTCAATACCGCAGGATTTCAGAGCCGTGGTAACTGCTGATGGTTTCACTGAATCAAAGGCTTTTTCATAATCGATAAAAGCCATGCACAATGGAAGTTCATATTCCCTCGCTCTTTCAATTAGTTCTCTCAGTACGTGGATATGATCTATTGTGCTGTAGCCACTCCTGAATCCAGCTTGTTCTCTCCCAGCAGAAGTTGCTCATGCAATCAAGAACATGAAGCGGGGGAAAGCTCCAGGAGAAGATGGAATTACTATAGACATCATACAAGAAGCAAGTGGAGAAATTGAAACAGTACTCGCCCAAATTTTCACTCGATGCCTTAATGAAGGGAAGATTCCTGAGGATTGGAACAATGCTACAATGATCCTGCTACATAAAAAAGGTGACATTGAGGATCTCAGGAACTACAGACCTATCAGCCTCCTATCAGTGGTTTATAAAATCTTCACTAAAGTTCTTTCACACCGCTTGAAGGTAACACTGGACATGAAAGATATATATATATATTTTGATTCAAGGTTTAACGACCACCGTGAGCAACTCAATGGGCTATAAGCAGTCGCCCGTCCCTAATTTAGGGTCACTGGTTCCAGGGAAGAGAGAGAGCCAGTGCCGTAAGACAAACACAACATCCATGCCTCACCGGGATTCGAACCCGGACCCTTAGTCATAAGCCAGCGCTTAGACCACTGTGCCACCAATTGTAATCTTACATCGTTTTAACAGTCTTTTCCGCTGGGCTGTGAGCAGACAGCTTAGGAGAGACGCAGAAGTGGGAGAAAATGTGATCAGGTAAATGAGAATACATCAGAGCTGAGTTCGGGCTCAAATTTAAGAGCCGGAACCCGTCCGAGCCCGAAGTATGTCAGCCCGACCCCGAATTTTATATTGCAAGATAGTGCCCGGGCCCTCCAATGAGATATAGATGGCTCGGACATCTATATCTCATTGGAGGCCTTTCATCGTATCCAATCATCATCGCTCATCGTCTATGCTTTAATTTTTTTTTATATACTCTGCCATTTCTCACACACAACAAAATGAAACAGAAAAATTTCAGCTCGGCGCCCCTTTGAACTTGGCGCCCGATTCGACGGCACCGCCCTAAAGCTGGCCTTGCGTAAGAGCTAATTTTTTTTTTTTTTTTTGAAGGACCACAAGCAAACAGTCGGGAACGAAGCGCAATAGAAATTCCTCTAATAAACTGGCAGGGTGAAGCGAAAGCCTGAATCACATGACCTATTTTCATACAGAAAACTCTGTGTGGTCATTTGACCTACTACCCCACACTTCGATGGCTCCGCTCGAAAATATTCAGCAGTTGGGTTTCCCGTCAAATGGAAAAACGTTCACGTGTACCGAACTTCACAGACGTTCTGTTGAACTCTGAATGTAACCTTTCAACTGTAAAGAATGGAAAATGTTTTTTCTTAAATAAAAAGAACTAATGTCATGTAAATCAGTGATCCTCATTTTTGATCTTATTTGTTCATTTCGGGGTTTGACGACCGTTATGAACAACTACTTGTGCAGTTAGCAGTCGCACATTCCTAATTTAGGACCAGTGGTTCCAGGGAAGAGACAAAGCTAGTGCATTAAGACAAGAACATAACCCATGTCTCATCCGGGACTCGAACGCAGACCAATAATGAATGAACGGTAAGGAGCCAGTGTCTCACACCACTTGACCAAAGGGGCGCCATTTTTTATTTTCATACTTTTTACTTAAGAAAAAGCATTTCTCACTCTTCAGAGTAGGATTAATATTAAAACCAAGAAAACAATAGTTGCGAATGATCCGAACAAAGCCACATTATCCAGATGTCTACGCAGCATGCATTTTACTATATGTGTACTGTCGATATACAGGGCCGGCCACAAGGTGGGTGCAGCGGGTGCAAGGCACCCGGACCCCGGGATTTGCAGGGGTCCCGAAAAATGAAAACGGGGGGGGGGGATGATGAAATTGAAGAAAATTAAAAATAAGATTTTTTTTAAAGAAGTTAATTGGTTAAAATTAAGTTATACACTCAATCTGAATTGTTGTAACATCAGGGGGCCCCCGTAACCGAACTGGCGTTTGTTAACGCCCCCATACACTTTCTTCTGAAATTACGTAGGGTGAGCCAAGGAGGTTAGAATAGACGGAGTGAGGGTCCGCCGTTCCATTCGTGTGATCAAAATGAAGCCAGCGAAACGTCACGATTCTGACTTCACAGCCTTCGCCGCCATGTTGGTGAGAAGGAGTGAGACGAATGAGATCATAACATCACATTGAGTAGTAATGATGTGGTTGCCTCTTACGATCTATATCTTTAAATTTCAGTATGCGAGTCAGTAAAAAAACGTTTTAGGCTGGCTATGATACATTTTTATTGATGTTTTTCGAACTTTGTGTTAGTTTTTAACAACTGCAAAAGAGTATGAGTCTTCGTCACAGAGGTCACAAATAGCTATCATAACATTTTCTACTTATCGTGTTTTACAGAAATATCTGTATGAAACTGAATCAATTAATATACACTAACGGAAAAAAAAATCCCACAACACCAAGAAGGGGTTGTGTTAGATAAACGACAGTTGGTAGGCGGTGAGAGTACACCTGTAAGATGACGTCTATGCAAATTTCGCGCTCGGCTCATACGTGTGGCGGTAGTAGCGCCCCTCGGAACATGCAAAGTAGGTTTGCTGTAAATACGCGCTGTAACGTTCGTGAGCGTTAGTTATCGTTGAGATTCGACGTAGGGTGTTGATGTTAGTCAAAAATGCCTTTAAGAAGACGAAGAAGCCATTACCAACAGCTCACGGAGTTTGAACGAGGTCGTGTAATAGGGCTACGAGAAGGTGGATTTTCCTTCCGCAATATTGCAGAACGACTTGGCAGGAATGTAGCCACTGTGCACGATTGTTGGCAGCGGTGGTCAAGGGAAGGTACTGCTTCAAGAAGACCGGGTTCCGGCTGGCCACGTGGCACTACTGAGAGGGAAGACAGCCGTGTACTGCGTATGGCCGAGGCGCATCGTACCGCATCTGTGGCAGCAATTCGAGCTGCAGTTGCCACCACAGTGACACAACGAACTGTTACAAATCGGTTACTTGAAGGACAGCTCCGAGCCAGACGCCCTGTAGCGTGCATTCCACTTACTCCAAACCACTGCCGTTTGCGACGTCAGTGGTGTCAAGCTAGAGCTCATTGGAGGACGGAGTGGAGATCTGTTGTGTTTTCTGGTGAAAGCCGGTTCTACCTGGGTGCCAGTGATGGCCGTGTGTTGGTTAGAAGGAGGCCAGGTGAGCGCCTGCAACCAACCTGTCTGCGGCCGAGACACACTGGACCTACACCTGAAGTTATGGTCCGGGAGCAATTTCCTATGACAGCAGGAGCACTCTCGTGGTTATCACACGCACCCTGACGGCACAGTTGTTCGTCGGTCTGGTGATTCAACCTGTTGTGCTGCCATTCATGAACAGCATTCCAGGGGGTGTTTTCCAACAGGATAACGCTCGCCCGCATACCGCTGTTGTAGCCCAACATGCTCTACAGAGTGTCGACATGTTGCCGTGGCCTGCTAGATCACCAGATCTTTCACCAATCGAGCACGTATGGGACATCATTGGACGACAACTCCAGCGTCACCCCCAACCAGCATTAACCGTCCCTGTATTGACCGACCAAGTGCAACAGGCATGAAACTCCATCCCACAAACTGACATCCAGCACCTGTACGACACAATGCATGAACGTTTGCGTGCTTGCATTCAACATTCTGGCGGTTACACCGGTTATTAATGTACCAGCATTTCACATTTAAAATGGCTCTTCTCGCGCTTACAATAAGCTGTGATCTTGAAACCTTAATCGATTAAATATGTTACCTATACAAATGTATTGCCGCCATTTCATTCCTCTACAACTATTTTTTCGTGGTGTTGGGATTTTTTTTTTTTTTCCGTCAGTGTAGTTAGAAACTCAATTCTATGGGCTCTTTAAAGTTTCTGTTTACTCGCAAACCTAACGAACCGACTATAAATAACAACACATTATTTTTACGAGTTCCTTCTTGGCACAAGTAAAAATAATGTGCTGTTATTTAATTTTGATAAATAACAGCACATCATTTTTACGAGTTTCTCTTGACACATCCAAACTGAGAACGAGTTTCCTCGAATACAATTTTTTTTTGTTTATTTTATTTATGTCTCTTATTACTGAGATTTTTTAGGGCCCCTAATTTTTTTTTACCCGGGTCCCTGTTTGGAGAAGGCCGGGTCTGTCGATATAAGCCAGATTTGGCGAACAAACAAGCGCTAAAGATTGTACGTACTTCGAGCTTGTCACACCCCTAGAATGTGCAGCGATAAAAAGAAAACCCTTAGAATTATAAACACCTTGCCTACTTCATTCACTTATTTAATGAGATAAATTAGCTGACTAAATTAAGCACGTAATAACATAAAACGAAGTTCTTATTACAATATGCGATGAACTACCAGTGAACTTACGCTGTTAATGTAGTTTATTGTGATCGAAACAAGCCACATAATCATTTGGATTTTTTGCATTTTTGTTAGAACAACTTTTTTTTTTTTTTTTTGACGTAGGACTACATCTAACTCCGCGGATAGTACGGAACGACTGACGGCCGACCGCCTGTGACAAAAATAGGTCCCAATTGAAATCATTATAGCGTTAAAAATACGTGCCGCACACTAATGGTCTTAGCATATTCATAAACAGCATGGAGTCCAATTCGCGTACTGCGCAATACAGTGTGCGCGGGGGAGATGATGCAATATTTCTGGGAGTGCAGACTCAGTCTATCTCGGCCACCGTGACTGCAACACGACTGTGCGTGGTATCGTTTTAAAGCTCTCGACGAGATCTATTCAAATATATGAAGAATATTTCGCAGTGGTTTGAACTGAACATTTTAAAAATTGTTTTCTTGTAAACCAGTGAACACTTGACAATATCGCACTTTTATCTGGACAACCATGACTGCAGCACGTCTGTGCGTGGTATTGTTTTAAAGCTCTCGACGAGATCTATTCGAATATACGAAGAGTATTTCGCAGTGATTTGAACTGCACATTTTAAAAATTGTTTTCTTGTGAACCAGTGAACACTTTTGACAATATTGCACTTTATCTGGACAACCATGACTGCAGCACGACTGTGCGTGATATCGTTTTAAAGCTCTCAACGAGATCTATTCAAATATACGAAGAGTATTTCGCAGTGGTTTGAACTGAACATTTTAAAAATTGTTTTCTTGTGAACCAGTGAACACTTTTGACAATATCGCGGTTTATCTGGACAACCGTGAGTGCAAAACGACTGTGCGTGGTATCGTTTTAGAGCTCTCGACGAGATCTATTCAATTATTTATGGAATATCCCACCTTTTCCTTTATGGAAAAGCAAAATGAAAGTAATTAAAAAAAAACGCTTTACATAAAACCCTCACACGAATGAGCAGCATGTAAATTGAATATGAGAGAGGCTGTGTAACCCATTATGTCATGGGTTACACAGCCTCTCTCATATCCTTGAAGCTAAATAGATTACATTATGCTGTGATGCCACAGAATTAATATAATGCTATGAACCAAAACTAGGACCAAGGTGATGTAGTTCAGTTTTGCTATGACATACGTGTACGTCGTGAAATATGAGTGTCTCATTTCTTATGCTAAGAGACTACATAGATTATGTTAAACGACGGCGCATGTGAGATGTAGGGCCATTATTTTCTTGAAAATCAAGAAAATTAAAACTCAGTATGCATACATACCACAGGGGTGCTGGAGTGTTGACTTTTATACATATTTTCCTTTTCTTTAATTTTAACCTTCCCTGATCTCATATTCTCCAAAATTCATAATTCAATGGTACATCTTTTTTAATTATTTTGCGATATCGTAAAGAAGTAATTACGAATATATCGATAAGCGATCTACTTTTTATGAAAGAAATACGGGATTACACCATGTAATAAAAATTTTAAAGATGACAATCCGATTTTTGGTGTAAATGCGACAAGGATGGTAAGTCAGATAATATCCGAAAACTTGAAAATTTCATTGTCCTGGAGCGGGACTCGAACCCGCGTCTCTCAGATAGCTCCCGGGTATGCTAACCACTACCCCACCCAGAACGACCAAGTCTCAAGTTTCCGATTAATTTGAATATAACCATCACAGAGGATTCGCTAGTCAAAGCAACCGGCATTCATGTTTAGCGAATCTGGAGGTTAAAACCTTAAGAATTCGCTAAACATGAATGCCGGTTGCTTCGACTTGCGAATTCTGATGGTTATATTCAAATTAATCAGAAACTTGAGACTTGGTCGTTCTGGGTGGTGTAGTGGTTAAGATATCGGGCGCTATCTGGGAGACGCGGGTTCGAGTCCCGCTCTAGGACGATGATTTTTTTAGTTTTCGGATATTATCTGACTTACCATCCTTGTCATATTTACACCAAAAATCGGATTATCATCTTCAAAATTTGATCTACTTTTTGTTAAAAAAAATAGTTGGCGATATTCTTTTGCAAGTTTCGATCTTTCTATGCCGCGTCATTTACGATACACCCCATGGAACAAATAACAAACACAGTCAAAACTCCTTTATTCATTTTAAGCACTGCTATATCAAGGAGGTTAGAATAAGATATCTGCAGATACCCTTGTTAATGGAACAATGCCACTTTGCGTAAAGCCTATAACTGCGAGCGACGGCCATGAAAGTGTGGGAAAGCTGATGGTTTTCAAGGCTATTGCAATGCATTTTGTGTTGGCCGAATTGCCTTCTTTCGTCGCAAGTGTTCTCAGTTTCGCAATGTAACTGGCTGCCAATAAGTGAGAAAATGTTGAATTCACAAAATTCTTAATTATTTTGAGGCCTCTTCCCATTTTTATTTTAAATTGAAATACACGAACATTAGTGAGAATTCTAAACAAAACGTAACGAGAAAATTGAAAACTTCACTCATGTATGAAGTATAATTCATTCCGGTTTGATATTAACATTATTTCTGCAATCAAAAACCACGCAATTCCAAAATAAACACAGTTGAATTACATACAGTATGAACAAAAGTATTTGGCGAAGCACTTTTTCGACCATAATTTTTTTTCTGCTGGACCAAATCGGGTCATTTTGGGATATGGTATGTGTTGATTCGTGGCTTATAATGCCGCGTAGTTTGTATTTCGCTCAGAGCGAATTTGTCGTTCGAAATGGGACATATTCAATAGTCGCCAATTATTGCCCATTTGTTTGCTGCGTGTATTAATGTTTTTCTTGTGATTTTTGAGGGTTTTGTGATGTGTAGTGTGATAATAAGTCAATCTTAGGTTTTCAGAAATGGGTAAAAAGGCGGAGATCCCTGTTGGAGCTCGCCAGGCGGCCGTGAACATGATGGAATCCGGAATGCGCGTCACCGACATTGCGGGGGCCCTGAAGACCCGACACCAGTCCATTTCAGCTATCCTGCAACGATATAAGAAGACTGGGACCGTCGAGAACAGTCCGCGATGTCGTAGAGTCAGGATAGACGCATCCTCCGTCGATCTCGTGCTGATCGCACCTTGACTGCTGTGGACATCGCCACCGAATTCCGCGACAGCGACGGCCTGAACGTCAGCCGAATGATTATCTCCCGTCGTCTCATTGCTGGTGGATTGAATGGAAGACGCCCCGCCAAGAAACCACTCATCGGAATCAAGAATCGACGAGCCAGAGTCTCGTTCGCGCGCCGTTATCGACACTGGACCGCGGCGGACTGCAGTAAGGTGCTTTTCACCGACGAGAGCAAGTTCAACTTGTTCGGAAGTGATGGCATCCGATACGTACGACGTCCGTGTGGCCAGAGATTTAACCCCCAGTTCATTCAGCCGACTGTCAAGCACGGAGGAGGATCGCTCATGGTTTACGGCGCCTTCTCTCGCAATGGAATGGGCCCCATCATCAAGATTTACGGATAATGACCGGCCAGAGCTACACGAACATGCTAATCAACGATGTCTTCCCATGGGCAAACCAGAACATGCCACCCGGATGGATCATGCAGCAAGACAACGACCCGAAGCACACCTCCAGAGTAGCGAAGGCAGCCTTCCAGCAGCAATAGGTCACACTTCTAGACTGGCCAAGCCAATCTCCAGACCTCAACCCCATCGAGCACACGTGGGAGGAGCTGGAGAGACGATGTGCGAAGAAACCTGCCGGAATAGGGACCAGAAGTTCGACCAGCTGTCTGCAGAATGGGCGCGAATTCCGCAGGTCATCGTCGAGAAGCTAGTGTGCTCGATGCCGGCCCGTTGTGCAGCTGTTATTAAGTCTCGTGGTTATCCCACTAAGTATTAGTTATTGTTTTGTCGTACTTGTTTTCTGTTATCGTTGCATTAAATGAATGTGATACACACCTACTTTGTTGGTCAATTTGTTTGATCTTTGCGATTAAGCTCGGTACCTGATCTGTGTTAAGGTTTCCGATCTTTCTGCATATGGGTCATGTTTACAACTGAATAACACATATCATATGCCAAAATGAACCGATATGGTCCAGCAAAAAAAATATTATGGTCGAAAAAGGGTTTCGCCAAATACTTTTGTTCGCTACTGTAGGTGTCGTGTAAACAACGTCAAATTCCCACACCTGGCGACTTCACGGTTAAAAGACTCAGGGCATCCCCAGAAGATTAGTCTAACCTCCTTGAGCTATATAGATATCTACCAGGAATGGCCGATTGCTGCGTGACGTCACGGCGAGCGACTAAAATTTCTAACACCATTGGTTAACTCTGTTACTGCCAACAGATTTTCTTTTTTTTTTGATTGGAGGTTTAACGACCACCGTGAGCAACTCAATGGGCTATAAGCAGTCGCCCATCCCTAATTTAGGGTCACTGGTTCCAGGGAAGGGAGAGAGCCAGTGCCGTAAGACAAACACAACATCCATGCCTCACCGGGATTCGAACCCGGACCCCATACGGACGAATGATCAGAGGCCATCGCTTAGACCACTGCGCCACCGGGGCGGCCCAACAGAGATAGCAGAGCCGCCCCGGTGGCGCAGTGGTCTAAGGCGCTGGCCTCTGATCATTCGTCCGTATGGGGTCCGGGTTCGAATCCCGGTGAGGCATGGATGTTGTGTTTGTCTTACGGCACTGGCTCTCTCCCTTCCCTGGAACCAGTGACCCTAAATTAGGGATGGGCGACTGCTTATAGCCCATTGAGTTGCTCACGGTGGTCGTTAAACCTCCAATCAAAAAAAAAAAAAAAAAAAAAAAAAAAGAGATAGCAGAGACAACCACTAATCTGAGAGATTTTTGCAGCTTGTTGTGGCTTCACGATGTAATCGCTCAGGCCTCGCAGATGTCTAGATAGACGCTTTTTATTCCGTTCTGAGAAGCTACCGTAACTGAATAAAAATAGTTTTACAAGTTAAAGCCGGGCATGCGCGTAATCCTCCATTTCAAATACCTTAATAAACACCAATTTTACATTCAAATACGAGTAGCCTGCTTTTCAATACTTATGCGATGGATATCTACTGTATCTATCTACATGTTCAGTATTCTACGTGCAATCAGGCACAGAATGAGATATTTTTGAAATATAAAATAGTTAACATTTCAGGAGAATGTCCTCCACTTTTTTTTTCTTTTTTTTTAGGAGGTGGGGCAGAAGTTTATAGAAGTGCCTCTCTTTAAACAGTTGTTGTTCCTGCAGATAGTCCTCAGGAAATTATTTCTTTCTCCTGTTTTCTTCCTTATAAAACTCAGCAATCATAATTCACAAATTTTCTGGCAATGTTCTTTGTATATTAAACGTTGGAAATATTTCCATGACATTAATGAGCACAAGAAATCAAATTACCAAGGATAATGTGTGCCTTTTTAAGCCAATACAGAAGTTACTTGTTTACATGAGTGAACATAGTACGTTCAAAAACCAATGCTACTGCTACACGTAACGAAAAAAGTGAATCACAAGTTTCCGCTATTACACTAACCAAATAGCATTTCCATACGAGGAACTGTTTCCTGTCTAAATATTTCTTTCGAACATGTCATAGCAGATTCGTAGTTTCCACTGGACATCATTATAATATTAGTCGTGCTCCTACATCGACCTTCCTATTTCTGTTGAAAATTGAAATTAGTAATCGACAAATCCATCTTCGAGATAACGATTGCACAAGAGAAATTTTGTTTTTAATATTAACTGTTGCACTATTATTTTGCAATCATTTCAAAGAATTGTTTTTTTTTCATTGGTCCGTTGATGGGTTTACAGGATTTTCGTAATGCTTGAGCATGTAACGCATTCAGTGTGTCTGTCATACACGATACCAAGTACTGAAAAGCTCTGGAAAATGTCACTTTGCCATAAAATCAATGATAAAAAAATCATACACAAGCACAGAGTGTATGTTACTTCATCACCGAAGTGCCGCCCCGGTGGCGCAGTGGTCTAAGGCGATGGCCTCTAATCATTCGTCCGAAAGGGGTCCGGGTTCGAATCCCGGTGAGGCATGGATGTTGTATTTGTCTTACGGCACTGGCTCTCTCCCTTCCCTGGAACCAGTGACCCTAAATTAGGGACGGGCGACTGCTTATAGCTCATTGAGTTGCTCACGGTGGTCGTTAAACCTCGAATCCAAACAAACAAACATCACCGAAGCTTAGGCATTTTCATTTCTCCAAGAAACGTTACGCCAGTGGTCCAACCAACACTGCCGACACCCCGTGACTCTCCACTGACTATTAGAACCAACCAATCAATACCTTGATAGACCGTGGACCTCGGCTCAGCCATTGGTTGTGACGTCATGACCCTATCTCTCACGTTTGAGTCTGGGTACACCAAGATGGCGTTCTGGCATGCATGTGGCAGCTGACTGTGTCGCGAAGTTTTCAGGGCACATGCTCCGTTCGTTGAAATCGTGCTTTCGAGAAACTCTGGAAAGCCCCACCGGAAAATAGGTACACGTTAGCTGTAAGAGTTGAAACTTTAATCTCACAGGGGAGATGACACTCGTCATTTATACTAGAGCTCCAGCGACAAGACCTGAAACTACGTTATCTGTCACCTGATACCAAACAGCCTTTCTGATTGAATGACTGAATTGACATTCTTGAAAAAAGTGTAAACAGCAGTTTGACTGTTACGGTTACGACGCATTTACGCTATTCTGTTGAGATCTTCCGAGACAATCAGTTTCCATTAGCCTCGATGGAAATTTATCTCTGTGTTTAGTCGAGTATACAAAAGTGACAACACTCATGTGAAATGCAAGTACAGTAAAGACTATACGTCTGTTCAAAATCCCGCCAGATTTACTGCATTGGTAATTATGTAAATTATGTACATAAATACAATACAAAGGAAATATTGAAGACACCGCGGTGGCGCATTGGTCTAAGCACTGGCTTCTGACCATTCGTTCGAGATGGGTCCGGGTTCGAATCCCGGTGAGGCATGTTGTGTTTTTCTTAGGACAATGGTTCTCATCCCTCCCTGGAATCAGTTGCCCTAAATTAGGGACGGGCGACTTTTTATAGCCTATCAAGTTGCTCACGGTGGTCGTTAAACAACAAAATGAAAAACAATAACAAGTTAGTAAAATCATACAATGCATTAATTATGATACGCTTTCTAACATACCAGAAATCAGTACTCAAGTTATGAGGATAATGGCTGTGGAATAAATCTCAGTCCTGTGCCCTGACCTTTGATCCCATTTCGATTATATTCAGCAGAACCGGTTCAGTATACCTCCGAAATAAAATGAAGTTTTATCGCAATCGAAGCCTTTTTACGTAAGTTATGATTGATTGATTGATTGGAGGTTTAACGACCACCGTGAGCAACTCAATGGGCTATAAGCAGTCGCCCGTCCCTAATTTAGGGTGTCTGGTTCCACGGAAAGGAGAGAGCCAGTGCCGTAAGACAAACACAACATCCATGCCTCACCGGGATTCGAACCCCTTTCGGACGAATGATCAGAGGCCATCGCTTAGACCACGGCGCCACCGGGCTCGTAAGTTATGATGCATAAGGGCTGTGGAATAGATCCCTCTCCTGTGTACCAATCTTTGACCCCATTTCGCCGATTTTCAATAGGATTCGTCCCCAGGTCGTCCCCTACCACATACTAAAATTTCATCGAAATCGAACCATTTTTACGTTAGTTATGACGCATAAGAGCAGTGGAATGGATCCCGCTTTTATGCCCTGACCTTTGACCCCATTTCGTTCACTTTCAGTAGGGTTCCTTCCCAGGTGTTTCCCTATCACATGCTAAAATTTCATCGAAATCGAACGATTTTTACGCGAGTCAACGTGCGAACGGACATACGCATACAACGCGTGACGTAATGAGGCAGATGGAAATCGCGACCATCTGCTAGCAAGAGTGTGACGTCAAAAAACTTTAATAGGATCAACACACAACGCGTGACGTAATGAGACAGATGGCGTGACCGCGCGCCAACATCTCAATCGCGAGAGTGTGACGTCATAAGATTTCTAACCATGGGTAGCATTAACGGGACGACGCCATGACACTAAAAACGTGGTAATTCGGGATGGTTATTTAACCCACTAAACGAATTTTCCTAAAGTCGAGATCAAGCTAAATCGATTTCTAGTACCAGAAAACGGTACGTCAACGACTTTCGTCAAAATCCTTAGAGCCGTTTTCAAAATAAAATTTACATACATACAAGAATTGCTCCTTTAATAGTATGGGATAAGGGCGATGGAATGAATACCGATCATATGTCCTAAGCTATGACCCCATTTCGTCCATTTTCAATAGGGTTCGTCCCCCGTGGTCCCCTACCACATACTAAAATTTCATCGAAATCGAACCATTTTTACGCACGTTATGACGCATAAGGGCAATGGAATGGATCCCGCTCCCATGTCCTTGACCACACTTCACCCATTTTCAATAGGGTTCATTCCCAGGTGGTCCCTTACAACATACTAAAATTTCATCGAAATCGAACCATATTTGCGCAAGTTATGACGCATAAGGGCAATGGAATGGATCCCGCTCTTATGTCGTGACCTTTGACCCCACTTCACCCATTTTCAATAGCGTTCGTCCCCAATTGGTCCCCTACCATACGAAAATGTCATCGAAATCGAACCATTTTTACGCGAGTTATAGCGCGAACAAACAGACGGACAAAGCTGGAGCATATACGCTTCTTCAACCTTTTTACCTTCCAGGTAAAATTTCAAAACATCCCTTTAAAATGACAGTTTTAACTAAAAGCACTAATAAAACCTTATTTTTCACGCTTTTAGGTTGAAGAAGCGTACATGCTCCAGCTTTGCCCGACTGTCTGTCTGTCCGCACGATAACTCGCGTTAAAATGGTTCGATTGCGATGAAATTTTAGTATGTGGTAGGGGACAACCTGGGGACGAACCCTATTGAAAATGGGCGAAATGGGGTCAAAGGTTAGGACACTGGAGCGGGATCTATTTCATTACCTTTATGCGTCATAACTTACGTAAACATGCTTCGATTGCAACAAAACTTTATCATGTTGTTTCGGAGGTATACTGAACCGGTTCTGTTGAATATCATCGAAATGGAGTTAAAGGTCAGAGCACAGAAGCGAGATTTATTCCACAGCCATTATCCTCATAACTTGAGTAATGATTTCTGATATGTTGGAAAACGTATCATAATCAATGCACTGCATGATTTTACTAACTTGCACATTCAACACTGAAACATTATTCCGTTTTTCTGTAAATTCAGTGAAAAAAAAAATTACAAAAAATCATTAACTGTATTTTTGTTTGGGCCATATCTGTAACTGGAATTTAATTTCGATTGACAGCTTATGATTATTTGCACTCAAATTTTATTAAAAATATTAAGCAATAAATTGTGCGATGACTGCTACAGACAAATCATTTCTAAGATTTGTAAACGAGGAGTACTTGGAAATCGTCCGGCGCTCTTTTTGAGGATCGGAATGGTGCAGCCACATGTTCTTCACGTGCTATGGCAGCTATGTTTATTCACAGCACATATTTACTCAACAGCTCAAATATTAGGACCACGTGGCACACAACCTTTGTGTTTATAACATCGAGCATGGAAGCGAAATAAACAAGCCAGATAGCAAATGTAAAAGCCACCATTTATCTTAAAGGCATCTAGAATCCCACACACAGTAAAGGGCATCACGACAAACGTCATTACTTCCATAAAAGATTGTTTATTCAGTCGAGCATGGTATCAGATGCTATCTCCGTGAACAAAATCTGAAGACACATACAGACAAAGGAAATTATTCATATGTTTGCTCGCCAGAATTTTCTGTCAAGCTGGCGCTAACTCCAAAAGCGAAGCAACTTTCTAATCAGTTGAACGGTAGTAAATTTCTACGCAACCAACAATAGGCAGAACATTTGTTGAAATAAGGGATGTTATAATCAGGACACGCTGAATGGAAAATGAAGTGAAAATTAAAATATTTCATGTGGTCACGGAGGAAAATGCAATATGCAACAGCCAAATACCTCGGCCCGAAAGTATAGAAGAATCTAAACAGCAAAAAAGATATACAAGGGGTGTGCAAAATAATGGAAACACCGTCTTTTATAATAACCTAGGGTTTGTACACATTCATAGAAAATACATTCCAGGAGTTTTTCAAGGGTTTTCCAGGAGTTCATTAAAAATTTCCAGGCGGTAAAATGTTTGCTAGAATCATAGAGCTTTGTTTCATATTTTGCAAGCTGGGGTGAAATTTAATATGGATTTAGAATTCTTATGAAGTTTCATGGGGTTCCGCGGTATTAGCGTGATTTTAAGCGTGTGTTACATCCTTAATGATGTGCCAAACTTCTCCCTTATAAAAAATTGCTCTGTGAAGCAATCTGGAACTTAGCTCAGTGATTATGATACGAAACTATTTTCCCATGGCACTGAAGATCCCTTATGCCATAGTCATCTATTTTCATGCACATTGGCGGCAGGGCGGCCAGATACAGCGACGCGCTGTAGCGCGTAAATTGACCCCTCCCCCCAGCCACCCGTCCCCCCAAAAAAGACTCATATTTACAAATTCTACGCGTCCTTTGTGACCAACGTTTTATTTCGGATTTTTTAGCATGACTTTTGGCAAAAGTCAAATTCGTGAGGATTAGGGAAAGAACCAAAACAGCCAGCAATGCAACCTTCAAGATTATGTAAATACACAAATGTCCTGATTAATTTATTAAACCTTTCAGCTCTTTTAATCAATATTGGAACAGTTGAAATTTAAAATTTAAAAAACAAACTTACATTTATTTGTATAATAGAGAGCACTGTGAATGAAAGTTGTACGTCTACTTCAATTATTGTTCGTTAAAAGTAAAAAAAAAACTGTTCAAGAGTAGTCATAACACAGTTCCTGTGTTTTGAAAAATAAAAACCGCACTGGTGTTCTGAGCTGACTTAAAATGCATTGTCTTTGTGTAGTTCCATTATGATAAATTTTGTTGAAAATGATAAAATTTAATTCGGTCAGTATTTGATAATTTTTTAAAGATTGCTTTCAAAGATCATAAATTAAAGTGTCGAACAATGTAATGACATTTATTTTTCATTTGCTTATGTAAGTATAAATATTCATTATTTCTTTATGCTTTCAATTTTTTAAAAGGACCAAGAAATCTCACAAAGTACCCACTTTTTAAAAATCTGTGGGTTCATAGGGACCCAGCTTGATAACAATGCAACGGCAGCTCTGCAGATATATCAATTTCCATCGGTGAGGAAAACGCGTGCTGGAAGGAACGGCCATCTTGGACTCGCAAGAAGGTTTCTAGATTTTTTTTTTTTTTTTTTTTTTTTTATTGGAGGTTTAACGACCACCGTGAGCAACTCAATGGGCTAAGCAGTTGACCATCCCTAATTTGGGGTTACTGGTTCCACGGAAGGGAGAGAGCCAGCGCCGTAAGACAAACACAACATCCATGCCTCACCGGGATTCGAACCCGGACCCATCTCGGACAAATGATCAGAAGCTGGTTTCTAGATATACCAATTCCCTTCGGTGAGGAAAGCGCACGCTAGAAGGAACTGCCATCTTGGACTCGCGGGAAGGTTTTTACATGCCGTTGTGACTAACTGCACACAACTGCTATACCACACACCAAGGCTGCTGGAAATATGGCACTCAAACACCTTGCACTGTAGCGCCACGTGAAATGACATCACGCCTCAACACGCCATGGAAGAATGTGATGTCGTCGGAGCTAGAACAAAATGACGTAATCAATCTAAACATTTCAACCATTTTTTTTTTTTTTTTTCAGTGCAAGAAAAAATTTCAGTACTATTCCGGGACTTCATACATAAGTGGGAACCGAATTTTCCTGAAGAAATAATTCTTCGCAAATACATGGAAAGCTATACAAATGTAATCGTTGGTACAAATATGCCGTATTTTCACTGTTTCCATGTAACCACTCCTTCATAAAACTTGAAAATTACATTGCCCTGGAGCGGGAATCGAACCCACACTCACGATTTCCGGTCGAGCATGCTATCCATTAAACCACCCAAGACAAGAAAATACCAAGCAACTAAAGCTAAGCAGATGTTGCATAGAAATCTGGGAACTGTTCAGATTTGCGCTAGTTGAAGCACTTATGTGCTTCCTCATAGCGTCACCACGACCTTTTCTCACATCCGCGGTTGGGTGCACCTGTTCTTTGAAGCACTGGAACTTGTGAACTGCATCCGCCCTTGGATGTGAGGAAAGGTCGTGGTGACGCTTTGAGACAGCTGGTGCACAAAATGGGAGAAACGTGAAGAAATATGGGGAACCGTAAGAAACCGGGTACTTAATTAATGTATTGCATAGGTGATTGTACGATGTCTATGTTTCAGTCTGTGAAGTCCTTAAGTTGGATCCACTTATAATATTTGCCTTGTATTTCCAATGGACAAACTTATGCAGCCATTTTCTTCACAATTAATGCGTTCCCAAGGATGAAAATTTGAACATTGATAACAATAACTTCATATTATAGCCTAGTATACTTAATATTTTCTAAAATGTAACCATAATTAAGAGATCCAACATTTGTTTGTCTACTGACGTCATCAGTGTACATGTCGTCCCACCTATTTTCTGGTCTCAACACCACCAAAGGAAAAGTTATTAATTTTTAATATGATTATGATTAAGTTGTAGAAAATATTAAGTACACTAGGCTATAACAAAGTTATTTTTATCGATTTTCAAATTTTCATCCTAGAAACGCATTAATTGCGAAGAAAACGGCTACAAAAGTTTGCCCATTGGAAAAACAAGGAAAAGATTTTAGGTGGATCCACCTTAAGACAGAAGCTATATAGCAATCTAGACTAAATTTTATGTTTAGTTTTGTGAAATAATATTATAAAACAGTACATTGCACCTTCTCTTAAAAATAATTGAAAGTTACTGTCAGTTGATAAAAAGATCTCAAACTCCAAATCATTCTGTTGCTTCAAAAGATCACGATGAAAAAAATACGTAATTTGTAATAAGATCTCGTACAGAAAAAATAAAATTATAAGGAACGTATTCAGAAAATAACAAGCTCCAATAGAAAATAAAATGACTAAATCACTCGCATTAATGAAAATAAAAATCACCATCTCGCAATTACGTTATACCTTGAACGTGAGCCTGGTTCGTGTGGCATTCTGGCTCGGTGGTTAAGACGCGAGGCTTCAACCTAAAAGACATGGGTTCGATCCTCTCTACCGGCGTCAAAGGATTCTCTAGCGTAAGGGCTGAAATATTTCAGCGTGTTGGATTTTCCGAAATTACAGTCTAAATACAGAAAAATTTGAAACTGACTTTTCTGGGGGAACAAATGGAATTACAGACTACGGAAAATCTGTGAAAATACGAAAGTAAAAAAAAACAGGAACTTTTAAAAGCGGAAATTTAGTCAAAAGACAGACAGTTACCGGCAACTTTGCTGCACGTTATTTTCAGAAATTTTCCGCGAATTCACAATACTATGTGTTACAGTGTAGGCTAGCTCGCAGTATAGAAGAACTGAAATACTTAACTGGATACCAAGGGTCGGGTCATGGACACAGGTGGATGAAATTCGAATGCATGTAGTAGTTAAATGCAAAAAAAAAAAAAAAAAAAAACTTGGAAAGAACTGCGTTCTGCAGTGAATTGAGAATGGCTGCTGATTATAATGACGATGTCAAACAATGTGTACATTGCGTCTAAATCCTTTGTGATTTTTTTTTCTTTTATTGTGATAAAAATTCTTGTTCGAAGGAGCACTACAACGCTAATACGCCACCTTGTTCCCATAAAGCGGGCATCTGACACTTCAATTTTCGAACGTCACTCAATTTTTGAAAAAAAAAAAAAAAAAAAACACTCGAACGTCGCGTTACCGACTGAATCGGGCGTTGACCTGGCTTAGTCGCCTTGACAAAGTAGCTTCAACAGTCTTGTGCATTAGCTAATTTATTCAGTTCGCCCAATTCACTCTGTCCATTGTTCAACTTCTATGGATAAGGTGGCCTGTGTCACTCCTGTCCGACAATGACAAAACGAGCGTCTGGCGATCTTATTTCTCTATCGCAAACTAAAGGATAATAGGATCTCCAGAGCTGTTATACAAGCCAACTGTTGCTCAAGGTCAATTAATGGAGAGCGTGTTATGGAAATATGGCCGCCTGTTTAAAAGAGTTCTTCTCTCTTGGGGCAAAATAACGCCTTAGGTTCTCAGATTTCATCACTTACCGATAACTTGACGTCTTCCTCCTTTAATTTAGAGTAGGACCAGAACGAACTGTAAAGCAATTCACAAGGGCATAATTAGTTCACTCTTCAACACGTAAGATACTTCAGAAAACTTCATACATCGCCCTGGAGCGGGAATCGAACCCGCATCTCTCGATTTTCGTTCGAGCACGCTACCAGTTCCACACCAGTGCTGTCCAACTCCTATATAGAGCCGCAAGCCGAAGTTTTTAAAGGAATTAAATGACGGATCACATTTTTTTAAATATGTGTAAGATGGTGTAAATCAGGGTGCTTACCAAATTTAGGAAATGCAATTTCATGAGTAATAAGAAATTTTCATGACCACTTTTAAGACTTCAGTATATCATCATCATCAACCATTATCAATCCATATCTACTGCACTGCATTATCAATTCACTGCTGGACGAAGATCTCCCCAAGTTTCTTTTACAACGGTCTGTCTTGTGCCAGTCTCCTCCATGTTACTCCCGCATACTTTCGAATTTCATCCACCCATCTCTCATGTGGTCTTTTTCTGGGTCGTTTCCTGTCCCTTGGAATCCAGTCTAAAATTTCGGCTGTCCTTCTGGCAATATGTCCAGCCCATTACCATTTCAGGGATTTTACTCTGATCGTGATGTCTTCCACTCTTGTCATTTTTCTGATTCATGAGTTCCTCTTCTTAACCCTCCTGTTTACACCAAGCATGCACCTCATGCTTCTTTGAGTTGTCTGCAGCCTTTGTATGTCTCTTTTAGTTAAGGTCCACGTCTCTGCACCATACGTAAGCACTGGAAGGATGCACTGATCAAACACTTTTCTTTTAAGACATAATGGCATATTGCTCTTGAAAATTATGCTGTTTCTTCCAAAAGCTCTCCAGGCAAGTTTTGTACGCCGATTTATTTCTTCATCAATGTGACAGTCACTTGATATCTGGTGTCCAAGATAAACGTACGTGTCTTATCTCCAGCTTTTCTCCATCAATCGATAAATCTTCATTTTTTGTAAAAGCATTGAACATCACTTTCGTCTTCTGAAAGTTCATTCTTAATCCCACTTCTTTACTCTTGTCAGCAAGTTCCTGGATCATACTCTGCAGCTCTGATGGGGTAGTTGCAAAAATGACTACGTCATCAGCAAAACGAAGGTGGGTTAGATAATCGCCATTAATCTTTATCCCTTTGTTTTCCCAGTTCAGTGATTGAAAGACATTTTCCTATGTTGCGGCATTAAAGAATTTGGGAGATATAGTGTCACCTTGTCTCACTCCCTTCCCAATTTTTATTTGTGCTGTATTCACAAATAGCCGAAACTTGCATTTCCATAGATTTTATTAATAATATTGATGTATGCATCTTCAATTCAGTATATACAGTATATAATTTACACTATATTGACAAAAGTCACCGGACACCCCTTCAAAAGTAAATGAACGGATCCGCTTCGTTGTTAAGATGCGCGGTACAGCTGCAAACGGTATAAAAAGAAGCCTGTAGCTGACCGTGATCATATCGCACTGTGATGTTGATTGGAAATGTCGCGGCGGGGGAGAACTGACTTTGAGAAAGGAAAGATTGTTGGGCGTTATATTAGTGGGTTGTCCATAAGAGAAACCGAGAGGCGCTTAAACATACCAAAGTCAACTGTTTTGAATGCACTGAATAAGTGGAAGACACATGGCGTGCCTGAATCAGCAAAGCCTGAATCAGGTAGACTAAAGAAAATCAGTGATAGAGGAAGTCGAAGATTCAGGAGAGTCGTTACAGCTAATCGACGGAGTACTGCACAAGACCTCAGTGTACAGGTTACAATTCTGGAACCTCGGTATTTGCACTGTGCCGTTCCCAGTCCTGGATAGTGACGTCATTGCTGACGTCAGAGCTAAGAGGAGAACTTTGTTGGACAGAGAAAGAGTGAAGAGCGTGGGAAGAGGGGTTGTTTGTTTTTATTTGTAGGGAGGTGACAGTGCATAAGAATCGTATTGTTTTTTTTTTTTTTTTTTTTTTTTGTTTATTAAATTAAATGTTGTGATTGAGAATTATGATAGTCATAAATGAGTATTTCGTGATGATGGTGAAGACGCCACAGCTTTAATGTGAAAATGGTGCCAGCGAAATGGGATACGATAGTGTATTGTTTTCCTTCACGGAAAAAAAAAATAATTTCGTATGCCATCTTGGATTACTTCGAAATTTGTGAACAGTGGATAAGTCAAGTTATGACCGGATGTGATCAGCTCTATATATGTGCTATCAAACTAAGGATGGAAGACGTCAGCGCTGTTGGTATAAAATATATTTCTGTTTTTCACTTTCAAAATAGTTCCTTTTTAATTTAGAACACTCGTAACATACGAAAGTAAAAGTGTTCCTTGAAGTGCGTCAGTACAAATAAAAGTGAATCTTGAATATATATATACGACAGTATAAAAGTTGCAGTAATCGGTATTGAGGAAATTTTGTACGCCAGTACTAATCGTTAGAATTACAAATTCTTGTAGGTTGATAAGTTCACTGAATCTAGGTTTACTGGGTTTTTTTTTGTTTTTTTTTGCAAAATGGCATATTTAGCGAAGGCAAAAAAAAAAAAGAAGACTTACGACTTTTGGCAGAAGAGTTAGGAGAGAAAGTATCTCCCGATTGTAAGATAGTGGTTATAAAAAAAATAATTTTAGGAAGTCCAGAGTACGAAGAAGAATTCGTGAAATAATTATTAGCCACAATTATAAGAGTGAGAATAGATAAAGAGGAATTCGAGGAACGGAAAAGGAAAGAAGAAATAGACGAACGGAAAAGGAAAGAAGAAATAGACGAACGGAAAAGGAAAGAAGAAATAGACGAACGGAAAAGGAAAGAAGAAATGGAAGAACAGCAGAGGAAAGAGAATATGAATTGGAATTACAACGAATTGAAGCTGCAAGTGGAACACAAGGTAATGATTCAGAACAAACTGTAGGAGGAATGTTAGGAAGGCCTAAAATTGATTTACATAATCTGATACCAACTTTTGATCCTAAAGAAGGCGACATAAGTCTATATTTGGTGTTGTTCGAAAGGCAAGTGAGTAAGGCACAAATAAAAAAAGATTGGGTTTCGCATTTGATGGGATTACAACCGTATGAGATTAATCAGCTTATAGCCAGAGAACCGGAACAAGAGGCAGACAATTATTAATATGTAAAAACTTTGTTGCTAAAAAGATATAAGCTAAGACCAGAAAAATTTAGGCATATGTTTGTGAGACATCAAAAGAAAGCAGAGTTGTCGTGGCGTGATTTTAGCGCAATAATAACTTCGAAATTATTGCACTGAATGGGTTACAGGTCTTGAAATTTGTAATTTGGAACAGTTACTGGATCTAATAGTGACCGATCGGATGAAACGTCGAGTACCGATAGAAGTACGTGAGCATTTTATTGATGAATGGACTAAGATTTCGTCTTCGTCCAAAATTGCTGAGATGTTGGATGACTACGACAATGTTCGGGGAAGTATGAAATATGTTTCAGTAAACATTCAGCAAAAAGAGAAGAATGTGCCCAACTGGAGAACAAAAAACGTGTACGATAATAGCAGTAGAAGCGAGTCTATCGCATCTCAAAGAGATCGAGCTTATGGAGAGCCTAATGTTTCTAGAACTAGGAATTTTAAAAAATTTGAACGCCGGAGGAGATTACAATGTTTTGAATGTGGCTCGTATAACCATCTTAGACCTCAATGTCCAAATTTTAAAAAAATCATGAATCAGCTTCTGCAACTGCAAATAGAATTTCAGAACTGACGGAGGATGAATTGTTGATACCGTTTACAACTACCGGCAAGTAAATGGGTTTAAAATGCCTATTTTGCGAGACTCTGGAGCGACTATTGATATTGTTTGTCAGAAGCATATCACGTCTCAGATGTTAACAGGAGAATATGTTTGGGTTCAGCAGCCCCTTGATGTAGCACCAACTTGTTTACTTTTAGCTCAAGTGCAACTGATAGGAGATTTTGGTCACATTGTCACAGAAGCAGCTGTAATTAGAAATGAGCTTGACCAGGGCCGATATTTACTGGGAAATCGTACTGCTGCTTTATTAGATCAGATTAAGCACGATAAAGGATTAGTTCGTCATGAATTAAATGCCGTGCAGACTATGTCACAGAAGGTTTTGGAGGAAATGTCTAATGTTCCAGAAAGTAGTGGGAAAGAACTTGAAAAGAGAAAAAATAAGAGCTCACCTAGTAATGTTGAAGTGCCGGGAATAGAGACTGAGCCGAGCGAGGAAGATGGTGTATTATTGCCAATTATACAAAATGATCTCGATCCAATATGTTCGCTTTTGGAAATAGATTCTGATATTTTTGCTGCTGCACAGCGTCGAAGTGAGGATTTGAAACCATTATTTGATACTATTGGGAATTCTTCCACTGATTTGTCGAAGGAATCGTATATTTTGAGGAACACATTATTAGTGAAACGGAGGGTAGACAAGACCGGTGTTGAGAGAGTACTACTCGTACTTCCTGAAGAATATAGGGAACGCCTTAAAGCTTTGTGTCATGAAGGAACCTCAGCTCACCTAGGTGTGACGAAAACTAAGGATAGAATATTCCGATATTTTTTCTGGCCTAGATGTTATAAAGAAATAGAAAATTATGTGAGATCTTGTGAAAATTGTCAAAGAGCAGGAAAATCAGGTGATAAGAAAAAAGCTCCCTTAAAGCTAGTACCAGTTATCGAGGAAATTTTTTCAAAGATAAATGTAGGTGGTCCCTTACCACCTACTCCTACAGGAAAAATATATATTATCACTGCAATGTGTTTGTCTTTAAAATATCCTGATGCCGTAGCTGTGACTGACATTGGGTCCGTATCAGTAATCGATGCATTACTACAGATTTTCAGTCGTATGGGGTTTCCTAAAGAACTACAGTGTGATCAAGGAATTTCTTTCATGAGCGCTTTAACAACAGAATTTTTGGAACGATTTGGGATAAAAGTAAAACATAGTTCGATTCATCATCCACAGAGCAATCCTGTTGAAAGATTTCACAGTACGATTAAACGTGTACTGCGAGTCTTGTGTTTGGAAGCAGCGCCCGATTGGGAACAGCACATTCATTCAGCATTATTTGCGCTTCGAACTGTGACGCATGAAAGTACTGGGTTTACTCCCGCAGAATTAGTCCATGGGAAGAATTTAAAGACACCAGTTACCCTACTCTATGAGAAGTGGATAAAACCTGAAGGCATCGAAGAAGAAAATTCAGTCGTGGAATATGTATTTCAGTTGATAAATCGATTAAAAAAATGCCAGACAGTGGCTGTACAAAAAATTAAAGAAAAGCAGGTAAAGAGAAAAACCTGGTATGATAAGAATGCAGTAAAAAGAGAATTTAAAGAAGGTAATTTGGTGCTAGTATTTGGGTACTTCTAGACCAAATAAGTTAGCTGTCCAATGGACTGGTCCAGGTACTATTGAGAGTAGAATCTCTGATACTAACTATATTGTTAAGGTTCCTGGAAAGAAAATGCCATCGCAGATATATCATGTCAATATGCTTAAACCGTTCTACAAAAGACCGAGTTAATTAATTTCTTATTCAGTAGTGAATCACCAGATCAACCTGGTTTGGAAATAGAAATTCCTGGAATAGAAAATGATCCTAATGTTTTTAATTTTGCAGAAATTGTTCAGGAAAGTCGTTTGGAAGAAAAGCTAGAGGTAAAACAAATTCGACAATTGCAGGATTTGCTTTGTAAATACGCAACATATCTTTTTCTAATGAACCTGGCATGACACATCTTGTCGAGCATGACATTGAATTAATTAGTGACGAGCCCATCAGAGCTAAGCCATACCGTATGTCTCAGAGACAAACTGAGATTTTGCAGAATGAAGAAAGAAAAATGTTGCAATGCAAAGTAATTGAGATGGGAGAGTCAGATTATACATCTCCGATGATTTTGGTGGAATCTACTGGCAGAGATCCAAGACCTTGTGTTGATTATCGTCGATTAAATGACGTTATCCGTACACAGTATTACCCCTTACCAAACATTGAACAAAGCGTAGAGACAGTTGATTCGGCCAGCTCTACCACTGTACTACACTTGGCGAAGGGACATTGGCAAATACCTCCGAGTAAAAAGGCACAAAGAATAGCTGCGTTTGTAACCAGTTTTGTGACCTATCGTCCGTTACGAATGCCTTTCGGTCTCAAGAACGCTCCGTATTTTTTTAGCAAGATGATGGCTGAATTATTACAGGGATGTGAAAATTTTGCAGTACCGTATCTAGATGATGTAGCTGTATTCTCCTGTATTTGGGAAGAACACCTCAAGCATCTTGATCAAGTCCTTCGGGGCATTCAAAACGCCCGTCAAAACATCAAGCCTTCGAAGTGTAAATTCGCTCAAACTCAGGTGAAATATCTGGGACATCTAGTAGGACAAGGTACCAGAACCCCTGGAAATCTGAAAGTGAAAACTATTCGTGAATTCCCTACTCCTACTACAAAAACTGATGTAAGAGCATTTTTTGGACTGGCTGGATATTACCGCCAATACATTCCCATGTTTTCGACCACTGCCGCTCCGCTATCCGAAGTGTTAAAGGGCAAAACTAAGAAAGAAAAGATTTTGTGGACCCCTCAGTGTGAGAAAGCCTTTCAAGAGTTGAAAGATAAGCTTTGTAGTAACCCTGTGCTACGCGCTCCCGACGATAATAGAGCCTTTCTTCTCCAATGTGATGCTTCACATTTCGGAATGGGCATCGTACTCTCTCAGATCAGTGATCAAGAAGAACACCCTGTGTTGTATCTGAGCAAGAAATTCACGGAAGTTGAGAAACGGTATTGTACTACCGAAAAAGAATGTGCTGCCACTGTATATGCTGTAAAAAAATGCACTGTTATCTTGACGGGCAAATTATGTTCAAGATACAGACAGATCACAATCCTTCAGTGTGGCTTCGTACACACGCCAGTACTAACCCTAGACTCATGAGATGGGCCCGGATTCCACAACCGTATAACTACGAAGTTGTACATCGTCGTGGGACGCTACATAAAAATGCTGACAGTTTGAGTCGCATTCGTTGGCTATAATCAGCTATTCAAGGTACCAGTTCCAGTTTTGGGTTGCTGTGTGTATTGTTTTAAAATGTTTATATTTTTATTTTAGGTAAATCTCATGGTAAATTGCATCTGATCCTAACAGACTTTTGAACTTACCTACTTTTCTCTATGGACAATCTAGGAACATATCATTGAGAAAAGCTCTGGAGGGAAGGAACTAGCTGTGCCGTTCCCAGTCCTGGATAGTGACATCATTGCTGACGTCAGAGCTGAGAGGAGAACTTTGGTGGACAGAGAAGGAGTGAAGAGCGTGGAAAGAGAGGTTGTTTGTTTTGATTTATAGGGAGGTGACAGGGCATGAGAATCGTTTTTTTTTTTTTTTTTTTTTTTTTTTTTTTTTTTGTTTATTAAATTAAATGTTGTGATTGAGAATTATGATAGTCATAAATGAGTATTTCGTGATGATGGTGAAGACGCCACAACACGTACCATTCGCAGAGAACTTCATTCCATGGATTACCGTGGTCGTGCGGCTGCTCATAAGCCTTTCATCTCCACTCGGAATGCTACTCGTTGTTTAGCATGATGTAAAGAACATTAAACGCAGGCCGTAGATCAATGGAAACGAGTCCTATGGACTGATGAATCCAGATAAACAATCCAACAGCCTGATGGCCGTGTGTGGGTATGGCGGCAGCCGGGGAAACGCTAATTACCACAGTGTACTGTTCCTACGGTCAAGTTTGGAGCTGGCAGTGTACTCGTGTGGGAGTGTTTTTGTGGCATGGTCCCGGCTCATTGGTTATCGTGGACAAACCTTTTAACCAGCAAGTCTACCTCGATATTCGGGACAATTATGCTCAACCAACTCTGTGGCAATACTATGGAACCGAGCCTTGTTGGTACTAGCAAGATAATGCACCGAGCCATAAAGCAAGGACTGTTACGGCGTGGTTTGACGATAATTCCGTATCGTGTGTAGACTGGCCAGCACACAGTCTTGATCTTAATCCCATAGAGCACCTATGGGATGAATTAAAGAGCCGCATAAGAAGTTTGGAACCAAGGCCTACTAAGCAACAGTTAGTGGCAGCATTATGTACTGAATGGAAGCGCATACCTATAGCTGTGTTCCAAAACCTTGTCGAAAGCATGTCTCGAAGAGTATGTTTCTCTTCTAGGTGTCCAATGACTTTTGTCAATAAAGTGTATATATATATACATACCATCTAGGCTGTGGTATATTGGGCGCGCACACACACACATATTAAAGAGGGGAGAGCACTGTGCTCCCTCTTTTTTTTTTTTTTTTTGTAGCAACGCTTTGTCAAATGATTCTATGAAACCAACAAAGTTGAAGCAACTTTTGCCGAATGTTCATCCTCAACACAAAGACAAAGGCTTTTTTGAACGTCATGTTGATGGTCTCAAAAAGATGAAGCAAAATTCAACAGGATCATTCCAAGAAATGAACCACAAGGTTACTGAAGCTTCTTATATCGTAGCACTGGAGACAGCAAAGCAGAAAAAAACACATACAATTGGGAAAATGTTTATACATTTAACCTGCCTAAAACGGAGCCTGCCTAACGCGGAAACGAAAATGCCAAGAAAGTAAATGGACCTGATGTACAATTCCCACTTTTCACGTTAACAATAGTTCACTTTAACACAGGGCTGGACAAGTATTTCCCAGATCTAAGAGCCAATGCAATATTCTTGAAACAAAGTCATGTGAAAGAATAATGCATAAATGTAATAGGTGGTGATGATGCTGGAACAGTGTATTAAGCTGCAATTTTCTTTCTTTTTTTAACAATCCACTTATTAAGAAATAAAACTTCAATCTGCTTGATCTTCCCGTCACTGATCTTTCAAAAAGTTTTAATTTTTGATTTTGAATTTATCAAAATACAATTTGCTGAAATTAAATTTTGCACGTGTGCTTGTAATCTCAAAGTACCGAATTTTTTCTTCGTTTAATCCGCGGACAGAAATTCAGAAAAAAAAATTTTTTCGCGTAATCAGCGGTGTATAATCTATAGGCTATGAATTTCAGTACAAAAAAAATTAATTATACATAATCCACGGGCCGTGAAATTCAGAGAATTTTTTCTTCGTATAAACCACAGGCTGTGGAATTTAGTAAAAACCCGGCGGCGTGTCCACAGACCATAAAATTAAGAAAAAACACTTGTATAATCCGCACTTATCATGCTGATCCTGAACAGTCATTTCCGACAGAAAAATCGCGTTTAACACGATTACCCAGAAGTCCTAAGAAGTAAGAATGAAGTGATCTTATTACAAAAAGTAGCTGTCATTTTTAAGTACTTTTGTGTTTACTTTGAAGTAAATAAAGAACAAAAATATCTAAAAAAATTCCCCCCAGCATTACCGTAGTTTATTAGCCAGACCTAAAAATCCGTAGAAACTACGGACAATATACGTAGTATTTAGCATTTCTGAATTTGTTTCAACTGAAGCGGGAACAAAAGCTTTAACAAATGCAATTAGCGCAGCGAACTAGTTAATGCGATTCGCAAAATTATTATTCGCCATGCAACAGTTCTGCCGGCTTCTCACAATACGGTCTTCCGCGAGAGCAAATAGTAATCTTCTCTTCGTTGCGTCATGTCTGTCAGAATCCTCGTAAGTAAAAAAAGTATTACTTCCGTTTCTCATTGGCCTATTTCTGTCGTTTTGCGTTACATATTTTCTGTTAAAACAGTTTCGGCATTTTTCCGCTAATACTACCTCACGCGAATGGTTTAAATAAAATGTCGCAAAAACGTTTTTTTTTTTTTTTAAATTGTGTATTATCCTCAGAATCCAAATGTATACCTTTTTTTACAGATAATACGCGATTATACAGCAAAAATTACGGTATTTACTACAAACTGCAGAATTTAAAAACAAAAACAAAAACAAAAAAAAACATCGGGTGTGGTCTGCCAGGCCCTAATTTCTAGGCAACTATGTGGCCAGGATTTGTCCAGCGCTGTTTTAACATATCTTCAGTTTCCGGGATTTTGTTAAAACGGAATAAATTTAAAACATTCCTTATCCTCAGCATATTTAATTTCAAATTTTATAGTTCGTTCTACAATAAATTATAAAATCGAACACTTTGAAAAATAGTAACTACCATCACAATCTACAGAAAATTTTCTGAAGTTCTCCAACGCAGGGAGATTGCTTGACGGAATTTTACCCGCAAGAATTTTAGGGAAAATGAACAAAGGGTGATGCTAAATTTGAATAGGATACAGTCTGCTTAAACTTCCGATTCGAAAGAAAAACGGAATAATTAGCCACTAATAGTTATATATTTTTTTTTACATTTAATTTTTAACGACATCATTCAAAAATTTTACACCACAGTCCTTACAAAACACGCGTGAGTGTGCGTCATCAACTATTTTCTACCAGCTGCCAGATGAGTCTTTCCCAAAATTTGTTGTCTCACGCAACTAACCTCTTGCAAGTCGTTCTAACATCTTTTTAATTTTATTTAATCCCGTGGTAATGTTCAAAGATATTTCCGGTTCGATTAACTATTTCTGTTGTCTTAAGAACATGCTCAGCCTATTGATACTTGAGTGTCTAAGTGATGACGTCTGCGACGCTTGTTTTTGTTTCCCGAACCCAGCTCTTTCTTTTTCTGTCTTCTCTAGTTAAGAAAACATTGAAAGAGGCCTTATTAGGTTAAGTCGTCTGTCAAGTATTGAGTCTGTGCCGCTGATCCGTAACTGCGAAATGATAAAATGCACTGATCGAGTATTTTCCTTTAGGACCCTATTTCTACAAATTTAGCTTATTTCTTCCAAACGCACTCAATACTGCTGTTAATATCTACCTCAATGCTACTACTAAGGCTATACCTCATTAATTTCCTCCCTACAACGCACTCACATGTACATACACATTGACTCGAAAAACATTACCAAACTACGAGTATACAGTATACACATCTTTACACAATAAATCGTACGAGTAACAATGAGCGATGAGCTAGGGTTCCCGGCAAACCAACCGAAAAAACAATACTTCCATGGGTCTGTACCGCGATTACAAAAACTACTAAAAAAAAAAAAAAAACTTTCCCGTTGAGGCATTCTTGTACAGGATAATTCAAAATGATTCATCCGAGTTAATTAGATCATAGTTCCGTAAAAATAAAGCAAGTAATATTAATAATATATAATATTATTAATATTACTTGCTTTATTTTTACGCATCTTTACACCATAAATCGTACGAGTGACAATGAGCGAGGGTTCCCGGCAAACCAACCGAGAAAACAATACTTTCATGGGTCTGTACCGCGATTACAAAAACTACTAAAAAAAGAAAAAGAAAAAAAAAACTTTCGCGTTGAGGCATTCTTTCTTGTACAGGATAATTCAAAATGATTCATCCGAGTTAATTACATCACAGCTCCGTAAAAATAAAGCAAGTAATATTAATAATAGCGTACCACACATTAAAATGAAAAGAAATGCAACGAGTTTACGAATGCAACCGCTAGATGGCGCAATGTAACCCGTGTATCTGCACCTGGCCGAAAGACTGTCAATGTGTCTGGTCCTAACCGCTGGATTGATCGCTGTGAACACGACGACGAGGCGCTCTACAGGTCTCTAGACCTGACCCCTTGAGACTTTTTCTTATGGGGGTATGTTAAGGATGATGTGCATGTGCCACCATTGCCCTCAACGGTAGACGAACTCAAAGTTCGCATTCATAGTTCGGCAGTCGTTGACAATAGACATGCTTGATCACGTATGGCAGGAATTTGATTACAGCCTCGACGTGGTTCGCGTAACCAACGGAAGCCACATAGAACATTTATAAGGTATGAAAACAAAATTTGAAGAGTTTTTTCTTTATCATATGTACATTTACGCGTTGTATATTTAGAAACACATAAAGTACAGTCATTCGGAATCGGATGAATCATTTTGAATTACCCTATATTTCTGGAAATACATTCACCCTGCGAGTTAATCTGAAAACAAAAGCTAACGCGCATAATAATACTAAAATTATACATCATCTTCTTTTTTTTACTTTAACGAGATTTTTCAGTAGCACACATACACCGAAGAGACCAAAATATTATGACCATTGCACCTTTATGCAAACTGCAGCAACTGCAAGTAAACGACGACGTGTGTGAAGGCCATGAAACGGTGCAAATAACACCTGGTACTGAGATCCGTTAATCAGTGTTGTTTTTGTTCTTCATAGAGCCCTGCACGAGCCGGGCAGGGCCTGCTCAGCAGTTTAAACCTTACGGGCCGGGCGTACAATTTCGTAAGCAGGCTTGGACGGGCCGGGCGTACAATTTCGTTAGCAGGCTTGGACGGGCCTGCACTTGCATGTGTACCGTGTAGTCAGATTGTATATATATTTAGGTCATTCTGTTTTTGAAGTCTCTGTCTTTCCCTTCCCGTGATCATATTTCTTGTTTCTCGCAATCATTCTTCTCTCCCGCTTTGTGCTAGTTTTGATTTATTTATTTTGCGCGCGTCTTTTCGTTTTTTGATCTTTGGCAATCTCTCTCCCCTTTGAATCCATATTCCACTTATTTGGGAAGTTTACACCAGAAAAACACTTGCTCCGTACGATGATTTGCATTTATAAGAATTTCAATTAAAGCTTTAATATGCGCTAATAAACTATTCTTAGGCTCTGTCTTTATAATTTTGATTTGCTACTTGCTTTGTTTTAAATATGGATGAATATTGGGCTGGATAAATTATTGGTTTACGGAACAAAACAGTCGGAAAATTGTGTTACATTTGGATTTTGGGAGTTATATCCTGAACCTGAAGAATTAAATCAAAGACGTGGGGCCAACATAACGAAATCATAATTTGCGTACGAGAGTTTCTTTTGTTAACTATTAACCATTAAGCAAGTTAGTGTGTGTGTGTGTGTGTAACCGAGCATCAGTTTATATTATGTTATGGGCAAAAGTGTCAAAGAGGACAGTACTTGGACTTGTATAAATTGGAATCTGACCCTACAAAGCGTTCGTTTCTGAAATGACGATAATTTACTTAAGTTAACTGAATACTATTGCCATATTTCTGGTTACTGGTGGGTTAGTTAACTTGCTTATTCTCTCTTTTTCCACGAGTTCCGAGTTATTCCAAAAAGTTACAGTATAAATACCATGTTAAAGCAAGTGACAGTTACGCAAATGAAACATATGCTAGGTCTGAATGGCCGGGCCCTGAAAAAAAAAAAAAAAAAACACTGGGTCGGGCCTGACATTAACTGGATGGGAACAGGTCGAGCCTGACATTAACTGGATGGGAACAGGTCGGGCCTGACATTAACTGGATGGGAACAGGTCGGGCCGGGTTGGGAGTAGCATTAACTAGGTGGGCTCGGGCCTAAAAATATTGCCTCTACAGGGCTCTAGTTCTTCACATGGGAAAGGAAGCGGATTTAAATGAGTTCGACAAAGGCCAAATTGTAATGGCCAAACAACTGGGTCAGCCCATTTCCGAGAGGGCAAGAAGGCTTGTGGAGTGCTCACGGTCAATCAATGTTAGTACCTTCAAAAAGTGGTTCGAGGAGAGTAAACCATGTGGCAGTCGGCAAAGTGTGGGCAAACCATGGTTCAACGATGATAGAGATGAGCGGAGGCTATCCTGTATGGTACGAGCCAACAGAAGGGATACGGTGGCGCAGCTAGTCGGTACTCTGGATTCTGGTGACTGTAGTAATGTGTCACAACACAGAGTATATCGAACCATAATTAAAATGGGGCAGCGTAGCCGCAGGCCGCTTCGAATGCCCATGCTAACAACTCGGTTCACCGTCACTGCCTACAATGGACACGCGAACATCAACGTCGTCTGGTCAGATGAATCTCGTTCCCTGCTAAATCATGTGGACGGCCAGGTACGTGTGCGTCGTTCACCTGGGGAAGTGTTGGCACCAGAATGCACCGTGGGACGAAAACAAGCCGATGTAAGAAGTATAATGCTATGGGACACCCTGGGTCCAGTCATTCGTGCGAAGGAAACTATGACGTCAACTACCTATTTAAAAAACATCACTGTAGACCAAGTACATCCTTACATGGCAACTGTATTTCCCTCTAGTAATACTTTCGTTCAACAACATAATGCGCCATGTCACACTGCCCGGATTATTCCAGAATGGTTCGCCGAACCATTCTCGGTTTTCTTCATCTGCACACAGAAACACCATCAACCAAAGCGTTTATTCTATCACTAAGGTATTTCAGAGCATACTGTTTGTAGAAGACTTCGTGAGCAATGCCTGTATGAAAGAAAACCAGTTACAGAGGTGAGTCTAAAATTTTTGCAATATTTGCATAAACGTATGTGCTGCGGCGGTGTATCTCACGTGTTTAAACTAATTCAAGTCGCACACTGCAGTCATTCGAAAGGAATATAAAGTGGTAGTCGTTGCTGTGAACAGCATTGCATGTTCACAGCAGACATGTCGTCGTTCTGTCTGTGGTTAGGACACCTAAAAAGATGAACAGCCACAACAGGCTAATTAGAGAACTTTTGCTTTACGAGTTTCAACTCGGCCATAACGCTGCTCAAGCAACACAAAACATTTGTCATGAGGAAGGGGAAGGTTCCGTGGACTACAGCACCGCAACCAGATGGTTCAAGTAATTTCGCTCACGTGACAGAAACCTCGACGATCAGCCAAGCTTAGGTAGGTAGCGAAACGTGGATTCGGAGGCCATGCACCAGGCCGTAGAGGAAAATCCGACAACCAGCACTATCAGGCGAGCTGGGCTATTACAGACCACCGTGGTTCGTCACCTTCAGGACTTCGGCAAGGTCTACAGAGCTGCCGCATTGTCCCTCGTGAACTGACGCCAGCTAAAGCAAACCGCTGAGTGAAAGTGGGCACGAAACTCCTAGAAAACCCGCGCGATGTACGTTTCATCAAGAGAATTGTTACGTGCGATGAAAAGTGTGTATATTTCCGTAATCCTAAAACACAACGGCAGTGGTTGAGCCGGGGCCAACTTTCAGAACCTGTTGCCAAACGTGAGCGCTTAGAGCACAAGGTGATCCTCTGCGTCTGGAAGAATTTCAAGGGGATAATCCATTACGAAATTGTTCCACAAGGTCGGATCATCAACGCTAACCTCTACTCTGAACAGCTGGAGCGGATATATGCCGATTTGGAGAAGGTTTCCGGCACTGGTGAACAGAAAGCGCGCTTTCTTACAGCAGGACAACGCTCGGCCTCACACCGCGCGGACGACCTGGGCAAAACTCCAGGAACTTGAGGGTATCAAACTCATGCCACACCCAGCATATAGTCCGGACTTCGCCCCGTCGGATTATCACTTGTACTGGCCCATGGCCCACTTCCTTCACGGGCGGCATTTCAACAACCAGGAGGAGGTGACAGTTGGGATGAAGGAGTTCTTCGCCTCGAAGGACAAGAACTGGTACCACCGCGTAATCGAGGAACTGGCAAACAGAAGGCTAAAGACGGTGCAACACGATGGCCTTTACTTTGAATGCTAGTCAGCTTTCGTCGTAAAGGTAAGTATGAAGACATAAAGTGATCCAAATATTGCAAAACTTTCGACTCCCCTCTGTATTTGTATCCCTAACTTCCGCAGCCCAACGAGCTGGTTTAACGTGGAGTCACCATCACACTTGGAGTCCAGACCAGGAGGCGAATATTCTTTTCACAGGTGAATCGCGATTCAGCTTAAGTACGGATCTGCGACGTTTTCTCACCTGGAGAGGACCAGGAACCCGCAACAGACCCTCTAACATAGGACAAAAGAACTACTCTTAGGCGGTGGCTTGACGGTCTGTGTGGCAATCATGACGAACGGGCTCACAGGCCTGCACATCTTCTAGAGTCGCTGTTACCGCATCGAGGTACATAGATGAGATCATGAACACATATGTCAGGCCATTTAGGGAAGCCGCCGGTCTACATCTTATTGTTATGGACGATAATGCTTAACGTCACCGAGCTCATTTGGTCAACGATTTTCTCGATAAGGATGATATACGCCGAATGGAGTGCACAGATGGAAACAGGACACGGATCAGCGGGTCGACAATTTCTATTGGGTAAAACGGGATCAGGGTGTTCCTCACCCAATTTCGATCCCGTTTTATTTTTCAAAAGCAAATTAAAAAAAAATTCAAATTTTTCAAATAAAATAAAAAATGCGCATTGTGGAATTTTGTGCTTGATACTGGTGCCCGAGGACTGAAAAACAATTTGTCATGCAATATGAAGAGTGTCCTCAGAAGGTAAAGTGTCCTCAGAAGGAAAAGTGTCCCTTCCTTCTGAGGGGCAATGATGAAAACAACATCCATATTTTGGCAACTTTCAACTCAGTATAAACTTGTGAAAATTGGTGTTGCTGTGAAACATATTCTGAAGCTTTTATGTTATCAAGAAAAGAGAAACAACTGAAATTAATCATACAAGTTGCTTAATTCAAAAAATTTGACTGTAGCGCCATCAAAATGAAGTGAAACAGCCTTAACATTATTGCGGGCAGACTTTTGGACTCTAGTAGATGTGTTTGAAAACATGCGTAAAACAGTTGGTTTATGCCTTGTAAATGAATGAAGGACGACAGTTTTCAACACTTCCTGTAAGTAAGTAAATTATATGTTCTGCATACTCTTTGACCAAAAAAAAAAGAAACGACGCACTCCGAAAAAATACTCCGATAGGAATGAAACTTCAAGTGCAAAAACAAAGTCTGTCGACCGAATATGCAAACGATCAAAAATCCGCACCCAATGAATGAATGCAGGTGTCTGGGGACAGAAAGATGTCTAATGCTTTGGGACTTTGAAAAAATTGAAGCATGCAAAACTTGAAGTGGCGTAACTAGTCGATTGGCATGTCAGCGGTCCGCTCTCCCTCTAGCGGCCAAAATTAGTGCGATCGTTGCTTAGGTTGGCTTGTTTTGGGTTTTTTAGCACGTCTTTTGTAAAAAAAGATCGTGCTTATGTTACCGGTTTGTCCGTCCGTCTGTACCCACGATATCTCTGCAACTATTAGTCCGATTTGAAAAATTCTTTTTGCATTGGGACGCTTGAAATATGCGAACGATGAACATTTATTTCGTTTTGTTTTTTTCTTGCGATGTACAATTTCGCCGCTAGATGGCGTAAATGCAGATGATGTCGAATTAAAATATATGTTTTATTCCACATATTTGCTTCTAAACATACGATTGAAAAAATTATTTTGTTTTTCGATTCCGTTTATGCCGAAGAGTATTTTAGACAGTTACTTTTTCGAATTAAGCACAGATTTTCCGCTAGGGGGCGTAAAACTAAATTACATTTCCCCCGATAACTCTTCTTATAAAACTTCGATTTGAAAAAAGTTTCCTTCAGTGGATACACCTTCTGACGCAAAATCTTTTGCATATAATTTCAAATTTTTGGTAAAGAATACTTTGGCCACCAGGGGCGTAAGCATTATTTTTTGCTTTGATGTATTTGCCATAAAATCTGAGCTTCTAAAATATCGATTGAAAAATTATTTCGTGGACTGATGCCACTCACATCGATTAACCTTTTTGAAATATTTTCTTCTTAAAATAGTCCACAGTTTCTCCGCCAGGGGCCGTAGATGTATATCCTATTTTTGTCAATATCTCTACTTCTAGGAGTCCGATTTGAAAAATTCCTTCTTTGTTGGATAGTGTTTTCACTGCGACACGTTTTTCATACAATTTCAAAATCTTCAAGTAATTCATAGACTTTCCGCTAAGGGCGTAGAGGTAAATTGCGTTTCGCCCTATATCTCTGCTTCTAAACTTCCGATTTGAAAAATTCTTTTTGCACCGGATACAGCTCCTGGTGGGAAATCCTGTGCACGTAATTTCTAATTTTTGTAAAAAAAAAAAAAAAAAAATGGTTTGGTCACCAGGTGGCGTAAGTCTTAATTTCCGCTTCTGATGCATTTGCAGCAAAATATGAGCTTCTAAATATGGGATGTAAGGTCAGGTGATGCGTAACATCACAGCCTCTCCTTGACAAATGTCAACCCCGCCTTCTCGTGGTGCATCCTGTTCCTCTGACGACCGCCCATACCGGTATAACTATACCATCGGGATTAGAGGAAATTCTATCCCACACTCACCAACCCGCTTGGCCAGCGTGGTGAGTTATGGCCAAACCCCTCCAAAATGATTCCACAACTTAAATCTTGGCCCTCAGTCTCCGGCAGCTGGAATGTACCTGGCCAAGGCAGCGGCCAGTGCGACATAAAGGCAGAGGGTGCTAAGAATCCCCGGAGGACCGGACTAGGCTGCCATCTGATGCTGACCTTGGCTACTTACAATGGACGCTCCCTATCTTCTGATTCAAGGCTTCTTGAATTGGAAGAGGAACTACAAAGGATCAAGTGGGACATCGTGGGGCTAAGTGAGGTAAGGAGAAAAGGAGAAGATCTCATCGAACTGAAAAGTGGACATCTCTTCTACTATCGTGGGACAGATACTGGCAGAACTAGTGGTGTTGGATTTATAATAAACAAGAAACTGAAGGATAAAGTTGTAGAAGTTGAAAGTTCCTCTGACAGAGCTGCACGACTTGTTATCCAACTCTCGAAAAGATACCAGGCTCAGATTATTCAAACTTATGCACCCACCACAAGTCATCCTGAAGAAGAAATTGAAGAATTTTATGAGGAAATTTGTCATCTAAATAATAAAGGTAAGCAGCACTTGAAAATAATTATGGGGGATTTCAATGCAAAAATAGGGCAACGGCAACAGAATGAAACTTCAGTAGGTAAATTCGGTCATGGCAACAGAAACCAGCGTGGAAATACTCTCGTTGAGTTTGCAGAGGCAGAAGGGTTTTTCATCTTGAACTCCTTCTTCAAGAAAAAGCCACACAGGAAATGGACATGGAGACATCCAAATGGGACGACAAGTGAAATTGATTTTATTATGTGTAACAAAAAATTCGTCATAGAAGACTGCAGTGTGCTAAACAAGTTCAACACAGGTAGTGACCATAGATTGGTGAGATGTAAGATGCACCTCAACACTAAACTTGAACATGGCAAGCTCATAAGACAAACAAAATCTATTGACATAACCAACCTTAAAAAACACCATAATACCTTCAAGTTAGAACTGAAGAACAGGTTCTCTGCTTTAGAAGGCCTAACATCGGAAGAAGTGGACATCTCTGAAGTTAACAGAAAAGTAACCAAAGCTCTTATGGAAACAGCAACAAAATTAGCTGGGTCTAAGAACAAGTTGCATGTGAACAAATTATCAGGAAAAACCAAAATGTTGATGCAAAAAAGAAGAGTGATGAGGACAACTAAAGAAGATGTGACTTCCAAAGTGGAATATATAGAGCTATGCAAGACAGTAAGAAAAAGTATCACTGAAGACGTAAGGAAATTCAACTGTGAACTAGTGAGGAAAACAATTGAAAACAACCAAAGCCTAAAGATAGCAAAGGGACATCTCAGTAAGGGAAGAAAACAGATTATGGCACTGAGAAAAGAAGATGGTTCTGTAACAAGAAATAGAGGCGAAATTTTGACAAGAGTGAAAGATTTCTACTCCAAATTATATGAAAGGGATGATATATGCACTCCAGACATCATGAAAGATACCAGTACCGGAGTTCCTCCAGTCCTTCCAGCAGAAGTTGCACATGCAATCAAGAACATGAAGCGAGGAAAAGCTCCAGGAGAAGATGGAATTACTGTAGACATCATACAAGAAGCAAGTGGAGAAATCGAAACAGTACTCGCCCAAATTTTCACTCGATGCCTTAATGAAGGAAAGATTCCTGAGGATTGGAACACCGCTACAATGATCTTGCTACATAAAAAAGGTGACATTGAGGATTTCAGGAACTACAGACCTATCAGCCTCCTATCAGTGGTTTATAAAATCTTCATTAAAGTTCTTTCACACCGCTTGAAGGTAACACTGGACATGGCTCAACCGAGAGAACAAGCTGGATTCAGGAGTGGCTACAGCACAATAGATCATATCCACGTACTGAGAGAACTAATTGAAAGAGCGAGGGAATATGAACTTCCATTGTGCATGGCTTTTATCGATTATGAAAAAGCCTTTGATTCGGTGAAACCATCAGCAGTTACCAATGGCTCTGAAAACCTGCGGTATTGAAGATGCATACATTAATATTATTAATAACATCTATGAAAATGCAAGTGCAAAGATTAGGCTGTTTGAAAATACAACACACGTAAAAATTGGAAAGGGAGTGAGACAAGGTGACACCATATCTCCGAAGCTCTTTAATGCCACAATGGAGGGTGTTTTTCAGTCGCTGAGCTGGGAAAACAAAGGGATAAAGATTAATGGAGATTATCTAACCCACCTTCGTTTTGCTGATGACGTAGTCATTTTTGCAACTACCCCATCAGAGCTACAGAGTATGATCCAGGAACTTGCTGACAAGAGTAAAGAAGTGGGATTAAAAATGAACTTTCAGAAGACAAAAGTGATGTTCAATGCTTTTACAAGAAATGAAGATTTATCGATTGATGGAGAAAAGCTGGAGATAACAGACACGTACGTTTATCTTGGACAGCAGATATCAAGTGAGGGTCACATTGATGAAGAAATTAATCGGCGTACAAAACTTGCCTGGAGAGCTTTTGGAAGAAACAGCATAATTTTCAAGAGCAATATGCCATTAAGTCTTAAAAGAAAAGTGTTTGATCAATGCATCCTTCCAGTGCTTACGTATGGTGCAGAGACGTGGACCTTAACTAAAAGAGACATACAAAGGCTGCAGACAACTCAAAGTAGCATGGAGAGGTGCATGCTTGGTATAACCAGGAGAGATAAGAAGAGGAACTCGTGGATCCGAAAAATGACAAGAGTGGAAGACATCATGATCAGAGTTAAATCCCTGAAATGGCAATGGGCTGGACATACTGCCAGAAGGACAGATCATCGATGGACAGCCGAAATTTTAGATTGGATTCCAAGGGACAGGAAAAGACCCAGAAGAAGACCACATGGGAGATGGGTGGATGAAATTCGAAAGTATGCATAGGTGACATGGAGGGGACTGGCACAAGACAGACCGTTGTGGAGGAAACTTGGGGAGACCTTCGTCCAGCAGTGGATTGATAATGGTTGACAATGATGATGATGATGATGAGCTTCTAAAATCTCGATTGCAAAAAAAGTCGTTTGTTGACCGATACCACTCATGTTGACAAACCTTTTAGGAACATTTTATTCTTGAAATAATGCATGGTTTCTACGCCAGGTGGCGTAGATGTATATCTTATTTTTGTCAATATCTCTACTTCTAAAAGTCCGATTTGAAAAATTCCTTTGTTGGATAGTGTTTCCGATGCGAAATGTTTTCCTATAAATTAAAAAATTTCAAGTAAGTCATAGACTTTTCGCTAGGGCGCACAATGGAAAATTGCGTTTTCTGCTCCTAAAACTCCGATTTGAAAAATTCTTCCTGTATCGCATACAAGACCTGGCGGAAAATATTTTTCACGTAATTTCTAATGTTTGGTAAAGAATGGTTTGGCCACCTGGTGGCATTAGTGTTAATTTCTGCTTCTGATGTATTTGCAGCAAAACCTGGGCTCCTGAAAACTCGACTAAATTTTTTTTTCTTGGACCGATACCGCTCATATGGAAAACAGTTTTGAGAATACTTTCTTCTTAAAATAATGCATGATTTTCCCACTAGGGGACGTTAAGTCACATCTCATTTTTTTGTCGATATCTCTGTTTCTAAGAGTCTGATTTGAAAAATTCTTTCGGTGTTGGAGAGCATTTCCGGTGCGAAATGTTTCTCATATAAATTCATGTTTTTCTTAACGCACAAGTCTGCAACCAGAGGGCGTAAGCTCACGATTCCGTTTCCAGCAATATCTGAGGGATTAAATACCCGATTGAAAAACTTCTTTCTTCCGTCAGATACTATTGTTTTCCATACCGGTTCCATTGACTTTGAATAGCTTTGATAAATTTAATTTGCGTCAGAACGGATTCAAAAAAAGCGCTTATTACACCCGAAAATTCGGTGTCATCTTTCTTGTTTGTTTTGTTTTTGTAACGCTTATTCTGCAATTAAAGGGTAGTATACTAGAGAATCCCCTGAAGAACAGTAATTCGTATTGTTGCGTCCAGCAGTGTCGTTCCCAAGGTTGCAGAGCTGTGGTTTTCACGAGTATACATTTTTGTGCTTTAAAATTTCGTATTTCAACATGCTGTGGGAAACGAGTAATGGGCCTTATGCACATAAATTTAAACTCGATGAAGGAGCTAGATTTTCAATGCTCTGTCAACAGTCGCCAATTCAACAGAATGTACAAATTTGAATTTGTTATTGTTAACAGAGTATTGAAAATGGTTCCTGGGAAACATTAAGTGAACCGAAATGTCAATCTTCATAAAGAACATTTAAAAGGCATCACAAATGAAGCACTTATTTCCATATTCTTAAGTCCCCGAAGTACAAACACAGCACAAACTACTAAATGTTCATTCACAACCACAACACGGACATAGCGTGGGGTAAACAAATATTATCGAGTACTTACGCCAACTAAACTTGAGCATGTGCACGATGGTCAAAGGGAGCACCAAATTTTTTCAAAGTCCAAAGATATTAAAAGCATTCTTCTGTCCCTAGACGCTTGCTGAATGCAAAGCCGGAGCTCCAGCGTATCGGAACTGCGCATCGTGATGGTGTATACGTATAAAGGAGAGAATCTCGCTTGCAGGAACAAATCATCCAGTGGATTCGGATTGCGTGTTTCTAGCTTGACTGTAACTATGCCTCGTCGGCGAATTCGCGGCCACTACGACCATATGACGGAGTTTGAAAGAGGGCGTGCCATCAGATTACATGAGGTCGAATGGAGTATCCGACGAATCGCTGGAACGGCAGATTTCAGCGCTGAGAGGAAGCGGACGGCCAAGGAAGACGACAGCACGGGAAGATAAAGCGCTTGCTAGAGCAGCTGTTACAGCACTGGAATCATCGCTATCAACCATTCAACGTGTGACCAATACTGCAGTGGCCACCAGGACCATTAGCAGAAGACTACAGGAGCGGAATCTACGCTCACGGCGCCCATTACGCTGCCTACCACTAACCAGTAGGCACGGTCGAGAGCGACTGAAATGATGCCGGGCCAAATTAACGTGGAATTGCTCCGATCGGGAACGAATTGTCTTCAGTGATGAGTCCCATTTCGACCTGAGCCCCGACGACCAGCGCATACGTGTCTGGAAACGGGGGCAGCGTCAGCTAGACGGGCTGGGAGTGAGTCAATAAGGTGCTGGAAGGTGTTCACAGGTATGTAAAGCCATACTGACTGCAGTGCATCTGACAGCTGCTGGAGGGTGCGTAGTGGAGGATCCATACAGCGAACAACACGATCGAGGTGGTCCCACAGATGCTCAATTGGGTTTCAGTCTGGGGAATTAGGGGGCCAGGGAAGTAATTTGAAGTCTTCATCGTGCTCTTCCAACCACTCTCGAACATTTCTAGCTGTGTGACGCGTCGCATTGTCGTTCTGTAAGATCCCATCCGCCCCAGGGAAGGCAATCAGCATGTATGGGTGTACCTGGTCTGCAAGGAATTCGTAAAGAATTCGGTGCATTCTACAAGTATGAGTGGACCCAGAGAATGCCACGAAAACATTCCCCGGACCATAACACTGCCCCCACCAGCTTGTATTCTTCCAGCAATGGTTGAAGAGTGTTTGTTCTTCGATGTTTCTCGCCTTATACGCCAACGTCCATCCGTTCGATGAAGCAGAAAACGTAACTCATCGGAGAAGCAATCCTTTGCCAATCAGCGGAGGTCCAATTCCGATACTGCCGTGCAAATGTAAGCCTTTTCTGCCGAAGCACCTTCGTTTTTTTTTTTTTTTTTTTTTTTTTTGATTGGAGGTTTAACGACCACCGTGAGCAACTCAATGGGCTATAAGCAGACACCAGTCCCTAATTTAGGGTCACTGGTTCCAGGGAAGGGAGAGAGCCAGTGCCGTAAGACAAACACAACATCCATGCCTGACCGGGATTCGAACCCGGACCCCTTACGGACGAATGAGCACCTTTGTTAGCATAGGTGCAGTGACCATCCGTTTGCATCGGAGCCCCATACGCAGCAAAGTTCGCTGAACTGTCGTTTTAGACACACTTACGGTAGCTCCCTGGTTCATTCGGCCAGTGAGTTGCTCCACTGTAGCGTGTCGATGGGCCCACGCGCACCTTCGAAGCCGACATTCATCTCTCACGTCAATGGCACGTGGTGCTCCGCAGTTTCTACCTCGTTTATTCGCAATGGTGTCATACACTTAACCAGAGCAGCACGCCAACAGTTCACAAACTGCGCTGTTTCAGAAATACTGCCACCCTTGGTCCGAAGCTAGCTCATGACACATGCCTTCTTTCATTGGCTATGCGCTGTTGACGTCAAAAGTAGAAGGTGGTCACAATGATGTGACTCGACTGTGTATATTATAGTTCAAAGCAGATTTGTTGGGTCCGGGTCGGGTACAATTATGTGACATCAGGGTTGGGTCCGGGTTGGGTACAATTATGTTACGTCCAGGTTGGGTCCGGGTCCAAAAATTTTTACTTGTTTCCAACTCTGATGGTGTGGCCACTTAGATCACCTGACCTCAATCCCATGTTAAGCATGTATGAGATGTTCTAGGGAGATGCGCTGGGGCTCGCCATTCCCCCTGCCAGAGCACATCAAGAACTCAGAACAGCTCATGTTCAGGAGTGGTCATTAATCCCTTAAGACCCCATCAATACTCTCAAGCAGTATGAGGAGTTTTTTTTTTTTCTTTTTTTTTTGATTGGAGGTTTAACGACCACCGTGAGCAACTCAATGGGCTATAAGCAGTCGCCCGTCCCTAATTTAGGGTCACTGGTTCCAGGGAAGGGAGAGAGCCAGTGCCGTAAGACAAACACAACATCCATGCCTGACCGGGATTCGAACCCGGACCCCTTACGGACCAGTATGAGGAGTAGTTGTTTGAGCTGCATGGCCGTCAGTGGTGGTCATACCCCATACTGAAATACTACATGTCTTAAGCAAAGACTTTAAGCCCGGTGGCGCAGTGGTCTAAGGCACTGGCCTCTGACCATTCGCCCGTAAGGGGTCCGGGTTCGAATACCGGTGAGGCATGGATGTTGTGTTTGTCTTACGGCACTGGCTCTCTCCCTTCCCTGGAACCAGTGACCCTAAATTAGGGACGGGCGACTGCTTATAGCCCATTGAGTTGCTCACGGTGGTCGTTAAATATCCAAAAAAAAAAAAAAAAAAAAGACTTTAAATATTGTTCTATGGTCTGCTCTTTTTTTATGATATTAACATACGCAAGTTATGAGATTATAATTTTCTTCTGCTTGAGTCGCATAAGTAATGTAATAATAAAACAACGAAATTTCATTGAATTTCCTCTCACAAATACATCGAGTTCATAAATTATCCTTTAATTTTGAACACCAGTGCAAGTTTTACCTTTCATCATCGAATCTTTGAAGGGGGGGGGGTATGATGGAAGAAATATTATCTCTTCAATAATTTTTGTCACTCGATGTTTCTTCACCATGAACACGGAATTAAGGTAGCATGGCAACAAACTTGTCCTAACAAATTGCCTGTAGCAACAAACCTTTCTTCACCTGTTACAGTTTTTTTCATTAAATGACACTAATGAATCGTTTATTGGTAATATTTTGCAACCGGATCGTAGCTCTAATTGGCTGTTTGGAGACGGATATGATTTCAAATAAATATATGCAAGAAGTGGAAAGGATATATTTCTAAATCAAACGGAAACAGAACTTACAGTAATTGAATGGGCGCAGATCTCTGTGCATTCTACCATCAAAGAACAAGAGATTTTACGACACTGATTGCACAGAATCAATGACCTAAAAAAATGCTCGCTATATGAAGACAAATTGCCAAAACATCTTGATGCTGACTTAATGTGGAAAGATACAAATCTTTCTACCAAGACAAAACTTGAACCAATTATTCTCCTATTGTATATTTATCGGTGTTACGGATAGCCAGATGTAACTGACAATGAAGGAATAAATTCTTCTGAATTGAAGAATATCGCCGCTGATAGGAATCAATCCAGAACGCCAGCCATGCGAAAGAGTAGAATCTTTGACCTTTTAAGGTGGACGTCAAGTAATTTTGCTTCCTATACTTCCAACGGAAAAACTTTTGTACACATTTCCTTCACAATTAGTGTGTTCCCAAGGATGAAAATTTGAACATCGATTAAAATAACTTCATATTATAACTTAGAATACTTAATATTTGCTAAAACATAACCATAATTATATTAAATATCAATAACTTTTCCTTTGGTGGTGTTGAAACCAGAAAAAAAGATGGCGCGACATGTGTTTTGATGACGTCAGTAGACAAACAAATGTTGGATTGCATAATTATGGTTATGTTTTCGAAAATATTAAGTATTCTTAGTTATAAAATGAAACTATTTTAATCGATGTTCAAATTTTCATCCTTGGGAACGCATTAATTGTGAAGAAAATGTTGTATACATGAGTTTTTCCATTGGAAGTATTGGAAGCAAAATTACTTGACGTCCACCTTAAAGAACAGAATTTCTAAGACCATGAGTGACGCTGAAGATCGAGGCAATTTGACATTGCCCTCAACAGTTTCGTGCATGTGGCAAAAGAAACGTGTTTTTTCAGTTTTTATTCAGATCTGAGGTGTCTTCTTAGGGCAGTAACAGTAGTGCCGTAAGAAGTAAGTGTTACGAATTTACGACTTTTTAATATCCGTTTTGAAATGTTTCCGTTTCTAATAACGGAAACATTCAGTATTATTGATAGACAGTATTTTATAATCAGCGTATGCTTTATTACTCCGACAAAAGTACGAGCACGAGAGACGACGCGACCGCTGCACTGTTGTAAGGAAAATGGGAGGGAAAAAAAGAACGCTGACATCACTTAAAACTCAAATGAACGCGGAAGGGCAAAACACTCAACGAACTGAAAACAAACAAGCCAAAAAAAAAAAAAAAAAACCTGAAAGAACCAGTCTGAGGCACAACCAAAGAAAATGACATTGTTATACTTAAATGAGAGGCCTCTCCCATTAATGGGCGTATGCTTTATCATCATCGGCAAATTGTACTATTGCAGTACTACAGACCACATCCCCGGACAAAGGGCTATAATGACATTTTACAATAACATTGCCGTGTATCAAAGCCAAAATAAACTTTTCCTCCATTGGAACTTAATTACCTCAAGTCTGCCAAGAGTTTTGTCGTCTATGTCAAGGTTTCTAGCTTGTCCACCTACAAAACAGATGAGGCTTCTAAGCTCTAAACATTACGGCGCACTCTCACAATATCAACAGTAAAACACAAGGAATTAAGATCATTATAAAACAGAACACAAAAAAACGGTTCAATTTGTATAGTAGGTATATATTCTTGAATTTTTATTACTATTCAATTTTATCGTTTTTTTTTTTTTTTTTTTTTTTTAATTATTGGAGGTTTAACGACCACCGTGAGCAACTCAATGGGATATAAGCAGTCACCCGTCCCTAATTTGGTGTCACTTGTTTCAGGGAAAGGAGAGAGCCAGTGCCGTAAGACAAACAAAATATCCATGCCTTACTGGGATTCGAACCCGAACCCCTTTCGGACGAATAATCAGAGGCCATCGCTTAGACCACTGCGCCACCGGGGCGGCCTTTATCGTTTGGGGGCGGGTTTGGTTAAAGATAGTGGTGAGTATTAAGAAAATTAATTCATCCTGATTTAGAGTTACAGGCTGTACTACTGTACCCTCTCACTTCGCGTACACAGAGCCGCCCTTAGGAGAGGCCCCCGCGCTCACACCCTGAGTCAAAAGAGGAAAAGAAAAAAAAATGAGTGGGAGAGAGAGGGATAGAATTTCTTAATTTCAATTATTCTGATTTTATTTTTTAAACTCCGTCTCATTTAATTACTTTTTTATATCGATTGCTGACTTCATATTTACCCAAATAACGTAACAAACTACATACAATATTGTCTAGCGAAACATTAGGATTGAAGCCATGTCTTTCAACGTGCACTGATAGTTATTGAAAAAGTTGTGCCGCGTAGGAATATTTTTTGCTCGGAAGCGTCTTTACAGCAACGATAAGGGTCAAGGTCACAAACAACTGGCGATTTTCACCGCAATCCGCCAGAAGTAGTCTTGTCGCTGTATATTCCTATTGTGCCCTTGTGTCTGTGTTAATAAGTTCGGCGTTTGTAAATTGTGGGTATAAACAGTTTGTGTAGTTGTAGAAGTGTGTGCGTATATTAGCAATGCCTAGAGATAAAGACAAGTTTTGTAAATACGAGTCCGAATTTCAAAGAAAGAAAAAGAAAAGCAGGAAGAGTTGTTAAACAGTCAGCGTTTTAAAAGTTTCTGCAGCGACCTATTTCCGGAAGCACGGGCATTTCTAAATCACCGGAAGTAAGCCTAACATGGCTGAACCATCCATTTCTGGTCTCACAAAAGCCAGTGAACTATTAAACTTAAGCAATATTGATCGACCTGGTGACTATGAGATTACATACGCTTCTGAAAATGTGAGTAATTCAGTAGATGTTTATGTTAATAAGGAATCAAATAGCGATTCACTAGAAATCTACTTGTGAACAATCTGAAAATATATTTTTAGTAAAAAATAATGATCGGACATATGCTGGTGTGTTTGTTTTATCTACATCATTTAAAAGACATTTGCAAAATATCAGTAATGTTAAAAAATTTTAAATGCTGTCTTCAGTTATTGGTTTATTTTCAGACATCCTGACGTTTCATTAAACTGTACAGATAACTGTAATAAACTATGTTTTAAGTCTAGTGTATGTTTTAAGTCTAGTGTAGGGAGGAGGTGTTAAAGCAACGGGCTCTGCAGGTGCTACGGAAGGTTCTGCGCATACGTTAAACCCCTATAACCCGTTTTGTACGGCGAATTTGGATTTCCGTGCAACAGACGTCGAACAAACATACCGAACGATCGCATGAGAGAAAATATGAAAACGTGCAATAGAAATCTTTGAAGGACAACAAGTACAATGAGAAATTTCACCTATCATGAGCTATATGATCATATGTAGAGGATTTTAGGAAGGGAGTGTCTGACCCCAGGTCTTAAACAACCCTTAGAAATAGGAAGCTAGGAGATTTGGGCTAGAGTGCCCGATAGGAAAGTGACACGGAAGCGAAGTAGAAAGGGGAAGGAAGACGCCCTTATTTATTACCGGGGGGCCAGTGCCCGGGGTCCGACGGCTTAACGTGCCCATACGACGCACGGCGGATATTTAGTGGATCGAGCGTTCGTACCTGCCTGGGATCGAACCTGAGGTCCTTTCCGTGGCAGTCACGAACGTTGCCCACACGGCCACAAGCGGCCATCATGTGAGCTATAGTAGCCTTGTAGGTGTTCCTCAAGGTTAGTTAAATCCCCAGACGATATTTATGTATATAACCACAGAGGAAAGAGTTCGGTCTATCAGTAAACTGGACTTCGGGGGGAGCATTACAGATACAGATGTATTAATTGCATCTCATTTATTGACATTTTCAATGAAGATCTATTTCACACACAAGAGGAAAATAAGTACGGTTGGCATCCGTCCGGATTCGGCGGGATTGCCCCAGAAAAGCTCATGTCCCGCGTATCGTGCTAAGAGTCCCAGCACGCTATTTTTAGCACGTCTTTTGTAAAAAAAGATCGTGCTTATGTTATCGGTTTGTCCGTCCGTCACGTCTGTGGACACGATATCTCTGCAACTATTAGTCCGATAATCTCTGCAAATATTTGTCCGATTTGAAAAATTCTTTTTGCATTGGGAAGCTTGAAATATGCGTATGATGATCCTTTATTTGTTTTTTTTTTTTTTTTTTTTTTACGATGTACAATTTCGCGCTAGAGTGCGTAAATGCAGATGATGTCGAATTTAAAAATACGTTTTATTCCACATATTTGCTTCTAAACATCCGATTGATAAAAAAAAATTTATCTTTCGGTTCCATTTATGTCGAAGAGTATTTTAGGTATAGTTACTTTTCCAAATTACGCATAGATTTTCCTCTAGGGGGCGTAAAAGTAAATTACGTTTCGCGGATATTTCTTCTTCTAAAACTCCGATTTGAAAAATGTTTTCTTTATCGGATACAGCTCCTGATGGAAAATCGTTTGCATATAATTTCTAGTTTTTGGCAAGGAATACTTTGGCCACCAGGGGGAGTATATGTTAATTTTTGTTTCTGATGTATTTGCCATAAAATATGAGCTTCTAAAACCTCGATTGAAAAAATTCTTTCGTGGACCGATGCCACTCACGTCAATAAACCTTTTCGGAATATTTTCTTTTTAAAATATTGCATGGTTTCTCCGCCAGGGGGCGTAGATGTATATCTTATTTTTGTCAATATCTCTACTTCTAGGAGTCCGATTTGAAAAATTCCTTCTTTGTTGGATAGTGTTTTCAGTGTGACATGTTTTTCATATAATTTCAAAATTTTCAAGTAATTCATACTTTCCGCTAGTGGGCATAAAGGTGAAGTGCGTTTCCCCCTATATCTCTGCTTCTACATCTTCGATTTGAAAAATTCTTTCTGCACCGGATACAGCTCCTGATGGGAAATCTTTTCCACATCATTTCTAATTTTTGTAAAAATGGTTTGGCCACCAGGGGTCGTAAGTCTTAATTTCCGCTTCTGATGTATTTGCAGCAAAATCTGAGTTCTAAAACCTCGAATGATTTTTTTTTTTGTGTGTGTGTGTGTGTGTGGATCGATACTACTCACGTCGATAAACCTTGTAGGAATATTTTCTTCTTAAAATAATGCATGGTTTCTACGCCAGGGGCGTAGATGTATATTTTATTTTTGTCAATATCTCTACTTCTAGGAGTCCGATTTGAAAAATTCCTTCTTTGTTGAAGTGTTTACGATGCAAAATGTTTTTCATATAAATCCAAATTTTTCAAGTAAATCATAGACTTTCCGCTAGGGGCGCAAAGGTAAATTGCGTTTTCTGCGTTATTTCTGCTTGTAAAACTCCGATTTGAAAAATTCTTCCTGTATCATCGCATACAAAACCTGATGGAATTTTTTTCATATAATTTCTAATGTTTAGTAAAGAATGGTTTGGACACCAGGGGGCATAAGTGTTAATTTCTGCTTCAGCAAATGAGCTATGGCTGCACGCTGTTGCCGCCAGAGGGCGAGGCTAGTATAAAAAGGGAAAGTTTAGTGCTTGCGACAGTAGTAGAAGTGATTTTTGGGTGACGAGATGGGTAAAAAATCCGATTTGACGAACTTTCAACGTGGGATGATTGTGGGAGCTCGGTGCCATGCAGCGAGTATCACCGAAACCGCCGCATTCGTGAAATGTTCCAGAGAAGCTGTTGTTAAAGTGTTTAAAGACTGGACTGTCAGCCAAAAAACTGGGTCTCTACGTGCAATGTGTGGTCGTCATCGACTAGTGACTGCTCGGGCGGAACGGAGAGTGTCCAGACTGGTAACAGACAACAGAAGGGTAACAGTGCAGTTTACTTTGTGTATGTGGCCCCCCACAATCTCCAGATCTCAACCCCATTGAGAATTTGTGGGATGAAGTTGAAAGAGCCATCAGACAGCTGGATCCACAACCCTGCAATCTCACACTCCTGGAAAGTGCTATTCATCAAGCATGGTCTCAGATTCCACAAACCACCTATCAACATCTCGTGGAGTCCATGCCACGAAGAATCGACGCGGTATTAAAGGCAAAAGGTGGCCCAACGAAATACTGAGGGGATGGTCATAATAAAGTGGCCACTCAGTGTATATGGCAGCCCAGTTGCTTGTGCTCTCTTTGTTTCCTTTCTAGTAATGCACATTTTTTACTCATTTAGGGCGTGAACCGTGAACACAAGGTATATAATTAATAGAGCATAACGTGATATACAGAGTGGGCCAAAAGTAAGTACACAGTACTGATCGGGTCACGTTTAGTCTCTTAGGTGCCCAAAATGTCCTCCATCAACCTGTCCCCGACACTGTGACACACAGAAACACACAAATTCCGGTTAGCATCAATATCCATAAATGCTTGCGAGATGAAGTCCTTCAATTCGTCCACTGTGTGGGGTTTCCTCTCAAAAACCTTTTCCTTTACAGCGTTAGAATTACTCAGTGGTCCCCTGGCCACTGGCCAGTAAAACTTCCGCCGGACCACTGAACTATTAGTTTTACTGGCCTGGACGGCCAGTAAGTTGTTGTTGTTTTTTCTAAGTTGTCACACGTTAAAAAATGAATTTCTATTTCTTTTACCTCACTGTACGATTTTCTTTTTAGGCTGTAAAATAGTGTGATAGGTTCATGAAATGCTATTGGATAACAGCTATTATTTTTATCCGTCATGATTTGTAGATTGTGCAAGAAACAACAAATACAGAAAGGCAGTTTCCTAGTCCTTGTCTTGTAACGGCAACAGCCACTTTTTTTTTTACCTCCGTCCCCACCATTTATAACGACATTTTATTACATTTATAGTAAGCACAATAAATATATTGATTGCTCTTCCTTGGATTCGCCCACCCTACTGAATGCAGCAGTTACAGACACCAGACTTCGTTTCTGTCCCAATAAAACACACTAACGGAGGACATCAATTGGATGCGTGAAGGTAATTTTTGTGAAAGAGCAATTCACATGAAACCGTGCTCAGTGAGGGACTGAAACTAACTTTATGGGAAAGTATGACAGATGAGCAGTAAGACTGAAATAAGAAAACGAAGCTAAACCCTGAACGATAAAAAACACATAAAAAAAAAGGTTGCTAATGTATGTGAATATTTTTACCCTTGAAATCTCCTCATTCTGTTCTTACTTAAAAACAGATCGGGAATGCACTGTTTCTCAGCTATAGCACCGATCTATCGGAACCTTATTCTGGAAACATTCTTTGTTCTGCGAATTGCGCTTTCAAATTAGATGTTTTAAAACCAAATACCGGAGATAATTCCATTGAAATACTTTATTTTCTACATATACTGTAAATATCTGTTTGTTTGCTTTTTTATGAACCAGTGGACATTTCGGTGGACTAGTGGTGTGCAAATTCTAGAGGTCCGCTAGGCCAGTAAAAGATTTATTTCTAATTCTAACACTGCTTTATTACGCCCCAGAATAAAAAGTCCGTAAGGTCAGCTTGGGTGAATGTGGCGGCCAGTCAATGCTGCCACGTCGCCCGATCTAAAGGTGTGAGAGGGCGTTGTCAAGGTAGCTCCTCACCGACAAATAAAAATGAGGAGGGGCCCAATCTTGTTGAAAGAACAGTTCGGCAAAGTCAGCCCCAGTTGCGATTTGTGGCACCACCACGCTACGTAATAAGTTTAGGTAATTGTTACCATTCACAGATGTATAGAAAAAAACGTGACACCATCGCTAGATAGCACACCCCACACAGTGAGGCCTGCCTGGTTCGGTTCAATTGCGGATATTTAACTGCCCAGTACACACAATTATGCTTGTTCACTGGCCTGACAACTTGAAATAAGCTTCATCTGACCAGATTATCCTATCAAGAAAGTCTGGTTCGTGGCAAGTCTAGTTGCGCATCATCTCACAGAATTGCAACCGACGGTCTGAATCGTCTTCCATACCATGTAAGAGTTTTGAACGGTACGGTTTCAATTTCAAGTAGCGCATTAAGCGTCGCAAGGACGTTCTCGGTATGGATAGCTCCTGAGATGTATTCGTCGCGTGGACTTTTTTCGACTGTTCACGAGTGTCAGGGCGACTCTCATCTCATTCTCCTCTGTCACAGATATCCAGTTTTCGGCCCATTAACCACTGAACCCGTAGTATCAAATTTATCTTTGATACGATAAATTGTCAGACGTGTTGGTGGAGCAGTGTCAAATAAACGCCTCTCGCTGCGCTCTGCGCACCCTCTCGGCATTTTCAGTCGTGCAATACTGCTTCAGAATCCGCTTTATTTGTTCTTCACTCAAATTCCCTGCCATCGTTCTCACAGTTCCTGTTACAGTAAAAAAAATAATAAATAAATGAAAATGAAAAATAAATAAATAAAATTAAATAAAATGCTATGATCCGATCAGTACTGTATATCTACTTTTGACCCACCCTGTAACTTGACGCTGCCTGGTGGAAAAGCTGTGCGTTACTTAAAGAAAATGTGCGCAAAATACTCTTCACATTGAAAAGTATCCTACCAAAATAAGATTTTATTAAAGGATTTTTAAAATCGAATAAAGTCTTTTACTTAGAAACACACGCTGACGTGCGCCCTGGTGGCAGAAATTTCAGTAACGGTAAAGAAAAAATTGACGAAAATTATTTTTCATAGCAAAAGCTACGCTACGGAAAAATATTTTTTCATATTGGTCTTCTAGGAGCAGAGACAGCGGGGAAAAAATTATTTTTAATATATGTAAGCGAAGATACAGTTACAAAAAGAAATACACGCTAATGCCACTTACCGCCTGAACTGTGAACAACAATCCACGATTACGTGCGAAATTGCTCCATAAGGTGAATGGTATCCAGTGTTGAATTTTTTTAAATTGGACGTTTGGAAGCAGAGGTATCGAGAAAAACCAAGTAAACATTTGCGATCGCATTTTTTTTTATTATTATTTTAGTCAGGAAATGCGCATAAAATGTCTCTGTAGTTAGCAGTATCTGATCGAAAATAAATACTTTCGATCACGTTTCTAGACGCAATGATACACTGCCGGACAATTGCTAAGGACGGATGACAATTGCAACGATAGCAACCATAAAATGGAAGGCAGGAAAATGTGCAAATTAGCATAAGTGCGGGATACAGTAAGACGTGTTGTGCGTATGCAAATTTTGGATTGCCGAACTTGTTCGTGACGTCATAGCCCTGATAAGAGATATAAAGGATTTGACGCGTATTGACCGTTGTTGTTCAAACGCAAAGTTGAAAGGGAAAGAATCAATTGACGAACTTGCAATTTTCAGTATGTCTTCCCGACATCACCTAGATGATTTTACGCGTGGCCGTATTATTGGCAAGATTGAACAAGGGAGAAAAATAACAGATGTTGCCGGGGAGTTCGACGTCAGCCACAGTGTTGTTTCAAGGCTTTGGAAATCATTTCAAACAAATGGAGAGTGTAGCAAACGTCACGGGGAGGTCGTGTTCACAGTACGACACGTGCAGAAGATCGGTACCTAGTGCTATCAACAAAAAGACACCGGCACAGCACAGCTAGTGAGGTAGCAAATCAGTTTATGGCTGCTACTGGCAAGCGGATCTCCCGAAAAACTGTCGCCAGACGTTTGCATGAAGGAGGACTATACGCCCGCCGTCCTGTTGTATGCATCCCATTGTCCAGACGTCACCGTACCGCCCGTTTGCAATGGTGCCATCAACATCGCAATTGGACTTATAACGACTGGTCTGCTGTCCTCTTCTCAGATGAGAGTAGATACAGTCTATCGTCTGATTGTCGACGACAACTGATCTGGCGTGATAGTGGTACTGCATATTGTCCAGCAAACATACAGGAAAGGGACCGATATCCGACATGTAGTGTCATGGTATGGGCTGGCATCATGATCAATGGCCGTACCTCCCTCTATGTGCTTCCAACTGGGACTATGACTGGCCAAAGATACATTAATGATGTTCTGCTACCTCATGTTCGCATGTTCCGTGGTGCTGTCGGTGATAGATTCATTTTCATGGACGACAACGCAACATGTCATCGAACAGTCGCTGTCCAGGAGTGTCTTGAGAGCGAGGATATTCATCGCCTCGTATGGCCAGCACGTTCTCCAGATCTGAATCCCATTGAAAATGTGTGGGATGCTTTGGGGAGGAGTCTTGCTGGTCGCCAATGCCCTCCAATAAACAAGGACACCCTCATCCGTGCACTGACAGAGGAATGGGATAAATTACCCCAACAGCTGCTTGATAATGTTGTGCAAAGCATGACACGACGTGTGGAATCTTGCATCGCCCTCCATGGTGGCCATATCCCGTATTGACATCTTACGCCGGAACGCCTGCGGACGGTAATTGCATTTTTTTCACGTTTACGTATTCTGCACAAAATGGCCTGTTTGTCCCTTGAACACGTTCCGAAGCTTTCTGGATTTCAGAGCACAATAAATTGTCTTTCTTGTAATGTCCTGGCATTATGACATTATTTTATTTCACTTGGCATCCAACCACACTTACTTTTTTATGCGCTATATAGCCGTTTATGATCCGTCCTTAGCAATTGTCCAGCAGTGTATTACTACAAATATGCCGTAAACGAAAAAGTGACTATGCCCTCTATAGTGGCAAACCTGGGTGTTAAGAAAATTTTGAAATTATATGCAACACATTCTTCATGAGATACGTTGTCCGAGAGAGAAAGAATTTTTCACATCGGACTGTTCGAAGCAGAGATAACAAGAAAAATAAGATATACATCTACGCTCCCTGGCGGAAAAAATTGCGCATTATTCTATCCAGAAAAGATGCGCAAAATATTTTTCGTGGTAAGCGGTATCTGACAGCAAAGGAACTTTTTCATCGAGTTTTCAGAAGCGCAGATATTCCTGCAAATGCATCGCAAACATACACTTACGCCCCCTAATAGCAAAACAGTTCTTCACCAAAATTAAAAACTATATGCAGAACGTTTCACAACAGGAACGATATCCGATGCGAAAAATGTTTTTTGAATCGGGCTTTTGGAAGCGGAGATATGAACAAAAAAAGCGGGCATTACGTGGAAAAGAAAATGCGGCCCAAAATAATCTTCGTAAAAAAATGGCATCGAAGGTAAAAATAATTTTTCAATCGGATATACAGAAAAATATTTCGAATTCCTTCCATATCATCTGCATTTACGCCCTCTAGCGGCAAAATTATGCGTCGGAAAAGGACCGGAAAGCAAGGATCGCAGTTCTCACTGCAACTATTAGTCCGATTAGAAAACGAATTTTTCGAATCGGACTAATAATACAGGGTGATTCACTAGGGACTGAACACTTTTTTTTTTTTTTAATTAACTCATGATTGCAAAGGCACATTTGAATGAAATTAATAAAAAAAAAGGAAAGGCTCATAGAAGATGCTGGAAATGCCCACCGCCAGCGTCCAGGTACATATTCACCCGACGTTCCATATTGGCGAATGTGCGATGTATTAATACACGTTGATGGCAGCAATTTCACGTGCGATGTTGTCTTTCAGTTAATCAATCGACCTTGGCTTGTTGGCATAAACCTTGCTTTTTCAAGTCCCCCAGAGAAAGAAATATGCGGGTGTCAATCGGGAGACCTAGGCGGCTACAGCTCTTTGAAGATAATCCTGTCCTGGAAAAAGCTACGAATTTCTGCCATGCTATTATTAGAGGTGTGGCACGTTGCACCGTCCTGTTGAAAGTAATCATCTGCAAGTTCCTGATCATCCAGCTGGTTCACAAACTCATTAAAGTTTCCCAAGTATCGGTCGGAATTCGCCATCTGGAGTCGTCCGCTGGTATGCGGATCTACCAAGCTTCCCGTTCTCTCCAGCTTCTTCGCCTGTTTCGAAATGGTGGTTCTGGTGAGTGGTTTACGCCCACGAAATTTCTTCAGAAACTCCTGACATTGTTTGAAGGAACCGGTTACCCAGTACTGACGCACAATAAACACACGCTCTTCAATTGAGTACACCGTCTTCATTCGACCTTGTCGCTGAAACTGTCTGCGAAGACACGCTATTCTCCTCCCATTGCTAGACAGATAGCGCGTCAGTGCGGCGCCACCCAGTCAACATGCATTGCGCGCTATTCCCCCACCACTACTAGACAGATGGCGCGTCAGTGCGGCGTTGCCCAGCTGCCGGGGAGACATTTTATTCACAGATAATGCATGTCGGCTCCGTGCACTGAGCGTAGACAAAGGGGATCAGGTGGACTGAGCGGACAACGAATAGGAGACAGCTGGTTTATGAAATGGCTGAATGGGTCTTGGGGTCAGCCAAGAAACACGTTGTACGAAATGAAATATCCTGTTGATGAGGGGTTCAGTTACTTGCTATTTCTGGTCGAGTGCGTAGCTGTTGTATTATAAATTTAATGCGAATGTTAAAAAATGTCGGAAAATTACCATATTGTGGGAACTGCGAAAGGAAAGCCGGCTTTAATTTATGACGGATACCGCTACCGATGTCACAGGACAAATGGGACTACTACTAACTGGTTGTGTTTGAAAGACAAAAAGAATAAGTGCCATGGGAAAGTTAAGACTAAAGACGGTAGAGTCATAAGTGAAGTAGCACACACTTGTCAGGGTTCTCGCCAGGGTTCCAGAATCAGGGGTGAAAATGTCCCCCAGGCTTTTTTTCTGGGGGTGATTTTGAAAAATCAGGGGTGAATTTTAAACAATCGTAAACTTAGAGAAAAATACTACATTTATGGGGGGGGGGAACGAACAAGCACAAAAATAATATAAATATTTTATACATATCTTCTAATGTTGTTATTAAATATTTCAGCAGCTTTGTGAAATGGAAAGCTTTCTAGTGTTACATTTGCTGCTGATATTCGAATCAAATGTTTTAAAGTTTATTTTTTCAGTCCGTTGCGAAATTTATCTTTTATTCGATTTTGTGTGGTAAAAGAACGTTCTACTGATGCAGAACTTATTGGCACAACCAAAGCAATTTCATACAACAACACTGTGCTTGGATACACATCTTTATACCTGCAGATGAAAAGTTCTGCAACATCTGCAAATTTAAAACTAGCATAGCTAATTTTTAGCAGAATAAATATATATGGATATTCACTCAACAGGCATTTCAAATCTTCAAAATCTTTGAAGTGGTCTAACAATTTCAAAACAAATTTGCATGACACCGATGAGGATATTTACTTCCTATCCCAAAAGCGTTTGAGCGAATTGGCTCCTTTCACAACAATGAATAATAAAATAAACATAGGGACCTTTACAACGTCGAAAACAAAAAATCACTGTATGAGCAGTTGCTTTTAGCCCAAAAATTAAGACAGGATAAAAGAAAAAAATTCTCAATGTCAATACAAGCATTAGCCACATTTTAGAAAAGATTTCTTCAGATGAGAAAAAACAGACCATTTATACATTGATAAAATAATGAATGGCATTACTTACCTTTTGCATATAACGCTGGTTTTGATGACGCCTTGCAAAATGAACAAAACATCAACATTGTTTTATTTTTGTCGGTTTCGACTTCAAGCCAGTCGTACATTTTGCTCCATTTCTCTTGAAAGGTAAGATTTTTTTTTATTTAGTTGGAGGTACAGCAAGAACAGCCTCACTACATTTCTCAGGCAATATTTCACTGTTTAAAATCGTAGCACTCGATGCCGAACTTGCATAATCGTCAGTAGAAAGCTTCTTCTTTCTAATGAGGAACTTTTCCATTGTGTTATAGTAAGAACAAATATAAGAGCTGCCAACTTTTCAAAATCAAAAACCGGGACATCAACGCCCGTTCAGGGGCGCATATTTACACTTTATAAATAATAAAATTATATATTATAGGTTTCTCTATTTTTTAATTAGTTAATTATTTAATACAAATAAAGAAATATTTACAAAAAAAATTAGTACTTAAGTATAAAATAAGATTAACAAACCTTGTTAATGAGTTTCATTTTTAGAGAGTGAGACACTATTTTTTTCCAGAGAGTCACCATTTTTTCTCCCCACCATAAGAGGAGTGTTATCACATAAGACAAGACAGTTCATCCACGGAATACCAAGATACTGAAATTCTTCAGACACAAGTCTGGCAATATTTTCACAGAATGCATCTCACTCAATTGCAATGATTGTCAAAGTATGTTACCACAAAGCCCCCCCTTCCCCTCCAATTCCTAAATCAAGAAGATTGCTTGCAAAAATCAAGATTTACTATAAAATCAAGAAGATTTGAGACAGTACCAGAACGGCAGAACGGTTAATTTATGATTATCTATTATTAGGGAAGAGCTGTAATGTATGGGATGTGCTAGCAGTATGTTTGATGATACTTGTATTCAATCATTTTTCTGTATCAGTCACTCATAGATGGAGTTCAGAAATTGTGATGATTTTCAAGGTTTTGAATATTTTTTTTAAATTGAATGATGCAATTTTAGAAATAATTTGATTTCATTTAAGCAATGACAAGACAGTGACTTTTTTTTTAATGCCCTTGGATGACAATTTTATCCATCAAGAATGTACGACAGCGCTATTTTAGATAAAGAATGAATAGTGTTACTTTGAGAATATGAATACTTTTGAACACCATGCATCAATTGTTACAAATTTTCAACTTCTTCACTTTCGTTTTCAGTAAAAAGGATTACGATTACGGGAAAAATCTTTATCCCCCCCCCCTCTTTGTCAAGCTGAAATGCAAACCTTATTTTGGGGGGTAAAGAATATTTAAGAATACATTATACATGTTCAGAACATCGTTGGGGGAAAAATACAAATACGGGAGAAATCTTTGCTACGTCCAATTTTCGTTTTCGGACAGTTTCCCTCCATTTTCAAGTTGAAATACAAATATTTATAAAATAAAATGATATTTAACAACAATACTAGGCAGAGGAAACATCGCGTGAAAAATAAAATTACGATTATAAGAGAAACCTTCACTGCGTCTAATTTCAGTTTTCGAAAGTTATGAAAGACGAAACTTCCGTTTTCGAAAGTTTTCAGCGAAAAACATTCTCCTCCGCTACCAATTGCCCCGAAATTTCTGTTCAGTTATGCATCGATCTCGAGGAAAACTCCAATTATGACGGAAAAGGAGAAATTTCTCGAAGCTGTTGCACGCTCATGCCTGAAGATTACAGGGAAATTTTTTTGCGCCGTCGAATTTCCGTTTTCCGAAATTTTCCCTCCATTTTCCAACTGAAATACAAATATTTTTGGAATAAAGTGATGTATAAGAACAATACTGGACAGAGGCAACATCGCAGGAAAAATAAATTACGATTATGGAAATCTTTATTTCGTTTACTTCCGTTTTTGAAAGACGAAATACCGTCCCGATGAGTATTTTTACGCGTTGGTAAAATTTCGATGCGTAAACACACTTTTTGATGCGTACTAGACTGGTAATTACGCATTTTGGCGAACTCTGCATGGCGCAGAATTTAAAAAAAATTCAATTAGCACAGCTATTCCAACACTGAGGGAGAGCAAGTTTAGAAGGATTGGCAGGAGGGGGTGTGTGCGATCGCTCCCAGCTAGAAACATGAGATGACATAAGGTTCAATCGCTATGAGATCATAATAAAACAAAAGCAGGAGTTTACACTAAGCGACAATAACAACGATTATCACTTTTCATCAGTAAAAAAAAAAAAAATTCACAAGCCATTTTGGCGAAAATCCGGAAGAAACTATTATCCGACCGTAAAACTACCCAAAACTCTGTAAAACTTTCGGGAAATCCGGAATACTTGGCAGGTATGCGGACGTCATTGCACCAATATCGGCTTTTCCGACATATTATGTAATATCACCTTGCCGTTCTTCACCCGTTATCAGCTTTGCCAATGCATCCAACAACCTCTTGCCGTTCTACATATCCGTCCGATATTACATATCCGTCCGATATCCAACAACCTCTTGCCGTTCAACCCATATCCGTCCGATATTGGCTTTGCCGATGTATCCAATATCTGAATTTCAAAGGCGCTTACTTAGAAACGGGACCAATTAATAGTTTTCGCATTTGTGCGAAAAAACTATAACTATATTCGCAAAATGCGATCGCAATTTAAACCGTGATTTTAACAAAAAAAGGACACAAAATTCAGAACTTTTACGAAATACATTGAAATCCGCAATTCTTCCGACCTGTCCGTAATTCGGTAATCATGTGGCCGAAACCGTAACGGTTGACACCCTTAGCAACGCGTGGGCTTTCGTCTCGTTGCACTCTACGCGGATCATGATCATATGTAGAGGATTTTAGGAAGGAGTGTCTGACCCCAGGTCTTAAACAGCCCTTAGAAATAGGAAGCTAGGAGATTTGGGCTAGAGTGCCCGATAGGAAAGTGACACGGAAGCGAAGTAGAAAGGGTGGAGGAAGACGCCCTTATTTATTACCGGGGGCCAGTACCCGGGGTCCGACGGCTTAACGTGCCCATCCGACGCTCGGCGGATATTTAGTGGATCGAGCGTTCGTACCTGCCTAGGATCGAACCTGAGGTCCTTCCCGTGGCAGTCACGAACGTTGCCCACTCGGCCACCCGCGGCCTACTCTACGCGGATCATCCCGTAATCCGTTTATATACGACCCGAAGGGAAATACTGGGATTGCACCGTGACGTCGTGAAATCGGCACACGTGATCTGAAACGGCATCGCCTTCGTAGATATTCCATGCTAATAGCTTACGATTGAAATCTTTCTGCGCGTGCGCCCATTTCGCGCGTCACTTTATTTTTCTTGCGCGAATTCAAACTTTGCGCGAAACGCGCTTCTACGCACGCTATCGGGAACCCTGCGTGTGTACCCGATGAAGCTAATAACGATGTGGCCATGTTAACTACGAATTGTCGCATGCGAGCAAGAAAAGAAATACTGACGCCTGTTAACGAAATATATAGAGATGAAATGAAAAAGGCTTATGACCGTGGGTACGAACTGCTCACCGAGATTCCGTCGTATGATAGCATGAAGTCAGGACTGCATAAAATGAGAAAGAAATCCCTCGGAATTCGGCAGAATCCTTCCTGTAGCACTGATATTGTTTTTCCCGAAGATTTACTTTCTTTACCAGGTGGACCTAGCTTCCTAAAAATCGATGATGGCATTGATCATCGTATCCTAGTGTTCGCAGGAACTCAAGCTAAACAAATGTTGAATTCCGGGAAAATATTTTTTGCGGACGGTACTTTCAGTAGTTGGTCAAAACAGTTTCAACAACTGTATACTGTTCATGTTGACTACGGAAGTACTAATGAAGCAACTAATGTTCTTCCTGTGATATATGCACTACTACTTGATAAAAGAACGAGTACTTATGAAAGACCATTCGGATTACTTAAACACTGGGCACGAGATTGGAATCCGGAGATAATAAAACTGGATTTCGAAGCATCAACTCTTTGAAAAACGTTTTCCCATCGAGCAAAATATCTGGATGTAGTTTTCACTTCAATAAGTGTTTGAGGCGCAAAGTTCAACAACTTGAATTAGTAACAGGGTGCAAAGAGAATGAAGGCATTCGAATTCACATATAAAAAATGTGAGCCGCACTTGCTCGTTTTACCAGAAGAGATAATCGATAACGACTGGCTCTACATTATGGAAAATTCTCCACAAAGTCAAAAGCTTTCAGAATTTAATTATTATTTTGTGGAGCAATGGTTAGACAACCCCAAATGCCAGTGCAACTTTGGAACGTCCATGGTCAAAGACAGAACACCACAATAACCAGATTGAAGGTTGGCATTCTAAATTAAATCACAGAATGGGAATAAAAAACCCAAATACGCACTGAGTGGCCACTTTATTATGACCACCCCCTCAGTACTTAATTGGGCGACCTTTTGCTTTTAATACTGCGTCGATTCTTCGTGGCATGGACTCCACGAGATGTTGATAGGTGGTTTGTGGAATCCGCGACCATGTTTGATCAATAGCACTTTCCAGGAGTGTGAGATTGCAGGGTTGTGGATCCAGCTGTCTGATGGCTCGTTCAACTTCATCCCACAAATTCTCAATGGGGTTCAGATCTGGGGATTGTGGGGGCCACCTAAGCAACGTAAACTCACCGGTATTTCCTGAAGCCAATCCTGTACAATATGAGCACTATGGCAGGACGCATTATCTTGTTGAAAGTAGCCATCGTCATTGGGATAAACCATCCACATGACAGGATGCACTTGGTCCGCAACGATGTTTAGATATGATGTGCTAGTCAGACGTTGATCAACACGAATTAAAGGGCCCAAAGCATGCCAGGAAAACATTCCCAAAACCATAACGTTGCCTCCACCAGCTTGAAGAGTTGTAGCAATGTGTTTGGGGTCTATGCTTTCGTGCTGTTTCCGCCAAATTCTCACTCGGCCATCGGCATGGTGCAACTGAAAACGTGATTCATCGGACCACATAATTTGTTTCTAATTATCGACTGTCCAATCCTTGTGCTCCTGTGCGAACTAGAGACGTTTTTCTCTTGTTAGCTGCAGACAGCAAAAGTGTTCGAACAGGCCTTAGGCTGCCATATCCCATCGGATGCATTGTACGGCGAACAGTGCGTGCAGAGATCATTTGAGGGGATCCTTGATTAAGATGGTCTGTAATTTGCTGCACTGTTACCCTTCTGTTGTCTGTTACCAGTCTGGACACTCTCCGTTCCGCCCCAGCAGTCACTAGTCGATGACGACCACACGTTGCACGTTGAGACCGAGTTTTTTGGCTGACAGTCCAGTCTTTAAACACTTTAACAACAGCTGCTCTGGAACATTTCACGAATGCGGCGGTTTCGGTGATACTCGCTCCATGGCTCCGAGCTCCTACAATCATTCCACGTTGAAAGTCCGTCAAATCGCATTTTTTTTACCCATCTCGTCACCCAAAAATCACTTCTACTACTGTCGCAAGCACTAAGCTATCCCTTTTTATACTAGCCTCGCCCTCTGGCGGCAACAGCGTGCAGCCATAGCTCATTTGCTTAAAACTGTCAGGTGGTCATAATAAAGTAGCCAGTCAGTGTATATGTTCTTGTAAATAAATTAAAGGAAGATGCACAGCATACAGAATTCGTCCTGAAACGATTGGAAACAGGCGAACCTCTGGGCAAACGAAAAAAGAATTGCATCCGAACAGACCAGAAAACGGAAAAAAATTTGCAAAATTTTTGAAAAAGACCGATATAGGAAAAAATTTGTAAAAATTTTGAAAAAGACAGATATAGGAAAGTGTTTACGATCGTTAGCATACATTCAAAAACTTCAACGAAGTCTGCATTTCGCGATATGGTAAAAAATTTGTACTATATTTCAGCGGTATGTATTTGTACTATTTTTACGCAGTACGTATTTGTAGTATTTTTGGCGGTACGTATTTGCTGTTTTTTTAGCACAAATTAATAAAACTCTTTTGAAATAAATAATAAATTCACTTTTTAAGCACGCCTATTTTGCGGTTCATTTGAAGGCATGAACGCAAGATACCCAGTCCTAAGTCTGGGAATAAAGTGTGAAAAGGTGGTGGTATTTTTAGCAAAATGATAAAAATAATAGTATTTTTGAGCAAAAATAATAAAAATTTCATTCTAAACCCCTTTTGAGACAATTAATAAATTCACTTTTTAAACACACCTATTTTGCAGTTCATTTGAAGGCAAGATAGCCAGTCCTAAGTCTGAGTATAAAGTGTGAAGGGAAACATTTAGCATTTACGTCCATCATTTAGCGGACAAGTTGTTGTAAAACCTAGTGTCCGCTCAGTACACGCTGAAATGCAGAATATACGCACAGGACACGATTTTCCACTGTACGCTCAGGAAACGATTTTCAACTGTACGCTCAGGATACGTCCGCTCCGTCCACGACTCCATGCATGTCGACTGCTTCGTTCGGGTTTCACGCTCATCATACACTGAAGTGCCAGAAAAACTGGTACAGACGAGCTTATGCAAAATACATAGCAACGTCACCTATGCGCGTCCTCGGTTGCGTCCGCCAGTGCGTATATAAAGCGATAGACACCCTTGCCAGCTGTCAGAGCTGTTTTCGGCATGAGAATGACAAGTAATAACGATTTAAGCGATTTTCAACGCGGTGTCATACTTGGCGCTCGTGAGATGAGCCATAGTATTTCGGAGGTAGAAACGAAGTTCGGATTTTCACGGACGGTCATTGCAGGGGTGTACCGTGACTACAAGAATTCCGGCAAAACCTCCAACCTACGATACCAGTGTGGCCGTAAAAAAACATTGGGTGAACGTGACCACCGTCGGCTGTCAACAATCGTTTCACGCGATAGGCGTGCAACACTCTCGCAGGTATCGTCGGAATTCAATGCTGGAGCGTCAACAAGCATCAGCTTACGGACTGTGCAACGTACCCTGCACGATATGGGCTTTGGGAGCCGACGCACAACTAGAGTCCCCTTGATGGGTGCACGACACAGAGCTATGCGCCTCGCTTGAGCACGGCAACACCGCCACTGGACACTTGATGACTGGAAACAAGTAGCCTGGTCTGACGAGTCGCGGTTCCAACTGTATCGGGAAGATGGAAGGATTAGTGTGTGGCGCAAACCCCATGAAGCCATGGATTCCGCCTGTCAACAGGGAACTGTACCGGCTGGTGGGGGGTCCGTAATGGTATGGGCTGTGTTTAGCTGGACTTCACTGGGACCCCTGGTACGTCTACAAACGTATGTGATCGGCCAACACTATGTGCGCATCCTTTCTGACGAGGTACACCCGTTCATGTCCTGCATTCATGCTGATGGGTTGGGCCTGTTCCAACAGAACAATGCACCTCCACACAAGTGTCGAGACGCCACATTATGGTTAGAGGAGCATTCATCTGAGTTTGGGGTGTTGCCATTCCCACCAAAGTTCCCAGATCTGAACGTGATAGAACACATTTGGGATGCCATGCAACGCGCTATCGAACATAGGAATCGGAGACCTCGGAATACACCCGAATTGTGGAACGCTCTGCAGGAAGTATGGTGTGCATTGCCTACAGCATATTTCAAGAAGCTAGTGGAGTCCATGCCCCGTTGTATTTCTGCAGTCCTGCGCTCCCGTAGGGGACCTACCAAGTATTAGACTGGTATACCATTTTTTCTGGCACTTCAGTGTATGCACATAATAAGTGATCCCAAGTGAATCACCCTGTATAATAGTTGCACACATATGGTGTCCACGGAAGGACAAAATGATCCTATAAGAACCACTTATTTTTTACAAAAGACGTGCTAAAAAAGAAATTCCGTCTTATAACAATAAACTGTTCTTTACTGTCCCTTTCTTAAAGACCACTGTACTGTAAAATGAAACACCGGAAATGATGTTTTTACACGTCCTGTTTACAAACGTATAGTGATGTACGAGTTTCGTTCACTATTGCTTCATACTTCCCAGAAATGTGTCGTTTACTCGTTTATATGTTGCCTGGAAAATAAACGATTACTTTACTCGTTCGATTCAAATCTTGTAGTTCTTGGTACAAGCGCTTGGCTTGTTCATAAATACGTATTTTTACAGACTATAAACTGGCACTCAGTAGACAAAACATTACAGATAGGGGGTGATGGGCATATTTGACATGGGCATCCCCGCGCAGAGTGGAATACACCCAAACCGCGAACGCAGGCGATAAATAGGCGAACTTCAACAGGAAGGATTCCCAAGTGTATCGCAATTGACGAACATGGGCAAACGTGGTGATCTGAGCGACTTTGCTCGCGGGCGCATTGTCAGCGCAAGACAGATGGGTCGTTCTATCGCTCATGTGGTACGAACCCCAGAGTTCCCGAGGGCATTCGTATCAAGGGTGCACCATGAGTGTACGATCGACGGACGTACCAGCGCCCAGAGAACAAGCGGTGGCCAACCACACGCCATTGATGACCGGAGTCGACGTAGACTATCCAGGCTCGGATACATCAACCGTTTGGCAACGGCACATCCAGGTTAAATGTCGGATGCCAAAGAAGCATCAGCGAGCAAACGGTAAGGCGCACGCGGCATACACTGGGCTACGGGAGCCGACGCCCTATACCCGTGTGCCATTGATGACTGCTCGTCATCGGAAATTACGCCTTGCCTGGTGCCGGGAACTTCAAAACTGGACATCTGCATAGTGGCGCAGTGTCCTGCGGTCAGATGAATCCCATTTTCAGCTGTACCCAAAGGGCGGGAGGATGCGGGTGTGGCGTTGACAGCATGAGGACATGGTCCCGTCGTGTCAGGTTAGCTCTGTTGAAGGTGGTGGCTCTGCGATGGTTTGGGGAGCCTTCTCATTGGGCACATTAGGTCTCTTAGTGTGTCTGGAAAGGTTCTGAACAGCTGCGACTTACCAGCATGTGCTGGCTGATCCCGTCCCGTACACGCTTTCACAGCCTTCACGCGGCTGATGGTCTGTTTGAACAGGACAATGACAACCCCCTCCCCCCCCCGGGTCTGCGACCACCCGAGGAACACTCATCTGAGTTTGGAATCATCCAACGATTCTGAGTTTGGAATCATCCAACGATCTGATGTCGGTCCGAGATCATATCCGTGGATCGTGGATCGACGTCTCGGCCAGAGATGTGGACAATGCTGCAACAGGCATGGCTGGTATTACCTCCGGAAACCCTCCGGCATCTGGTGGAATTGATGCCTCGACGCGTGCAGGCTGTTATTCGCGCTAGAAGAAGACCAAACACGCTTATTAGTTAGGATCGGTAATGTTCTGTCCATTTTGTGTACAAATCTGTTGCTTGACTTTCCCACATTCAACTTAGTTATACAGTTTGTTATTGCTTGTTTCAGGGTTTAACGATCACTGTGACCAACTGTAAGAGCTCTCAACAGTAAACTATCCCTAATACATAAATGAGACCAACGAAAAAGAATTAAAGCTGAACTTTTTAACTCGGAGAAAAATCAAAATGCGTAACAAGAATGCGGACTTCTTTCAGTTTGTCTTTTGTTGACCGCAGCTGCACAGCATCCATCGCTTAATTTTCTTTCTGTTGGTATCCTTTTCTATCCATTTCTTTTCTTTTTTTATGCCTTCTGATGAAAATAATTCTAACCGTCATGCTGAAAGAATTTTCAGTCTGATGACCATGAGTGCATGATATCGAAGCTTTAACTATTTTAGATAAATAGTGCAACTTTAGATAAATACCTTTGATTGAACACCATGCAACAATTCTTACAAATTTTCCAACTTCGTCAATTCCATTTTCGGAATTTTTTCCCTCCTTCATCAAGCTTAAATGGAAGCACTTATGGGGGGGGGGGGGATAACAGTTAACAACAACACAGGAGAGTGGAAACTGAGCGAGGAATAAAAAATATTGCGGTTATGGGAGAAATCCTCACTCCGTCCGATTTCCATTTTTGGAAACCCCCCCCCCTTTCAAGTTTAAATACAAATATTTATGGAATAAAATGATATTTCAGAACAATACTGGGCATAAGGAATCGCGAGAAAAACAAAATTACGATTACGGCAAAAATCTTCACTACGTCGATTTTACGTTTTTGAAAGTTTTGTAAAGATAGAATACTGTCCTCCTCCGAAAAAGCGCCCCGCCCCCGCCCCCCGTCACTACCAAACCCCCAAAAATGTCTGTTGAGTTGTGCATCGATCTCGAGTATAACTCAAATGATGTCAGTATTCCTGGAATTCGCGGAAGAACCTCATGCCTGAAGATTACAGGGAAATTTTTGGGTCGTCAAACTTCCGATCTCATAAATAGTTGCCTACAGTTTCAAGCTGAAATACAAACATTTACGTAATTAAATTATATGTAACAACAATACTAGACAGAGGCAACATCGCGAGAAAAAATTACAATAACGAGAAAAATTTTCACTCCGTTTAACTTCCGTTTTGGAAAGTTCTGAGACACGAAATACCGTCCGAAGACGGAAAACGACTCCACCCACCCCCGAAAAAATCTCTTCAGTGATCTGGATAATGACTCAAATGATGACAAAAAAAAAGCGTTCTGTGAACTTCACCTGCGCCACCGTTCAGTCCCCCGGCGCGCTCATTTTTCTAAGCTCGGGGTGGTCATAATGTAATGGCTCATAGGTGTAGAGCTTGAGGTACGTACAGCCAATATGGACCCTTCCTGTTTTAACGGAGCTTTTCGAATTTCGCAATATGCACTTCAGTCCTGCTAAACAAGAACGTATTTAGGGGGAGAGAGCCAAGGGGTCTTGGCCCCCTAGACAGTGTTTCGTTTCTTAGTTAAAATGCGACTTACAATAGAAAAGATGCTTTAATTTAATAAAAATGCATCAACTTACTTGTACGTACAATAGAAAATAATGCTTTAATTTGTTCTTCTATTTTTCATTAACTTTTTTTTTGTCCTGATGAATTTCAAAAACTTTCATTTTCGATCGCCCCTCCTTCCCTCGAAAAAAAAAAAATTATGTACGCCCCTGCTTCTGAACATTATTTTTCATTAATCAAATATCAGTCGGTTACTGTATGCTTCATTTTGCGCATACTTTTAAGAAAGGCACAAAAAAGCAGGTGTTTTACAAAAAAGAAAAATAAAGCATGTTAGTGTTCAACAGAATCGATAATTCTTGACTTCTGCTTTATGAAACAACATTACATGAAGTGGCGACAAGATTAAGTATTCTTTTCGTAAACTGATATCCTTCCTTTACATTTAATCATCGCTGCAGTTCACGCTTTTAATTTAATGAAACTTTAAACGACAGAATAAAAAAAAAAAAAAAAACTGCGTGTGATGTGGACGCCGAAGAATATATGTTACCAATAACTTGTTTGCTCTAATGGAACGTGAAAGTAAATAATATCAGGAAAACGCCAATGATTTAGCGTGCGCCTCCAGACAAACTCACGGAATATCAAATTTCGGAAGTTTAGCGAGGGGAAATGTGTCTGCCAAACCAGCGCCGTTGTGAGCGCTTAAAGAAGGGAATTAAATAATGCAAGTTCACTGGTGACTCGCCCAACGAAAATTGAGTAGTTGAAGTGAGAGTTAGTTGCGCGAAGCATATTCATCTGAGTTTCTGCTACCGCAAGTAACATACTTAAAAAGCTTTCCAAAACCCCGTAGAAAGAGCGCAACTGCCAGAAATGGGTTCGACGAAAGGAAAAATAAGATAATTATGATCAACAAACTTTCAGCTCCTAAACCTTCTCACACATCCGCAATTAATAAAGAGAATGTAGCGTGTGTGTCAGCCATAATTCGTCAGAAAATCGTGCACGATTTTTTCAGTTTGTTTGGTCGTTTAACGACCACCGTGAGCAACTCTATGGGCTATAAGCAGTTCCTCGTACCGAATTTAGGGTCATGGTGCATCATCCATGCCCCACCGGGATTCGAACCCGGACCCATCTTGGACAAATGGTGAGAAGCCGCACTTCATGTTTTGACAGTTTTTTTTTTTTTTTTTTTGGCCGAGTTGCAGCAACGTTTGAAGCTGAAATATGCAAAGCAGCTTGTTGGAACCAGCCTCACAAAGCCATTTAAGAACGTGTGTAAGTTTGAACGTACGTGGGTGCTAAGCTATTGGCGCTAGAAGATGTTCTTGCGCGTATGCACCGCGAGAAATAAAACAACTACCCATATTTGGTGGGCATTGTTATTTTATCGGTGGTGACAATTCATATGAGCCTGAGGTCACTGCGTATGATTCTTAGGTCACTGCGTCTGGCTTCTGACCATTCTTCTGAGATGGGTCCGGGTTCGAAATGGATGGTGTATTTGTCTTACGGCACTGGGTTTCTCCTTTCCCTCGAACCAGTGACCCAAAATTAGGAACGGGCGAGATTTTCCATTTAGGTGCTCACGGTAGTAGTTAAACCCATCAAAAAAAAAAAAAAAAAAATCAGATGAACGTGTCACTCACTCTCTCGGTGCATGTAGTGCTTCACTACGGGTTTTAAGTTAGGGAAATTATTTTACCTACGGTTTATAAAGGATTATACAGTGTTTTTTTGTCAAATTCATTTTCATTATATACCTTTCAGAAGAGGAAATTCATGGCTGCAGCTATGGTAAAAAAAGAAGCGAAAAGGCAGAAAAATATTAGGTGTGCAACTTAATTCTCGGCCACAGGCACGACACGTTGACAGCAAATTATAGCAAATCGAAAACGTACCTAATCAGGGAAATAATCACCGTCGTGTTGGATACATTTGAGCCATCGGTCAGGGAGCTGCCGAATGCCACTGCGGAAAAAAGAACGCTGTTTCGAGTTGATAAAGTCATCAATACTTCAGTGGACCTCCTCGACAGAAGTGAAGTGCATATCACACAGGTGACGTTGCAGGGAGCGAAAAAGGGGTTAATCACGTAGCGAAGTCTGGAGAATACGCCGGGTGGGACATAATCTCCCATCCCAGGTCGGTGATCGTGTTTAAAGTCGTTTTCGCGGTGTGAGGACGCGCGTTATCCTAAAGCAACAGGGCCGACCTTCTGCCCTTGCCGACGTATGGCCTTTTCGCCTCCAGTGCGTCACTCACACGAATGAGTTGCTGACAATAACGCTTAGCATTGATCGTTTCGCCAGGTTTGAGCAACTCATAATGTACGACACCGCGCTGATCCCACCATATGCACAGCAACAACTTCCTGGCATGGATATTCCGTTTGGCGGTACTGGTGGTAGGCTGACCTGGATAAACCCACGATTTGCGCCGCTTAGGATTATCGTAGAGGATCCACTTCTCATCACAGGTCAAAATCTTGTGGAGGAAATCCTTCTTCTTCAATCTGGAGAGCAAGGACACAGCAGCATCGTAGCGCCTAGACTTGTTCGCAGCTGTGAGTTGGGGGGGGGGGGCACCTGACGGCCCTCCTTGTGAATCCGCCCCGTCCAAGCTTGTGCGGGCGCTTTGCAATGGATTGCCGTGTTACTCCGAGGTCCTGGGCGAGCTCTGACTGTGTGCGAGAGGGATCCGGGCCCAACAGTTGTTCCAGTGCCTCATCGTCAACTTTCTGTGGCTGTCACGGACGTTCTGCACCACGGAGATCGAAATTTCCCTGCTTAAACCGCTGGAACCACTTCTTACACGTACTGTAGAACACAGCAGCCTAGCCCAAAGCATCACAAATCATTTGCCAGGCATCCGCGGCACTTTGTTACAGCTGAAACGCGAACAGGAGGCAGTGTCTCAAATGTTGCTTTTCGAAAGACATTGCTTTCACCGTCAACTTTCGTCCCTTCTGTCACTACAGCTGTGAGCGGTTACGGTTGCCTGGAAAGCTGTTGGATGGCGCTGCAATCGACCATTGTCGCACACAGCTATTTGCATTTGCCGACTTTCTATGATCGCTTGCGGTTACAGGCCGAGAATTAAGTTGCACACCTAATAGAAACATTTCAGCACCAGGCGCGGATGCCATGCCTTCCTTTCAAGGGTTTACTAACTTAAATTTAGATATGCCTTACTTTGTGCTATCTATATCAAACTTTTTTTCCCTAGCACGACATCCATGAGCAACTCGTATGGATATAAGCAGTCACCCATCCTAAATTTAGGCACGGATCCTGCCTGTACCATGGAATGGCACACGGCCCTCACACCGGGAGTGACTGTCTGGGGAACAATTTTTTACGATAGCAGAACACCCTTGGTAGTCCTCCGTACCATCCTCACGGCTAAACGGTACGTCGACGACATTCTACAACCAGTGATTGCCATTCCTGTCGCAGCATAACCATGCAATTTTTTAACAGGATAATGCCCGGCCACGCATGGCACAACTCTTCCAAGCCTGCCTCCGTAATGTCGAATCCCTCCCATGGCCAGCCTGATCGCCTAATCTCTCACCGATCGAACACGTTTCGGACACGATAGGACGCCACCTACGCCCATCCTGGAATGTCGGCGAACTGACCCGCAATTTGGACACTCTCTGGCATGCTATACCTCAGGACAGTATCCGTGAACTGTATGCATCTATGCCACGCAGGGTAACCGCTTGTATCCAAGCCAGAGGTGACGCTACAGCGTACTGACTTGTTCCACTCGCCGAATAAATGGCCCAACTGCTCCGGATTTGCAATCTCATTTCCTTTCCTACACATGTGCTTTGCACATATCAATCTTCATCTCGATTGGATGATTCATCCTGGGTGCTTCATTGGGTTTTTTTTTTTTTTTTTTTTTTTTTGGTTTTTTTTTTTGTTGTTTTTTTTTATTGTTTTTTTGTTCGTTTTTTTCTTTTCGTATTTTGTTTGGCAAAGAGTATATGTACTCACAAAATATAAAATATGAAGCCCTTAGCTATTCTGTATCATGCAAACTAATTACTTTTGTGAAACCGATTATTGTTGCTTTGAGAAAACCAAAAATAATTGAAAAGTGACAACCCTATCTGTGAGGATCGGAGACAAAAAGAAAAAAATACACTCCTTTTTTTTTTTTTTCTATTGAACGTTTAACGCCAACGTGAGCAACTCAATAGGCTATAAGCGGTCTCCCGTCCCTAATTTACGGCCACTGACCCCAGGGAAGGGAGAGAGCCAGTGCTGTAAGCCAAACACAACATCCATACCTCACGGGATTCGAACCCCGACCCATATCGGATGAATGATCATAAGCCAGCGCTTAGACCAACTACGCAACCGGGGCGGCAAAAATACACTCTGATGCCGCATTAATGAAAAAATAAAAAATAACCTCGCTCCTATGTTCCTTCGATGAAATATTCCGACTAAAGAATTCAACTTCCGGAGAGCTCGTAACGCGGTAGACGATACAACACACAACTTAACCTGGTGGCTACAACGACACTTCAAGCGATGCGCAGTTTCCCTGTTCTGCTCCTGTTGATGACCCGTTGGTGTTGTTATCCCTATAACCATAAATTCTACAGTTTTGAACTGTTGCATATGATTCCGGTATTTTTCTGTGGCAATTTACAGTAATTTTCCGTAAAAACTTTTCTTTTACGGTATACATGGCATTCCAAGATTTCCAGAACAACCACTGGCTGTTGGGCAATTTCGCTCAAGAAACCTAAGGCAGGCAATGAAAATTTGTTTGAAGTCTTGTGTGTGAAGAAGGGCTCCCTGTCATTTTTGTATTTTGTTCTTGTTCACTTCCCAATAGGAAAATGCACCAAAGCATTAATATATTGTAAGAACAATTAACATGTGAAGACTGAAAAAAGTGCGTGCGAAAACGGTGATTTCAATTGAAAATTTCCTAGGCAGTCAGTTAACGGATAAAACGTTGCTTTATTTCAATATGTCCGCGATGCTGGCTAACACATGTTTCTCACTTTCACATTCAGAAAAAAGAAAGTAATCCAAAAGAGATAGATCATTGCAAACAACGCAAGTTTTTACGACTAGTAATAATTCACAGCGTAATTACGTTTACTTAATTTCGACAACGAAAATTTTTTGTTAACTTTTATTTCTACATTCAAATTAAAAGGATGATTTTAAAGGTTCCGCGAATGATCGTAAGGTTTCCAAAAGTACTGAATATTTGGTGTTACCCCTTCTTTCTCCTAGGTTTTTTTTTTATTATTATTCAGTTTAATTCAAACAGGTCTTCACGGAAAGGAAGTTACAATCACGAGGTTTTTCGTTGAAAACAAATACAGGTTGATCATAGCGTAAGCCATTGGCTGTAAATTGAAAGCTACACAGAAATAAAGATGTATTGCGTCAAAACACAGGGAAAATGCCGGAAATCCTGTTACCGGATCACGCCTTTCGTGACTCCTAAACGAATATAACATCTTCCCCAGCTATTAATGTCAGTTAGAAGTAATGAAAACTTTATTCATTAAAGGTATCATTTCCTCATACAATCATATCGCAATAGAAAAAGTTCTGAAATTACTAAAATTTTCCATTTCATAGCATTAGTTAGGGAAACAGCAAGGTAACACAACACAACTTGCTGATTTAGAAGACCCGCCCTCAGATAGGATCCTGCAAAACTCCCGACACAGCAATTAAAAATTAAAATTGGTCAGCAAAAACGCCCAGAGGTGGGAGAAAAATATGCAAAAATAAACAGCGAGAGGGAAATGGAGCAAACGCTAATTTAGAATTCAAGGAAACGGAAAATAATGGTTGATAATGAAATAGCGAATTAATTAGTAATTAAATGAAATGAGAAAACAGAAATGTTAAATATAGGCGGAATTCAAAATAAATTTTCGAGGTTCTAAGGCAGCAAAATCGCTGAAATCGAAGCAGTCTAGAACCTTTGTCATATACGCAATCTAGAAAGATTTCGGGGCATTGTAGTCTGAATTGTTATAAAAGGGAGATTCTAGAGTATTCAGGTACTGCTTCGAACAATGAAGAAACGGAGAATTCGAAAAATTTATTCAGTGATTTGATGAACTCTTTCGTTGAGCATAAAAGCACAATATGAAAAAAAAAAGAAAATACAAAAGCAGTTCCATAAAAACTGAGAGTATTTTTTTTGAGTTGGCAACAGTACGAAGGAGGGGAAATAACTAACCACGCAGACGACTAACTGAATTAAGGAAGTGTCTACGACAACAGTTATTAGCCGTGGCAGACGATTCTGGTTTTGTTATTGCGCAATTGTTTAAGATACGTCTGCATTTCGCCATACAGCTATGGAGGTGAGTGATTCAGATTTCAGAAGTGAAATGCGTTGTGCGATAAAATTTTGCTATTTGTTTGGGTAAAACCGGCTCCAGAAACAGTTGATTTAATGAAAAAAAAAAACTTAAAAAGATAAATGTTTGGTTGAGTAAACGAGTTTTACATAGCACCATGATTTCAAAACAAGTTTGTAAAATCATGCAATGCATTGATTATAATACGCTTTCCAACATACCAGAAATCATTACTCAAGTTAGGAGAATAATGGGTGTGGCTTAAATTTCGGTCCTGTGCCCTGACCCTTGATCCCATATAGATGATATTCAACAGAACCGGTTCGGTATACCTCCTAAATAACATGATAAATTTTTGTCGCAATCGAAGCATTTTTACGTAAGTTATGATGCATAAGGGCTATGGAATAGATCCCGCTCCTGTGTCCTAACCTTTGACCCCATTTCGCCCATTTTCAATAGAATTCGTCCCCAGGCAGGCCCCTACAACATACTAACATTTCATCCAATTCGAAGCATTTTTCCGTAAGTTATGACGCATAATGGCGATGGAAGTGATTCCGCTCCTATGTCCTAACCTTTGACCCCATTTCGCCCATTTTCAATAGGGTTTGTGGCCAGGTGGTCCCCTACCACATACTAAAACTTCATCGAAATCGAACCCTTTTTACGTTAGTTATGACGCATAACAGTAGTGGAATGGATCCCGATCCTATGTACTGACCTTTCACCCCATTTCGTTCACTTTAAATAAGGTTCCTTCCCAGGTGATAACCTACCAGATACTAAAATTTCATCGAAATCGAACGATTGTTACGCGAGTTATCGTGCGGACGGACATACGCACACAGCGCGTGACGTAATGAAGCAGATGGGAATCGCGACCATCTGCTCGCAAAAGTATGACGTCATAAAACTTTAATAGGATCCACACACAACGCGTGACATAATGAGACAGATGGCGTGACCGCGCGCCAACATTCTCAAACGCGAGATTGTGACGTCATAAGATTTCTAAGCATTGGAAACATTAATGGAACGACGCCATGACACTAAAAACGTTATAATTCGGGGTGGTTATTTAACCTACTAAACGAATTCCCCTAAAGTCGAGATCAAGCTAAATCGATTTCTAGTACCAGAAAACGGTAGGTTAACGACTTTCATCAAAATTCTTAGAGCCGTTTTCAAAATAAAATGTGCATACATACATACAAGAATTGCTACTTTAAGGTGGACGTCAAGTAATTTTGCTTCCTATACTTCCAATGGAAAAACTTCTGTACACATTTTCTTCACAATTAATGCGTTCCCAAGAATGCAAATTTGAACATCGATTAAAATAGCTTCATTTCATAACTTGGAATACTTAATATTTCCTAAACCATAATCGTAATTATGCAATCCAACATTTATTTGTCCACTGACGTCATCAAAGTACAGGTCGCGCCATCTTTTTTCTGGTTTCAACACCACCAAAGGAAAAGTTATTGTTTTTTAATATAATTATGCTTATGTTTTAGAAAATGTTAAGTATTCCAAGTTATTTTAATCGATGTTCAAATTTCCATCCTTGGGAACACACTAATTGTGAAGGAAATGTGTACAAAAGGTTTTCCATTGAAAATATAGGAAGCAAAATTACTTGACGTCCACCTTAACAGTGTGGGATAAGGGCGATGGAATGGATCCCGATACTATGGCCTGACCTTTGACTCCATTTGTCCCATTTTCAAGAGGGTTCGTCCCCAGGTGGTCCCCTACCACATACTAAACTTTCATTGAAATCGAACCATATTTACGCAAGTTATGAAGCATAAGGGCAATTGAATGGATCCCGCTCTTATGGCGTGACCTTTGACCCCACTTCACTCATTTTCAATAGGGTTCACCCCATGGTGGTCCTTTAATACATACTAAAATTTCTTCGAAATCAAACCATTTTTACGTGAGTTATCGTGCCGACAGACGGACGGAAAAAGCTGGAGCATATACGCTTCTTCAACCTACGGTTGGAAAGCGTAAAAAAGGCGTTTGTCGGCAAAACTTGTTCCTAGGCCTGGTCGACCTGAAAGTGTTGTTACGGAGCGTATTGTTAACACTGTTTGGGCAGTCCTGCAAGAAGATCGACGAATGGCGTGTGAAGACATAGCGGCATCAACTAATATTTCAAAAACGTCTGCATGCCGTATTCTACGCGACAAATTATTGCTGCATCATGTGCGTTCCAGATGGGTACCTCGTCACCTAACTGACGTGAGAACAATTGTTAGCCAGAGTTCAGGTGTGTCATAAGTGGAAACAAATGATTGCAAAGGATCCAGACTTTCTAAAAACAGTAATAACTGCCGATGAAACATGGGCCCACTATTTCGACCCCCTCACGAAACGCGCAACGAGTGTCTGGAAACACACAGGCTTGCCTCCTCCGAAAAAAGTCCACCAAACCAAATCAGCTGGGAAGGTGGGGATGATAATTTTCTTTGATAATAAAGGTGTAGTCTACCAGCATGTCGTTTCTCCACAAATTACTGTCAATGCTGAGCAATACATTTCAGTCTTGAAGCGTCTACGACGGCACATATCGATTAAACGACCGGAACTGTTAGGCAAGTGGACAGCGCACGCCCACGTGTGGCTGCTTGTTTTCAAGAGTTTCTTACGAAATGCAGAATTGAAATCATGCCACAGCCTGTCTACAGTCCTGACCTCGCCCCGTGCGATTTCTAGTTGTTTCCAACAATGAAGGAGAAGTTCCGTGGCGCAACATTCAATACAGATGCTGACGTTATTCAAGATGTACAGGGGTCGCTATCGTTGCATATCATCCGAAGGAAGATCCTTTGTGAAAGTATAGCATATATTTTGCTGTACCTTTATTTCTTCATTTTATGTGATTTTACTCTCAGTTTTTTATAAAACGGCAGTTGTAGTTTATTAAAACTTGCAGTAAAGGTCTACTTTTCCTTTGCATTTATTTTTGGAGTCTTCATACATTTTTAGTTCAAAAGGAGGGAAGTGGTTATCACCAACAATAATTGCGTTGCCGATGCTCTTAGTAAATTTAGAGTATTCCGTAACATTCCAGAATCATGTTGCAAAACATACCAGAAAATTCCAAAATAGCAGGACAGCTACTCCATACACTATCGCACACTTTTCCAACTATACACTAAATTCACTAGCACTTTGCGGCAGAGCACTGAAACACAAAAACTTGAAAAATCTTGGCCCTATTTGCCTATTCAAAACCCAAAGCTACTTTTGTTACAAAAGAAACACAAAGCTCAAACCTCGAATTTCATCATATGGGCAGTGCTAACGGTCTCAATATTTTTAAAGCCATTTATTTTAATGAAATAAATTTCACCATTGGTAAAAATTTTCTGAAATTCCCTACACATTTTCCGTGATGCTTATTGTGAATTAACGAATCATCTTCCTGAAACAATCTTTTCCATGAAGTGACGTAAAAATCCTGAATTTCACGGGTTTCATTCGCGAATTGTTAGAAAATCTCCTGTTCAGCCTTCTCTGGTTAATAACGAAAAATTTGCAGTTTTTATAAAGTGTTATTAACGGATAATTCTGAATTTCCGGGGAACTTTTACGTAGTTTCTTTTGTATATTAACAGAAAAATTATGTTTTCACTTTTTTTTCCGTATCGATAAAACTGAGTTTGCGGTAATAAGAGCTGTTAGCGGGAATACTTGAGGCTTGATTAACGATTAAACTTCAATCATTTGTTGCAGGGCCTAATTTTGAGGTTCAGTAGCGATACCAAACATGGTAGATAGCATATCGCATGACATAAAGCTTATGGTGGCAATGGATAAAAGGGCGCCCATAAGGGGGGGCTTCAGGGCCCCTTTAGCAGTTGGTATAGCCCAATTTTTGACACATTTAAAACACTAAAATAGACGAAACCTTTTTTTAAAGCATTTTTAAAAATAATAAGATATTAATGATTGATTGTATCAATTATTTTTGTTGTATTTTAGTATCTTGTACATTTACTAAAATGTTTGACAACCCCTTGAAGAAGGTAAGAATTCCCCCCCCCTCCTCCTAAAGGTACTCATATGGGCGCCACTGAATGGATATGCCCACCACCAACCCCAGTTGGTGCACCTGCTATTGTAATATTGGGTTAACATAACATTCCGGGTATTTGAAGCTTGTACGGGTGATTCTACAATAGCTATGTACGCCAGATCATATGTAGAGTATTTTAGGAAGGGAATGTCTGACCCCAGGTCTTAAACAGAACTTAGAAATAGGAAGCTAGAAGATTTGGGATAGAGTGCCCGAAATAAACACTGAAGCGAAGTAGAAAGGGGTAGGAAGACGCCCTTATTTATTACCGGGGTGAGGCAGTACCCGGGGTCCGACGGCTTAACGTGCCCATCCGAAGCACGGTGGATATTTAGTGGATCGAGCGTTCGTGCCTGCCTGGGATCGAACCTGAGGTCCTTTCCGTGGCAGTCACGAACGTTGCCCACTAGGACACCCGCGGCCCTACAATGGCTATGTATCCGTCTGTGGACCCCTTAACACAAAATTTACTGTATTATAGCTATCAAGCATAAATTCCATATTTAGGGGTTTTGTGAAATAATAATGTGAAGTACTACATTTCACCTTTTCTAAAACATAATTGAGAGTCATTCCCAATTTTAAAAAAAAAATCGAGTTCCAAAACATTATGTTGCTTTGAAAAATAAAATGTAGTTTGTGATAAGTCCTTCCATAGAAAAAATTAAATTATTAAAAACCTATTCAGGAAAATAATAAGCTCCGACAGAAAATAAAATGACTTATTAACTCGCATTCATAGTGATGATCATGATCATATATAGAGGATTTTAGGAAGAGAGTGTCTGACCCCAGGTCTTAAACAACCCTTAGAAATAGGAAACTAGGAGATTTGTGCTAGAATGCCCGATAGGAAAGTTACACGGAAGCGAAGTAGAAAGGGGGAGGAAGACGCCCTTATTTATTACCGGGGGGCCAGTACCCGGGAAAGCCAGACCCATTTAACCTTCGCTCGATTAGTCCTCTTCGTTTCCACCTTAAACGTGATCCGGCAGTGGGTGTACCTAAATTGAAGCTAAATAATCCCCTTTAATCCTTAGAAATTCTAGGTCATTGCAACCCCAAATGAAGATTGCGGCGAGTTAATACCCATTCATGAAGAATGTCTATTAACTCCCTATGAATGCGAGTTAATGACCATTTAATCTTCGCTTGATTAGTCCTCTTCGTTTCCACCTTAAACGTGATCCGGCAGTGGGTGTAGCTAAATTGAGGCTAAACAATCACCTTTAATCCTTAGAAGTTCAAGGTCATTGCAATTTCACCATGAAGATTGCGGCGATGATATCGCTAAAGAGGATGTGAGATGAAAATGAGCCGCATATTTTCAGAAAAAGGAAAATATCTGTTGCTAGTAGGTGAGTTTACATACTGGAAGAAAAGTACTTTAAAAAGTGAAGAATGGTACTGACCTGAAGGTAAAATCTTGTGTAAAATCATTACCGTTGAAGACGGCGACACAATTTCGCAAAATGAAACTGAACATTCACATGAAAGAAACTTGAAGGCCTCAATAGAAAGCTCGTTAGTAAGTACCAGAAATTAGTAAGTCTTGTACGCATTTATATTCCGCAAAATGTCTTTCACAATTTTAATTAAAAAAACTACGAAAAATAAATAGCGTGAAGCATGACTTAAGAATATTTAAAACAATGCTAGATGCGCATATCGCGAATTGGAAACACCAAGTTTCCTCTTTAGTATCGGTAAGTATCGTTTATATACTGTATATATATATAGCAAAAAACAATAAAAGGAAAATAAGCAAATGCCAAGTACAAATTTGAAATTCCAAAGTGCCAGAGGCTGCATAGAAGAAAGATCAAATCAAAATAGATATGTGAAACCAAGGAGCAAATTTTGAAAGAAAGAAAAAATAAAACAAAAAATTCCGAGAACGAGCAGAAGAACAACAACCACCAATCTCCGACCGCCCGAAGCAGGCAAGCTTCAAAGGATTGAAAATTAACGAACAGAAGAACGCAGGGAAGCATATCAATGACTGATTCTCTGATGGCTTCGTCAATTAAGAAAAACACTCAATCTACTGAGATCAGAGAATTGCGGGTTTCTGCTATTTTAGTTTGCTATAAGGACAGATTAAATTTTGGGATAAAATTGTCAAATTAAAAAGGGATTTCTAATAAAACCAACTCAGCAAACTAAAAAACATTGCCCGACCGCACAACAACCAAGATAATCACAACTAAAAAGAAAAGGAAGGGAGCCGAGCACCCCAAAAAAGCAAAACCAGGGAAGAAATTAGTATTAAAATATCAAGAAAAAACCTAACCAAAGAAAGGTACACAAAGGATAACTTTAAGCTTGTCACAGAAAAAATGAAAACTTTTAACCTGCCAGAGAGAAAGAAAGGCAGAAAACATCAGAAAAAAATGAATATAAAAAAATAATAAATTTAAACAAAAAGAGTAACCTTACAATTTTGAAAAAGACAAATTCAAAGCAACAATTTTAGGAAAAAAGAAGCAAAAAGTGCACAAGGAACAATGTACAGTTGCAAAACCCGAGAGTGAACCCAAATAACCGAGTTCTTTCTGAGACTGCTTCTAAAACTCCTATTTTTTGGCATCCCCCAAATGGGAGAGGGAGGTAAACTGATCGTGTGTTACTTTCATACAAAGGGTGAGATTCATTACTTTGTTCTTTTAAAATTATGCAGCACAGTGTTCTTTTTGCATCTGGAGATTTTATTTAAACAAAATGGATCTTGTAGTGCTGTCTGAAACATCAAAAGGCAAGCTTTGCGCTGTCTTCAATGATTTTCGATACCGCCAACATCGTAAAAATTTATTTTTCACATATTTTATCATCTTAAAAAAAATTCAGCACCCCCTCAATATGAAATCGTGGGCAAACTTCAGAATCCATTCCTTTACAGTGTCGCTGGTATCAACAGGGAAAACGTGATTAACCACACACCCGGTCCATGGTTTCCTTATATTTCAGCAACTGGCCAAAAGTCCACTGCACAAAATGAAAGGCATTTTGTAAATTAAAATAAATGCAAAACAGACGTTGTTCACAAAGAAATGGGAGCAAAAATATTACTCCGTTCTCAGGTTTTGCCACAAGATTAGTAACTGAGGCTTAAAATACTGCTCCTACAACAAAGGAATGAGCCAGCACTTCTCTGAGACAAAAACACGGTAGGGCTGAAATCTCAAATACGATGGGTAATTAGCATTACATTTGAACGGAAGTACCATGTCCGGATCTGCCAGTAAACCGTCTGACGCCCTGACCACTACAACACCAGTTCGCTCTTTTCTTTCTTTGGTGGCATACAAGTGGGAAACGCGCATGGGAGGAGGAGGAGGGGGGGGGGTTAGGCATTAACAATAGGTGTATATGACCTCGTCTGACCATTCCAAATAAAGAAGCAACTAACAGCAATTTAAGGAAGACCAGAATGGCGACACTAGTTACATAACGTCCCCGACAATTTTTATCAATTTTTAATACTAGATAAAATTATTGCATATGGCCCTTTGCAACCCCCGGATACACCATAGACTATGTTGCACGTTATTTTCAGATATTTTCCCCTAAATTCATATCTCTTATTTTTTAAAGTGTAATTCTTTCCTCGTGCATAGTTTCTTTAACTTCGCATTAAGAGAAAAGAATGTTATTTCGGAGGACAGAAATCTGTGAAAATGTTACATTCTCCTGATCAAAAAAATTCCCTGTTTTATGATGGCTGACTTTCCGCCCAACCAGTTCATTTCAGTTGTTGTTGTCTTTTTGTTTTGTTTTTTTTTTTTTTTTTTTGATATAAAGAAAAACATCGACAGTAAGCTTTTATTTATTTAACGTTTTCATAGCAATACTACTTTTTAACTTCCATAGCGCTACCCTAATTTATTTAATTTTTTTTTTTGATTGGAGGTTTAACGACCACCGTGAGCAACTCAATGGGCTATAAGCAGTCGCCCGTCCCTAATTTAGGGTCACTGGTTCCAGGGAAGGGAAAGAGCCAGTGCCGTAAGACAAACACAACATCCATGCCTCACCGGGATTCGAACCCGAACCCCTTTCGGACGAATGATCAGAGGCCATCGCTTAGACCACTGCGCCACCCGGTTATACCCTAACTACAACATCAAGGAGTTTTATAGGAAACACATTTAATAATTAACTTTCATTCAACTTTTAATCTTCTTTTAACAAAATTTATAGGCCTGAAACAAAAGCGCTGTGTGACAGAAAAAGATTTTTTCTTTAATTTATTTATTTTTGCTGTTAGTCAAAAATCTGAAGTTTTCACGATGGCATCAAAACAACCGCCGAATCTTTTTTTACACCAGAAAAAAGTAGCAATTTTGTCGTTGCGTGTTGCACAGTCTTGCTTGGTTGCGAATGACACAACACCGTCACCGTGACAATAGAAACTCACGACAGAAAATCAATTAAAAGTACAAACTGGTAGGGTTTGGAGTTCGGTTGGTACGATGCTGAAATTACATCGTTTATTATACGGACTTAACAAAGCACAACTTCACGAATGCACACGAACAGAGCACGCACGGAAAGTCAGATGATAAGTTTAACTTGCCCTCTTTATTCACTTATTCAACGCTGATGATTTCATCATGTACCAACTCAATCCATGCAATTTTCTGTCACGCTAATGAACAAAATTCGCTTGACGAATAAAACCTTAATTTCCCTAATAAATAGCTCAGAGAACTTTTGTGAAAATACTTATACAATTTCAGCGATGATGTAATCCTTTTGTACCAACATAGTATTTTTTTTTAAATGAAGTACTGACGAAATCTGTTGCCATCGTTATCTGAAGCAAAGACAACTGACGACAATAACATCGGCTACTAAAAGCAGAGAATAAGTGTGTCGGCTATCTGACATGCTGGTCCCAAAGTGAACGATGCGCCCCTTGCGGTTGAATGTTGAATTATATAAACTCTAAAAACACCAACGAGCCGCATTACGTTATGACCACCTACCTAATAAGCTGTAGGACCCCGTTTAGCCCGCAAAACTGCGGCATCTCGGCAAGGCATCCATTCGATAAAGTGGCGATAGGTATTCTGGGGTATTTGGTACCATAATGTCAACACTAGGTCCTCCAGTTCCCGTGCATTTCGGGGTGGTGCTGATTTAGCGCGAACCCGCTTTTCCAAGTCGAACCACAAATGTTCGATTGGGTTCATGTCAGTTGAATTTGGAGGCCAGGGCATTAACCGAAAGTCGCCAGCATGTTTCTCGAACAACTCCTTGACGATTCTGGCAGTGTGGCATAGCGCATTTTCGTGTTGGTAATGGGCGTCACCAGCAGGGAACACAGTTGCCATGAATGGGTGTGGGGAACTTGATCCGCAGCGATGTTCACAGAGATTGTGCTATTGAGATAATGAGGCCTAAAGTGTCCCAAGAAAACATCGTCCACAGCATAACACCGCCGACGACGACCTGTTTCCGTCCAACAGTGAATCCAGGTGCCATAGCCTCCGTTGGTAATCGGCGTATCCGCGCTCGGCCGTCTACGTGATGCACCAGGAATCTACTCTTGATTCGTCAGACCAGGCCACTTTCTTCCAATCTAGATGATCTTGAGTTCATTTCATGTGTTGCTGGCGACGATGTGCATTGAGCATGGAGACCGGGTAGGGTCTTCGGCTACGCAGGCCCATCCGCAGAAGGCTGCGATGAACTGTGCGCTGTTACCAATTGCCCTGGTCATCACTGTTGTAGCTGTGCATGGGTGATTTGCCGCACTGTGGCCCTGCCGTCGCTGTGAACAACGCGCGGACGTCTCCGCTCCCCTCTGGCATCAAAGAGCTGCGGACGACACACGACTGGACGACGGTTCGTCGTTTGGCCATCTGTGCGCCACTTTTGATACGTACTCACTACAGCGGCACGTGAACAAACTCACAAGCCGCGCCGTTTCTGAGATAGCAGTTCTGGGGCGCCGTGCTGTCACAATTTGTCCTCCGATAAATCGGCAGCTTTTTCCATTCTGACTTAGGACAGTCTACTAACCGAAAGCCGGTCCTCGGGTTGTACATGTTATACTGCTCTGTGAACTTCACCTGCTCCACCGTTCGGTCTCCAGGCGCGCTCATTTCTCTAGGCTGCTGGTGGTCATAATGTAATGGCTCATCATAGATGTATAACGTGCTGCATTTCCTGCTAACGGAACGGAAACTAGATTCAATACTGTTCGGTCACTTTGGTGCGTCGTTTACTATATTATATTTTGAGAATTCAGAATGAACTCTATAACAGCACGAGTTAATCGAAACATTCAACATTATTTTTATTTTCTTCATTCATTAACCTGAAGCTGCCGTAAATCTGTCGTTACAGCATTTATGGAATAATATCAGTAACCTGGAAGATGACCACACCGCTTACCAAAAGACAGCGGAGGATCGGAAAATTGTTGCTTCTGTTTAGTTTCTACTTTCCTACATCGAAAAACCAAAACATTATGACCAGCGCGTCTTTACGCAAATCGAAGTGCCGCCTCGGTGGCGCAGTGGTCTAAGCGATGGTTTCTGATCATTCGTCCAAGATGGGTCAGGATTCGAAACCCGGTGAGGCATGGATGCTGTGTTTGTCTTACGGCACTGGCTCTCTCCCTTCCCTGGAACCAGTGGTCTTAAATTACGGACGGGCGATTGCTCATAGCCCACTTAGTTGCTCATGGTGGTCGTTCAATTCCCCAATAAGCGAGTTTGCTAAAGGTCAAATCCTAATGGGCAGAAAACTGGGTCAGGGCATTTCTAAGACTGCAATAAATCTTATGAAGTGCTGACGGTCAGCCGTGGTCAGTACCTGCAAAATTTGTTCGAGGAGGAAAATCCACGAACCGCAGGCAAGGTGTGAGCCGACCACGGCTTATCGATGCCAGATTTCAGGGCAAATTATCTCGTATGGTACGAGCCAACAGAAGGAATACTGTGGCGCAACTCGCCAGTAATTTGAATGCTGGTGACGAGAGTAATGTGTCACAACACACAGAACATCGAACCCTGCTGAAAATGGAGCTGCGTAGCTGTAGCTAGTGCCCATGATAACCTCGATTCACTTAGTGGTAAGCGATGAAATTCCGTGACAGAAACTATTCTAGATATTACGTAAAAGGCGTCCGAAAATAATAAATACGTCCAAACTTGACCAATGACGAATTACAATTTTTTTTTTTTTTTGATTGGAGGTTTAACGACCACCGTGAGCAACTCAATGGGCTATAAGCAGTCGCCCGTCCCTAATTTAGGGTCACTGGTTCCAGGGAAGGGAGAGAGCCAGTGCCGTAAGACAAACACAACATCCATGCCTCACCCGGATTCGAACCCGGACCCCGTTCGGACGAATGATCAGAGGCCATCGCTTAGACCACTGCGCCACCGGGGCGGCGAATTATAATTCACTACAGTACACTGAAAAAATAAATTCTGAAATTCACGACCCACTTTCCATGATGTCTTTCGTGAATTAACGAAGCACGTTTTTGATACAACTTTTTCCGTGAAATGACGAGAAAAACTCTGAATTTCACGGATTTTTTGTACGCTAGATAAATTTACAAAAACTTCCGAAATTTATTTTTTTACATTGACGGTAAGCTATCATTTTCAAAGGTGTTAACGGAAAATTGTGAATTTTAAGAAACCTCTCCGCAATTCCTTTCTTATATTAACGGAAAAACTCCGTTCTCAATTTTCCGTATACATACGACCAAAAATCTCCGGTAATAGAACAGATTCAAGTGAATACTTGGGAGTTTGGTTAACTGTTAAATTTTAAGTCTGTCGAAGTATTTGATTTTGAAAGCTCTGTAGCGAAATCGAATATCGTGGAAAGTATGCCGCATGAATTTTGGTTACTGAGTCACAGAATATTTCTTCTCTTCCTCATCATATGTGCACCAGCTTTTATACGACGTATATTGTGTCAGAAACCGGGTACTTAATTTATTGCACAGGTGACTACACGATGTCCATGTGTCAGTCTGTGAAATCCTTGAGACAAAAGCTTTACTATCTAGAGTAAATTTTATATTTAGAAGTTTTGTGAAATAATATGATAAAAGAGTACTTTGCAATTTCTCTTGAAGATAATTGAGTTTTTTTTTTGTTTTTTTTATTGGAGGTTTAACGACCACCGTGAGCAACTCAACGGGCTATAAGCAGTCACCCGTCCCAAATTTAGGGCCACTGGTTGCAGGGACGGGAGAGAGCCAGTGCCGTAAGACAAACACAACATCCATGCCTCCCGGGATTCGAACCCGGACCCGCTTCTGACGAATAATCAGAAGCCATCACTTAGACCACTGCGCCACCGGGGCGACATAATTCAAAGTAATTGCCAGTTGAAACAAGTTAATAAAATCATGCAATGCATTGATTAATTATGATACGCTTTCCAACAAAGCAGAAATCATTACTCAAGCTATTACTCAATTTATGAGGATAATAACTGTGGTACAAATCTCGCTCCTGTGCCCTGACCTTTCACCCCATTTCGATTATATTAAACAGAGCCGGTTCAGTATATCTCCGGAACAACGTACTAAAGTGTTGTCGCAATAGAAGCATTTTTAGTCAAGTTATGATGATAATGGCTGTAGAATAAATCTCGCTCCTGTGACCTGACCTTTGACCCCATTTTGATGATATTCAACAGAACCGGTTCAGTATATTTCCGGAACATGATAAAGTTTTGTCGCAATCGAAGCATTTTTACGTAAGTTATGACGCATAAGGGGGACGGAATGGATCCCGCTCCCATGTCTAACCCTATCTCGCCCATTTTCAATAGGGTTCGTCCCCAGGTTGTCCCCTACCTCATACTAAAATTTCATCGAAATCGAACCATTTTTACGCTAGTTATCGTATAGACAGACAGACAAAGCTGGAGCATATACGCGCTTCTTCAACCAACGGTTGGAATGCGTAAAAAAAGATTTCGAACTCCAAATCATTCTGTGGCTTCGAAAAATCACGATGAAATAAATACGAAATTTGTAATAAAGGTAAGACCTCGTACAGAAAAAATAAAATTATTACAAACGCATTCAAAAAAATAACAAGCTCCAATAGAAAATAAAATGACTAAATCACTCGCATTACTGGAAATAAATAAAACAAGAAAGATGAAACCGAATTATCGGGTGTAATTATTACGTCTTTTGAAACCGTTGTGATACAAATTAAATGTATCAAAGCTTTATTCAAAGTCAATGGAACCGGTATGGAAAACAGTAGTATCTGACGGAAGAAAAGAAGTTTTTCAATGGGGTTTTTAATCCCTCAGATATTGCTGTAAACGAAATCGTGAGCTTACGTCCTTTGGTTGCAGACTTGTGCGTTAAGAAAAACATGAATTTATATGAGAAACATTTCGCACCGGAAACGCTCTCCAACACAGAAATAATTTTTCAGATCGGACTCTTAAAAACAGAGATATCGACAAAAATAAGATGTGACTTTACGGCCCCTGGTGGGAAAACCATGCATTATTTTAGGAAAAAAGTATTCTCAAAAGGTTTTTCCATATGAGCGGTATCGGTCCAAGAAAAAAAATTTAGTCGAGTTTTCAGGAGCCCAGATTTTGCTACAAATACATCAGAAGCAGAAATTAACGCTTATGCCCCCTGGTGGCCAAACCATTCTTTACCAAACATTAGAAATTATGTGCAAAATATTTTCCATCAGGTCTTGTATGCGATAAAGGAAATTTTTTTCAAATCGGAGTTTTACAAGCAGAAATAACGCAGAAAATGCTATTTACCATTGTGCCCCCTAGCGGAAAGTTTATGATTTACTTGAAAATTTTGAATTTATAGGAAACATATTTCGCATCGGAAACACTATCCAACAAAGAAGGAATTTTTCAAATCGGACTCTTAGAAGTAGAGATATTGACAAAAACAAAACATACATCTACGCCCATTGGCGTAGAAACCATGCATTATATCAGGAAGAAAATGTTCCTAAAAGGTTTGTCGACATGAGTAGTATCGGTCAACAAACGAGTTTTCTTTCAATCGAGATTTTAGGAGCTCATATTTTGCTGCTAATACATCAGAAACGGAAATTAAGACTTACGCCACCTGGTGGACAAACCATTTTTTTACAAAAATTAGAAATTACGTGCAAATGATTTTCCATCAGAAGCTGTATCCGGTGCAGAAAGAATTTTATAAATCGAAGATATTGAAACAGAGATATAAGGGGAAAGCAATTTACCTTTACGCCCCCAAGCGGAAAGTCTATGAATGACTTGAAAATTTTGAAATTATATGAAAAAAATGTCGCACTGGAAACACTATCCAACAAAGAAGGAATTTTTCAAATCGGATTCCTAGAAGTAGAGATATTGACAAAAATAAAATATACACCTACGCCCTCTGGCGTAGAAACCATGCATTATTTTAAGAAGAAAATGTTTCTAAAAGGTTTGTCGACATGAGTAGTATCGCTCTACAAGCGACGTTTTTTTTCAATCGAGAATTTAGAGTCTCATATTTTGCTGCAAATAATACATCAGAAGCGGAAATTAAGATTTACGCCCCCTGGTGGCCAAACCATTTTTTTTTTTTTTTTACAAAAAATAGAAATTATGTGCAAACGATTTCCTATCAGGAGCTGTATGCTGTGCAAAAAGAATTTTTCAAATCGGAGATTCAGAAGCAGAGATATAGGGGAGAACGCAATTTACCTTTACGCCACTAGCGGAAAGTCTATAAATTACTTGAAAATTTTGAAATTATATGAAAAACGTGTCACACTGAAAACACTATCTAACAAAGAAGGAATTTTTCAAATCGGAATCCTAAAAGTAGAGATATTGACAAAAATAAGATATATCTACGCCCCTGGCGGAGAAACTGTGGAATATTTTAAGAAGAAAATATTTCTAAAAGGTTTACCGATGTGAGTGGCATCAGTCCACGAAAGAATTTTTTCAATCGAGATTTTAGAAGCACAGATTTTATGGCAAATACATCAGAAGCAAAAATTAACACTTACGCCCCCTGGTGGACAAAGTATTACCAAAAATTAGAAATTATATGCAAAAGATTTTCCATCAGGAGGTGTATCCGCTGAAGAAAAAAATTTTCAAATCGGAGCTTTAGTCCGATTTGTGGGATGCAATTTACTTTTACGCCCCCTAGCGGAAAATCTATGCGGAATTTGAAAAAGTAACTATCTAAAATACTCTTCGACATAAATTGAATCGAAAGATAAGATTTTTTTTCAATCGGATGTTTAGAAGCGTATTTTTGAATTCGACATCATCTGCATTTACGCCCTCTAGCGGCGAAATTGTAAATCGTAAAAAAAAAAAAAAAACGAAATAAAGTATCGTCATTCGCATATTTCAAGCTTCCCATTGCAAGAGGAATTTTTTAAATCGGACTAATGTCCCAGAGATATCGTGGGGACGGACGGACAAATCAATAACATAAGCACGATCTTTTTCCCAAAAGACGTGCTAAAAATCATTAACGCGCATTTAAATTTTACCTTGAACGTGAGTCTGGTTCCTGTGGCATTCCGGCTCACTGGTTACGACGCGACGCGCGGCTTCAACTTAAAAGACTGGAGCTCGATCTGCACTACCGGCGCAAAAGGATTCTTTCGCGCACGGGCTGAAATATTCAGCGTGTTGGATTTCGTGAAATTTTAGTCTAAATACGGAAAAACTTGAAATGGACTTTTCTGAAATAAACGGAACTAATGACTACGGAAAATCCGTGAAAAAACGGAAGTTAAAAAAAAAAAAACCTGGCACACCAGAAATTCCGGTAAAAGACGGATGGCTACCGGTAACTTTGCTGCACGTTATTTTCAGAAATTTTCCGTGCATTCACACCACTTATTTTTTACAATGTACTACACTGATTATCGAAAAATTTATGTACACGCATGTTTTCATTCTCCGACAAATTTTATCTTTACGTACCCCCATTATTTTTCACCTCCGATGAATTAACCGTGTAAGCAATTGAATATGGAAAAATGTTCGAAAGCAACAACGTAGCACAACGTAATGTATACTCTTTAATTCTATGTATAAGTCTCAAAGATCGGACAAAAAATTTTGACGGTTTTAACACATAAACACACCAGACAAAAAATTAGTCACTCCTGGCAGAACTTACCTAATAACGAGTGACGGCGCCTCTTGCCTTGATAACAGCATGAATCCAGTGTGGTAGAGACTCCACGAGGTTGTGGATGCATTGAACATCGATTTTCAGCCTCTCGTGCGTCAATTGGTCCCCGAAGTTCCACCAAAGTACGTGGGTGTCTATTCCGGCGTTTCACCTTCTGTTCCAAATGATCAAACAGATGGATTTAAATCTGGGGATTTGACGTGCCAGTCGAGGTGAGACAGTGTGACCGATCGTTCTTCGTGCCACTCCGACACAGTTTTAGCACTGTGCAGACACCACAGAGTTGTCGTCCTGGAAGGCAGGACTGGCAATGTGATACTGCTACTGGAGATGTAGAGCAAAGGGCAACACTTCATTCAGAATGCGGATGAACGCATGCTGGTTCAAATTCATCGTCACTGCAACGAGAGGGCCCATTTCGTTGTACGAAAAACATCCCCAAAGCATCACAGAATCCCCTCCAGCTTGAACAACACCTTCGACACAGTCGGGATTAAAGGCTTCATTGGGCCTGCGATGCACTCGTCACCTCCCATCATTGGAGTACAAACAAAAACGAGACTCATTAGACCAAATTACTCGTTTCCGATTCTCCACAATAAAGTTTTGGGTGCTTCTGAGCCCATTGATAACGTGCGCCTTTGTGGCTTGCTCTTAAAAAAGGTCTCTTCCGTGGAACTCGGATCCAGATGCCCATCGCATGCAGTTCTCGTCGCAATGTCCTTTCAGAAATTGGTTGGAGTGGACTTTCATTAACTGTTTGGATCAATTGTTGCCTGGTTAGAAACCAATTTGCAGTTACTAGATGTAAAACATGGCGGCGGTCCCTGTTGGTGAGAATCGGTTTCTGGCCCCAGTTACGTCGCCGATTTTCAGTTGACTGCGAACTACACCATTGAATGCAGCCCCGCTGGACAGTACGCTTCGACACACTAACAAATTAGGCGACTTTCATTCACTTTGTGTCCGTGGGTACGGCCAAACACGATAGCTCCTTTTTGCCACTCAGTAGCATCTCTCTTACGACCCATACTGCAGACTAAATTCAACACATACGTTGCTCTTCACCACTGCACGAGACAGAAATGATCATGCAGACCACGTCAGTGCTATTTTATCTCCCAACAATGCTATCACGGCGCCCTCTGTGCAACCGGTAACTCCCTACTGTCATTTCTGTTAGGGGTGACTAATTTTTTGTCCGGTGTGCTTATTTTTCTACTGTAAGTAACTCAACATACAGCCAATTCCTATTCTTCCACTTTCTGAGAATCAATTTTTAAGGTGCACATATTTCCTTTCAATACAAAAAAGCCGAAGAATCTGGTCATCTTGAACAAACTTGATGTTTTCAATCGAAAAATTACGAACCAACTAGTCGTGTCCAGCAATTCTAGTAGGGTGTACACCGACAGTGAAGGTTTAGACTCAACTACCTATGTTCCGTGGTACTTTAGTGCTGCGAGTCAGAAACGAAGTTACATTAGATTGAACCTAGTGTGGTGGCCGCCCCGGTGGCGCAGTGGTCTAAGCGAAGGCCTCTGCTCATTCGTCTGAAAGGGGTCCGGGTTCGAATCTCTGTGAGGCATGGATGTTGTGTTTGTCTTACGGCATTGGCTCTCTCCCTTCACTGGAACCAGTGACCCTAAATTTGGGACGGGCGACTGCTTATAGCCCATTGAGTTGCTCACAGTGGTCGTTAAACCTCCAATATAAAAAAAAAAAAAAAGAACCTAGTGGCTCAGATACAACAGCGGGGGTACAGAGGTGAGAGAAGCAGGAGTGCCAAGAAAGAAAATGCGAGTCGACATGGTTGAGAGTGCCAGAGTATGATGTGAGAACGAGTACTTCCAGCAAGAGAGAACAAAGGAGGGGCGACGATGAAACAGATGCCCTTTTTTGTAACGGGTGTCCAATGCTCTAGGGCGGACGGCTTAATGCGCCCATTCGGCGCACGCACAAGTATTCGGTGGTTACGGACAACACAACCTACCTGGTACCAATCCCCCAACCATCAGGTCGGACGGGAGGTTGCTCTAACAACTAGACCACTCACGACCACTTGTTGCTTATCCATTCTTTCACAGATACAATGAAATACGTCATATATTTCTTCTGTTGGATGGACTGGGAAATGAATTTCCCTGAAGAAATATTTTAAATAACATGGTTAAGATATAATTCTTTTAATAATTTTCACTGTACACCATGTTACTTTCATTCAGAAACTTGAAAATTTTCATCGTCCTGGAGCGGGGATCGAACCCGCACCTCCCGATTTCCGGTCGAGCATGCTAGGCATTACACTACCCAGGACAAGGAAATTCCAAGCAACTGAACATAAATATCTGAGAATCTTCAGATTTGCGCTAGTCCTAAGGCGCTACGAATATTAAAAGATTTATATCTCAACCATGTTATTTAAAATATTTCTTCAGGGAAGTTCATTTCCCAGTCCATCCAACAGAAGAAATATATGACGTATTTCTAACACTGTAATGCCCGACCTACATCCGATAGTGGACGTGTGAAAAGGTCCTAAGGCGCTACGATGGAGCAGAATAGCTTTGACTAGCGTAAATCTGATGATTTTCAGATATTTCTGTTCAGTTGCTTGGAATTTCCTTGTCCTGGGTATAGTGTAATGCCTAGCATGCTCGACCGGAAATCGGGAGGTGCGGGTTCGATCCTCGCTCCAGGACAATGACAATTTTCAAGTTTTCTGAATGAAAGGAACATAGTGTACAATGAAAATTATTAAAAGAAATACAGTAAATTTTAAGTTCTGGACCTGCTTGCTCTGTTGCTACACATGAGGATGGACATGTTTGACTTCTGACATAAGTACTACATGATTGCCACAAGGGAAGATTCTACTAAATTTTTCTTGCGCATGGTTGGAGCTCCCAAGCAGTTTTTTTTTTTAATCCACACATTCACTCTCATGCCAGCTTTTCAAAGAATGTCATTAAGAGTCATTACAACCCAATTTTGTGAAAATGTAAGTTGCACCCATCGTACACTACCTGTTGACTCATCAGTGAAGCTTCGGCGCACTGTTTGTAAAAAAGTCCGTGATTTTAGGACAACTTGACAGGAAAGGAAGAAAGAAAAAAGTGCACAAGAGTTAAAGATGTATGAGAATCCCCGTTAGGTTTGGAAGCTATAAGCTTAGACTATCATTAACTTGAAATGTATTCTGAAGTAAACGAAGCAAAAGAAATTTTCTGGCTACTTTTTTGAAGTAATAAAGTAATGATGAAGCACGATGTGCTTTTTGTTGTCATTTTTTACTCCTTATTTTGATTTACCTTTTTGCACTAATACAGATTTCGAACTATGAGCTTCCTATCGACTTCATCAATAAACGTTTAAGCGAGTTTGCGAAGTTCTGGGTGATGGGAGAATCCGCCTTGACGAACAATATCTGGCTGTGTTACTACAATAAATACTTGTTACCGAACTCACAAATCATTTATCAAAATTTCTTCCTGTTTGCTTCTTAGAAAAAAAAACAATTCCGTTAATTTACGGATGGGAAAACAACTAAACACTTTATAACAACCAACGCCTGTTTTTGGTCATGGCGGATGATGTTTCTATTAACTTGTGACATCGATTGCAAGCGGGAAACGTAACGTAATACCGGAGTCCTAAGAAATACCAAATCTAATTTTCCAAAAACAAATGGGAGGGACGAAAGAAATAAAAATGTGTTCCTATTAATCGATGGTCCAATCGACTAAAACCCCTGTTGATGTTACAATATTGCATTCCACGTCTTATATACACAGATCAGCCAAAACATTAAAACCACCTACTTAATATGATCCTTCTCTAGCCGCCAAAAGAGCTCTCACCCGATGAGGCTTAGATTCAACGAGATATTGGTGGCTGTCTCCTGATATTCGGTACTATGACAGCAACAGGAGATCCTGCAGTTCCCGTAAATTACGTGGTTGGGGTGATGCTGTTCGTGAACCTGTTTCTCCATCTTAAACCACAAATGCTCCACAGGATTCAATATCCGGTGAATTTGGAAGAAATCGCAATAAATGGAATTCCTCTTTATGTTCTTGGAACCATTCCTGAACCTTCTTCGCTGCGTGGCATGGGGCATTGTCTTGTTGAAAGACGCTATCACCGCCAGGGAATGTAGTCGCCATAAAGGGGTGTAATTGGTCAGCCATGATGTTCAGGTACATGAAAGCTGTAAGAATTCGCTCTACAGGGATAATGGGTCCAAGTGTTCCCAAAGAAAATATTGCCCAGACCAACCCACTCCCTCCACTCACCTGGGTCCGTCCCACAGTGCACCGAGGTGAGAAGGGTCCCTTGAGTAAACGTCGTACCCAAATTCGTCCGTCGATATGGTGCAACAGAAAACGGGATTCGTCTCACCATGAGACCCTCTTCCAGTCTTGTATGGCCCAAGGTCGATGATTACCTGCCCAGTGCAATCGTTGACGATGGTAAACAGCTGTCAGCATAGGTACACCAATGGGTCTGCGGCAGCGGAGACCCATATCCAAGAGCGATGGATGAACTGTGTGTTCGGACACATTGGGAGGTTGGACGCTTCACCACAACTAAAATTATGGGTAATATCAGCCACAGTAGCCCTTCTGTTGCTGAAAACAAGACGAGATCGGCTGCGCTGACCTCTGACATTAATGAGCGTGGCTTGCCCCCGTCTGTCAATGGCTCGAACTGTCATTTGTTTCGGACCATCTTTGATACGTCTACTGCATAGCGTGAGCAGCCTACCAGCGTCGTTGTTTCGGAGATGCCCTTACCAAGCTATCTTGCCAAAACGATCTGGCTTTTGTCGAAATCAGATAAATCCTTTACTTTTCCCACGCTGAGACAAAACGAAATACTGACTGAGAGAGCTCCGACCCAGCTATATATATATATATATGATGGTTCCTCTGACAGAGCTGCACGACTCATTATCCAACTCTCGAGAAGATACCAGGCTCAGATCATTCAAACTTATGCACCCACCACAAGTCATCCTGAAGAAGAAATTGAAGAATTTTATGAGGAAATTCGTGATCTAAATAATAAAGGTAAGCAGCACTTGAAGATAATTATGGGAGATTTCAATGCAAAAATAGGGCAACGGCAACAGAATGAAACTTCAGTAGGTAAATTCGGTCACGGCAACAGAAACCAGCGTGGAAATACTCTCGTTGAGTTTGCAGAGGCAGAAGGGTTTTTCATCTTGGAACTCCTTCTTCAAGAAAAAGCCACACAGGAAATGGACATGGAGACATCCAAATGGGACGACAAGTGAAATTGATTTTATTATGTGTAACAAAAAATTCGTCATAGAAGACTGCAGTGTGCTAAACAAGTTCAACACAGGTAGTGACCATAGATTGGTGAGATGTAAGATGCACCTCAACACTAAACTTGAACGTGGCAAGCTCATAAGACAAACAAAATCTATTGACATAACCAACCTTAAAAACACCATAATACCTTCAAGTTGGAACTGAAGAACAGGTTATCTGCTTTAGAAGGCCTAACATCGGAAGAAGTGGACATCTCTGAAGTTAACAGAAAAGCAACCAAAGCTCTTATGGAAACAGCAACAAAATTAGCTGGGTCTAAGAACAAGTTGCATGTAAATTAATTATCAGGAAAAACGAAAATGTTGATGCAAAAAAGAAGAGAGATGAGGACAACTAAAGAAGATGTGACTTCCAAAGTGGAATATATAGAGCTATGCAAGACAGTACGAAAAAGCATCACTGAAGACGTAAGAAAATTCAACTGTGAACTAGTGAGGAAAGCAATTGAAAACAACCAAAGCCTAAAGATAGCAAAGGGACATCTCAGTAAGGGAAGAAAACAGATTATGGCACTGAGAAAAGAAGATGGTTCTGTAACAAGAAATAGAGGTGAAATTTTGACAAGAGTGAAAGATTTCTACTCCAAATTATATGAAAGGGATGATACATGCACTCCAGACATCATGAAAGATACCAGTACCAGAGTTCCTCCAGTCCTTCCAGCAGAAGTTGCACATGCAATCAAAAACATGAAGCGGGGAAAAGCTCCAGGAGAAGATGGAATTACTGTAGACATCTTACAAGAAGCAAGTGGAGAAATCGAAACAGTACTCGCCCAAATTTTCACTCGATGCCTTAATGAAGGAAAGATTCCTGAGGATTGGAACACCGCTACAATGATCCTGCTACATAAGAAAGGTGACATTGAGGATCTCGGAAACTACAGACCTATCAGCCTCCTATCAGTAGTTTATAAAATCTTCACTAAAGTTCTTTCACACCGCTTGAAGGTAACACTGGACATGGCTCAACCGAGAGAACAAGCTGGATTCAGGAGTGGCTACAGCACAATAGATCATATCCATGTGCTGAGAGAACTAATTGAAAGAGCGAGGGAATATGAACTTCCATTGTGCATGGCTTTTATCGATTATGAAAAAAGCCTTTGATTCGGTGAAACCATCAGCAGTTGCAATGGCTCTGAAATCCTGCGGTATTGAAGATGCATACATTAATATTATTAATAACATCTATGAAAATGCAAGTGCAAAGATTCGGCTGTTTGAAAATACAACACACATAAAAATTGGAAAAGGAGTGAGACAAGGTGACACCATATCTCCGAAGCTCTTTAATGCCACATTGGAAAATGTCTTTCAATCACTGAACTGGGAAAACAAAGGGATAAAGATTAATGGAGATTATCTAACCCACCTTCGTTTTGCTGATGACATAGTCATTTTTTCAACTACCCCATCAGAGCTACAGAGTATGATCCAGGAACTTGCTGACAAGAGTAAAGAAGTGGGATTAAAAATGAACTTTCAGAAGACAAAAGTGATGTACAATGCTTTTACAAGAAATGAAGATTTATCGATTGATGGAGAAAAGCTGGAGATAACAGACACGTACGTTTATCTTGGACAGCAGATATCAAGTGAGGGTCACATTGGTGAAGAAATTAATCGGCGTACAAAACTTGCCTGGAGAGCTTTTGGAAGAAACAGCATAATTTTCAAGAGCAATATGCCATTATGTCTTAAAAGAAAAGTGTTTGATCAATGCATCCTTCCAGTGCTTACGTATGGTGCAGAGACGTGGACCTTAACTAAAAGAGATATACAAAGACTGCAGACAACTCAAAATAGCATGGAGAGGTGCATGCTTCGTGTAACCAGGAGAGATAAGAAGAGGAACTCGTGGATCCGAAAAATGACAAGAGTGGAAGACATCATGATCAGAGTTAAATCCCTGAAATGGCAATGGGCTGGACATACTGCCAGAAGGACAGATCATCGATGGACAGCCGAAATTTTAGATTGGATTCCAAGGGACAGGAAAAGACCCAGAAGAAGACCACATGGGAGATGGGTGGATGAAATTCGAAAGTATGCAGGGGTGACATGGAGGAGACTGGCACAAGACAGACCGTTGTGGAGGAAACTTGGGGAGACCTTCGTCCAGCAGTGGATTGATAATGGTTGACAATGATGATGATGATATATATATATATAATTCGCGACCTCGGCACGTGACGCTGATTGGCTGCATGCACGCTTATATGTTTAACGCAGAGATGGTTTTAGTGTTTTGGATGACCGGTGTATATATGTATAATATATGACCAAGTTTACTACACTGGTGTACAAAATTAAATTAAAGTCCGGAAGGCATTCGCAGGGATAAAACGAAAAACATCTAACAGCAGGTAGAGACGTTTGGCATGTAAAGAGACATAATTGATAAGGTAACAAACATTTCATAATAGCAGACAAATACAATGATGAGCCATTACATTATGACCACTCGCCTAATAAGCTGTACGACCCCCTTTAGCCCGCAAAACAGTGGCCACACGGCATGGCATCAATTCAATGAGGTGGCGATAGGTAGGTAGCCTGGGGTATCTTGTAACGGTACCATAATGTCAACACCAGGTCTTCCAGTTCCCGTGCAGTTAGGGTGGAGTTCATTTAGCGCGAACCCGCTTTTCCAAGTCGAACCACAAATGTTTGATTAGGTTCATGTCAGGTGAATTTAGAGTCCAGGGCATTAACAGAAAGTCACCAGCATATTTCTCGAACAACTCCTTGAGGATTCTGGCAGTGTGGCATAGCGCATTATCGTGTTGGTAATGGACATCACCAGCAGGGAATACAGTTGCCATGAATGCGTGTGGGGAACTTGGTCCAGCAAACGATGTTCATATACCTGACAGCTGTCAGAGATTGTGCTATTGGGATAATGGGGCCTAAAGTGCCCCCAAGAAAACATCGCCCACAGCACAACACCGCCGCCGCCGGCCCGTTTCCGCCCAACAGTGCATCCAGGTGCCATTGGTAATCGGCGTATCCGCGCTCTGCCGTCTACGTGATGCACCGGGGATCTTGATTCGTCAGACCAGGCCACTTTCTTCCAATCATCTACGGTCCAATCTCGATGAGCGTGTGCCCATTTCATGCGTTGCTGGCGATGACGTGCAGTGAGCATGAGAACCCGGCTGGGTCTTTGGCTACGCAGGCCAATGCGCACAAGGCTGCGATGAACTGTGTGCTCTGACACGTTGTCCTGATCACCACTGTTGTTGCTGCGGTGGTGATCAGGACAATGATTTTCGCACTGTGGCCCTGCGGTCGCTGTGAACAATGCGCGACAGTCTCCGCTCCCCTCTAGCATCAATGAGCTGCGGACGACACACGACTGGACGACGGTTCGTCGTTTGGCCATCTGTGCACCACTTTTGATACGTACTCACTACAGAGGCATGTGAGCAACCCACAAACCGCGCCGTTTCTGTGATCGTAGTTATGTGGCGCCGTGCCATCACACTTTTTCCTTTATCAAACTCCGATAAATCGGAAACTTTTCTTATTCTGACTCCGAACACTCTACTAACTGAAAGCCGGTCCTCGGGTTTTATATATACTGCTCTGTGAACTTCACCTGTATTACCGCGCCCTTTACAGGGTATCACTACTACGTCTTATCCGCTGTAGTGGGATTAATTTAGATGGCCAAAATTGCATAATTAATTTACCCCCAAAATTTTGTCTAGTGGTGGCAACGATGAGGTTGGGTTCCCTAAATAAAGGTCTCCCAAGCTCAGAGTCGACAAGTGAATCGGGTTGTGTCTCATATGAGACAGCATAGGGTTACCATGCTCTTCCATATGCCGTAAATAAGTTTAATTAAAAAAAAAAACAGAAGAACATATATACTTTTATCACTGTTGTTCATAAGAAATGAACTCAGAATTATACTCAAGAATTATTCGCTGATTGACTGAAATGGCACAGATAAGTACAAAAATAAAACAGTTTATTCTTTACAAATTTGTCTTAAGGCTAGGTACATGAGTACCGGTGAAGTTCTTTATACTTAAACTAGACATTCTATACCTCCTAAACGAAAACTTGGTAACCCAGATATTTTAAACACATATTAAGAAATACATCAGTAATTTTATCCGCCAATGCAAGAAAATGTTCAATGGTTAAAGCTAAAGAAACTTATATTTTCCGAGACAACGGGGAATAGACCCTGCATAGCGCATGCAAAGCTATGAGGCATTATTCAGAAATGTATGAGTCGGAAAGCATCTTATCCTCTTTTCTTTACGTCGTCGGTGCTCAGCTGGCCGGACGGCGGTTGCATACTACGGCGCCTGCCTCAATTCAGTGCCCTACCTCCGTAATCGGCGGTCCTTGGTCTCAGGGACTCCCCAAACTGCTCTATTCCTAGTGCAGCTCTTAAACTTTCTTATCCTAACTCTACGACATCCTTTCTCCGTCTCTTCGTGCAGCTCTCTGCATTTCTCTCTCTCTACCCTTAAGTTCTTAACTTCTCTGCTGTTTTTAACTTCTAACTCCTCTATCTCTCCTAATCCTTTTTCCGGCGTCGAAGGTCCAGCTTCAGGGGGTGTAACCGCTCGGATCTCCAAAATGGCGTCAGGTTACGTCATTGGCCACCGCAGGCCCACTTAGTCTTGCGATGATTCTCTTTAGCTTCCTTCACAGGATTCGCGGATGCTCCGTCTTTTGAAGACTTGACCCGCACTCAAAAATGGGCTTTATCAGCTGTCAACTCTTTCTTCTACCGTTTTCCGTAGTGAACTCGCCTAGCTTCCTTGGACGCGAGTTTGTCACGTACTGAATTCCCGGCTACGTGCTTTTTCTCGAGTTCTCGTCCTTGCAGGAAAACGAAGCGACGCTTAACATAGTGTGAGTTTTGGAAAGAGCTTACGCCCCGTAAGAATTTATGACATCCTTGCTTTTGAAAATACTCGAGAAACTGAGTGAAGTGATTGTACCCTGGTTTCGCGTACGTGAGATTTCGGAATAATGAATGCCTTCTTCTTTTTTCCCATCTGGGTGCCAACGCTCGTTCGCCGCGGATTGCAACAAGAAAAAAAAAATTGAAGTTTTATGGCCTTAACTTACCCGAAGACCGCTCTAATTATCGGGGCAAAAAAAGTCCTTGCTTGACTTCAACTGGAATTCATTATTAATAAAATTGTTTTCTTTCTATATAAAAAAGGAATCAGTAAGGCCGAAACCGTGTATCGCTTAATTGTTAAAGTTAAATAAAAAATTAAATGTTACTGGTATACGGAGAATTCCGCGGTAACACCTGCGCCACCGTTCGGTCACCAGGCGCGCTCATTTCTCTAGGCTCAGGGTGGTCATAATGTAATGGCTCATCGGTATAAGTACACATTTTGCCTATACAGGGTCACATCCGCAAATGTCACCATTGTGAGATGTAAGAATGTAACCTAAAAATGAAGGAATGTGATCACTTCGTAAGGACAGACAGTTCTCACAACGATACTTATTATAAGCTATTAGGGGGTGATGGCTGTGGGCGGCCCCGTAAACGGAAACGACATGACGTATGTAGCGATCCGACAATATAAGGAGTGATGCGACGGGAATCAGTAAGAGTCAGACGCAGTATGGGTAAGACGAAGGATCGAAGCGCATTTGATCGTGGACAGATTGTCGGGGCCCGACGAATGGGTCACTCCATCTCGGAAGTCGTGCAGGCACTGGGAGTTTCACGAGCCACTGTGTCACGGGTGCACCGTGAGTACATCAAATCCGGTAAAACCATCCCTGCAAAGGGACAACTGCCGTGGACAACAACATGTGGATGAGCGGGGTCATCGTCGGCTAGCTCGCATTGTAACAGCGGATCGACGGGATCGACGGGCCACAGTGCAAGAAATCACTCGGCAATTTAACGCTGGTGCACAAAAACGTGTAAGCAGCCACACCATCCAGAACCATCTCCTCGCTATGGGATACAGAAGCCATCGTTCCCACGAGGGTAACGCTGCTGACCGCACATCACAGGGTGCAAAGATAAGCATGGGCGCGGGAACATCGCCACTGGACCCTAGACATGTGGGAAAATGTTGCCTGGACTGATGAGTCGACATTCACGTTGGTACATGCGGATCGCAGGATACGAGTACGGCGCAAACCACATGAAGCGATGGATCCTTCTTGCCAGCAGGGTACTCTTCAAGCTGGTGGGGGTGGCATTCTCGTCTGGGAACTGTTTACGTGGACTGAAATGGGACTCCTGGTATGTGTGACATCGTCCCTCACATGTCAACGTTACCGGGATATCCTGGACGACCCTTTGCTCCCGTTTGTGCGTCTTCAACATCCCACTGGGGACCTCCTCCTGCAACAAGACAATGCACCGTGCCATCGCTCCCGAATTGTATCCGAATGGTTCGATGAACACTCCACCGACGTGACCTCGCTTCCTTGGCCAGCTAGGTCACTTGACCTCAATCCCATCGAGCACATCTGAGATGCCATCGAGAGAGATGTTCGAGGCTCTGTGATGCCATCGAGAGAGATATCCCCTTCCATCAAATCTTTGTGAACTGTAGGAGCTTGTTCAGGGGTCGTGGATCCGTATGGCTTCCCAACGTTTCCGGTGTCTTGTCGAGTCCATGCAGAGACGAATCGCCATCGTCATCGTCATCAGGGCGAAAGGTGGTGCTACACGTTACTAGACAGGTATCTCTAATTCAATTGCTCTTCAGTGTAATACGCTTTTGAACATACCAGAAATCATTACTCAAGTTATGAGGATAATGGCTGTAGAATAAATCTCACTCCTATGACCCCATTTCGATGATATTCAACGGAACCGGTGAAGTATACTTCCGGAACAACATGATAAAGTTTTGTCTCAATCGAACCATTTTTACGTACGTTATAACGCATAAGGGCGATGGAATGGATCCTGATCCCATGTCCTGACCCTTGACCCCATTTCCAATAGGGTTCGTCCCCAGGAGGTCCCCTACCACATACTAAAATTTCATCGAAATCGAACTATTTTTACGTAAGTTAAAACGCATAAGAGCGATGACATGGATCCCGATCCTATATGTCCTGACCTTTGACCCCACTTCACCCATTTTCAATAGGGTTCGTCCCCAGGTGGTCCCCTACCACATACTAAAATTTCATCGAAATCGAACTACATTTACGCACGTTATGACGCATAAAGACAATGGAATGCATCCCGCTTTTATGTCCTGACCTTTGACCCCATTTCCAATAGGGTTCGTCCCCAGTGATCCCCTATCATATACTAAAATTTCATCGAAATCGAACTGTTTGTACTTAAGTTATAACGCATAAAGCGATGGAACGGATCCCGATCCTATATGTCCTGACCTTTGACCCCACTTCACCCATTTTTAATAGGGTTCGTCCCCAGGTGATCCCCTACCACATACTAAAATTTCATCGAAATCGAACCACATTTACGCACGTTATGACGCATAAAGACAATGGAATGCATCCCGCTTTTATGTCCTGACCTTTGACCCCATTTCCAAAAGGGTTCGTCCCCAGTGATCCCCCTATCATATACTAAAATTTCATCGAAATCGAACCATTTTTACGCGAGTTATCGTGCGGACAGACGGACGGACAAAGCTGGAGCATATATATACGCTTCTTCAAACTACGGTTGGAAAGCGTACAAAATGGACACCTACCGGCAACTTTGCTGCACGTTATTTTCAGAAATTTTCTGTGAATTCATAACAACTTATTTTTTTACAGTGCAGGTGGCACTTGAGTTTCAGCTTTGTCTGTTAGTACGAGTAGTTCTTTCACAGGGGGTTTCCGCTCCGGATTTGTCGTTCGTAATGCTGTGAAAGGAATGCATCATATGTTTGGCTTCCGACGCGCCCTCTTTGTATCATGTTACAAACAGACAAAATTTACCTCAATGACAAAATCTGGGCCTTTCCTAGCCATTGAAATAACTTTGTTTTAGCGAACTGCACATATGGATTCAACAAATTTTGAAGTAATTTAGAAGTAAAACAAGGAATTTGCGCTGCGCAGAATGCGTGATAAATCAATGATAAAACTGTCTTATATCAAATTAAAGCTAAGAAATGTTGACAATTTTAAATTCTTAAAATTACTGGCACAAAGTTTTACTAATGAGGGAGACTAACTTCTGAAGGAGTCTGCTGAAAGAGGAAATGCCAAAGACAAAACATATGCAGCGTATGAGGGCAGAAGCTTCTGAACGAATGCCTGAAAATCGTGCTCATGAAAATCCACAACACAATTAAGCAAGATGACTCGCGGATTCTCATTCACATGCTCGACGTCTCAAAACAAAAACAAAGCCGTAAGCAAGCAGAGCAGCCGCTGCTGGTGCTTACACAATGTGGAGCAATAAGTCACTAAGAAGCTGAACACAAGCTTGGAAGTTGAGATAACACAAATTATAACAATTTGCCATAACGAAAATTGTATTTTCCACCCCCGTAAATTTTCATTTGCCTCCTGAAGAAAGTCGCCTGGAACCAGGCCTGGCGGTAAGCATCGAAACAAAGCAGTTTGAGGAGAACGTAATCTTGAAAATCTTCCAAATATGTGGAGACAATCGAATTAAGACAAAATCATCGCTCTTTCCGCGTTTTTCTTTATTTAACACACAGAAACCCAAAAAAGTGTAGCAAAAGAAAAAATTGTAGCGTAAGGCGAACGCACTCGGCTAGTTGGCGAGAGATCTGGTGTTCGATCCCAGAGGTGTCCAGATACAATTTTTCGGTTGCTGTGTGTTAATTAAAGAAAAACGTGGAAGTGGCGATTACTTTGTCTATTTACATTGTCTCCGGGTGTTTGGAAGATTTTCACCATTTCTCTCGCCCTTTGGATTTATTAGCTATAATTAAATAGCTTGTGCCGTTAAGCCCAACTAGATGGAGACGTCTCAGTTCCTGAGGCCATCCCTACGGATTTGTGGAGTCAGATGCTGACAGATAAACACACATAGCGCCGATGATTGTTGGCACCGTAGCGAAAGGCGAACGCACTCAGCAAGTTATTGAGGCATTTGGGGTTCGATCCCAGCAGTGTCGAAATACAATTTTCCGGTTGCTGTGAGAATGAAATCGCTGGTCAAAATTGTGTACCACTAAATAAATATCATTTGCCAGTTTTGTGAATCGCGTAATTTTCGAAAGATGGTCAGATGGAAAATTCAACAACTGATGTAACAAAGGTGAAGTGAAGGTGGTGGCAGCCCAGCTGGCAAAGTTGTAAGAAACGTTGCCTTCAAATCATTCGTCTGACATGGGTCAGAGCTCAAATCGCGTGTGAGGCATGGATGGCGTGTTTGTCTTTCACCACTGGCTCCCTCCCTTCCCTGAAACCACTGGCCCTAAATTAGGGACAAGCGACTGCTTTTTTTTTTTTTTTTTTTTGGGTTGGAGGTTTAACGACCACCGTGAGCAACTCAATGGGCTATAAGCAGTCGCCCGTCCCTAATTTAGGGTCACTGGTTCCAGGGAAGGGAGAGAGCCAGTGCCGTAAGACAAACACAACATCCATGCCTCACCGGGATTCGAACCCGGACCCCAGACGGACGAATGATCAGAGGCCAGCGCCATAGACCACTGCGCCACCGGGGCGGCAAGCGACTGCTTACAGCCCACTGAGCTGCTAACGGTGGTCGTTAAGCAACAACCCCCCTCCTCCCAGCAACAACAAAATAGTCAAGGTGAAACCGCCTCTCGCGATACTGATGTAAACATCCTGGAATATCTAGTCTTAAGGTGAGCTATGATGTTAACTACAGACAGCTTTCATTATTCGCTCGATTGCTATTTTGCAACTAATGTAGGCCGCCCATGGTGGCGCAGTGGTCTAAGCGATGGCTCCAGACCATTCGTCCGGGATAGGTTCAGGTTCGAACCCCGGTGAGGCATGGATGTTGTGTTGTCTTGCGGCACTGGCTCTTTCCCTTCCCTGGAACCACTGACCCCTAAATTAGGGACGGGGACTGCTTATAGCCCACTGAGTTGCTCACGGTGTTCGTTAAACTACCCCCATTAAAAAAAGGAGTAGCGCAGCGTAGCGTATCGATCAGATCAGATCAGATCCTATGTAGATGATTTTAGGATGGGAGTGTCTAACCCCAGGTCTTAAACAACCCTTAGAAATAGGAAGCTAGCAGATTTGGGCCAGAGTGACCAATAGGAAAGTGACACGGAAGCGAGATAGAAAGGGGGAGGAAAACGCCCTTATTTATTACCGGGGGCCAGTACCCGGGGTCTGACGGCTTAACGTGCTCATCTGACTCATGGCGGATATTTTGTGGTTCGAGCGTTCATACCTGCTGGGATCGAACCCGGTCTTCTCCGTGGCAGTCACGAACGTTGACCACTAGGCCACCCACCGCAAGCGTATCAATCAACTCTCTGAAATAAATAAAAAACGTGGTGGCCGAGTGACGCGAACATCGAGCTGATCGACCGGTTGGGCCAGTGGCGCACCCGGGAATTCCTGTTGGGGTGGGCTATATACACTGCTGGCCACCCAAAATGCAACACCAAGAAGGAAGCATCCGATTGGCCTGAAATACGCAGCATGCGTCGCCCGCGACAGGACATTGAAACGATTAGCATTGCAGGACATATGCAAATCATATGCGCCCGGCACACCACCGAGAAGCACTGTAAGAAGGGTGCACAGAAGACGGGGTGTAAGTAGTGGAAGTGTGTGGTGCTGCCGGACCTGTGCGTGGGAAGCTTCCTGATGCCTCGTTGCAGAATACGGCAGTCATTCCAGTACGTTTCGGAGTTCGACAGAGGACGAATAGTGGCTTATCGCGACAACAGTTTATCGTACCAAAACATCGGCGCCCGTGTGGGACTACATCCAGCTACAGTGAGGAGAGTATCGATTCGGTGGGTGCAGGAAGATCGGGCGGACCGACCTGAGCGATTGCCGCAGCTGTGGCACACCAACGAACGAGACGACCGGCATGCTGTGCGGCGGGCATTGACGGCTCGCACCGCCATATCACGAACGTTAGCGCAGGAATTAGGGGTGTTGCGCAACAACCTGTGTCAGCACGTACCGTTCGACATTGTCTGCAAGAGCGGGGACTTGTCGCAGAGCTACCATTGTTCCGATTACCATTGACGTTACACCACCGGCGAGTGCGGCGGCAGTGGTCCGTTGAACGCCGCACTTGGACTACGAATGGCACGACATTGTCTTCTCCGACGAATCCCGTTTCTGCCTGCAACACCACGATGGTCGGATCCGCGTGTGGCGGCACCGCGGCGAGATACTGTATGACGCCTGCATTATGCATCGCCATACCGGTCCGTCACCTGGCGTTATAGTTTGGGGCGCAAATTGGATTACGACACCCGCACCCCTCTGGTACGCATCGCCGGTACACTCAAGAGCCACCGCTACATCGCCGACGTTTTGGAGCCTGTAGTCCTCCCTTACCTGCAGGACCTGCCAGCGGCCACGTTTCAATAGGACACTGCGAGCCCGCACGTGGCACGCATCGTGCAACAATTCTTCACGGCCCACCAGGTGTCACTTCTGCCGTGGCCCGCCTGTTCTCCCGATATGTCGCCCATCGAACACGTCTGGTCGCTGATCGGTAACCGAGTGGCCCGGCAAGCACCACTCGCGGTTACGCCTGATGAACTGTGGCAACGTGTGGAAGCAGCCTGGACCGACATACCCCAAGCCCACATCCCAAGCCTCTTTCGTTCGATGCCGCGGCCGTTATTGCCAGCCATGGGGCCACACGAATTATTGATGTCTGCGTGTTCCGCAAGTCGCACGGGCCTGTAAGCTCAATCGTTTCATCTTTGTATCTGTTGTTATGTGTCCAGTAAATCTGGCTTTGCTATCTCGTGTCCTTCTTGGTGTTGCATTTTGGGTGGCCAGCAGAGTATATACTGTGTGTGTATACGCACATAGTGTATCTAGAAAAAGTGTGGACGTACGTCGTAGTTTTTAATCTCTTTGGGAGGGCTTAAGCCCCAACCCCCTCCCTTCCGCGGATGCAGCAGTGAGTTGGGCCCAGGTTCGAGTCTGAAGAGTCGTGGGTGGTGTGTTTTTCCTACGGTGCTGGTTCTCTCCTTTCCCTGGAATACTAATCCAAAATTAGGGACGGGTGACTTCTTGATACCTTAGATATTCAACAAAATTATCGAAAGTCGCAATCATTTTTTGTTGTTGTTACCCTAATTTTGTTTGTAAAATAGTTTATGGATATCTTACGAAACGGCAATTCTTATCAAGAACTGCTTTAATATTTTACTCAGTTTTAGCATAAATACTGTTACAAACGTTCGACAGATGGCGCGGAACCGGTGTACGACGTCACCGACCAGCCAGGAGACATGAAGCAGCTAGTGAATCATTGTGCGTTCAGTCACAGAGGAGATAACGTGTTTCGTGAAGTACATGCGATGGAGTGGGGCGATTATGAGAATCACGTTGCTGTAATACCGCTGCATAAAGTTGGAAAATCAGCTTCCGAGATTTTCAGCATGCTGAAGAAGCTGAAAATCGGCCGAATTTTTGTGTCTACCGCACCATAAAAAGGTTCCTTGAGACTGGGACCGTCGCTGACCGCCGCAGAAAGGGTCGGCTGCGTACCGTGAGGACTGTTCGCCTGGTGAAAGCAGTGGCAGCCCATATTCGAAGAAATCCTGTCAGAAAAGAATCGGTGTTGGCTCGTGAGCTGAACATTTCAAGAATGTCGATGTCACGTGCGCTGCGGAGTGACGTAAAGGTGACAGCTTACCGGCGGCGCACAGGGCACTTCCTCGCCCGCAGCTGAAGCAGCAGAGGGTGCTAAAAGTGAAACGTTTGCTGCAGCGTTACGCAAACAATCGCCACAGATAGATCCTTTTATCTGATGAAAGAATGTTCACCATTGAAAAGGCTTTCAACCGCCAACCGCCAAAATGGCAGGGCGTATGCGTCAACCTCACGAGAAGTTCAGGAGAAAGCTTCAAGGATCATGAGGGGCTATCATCCTGCTTTTGTCATGGTTTGGCGGGGAGTCTCTTACGAGGGTACCACGGAGCTCCATTTCTGTGAGAAAGGAGTGAGAACATCTGCCAAAGTCTACCAGGGCAGGGTTTTGGAGCCAGTGGTTGAGTCACACCCTCTTTTCCAAAACCGACAGTACTGCTTTCAGCAGCATTCCGCACAAGCCCAAGCCAACCCAGGAGTGGCTTTAAGCGAATTTGCCAGACTTCATTTCTCCAACTGATTGGCCTTCAAGAAAAACCCAGACCTCAACCCATTGGGCTACAAGTTGTGGGCCACACTGGAGGACATGGCCTGGAGAAAGAGACAGCCAAGTACTAACAGTCTCAAGCACTCTTTGGTGCGGGCAGTAGCAGCTTTCCAACTGTGGAGACCCTGACTAAAGCTATTGATGAATGGCCACAGAAACTGAAGGACTTTGTGAAGGCAAAAAGGATGCCATTTTGAAAAGTGACTAGTGCCATGTATTCACAAATGTACTGTAGTACTACTTACGTCACATCACAGGTATATTAAAATATCTTTAAATTTCTTTTGTTATTTCATTGAATACTTTGTAACAGTATTTATGGTAAGACTAGGTAAACAAAAATATACTACCCCTCCGTTAAACTTTGATGGGCAATGAAGTTGTACCAAAATATTCTGCAGAAGCACACACGTTAAAAAACAAAACGTAAGAATAAAAACTACATCGAATAACGGTAATGTTGAATACGTAGACGTTTTTGTTAAACAGATAGTAGCGAATTTGATATCGGATACATTACACAAAACAACAAAATACGCGCAAGTTTAATTTTAAAACTCGGTTTCAAACTCTACCATTTTTATTTTGGTTACAGCGTTCGTCAAAATAAAATTTTGTAGCCGTTCTCGAAATCAAGAATATCTTAATAAACATCTGCACATACAAATCGGGCCAGATGTTCCCAGTAGAGATAAGCATGGGCAACAAATGTTCCCTATGCGAATAAGGAAAAAAATGAAGCACGTTGTTTTACTCCTATTGATATTTTCATCATCAGATAAGAATGTTAAGAGCTTCCCGTTAATGTCGACCACCTGCCCTCCAAAAAAGAGAAAGATAAAGAACTATTGTTACGTGTATCATATTCAGGTAACAAAACGTCTTTCATTTTGTTTCCCAAGTGTATCAAGTTAAATTATTTACCTCGGTTCATGTTTTCACCGAATAACCAAAAATTCCCGTTTTTCATATTGTAGCTAGCAGAACTTTAAATTTTAGTTGCCAGAAAACTTTATATTATCAGTTTTATTCGTATGTTGGAAATAATACATATCTAGACAAAGCCCGTCGGAATCGACGGTTAGTTTTTCTTTTTTTTTTTTGAAAAGAATAAACTGATATGAAACAACAAATGTAAACTTTATTTCTTTGACAAATTCATTCAACCACTTCAGTAAAGACAATAGTCCAGGTTCGTCATTTTTTTTTCTTCTTTTTGTACTGAAGGTTTAACGACCACCGTGAGCAACTCCATGGGCTATAAGCAGTCGCCCGTAATATTTTCACTAACAATGGTCAATAGAATGTTTATTTTCATCTTTACATGAACGGAAACGTCTTACCTACGTGAATAAACTGGATCGGATGAATATTAAATTGTATATATACATCACACAGTCCAACGGCATAACGCAATCAGGTCTTCGAGAGTGTTCGCTGTTCCGATGATAACTTTGATACTAATGCCTGCTTAGCGTTGCTTTGCGCAACAGTTCGCTCAGAAAAGAAAATACTTCGAACTTTGGACTGTCTCAGTCCCTCCAAGTTTCCGCCTTCAACAGCCCGTGAGTCAACCGCAGGCGATCGAATGTCAACCACGACTTTTACATGAGAACTTTGCCGCCCCACACCGCCCGAACTGTTGCCCTAATCTCATTTTTCTCTTCAAATGGCACATCTACATGGTACCTTTATTTGATACCTCAAATCTTTACGTTCAGCAGTTCTCTCAAAATAGGACTCACAGTAAAAAAACCGTATAGGATTAATATATAAATTGTTAGTTTGTTATTTAAAAGATTCACAGACGTCTTTGAGTTAGGAAATGCAAGCGAAACACGCAATAAACAATAATTAAGAATTTACAATAATTACAATAATTAAGCGTTTCTCATTGCCTTAGTTAATTCGGTTAGCAGTGTTAAATATAATTAATTAAGAAAGTGAAAGAAAAAATTAATTTGAGCACAGGCCCGTCAAAGATTTGATACGAGAGCCCGCCCGGATCCGTTTCCGGGCTTTTTGTTATAACCCGGGCCCAGAGCCGCCCTTAGCAGCCACGGGCCCCTTGCTTTAACCCTCCTACACTAGACATAAAACATACACTATACTTAAAACATAGTTTATTACAGTTATCTTTACAGTTTAATGAAACGTCAAGACGTTTGAAAATTAACCAACAACGAAAGGCAGCATTTTAAATTTTTTTAACACTACTCATATTTTGTAAATGTCTTAAATGATGTAGATAAGCACACCAGCATACGCCCTTCCCACACAATGGCTTCGTCTCTACCTATTATGGGACAGTACTTATATTATTGAACTCAACTTATAAGTATTGGACTTACCTTGCTTTTATCCCAGCAAAGTCAGCTATTAAATCATCAAAATTTATTTTGCTTGCTTTGTTCTGTTCAACTGACAAAGTTGTCAAGGACATAAATCTTTCTTGAGGCATGACAGATCTTAAATAAGATTTAATCAGCTTCAAGGGTGAAAAGCTTCTTTCTACGCTTGCCACCGTTACTGGGACAGTAAGTAATATCCTGTAGACGAAGAAGGCATTAGGGAAAGGATTCTGAATTTTATTCATGTGTCTTAAAGCACCGGCTGCAGTTCTGACATCACATGGAAGTAACTCACATAGCACAACTTTTTCGATAATTCTCGAGTGCACGGTGCACGTTGAAAGATATGGCTACAATACTAATGTTTCACTAGATACACTGCCGGACAATTGCTAAGGACGGATGACAATAGCAACCATAAAATGGAAGGCAGGAAAATGTGGAAATTAGCATAAGTGCGGGATACAGTAAGACGTGTTGTGCGTATGCAAATTTTGGATTGCCGAACTTGTTTGTGACGTCATAGCGGTGATAAGAGAAATAAAGGATTTGACGCGTATTGACCGTTGTTGTTCAAACGCAAAGTTGAAAGGGAAAGAATCAATTGACGAACTTGCAATTATCAGTATGTCTTCCCGACATCACCTAGATGATTTTACGCGTGGCCGTATTAATGGCAAGATTGAAGAAGGGCGAAAAATAACAGATGTTGCCAGGGAGTTCGACGTCAGCCACAGTGTTGTTTCAAGGCTTTGGAATTCATTTCAAACAAATGGAGAGTGTAGCAAAACGTCACGGGGAGGTCGTGTTCGCAGTACGACACCTGCAGAAGATCGGTACATAGTGCTATCAACAAAAAGACACCGGCGCAGCACAGCTAGTGAGGTAGCAAATCAGTTTATGGCTGCTACTGGCAAGCGGATCTCCCGAAAAACTGTCGCCAGACGTTTGCATGAAGGAGGACTATACGCCCGCCGTCCTGTTGTGTGCATCCCATTGTCCAGACGTCACCGTACCGCCCGTTTGCAATGGTGCCATCAACATTGCAATTGGACTGATAACGACTGGTCTGCTGTCCTCTTCTCAGATGAGAGTAGATACAGTCTATCGTCTGATTGTCGACGACAACTGATCTGGCGTGATAGTGGTACGGCATATTGTCCAGCAAACATACAGGAAAGGGACCGATATCCGACAAGTAGTGCCATGGTATGGGCTGGCATCATGATCAATGGCCGTACGTCCCTCTATGTGCTTCCAACTGGGACTATGACTGGCCAACGATACATTAATGATGTTCTGCTACCTCATGTTCGCATGTTCCGTGGTGCTGTCGGTGATAGATTCATTTTCATGGACGACAACGCAACATGTCATTGAACAGTCGCTGTCCAGGAGTGTCTTGAGAGCGAGGATATTCAACGCCTCGTATGGCCAGCACGTTCTCCTGATCTGAATCCCATTGAAAATGTAAGGGATGCTTTGGGGAGGAGTCTTGCTGGTCGCCAATGCCCTCCAATAAACAAGGACACCCTCATCCGTGCACTGACAGAGGAATTGGGATAAATTACCCCAACAGCTGCTTGATAATGTTGTGCAAAGCATGACACGACGTGTGGAATCTTGCATCGCCCTACATGGTGGCCATATCCCGTATTAGCATCTTACGCCGGAACGCCTGCGGACGGTAATTGCATTTTTTCACGTTTACGTATTCTGCACAAAATGGCCTGTTTGTCCCTTAAACACGTTCCAAAGCCTTCTGGATTTCAGAGCACAATAAATTGTCTTTCTTGTAATCTCCTGGCATTCTGACATTATTTTATTTCACTTGGCATCCAACCTCACTTACTTTTTTATGCGCTATATAGCCGTTTATGATCCGTCCTTAGCAATTGTCCAGCAGCGTATAATATTGTTGTTTGCGGCCGATATTTGGGTAAATATAAATTCAGCAATCGATATTAGAAAAAAAAAAAAGAAGAAGAATTAAACGAGACTGAGTTTAAAAAACAAAATTAGAATAATTGAAAAAAAGAAATTCGCCTCCCTTGCTCTCCTCTCATTTTCTTTCTTAGGGTGTGAGCTTTTTCTTTCTTTTCCCAGCCCCCCCCTCCCTCAAGCGCGGGGCCCTGTGCGACCGCACCTGTCGCACAACCTTAACAGCAGCTCTGCCCGGGACCATACTCATCTCTAGTTCCCAGACGTCGGCTTTCATTTTTATAATTTCACAGCCTTTTTTCGTTTTATGGTAAAATAATACATTACTGAATTTTAAAATCGTCATTAAAGGCTTGATTGCAGCTCGATCCTAAGGCGCCACTGCCTGCAATAACCTTACCAAAAGCGCAAAGAACATAATGTCAGTTACATTCTTAGACAGCCTAAACTGAAATCAGTTTAAAAAACTGAAGTAATAAAAGGATGGCGCGCGATGTATTGTTTGCGGTAGGCAACAACAGATGAGGATTCTTTGCTTCGGGCTTTTTACGGTATGTTAATACTCACTTCCCACAAGACGAGATCAACTTGTGGACTCTGGCCTTGGATCATGCGGTGCCCCAGTTATCAAGAAAACTTCTTGCATTACCGGTTTTTCGTTATCTGGTTCCGCGTGTCCACTCCATCCAGGCCAAGGGATTTATTTCACTTAACCTAACAGTACAATCAGCTCCATCATATTTACAGTCCACTCGTATTGCGAAAACCGATTGAGATACTACGCAAAGTTCCAGCTTCTCACAACTATTGTTAGCAATTAGGCTCAATTGTGCTAGATTATGGACGCTGATCAATACGTAGAGGAAGGTGCTTGAATAATGTCGTGGTCAGGTAACATACAGAATAAAATACAAGGAAACGACGTATACAAAGGGAAATATTTCCCCACAAAAGAAATATTCTCCCCTTATATTTACTATGAGCTACAACTTTAACCAGTTAATTACAAGGCCGTAGCTAGTGCTAAATTCCAGGGAGGCTAGAAAAATTTTAGGTACTTTCTAAATTAATTTTAACGTACGTTATAAGATAAAATATTATATTATAAGCAGTATTTATTGAATACTGCTATAATATGATAAGATATACATATAAATTTATTGAAAATATATCGGATATACATTTTAAATTGAATATTTAATTTTTTTTATTGAAAATATATCGGATGTATAAATTCGTTACTGAAAAATTAATACGCATAACAATACTGTTTCAATGATATACAGCTATTTCCCCGAGCCTGTGCTAGGTCTATTGGTAATATCCGATGAAGAGGAGGAAGGGGAAGAAGACGAATGTGAAATATCTGCTTCAGAAAACGAATGACAGACTGGAAGTCCGGGCCCTTCTTACAGTACTGTGAGTACTTATAAATTCATTAAAACACTTAAATAAGCGAATATTTAGTTATCCCACTACAGTTTCTTTCGTTTAAGACGTACAAATATTTTGGTCCGCCTTTCCTCCCAGGGCCGTGGAGAGCGAGCTCGAGCCCCAGTGCAATAAAAATCCCTCACCCCCACCACCTCGGCTCCTCCGCTAACCACATAATTCATATTTCAGTTTCCTCACACACACACACCCCATCCACCTACTTCCCGACCGGTTACAACTCTTCAATATTTTATAATTTTTCATTATTCTCCCCTCCACACATCACTGATATGTCGTTGCAAATAAACAGTGTCAAAATTATGATCGGAGTTTCAAGGTCAAGTTTTTTTTTTAAATTGAAGTAAAATTAAATTAAAAAGGAATTTAAAAAAATAACATGTTTAATGTGTATTGTAGTAGTAGTACATATAAATCAAATATTGTATATATTTACAAAATTTTATTTTAAAAACCCTTTTGAAACAACACTTATTTTTTTATTGTATTTAAAAGCAAGTTTTGAATTTATTACATTGTTTACATTTATGACAAAAATTACGCATTTTTATGCGCATTTCACGCGTCACGTAGAAATTGTTTTTTTACGCGTAACTACCCAACCCTGGTGACGGTATAGCTTGAAAAATATTCGGACACCATAAAATAATAATTAGAAAAAAATTACTTTGGAAACGGAGGGGGCCCCGGTGCTAAAGCACCGCCTCCCCCTCCCTCTCGTCAGGCCAGGCCTGTTTCTTCCTATCCGGACCACTGTGCGTCATCGTCGTCACTGCAACAAGGACAGGGAAATCACTCATAGACACAACTCCACTGGACAGCACAGCAGCGCTCGCCCACGGCCGTTACGAAATTGTCTGCGACTTTGAGAGATCAGATCATCATCATTAGTGTTCTGTCTCTTGACAGGTCCAGCGGTAACTCAGCAAGTTCTCTTCCTCCAGTTTCCCCTGTGCCTTGCTTTCTCCTTCGATTCTTGATAGCTTCCTGCGCGTATTATATCATCAAGCATCATTAGTCGTATCCTTCAGCTTGGTCGCTTTCCTTCAATTTTCCCTTCTATCATTCTTTTCAATAGGTTGTCTCTTCTTAACACATGTCCTATCCAGTTATATTTTCTTTTTTTCTTATGGTCTTTAGTGAATTCCTTTCTTCAATTCTTTGCAATACTTCATCATTGGTAATTTTTTTAATCCACTTTATTTTTTCCATTCTTCTCCATAACCACATTTCAAATGCCTCCAACATTTTAGCTTCTTTCTTTCCGATTGACCACGTTTCCGCCCCATATAAAGTTATACTCCAAACATAGCACTTAATAAGCCTTTTCTTAAAAAGTTTATTCATTTCATTAATAAATAGATTGTTCTTGTTATAAAACGCGTATTTTCCTTTATTAATTCTTTCTTTTATTTTCATGTCACATTGGATTATAACACTACCGAGGGTATTTGTATAGTCTCATTTGCTATAAACGATATCAGATAAGAGAAAAAAATTACAATCCATCATCTAGAAACGCAAATATAATGCTAAATTACACACAGTTTGCCAATTAGTACGAAATGATGCATCATGTAAAACGGAAAACGCGTGAAAGATTTTCCTCGTAACTGCACCCGTGAGACTCAAATTAAAAGGAATACGACGAACTTCTAGAAGACGAATTATTGTGATATTTTTTAACGTTCATTTTTATACACATATCGGCCAATAAATTAGAAACTTTTATCCAATATTGGGTTGAACCTCTTTTAGCCATTGCTCAACAAAATTAGGGGAGCAGGGGATGTAGCGAGAATAGACAACTGCTGGTAAATATACAACACAAAATAAAAATATATTTATGAAAGGGACAAGAAAATTAAGGATTGAACAGCTGCAAAATCATGATTTACTGTAACAAATATCATTTTTACAGGAAACACACCTGGTGCCATAAAAAAATCATTATTACCCATATCTTTTGGAGAAGAAAAAATAAGCATTGCCGAACTTTGTCATCTGTCTAATAAGGTGCGTGGTCACCTAAAACGTGCAAGACGGCTTCACACCTGTGGGGCACTGAATTGATCAGGTGGTCGAAGAGGTTTTTGGGGATTCTTCCCCACTCTTCAAGAAAGGCATTTGTCAACTGAAGGCGAGTCAACGGAGGTTGTGGTCTAGCAGCAATACGTCTGCAGGCCTAATGTGTCTCAAGCATGTTCCATCGGATTCAAATCCGGGGAGCATGCCAGCCATTCCATACGCTCTATTGTTTCCTCTTCAAGCATCCGATTCACAAGGCACGCTCGATGAAGTCGGGCGTTGTCATCCATAAAAAGGGCTGAATCGCCGATGGCAGCAATATAAGGCACGACCAAGGGTCTAAGAATTTCGCCCCTGTACCTTTGAGCAGTCAGGGACCCAATCCGAATGACGTACAGGTCAGTATGCCTACCTACGCTTATCCCTGCCCAAACAAGCACACGGTCTTCACCAAAACGCGATCTTTCTTGGAAATGCGCTGAATTGTATCGGGTGCCACGTTCTCTCCAGATCAGAAGTCGTCGATTATCCGGCTTTAGACTGAATCTGGACTCGTCGGACAAGAAAACTTGGCTCCACTCGGCAGGTCCCCAATCACAGTGTTCTTCGAGCCATACGATGTCGGGAGGTCAGTGGGTCACAAACAACCAGCCTACAGCATACAATCCACGTGCATGAAGGCGTCTACGAATTGTGTGGGTCGATACGCTTCTTCCGGTTGTCATTAAAAGTTGTCTTTGCAGCTGGGTGGCATTTTGACCCCTGTTCCGAAGGACTGTTAATGACAAATAACGGTCATCATTTGAGGTGGTAACTTGTGAACAGCCTTGACCAGGACGTCTTCGAACACTTCCCGTCTCTTGGAACCAACTCCACATGCGTGCAATTACACTTCGGCTCACTCCAATGGCGGATGCTACTGTCCGTTGGCTTTGACCGGCTTCTAACTTTCCTATGGGCTCGCCACGCGGTGCTTTTCTGGCAAATCGAGTCGATTCGACATGCCAACATGAGATAACGCAACAAACTGCTTCTCCCGCGACCAGCGGTACAAGAATACAGTTCCGAAAGAACCATCCGTTTTATGTGATTGTCGCATCGACGTCACTTTTGAAGTCATTGTTGCTAATTTGCATGTCGAACTGCATGACTTACCGCATTCTCTTCGATCGCAGGAGTGCGTGCCTATATCATTCCCAACATTTGGCAGGCTCCTGGAAAGAACCAGTGTCGCATAACCTCTGATGTAGCTGTGGAAACACTTGGCGGTTTGGCACTCGTCTCATCGGGTACCGTTCCTGGTACAGTCGCACGGCGGCTTGTATGTTGCAGTCAGCTGCTCTGTACGCGAGGTGCATGTCAGCCATTTCCGCGTTCGTGAACTCAGCCATACTACTATACCTCTGCGGGCGGTTTACAATTGACGGCACCCTGTAGAGTTCGCAATTGGACGGTACAGATTTTTTTTTTTTTTGATTGGAGGTTTAACGACCACCGTGAGCAATTCAATGGGCTATAAGCAGTCGCCCGTCCCTAATTTAGGGTCACTAGCTCCAGGGAAGGGAGAGATCCAGTGCCGTAAGACAAACACAACATCCATGCCTCACCGGGATTCGAACCCGGACCCCGTTCGGACGAATGATCAGAGGCCATCGCTTAGACCACTGCGCCACCAGGGCGGCACGGTACAGGTTAATGGTCATCAGCTAGTCTTTACAATTGACGGTATCCTGAAAGAACGTATGAGCAGTCTCGTGGCCGAACAACGCCATCTACCGCATGAAGATGGCATTTGCGGCCTTGCATTGCTGTGTGGTTTCGGTTTGTCTTTGTGCGGCCTGCCCCTCCCAGAGGTTTGTACACGCTTAGCTAAATCACCCTGTATAGAATAACATACAACCCAAAGTATCACTAGCAGTTCTACTGTCACATTACATTTTTTATTTGAATATTTTTCTGCACCACTGTAATACAAGAGCATGTAGCTCGCCCTTACCTACCCACTGCTTTTTTTGGTTGGCAACCAGAAATTCCGTACAGCAGGGGACAGTTTTGTCATGAAAACTTTACATGCTATTGCCAATGATAACTGGTGAAGCATTAACCCCTTAAAGAATTGCTTAATGTTCATGAAAACCATCAAAAAATTACCTATTTTTTTTTATTGAAAAAATTTAAGTTACTAAGTTTCTAAATGCAATTATTTATTTTTGGACGAAATTTAAATTGTTATAGAAAGACATTAAATTTCATGGAAAAGCCAACATTCAGAGATTTAGCGCCTAAATGTGGTCGATATACAGATTAATGTAAAGAGGAGGCTGCTTTATAACTTTTTTATTGGTTTTGTAATTTCTAGAGATAATATATCAAGAAATATCATTGACAAATATTGATTAGATTGTAATAATAACTTTGTGTGTGATATATAACTATACGCCTCCATCACTGCTGTCATCAGATTCATTATCTGTACTATCATAAAGTTCAGTTACTTCAGAATCGCTGCTGGATTCACTGATACTAAAATTATCATCCAAACTGCTTTCTACAGCTGTTTTTCATAATTCGGAGGAAATCTTTTGACAGTTCAATAACATTTTACCCAGCTGCTTTGAATAAAATCGTTTAAAAAGGGTACTCCCCTAATTTTGTTGAGCAGTGTATATAGCACACTTGACGTTCATCAGACAGTGCTTTAACTTAGCTTATAACTTACGGGAAAAGACTTTGCTAACAGATCTGTTTTTCTAACAAGTTCCATCCAATCTCACTGGGGTTCAGATTAGTGCTGTTCACGGATTTCGGATTTTGGAATATCCAAATATCTTAAGTACCCGAAAACCGGATTTTTAGCATTCGAATAGTTCGAACTGCGGATATCCGAATTTCGAAAGTGTTGTTCACGGATTTTGGATTTCCGGATATTTTGCTACCCGAAAACCGGATTGTAGCGTTCGAATAGTTCGTACTCCGGATATCCGGATTATGAACTGCGGATATCCGAATTTCGAACTTCGGATATCCGGACTTAGAATACCGAATATTCAGACATCTCAACAGCATAGATCTATCTGGCCATGATAGATTGCATGCCTCAGGTTGTTGAAACCTTAACGCAGCAGTTTGTGAACATGAATTTCTTTGCCTCGCGATGTCCGTTTGATTAGACTAAGTTATCTTTCGTGACATTTATATTGTACTAAGTGAAGGGATAATAAATAAATTGCAGTGTTTTATCCTGTAACAAACTCATGCGTCAATCCGGATTTTGGATTTATGATATTTCGGATATTTTGAAATCCGAAATCCGGATTTCAAAATATTTGGTTTTTGATAGAACTAGCCGGATATCCGAATATCGGCATTTTTAAATTCGGATTTCATGGGGCAATCCGGATTTCGGATTTATAATATTTATGATATTTTGAAATTCGAAATCCGGATTTCAAAATATCCGGTTTTTGACAGCACTAGCCGGATATCCGAATATCCGGATTTTGAAATTCGGATTTCAAATCCGGATTTCGGATTTATGATATTTCGGATACTTCGAAATCGAAATCCGGATTTCAAAATATCCAGTTTTTGACAGCACTAGTTCAAATCCGGGCGTTATGGTGGCCGCAGAAGGCAGTGGAAGTCGCTGTCATGCTCGCCGTACCACTGCTTAACGCATCTTTTGGGACAGACGTCCATGAAGCAGACGTCACCAGCTGAATGAAAAGTCAACACTGCACGATGGATTTGATCGACAACAATGTTCAAATAATTCTTGGGGGACATCCGACATCCCAGCAATATCAGGGACCAGCTACGTACCAACAGAATGTGCCCCACACCATGACACCACAGCCAGAACCTTGAGTTGTGGGGGTTCCCACCAAACTCTCTGCCTAACGTCAGTACAGAACATGGTGTACCACAACTCGTCGGACCACATGCCCTTTTTCCAGTGTTCGGTCACAGGTGTTTCTGAGGCCACTGTAGACGAACTTTCCAGTCCTTCGCAGATATCAGTAGTTTCCGTACAGGCATGTGACTGCCAAATCGATCCTCTTCAATTTCCTGCGCATAATTCACTGAGATATGGGTCGGGAACAACCTTGTCATTGAATGCTTCGGTCAATTCCTGCACGCAGGAAGTCCTGTTTCTTCGTGCAAGCCTTCTCAGACGACGCCAATCTCGTTCCTGACAGACTGTCGTCGCGTAACAGTAGCGTCTCTTACAAAAGCAATGTGGGTTATTTTTCCAATCTGATTAAAGACCCGGGGTATCCCATCTTTTGAGAAACCAGTCAGGTCTACTGTTTTCAAATTCGTCGCTTCAGCCATACGAGCACCCACAATAAGCCCCTCATCGAACTCCAAAAGATCCATAGTCTTCCCCATTGTGATCAACACCAAACAGAGGTTATCGCTCTTGTCACGTTTATAAGTGAGTCACGGAAAAATTCTCATTGGTCGCCACCGGGAATCGAACCCAGGTCTTCCAGTTACGCGCCAGATATGCTTCCACTGCACCACAGCGGCCTAGGATTCCTCCACACTCACATACACTAACTACCAAGCCAATTTGGCAGGTTGCTTCTTGGAGCCCCGCACAATGCTGGGGATTCACGAAAGATGGTAGGCAGCAACTGAACAAATAATTAGAAGGCGAATTAATAATTAATACAGACATTTGACTTAGACCAGGAACATCAAACAGAGGTTATCGCTCTTTCCACGTTTAGCTTGCTAGAAGGAGCTTGCTAGAAGCAAAAGCATATCCGGCGCGTAACTGGAAGACCCTGGGTTCGATTCCCAGTGGCGGACAATGAGAATTTTTCCGCGACTCACTTATAAACGTGGAAAGAGCGATAACCTCTGTTTGATGTTCCTGGTCCACGTCAAATGTCTGTATTAATTAGTGATCAACACTACTAACGATAGCTGACGAGCAGCAGTCTTAAATAGTTGCCTAGATCACGTGGTGACGCAAGTAACTACATATTTTGGATATACGCAGCGTAAGTGACATTTACGTATCTCTGCATAAAGGTTTCAAATTCAATGGCCGGTGTGTGTGTGTGTGTGTGTGTGTGTGTGTGTGTGTGTGTGTGTGTGTGTGTGATAATAAGAGATCGGATATGTATGTCAGTCATAACTAATGAGAAGTTCTCGTAGGTACTCCAACATTTGCCAGATTGCTTTTCATTGTTGTTCGAGTTGCAGTGGCAGTTTTAAGTCGAAATTGCTAAAGGGGAGCTTGCTAGAAGCAAAAATACGTATTTACAATACTTTTGCTATGGGAAACAGAAAGTTATGAACGCCACAGCTGTAAAATCGAATGGGACACTGAAAGCGTCCGCACACAATGCCATTAGCGCCGGCATGAACATTTTCCTGTCACGGGTGCATCACGAAAAGTAAAACAACTTTCCTTATTTGAGCATTGTTATTCCAGCGGTGGTAGCAGTGTTTGCAGACGACGACTGTACGTCACCATACTGATACATGCAGTGTTTTACAACCGGTCTTGAGTTGGAAAAATTATTGCACATACGGTTCATGCAGAATTATACAGCATGTGTTAAACTCCTTTTCACTGTATTCCTTCTGAAAGAGGAATTTCACTGCTGCAACTAGAATTACAGAAACAGAAAAGGCGAAATGACATAAGAAATATTTTAATATCTAATGGTAATACGATTTACGTAGCTTTATAAAGAGGTATTATGAACTTACAAGTGAAATTTCTTCCGAATTCATGTATTCCAAAGATATATTCTGCACAATTAAGCTAATAAGTAAATAAAACTTCAGTTTTTAAAATGTACTGGACGATTTTGAAATGAGCAGCGACGTTGTTTTTTCTCCCACGGAAAACGAAAATTCGGAATGGACCCAAACCGAGTGTGAGAAAAGCTGAAAAGATCTTTAGTTGAAGGTTTAACGACCACCGTGAGGGGCTATAAGTAGTCACCCGTCCCTAATTTAGGGTCACTGGTTCCAGGGAAGGAAGAGAGCCAGCCAGTGCCGTAAGATAATCTATGATCACCAGGATTCGAACTTGGGCCCTCCTCGGACGAACGCTTAGAGGCCAGAGCTTAGACCACTGTGCCATTGCGGCGGCGAAAGCATTTCCAAATCCACAGTAGGATTAGTAAATGGCTTCATTCATACTTCGAGTAAAGAAATAGCTACATATAGCAAAGACTAAACATTTCGAAACCACTCTAAGGTTTCCATCTTAACGAACTATTTATTACTGCACGGTCAAGTCGACAACGGATGTAATGACTTGAACAGAGACGTCTTCTTCCCTTGTCGCCTAGCGATGAAAAAATAAGAATGACCTTCCAGAAGAACCGCAGAGCAAGAAACAAAGAAAACGGATGGCGTTTGCATGATGCAAAAACAAATGTCGTCTGCTAGAAGAATAGGTTGTTTAATAGTGCACGAAGGGTTATGACGCCCCCATGACCTCTTTTTTGAACAGGTCTATGGGTGAACGACCTAGCTAACATCTGAAGGAAAAAGAAAATCTTGCAGTCGTACCTTTGTGGCCGAATGAAGCAACTAGACTTGCACACTAGAAATCACTACTGCATTGATCAAGGAAGGATAAAAATTGCTGATATGCCAGTAGTAGTGCTTCCAGAAAGAGACCTCTTTATTTTTCACACACAGATATTTACACTGAGATTTTCACAGATAAAACGCTTTTCTTTTCCTTTTTTTTTTTTTTTTTTTTTTGGTTTTTAAGATTGTTTCTTCTTCCGGGGCATAGGCGTAGCCACTGGGGGGGGTCAAGACTCTCCAGATTTTCCAATTTTCAGAGTCGGGGATTCCCAATGTAATTGCCCCCCCCAAATAAAAATTTTTTTCGGGAATATAGTGATATAATGCACACTTTTTTATGTGAACCGACTAAATTTAATAATATATGATTGTGATTTTTCGTAGAATGCAAACACGTGTATAATGTGTACTTAATAAAACAGCGATATCGATTGCTAATAAACAAAGTCAGCTCTACAACTCTGTAATTTACATTTCTGCCCTATGTATCATAGTTTTACAGTTGTGTTCGCTAAGTTCCACAATTCGCCGTGGCCGTTAGATCGCGCCTCAGCAACTGCTTTGCTCCTGCGTGTGTATTATGGAAGGGGGTATACATATAATCTGGGGGGTCCGATCACTGTGTATGTGTGATCGAACCCCCCCCCCGCCCCCGATTTTGAAAAAAATTTTGGGGAAAAAAAAAACGTTATTCCGCCTAAATATTTTTAGAATAAAACGAGAACAAGTTCAATTTTAAACAAGAAAGATGACACCGAATCAGGGGCGCAGCCACGGGGATGCTCATAGGGCTTGAGCCATCACCCCCACCAGGAACAATGCTTTGCGCCCCTCTTTGTTCATAAAACTAATCAAACTGAACGTCGTGTAGAACAACCCCAAATTTATACAAATATATATTTTGAAAAATGACATACCTAGTTTACGGTTTTGTTCTCTTTCTAACAAAATTTTTGTCTGTTTTACCTGGAGCGTTGGTGCTTATTGATGTGGTGCTTTCACGCAGTTGTTTCACATACGCAAAGTAAGAATCACGGGCGGATTTACATGGAAGCCAACGAAGCCCAGGCGCGAGGACCCCGCGATGCTAGAAGGCCTCAAAAATAATGATCTATATTTTTCTTTTTTTGCTTCTAAAAAACGGAAAAATTCATAGAGCGAGGGATAAATTCGCTATTCGGGGTTTAGGAAGATTTGGGGCTTAATCCCCCCCCTCCTCGAAATCGAAGTACGTCATCTACAATTATAAATTTACTAGCTTAAATGCAGGCATCGTTTTGAGAGTAATTATCTCCTCTTCCAGACTTACTGCATTACAACTGAGTTCAGAAATTGGGATGTTATTTCTGGCCAATTTTCTTATTAATAGAATGTAATGAACATTCAGTTCTTTAGCTCGTTGTTTCATATGACTCCCCATTTTTCCCTTAAAATTTTTTTCCCCGCACTGAGTTTAGTGTAAGAGGTAATCACAAGACTGTTATCGTGCGAGTAAAATGGCATTGGAAAACGTCATTTTTCGAGGCACAAAAATAGATTTCATCCATGTTCGGACTGTCTGTGAGTGAATTGAATGTAAGTGGGGTGGAATCTGACGATATGCAACAGCAGATCCCACACCACATGTAGCATAAATTTCAATTAAATTAGTCCATAAACTAGCCTTAGGTAATGTGTTAAAGTATTGTGGTTCAGTGGTAATCTTTATAAATATTTCGACTTTTCTTCCGTAACAAATGGCTCTTCACTTTATCACAAAAGCCCATAGTATTAAATTTCGTCTTGACGAGTATAATAGTTTTTGAGTTATGACAACAACCCACGTGTAGAGACGACCCCCCCCCCACCCCACACACACACACACCAGAGCTGAGTTCGGGCTCAATTTTAAGAGTCCGAGCCCGAAGTGTGTCAGCCCGAGCCCGAATTTTATATTGCAAGACAGAGCCCGGGCCCGAAAACTATGATTAACCTGTTTAGGTATTTAAAAAATCTCCTCTTCCAGACTTACACTCTTTTCTCCCTGTGCAATTAACCGATGTCTTTCTCAACTGCGGAGTGAGGAAGGGATGGTAATCTATTTCTATAGTTTCTTTGACAATGCATTTCTTCCTGAAATGTTTCGGAGGGCCGGACATCAGGATAAAATCGGGAGGCACAAGAATCTAGGTCGTACGTTGCTCAACAGAAATAGCAGGGAGCTGCCCCTGTTGAAGTAGGGAGCAAAATTTCGTCAGTTTGCTATCTATCCGGATTATGAAGAGGTCCCTTCCCCACTCCTCACTTTCAGAAATATATTGGTTAATTGCAGGAGGAGCAGAGAATGGAAGTGTGGAAAAGGAGGTGTTTTTTTATTAATGGTTGAATAGGTTAGCCAGTTTTCGGGATCGTTCGGGCCCGGGCTCTGTCTTGCAATATAAAATTTAGGGTCGGGTGGGCTCGGACTGATATACCACGGGCTCGGACTGATATACCACGGGCTCGGACTCCGAAAATTGAGCCGGAACTCAGCTCTACTACTACTACACACACATACACACACACGCGCGCGTGGGGACACCGACATGAAAATAGTAAAATCATGTTCGGGGGAAGCAAAAAGGGGCTATTTCTGTTAAAATTTGGAAGTCAATTTGTTTTTGCGATTACAATACTTTTTTTATACATTAGTGTTAGAGTAAAAACGCGCGGGTTATATTTTTTAAATGCCCAGCAAAGTGAGAGGGGCCCTAAACCCGACGCTCTGCGCCGGTCCCCGGTAATCTAAATCCGCCACTGGTAAGAATGAAAATATAAAAAGAAAGCTGTAAAATTTAGCTATTCTTCTATAAAGCAGAAGTGAGTGCCCTCTCCATTAACAGGATAACAAGTTGAAAAGAGCTTGCAGGATTCCATTAGGACTGAATACATTGGCTGACGTTTGTGGGGTGTTTCAGTTTACATCAAACAGATGAACAAAACGGGGTTAGGCATTTTATTGTTTTTAAAATCAATGTATGTGCGCCGACATTGGCAACTTCGTAAGTTTTGGTAATTTCGATCAGATGACCTACTTAGTAGTCACACTGGGAGCACACGCAGGAAAAGTGTAAGGCTGGTGTGAATTCTTCCTTTGATTCTCGTGCTGCTTTCGAAAGGAAACTATTTCTTCTTGACTTCCATGTTTTTCTCATTTGTGTGCATCCTTCCGAACAATAAAATGGAAATTCTCAGATGAATATACACCATCCTCTCACAAGAAAAATATTTTACTGTACGCGTCCTCCGAGATTTTTGAGATAAAAAGTAAGGGGATAAAAATTAATTTAATATTATATGGTTGAGTATATCTAAAATTAAATACAGACACTTCAAGATCTTTAGGATTTAATCTTCGCTTCCAGTTTTAGTCATAAATTTTCTCATAATAATAATAATAATGTGCTATTGTTTTGTTTTCTGTTTCGAATGAAATCGAGCGCCTCACCTGACACACTAGCCCACCCACCACCCACGAAGCGTTCTAGCTGCATTGCACCGAATTCTCCGATGTCATAAGAACAGTCTTTTGAATCCTTTCAGATAAAAAAAAAAAAAAAGATTTCCAAAAAGATTTTTAGAACAAAAAATGCAGCGAAAAAGAGAGTGCATTGACACCTCCTACAGAAAATATGAGCTACTAATACACTATATTATCAAAAGTATTCGGACACCAAAATGTTTTGGAACAAATGGCTTTATTATCGCAATTAGTACGTAGTTAGTCGGTCCACCTTTTGCTTGTACGACAGCGGCAAACACGTCGAGGCATACTATGGACCAATTCCCTGTAGGTCTCTACAGGAATGACCCGCCATTCTTCCTGCAAAGCTGCTGCCAGAGTGGGAGCGAAGACCGTCGTAGTGGTCGATTTCGGATCCGTCGCTCCAATTCATCCCAGAGGTGTTCTATGGGATCAAAGCTCTGAGCAGGCCAGTGTAACAATTCCACCTCATCTTCAAGAACCAGTCCTGCACATGCACCGTGGCAGGGAGCTCGATCATGTTGGAAGAGACAATGGTCATTTCCGTAATATTGCCACATTGTTGGCAGGGCAGAATTATCCAGAACGTCGAGGCACACTTCAGAGCTCATGGTTTGTGGTATAACAACCAACGAGCTAGGTCCCATCCATGAAAAACAACTCCATACCATGATGGAGCCTTCGCGGAACTTCACAGTTGGATGAACACGATTCGACAAAAATCGTTCGCGGGGCTGTAGCTAAATTCACACGCTCATCAGATTGGAAGAGCGAAAAGTGTGACTCTTCACTCCAAAGAACAGCTTTTCCAGTTGCCCACAGTCTAGGAACGACAGGAGACACCACTCCAAACGGCGCTTCGTATTTACGGTAATGATGTATGGCTCGACCATAAAAATCCACACTGTGGAACTCTCCGCAGATAGTTATGATACTAACCGAGCCATTACAAGCATTTTCTACTTCAGCAGCATTGTAAACGGCAGAGGAAGAACGGGATTTCTTAACATTTCTCACCATGGCTCGTTCCTTCAGTTTGTGCAACCCTTCCTGAACATTTTTTGTTGTTTGCTGTACTTGTACCGTCCTGCATCCATTTCTTCACATCATTTACAATTGATGTTGGTATGTTTAGTTTAGCCGCAATGCTCCGTATGGAAACGTTACTTGAATGACATTCTATGACCATCTCATGCTAGAACTCAGAAAGTTCACGTCCATGCGGCATATCTGCTTCAAAGTTACTGATAATATGAGAGAACATCTCAGTTTTGTATACATACCCCTCCACTCACAGCGCACCTTCCTGCGCACAACCGTTCTTTGCACTTACGCAAATATTTGGTAGTGTCCGAATGCTTTTTAAAATATAGTGTAGAAATAGTTACTTTTGGCTAAAATGTGTGCTACAAAAAATCACAAATTGTGCACAAAGCATTTCCCATAAAGAAAGCAAAGGGGGTTTTTAAAATTGGTTTCTTAGAAACAAAGATACGGTTTCTGGTATGGTAGATCTGATGAAGACATATTAGAGCACTCAGTCAAAAAAATAGAGAACAGTCCATGGAAAATAAATGGTGCCATGGAGCTGAAAAATGACTTCATTGGTCAGAAACGGTAAAAAGAACATATCATGGAAGTTGGAGTGCACTGAGGATCAGAATTAATCCTGTACTTACAGTGGGAGTGAGAGAAGAATAACTGTGGGCCACACTGTTTGCAGATGAGATGTAAACTAACTGAAAGAAGCAGAGAATAAGGCTAGAAAGTTGGAGAACACCATTAAAAGATAAGGCATTGAACACCAGCATTAGAAAAATGGTATTGACGTTAGGTAGAATAAGAACACGGGATTCTCAGCCAGGAATACTGAAAATTGGGTGGCTAGCCCAATGCTGGGAAATCCTTCATATGGCATTACAGATCAAAAAGCCCCTTGCCACCAAATGTACACTCACAGACAATAAAATTTGTGCACCAAGAAGGAAGCATTGGATTGAACTGAAATTTTATGGCAGTAATGATACAGATGAATGATACACATGATGGCAGAAACAGAGCTGCAAGACAATTACAGAGGGATCTGTGGCACGTAGTCTGGTCATCTTCAACAGCGCACCGCACCGCACCGCTTCGTGCGACGATAAATGCTGCAATACGGTCCTGCATGGAGGTGAACAGACACCTGATGTTGTCCTGTGGCAGACTGGCCGACACATGTTGGACGGTGTTCTCCAAAACCCGGATAGTGCAGCATGGCAGCAGCTGGCGTTTTCAACTAGTCCCACGCATGCTCGATAGGGACATGTCTGGGGAGCGGGTAAGCCATTGAAGTGTCTGAACATGACGTAGGCAGTCCTGGGCAACCCAAGCCGTGTGCAGGTGAGCATTATCATTATCCTGCTGGTATAGCGCACCTGGAATCTCGGCGAGGAATGGGAGCACATGAGGCCATAGAATCGCATCCACATACCACTGGCCCGTCAATGATCCCCGTACCACTACTACAGCTGATCTGCTATCGTAGGCAATGGCTCCCCAGACCATAATGCCTGCAGTGGGCTTTGCTGTTCGGTTTTTCAGAAATGCCAAATACGTACTACGGATTGTCAGCATTTCGTATGGATTCTTAGGCCTAACTATATCTGCTAAAATTTATTTTAAATAGTAATATTAATTGTTATTGCATATTTCTTTCACCAAAATAAGGGATGGGCGAGATATCAGAAAACAACAACAGAAAAAGCTGCTCTAAGTAAATAGTCACCAGGTAGAAGGAAACAATCGTGGATCAAAGAAAAGCTCCACTGCCATGGTCCCCAAATGCCTTTTGCTCCTGAATGTTTGCTTTCCGGCAGAGCACATATAAGCTCCCAGCTTGTGGGGGCACTGTTGTCACCTGTTTTACATTATCTCAACAAGAGTTGACGTTCTTCATGCGAAGCTTTATATTCCTTGCCTGGGGTGTGTAGCATTTCTTTCTGCGCTGGCATGTTGTTTTTTCCCCTACATTTCAGATCGGGCATGCAAAAAAATCTAGCTCTTTACAAGTGAAGAAGTTTAAAAAAAGTAATGATGGTCATTTCCCAATAAATTTTCTTACTACTCACTGGTTCTCTCTCTCTGCTTTGTTTAATACAATTAATGGGATGTTTTGAGAAATTGAAGGTCAAAATGGTTGGCTTTTAAAACTAAATTACCCATGATATGATTAGATATGATTAAGTGATAAATCTCAAAAAAAAAAAGCTCATGTAATAAGCTTCAAATGGGCCCAGGCAATATGAGTGTCATTGACCAATTAGGTCTACAGTTATTGTCATTTGTGATAGACATTGCAAACACAAACATGCCTTTTTTGTAAAATTGAAATTGCACTGATTTATTTCTCTATAAAGCTTGCAAGTTCACCAAGTTTCATGAAAATCAAAATTCTGGTCAGAAATGTTATGTGTGCGTGTGTAAGCATGCTCATGTTTGTGTGCTGATTTGGCACAAAATGACTCATAGCAAGTTCAAATTTCAATGCTGAGGGGGAGCAATTTATGAAATACAGTAAAAGTATTTTGCTTCTTACATTGTTTCTGGAATGTTTAGAAAAATTAGTGCAGTATATGCAAGATGTGTGTGTGTGTGTTCAGGCATGTAAAATTTTGGTTCATGAATTTTTTGGACAATATACAATTATCTCCTGATCATCATCAACCATGTTTACATCCACACAGAAGTAGCTGTGTCACTGCAGAATAACAGTTGCATTCAAAAGAGCTTGAAGAGAGAAATTTGAGGGATAAATATGCTTCTCCAGAGATTGTGAATTTTCATTTATGTTCTTCACTGGCCAGTAAGTAACCCATGTGTCATGCACAAATCAAAAAGCTGTGACTGAAAGTTGTTTCTGGTCACCTACGTGAAAGAGGTTTCAATTAAAATTATATTAATATTTCATTTCTTGTTAAACTTCTGGTGCTGATCATTTTATTATTCAGTTTTTATAGATGCGCAGAAATTTGTTTTTCTAAGTTTGGGAGATCTCATGATAAACAACTTCCCAAAGATTTAAGCTTGCTGCAGGTATTAGTGTAGCACGTATCCACCTCTAAGAAATTGTTTCCCCTTCAGTGTAGCACGTATCCACCTCCGAGAAATTGTTTCCCCTTCAGTGTAGCACGTATCAACATATAAAAAACCTCACTCAAGAACTTCGAATGTTCCGTGTTCTTCGACGAAATGAAGCCACCTTGCGTCCCATCATACAACGTCATGTGGCTCTTATCACAACAATCTGGTCCGCTAAATGGGCGGCTTATCATAACATTCATAAATGGCCCGGTTTCAACTTCCAACACCAAACGGTCAACCACCAGCAAAATTTCATTGACCCCATAACTGGTGTCCATACTCAAAACATTAAAACCAACTGGGGTCACGTCAAAACAAAAATTTTGAGAAACATGCGTGGCACCCGTGGTGTCTTGCTTCCTGAACATTTGGCCGAATACTGGTGGAAAACTGAGCATCAGCAGGCACTATTTAATAGTATTGTAGCTGAAATAGTTCGACAATTTCCTTTAGTGTGAAAGTTAATGTACGTATGAGTATTTTATATTTATTATATTAAAAAACCAAAAAAAATTAAAAATGAAAAAAATTGAAAATTTAAAAAAAATTTCACCAAAAATACAAAAATGTTTGTTATATAAGAAGTTTAAAAGTAGTTTCTTTTCACAGATGGATGCATTCTACACTGATGGGAATAGGTTTTTTTACAGGTGGATACGTGTTACACTGAAGGGGAAACAATTTCTCGGAGGTGGATACGTGCTACACTAATACCCTTGCTGCAATGGTTGCATTCAGAAAATATAAACAAACTGTTTTATTTACACATGTATTACATAACATCAGCTGACAGTGCCAGCCTCATAGCTGTTAATTCATCAAGAAATGATAGAAATTAAATATTCGACCTTCTACTCTATCCGTCTGGGTAATTATATACTTTATATACTGTATGTAATTGCTGATCAGCAGGCCTTGATCTCATTTTTTCTTTTTTTAATCAGTGGCAACACTTGCTTAGTGGCCATATGTTTTTCTAGCAAATTGCATTATCTACTAGCGAAAGTTTAACATTATACAAAAGAAACTTTAACATGTCCCCCTTCATTAGTCAATCATGACAAATTTAATTTCACCTTTGTAACTGTCGCATTGTAATGCTGAAAAGATTACAAATATTTAGATGTAACTCACCTTTTCATGCCCTGACAGATTAATTCTAACAATTTAATTCGACTGCAAGTATTTAAAAAACATTTTTTTTTTATTTAACTTTATTCACAAAATTCAAGAACGCTTAAAAATCTTCAGGTATTTTCCACATGGTTTACGATCTGGGTTTCGGATCTTTCCTTCATACCACTTTAAAACAGCAGGCCTGGGGTCAAACTGGTCTTTGGACAGACCTTCAACCTCAATACTCATGCTTGTAAGTTTAAACTGCCCCTCCAATCTACCCTGGATTCTCTTCATGAAACTGAAACCAACCTCACATGCAGAAGTAGATAAGGGAAATATACTGGATATTTTTACTAGTGCCAAAATATTTTCATAATGTTTGTACGTTTCAAGAAACACTCGTTTCCAGAAAACAGTTGTTCCTTTTTGTATGTGTCTAAAATTATTCCACACACGCAATGCATTGGTGCTTTACAGTTCACACTAAAACATTCAAAAATTTTCCACTAGCAACTTTTGCTAGCACCACTTTTTGTCACTAGCAAAATGCATTTGCTTGCTAGCAATTTGCTACTAACTACCGGTCAAAATCGAGCCCAGCTAATCAGTGATTCAATCATTTGATTGTTCATCCATCTATCTATCCACAACTTCTAGAAATTTTTTCCCAATTTCAAGTTTTCTGAGCATGTTCAAGGATAATAAGCTGTTCCTTAGTAACATCTAATTTTCTTTCTCAAATATAATTATAAGATGAATTCATAAACACTTAAAAAATGGCAAAGTAATACACTACAAAACGATGTACAGTGAAACCTCCAAATAACGGTCACTGCTCAGACCGGGAGAAAGTGACAGTTGTTGTGAGGTGGCCATTGTTCGGAGGTTAGGCTTAAGTTAACATTGCTTGGCCGTTGCATTTGTGGAAAAGCAGGATAAATATATGAGGTATGCACAATACAGAAAACATTGAGGTGCTTCTTCCAAATGCTGACTGCTGAATAAAACTGAATATAATAATTGAATAAATATTTCACGGTGTAGAGGATTTTAAGAAAGCAGTGACTGATGTCTAGTGTTAAACAGCATAAAGAAATAGCAAGCTAGGAGATAAGGGTTAAGGTAAGCTATAAGAAATTAAAAAAGAAATAATGTTAGATAGTAAAACATAACTGCACAGTTAGCTGGCTGTGCAGAAACAGAGCCCACAGGGACCAAACCAAGAAACATAACCCCCAACAGGCAAAAATCCAGGCCCCATCAACCACTTTAGCAGCCCCCAGGAGTGATTAAAACATACATGCTGCAGCTCGCCTCACATAGAACTAAACAAATGCTGAAATGAAATATTCTCATAACTGTATGAACCCCATAACCTTTGGCATATCAAAAAGGATATCAAGAGAGTTAAATTTAAGCTTTGTTCTCAATATACGCTCCTGTTGTATTAAAAAAAATTTATGTAGAATAGTATCGAAAAGAAGGAAATTAGAGTGTGTTATGCCCTTAGAAATTCAAAAACCTCTAATTTAAGGTTGTTGTTGTTTTTTTTTTTTTTTTTTTTGGTGGGGGGAGCTTAGTTTTATCAGTGATTTAATGGGTGCACGGGCCACAGAGTACCGCATATGATCTGAAGCATAGAAATCAATACTTAATTTTCAAAGTACACATAAATCTTTAAAGAAAATTCCAACAGCATCAGCCTTTTGAAGTCTCAATATATCATAAAGAAAAAAGATACTGCTATCTTGGCACATATTTTCTAATAATGCTCTAAATTTAAAGCCATCTTGATTCTACAAATTCTGCAAGAAAAAGGAGAATAAGAAAATAAATAAAATTTGTCAAAATTATAAGGTTTTCCTCTTTAATGTAATCCTACTGTACATAGAAAGTAACCCATCTTTGGGACTGCCTCTTGAAATACAGCGTGATTCATAATTATTGTTGGGGTTTTCATGGCCTGGCATGCTCAAACCATAACTGACCAAATAAAACTGCCTACAGCATAAACAAGTTCACCGCAGAAAGTTTTATGTGGTAACATGGTACCTGCTGAATTGATGTTATACTTCAAAATGGCGATTGCTCAAGAAAAAGCAATGTGCATACTCTGGTTCTTTGAAACAAAGTCAGTTATCGCAACGTCATTACAGAACACAGCATGGCAGAAATGTACCTTCTGATAATGCTATCTGATGTTGGTCAAAGCTGCTTCAAAAGACTGATAGTGTGCAGCATCAAAAAAAAAGCAGGAAGACCGAGCACTTCGCAGGACAATGTTGATCGTCTCCAGAAAGACTTTTCTCGAAGCCCTCAGAAGCCAACGAGACAAGCTGTGTCGCAGTTAGGTGTGCCACAAACGAGTGTTTCGAGGGTTCTGCATAACTGCCTACAACTCTGTCCATACAAACTGCAGATTGTACAGGCTATACAGCAGGACGATAAACCCCGCCGTTTCCAATTTGCCCAAGTCATTTTGTCCAAAGTCGAAGCTGATGAACATTACCTGCGGACATGGATATTTAGTGATGAAGCAACATTTTTCATCTCAGGAAGGGTACATTCGCATAACTGCAGAATATGGGGCTTCCAAAACCCTCATGCCATTCGAGGCAGTCAAACAAGGTAGACAAAAGATGAACGTCTGGTGCGTTTTGTCATGTTTGGAAGTGTTGAGGCCCTTTTTCTTGGGGAAAACAGTGACAGTGGTGACTTATCTGGACATGCTAACACTGTATCTTTCGCCTCAGTTGGAAGATCGGCAGCCCAGCCTGGTGTTCCAGCACGATGGCGCACTGCTGCATTGGGCTGTTATTGTCCGAGAATTTCTTGGCCTGTATTTTCCTAGGCACTGGGTTGGGCATGGTGGACCTATTCCATGGCCTCAACGCTCACCCAATATTATGCCACTAGATTTCTTTCTGTGGGGGATACATGGAAAACCTCGTTTACCAGACCCCTGTGACCTCCCTCAATGACCTGAAGACTAGAATTGGTGCTGTGATAGCAACAGTAATGCCACAAGTGTTGGCGAACACTTCGCGGGAAATTGATTATTGCTTGGATATCTGATGTGCCCTAAAAGGCGTGCATGTCAAAGTGGTTTAGCAATCTGATGTATTGATTCTACAGGTAATAAAACTTTTAGTTGTCATCTGTCATATTCCGTTTGCAGTTTTAGTTTATTTCCCATTTTCCGATTATGTGCCACTGAAACCACGACACTAATTATGAATCACCCTGTATGTTAAATACCTCCAGAGGCAGCAAAAGATCAAATTCATTGACCAGGCCTGAAATTTTGAACTGTAATAAAAGTAACAATGATGATTTCATTAATGTTTAATTTTCTTTCCATTGCAAAAATTATTAACCCTTACGATTGGTAATATAATTACTACCTAATTCTAAGGGTCACTGCCCTTAGAATTATGGTTTGGCTTGGTTAGCAATAGCAAGCAAGGATGGTACATTATTTAAAAATAAATAAAAAGTAGACATCAAAATAAAATATAACATGCACTTTTTAACTGCATTGAGATTACTGTCTTGCACATATTATTTGTACATTTTAAAAATATATTTGTGCCATCCTGGTGCAGCAGTGGTATAAGCGACAGCTTATGACCATTCGTCCGGGTTCAAATCTTGGTGAGGCATGGAAATTGTGTTTGTCTTACGCCACTGGTTCTCTTCCTTCCCTGGCACCAGTCACCCTAAATTAGGGACGGGCAACTGCTTATAGCACATTGAGTTGCTCACGGTGGTTGTTAAATCTTCAATCAATATATATATATTTTTTTTTTACATTTTTGTACATTTGTATATTTTTAAATTATTTTGAGTAAACAATCAATTTATTTTATTTTGTTCTGTGATTGTCATTTTGCTGAAGTTGAAATAAAACAGAGAAGACATTTCATCCCTAATTCCACCACCTCTACCTCACCCTGAGCATCCTGCTCCTATCTTAACTTTGAAATATCTAGGTGTGAGTGTGTTACAACAACAGAAGTTTGAGCATAAGTTCCGATACATGTCAGAAATGTATGCCACCTTCTAAGCCACACAATTTACTTAGAACACACAAAAGAAAATGATTGTATGTGAAATGAAAGAATATCAACCATGTGCATATTTAAAAAGACCAAAAGGTTCAAAATCACTGATTGAGCCTGGAACCAGACTGTTCTGTCACCTATAAGTATCTCTTGTTCTGGTCTTTCACTTGCTGACAAGAGTAAAGTAATGGGATTAAAAAATAACTTACAGAAAACAAAATTGATGTACATAGCTTCACAATAACTAAAGGAGGTTGTGTGTACAAATCATATCTGGATCAATTCCTATTAGTAGTTCTAATTCTGACTATTAGATAGCTCTAATCATTCTACTATTCTCTTTTACATGCGATATTTCAAAGTAATTTGTACAATATTCTAGAGGATAATGCTTACCTTGCAATTCCTTGCTAGCAATGAGAACATTTCACCCACGTGTTTTCCAGTCTTCGTTGATGTTATTGTCCTAAAGTCCGTTGTATGAGATGAATAGCTTTACTTCACACACTTTTCGCTGGTTATACTCATTGGATCTTCGCTTTAGGATTCAAACACATCAATTTTTACCGTTCTTTATACTCGAAATTTCCTCATCCTCAGGAGCGTGGCGACTTTTCCACCGATGTTTGTGGTTAACTTCGCGCTAATGGAGTCCAATATTCCTTGTTGCCATTCTTCGGATATACTTCCTTGGATATATTTCGTTATCAAGCCTGGCTAGCGCCATCTATGTTTCATTAAAACAACATTTTATTTATTTTTTTTATTTTTTTATTTTATTTTATTTTTTTATTTCTTTTCCTATTCTGGTTTTCTTGTCCTTTTTGTCGGTTTTTCTTTTGTTGTTCTTTTTCTTGTCGATTGTTAGTTCTTTCCACAATCTAGATAATGTGCTAGGATCGTTCTGGTTACATACCCTTGCTTTATTTTTATAGATTAAGATTGCTTCTTCCCTCCTCATTTGCCTTTCAGATTTTTTATTCTTTTTTAGCATTTTAATTTCATCGAATTTTGGGAAAGTCCGGTTTTCAATGCAGAATTGCACTAAAGCAGTTTTGGCTTCTTTTTTTTGCCAGTTAGATGTGTTGTTTAAGCCTTTTTTTTAAACTGTTTTCCTCCGTACTTCCAATGTATGATATTGGGGGTATGTGTGCAATTGGAATTTCGTAGGATCCTGATTCTTCTAGCATTTTTCAAAAAAAAAAAAAAAAAAAAAATGCTAGAATAATCAGGATCCTACGAAATTCCAATTGCACACATACCCTCAATATCGTACATTGGAAGTACGAAAAACAGGTTTAAAAAAAAGGCTTAAACAACACATATCTAACTAGCAAAAAAAAGAAGCCAAAACACTGCTTTAGTGCAATTCTGCATTGAAAACCGGACTTTCCCAAAATTCGATGAAATGCTAAAAAAGAATAAAAAATCTGAAAGGCAAATGAGGAGGGAAGAAACAATCTTAATCTATAAAAATAAAGCAAGGGTGTGTAACCAGAACGACCCTAGCACATTATCTAGCCTGTGGAAAGAACTAATAAGACAAGAAAAAAGAACAACAAAAGAAAAACCGACAAAAAAGACAAGAAAACCGAGATAGGAAAAGAAATAAAAAAATAAATAGAAAAAAATGTTGTTTTAATGAAACATAGATGACGCTAGCCGGGCTTGATAACGAAATATATCCAAGAAAGTATATCCGAGGAATGGCAACAAGGAGTATCGGAATAGCGCGAAGTTAACCACAAACATCGGTGGAAAAGTCGCCACGCTGAGGATGAGGAAATTTCGAGTATAAAAGAACGGTAAAAATTGATGTGTTTGAATCCTAAAGCGAAGATCCAATGAGTATAACCAGCTTAAAAGTGTGTGAAGTAAAGCTATTCATCTCATACAACGGACTTTAGGACAATAACATCAACAAAGACTGGAAAACACGTGTGTGAAATGTTCTCATCGCTAGCAAGAAATGCCAAGGTAAGCATTATCCTCTAGAATATTGTACAAATATCTGGATCAGATACAATTTGTACAAACAACCTCCCTCCCAATTTAAAAATCTCAACACCTGCTTCATTGGAATACCTAATTACTTATTGATGTGCTATTTGGGGTGACTGCAATAAACAGCACTAAAGAAAATCACATCATTCTAAAATAAAACTCTTGAGAATGACGACAGGACTTGATGGCAATACCTCTAAATCATGAAATTAGAAATATGTTTAATGTTAATTCAATTCACTACACTATGTATGAATTAGTAAAAAGATATGAAAAAGCCAAAGATCACCCCAACCCTGTAGTCAGGGAGGCCCTTAATTATGAAAGCAAGGATTATGTAAAATATAAAAGGCCCAAAACCAACAAATATAGAATATCCGGGGGGGGGTGGAAAATAAATCCAGCAAAATTCTGGAATTGATTAAATTCTCAGCCAAAAACCATTATTCATTCTGTCTTCATTCTGGAGTCCACTATATAGCTCTAGTCACAGAGACCAATCAGGGTTGAGAAAATTTGCTATTGGCTGCTGAAAATTTGCTATTGTTACAATCCAGTAGTGAGATGACCTTGAGTTGACAGTCAAAAGTGGATTGCAATAGAAAAAAAAAAAAAAAGAACATATAAAATTAAAAAATGTATGTGTATATCATCATCATCATCATTGTCAACCATTATCAATCCACTGCTGGACGAAGGTCTCCCCAAGTTTCCTCCACAACGGTCTGTCTTGTGCCAGTCTCCTCCATGTCACCCCTGCATACTTTCGAATTTCATCCACCCATCTCCCATGTGGTCTTCTTCTGGGTCTTTTCCTGTCCCTTGGAATCCAATCTAAAATTTCGGCTGTCCATCGATGATCTGTCCTTCTGGCAGTATGTCCAGCCCATTGCCATTTCAGGGATTTAACTCTGATCATGATGTCTTCCACTCTTGTCATTTTTCGGATCCACGAGTTCCTCTTCTTATCTCTCCTGGTTACACCAAGTATGCACCTCTCCATGCTTCTTTGAGTTGTCTGCAGCCTTTGTATGTCTCTTTTAGTTAAGGTCCACGTCTCTACACCATACGTAAGCACTGGAAGGATGCATTGATCAAACACTTTTCTTTTAAGACATAATGGCATATTGCTCTTGAAAATTATGCTGTTTCTTCCAAAAGCTCTCCAGGCAAGTTTTGTACGCCGATTAATTTCTTCATCAATGTGACCCTCACTTGATATCTGCTGTCCAAGATAAACATACGTGTCTGTTATCTCCAGCTTTCCTCCATCAATCGATAAATCTTCATTTCTTGTAAAAGCATTGAACATCACTTTTGTCTTCTGAAAGTTCATTTTTAATCCCACTTTCTTTACTCTTGTCAGCAAGTTCCTGGATCATACTCTGCAGCTCTGATGGGGTAGTTGCAAAAATGACTACGTCATCAGCAAAACGAAGGTGGGTTAGATAATCTCCATTAATCTTTATCCCCTTGTTTTCCCAGCTCAGAGACTGAAAAACACCCTCCAATGAGGCATTAAAGAGCTTCGGAGATATGGTGTCACCTTGTCTCACTCCCTTTCCAATCTTTACGTGTGTTGTATTTTCAAACAGCCTAATCTTTGCACTTGCATTTTCATAGATGTTATTAATAATATTAATGTATGCATCTTCAATACCGCAGGTTTTCAGAGCCATTGTAACTGCTGATGGTTTCACCGAATCAAAGGCTTTTTCATAATCGATAAAAGCCATGCACAATGGAAGCTCATATTCCCTCGCTCTTTCAATTAGTTCTCTCAGCACGTGGATATGATCTATTGTGCTGTAGCCACTCCTGAATCCAGCTTGTTCTCTCGGTTGAGCCATGTCCAGTGTTACCTTCAAGCGGTGTGAAAGAACTTTAGTGAAGATTTTATAAACTACTGATAGAAGGCTGATAGGTCTGTAGTTTCAGAGATCCTCAATGTCACCTTTCTTATGTAGCAGGATCATTGTAGCGGTGTTCCAATCCTCAGGAATCTTTCCTTCATTAAGGCATCGAGTGAAAATTTGGGCGAGTACTGTTTCGATTTCTCCACTTGCTTCTTGTATGATGTCTACAGTAATTCCATCTTCTCCTGGAGCTTTTCCTCGCTTCATGTTCTTGATTGCATGTGCAACTTCTGCTGGAAGGACTGGAGGAACTCTGGTACTGGTATCTTTCATGATGTCTGTAGTGCATATATCATCCCTTTCATATAATTTGGAGTAGAAATCTTTCACTCTTGTCAAAATTTCGCCTCTATTTCTTGTTACAGAACCATCTTCTTTTCTCAGTGCCTTAATCTGTTTTCTTCCCTTACTGAGATGTCCCTTTGCTATCTTTAGGCTTTGGTTGTTTTCAATTGCTTTCCTCACTAGTTCACAGTTGAATTTTTCTTACGTCTTCAGTGATACTTTTTCTTACTGTCTTGCATAGCTCTATATATTCCACTTTGGAAGTCACATCTTCTTAAGTTGTCCTCATCTCTCTTCTTTTTTGCATCAACATTTTGGTTTTTCCTGATAATTTGTTCACATGCAACTTGTTCTTAGACCCAGCTAATTTTGTTGTTGTTTCCATAAGAGCTTTGGTTACTTTTCTGTTAACTTCAGAGATGTCCACTTCTTCCGATGTTAGGCCTTCTAAAGCAGAGAACCTGTTCTTCAGTTCTAACTTGAAGGTATTATGGTGTTTTTTAAGGTTGGTTATGTCAATAGATTTTGTTTGTCTTATGAGCTTGCCACGTTCAAGTTTAGTGTTGAGGTGCATCTTACATCTCACCAATCTATGGTCACTACCTGTGTTGAACTTGTTCAGCACACTGCAGTCTTCTATGACGAATTTTTTGTTACACATAATAAAATCAATTTCACTTGTCGTCCCATTTGGATGTCTCCATGTCCATTTCCTGTGTGGCTTTTTCTTGAAGAAGGAGTTCAAGATGAAAAACCCTTCTGCCTCTGCAAACTCAACGAGTATTTCCACGCTGGTTTCTGTTGCCGTGACCGAATTTACCTACTGAAGTTTCATTCTGTTGCCGTTGCCCTATTTTTGCATTGAAATCTCCCATAATTATTTTCAAGTGCTGCTTACCTTTATTATTTAGATGACAAATTTTCTCATAAAATTCTTCAATTTGTTCTTCAGGATGACTTGTGGTGGGTGCATAAGTTTGAATAATCTGAGCCTGGTATCTTTTCGAGAGTTGGATAACAAGTCGTGCAGCTCTGTCAGAGGAACTATATATATATATATATTCTATTTAGAAGAGACCTAAGCAAAAAATATATATATGCGGAGGTCATGACATATATATATTTTTTAAAACAATTTTTGGTGGACATGTTACTTGCATCTATGGCCTTGCAGAAACCCATTTCCAACTACGTCTTTGTGGAAGTGAGAAAATGCAGAGTTTTTGCTGGTCCTTGATAAAGCCAAGGCTCAGTATTCTCGACACTTTCTACATTCAGTTGTTTTATTTTATTTTTTTATCTTTTCTCCTTTTACTCACACCGGTAGATACATAACCTTTTCTATGTTGTACTTGGTATGAGTCAAAAATATATATATTTTTTTGCTTAGGTCTCTTCTAAATAGAATGTGAATTCTGAATTTTCATAACTGCTGCGTTGCGCGTTTTGATCTTCAGGTTATTTTGCAACTTTCGTTTTAAATTCTAAAGTATTTCCTTAGTTTTCAGTTTTGCTCTTCAGTATATATATATATATATATATATAAAATCAAGGGTGCCTTTCAGTTAAACTATGAGAGCAAAGACGACAGAAGTAATTTGCAAATTTTGCAAGAAACTATTTTTGACCTAAAAAATAGTGAGAACTGGGTACTTACTCTCTTTCTCTTGTGTTTCGTTTTTGTGCTTTCACTGCTTTCTTTACACGCTTCTCTCTGTTTGGCATTGCTGTTTGTGGTCGACTGCTGTACAGGTAAGTATGTAATGTAGGGCAGCTTACAACTTCCACACTTAACAGGAAACTGTATATTTCTTTAACTCTAATTTTTTTCGCACTATGCTACTTTATACTTTATTATTAGGGTACCCTGTTCCCGCTTCTAAATTTATTCATTTTTTGTCCCTCCAAAAGGTGCAGCCCGCTGTAGGGAAGTAGACTCTGAACCTTTTTAGAAATTCTTTGATTCGATTCATTGAAATACCATATAGCACAGTTCTTAACAGCAGTTAGCATTTACATAGATTCCTGTTTTACCTTGAAGAAGAATCTACTTTTTGAAAGATGTGAATACGTTTATTATTGGTGTAAATATGACATCAACGTTAAGTCAGATAATATCCGAAAATTTGAAAATTTCGTCGTCCTAGAGCGGGAATCGAACCCACGTCTCCCGGATAGCACCCGAGTATGCTAACCAATATATGTATTTACATCAATAAATGGATTCACATCTTTCAAATGCTATTGTACCATGGTGTAATCCTGTATTTCATTCATTGAAGAATCTACTATAAAATGTAATCACTTCCTTTCTTTTTTAATTTGAAATCTATGCATACAGTAGTTCATTTCTATTTTAGTTTTTCTTGTTTAAAGCACTTCTTTAAAGTTAGTCATTTCAACCACAAAACATATATGTATGTACCTCTTCATTTCAGTCCCCTACAAATTTGGCATAATATATTTCTGAATCATTTCAACATGCACAAGATTTGTAAAAATACATATTATTATCTACCAAGGATAGACAAAAACCCAAGATTTTCAGGGGTCGTCGCATTTTTTCAGAAATACAAGAAAACCATGATCAAACTAAACAATAATGACACATTCAGAACTGTGACCTTCTAAACTAATATATTATACCTTAAATATTGTTCACATAATTTGGTGCAAAATCAACAACTTAAACTAGGAAGCATATTGCACTCGTACAAAAAGTTGCACCTCAAAATTGGTTTTCATTTCCAATTTTTCAGCTTTGTTTTCTGGTGTACCACATCTAATAACAGCACTAATAAAATAAATACACCGATAAGCAACCTATGTAAAAGTAATGTTATGACTAAGAACATTCAGTTGCACACTCCAAATGAGTGCATTATCTATCTCTTGTGGGTGCCACTGTAGACGTAACTTCAGCCTAAATCATTACTGACAACATGGCTGCAGATACATAACTCCACTGGTGGCAGCACCAAAAATTTATGTTGGAATCTTCATTATTCTGATTGTATAGTAACTAGTCTGCAAAAAAAAAAAAAAATGCAAACAAAAGAAATCCAAATACTGTACTTTCTGTTTATCAAACAGCTGCTTTAAAATAGAAATTCAAATTTTGAAAAAAACATTTCCAGAATAGAATTTGGAAAGTCAGGTGCCAGGTGAAAACTTTCAGGTGACATGGAGACCGTGCGCCTTAGATTTGTCTACCAGCCTTAGATTTGTCTACCCGTGGTATCTACTGTTTAAACAACTTATGTTAGTTGCGTTTGCCTTGTATAAAAGTAAACACTGCACAAAAACAAAATAACCACCTATAGTTCGGGGGGGATATTCCTGGTTTTAACGATTCTGAAGCATAACAAATTCAACAAGTGTTCTCCGTTTTTGGAAGCTTCTGCCATTTTTAATCCTACGATTTTTCAAGAATTCAAAAAACTTGCTTTCATCCAATCTTCCTCCATACATCGCAAACATTTGAAATTTCTGGATAAACCTTTTGAATAAGAGACATGGACATTAGACCTGGGTTAAAAGATATGCAGTGAGGCTGCTGACAATTAACCCTTAACCGCCCAGGTCTTATGTTTGTCACATATCAATGAACGTCCAATCTCTCCCACCGCCACATTTTTATCGTTTACTTCACGTTAGCGTTTTACTTTTTATATTAAATAAATACATCACTCTTTCCACGTTCTAGAAACACATAGCAACCGAAAAATTGTTTTTCAGCCGCCGCCACCGTGGAATTTCCAATTTATATATATTTTTTAATGTTTGAGAGGATCATTTATTTGTAAAATAATACAACCCATATAAAAATAACCTTAATAAAACCTGTGAGACTAGACCTGGGTTGTTACAGGTTAACTCAAAGAAGCACACAAAGACAATATCCAAGGAAGATATGTAAAGAAACTCGCAAATCAGGAAAAGAGCAGAAGTGGATGATGACATGATAAAAAAAATAGACCAAGTAGCAATGGGCTGGACATATTGCTAAAAGATCTGACTACCTTTGGTCAACTAAAATACTAGACTGAATACCAAGGGGCAGGAGACCATGTGCCATACAGGTGGAAAAAATTATAGAATGACAAAGAATTATAGAAAAGACTTGAGGCAAACTTTCATCTAGCACCAGTTTGAGACTTTATTTTATTTTTTATTGGAGGTTTAATGACCACCGTGAGCAACTCAATGGGCTATAAGCAGTCACCCGTCCCTAATTTAGGGCCACTGGTTCCAGGGAAGGGAGAACCAGGGCTGTGGGACAAACACAACATCCATGCCTCATCGGGATTCGAACCTGGACCCCTTTCACACGAATGATCAGAAGTAATCACTTAGACCACTGCACCACCAGGGTGGCACAGTTTGAGGACAACCAATAATAGTTTTTTTTTTTTTTTTTTTTTGAGGTTTAATGATCACAGAGAGCAACTCAACAAACTATAAGCAGTCATCTGTCCCTACTTGAGGGAAACTGGTTCCAGGGTAGAGAGACATCTATGACTCAACTGGGATTTGAACCCAGACCTACTAGGAGGAACGGACATAAGCTGGTGCTTAGACCACTGTGCAAATAATAGGTGTGATTAATCTTAATGAATAATAGGTATGATAATGTGTTCGTTACCGCTTAACATTCTCACTGCCAGATTGAACCTAGGTACTGTTTTGGACCAAGTGTTTGCCATACATGATGAATTTGTATCAGAATGCCACTGGACTCTTTTAGCAAGGCAACATCACAGGACCCAAAACTGTGCAGAAATGATTTGATAATGTTATCCATGCACTTTGTGTTTTCCCATGGCACCAAATTCCACATTTTTAGGATTTCCAATGTTTTTCTTCTTAACTGCATGACTATCATTGCACTAAAGATCACATGGAGTTTTTCTTTTCCAGTTTGCATCAGTGGTTCCAAAGAAAAGACAAAACCAGAACTAAGGGAATGTAGCATCCACCCATATCTTAGCAGGACTGAGAAGGTGAAATGGATCATTGGCTAGATGTGACAAAGAAAACCAGGAACAGGATAACAGATAATGAATAATAGGTATACCATCTTCACCTCATAAACATCTCAGCTGGAACAAAGAGGTACTTGTACTGACGAGAGCAAAAAACTGATGATGATGAAAAGGTACTTGTACTGATATGAGCACCCAAACTACTGAGACAACAGATAAAACAGAAAAGATAACAAATGATACAGAAATGCATGTTTTGAGTATGTGCAAATGTCACTCCAACCTTTCTACTACCTGTTCTTCACGTGTGTGATGAATGAACATATCTTTTTGGAGACAGGAACATCAAAGCACTACCAAAAGAAAAAGGAGAAAAAATATTTTACAAGATTTACTTACCCGGTTCTTTCACAAGCACAAAAATTGTAAAAAATGGTATAGTCACTAACACAACTCCGATGTAGAATGCGATAGCTGGCCTCCTGAGCTTCATTCCGAATTGGTACCACAGTTTCAGAAAGATATCTATCACTGAAGCATTACTTAAGACGCCCATGTAACATCAAGCCTGGTAAGCCATGATCAAAATAAACTCTTCCCTGCCAAAAAATATTTTTAAAAACTGTGAACATTCTATTTGGGTGAAAATCATTTGAAATGGAAAAGCTATCAGTAATAACTTGACTTTAAAAAAATAAAAAAATCTTGCTTCTCTATCAGCTCTTCAAATGGACTGAACAATAGCAATCCATTCTAGTGCTGCAACTCAGTAACAAGCCTACCATTTCAAAGTTACAGAATAATTTTAGTAAGCATGAGTACTCTGAGATTTGTTATTATGAAACTTATAGGTCATGTATCTTTCTTCTTTATTTATGGGGGAAAAAACTTCACTGATGGGACCTGTTGTCAGCTGAGAGTGTGAATAGAGGATTATTTGTTCACTACGTCAAGATGTGTGATATATTTGCCAGCACGCCACATATATCTGTCACTTATGCAATTTTCCACAGCGTTCTTTAAACACGTAACATGGAAGTAGCATGTATGCTGCGCATCATGAAGCAGTAACATTTCCCATTCACCCAGCACACACGTAAGGTAGGAATATGTTTTGGTGACTGACAGTTCCGCGAAGGGCACAACGTGAACGAAATCATCAAAGATTTTTCAACTCTGATTGGTTCGCTTTCCACTGGACTGGACTTCATTGGCTGTCTGTTAACATGCCTTGACTTTCATTGGCACGAACACCAAACAAAAATGTCAGTGAAGGATTATTTCCGCGAATTATAGTGATTAGATACATACACCGTAGGCCACCAAGTGGAGAATGGTGCTGTTGGGCGGCATGTCATCCTAGCTATAGTGGCTACAAAAGATAGTGTGCCGTGCGCTTCTGTAAACGGGTTTTTGAAATCATGAAATCACAGAGGGCGCTGAAGACAGCTTCGATGCTATTGCTGTGAACTGGGTCTACGACATAACATCGCAGGTCAAAACATCGCGGTTCCATAACATCGCAGTACTAAAACATCGCAGGTCAAAACATCGTGGCACCATAACATCGCAGGGCAAAACATCGCGGCACCTTAACATCGCACGGCAAAACATCGTGGTACCATAACATCGCAGGTCATAACATCGCAGTAATCCGTAATCCCTAAATAAATTGCTTTAGATAGATTTTGATGAATTGCAAAAAAAAGTATATTTAAGGGGAAGGGGGACTTTAAGAAATTGATGTCCTGATTAAATTCTGGTAGAAATTGTGGTTACCGGCGTTACCCGTACCGCTTTTCCAACAGTGCCTAGGCCCAGGGTCTAGGGCCACTCAATCAAAAATATCGCAACATCTAGTTTTCAATTTAAAACCACCAGATTTGGTACACTATCTCATGGAGACGGTTTTTGGAAGTGGACGGAGCCCGGGGTCGAGGGGCCCCCATAGAATATTTTCGCCAAATCTACAGTTTTCAATTTAGAACCACCAAATATGGTATACTACCTCATGGTGCTCTTATTTAGACCGTAGACGGTTTTTGGAAAGTTAGGGGGCCCGGGGTCACGGGGCCCCCATACGCAATATTCGTCAAATCTACAGTTCTCAATTTAAAACCACCAGATTTGGTATACTATCTCATGGTACTCTGACTTAGACCATAGACGGGTTTTGGAAGCGGTCGGAGGCCGGGTTCGAAGCGGCCCCCATACAGTATTTTCGCCAAATCTAGTTTTCAATTTAGAACCACCAAATTTGGTATACTACCTGATGGTGCTCTAACTTAGACCGTAGACTGTTTTGGGAAAGAAATGGGGCCCGGGGTCAAGGGGGCCCCATACGCAATATTCGTCAAATCTACAGTTTTCAATTTAAAACCACCAAATTTGGTATACTATCTCATGGAGCTCTAACTTAGCACGTAGAGGGTTTATGGAACGGGTGGAGGCACGGTCCGAAGGGGGCCCCTACAAAATTTTCGTAAAATCTACAGTTTTCAATTTAGAACCACCAGATTTGGTATACTACCTGATGGTGCTTTAACTTAGACCGTAGACGGTTTTTTTGGAGTGGTCGGAGCCCGGGGTCGAGGGGCCCCCATAGAATATTTTTGCCAAATCTACAGTTTTCAATTTAGAACCACCAAATTTGGTATACTACCTCATGGTGCACTAACCTAGACCGTAGACTGTTTTGGGAAAGTATGGGGCCCGGGGTCAAATGGCCCCCATACGCAATATTCGGCAAATCTACAGTTTTCAATTTAAAACCACCACATTTGGTATACTATCTCATGGCGCTCTAACTTAGCACGTAGAGGGTTTATGGAACGGGTGGAGGCACGGTCCGAAGGGGGCCCCCTACAAAATTTTCGTAAAATCTACAGTTTTCAATTTAGAACCACCAGATTTGGTATACTACCTGATGGTGCTCTAACTTAGACCGTAGACGGTTTTTGGAAAGGTAGGGGGCCCGGGTTCAAGGGGCCCCGATACGCGATATTCGTCAAATCTACAGTTTTCAATTTAGAACCACCAAATTTGGTATACTACCTCATGGTGCACTAACTTAGACCGTAGACCGTTTTGGGAAAGATATGGGGCCCGGGGTCAAGGGGGCCCCATACGCAATATTCGTCAAATCTACAGTTTTCAATTTAAAACCACCAGATTTGGTATACTATCTCATGGTGCTCTGACTTAGACCGTAGACGGTTTTGGAAGTGGTCGGAGGCCGGGGTCGAAGGCTATTTTCGCCAAATCTACAGTTTTTAATTTAGAACCACCAAATTTTGTATAATACCTCATGGTGCTCTAACTAAGACCGTAGACGGTTTTTGGAACGGATCGGGGCCCGCGGTCAAGGGGCCCCATACAAAATTTTCGTAAAAAGTTCCATTTTTTACTCTTACGATCTGCAACACAGTTCAGTATTCCAATACCCGACCTACGGTCTAAGTGTCACACCGTAGATAACAATCAAGTGCAAAAATATCCGGTTAATGGTGTATTAAAATCACAAATTCATAAACGTTAGCTTTCACCACCAACGGGCGGCTTATCAGGCAGAAATACAATGTAATGTAATAGAGAGTTCCAGATATTCAAAATTTAAAATGGTAAGAAAAAGATGATCAATGCCAACGTCAGTTGTTCTATAGGTGTCTCCTCGGAGATAAGTATTTCCATTCCTCTTCCTTTCTTTTTTTGTTTCATAAAATTAAATTAACTAAATAAAAAAATTAAAGATAAGTTTGCTGGAAAAGTACAGGAATATATTTTTCATTCATTAACGTTCACCCTCTGAACTTGGTGATTGCGCAGATATTTACCCGGGAAATACCACAATGCTAGTACAAATTACATTAATGATTTCTTTGCATCCCGTTCCATTAGTATGTCCATAAAAGCGTTTATTTGTAATATTATTTTTTTATTTTATTTATTTTATTGGAGGTTTAACGACCACCGTGAGTAACTCAATATGCTATAAGCAGTCGCCCGTCCCTAATTTAGGGTCACTGGTTCCAGGGTAGGGAGAGAGCCAGTGCCGTAAGACAAACACAACATCCATACCTGACCGGGATTCGAACCCAGACCCCTTACGGACAAATTATCAGAGGCCAGTGCCTTAGACCACTGCGCCACCGGGGGCGGCTTAAGAGCGTTTAAGACCGTATGAAAAATACATGGATGATTTCAACGTGAGCCGCTCCTGTGGCACAGTGGCCTATGCGATGGCTTCTGATCACTAGTCCGAGAACGGTCCGGGTCCGAATCCCGGTGAGTCATGGACGTTGTGTTTGACTTCTGGCGATGGCTCTTCCACTTCCCTGGAACTAGTGACCCAAAATTAGGAATTTCTGACTGCTTACAGCGCACTGAATTGATCACGGTGGTCGTTAAACCTCCCAACTAGAAAAAAGATTGCGACATGTCCATTGCCATCTGTTATGGAGCAGTGTGAAAAGTACGTTTTTGACATCAACGTGACCTCTTCCATGTCGGCCGGCCACAAAATTTTAAGAGACCGTACAAAATCACACTTTTGTTTCCCCGTGTCCGCGCTTCGGTGTATGGTTGAAGTATACGTATATATAGTTGGGCCATTTCAGCACGTAGTATGATTTATATAGAAATTAAAGATAATGTTACACTTTTACTCTGCTACAACACATTAATCCCAAAGGCGATTTCTTGAAATTTTTAATCCGTCGTGCTCATATTCACAACGTTAACATAATATGTCAAGTTATTAATGTTGTACTTTTACTCTGTCACAAAACCTTAATTGCAAGACCTTAGGCCTAGCCTTTTTTTAGGAATTTTTATTCCGACGTATTCATAAGGTTTCGATAACATGCCAAGGTTATGGTACTGCGTTTTTACACAGGCACAAAAATGAATAAACAGGCCTTAAGCCTTTTTATCAGTTTTCAATCAACCCCAACTGTGCTCATATGCATAAAATGTTCACAGAAAGTCAAGTTTATTGTGTTGCGCTTTTACTCGATTACAAAACTTTAAATAGCCCCTACTAGTGGCGGGCCACCGCACAAGTGCAGGAAGCGTGCGCTTGGTGCCTCGGAATCGCAGGAGCCTCAAAATACCAAAAAGAAAACTTAAATTTTATTTTTTTATTTCCGTTGTTTTGTTAATTGGTAAAAATATAAAAAAATAATAACGATAATATAGGCACATTATCACGTGTTCTGTGAAGCTATTTTTATAGAGGGTGCCAGTTTCATGCTACGAAAGGAACCGCGTTCAGCGTCTTGTTATTCCTGGCCGTGGCTGTCGTTTCTAAGCAGTGGCGTCGAAACTCTTTTTTGACAGCGGGGGCAAGATGTCGGAGAACAAAATATTTCACCCTGGCATAAAATTTATCGTACTACTGTAAAAGAAGATGTGCTGACTTCATTACGAAAATTTGCTGGAAAACATTTTTTTATTAAACATTAATCTATAAAAGAAAAGCAATTTTCATATCCATATAGTTTCTCAATGTAAACTAACTGTACACATGAACGGCATTAAACTATAGATCTTGATACTTCCGGATTGGTATGAATTTCGCAGGAATTAGGGCCGTAGACGCTGTAATTAAATATTGAAAGAACTTATATCTCATTCCTCATGATACTTACACTTCCCTATTTATTTTTACTCATTTTTTTAGAGAAAGACTAATTTTGCACTCCTAATGAGACAAAACATTGCTGGTCTTCAAACGGGAGCCAGCCCTTTGGACTGTTTAATGCAACTAGCATTTCTTGGCGTCTCAGGAGTGAATGACATTAAGAAAAAATATTCAGATTTCTAGATAGTTCATGGTAAAAAATGAAGAGCAATACTCAATTTTTATCAAAATGAACTTAAAAAAAAAACCCCAAAAAAACGAATGTTTGAGATCTCCAATCACGAACATATGTAATTTAAAAAGGAATAAAACTGAGGGGGCAAATGTGATGTTTTGCTCCCACACTCATCTGCGTGTGGGAGCAACTTCCCCTCTGCCCCCGCGGTTCCGACGCCGCTGTTTCTAGGTCCCGTGTTTTGTAAGTGAAATATCCGTTAGTAGAATCCAAGGTAGATTATAAGAACATTCAAAACATCGGGGAGGTCAAAACTCGAATGTTAACTATTCCCAGGAGCAATGTTACAAGGTCACGCAGGATGTCCCATGTTACAAGGTCACGCAGGATGTCTCCTGTGTCTAAACAATTGCGTCCCCCCGTAAGTTTTAGCTCTACGGAAAAGGAATATAGGGCTGATGAACAAAGAACCCTTGAACTGTTCCCTTCTGCTCAAATCAGTTCTTCAGCAATCCACAGTACAGAGCAAAGCCGACTAGACCTAGACCATTAGGGGAACTGGAGCTTTCGCCTTCAAGGGGCCCCGCAGTTTAGGGAAAAAATCATTTTTGGTAGAATTTTTAAAAATTATTATTTTGTGTGTGTGCGTGTGTGTGTGTAAGTTTTGGGGTGCGAAGCCCTTAAAAAGTTCTTTTTTAAAAGTTTTTTTTTTTCTTTTTGCTTACAATCACTCCATTTTCGAATAGGTTATCGTCCTTCGCCGCACAAATACTGAAATTTGGGGATTTTAAGTGGTTATTGAAACTACGTTTCTATTTTCCGCATTGATAAATAGCAAATTAAATTTCATCATTTTGTGGCCCTTACTTTTATGTATTTAACAATTTGCGTGCAAACCAGATACTTAAATTTAAAGAAATAAAAAGAACAATATCAAAGTTGATTTCGGGTTACATATAGAGGCCATTTATTCAGTGACTTTAAAACCATTACTGGAAATTAAAAAAAAATCAAATATGAGCGGAAAATAAAAGTTTAAAAAGTCGATAATTTGTCACTTGCTCTACTTTGCTTTAAAAATCAATCACTAAAACCTTGTATCAGGGGAAAAACAACTATTTGTACGAATTTATTTTAGAGGAATACTTATTATTTCCTACACTAAAATATTCGCAATTCAAAAAATTTCGCTATGCAGGTATTTTTTTTTTATCATTTTGTAAGGAAGTTTTTATAAGAGTCATAATACAATCTCAACCCCATCTCCCCGCAAAGGAAAATCGTAGATTTCAACACTTTTTACTCTCTCTCTCTCTCTCTCTCTCTCTCTCTCTCTCTCTCTCTCTCTCTCTCTCTCTCTCTCTCTCTCTCTCTCTCTCTCTCTCTCTCTCTCTCTCTCTTTCTCTCTCTCCTTCCCTCTTCTCTCTCTCCCTCCCTCTTCTCTCTCTATCTCTCTCCCTCCCTCTTCTCTCTCTCTCTCTTTCTTTATCTCTCTCTCCCTCCCTCTTCTCTCTCTCTCTCTCTCTCTCTCTTCTTCTTTATCTCTCTCTCCCTCCCTCTTTCTCTCTCGATCTCTGAACTTTTAATCATATTAGGGTCTTTTCTTAAGCTTAAAGCAAATATTTCTTTGACATAATCATTTCGTCTTTATGATAGTTTTCTTTATGAAATACTACAGAGGTAAAGCACATGTCAGGACGGAGAAGTTGCAACAATAAATTCTTTCGGTGTAGCTTAATTGGTAAAGCATTCGGTTCTGGAGTAGACGGATGAGGATTCGTTGTACCGTCAAAATATGTGAGTTTCATATCGTGTGTGTTCTTTGAGAACATATTTCACGTAACGACTTTATTAAAATATGAGATTTATTTCCCAGTGCCAGCAATGAATTTTTGGTTCGGGCCCCGCAATAAAATTTCTCCCCGGGCCCTGTAAAAACTTCCTCCATCCGGCTCTAGTTCAGAGGGAAGAGGTCGTGTGCAGAATATTTTCTTTTAATATCGGATCAAATATTCGATGTATTGCAGCTAGAATCAAATATTGATTATACCTATTACCGGCAAAGTAATTCTGTTATTCTTTAGTAGAATTTTATATGTTTTAACAAACTTGATATAAAATTTCCCTATCAATCACAACTCCTAAAAATTTTAAGGGGCCGTATAAAAATTGCGTTCTAGACCACTCCGTGGCTACGTCTCCCGAGATATCTGACACACATAAAATTTCCATAATTTCGTATATTCTTATCTACGATATTTTTCTAGGTCTATAGACTACAGCTAAACAAATTCTCTGCTGGTATGTGCAAACCCAGGTAACTTGTCGGGGTAGGGGGTGGGGGGGGTGTTGCTTAAAACCTAAAATATGAAATATCAAGAATTTCCGGTCCGATCGGGAGTTTTCAGTGTTTACAAGATTGTCTGAGTGCATGTGGGAGGGGGAAGGGTTATACCAAAAGTGTAAAGTGTAAAATATAAAGAATTTCTCGTCCGATCGAGAGATTTTCACCATTTACAACCAGAAATACTTTGCTTTATATTTTAGGTATTAATTAAGCCCCGAAAGGTTTCCTGAGTCAGCTCAAGCCCTCACAGAGTTTGTTCAGATGTAGGTTGTAAATGCTGAAAATCTCCCGACCGGGTCAGAAGTTCTTTATATTTTATACTTTTAGTGTTACCCCCATCCCCACCTCCACCCCGACAGGCTTCCTGAGGCAGCACATGCCCTCAGATAATTTGTTGATTTGTAGGCTCTAAATGCTGAAAATCTCCTAATCGGACCAGAAAATCTTCATATTTTACACTTTTGGAATCTCCCCCCCCATGTTTGCTGAGTAGGCACATGCCCTCAGATAATGTCTCGAGTTGTAGCTTCTAATTACTGAAAATTTCCCGATCGGACAAAAAATTCCTTATATTTTACACTTTTGGTACCCCCCCCCCCCAACAGGCTTCCTGCCTGAGTCAGCACTCAGCACATGCCCTCAGATAATTTGGAGACTTGTGCATATGTAACGTATACTCTATATTCACTTTCCTTTTGATTTTACTATCTCTGGTTATTTTATTTTACTATGTAAATTATCTTCTTACTGAACGAAATATTATTTCACCCGCTGAATGAGATCTGGCAATGAGTGTAAGTCATGACGTGGTGGTAGCTAGTATATAGGCGCGTTCATCGAGACTTAGGGGGAGCTTTTGTTGTTGTTATGAGAGAGCGTTGTTGTTTACGGAGAGCGTTTGTTATACGAGGAGAGATTTTGTTGTTATGAGGAGAGATTCTTCATTATTGTAAAACAAGTTGTGTGTGTGCTTTGGATGATCAAGCGTACCGAATAAAAAAGTTGCCGTAAGTTAGTCTTTCTCAATTCATAGTTTTTGTCAGACCTCTGTCTGGCTGTTAGGTTTATAACATTAGTTTATTACCATAAATAACCAGCGTTAAGACTTTATTCATGTTCGTAATTAACTAGTAACAACAACCATTTGAATTCACTATTTTGAAGCTTAGTACAAGTATATCATTAGCTAGCTGGTAGGAAGAGCTTATTCATTATCATTAGCTTAGCGGAAAGCAAAAAAAGCTAATTCATTATACATACTTTGTAAACCTTGAAATCTTTTGTTGAGTTGTAGATCATAAACATTTTTATAAAGAATTACATTATCGCAATTAAGAAAAGACGAAATTACGGAAACTTCATATGACTCAGATAACCAACCGCTGGTGGTCGTGGCCACGAAGCGGTCAAAAAACACAATTTTTATACTGCCCCTTAAATTTTTTGTGGCCAGTTCTCCGGTGGGCACTTCTCCGGGTGGCCAGTTCTCCTACACCCCAATCACAACGGGCCTTGTAAACGCTTTCTTCCGACATATAAAAGTGCTTTACCTGGGTCAATCACATGTTACCAAGAGCTCAGTTGCGCATTCCGGATTTCTTTATGGGGTATCCCAAAATTTTCAAGATGCAAATGAAAATACCCCGAAGAAAATATCTTCCAAACTAATACGAACAAATGAAAATATATTCGACATCATCATCATCATCATCATCATTGTCAACCATTATCAATCCACTGCTCGACGAAGGTCTCCCCAAGTTTCTTCCACAACGGTCTGTCTTGTGCCAGTCTCCTCCATGTTACTCCCGCATACTTTCGAATTTCATCCACCCATCTCCCATGGGGTTTTCTTCTGGGGCTTTTCCTGTCCCTTGGAATCCAATCTAAAATTTCGGCTGTCCATCGATGGTCTGTCCTTCTGGCAGTATGTCCAGCCCATTGCCATTTCAGGGATTTAACTCTGATCATGATGTCTTCCACTCTTGTCATATTTCAGATCAATGAGTTCCTCTACTTATCTCACCTGGTTACACCAAGCATGCAGCGCTCCATGCCTCTTTGAGTTGTCTGCAGTCTCAGTATGTCTCTTTTAGTTAAGGTCCACGTCTCTGCACCATACGTAAGCACTGGAAGGATGCATTGATCAAACACTTTTCTTTTAAGACATAATAATGGCATATTGCTCTTGAAAATTATGCTGTTTCTTCCAAAAGCTCTCCAGGCAAGTTTTGTACGCCGATTAATTTCTTCATCAATGTAACCCTCATGCACTTGATATCCGCTGTCCAAGATAAACGTACGTATCTGTGATCTCCAGCGTTTCTCCATCAATCGATAAGTCTTCATTTCTCGTAAAAGCATTGAACATCACTTTTGTCTTCTGAAAGTTCATTTTTAATCCCACTTCTTTACTCTTTTCAGCAAGTTCCTGGATCATACTCTGCAGCTCTGATGGGGTAGTTGCAAAAATGACTATGTCATCAGCAAAACGAAGGTGAGTTAGTTAATCTCCATTAATCTTTATCCCTTTGTTTTCCCAGTTCCGTGATTGAAAGACATTGGCATTAAAGAGCTTGGGAGATATGATGTCCCCTTGTCTCACTCCCTTTCCAATTTTTATGTGTGTTGTATTTTCAAACAGCCGAATCTTTGCACTTGCATTTTCATGGATGTTATTAATAATATTAATGAATGCATCTTCAATACCGCAGTATTTCAGAGCCATTGTAACTGCTGATGGTTTCTCCGAATCAAAGGCTTTTTCATAATCGATAAAAGCCATCCACAATGGAAGTTCATATTCCCTCACTCTTTCAATTAGTTCTCTCAGTACGTGGATATGATATATTGTGCTGTAGCCACTCCTTAATCAAGCTTGTTCTCTCGGTTGAGCCATGTCCAGTGTTACCTTCAAACGGTGTGAAAGAACTTTAGTGAAGATTTTATAAACCACTGATAGGAGGCTGATAGGTCTGTAGTTCTGAGATCCTCAATTTCACCTTTTTTATGTAGCAGGATCATTGTAGCGTTGTTCCAATCCTCAGGAATCTTCCCTCTATTAAGGCATCGAGTGAAAATTTGTGCGAGTACTGTTTCAATTTCTCCACTTGCTTCTTGTATGATGTCTACAGTAATTCCATCTTCTCCTGGAGCTTTTCCCCGCTTCATGTTCTTGATTGCATGTGCAACTTCTGCTGGGAAGACTGGAGGAACTCTGGTACTGGTACCTTTCCTGATGTCTGGAGTACATGTATCATCCCTTTCATATTATTTAAAGTAGAAATCTTTCACTCTTGTCAAAATTTCACCTGTATTTCTTGTTACAGAATCATCTCTTTTTCTCAGTGACATAATCTGTTTTCTTCCCTTACTGAGATGTCCCTTTGCTATCTTTAGGCTTTGGTTATTTTCAATTGCTTTCCTCACTAGTTCACAGTTGACTTTCCTTACGTCTTCAGTGATACTTTTTCGTACTGTTCTGCATAGCTCTATATATTCCACTTTAGAAGTCACATATTCTTTAGTTGTCCTCATCTCTCTTCTTTTTTGCATCAACATTTTGGTTTTTCCTGATAATTTGTTCACATGCAACTTGTTCTTAGACCCAGCTAATTTTGTTGCTGTTTCCATAAGAGCTTTGGTTACTTTTCTGTTAACTTCAGAAATATCTACTTCTTCCGATGTTAGGCCTTCTAAAGCAGAGAATCTGTTCTTCAGTTCCAACTTGAAGGTATTATGGTGTTTTTTAAAGTTGGTTATGTCAATACATTTTGCTTGTCTTATGAGCTTGCCACGTTCGAGTTTAGTGTTGAGGTGCATCTTACATCTCACCAATCTATGGTCACTACCTGTGTTGAACTTGTTTAGCACACTGCAGTCTTCTATGACGAATTTTTTGTTACACATAATAAAATCAATTTCACTTGTCGTCCCATTTGGATGTCTCCATGTCCATTTCCTGTGCGGCTTTTTTTTTGAAAAAGGAGTTCAAGATGAAAAACCCTTCTACCTCTGCAAACTCAACGAGAGTATTTCCACAATGGTTTCTGTTGCCGTGACTGAATTTACCTACTGAAGTTTCATTCTGTTGCCGTTGTCCTTTTGTTGCATTGAAATCTCCCATAATTATCATCAAGTGCTGCTTACCTTTATTATTTAGATCACGAATTTCCTCATAAAATGCTTCAATTTCTTCTTCAGGATGACTTGTGGTGGGTGCATAAGTTTGAATAATCTGAGCCTGGTATCTTCTTTCAAATTCTACAACTTTATCATTCAGTTTCTTGTTTATTGTAAATCCAACACAACTAGTTCTGCCAGTATCTGTCCCAAGATAGTAGAAGAGATGTCCACTTTTCAGTTCAATGAGATCTTCTCCTTCTCTCTTTACCTCACTTAGCCCGACGATGTCCCACTTGATCCTTTGTAGTTCCTCTTCCAATTCAAGAAGCCTTGAATCAGAAGATAGGGAGCGTCCATTATACGTAACCAAGGTCAGCATCAGATGGCAGCCTAGTCCGTTTCTCTGGGGATTCTTAGCACCTTCTGCCTTCATGTCGCACTGGCCGCTGCCTTGGCCAGGTACATTCCAGCTGCCGGAGACTGAGGGCCAAGATTTAAGTTCTGGAGTCATTTTGGAGGGGTTTGGCCATAACTCACCACGATAGCCAAGCGGGTTGGTGAGTGTGGGATAGCATTTCCTCTAATCCCGATGGTATAGTTATACCGCTATTGGCGGTCGTCAGAGCCCCTTTAGTGGGAACAGGATGCACCACGGGAAGGTGGGGTTGACATATATATATATATATATATATATTAACTACCTAAAGGAACCTTAGTGCTATGGATATGACGGTCCTATTAAAACAAAAAATTAAATAATATAAACAAAATCACAAAAAAAGCTTAAAAATCTGTTTATAAAAGAAAATAAAAACAAATAAAAAAGAAAACTAGTTATTCATCACTAGGATAGCTATACTAAAAATAGTAAAACCAACATTAAAATTAATAAGATTCTGATTAATCTATAGAAGCTCACTAAGGTGATTTAATACATGCAAAGATTATTAAATACACTGCTCGTGTATTTTATAATATTTCTCATGTATTCTGGAGAGTTAATTCTGCTCTTTCTGATCATACAGATCCACAGTCTTAAGTTTATATATATTTTTTTTCTCTGGTTAAAATCTCCGCGCGTTGGTTTCTTGCTGCATGAGGAGGCCATCAGCCCCACCCACACTGCCCCCCAGCGTCTAGGGAGTGGCGGAAGAGGTCAGCCATGTTCTTCTCTTGTGAGGAGAAAAGTTTTTGTCACACAAGAGGTAAGCTCTCTTCCTTGTTTTTGGGTTCTAGGTTTTATAAGTTCAATGTTTGTACTTCATGTACTTTTTCTCTGTCGTTTTTTAGCTTTTCAGCTTTTAGGCATTGGTTTGTCTGTTAACATTTTTGCGGGTTTTAACTCTTTCTTTTCTCTGTAACTTTGAGCGTCTTTTGGGGTACCTAGGAACAGAAGATGGCTAAGCTTGTTCCTTTTCTATGCGCTGTCTATGCGCTGTTTTTTCAAAGTAGTTAAGTTCTTAATAACTAATTAATTATGCACTTAAAGCACTGCTGAAATACTTTGTACATATTGCAACTAACTGTTTAAGGTATATAACTTTCACAAAGTTTTCTTTAGTTAATTATTATCTTTAACTTATTCTCGTTTTCGTGCTGTCATAAGTTGTAGAGTAGGGGGTTTTAGACTCAAGTTTTCTTTCAAAAGTCTGTTCGTTAATAATTAATATTTCCTTTTTTAATTGCAATGTAAAAATTTGGATTGCTTTTGCATTGATTTTCAGGTTTAAATTCTCTCTCAAACGAACTTGGAATTTCGTTATGGCTGAAAATCATTTCTAATTATTATGTCACTCTCACAGCTTGAGTTCTCTTTTATCTTCTTCTCTCTGTTTAATAGTAACAGATGAAGAGCATGGGTCGGGCCAGGAAGGTTAATGGATGCAAGCGAAATTGTTAACTAGTGCTAGGTCATGCAACTCTACGGAGGACATGACATATATATATTTGTTAAACTATTTTAGGTGGGAATGTTACTTGCATCTATGGCCTTGCAGAAACCCATTTCCAACTAGGTCTTTGTGGAAGTGAGAAAATGCAGAGTTTTTGCTGGTCCTTGATAAAGCCAAGGCTCAGTATTCTCGACACCTTCTACATTCAGTTGTTTTATTTTATTTTTTTATCTTTTCTCCTTTTACTCACACAGGTAGATACATAACCTTTTCTATGTTGTACTTGGTGTGAGTCAAAATGATATATGTATTTTTTTGCTTAGGTATCTTCTTTATAGAATGGGAATTCTGAATTTTCAAAACTGCTGCGTTGCGCGTTTTGATTTTGAGGTTATTTTGCAACCTTCGTTTTAAATTCTAAAGTTTTTCCTTAGTCTTCAGTTTTGCTCTTAAATATATATATATATATATATATATATATATATATATATGGGATGTAAGGTCAGGTGATGCGTAACATCACAGCCTCTCCTTGACAAATGTCAACCCCGCCTTCTCGTGGTGCATCCTGTCCCCACTAAAGGGGCTCTGACGACCGCCAATAGCGGTATAACTATACCATCGGGATTAGAGGAAATTCTATCCCACACTCACCAACCCGCTTGGCCAGCGTGGTGAGTTATGGCCAAACCCCTCCAAAATGACTCCACAACTTAAATCTTGGCCCTCAGTCTCCGGCAGCTGGAATGTACCTGGCCAAGGCAGCGGCCAGTGCGACATGAAGGCAGAGGGTGCTAAGAATCCCCGGAGGACCGGACTAGGCTGCCATCTGATGCTGACCTTGGCAACGTACAATGGACGCTCACTATCTTCTGATTCAAGGCTTCTTGAATTGGAAGAGAAACTACAAAGGATCAAGTGGGACATCGTGGGGCTAAGTGAGGTAAGGAGAAAAGGAGAAGATCTCATCGAACTGAAAAGTGGACATCTCTTCTACTATCGTGGGACAGATACTGGCAGAACTAGTGGTGTTGGATTTATAATAAACAAGAAACTGAAGGATAAAGTTGTAGAAGTTGAAAGTTCCTCTGACAGAGCTGCACGGCTTGTTATCCAACTCTCGAAAAGATACCAGGCTCAGATTATTCAAACTTATGCACCCACCACAAGTCATCCTGAAGAAGAAATTGAAGAATTTTATGAGGAAATTTGTCATCTAAATAATAAAGGTAAGCAACACTTGAAAATAATTATGGGAGATTTCAATGCAAAAATAGGGCAACGGCAACAGAATGAAACTTCAGTAGGTAAATTCGGTCACGGCAACAGAAACCAGCGTGGAAATACTCTCGTTGAGTTTGCAGAGGCAGAAGGGTTTTTCATCTTGAACTCCTTCTTCAAGAAAAAGCCACACAGGAAATGGACATGGAGACATCCAAATGGGACGACAAGTGAAATTGATTTTATTATGTGTAACAAAAAATTCGTCATAGAAGACTGCAGTGTGCTAAACAAGTTCAACACAGGTAGTGACCATAGATTGGTGAGATGTAAGATGCACCTTAACACTAAACTTGAACGTGGCAAGCTCTTAAGACAAACAAAATCTATTGACATAACCAACCTTAAAAAACACCATAATACCTTCAAGTTTTAACTGAAGAACAGGTTCTCTGCTTTAGAAGGCCTAACATCGGAAGAAGTGGACATCTCTGAAGTTAACAGAAAAGTAACCAAAGCTCTTATGGAAACAGCAACAAAATTAGCTGGGTCTAAGAACAAGTTGCATGTAAATAAATTATCAGGAAAAACGAAAATGTTGATGCAAAAAAGAAGAGAGATGAGGACAACTAAAGAAGACGTGACTTCCAAAGTGGAATATATAGAGCTATGCAAGACAGTACGAAAAAGTATCACTGAAGACGTAAGAAAATTCAACTGTGAACTAGTGAGGAAAGCAATTGAAAACAACCAAAGCCTAAAGATAGCAAAGGGACATCTCAGTAAGGGAAGAAAACAGATTATGGCACTGAGAAAAGAAGATGGTTCTGTAACAAGAAATAGAGGCGGAATTTTGACAAGAGTGAAAGATTTCTACTCCAAATTATATGAAAGGGATGATACATGCACTCCAGACATCATGAAAGATACCAGTACCAGTGTTCCTCCAGTCCTTCCAGCAGAAGTTGCACATGCAATCAAGAACATGAAGCGGGGAAAAGCTCCAGGAGAAGATGGAATTACTGTAGACATCATACAAGAAGCAAGTGGAGAAATCGAAACAGTACTCGCCCAAATTTTCACTCGATGCCTTAATGAAGGAAAGATTCCTGAGGATTGGAACAACGCTACAATGATCCTGCTACATAAGAAAGGTGACATTGAGGATCTCGGAAACTACAGACCTATCAGCCTCCTATCAGTAGTTTATAAAATCTTCACTAAAGTTCTTTCACACCGCTTGAAGGTAACACTGGACATGGCTCAACCGAGAGAACAAGCTGGATTCAGGAGTGGCTACAGCACAATAGATCATATCCATGTGCTGAGAGAACTAATTGAAAGAGCGAGGGAATATGAACTTCCATTGTGCATGGCTTTTATCGATTATGAAAAAGCCTTTGATTCGGTGAAACCATCAGCAGTTACAATGGCTCTGAAAACCTGCGGTATTGAAGATGCATACATTAATATTATTAATAACATCTATGAAAATGCAAGTGCAAAGATTAGGCTGTTCGAAAATACAACACACATAAAAATTGGAAAGGGAGTGAGACAAGGTGACACCATATCTCCGAAGCTCTTTAATGTCACATTGGAGGGTGTTTTTCAGTCACTGAGCTGGGAAAACAAGGGGATAAAGATTAATGGAGATTATCTAACCCACCTTCGTTTTGCTGATGACGTAGTCATTTTTGCAACTAGCCCATCAGAACTGCAGAGTATGATCCAGGAACTTGCTGACAAGAGTAAAGAAGTGGGATTAAAAATGAACTTTCAGAAGACAAAAGTGATGTTCAATGCTTTTACAAGAAATGAAGATTTATCGATTGATGGAGAAAAGCTGGAGATAACAGACACGTACGTTTATCTTGGACAGCAGATATCAAGTGAGGGTCACATTGATGAAGAAATTAATTAGCGTACAAAACTTGCCTGGAGAGCTTTTGGAAGAAACAGCATAATTTTCAAGAGCAATATGCCATTATGTCTTAAAAAGAAAAGTGTTTGATCAATGCATCCTTCCAGTGCTTACGTATGGTGCAGAGACGTGGACCTTAACTAAAAGAGACATACAAAGGCTGCAGACAACTCAAAGTAGCATGGAGAGGTGCATACTTGGTGTAACCAGGAGAGATAAGAAGAGGAACACGTGGATCCGAAAAATGACAAGAGTGGAAGACATCATGATCAGAGTTAAATCCCTGAAATGGCAATGGGCTGGACATACTGCCAGAAGGACAGATCATCGATGGACAGCCGAAATTTTAGATTGGATTCCAAGGGACAGGAAAAGACCCAGAAGAAGACCACATGGGAGATGGGTGGATGAAATTCGAAAGTATGCAGGGGTGACATGGAGGAGACTGGCACAAGACAGACCGTTGTGGAGGAAACTTGGGGAGACCTTCGTCCAGCAGTGGATTGATAATGGTTGACAATGATGATGATGATGATGATGATATATATATATACACGTCACAACCGTATGTTTTGTTCTGACGTATGTCGCTCTTAATCTCTTTGGGAAGAAGACACTATGTAATTATTTGAACATGTAAAATAATATTTTTGCATGTTTAATTTGTGACATACGTCGCTCTTGATCTCTTTGGGGAGTAGCCCCGGTGTCGCAGTGGTCTAAGCGATGGCTTCTGATCATTCGCCCAACGGAGGGGTGTGGGCTCGAATCCCGGTAAGGCATGGATGTCGTGTTTGTCCTACGGCCATCCCGGTGGCCCAGTGATTTAAGCGATGGCTTCTGGTCATTCGCCCAACGGAGGGGGTCTGCGTTAGAATCCCGGGCAATGGTTGTTTGCGTTTGTCTTTCGGTGGTTTATTCGCTGAGTTCCTAGTTCACCTATGTACATTCCTGTCTTTGAAACACAGAATGTCTATACTGTATGTATCTGTCCACCAAGTTCAGTGCTTATGTCAATGTATCTTTGGAAAACTGCTACACATAATTCGGAAACGACAATCACCAAAGAGGAAAGACATTCCTTTAATGCAATTTGTATATGTCCCCTTAACGTCTCACTGACAGAAGGGTACCAATCTCCCGGGTACGAGTTTTCTAAAATTCAATTTTAGGAAAAATGCCGTGATTGCTTCATTTTGTGAAATAATTTACGAATTTGAAGAAAGGAAAATGTATTGGAATAGTTAGAAGAGGTGAAGATGATGCCAAATCCTGAAAATCAGGTATTAAAACTGAACAGGAGGGAACGAAACTGCATGGGTACGAGTTTGCTGGGCACCAATTTGCCGGGTACCAATCTCTCGGGATCCATTATTGGATTATTCAACATTGTGTGTAAATACATTTATATTGTCTAGCATAGGCGCCGACTTCGTGGGTTCGAGACAGTTTTTGAACCCCCAATTATTTTGTTGAGGGTTCCTCGAACCCCTAATATATTTGCGCGTATTTCGTGGAAAAAACACACGTACGCATATGTGCATAAATTTTGCTTTTCGCTATCAATTCTTCAAGGTTTTTATTATTCATTCCCCGTTTATTATAGTATATTAAAAGTGTGTATAGAAATTTACCCCTCGGACTGTTTATTGTGCCTCAAAAAAGAATTAGTGTTTGTTCGTGCTCATAAAATTTGACGCGACATCAAGTACCGTTGTTTAAGAGCATTTAAAACTGCCTCCTTTAGACAATTCTTCGGTTTGTCTGGGTTCCCACAAAATACAAAAGTCTAGCTCTACAATCGGAGACGAGAACCTACTCGAGGTCATAGTGATAAAGGCGGAAATATGTTGCACAGTCAGTTGACCCGCCCTATCTTCGGGCAGTCAGGAAACAAAAGGTTAGAAGAGAGAAAAGATGGCATCAGCAACCGCTGGTGAAGCCTAGTCTGATCATCTGGTTTCTTGGGCCCTCCAGTTGGGGAGGTTCAGTGGCGTGACGTCACTTACTGAAGACCTGTGCTAGAGCACAGGCTGATAGCGGCCGTCTCTTACTCTCAGCAGCATTCCCTGAAGGTCAACAAAACTCCCACAGCTTTAGCAAAGCCGTCATTGGTTAATACGTAATATGCACTTCCGCTCGACAAAGCATAATTTTGTTTAATTTTTAAAAAAAATATTAAACAGTATTTCTGTAACTTTTTGCAAATTTTTAATTATGCGCACGTATATTTCGATCTCATTTTTTCCTGACTGTACATGATGCACAAGTGCCTCTGAAACCTCTTCAAAGTCAACGATTTCCCCATAGTATAAGTACAGAAGCAGCCCAAGTTGAGCATCCTGGGCATACACAGCTGATACGAAGTAGATAGAGCCCACGGAAAACGTAGGGCATGGGGCTGATGCCATGTCCTCTCCCTTCTAACCTCCTATTTAAACTCAGAAATCATTTAAAGAAAAACATTTTGGAAGTTTTAAAATTGGTAAAAAAAAACCTTAAAATATATTTTACATGTTTTAGTTACTTTTATAAGACAATTGAGTTGAATATTCACATAGTATCTGTGTATTGTATATGATAATGCCACGCCTACAAAAGCAAAATAAATAAAATAAATAATTCTCTAGAGAAAAAAAAAATCTGTAATTAACTATAATTTGCTTTATTTTAGCATTTCAGGCGTCTTATTGTGCCAGATAATCTCACTGAATGAAATTTAAATTAGACTTAAATACTCTGAAAATTGAATTGGTAATTCGATTAAAAATTTCCGGAACCGCCAATAATTTTTCAAGTCGGCGCCTGTGTTGTCTACTGTTATATAAGTGAAAAACATCCAGTAAGGATTCAATTAAAGTATCAAGTTTATGTGGTTGCAGTTCCTTTAAGTCATGACATACTGTTTTTAAGTTATTTTCAGTGAATGATAAGGACCTTTATTTTTCATTTATTAATTTCATTTTATTGACTGATCAATAGTTTGCTTCATGTATTGATTAATAAATGGTAAGATAATTGCAACAAAACATTTATTTTGTGGTAAGTTGTTGTTCCGACTTTTGACTTAAAATTTGTTTTTTCACAAAACGGGAAAATGCGCCTCATCACTGGGTGACATGTGATCTGTAAGAATAGCTCACAATTCCCAAAGCCACTTGGATTTGGGCGGTGGAACTGATGAAGAAGCATTGGTATAGTTAAGTTTTTCATCCTCCACCCCTTTGTTCATGAGGGAAGCTATCTTAGTATGTGCCCGTCGCATTGTGATTCCTTCCCCAGGAGACTACTTCCTTAAATGAGGACAATGGGTTTGGTCTTTAAAAGTAAACCGCATCAAGTAAACATCTGGAGATGGAGTGGTTGTTTTGCTATTGTTCCACAGAACGGCGTAATGTGGAGGAGGTAAAAGAGCGTAAAAACTCAGGACTATTGGTACAAAAGCTGGTTCTTTTAGTGAAGCACACTTTGCTTCCCGAAGAGGGAGGCTGTGGCATAGTTGCGGTGCACATCTCTCTTCGCAAGAGTAATCTAATCCCCTCCGATATCTAAGCGCACGAAGCAAGCGTGGGAAGGAATTAAATCCATGTTTATACCCCAGTAAATCCAACGAATATCACTGAAACACATTAAAACAGAAGGAATATTTGTTTTGAAATCATTAAGCAGAATGTTTCATATTCGAATAAAAGCTAAAATTATCAGCAAATACCAATATTTTTGACCCCTGAAAAAAGGATTATCGAAAAATGACCTGTCCATAGAAATTTCTAGTTCTATCCACAACGTATTGCATCATCCCAAGTCAGAAATAACTTTTAATTCAACCCCAGTAGATTCCAAACCATGATTTATTAAAAAAAAAGGCAATATTTTTTTCATTTGTAAGTTAAAGAATATTGGCTGCTTCCATTGCGATAATAATCCTCAGATTAAGAAAAATTGGGCTTTCTTGAAAGGGCAAAGAATTTTGTCCATTCTGGTGTCGTAGTATAGCCTAGAGTCAATATGAATTTCGTCAAAGCTTAAAACATAAAGCTTTGCAGAGCGATTTAAACTTTTATGGCTTTTTTTCCCCCATCAACAAAAAGACAAGAGAGCTCTTATTACGATGCATTTCGATACATCTTGAGGTGCCCATTTTATCCATTGCTTCCTTTCGTAAGATCTCTTGGGCGTCGTAAATATATCATGGATACCTTTACCTAATCTTTCCAACGTACTATAGTTTCTCTTAATTTCTTTTAATTGCTTATTGAGTTGGATAATTTGTTTTGACCAGAACCTTGTAATGATGTATGCATTTCTGATTTGTGCAGAGATATTTAATAATCTCGCGTTTCTCATTCTTTAAAGCACCTAGTACACTTTCAAGATCAGATATTTTTTCCTGCAGTCTTTTACTCTCCTTCATCTTTTCACATTTCAAACATACATAAAGCTGCGGAATTACTATCTTGTTTCGTCCTAAACGAATCTACCCCGCCGCTGATACGGGATTTTTTTAATTTGAAGTTTTATTTCGATCCAAAGCACTTTCTAAAATTCTTGGTCTCCGGTAAACCGTTACACACGAAAACTGCCACACATCTTTCAGCAACTTGGAAAACTGCCACATGCTTTTCATTAAGGGACCGAGCACAACATGCTGTTCCTCGGAGGAACACTTTGAATGTGTGTCAGTTTTCCCAGTTTGCGAATTATGTGGCAGTTTTACAAAGTGCCTAATGACGGGAAGGAGCTTTTGTGTTTATCAGAATTTTCATGCCGGTTCATACGAGTTTACGACAACTGGCCACAAAAGTTCAACGAGGGGGGAGAGGTTGTATGAATAAAGATCGCCATTTCTTGGCATATATGTATATTGAGAGTAGAATTGGGAACTCCAAACAATTTCGAAAAAACGTTCTACGTAAGGCAAGCGAGAACTGCACTTTAATTTTTTAATTTGAAGAAACACTGTAAACTGCCGAAAATTCCATATGGGGCCCCCTCGAACCCCCCCTTTGCCCAAACCCTTTACGGTCTAAATTAGAGTACCATGCGGTAGTATACCAAATTTGGTGGTTCTAAATTGAAAACTGTAGGTTTTACGAAAATTTTGAAGGGGCCCCTTTCGGACCGGGCCTCCACCCGTTCCATTAACCCTCTACGTGCTAAGTTAGAGCACCATGAGATAGTATACCAAGTGTGGTGGTTTTAAATTGAAAACTGTAGTTTTTACGAACATTGCGTATGGGGCCCTCTTGATCCCGGGCCCCATATCTTTCCCAAAACAGTCTACCGTCTAAGTTAATGCACCATGAGGTAGTATACCAAATTTGGTGTTTCTAAATTGAAAACTGTAGATTTGGCGAAAATACTCTATAGGGGGCCCCTTCGACCCCGGCCTCCGACCGCTTCCAAAACCCGTCTACGGTCTAAGTCAGAGCACCATGAGATAGCATACCAAATCTGGTGGTTTTAAATTGAGAACTGTAGATTTGACGAATATTGCGTAGAGGGGGCCCTTGACCCCGGGCCTTCTACCTTTCCAAAAACCATCTACGGTCTAAATAAGAGCACCATGAGGTAGTATACCGTATTTGGTGGTTCTAAATTGAAAACTGTAGATTTGGCGAAAATATTCTATGGGGCCCCTCAACCCCGGGCTCCGACCACTTCCAAAAACTGTCTACGGTCTAAGTTAGAGCACCATGAGGTAGTATACCAAATTTGGTGGTTCTAAATTTAAAACTGTAGATTTTACGAAAATTTTGTAGGGGCCCCCTTCGGACCGGGCCTCCACCCGTTCCATAAACACTCTACGTGCTAAGTTAGCGCACCATGAGATAGTATACCAAATTTGGTGGTTCTAAATTGAAAACTGTAGATTTGACGAATATTGCGTATGGGGGCCCCTTGACCCCGGGCCCCATATCTTTCCCAAAACATTCTACGGTCTAAGTTAGTGCACCAAGAGGTAGTATACCAAATTTGGTGGTTATAGATTGAAAACTGTAGATTTAGCGAAAATATTCTATGGGGGCCCCTCGACCCCGGGCTCCGACCACTTCCAAAACCATCCACGGTCTAAGTCAGAGCACCATGAGATAGTATACCAAATTTGGTGGATCTAAATTGAAAACTGTAGATGCTACGAAAATTTTCCCCCTCGACCCAGGGCTCAGACCACTTCCAAAAACTGTCTACGGTCTAAGTCAGAGCACCATGAGTTAGTATACCAAATTTGGTGGTTCTTAATTGAAAACTGTAGATTTTAAGAAAATTTTCTATGGGGGCCCCTCGACACCTGGCCCCCTACACCTTCCAAAAACCCTCTGCGTGCTAAGTTAGAGCACCATGAGATAGTATACCAAATTTGGTGGTTTTAAATTGAAAACTAGATTTTACGAAAATATTGTATGGGGGCCCCTCGAACCCGGCCGGGTACACTTTCCAAAACCGTCTACGGTCTAAGTTAGAGCACCGTGAGTTAGTATACCAAATTTGGTGGTTTTAAATTGAAAACTGTAGATTTTACGAAAATTTTGTATGAGATGAGAGTTTAATTAGTGTCCCCTCCTGAAATATTTTGTTAAGTGCCACATACTAGTCTTCCGTAAATTAAATCAGTGTCTGAACGAATTTTTCTTACCAAAGATCAAATGTTTAGAAAAATACAAAAGAAAAAAAAATAAAAGAAAAAAAAGCCGTTTAATTAATGCCCGATCCTGAAATGTTATGGCTCGCGATGTTATGGCTTGCGATGTTTTGTCACCGCGATGTTTTGTCCTGCGATGTTTTGTGTCCGCGATGCTATGGCTTGCGATGTTTTGTGTCCGCGATGTTATGGCTTGCGATGTTTTGTCACCGCGATGTTTTGACCTGCGATGTTATGTCCGCGATGTTATGTCGCGCGATGTTTTGACCTGCGATGTTTTGACGTGCTACGCTGTGAACTACGCTCATAGATATACGTGCTTTTTGTTCCGTGCAGTATAGATAAGATGGCCAAATATTAGAACACTGATTTGAGGACAAAAGGGCGTGGCGTCCCGAAATCGGCAGTTGATTTGGGGACATATACGTACTCAAAATGAAATTGCAAATATTTTTGTCGCAAAACTGCGTTGCTTCAATAAGTGTGATATTACATATGAAAATTTATGTCTTAAAAGGATATATCTTGTAGAATGTTGGTATTTGTATCAGGGGCGCACACAGAATTTTCTCAAGGGGGGGTGTCCGACAAAAAAAATGCACGGGACAAATGAAACTAGAAATTGAGCACACACACACACACACACATAAATTATATATATATATGTGTGTGGATTCTTTTTGTTGGCATAAATCAGCACTGATGATTTATGGCAATAAAAAGAATAAGGTTTTTTTAACCTGAATCTTTTGAATAAGTTCTGCTAATTGCAGACTTATTCAAAAGATTCAGGTTAAAAAAATCTTACTCTTTTGAATAAGTCTGCTGAATTAAATGTGCATTAATATATCCATTAATATTTATGTAAGACCTTAAGACGTACAGAAAAATAAAGTTTAAATCGCTTCTCTTACTGTAATGCAGAAACATTTTCATCTAAGCTCACTTTAAATAATATATATAAATTATATGCTTGCTCTGACAGCACTGTTCATTACACTGTTAAAGAGAAGACACATTTTCAATGGTAAACGAAAAAGTTAAGTAAACAATAATATTTAACTCACCTAAATATTCCTCATCGAACTTTGAAAACTATTACAGTTGTCGAATTACCTTTGCAGAGAGGGTACTAACTATATTTTTCTGATGTCGAAAACTCAGTGTATCTTTCCTCTTTTCTTTTTTTTTTTTTTTTTTTTTTTTTTTTTTTTTAATTCTATAGGAAACGTTTGTGGTTGGTTTAAAACATTTTTCTCTTTGTCACAGACATTAATTGCTTAAAACTTTTAAGGCGCGGAAAATTACTGGGTTCTTCAAACTCCGCAAAGGTAATTCAAACACTCTGATGTATAAAATAAAAATTATTTATTTGCATTTTACATCCATCATGATTTCTGAAGTTCACTGCATTTAAAAAGTGGTGAACAAAATTTACTACGTGAAATAAAGATGTTCCTTATTGCAGAAAATGGAAAAATGTTTTCTCCATAGCAGAAAATGGAAAAATATTTTCTTCATTTCAGAACATGTGAAACAGTTGTAACGTATACTCTATATTCACTTTCCTTTTGATTTTACTATCTCTGGTTATTTTATTTTACTATGTAAATTATCTTCCTACTGAACGAAATATTATTTCACCCGCTGAATGTGATCTGGCAATGAGTGTAAGTCATGACGTGGTGGTAGCTAGTATATAGGCGCGTTCATCGAGACTTTGAGCATTGTGTGTTGTTATGAGGTGAGCTGGTGTGTTGTTATGAGGTGAGCTTGTGTGTTGTTATGAGGAGAAAAGATTATTCATTATAATGTACAAGAGTTATGAGTGCCTTAGTTGACCAAGAGTCGGATAAATAAAGAAGTTTCAGTAAGTTCAGTCTTTCTCAATTCATAGTTTTTGTCAGACATCTGTCTGGCTGTTAGGTTTATAACTTTTATTACTTACTATAAATAACCAGCGTTGAGACTTTGTTTAAGTTCGTAATTAACTAGTAATAACACCCTTTTGGGAATTCATTATTTTGAAGCTTAGTGCAAGTATATCATTAGCTAGCTGGTAAGAAGAGAATCATTCATAATAATTAGCTTAGCGGAAAGTAAATAAAGCTAATTCATTATAATTGGCGCCCGAACTTTTCTCGAACACGAGATCCTGACTATTATTATCCATGTCTTCCTTACCTGAGACAACTTCAAATTTCCACCATCCGGCAAGTCTCGGGGGTAATGGTGTTTTTTTGGACAATTTGCACGAAGCCTGTGGCTCTGACTTTGATATGAATGATCTACGCGTACCCAGGCATTCTTCACCATTTCGTAATGCACCAGCTTCTTATTACTCTGAGTCGCGGGTCGTACCTGAGGGAATTCAATCCTCTCAGCGAAGCAGAATGCTTGCCCATTTCGTGCCGCATGCAGGAACAATTCATTTCAATGGTTTGGAGGGGTCCTTAAAGTTCCTCGAAGATCTGGAAGATCATTTTGATCTATATAATATTCCTGAAGACTGCAAGGTCCAAATTGCCGGGACTTGCTTGAGGGATACCGCTAAGACCTGGTATCGGCAGTGGAGGGGGTCGAACCCGGATTCTCATTATGAGAATTTCCGTGCAGAATTCTTGGAGGTCTTTCCTTTCGGCCTCAGTCGAGCTAGCCTTGCTCAACAGCTTTTTTCGCGTCAGCAAGGTCCCAATGATAGCCCTGTTGCATTTGCATTGGAAACTACACGCCTATACAACCTATGGGATCCACATGCCAGTCATGTTGACATGTTGGATACCCTCGTGCAGCAGCTCGACCCATTCTTACAAGATTTTCTTGAGGTTCGACACCCTGCCACAATTCATGAATGCCTTCGCCTCATACGCACGTATGAAGAGCGACATGGCAAACATGGTTCGACTCACCATGCTCGGGCATCCCGCGAGGCTTATTACGAAAACCCTCAGCGGCATAATAGACATAACTTTCAGCGCGAGCATACACAAGTGCCCACCCAAGCTTCATACGTTCCACCACACAGAAGAGTGGCAAACCAACAGCGAGTTTCTGCACAAGCTTCGGAATATCGTAATAATGCACAGTATGCTCGACCCCGTTTCACTCAGCAGCATTCGGAATGTTATCATGCTCAGGGCAATGATAATTTTCCTGCCCGTGCTGAGGGCAGACGTAACGGATATGAAAATGTCAACAGACACGCGGAGTTCCCGACGCAGGTTTCACGCAGTTCTCCTCATCGTGAAAATTTTCCCGATACCCGGCAGGGTCGAGGTTTCCGACCACATGATAACCCCACCAGGATTCCTTTAAACTTCCACAGGAAGTAGACGAAGGGTCGGTCCTGCTTCCTGATACCAAACATTCTGACCCTAAAACAGTATTAGTGACTGTTCAAACTCCTCAGTTGCCTGATGTATTCTTGACACTTGAAGACGTTATTGTCGAGACAAAGTTCGACACTGGGTCTGAAATATCAGCCCTAAATACAAAGTTTTGCACTGACACTTTTCCGGCAATACACGTTCAGCCTGCAACGCAGTATTTGCGAGGTGCAAATAATGAAATCTTCAGTATCTCAGGAACTGTCACATTATCTTTAGGGCTGGGAAAAGCTCGTTTTACACATTCTTTCCTGCTTATAGACGAGCTACCCGTGAAATGTCTAATGGGAATGGACTTTATAAACCAGTTTCAAATAACTTTGAATTTTGTACAACATGTGATTTCCTTTCCGGAACCTGTCGAAATGATTCCTACGGTTCCTGTAGATATCACGGGTTTATTATTGAGTACCCAATTGAATGAGGAGCAACGAGACCAGCTTTCTCTCCTTTTACAGGAAAGCCCTGGGTTATTTTCGGATCAACCTGGTTTCACACAGGTGGTTTATCATGTTATTGACACTGATGGTTCGAAACCAATTGCGACGAAACCTTACCCTTGTGCTCCACATAAAAAACAGGAAATGCAACGTCAAATTGCTGAAATGATTAAGCAGGGCATAATCAGAGAATCAACAAGCGCCTGGGCTGCCCCTGCCTTTTTGGTTCCAAAGAAACAACCCAATGAATTTCGTTTCGTGACAGATTTTCGCAAGCTCAACCAAGTCACAAAAACGATCAATTATCCCCTACCTGTCATGTCACATATTTTAAATGACTTGTCGTCAACCAAATGGATGTCAACTTTGGATTTGGCGAGTGGATATTGGCAGGTGGCAGTACATCCGGACTCTGTCGATAAAACTGGCTTTGTGACTCCCTTTGGGGCCTATGAATATTTACGTATGCCTTTTGGACTAACTTCTGCACCTGCTACTTTCCAAAAGCTGATGGACACGGTTCTCAGACCTGTCCTGGGTCCCCATGTGCATGTCTATTTGGATGACATTATTATCACATCAGAGACTTTTGACGAGCACCTTTCTCTGTTCAAACAGGTGTTCCAACTCATATACAATGCTGGCTTGACGTTAAAACCTAGTAAATGCCAGATAGCGAGGGACGAGATTGTATATCTGGGGTTGAAAATTACTCCCCACGGTTTATTTACTGCTAATGAAAAAATTAGGCCTATTGTTGACTTTCCTCGGCCTAAAACAGCAAAAGAACTATCCCGCTTTCTGGGAATGACCGGTTGGTATCAGCAGTTCGTCCCCGCTTATGCTACAATATGTGAGCCCTTGTATGCTTTAAAGCGTAAATACAAGAAGTTTATTTGGACACCTGAGGCTAACGCTGCATTCGAAACACTGAAGTCTGCATTGACTCAGCCTCCGGTGTTGGCTTTCCCGGATCATACTAAGGAATATGATATTTATACTGATGCATCCGGAGTTGGTCTTGGTTGCGTTTTGTCACAAGCTGGGCATCCAATAGCTTTTGCGTCTCGTACTTTAGCCAAAGCTGAACGCAATTATTCAGCTACGGAACGTGAATGTCTTGCTGTTGTGTATGCGCTGAATAAATTTCAATGTTATCTTAACGAATTGACAGTTAACATAATTACGGATCATTCTGCCCTTCAGTATTTGAATTCTGCTAAGCACCTATCTCAAAGACTTATGAAGTGGGCTCTGAAGTTACAAGAGAGCAATATCAAAATTTCGTATCAGCCAGGTAATAAGAATCAATTACCGGACGCATTATCTCGCGTTCCGATTAGTGGGGTCCCCACAGAAACTACTCCTGGATGTCAGCCTTTACTTCTAATAGCTGATATAACATCCAGAGAGCAGATAATGGAAGAATTAATAAATGATCCAGATTTTGGGGATATCTACAATTTTTTGCTTGCGGGTTCGCCCCTACAAAGTGATCCTTCTCTGGCTGGAAGGTCACAACATTTTGAGGTAATAGAGGGTCTTCTTTATTATACAAAATCTAGGACTACTAGGGCAGAGTTTCGCCCATGTATTCCGCGAACCCTTAGAATGGCTCTTTTAAATGAATTTCATGACAAACCTCTTGCAGGCCATTTAGGTATTCGCAAGACCCGTTGTAAATTGCGGGATGTTGCCTATTGGCCTGGCATGTACCAAAGTGTGCTCGCATACGTTCAATCATGTCACTTGTGTCAGATTAATAATTACCGTAATGTAAGACCGGCCGGTCACTTGAAATCTAGTTCAAGTTCTCATGTGTTTGATATTATTTCCATAGATTTATTGGGACCTTATCCATTATCTGTTAAAAATAAAGCTCGTTACGTTTTAGTACTAACTGATAATTTTTCTAAATGGGTTGAAGTTTTTCCCATTAAAGCCGCTACGGCTGAAGTTATTTGTAATGTCTTAGTTAATGAAGTATTTTTTAGATATGGTGCACCTAATAAAGTAGTTTCGGATAATGGTCCTCAATTTATTTCTGACATTTTTGAAAGAATGTGTGCGAGACTACACATTAAACATAAATTCATTTCCCCATATCATCCCCAGAGTAATCCTGCGGAACGCGTTAACCGAACGCTAGTGAAAATGATTGCGACTTTTGTAATGGATCATCATGAAAGATGGGATGACCATTTAGAACTTTTTGCGTTCGCCCTCCGCTCGTCTGTCCACGAGTCTACTAAAATTACTCCTGCAGAACTTTTTCTGGGTAGCAAAATTAAAACCCCTTTTGAAAATTTAACGGGGATTATCGACGAACTAAATCAGCGACCAACTCCGCAATCAGTACACATTATGGCAGAAAAAGCTCGTGTTGCAATGCTAGGAGCACAAGCGGCTCAAGCAAGATATTATAATTCTAGGCGTAGGGAACCAGATCTTGTCGTTGGAGATCTCACTCTCGTGGAAACGCACTTCCAGTCTTCTGTTTCGCATACTTTAGTGAAGAAATTTGCACCCAGCTACGAAGGTCCATATCGGGTGGCAAATGTCTTTGAAAATAATATTGTTCTGGAGAAACCGGACAACCATTTTCAATATGTACATGTTGATCAGTGTCGCAAGTATCACGAACGGAATATCGATTTCATTATCAATCCTACTCAACCTTCTGTTCCACAGACTCAAGAATCTATATCTCATGTTCAACCGCCAGAAATTTTGGACGAACCAACAAACATTTTTGAAGAATCTCCAGTGATTTTTCCTCCCCCCTCCAGACGGGTTTCTACACACGCAACCTGATTCTCCCATGAGACCAAGGCTCGAATCGAGTTCGTCGAATACTAGTATCGTTCCTTTCCCTCCAACCATTGCCAAGACTATTGCTGCGCCGTTTCCGGATAACTCTGCACCAACGCGGGCTACTTCTTCTTTGAATACCTCGTCCGAAAGTATTCCTATAGGCAAATCTAAACATCGCCCTGCACGACCACTGAATTACAGCAGCGACTCAGAGTCTTCGGACATTTCGGACTTATCAGTTATGCATACTACATTTCCGGTTCCAAACCGTCCAGCACCACCAAAGGCTGGGCGCAAACGTGACTTGTCTCCCCAATCTGCTTCGCCGCAACAGCGACGAAGGCAGAAATCTTTGCATCCACCCGGGTTTCGTCCCTGGAACCTACGTTCAGGGCAAACAGGGCCGATGCCTGCTGCTACTCTCATGCCACGTGGGCGTAAGCGAAAGCAAACGATGTGGTCGGAGACACGTCCGTCCAAAAAGATACTGGAAGGACACAACGGGCCCCAGCACAAAGGGACTTCATATCCAAAGCCTGGGGAGCCCGTTCCTATCAGCTGCAAGGATTTCCGGACCGCCAGACTTCAGACGTTCCTGACCGTTCCTATCAGCCGCAAGGGATTCCAGACCGCCGGACTTCTGACCGTTCTTCTGAGCCGCAGGGATTTCCAGACCGCCGGACTTCTGACCGTTCTTCTGAGCCGCAGGGATTTCCAGACCGCCAGACTCCTGACCGTTCTTCTCAGCCGCAGGGATTTCCGGACCCACAGACTTCAGCCGTTTCCGGACCGAAGGATTTCCGCCATTCCTGACCGTTCCCGTCAGCCGCCGGGATTTCCTGACCGACAGCAGACCGATGTTCCAGTTCCGTTCCAGTCCCGGAAGAGATCGAAGCCACCTGATTTTACCAGTCCAATTAGGCCTGGAAAACGTTATCGCACTAGAGTTTTTTATGCGTCCTCGAGATAAGTAAGTTCTCGTGGACAGGTTCTTTTCTCAGTTTGTTGTTTTTCCTGCACGACCAGTTGGCGTGTCAGAATTTCTTTTTTTCGTGTGGGCCTATGCATTCTTTTTTGTGTGTATATGTGTGTTTTTTTTTTTTTATATTTTCTTCTATGTCCATCTACTAATCCACTTTTTTTATATATATCTATGTGCTTAGGGGTAAAATAATAAAATTGTTACTGTTAGGCAGCTCCAGGTAAATTTCGCTGCTGATACAGTTGGTATGTATTTCAACGAATAAGGCGAACGTAATTTGAAATGAAAATAATAAAATTGTTACTGTTAGGCAGCTCCAGGTAAATTTCGCTGCTGATACAGTTGGTATGTATTTCAACGAATAAGGCGAACGTAATTTGAAATGAAAATAATAAAATTGTTACTGTTAGGCAGCTCCAGGTAAATTTCGCTGCTGATACAGTTGGTATGTATTTCACCAAATAATGAGAACGTCATTTGAAATTAAAAAGTGATTCCTGCTAGGCAGAATAAAAGGAAAGTATGCCGATGCAGGTTTGTTTTGTTCTACACTACAAATTTCACAGTCGAATACAGATTTCGTAAATTGTCATGCCAAGTTTGATAATGTAAATACGGCTACCACCAAACAACAAATCAAAAAAAAGGGCGAGAAACGTCAATCACCGAAATGTAAGACTTACACTCCAAAATTGATAGGTTTTTCGGAAACAAAAAAAGAAAAAGGAAAAAGAAAAAAAAAGAAAAATTAAGGGAGATGATGTAACGTATACTCTATATTCACTTTCCTTTTGATTTTACTATCTCTGGTTATTTTATTTTACTATGTAAATTATCTTCCTACTGAACGAAATATTATTTCACCCGCTGAATGTGATCTGGCAATGAGTGTAAGTCATGACGTGGTGGTAGCTAGTATATAGGCGCGTTCATCGAGACTTTGAGCGTTGTGTGTTGTTATGAGGTGAGCTGGTGTGTTGTTATGAGGTGAGCTTGTGTGTTGTTATGAGGAGGAAAGATTATTCATTATAATGTACAAGAGTTATGAGTGCCTTAGTTGACCAAGAGTCGGATAAATAAAGAAGTTTCAGTAAGTTCAGTCTTTCTCAATTCATAGTTTTTGTCAGACCTCTGTCTGGCTGTTAGGTTTATAACTTTTATTACTTACTATAAATAACCAGCGTTGAGACTTTGTTTAAGTTCGTAATTAACTAGTAACAACACCCTTTTGGGAATTCATTATTTTGAAGCTTAGTGCAAGTATATCATTAGCTAGCTGGTAAGAAGAGAATCATTCATAATAATTAGCTTAGCGGAAAGTAAATAAAGCTAATTCATTATACAGTTTTCTTCATTGCCCAAATGGGAAAGAACAACAACATAAGAACTTATGTTTTTCTCACTGCGTTTGAGTCAATCCAATTTTTCATTTTCTGCAGAGCTTTCCTGCCCGGCACTAATAGTGAATATCTGTTCAGAAAACGTTTTTGAATAAATGTTCGGATTCTGCGAAACAGATAATAACATCTTTGTTGACAGATGGAAAACCTTTTTCTAGTTCATTGATGAGTTTCCGAATAACACCTTTCTTTTTTTTAAAATGTCCTGCCGTGAACTACGCAGAACATCTGTTCAAACTGTTTCACAACATTATTCCAAGAACACGATAGTACTGTCAAACAGGCAGTAGATATTAGTCTTACAAAATTGTCTTGAACAGAATTAGTTTCGGGTCAGTTCTTAGAAATACTACTTCTAAAAAAGGATCTTTATCGGAATGCAATAAAGATCCTTCTTATAAACACGAAAGGACGTTGAAGATGATGTCCCATCCTTTCGTGTTTATGTGTATTTCTGCATTTTGCATCGGCACATGACGTTTCGTTAAAAAAAACTGACATAAAAATCAACACTCAGTATGCAACTTAATTAAAACACAATGTGAAACAAATACTATAAACCAAGAAAAGGCTCGGACCTGCAAAATCATAACAGAGGAAAATCTGGTTCGTACGGAAGTTGACAAACGAAGCTCAGTGAGCAGGCCAGAGCGATGGCGTATAAACAAGTGGTCAACCCGTTTTTCACCCACCCTTTCAGACACGGGTCGACATTCAGTTCCTCAAAGGGACGGACTAGCCCTTTCCTCTGTAAAGCCCTGGGTGTCTCCACTCAGTGAAGCGATCTTATACACTCACATCTACAACCGCAATACGCATACCAACCATAGCAGAAACTCGTTGGTTCTCCACTTCAAAGTTAGTAAGTGTAATTGTTGAAGATTGGGATAAATTCAAGGAAGTATTCGAATTTCTGACAAATAGTGAACAATCAGACAAAAAATCAATTTAACTTGCCAAGGGGTTTTTAAACGATATGAACACTTTTGGATTTACATTTTTGGCAATAGTATTTAATGAAATTTTTGGCCCCACCGATCTATTATTCGAAATTTTGCAGAAAAAATCACTAGACCTAAACTACTGTGTAACTCAAATTAAAAAAACTCGTGAAATTTTGAAATATTTGAAACACTGGAAAAACTAGCAAACTCACAGAAATAAACAGATCTAAATGGGAATATGCTGCTCTTACACAAGAAAATTTTTTTCAAAATTATAAACAATTGTATTTTGAAATTTTAGACCACATTCTTATGGAAATGGATTAAGATTTCAAGACTGAAAAACTTCAATTTGTTTGTCTTGCCGCCATGGTCTTGCTGACACAACAAAATTCGAACAATTTAATTCAAGCTTTCCCTTTCACACTTTTGCAAATCTACAACATTTTTACCGAAAACTATTTACTAAACTCCAGCGCCTTAAAAATGAACTGAGTCTAGCTAACGAAAAATTAAGGAATATATCGACTCAAGAACTTCATCGAGTGCTTCATGAAGATAAAGGCATTTTTACAGAAGGTTATAAATTGGTTGCCTTCATTTTAACCATTCCACCTACAAGTGTGTCAGTGGAAAGAAGTTTTCCTTCCCTTAAAAGAATACAAACTTACTCAAGAAACACTATTTCTCAAGATAGACTTGTTTCTTTGGCAAATATTTCTATTCAGAAAGATATTTTATTGATGCTTACGAAGAAACAACCATTCTATGACGACATAATCGACAAATTTGCAGCTTTAAAAGAAAGTAGAATTGATCTAATATACAAAACATAGGTCAGTCCTCATATAGTGATTTTCATTGAAGACAGTAAATATCTTTTCATATTGCTCTTGTAGCTCTTCACCTATTATTTCAACCCCGAGCCGCCACTATTCTAACCTCCTTGGTTATGACGTCTCTGACATCATTGGTTGATTTTGACCTCTTAGAGTAAGGAAATGATCAAAGCTATTATCAAGGACATTGGAGTAGCATAGACTGGCAAACGTAATGTGTCAGACGTCCTCAATCTGGTTCTCATTTTGAAACAAAATTGTCCTCAATTTTGCATTGAAATTGTGGACAACACACCAGTTTGTCCTCAATTTCCTTCTCAAAAATTTGGTGACCTTACTGCATGTAGAAACCCCCCTCCCCTTTTTTTATTTTATGCGATATTCATTTTTCATGAGCTCATAGGGTAAAAATATCTTTCAATAAAACAATTTGAGGAACAAACTCGGGTGATTAATATTAATATGAAGGAACGATAATGCACGGTTTATTTAACTTTCCATTGCTGCAACTTCACGTATCCGGTGTATGTAGCGGCGTATTTTCTATTTCATAGTTGATTTTCATGGAAATTGAGAACTTGCTAATTAAATTTTGATCTAGAAATTTGTTGGTTCGCATTCGTAGCCGAATATTCCTTATGCGCTTTTTATACAATATATTATGCGCTGAATCAAACACTGTATGTACCTTTCCAATAGCTATGTGCCGCCCCGGTGGCGCAGTGGTCTAAGGCGTTGGCCTCTGATCATTCGTCCGAAGGGGTCCGGGTTCGAATCCCGGTGAGGCATGGATGTTGTGTTTGTCTTACGGTACTGGCTCTCTCCCTTCCCTGGAACCAGTGACCCTAAATTAGGGACGGGCGACTGCTTATAGCCCATTGAGTTGCTCACGGTGGTCGTTAAACCTCCAATCCAAAAAAAAAAAAAAAATAGCTATGTATTTCTCACCAAGTCCTCGCGGTTACAGATGGCGCGGCTATCTCAATTTATGCTCGTTGATTCCCTACGTTTGCCAGTAAATTTTCCTCCAAAGTATTTGATTATAGAGGCTTTGCCCCGACGTCATTTTTGACGCCACGGTTACTTCCGGATGGTTAAGAGAAAGTTCGGCTGCTAAAGTTTCTATTTTTTTTTTTTGATTGGAGGTTTAACGACCACCGTGAGCAACTCAATGGGCTATAAGCAGTCGCCCGTCCCTAATTTAGGGTCACTGGTTCCAGGGAAGGGAGAGAGCCAGTGCCGTAAGACAAACACAACATCCATGCCTGACCGGGATCCGAACCCAGACCCCTTACGGACGAATGATCAGAGGCCAGCGCCTTAGACCACTGCGCCAACGGGGCGGCACTAAAGTTTCCATAGGATTAACATGGGGAAACAATTTCTGGAACCTCAGTCACTCGATTGTTTGAAGTTTTAGAAAATGTTAAAAGTTGTGTGGCGTATGGGTGCTTCTCAAAGTACGAGTAAAGTGGTGGAATTTCTTTTTATCGCTTTCCAACGGCAGAAAAACGCCTGATTATGTGGAAAATAGCCGTAAATCGGAAGGCATGGTCACCCAGGCCGACAGGATATGCAGTAAACACTTCATTTTAAGTATCAAAAATCTGCATATTTTACTAGGTTAATAGTCGAATTTTTATCGGTACATTTTCTTGCTCACTAAAATCCTTGTTATTCTGTTTTTTTTTATAGTTTTTACGTAAATCCTTGTTATTCTGTTTTAAATGATCTGAATGCATGACGGATTAACTTTGCTATCGAATAGAAAATTTCTAAAGTTTCGTGAACTTTCAAGGTTTTGTACCGTTACTGTTTTCTAAATACTGAAACAGATGCCTTGTTTTCCGAACCAAAATTTAAGGATATACGTCCACATAGAATTAAGGGGTGTTGTACATTATGGTGTCGTCCGTTTTCCCGGATTTGTTTTCTTTTTCCTTTTTGGTGGGAAAATAGTCCGTTTTTCGCGATATGATAAGTCGGTGTTTTCGTTTTTTTAAATTGCAATACACACTAGAACCAGTCAGAAATGTAACAACTTACCTTACACCGGGTAAGAACTGTTTTGTTTTCAGTCTTCAGAATTAATACATTTTTAACCCACCCATTGGTAAAATATTTATATGCATCAAGGCTTTTATAAGCTTTTCCGGTATAACACGAAAAGCTGCCTATTAAATAGTTATAAATATCGTGATAGTTCATATCAGGGAGGTCGGTAGCAACACAAACTTCCAGACAGGGCCGGCTGGATAATACAGACAACCGGGGCGATCGCCCCGGGCCCCGCGCCTTGAAGGGGCCCCCGCTGTTTAGGGAAAAATCATTCTCAATGGAATTTTTTTATAGTTATTATTTGAGTGTGCGTGTGTAAGTTCTGTGGTGCGAGGCCCGTAAGAGGACGTTTTTCTAGTTCTTTTTTTGTTTCTAGTCTCCCCCCTCCCTATTTTTAATAGGTTATCGCCCTTCGCTGTACAAATACCAAGACTTACAGATTCTTAGTGATTATTGCAACCACCTTAATATTTTCCGCATTCATGAAATAGCAAATTAAATGTCATCATTTTGTGGTCATTACTTTTACATACTTTAAATTTTGCGTGCAAGCCAGGTACTTAAATTTAAAGAAATAAGAAAAACAGTACCAAAGTTGTTTTCGGGTTACATATGGAGGACAATTATTCAGTGACCTTAAAAACATTACTAGAAAAAAAAAAGCAATTTTCATATATGAGCACATAAAAAAGTTTGAAAGTCACTAATTTGTCAGTCACTCAACTTTGCATTAAAAATCAGTCATTAAAACATGCATTAGGGGGAAATTATTAATACGAATTTTTCTTAGAGGGAACCTTGTTATTTCCCACAAAAATATCCGCAATCCAAAAATTTTCGCTACGTAGGTAACTTTTATTTCATTTTGTGAGGAAGTTTTTATAAGGGTCACAATACAACCTCAACCCCATCTCCCGGAAAGAAAAAGAAAATCGTAGATTTTAACAGTTTTTACTCTTTCTCTCTCTGAACTTTCAATCCATATTATGGTCTTTTCTTAAACTTAAAGCAAATACTTCTTTGAGATTAACATCTCTCTCTGTCTGTCTGTCTGTCTGTCTCTCGCTGTCTCTGTCTGTCTGTCTGTCTCTCGCTGTCTCTGTCTGTCTTTCTCTCTCTCTTTCTCTCTCTGAACTTCCAATCCACATTATGGTCGTTTCTTAAGCTTAAAGCAAATACTTCTTTGAGATAATCATCTCTCTCTCTGTCTCTCCCTCTTTCTCTGCCTGTCTCTCTCTCTCTCTCTTCTCTCTCTCTCTGTCTGTCTCTCTCTCTCTCTCTCTCTCTCTCTCTCTCTCTCTCTCTCTCTCTCTCTCTCTCTCTCTCTCTCTCTCTCTCTCTCTCTCTCTCTCTCTCTCTCTCTCTCTCTCTCTCTCTCTGAACTTTCAATCCATATTTTGGTCTTTTCTTAAGCTTAAAGCAAATACTTCTTTGAGATAATCATGTATGTCTCTCTCTCTCTCTCTCTCTCTCTCTTCTGAACTTTCAATCCATATTATGGTCTTTTTCTTAAGCTTAAAGCAAATTCTTCTTTAAGATATTTATTTTATATTTATGATAGTTTTCGTTATGACGTACTACAGAGCACATGTCAAAACGGCAAAATTGTAGCGATAAATTCCGTCTGTGTAGTTTAATTGGGAATGTATTCGGATCCGGAGCAGAAGAAGGCTGATTCAATCTACGCCACCGGCAAATTCGTGTTTTCACATCGCGTGTGTTCTTTAACGGCATTTTTCACGCAACAACTTTATTAAAATATGATATTCTTTTCCTAAACAATGAGATTTTTCTCTGACCCTCCCCCTCCAATGAAATTTCGCCCCGGGTCCCGCAAAAGATCCATCCGTCCCTGCTTCCAGACAATAAAAATATCTTTCAGGTATGTCATATGGATCTTCTATACCCTTATTTCTAAGCTTTTCTTCGTAACGTTGCTTTTCCACCACATAAAGATTACAAACTTTGTCAGAAAGAACAGTTTTTTAAACTCTATTTACAGCAGCAGCAGCATGGAGAGAGACCAGCTCTGGTACTTTCTAACCACCCGGAAATCTAGCAGACGGGTCTACCACATAACATAGCACGACATATGATCGCCGACATAACATCGCAGGTCAAAACATCGCGGTTCCATAACATCACAGTACTAAAACATCGCAGGTCAAAACATCCCGGCACCATAACATCGCAGGGCAAAACATCGTGGTACATCGCAAGTCATAACATCGCAGGTCATAACATCGCAGTAATCCCTAAACAAATTGCTTTAGATAGATTTTGATGAATTGCAAAAAAAGGTATATTTGTGGGGGAGAAGGACTTCATAGAAATTGATGTCCTGATTAAATTAAGGTAGAAATTGGGGTTACCCGTACCGCTTTTCCAACAGTGCCCAGGCCCAGGGTCCAGGGCCACTCAATCAAAAATATCGTAAAATCTACAGTTTTCAATTTAAAACCACCAGATTTGGTATACTACCTCATGGTGCTTTAACTTAGACGGTAGACGGTTTTTGGAAGTGGTCGGATGCCGGGGTCGAAGGGGCCCCCATAGAATATTTTCGCCAAATCTACAGTTTTCCATTTAGAACCACCAAATTTGGTATACTACCTCATGGTGCTCTTATTTAGACCGTAGACGGTTTTTGGAAAGGTAGGAGGCCCGGGGTCAAGGGGCCCCCATACGCAATATTAATCAAATCTACAGTTTTCAATTTAAAACCACCAAATTTTTTTTTGTTGCAGGTTTGACGACCACCGTGAGCAACTCAATGGGATATAAGCAGTCACCCGTCCCTAATTTAGGCTCACTGGCTCCAGGGAAGGGAGAGAGCCAGTGCCGTAAGACAAACACAACATCCATGCCTCACTGGGATTCGAACCCGGATCCCTTTTGGACGAATCATCAAGGGCCATCGCTTAGACCACTGCGCCACCGGGGCGGCCACCAAATTTGGATACTATCTCATGGTGCTCTGACTTAGACCGTAGACGGTTTTTGGAAGTGGTCGGAGGCCGGAGTCGAAGGGGGCTCGATAGAATATTTTCGCCAAATCTACAGTTTTCAATTTAGAACCACCAAATTTGGTATACTACCTCATGGTGCTCTTATTTAGACCGTAGACGGTTTTTGGAAAGGTAGGGGTCAAGGGGATCCCATACGCAATATTCGTTAAATCTACAGTTTTAAATTTAGAACCACCAAATTTGGTATACTACCTCATGATGCTCTAACTTAGACCTTAGACGGTTTTTGGAAAGGTAGGGAGCCCGGGGTCGAGGGGCCCCCATAGAATATTTTCGCCAAATCTACTGTTTTCAATTTAGAACCACAAAATTTGGGATTTGGGATACTATCCAACGGTACTCTAACTTAGACCGTAGATGGTTTTTGGAACGGGTCGGGCCCGCGATCAAGTGCCCCCATACAACATTTTCGTAAAAAGCTCCATTTTTTACTCTTAAGATCTGCAACACAAAATTCAGCATTTCAATACCCGACCTACGGTCTAAGTGTCAGACCGTAGGTAACAATCATGTGCAAAAATATCCGGTTAATGGTGTATTAAAATCACAAATTAATAAACGTTAGCTTTCACTACCAACGGGCGGCTTATCAGGCAGAAATACAATGTAATGTAAATAGAGAGTTGCAGATTTCAAAATTTAAAGCGGTAAGAAAAAGATGATCAATGCCAACGTCAGCAGTTCTATAGATGTCTCCTCGGAGATAAGTATTTCCATTCCTCTTCCTTTCTTTTTGTTTCATAAAATTAAATTAACTAAATAAAAAAATTAAAGATAAGTTTGCTGGAAAATTACAGGAATATCTTTTTCATTCATTAACTTTCACCCGCTGAACTTGGTGATTCAACAGATATTTACCCGGGAAATACCACCCTGCTAGTACAGATTACATTAATGATTTCTTTGCATCCAGTTCCATTAGTATGTCCATAAGAGCGTTTGGGGCCGTATGAAAAGTACATGGTTGATTTCAACGTGAGCCGCTCCGGTGGCGCAGTGGCCTATGCGATGGCTTCTGATCACTAGTCAGGGTTCGAATCCCGGTGAGTCATGAACGCTGTGTTTGACTTCTGGCGCTGGCTCTCCCCCTTCCCTGGAACTAATGACCCAAAATTCGGAACTGCTGACTGCTTACAGCCCACTGAAGTGATCACGGTGGTCGTTGAACCTCCCAACTAAAAAAAATATTGCGACATGTCCATTGCTATCTGTTTTGGAGCCGTGTGAAAAGTACGTTTTTGATATCAACGTGACCTCTTCCATGTGGGCAGGCCACAAAATTTTAAGGGACCGTACAAAATCGCACTTTTGTTTCACCGTGTCCGCGCTTCGGTATATGGTTGAACTATACGTATATATAGTCGGGCCATTTCATCACGTAGTATGGTTTATATAGAAAATAAAGATAATGTTACACTTTTACTCTGCTACAACACATAAATCCCAAAGGCGATTTCTTGAAATTTTTAATCCGTCGTGCTCATATTCACAACGTTAACATAACATGTCAAGTTATTAATGTTGCACTTTTACTCTGTCACAAAACCTTAATTGCAAGACCTTAGGCCTAGCCTTTTTTTAGGAATTTTTAGTCGGACGTATTCATAAGGTTTCGATAACATGCCAAGGTTATGGTACTGCGTTTTTACACAGGCACAAAAATGAATAAACAGGCCTTAAGCCTTTTTATCAGTTTTCAATCAACCCCAACCGTGCTCATATGCATAAAATGTTCACAGAAAGTCAAGTTTATTGTGTTGCGCTTTTACTCGAGTACAAAACTTTAAATAGCCCCTACTAGTGGCGGACCACCTATTAGGGGCAGGAAGCGTGCGCTTTGTGCCTCGGAATCGCAGGAGCCACAAAATACCAAAAAGAAAACTTAAATTTTATTTTTTTATTTCCGTTGTTTTGTTAATTGGTAAAAATATAAAAAAATAATAACGATAATATAAGCACATTATCACATGTTTTGTGACGCTATTTTCATAGAGGGTACCAGTTTCGTGCTACGAAAGGTACCTCGTTCAGCGTCTTGTTATTCCTGGCCGTGGCTGTCGTTTCTAGGCAGTTGCGTCGAAACTGTTTTTTGACAGCGGGGGCAAGATGTCGGAGAACAAAATATTTCACCCTGGCATAAAATTTATCGTACTACTGTAAACGAAGATGTGCTGACTTCATTACGAAAATTTGCTGGAAAACATTTTTTTCAATTAAACATTAATCTAAAATTAAATATCGTTTATGACTACAAACTTGTGGTGTTAAATAAAGTAAAAATATCAACGTTTACCACAATCAAAGGTTTATTAAATATCGACTATAGTTTCGCAGAGCTTAATAAACCTTTGATTGTGGTAAACGTTGATATTTTTACTTTAAACATTAATCTATAAAAGAAAAACATTTTTCATATCCATATAGTTTCTCAATGTAAACTAACTGTACACATGAATGGCATTAAACTATAGATCTTGATACTTCCGGATTGGTATGAATTCCGCAGGAATCGGGGCCGTAGATGCTGCTATAAATAAATATCTCATTCCTTATCCTACTTTCATTTCCCTATTTATTTTTACTCATTCTTTTAGAGAAAGACTAATTTTGCACTCCTAATGAGACAAAACATTGCTGGTCTTCAAACGGGAACCAGCCTTTTGGACTGTTTAATGCAACTAGCATTTATTGGCGTCTCAAGAGTGAATGACATTAAGAAAAAATATTCAGATTTCTAGATAGTTCATGGTAAAAAATGAAGAGCAATACTCAATTTGTATCAAAATGAACTTAAAAAAAAAAAAAAAAAAACCCCGAAATAACGAATGTTTGAGATCTCCAATCACGAACAATGTAATTTGAAAAGGAAGTAAATTGAGGGGGCAAATGTGATGTTTTGCCCCTCACACTTATCTGCGTGCGGGGGCAACTTCCCCCTCTGCCCCCGCGGTTCCGACGCAGCTGTTTCTGGGTCCCGTGTTTTGTAAGTGAAATATCCGTTAGTAGAATCCAAGGTAGATTATAGGAACATTCAAAACATCGGGGAGGCCAAAACTCGAATGTTCACTATTCCGAGGAGCAATGTTATAAGGTCACGCAGGATGTCCCCTGTGCCTAAACAATGGCGACTCCCGTTAGTTTTAGTTCTACGGAAAAGGAATTTGGGGCTGATGAACAACGGATCCTTGAACTGTTCCCGTCTGCTCTAATCAGTGCTTCAGCAAAGCCCTAAATTTGATCCACGGTACAGAGCAAAGCTGGCTGGACCATAAGGGTAACTGGAGCTTTCGCGCCGGTCCCCATGCCTTCAAGGGGCCCCGCAGTTTAGGAAAAAATCATATTTGGTATAGAATTTTTAAAATTATTTCTTTTGTGTGTGTAAGTTTTGGGGTGCGAAGCCCTTAAAAAGGTTTTCTTTTTGTCTACAATCCCACCATTTTCGAATAGGTTATCGTCCTTTGCCGTACAAATACTGAAATTTGGGGATTTTAAGTGATTATTGAAACTACGTTTCTATTTTCCGCATTGATAAATATCAAATTAAATTTCATCATTTTGTGGCCCTTACTTTTATGTATTTAACAATTTGCGTGCAAACCAGATACTTAAATTTAAAAAAATAAAAAGAACAATATCAAAATTGATTTCGGGTTAGATATAAAGGCCATTTATTCAGTGACTTTAAAAACATTACTGGAAATTTTAAAAAAATCATATATGAGCGCGTATAAAAGTTTAAGAAGTCGCAAATTTGTCACTTGCTCTACTTTGCATTAAAAATCAGTCACTAAAACCTTGTATCAGGGAAAAAACCACTATTTGTACGAATTTATTTTAGAGGAATACTTATTATTTCATACACTAAAATATTCACAATTAAAATAATTTCGCTATGCAGGTATTTTTTTATCATTTTGTAAGGAAGTTTTTATCAGAGTCATACTACGATCTCATCCCCATCTCCCAGGAAAGAAAATCGTAGATTTCAACAATTTTTACTCTCTCCCTCCCTCCCTACCTCCCTCTTCTCCCTCCCTCTTCTCTCTCTCTCCCTCCCTCCCTCCCTCTCTCTCTCTCTCTCTCTCCCTCCCTCCCTTCCTCCCTCTCTCTCTCTCTCTCTCTCTCTCTCTCTCTCTCTCTCTCTCTCTCTCTCTCTCTCTCTCTCTCTCTCTCTCTCTCTCTCTCTCTCTCTCTCTCTCTCTCTCTCTCTCTCTCTCTCTCTCTCTACCTCTTCTCTCTCCCTCTCTCTCTACCTCTGAACTTTCAATCATATTAGGGTCTTTTTCTTAAGCTTAAAGCAAATATTTCTTTAACATAATCGTTTCTGTCTTTATGATAGTTTTCTTTATGAAATACTACAGAGGTGAAGCACATGTCAAGATGGAGAAGTTTCAACAATAAATTATTTCGGTGTAGCTTAATTGGTAAAGCATTCGGCTTTGGAGTAGAGGGATGAGGATTCGTTGTCACGGTCCAAATTTGTGATTTTCACATCGTGTGTGTTCTTTAAGGACATTTTTCACGTAACGACTTTATTAAAATATGAGATTTATTTCCTAGTACCAACAATTAATTTTTGGCCCGGGCCCCGCAGTAAAATCTCGCCCTGGGCCCTGTAAGAGCTCCCGCCATCCGGCTCTAGTTCAGAGGGAAGAGGTCGTGTGCAGAATATTTTCTTTTAATATCGGATCAAATATTCGGAGTATTGCAGCTAGAATCAAATATTTATTATACCTATTACCGGCAAAGTAAGTCTGTTATTCTTGAGCAGAATTTTATATGTTTTAACAAACTTGATATAAAATTTCCCTATCAATCACAACCCCACAACGGGTACGGAGAAGTGGCCAACGGAGAACTGGCCAACGGAGAACTGGACACATTGGAATTTCAGTGCCATAAAATTGTTCTGCATAAACAAATTTCGTGTGGCTTATATTCCCCACTACTTGAGCAACTATTGTTCATAATAATTTTTTTAATTTCGTTTTCAGTAAGAAATTTAGACATTTCCATGATTTTCGCGAGCAAAACACAAAGCGGAGAACTGGCCACAGGAGAAGTGGCCGCACGAAGAACTGGCCATAAAAATTTCAAGGGGCCGTATAAAACTTGCGTTCTAGACTGCTCCGTGACTACGTCTCCCGAGATATCTGATACACATAAAATTTCCATAATTTCGTATATTCTTATTTACGATATTTTTCTAGGTCTATATACTACAGCTAAACAAATTCTCTGCTGGTATGTTCAAACCCAGGAAACTTGTCGGGGGAAGGGGGTGCTTAAAACCTAAAATATGAAATATCAAGAATTTCCGGTCCGATCGGGAGTTTTCAGCGTTTACAAGCTGTAACTCAACAAATTGTCTGAGTGCATGTACCTACGCAGGAAACCTGTCGGGGAGGAGGAGGAGGGGGGGGGTAATACCAAAAGTGTAAAGTGTAAAATATAAAGGATTTGTCGTCCGATCTGGAGATTTTCACCATTTACAACCAGAAATATTTTGTTTTATATTTTAGGTATTAAGCCCCGGCAGGTTTCCTGAGTAAGCACATGCCCTCACAAAGTTTGTTGAGATGTAGGTTGTAAATGCTGAAAATCTCCCGACCGGATCAGAAGTTCTTTATATTTTATACTTTTAGTGTTACCCCCCTCCCTCCCCCGACAGGCTTCCTGAGGCAGGACATGCCCTCAGATAATTTGCTGATTTGTAGGCTCTAAATGATGAAAATCTCCTAATCGGACCTGAAATTCTTTATATTTTACACTTTAGAAATTTAGCCCCCTCCCCCCACCCCAGACAGGTTTGATGAATAGGCACATGCCCTCAGATAATGTGTTGAGTTGCAGCTTGTAATTACTGAAAATTTCCCGATCGGACCAACAATACTTTATATTTTACACTTTTGGTACCCCCCTCCTCCCCAACAGATTTCCTGAGTCAGCACTCAGCACATGTCCTCAGATAATTTGTAGACTTGTGCGTACTTTGTAAACCTTGAAATCTTTTGTTGAGTTGCAGATCATAAACATTTTTATAAAGAATTACATTAATTTTCGCAATTAAGAAAAGACGAAATTACAGAAACTTTATATGACTGAAATTTTGAAGATGACAATCAAATTTTCAAGTTTTCGGATATTACCTGACTTACCATCCTTGTCACATTTACGCCAAAAATCAGATTGTCATCTTCAAAATTTGTGTTATATGGCGTAATCCCGTATTTTTTTCATGATTTATATGACTCAGTTAACCAACCTATGGGGGTCGTGGCCAAGAAGCGGTCAAAAAAAGCAATTTTTATACGGCCCCTTAAATTTCTTGTGGCCAGTTCTCCGGTGGCCAGTTCTCCTACACCCCAATCACAACGGGCCTTGTAAACGCTTTGTTCCGACATATAAAAATACATTACCTGGGTCAATCACATGTTACCAAGATCTCATTGGCGCATTGCGGATTTCTTTATGGGGTATCCCAAAATATTGAAGATGCAAATGAAAATACCCCGAAGAAAATATCTCCCAGACTAATGGGAACAAATGAAAATATATTCGACATGCTAAAGGTCATTTCCAATTATGGTTAAATACATATTTTAAAATTTCAACAAATATGTTAAAAATAAGTACACCTATAACAAAGTGATACCTCATGTGGGTGGACCCTGGTTTCTTGATGGGTCACACTTCTGAGTGCGCCATTGCAAGAATTCACCCTTCCAAATCTACATCTGATTCCCGATCATGGGAGTCTCATAAACCTTCTAGAATTCACAATTTAAAAATACGGAAGTAATTGCATGCCTTCCCTCCTGGTGGCGCAATAATCTAAGCGATGGCTTCTGACCGTTTGTCCGAGATGGGTCCGGGTTCGAGTGATTCATGGACGTTGTGTTTGTCTCTTAGGTCACGGGCTCTCTCCCTTCCCTAGAACCAGTGGCTCTATATTAGGGGCGAACGGCTGCTTGCAATCCAATGAGTTGCTGATCATGGTCGTTAAACCTCGAAAAAAATGAATAACAATAATTGCATGATTTCATTTGTCGTTGCTAAGGTAGTTACATCTTGTACATAAATCTTAAAATTAGGAGCTCTAAAATCTATTCTACCCTAAACGTACAATTTGTTGCGATTGCAATTCCATGTTTTTCCAGGGATTTTACGTACTTTACAAGTTCGAAATAGCCTCTTTCAGTTATTGTATATCATTACTTGCACGGAATTCTCAAAAATAAATAAAGGAATAATAAATTAAATAAAGTAAAAAAGTTCCTACAGAAAAGTAATTATTTCAGGGGAACGGCAAATTGGTACCCGGCAAAGTTGCACCCTGGAGATTGGTACACTTCTATTGCTACGATGTTACGGGGCATATAAAAATTGCATGGCTAACAAATTGCCGTCAATTCGTAGATCTTTTAAAGCTTTGGTGTTCGGTGAAACAATAGAATCATAATAAGACTGATTCTACACTGCCGGACAACTGCTAAGGACGGATGACAGTAGCAACGATAGCAACCATAAAATTGAAGGCAGGAAAATGTGGAAATTAGCATAAGTGCGGGATACAGTAAGACATGTTGTGCGTATGCAAATTTTGGATTGCCGAGCTTGTTCGTGACGTCATAGCGCTGATAAGAGATATAAAGGATTTGACGCGTATTGACCGTTGTTGTTCAAACGCAAAGTTGAAAGGGAAAGAATCAATTGACGAACTTGCAATTTTCAGTATGTCTTCCCGACATCACCTAGATGATTTTACGCGTGGCCGTATTATTGGCAAGATTGAAGAAGGGCGAAAAATAACAGATGTTGCCAGGGAGTTCGACGTCAGCCACAGTGTTGTTTCAAGGCTTTGGAAATCATTTCAAACAAATGGAGAGTGTAGCAAACGTCACGGGGGTGGTCGTGTTCGCAGTACGACACCTGCAGAAGATCGGTACATAGTGCTATCAACAAAAAAGACACCGGCGCAGCACAGCTAGTGAGGTAGCACATCAGTTTATGGCTGCTACTGGCAAGCGGATCTCCCGAAAAACTGTCGCCAGACGTCTGCATGAAGGAGGACTATACGCCCGCCGCCCTGTTGTGTGCATCCCATTGTCCAGACGTCACCGTACCGCCCGTTTGCAATGGTGCCATCAACATCGCAATTGGACTGATAACGCCTGGTCTGCTGTCCTCTTCTCAGATGAGAGTAGATACAGTCTATCGTCTGATTGTCGACGACAACTGATCTGGCGTGATAGTGGTACTGCATATTGGCCAGCAAACATACAGGAAAGGGACCGATATCCGACATGTAGTGTCATGGTATGGGCTGGCATCATGATAAATGGCCGTACATCCCTCTATGTGCTTTCAACTGGGACTATGACTGGCCAACGATACATTAATGATGTTCTGCTACCTCATGTTCGCATGTTCCGTGGTGCTGTCGGTGATAGATTCATTTTCATGGACGACAACGCAACATGTCATCGAACAGTCGCTGTCCAGGAGTGTCTTGAGAGCGAGGATATTCAACGCCCCGTATGGCCAGCACGTCCTCCAGATCTGAATCCCATTGAAAATGTGTGAGATGCTTTGGGGAGGAATCTTGCTGGTCGCCAGCAAACAAGGACACCATCATCCGTGCACTGACAGAGGAATAGGATAAATTACCCCAACAGCTGCTTGATAATGTTGTGCAAAGCATGACACGACGTGTGAAATCTTGCATCGCCCTCCATGGTGGCCATATCCCGTATTGACATCTTACGCCGGAATGCCTGCGAAAGGTAATTGCATTTTTTTCACGTTTACGTATTCTGCACAAAATGGCCTGTTTGTCCCTTGAACGCGTTCCAAAGCCTTCTGGATTTTGGAGCACAATAAATTGTCTTTCTTGTAATGTCCTGGCATTCTGACATTATTTTATTTCACTTGGCATCCAACCACACTTACTTTTTTATGCGCTATATAGCCGTTTATGATCCGTCCTTAGCAATTGTCCAGCAGTGTATTTCCGAAAAGGGGTAGTATGGAATTTCTTTTTGTTCCGTTTCACACACGCGGAATTTTTCTGCCGAAGCAATAAAACCGTCCCACAGTACAATTTTTGGCAAGTTATTTCATTGCTAGAACGCCGGAAAAAATGCCTGAAGGATGAGCTTCCTTATCGGTTATTCTTTGTTCAACAGCACTTTGTTCCTACCCCCTCACACAGGAGGGATTGTCTTATTGCACTAGCGGACGATCGGCTGGTCGCTTGTGTGAACATCTTTCCTTACCACTACGTCTCTCTTAATCCAGACGGTATTTTCGCCATCCGGTTTGTAGCGAACCCCTCGGAAGCTGTGCCGCTTGGAAGCTCTTTTGGGGACAGGCGAAATTGAAGAGGATTGTCAGCAAATTTGAATCGGCCGTGCTGATATTCATAAGGTTTGCAGGATAAGTTAAAGCTTGTATAATTGCGTTCATATTCTTAACGTTTACATAACAAATCCAGTTAATAATGTTGCTCCTTTACTCGGCCGCGAAACATTACCTGCAAGGCACTAGGCCTAGGCATTTCTAGCCATTTTTGCATCCGCCGAGCTCAGATTCTGAACGTTTACATAACAAGTCAAGGTTACAGTATTGCACTTTTACTTGGGCACAAAATATTTATTAATAGACCCTAAGCCTAGGCCTTTTTTGCAATTTATAATCCACGGAGCTCATAGTAAAAAGATTTTTTTATTGGAGGCTTAACGACCACCGTGAGCAACTCAACGGGCTATAAACAGTCGCCCATCCCTAATTTAGGGTCACTGGTTCCAGGGAAGGGAGAGAGAGCCAGTGCCGTAAGACAAACACAACATCCATGCCTCACCGGGATTCGGACGAATGATCAGAGGCCATCGCTTAGACCACTGCGCCACCGGAGCGGCTAAAAAAAATCAAGTAAACAATGTTTCTCCTTTACTTGGTCACAAAACATTAATTGCAAGGCCCTATGCCAAGGCCTTTCTAGGAATTTTCAATAAAATTTGATAGAATAAAAACTGTTTAAAAGGCCTAGGGACTATGAATTAATATTTAGTGCCTAAGTAAAAGCGCAATATTATTAACATGAGTTGATATGTAAACGTTGTGAATGTGACATCAGTAGAATAAAAAGCCGTTTAAAAGGCCTAGGCCTAGAGCCTATGAATTAATATTTAGTGCCTAAGTAAAAGCGCAATATTATTAACGTGAGTTGATACGTAAACTTTATGAATGTGACATAAGCAGAATAAAAACTGTTTGAAAGGTCTAGGCCTAGGCAGTGGCGCACTCAGGAATTCTTGTTGGAGGGGGCTGTATATATATAGCATATGTACACAATGTGTGTGTGTAGAGACAGTAGCAAACATTTTTTTTAACAGGTACTAAAACAACAGGTATGAGTAAAATCATAGAAAGTTATAGCAACCTGAATGTAGAAAGTGTCGAGAATGCCGAGCCTTGGCTTTATCAAGGACCAGCAAAACTCTGCATTTTACCACTTCCACAAAGGCCGCCCCGGTGGCACAGTGGTCTGCAAAGGCGTTGGCCTCTGATGCATTCGTCCGTAAGGGGCCCACCAAATTTTTTTTTAATCCCGGTGACTTCCTCATGGATGTTGTTTTTTTTTGTCTTACGGCACTGGCTCTCTCCCACCGTGAGCAACTCAAGTGACCCTATAAGCAGGGACGGGCGACTGCTTATAGGGCCACATTGAGTTGCTCACGGCGAAGTCGTTAAACCAGTGCCAAAAAAAAAAAAAACTTCCACAAAGACTTAGTTGGAAATGGACCCCGTTCTGCAAAGCCATAGATGCAAGTTTAAAGCCCACCAAATTTTTTTTTAATTATTATAACTTCCTCATAGTTGCATGAAGAATCATTCAGTTAAAATTTTTGAATGCATCTATAGCTTTCCTGGCCCAACCTACGCCCGTCATCTTCCACAGAAAACAGAAAAACGATTACAAAAACCACAAGTTGTGAGAGGGTCCGAATAAATCATCGGAATTATTCAGCAAAAAAAAAAAACACGTTGCCGAGCAACCAAGCCGCCTGCGAGATAGTGTAAACACGAATAACTGTACCAACGTACTACAAAGTCTTATTCTGTGAAAAAAAAGGCTTTATCCAAATTTGCCATAAAATAAAAAAAATTTTTATCCAGAATCTTGAAAGTAAACAGGATTTTTGTAACCACAACTTCCGCAACAAACTTGTGGTTTTTGTAAACGTTTTTCTGTTTTCTGTTTAAGATGACGAGCGTGGGTTGGGCCAGGAAAGCTATAGATGCATGCAAAAACTTTAACTGAATGATTCTTCATGCAACTATCAGGAGGTTATAGTAATTTAAAAAAAATTTGGTGGGCTTTAAACTTGCATCTATGGCTTTGCAGAAACCCATTTCCAAATAGGTCTTTGTGGAAGTGAGAAAATGCAGAGTTTTGCTGGTACTTGATAAAGCCAAGCCTCTGCATTCTCGACACTTTCTACATTCAGGTCTATGATTTTACACATACCTGTTGTTTTATGAGTTTTACTTTGTTGTTTTAGTACCTGTTAAAAAAAAATTTTTTTTTGCTACTGTCTCTACTCAATAGTATGTGAATTCTGAATATTCACAACCGCTGCGTTGCGCGTCATGATCTTCAGGTTGTTTTCTTCAGCAAATTTAGTTTTAAATTCTTAGGTGTAAAATTTTGTCTTTGACTCTGTAAGGTCAGGTGATGGGTAACATCACAGCCTCTCCTTGACGAACGTCAACCCCGCCTTCTCGTGGTACATCCTGTTCCCACTAAAGGGGCTCTGACGACCGCCAATAGCGGTATAACCAAAGAATATCTGACTGATAAGAAGGTAAGGCCCAGCCAGACGTAACTAGCGCCACTATATTATGCGGCAAAGAATTGCCGAAAGTATTACACAGAAGCCAACATTACAGGCTGATGCCGCAGGATGCCGGAGCAGACTGAGTTGGACTGAGCATGCGTGTTTGTGTTCAAAGAATATAAACGCTTGTTTGTGTTGGCGTTTTGTTCAAATGTTTTGTTGTTCTCATCTAGATCTGCGTTTATATTACAGCCATGAAATACACCCACTCCATTCCCATGAATAACAATTCATGGAATGGAGTGGATGAATAACAAGAAAAAATTTGAAACCGCTTGAAACACTGTAACGTACCAGGAGATGTGACGTACCTGCCCGAAGGACGCACACGACATAAAGGCAGATAGGAATCAGAATAAAATGTCCGCGTAGCTCAATTGGTAGAGCACTTTATTCCGGAATGAGGGGACCCGGGTTCGAATCCTGGTGCGGATAAAAATGACGGAGAAATTCACTTCGTTATAATGGCGCCCGAACTATCCGGATGACCCGACCGTTCACAATCTCGCAATGGTGTGATGTTATTTCCACACCGCGAGATAGGAAAAATAAAAGCAGCACTTCGAAAAAAATAAAATAAAATAAGGGGGGAGATGATGTAACGTACCAGGAGATGTGACGTACCTGCCCGAAGGACGCACACGACATAAAGGCAGATAGGAATCAGAATAAAATGTCCGCGTAGCTCAATTGGTAGAGCACTTTATTCCGGAATGAGGGGACTCGGGTTCGAATCCTGCGCGGATAAAAATGACGGAGAAATTCACTTCGTTATAACACATATCCTGGAAATCCATTATAACAACGTTTGTTGAAAAAAAACAAAAAAGAATTATACGCGTACAAAATTCATTAATTATTTGAAAGAAAAAAAGCAACGCTATGTGGTGTACTCATCCATGGGTTGAATACACAAGACTGGGAGGAATTCGCTTCTAAAAATAACGAGAAGTAAAATAAAATATCTTTTACTCTTTAAAACAAATGTAGCTTCGGACAACGGAAAGGAAAGACACAAGTTAAAAATGTTACAGAATGTGACATGAACCCGGGTAAATATATATTTATTCAACAATCTCTTTTCAAGACGGCAAGACAGTACAAAACTTTGGAAAGCGACTCTAAGTATGTACACGCCTTGAAAATGAGTGAAGTTCCCTTAAGGTTAAGAAAAAAAAAACTATCGTTATGTTGAAAAAATTAATTTATCAATTATATGAAACTGACTTTTATGAAAAATACCTCGTAATATTGTAAAATGAAAGAGGGAAGCATTCGATTACACATTGCATACCAAACAGACAGCTTTAAGCATATACTCGAACGTGACAAATTAGTCCGGTCGTTAGAGAGCTCAGCTATCACGCCAACGGCCCCGGTTCAAACCTACTCAGATACAGACGAGTGTTTTTCCGATCTGTTGAGAAAATTTCTCCAGTGCAGTTCGTTTAATTTACAAGCTTCGTAAGGGTAGAAAAAAATTGTAGCTTTGGGAAACTGCGGTTGTCTTTGCTTTTTTTTTTATTATTATTATGGCTACTACTGGGAAATTGGCGGACAGTGCTGGCCCAGCAAGACTGTTTTTGCTGGGTACCTAATGTTTACGTTTTGTGGGAACCCATTCCTTTGTTTTGCTACTGAGAATTCCATGCAAACAATTTTTAATACGAAGTACCACGAATCCCATGGAAATTCAAAACCAGCCTCAGCATTTTTGACATTTAAGGTATATTGTAAATATGAAATTCATGCCAAGCAACCTGGTATTACTATGGTGCTTAAAGTGAGAATAAAACTGCTAAAATTTCCTTAAAATAATATTAATTGCTAACGTATATATTTGTTTCACCAAAAGAAGGTATAACGAAGCAAATTTCTTAGTCATTTCCATCCGCGCAAGGATTCGAACCCGGGTCCACTCATTCTGGAATAAGTTACCAATTGAGCTACGCGGACATTTTATTCTGATTCCTATCTGCCTTTATGTCGTGTGCGTCCTTCGGGCAGGTACGTCACATCTCCTGGTACGTTACATCATCTCCCGCTTATTATTATTTTTTTTTCGAAGTGCTGGAGAAAGGATTCTCTTATTTTTCCTATCTCGCGGTGTGGAAATAACATCACACCAATGCGAGATTTTGAACGGTCGGGTCATCCGGATAGTTCGGGCACCATTATAACGAAGTAAATTTCTCCGTCATTTCTATCCGCGCCAGGATTCGAACCCGGGTCCCCTCATTCCGGAATAAGTTGCTCTACCAATTGAACTACGCGGACATTGATTCTAATTGCTATCTGCCTTTATGTCGTGTGCGTCCTTCGGGCAGGTACGTCACATCTCCTGGTACGTTACAAAGGGACAGGAGGGATACTCAGAAAAGAACAAAAACAAATGCTTTTGTAGACCCAATGAGACCGAAGGAAACAATCGCAGATCAAAGCTTCGCTTCCTTTCAGTGAAATAGGCTTCCCGTTCCGTGTCCCCTACGCTTTTTGCGCCTGAATGTTAACTTTCCCGCATGGTATCTACGGCCGCATTACATGGTGGCGCTGCTGTCGCCTGTTTTACGTTATCTCTACGAGAGTTGAGCTTCTTCACGCGAAGCGTTTATATTCTTTGGTATAACTATACCATCGGGATTAGAGGAAATGCTATCCCACACTCACCAACCCGCTTGGCCAGCGTGGTGAGTTATGGCCAAACCCCTCCAAAATGACTCCACAACTTAAATCTTAGCCCTCAGTCTCCGGCAGCTGGAATGTACCTGGCCAAGGCAGCGGCCAGTGCGACATGAAGGCAGAGGGTGCTAAGAATCCCCGGAGGGCCGGACTAGGCTGCCATCTGATGCTGACCTTGGCTACGTATAATGGACGCTCCCTATCTTCTGATTCAAGGCTTCTTGAATTGGAAGAGGAACTACAAAGGATCAAGTGGGACATCATCGGGCTAAGTGAGGTAAGGAGAAAAGGAGAAGATCTCATTGAACTGAAAACTGGACATCTCTTCTACTATCGTGGGACTGATACTGGCAGAATTAGTGGTTTTGGATTTATAATAAACAAAAAACTGAAGGATAAAGTTGTAGAAGTTGAAAGTTCCTCTAACAGAGCTGCACGACTCGTTATCCAACTCTCGAAAAGATACCAGGCTCAGATTATTCAAACTTATGCACCCACCACAAGTCATCCTGAAGAAGAAATTAAAAAAGAATTTTATGAGGAAATTCGTCATCTAAATAATAAAGATAAGCAGCACTTGAAGATAATTATGGGAGATTTCAATGCAAAAATAGGGCAACGGCAACGGAATGAAACTTCAGTAGGTAAATTCGGTCACAGCAATAGAAACCATTGTGGAAATATGCTCGTAGAGTTTGCACAGGCAGAAAAGTTTTTTATCATGAACTCTTTTTTCAAAGAAAAGGCATACAGGAAATGGACATGGAGACATCCAAATGAGACGACAAGTGAAATTGATTTTATTATGTGTAACAAAAAATTCGTCATAGAAGACTTCAGTGTGCTAAACAAGTTCAACACAGGTAGTGACCATAGATTGGTTAGATGTAAGATGCACCTCAACACTAAACTCGAACGTGGTACGCTCATAAGACAAACAAAATGTATTGGCATAACCAACCATAAAAAACATCATAGTACCTTCATGTTGGAACTGAAGAACAGATTCTCTGCTGTAGAAAGCCTAACATCGGAAGAAGTGGATATTTCCGAAATTAACAGAAAAGTAACCAAAGCTCTTATGGAAACAGCTACAAAATTAGCTGGCTCTAAGAACAAGTTGCATGTGAAATAATTATCAGGAAAAACCAAAATGTTGATGCAAAAAGAAGAGAGATGAGGACAACTAAAGAAGATGTGACTTCCAAAGCAGAATAATAAAGCTATGCAAGACAGTACGAAAAAGTATCACTGAAGACGTAAGGAAATTCAACTGTGAACTAGTGAGGAAAGCAATTGAAAACAACCAAAGCCTAAAGATAGCAAAGGGACATCTCAGTAAGGAAATAAAACAGATTATGGCACTGAGAAAAGAAGATGGTTCTATAACAAGAAATAGAGGCGCAATTTTGACAAGAGTGAAAGATTTCTACTCCAAATTATATGAAAGGGATGATACGTGTACTCCAGACATCATGAAAAGTACCAGTACCAGAGTTCTTCCAGTCCTCCCAGCAGAAGTTGCACATGCAATCAATTGAAACGTTGGAAAGCTCCAGGAGACTATGGAATTACTGTAGACATCATACAAGAAGCAAGTGGAGAAATCGAAACAGTGCTCGCCCAAATTTTCACTCGATGCCTTAATGAAGGGAAGATTCCTGAGGATTGGAACAATGCTACAATGATCTTGATACATAAGAAAGGTGACATTCAGGATCTCAGGAACTACAGACCTATCAGCCTCATATCAGTGATGGTTTATAAAATCTTCACTAAAGATCTTTCACACCGCTTGAAGGTGACACTCGACATGGCTCAACCGAGAGAACAAGCTGGATTCAGGAGTGGCTACAGCACAATAGATCATATCCACGTACTGAGAGAACTAATTGAAAGAGCGAGGGAATATGAACTTCCATTGTGCATGACTTTTATCGATTACGAAAAAGCCTTTGATTCGGTGAAACCATCAGCAGTTACAATGGCTCTGAAAACCTGCGGTATTGAAGATGCGTACATCAATATTATTAATAACATCTATGAAAATGCAAGTGCAAAGATTCTGCTGTTTGAAAATACAACACACGTAAAAATTGGAAAAGGGAGTGAGACAAGGTGACACCATATCTCCGAAGCTCCTTAATGCCACATTGGAGGGTGTTTTTCAGTCGCTGAGCTGGGAAAACAAGGGGATAAAGATTAATGGAGATTATCTAACCCACCTTCGTTTTGCTGATGACGTAGTCATTTTTGCAACTACCCCATCAGAGCTGCAGAGTATAATCCAGGAACTTGCTGACAAGAGTAAAGAAGTGGGATTAAAAATGAACTTTCAAAAGACAAAAGTGATGTTCAATGCTTTTACAAGAAATGAAGATTTATCGATTGATGGAGAAAAGCAGGAGATAACAGACACGTACGTTTATCTTGGACAGCAGATATCAAGTGAGGGTCACATTGACGAAGAAATTAATTGGCTTGCAAAACTTGCCTGGAGAGCTTTTGGAAGAAACAGCTTAATTTTCAAGAGCAATATGCCATTATGTCTTAAAAGAAAAGTGTTTAATCAATGCATCCCTTCCATTGCTTACGTATGGTGCAGAGACGTGGACATTAACTAAAGGAGACATACAAAGGCTGCAGACAACTCAAAAAAGCATGGAGAGGTGCATGCTTGGTGTAACCAGGAGAGGTAAGAGGAACTCGTGGATCCGAAAAATGACAAGAGTGGAAGACATCATGATCAGAGTTAAATCCCTGAAACGGCAATGGGCTGGACATACTGCCAGAAGGACAGACCATCGATGGACAGCCGATATTTTAAATTGGATTCCAAGGAACAGGAAAAGACCCAGAAGAAGACCACGTGGGAAATGGGTAGATGAAATTCAAAAGTATGCGGGAGTGTCATGGAGGAGACTGGCACAAGACAGACCGTTGTGGAGGAAACTTGGGCAGATTTTCCTCCAGCAGTGGATTGATAAAGGTTGGCAATGATGATGATGATATATTGTACGCCTATAGTTTATATACGAGAACTTTGAAGGACTATATATATATACTGCTGGCCACCCAAAATGCAACACCAAGAAGGAAGCATCCGATTGGCCTGAAATTCGCATCATGCGTCGCCCGCGAGAGGACATGCAAACGATTAGCATTGCAGGGCATATGCAAATCATGTGCGCCCGGCACGCCACCGAGAAGCACTATAATAAGGGTGCACAGAAGGCAGGGTGTAAGTAGTGGAAGTGCGTTGTGCTGCCGGACCTGTGCGTGGGAAGCTTCCTGATGCCTCGTCGCAGAATACGGCAGTCATTTCAGCTTGTTTCGGAGTTCGACAGAGGACGAATAGTGGCTTATCGCGACAGTGGTTTATCGCACCGAGACATCGGCGCCCATGTGGGACGACATCCAGCCGCAGTGAGGTGAGTATGGATTCGGTGGGTGCAGGAGGGACGGACGGGCCGACGAGAGCGATTGCCGCAGCCGCGGCACACCACCGAACGAGAGAACCGTCATGTTGTGCGGCGGGCATTGACGGCTCGCACCGCCGCATCACGCGCAGGAATTTGGGTGTGTTGCGCAACAATCTGTGTCAGCACGTACCGTTTGACGTCGTCTGCAGGAGCGGGGACGTGTCGCACGGCGCCCGTTGCTCCGATTACCATTGACGTTACACCACCAGCGAGTGCGGCGGCAGTGGGCCGTTGAACGCCACACCTGGACTACGGAATGGCACGACATTGTCTTCTCCGACGAATCCCGCTTCTGCCGGCAACATCACGATGGTCGAATCCGCGTTTGGCGGCACCGCGGTTAAAGACTGTATGGTGTCTGCATTATGTATCGCCATACCGGTCCGTCGCCTGGCGTAATGGTTTGGGGCGCAATTTGATATGACACCCGCACCCCTCTGGTTCGCATCGCCGGTACACTCAACAGCCACCGGTACATCTCCGACGTTTTGGACCCTGTAGTCCTCCCTTACCTGCAGGACCTGCCAGCTGCCACGTTTCAACAGGACAATGCACGCCCGCACGTGGCATCATGCAACAATTCTTCACGGCCCACCAGGTGTCACTGCTGCCGTGGCCCGCCTGTTCTCCCGATCTGTCGCCCATCGAACACGTCTGGTCGCTGATCGGCAACCGAGTGGCCCGGCAAGCACCACCTGCGCCTATGCCTGATGAACAGTGGCAACGTGTGGAAGCAGCCTGGACCGACATACCCCAAGCCCACATCCAAAGCCTCTTTCGTTCGATGCCGTGGCGTGTAGCGGCCGTTATTGCCAGCCATCTGGGCCACACGAACTATTGATGTCTGCGTGTTCCGCAAGTCGCACGTGCCTGTAAGCTTAATCGTTTCATCTTTGTATCTGTTGTTATGTGTCCAGTAAATCTGGCTTTGCTATCTCGTGTCCTTCTTGGTGTTGCATTTTGAGTGGCCAGCAAGGTATTTACGTCACAACCGCCGTATGTTTTGTTGTGACATACGGTTGTGACGTATGTCGCTCTTAATCTCTTTGTGAAGAGGACACTATGTAATTATTTGAACATGTAAAATAATATTTTTGCATGTTTAATTTGTGACATACGACGCTCTTGATCTGTGTGGGGAGTAGCACCGGTTGCGCCGTGGTCTAAGCGATGGCTTCTGATCATTCGCCCAACGGAGGGGTCTGGGTTCGAATCCCGGTAAGCCATGGATGTTGTGTTTGTCCTACGGCCATCCCAGTGGCGCAGTGATTTAAGCGAAGGCTTCTGATCATTCGCCCAACTCAGGGGTCTGGGTTAGAATCCCAGGTAATGCATGGCTGTTTGTGTTTGTCTTTCGGAGGTTTATTCGCTGAGTTCTTAGTTCACCTATGTGCATTCCTGTCGTTGAAACACAGAATGTCTATACTGTATATATATATATCTGTCCACCAAGCTAAGGGTGTATGTCAATGCATTTTTGGGAAACTGCTACACATAATTCTGTGTGTGGTCGGAAACTTGGAAAACTGCCACAAATTCGAAGTGACCCTCGGAGGAACAGCAACTCACTCGTGCCCGGCCCCTTAATGAAAAACATGTGGGAGTTTTCCCGTGTGGCGGCTTATAGTGAACTGGGTCTTAGATGCCATTTTATATAAGTAGAAATATCCTATTATAATTTTATGCCACTATAATAACTCCTACACTTTAACAAATCTAGCACGAAAGGCAATCTGCGTACATATTCTCTTATACACTGAGTGTTGGCCACTTTATTATAACCACCCCCTCAGTACTTCGTTGGGCCACCTTTTGCCTTTAATACTACGTCCATTCTTCGTGGCATGGACTCAACGAGATGTTGATAGGTGGTTTGTGGAATCTGAGACCATGCTTGATGAATAGCACTTTCCAGGAGTGTGAGATTGCAGGGTTGTGGATCCAGCTGTCTGATGGCTTGTTCAACTTCATCCCACAAATTCTCAATGGGGTTGAGATCTGGAGACTGTGGGGGCCACATACGCAAAGTAAACTCACCGGCATGTTCCTGAAACCAATCCTGTACAATACGAGCACTATGGCAGGACGCATTATCTTGTTGAAAGTAGCCATCACTAGTGGGATAAACCATCCACATGACAGGATGCACTTGGTCCGCAACGATGTTTAGATATGATGTGCCAGTCAGACATTGATCAACACGAATTAAAGGGCCCAAAGCATGCCAGGAAAACATTCCCCAAACCATAACGTTGCCTCCACCAGCTTGAAGGGTTGTAGCAATGCATTTGGGGTCCATGCTTTCGTGCTGTTTCCGCCAAATTCTCACTCGGCCATCGGCATGGTGCAACTGAAAACGTGATTCATCGGACCACATAATTTGTTTCCAATTATCGACTGTCCAATCCTTGTGGTCCTGTGCGAACTGGAGACGTTTTCTCTTGTTAACTGCAGACAGCTATAACGAAGTAAATTTCTCCGTCATTTTTGGTCTACGCCGGGATTCGAACCCGAGGCCGCTTATTCCGGAACAAGTCGCTCTACCAACTGAGCTACGCAGACATTTTATTCTGATTCCTATCTGCCTTTATGTCGCGTGCGTCCTTCTGGCAGGTACGTCACATCTCCTGGTACGTTACACAGCAAAAATGTTCAAACAGGCCTTCGGCTGCCATATCCCATCTGATGCAGTGTACGGCGAACAGTGCGTGCAGAGATCATTTGAGGGGATCCTTGATTAAGATTGTCTACAATTTGCTGTACTGTTGCCTTGTGTTGTCTGTTACCAGTCTGGACACTCTCCGTTCCGCCCGAGCAGTCATTAGTCGATAACGACCACACGTTGCACGTAGAGACCCAGTTATTTGGCTGACAGTCCAGTCCTTAAACACTTTAACAACAGCTTCTCTGGAACATTTCACGAATGCGGCGGTTTCGGTGATACTCGCTCCATTGCTCCGAGTTTCTACAATCATTCCACGTTGAAAAGTCCGTCAAATCGCATTTTTTACCCATCTCGTCACCCAAAAATCACTTCTACTACTGTCGCAAGCCCTAAGCTTTCCCTTTTTATACTAGCCTCGTCCTCTGGCGGCAACTGCATGCAGCCATAGCTCATTTGCTTAAAACTGTCAGGTGGTCATAATAAAGTGGAGACTCAGTGTCTAAGGTGTAAGACTTTTTTCTGCGGTGTGTTTTGCTAACGGTGGAAGAAAGAATAGGAGTTTTCCGCCAAGAGAACAGCTGTTCAGCAACGACAATCACCAAAGGGGAAAGACATTCCGTGAATGCAGTTTGTATATGTCTCCGTAACGTCTCACCAACAGAAGGGTACCAATCTCCCGGGTACGAGTTTTTTAAAATTCAATTTTAGGAAAATGCCGTGATTGCTTCAATTTTTTTAAATAATTTACGAATTTGAAGAAGGGAAAATGTATCGGAATAATTAGAAGAGGTGAAGATGATGCCAAATCCTGAAAATCAGGCATTAAAACTGAACAGGAGGGAACGAAACTGCATGGGTACGAGTTTGCTGCTGGGCACCAATTTGGCCGGGTACCAATCTCCCGGGATCCATTATTGGATTATTTAACATTGTGTGTAAATATATTTATATTGTCTAGCTTAGGCGCCGACTTCGTGGGTTCGAGACAGTTTTTGAACCCCCAATGAGTTTGTTGTGGGGTTCCCCGAACCCCTAATATTTTTGCGCGTATTTCGTGGAAAAAATACACGTACGCATATGTGCATAAATTTTGGTTTTCGTTATCAATTCTTCAAGGTTTTTATTATTCATTCCCTGTTTATTATAGTATATAAAAAGTGTGTATAGAAATTTACCCCTCGGACTGTTTAATGTTCCTCAAAAAAGAATTAGTGTTTGTTCGTGCTCATAAAATTTGACGCGACAGACAATACCTCAAATACCGTTGTTTAAGAGCATTTAAAACTGCCTCATTTAGAAAATTCTTCGGTTTGTCTGGGTTCCCACAAAATACAAAAGTCTAGCTCTACAATCGGAGACGAGAACCTAATCGAGGTTATAGTGAAAAGGCGGAAATATGTTGTACAGTCACTTGACCCGCCCTATCTTCGGGCAGTCAGGAAATAAGAAGGTTAGAAGAAATAGAAGATTTCATCAGCAACCACTGGTGAAGCCAAGTCTGATCATCTGGTTTCTTGGGCCCTCCGGGTGGGGAGGTTCAGTGGCGTGACGTCACTTACTGAAGACCAATTGCTGAAGATCTGTGCTGGAGCACAGGTTAATAGCGGCCGTCTCTTACTCTCAGCAGCATCCCTGAAGGTCAACAAGGCTACCACAGCTTTTGAAAGGTCGTGATTGGTTAATTCGCAATATGCACTTCCGCTCGACGAAGCATAATTTTGCTTAATTTTTTTAGAAAATATTAAACAGTATTTCTGTAACTTTTTGCAAATATTTAGTTATGTGCATGTATATTTCGGTCTCATTTTTTCCTGACTGTACATGATGCACAAGTGTCTCTGAAACCTCTTCAGAGTTAACGATTTCCCCATAGTATAAGTACAGAAGCAGCCCAAGTTGAGCATCCTGGGCATACACAGCTGATACGAAGTAGAGCCCACGGAAAACGCAGGGCGTGGGGCTGATGCCATGTCCTCTCCCTTCTAACCTCCTATTTAAACTCAGAAATCATTTGACGAAAACAATTTTGGAATTTTTAAAATTGGTAAAAAAACCTTAAAATATATTTTACATGTTTTAGTTACTTTTATAAGACAATTGAGTTGAAAATTCACATAGTATCTGTGCATTGTATATAATAATGCCGCGCCTACAAAAGCAAAATAAGTGAAATAAATAATTATCTAGAGAAAAAAAGATCTGTAATTAACTATAATTTGCTTCATTTTAGCATTTCAGGCGTCTTATTGTGCCAGATAATCTCACTGAATGAAATTTAAATTGGACTTAAATACTTTGAAAAATGCATTGGTAATTCGATTAAAAATTTCCGGAACCCCCGATAAATTTTCAAGTCGGCGCTTGTGTTGTCTAGTGTTATATAAGTGAAAAACATCCAGTAAGGATTCAATTAAAGTATTAAGTTTATGTGGTTACAGTTCCTTTAATTCATGACATACTGTTTTTAAGTTATTTTCAGCGAATATTAAGGACCTTTATTTTTCATTTATTAATTTCATTTTATTGACTGATCAATAGTTTGCTTCATGTATTGATTAATAAATGGTAAGATAATTGCAACAAAACATTTATTTTGTGGTAAATTGTTCTTCCGACTTTTGACTTAAAATTTGTTTTTCCTCAAAACGGGAAAATGCGTCTCTTCACTGGGTGCCATGTGATCTGTAAGAATAGCTCACAAAACAAAGCCATCTCGATTTGAGCTGTGAAACTAATGAAGAAGCATTGGTATAGTTAAGTTTTTCATTCCCGCCTCTCCCTCCTTTGTTCAGGAGGGAAGCAATCTTAGTATGTGCCCGTCGCATTGTGATTCCTTTCCCACGAGACTACTTCCTTAAAAGAGGACAATGGGTTTGGTCTTTAAAAGTAAATCGCAGCAAGTAAACATCTGGAGATGGAGTGGTTGGTTTGCTATTGTTCCACAGAACGGCGCAGTGTGGAGGAGGTAAAAGAGCGTAAAAACTCAGGACTATTGGTAGAAAGGCTGGTTCTTTTAGCGAAGCACACTTTGCTTCCCGAAGAGGGAGGCTGTGGCATAGTTGCGGTGCCATCTCTCTTCGCAAGAGCAATCTAATCCCCTCCGATATCTAAGCGCACGAAGCAAGCGTAGGAAGGAATTAAATCCATGTTTATACCCCAGTAAATCCAACGAACATCACTGAAACACATTAAAACAGAAGGAATATTTGTTTTGAAATCATTGAGCAGAATGTTTCATATTCGAAGATCTAAAAGCTAAAATTATCAGCAAATACCCAATACTTTTGACCCCTGAAAAAAGGATTATCGAAAAATGACCTGTCCATAGAAATTTCAAGTTCTCTCCACAACGTATTGCATCATCCCAAGTCAGAAATAAATTTTAGTTCAACCCCTAGTAGATTCCAAACTTGAAATTATTAAAAAAAGCAATATTTTTTTCATTTGCAAGTTAAAGAATATTGGCTGCTTCCATTGCGATATTAATCCTCGGATTAAGAAAAATTGGGCTTTCTTGAAAGGGCAAAGAATTTTGTCCATTCTGGTGTCGTAGTATAGCCTAGAGTCAATATGAATTTCGTCAAAGCTTAAAACATAAAGCTTTGCAGAGCGATTTAAACTTTCATGGCTTTTTTCATCCATCAACGAAAAGACATCATGTAGAATGCCTGGATTACGGGTAAATTTTGCGCACCATCTTTTCAAAGTAATGGAATAATGTTTTCCCCCTCCAGAAGTCATATATGATTTTTCTAAAGAGAGCTCTTATTACGATGCATTTCGATACATCTTGAGGTGCCCATTTTATCCATTGCTTCCTTTCGTAAGATCACTTGGGCGTCGTAAATATATCATGGATACCTTTAACTAATCTTTCCAACGTACTATAGTTTCTCTTAATTTCTTTTAATTGCTTATTGAGTTGGATAATTTGTTTTGACCAGAACCTTGTAATGATGTATGCATTTCTAATTTGTGCAGAGATATTTAATAATCTCGCGTTTCTCATTCTATAAAGCACCTAGTAAACTTTCAAGATCAGATATTTTTTCCTGCAGTCTTATTACTCTCCTTCATCTTTTCACATTTCAAACATACATAAAGCTGCGGAATTACTATCTTGTTTCGTCCTAAATCGAATCTACCCCGCCGCTGATACGGGATTTTTTTAATTTAAAGTTTTATTTTGATCCAAAGCACTTTCTAAAATTCTTGGTCTCCGGTAAACTGTTACACACGAAAACTGCCACACATCTTTCAGCAACTTGGAAAACTACCACATGCTTTTCATTAAGGGACCGAGCACAAATTGCTGTTCCTCCGAGGAACATTTTAAATGTGTCAGGTTTCCCAGTCTGCTAATTATGTGTGGCATTTTTTTAAAGTGCCTAATGACGGGAAGGAGTACTTTTGTTTGTCGGAATTTTCATGCCGGTTCATACGAGTTTAAGGCTACTGGCCACGAAATTTCAACGGGAGAGGGGGTATGAATAAAGACCACCGTTTCTTGGCTTATTTTTTTTATTTTTTTTGAGAGTACAGTTGGGAGCTCCAAACAATTTCGAGAAAACGTTTTACGTAAGGCAAGCAGAAACTGCACTTTAATTTGAAGAAACACTGTAAGCTGCCGAAAATTTTATATGGGGCTCCCCACCCGTTCCAAAAACTCTCTACGGCCTAAGTTAGAGCGTCATGAGATAGTATACCAAATTTGGTGGTTCTAAATTGAAAACTATAGATTTGACGAAAATTACGTATCCCGTACCTTTCATGATCCCGGGCCCCCACCCGTTCCAAAAACCTTCCACCGCTTAAATTAGAGGACCATGAGATGAGTATACCAAATTTGGTGGTTCTAAATTGAAAACTGTAGATTTTACGAATATTGCGGATCCCGTACCTTTCATGATCCCGGGCTCCCTACCTTTCCAAAAACCGTCTATGGTCTAAGTTAGAGCACCATGAGGTGAGTATTCCAAATTTGGTGGTTCTAAATTGAAAACTGTAGATTTTATGGAAATTTTCTAAGGCGGCCCCTCGACCCCAGGCCCCCCACCCGTTCCCAAAACCCTCTACGGTCAAGTTAAAGAACACCATGAGGTAGTATACCGAAATGGTTGACGGTTCTAAATTGAAAACTGTAGATTTTTACGAAAATTTTCTATGGGAGGCCCTTCGACCCCAGGGCCCCCACCCGTTCCCAAAACCATTAACCGTCTAAGTTAAAGCACCATGAGATAGTATACTAAATATGGTTGTTTTAAATTGAAAACTGTAGATTTTACGAATAATGCGTATTGGGGCCCCTACTTTTCCCAAACCGTCTACGGTCTAAGTTAGAACACCATGAGGTAGTATACCAAATTTGGTGGTTCTAAATTGAAAACTGTAGATTTTACGAAAATTTTCTATGGGGGCTTCTCGACCCCGGGCTCCGACCACTTCCAAAAAGTGTCTACGGTCTAAGTTAGAACACCATGAGGTAGTATACCAAATTTGGTGGTTCTAAATTGAAAACTGTAGATTTTGCGAAAATTTTCTAAGGGGCCCCTCTACCCCGGGCCCCCACCCGTTCCCAAAACCCTCTAAGGCCTAAGTTAGAGCACCATGAGATAGTATACCAAATTTGGTGGTTCTAAATTGAAAACTAGATTTCACGAAAATATTGCATGGGGGCCCCTCGACCCCGGGTTGCGAACAGTTTCAAAAACCGTCACCTTCTAAGTTAGAGCACCATGAGGTAGTACACCAAATTTGGTGGTTCTAAATTGAAAACTGTAGATTTTACAAAAAAATTTTGTGGGACGGCCCTCGGACCGGGCCTCCACCCGTGCCAAAAACCGTCAACTTCTAAGTTAGAGCACCAAGTGATAGTATACCAAATTTGGTGGTTCTAAATTGAAAACTGTAGATTTTACGAAAATTTGTTATGGAGACACCTCAATCATGGGTTCCGACCATTTCCAAAAACTGTCTACGGTCTAAGTTAGAGCACCATGAGGTAGTATACCAAATTTGGTTGTTCTTAATTGAAAACTGTAGATTTTTCGAATATTGCGTACGGGGGCCCCTTGATCCCGGGCCCATACCCGTTCCAAAAACCATCAACCGTCTAAATTAGAGCACTAAGAGATATTATACAAAATTTGGTGGTTCTAAATTGAAAACTGTAGATTTTATGAATAATGCGTATTGGGGCCTCTACTTTTCCCAAACCGTTTACGGTCTAAGTTAGAACACCATGAGGTAGTATACCAAATTTGGTGGTTCTAAATTGAAAACTGTAGATTTTACGAAAATTTTCTATGGGGGCTCCTCGACACCGGGCTCCGACCACTTCCAAAAAGTGTCTACGGTCTAAGTTAGAGCACCATGAGGTAGTACACCAAATTTGGTGGTTCTAAATTGAAAACTGTAGATTTTACGAAAATTTTCTATGGGGGCACCTCGGCACCGCCCCCCCCGTACTAAAAACCCTCTGCGGTCTAAGTTGGAGCACCATGAGATAGTATACCAAATTTGGTGGTTCTAAATTGAAAACTAGATTTTACGAAAATATTGTATGGGGGCCCCTCTACCCCGGGCTGCGAACACTTCCAAAAACCATCTACGGTCTAAGTTTTAGAGCACCGTGAGTTAGTATACCAAATTTGGTGGTTCTAAATTGAAAACTGTAGATTTTACGAAAATGTTGTTTGTGATGAGAGATTAATTAGTGCCCCCTAATGAAATATTTTGATAAGTGCCACATACTTATCCCCCTAATGAAAATATTTTGTGCCCCCTAATGAAATATTTTGATAAGTGCCACATAGTCTTTTGGAAATTAAATCAGTGTCTGAACGAATTTTTCGTGCCAAAGATCAAATGTTTAGAAAAATACAAAAGAAGAAAGATGAAAAGAAAAAAAAGCCGTTTAATTAATGCCTCATCCTGAAATGTTATGGGCAGCCCCGGTGGCGCAGTGGTCTAAGGCGTTGGCCTCTGATAATTCGTCCGTAAGGGGTCTGGGTTCGAATCCCGGTCAGGCATGGATGTTGTGTTTGTCTTACGGCACTGGCTCTCTCCCTTCCTTGGAACCAGTGACCCTAAATTAGGGACGGGCGACTGCTTATAGCCCATTGAGTTGCTCACGGTGGTCGTTAAACCTCCAATCAAAAAAAAAAAAAATGTTATGGCTCGCGATGTTATGGCTTGCGATGTTTTGTCACCGCGATGTTTTGACCTGCGATGTTTTGTGCCCGCGATGTTATTACTTGCGATGTTTTGTGTCCGCGATGTTATGACTTGCGATGTGTTGTCACCGCGACGTTTTGACCTGCGATGTCATGTCCGCGATGATATGTCGCGCGATATTTGACGTGCTACCCTAGCAGACAGTTTTGTGACGTCACGTGCAAAGGATCTATACCTGACTACTTTTCTATACTTTTAGTAACTGATTTGGAGATTTTCATAATGAACGATTTGGCAACACAGCTTCTCAATCTGTGCTTCGGATTCTTCTAGGCACTGTACTTCGGATCTGTCGTCTGCGTGGGAAAGGATGTGGCGCGTTATCTAAGTGGTAATCAAAAGATTTAAGTAGGGCATTCTTCCTTTTAAAAAGCAAAAAAGAAAAATGGTGTTAGGTTGTAGAATGTTCGCCTTCAGCCTCGATCAGCAAGCGAGAGAACTTGACGATCTTAAAGCATCTGTGTCATCAGCATTTTGGGCTTGCCAAGATATTGTTCAAGATGTCCAGGATTCTCGGAATTCTGGTAAATTTGTTTTCTCACTAGATTTAAAAATGTGTCATGAATTTATGTTACAAGTTGGGCACTCGTTTTCGAAACGGTATGGGCCGAAATTGGAAGAGCCTCCCCTGTGGCGCAGTGGTCTAAGTGCTGGCTTCTGACCATTCCTCTGAGATGAGTGTGTTCGAATATCCGTGATGAGGCATGGACGTTCTTGTCTTCAACCAGGGCTTTGTTTTTGTTTTTTGATTGAGGGTTTAACGACCACCGTGAGCAACTCAATGGGCTATAAGCTGTCGCGCGTCCTTAATGTAGGGCCACAGGTCCTAGGGAAGGGAGAGAGCCAGTGCCGTAAGACAAACACAGCATCCATGCCTCACCGGGATTCGAACCCAGACCCATCACAGACGAATAGCCAGAAGCCATCGCTCAGACCACTGCGGCACGGTCAGGGCTTAATTTCTAAATAAAAAAAAGTTCAGGAGCCCTGAGTGTGGGATGAGGCCAATATGCAGCACTACCAAAGTTAAGCCACAGTTATTGGAATTGGCAAAGTTTGCTCATCACTTTTTCTTATTAAAGGTAGAATTAGTGGCTGAAATTGCTTGTTGAAAGCCTTTAGCGAAAAGGAGGGTGGAGTTTGACAGCCCAATCTCGCTCGTATGTTTGGGCAGGCAAAAGAAACACGTTCTGGTGGGCTCAGGCTCATGTTTAAAAATTTGGCAGAAATAAAGTACCGGAGCAGCAGTTTGGTCAGCTCTGGCCCAAATGAACCCCTGCTTACGGCATTGGTTCTATCTCTTCCCTTGAACCAGTGGTTCTGAATTGGGGAGGAGCAATTGGGTATAGCCAATCGAATTATACAATTTTTGTTCTGATAATTCATATAATGAACATATTGGACCTTATATACATGGCTTATATCAGTTCAGTTTATTGTCGCTATCGATAACTTAATTGCATAAGCTCATATTACAGTTTCACACATTATTCTTGAATGTATCGACTACCCGTGGGGGCATGTTATGAATTACGGTAATATGCAAAGTCAATTACAGTATTAAAAGTTATCAAGCAGTACTCAGTGAACCTACAGGAATATGTAGCTATAATTAAATCTGGTGAGTACTGCTTGATAACTTTTAATAATACTGTAAATGAATTTGCATATTATCTGCAAGTAATTCATAACAGCATGCTCCCACGGGCAATTGATACATTCAAGAATAATGTGTAAAACAGTAATATGAGCTTACACAATTAAGTTGTCGATAGCTACAGTAAACCAGCAAATTTTATATTTGTGGTCGTTAAACCCAAAACAAAAAGAAATCTGAAGATCACCCTTTCGGTCAGGGCTGCAGTCAATCAAGGTAAAATCCTGAAATAGCATAGTTCTTTGGCCAGCACTGCACAACTGAAATACTAGACTGGATACCAAGAGACGAGAAAAGAGCCGGAAGACCATGTGACATCTGAGTGGATAAAATATGAAGATATATATATATGCATGACAGATCTTTGATGTATGTGTAACAAATCTGTATGATGAAAAAAAAAATGCAGAATAACATGAAATGTTATTTCTGATTTGAAAAGAGGTCGAGTATCATCAATAAAGAAGCATTCACATGCAGAAAAATGTGTAAAACATGGGAACTTTACACAAACAACTGGCAAAGGAGTTTGGCATTGCCCTGGTTTAACAACAACAACATGAATCATCACTGTATAAATCTTGAATTTATGAATAGGATATACTGCACAGAAACATTTAACTGAAATATATTCCAGTAATCAAAAGAATGGAATTTAAAAAAATATATGCATGTACCAGCACACAAGTGGGTGAAACCAGCTGTCTTTATTGACTGTGATTATAAGAAATTTAAAATATTTATATTTTTTTCTAATGTTTTGTAATCAGTATAATGTACAGTTTTTCTGACTTGTATGTAAGTTTATCCTTGAAGAGCCTTGGGTTAAACGATGTTGAGTATTCTTTCATTTGGAGCCAAAATGGAGAGGTTTTTATTCGTTCCAGCTCAAAGCAAATAACATAAAACTAGGCATGAAAATGGTATGGGTTTTGCAATTTGGTCCCAACAACGTTTTACAATTGAACTTGTGCCTTGTTGATACTTGTGGCAAGGGGGGGTCAATAAATGCAGTTGTCTGGTTGCCCAGGGTGACCAAAAAAGTTGACCGGGCCTCCACAGAAAATATCATTGAAAAACTTTTAATTCGAGAATTTGTGAGTCCCAGAAAAATAATGAGTAAAGTAATGTTTTTCTTTCTCCCAGGGAGAGAGAAGCTAAAGGCTGAGGGTAAAACCTTTTTTTATACAGGAATGTACATGACTTTGTTATATACCCTTCCTGGCCTGTGCTGGGCCACTAAAAAATTAGCTGGCCACCAGATTTCAGAATATTTTTGTACTCTTGCTCATGGCAAAACTGAAATGAACAGGAAACTTTGGGTGTTTAAACTGAAATTCATGAAAGGTCAGACGGCACAGTTGGAATATGTGAATAAAAATATGGTCTCCTGCAGCATGTCCAGTCATAAAGGTAGCTTCAATGACATTTGATATGAGTTACTTGACAGTCAATCATGTTCTATTACAGAGTTTTGGTGGATCTGTATTCCTGAGAAGCATAATAGGTGCACTAATCTTGAGCCACAAAATATGTGAAAAGGCATCCAGATAGTAAGTAGTTCATGATCATTATATACAGATGTCCTATTTTTTTCAAATCATGATTGTTTCCTAAATTCTTGGTTCATGCTCATTTCTATGTGAGCTCAATGTTTTTAATGTTGTCAGACATTGAGAATTTTGTGTTTTTAATACAGGTCTTAAGTAAGACTTTTTTTTTTTTTTTGCCAATTTTTTAAATGTCGATTTAACCTGTTTTTGTTTTAACTGTTTTAGGTACTTTCCATAGTGGAACTATTTATGGTGAACAGCAACACACTGAGAACCACAGTCTGAAATGTAAACAACCCCCTGGTATATGTGGCAGAAAGATACACATATACTACTTTGGAATTCCAGCACCGAAATTTTGTCATTGCCTATTAATATTGTCGCTTCTATTGTTTACCCCAAACTTGTGCAAAAGTGCAACAAAATACTGTTGTATGAGCTGATCACTTCTATTACACTTGGCAAGAGGTTCAGTTTGTTTCCCTCCAAATTGAGCAAAACTGTTATGAGTAAATTAAAAACAATGGTTGAGAAAACCAAGTCAAAATTTTCATTTAGAAAAAGGTTTAAAATTTAATTAAAGTATGGCAAATTGGAATTTCAAAGAGAAGGCTTTGAGATTTGTCTCATCAGGTTTCTGCCTAATTTCAAATTACACTGCTGGCCACCCAAAATGCAACACCAAGAAGGAAGCATCCGATTGGCCTGAAATTCGTAGCATGCATCGCCCACGAGAGGACATGCAAACGATTAGCATTGCAGGGCATATGCAAATCATGTGCACCCTGCATGCCACCGAGAAGCACTATAAGTAGGGTGCACAGAAGGCGGGGTGTAAGTAGTGGAAGTGTGTTGTGCTGCTGGACCTGTGCGTGGGAAGTTTCCTGATGCCTCGTCGCAGAATACGGCAGTCATTCCAGCATGTTTTGGAGTTTCGACAGAGGACGAATAGTGGCTTATCGCGACAATAGTTTATCGTACCGAAACATCGGCGCCCGTGTGGGACTACATCCAGCCACAGTAAGATGAGTATGGATTCGGTGGGTGCAGGAGACACGGGCAGATTGACGTGAGCGATTTCCGCAACAGTGGCACACCACCGAACAAGAGGACCAGCATGTTGTGCGGTGGGCCTTGACGGCTTGCACCGCCACATCACGAACGTTAGCGCAGGAATTAGGGTGTGTTGCGCAACAACCTGTTTCGGCACGTACCGTTCGACATCGTCTGCAGGAGCGGGGACTTGTCGCACGGCACCCATTGCTCCGATTACCATTGACATTACACCACCAGCGAGTGCGGCGGCAGTGGGCCGTTGAACGCCGCACCTGGACTACGGAATGGCACAACATTGTCTTCTCCGACGAATCGCACTTCTGCCTGCAACGCCACGATGGTCGAATCCGTGTGTGGCGGCACCCTGGCGAGAGACTGTATGATGCTTGCATTATGCATCGCCATACCGGTCCGTCACCTGGCACTATGGTTTGGGGCGCAATGGGATATGACACCTGCACCCCTCTGGTACACATCGCCGGTACACTCAACAGCCACCGCACCATCTCCGACGTTTTGGAGCCTGTAGTCCTCCTCCCTTACCTGCAGGACCTGCCAGCGGCCACGTTTTTTGTGTGTTTGTCAACAGGACAATGCGCACCCACACGTGGCACGCATCGTGCAACATATCTTCACGGCCCACTAGGTGTCACCAGACATGCCAAGTGCTCCGCTTTGAGCGGAGTTTCTCTGTTTTCGACAGCTAAATCCGCGTGCTCCGCACAAGGCTTAAAAACTCCGGTCGTTAGAAGTTTTTATTTTGGTCTTTAGAAATTTTTAATTTTTTTTGTTGTTATTCTTATTAATTTGGTGTTTTTTAAAAGCTTAAATTGATAATTCTTCCAAGTGTATTAAAGTATGCTTTTCCCCTTTTTTTCTCTTTCTTTAAATGCCGTTTTTCTGTGTGTGTGTTTGTAACTACGGAAGAATGGGATGTTTCGCTCTTCTTGGCGTTTGCCATATTATCAAGGCTAAGCATTCAAGCTTGTTGTTCATGGCCAATGGCATTGGAGGGCAACAGAGAGTTGAGTGGGGTGGGAGGGGGCATTACTCCAAAAAGGCTTTGCACATGGCAGGAGGAGTTATGTGAGTGACGTCATAGTGGAGTCTTTCTCGTAGGCTGCAGGAGCGTTGGCCCCATCTTGGCTGCTGAAGAACGCGGTGCAGGGCGGGAAGCAAAGCTGATGACGGAAGTTTCTGCTTTCGGCAGTGGAGTGTTGGAGCTTGCGCTGGACATAGTTGTTTGCTGTTTTCATTGTAGTTATTTAGAACAAGGTGAATTTATTTAATCTTATTGTGAGATATGTCGAAACAACCGCATAGTCAACGCTTTTCAGATGCTTACGAGAACAATGGCCCATTTTAAAGCGTTCCAAAAAATCCGAAACGCATGCTTACTGTTCCATTTGTGACATTGATTTCACTATCGCACATGGTGGTATAAGCGATTGCAAACGCCATGTCACATGCCAACGACATTTAGACAATACAAAAGTAAAGGCATCTAATCAAACCCTTACATCTTCGTTTGTTTCCATTTCGGAAGATGTCCGTGTAATACGTGCGGTAACATTGTTCACAGCTTTTATTGTTTTATTGTAAAGCATAATTTACCCATCTCTGTAGCAGACCATGCCAGGCCTTTGTTTATTAAGATGTTCCCGGATTCGGACATCGCCAAAAAATATGGATGTGCGCAAACAAAAACAACAGCTATTATTAACAGTATGGCTGATGGTACTGCCCATGAAATGATAGAAATTTTAAAAACTTCAAAATTTAGTTTAGCAACTGATGCTAGCAACACTAATTCTACAGAGAAAATATTTCCTGTTGTTGTTTCATATTTAGATACAACAGTGGGGAAAATTATTCCCAGATTATTTAGCTTACCAAAGTTGGATGGTGATGCAACAGGAGAAAATATGTTTAAGTTACTGGATACTGAACTGGTTAAAAAATCAATACCGTGGCACGATTGTATTGCATTCTCATCAGATAATGCATCTTCTATGGTAGGAAAATATAAAGGTGTCACAAAGTTTCTCAAGGAAAAAAATCCAAATATGGTAATTCATGGTTACACCTGCCATCTATTGCATTTAGCTGCCGAAAAGGGAGTTAAGGAGCTGAAAATTGATGTTGAAGATTTTGTGGTTGACATATACTATTTTTTGCATAAAAGCACCAAGCGTATTGAAGCATTTAAGATGTGCCAAAAAGTTTGTAATCTTGAAAGTCACTAAATTATTAAATATGTGTGTACCAGATGGCTTTCATTGGATCAAGTTATTAATCGTTTTCTTGAGCAGTGGGAGTCCTTGGAAAAATATTTTGGAGAGAAAAATATGACTACGCAAGGTTGTGAGAAATACTTTTCTATTCAGAAGAGAATTGGGTCTCCTGAGACAAAGTTGTACCTCCTCTATCTACAGCAAGCTTTACCACTTTTCTGCAAGACAAATATCCTACTGCAAAATGAATCCCCAATTGTTCATCGACTACATCGTGAACTAAATTCTCTACTTAGTGAACTTATGGCATGATTCATTAAACCATCTGCTGTTGTACAGGCTGAGAATGTATTGAACATTCCAATTTCTGATAGGAAAAATCAAAAGTCAGATGAGGAACTTGTCATTGGAAGTAAAACTCGGCAGTACCTGAATAGCAGCAATTTGTCTGAAAATGAAGTAATTTCTTTCTATCGGTCTGTGAGATTATATTATCAGAAATGCTGTGAATACATGCTTAAAAAATTTCAGTTGAATGATACGATTCTGCTGCATGCTGAAGTGGCTGATGTAAGGCTTAGAACAAGCAGTAAATTTTGTTCTGTTAACTATTTTGTTGACCTCTTTGATGATTTCTCTGATCAAGAAAAGAATCTGTTAGAAGTTGAGTTTGCACATTTCCAAGTAGATAAGTTAAACAGTGACATTGTAAACTGTGAGCAAACGGATCAAGCGTGGTCGTTAATTAAAGATTTAAAAGATCACAATGGTGTCTTAAAGTGCAGAGTCTTTCCATTACTAATGCACAGAATACTCCTGATACCACACAGCAATGCTGCTTGCGAACGAGTGTTCAGCACTGTTCGCAAGAATCATAACGCTTTCCGTTCTAATTTGTCTGTGCACACATTGCAATCCTTACTTGTGGAAAAATCAAGAATGGCTGCCCATAATCTGAGTTGCCACCAGCATAACTTTACGATTGAAGTGTTCATAAAAGCTAAAAAAGCAACAGCTTTGGTTCTAAAAAAGGACCAGTAAACAACAATATATATATATATACACATATTTCTTTGCATTTTCATCTTTGCAGATGAATTCATTGTATTTACATTTTTATCACAGCTCCAATTTTAGTGAATTATGAACATTAATTTAACAGAATTAGACCTTGATGAGAAAAAACAGTTTAAATATTTTTTGTATCATCATCATCATCATTGTCAACCATTATCAATCCACTGCTGGACAAAGGTCTCCCCAAGTTTCCTCTGCAACGGTCTGTCTTGTGCCAGTCTCCTCCATGTCACTCCCGCATACTTTCGAATTTCATCCACCCATCTTCCATGTGGTCTTCTTCTGGGTCTTTTCCTGCCCCTTGGAATCCAATCTAAAATTTCGGCTGTCCATCGATGAGTTTCCTCTGCAACGGTCTGTCTTGTGCCAGTCTCCTCCATGTCACTCCCGCATACTTTCGAATTTCATCCACCCATCTTCCATGTGGTCTTCTTCTGGGTCTTTTCCTGCCCCTTGGAATCCAATCTAAAATTTCGGCTATCCATCGATGGTCTGTCCTTCTGGCAGTATGTCCAGCCCATTGCCATTTCAGGGATTTAACTCTGATCATGATGTTTTCCACTCTTGTCATTTTTCGGATCCACGAGTTCCTCTTCTTATCTCTCCTGGTTACACCAAGCAGGAGAGATTCTTCTCTCTCTCTCTCTCTCTCTCTCTCTCTCTCTATATATATATATATATATATTTATGTTTATACAAAAAATTTAAGTTGTGGAGTCTTAAATTTTTTGTATAAACATAAATATATGTATAGAGAGAGAGAGAGAGAAGTGTGTGTCAACATTTTGCTAATAGACTACTGTACAAGATTTTTGTTACGGTAGCTGGATGAAAAGAACAAGCAGAATTTTTATGTTTCAAAGAAGCAGAGGTGCTTCAAAGTAATGTTTATCTGGTAAATATAATTATTGAGTAATTTATTTTGTCTTTTCTTATTTAATTTGCATTGTTTTTGTAAAAACGAAGCCAATTGTCCACGCGAAAAAATACCCCGCCGAGTGCGTGACTCTGCTCCTGACAACCCCTTTCGAAAGTTGGCAACTCTGGATGTCACTGCTGCCGTGGCCCGCCTGTTCTCCCGATATGTCGCCCATCGAACAAGTCTGGTCGCTGATCGGCAACTGAGTGACCTGGCAAGCACCACCCGCGGCTACGCCTGATGAACTGTGGTAATGTGTGGAAGCAGCCTGCACCCAACATACCCCAAGCCCACATCCAAAGCCTCTTTCGTTCAATGCCGTGGCGTGTAGCGGCCATTATTGCCAGCCATGAGGGCCACACGAACTAATGATGTCTGCATGTTCCGCAAGTCGCTTGGGCCTGTAAGCTCAATCGTTTCATCTTTGTATCTGTTGTTATGTGTCCAGTACATCTGGCTTTGCTATCTCGTGTCCTTCTTGGTGTTGCACTTTGGGTGGCCAGCAGTGTACATTCAATATGTTCTTCTGCTGGCTACTGTGGTAGACATTCTACAGAATATAGATGCCAATTTTTTCCATAATTTTTTTTGTCAGAATCTTTTCTTATGATTGTTTTTTTTTTTTTTTTGCTTGTTTTTGTTTAAGAGCAAACAAATAATTTTTACTTATTTTTATATTCATACTGTAACCTTAAATTGCTGGCAAAAAAGTTTGTTCTGCACCAGTGGTCATCATCATCATCATTGTAAACCATTATCAATCCACTGCTGTATGAAGGTCTCCCCAAGTTTCTTCCACAACGGTCTGTCTTGTGCCAGTCTCCTCCATGTTACTCCCGCATACTTTCGAATTTCATCCACCCATCTCCCATGTGGTCTTCTTCTGGGTCTTTACCTGTCCCTTGGAATCCAATCTAAAATTTCGGCTGTCCATCGATGGTCTGTTCTGGCAGTATGTCCAGCCCATTGCCATTTCAGGGATTTTACTCTGATCATGATATCTTCCACTCTTGTCATTTTTCGGATCCACGAGATCCTCTTCTTATCTCTCCTGGTTACACCAAGCATGCACTTCTGCATGCTCTTTGAGTTGTCTGCAGCCTTTGTATGTCTCCTTTAGTTAAGGTCCACGTCTCTGCACCATACGTAAGCACTGGAAGGATGCATTGATCAAACACTTTTCTTTTAAGACATAATGGCATATTGCTCTTGAAAATTAAATGCTGTTTCTTCCAAAAGCTCTCCAGGCAAGTTTTATATGCCGATTAATTTCTTCATCAGTGTAACCCTCACTTGATACCTGCTGTCCAAGATAAACGTACGTGTCTGTTATCTCCAGCTTTTCTCCATCATTATATCTCATGTGATTCTATCATAAAGTTCACATACCATTACGTGGAATTTTCTCCATCAATCGATAAATTTTCATTTCTTGTAAAAACATTGTACATCACTTTTGTCTTCTGAGAGTTCCTTTTTAATCCCACTTCTTCACTCTTGTCAGCAAGTTCTTGGATCATACTCTGCAGCTCTGATGGGGTAGTTGCAAAAATGACTACGTCATCAGCAAAATGAAGGTGCTGGTTAGATAATATCCATTAATCTTTATCCCTTTGTTTTCCCAGTTCAGTGATTGAAGGACATTTTCCAATGTGGCATTAAAGAGCTTGGGAGATATGGTGCCACCTTGTCTCACTCCCTTTCCAATTTTTATGTGTGTTGTATTTTCAAACAGCTGAATCTTTGCACTTGCATTTTCATAGATGTTATTAATAATATTAATGTATGCATCTTCAATACCACAGGATTTCAAAGCCATTGTAACTGCTGATGGTTTCACCGAATCAAAGGAGTTTTCATAATCGATAAATGCCATGCACAATGGAATTTCATATTCCCTCGCTCTTTCAATCAGTTCTCTCAGTACATGGATATTATCTATAGTGCTGTAGCCACTCCTGAATCCAGCTTGTTCTCTTGGTTGAGCCATGCCCAGTGTTACTTTCAAACGGTGTGAAAGAACTTTAGTGCAGATTTTATAAACCACTGATAGGAGGCTGATAGGTCTGTAGTTCCTGAGATCCTCAATGTCACCTTTCTTATGTATCAAGATCATTGTAGCATTGTTCCAATCCTCAGGAATCTTCCCTTCATTAAGGCATCAAGTGAAAATTTGGGCGAGCACTGTTTCGATTTCTCCACTTGCTTCTTGTATGATGTCTACAGTAATTCCATATTCTCCTGGAGCTTTTCCCCGCTTCATGTTCTTGATTGCATGTGCAACTTCTGCTGGAAGGACTGGAAGAACTCTGGTACTGGTACTTTTCATGATATCTGGAGTACACATATCATCCCTTTCATATAATTTGGAGTAGAAATCTTTCACTCTTGTCAAAATTGCGGCTCTATTTCTTGTTACAGAACCATCTTCTTTTCTCAGTGCCATAATCTGTTTTATTCCCTTACTGAGATGTCCCTTTGCTATCTTTAGGCTTTGGTTGTTTTCAATTGCTTTCCTCACTAGTTCACAGTTGAATTTCCTCACGTCTTCAGTGATACTTTTTCGTACTGTCTTGCATAGCTCTATATATTCCACTTTGGAAGTCACATCTTCTTTAGTTGTCCTCATCTCTCTTCTTTTTTGCATTAACATTTTGGTTTTTCCTGATAATTTGTTCACATGCAACTTGTTCTTATAGCCAGCTAATTTTGTTGCTGTTTCCATAAGAGCTTTGGTTACTTTTCTGTTAATTTCAGAAATATCCACTTCTTCCGATATTAGGCCTTCTAAAGCAGAGAATCTGTTCTTCAGTTCCAACTTGAAGGTACTATGATGTTTTTTTATGGTTGGTTATGCCAATACATTTTGTTTGTCTTATGAGCGTACCACGTTCGAGTTTAGTGTTGAGGTGCATCTTACATCTCACCAATCTATGGTCACTACATGTGTTGAACTTGTATAGCACACTGCAGTCTTCTATGACGAATTTTTTGTTACACATAATAAAATCAATTTCACTTGTCGTCTCATTTGGATGTCTCTATGTCCATTTCCTGTGTGGCTTTTCTTTGAAAAAGGAGTTCATGATAAAAAACTTTTCTGCCTCTGCAAACTCTACGAGCATATTTCTACAATGGTTTCTATTGCCGTGACCGAATTTACCTACTGAAGTTTCATTCAGTTGCTGTTGCCCTATTTTTGCATTAAAATCTCCCATAATTATCTGTAAGTGCTGATTACCTTTATTATTTAGATGACAAATTTTCTCATAAAATTCTTCAATTTCTTCTTCAGGATGACTTGTGGTGGGTGCATAAGTTTGAATAATCTGAGCCTGGTATCTTTTCGAGAGTTGGATAACGAATCGTGTAGCTCTGTCAGAGGAACTTTTCAACTTTACAACTTTTTCCTTCAGTTTCTTGTTTATTATAAATCCAACACCACTAGTTGTGCCTGTATCTGTCCCACGATAGTAGAAGAGATGTCCACTTTTCAGTTCAATGAGATCTTCTCCTTTTCTCCTTACCTCACTTTGCCCGACGATGTCCCACTTGATCCTTTGTAGTTCCTCTTCCAATTCAAGCAGCCTTGAATCAGAAGATAGGGAGCGTCCATTATACGTAGCCAAGGTCAGCATCAGATGGAAGCCTAGTCCGGTCCTCCGGTGATTCTTAGCACCCTCTGCCTTCATGTCGCACTGGCCGCTGCCTTGGCCAGGTACATTCCAGCTGCTGGAGACTGAGGGCCAAGATTTAAGTTGTGGAGTCATTTTGGAGGGGTTTGGCCATAACTCACCACGCTGGCCAAGCGGGTTGGTGAGTGTGGGATAGCATTTCCTCTAATTCCGATGGTATAGTTATACCGCTATTTGCGGTCGTCAGAGCCCCTTTAGTGGGAAAAGTATGCACCGCGAGAAGGCGGGGTTGACATTTGTCAAGGAGAGGCTGTGATGTTGCGCATCACCTGACCTTACATCCCCACCAGTGGTAAGCTTCTGTAAATGAGAGTACAAATTAAGGAATCCATACCGAAAATGTAAAAGTTGCCAATGCATTGTCACTGCTTTCTGAGTTTAACATGAAAACGCGGTGAATTCCTATCAGCCCTACCATGTACAGTGGTGTGCAAAAGTTATGGCACCACCTGCACAAATTGTGTATTTTTAAGTTTTAACTCTTTTTTTTTAACTAATTATCTGGTTATTTTATCTTTTATGTCATTAATGTAAAATTTGGTAGAGAGGTTTAAAAAAATATTCTAGTTTTTCCTGTAGCTACTTTTGTTCTTATGATATAACATAAAATATGGGGTTTGACAAACACATTGAAATTCACATTAGCTGCGTGTCAGTTGTTACAGCCAATCATAGACATTCTTTTACATGATTGGCCGCTTTCTAATGCTATGTTAACCCTACTCCAGTCTTTAAAAGGGTTGGCACAGAACTGCTAGAGCATTGTAGTGGTCACTTCTTGTTATTAGGGTATAATTTGTGTACATTCTCAATAATGGTTAAAACTACAAAGCGTCCTCAGTGGACAGAGTAAAAGTAGTTTTTCTGCATGTATAGAGATATTCAAGGCAAATTCCTGAAAGAGTGGGTGTAATCAATCTACAGTGTTTAGGCTACTGAAGAAAGTAAGAAACACTGGTGATATTAAAAATATGCTTTGCAGTGGAAGACCCAGATTCACTACAGCCAGGCAGGACCAGAGTAGCATAATGTAGACACGTGCGTACGACGGTCTCATTCATTTCGTCAACAACTCATTTTGTTGTCGACACTATATATACAAACAGTCAATTCCTAAAAAAACTGAAAAAAAGTTCAGAACCACCAAATTTGGTATACTGTCTCATGGTACTCTAACTTAGACCATACACAGTTTTTGGAAGGGGTCAGTGCCCAGGGTAAAGGGAGCCCCATACGAAATTTTCCATTTTTTACTTAAGAAGTGCAACACAATTCTGCACTCCAATACCCTGTCTGCGGTCTAAGTTAGAGTACCATGAGATAGTATACCAAATTTGGTGGTTCTGAATTGAAAACTAGATTTTACGAAAATTTTGTGTGAGGGGTCCCGACCACTTCCATCCGTTCGCATTCCAAGGACGTTCGCAAAGGGTGTGGCGAGGTTGGGCTCTAGCCCACCCTGAAAACTGTCTTGGCCATCCTGCTGCACACCCAGTTCAAGATGTGCCATACCTTAAATGTTTTTTAACTTTAAAATAATCTGGAATTTGCCAAGGAATAATGACTCCCGTGCTTTTCGTCATGTAGCGCTACATATTTTCCCCTAGAAAGTGTGTTTTTCCTTTTCCGTAGAAAGGTTATCAACATAGCATCCGCAGGGCCATGAAAATTCAGTTGTTCTCTACTCGTCCAAATCCTCGATTTAAGCCTTTTTTCAAGTTAGTATGATCAAGGGCGAATGAAGTGTGTGAATAGGAATTCACTGAGGTCATTAGTAGTTACTGTGCTGTTTGTTTGTGCTACTGAGCAGGGGATTCCAACATGGACTTTCGGCTGTTTCTGCCCATTTGGAATGGGTTGGGAAGGGGTGGAAGACCTCTCCCAGCATTTAACAATACAGAGACAATAAATTGACAATCGGGGAAACTCGAAGGGTAGGTTACGTAAACTGACAGTAGGGGAAGCAGTTCGGCCTCCACCAGACCCCTAGTCACAATCCTCACTGCTTGTGAGATGTGTGGGTGAGTGGGGGGATCAGAAAGGAAACAGTAGAAGAGCACATTAACGCGTATGGATACAGTCCATGCGTTCCACGACGCGTCGTGATAAGGCTCTATCTGCTTTTATAACAATACACTTGTAGGGTGACTTGAAGTATAGCTACTCTCTTGACTGATAGTTGTGTGGTGAGGATTTTTATTTTACAATGGAAATCTCACAAGTTTGTGAGGTTCTGAAAACAACAAAAGAGAAGGATTCAATCACAGTCGATGGGTTCATTTTAACAAAAGATCGAAATGACCGTTACTATTGGAAATGTGAAGATTGTAAATGCACAGGATGGGCGATTACAAATTGGTTAACGGCCAGCACATCCGTAGTCAACGCGTGGTTTCCAAACATAACCATGCATCAGAAGCAAGCAGATCTCTAGTATTCAAAGCCTGCATACAGATGAAGGAGATTGTAAAAATGACAAACGGTCAGCCTGCTCAAGTAATACAGAGTTATTAAAGCAGGAATTTCTGCTAAAAAACCTTCCATGCATGCCCTCCAACAGTGCCATGCGCCAGAAAATCAAAAGAGCTCGCAGAGAAGGACGACCTGCTGAACCACAAACGTTGGAAGCATTTTCATTACCTCCGGTCGGTGGTCTGTCAAACAACAAAATCTGTCCTCTAGTTTTTGCATTAATGACAAACAAAAGTGAAGAACTTTACATGAGACTGTTTCAAGAGCTGATTGAATGGGCTGAAGAATGCGAACTTGAACTGAAACCAGAATTTGTTTTAACAGATTTTGAAAAAGTTGCAATCAGTGCAGTAAATGCAGAATTTCCGAGCACTCGGAGCAAAGGATGTCATCTTTATCTGTGCCAATCAGTTTATAGGCAGGTTCAATCATGTGGATTAGCTTCCAAATATGGATCTTTAGTCTCATCATACGGCAAATACCTGCTTTGGCATTTTTGAGTGCGCTAGAAATATCAACTGCATTTAATGAATTGAAAATGATTATGCCAAGCGATGCGGAACCGATTGTTAAATGGTTTGAAGAAAATTATGCACATGGACGTGTGCGCAGAATTCTAAGGAATGGGCAAGTTATAAGAAATCTGCCTCTTTTGCCACCAGAAATATGGTTTGTTTTTGAAACAATGCATTTGCATTTCCCTGCACACAAAACAAAGTCGAAACCTGGCATAGGCGGTGGAAAACGGTAGTAGGTCGTGCACATGTTGGAATCTTTGCAATCATTTCTGAAATTCTCAAGGAACAGAATGAAACTGAATCAGAAATCAAGAAAATTATAAGTGGCGAATCATCACAGGAAAAAAATAAAAAAAAAAAACAGAAGAAAAGAAAATCCAAAATGTCATTTACAATAGAAATGATATGTCTACTTTGGGTTTTGTTAGGAGCATTGCACATAACCTTTCTTTGTAATCATTTTGTTATTAACAATGGGAACTCATCATCAATTTATTGAATGCATTTTTATTGTACTATTTCTATTGTACTTTTATTCATTGTATTTTTATTTGTATGTATTTTTAAAGAAATAAAATCCAGGTGGGGTACTCGCTCATACACCTCCTCGTGTAACCTGGAAACGAATTTGTCGGCTGAGATATGAGCAACATAATTTTTCAGTTTTTTAAGAAACGACTGTGTGCATATAAGTTGACAAAGTGAACCAGATCCAATATTCTCTCCAGAAAAAATTACGTACCACAGAGGACTTTTTGAAAAACTAAAAAGATCGAGCAAAATATAATACCAGACTTACCTCAGATCTAAATAACAAGCTAAATAACAACTAACTTAGACTGTAGATCGGGTATTGGAGTGCTGAATTGCGTTGCAGTTCTTAAAAATAAAAAATGGAACTTTTTGCGAAAATTTTGTATGGGGCCCTCTTGACCCCGACCCCTTCCGTCGATGGTCTAAGTTGGTGTAAGAGAACAAGAAGATAGTATACCAAATTTGGTGGTTCTAAATTGAAAACTGTTGATTTTATGAAAATGTTGTATGGGGCTCTCTTGACCCCGGGCCCAGACCCCTTTGAAAAACCGTGTACGGTCTAAGTAAGAGTACCATGAGCTAGTGTACCAAATTTGGTGGATCTAAATTGAAAACTGTAGGTTTTACAAAAATGTTGTATGGGCCCCCCTTGACCCCGGACCCCGACCCCTTTGAAAAACCATGTCCGGTCTAAGTAAGAGTACCATGAGATAGTGTACCAAATTTAGTGGATCTAAATTGAAAACTGTAGATTTTACGAAAATGTTGTATGGGCCCCCTTGACCCCGGACCCTGACCCCTTCCGTCTATGGCCTAAGTTGGTGTAAGAGTGCCATGAGATAGTATATCAAATTTGGTGGTTCTGAAGTTTTTTTTTGTTTTTTAGGAATGAACTGTTAGCATATATAGTGTCGACAAAGTGAACCAGACCCGCGTATGATGTACGTGGATCAGTGGCGTATATTCAAGGGATCTAGGTAATCGCAGATCGACCAACTATTTATTTGCTTTTTAACAATTTTTGGAATTATTTGTAACTGTTTTTCTTAAAACAATTCACGCAGAGCGTAGGATGTATTCAAGAAAAAACTTTATTCGCAAAGCGTTTTAATTTAAAAAAAAAAAAAAGATAAATCCTTCATTCAACCTGCTGTCAGAAGCGTCAATGAGCAGCTCCAAAGGCCATCTCATTTCGGAGAGAGGGCAGGGCGCAAGAGACCACGTGACCCAGGAGCGAAGACATCTCAGTCCCGTTCAACGTGTGGGTTTCCCTGCCCTGCAGAGGAAAGAAGCGTTAATGCGCACGCGCTGCTTCAAGGTAATAGGCAGTGAGGGCCATCTCGTATCAGGGAGAGGACTCAGGATTTTTCAGTGTTACAGAGTGTGTTTGCTTGAGACTGTTTCGTTACTAATTCTGTTACTTATTTATTCGTGTGTTTTTTTATCAAGACCTGTATGGCGTGCCCGTGTGTTATAGATGAATTATTAAAAATACCTTTAGGAAGCAAACCATTTCAAGAAAAATTGGTATTAATAAGAAAAAGGCGACCAGTTCCTAAACTTCCAAATCTCTCTGCATTATACAAGGACAAAAACCGTTCTTACACGCAGCATTTTACTGAAGCAAATTATGAGAAAACATTGTGGTTAACAGGCTGCTTAAATTCGAATAGATTATTTTGCTGGCCTTACCTATTGTTTAGTTTCGAGAAGTCTGTGTGGTCAAATGGAGAATTCTGTGACCTGAATAATTTGTGCAAAGCTGTTTGAAAACATGAAGAAACCAGAGCTCACACAAATTGTTTTTTTTTTTTTAAGTTACGAACTTTTGGAGATTCAAGCAGCAGGATTGACCTTCAGTTGGATCATCAGAGAGCTCTAGAAGTCACCAGGCACAACGAAGAGGTGAAGAAAATCAGACACATTTTATCATGTTTAATAAAAGCCGTTTGTTTTTTCAGCAAAACAAGAACTGGCCTTCCGTGGACGCAGTGAGGTGGATGATTCCCTAACTAAAGGAATTACGTCGAACTTTTAAACTACACAGTCCAATATGACGCTCAGCTGGAAGAACATTTAAAAACATAAACTCTTTTCTGAGGTACATCTCCTCAAATACAAAACGACTTAATTGCTGCAATCAGCAGTGTTTTGGAAAATGTTGTTCGGGGGAGATTAATAAAACTGAGTTTGTTTCTACTTTTTTGGATGAAACATCTGATGTAGCAAACAAATCTCAATTATAGATTTGTAACTGTTATGTTGACGAGGAAGGCAATATACAATTGAAAGATTTTTGAAGTTCACTGACGTGAGTGCCAATAAGTCTGTTGTGACACTTTTGCAGTTTGTGGATCAAGATATTTGCGAATATGAAGTGTCAAATAAAATCATATGACAAATTTACGATGGAGCTCCTATCATGTCGGAAGGGGTTGGAGATGTACAGGCCAAAATGAAAGAAAAATATCCAGAGGCTTTATTTGTCCACTGCTACAGTCATGTCTTGAATTTAGTTCTCCAACAATTTGTGCGCAATATTACAGAATGTGGCAATTATTTTACTACACTGTCTGGAATTAGTTCATTTTTCTCCAAATCGCCTAAAAGGACAAATGCTCTGAGTCTCTTTATGAATAAAAAACTGCCCATTATATATAAAAAACTGTCCAGAAATTCCCCACCAGGGGAATTTTTCATCTCGCCCAGTGAATACTGTGAGAGAAAACAGAGTCCACTTGACAGATTTTTTTAAAGTATGGTAGATAGTTCAGATGAATGGGATTCTGAAAGTATTCTACAGGCTAGGGGATGTGCTTCGTTTTTGAATAGTTTCAAAGCATGTTTCTTGTTGGACGTGTTTTTTTCCATTTCAAATACAGATACTTTGTTTGATGTCCTGCAAAACAAAAGTTTGGATGTAGCATATTGCTGCAAAAAGGTTGAAGAAGTGAAAAATGTAATAAAAGAAAAACGCCAAAATTCCTTCGATGATTTCTGGAAAAATGTTTTGAAAAATTCCACTAAACAGCCCAGGAAAAGAAGAAATGAAGACCCAGAAGTATTTTACAGATGTTTGTTCTACAAAATCTTAGACAGACCGATTTGGAAATTACTTTTTAACAGACCGATTTGGAAATTACAAAAATCTTGAATTCAAAACAATTTTGGAGGCACAGAGATTACCACAGATGAAAGAAAAAATTCCTGAAACAGAATTTAGTTCCCTTTTACAGACTTATAACAGACATTTCGATTCAGTACGCCTACGAAATGAACTTATTGTGATATTATTGAAAATCTTTAGTTGAATGTAAGCCTAAAAATATTAGCTAAACTTTGACAATCATCGAAAAACATAGCCTTTAAAAAGATAGAAAAATTAAGATAAAGCGCGTTCAGAATTTCCTTTTTTCTGAACTAGAGATTAGAGATAGGAGAAAAAAATCGATGTCGTCTCACTCTGTCATACAAACACACACAGACCCCCACCCCACTGCAGACACCTTCCGTACCCCACTTTATACACGCTCGGGGTCGAATCTTTTTGCTGTCAACAAGCCCCAAAATGGTTTTACCATCTTAGTACCTGTAGTTGGTAAAAACACTGAGTGCCTCTCCTTGCTTTTCTGATTACGTCCTGGGCTATGTCATGGAAGTAAGTAAAGTCAGCAAAACAGTTAAAAACACCAGGAAATCGGGGAACACTACTTTTTTTTTTCTTTCTTTACCATTGCGATAAAAAGAATGGGTCGACTTGGCCTGGCCCGTTGCTTTGTTCTCTAAACTAAAAAAGGCCCGCCGGGCGGAGTTCGGGCTTGGCGGGCCAGCTCGGCCCGTGCAGACCTCTACAAACCCCTTAATCTCATGTTGAAGTACATGATTCAAAAGAAATTAAATCTAATGAGGCCTGAAACTTTTAGGCTCTTATTACTTATTCTTACAATACCAGCAGCAACAGTAGAACGTACATTTTCAACTTTGAAGAGAATCAAGACTTTCATAGGATCTACTCAGGGACAGGAAATGAAGGAAGTTGAGCATTAATTATATTTCAACTTTGAAAGTAGTTTTAAAAACCATGAATTCATAAAAAAAAAAAAATATTTTTTTTTTACATTATGTAATAATTTTATTAATGAACTTTATATATATATATATATATACCTTGTCTTCGTTTTAAATTCTAAAATTTTTTCCTTAGTCTTCAGTTTTGCTCTTAAGTAAATATATACCTTGTATATATACATGAATTGTGATTTTTTATTCGGGTGAGTGGGGGGGGGGGTCAAAAATGTGAGATTACCCACTGTCTAAAATCACCCTACGCCACTGACGTGGATAGTTTCCAAATTATTAGCAGATTTTGCAGATATCATATGCCAAGTTTCCAAATTATTAGCAGGGTTTGGTGATAGTTTTTGCTTGTAGATTTTAAAATGTTATTTACAGCAATTAAAACACTTACTTAAGACTTTACTCAGATTATCAGATTAATGTGCTTAATTCTATTTTAGCTTAAAGAACTTTCAATTATTTTTCACATCTTCTGAGTTCTTTTCTTTTTATAGGCATTTCTGGCTCTAGATGTTATGAAGCCCTGTTCTCAATGTATAGGACCTGCATCAAAAGTTTCATTTACCCAGTAAAGATCCAGACTTACAAATTTTGCTAGTAGACATTGGCCACCAAGACCAAAATTGTTAGTGGCCATAAAAAAACAAACAAAAAAACTCAGTGGCTAAACTTTGAAAAAAAAAAAATCAAATTGTATATTTCATACTAAATTATTTTTATAAAATTGCTTAGTATAACATCAGTATGTTTTATTTTGCATATTTCGGTTATAGTAGTTTTAAAAGTTGAAACTGAAGTAATACAACAATGCAGGAGAGTGGAAACACCATGTGGGGAGGGGAGTGTGCTTATGGGAGAAATCTGTGCAGCGTTCGACTTCCGGTTTTGGAAATTTTCCCGCTATTTTCAAGCTGAAATACAAATACTTATGCAGTTAAATATTACTTAACAATAATACTGGGCAGAGGCAACATCGCGAGAAAAAAGGAATTACGATTGCGGAAAAAAATCTGAACTCCGTCGACCTTCCGTTTTCGAAATTTTCGTAAAGATGATATTCCGTCCTCCTACGACCCCCCCCCCCATTGTGTTCACTGGTTCATTGATCTCGCGAATGACCAAAATAATAACGAAAAAGGCGGTGTTCCTTGATTTCACGGAAGAATCTGATGTCTGAGATTCCGGGGAAATTTTTGTGGCGTCTAACCTCCGTTTTCGCACATTGTTGCCTACAATTCCAACCTGAAATACTTTTATGCAGTAAAATAATAAAATTATATTTAACAATAAAACTTTACACTAAGGCAACATCGGGAGAAAAAAAAATTATGATTACTGTAACTCCATTCAACTACCGTTTTCGAAAGTTTTGAGACACGAAATACCGTCTCCAGATGGGACTCCCCCCCCTTGCAAATTGTCTTCAGTTTTACGCTAATCCTGAGAATGATCTAAATGATGACAAAAAAAAAAAACCCGCGGAATATGGACATTCCGTAGTAGTTCGCAGGTATGGAAATATCATTACAGTACAACCTCGAAAATCCAGAATCGTCCGAAGATCCGGACTGTGCCGATTCCGAAGTTTAGAATTTTCCTATGGAATATGCAGGCTTTCAGCAAACATTCATTAAAAATAATAAAAAGAAAATGCCTAACTTCTAAAGTTTTAATCGGATTTTGACGAAATTTCACATGGGAGTTTATTTTGATGTGTCTTGGTTACTGTTAAATTTGCATTCAGTTATTTAAAAAATTGGAGAATTTTTTTTAAATAAAAATTTCACCCAGTTAGACTTTTCCGGCGCAGACAGTTGAGCTGTCCACCACCGGCTTTCATCCCCACAACAACCTCGTTCCCCTACGATGAACCATCAGCCTTGGCGCATTCTTTGTGATCAAAAACCGACGCCCTTGCCTTTTTTATAAACTTTTTTTTCTTTCCTGCTGTTCAAGCAGAATGAAAAAGGCGATGGCCGACTTCCATACAACTCAAATTTTGTGCCATTTCGTGCTATTTCCGTACATTTGGAGTAAAATTTTTCAAAAACGTGCAAGTTCCGTACAAGTTAAAAAAAAATTTGGTAGAATACAAGTTAAATAAAATAAATGTTTTCTCCGTACAGGTTGCCGGAATTGGCGATTTAATCAAACATTTTTGGTCGCCACGGCGATGAAGTTTATCGCCAGTGGCAACCGTGAGTCTGGATCTTTATTACCCAGAAAGAATTTAAATTTTATTACCATATTCCTTTTACAGTTGCCAGTTATTAAATATAAATCTTTTCCTTATGTATTTTGTAAGTCTACAATTTTTGAGTTAAGTTATTGAAAATGCTATTTATAATTTTTGAAGGTTCACTGATAGAATGGTTTTTCTGGATATAAAAACTTTCTTTAATTAGTATCTTGTTTTTATGAGGTTCATAATCCAATATTTAAAATTTTGCCATAAAGGTCCATTTCACACACATTGCTGCACATTCAAGTGCTATGTACTTATTTTGTCCTCATTGGAATCTAATGTTCTAATAATTATTGTTGTTTTATTAATTCTTCTTAAAATTATTTTGTTTTATTTTTATCGTGGTTTGCACTTTGCGGGTTTGCAGCAAGTTTTCTGTTTCAATGGTTGTGTACGCAGATGCATTTTGTTTTTATACAACTCTGGGCAGGACAGTGCTCAGAAAGCTAAGCTTGGCAGACAGGAGGCTCAATTCACCTGAATTGCTTCAAAGATGGTCTGAAGTGACTGATGTTACTGTTAGTACATCTACTGTTAGGAGGAGGCTGCTTCACTATGACTTACATGGCTGCAAAGGCAGATGTAAACCACTGTTAACTGCAAATCAAAGACAGTATAGACTTCAGTGAGCAAAACAGCCTGTCTGATAAACAACCAAGCAATGGGAAAATGTTCTTTTCAGTGATGAATCAGAATTTTGCATTAATGAGAATCAGAGTAGTGCCTATGTAAGAAGATTCAAGCATGAAGAATTCCATCCAAGTTGCTTAGTGACTACTGTTAAGCATCCACTGAAATTCATGGTTTATAGCTGCGTGTGTGCACATAGTGTTGGGAACCTCCATATTGTCGATGGTATGCTAAATGCCCAGAAATACATCTTGATATTAGAAAACAAGATGCTACCATCATTTGGAAGACTTTATGATGGCAATTTTATTTTTCAAGATAACGGTGCTCCCTGTCATCGTGCTAAAGTAGTGAAAATGTTGTTTCAGAAAAAAAATGTTCAACATCTTGATTGGCCACCACAGTCAACGGACTTAAACCCAATAAAAAATTTGTGGTTCAAAGTGTCATATGAACTATAAAAAAAGAAAGCAATAGCCAAAATTCAACTCAATGAAGATGTAATTCAAATTTGGAATTGAATTTTTCAACCCATTCTTTTACAAACCCTTGTTCAAAATATGCCAGCAAGATGCAAAGCTGTGACTGAAGCTAAAGGCAGGGCAACAAAATATTAGGTATATTTTATAATTTTGCTTCATTATATTTCTGTATTTAAATGTTATTTCATTCCTTATGAATTACCAAAATGATTTATTACGGTAAACCTAAGTATTGGATAAATAATCCTTTTCATAATAATTTTGACTTGGTCATGAATTTTGTAATGTATCTTAAGAACAGAAGTAGCTACAAGAAAAACTAAGACATTTTTTAAATCCCCATTAAATTTTGCATCTATTGATATATAAATGATGAAATAACTATAAAAATTAGTTAAACAAAAGAGTTAAACTTAAAAATTCATGGTTTTTGCAGGTCACGCAAAACTTTTGCACATCATTGTATACGTAGCCAAGTGATGTTCTCTAATTTGCTACAGCACAGGATTAGCTGTGTCTATGTCTAATTTGTGTGAATAGGAAAAATGCTAAATACTATTTGTACCCTCTGAAATGAAAAACTATCACGAACATGGTTACACAGCAGGGACGTCGCTAGAATTCAAAATCAGGGTGGGCGAGCATTATTTTTGGTGGGGCAAGCTTCATAGCAGCTTTTTCTTTTTTCTACGAAACACTGAAAGAACAAATTTTTAATGCTTTTTCTCTTTTAATTGAAGGTTAAATGACCACCGTGAGCAACTTAATGGGCTGTAAGCAGTCGCGTGTCCCTAATTTAAGATAACTGGTTCCAGGGAAGGGAGAGAGCCAGTGCCGTAAGACAACCACAAAATCCATGCCTCACCGGGATTCGAACCCAGACTCTTCTCTGACGAGTTGTTATAAAGCCAGTGCTTAGACCACTGCACCATTGGGGTATTTTTCATTCTTTTCACTGCCAGCTACCAAAGAATTCGTACAATTCTGACCCCACCACCTGGAGATACATGGACCTGACTAGTTATGCCACGGGTGCAAGATACAAGTGTTAGTAGAATGTCGCCTTCAACTTTTTGCTTGCTGTGGACTCATTGTCTTAAATTTCTTTTCAAAATTTTCCATTTTTGCTTATGAGAATAATACTGTACTTGAACAATTTATTTTTAAAAAATGTTGTTTTTGTTTTATCTAAATCAGATTTTAATGTTGTGCCCTGCAGACACAATACCTCACCTCTCCTTAACTTCGTTCCTCCCAGCCAGGGACTTTGCCTTGCACTCCTCTCATACAAAGCAGTCGTCAGCCACTTTCTGCACTTTCACTATCTCGGGGCAGTCTTAAGGATACTAGTGTACTTTTATACTCCACTTTTCGTGTTGGAATCTCATATTTTGTAAAGAAAACAGACAGCAATTAGTAGTGACCCCCTCAGTGAATTCCTATCCACCCTCATTAGCCCCCGCCCATACAAACATAGAAAAGAGGCTGAAACTAAGGAATTGGAAGAGTGAAGAACTTTCATACATCGAGCGTTTTAACAGATATTATTGGTTACTCGATTTGAATTGGTGAGTAATCACCGATATATTAAACAGTGATTTTACATTTTACCCACTGATGTGCCTATTTACTGCTGCAGATGAAAAAGTACGAATTCGTCGGCTTATTAGCAAAAACATCGAAACATCAAGGTTTTCACTGATACATGGTAAATTTCCACAGATACTATTGATCTTTTGGAAATGAGTAAACCCAGAGGAAAAAAAGATTTACAAAATGGTTTTTATTTTGTGCAGTTCCTTTTAACACCACCCCCCCCCTTTTTTTATGCTGGAGACTTCTTTTTGTACACTAAGATTTGTTAACTTACCAGCCAGTTTTGTTTTTTGTCACTAATTTTTTTGGACTTACTGGCCACTTAGCTAAAATTCCAGTTTGCACCTATAATTTTCACTGTTTCCATGTAGCCTCTTCTTTGGAAAACTTGAAAAATGCATTGCGCTAGAGCAGGAAGCCAACCTGCATCTTCTGATTTTCATTCAAGCTCACTATCCATTACACAGAAAAATGCTATCTGTTACACCAGAAAAATGCTGTCCATTATACTGGAAACAGTGAAAATGTGGCCCATTTGTGCCAAAAATGACATTTGTATTGTCTTCCATTTATATGTGAAGAATTATTTCTTCAGGGAGACTCGTTTCCCACTATATGTAGGATGTTCTCTGAAGCACTGGAACTTGTGACCTACAACCAAACCTCTGAGAAAAGGCCATGTCGACGCCATGAGGCATCAGATTGCTTTGACTAGCAAATCTGAATGGTACTCAGATTTCTAAGCTACACCTGCTTAATTTCAGTTGCTTGAAACTTCATTGTGCTGAATAGTGTAATGGATAGCATTTTTCTATGTAATAGATAGCGTGCTCGGTTGGAAATCAGGAGATGTTCGTTTTCTCTTCCAGGGCAATGTAATTTTCAAGTTTTGTGAGAAGAAGGTTACATGGAAACAGTGAAAATATGGTGCATTTGTGCCAAAAATGACATTTAAGTTTTGATGTGGTTTTATGTCATTCATTGTAGCCTGTTGTGACCAAAAAGAATTTCCCAACTTATTCCTCAAAACACATTTTTACCAACAGAATCTCTGTTTATCCAAAAGGGTTCTAGAATATTGAGAAATTTGGGATTAGTGTATATATCTCACATAAGTTTTTCCAAGAGTTTCTCTGTTACATTTTAATGCAAAATTTTCCAATGCATTTGAATGAAAATACTGTAAAGTATGAGATTGAGAAAAGGAATTCTCATTCTCTCATGACAAAAGCTTGAACACAGGAAAACATTTTCAGAATGTGTAAACCTTTGATGTACATCAGAAATTTTTTCGATGGGCCAAAAATATCAGGCTGTTGTTTCACATTGTAAATTAAACTTTTCTTTGTTTTCTTCTTAGCTGTCATGCTGATTATGTGTAAGAGATTTCTTTTGAGATTCTACAAGAAAGCCCCATATGTTTGTGTGTTTTGCTGTAAATACACTGAAGTGCCAGTGCCAGAAAAACTGGTACAGACGAGCTTATGCAAAATACATAGCAACGTCACCTATGCGCATAATCCGTTACGTCCGCCAGTGCATATATAAAGTGATAGCCATCCTTGCCAGCTGTCAGAGCTGTTTTTGGCATGAGAATGACAAGTAATGATCATTTAAGTGATTTTCAACGCGATGTCATAGTTAGCACTCGTGAGATGGGTCATAGTATTTTAGAGGTAGAAATTAATTTCGGATTTTCACGGACGACCATTGCAAGGGTGTACCGTGACTACAAGAATTCCGGCAAAACCTCCAACATACGATACCAGTGTGACCGTAAAAAGACATTGGGTGAACGTGACCATCGTTGGCTGTCAAGAATCGTCTCATGCGATAGGCGTGCAACACTCTTGCAGGTATTATCGGAATTCAATGCTGGAGCCTCAACAAGCATCAGCGTCCGGACTGTGCAACATACCCCTGCACGATATGGGATTTGGGAGCCGATGCCCAACTCGAGTCTCTTTGATGAGTGCACGACACAGAGCTATCTATGCTCCTCGCTTGGGCATGGCAACACCGCCACTAGACACTTGATGACTGGAAACAAGACATTGATGGCCGTAAAAAGACATTGGGTGAATGTGAGGTCCCATCATTGGCTGTCAAGAATCATTTCACGTGATAGGCGCACAATGCTCTCGCAGGTATCATTGGAATTCAATGCTGGAGCCTCAACAAGCATCATCGTCCGTACTGTGCAACATACCCTGCACGATATGCCGACGCCCAACTTGAGTCTCCTTGATGGGTGCACGACACAGAGCTATGCGCCTCGCTTGGGTACGGCACCACTCCACTGGACACTTGATGACTGGAAACAAGTAGCGTGGTCTGATGAGTAGCGTTTCCAACTGTATCGGGCAGATGGAAGGATTCTTGTGTGGGGCAAACCCCATGAAGCCATGGATCCCGCCTGTCAACAGGGAACTGTACCAGCTGGTGGGGAGTCCATAATGATATGGGGTGTGTTTAGCTGGACTTCACTGGAACCCCTGGTACGTCTACAAACGTCTGTGACCGGCCAACGCTATGTGTGCGCATCTTTTCTGACGAGGTACACCCGTTCACGTCCTGCATTCATGCTGATGGGTTGGGCCTGTTCCAACAAAACAATGCATCTCCACACAAGTGTCGGGTCGCCACATTATGGTTAGAGAAGCATTCATCTGAGTTTGGGGTGTTGCCATTGCTACCCAAGTCCCCAGATCTGATAGTGATAAAACATATTTGGGATGCTATGCAATGCGCTATCGAACACAGGAATCTGTGGAATGCTCTGCAGGAAGTATGGTGTGCATTGCCTACAGCATATTTTCAGAAGCTAGTGGAGTTCATGCCCTGTCGTATTTCTGCAGTCTTGCACTCCCGTGGGGACCTACCAAGTATTAGACTGGTGTACCAGTTTTTCTGGCACTTCAGTGTATGTATATGTACATATTTAATTGTTATGGCAAGTATTAGAATTTTTGCTACCTTTTTTGGTTTGTTGTTGTTTTGTAGTAACAGGAATACTTAGATTTTCTCAATTTGTGCAGATAAATTACAGAGTTTGGAGGAACTGAGATCAAGCTTGCAAAAATATGCCGACATGACAAAGGATATACAAGTTTTTCGTGATGCTATAGAGTCAGTAAAAAATCAGGTAGGTTGCACTCCTGCTTTTAGCATGATTCATTTGTATCACATGCATTTGAGAGTACAATTCTTTGTCTTCTATTTTCAACATCATACGTGATGCTGTTTATGTATATAAATGGGTCATTCCATATGAAATGAGAAATATTTTTTTTTGTTACATTTACAGTGCACCATCACCAATTTAAATTATTTTTTTGTAGATAACTATCACTAAGTAAAAGTAAGAAATGCTGATTAAAAGAATCTGAAAAAATAATTTCAGTTAATAAAAATTTTCAAGCCTTATTATGACCTGATAAAAATTTACCTCTGCAGATCAAATCACAAAAATATTGGCAGAACAGGCATTTCACGTAATGGAATGAATGCAATAAATAATGAAGAAAATTTCACACTTCTGATTTATTATGTAAATTTCTTAAACTGTAAGTGCAAAATTTCCTTCATTATTGAAATTACAAAATATTTATAACTTTACTAATTGCTATCTGTTTTGAATATTTTTGTATTAGTTTAAATATGAAACACAGAATGTTGGTGATGCATTTAGATATTTTAAATAATGTTTATATATTTTTTCATTTATACTTAAGCATGAAAATATGTTTTCTATGTGGACAAGATTGATTGGACTCTGTAAGTAAATAGAAAAACAATACTGTATTTACATCAGTAGCAGGTAAGTTCACCATTTGCAGAGATTACAGCAGCCAGCCATTGAGGTAAACTGACCATGGAGTGGGGAGAGTGGGATGTTCCTCCATTCCGCCTTGAGTACACCAACTATGTTAGTGAAGAAGGTCGTGTTGGTCTAAACCTCACCCGTCGTTCAAGTTCTTCCAGTGTTCAGTGGGACTGAGGCCCATGCTCTGAGCAGGCCAGTCTATCTGCAAGACCTGATTTTCCTCATACCATTCCATTGTAGCCCTGGAGACATGACAAGTAGCATTGTTGTCCTGGAAGGAACGATCATCGTGTCTGTAGAACTGCCACAATGATGGGAGCATTGAGTTATTGAGGTATTTCTATGCCCCACAGAGTTCAAGTTCTCATGAAAAACAACCAGTGGACCTACACTGTAGCAGCTGAAACAGCCCGATACTATAACTTCACCACCTCCGTGCTTCATAGTTGGCACTGTACACTCTGGACACAGACGTTCTTCGGGTAACTGCCAAACCCAGACATGTCCATCTGATCGAAATAATGTGAAGCGTGATTCTTCACTCCATAACACCTGCCGCTATTGCTCCAACATCCAGTTTTTTTCACTAAATAATTGGCACATTAAACGTCGTTCACTGCTGTTTACACGTTATTATAAGTTCGGCAATCAGGAGATCATTACTTGATGTTAATTCTTAAATGGAGTATAACTGTTAAAGTTAAAACTAATAAAATAATGAATATTAGTTCGACTCACCACAACAGTTGTTGAAGTGTCTTCCTATGTACTCGTATAATGAATACATTCACTAGTCATCCATAACAGATGGATCAGAAAAAATGACAAGTGTGGAAGACATCATGATCAGAGTTAAATCCCTGAAATGGCAATGGGCTGGACATACTGCCAGAAGGACAGACCATCGATGGACAGCCGAAATTTTAGATTGGATTCCAAGGGACAGGAAAAGACCCAGAAGAAGACCACATGGGAGATGGGTGGATGAAATTTGAAAGTATGCGGGAGTGACATGGAGGAGACTGGAACAAGACAGACCGTTGTGGAGGAAACTTGGGGAGGCCTTCGTCCAGCAGTGGATTGATAATGGTTGACAATGATGATGATGATGAAATTAAGATAGTAAGAGTAATGATATTACAGCACTGAAAATTAATTGTCAAATTCAATCATTTTGGAACAAAAGCATATGCAATATTTGCAGTCAACCTAATGATACTTTAGAGTAACTGCTATGTATCTGTTTTTTTTTGAAGTTACTGAGGGAGGGGTCTGTCATTAGAAAGAAAAACAAATCATCCATTTAATTTCATAGAAATGTAAGTAGAGAAGCTACTGAATTATTATTATTATTATTTTTTTTTTAACTTTGCATGTGCAGTAGATTTTGTCCTATGGCTAGTAAAATTTTTATTTCACTAGCTCCATTGGCTAGAAGAAATTTCAGCAGTTTTGCAAGTGCTGCTTGGGGTATAGAGCTGAGTTCAGGCTCAATTTTCGGAGCCTGAGCCCGAATTTTATATTGCAAGATAGAGCCCGGGCCTGAACGAGCCCGAAAACTGGCTAACCTGTTCAACCATTAATAAAAAAAATCTCCTTTTCCACACTTCCACTCTCTCCTTCTGCAATTAACCAATATATTTCTCAAATGGCGAGTGGTTGGAAGGGACATCTATCTATTTTACAGTGTAACTGTACAATTTTCTTTGGCCGTTCGTTTCCACCTGAAGTGCTTCTTCAGGCTGCCGGGCATCCAAAATATTTGGGAGGTGCTGCAATTATATGTTGCTGAAATAATGCTAATATTATCGGGCCATAATGCGCTGAAATATGTACGTTGCTAAATAGAATTAGCAGGGACCTACTGCATGCAGATAGGGGTAAATTTTTGTCGGTATGCTATCAACTATCCAATATCTATAGTTCTTGAAAAAGCTTTTTCATTCCAGGCTTGGGTATAAATGCCTATGGCATTTTATACCCAAGCCTGGAATAAATAGCCATCTCGAATGCCTGCTCCCCAACCAGAACCAGTTGCCGAAGAATTCCCTTTACCAACTATAAAGTGTCTCATTTGCTAAATCATATAAAATCACATTTATATATAAAACATTCTCTTGCTCTCCCTCTCTGTAATAGCCCGAGCCCGAACCACAGTAAATGTTCTACATCCCAAGCTCGATTCGGGCCCGGGCTCTGATTCGGGCTCGGGCTCAGCCCGTCTCAGCTCTGTTGGGGGAGATCATAACATCTTTGGCCATCTAAAACTCATGTGCTGTGGTGTGCATTGGTCAAGACTTGGTTTTGTCTTCACAGTATTCTTCTATTCAGTTTACTCAAGAACAAGAGGTTGGGGGTGTTTTACCCTTCCTTGATATTCAATTAACCCGGAACCTAGTCAACAACCAAATTTCTTATTCTGTCTATCAAAAACCCACTTTTATACCCTGCATCATTCCTTTTGAATCGCTTTTTGTCACTAATATCTACCAGACTTCCGACTAAATATGTAGGGAAACTGGACTACCTTCCTCCTCTGGTCAATACATTGAAAGGGATATGCCATAAACACTCTCTCTCTCATTTGGCATAAACACTCATAATGTCTTCTCCTTGGTTCGCCACGACCCAGATACCGTCGAAGTAGGGAATAAGCCGGGAGTGTATTCCATACCTCTTCTCCACCAGGATCCTGCTTGTGAACCTAAGGTCTACATTAGCTCGACCCTGAGGACTTTGAAGATCCGTCTTAAAGAACATCAGTATGCACTGCGATCTGGGAACATCTCCACGGCTTTAACCGAAGCAGTTATTAATGACTGCTTCATACCAGATTGGACAAATGCAAAAATCTTGAACTCCTCAATAAACAAATATAACATATTTCTGGCGGAAAGTCTCTACATCCAAAAATTTTGGGACACCTGTTGTAATAAGGATTTTCCAGCCTTCATCCCAACCCCTTGGAGGCGACTCATGGGTCCCACTCTGGATCAACAAGAAGCTGAGACCACTTGACCATCTTTAATCAATTTTGTGTTTTGTCCTGTTGCGACCTGGATATTGGACTTTAATTTTCTTTTTCAGAATGGCAACCTATGTATAAACTTGTGACGTGTAATTGAGATAACGAACCTATGTCTATATATTCTTGCTGCTTCCGAGTGTTTCGAGGCTTTATTCAGTGACTTGATAATGAGGTCTCTTGAGACCTCGAAAGCGCTCGTCGGTGTAAACGTAAATGGGCTTTTAGAATTTTTAAGAAATGTGGTTTTATTGAGTGTTTTAGGGAGCCTCTTGTGGTTTTATCGTGCTTTAAGACAGCAAGTGTATATTAGTTGAAATATATGAATGATGATCCTTGCATTCCAATTTTTTATGATGCACAATTTCACCGCTAGAGGACATAAATGTAGATATTGAATTCAAAATGCATTTGATTCCATATACACTGCCAGAAAGTGAAAAAGAACACCAAGAAGGAATTGGCGGACGATCATGAAATTTACATATGTTAATGGGGTCGAGTTTACGTAGGTGTGTCATTAATTTCGGGACCAACCGGTGAGCACTTATGCCACAGCACGGCATAATATGCAAATTATCGTCTGTGGTATTTAAGGAGTACGGCGAAGTGAATGTAATCAGTCGTCGGCGTACGGACACGTGCGAAGACCCTGAAGAAGCTGCAATGCCTGGACATAGAAGACGTACGATTTCAGCAGTTATCGGACTTTGAGCGAGGTCGTCTAGTCGGACTCCGCGAGGCCGGGTGGTCGTATCGTCGTATTGCAGAGCGAACTGGACGGGAAGTATAGGTGGTGGTACAATGGTGGCGTAGATGGTCCGAGGAACATTCCCACACGAGAAGACGTGGAACCGGGAGTCACAGACGGACTAATTAGTGGGCCGATCGACACATAAGAAGAGCGTCGTTGTCACGCAGAAGATCCACTGTGACGCAAATCCGAACTGCCGTTGCACCTGAGGTGACTGTGCGAACAATCCGCAACCGTCTACTGGATGCAGGACTACGTGCACGTGTGCCTCTGGCATGTGTACCTCTGACTCCAGCCCACCGCCAAGAACGGCTGCAGTGGTGTCGCCAACGTCTGCACTGGAGAACGCAATGGCGATCTGTCGTGTTCAGCGATGAAAGCAGATTCTGCTTGGGAGACTCCGATGGCCGTATGCGTGTTCGCAGACGCACAGGGGAGCGTCTCCACTCTTCTTGCATCCGCCAGCAACACACAGGGCCTTCACCTGGTCTCCTGGTGTGGGGAGCGATCAGCTATCACTGCCGTACACAACTAGTGTTTGTTCCGGGTACATTAAACAGCATCTCCTACATCAACAACATCATTCAGCCCGTTGTGCCATTTGTAAGGTCGGTCCATCGTGGTGTTTTCCAGCAAGATAACGCATGCCCACGCTCGGAACGTGCAATGCAACATGCACTTCAGGGTGTGAGACAACTTCCATGGCCTGCACATTCACCAGATTTGTCCACCATTGAGCACGTGTGGGATTTTATGGGACAACAACTTATCCGGTCTCCACGGCCAGCCACGACCATCCCCGATTTACGCGTCCAGGTTGAGGATGCTTGGAACTCAATACCCCAAACTTACATCCAACATCTGTACGACAGACTCCATGCCAGAATTGCACAGTGTGACGCAATTCATGGCGGTTCAACCTCATACTAACCATGTTACATGAAAATGTTATTTTTCAGTTTACCAGCAAATACAGCTGTATTTTGCCATAATGTTTTGATCACGTTATCCTCTGTATTCCGTTATTGTGCTGTATAAATTTCGTTGGTACCAGGCATCTCCTTCTTGGTGTTCTTTTTTCACTTTCCGCCAGTGTATTTGCTCCTAAATATCAATTGAAAAAAAATCTTTTACCTTTTGATTCCGTTTATCAAATAGAAGTCATCGCTCTTTCCACATTTATAAGTGAGCCATGGGAAAATTCTCATCGGCCGCCACCGGGAATCGAACCCAGATCTTCCAGTTATGCGCCGGACATGCTTCCACTGCGCCACAGTGGCCTCAAAATTCTCCAGACTCGCATACGACAAACTGCCAAACCACCTGGCAGGTTGCTTCTTTGGAGCCCCGCACAATGCTGTGGATTCACCAAAGATGAACAGCAGCAACTGAACAAAGAACTAGAAGGTGAATGAATAATAATAACTAGAAGACGAATGTGTATTAATTTTTCATTCGCCTTCTAGTTATTTGTTCAGTTGCTGCTATGCCATCATCATCATCATCATTGTCAACCATTATCAATCCACTGCTGGACGAAGGTCTCTCCAAGTTTCCTCCACAGCGGTCTGTCTTGTGCCAGTCTCCTCCATGTCACCCCTGCATACTTTCGAATTTCATCCACCCATCTCCCATGTGGTCTTCTTCTGGGTCTTTTCCTGTCCCTTGGAATCCAATCTAAAATTTCGGCTGTCCATCTATGGTCTGTTCTTCTGGCAGTATGTCCAGCCCATTGCCATTTCAGGGATTTAACTCTGATCATGATGTCTTCCACTCTTGTCATTTTTCGGATCCACGTGTTCCTCTTCTTATCTCTCCTGGTTACACCAAGCATGCACCTCTCCATGCTTCTTTGAGTTGTCTGCAGCCTTTGTATGTCTCTTTTAGCTAAGGTCCACGTCTCTGCACCATACGTAAGCACTGGAAGGATGCATTGATCAAACACTTTTCTTTTAAGACATAATGGCATATTGCTCTTGAAAATTATGCTGTTTCTTCCAAAAGCTCTCCAGGCAAGTTTTGTACGCCGATTAATTTCTTCACCAATGTGACCCTCACTTGATATCTGCTGTCCAAGATAAATGTATGTGTCTGTTATCTCCAGCTTTTCTCCATCAATCGATAAATCTTCATTTCTTGTAAAAGCATTGAACATCACTTTTGTCTTCTGAAAGTTCATTTTTAATCCCACTTCTTTACTCTTGTCAGCAAGTTCCTGGATCATACTCTGTAGCTCTGATGGGGTAGTTGCAAAAATGACTATGTCATCAGCAAAACGAAGGTGGGTTAGATAATCTCCATTAATCTTTATCCCCTTGTTTTCCCAGCTCAGCGACTGAAAAACACTCTCCAATGTGGCATTAAAGAGCTTCGGAGATATGGTGTCACCTTGTCTCACTCCCTTTCCAATTTTTACGTGTGTTGTATTTTCAACCAGCCTAATCTTTGCACTTGCATTTTCATAGATGTTATTAATAATATTAATGTATGCATCTTCAATACCGCAGGTTTTCAGAGCCATTGTAACTGCTGATGGTTTCACCGAATCAAAGGCTTTTTCATAATCGATAAAAGCCATGCACAATGGAAGTTCATATTCCCTCGCTCTTTCAATTAGTTCTCTCAGCACGTGGATATGATCTATTGTGCTGTAGCCACTCCTGAATCCAGCTTGTTCTCTCGGTTGAGCCATGTCCAGTGTTACCTTCAAGCGGTGTGAAAGAACTTTAGTGAAGATTTTATAAACTACTGATAGGAGGCTGATAGGTCTGTAGTTTCCGAGATCCTCAATGTCACCTTTCTTATGTAGCAGGATCATTGTAGCGGTGTTCCAATCCTCAGGAATCTTTCCTTCATTAAGGCATCGAGTGAAAATTTGGCGAGTACTGTTTCGATTTCTCCACTTGCTTCTTGTATGATGTCTACAGTAATTCCATCTTCTCCTGGAGCTTTTCCCCGCTTCATGTTCTTGATTGCATGTGCAACTTCTGCTGGAAGGACTGGAGGAACTCTGGTACTGGTATCTTTCATGATGTCTGGAGTGCATGTATCATCCCTTTCATATAATTTGGAGTAGAAATCTTTCACTCTTGTCAAAATTTCGCCTCTATTTCTTGTTACAGAACCATCTTCTTTTCTCAGTGCCATAATCTGTTTTCTTCCCTTACTGAGATGTCCCTTTGCTATCTTTAGGCTTTGGTTGTTTTCAATTGCTTTCCTCACTAGTTCACAGTTGAATTTTCTTACGTCTTCAGTGATACTTTTTCTTACTGTCTTGCATAGCTCTATATATTCCACTTTGGAAGTCACATCTTCTTTAGTTGTCCTCATCTCTCTTCTTTTTTGCATCAACATTTTCGTTTTTCCTGATAATTTATTTACATGCAACTTGTTCTTAGACCCAGCTAATTTTGTTGCTGTTTCCATAAGAGCTTTGGTTACTTTTCTGTTAACTTCAGAGATGTCCACTTCTTCTGATGTTAGGCCTTCTAAAGCAGAGAACCTGTTCTTCAGTTCCAACTTGAAGGTATTATGGTGTTTTTTAAGGTTGGTTATGTATCATGCCATAAAAGACATGATAGTATTGTAATATCATTGATATCGCTGGACACTGCCTTTTCATTCCTTTTTTCTGTAAAAGCTGTCTAATATCCATTACCTGGCTGCTAATTTCGTATGATGCATTTTAATTTTTAACTTTTTTTACATATATTTTGGAATTGATGAATGTACTCAGGATTGCCTAGCCCCTAATCTATGTTCACACGTATGAATATGTGAAGATCGCAATTTATTGGGCATTGTTTCTATCTATAAGTTATTTTCCCCCTCTGTCTGAACAGTGTTGCTAATGTTTGATTCAATACGTCTTTAACATCTCAGAACTTTCCAAGTGACCATGTGATTCTCATGACTTTGAGAATGATGGAAGGTGCATTGACACATGTACCAGTTAAAAATGTTCATTTGTGTATCATTTATCCTTCCATGCTGTCATTTATTTTCTGTCTCTAAACATATAACATTTTTTGTAACAGACTTTCAGTTGTTACATCTTTTATTTTTTGCAAAATGTACATTTATCTTGATTTTCTTCAGATGCAGATGCAGGATGTGAACATCAATATTACTAAAGACAGTGCGAAGTCCATGATGGAGTCTGATTTGGTTTCCCGTTCTGCCACAGCTGCCATAGCTGGTGATAAAGCAGATGCATTAAAATGGTTAGACCAAATCATCAGCCACAACAAAGGTGAGTGTGTGTTAGTGGTTTTCCTTCCATCTTGATATACATCAGGGCAAGTCAAAAGTTTGTTCCGTTTGCAGCTAAAATGTTTTATATTGTAAGAAAGCCATATATTCTCACCTCATTCTGCAAAGTACAGGCTGTTGTTTTGTATAGTCCTTTGCCAGCATCCCACCAGAATCATGATTCCACGGCAGTACCATTCGGCAGGTTTCAAGGACAGAAACTCTGATGCCAGATTCCACATCCAACGCTGAAATGAAGTGCTGTCGTTGTAAGAAATGGGCCATGGAGTGAAACAGTTGGAAACAGTTGTACCCATCGTCAGATACAAAAACAGAAGAAGGAATATGTTTAAATAGAATGTTAAATGACATGATATAGACATCAGATATTAATATGTGATACAATGTCACACGGCTTCAAATTGTCTAATCAATGTGGAAAGTATCATGAAATAAAGAAAAAAATGGAATGCAGGTATACATACAATACTGCATTGTAAAAATAAAAGGAAAGTTAGTATGTAACTAAATTAATTGTGTTGTTTTCATCTGGAGATACCACAAAGAACATTATAGCAGTAATCGAGATTCATGCATCCTTCATTCTGCGGGGTGTTGCAATAAGGGCCATGTCCTCATATCAACCTGTAATCCATTCCTTGTAGGAAGCATTTTGAAATTCCATTGTAATGAACAAACAACATAAGTCGTTACATATTAAGTGACTTCATCTTCAGTCTGCCTCTTATTTGGACCTGTAAATAGTTTCCAGATTGTCGGTATAGATACTGGATCATTGTCATTACAGCATAAATGTCTCTGAATAGCAATTACAAAGCTCTTGGTGAACAGCAATGAAGAGACAGCACTTGGTGTTACTATAATGGAAACATCATCCCAGATTGAATAGTGCAGGCTATCGCTCACGAGTCGAGACAGTGCAGAATTTTTAAGTCCATTCTTTACGCCGTATTTATGTTCATTTAGTCTTGTTGCTAGAGTACGTTTTGTAGATCCTATATATTTACTATCTGGAGTGTCAGTGTCAATACTTTTTAAGGGGATGCTGTAAACGCCAAATTTATTTAGGTTTGTTACCCGGTCTCGATCTTGTTTGATTAACTGGAAAATGTTTGTAGTACGCATTCCGAATTCCAGGTGAGAGTTTCTGCAAATGGCTTTGAGAATAGGTGTTATGGTTGAATAATAATCTATGGCCCCTACATATCTACGAAGTTGTTGTTTCCTCTGCAGAGTAGTAGTTCTCTTGGTGGAGCCTATTAAGAGCTTTTTTATGATAAATTTGGGAAAGCCATGGTTGAGGGTGATGTTGAATATTTTGTTAATTTCACATTTGCGTCTGCTGATAGTAGATGAATGCGTGATGGCTCTGCGCAGAAGGAAATTGATCGAGGAGAGTTTGTAGCTTTTTGGATATGCTGAAGAAGCCGGGATCAATGTAGGTATAGAAGTGGGAATATTGATCACATATTAAATTAAAAAATAAAGATAAATATTTCACTTTTCATCTGTGAAAATATTCCACTTATAGTTAGTTATATTTGACTTTTTCTTGCTTTTTATTCATAGATTTTGGGGTCCTTAATGATTGTCGGAAAAAGTGGGTACAGTGATTCATATATTCAATATGGATTCACAATCAACACATACACTGTATTGACAAAAGTCACCAGACACCTAGAAGAGAAACACAACATAACATTTATTGAAATATATTAGTACGGTTTCGGTCCACCTTTGGCCCCAATGCATGCACTGACCTTTCGAGACATGCTTTCGACAAGGTTTTGGAACACAGCGATAGGTATGCACTCCTATTCAGTACATAATGCTGCCCCTAACTGTTACTCAGTAGTAGGCCTTGGTTCCAAACTGTTTATGCGGCGCTCTAATTCATCCCATAGGTGATCTATGGGATTAAGATCAGGGCTCTGTGCTGGCCAGTCCACACATGATATGGAATTATCGTCAAACCACGCCGTAACAGTCCTTGCTTTATGGCTCAGTTCATTATCCTGCTTGTACCAACAAGGCTCGGTTTCATAGTATTGCCACAGAGTTGGTAGGGCATAATTGTTTAGAATATCAAGGTAAAAGTGCTGGTTAACAGGTTTGTCCATGATAACTAGTGGACCGAATCCATACCACGAAAAGCACCCCCACACAACTACACTGCCAGCTCCAAACTTGACCGTAGGTATAGTAAGTACACTGTGGTAAATAGCGTTCTCCCGGCTGCCGTCATACCCACACACGGCCATCAGACTGATAGATTGTGTATCTGGATTCATCAGTCCATAGGACCTGTTTCCATTGATCTACGGTTCACGATAAATGTTTTTTGCAGCCTGCTAAACGACAAGTAGCATTCTGAGTGGAGATGAAAGGCTTATGAGCAGCCACACGACCATAGTAACCCATGGACTGAAGTTCTCTGCGAATGGTACGTGTACATACCGAGGTTCCAGCATTTTTACTCACCTGCACACTGAGGTCTTGTGCAGTACTCCGTCGATTAGCTGCAAAGACTCTTCTGAGGCTTCGACATCCACTGTCACTGATTTTCTTTGGTTTGCCGGTACGTTTTGCTGCTTCAGGGATGCCATGTGTCTTCCACTTATTCAGTGCATACAAAACAGTTGACTTGGGTATGTTTAAACGCCTCTTGGTTTCTCTTGTGAACAACCCAGTAATATAACACCCAACAATCTTTCCTTTCTCAAAGTCAGTTCGCTCCCGTCGCGACATTTTCACTCAACCTCACAGTGCAATATGATCGCGATCAGCTGCAGGCTTGATTTTATACCGTTTGCAGCGGTAGCCCACATCTTAACAACGCAGCAGATCCGTTCATTTGCCTTTGAAGGGATGTCCAGTGACTTTTGTCAATATAGTGTATGTGGGTTCATATCACATCAAAGGAAAAGAAATGCCTCTGTGTGTTATTTGTAGCAAAGCTTTGTCAAATGATTCTATGAAACAAACACAGTTGAAACAACATTTGCAGAATGTTCATCCTCAGTACAAAGACAAAAGTTTTTTTGAACGTCATGGAGAAGGTCTCAAAAGATGGAGTTGGATTCAACAGGTGCATTCCAAGAAATGAACCACAAGTTCACTGAAGCTTTTTATGTCATAGCACTAGAGATAGCAAAGCAGAAAAACCACATACAATTGGGGAAAATTTGATCAAACCTTGCACTCTCAAAGTGGTGGAAATTGTGTTGGGAGATGGATTGGAGAAAATACTTGCAGCAGTTTCATTGTAAAATAATACTGTTCAAAGGAGAATCAGCAAATGGCCGTTGACATCAAGGATCAAGTTGTGTAGGAGTTCAAGTCTGTAGCATTTAGCATGTTTTCAATTCAACTTGATGAATCCACTGATGTGGCATCATGTTCCCAGTAGCTTGTGTTTTCAAGATACATTCACTCAGGTTCATTCAGAGAGAAGTTTCTCTTTTGTTCTTCTCTTGAAACAACTACCAAGGCCTCAGATGGTTTGGAAAAGGTTTCATCTTTCTTTGAATCAGAAAATCTTTTTTGGGATTATCTCTGTGGGTGCTGTACACTGCTGCTATTTGCGTCGAAATATCTTTGTGAGTCAGGTTTTCTAATTCTGTTGCAAGTGAAACCAAAGCAATAAAGTAGATTGGAGCTTGAAAAATGACCTGTGTTGTGCCGTTCAAGCATTTTACGTATCCCAGAGTTGGTGAAGAAAAAACAATCGAAGATTTCTCATTGAATGTAATCTTCACCTGAATAAACTTAATTACAGTACCCTTGGAATTCTATTGAACTTTTTGTTTAGTGAAGTATGCTTCAGTTTAGTCTGCTAAGCATTAATTAGTTATTAATATTAAAAAAACAAACTACTTTTATTCACATTTCAAAACCCATCAACATTTTTTATTGCTAATAAATTTGTATAACTCCACTATAAATTAATCCAAGCAAATGTAATGTATATGTACCAATACAGAAAAAACAAAAACAATTTTAAATATTATATGCATATTATTTGGATCACACCTTTCTTGGAAAGGGGAGATTGACATTTTGACATGTGGTTAAAAGGGTGCATGGGGCAAAAAAGGTTTAGGACCACTGTTTTAGTGAGTACAACAGCAAAGTAAACAAATCGCTTGAAGTGATATCTCTTAAAAGCATTTTATTTCATTTTGAATTCAGTAATTTTATATTGTGAATACAGTGATATACTGCAGTTTAAAATATTTATGTAAATAAATTACAGGGAACATTTTCATCTTGCTTGTGATGTGTTATATTTGCACTTTTTCACAGTGTGTTCTGATTTTTCATCCAGTTAAAAAGTTCAGCTTTTTCTTTTCTTCATCAATCTCATGTATGAGAAGTGTATTGAGAAGTTGGGAGAAAGTGCTGTACTTCACAGAAATTATGATAGGCAGAAGCATGCATTGCTTAGTGAAATGGCAGACAATGGACAATTGAGTGTGCCCCGCATGGGGATAACTGGTTTTCCAGTTATTTGGGGAGCGGCGCCCCCACGGCCCGAGATGACCTTGTGACGGATCATTTTGTCATTTCGTCTTGTACGATTACATCACCGAAGGGACAGCTGTTCATCCAGCTGCTGGGGGATGGCGTCCCTACGGCCCGAGCCGACATGTACTAGATGTGAATTTTCACATTTTTTATGTTTTTTGTTTTTTTCACTTGACACGCTCCCGCCTCAGTTGTAGGTTGCTGAGGTTGTGATTATGCGCCAGCTCTGGATTTTAGGTTTTCATTTTCTATCCTATCTTCTCCATTTCATGTTCCTTTCTTTGTTCTTCCGAGCTGGTTAGCTAGACCTACCTGCACGTTTGCCGTGTGCGGTGACTCGTAAGGTGGAAAAGGGGATGCTGGAGGCTGAGGTTTGTGGAGGCCTGGGTGTTATTGTCGCCAGTTGCCAACACTCCTCTTTGCCCCCTGCTTCACCCTAAATGGGCGGCTAGGAACTAACCCACTCCTAGTCAATGAGGTCTGTGGCCGAGTGGAGCCCAGATCTCAAACGGCTTGTCGTTTCGCACGACAGGGTGAGTCTGGGGATAGGGTGGGCATGCCAAAGGGGTGTTCCCCAGGCACGGGAAAGTCTGGGTGCACGCCGAGCGCATGTCCGCCCTATCAACTTGCTATATCCGCTTGCTATCCCTAGAGCCGTGTCCTGCGTCCACTTGGGATTGCGGACCTCCGGTTCTCCCTTGTTGGGCTCGGTAGTGGGTGGGGATGTCGGTGGATGAATCCTTTATTTTTTTTCATGGCTCTCAATGAAATTTCCCATGAACCCAAAACTAAAAGAGGTATGGAGGAAGTTTCAGGTCCTTCCGCCAAAAAATTTGTCGCTGATGTTTCCAATGCTAGATTCTTTTTTGTGCACTCATTGGACCCTTCAAAGCCTTCGAGTGCCAAAAGTCCAGTTTGGATCCATAAAGCACTTCAATCAATCGCAAGCTCTCCTAAGAGTGTCAAAAAGCTCTAGTCTGGAGATCTTCTTGTTGAGATGTCTACTATGGCCTACAGTTCCACACTTATCAACACCAGCATGCTGCTTGAGACTCCGGTCAAAATAACACCACACGGTTACCTAAATTCATCTCGAGGTGTTGTCTCCTCTCGGGATCTTATTGAATGTACCGAGGATGAACTTCTCGAAAAACTGAGGAGCCAACATGTTACGGGTGTGCGGCGTATTTCTTTCAGGAGGAATGGGCAGTTTGTCCCATCCTGGAACATCATCTTGACATTCAACAACCCTTCCCTGCCTACATCCATCAAGGCAGGATATCTCCACCTCGAGGTACGACCGTACATTCGTAACCCGTTGAGATGTTTTAGGTGCCAGTCGTACGGCCACTCTCAGCAGTCATGTAGGAGTACTCCTAGGTGTGAACGCTGTGGTGCCACAGAGCATCTACTTTCAGAATGTGTGGCCGAGGCCGAGTTTTGTGTGAATTGCAAGGGTTCACACCCAGCATCAGACAAAGATTGTCCCAAGTGGAAGGAGGAGAAGGAAATCCAAAGGCTCAAAACGGTGGAAAATATTTCCTATCCTGAGGCCAGAAGAAGAGTGGTTCCTGTTACATCTGATCGGCGATCATACGCTTCAGTGGTGGTTGCCAAATCTACGGTTGCCATTCAGACCGACATTCAGACCCCCCCCCAAACGTCCATGCAATGTAGAAGAAATCATCGCAGCCGGACTGGATGCACTCCAGTCGCGAGCTAGGGGTCTGAAAGCGGCACCCGCCACTTCACTGAAGCAGACTCACTCCAACACCAGCAAGGGAACTCAGGCCACTTCTTCTGGCAAAAACACCAACACCAAGGTCAAGGATAAGAAGAGCGTTTCTTCTCCTCCAAGGTCGCAGCCAAACAATCAACGGCGAGCGAATCCCGCTAAGACACTTGGGACAAAGCATTCAACAATCTTGGCCCCTGGTCACACACCCCCAAATCTGGGGGAACACTCATCAGAGGAAATGGAGGCTGACCAAGTTTAACCATTTCCTTTTTCATTTCATTTTTACCCATGGGTTCAATAATTCAGTGGAACTGCCGAGGTTTTCGCACCAGTTTTGATTACGTGAAACATCTGCTTTATTTGTACTCTCCGGTGTGCCTTTGTCTCCAGGAGACAAAGCTTAAACCATCGGACCTGCTTTCAGTTCGAGGCTACAGTGCATTTCGGACAGATAACTCGTCTGGAAATATAGCCTGTGGGGGTGTCGCTATTCTCGTCCCTCACAGGGTTCCGGTATCTTCCGTCGCGGTTTCCACAACTGTGCAGGCCGTGGCGGTTCGTATTTCTATGCCTGTGCCTCTTACTGTTTGCAGTGTCTATCTGCCACCGGATGAGGATGTTAGCGTCTCTGTTCTGGAGAGCTTGATTGATCAGCTGTTCACCCTTCCTTCTTTTGGGTGACTTTAATGCTCATCATCCTTTGTGGGGTAGTGTCAGTGCCAGCGCGAGAGGTCGTCGCATAGAGTCTCTTCTGGGCTCTGCCTCTGTGTGCCTTTTAAACACCGGTGCTGACACTTACTTCCATGAGCTGACAAGATCCTACAGTGCAATCGATTTGACCTTGGGTTCACCATCGATTATTGCTGACTGGTCGTGGACGGTGTGTAAGGATCTCCACAGGAACGACCACTTCCCAATCGTCCTCTGGCACCATGCAAACGTGCCATCTTCTGCCTCCCGCGCACCTCGATGGAGGATGGATCGTGCCAGATGGGAGGTCTTCACATCGTCCACGGTGATATCTTCTGAAATGGTGACCCAAGAGTCAATCAACGCAGCTGTACTTAAAGTCACAACTTGTATTCTTCAGGCAGCTGTTCTTTCAATTCCTAAAACATCTACGAAGCTCCCCAGAATTCCGAAACCTTGGTGGAACCCTGAATGCGCAGCGGCTAGGAGAGCTCAACATAAGGCCTGGTCTACTTTTCGGCGTTATCCAACCGATGCTAATCTCGTTGCTTTTAAACGAGCTAAATCCTATGCTCGGTTGGTGCGTCGACGTAGCAAGAGGGAGTCTTGGATCCAGTATGTGTCATCTCTCACTTCACGTGCCAGTTTGAAAAGTGTGTGGGACAAGATTCGTAAGATCCGGGGTAACTACACCTCTCACCAGATTGCCATTCTCGAGAGTAATGGCTGCACATATGCTGAAGTCGGGGAGATTGCAGATTGTTTGGGGGAGGCGTTTGCCTCCGTTTCGAGTGATCTGGCGTATCCGTCCTCCTTTCATAGGATTCAATCCACCGCGGAACGCCAGAGAATCTCTTTTGCACCGTATACCGACACTGGTTATAACTTCCCCTTCAGCATGTGTGAACTTCGGGTGGCTCTGCATCGGTCCGGGGCTACTTCTGTCGGTCCCGATGACATCCACTACGACATACTCCGTCATCTCTTGCAGTAGACTCTCGAGAACCTTTTAATCTTATACAATCGCATCTGGTTAGAACACAGTTTCCCAGAGTCTTGGTGAAAGGCTTTTGTTCTACCTTTTCCGAAGCCTGGCAAGGATCCTAAGTCTCCCTCTAGTTATTGCCCAATTGCTCTCACTAGCTGTCTGTGCAAAGATCTCGAACGCATGGTTAACTCACGATTAATTCATTTTTTAGAGCACCATCAATTACTTTCACCATCACAAAGTGATTTTCGGTGTCATCCTTCACCTCACGATCATCTCCGTCACCTTGAGACATCTGTGCGCGAGGCGTTCGTGCGTAGGCAGCACCTGGTGTCCGTTTTCTTCGATATTGAAAAAGCCTATGATCGAGCGTGGCGGCATGGTATTATCCGAGACCTCCACGCATGCGGATTGCGAGGAAATCTTCCGACATTTATTTTAAATTTTCTTCGCAATCGGGTGTTCCAGGTGCGCCTGGGTACGACGCTATCGGCAACATTCCATCAAGAACAAGGTGTTCCTCAAGGTTGCATTTTATCTGTCACATTGTTCATCCTGCGCATTAATTGTCTCCTCACAAATCTTCCTCCTGCGGCTTCGGCTACTGTGTATGTCGATGACTTGCACATCTTCTGCTCGTCATCAAGCATGCGTTTTATTGAAAGGCAGTTGCAGTCTGCAATTAATCAGATTTTTAAAGCTGCGAATAGCAATGGTTTCGTTCTTTCTCCCGACAAGACAGCGTGTGTGCATTTCTGCCAGAGGCGTGGCCTCCATCTTGACCCCGAGCTGTATTTAGACCGTGCAGCCATTCCAGTTTTGTCGGAGACCAAGTTCCTTGGACTGACCGTCGACCGTGCGCTTACGTTCCGTGCGCACTTTCCGCGGCTCAAGATTTCCTGTCTGCCTGCTCTTTCTATTCTAAAAATCCTTTCGAGAGTTTTGTGGGGCGCAGACAGGATCTCTTTGTTTCGCATTTACCAATCCTTGATTCGGTCGAAACTGGATTATGGCTGTATCGTGTATGGCTCGGCTCGTCCTTCCGTTCTCCGGCCTTTGGACACTGTTCATCATCAGGCGCTGCGTCTTTGTACGGGAGCATTTCGAACATCTCCGATTCCCAGCCTTTACGCTGATGCGAACGAACCATCACTTGAATTACGTCGTCTGCAGCTGTCTGTCTGTTCACTTTTACTTAAAACTTCGGTCTCTTCCAGACCATCCTTTGTACGGTGCAGTTTTCCATCCTCAGCATGCTCGTTTATTTGAGAACCGGCCTTCGTGCATTCCAACCTTCAGTCTTCGTATGGCGGCCATAGCTCGTGATGCAGGGCTCGACTTGTCACTTGTTGCAGCGACCAGGGACTTTGGGGATCCTCCATGGCACCCATTTGGTGTCATGGTTGATACCACCTTTACGTCTTTCGACAAATCCTCAACCCCTGCGTCAGTGTACCAGCAGCTCTTCACTGAGCACCGTGCCCTCAATACTGAATACACTCCCATTTTCACTGATGGCTCCAAGATGCATGGAGTCGTTGGATCCGCAGCTGTCTGTGTGGATGACGTGTCAGTAGCGCGGATCCCAGCTGAGGCCACAGTGTTTTCGGCGGAGATGCATGCTGTGTATCTCGCCCTTCTCCATGTTCAGTCGAGTTCTCATCATCGTGCTATGGTATATACGGATTCCTTAAGTGTCCTGCAGTCTTTGTCATCGCTGGACTATTGTAATTATCCATTTCTTTTGAACGTACGAAGGCTTCTTCGTTCCTTGCTCGAGGCCGGTGTCCAGATTCAATTCTTCTGGATTCCTGGGCATGTTGGAATCTCGGGTAACGAGTGTGCTGATGCGGCCGCTAGATCTGCTTCCTCTTTGGTCGTCACATCCTTGCCACTCTTTCATCGCGATTTTCGATTTCTTGTTCGTGATCATATCAAACGAACATAGCAGGGTCTGTGGGACCAACAGGTGGAAAATAAACTGCATCGTATAAAACCTATTCTGGAAATCTGGAACTCCTCATCTTGTTGGAACAGCAGGGAGGAAGTGGTGCTTGCGCGTCTCCGCATTGGCCATTGTCATTTCACTCACCGCTGTTTGCTGTGTGGCGACACTGCACCGATGTGTGAGACGTGCAATTGCCAACTCTCTGTCATTCATCTTTTGTGTAGCTGTGTTCGTTTTCGTGGTGTACGTTTTCACTATTTTCATTCTCATTTGTTGACCGAGGACGCGCTACTCTGCAGTGGGTCCTGGATGACCACTGCGATACTGTCGCTGTGTTTTCCTTTTTAAAAAAAATTGACTTTTTTAAACGCATTTAGATTTTAGCTCTTCCATCATCCTCATTTTTCAGTTTTAATGAATCAGCCAAATTTTAAACATTGTATCATGTTTTTAATGCTGTTTGTTTCATTGCCTTTTAGCCCTTCCATCACTCTCATTTTTCACTTTTACTTAATCAGCCAGATTTTAAGTTTTCTACCATATTTTTAATACTGTTTGTCTGTCCTGTGTCTTGTCTTGTCTTGTCTTGTGTTTGGCGCTCTTTGGCCAGACATGGCCCTTGCGCCATAAAAACTAACCAACTAACCAACCAACAATTGAGTGTTGACAGAAGATGAAAGTTGTGTTGGATCGTCACACATAACTTCGATTTTTCGAAACCGTGAAGTGGCAACAACCCAAAATGATGATGTCACAGATCTTGACGAAGATGAGACTGCGGTTTAGTCAAAAATGGCAGAGTGAGTGTGATCACAAAGGACACAGCAAACATTGTACCTGAAGATGGTAATGCACACATTACTGAAATGCATAGGACGAGAGTATCGGAAGGACATCATTCCTTATGCTTAGGTCACCGTGATTTGGCATTTTGGGAGGATTTTTATATTATTCAATATCATTTTCCACTTTTCCACTTAGTAGTTCTAATTCTGACTATTATATAGCTCTAATTATTGTACTATTCTCTTTTACGTGCGATATTTCAAAGTAACTTGTACAAAAAACTAGCGGATAATGCTTACCTTGGCATTCCTTTCTAGCGACGGGAACATTTTGCGCACGTGTTTTGAAATGTTCCCGTCGCTAGAAAGGAATGCCAAGGTAAGCATTAATCGCTAGTTTTTTGTACAAATTTTCCACTTTGTTTTAGGCAGTGTTGTAATGTTTCAGATGTGTTTTTACTACGTACACGACATGAGTTCAACCGTTTTCATACTCAAGAATTTTAGTGTTTTAAGTTGGTGCTTTTGTGGGTTATTTCATATTCTTTTTCGAGAAGTTTGGTGACATACTGGGTTGAGAATAGAATTTCAGTGTGTTGTATACCTTGAAGGAATCCCGTCATGTTGAAGACGTGGTTGGAACAACTTGTGGGTAACAACGTAATTGCTCAACGAATAACACTGCGGTGAAAGGTATGTTCTCCCAATTCTTTTTTGATGTATTATATTTTATTTTTTTCTCAATTTGCTTAAATTCTTTCCACTTGGTTAAAAAAAAAAAAAAAAATTCCAATTCGTTTCATTTCATTTGTATGTTCTCCCACTTCATTTTTGCTGTTTCATATTTCATTTTTGTAGGAACTACAGCATTTTTAAGGATTCTAGAGTAAAGTTTTTATTTATTGAGATTTTTTAAAGTTATTGATGAGTTTCCTCCTTATGCCATACACAGAGACCTGGAGACAACATGCAGAAAGTTTTATCACAAACAGAGATAAATTTCTTGTAAAGGACTCGTGTTTTTCATCAAAGAAGTTTTTTTTTTTTTTTGTGTGTGTAGAAACAAAAAAGACTGGAGCACTAAGCCAGAGAGTGTGTTCCATATCATTTTGGTGTCCAGTGGGCTCCCAGCAAACAGGTAGTTTATAGACTATCCCAACAACTTGAAGCTGAGTTCTGCTTTGGAGAAAAAACAACCTCGTAGTGTTAGAATTTGTACAGCTGAAAGCATTGAAGCAGTGTCAGTAACCTTGTAGCAAACTCTGCAAAGCTACAAGGAGGGCCTCTGCTAAGTTGGGAATCTTGCTTTGATCCCTTCAGAAAATTCTCCGTTCTGATCTGCACGTTTCCATACAAAATGATGTGATGCATCAGCCTACAACAGCTGGTGAACTTTGCATTTGGGGCAAGTGTAGCTGTGCTTCACACTTCTTTTTTTTGTCAGGTAAAGCACACTATTATTTTAGTTGTGTTTTCAACTGGCAAAATATTCGATTCTTGACAAAAGAACATCCCTAGATGATTCATGAGTCATACAGTTATGGAGACGAAATTACTATATGGGGTTGTTGTTTCAAGCCACATGGAATCATTAGGCCATTTTTCTTCAACACAATAGTAAGTGATACTTTAGAGTGAACAGTTTCAGGCTCCAATTCTTGGCAACTGGATACCAATCATTACACAATGGGTTCATGCAGGATGGAGCATGTTCATGTTACAGCCAATACTATTCAAATTTTCTGCATGAAATGCTTCATTCCCATATGAAGCATTGGTTTCCCCAACATGTTTCAAAGGCGGAAGAATGTGGTCATCTTGCTGTCCAGACCTGAATCTATGAGATCCCCCCTGGAGTTCAGAAGCTATACCCAAAGAGACTGTTTTGGAACTTGGAGCTCTTATTGTTTAGCTGTACTGCATTGCATCCAAAGACTTGTGTTGCAGTGATCACTAATTGAAGGATTTGTCTTGAAGAGATTGTGACATGGAACCAGTCTTATTATACACTATCTACCAACAAGTAATTGGACACCTGTGATAGCAAAGGAAAACGAAGTTTATTCACCTTCAATAGCTGGTGGAGCCTCCACGAGCGGCGATTACAGCTGCGACCCTCCGGGGCATACTCTCAACCAGGCATTGTACGACGGCTAGCGGTATTTTCTTCCACTCGTCTTGGAGAAGACAGGTCAGTTCCTTTACCGATTTCGGACGGTGGGGACACCCCTTAAGTCGACGTTCCAACTCGTCCCAGAGGTGCTCGATAGGGTTAACGTCTGGGCTCTGCATAGGCCAGTCCATTCGATTAACCCCATTGTCACCATACTAAGCCATGGTGGACCTCGCAACATGACAGGTGGCATTGTCATCCTGAAAGTAACATGGGTCCACCCCGTAAAACTGCCACAACGTAGGAAGCGCGTGGTCATCCAAAATGGTGCAGTAGGTCTCAGCGTTGAGTCTACCGTTAATTGTGACCAAAGGTCCCGTGCCATACCAGGAGAAACACCCCTATAGCATAATTCCACCGCCGCCGAACTTCACAGTTGGCACAATACATTCCGGCAGGAGGCGTTCTCCAGGCAGACGCCAACCCCAGACCATGTCATCTGAATGGTGGAGGGGGAACCTTGATTCGTCGCTCCAGAGAACCTGTTTCCACTGTTCAACGGTCCACTGTCAACGTTCTTTGTACCACGTTAGCCGAGCAGCGCTATTGGACTTGGTGATCAAAGGCTTGTGGGCGGCAGCACGTCCATGATAACCGAGCAGATGGGCTTCCTTACGGATAGTATTCATCGAAAGAACACTCCCGGATGCCTGTTGAAACTCCTCGCGGATGTGGCTCATCGATTTGGTGCGGTTCTTCCGAATTTCTCTGGCCAGCACCCGTCGGTCTCTAACTCCCAGTTTTGTGGGTCTGCCGGGTCGGGGCACGACAGTCACCTCTCATTTTCCACTTGCCCATCACGTAGGCCACTGTCGATTTTGGGTACTTCAACTCACTGGATATGTCACATTTGGATCGGCCATTTCTGTGATACCCGACAATTACACCTTTCTCGAAATCAGAGAGCTCCGAATTGTGTGGCATCTTGCATGCGACTGGTTGCGTTGTTGTTTCCCGCACGATATTTAATGGCTGCGGCCGTGACGTGTATCAGGACCACAGATATCGTCGATTGCAGGAGTGTCTAATTACTTGTTGGTAGATAGTGTATATATCCTCCATTGAACACAACTTTCCAGTCTTTTCTGATTACTTCTGCATACAGCATGTACATTTTCAATAATAACACAGATTGTATACACCGATGAACCATTGCATTATGACCACCCCCAACCTAGAGAAATGAGCACGCCTGGAGACCCAACGGTGGCACAGGTGAAGTTTACAGAGCAGTATATATACAACTTGAGGACTGACTTTCAGTTAGGACAGTGTTCAGAGTCAGAATGGGAAAAGCTGCCGGTTTATCGGAGTTTGGACAAATCATGATGGCAAGGCGCCTCGGAACTACGATCTCGGAAACGGCGCGACTTATGGGTTATTCTCATATTGCTGTAGAGAGTACGTATCAAAAGTGGTGCACAGACGGCCGAACAATGAACTGTCATCCTGCCATGCGTTGTCCGCAGCGCATTGATGCCAGAGGGGAGCGGAGACTATTACGCATTGTTTGCAGCGACTACAGTGTGACAAATCTCCCGCAGCTACAACAGTGGTAATCAGGGGAATGTGTCGCAGCATACAGTTCATCGCAGCCTTCTGCGCATGGGCCTGCATAGCCGAAGACCTGGCCGGGTCCCCATGCTCACTGCACGTCATTGCCAACAACACATAAAATGGGCCCAAGATCATCGAGATTGCACTGTGAATGATTGGAAGAAAGTAGCCTGATCTGATGAATCAAGATTCCTGGTGCATCATGTAGACGACTGAGCATGGATACACTAATTACCAATGGAAGCTATAGCACCTGGATGCACTATTGGGCGGGAACAGGCCAGCAGCGGCAGTGTTATGCTGTGGGCGATGTTTCGTTGGGACACTGTAGGCCCCATTATTCCAATAGCACAATCCCTGACAGCTGTCAGGTATATGAACATCGTTGCAGACCAAGTTCCCCACACCCATTCATAGCAACTGTTCTCTGCTAGTGATGGCCATTATCAGCCAGATAATGTGCCATGCCAGAATCATCAAGGAGTGATTTGAGGAACATGTTGGTGACTTTCTGTTAATGCTTTGGCCTCCAAATTCCCCATTACATGAACCCAATCGTACATTTGTGGTTTGACTTAAAGAAGTGGATTCACGCTAAATCCCCACCATCCTAAAATGTACAGGAACTGGAGGACCTACTGTTGACATTATGGTACCAGATACCCCAGGATAACTATTGCCACATTGTCGAATTGATGCCTCGCTGAGTGGCAGCTGTTTTGTGAGCTAAAGTGGGTCCTACGGCTTATTAGGTAGATGGTCATTATGTAATGGCTTATCGGTGTACAAATGGTATGACATTCTTTTCCCACCCTATATATTGCCTTATTTTATTTTCTGCCTCATGTAAGTACTTAATAAGTTTAGGATAAGTGTATGTTTCCTTATTGTTGTTCTAAAAAAGAAATTGGAAAAAATGTTGATTAATGTATTTATGTTATACCTGTTTGTCTTTCTACCACCTCTCAAGAAATTCAAGCTGCTGCAACTGCAAATATTCCATTAGAAGAGGAAGATATTATTGTAACTCATGAGCAAGCTGCTGAGTCGGTTGATCCCCTAACAAAGAAAAAAATAGTGAACCCCGTGAAGAACGTAGTTTGTGGTCATATATATGAAAAAACAACAATTTTGGGGTACATAAATAGTAATAAAAGAAGAAAGTAAGTTCATCCAAATGATTTTTCTTAATTTTTGAAGTAGTCTCTTTAATGTGGTATAAAAACTATTCATTGCTAATTTGTATTTGATGAAACAAGAGAAATAGCTCAAAAAGTATTCATATTTACTCTGAATTAATAAACTAGTTATTTTGTTTTAACAATCATAACAACCTCTACTGATTGATGTTCATACATGGTTAATCAGTACAATGGCTAAAGTCATGCTTGATGTTTTTATGAGTTTGAGTACAAAGTGTAGTTTGCTAGGGTGTTGTTATTTATACTAGTGGAATTTTGCATTACTGCCATTTGTGTTCTCTTTCAGATATACAGGGTGTCCGAGAATTATTGGGCACATTACAAAATTATATAAAACAAAACATTAAACAGATAGAAAGAAACTGACTGTACTAACTTACAATGTAACTACACAAGTTAATTAATTTCGATGGGAGATCCCTTGGTTGCTCGCAGTACATCCAAGCGATACTCGATCTCATGCCGGGTATTGGCAAGCATCTGAGGAGTTATGGAATTAATAGCAGCTGTGATACGCTGCTTCAGTTCCTGCAAATCAGTACGAGGCATCTGATAGACACTATCCTTCACATAACCTCACATAAAATAATCTGATGGAGTTAGATCTGGAGAGCGAGGAGGCCACGGAATGGGACCACCATGCCCAATCCATCTGTTGGGGAAATGCCCATTTAGGCACTTACGTACACACGTTGACCAATTCGGAGGCCCGTCTTGTTGGAAAACGACATTGTCATATCTTTTGATCTGGGGTATAGCGAAATTTTCTAGCATTTCCAAGTAAATGTCACCATTTATGGTTTTTTCGCAGAAGAAGAAATGGCAATCACTTCTCTTCTTGATAGGGAGCATCACACATTAACTTTTGGATAATCACATTCCAGTTCAATAGCAGCATGAGGCGGTTCACTGCCCCATATTCTACAGTTGTGACGACTCACAATACCTGATACATGAAATGTGGATTCATCACTAAAAATTACAGTACTGAGAAAGTTTTCATCGTTTTCCACTCGATTCAGCATATCCACAGCGAAATAGTATCACAGAGTGTGATCATTTACATGCATCTTTTACACTATTTGAATTTTATAAGCATGAAACTTTAATTTCTTGTGCGCGATATCGTGAACTGTCGATTTCGGAATGCATAGTTCTCTGCTTGCTTTACGAACGAATTTCCTGGGGCTTCGTCGGAAACTTTCATTAACTTGGTCAACCATCTCACCACTGACGCTAGGCCTACCGGCTCCTCCACGATGTTCCACATTGCCAGTTTCTTTAAACTGTTTCATCCACCACTTAATTGAATTCATTGACAAAGGATTACAGCCATACTCTAAACGGTACTGTCTTTTAACTTTAATGACAGACTTTAATTCCGCAAGCCATAACACACACATCGCCTTCTGCTGTACAGATGACATGACTACTGATTGCACATTTCTCATACAGTCCTCATCAGGCCACACCTAGTGCCATCTATCGGATTCTGGGAATAACAATTCTGCAAAACAAAAATATTGAAACTGTGTTAGTAATATGTGACATAAAAAAACAGACAATGCTCATTGTTGTTGTTTTTGTACATATTTTTGTAATGTGTCCAATAATTCTAGGACACTTTGTATATTGCCCCAAGTTCTGAAAAACAAATATGAAATGTATTGAAGCCTTCTGTGGGGCTTCCTTCCTGGGGTTTTGAAGATATGTGTAGCATTCTTCCTAACGGTAACATAAAAGTAAAATTTAAAGTATTTTATCCTGTTTGAGATTTGGGTAGGTCTCTACACACAGGGGTGTCAGTTACTCTAAGTGGAAGAAGACCCACTGACTGAACTCTGGGAGAGATGTGTGGAACTGGCAAGCCCTGTCACCCACTAGCCTGCATCCTTGGGACGTGTAGTGCATTGGCTCACTGTTAAGTGCAATAAGGTTAGAGTATTGTTACCAAACCTGCTTGTGCAGGATAGACTTAAGCCAAATAACACTGCTCATCCACACCCATGATACGATGTACATCACCTTATTAAAAGCTAAATGTCACTGGGGACGAATAATGTAAGTACTTGGAGCACACAATGTAATCTTGTCACTGTCAGGCTTCTATACACACAGGGAATGAGTGGATAGTGACATTTTTTTATGTATTTATTTTGTGCCTGCAACTGTTATGTTTAAAATATCTGAAAGCTATAATGTCGGCTTACCCAGATTAAACAGTGAGCAATTCTTCATAGGAAATAATAAATACAAATATTCCATTAGTTCTTGGCTGCTGCTTTATACATACAGGTGTTTTGTGCCCCTGGATGACTATTGAGGTTCATTGTCAACGTTGATTGTCTTGTTTTAGAAAGCCTTGGAATTGTGTTCGTTTGTTGTTGCCAGATTCCTCTGAAACAGACTGTTGCCATTTTCATGATCCAAATATATACATGTGGAAAAGTTCTATAAATTTTGTGATTATTAGAAATTGGTCCATATGTTGGAAATGTGGCTTATGGATTTTGATGGTTCGTTTATAGCCTCCATTTTCATAAATGTATATTCTTTCTTTTATGAGTCTTTTATTTAGGTTTCTTTCAGAATCCAGCACCTATATGAGGTCCGATCAAAAAGTTCCAAGACTAGGCTGATACAAAACAAAGTACTTAAGTCTGGCTATGATCTCCTCAAAGTAGTCTCCTTGGGCAGCGATACACCACTGCCAGCATTTTTGCCACTGTTGGAATGCTCCCTGGAAGTCCTGTTCGTGAATGCTGTCAAGCACTATTTGCGATTCGCGCTGGATCTCGTCCACGGTTTCAAAACTGCGACCCTTGAGCTTCATCTTCGGGAACAGAAAGACGTCGCAGGGGGCCAAATCCGGCAAGTAAGGCGGGTGAGGAAGGTTAGTCATGTTGTTGCAGCTGCAAAACTAGCGTGTTGCTAACTCTCTGTGAGCTTCTGCATTGTCTTCATGGAGCAGGAAATCGCCCCTGCGCCACATTTCAGATCGTTTGCAGTGAATGTCCTCCCTAAGATGCTACAGAACATCGCAGTAAAAATGGGCGGTGACGGTCTGGCCCTGGGGGACGAATTCATGATGCACAACCCCACGGATGTCGAAGAACATGATGAGAATGCTTTTTGTTGAGCTCTGGGTCTGTTGGTCGTGGAGGTACTGGACTCTTCCACTGCGACGACTGTTGTTTTGTCTCCAGATCATAACCGTAGACCCAAGTCTCGTCTCCAGTGATGACCTGTGACAGGAACATGCGTTCATTTACCAGCTGCTGACGAAGATCTTGACAGAGTTCGACATGGAGCGCCTTCTGTTTGGGTTTCAGAATCTTTGGCATAAACTTTGCAGCAATGTGGTTCATGTTCAAAACCGACGTCAGAATTTCTTGCACTGTTCCCTAAGACACATTGACGATGGTAGCAATGTCTTGAATGGTTCTCCGACGATCCTCATGCACCGGTTCCATAATTTTGTCCACATTTTCAGGGGTTTTGCTCGTAGACAATCGCCCTGACCTCTTGTCGTCTTCCAGTGCCGCTCTTGAAGCGCGGTGCCACTCAAAACACCTTGCACGAGTCATAGCTTCATTGCCATAAGCCTGCCGATAGATTTCATGCGTCTCCGTTCCCTATTTGCTGAGTTTGAAGCAGAATTTGATGTTCGCTCGCTGCTCTAGTTTGCAGTCCATACCAAAATTGCACCTGTGTTCTGCACGTGGTCACCAAATATCGTGTAGCACAGGTCCTGATGTTCACAGAATGACGCCACTCGGCACAATGACTTGTGAAGGTCACTGCCCTCTACCGCTGCTCGTTCATCTGCGTACTGCCATCTGTTGGTGCGCTACGTACCTAGTCTCGGAACTTTTTGATCGCATCACATACACTATCCCATTTTGGATGTGGTGGAACAGTGCACTCTTCTGATCTATCCTTTCAATAGCTGCAAAATGTTCCTCCAGTCTCTGTTTTAAAACTCTTGAAGTCTGTCCAATATAAGATGTGTTGTCGTCTAAATGAATACTGTGTATGACATGTTTTCTCAGATTAGTGTCTTTTTTGTTAAAGGAATTCAAAGTATTTATTTTTGAAAGTTTGTTGCTGATTGAAGGTAAAATAGGTCACACTTTGTTGCATTAGAAAATTATAACTGATGAAGACCTAAGCTAAGGTTAAAAGCTTCCAACCTATAAGCTTTCTGAAAGTTATAATTTTCTAACGTTACAAAGCGTGATCTATTTTACCTTCAATTAGTTATCTCTTGTTATGTGTTTTGTCCATCATCATGATTTTGTTGCTGGCTGATGATACAGTTCTGGTTTAAATTTATCTCAACATTTGTTGATGCTATTATTGAGTTTCCCATAATTTTATTTTTGGATGTCTTTTGTTGTGGTTTTATCATTTGTTTTCTGATTTTGTGGTTGTCCCTTCTTCTTGGCTTATTTGTCATAGCATCTAATATTATTATTCTCGTAAGAAATTTATTGTCAATTAATCTTTTAGAAATGTTAGTCATTGTTTTATATTGAAATTTCTGTGAAGAAAGGTGTTTTGCCCTTCTAATTGGATTTTTTGCAGTGTTGATTTTTACTGATTGAATCTTATATGTGCTGATGTGATGACTCAAAATTTAGTGCATTTCTGCAATAAAATTTTAAAATTTGCAAATAAGTTGGATTCCTGTAACAAAAAAAACACTAATCTGGGGGAAAATGTCATGTACAGTATTCCTTTTTAGACTGTAATAAGCCTTATACTAATGGGCAGACTTGGAAGTTTTAAAACAGAGACTGGAGAAACATTTTGCAGCAGTTAAAAGGAAGTATTGAATGAACACACTGACTACTGAATTTAGAAATCTTTATGCGGATATATATATATATATACACTGAAATGCCAAAAGTCATGGGATAGTAGTATGGAAATACAGTATTTATTTGGCGCTGCCATTGTATAAAGGCTTCAATGCATGCCACAATCTTTATCATTTGCGAGGTGTAATCTCATGAGTCAGGTTGAGCAATCGCCTGTAGGTTTATGGCAAGCTGACATGAATTATCACATGGTAGTGGGAACCAGACTGATGGGATATTCAGTTTGCCAAGTTGTGTGAACATTCAACTTTCCTCGATTGATAGTGTCGTGTGTACCGATAATACCTCATAGAAGACATTACCACCTACCGTGGACAGCACAGTAGCCAACTGTGAGTGCTGAATGACCATGACCAGCAGCGTCTCCCCAGGATTGTCTATGCTAACAGACAAGTGACACTGTCTCAAATAACATCCACATTCAATGCAGGAGGTACCAGAGACATATCCGCCAGGTCAGTGCAGCGTAATTTAGGATCCATGAGATATGGGAGCAGAAGACCCACCAGATTGCCTTTGTTAACACTATGACATCGAACACAGCACCTCAGCTGGGCTCATGAACACGGTAGTTGGACTCTGGAAGACTGGCAACGTGTGGCGTGGTCCAATGAGTCATGCTACCAGTTGTTACGAGCTGATGGTAGAGTTCGGGTGTGGCACAGACTCCATGAGGCCATGGACCCAAGCTGTCAACAAGGCACTATGCCAGCTGGTGGTGGTTCTATACATGTGTGGGGTGTCTTTACATGGCATGGTTTGGGTCCTATTGTCCTTGTAAGCACGTCATTAACCGGTAATCACTTTGTTTTTCTGCTGGGTGACTATTTGCAAACCTTCATGGACTTCATGTACCCCAACAACGATGGGAATTTTCCAGGTGGATAATGCACCATGTCATCGGGCCCAAGTTGTCCAAAATTGGTTCGAGGAGTATTCTGGACAGTTCTGACGGATAGTGTGGCCACCACATTTGCTCAACATGAACCCAATAGAGCACTTATGGGACGTGGTGGAAAGATCCATTCGCACCCAAGATCCTGCATCTACAAATAGCAGGGAACTGTGATTGGCTGTTCAGATGGTATGGCTCAACATCTGTCCAGAAGTCTTCCAGCCACTTGTGGAATCTATACCACATCAAGTTGATGCGCTTTACCTGGCTAGAGGAGGTCCTACATGATACTAGGTAAGTATCCCATGACTTTTTGCACTTCAGTGTATATCCTAGCACTCCTGTTCCTATGCCTATTGATATCATTACAGAAAAGTTGGTACGGCAACGTATTTTGAGTAGAACCCAAGTAATTGAAATGAAGGACATTTTGCGTTACATTAATGATAATAATATTTTCTCTTTCGAGGATGTACTCTATAAGCAAAATCAAGGTAGACCTATGCGAACACCATTATCAGCTTTATTTGCTGAAGTGGTTATAGATTACATTGAAAAGAAAATTATTGAAGACATGAAAGATCTGTCATTAATTTATTTTCATTCTGTTGATGATATTTTCATTTTGTTGAAATTAGATAAAACTGAATTAGAGAATTTGGCAAAGCAGTGTAATAATCTCTGTCCATCTATTGAATTAACTGTTGAATTCAAAAACAATGAACGCCCTTTTTTAGATATCTTATTAATTAAAAAACATAATAGTTTTATTATGAAGTTAACAGGAAATCATCTTATATATCGATACTCACAGGGCAGTCCATGCCGAAACGTTCTTGCACCACCCTGCTAAAAAAACGCGATTTTGACGAAATCTGCGCCAAAAGTTGAAATTTACAGGTCATCGATATTTTAGCATAATCTTACGACATTCGAAATCGATTCAGCAGTTAATTCGTATGTGAGATTCTTCCGCAGAGTTTGCCCCCTCCCTTTTTTGTCATTATTTGGGTCATTCTCAAGATCGATGCAAAACTGAAGAGAAATGTTTGGGGTATTAGTTCGGGGGGGGTATTCTGCGGAAACTGAAGCGTAATCGTATTTTTTTCTCTTCTGTCCAGTATTGTTTTTTAATATAATTTTATTGCGCAATTTCAGCTTGAAATTGTAGGCAACAATTTTTTACAAATTTCTCTGTGATCTTCGGGCAGGAGATTCTTACGCTGATTCGAGGAATTCCATCTTTTTTGTTATCATTTGAGCTAATTACGAGATCGATGCACAACTGAACTGAAATTTTGGTAGGCTTGGTGGTGGTGGTGGTTTCTTCATTGGAAAATGGAATTTCATCCCTCAAAACTTGAAAAAAACGGAAAGTATACGGAGGTGAGAATTCTCTCGTAATCATAATTGTATTTTTCTTGCGATGTTTCCTCTACCCAGTATTGTTAGATAGCATTTTATTCCATAAATATTTGTATTTCAGCTTGAAAATGTTTGATAAATTTCTGAAAATGGAAGTCGGACGGTGCAAAGATTTCTCCCATAATTGTATTTTTTCCCCCAGCGATGTTCCGACTCCTATGCAGTTGTTAAATGTCATCACCCTCATAAATGTGTGTGCATTTTAACTTGATAAGGATGGGGGAAATTTCCAAAAACGGAAGTGACGAAGTTTTTGAAATTTGTAAAAATTGATGCATGATGTTAAAAAAAAGTACTCATTCTCTGAAAATTATACCATTTATCTAAAATAGTGAAAGCTCTGATATCAGAATTCATGGTTCTCAGGCTGAAAGTTCTTTCAGCATGATAGATACAATTATTGTCATCTGAGTGAATAATAAAAAAAAAAAAGTTACAAAGAAATGGAAAGGGAAAACTATCAGCAAAAAAAAAAAAAAAAGTAGACAATGGAGGCTGTGCAGTGGTAGAGTCAACAAAAGAAAAATATGGCTGTAGAACTTGCTGAGAAAAAAAGGTAGGGCTTGCTCACAAGAGGAAACCAGAGCTAATGTTCTAGCAAGTACAAGAACAAAACCAGGAAAAAATACTCTTTAAAGCTATCTTTTAAAACCACCCTATTTTGTTTGGAATTCAGTAATTTTATAATTGTGAATACAGTGGTGTGATGTAGTTAAATATTTATATAAATAAATTACAGTGATTTTGTTCATGCAGCATAATGTTCACACTTTCTCACCGCACAGTCTTATTTTTCACCAAATTAATAAAGTACAGCTTTTTTTTTTCTTTGGTAATCTCATGTATGTTAATTAAAATTGCTAATGAGTGCTATGGATAAATAAAATATTGTTTATATCGAATAACTTGTAATCGATTATCAGGAATACTGATCTTTTGGTTCTTACTTAAAGTCTGAATTTTGCCCTGTACGTTCAGGGAGCAGAATTTTCAGGAGGTTTTCTTTTTCTCATTTTGACTTACCTTGGGGAACATCTTCACCCTCGCACTTTTCTTTTTCCAGACGGAAGGTGTGTGGAACCACTTACTAACTCGCAATTGTCTGCTTAATGTCCATATCCATACATGCGGAACCCCATGCATGCAAAGAGCAATGGCCTCTTTCAAACAGCAACAAAAAGTCGTAAACTGATTCTACTACTACTGAAGAAGGGGGGGCAATCCCATACCAAAACGTCACTGCACAAGCGTTAAATGATGGAAGCAGCTTTTATCTAACCAACTTTACTAAATCTCACTGTTATCTTATAGTTTTGGTTCCAGTTGTAATTATTTGCAGCAATAACAAAAGTTTGACGTTGATAATTACCGGATGAAAAACATTGTATGAAGAGTATCATGGTACAATTGCTGAAAGGTGATTTTTCATAATTTGATTATTAATGTTACATTAGTTTTCCTTTCATATCGAAGGTTTGCTTCTTTTCGGAAAACCGTAGAAGTTTGGGATGCAACTACGTATGCGTGGCTTGCCAGTTGGTTGGTTTCAGAAATAACTTATTTTCTTCTGAATGCCATTAATCTCAAAAAATTTGCTGCTAAGAACCAACCAAACAACAAACAGTAATTACCTGTTATTTAATCTTCTTAAGTTTATATTTGCAAGCGCTCAGTAATGATAGCAACAGTTCTTGGACATGGCAGCATCCTATTCGCGTTACAGCGAAGCAAATGCATTCAGAAGAAAATCCCTGATATTAATGTGTGTTACCCTTAAAATATTGCAGGACCTGTATTTTTCAATAAACTGCTAGTAGTATAATTGTTTTCCCATTTATGTCACTGTAGGAACGACAGAAATGCTAATGAACAATCTTAAAAGAAACAGTAAAATGTCAACAAACCTTAAAATAACATAAATTAATGGTAATTCAGTATATAAACATTTAGCATGGACTTAAAAATTAAAAATGATATCATTAGCTGCTCCAAAACTTGAGTTCTGCTCCGAAATGCAAATTTTCTCGCTCTAAAACCTAGTGTTTCTGCTCCAAATTGCAAATTTTCCTGTTGCAAGAATTGCTCCGAAACATGGTAGGGGCACTAACACCCCTGTACTCATACCATATGATTTGTATCACCCTAAAAGACATAAAAGTAATAGCATTAAAACTCTTGTGAAGAGAGCATTTACGCATACTTCTAACAGTAAATATAAAGATGAGGAATTAAAATATATAGAAGAGATTTAAAAAGATATGGGTACCCCAATAGAGAAATTAAAAAATGGTCATTAGAAATAGAAAATAGTTTGTATAGAAATACAAGTGAAAAAATAAAAAACAAATAATAAAACAGCCTCTTAGATATGGTGATTCATTTCCTTTTTTAAACAGAAAAGATGACACCTAATTTTCGGGTGTAACAGACACGCCTTTTGAATCCATTCTGACTCAAATTAAATTTCTCAAAGCTGTTCAAAGTCAATGGAACCAATACGGAAAACAGTAGTATCTGATCGAAGAAAGAAGTTTTTCAGTTGGGTTTTTAATCCCAAAGATGTTGCTGTAAACGAAATCGGGAGCTTACGCCCTCTGGTTGCAGACTTGTGTGTTAAAAAATTTGCATTTATAAGAGAAACCTTTCTCAGTGGAAATGCTCTCCAACGAAGAAAGAATTTTTCAAATTGAACTCTTAGAAGCAGAGATATCGGCAAATATAGTATATGCGTCTACGCCCCCTGGTGGGAAAATACATGCATTATTTTTGGAAGAAAGTATTCTCAAAAGGTTTTTCGATGTGAGCGGTATCGGTACAAAAAAAAAAAAAAAAATGTTTGTCGAGTTTTCAGGAGCTCAGATTTTGCTGCAAATATATCAGAAGCAGAAATAAACACTAATGCCCCCTGGTGGCCAAACCGTTCTTTGCCAAATATTAGAAATTATATTAAAAACATTTTCCATCAGGAGTTGTATACGATAGAGAAAGAATTTTTCAAATCGAAGCTTTAGAAGCAGAAATAATGCAGAAAACGCAATTTACCTTTGTGCCCCCTAGCGAAAAGTCTATGATTTACTTGAAAATTTTAAATTTACATGAAAAATATTTCGCATCGGAAACACTATCCAAGAAAGAAGGAATTTTTCGAATAGGACTGCTAGAAGAAGAGATATTGACAAAAATAAGATATACATCTGCGCCCCCTGCTGTATAAACCATGCATTGTTTTAAGAAGAAAATATTCCTAAAAGGTTTGTTGACAGGAGTAGCATTGGCCCACAAATGATTTTTTTCAATTGAGATTTTAGAAGCTCAGATGCCGGCCCGGTGGCGCAGTGGTCTAAGCGATGGCCTCTGATCATTCGTCCGAACGGGGTCCGGGTTCGAATCCCGGTTAGGCATGGATGTTGTGTTTGTCTTATGGCACTGGCTCTCTCCCTTCCCTGGAGCCAGTGACCCTAAATTAGGGACGGGCGACTGCTTATAGCCCATTGAGTTGCTCAAGGTGGTCGTTAAACCTCCAATCAAAAAAAAAAAAAAAGCTCAGATTTTTGCTGCAAATACATCAGAAACAGAAATTAAGACTTGCACACCCTGGCGGCCAAACCATTTTTTACCAAAATTAGAAACTATATTCAAAAGATTTTCCATCAGGATCTGTGTCCAGTGCAGAAAGAATTTTTCAAATTTCAGTTTTAGAAGCAGAGATATCTGGGGACACACAATTTACCTTTACGCCTCCTTGCAGAAAGTCTATAAATTACTTGAAAATTTTGAAATTATTTGGAAAAACATGTCACACCAGAAACTGTATCCAATAAAGAAAGAATTTTTTCAAATCGGACCATTAGAAGCAGAGATATTGACAAAAATAAGATATACATCTACGCCCTCCACAAAACTGGAAGTGATGTCTCCTCATAACATTAGATTAACTTTGCCAGCAAATCCATACACTATGGGAAAGGTTGCTAGCCTAACCGAGTGGGAGAATTAATAATCTGAGTCGGCCTCCACTCAAAGCTCAGCATTTTCAAAACTTTCTGCATTCTTGCATGTTCTTCACTACTTGTTTGCATTGTGTGCTTTCTGATTTTTTTTCTCCGGCTTTTGGCTTCCGTTGAAAATGCATCTTCTTATTTAGTATGTGTGTGTGTGTGTACAATTCACCTTGAGAGTAAACTTCCTCCATCTCTTTCTGTCCATTGAAAGATTCTTTGTCTCTACCATATTGCTTCCTTGATCACTAATGGAATAGTTTGCATCTTCAGTTCACCTTGTTTTATTTCTACTTCATAGTAAATTGCCTGGTACTATGGGATTGAGCTCCTGGTTAGGCAGTCTTTCATCTCCCATTCTACAGACATGTACATCTCACCATGTTCTCATTAACTTGTTCTTATAACTACAGAAGTTTCAAGCTCTATTCAAATACCTGCATCACTAATTTTGTTTTGTCACAAGATTCTGCCCATTATTACCAAGTATTCCTCATGCCATTCTCATGTGTGCAGCTTCTAACCTCCTTATAGTCCTGTAGTTTACACCCTCTATCCTGGCAATAAAACAAGATACATCCAAACAAATACGGCATTGTAAATAGCTGATCACATCAAAGACTTCCCCTCCTTTGCCAGTTATGTTATCTAGCTCCTTATCAGGCCTTCCTTCATATCAATAATCACACCCAAATAATTGAAATCTGTTACCTGTTCTCTACTCTTTCCCCTGTACTACTAAATTTACAATTTTTGGATCTCAGCTAAGAACTGCTGATTTAGATTTACTGGTATTGATCATTTTGCCAACTTTTTGTGTCATGCTGAACTGATTGAGCTTGTGGTTTAATTTGTTACACTGTTACAGAAATCAGTGCTAAGTCATCAGAACTTAAGCACCTATTTCAACATCTGAAACTGAGTTACTTTCCTTGAGCAATTGATCCACGTATGTCCTAAACAAAAATGGGGACAATTTACCTCTCTTTCTAACTCCAGAGTTAATTACAAATTGTTTAAAAAAAATTTCTTCCTTGCAGGCAGCTGCAAAGCTCTTAGTGTACAAGCTTGTGATGGATTTTTCTGGCCTGCATTTTACTCCATAATATCTTTGTTCATGAAGCAAACTGTTCTTAGATACTGAGTGTACGATGAATCACTTCTGTGTCATCTGTCAACAATAAACATGCAGTTACCAAACAATATATAAATACTGAGTACATACTAATTTTGCAAATTTCACACTTGCCATTGGTATCTCAAATACTTTAAATGCATTTCTTTCATATAGTAATGTGCGACCGAGAGGTTCCGAGTAATGAACATACATAAATGAGACAATATATATATATAAATTGAAGCCAAATTTACACGAAAAATACCGACTGCACAATTCACACCTAAAAACGAACAGAAAATCCCCAAAATTACAAAAATTCAACTCAAAAAAAAAAAAAAAAAAAAATCAAACCAAAATTTATTTGAAATCTAAGCCAAGAACAAATGAAATATCAAAACAAACTCACTGTAATCCTAACTCATAATTCACATAAAATTGTGACGATGAAGTTACAAAGGCAAAGTTTAAAAGGTATTAAAAATGTCGTTGAGCTCTCAGTCCCAATTTGTTCAGGCCTTTTGCCATATGTTATGGCATCTTCACTCACGTAAAATTATGACAATGAAGTTACAAAGGCAAAGTTAAAAAGCTATTAAAAATGTCATCAAGTTCTCAGTCCCAATTTGTTCAGCTCAAGGCCTTTCGCCATATGTTATGGCATCTTCAGGAGCACCTAATAGTTCCTCAGCCAGATTCAGAAGGACTGATGTAAAAACTCTCGTGGTTTCAGGGCCACCCCCTAGAGGACACGTGCCAGTAGCTGCTGAGGCTTCATATGGTGTCTCAAAAAAAAACTTCTCTTTTCCTTCTTGTTACTATTTTTTTCTCTTTAATTTTACTGTCATCAGGTTGTTGTTCTCTTTTTATCAAATCTTTCTATTGTATTGATAAACTATAAGGATCATTATGATTACAAATTCTTTTTAACTTTTTCTATGATTATTGTTTCTGCCAAAAGCAAGTGCTTTTCATTATTTGCTGCTGTTACTATTTTTATATCTTCAAATCTCAAATGGACTTTATTTTCTAGACAGTACTGGATTAGAGCAGTTTTACTTTCTTTTTTCTTCCAGTTTCTAATATATTGTAACAGTTTATGTTTTACACAGTTTTTGGTAGTCAATAGCATCTACAGTGCTTCCTACTCTAATATTATTTTTTTTAATATTATTGATTCAGCAATTATATTCTTCATATATGGAAAAGATGCTACATATTGAAAAACAACAGGTTTTTTATTTTTATTATTGTTTTTATTTCTATTAACCATGTAGTGATTCTCCAGTGCCACATGTTCAAGATATTTTTTTTTAACTTCAAATATCCACAATTAATTTTAATGGACTGTGGATGATAAGAATCAAATGATATCAATACAGGTATGTACACTGGTTTTCTATGGGTTTTGAATTCAATATTATTGTTTCTTCTTATCAGCAAGACATCAAGAAAAGGAAGAGTCTTGTTTTCTTCAATTTCAATTATAAGTTCAGTAATTGGGCATGTTATTGTAAATTGATTAATTATGTTCTTTAATTCAAGTTCAGTAAATCTTGATAAGATGAAAATATCAACATATCTCGTATAAATCAAAGGTTGTGGTGGTAAAGTTTCTATTGCTTTTGTTTTTCAATATGATTTAAAACTATTTCTGTGTATAAATCATGTTGGAAAAAAAAACAATATAAACTTTACAACCATAACCTTTGATTTATATGAGATATGTTGATATTTTCATCCTATCAAGATTTACTGAACTTGAATTAAAGAACATAATTAATCAATTTACAATAACATACCCAACTACTGAACTTGTATTTGAAATTGAAGAAAACAAGACTTCTTTTTCTTGATGTCTTGCTGATAAGAAGAGACAATAATATTGAATTCAAAACACATAGGAAAACAACGTACACACCTGCATTGATACCATTTGATTCTTATCATCCACAGTCCCATAAAATTAATGGTATTAAAACTTTTATAGAAAGGGCATATACACATTCATAAAAAAAATGTATGTACAAAATGAACTTGATTATATCAAAATGATTGCCAGGTCATATGGATACGCAGAAAAATCTTGAAAATGTGGCATTGGAAAATAACTACATGGTTAATTGAAATAAAAATAATAATAAAAATAAAAAACCTGTTGATTTTCAATATGTAGTATCTTTTCCATATATGAAGAATATAATTGCTGAAATAATGATATTAAAAACAAATTAGAATAGAAAGCACTGTAGATGCTATTGGAGATCTTATAATCAGTAGGGGGGAAAGGCAAATATGTTGGAAAGATCTGGAGTATATTTATTCCTATTGAAGATTCTAAACCAATGGCGTATATAGGTAGTACCAAAAACTGTTTAAAACATAGACTTACAATACATTAGAAATTGGAATAAAAAAGAAAGTAAAACTGCTCTAATCCAGTATTGTCTAGAAAATAAAGGCTATCTGAGATTTGAAGATATAAAAATATTAACAGCACCAAGTAATGAAACGCACTTGCCTTAGCAGAAACAATGATCATAAAAAAAAAAATCAGAAAAGAATTTGTAATCATAATGATCCTTATAGTTTATCAACACAATGGAAAGAATTGGTAAAAAGATAACAACAACTTGATGACAGAAAAATTAAAAAGAGGAAAAAATGGCAACAAGAGGGGAAAGAGAAGTTCTTTCTGAGAGACACCAAGTGGACAGGGACATCGCTAGACTTCGAAACCAGGATGGAAGACGGGTGGGTGAGAATTATTTTTGGTGGGGCAAGCTTGATAGCAACTTTTTTTTTTTTATATGAAACACTTGAAAGTACAAATTTTTAACGCTTTTTTTTTTTTTTTTGTCTTTTGATTGAAAGTTAAACAACCACTGTGAGTAACTCAATGGGCTATAAGCAGTGCTCGTCCTTAAGGTCACTGGTTCCAGGGAATTGAGGTAGCCTGTGCCATAAGACAAACAAAACATCCATGCCTAACGGGATTCAAACCCGGACTCTTCTCTGACGAATGGGGATAAGCCAGCAATTAGACCACTGCGTCACCGGGTTGGCTTCAATGCTTTTCACTACCGGCTGCAAAAGAATTCATGCAATGCTGACCCTCTCCATCTGGACACACACACACACATATATACATACATGGATCTGACTAGTTACACCACTGGTGTAAGATAAAAGTGTTGGTAGAATGTCACTTTCAATGTTTTGCTCGCTCTTGATACAATGTCTTAAATTTTCAAAATTTTCCATTTTTGCGTACGAAAACAGTACTGTACTGGAACAATTTATTTAAAAGAAAATATTGTTTTTTTTTGTCAAAATCAAATTTCAACGCTGTGCCACGCAAACACAGTACCTTCCCCCTCCTTAACTTCCTTCCTTCCAGCCAGCAACTTTGCCTTGCACTCCTCCCTTACAAAGCAGTTGTGAGCCACTATCTGCACGTTCACTGTCCCGAGGCAATCTTAAGAGCCCTTGTATAGCTTTTGACTCCATGTTAGAATCCCCAATTTTGTAAAGAAAACAAACAGCAGAGCAATTAGTAATTACCACCCTCAGTGAATTCCTATCCACCCTCCTCATTCGGCCCCGTGCCCAAACACATGAAAAATAGGATTAAACTAAGGAATTGGAAGAGTGGAGAACAATTGAATTTCCATGGCCCTAGAGTTGCTATTTTGATAACCTTTTTGGAGATTTAAACAACACGTTTCCTGGAGGGAAATACATAAGGCTACATGAAGTGAAACACAAGACTTATCATTACTTGGTGAGTCCATATTATATTTTAAGGTTAAGTATATTGAAAAATGGCACATTTTGAACTGGGTTGGCAGCAGGTTGGGCAAGACAAATTTCAGGGTGGACTCAAGGCCACCCTCGCACCGCTTGGCGACGTCCCTGCTGATGAAGCCTCAGCACCTACCGACACATGTCCTCTAGGGCCTGGCCCTGAAACCACGAGAGTTTTTACATCAGTCCTTAATCTTGCAGAGGAACTATTAGGTGCTTCTGAAGATGCCATAATGTATGGTGAAAGGCCTTGAGTGGAAGAAAGTGGGACCAAGAGCCTGATGACGTTTTTAATAACTTTTTAAACTTTGCTTTTAAAAGACTGTTCATAACTTCATTGTCATAATTCTATGCAAGCTATGTGTTAGGATTACAGTGAGTTTGTTTTGATATTTCATTTGTTCCGGGCTTTGATTTCAACTGGATTTTGGTGTGAATACTTTTTTTTTTTTGTTGTTGTTTTTGAAGTGAATTTTGTAGTTGTTTTGGAGATTTTCTGTTTGTTTCTAGTTGTGAATTTGGTGTGAATTGTGCAGTTGGTTTTTTCGTGTAAATTTTGCTTCAATTTATATATGTTGTCTCATTTATGTGTTTTTATTACTCGGAATCTCTCGGTCGCACATTACTATGTGCAAAAAATTTATTTAAAGTATTTGAGATTCCATTGGCAAGTGTGAAATTTGCAAAATAGGTATGTACTCAGTATTTATATATTATTCCTAGGTACTCTGTCGAAAGCTTTTTTTTAGTACATCAAACAATTTATTTCTAGATACTCTTTCAAAGGCTGTTTTGAAATCAGCAAATGCCACTTATAAATCTGCACTCACCTCGTGAAACTTTTCAGAAAGCTGTCTGAGTAAAACTATTGGGATGTAGTAGTTAAAATGACTGATTCCAGAATGTGTTGCCACTTTGTCCAGTTTGCTCGATTGGCACTGTGTGGTAAATGCACATGTAATACATCACATGGCACCTTGGATTGTGGGCTATGTAATAGGATCATCAGTTGTGTGGTTACTGATAGTAGGAGAACACAGTGAAGTGTAAGTGGGCCATGAAATTAATTAAAATTCGCGAATTTTTGGTTATGAGTTTAAATTTGAACATTGTGTCTGAAGCAGCGAAGAATGTGAATACAGCACTTGGTGAGGGAACAGCTATTGAGCAATCAAAGGAACTTTTTAAAAAGTTCCTTTGGATTATTCCTGAATTATCAAAGCAACTTTTAAGAAAAAGTTCCTTTGATATTTAAAAGTTCCTTTTAAAAAAAAGTTGTTTTGAAAAAAAATGTTTCCTTTTAAAAAAAGTTCCTTTGGATAATTCAGGGACATTTATGTTTGGAAAAAGCATTTATGCTTTCATGGAAATGGGATGAACTTGTTTATTGTGTAATAAATCCTTTTAAATAATAATAATATTATGCTAAAAAATGTGCTTCCTTTTCAGGTGCCCATGTTGTGGATGTGTCAACAGAGAACTCAAGGTGTGTGATCTTGTTGATGTAATAATTGGAGATCGATAATGTAATAAATGTTGAATCGAAAAATGGTTTTAAAGTGATAATATATGTTCATGTAAAAACAAAAACAAAATAAAAACTAAAATCTTTTATTTTATCAGTATTGTCTCTTTTCCTTGTTACTGGCAACTTTTGAGAAGTATACTGTGAAATAGTATACTTTTTCATAACTGTTATCCATGTTCATAAAAAAAATTTCTCACATTTGGAGTTTTTAAATTTACTGTTGCCATCTTGAATATGGAGTCTAGAGAATTAGGATATAGTGATTGATTTGAATATTGTTCACTGTGTTCTGAGTTGCTCTTTAGGCAAACTATTGCACAAAGAAAGGAAAGGTACCATGGTTTCAGATACATGGTTCCTCATCATCAGTTACAATGCACTTGCCTGCAAGTAGTCTGTGACGTATTCCATCAAAGGGGGTTACCCTGTGCTGCCATCTTTTAGTTCGTTTCTTCCAAAACTTCGGTAATTCTAACTTAGTTCAGTTTAATTTGGCAATGCATTGCAAGGAAGTTTTTCCATAAATTATTAACTTGATAGAGAGGTCCATATTACTAGCTTGATCGTTATTCAAAATTTCTATAGTTTTTGCAGATCAGAAAATATTTCCATCGTGTACATTTAGAAATGATTTTTTTCAAGCAGGTGTAAATCCCACATCAATAACAGCATTTACCAGTTCTGTAGTTTTTGTAATTGTTTATATTATGTTTGTGCTCCTTTAAGCAGGTAGATGTCATTTTAGTCATTCCTATTTATTATTTCTTCATGCTGCCATCTCGTAAAGAAAGATCTATGCAATAGTGATGGAATAAATAATTCCATCTTGGGAGACTTTATTTTAAATACACCACATTGTGAATACTCAAGACATGCAAATAGTGTATTAAATCCGTTTATTTTTGTGGTGTAGTCAGTAAAAAGATTCGCCAAGCTTTCGTACTCCACCAGGAGGCTTTTTCAAGGCAATGGTAGACATAAAAATGCAGGGAATTGGAACACATAAAGAATGATGATTTAAAAAAATAACATGGGTGACACCACGAGCATATTACATGAATCTTTATCACGCAATTATACAGTGTGTCGTGATGTGTATCCATCTTTTAACAGCTCATGCTAAACCATTGGTAGTTCAGTAGAGACCATATCATTGCATGCCAGGTTGCTGGATAGGATTTCAACTGTTTCCCTGATGGAAGTCTCTTTAAAATTCGTGTAAGGACTATTCGTCTAATATTATTCCATACAGGAGCGGCCGAGCAATGCATGACTTCTCTGGTGAGCACTGTATTCTGCATGTTTTCTTCCAAAATTGTGGTAATTCTAACTTAGTTCAGTTTAGTTTGGCAATGTATTGCAAGGAAGTTTTTCCATAAATTATTAACTTGATAGAGAGGTCCATATTATTAGCTGGATCGTTATTCAAAATTTCTATAGTTCTGCAGATTAGAAAATATTTCCATCGTGTACATTTAGAAATGATTTTTGCAAGCAGGTGTAAATCCCACATCAATAACGGCATTTACCAGTTCTGTAGATTTTGTAATTGCTTATATTATATTTGTGCTCCTTTAAGCAGGTAGATGACATTTTAGTCATTCCTATTTATTATTTCTTCATGCTACCATCTGGTAAAGAAAGATGTTACACTCCCGGTGGAGTGCGAAAGCTTGGAGAATCTTTTTACTGATTACACCACAAAAATAAACAGATTTAGTACTCTATATGCGTCTCTTGAGTATCCATCTTGGGAGTTCATTCACACAGAAGAGTCGTTCAAACACATGGTCACTCATTTTCCAGGTTGCCACTACGCTTACTGAGTAAATCATTCATTGCAGGGGTCCCGTGTTTTCGACCAAAGCCCTTTCAGGACCACATTGGACATTGGCAAACTGCCCAAAAGAGCTATAGCTCTCCACCATTCACAATGAATGATTTGCCACAAACCGAACGATTCGGGCACACCATTCAAACAAATGACATTCACATATCATTCCCATTCTTAAGTTTTACCCTCATTTCCTTGCTGATAGTTCACTCGCATAATGGTTGATACTTATTGATTCTCGACATTACTTTTCTTACTGGGAATCTGTGGGTTCACGGTAGTAATCTTCCGTGCCCCTAAAATTGTCATCCGGTTGTCAGAGGCCCAAAGGACACAAGTTACATTACAATTCAGAGTTCCAAAGGGGAATTCATTTTCCCACTGGGGTCGGTTACAATTTGGTATTTGGAAGTGGGGTTAATTTTCCCACTGGGGTCCATTTCAGTATGTTCATATATAATCTTAGAGAAAGGATAGTGGGAGAAGCATGTGAGCTTAATACCAATACTGAGGTTATAACCAGTGCTTTTCACTCGTTTTAAAAGTTCATGATGTTTGAGTGATTGACAATATTACTTACCCTGCTTACATATCAGCAGAAAACTGCTGCTTCCTGTAGTCAGTCCCGTAGCTAGGTCTCGGAACCAAAAAGACTGAAGACTCATCTCCGTGCTCTATGTTCAACAACCCCACCATTTCAGGTTTTGCTTCGTATTTTCATAGCAAACAATTTCTCCACATCAAAAAGTAAAAAAAAAAAGAAATGTAATTCAGAATTTGAAATAGGAAACAGCTCTCTTGAAATATAAAAATTAAATTGCATTAACAGAATTTTCTTAGTTGTAAATGAATTTATGGCACCTCTATTCTTATTGTACTGTGGAATTAACTTGTTTACGGGTCTTATAGAGGTTATTATCCAAAAAAGTTGGTGGTCAAATTTTTGAACTAAAGCCTAGTTCTTCATCAGGACTACGTCACTCTTGAGTAGTCCTGATGACGAACCAGGCTTTAGTTCGAAAATTTGACCACCAACTTTTTTGAATAATAACCTCTATATGAATTTTCTTGACAGTGGCTGAATTGCTGGGTCATTGTGACTGGAGGAAAAACAACTCCCAACCAGCATGAAAAAACCTACCTTTTTTTTTTTTTTTTTCTTTCTTTCTTTCTTTTTTTTTTTTTTTTTTTTTACTGTTCTAGTTCCTTTCAATGGATCTATGGAATAGCATGGAGAAATTATTGATGTTTGTCTTATGTTTGACATCATCCTGAATTTCGGCTTCACCTTTAATCGTGCATTCTCCTTTGCTAGTGCTCGAAGATAGCCTCTTCTCGCTACAGTCAACAAGCAAACCTCTCTTCCTCATCAAATGTCAGAATCCCTCAGCACCGCCCCGGTGGCATAGTGGTCTAAGCGATGGCTTCTGATCATTCGTCCGAAATGAGTCCTGGTTCGAATCCCGGTGAGGCATGGATGTCGTGTTTATCTTACAGCACTGACTCTGTCTCTTCCGTGGAGCCAGCGGCCCTAAATTAGGGACGAGTAACTGCTTATAGCGCATTAAGTTGCCCATGGCGGTCGTTAAATCTTCAATAGAAAAGTCTCAGTGTTCCCAAATAAAAATAAAAATAAAAAAAAACATTGCAAAACTCTTTTCTCCCATTACAAAACACTCTTACTGACCACAAAACAATGAACAGGAAAAAATTTAAAGCTTTCCCTCTGATCTCCCCATTTTTTTCAATAATGCCCTTTTATATTTTACATTTATCTAATAAACAAAAACTGCGCCTGTGGCCCAGTGGTCTAAGCGTTGGCTTCTGAACGTTCCTCCGAGGTGGGTCCAAGTTCGAATCCAGTGAGGCATGGATGTTGTCTTTGTTTTTCATCACTGGCTCTCTCCCTTCCTTAGAACCAGTGACCCTAAATTATGGATGGGCAACTACTTATAGACCATGGAGTTGCTCACTGTGGTCATTAAACCTGCAAACTAAAGAAAAAAGATTTCTCTCTCTAACGAATTTCGTGTCACCACTTTATTTTATTTTACACTGATTGTAGTTCAGTTGAAATTAAAATAAAATCAAAAAGACATTTTACCACAACTCCATCTTTTCCCAGCTCTATCTAATTGAACTCTGCTCAATCTTGACTCGGGAAGGAGTATGTAAGAAATGTATTCTACCTTTTATAAAACACACAATTTACTTAGCGCACACATACAAAAAAAAAAAAAAATTATGTAAAATGAATATGGCGATTTTTTTTTGATTTTTTTTTTTCATTTGGTGTTTAGCGACCACCGCGAGCAATTCAGTGGACTATAAGCAGTCACCCTCCCTATTTAGAACCACTGGTCCCAGGGAAGGAAGAGAGCCAGTGTCGCAAGACAAACATGACATTCATGCCTCACCAGGATTAGAACCTGGACCCACCTCGGATGAATGGCCAGAAGCCATCGCTTAGACCACTGCGCAATCGGGGCAGGGATAACAACTATGCACACATTTAGAAAAATAAATAAATAAAGGTATTGAGCGAGGTTCCGCTGCTGATACCTTTATTGGCAAATATTACATTATACATCCGTATTTTTTACAAGGCTAGACCTAGGAAGGGTAAAACAACAAAAATGAATCGGCCGCATGGACTACAGCTTGGGCTTCTCATAATATTGTTTCAAATATTACAAATAAGAATTTTCTGTGTTGATTTGCTTTTTGGAAAAATATGGAAAATTTTGGAAGACAAATATCTGGGATTTTTTTTTTTTTTTTTTTGCCGCCCTGATAGCACAGTTGTCTAAGCGATGACCTCTGATCATTCATCAGAAAGGGGTCCAGATTCAAATCCTGGTGAGGCATGGATGTTGTGTTTGTCTTATAGCACTGTCTCTCCCTTCCCCGGAACTAGTGACACTAAATTAGGGACGGGTGACTGCTTATAGCCCATTAAAGTTTCTCATGGTGGTCGTTAAAACTCCAATCAAAAAAAAAAAAATTTTAAGTCAAAAATTAAAAAGGAAGGAGTACATGTCCTTGTTTTTGTTGTGGTCGAGGCCCATGGTAGTTCACGCTAAGCACGTATTTTCTTTTAATTTAATTTCAAGTGGTGTGCCATTTAGAAAAACAAGTTACACTGCTGGCCACCCAAAAGGCAACACCAAGAAGGAAGCATCCGATTGGCCTGAAATTCGCAGCATCCGTTGCCTGCGAGAGGACATGCAAACGATTAGCATTGCAGGGCATATGCAAATCATGTGCGCCCGGCACGCCACTAAGAAGCACTATAAGAAGGGTGCACAGAAAGCGGGGTGTAAGTAGTGGAAGTGTGTTGTGCTGCCGGACCCGTGCGTTTGAAGCTTCCTGATGCCTCGTCGCAGAATACGGCAGTCATTCCAGCACGTTTTGGAGTTCGACAGAGGACGAATAGTGGCTTATCGCGACAGCGGTTTATCGTACCGAGACATAGGCGCCCGTGTGGGACGACATCCAGCCACAGTGAGGCGAGTATGGATTCGGTGAGTGCAGGAGAGACGGACGGACCGATGTGAGCGATTGCCGCAGACGCGGCACACCACCGAACGAGAGGACTGGCATGTTGTGCGGTGGGCATTGACGGCTCACACTGCCACATCACGAACGTTAGCGCAGGAATTAGGGTGTGTTGTGCAACAACCTGTGTCAGCACGTACCGTTCGACGTCGTCTGCTGGAGCGGGGACTTGTCGCAAAGTGCCCATTGTTCCGATTACCATTGACGTTACACCACCGGCGAGTGCAGCGGCAGTGGGTCGTTGAACGCCGCACCTGGACTACGGAATGGCACGATATTGTCTTCTCCGACGAATCCCGCTTCTACCTGCAACACCACGATGGTCCGATCCGCGGCAACAGACTGTATGACGCCTGCAATATGCATCGCCATACCGGTCTGTCACCTGGCGTTATGATTTGGGGCGCAATTGGATATGACACCCGCACCCCTCTGGTACGCATCGCCGGTACCCTCAACAGCCACCGCTACATCTCCGACGTTGTGGAGCCTGATGTAGTCCCTTACCTGCAGGACCTGCCAGCGTCCACGTTTTAACAGGACAATGCGCGCCCGCACGTGGCACGCATCGTGCAACAATTCTTCACGGCCCACCAGGTGTCACTGCTGCCGTGGCTTGCCTGTTCTCCCGATATGTCGCCCATCGAACATGTCTGGTCGCTGATCGGCAACCGAGTGGCCCGGCAAGCACCACCCGCGGCTACGCCTGATGAACTGTGGCAACGTGTGGAAGCAACCTGGACCGACATACCCCAAGCCCACATCCAAAGCCTCTTTCGTTTGATGCCGCGGCGTGTAGCGGCCGTTATTGCCAGCCATGGGGGCCACACGAACTATTGATGTCTGCGTGTTCCGCAAGTCGTACGGGCCTGTAAGCTCAATCGTTTCATCTTTGTATCTGTTGTTATGTGTCCAGTAAATCTGGCTTTGCTATCTCGTGTCCTTCTTGGTGTTGCATTTTGGGTGGCCAGCAGTGTACATTAAAGTACCAGTTTACTTAATATGTAAGATAGTTTTCGAAGGAAAAACCGCAGTTAGCTTCACAATGTGTTTACATTTTAGTGCCGGTTTCTACTGCCATCTCGTGGTCAAAATGTTTGATGGCACTGTGATTTTTCTTGTAGAGGTCTCGCCGTTTCTCTGGCATGTCGAACAAGATATGATAAGTATGTCTACTTAGGTCTCGGTCTTTGTGTATTTTATGTAATCTGAACCCAAAGACCTTAAGATGCATAGACTGGAAGAAGTTCTTGTGTAAATTAGTGGCAACTGGTGACATTTGATCGCTGAGCTTGTACACATAAGTAAACAACGTTAAATTAAGCTCTTTTATGTTGTTTGTTGTTGAAAGTTTTGAGCAATTCAATGGGTAGTCGCCCGTCCCGAATTTAGGGTCACTGGTTCCAGGAGAGGGAGATAGCCAGTGCCGTGAGACAAACACAAAATCCATGTCTCGCCGGGATTCGAATCCAGACCCTTCTCGGAAGAATGGTCATAAGCCATCCTTTAGACCACTGTGCCACCTGGGTGGCTAAGGTCTTTTACCTGTGCAAAAGGAGGAATTTTCCGTTGTTATAATACTGCACTTTTTTTCGATGGGGATAAAATGACATTGCACCTCTTCTTAATTTATGGTTAAAAAAAACATCATTATTGTAATTTCGTGGAATATGCAATAACTGAAAAGGAACGTCGCTTGTCCTACATGTGAAATATATTTCCTCTTGTATTTCTTGGGATATGAAATAATCGAAGGGAAATGTCGCTGTTCCTACGCATAAAAACAGATTTCCTCTTCTGTTTCTCGCAAACTGCGCAATCTTGTTGCATTAAATTCGTATTTCGCACTCCAAGTAATGTCAACAATCATTTTAATGTGGCGATTTGTGTTTTTTTAAGAGAAGTTACCCAGAAAAAATATTTTAATTTTGTAAGTTTTACAAAATTAATGAATTCAGAATAACTACTCAACGCGGGGAAAAAAAGTAAAAAAATAAATAAAATTAAATATGACAGAAAGAAATGCCACATTCACATAATTTTAGAGTTTAGACAATTTCAAATCTTTGGGATGAAGGTCTCGAAAAAGAAACACGAGTTAGCGTTCACTGCATAAGAATAAATGTTCCGTTGTTCTATTCGAAATAGAAGAAATTAGGTTTTTCTCCCTTAAAAATAATAGTTTCCCTGCCAGGGCCGTAGCTAGTGAGAAATTCTAGGGAAGGCTACGAGCAATGTAGTGGAGGCTAGAAAAAATTTTGTTCCTTATAAATACACGTTCGAGTCACATTATTGTGACCACCAGTTAATATCCAGAGTAACCGCCGTAGACAGCAGCTAGACTGGCTGGGAGTTACTCATAAGGTGCTGGTAGGTGTTCAGAGGTATGTGGAGCAGTGGCGGCTCGTGTTAAGCTGAGAGGGGGGGGCTGCATCTCAATTTTGTAGATATCATGATACACTTCGAAAGCTAAGTTACTGCGCCTGTGCTGATGCTGTCCGTTTAATAATAATAATAATAACAATAATATATATATATATATCATCATCACCATTGTCAACCATTATCAATCCACTGCTGGACGAAGGTCTCCCCAAGTTTCCTCCACAACGGTCTGTCTTGTGCCAGTCTCCTCCATGTCACCCCTGCACACTTTCGAATTTCATCCACCCATCTCCCATGTGGTCTTCTTCTGGGTCTTTTCCTGTCCATTGGAATCCAATCTAAAATTTCGGCTGTCCATCGATGGTCTGTCCTTCTGGCAGTATGTCCAGCCCATTGCCATTTCAGGGATTTAACTCTGATCTTGATGTCTTCCACTCTTGTCATTTTTCGGATCCACGAGTTCCTCTTCTTATCTCTCCTGGTTACACCAAGCATGCACCTTTCCATGCTACTTCGAGTTGTCTGCAGCCTTTGTATGTCTCTTTTAGTTAAGGTCCACGTCTCTGCACCATACGTAAGCACTGGAAGGATGCATTGATCAAACACTTTTCTTTTAAGACATAATGGCATATTGCTCTTGAAAATTATGCTGTTTCTTCCAAAAAGCCCTCCAGGCAAGTTTTGTACGCCGATTAATTTCTTCATCATTGTGACCCTCACTTGATATCTGCTGTCAAAGATAAACGTACGTGCCTGTTATCTCCAGCTTTTCTCCATCAATCGATAAATCTTCATTTCTTGAAAAAGCATTGAACATCACTTTTGTCTTCTGAAAGTTCATTTTTAATCCCACTTCTTTACTCTTGTCAGCAAGTTCCTGGATCATACTCTGCAGCTCTGTTGGGGTAGGTGCAAAAATGACTACGTCATCAGCAAAACGAAGGTGGGTTAGATAATCTCCATTAATCTTTATCCCCTTGTTTTCCCAGCTCAGCGACTGAAAGACACCCTCCAATGTAGCATTAAAGAGCTTCGGAGATATGGTGTCACCTTGTCTCACTCCCTTTCCAATTTTTATGTGTGTTGTATTTTCAAACAGCCGAATCTTTGCACTTGCATTTTCATAGATGCTATTAATAATATTAATGTATGCATCTTCAATACCGCAGGATTTCAAAGCCATTGTAACTGCTGATGGTTTCACCGAATCAAAGGCTTTTTCATAATCGATAAAAGCCATGCACAATGGAAGTTCATATTCCCTTGCTCTTTCAATTAGTTCTCTCAGTACTTGGATATGATCTATTGTGCTGTAGCCACTCCTGAATCCAGCTTGTTCTCTCGGTTGAGCCATGTCCAGTGTTACCTTCAAGCGGTGTGAAAGAACTTTAGTGAAGATTTTATAAACCACTGATAGAAGGCTGATAGGTCTGTAGTTCCTGAGATCCTCAATGTCACCATCTTTATGTAGCAAGATCATTATAGCGTTGTTCCAAACCTCAGGAATCTTCCCTTCATTAAGGCATCGAGTGAAAATTTGGGCGAGTACTGTTTCGATTTCTCCACTTGCTTCTTGTATGATGTCTACAGTAATTCCATCTTCTCCAGGAGCTTTCCCCGGCTTCATGTTCTTGATTGCATGTGCAACTTCTGCTGGAAGGACTGTAGGAACTCTGGTACTGGTACCTTTCATGATGTCTGAAGTGTATGTATCATCCCTTTCATATAATTTGGAGTAGAAATCTTTCACTCTTGTCAAAATTCCGCCTCTATTTCTTGTTACAGAACCATCTTCCTTTCTCAGTGCCATAATCTGTTTTCTTCCCTTACAAAGATGTCCCTTTCCTATCTTTAGGCTTTGGTTGTTTTCAATTGTTTTCCTCACTAGTTCACAGTTGAATTTTCTTACGTCTTCAGTGATACTTTTTCTTACTGTCGTGCATAGCTCTATATATTCCACTTTGGAAGTCACATCTTCTTTAGTCATCCTCATCTCTCTTCTTTTTTGCATCAACATTTTGGTTTTTCCTAATAATTTGTTCACATGCAACTTGTTCTTAGATCCAGCTAATTTTGTTGCTGTTTCCATAAATGCTTTGGTTACTTTTCTGTTAACTTCAGAAATATCAACTTCTTCCGATGTTAGGCCTTCTAAAGCAGAGAATCTGTTCTTAAGTTCCAACTTGAAGGTATTATGGTGTTTTTTAAGGTTGGCTATGTCAATAGATTTTGTTTGTCTTATGAGCTTGCCACGTTCAAGTTTACTGTTGAGATGCATCTTACATCTCACCGATCTATGGTCACTACCTGTGTTGAACTTGTTTAGCACACTGCAGTCTTCAATGACAATTTTTTTGTTACACATAATAAAATCAATTTCACTTGTCCCATTTGGATGTCTCCACGTCCATTTCCTGTGTGGCTTTTTCTTGAAGAAGGAGTTCAAGATGAAAAACCTTTCTGCCTCTGCAAACTCAACGAGAGTATTTCCACGCTGGTTTCTGTTGCCGTGACCAAATTTACCTACTGAAGTTTCATTCTGTTGCCGTTGCCCTATTTTTGCATTGAAATCTCCCGTAATTATCTTCAAGTGCTGCTTATCTTTATTATTTAGATGACGAATTTCCTCATAAAATTCTTCAATTTCTTCTTCAGGATGACTTGTGGTGGGTGCATAAGTTTGAATAATCTGAGCCTGGTATCTTTTCGAGAGTTGGATAACGAGTCGTGCAGCTCTGTCAGAGGAACTTTCAACTTCTACAACTTTATCCTTCAGTTTCTTGTTTATTATAAATCCAACACCACTAATTCTGCCAGTATCAGTCCCACGATAGTAGAAGAGATGTCCACTTTTCAGTTCAATGAGATCTTCTCCTTTTCTCCTTACCTCACTTAGCCCGACGATGTCCTACTTGAACCTTTGTTGTTCTTCTTCCAATTCAAGAAGCCTTGAATCAGAAGATAGGGAGCGTCCATTATACGTAGCCAAGGTCAGCATCAGATGGCAGCCTAGTCCGGTCCTCCGGGGATTCTTAGCACCCTCTGCCTTCATGTCGCACTGGCCGCTGCCTTGGCCAGGTACATTCCAGCTGCCGGAGACTGAGGGCCAAGATTTAAGTTGTGGAATCATTTTGGAGGGGTTTGACCATAACTCACCACGCTGGCCAAGCGGGTTGGTGAGTGTGGGATAGCATTTCCTCTAATCCCGATGGTATAGTTATACCCTTATTGGCGGTCATCAGAGCCCCTTTAGTGGGAACAGAATGCCCCACGAGAAGGCGGGGTTGACATTTGTCAAGGAATGGCTGTGATGTTACGCATCACCTGACCTTACATCACATATATATATACTGATCGAAAGTGCTTTTTTTTACAAGGAATTAATATTTAGATTTTATATTTAGCGATTGATAGGGAAAATGTAAAAGTACCGATACCTAAATTAGGCAACAGATATTAAGCGATGGCCACATTGTCACATTTATGAAGAAAATAATCGACCTATAAAACTTCGTCGGATGCATTATTTCTTAAAAAGAAACTGATTAATCAGTGCATCCTTCTAGTTCTTACGCATGGAGCACAGACATCGACCTCAACTAAAATAGACATACAGACGTTGCAGACAACTGAAAGAGGCATGTAGAGATGTATGTTTGATATTACCTGGAAAGATACAAATAGGAACTCGTGGATCGGGAAAATGACAAGAGTGGAAGACATGGTCAAAATTCCTGAAATTGTAATGGGATGGACATATTGCTAGAAGAAAGAACCACCGACGGAGAGTTGAAATATTGAACTGGATAGCAAGGGAAAAAACAATGCCCAGAAGATGACAAGAGGGAGATGGGTACATGAAATTCGAAAGCATGAAAGAAACTGACTCAAGGCAGACTGTTGTGGAAGAAGAAACTTGGAGACTCCCATCCATCAGTGGATTGATAGTAGTTGCAAATTATATATACACGCATATACTGTACGTATATATAATCATCATCATCATCATCATCATTGTCAACCATTATCAATCCACTGCTGGACGAAGGTCTCCCCAAGTTTCCTCCACAACGGTCTGTCTTGTGCCAGTCTCCTCCATGTTACTCCCGCACACTTTCGAATTTCATCCACCCATCTCCCATGTGGTCTTCTTCTGTGTCTTTTCCTGTCCCTTGGAATCCAATCTAAAATTTCGGCTGTCCATCGATGGTCTGTCCTTCTCTCAGTATGTCCAGCCCATTGCCATTTCAGGGATTTAACTCTGATCATGATGTCTTCCACTCTTGTCATTTTTCGGATCCACGAGTTCCTCTTCTTATCTCTCCTGGTTACACCAAGCATGCACCTCTCCATGCTTGTTTGAGTTGTCTGCAGCCTTTGTATGTCTCTTTTAGTTAAGGTCCACGTCTCTGCACCATACGTAAGCACTGGAAGGATGCATTGATCAAACACTTTTCTTTTAAGACATAATGGCATATTGCTCTTGAAAATTATGCTGTTTCTTCCAAAAGCTCTCCAGGCAAGTTTTGTACGCCGATTTTTTCCTTCATCAATGTGACCCTCACTTGATATCTGCTGTCCAAAATAAACGTACGTGTCTGTTATCTCCAGCTTTTTCTCCATCAATCGATAAATCTTCAATTCTTGAAAAAGCATTGAACATCACTTTTGTCTTCTGAAAGTTCATTTTTAATCCCACTTCTTTACTCTTGTCAGCAAGTTCCTGGATCATACTCTGCAGCTCTGTTGGGGTAGGTGCAAAAATGACTACGTCATCAGCAAAACGAAGGTGGGTTAGATAATCTCCATTAATCTTTATCCCCTTGTTTTCCCAGCTCAGCGACTGAACGACACCCTCCAATGAGCATTAAAGAGCTTCGGAGATATGGTGTCACCTTGTCTCACTCCCTTTCCTACTTTTATGTGTGCTGTATTCTCAAACAGCCGAATCTTTGCACTTGCATTTTCATAGATGCTATTAATTATATTAATGTACGCATCTTCAATACCGCAGGATTTCAGAGCCATTGTAACTGCTGATGGTTTCACCGAATCAAAGGCTTTTTCATAATCGATAAAAGCCATGCACAATGGAAGTTCATATTCCCTCGCTCTTTCAATTAGTTCTCTCAGTACATGGATATGATCTATTGTGCTGTAGCCACTCCTGAATCCAGCTTGTTCTCTCGGTTGAGCCATGTCCAGTGTTACCTCCTGCAAGCTGTGTGAAAGAACTTGACCGCCCCGGTGGCGCAGTGGTCTAAGCGATGGCCTCTGATCATTCGTCCGAACGGGGTCCGGGTACGAACCCCGGTGAGGCATGGATGTTGTGTTTGTCTTACGGCACTGGTTCTCTCCCTTCCCTGGAACCAGTGACCCTAAATTAGGGACGGGCGACTGCTTATAGCCCATTGAGTTGCTCACGGTGGTCGTTAAAAATCCAATGAAGAAGAAGAAGAAGAAAGAACTTGAGTGAAGATTTTATAAACCACTGATAGGGGGCTGATAGGTCTGTAGTTCCTGAGATCCTCAATGTCACCTTTTTTATGTAGCAGGATCATTGTAGCGTTGTTCCAATCTTTTAGGAATCTTTCTTTCATTAAGGCATCGAAAGAAAATTTGGGCGAGTACTGTTTCGATTTCTCCACTTGCTTCTTGTATGTCTACAGTAATTCCATCTTCTCCTGGAGCTTTTCCCCGCTTCATGTTCTTGATTGCATGTGCAACTTCTGCTGGGAGGACTGGAAGAACTCTGGTACCTTTCATGATGTCTGGAGAGCCGCCCCGGTGGCGCAGTGGTCTACGGCGCTGGCCTGTGATCATTCGTCCGTAAGGGGTCCGGGTTCGAATCCTGGTAAGGCATGGATGTTGTGTTTGTCTTACGGCACTGGCTCCGTCCCTTCCCTGGAACCAGTGACCCTAAATTAGGGACGAGCGACTGCTTTTAGCCCATTGAGTTGCTCACGGTGGTCGTTAAACCTCCGATCAAAAAAAAAAAATTTCTGGAGTACACGTATCATCCCTTTCATATAATTTGGAGTAGAAATCTTTCACTCTTGTCAAAATTGCACCTCTATTTCTTGTTTCAGAACCATCTTTTCTCAGTGCCATAATCTGTTTATTCCCTTACTGAGATGCCCCTTTGCTATCTTTAGGCTTCGGTTGTTTTCAGTTGCTTTCCTCACTGGTTCACAGTTGAATTTCCTTACGTCTTCAGTGATACTTTTTCGTACTGTCTTGCATAGCTCTATGTATTCCACTTTGGAAGTCACATCTTCTTTAGTTGTCCTCATCTCTCTTCTTTTTTGCATCAACATTTTGGTTTTTCCTGATAATTTGTACACATGCAACTTGTTCTTAGACCCAGCTAATTTTGTTGCTGTTTCCATAAGAGCTTTGGTTACTTTTCTGTTAACTTCAGAAATATCCACTTCTTCCGATGGTAGGCCTTCTAAAGCGGAGAATCTGTTCTTGAGTTCCAACTTGAAGGTATTATGGTGTTTTTTAAGGTTGGTTATGTCAATACATTTTGTTTGTCTTATGAGCTTGCCACGTTCAAATTTCGTGTTGAGATGCATCTTACATCTCACCAATCTATGGCCACTACCTGTGTTGAACTTGTTTAGCACACTACAGTCTTCTATGACAAATTTTTTGCTACACATTATAAAATCAATTTCACTTGTCATCCCATTTGGATGTCTCCATGTCCATTTCCTGTGTGGCTTTTTCTTGAAAAAGGAGTTCAAGATGAAAAACCCTTCTGCCTCTGCAAACTCAACGAGAGTATTTCCACGCTGGTTTCTGTTGCCGTGACCGAATGTGCCTACTGAAGTTTCATTCTGTTGCCGTTGCCCTATTTTTGCATTGAAATCTCCCATAATTACCTTCAAATGCTGCTTACCTTTATCATGTAGATGACGAATTTCCTCATAAAATTCTTCAATTTCTTCTTCAGGATGACTTGTGGTGGGTGCATAAGTATGAATAATCTGTGCCTGGTATCTTCTCGAGAGTTGGATAACGAGTCGTGCAACTCTGTCAGAGGAACTTTCAACTTCTACAACTTTATCCTTCAGTTTCTTGTTTATTATAAATCCAACACCACTAGTTCTGCCAGTATCTGTCCCACGATAGTAGAAGAGATGTCCACTTTTCATTTCAATGCGATCTTCTCCTTTTCTCCTTACCTCACTTAGCCGATGATGTCCCACTTGATCCTTTGTAGTAACTCTTCCAATTCAAGAAGCCTTGAATCAGAAGATAGGGAGCGTCCATTATACGTAGCCAAGGTCAGCATCAGATGGCAGCCTAGTCCGGTCCTCCGGGGATTCTTAGCACCCTCTGCCTTCATGTCGCACGGGCCGCTGCCTTGGCCAGGTACATTCCAGCTGCCGGAGACTGAGGGCCAAGATTTAAGTTGTGGAGTCATTTTGGTGGGGTTTGGCCATAACTCACCACGATGGCCAAGTGGGTTGGTGAGTTTGGGATAGCATTTCCTCTAATCCCGATGGTATAGTTATACCGCTATTGGCGGTCGTCAGAGCCCCTTTAGTGGGGACAGGATGCTCCACGAGGAGGCGGGGTTGACATTTGTCAAGGAGAGGCTGTGATGTTACGCATCACCTATATATATATAAAGTGCGGGATACAGTAAGACGTGTTGTGCGTATGCAAATTTTGGATTGCTGAACTTGTTCGTGACGTCATAGCGCTGATAAGAGATATAAAGGATTTGACGCGTATTGACCGTTGTTGTTCAAACGCAAAGTTGAAAGGGAAAGAATCAATTGACGAACTTGCAATTTTAAGTATGTCTTTCCGACATCACCTAGATGATTTTACGCGTGGCCGTATTATTGGCAAGATTGAAGAAGGGCGAAAAATAACAGATGTTGCCAGGGAGTTTGACGTCAGCCACAGTGTTGTATCAAGTCTTTGGAAATCATTTCAAACAAATGGAGAGTGTAGCAAACGTCACGGGGGAGGTCGTGTTCGCAGTACGACACCTGCAGAAAATCGGTACATAGTGCTATCAACAAAAGGACACCGGCGCAGCACAGCTAGTGAGGTAGCAAATCAGTTTATGGCTGCTACTGGCAAGCGGATCTCCCGAAAAACTGTTGCCAGACGTTTGCATGAAGGAGGACTATACGCCCGCCGTCCTGTTGTGTGCATCCCATTGTCCAGACGTCACCGTACCGCCCGTTTGCAATGGTGCCATCATCATCGCAACAGGACTGAAAACGACTGGTCTGCTGCCCTCTTCTCAGATGAGAGTAGATACAGTCTATCGTCTGATTGTTGACGACAACTGATCTGGCGTGATAGTGGTACTGCATATCCGACATGTTGTGTCATGGTATGGGCTGGTATCATGATCAATGGCCGTACGTCCCTCTATGTGCTTCCAACTGGGACTATGACTGGCCAACGATACATTAATGATGTTCTGCTACCTCATGTTCGCATGTTGCGTGGTGCTGTCGGTGATAGATTCATTTTCATGAACGACAACGCAACATGTCATTGAACAGTCGCTGTCCAGGAGTGTCTTGAGAGCGAGGATATTCAACGCTTCGTATGGCCAGCACGTTCTCCAGATCTGAATCCCATTGAAAATGTGTGGGATGCTTTGGGGAGGAGTCTTGCTGGTCGCCAATTCCCTCCAATAAACAAGGACACCCTCATCCATGCACTGACAGAGGAATGGGATAAATTACCCCAACAGCTGCTTGATAATGTTGTGCAAAGCATGACACAACGTGTGGAATCTTGCATCGCCCTCCATGGTGGCCATATCCCGTATTGACATCTTACGCCGGAACGCCTGCGGACGGTAATTGCATTTTTTTCACGTTTACGTATTCTGCACAAAATGGCCTGTTTGTCCCTTGAACACGTTCCAAAGCCTTCTGGATTTCAGCGCACAATAAATTTTCTTTTTTGTAATGTCCTGGCATTCTGACATTATTTTATTTCACTTGGCATCCAACCACACTTACTTTTTTATGCGCTATATAGCCGTTTATGATCCGTCCTTAGTAATTGTCCAGCAGTGTATATACATCAGGACAAAAAAATTAATGCGTATACCAGTGGTGGCGGAGACACACTCAAGGTCATGTACACGTTCTAAAGTGTCTCATTGTGACCCCTAGAAATATGAGAATAAATATTTTTTTTCGCCGCCCCGGTGGCGCAGTGGTCTAAGGCGCTGGCATCTGATCATTCGTCCGTAAGGGGTCCGGGTTCGAATCCTGGTCAGGCATGGATGTTGTGTTTGTCTTACGGCACTGGCTCTCTCCCTTCCCTGGAACCAGTGACCCTAAATTAGGGACGGGCGACTGCTTATAGCCCATTGAGTTGCTCACGGTGGTCGTTAAACCTCCAATCAAAAAAAAATATATATATATTTTTTTTTTCTTCTGATACACTCATTTTGGAGCTTCGACTTGATACCGACCACTGCAACTTGGACGGCGATGAAAAACATTTCGTGGAATTTTGAAGGGTCTGCCAGAATTTCGCGATGAGTTGTTATTGCGATACTCACACACCGGCATTCTCTTTAATAAAAACGGATTGCAAACATATTCAGTCCAGTTTTAATTCTGAAGTCATCATGATAACAATTTAGTGTAGAAAAATTTGTTTTCCAAAATTTACCAACTTCGTAAATTTTCTAAACAATGATATCTGATTAAATATTCGTTTCAAAGTAATTAAGTACACTACCTCAATTGAAATGCGCAGCTGATTTTTGGGAGGGAGGGGGATGCAGCAGAAAAATAAAATTTATCCAGTGGAGTGACTTCAATGATTTTTGGTGAATAAAAATTTACGTGAGTTTAAAAGCTAAAATTTCGCTGTGCTTGGTAAGTGAAGAAATCAATTTTGTGCAAGTATTTTGCTGCAGAAATTAGCATCTCTCTCCCTTTTTTTTTCCTTTCTTTTTTTTTTTTTGATTGGAGGTTTAACGACCACCGTGAGCAACTCAATGGGCTATAAGCAGTCGCCCGTCCCTAATTTAGGGTCACTGGGTCCAGGGAAGGGAGAGAGCCAGTGCCGTAAGACAAACACAACATCTATGCCTCACCGGGATTCGAACCCGGACCCCGTTCGGACGAATGATCAGAGGCCATCGCTTTGACCACTGCGCCACCGGGGCGGCTTTCTTTCTTTCAATTTATCCAGTACTGAACTCTATTTTTAATCGCAATTTGTTCACATGCCCATTTTGACCAGAAGAGAAAATATAAGTAAAACTTTTTTTGCAAAATTCCCGTCAACTGAGATTTTGTTATTAGATGGGAGCAACATTGTTGTTAGAATTATTACGTTGAATAAAAGCAGGAACAAACCAAAAATTGGAAGAAAAAAAAACCCAGGTTGAGAAATACATTCAAACGTACTTTATTTAATACTTTATTTCAACATTCGTCATTATTTTTAATTCATTCTTTTTTTGTATGTCTTATTAGGAAGCACAAGAACCGTATTAATTAACAAAGCACACAGGCCCGGCGATACATTCCCACCCAACGAGGGACTGCATTCGCGAGCAACCCTGCTAGCGAGAGCTGCCATGAATGCAGTCCACAGGGAAGTTTTATTCAAAGGAAACGAACTGATGTGGGAATAGGCAGAGTTTCCCACATGAGTTGGTTTCAATAGCCGACAGGGCTGCAAGGAGCGCAGTCCGTAACGTTCTTCCTGTTCCCACTGGTGTTATGCAGGGAAAACTTCCAGTTGAGTTCAGAAAACTGCAGTCGTGGCATTATGCTGGGAAAACTTACAGCGGTGTTCACAAAATTTCTCTCTCTTGGTACGGCATGAAAAAAAAACTGCTTTGGGTAGGGGGCTGCAGCCCCACAGCCCAATAGCAGGAGCCGCCCCTGATGTGGAGCCATGCTGACTGCAGTGCTTCTGACAGCTGCTGGAGGGTGCGTTGTGGAGGATCAGTAGAGCGAAAAGCAAGATCTAGGTGGTCTCACAGATGCTCAATTGGGTTTAAGTCTGGGGAATCAGGGGGCCAGGGAAGTACTTTGAAGTCTTCATCGTGCTCTTCCAACCACTCTCGGACATTTCTAGCTGTGTGACACGTTACATTGTCGTACTAGAATATCCCATCCGCCCCAGGGAATACGATCAGCATGTATAGGTGTACACGGTCTGTAAGGATGGATTCATGACGAATTTGGTCCATAGTTCCTTCCACAGATATGAGTGGACCCAGGGAATACCATGAGAACATTTCCCTGACCATAACCCTGCCCACACCAGCTTATGTTCTTCCAGCAATAGTTAAAGAGTGTTTGCTATCCGATGTTTCTCGCCTTATACGCCAACGTCTATCCGTTCGATGAAGCAGAAAACGTGACTCATCGGAGAAGGTTATCCTTTCCCAATCAGCGGAGGTCCAACTTCGATACTGCCGTGCAAATGTAAATCTTTTCTGCCGATGCATCTTCGTTAGCGTAGGTGCAGTGACCATCCGTCTGCATCGCAGCCCCATACACGGCAGGGTTCGTTTAATTGTTGTTTTAGACACACTTCCGGTAACCCCTGGTTCATTCGTCCAGTGAGTTGCTCCACTGTAGCGTGTCCTTCGAAGCCGACGTTCAACTCTCACATCAATGGCACGTGGTGCTCCGCAGTTTGCTCGTCGATTATTCGCAATGGTGCCATTTCTCCAATCACGATACACTTTAACCACAGCAGCGCGTGAACAGTTTACGAACTGCGATGTTTCAGAAATACTGTCATCCTTGGCCCAAAAGCCAATAAGCATCCCATTTTGCAAATCTGATAAATCGCTCCTTTTATCCATGACAGCAACGAGTTAAATGTTTTCAGAATGCCTACAGCACACCTTATGTACCCGCCTAGCCAGCTCACGACACGTGCCTTCTTTCATTGGCTACGCGTTGTTGACGTCAAAAGTAGGAGGTGGTCACAATAATGTGACTCGACTGTGTACATATATACACGCTGCTTGACAGGGAAAATGCCACACCATGAAAATCTGAACGCAGCATCATGCAGATTGCAGGGTGGATGCACACGTGCAAGTTTGGAAAGTGATTGCATTTGCAGGCCAATAGCGCTAACGGGATATAAGCGGACAACCACCGCGTGACGCCATCCGTCTAACCATCACGGCAGCGAGAAGAGAATGGTTCTTCTGCAACCGTGTCTAGAGAATGAACAAGCGGTAACAATGCCGTTAAGACGACTTCGTACGCAATATCGTCAAACGGATGAGTTCACGAGAGATGTCATTGTAGGCCTTTGTACCGCCAGATGGTCCTTGTGTCGTATTGCGGAAGAAAAGCAACGTGATGCCACACCGTCGGTCGCATTTGGAGACAGTGGTCCCAGGAAGGATCTGTGCAACGTCGTAGGGGGCACGGGGACGGGCATCCGAGCGCACAGATCTTCGCATCCGACGTCATGCCGTACCGAACCCACAGGTCACAACGGGAGACATTTTGCGGAGCGCACGAGGAGGCTTGGATGCTCCGATATAGACGCAGACAGTCGCGCCGATTGGCTGCGTCTGGTTTCCTGTCCAGCCATCCGTTGTGAAGGCTACTCTTAACAGCGAGCCATCGTCGACACGGCTTGGCGTAGTTTTGCTTCGGAGCTGCGTGGGGTGCCGAATGGAGCAGTGTGGTGTTCAGCGACGAATCGCGGTTCTGTCTCACCACGGATAATCGCCGTGTGAGAGCCTGCAGGCGACGTAACCAACGGGCGGATTCCTCCGCCATTGTGGAGCACCACACGGCTCAGCAACGTGGAATCATGGTGTGGTGTTCTATCAGCCGCTCACCGCTGGTATGCATTATGAGCACGCCGCTATGTTGACGAGGTGCTGCGGCCTGTGACACTACCGTAGCTTCAGGGCATCCCAAACGCCGTTTTTCAACAGGATAACGCCCGGCTGCATACCACTCGGATCAACCTGAATGCTTTACACGGTGTGCTGATGCTTCCGTGGGCAGCACAATCCCCCGACCACTCGCCCGTCGAGCATGTGTGGGACACGATTGGGCGACGGTTGAGTACCCCAACCCAGCAAAATGAAGATGAACTGTGGACTCGGATCAACACCACATGGTCCATAATACCCCAGGACTCTATTCGGACTCCAGATGCCACGTCGGATTCAACGCTGTATCGCCCAAAATGAGGGACCACACTCCTTGGTGTGGCATTTTCACTGTCAGGCAGTGAAAACAGACCAAACTGCACACACAGATAGCCAAGAAGGTCCTGAACAAATGATTTAATTATCAGATGCAGACTAGGCTCCACCTGCCGAATACACAGGATGATTAATAAGGAGTGTAGCCTCCATTTTGGGCGATACAGCGTTGAATCCGACGTGGCAATGAGAGTCCGAATAGAGTCTGGGGTATCGTGGACCATGTGGTACTGATACGAGTCCACAGTTCATCTTCATTTTGCGAGTGTGGGAGGGTACTCAACGAACGTTCAATCGTGCCCCACACCCACAGATGCTCGATGGGCGTAAGGTCGAAGGATCGTGCTGGCCACGGAAGCATCCGCACACCGCGTAAAGCATTCACATTGATCCGAGCAGTATGCGGCCGGGCGTTATCCTGTTGAAAAACTGCATTTGGGATGCCCTGCAGATACGGTAGTGCCACGGGCCGCAGCACCTCATCAACATAGCGGAGTGCTCATAATGCGTACCAGCAGTGAGCGGCTGTTGGCGCTGATAGCACCCCACACCATGATTCCTTAGCTAATGGGATGGGTGTAAAGAAAATTCTTTGTGTGACACCATGTGGATTTAGAAAATGAGCTGAGGGGATTGCTATTGTTGGATCTGGTCACCGGATGCAGGTTCTTCAGTAGAAATACCCTGCGCCACCATAAAACTTGCGATACTTAATTTTCCCCGCTGTCTTCCCTACGGGCAGTACAGTTTTAACCCGCGTATAAGTAGCATTTGGAAACTGTGTTTTCGAAGTCGCCATTTGGGCAAAAGATTACCCACCCATTTTAAACTACAACTCGTTCGTAAAGCCAGGGCCGGATGGAGCTCTTGCGGGACCCTGGACGAAATTTCATTGCGGGGCCCAGAGCAAAATTTCACTGTGGGCAATAAAAAATAAATCTCATATTTTAATTAAGTCGTTTCTGAAAATTATCGTTCGTGAGAAAGACACACGAACACTACCGTAAAGACAAAATGATTATCTCAAAGAAGTATTTGCTTTAAGCTTAAGAAAAAGACCATAATACTGACTGAAAGTTCAGAGAGAGAGAGAGACAGAGACAGAGAGAGAGAGAGAGAGAGAGAAAAGAGCGAGAGAGAGAAAGAGGAAGAGAGAGAAAAAGAGAGGGAAAGAGATAGAGAGAAAGAAAGTGAGAAATAGAAAGAAAGAGAGAGAGAGAGAGAGAGTAAAAAGTGTTAAAATCTGCGATTTTCTTTCCCGGGAGAAGAGGTTTCTGTTGCATTGAGACTTTTATAAAAACCTATTCAGAAAATGATAAAAAGATACCTGCTTAGCGAATATTTTTGTACAGGAAGTATATATAATAAGGATCCCTCTAAAATAAATTGGTATAAACAGTTTTTTCCCCTGATCATGTTTAGTGATTGATTTTTAACGCACAGTGGAGTGACTGACAAATTAGTGACATTCTAAGCTCTTATACGCCTTCATATACGCATGAAAGTTGCCTTTTTTTGTCAATTTCTTGTAATGTTGGAAAAGTGGTTTCCATATGTATTCCGAAAGTAACCTGTATATTGCTCTTTTTATTTCCTTAAATTTAAGTATCAAGTTTTTACACAAATTGTTGGATATATAAAAGTAGGAAACCAGAAAATGATTAAATTTAATTTGCTATTTCATAAATTCGGAAAAGATTAAGCCCCCGCAGTTAAAAAATTTCTAAACTGTTTGGACCCCTGAAGGCGCGGGGCCTGGGGCGACCGACATGGCTGCCCCTATGGTCTAGCCGGCCCTGCGTAAAGCAACTCACTGCGTGATCCGAATATTTAATTTTGTCTCTCAATCTCTGTAATAAGAACATGGGGTTACCATGTACGCAGAATTTTTTTTTTTTATAAAACAAGGTGTTTTTTTTTTCTGTGTGTTATCATTTAAAAAATTATCTCTTTAAATATAAAAAACAGTGCCTTAGCGCCGCTAAGGCTGTTCTACATCCCTGTTCATAATATGGCCATACCATTGTATTATATTTTCATATTCTTAATTTATAGGTTTTTATTGATATTTTGATGCGCTGTCACTGAGCACTGACGCTTAGTTTTAGGAAACAAAATTCTCTGTTGATTTGATTTCGATATAACGCAATTATTATGCACGAAAATGTTAATTTAATATCAGTTGGTCTTATTTAATTTAAATTTTGTTACTTATTTCTTTCCTGAGTTGGCTTTTAATAACATATTATCGTTTGTTAAAGCAACATATTTTTCTAATTGCAAAACTTTGGAAATTTAAAAGTTAGTTTGAAAAGGGCCCCCAAAATTTTCGGGCCCAGGGACCCCGATTGCGTTGAGACGTCTTTGTTCACACCTTTTCAATTGGCTCCGGTTTTCATCAACTTTGTTTGAAATATAAAGAAGAATATTACAATTTTTTATCTTATTAAAATATTATTTAAAAAAATTATTTGCTGTAGGTTTGGTGGAATTACCATTATCTATATAATTTAGAATGTCGTTAATTTTATTAATAATAGTGTTCTGCAAACAGTAATGTCAATTATCGGATTACTATTCTCATTAACAAAAGCAACCAACGTAACTCAAAAATTTTCCGAAGTTGTTTAATTTTCAGTTCACACCCCATTCAAGAGAACGCATGTCGCCATCAATGGTATGCACTAGTCATTAGAAAAAATATACGAAAAATATTTAGAATCAGAAATTTACTGAAATCCTGCGAATTAAATACTTCAGTTTTCCTTAGAAAGTGATTTGTGTAAAAGATCGCTGCCCAAGCAATGTTGTCCGGTACCATTGAGTCTGCTCACATATGACTGTTCAGTGAATAATGTTAATAATAGGAACGTTGGGATCAGTGGCGTAGCCGGAGGGGGGGGGGGGGGGCTTGAGGGGAGTTTGAGCACGAATTCAAAGCGAGATATATGTGTATACGAGGCTTTCACCAATGAGCCAAACCCATGGACCTCTCCCCCCCCTTTTAAGAAATTTCTGGCTACGCCCCTAGTTGGGATAAAGAAATGGAGCAAGATGCAAACTAGCGAATAGTTATTTGTTGCATCTGCTTTATTTCCGCATTGGTCAAATTAAGATCACGGAATAAACACGATACAAACCAGTCTTTTATGTTTGCATCTGCTTTATTTTCACATCAGTTACACTAGTTTTCCGACTGCTTCGAACTCTGTGGTTTCCAAAGCATCTCCCCAAGATCCGATCGTCTGACATCCTGTCACACCTGACATCTAGTGGTGGTTTTTAGCGTAACGTGTTTCCGCCGAGACAAAGAGTTCCCAAGTAAATCGGAAGGCATTTACTGTAACATGGGCTGCGGCTTGATTGTGGCTTATGGTACAACAGTTTTTGTTATAGAGATGGCAACATTTCTATTTTCAATGGTTTTCAGTTTTCACTCGGTCGTGGCTGTAGTTGTATTGTTTTAACTTGTCAGATCGAAGTTTGAATTTGTTGTAAGAGTAATCTATAGTTATTGTTAAATTTATAAAATCAATGCGTTTAGTATGGTTCCTTCTGTCGTTAGACGACCTTTTCTCTCCATTCAGTGCAACTGGAACGAAGCTTTGAGGTAATTTACATTGTTGCAGTTTATTGCATTAAATGTAATGAGTGTCAGTAAAACCCCGCCGAAATTTGTGTTTTAAATGTCATGTTGCTTGTATATCTTGATTAATAATGGGAGCCCCAGTTAATAAAATAAATCACCTTTCATCTTCGTCAAATGGAGATTTTTCCAACACCTCTTCTTTTCTCGATTTGCATGGCTATTTAGTTAGAACCTATCTGAAAGACGAGAAGCTTTTTCTAAGTAGCTTATTTTCACTCTCCGAGACTTTGAACTTTGAAGATGATTTCATGGACGATATCACAAATTCAGAAAGTTTCCGAAATTCAGAAAAAATTCTGCTTGAGCAGAAGTTGCAGAATCAGAAGCAAAGTATTCAGTATTTACGCAGTCTTCAAACAAAACACAAAGAATTAAAAAGTACAGAGGACGTAATAGAAGCTGTGAAATATATGATTACGTGTGAAATAGACTGTTTTAAAGAACAGGAAGTGGCTATTTTGTTTGATCTAGCAGAGGAAGAGTTTAAAATTTCCCGAGAACTAAGTAGAATAAACTTGGAGGGAAGCATAAGTACTGGAACTGTGAGCAAGTATGTTCGAAGAGCAAACGATTTCGATCTGCCTTTTGAAGTATTGGAATTCCAAGATTTCGTCTTAAAAAATGGTGGTCATCTTGGGGGTTGGAATGAAAAAGATCATTACAAGTTCTTGAAGTTCCGAGAAAAATATAAAGTTAAGCCAAATTTATCAAAACTTGCTAAATATATGCCTCATTTTACAGAGACAGCCATACTGAAGCACGAGGTGTTTTATGAAGAATATCTGAGGAAAAAAATAAGACGAGATAATGTCATTGACCAGTGGAAGAAAAAAAAAGTGAGTGTGGCACAGCTTTCAGAAGCTCAAATTCCAAATACCAGAATAAAGAGTGCTGATAGAGATTGTGAAACCAAAAAAGTTGAAACAGTGGAAGGACGCTTGTGTAAAATATAAAGAGGAAGAAGCAAAACTTGGGGTGTACCAAAAAGCGATGGATGAAAAACAAGCCAAACAAAAGTTTGCAAAACATCAACAGCATTTGAAAGAAAAACTCAGAAAGTACAAAGAGCAAAAAGAAGCAAATCTGGTTGTGTTAGCTTATGATAAAATGAATATGAAACATAACTCTGACAAACAGAAGAACATTGAAAAAATGATTAAAATAACTCAGATGCGTGATGAAATTTCTTATCTAGAAAAAAAGAGCAAGAGCTGTTAAAGCATTTGTCTGATATTGATTCTGATTTAAAACTTCATTCTCTTAAAAATAGAGTAAAGGTCATAGTTCCAGATGATCCAGGTCGTCTGTTAAAACCCACGAAAGCTTGGATTGAACGGAAGGCACAGGTAAGTTCACCTGGGTTTGAAAAGCCAACCTATCTTCCTCGTAGACACGTTCCTTCATGGAGGAAAATCATGAATGTTTAGTATAAATCAATGCTATGTAGACATCTCCATTATGAACATGTTTTGACAGGATGTGAAGACTTATTCATTTTATAAGAGAACACTCATGAGAACTGTTAAACTTTGTAAAAAGCAATCTGCCATTTAAAAGGCTAAATTTTAATTGTTTATTAGAAAACCTATGCAGCATTTTGTGCTTGTGTAATAATACGAAATGTGGATATGCTGTTTTTTGATCTATTTTTCAGATAGCCCCACTAAAAACTTTATTTTCTTAGATGAGGAATTGTATATTTAGGCATCAGAGGTGTGACTAAGCATTTCTGTGACCGGGGAAAACCACCATTTGTTATATATACATGTGTACATACAGTGAAACCTCCATTAACGGACACCTCCAATCAACGGTAACCTCTGAGCAATGGTAAATTTTGGTTAGTACAGAACAACTGTTGTAGGATTAACATTCAGGATAACGTCCATTTAACAGCTCCTCTTCAGCAGTCAACGGACTCCCAGTCAGTCCTGAAGAAGTTCCAATGAGCACCTTTCCCTTCAGGATTTTCTGTAGGCATTTCGGTGAAAGGAATAAGAGAGGGATAAAGAAATACTGCTAAAGGAACTGTACCTCAGTAGTGATGTGTTGGATTATGCCAGGTACAATGATGTGCTTAAGTGAAAAGGAAGGCGTTCAAGTTTAAGTCGAGCTCCCATGTATGTTTCAGTTGCTCTCTCGGGGCTGTGAGAGTGGTTATTGGTGTCTGGAATGTTTTCCGTTGGAGGTGATATCTCCATTTGGTTCCTGTTCCTGCTTTCAGGAGTGCTGAGAACTAAAAGTGCAGTTTCACTATGGTACGCTTTCCCTATTGTAAGAATGAAATGTCTTTCTTATAGTGGACCTTAGCCATAATCTTCTAGCTTTCTTTTTTTAAGGGGTGTTGAGAATCAAACATCAGGCACTGGTTTCCTAAAATTCTTTATGCCATGTGATTTATTTAATTATTATCCTGAGTTTTATTCAAAATCCAAGCATTTGGAGAAAGTACTGTATTTGTTTTCTCTGCACATAAGTTTCATACACTAACTGTATTTTGCTTTTGCACAAGCCCGATGGACAATGTTAACTCCCAACAACGGCCACTTTTTTATAGGCCGAGCAATGACCGTTATTTGGAAATTTCACTGTATATATAATTTAAATACAATTAAAATATGCATATTTAATTAAAATTATATATATATATCAGATGCGAATATTCGGGGTGTGCGGTGCACACCCACGCAGTGTTGTCGCAATTTATTTAACCTATACTATCGACATTACATTTTAGGATTTATTTCTAATAAAACTTGCCAGAGTTTGTTCTAAAACTTTGAGTGGTGACTAAAATTAATTCCCCCACACAATGTTTTCATTAAGAGGAGAAAGTTCATTCATTAAGCATAATATCACATTTGTGCTAAAATCTTCGGGTATGCGGTTTCTCGGGTATGCGGTTTCTCAACAGGCCATCTGACGGTTTTCAGGCAACTGTAATACAAGTGCTCCCTAGATGGTGCTGCAGGTCATGTTTTTATTTCCTTGTAGTTTCAAACATTACAGCTGATCTCTCGGGGTGTGCTAGCCAAATAAAGCACCGCTTGTAATCCCATGGAACAACACAATTCAACGTTGTGATACAAGTTGCTGTTATATTATGTTTATGGATAACAAAACTTGCCAAAGTTTGTCCTAAGGCTTCGCATGGTGGCTAAAATTAATATCTTTATACTATGTTTCTGTAAAATGGAATTTAAAGTTCGTTGAGTAAACAAAACATAATTCTGTAGTATTCACATCCGTAGGTGTGCTGTTCGGTCAGTGAACACCTGAGACATAAAGCAACTGTGATACAAAGTTCTCCAGATGGCGCTGCAGGTCCTGTTTTTATTTCCACAGAGGCTAAATTTCCAAGTGTGCTCGCCTGAAAAAGCACTCCTGGTCATCATACGTTTCCGTTTCGAATCGCGTGGGGTCAAATACGATTCAACGTTCTGCCACGAATTCCAGTTTTTCTGTCTTTTTGTCACAATGCAAATTGATGTGTTTATAGTACAGATTTAAAAACAGAATTTGAAGTTTTGTTATCCATATAGGATTGGATAACAAAATAACAAAAATTAATTCTTTTTTTTTATTCAACAACTGCTAAATAATTTTAAAAAATGCTTTCGTATATTCTAAATCACTGTGTGAATTTTTCAGTTTGGGTTATATAGTAAAATTTTTGCTTGTTTCTTTCCCCCATAACAGCGCAAACCCAACCTAAATGGGCAAACGACGCCACTGATATATATATTCTTTATCTGCACTAAACAAAGTCAAACCTTTCAGTCATTGCTCTCAACTTTTGTTCCTTAAAATCAAATAAACACACTTCATTATCAAAATGGACCATTTATTTGTGATTGAGACAGAGCTAACCGAGAACTGTTATTAGCCTCCAAAAACTTTGGTAGAATTCCTGTTCACAGGCAACAAAAGCTTTAATGTCAGTGGGTATTATATTTTGTGGTTGGTGTCTGTTCCTGTTCCTCATAACACAAGGTATTCTGATTGCTGTTATATGAACTACAGATTAAAAAAATTAGATTTAGTGATGCAGTAAATTAACTTTGTTTGGCAATACGTTACAGTCCATACTGTACTGAGACCACTCAGTTCTCATATCTCTTATGCAAGGTGTCAGCACACAAAAAGTATAATGAACAAAGAAAGAAAATGTTGAACATATAATGTATATACAGGGTGTCCGAGAATTATTGGACACACTACACAATTATGTACAAAAAAAAAAAAACAACTATGAGCATTGTCTATTTTTCTATGTCACATATTACTAACACGGTTTCTATATTTTTGTTTTGCAGAATTGTTATTCCCAGAATCCAATAGATGGTGCTAAGTGTGGCCTGATGAGGAATGTATGTGAAATGCACAATCAGTAGTCATGTCATCCATACTGCAGAAGGCGATGTGTGTGCTTTGGCTTGTGGAATTAAAGTCTGTCATTAAAGTTAAAAGACGGTACAGTTTACAGTATGTTTGTAATCCTCCGTCAACGAATTCAGTTAAGCGGTGGATGAAACAGTTTAGAGAAACTGGCAATGTGGAACATCGTGGAGGAGCCGTCAGCAGTGTGACGGTTGACCAAGTTAATGAAAGTTTCCGACGAAGCCCCAGGAAATCCATTCGTAAAGCAAGCAGAGAACTGTGCATTCCGAAATCGACAGTTCATGATATCTTGCACAAGAAATAAAAATTTCATGCTTATAAAATTCAAATAGTTCAAAAGATGCATGTAAATGATCACACTCTGTGATATGATTTTGCTGTGGATATGCTAATTCGAGTGGAAAACGACAAAAACTTTTTCAGTAATGTAATTTTTAGTGATGAATCCACATTTCTTGTATCAGGTATTTGTGAATTGTCTCAACTGTAGGGTATGGGGCAGTAATCACAGCTGCTATTAATTCCATAACTCCTCAGATGCTTGCCAATACATGGCATGGAATCGAGTATCGCTTGGATGTACTACGAGCAACCAAGGGATCTCACATCGAAATTTATTAACTTGTGTAGTTACATTGTAAGTTAGTACAGTCAATTTCTTTCTATCTGTTTAATGTTTTGTTTTATATAATTTTGTAATGTGCCCAATAATTCTCGGACACCTTGTATATTCAAATAAAGTTGTAATAACTTCAGCTAACTTTATTAATCTTACAAACTTTGGAGAAAAACAAGGCACACACTGCATATGATGGTTGTAAAAGTGTCCACTTTGAAATGATTGTATTAAAATAATTAAAGTAGTGCAGGTGAAAATTTTCAGAAGTGGCCTGAGCCCCTGTGGAAGGTTCTAGGGGTTGTTTTTAAACATGCACAATGTGCCCATTAAATAAGGAGACTGATTTTGTGTGGGACAGACCTTTGGATAAAAGTAACAAACATGTTTATAGTTTTGACCTTTAGGGTGTGCTGTAATTGCAGGAGCAACTTTTGAGTTGGGTGATGTAGCAGTTTTCATGTGGTCACTGTTGAAGTAAGACTGGGTGAGTGAAGCATGTGAAAAGTTGCTTAATGTACCAAAGAGCTCTGATAAAATTTTACTGTAAATTAGGAAAAATAGCCATGGAAGTGTACGAAGACCTGAAAAATTTTGCAGGATGACTGTCTGAGCTGTGCACAGGTGTTTTTGCTGGTTTTCAACATTTAAAGGTGGGAGGGAATCGCTTGAGAATGAACCACACACAGGGTATAGAGTTTCTGCACTGACAAATGAAAGTGTAGTGAAGGCTAGCAAAATTGTTTCACATGACAGGTGAATGACCACCAGGCTATTCACTGAACAGCTTGGTGTAAAGGAAATAGCCACAGTAATCTTAGGTAAAGATCTGCATGAAAGGAAGCTTTGTTCGAGGTTTGTGCCATACATGAACAGAGAAAGTACTGGGTTGTATTTTGTCAAAATTTCATCCATGCAGTTGATCAAGATTATGATTTGTTGTAAAGAATTGTCACTGGTGATGAAAGTTGTTTTCAGCGTAATCCTGAAATGAAACTCCAGAACATTAAAGGGTGTGGAATGTCTTCTCCCCGGTAGAAAAAAGTCCAGTTGCAAAAATCACATGTCAAGACAATGGTCATTTTTTTTTTGTTTACTCTGCTGGAATTATCCACTGTGAATTTGTTCCTGATAACATCACAGTGAACAGTCAGTATTATTTAGGAGTAATGCATTGTCTCTATGCCCACATGCGACTTGTCAGGAAAGAACTGTTCCACAAAAGCAATTAATTTTTGTTGCACCAGTACACTGGGTGCTTGCTACCTGGTGAAGCAGTTTCAGTCTCACATAAGACTTAGAGTTGTGCATTTAAAAAATTGTTTGATGTTTTAGGGGAAAAAAAGGTAAGAAACCTTAGCTGGTTAAAAAATTACTGCAATCATAATAATTGTACTATTACAAATGAAATTTTTATTTTTGTATGTAATCTAATGATAGCACACTAAAGAGATGATTATGTATTGATTGCATTTTAATTGTAAGCATTTTAAATCGTGCCAAATATCCTGTAAGCATTTTAAATAGTGCCAAATATCCTATCTCATTTAAAATTGACAAATAATTTGCATAACAGTATTAAACAGGTTTGATACATTTAATCAATACATTCGATATATTAGTCAATTGAACAAATCGATTAAACATTCACTAAAAGTTTTTTATGGATTTCAATTCTTGAAAGTTGGCAGGTCTGCTGATGCTTCACCATCCACTGGCTTTGTATGGCACACAAATGATTGAAGCAAGCAGGATGTAATCTAAAGCTTTATACACTTTTGATGTGAATTTTTGAATTAAAAATCTTTGATACACTGGATATTTTTTTTTCAATTTCAGAAAAACCAAATCATATTTGAATCTTTTTTCTAATTATATTCCCTCATTAGAGGTTATCTTACAGTGTTGCAAATAAGAGCATAACTCTCCTGCAAGGAAGTGTGCATTTAGCAAAAATGTTAGGTGTGCTCAAAGTAGTTGCTGTAAACCACAGTGAACATTTTGCTAATTTGGAAAATCAAGGAGTCCACACTTAAAATATTGAAAACATTTTGATGCATTTTCAGTGCAGTGATTAAGTTCCCTGTGCATTGTCATGACTAGCTTTAACATGGCTGCAGAATGCACTCCAATATGCTACAAGATTTATAGGTACCTGTAATAAGGTTATGTGAGAGGAAATATAACTTGAATATTTGTTATTTGTGCACTGGGAAATAAAAAGTAAACTATCATTTTTATAAAGTTCTTTGTACCACAAAATCACATTTAAAAAATGGCATCTAGACTGTACAGGGATATTGAGTGAACAGAAAACACAGGAATACTGTTATACATAAATGTCAACTATTCAGTTGTTGCATTATTTACTGTTTCTCACGTTGTTGTTTAAGTGCTTTCGGGAAACGTCTTTGTTTGACAAAGGATTATAATCATGTAACATACCCTAAAGTTTATAATATATAGAAATAAATCAATAATAGGAGGTTAAGAATGTTACTCACATTTGGTCATGGAGCATTCCGGGATATTGAAGGGTCCTTTGTGGTCCTATTGTGACGAAATCTATCATCATGTTTCAAATGGTAGATATCTTTTTTCACACGAACATTGATTCAGTCAAATCTTCGTATTGAAGGGGTTCAGGCTTGATATTTAATCTTGTTATTATTCTATATTTTGTTTCCAAATGGTAAGGTAAAAGCAGCAAGTGAGTATCGCTCTTTTTGAGTCGTCATTTAAAGATGATATTTAAGAACATTGAAACAACTAAACATTCCGAACGTTGGTTGTTTCCGAACATTCATACATAAAAGCAGCAAGTGAGTATCGCTCTTTTTGAGTCGTCATTTAAAGATAATATTTAAGAACATTGAAACAACTAAACATTCCGAACATTATATTCATTCCGAACCTTGGTTCGGAATGAATATTTCCGAACATTAATACGTTCCGAACCTTGGTTCGGAATGTTTAGTTGTTTTAATGTTCTTAAATATCATCTTTAAATGACGACTCAAAAAGAGCGATGCTCACTTACTGCTTTTACCTTACCATTTGGAAACAAAATATAGAATAATAACAAGATTAAATATCAAGCCTGAACTTAACCTTTCAATACGAAGATTTGACTGAATCAATGTTCCTGTGAAAAAGAGAGATGTCTACCATTTGAAACATGATGAACAGGATTTCGTCACAATAGGACTACAAAGGACCCTTCAATATCCTGGAATGCTCCATGACCAAATCTGAGTAACATTCTTAACCTCCTATTATCGATTTATTTCTATATACACTGGCGGAAAGTGAAAAAAGAACACCAAGAAGGAATTGGCAGACGATCATGAAATTTACATACAAGGAGTGTTCAAATGAAAAGGTACGAAACGACACTGTGGGTATAAATGATGACTTTATTCAAAGTATACACCATAGGCCGTAGCACAACGATCCCATTGATTAACGAGCCGAAGGATTCCTTGTTCCCAGAATTCCTGTGGCCGTGACGAGACCCAGTCCTGCACAGCGTCCTTGAGTTCGTCGTCCGAGTGGAAGCGCTTCCCTTTCAGATGTTTTTTCAGGGGACCAAACACATGGAAACCGCAGGGCGACATGTCCGGGCTGTAGGGCGGATGGTCAAGCTGCTCCCACTGGAACTTGACCAGTTCCGCGTGTGTGACCCTGGAGATGTGTGGAAGCGCGTTATCATGGAGCAGAACCACACCCTCCGCGATGAATAGTGGCCGGTTTAACACCTTCCGATGTCAGAAATCGGATAACGCCTCGCTGCTCCTCAATCGTCGAATTTTGCAATGTGAACGCCATCCTGTCCTCACACGCACTGCCGTGTCAATTGGACGGCGCTCTTTATAAGAGCCTCTGCTCTCTTCTGCGCATGCGGGTGCCCGCGCATCCACGCCGGCGACTCCAATCGCATCCCTAGATGTGTCGCTACGTTCTCCCATAGCGGCATAGGCAAATATGTTAACGGTTATGTTCTTATGACGTTTCGTACCTTTTCATTTGAATACCCCTAGTATGTTAATGGGGTCGAGTTTACGTAGGTGTGATGTTAATTTCGGGACCAACCGGTGAGCGCTTATGCCACAGCACGGCATAATATGCAAATTATCGTCAGTGGTATTTAAGGAGTATGGCGAAGTGAATGTAATCAGTCGTCGGCGTACGGCCACGTGTGAAGACCCTGAAGAAGCTGCAATGCCTGGACATGGAAGACGTGTACGATTTCAGCAGTTATCGGACTTTAAACGAGGTCGTCTAGTCGGACTCCGCGAGGTTGGGTGGTCGTATCGTCGTATTGCAGAGTGAATTGGACGGGAAGTATCGGTGGTGGTACGATGGTAGCGTAGATGGTCCGAGGAACATTCCCACACAAAAAGACGTGGAACCGGGAGTCACAGACGGACTGATGAGCAGACCGATTGACGCATAAGAGTGGCGTTGTCAAGCAGAACATCCACTGCGACGCAAATCTGAGCTGCCGTTGCACCTGAGGTGACTGTGCGAACAATCCGCAACCGTCTACTGGATGCAGGACTACGTGCACGTGTGCTTCTGGCATGTGTACCTCTGACTCCAGCCCACCGTCAGGAACGGCTGCAGTGGTGTCGTCAATGTCTGCACTGGAAAACGCAATGGCGATCTGTTGTGTTCAGCGATGAAAGCAGATTCTGCTTGGGAGCCTCCGATGGCCGTATGCGTGTTCGCAGACGCACAGGGGAGTGTCTCCACCCTTCTTGCATCCGCCAGCGACACACAGGGCCTACACATGGTCTCCTGGTGAGGGGAGCGATCAGCTATCACTCCCGTACACAACTAGTGTTTGTACCGGGTACGTTAAACAGCACCTTCTACATCAACAGCATCATTCAGCCCGTTGTTGTGCCTTTTGTAAGGTCTGTTCATCGTGGTGTTTTCCAGCAAGATAACGCACGCCCACACACGGCACGTGCAATGCAACGTGCACTTCAGGGTGTGAGACAACTTCCATGGCCTGCACGTTCAACTGGATTTGTCCCCCATTAAGCACGTGTGGGATTTTATGGGACAAAGACTTATCCGGTCTCCACGACCATCCCCGATTTACGCGTCCAAGTTGAGGATGCTTGGAACTCAATACCCCAAACTTACACCCAACATCTGTACTACAGACTCCATGCCAGAATTGCACAGCGCAGTTCATGGCGGTTCAACCTCGTTCTAACCATGTTACATGGAAATGTTATTTTTCAGTTTACCAGCAAATACAGCTGTATTTTGCCATAATGTTTTGATCACGTTATCCTCTGTATTCTATTATTATGCTGTATAAATTTCATTGGTATCAGACGTCTCCTTCTTGGTGTTCTTTTTTCACTTTCCGCCAGTGTAATATAAACTTTAGGGCATGTTATATGATTATAACCCTTGGTCAAACAAAGACGTTTCCCGAAAGCATTTCAACAACAACGTGAGAAACAGTAAATAATGCAACAACTGAATAGTTGACATTTATGTATAATGTGAATTATAACCACATAAAATATTTAACACCTTGATGAGATGTTTGAAGAATTGATAGACAGAAATACTATGATATCCATTGCATACCATATCCTGTTTGTGTGAGGTCTTTAAATGATCATGTGATTTTTTTAAAAAACAGTTTTATCAGTATTATTCATGCATTTTAGTGCTTCTTTTAACCTTGAAAATGCAGACAAAAGTCATTTTCTGAAGTCCTCTCATGACATTGCTTTTTATCGTTAAGTATCATATATACTCGCTCACATATAAGCTACTTCAAGAGCTAAAAATTTGTAAAAAACTTGGACCCGCATATAAGCTGATCTTAAATTCCAAGATTTTTGAAAATATATTAATTGAAAGAAATTATGCAAATTTCTGAGATTATTTTCTGTAAAAACCTTCAAAGTATAATTCACTATCAGAGTTTCCAAATAACTCCGGTAACATTTATTGCATTACTTATGAGCAGCAGTTTTTGAGCGGCTTTATACCCATTTCTTGTGAAATTGCATCCCACAATTTTTTCACCTAACAAGTAGCAAGGCCATGTTGACCTTTTTCAAGTTAACACTTTTCGTAAAACACTATTTACTCTTCTATAGCACTGATGGCTTCTGCCAGTGAGGAGCAGAAAACACGCACACCCACGCTTGCTGTGAAAACTCAGATGACAAATGTCTGATTGGTTGTGGATCACCTCAACAGCTAAGTGATTTACGTGGTGTCTGACTCGCTGCATGTCCAGTCTGAAAGACTTTGTCCAGCAGTTGCACATGGAATTTGTGGAAGCAAGAAATTTCACATATCATAATAACCGTTTACATACCAATGTTCCCAAATTGGGACATCATGCTTTGATGATTGGCCGCCCAGATGGCGCAATGGTCTAAGGGATGGCTTCTGATCATTCATCCAAGATGGGCCCGGGTTTGAATCCCGGTGAGGCATGGACGTTGCGCTTGTCTTACGGCCCTGGCTCTCTTCCTTCCCTGGAACCAGTGGCCCTAAATTAGGGATGGGCGACTGCTTATAGCACCTACTAAGTTGCTCACAGTGGTTGTTAAACCTCCAAAAAAAAAAAAAAAATGCTTTGATTAATATTTACAGCTTATAGAAAAAAGATAGAAAATGATTTTTGCATTGAAAAAATTATACATTTATATACCTTTTGTCCAAAATTTTGGGAAGGACCGGTACACTATTACATATTTTATTTTACTAATTAATACAAAAACATCCAAAATTCTGAAAAATGCTAGTTTTCATATATTTAGAAAAAAATATTTTAAGAGCCTTGGTTCTGTTTTTTCTTGGTAATGTGCTATTTGCTGGAATCTTAGTTTTCTAGCGCAATAGCTGTTTTGGCTTTGCATTCGTTACTTTTGTTCTTTTTAAATGAATTTTCCCAGATGTTCCCAAAATGAGAACGTTAGCATGCAAAAGGTTAATGGCACCTATTCCTGTAGGGATCCTTTTGTGGATAGAAAAATATTTCATAATTTTTATTTTTTGGAAGTTCTCAAGAAGTATTACCCGAATACACTTAAATGAATATAAGTACAATACGTAGAATAAAATGTGAAAAATCTCTGTAATTTTCTACTTACTTCAGTGTGAAATCAATCTCTCCTTTTGCATTATGTGCACTCCATTAGAAGATGGGAGAAATGTAATTGCTCCACAATGTCTTGTGAGCAGAATTACCATACCTACAAATTATTATCTGTAGCTATGCCCCCATTAAAGTAGGGAGTGCTGCTGAGGATATGACTGACAGAATATCAGTCATATCCTCAGCTGCACTCCCTACGAAAAACTGTTGCACAGTGACATGAAAAAAGCAGCAGTCTAAATTATGAACAAACCCGCCCGGTAAATTCTGCAGGAGAAATCACGTAAAAATTCGAAAATCCAGCTGCATTTTTTAATGACCCGCATATAAGCCAACCCCCTCCCCCACTCTGGAAGCAGGATTTCTTCCAAAAATTTTTAGCTTGTATGTGAGTATATATGATAATTCATAACAAGAACTTGTAAAATAAGTTTTCATTGTGAGATACAGTGAATTCAAATCACTGCATCTAGAATGCAGTAAGAGAAAGTATCATGTTACTGTCTTCCAGAAAAGTTTTTTTTTGTTAGATGCACTTGTCACATGTATACGTTGAAATGTCAAATACAAAAATGTTAGCCAAAACTTTGCTTTTGTAGGCCTATATATCTGATTTCTTGTGTTGAGCAGGCACTCATTTTGTTACCTAAACACAGGAATTGCATTAAATATTTGTGATTAGTGGCCATTTCATTTCTAGTTTTCACTGTTTGGTCATTTGAGTAATGCAAGTTGCTGCTGTCATGTCAAGTGTAAAAGGGAGACAAACATGTCATGTTTGTCTCCTTTTTACACTTTTAAGTTTGGAAAAAATATGTTGGGAAGTTATGTAAGGTTATCATATGAAAACTTGCGTGACTAGTAATTGTGATTAGTTTTCACAATCAAGCGGAAGAATTCCGAAGGCAGTAGAATTGCAGAAACATTTTTAGCTCCATTATTTTTTGTCTAATATTGTGGCAAAATGCAGCTGAGGTCAAAATGTGTGCAAGTGTAAATATTTTGGAATCTGATTGTTATAATTGCAGTAATTTGATCAGGTATTTGGCAAATAAAAAAAATAAAAAATTGTAAGTGAGTCTTTGAATTAGGGGGGTATAAATCCTCAAAATTTATTATGTTTTGGAAACTTGTTTTTCTTCAAAAAAATGTCTCCACTGTTTTCTTATGCACATTTAATCAAAACATGAGTAATAGCTTGCACACATTTTAGTCAAAGCAAAAAATAGCTTTTCCTTTTTTGTCTCCCTTTTACACTGACAAATTCTGTTTTGTAAAATAGGCATTTATAACTTTGGAAATCATTTTCATTGGTTTTCAGAAAAGACTAAATATCTACTGATTTCTGAGTGTAAATACTACTACTTTATCATTGGAAAGTGTATGGCATTTTGACAAATATATATATAATATTAAATAAAATTTTCAATCTGAATCTTTTGTGTTTGTGCATGAATTTGATAAATTATTATAAATGCAACAGTTTGTACATCAGAATGCATTTACATAAAAGATTTGAGTATTTTTGTAGTATTAGGATGAACTTTTCCCTGTTATGCTTTGTTTTCACATTATTTTGATTAAAATAACCAGTGTTTTATCACTAGTTTCAAAGTTAAACATTCTTTTGATGTTTAATTTCAAATTGCACTGCTTAAATTTTATGTATGGAGCAATTTTGCACACAGTAGGAATATGTTAATAATAAATAGTATAAGAAGTAATGTATATTATTCAGCTATAGTTATTGTAAATTGGTAGAGAAACATGAGTCAACTAACATGCAAATAGAGGTGAAGCAGATCAGGAAAAGGTGTCCCCCTAAACTGCTGGAATATTTATGTTCGTTTATCCTCACTGTTGGCTGATGTTACTTTGTTAGCTTCGTTGTCCAAGCCTCTCATTGATAGCCTTCTCAATCAAGTACCTGTTGTATCAGCATTATTCGGACTTCATAAAATAAGAATACACATTTTTAAACAATGGTGACAATATAATAATCAAGAAATTCAGTGCTTGTTCTAGTGCTACAAATACTAAATTGATTGTGTTTTTACCCCCAAAGTTTTTCTAATCTTTGTTTACAAGTAAAATTTCATAAAATAGGTTGCTGAGTTTTTAAAGGCAGATTTATTTGTGTTAAAAAGCACTAATTTGTAAATTATATTAGACTTTTGGCCAGTTCTTAACCTTTACCATACTGAGAGTGGAAAGAAAAAGTGTCTGAAAAAACGATTAAAGTTTGTGTTCAGATCGTTTGAAGTGCAGAAAAGTTTTGGTGCTGGTTGCTATTTTACTAATTAAAAATACAAAACAATGTATGCTACATTGTTCTAATTTGGTGACAGCAGTAATCTTCCAGAATAAGTATTGAGAGGAATGTTACACATTCCATTTAGGGAGCTGTTTAACATGTTGCTGTATTGTATTGGAATGTTGTAGAATAGATGGTGCTATTGATGTGATATGTATTATCTAATTATTGGACAGATAAGAGCAGTGATGTCTGACATTGTTATGGCAAAACATCAGTGAATAAATTACAATTATGGGCATAGGCTTTCATGTATTATTAAATATGTGTGTGGACATCAAGAATTGTACTCATGGGGAACTGGCTAACAAGCATATCAGCCCCTTTCCATTTTTCATTCAAAGTGGTACAGGAAACACATAAATCATTTTGCCATTCATCGTAAGGAGGAAACAGTAATGTATTGTTGTGTCTATTCTGCTTGCAATAAGTTACATCCTATTACAAAGCCTGTCACTTTTAGGGATGCTGGTATTGGTTTATTAAACTCTCTCTCCCCCACCCCATGTTTGCCGGCATTACCATAAAATTTTCTAAGAAGAAAAGGTTTCCCTACTTTTTGAAAACATGGCAAAGTGTACTTTGGAGCTATTAAATTCATGTAACTCTCAAACCCTACGAATTTTTGAAGTCTAAGTCCCCTGATATAGTGTTCTGCTTAGAAACTTTTTACTGGGCAGCCCACCCAGTTGATTTTCTGTACCGCCTAGCTAAATTTCCCTTAATGAACGTTTCACAATGCACATACAGAGCTTGAAAAATACCATACCTGAGACATGTAAATTATTGGCCTGGGCAGGTAAATAAAAAATCTAGTTGCCCGGTCTGAGCAACTAAATTTAAAAATAAAGTGTGGAATAGAATTTCCTACTACAAGAAAAAAACAACTGTAGCATGTCATGTTTCATTTCACTGCTAATCACCAAAAGTTGTATTATTGTTACAGAGTACCAAGGACAGAAGAAAATAACTCCTTTAATAACATACATTTTATGGCCTAGGCCAGGAATTGGAACCATATATAGTTTTTCTCCAAATGTTGTTTATAATCAGTGATGAGATGCATGCCTCTGATGGAACTAACCTTCGGTGTTTAGTGACAAATGGCGAAAACTTCAACGAAAGCAACATGGCAGAATCACTGAATTTCTCAAATACCAATTTCATCATCATATCATTTCATACCAATTTCAGCATCATGATCTCAAAACTTGAGATACATGCTTTTGTGCATTGAACATTTTGAATACAGACCCTTAAAACAGAAATACAAAACATGTAAAAAAAATTGTATGTAGTGACATAGTAACATGTTCACTGAAACTACTGTTTCTCACGTTATTGATATTTAGACATGAGACCCTTTCCACTCAATTCAAGCAGGGGTGTCAGTTGACCACCTCCAATTTTTTTGAAAAAATTCTGGTAGCTACTCCTAATAGAGGTATTAAGTACTGCAAAAGGATTTTTCACAAACAATTTTTTTGGTCGAGTAACAGCATTTTGAAAATACACAAAAAATACACTTGTGACGAAAATAATGTGAAATACCAAAATTTTAAATGTACACTGCTCCTGTACTATAACAGGTAGAGACTTGAATTTTTTTTTATTTTAAAGCTATTAAATTTGCCTTTCTTTATGTTCACAGAAATTGATCAAAAGAATATTGCTAGATGGCAAAAATAGTCTATATTTATTACACACAATTTTAATTTTACACAAATTTAGGATTTTATTATTTTTTTTAAGAAAAGGACTTATCAGGTGGGTAAGTGTGCCAACCTGCACCCCTACTAGGGTTGTCTTAGCAGTAATTTTTTTATCCTGTGATGCATGCAACTCATAAAATTAATTCTTAAAATATACAAAATTTCAAAAAATCAACATTTTTGAATTGCAATATCTCAAAAACCCAATTTTTTAAAATTCTGTAAAATTGTCCAAATAAGGTCCTAATGGTAGGTAGTTAACTGGGGGAATCAGGTTACTGGATTTTTGCCTCAAAATTTTCCTACAAATTTTTAAAAATGCACTTCTCTCCTGTTCAGACCTCACGGTTGGGTTATTATTAAAAAAAAAAAAAACTTTGAAAGATATTTCTGAAAAGTTGACCTGAGTATATATTCCAAATTGCAGTGTCAATCTATATTTTAAAGTCATTTTTATAATTTTTTAATAATTGTCACCTATGTACATGTTTAATTTTTTTAAACCCATAGTCTGTACACATACAATACATTATCTCAGTTGCAGTTAAGATTCAATTTCTATTTACATAAGAAAAAAGGCCTCAAAAAAAAAATATGTGCTTATCATCATAACTACAAATTATTCAAACTGAGAAAAGCTGCTGGATTTTATTGATTTCCATCTTATCAAAGGTAGGAAGTCGTGCAGAACGTCCAACAGGAGTTAAGGCATTCACCTTTAGAAGTACATTTTTTAAGGGCACTGGACACTTGACCTGTTTTTTTGCCACATTCTTCTGGCCACCAAAAACCTCTGGCTGGTCCATGAGGGTGCATGAAAAATACTGTTGTGTCCTCGAATTCTTTAGATATATGTTTATAATCTGTCCCATCCATCCACCAGCTATCGTCATAAATGCATCCTATAAATTCTCCTATTTGAAAATCATTCACAGAAAATGGGTTCTTTTTTTGTTGGCTTGAAAATTGCTCTGCTTTTTATGTGGGTGCTGCACTGTTCTGGCCATTGATGGTTTATTTCCTTGTACTAACCAGGAATGCTATGACTGTATTTCAACAACAGATTTTACTGTATCCCACTCTTCTACTTTGCTGGTTCGATAGGATTGAACTTCACAAGTTGTGAGGAGTAGAAGTTTAGTCTTTGGGATCAAGGGGGAGACAAATGAAGGTGCATCTCTTATAGCTTGTAAAGCTTCTTTCTGTAAGTTGAATTTAGTAGCAAAATGTTTGCACAGGCCACCCGCACCATCACATGCGCTCTTGCATTGGCCTGTGACTGAGAAGATCCACTTCCTTGTTACATTTGGGTCCCCCTTCATAAGGTCATAGAACTGATATTTGTTTTTGAAGTGAAGTGCCCGGCTGCTCCATCTGAGATGTAAACAGTTGTTTTAAATTCTTCCAAAGGACAAATCTTAGCAATTTCACTTTTTATGAGCAGAATGGCACACAGAGCATGTGCTGTGTCATGGCTTATATCATTGTATGCTACCACAAAAGACTTAGTCTCATTTGGAAAGTATACAATGCATGTAAAGAGTGATATCTGGACATTGTTTGCCAGTAGTAACTTTGCACTTCATCAGGTAGAATTACAGATCAGTTCTGAGCAAAGTCAAAGTGCAACACCAACACAGGGCTATGTGCTGCAGACTGTTTAACCTATGCTATCCCATTTATCTGGATCCACTCATTATAAATTACGGAAGAGTTTCTTCCCTCTCGATATCCCCCACCTTCAGTAGCTCTTATTTTCATTGTTGACACTCCCAATGACTCTCAAGCAGCTTTAATAGGTGTTTCACAGTATTCCATAAAAATTGCACTGGGCAGTATACCATTTTCAGTGCCACAGCTTTGGAAAATCAAACTTTGAAATCATATCAGCTGCAGTTTAGCCCAAAAATTATTGCAAATTGCAGTTTACCCATGAGTCAAAAATTGCCCAAGTTTCATAAAATCATTCACCACCATATTTTCACTGTTACTAATTTTTTCTTGCCATCAAAAATATGTAAGAAAATTTCAAGGCAAAAATCCAATAACCTGACTCCCCCAGTAAACTACCTACCATTAGAACATTTAGACAAAATTTCAGAATTTTTAAAAATGGGGTTTTTGAGATATTGCAATTCAAAAATGTTAATTTTTTGAAATTTTGTATATTTTAAAAATTTATTTTGAGTTACAAGCATCACAGGATAAAAATAAAATTACTGCTTAGACAACCCTAGTAGGGGTGCAGGTTGGCGCACTTACTCACCTGATAAGTCTTTTCTTTTAAAAAAAAAATCCTAAGTTTGTGGAAAATTAAAATTTTGTGTAATAAATATAATTTTTTTTGCCATCTGGCAACATTCATTTGACCAATTTCTGTGAATTTAAAGAAAGGCCAATTCAATAGCTTTAAAATAAAAAAAAATTCGAGTCTCTACCTGTTATAGTTCAGGAACAGTATGCACTTAAAAATTTGGCGTTTCACATGATTTTCGTCACAAGTGTAATTTTTGCCTATTTTCAAAATGCTGTAGCTCTACCAAAATTTTTTTTTTATGAAAAATCCTTTTGCAGTACTTTATACCTACTATTAGGAGTAGCTACCAGAATTTTTAAATTGGAGGTGGTCAACTGACACATACATGTTGGTCATGCCTGCCTGAATTGAGATAGAAATGGTCATGAGAGGAATATCTTAACTTAGATGTGCAACAACAAGAAAAAGAATGTCAGTGTTGATTAATTAGTTCAAAAAAATATATAGGCTTACCAGCATTTCTTGAACAAATGTTGTGTCACCAGCTTTCCCAAACATGACCAACCCAATGTTTCAAATGATGTGAACTGTTGTTCAGAAGGTATTACATATGATACACACATTGAATGATATACTTACAAGAATAAAATCTAAAAATCATAACCTTGAATGAAATGTATGAAAGAATAAAACATAAAAGCATAACCCTGAATACAACCTTAAGTTAGGAATAAAAAGACCAAAAAGTTCTTTGAAGTTAAAAACAAACACCAGCAACATCACAAAGAACAGCTGTCATCTTTTGCATTTCGTAAGTCAACACATAATTCCCCCTTATGTCCAAAGGACAGTCCTTAACCAGATTAGTTTCAACTAATATAATCATCTTCAGTGGTCATACCGACATGTTGTGTCTTCTGTTGTTCACTAGCCACTAATTCACCCCAAGTCCAGTCACCGTTCAAGTCCATAACGTTGCTTTTACTGCGCACATCGATATGTGACCCCTATGTGGCACCATCTATTGATTGTCTTCAGTCTTATTCATTTCAATGCAAACTCTGCATCTATCTTCATATTATACTAACCTACATTTTGATTTTTTCTTCTTCAGTTGTTTTTTATTATCCTAATTTTTTGAGCTATCAAATGTTTCTAAGCTGGTGACAAATCAATGGGAGAATCACAATTGCAGTTATAAAATTGCATTTTCTCAATCATCATAGCTTCAGAAGTAGAAATCTGCCTGTGATTTCTATGTGTAGTAAATATCTTGGAGTTGGCAAAATCAGGGAATGCTTTAGTCTCAATATAATGATTAATCAAGGAAGTCTGTTCCTTTTTCTGTTTCTAGTTTGTAATATGTTCTAGAAGCCTATGTGCAAAACGTCTTTTAGTACTTCCAATGTAAGTGCCATTACATCTGTTATCAAAGGGGTTGATAGTAGGTATACCACAAACACCAACCATTTGAAGAATAGATTGTCCAGAATTACAGGAAGGCAAAATTTTTTATTATCCATCACACATTCAGCAAAATTTAAGTTGACTTTGTGGCATTCTTTTCTCAGTATTCCAGTAATGTGTGGAATATAAGGGAGTTTCCCGCAAAATGATCCCACCACTTGATTTCCAGTTTTACGTAAGTTCTGACCTTTGATGTTTTGGTATAAAGATAATACTAGGTTATGATTGTAACCAAAATCTGTAGCAGCTTGAGAGAGATCCATTTTACTTCGTTACTTTGTGCTGTTATTGAAGAAGAGTGCATAATACAGAGGGTGAGTCGAAAGTTTTGCAATATTTGGTAAAGATCCAGACTTAGAAATTTTGCTAGTAGACATTGGCCACCAAGACCAAAATTGTTAGTGGCCATAAATCAGTGGCCAAACTTTGAAAAAATCAAATTGTATATTTCAGACTATTATTTCTACAAAATTGCTTACTATAATACCAGTGTGCTTTATTTTGTGTATTTCAATTATAGTATGCTTAAAAGTTGAAACTGAAGTAATAAAATACATAAATTAATCTTTGTAGTTTAGTCGGCAAGATTTCACGCTATCCTCCCACCATAGTTTTATCGCATCTTCAGGGTCAAAATTATTCATTTTTATTCCTGATGTTTTGATCCTAATGTGACTTTCAAGTGTGTTCTTTTTCATTAGAAGGCTTTTTCACCAAATGTGTTTTTAACTGCTGACCAAAGACATTCCACATGAGCATTCAACTGCAGTGCCGTTAAAAGCACAGTTACTAGATCTCTCATGATTTCAAAAGGCTTTAGATTATCTGAATTCTCTAATGTGTCTAGCAAATCATTTGAAATAGACGGAATTCTGTTAGGATTCACACTAACAAGAATCTTCTCAAGTCGAAGCCACTATTCCAAAGTACGATCAGGGTTAAACCTTAAAGCTTTGCGCATTTCAGTTATTGCATCATTACCATGATTGTTCAGGCCTTGAGAAGATTTGGGAAATAGCACCTCATCTAAAGATTTTGCAGAAAATTTTGCAGAAAACAGGTGTTTGAACATTATTAAATCTTTTTTTCAAGTTTTTGTGCAACTCTTTTTCAATAAATCAATGCTATTTTCTGTAGAACCTAGTCCTATATCTTCATCATCTGCAACACATCTTCGTTGATCACATGCAGTGCTGATTTGGTGACCTTGAAATGTTAGTGGCATGTCATCATTTTGAGACAAAGATTCCTTAAAAAAAGACCAATTTGCCCCTTCGTCTACAGATTTTAAAACAGCCAACTCTAGTTAAGTAACATAGTGCAAAATACTACTGATGTTCTTATCAGTTTTTTCCAGCTTCCTGGAACATTCAGCAACACATGAAATTATGTCAAAAAATCCATTGATCCTCTCATTGGGATATACACTATCTACTAGCAAGTAATTGGACACCCCTGCAATCGACGATATCTGCGGTCCTGATACACGTCACGGCCGCCGCCGTTAAATATTGTGTGCGAAACAACAACGCAACCAGTTGCATGCAAGATGCCACGCAGTTCGGAGCTCTCTGATTTCGAGAAAGGTGTAATCGTCGGGTATCACAGAAATGGCCGATCCATAGATGACATATCCAGCGAGCTGAAGTACCCAAAATCGACAGTGGCCTACATGATTGGCAAGTGGAAGATGAGAGGTGACTGTTGGAATGTGCCCCGACCCGGCAGACCCACAAAACTGGGAGTTAGAAACTGACGGGTGCTGGCCAGAGAAATTCGGAAGAACCGCACCAAATTGATGGGCCACATCCGCTAGTGTTCTTTCGATGAATACCATCCGTAAAGAAGCCCATCTGCTCGGTTATCATGGACGTGCTGCTGCCCTTAAGCCTCTGATCACCAAGTCCAATAGCGCTGCTCGGCTAACGTGGTGCAAAGAACGTCGACAGTGGACCGTTGAACAGTGGAAACAGGTTCTCTGGAGCGACGAATCAAGGTTCATCCTCTACCATTCGGATGGCATGGTCTGGGTTTGGCGTCTGCCTGGAGAACACCTCCTGCCGGAATGTATTGTGTCAACTGTAAAGTTCGGCGGCGGTGGAATTATGCTATGGGGGTGTTTCTCCTGGTATGGCATGGGACCCTTGGTCGCAATTCCTGGTAGACTCAACGCCGAGACCTACTGCACCATTTTGGATGACCATGCGCTTCCTACGTTGTGGCAGTTTTACGGGGTGGACCCATGTTATTTTCAGGATGACAATGCCACCTGTCTTGTTGCGAGGTCCACCATGGCTTGGTATGGTGACAATGGTGTTAATCGAATGGACTGGCCTGCGCAGAGCCCAGACCTTAACCCTATGTAGCACCTCTGGGACGAGTTGGAGCGTCGACTTAAGGGGTGCCCCCCCATCCGAAATCGGTGAAGGAACTGACCTGTCTTCTCCAAGCCGAGTGGAAGAAAATACCGCTAGCCGTCGTACAACGCCTGGTTGAGAGTATGCCCCGGAGGGTCGCAGCTGTAATCGCCGCTCGTGGAGGCTCCACCAACTATTGAAGGTGAATAAACTTCGTTTTCCTTTGCCATCACAGGTGTCCAATTACTTGTTGGTAGATAGTGTATTAACATATAACCAAAAGTTTATTTCAGAAAATTTAGCTAGAAGTTGGAATTCCTGAAAATGATCATATAAGAAATTTTATGGGTTTCATTCATGCTTTTTTTTAATGCGCTGCTGCCTGTTTTGTGGTTTAGGAGTTTTTAACCACGTCTAAGAAACTGTCAGATTCAATTATTTTTACAAGTATGTATTTTGGTAAAAAACCTATGTATTTAACATGAATCTGTTTCACATTTTTCAAAAAGGAGTTTGAAAAATGTGAAGAATATTAAAAAAGTGAATATTGGCATTAGTTCCAACATAAAAACTTTATTTTTCATGGAAATTAGGAAGTGGGATGTTTTTCTTGAGGTACTATTAAAAGCACACTGATTACAGTAAAAAGTATTTTGGAAGACAGATAATACGAAAAAGTCTTTGCCTTTTGCTGACTGATAAGTCAGATATAAATCAGGAAAAACATCCAGATTATCAGTTATTTGGGGTTACCTCTCATTTTGCCAAATTAAATTTCCCCGAGTTTTCCCATCTGCAGACAATAGTATTTTTAAAAGCCACACAAACTGTATTTGAACTGGATGAACAGTATTACAGAAACAATACTAACAGACAAAACTTGAATTGAAGCATCTGCTTACAGTAAGGTGAAAAAATGCAGTCTAAGACACGAAAAAGAAAAATTTTAGCCGATCTCGTAAACTACAGAACTGGCGTAAAAAAAAAAAAAAAGTACTTGTGCACAGGAATACCATACCTGCCAACATTGGCAAGAACCTTGTCAGTTGAACCAGTATTATTGTGTGGCATACATAGATGCTTTTTAAAACTATGCATCTCTTTGTGAAAAAGAAATTTGTGCCATAACAAAACGTTACAACAAACAAGGACACTAATGAAACTAGCATATGTGAAACACAAAGTTGATTCCCCTGGCAAGGGCATGATTGGTAACATTTGTGAGATTTAAGTTCAAAACTTCCACCAGTAAAAATCAGTCGGATGCGTTCTAAATCCCACAATGCTTGATAGACAGGAAATCCAAGCAAGTGAACCCGCAGTGCATGAACCTCCACTTACCATATGACCACACTGCCTCTAAAATTGTAGTTTATGTCAAGATGAGACCAAAGAAGGAAAAAGAAAAAATGCCAAACATTTTAACTGGGTGCAAAAATCAAAACACAGCAAGAAGCGAACTACTGCCAGTTTGTGTTTTGTTGCTCTGCAGCTACACAGCATCTATTGCTTAATTTTTCTTTCTGCTAACATCTTTTTCTCCCAATTTCTTCATTGATTCTTTCCTTTTTTTTTTATGCCCTCTGATAACAATAACTTCATCCATCATGCTGAAAGAACTTTCAGCCTGAGGACCATGATGAGTGCATGATGTCAAAGCTTTAACTATTTTAGATATTAGATAAATGGTGTAACTTTGAGAATATCAATACTTTTGAACACCATGCATCAATTTAAAAAAAAAATTCAGCTTTGTCACTTCCATTTTTGTGAATTTCCCCCTTCCTTATTAAGCTTAAATGCAAAAACTTATGGGACGGGGGGACATTTAACAATGCGGGAGAGTGGGGACATAGTGGGGAGGGGGATTACAGGATAAATCTTCGCACTATCTGACTTTCGGTTTTGGAAATTTTCCCGCTATTTTCAAGCTGAAATACACTATTTATGCAGTAAAACGTTATTTAACAATGATACTGGGCAGAGGCAACATCGTGAGAAAAAAGGAATTATGATTGCAGAAAAAATCTTAACTCCGTCGACCCTCGGTTTTTGAAATTTTCGTAAAGGTGGAATTCCGTCCTCTCCGACAAAGATTCCTGCCTCCCCCATGTTAACTTGTGCATTGATCTCGCGAATGACCAAAGTAATAACGAAAAAGGCGAAATTCCTCGATTTCGCAGAAGAATCCGATGCCTGAAGATTATGTCACAATTTTTGGGCCGTCTTACCTCCGTTTTTGCAAATTGTTGCCTACAATTTCAAGCTGAAATTCCAACATTTATGCAATAAAATCATATTTAACAAGAAAACTGGACACAGGCAACATCGGGAGAAAAAAATAAATTACGATTACGGTATTCTTTTTACTCCGTTTAACTATCGTTTCGAACGTTTTGAAACATGAAATAGTCTTCAAGACAGATTTAGTGTTTAAAAACTAAAAAAAACCGGAAAATGCCCCCCCCCCCCTGCAAATTATATCTTCAGTTTTACATTGATCTTGAAAATGATCTAAATGATGACAAAAAACGCGGAATTCCACAAATCCGCTTAAGAATCTCATGTACATCATAAAACAATAGCAATAAATAAATAAATAAATAAATAAAAAATGAAAATTCGTAGAATCGGTAGTTTCGACAGCGAGTTCCGTAGTCAGACAACTAAACCCGTAGAAAGTACGGACATTCCGTAGTAGTTGGCAGGTATGGGAATACTATTACAGTACTACCTTGCCGCCCCGGTGGCACAGTGGTCTAAGGCGCTGGCCTCTGATCATTCGTCCGTAAGGGGTCCGGGTTCGAATCCCGGTCAGGCATGGATGTTGTGTTTGTCTTACGGCACTGGCTCTCTCCCTTCCCTGGAACCAGTGACCCTAAATTAGGGACGGGCGACTGCTTATAGCCCATTGAGTTGCTCACGGTGGTCGTTAAACCTCCAACCAACCAGTACTACCTCGAAAATCTGGAATTGTCCGGACTTTGCCAATTCCGGATTTTAGAATTTTCCGAATTATAGAGTTTGGATAAAATTCAAACTTATTATTAACTAAATACACTATAAAAACACTATTTTTGGTAAAAATAATGACAAAAAGTCAAGTTAACCAATTAAATGTTTTTAAGTGAACACGGAAAGCAGACGGAAAACTCGGTCGGGAATAATTCGTAAAATAAATGTTCTTTTTAGCTGGCCCTCTGCGATGCTTTTGCCCGCAGGTGCACCCTGCGACACGGAAGACGGTCGCAGCAAGAGAGTATGGACGCAGGCTTTCAGCGAACATTCATAAAAAATAAAAATAAATGCCTAACTTCTAAAGTTTTCATCAGATTTTGACGGAATTTCACATGGGAGTTTATTTTGACGTGTCTTGCTTACTGTAAAATTTGCATTCGGTTATTTAAAAAATTGGAATTTTTTTTTTATAAAAATTTATCCCAATACAACTTCCCCCAACACAGGCAGGCAAGGAAGAGATTCATTGTCAAAGAGAAGAAGCTTTACCCCCCCCCCCAACTTTGGAGCCTCGTCCCGCCACGATGACCATCACCTTTGGCGCATTCTTTGTAACCAAAAACCGACACGACGCCCTCGCCTTTTTTATAATTTTTTTCTTTTGTTTTTCTTTTCTGCTGTTCAAGCAGAATAACTTCAGTACAACTCAAATTTTGTACCATTTTGTGCAATTTTTGTACATTTGGAGTAAAATTTTTCAAAAACGTGCGAGTTCTGTACAAGCTAAGAAAAATTTTTTTGGTACAGCGCAAGTTAAATAAAATGAAATAAATAATTTTTTTCCCCCCAAAAAAAATAAATATTTTTTTTCCCGAAAATGTTTGATTAAATCGCCAGAATTGGCGATTTAATCAAACATTTTCCGTTGTCACGACGATTAAGTTTATCGTCAGTGGCGACTTGGCGACCGTGAGTCTGGACTTTAATATTTGGGTCATTTTATTTCTTGTTACGTGCCTTTACGACGAAAGCTGACTGGCATTCAAAGTATAGGCCATCATGTTGCACTGTCATTCGCCATCTGTCTGCCAGTTCTTCAATTCCGTGGTGGCACCAGTTCTTGTTTTTCAAGGTGAACTCCTTCACCTCAGCTGCCACCTTCTCCTGGTTGTTGAAATGCCACCCACAAAGGAAGTGGGTCATGGACTGAAAGAAGTAATAATTCGGCGGAGCAAGGTCCGAACTGTATATTGGGTGTGGCATCAGTTCGATGCCCTCAAGTTGCTGGAGTTTTGCCTGGGTAGTTCGCGCAATACGAGGCCAAGTGTTGTCCTGCTGTAGGAGAACACGCTTTCTGTTCACCAGTGCCGGGCACTTCTCTTCAAAAACGGCATACATCCGTTCCAACTGTTCAGAGTAGAGGTTGGCATTGATGATCCGACCATCTGAAACAAATTTGTAATGGGCTATCCCCTCGAAATTCCACCAGACGCAGAGCATCATCTTGTGCTCCAAGCACCCACGTTTAGCAACAGGTTCAGGAAGCTGGCCCAGGCTCAACCACTGCTGTTGTGTGTGTTAGGATTACAGAAATAGACACACTTTTGATCACTCATAACAATTCTCTTGATGAAACGTACATGGTTTTCTAGGATTTTCGTGCACACTCCCACCCGGCGGTTTGCTTCAGCTGGCGTCACTTCGTGAGGAACAATGTGGCAGCTCCTGTAGACCTTGCCAAGGTCTACAGGAGCTGCTACATAGACCACCATTATGAACCATGGTAGTCTGAAATATGCCCAGCTGGCCTGATAATCTCAGAGTGCTGGTTGTTGGATTTACCTCTATGGCCTGGCGCACGGCCTCCAAATCCACAGTTTGCAGCCTACCTGACCTTGGCTGATCGTCAAGGTTTCTGTCAACTGAGCGAAATTTCTTGACCATTTAGCCGGTTGTGGCTATTCATCTTTTAGGGGTTCCAACAACAGACAGAATGACAACATGCAATGCATTTCACAGCAACAAATACCACTTTATATCCCTTTCAACTGACTGCCGTGTGTGACTTGAACTAATTTAAACATGTTTCATACCTGACTCAACACATGCGTTTATGCAAATATTGCAGAATGTTCAACTCACCCTCTGTAGCTCTCTTAATAAAAAAAGTCTCAATGCAGCAGTTTTGTACTTCCATGGGTGGTGAGAATTGTTTGGAATTATAGTTGGAACATTAGTAGATTTTCTGAAAACTGAGAATTCAATCTTTCCATTCTATGATTCAATAAAGAAATGTCAAGGAAAGACAGTCGATTGTCCTTTGTAAATTCTTGAATGGCACTAATTGAAGGATAAAAACCGTTGAATGTTTCTTTAAATTGATTTGAACTTTCTAAAACTTAACGTGAGTATTTTCAGACATTTTTCTGGTCCTGACATAATAGTTGAGTGAAAAACTTATTCCCACGAACATCATGAAAGCCCACTGAAATCTGTGTCGAATATGATTTATTTGTTAAGTACTCATTTTTTTTTTTTTTCATTTTTGTACAGAAACAGAAATGCAGAACATGTCAGAAAAGTTCGTATTTTTTAAATTGAAAGAGTGAGGGTTCTGATTTGTTATCTTAAATTTTTTTTTTTCTGGGCATTCAGCTTTTACTACCTGGGTGGGCATGTAACTTTTCAGACAGTTTCAAGCTCTGACATAATAGTAGAGTGAAACACTTATTCCCCACATACACCATCAATATTGATGAAAGCCTGGACTGAAATCTGTGTCGAATATGATTTATTAGTTAAGTACATTTTTTTTTATCATTTATGTACAATTTCCTAATATGTTATGTCACATTAATGCCTACCACACTGCTAAAGACACTGAATTGGTATAATAATGTTATGCAATGCACATATATCTCTATATATAAAAATGTTAAGTTGGTTTGTGTACGCTTCAAAAACTCAAAAAGTTCTGCACCGATTGAGCTCAAATTTTGACACGATATACAACCCGCTTCAAAGATTGTTTTTATCTATTTTTCGCGTCAGTAACATACCCGTGATCGCGAGAAAACAGCTTTTTCCTTCGACCATATATACTAATGGACTGCTCACTGGCAATAGCTGCATCAGAGCGTAATAAATGTATTCACGAATGAAAAGTCGTAATGGAATTCTAAAAATAAAACTCCTAAAATTCATGATGAGCACAGCACGAGTTAACCATCTTTTTGCCCGAAGTCACGTTATTTCGTGGCTTGCGATGTTGGAGCCAGAAATTTTGATGCCATGCGCAGTCTATCAGTATATATAGTCGAATGCTTTTTCAACGGTCAGCTGTGTACCAGCAAACGCGCCATTTGCCAGAAGCGAGGGGAACACTCTCCATACTAGGTGATCGTGTTGTTTTTATCTATTTTTCGCGTCAGTTACATACCCACGACCGCGAGAAAACAGCTTTTTCAACGGTCAGCTGTGTACCAGCAAACGCGCCATCTGCTGGAAGCGAGGGGAACACTCTCCATACTAGGTGATCGTGTCATGATTGAGCTGCGCCGTTCGCCAAATCGTAAGTAGAGGTTATGTTTTGTCTCTTATCTCTCATGGTTTTTCAACCTAGAGCTGTGAGAGCCATAAGAGGTTATAATCTTATCCCTTCCTTCTGTTCCAGTGAAAACCGAAATAATGCCTCGCAAAAAAACGAATTTGGGTCGTCGCACTCGCCATACAGAAGGATCGAGAAGACGGCTTTCGAATATGACTGAGGAAGAGCGGGCATACGTACGAGAGAGGAACAGACTAAGCACCATCCAGATGTGTAACACGGAACCAGCAGAAAGACGAGCAGCCAGGCTTGAGGATGCACGATTGCGAGCACGGCAGTCGCGTTCTGCAGCAACAGATTTGGTTTGTTCTCAACGGAATGAACGCGAGGCGTCGAGGATAGCTGAAACACGTACCCAAAGAACAGCAGATCTGATTCTGCAATACAATCGTCTTGCATTCCGGTACAATCCAGCTGTTGATTATAGTTCAAGTCCGCATGTTGTCATTGGCCAGATGAGTCATGTCTGTACCTACTGCCAGGCTGTAAAGTTCAATAATGAAACGAATGGGATGTGTTGCGCTGGCGGAAAAATTAAATTGCCTCAACTTGAAGCACCACCAGAGCCGTTGAAAACTGTACTTGCTGAATCGAAGCATTTCCTATCGAACATCAGGAAATATAACTCTTGCTTCCAAATGACGTCATTTGGTGCAGAAATTGTGACTGCTCAATTCATGCCAACTTTTAAAATCAAAGGACAAATATATCACAAAGCTGGCTCCCTGCTCCCGTTCCAAGATAGTGACCATAAATTCCTTCAAATGTACTTCATCAGTGATGATAGAGATGAAGTCGATGCACGTTGTGGAATACATACCTCGCTAAGAAGATCCATCATTTCGCAACTACAGGAGCTCCTTCACGAAAAGAACAATTTGGTGCGTTTGTTCAAAATGGCAATGGATATGATGCCATCAGATACCCACAAGATTGTCATTCACGCCGACAAAACGCCCGCTGGAGAACATGTCCGAAGATATAATGCGCCAACTATAGACGAAGTAGCAATTGTCATAGTCGAAGATCAGTTCCAACCTAGAGATATTGTTCTCCATTGAAGAAACGATCAATTGATAAACGTCGCAGAAACTCACCGTTGTTACGATGCTTTGCCATATCCAGTTATCTTCTGGGATGGTGCCGATGGATATCATTTCAATGTGAAGATGATAAACCCAGTGAATGGTGCAGAAATTAATAAAAAGTGCAGCGCAATGAACTTTTACGCCTACCGCTTAATGATTTGGAGGAACGAGGACAATTATATTTTGAAATGCCGTCAGTTGTTTCACCAGTACATTGTGGATATGTATGCAAAAATTGAAACGGAACGTTTGCTATTTCTTTGTTTGAATCAGACCAAACTCCGCTCCAAAGAATACATTCATTTGTGAGATGCAGTTGTGAATGACGGTAATACAACCAACGTTGGAAAGCTTACTATTTTGCCATCTTCATACATAGGCAGTCCACGTCACATGCAGGAATATGCTCAAGATTCAATGGCATATGTTCGTCATTACTGGCGTCCAGACTTATTTATCACCTTCACGTGCAATCCAGCTTGGGACGAGATACAGCAGCTGTTACTTCCTGGGCAATCGCCCATGGATAGGCATGACATCACAGCACATGTTTTCAGACAAAAGCTTAAGTCGCTGATGGATTTCATTGTGAAACATGAAGTGTTTGGATCTGTGCGCTGCTGGATGTATTCAGTAGAATGGCAAAAGAGAGGATTGCCACATGCGCATATACTAATCTGGCTATACGATAAAATAACTGCAGACGAAATCGACGATGTGATATGCGCTGAGATTCCACGGGCCGACGTCGATAAGGATTTGCATGCAGTTGTTATCAAAAACATGATACATGGACCGTGCGGTACACTAAATTCAAATTCACCATGCATGGTAGACGGGAAATGTTCTAAGCAATATCCTTGAGCATTCGCAGCCAACACAGTAACAGGAGACGATGGATATCCTCAGTATAGGAGACGATCAACTGAAGATAGCGGGAATTCGGCAACTATACACATGCGAAATGGTGATATTGATGTAGACAACCGTTGGGTGGTCCCATATTCGCCTCTGTTGTCAAAAACATACAAAGCGCACATAAACGTAGAATATTGCAATTCGGTCAAATCGATTAAATACATCTGTAAGTATGTGAATAAAGGCAGCGATACGGCAGTTTTTGGTGTGCAACCAGAAAATAGTGACAGAAATGCAGTACGAGTTATCGATGAAATTGCACAATACCAGGCTGGAAGATACATAAGCAGCAATGAGGCTGCATGGCGAATTTTTCATTTCCCATGCATGAACGCAATTCAGCTGTGGTTCACTTAGCAGTACATTTAGAGAATGGACAGCGTGTTTATTTCACAGATGCAGATGTGCAACAAAGAGCCCTTAATCCATGTGGTACAACTCTGACTGCTTTCTTCACCTTATGTCAGGAAGACGCTTTCGCCAGAACACTGATGTACACAGAAGTGCCCTCTTATTACACGTGGAATGTAACTAAAAAAGCATTCATACGATGCAGACGAGGGGAGCCAGTCGACGGTCAACCTGGCATTTTCAGAGAAAATACAATTGGTAGACTTTATACAGTGCATCCTAATCAAGATGAATGTTTTTTTCCTTCGCATGCTGTTGGTAAATGTGCCTGGTCCTAGATCTTTCCAGCAATTGAAAATTGTTGACGGCGTCACATATGCCACTTTCCGCAGTGCGTGTCAAGCTCTTAATTTATTAGAAAACGACCAACAGTGGGATATATGTATTAATGACGCGTGCAACACTGCACATCCAAACCAAATTCGAGGACTATTCGCAATTATATTGACCGCTTGCTTCCCTTCATCTCCCACAGAGTTATGGGAAAGATATCGATCGCATATGGCTGAGGATATTTTGCATAGAGTACGCCTAGAAAATGCCAATATGACCATGGAATTTACAGAAGGCATTTACAACGAAACATTGATAAATATTGAAGACAAGTGCTTAGCTATTGCAAATAAAGTTCTTAGTCAATTGGGAATGCCAGCACCCAACCGAACTACAACTGCTTCATTTGATGTGGATTTGCGCCGTGAACAGAGTTACAACACCGGTGATCTCCAGTCATATGTCCAATCAAACATTCCCAAATTAACGTGTGAACAGAAGGGCATTTATGATTGCATAATGCAAATGATAAATGACGGAGTTGGGGGGGGGGGGTTCTTCTTGGATGCGCCAGGAGGAACTGGGAAAACATTCCTTATCAGATTGATTATGGCAACGGTTTGATCAAAAAATGACATAGCCTTAGCTCTCGCTTCATCTGGAATAGCTGCGACATTATTACCAGGTGGAACGACTGCTCATTCAGCTCTGAAGTTGCCATTAAACATGCGAATAATCAAGACTCCCACGTGCAATATTTCCAAAGCATCCGGTATGAGAAAAGTATTACAAAAATGTAAACTCATTGTTTGGGATGAATGCACGATGGCACATAAAAAATAAAAAATCACTTGAAGCTCTTGATCGATCGTTGCGAGATTTGCGTGGAAACGTTCAACCATTCGGGAATGCATTGATATTGCTCGCAGGAGATTTTAGGCAAACATTGCCTGTAATTTCTCGATCGACACCAGCAGACGAAATAAATGCTTGCCTGAAATATTCAACATTGTGGCGACACGTACGTACATTGCAGTTGACTACGAATATGTGTGTCCAGCTGCAGAACGATCAATCAGCCGAGGTATTCTCACGACAGTTACTGGACATTGGGAACGGACAACTGGCAGTCGATGAGACGTCAAGGCGAATATCATTTCCTGATAATTTTTGTAATTTAGTAACATCGAAAGAAGAACTGATCGAAAAAGTATTTCCTAATATTCAAATTAATTATAAGAATCACGATTGGCTCAGTGAACGAGCTATCCTTGCCGCAAAGAATAAAGATGTCTATCAAATTAATAATGTTATTCAATCCAGCATTCAAAGTGTGGAAATTACATACAAGTCGATAGATACAGTTGTGGAAGCAGATGAAGTAGTTAATTATCCAACGGAATTTTTGAACTCACTTGATCTGCCAGGGATGCCACTACACATATTAAAATTGAAAATAGGTGTGCCAATTATCATGTTGCGGAATATTAATCAGCCAAAACTCTGCAACGGCACGCGACTCGCAGTTAAAAAACTGATGAAAAATGTAGTGGAAGCAACGATTTTAACGGAGCCTCTCGAAGGTGAAGATGTCCTCATCCCTCGAATTCCCATGATCCCGACCGATACACCATTTCAATTTAAAAGATTTCAATTCCCAATTCGATTGGCGTTCGCAATCACAATCAATAAAGCTCAAGGTCAATCTTTAGAATTGTGTGGTTTAGATTTAGATGCGGATTGCTTCTCACATGGACAACTGTATGTTGCGTGTTCCCATGTCGGCAAACCAGATAACCTTTATATCTACGCAGAGAATGGAAAAACAAAAAATATTGTATACCCACAAGTGTTGCAAAATTAAACTTCTATGAAACGTATGCTTTGTTTTGTTCCTCATTTCTCATCCATGCAACCACAATGTGCCACAGCTACGCATGGCCGGGTATAGCTAGTACAGTATATATATTTATTATTATTTTTTTAAATTTGGCAATGGGTTGTTAAAAGTACTGCCCAGCTAAAATTTCTTGCCACATAGCTGTAATAAAAATTTAAGGATAACACTATGATATCTTAAGTAATCATTATGAATGAAAATGACAATGCGTGCTTGTTTAATAGTTACACAAAGTGTATTCAACTTTTGTGCATTTGGCCGTTGATGTTAATTGCGGCTAAGTGTGCAGCATGGTAATAATAGGATCAGTCAGTGCCATCACCTAATCACATGCTCTCAAATGGCATTCAATGAAGGACTCTGTTGGTTTGTTTACTTAAAATTTTCCAAGAATGTGCATTATCACACTAAGTCTTCTGTCCTTGCTGTACCCGTTAACCACAAAGTCACCTCTGCAGTATGTTGTAGATTATGTTTTAATTTTTCAACAGCTCTGCTGCAGTGAAAAACCACCTACTGCATTGTATGGTATCAGCCTGCATAAGAGTGAATTTGCACATATCAGTCCAATATAACAAACATACAACTTGACTGTAGTTTTGTTGTCTTGGTTTCTGTGATACCACCAGCATGATAAGTAAAATCTATGCAGTTTTAAAAGATTGTCAATTAACACTGAAAAAGGTGAATCTTTGTGAAAGCATATTGTATGCTTTCAAACTTTTCTAAGGGATTTTGAGAAAAAAAGAGCTGTGCCAGAAATTTGGTTGGTACTAGAAAAGTTGGCTCATCCTGCTTCTTGTGCTGTTCAGTGTGAAGTGTGACAAGAAATTACTGCCCCAAGCATGAAACAACAGAGAAGAGACTTCACCCCTCAGAGAAAGTTGATGTACATAAAAAGCTGCACAAAATGCAGTCCAGATATCATTTGCTCTGGCGTCACAGTGAGAAATGAATTTGTGGTACCATTTCCTATTCCCCAAATCCTCTGTTAATATTTGGAAGCAGTGGCTGATCTAGACAACAAAATTGGGGCATGTACCCGTAATTAATCAAAAGAAATATATAACCCCCCCCCCCCAAAAAACAACAACAAAAAAAAAAAAACTGGTTATATGTGAGCTGCCCCGGCCTAGAACCACCACTGTTTGGAAGTATGTGCTTTTACTCAAATTCAGATTTGATAACATCCAAAATGTTGACAGTATTTTTGCAAAATTGCGTGGATTTTAAACTCATTGCGTTGATCTGACACGGAAACTAAGGATTACAAGATCTTAGGGTTATCTGTAACATTTTCTGTTGTGAATATGTTGTGCCAATCAAAAAGATTTGCATGTGATAAAGTTGTATCACCATGTGCTTCTTGCTGTATATTTTCTCTGCTTTGGGTGGAACTTTATATATACTCACATGGTGTTCTTTTATCTTTGTGTAACAGCTGACAAACAAAACAATGAATATGCAAGCTGACATGAAACTTGTTTATTTATGGATAAACAAATTGGCAACATGTGTGTATAAAGGAGATTCTTTAAACTGGATATGCATTAAAAATATAATTCAATCTTGTTTCTTTTGGGACAATTTTTGCAACATTTCTAGTGTGTTTTAGATGATATGAGCCTTCCAACACTGATGTGGTGGGCATTACATTATTCAGATGATTGTGTGCTAGTAAGGTTTACCACACACCTAAATAGTCTCACTATATCCCCTGTCTAAAAATGGAAGAGAGAAGTACGATGGCCAAGACCCTCCAAAGAAGGTCAGAATGAAGTAGGGAAGGCACAGGTATCATTAATTGTAACCAGTGTTGCATTTTTTTTTTAACTTGCATTTTTGCCAAATTGCGATCAAGACTAATTTTGCAATGAAAAGTCCCTACTGAATCGCCAAAAAGCGAATGTTTCCTGTTATTTTTTCTTTTGTCATCCCGGCCACCCCTGCTTCACGCTTGTCCATCATCCCATCCACCCATGCATTGTTTTTTTTCATTCCTGTCAAACTTTTTTCTGTTATCATGCCCACTCCTTGCTTTGCCCTTACATTTTTTTTTTCATCCCCTTCATTTTTTTTGTTCTGCCATCACTGCTTCAACCTGCTGACCTAGTATCTTTCCCCATCATTTTTTCTTTCCGTTCTCTCTGTTGCCTGCTGTTTTGTCCTGTTGTCATTTTCCCACCCCTGTTTGCTTTTCTCCTATTACAGAAAAGCACTGGTGAATCTTGAGAGCACCTTTGGTAAGGGCTTTGCTGCAATGTTATAAGAAAAGAGGCATTTCATTTGTTTCTTGGGCTGTTCGCCATGAGAGCAGTATGCACCGTTTTGGTTCGGGTCGACTAGTCAGTCGGTGTGTCATCAGTTGTAGCTTTGCTGAGCTCTGGTCTTTGTATATATTTTCACAAACTGCATTCATCAGCAAATGTATATTTTATTAAAATTAGAATTGTTAAAGCTTTTGTTTTTATTCTTGAATTCTATTTATAGTACAAAATCTTATTTAGCCAATGCATTGTGCTGGTATTTTCATATGTAAATGCAGCAAAAAATAGAACTGTGAATTTAACTAATCTGCAAAGCATTTTGCTGCAACTTTTGCTGACAAAATAGCCAAACTGCTACAAGAGAAAAAAAAATTCCAGCTTAAACTCTGATTGTAACAGGGTATTCAGTGGTTGAGAACAGTCTGACTGGGATCAGACCCTCAAACAATGAAACAACAGCTGACTACACTGGGCAGCTCATGGCCTAATATGATGAACAATTGTTTACCAGGCATTTTATAGCAAGCAACTGAAATGCTAATTCAGTGGTAGTGAGTGTGAACCCTGAAAAACAATAATAAAAAAACAAACCCCAACAACAATGGGGTAATAAATAGCCTACAATAGATTTAGACTCACTACCTCTAAGGGTTGGTATCTTGTCACCATAGTATTGCTTTAAACTGCTAAAAACTTGACTAAATGGACAAAAAATGTAAGATTTTGGACTAGGAGTTACTTTATAATTTTTTTTAAAATATTTATAGGACTTAAACAATATACAGGTCTACACTGCTGTGTTTTAGAAGTATAAAAATAAAAGGTAGGGAGCTAATAAAAAAATAAAGGAACTATTCCTCGTTTTCAAAGAGTACTGATATTTTCAGTTATGAATTATCTGAACTTATCAGGATAAGAAAAATAAACCATGTTCAGTTTTTCACTGTTATTTTAATTCTGAGCATTTAGCCCAACAACCTAAAATTATGCTACTGTTGCACAACATCAGTGATTTCTGATAATTTGATTCATGATTACTTCGTAGCATGTGGTAGCACAGTACTAAACAGTTCACATTTTTGGATATGTGAATGATCGCAGAGTTAGTATGAAATGCAATTTTTTTTTTTTTTTTTTGAAAAATTATTTCTACTGAAGCAGCTAGCAATACATGAATAAGAATTACAAGTTTGGAAGCAGGAACATTCCTTAAAGCCACATTGAGAAAGGTCTTTTCACCATATCAAAGAATTTGTGGGTTTTACACTAGCACTGAAATACAAAGGTGGAAATAGTTATCTCATCTGCCATCAGAAGGGATAGTCTCTCATCTGTTCTTGATTTCACATATGAACAGATTCCATTTGACTATTTTTACTACTTCACTCATATGCTCATATGCTTTGGATACAACATATAAGCTAAATTGTGGAATTGTATTAGCTCTTTGCTATGTTCTTTGCACAAAATCAATTCTTGATTGAAGCAATGTTGCTTTCAAGAGATAGAAAGGAAACCAGTTGCAGTATGCATCATTAACTGTAGTATCTCTTTAGTGAGTATCTAATATGTTCTAATCCTATAGCAGTCGGTTCCAGCTATGATGATGAATCTTTACACTGTTTTTGTATAAACTAAGTATAAACAGGCCTACTAATCTTGGTGTCAGTTTCATATTTATTGGTTTTTGCAGGTTTTTTAACCACTCATATGTGCCATTATGAATGCAAGTGATCTGACTGTTCTACATTGTAGAGCTGCCATTGCATCATTATCAAGCTGGGTCCTAGGCACCCATAGATTTTTAAAAAGTGGGTACTTTGTGAGATATTCTGGGTCCTTTTAAAAAAATCAAAAGAATTAAGAGATAATGAATATTTTTACTTACATAAGCAAATAAAAAATAAATGTAATTTACATTGTTTGACATTTTAATTTATGCTCTTGGAAAGCAATCTTAAAAAAAAAAATAAGTACTGAGAAAATGAAATTTTATCCTTTTCAACTAAATCTTATCTTGTAATGAAACTACACAAATGCATTTTAAGTCAGCCCAGAACACCAGAGTGGTTTTTATTTTTCAAAACACAGGAATCTTGTGAATGACTACTCTTGAGCAGTTTTTATGACTTTTAACAAACAATCAATGAAGTAGACATACAACTTTTAGTAGAGTATACTCATTGTCCACAGTGCTCTCATGAAATGTAAGTTTGTTTTTCAAATTTTTAATTTCACCTGCTTTAATAAATTAATCGGGACATTTGTATATTTACATAGTCTTTTATACATTAACAAAAATGCAGGATGTATCTCATTCTTTTAAAAACTTTGGCCTGCAGCTCTGTAAAAGCCGGACTTGTGATCATGGTAAATGTATTCATGTGCCATTTTCTTCAAATTCTCACCCCACCATAGGTAAAGTGCAATTTAAAATGTTTTTCAGCCTTTTCAGGCGCTATCAAGATCACTGGGGACATTTTGCTTTGTTTCTTCAGAGAGTTTAGACCCCTCTTATGAACGCATTTAGTGTCGCGTGACACACAACAGCAAAATGTCAGTTCTATAAATCACCAGGAACAAAAGGGTCATTTTATGCTCTGTCATCTGTTTAAGTTGCCGTCGTGTCCTAGAGAATGCCAACGGTAAAAGTTATGTCATTTGTCTGTTGTCTGCTATCTAGGCATCCTTAAAATAAATAAGAATCTTGTCACTGTCTTCTTAATTTTCTGCAGAGTTACGAAATGCTGCATCTACAAATCTGGCACAGCTGATGGGATGAACAGCATTTCTTTCGATGGATGACAAATGTCCTCGTAAATAAACCACAAAACGCGCAGAAATCTGCCATCATACAACACTAAGCATGTGCATAAAGGCTCCCTGACTTATCCATTTCACTGAGTGTTTAAAGATTGTGTCTTATCTGTTGCTACAATACACATTTATTTTCTTTTCTTTTCTGTTCTTTCTTTATGGTTGTTGATGACAACCTTTCCAAAGCCTGAGCACGTCAAGAAAAAAACCTTTTTTTTTTTTTTTTTTATTTGGTCAGCTTCATGTATGCTGCATGAGATGGGGGAGGGAGGGGAGCTCGCGTGTGTATTTGTAGAAACCATATTTACTATCTATGCCCAGTGTTGAGAATCAGTGTTACATATTTATGCTTTAGGAACTAAAAAAAATCCGTAAGATTCAGCATTTTTCCGTTCATATTTGCAAGTTACCCAAATATGCATAAAATCAGCAGGCTTTTGATGTAATGCAAAACATACTGAAAAAAAAAAATACGTACATCATAATCGCTAAAACAATGTGATATATGTGAAATAAAGGAGTAGATAATACCCCCCCCCCAAAAAAAAAAAAAACTTAAAAAAATTAGAACATCTAAAGAATTTAGAAAAAAAATAAAATTGCTGGCTACATATAGGATCAAAAAGCAGCACAAAATAATGCGTCAAAATAAGCAAATGCTGAATCATAAAAATTACGCAAAACAATTAATGTGAATGAAATTTAAACATTTTAACTGAACGAAAAACAAATGGTGAAAAGTACACTTACCTGTAATTCTATCAAAGAAACATATTTTGACTTGGGAAGTTCTTTCACTAACCAATAAACTGTTCATAGTTGATTTTTTTCATTAATGCCTTTTTTATTATCTGTTTTTCTAAAGCTATTTTAAAACTTTCATGCTGTTTTATGATATGCAAGGCTCTTAGGTTTTTAAAGTACTATGCTGAAAAGTTGTACATCCACTGGTAACAGAAGCATAGCCGGGGGTTCCTTGGGTCCGGATCCCCTTGAGGGGTTTCAGCACAAATTTGAAGCGATCTGTATATGTGAGGCTTTCACCAATGAACAAAATCCATGAACCCCCCACCCCCTGAGAAATTTCTGGCTACGCCACTGACTGGTAAAGGAGTTTTTTCATTGCTACACGCATCACAGTACACTTTTCCTCTCTTTATGCTGCAGCCATTTAAATTCTTGAATCCATTTCTCATTAAAAGAATATTTTTTGGACATCGTTTCATACAAATATATATATGTATAAAAAAGAAAAAATTTGCTACACAAAAATGTGATGAAACACAAATAATTGGTGCTGAGAGTGAAAGCCACCCAGTGAATGGAAGTTTTGCAATGAGATGTAGTCAACTTTGCAGTGATGTGGGTTCTTACGTAAAAAGTAAGGTTGATGTGGGTTCATACGTAAGGTAAGGTGCAAGTCAAATTTTTAGTTTTCCTCTTCGAAATGATTAATTCCCACCCATCGATCCATTATCCCCCCTCATTACATTTTCTTTTTCTTCTTTGAAACCACTTTGAGGGATGGTGCTTTGTTTACTGGCTTTTTCTGTTCTTTCCCTAATCCTCACGAATTTGACTTTTTGCCAAATGGCATATTAAAAAAGTCCGAATAAAATATCGTGTTGGAAACAACAACGCAACCAGTCACATGCAAGATGCCACGCAGTTTGGAGCTCTCTGATTTCAAGAAAGGTGTAATCGTCAGGTATCACAGAAATGGCCGATCCATACGTGACGTATCCAGCGAGTTGAAGTACCCAAAATCGACAGTGGCCTTCGTGATTGGCAAGTGGAAGATGTGAGGTGACTGTTGGAATGTGCCCCAACCCAGCAGACCCACAAAACTGGGAGTTAGAGACCGACGGGTGCTGGCCAGAGAAATTCGGAAGAACCGCACTAAATCGATGGGCCACATCCCCGCGAGGAGTTCCAACAGGCATCCGGGAGTGTTCTTTCGATGAATACCATCCGTAAGGAAGTCCATCTGCTCGATTATCCTGGACGTGCTGCCGCCCATAAGCCTTTGATCACCAAGTCCAATAGTGCTGCTCAGCTAACGTGGTGCAAAGAACGTCGACAGTGGACCGTTGAACAGTGGAAACGGGTTCTTTGGAGCGACGAATCAAGGTTCACCCTCTACTGTTCGGATGGCAGGGCCTGGGTTTGGCGTCTGCCTGGAGAACGCCTCCTGCCGGAATGTATTGTGCCAACTGGCGGCGGTGGAATTATGCTATGGGGGTGTTTCTCCTGGTATGGCACGGGACCCTTGGTCGCAATTCCTGGTAGACTCAACGCCGAGACCTACTGCACCATTTCGGATGACCATGTGCTTCCTGCATTGTGGCAGTTTTACAGGGTGGACTCATGTTACTTTCAGGATGACAATGCCACCTGTCGTGTTGCGAGGTCCACCATGGCTTGGTATGGTGAGCGTCGACTTAAGGGGTGCCCCCACCATCCGAAATCGGTGAAGGAACTGACCTGTCTTCTCCAAGCCGAGTGGAAGAAAATACCGCTAGCCGTCGTACAACGCCTGGTTGAGAGTATGCCCCGGAGGGTCGCAGCTGTAATCGCCGATCGTGGAGGCTCCACTAACTGTTGAAGGTGAATAAACTTCATTTTCCTTTGCTATCACAGGTGTCCAATTACTTGTTGGTAGATAGTGTAATTATGGGTCCTTTTTTCGTTTTTGGGTAATTTATGCGCTACATCACGTCAGTGGCATTGTTGACCTTGTGTGAATTCTTGTAGCTGTTCTGTACACAGGTGATGTTCTCTAAAATACTTCTGGATTTTCACCACATGTTTGTGATGACCATTTCAAATGTAAAGGCTTGTCCAAATAAATTTAACCAATGAGAGGAGCATCCACGACCCAATAATTTTTGGTTGCTTTTACTGAACAGAAGGGTGTTCACTACAACTTGTGCATTATCAGTCACAAATTGCTTAGACTTCACAACAGTACTTTTCCCTTGCCTTCTGAACTGCAATTTGAATTATTTGCTTATGATAACATACTTATATAAAAGCAGTATTAAGAATGTAAACTCTGCCTAAAGAATGAATGAATACATGTTTCTATAATTGGATCATCAATTTTGTTACCTTTTTCTTGTACGTTTTTTGCCAGTTTTTTCATCAACTTCTAATGCAACATTATTAAGAAGCAATCCAACTACTGTCTTTCTTTTGGGGTGATGATTGTCATTCTCAGAAGTCTGTACTCAGTTTTAAATATTCTGGTGTTCCACATTATAGTTTGGGACCTATAGCCAATATGACTTTTTGCATTCAGCATATGAAAAAAAAAAACTTCATTCTCTATGGTGTGCCAGATTCCACATCCATCACTGAGACAAAGTTCCATGCTTGTAGGAAATGGGCTGTGGAGCGAAACATGTATTTGTTGGATGGGGCAAGATCTGGGCTGAGTGTAGGATGGGGTAAGTAGGATCTCAATCCCTTCCAATTCCTGTAGTTTTCAGCAGACCACTCTGGAGGTGTGACTTGGGGTATTACAGGGGTGATTGTTTTCCGGATATTTTCCAGATTTCCAGAATTTTTAGAGCAATCAAATCCGGAAATCAGGAATTTTGAAAATCTCTCTTTTCTTTTTGTTTTTTTCAGTTTTTTCCTCATGAATGTTTGTAATTTTTCCCAGAAACAGCACAACTTTGCGTAGCAAATTGGTTCACATCGATTGTTGTCACTGCAGCGCGTAAGTACCAACGTTATTGCACAGAGATATGACTGGCCAGTTTATGGCAGTGCTTAACTAAAGCCAGCGGCGCCACTTTTTGGCGATCTTGGGATTCCTTACTCTTATCCACGAGGCCCATCTTGGAGTTCGTTCTTGCCATACTACTGTCCGCCCATCTGTGGACACCGTATCTCTGCAACTATTAGTTTGATTTGAAAAATCCTTTTTGCATTGTAAAGCTTGAAATGTGAGAATGACGATCCTTGCATTCCATTTTTTTCCCGATGCAGAACTTCGCCGCTAGAGGGCGCAAGTGCAGATGATATCGAATTCAAAATACATTTTATTGCATATATTTGCTTCTAAATATCTGATTGAAAAAATTCTTTCTTTCTTTCGATGCCATTTATAAAGAACACTCTTTTAGGCACAGTCTCTTTTTCAAGTAACGTATAGATTTTCCGCTAGAGGGCATAAAGGTAAATTGCATTTTTCTGTGTATCTCTGCTTCTAAAACTCCGATTTGGAAAATTCTTCCTGCATCGGAAACAGCTCCTCATGGGAAATTTTTTGCATATAATTTCAAATTTTTGATAAGGAACGGTTTGGCCATCATGAGGCATAACTGTTTGTCTACTTCTGAAGTATTATATGCAGCAAAATCTAAGCTTCTGAAAACTTGATTGAAAAAATTCTTTCATGGACCGATCTGGACAATTCTTTCATACTGCTCACCACAGACAATCTTTTCAGAATGCTTTCTCCTTAAAATAATGCACAGTTTTTCCGCCAAGGGCATAGATGCATATCTTATTTTTGTCAATATCTCTGCTTGTAAGAGTTTGATTTGAAAAATTCTTTCCTTGTTGGAGAGCGTTTTCACTGCGAAATGTCTCTCATATAATTAAAAAATTTTCTTAACACACAATTGTGTCACTAGAGGGTGTAAGTTCACTTTTTCGTTTAAAGCAATATCTGCAGGACTAAAAACACAATATAAAAGATTCTTTTTCGATCAGATACTGCTAAAGTTCTGTGAAAACTGTTTGTGCGTATTTTCTTCCTAAAATAATGTAAAATTTCGCCGCTAGATGGTGCCAATGATCTGTTTTTCTCAATAACTCTGCTTCTACGTGTGCGACGAAAAAAATTCTTAAAACTCCGGATGCCATTCACTTTGTGGAACAATTTAGGTTAATATTTGAGAAGTTTTATAATTCACAGTTCTGTCTCTAGGTGGTGTTTATAGTTCATAGTTTTGTCTCTAGGAGTTTTATAGTTCACAGTTCTGTCTCTAGGTGGTGTTTATGTACTTTTGTTTGCAGCTGTATCTCCTCTTCTAAAAACCCTATGGAAATTTTTTTACGGTATGCCATTTGCTACAATAGAGATGTGGAGCATTATCTTCATTAAATAATGCACGTATTTCCTGCTAGAGGGTGTAAAGGTCAAAACTTTTTTCTTGCTATTTTTGCTTCCAGGAGATGTATTTGAAAAGTTTTCCTTAGCATAGCTTTTTCCATGAATATTTTTTGCCTGTTTTCAACTATCCTATAATGCAAAATTCTTCCGATAGAAGATGTAGAGATATATCATGTTACCTTATATATATATATAAAATATCTCTGTGCTTGAAAACTGTTTAAAATTGTGCAGGATTTTTATAACCTTGTGTCGCGCCGCATGTACCTAGTTCTATAAAATAGCTTTCAGGAATTTCGGTTTCCACTTGTCATCACCCCTGGTATTATCCACTTGCAGCAACACCTGCACCCTATTGATGAGTACTGGGTAGCATAGTGCAGAGTATTTGCAGTTGTTCGGCTTCCATCCACAGCCTGACCATCTGGCATAAGACCCTCACAATTTCACCAGATACGCAGCATAGCTTTTACCTTGAACCACCCTCTGTGCACCACTTGCTGTGCTTTCTGGTGGGGCTTCAGCCACTGATTTGCAGTGGTAGGATAATGTAGGAGTATCCACTTTTCAAGGAGCACCCAATTGGCACGTTCGTTAACCTCTATCCTCTGCTCATCTGATACAATGTTATGTGACTCTATGCCAAATGCACGTTGTCAGCCTTGTATGTTCCTTGTCATCGCAGTACCCGTTCAACACTGGCATGTGTTTCACACAGAAATAGAGGCTCAACATTATGTGTGACTCAAAATAGGACAAATTCTTGACTCACCTTGGAATATACATGCTGTATATATTGTTGACAGAGAATGCCAACAACAAATGCAAAGGAAAGTGAAGCATTAAAAACAGGCCTTGATAATCACCTAATGGCCAGAAACATCTTCAAGAAAGTAAAACACCCAGGAAAAAGATGAAGGAAAAGTAAGTGAACCTTTCAACTAATGATAACTTGTTTTTATCATGAAGAATCAGTTCTACATTTTTCCCCCATTGGAATTCCAGTTTCTGTATTGTATCAGTAAACTCAGCTGATACCACTCCAGCAGTTAACTTCTGAGTCTGGCAGGTTCTTCTTTTCTAAGCACTGCGCTGCATTGCATGCATTTCATTCTGCACATACAGTTAGTCCAAATATATGTACGGTTCTTACACTTTGCATGCTGCATTCCATCTCTCTGCTGCACAAGTGTTACCAGAGCAAATCTACGAGCTTTCCAGCACATCTCTTTTGACTAGGATATAAAAAAGCCTTTTGAATTACAGCAGAAATTAATTTGACTCATAATTTTCAGTTCCTTCACATATTTAAGGAACTAATAAATAAGCAAACAGTTTTTCACTTTAATGGTCACACAAAGCTTTAACTTATTTTTTTACAAGATTTTCTTCAAAAATTTGATTTAGGCAAATTTTCAAATTGGATAACACATCTTTAGGTCTTTTTTGTTTATTTTTATGCTGGTCCTGGTTAACAGTTTTTTCTATTAATGTATGTGGTTATGGTCATGGTTAACAGTCTGTTGTGTTAATATTTGTGGTTAAGAAAGTATTTGAACCCATTGATGTGGGAGTAGAAAACAAAAACGGTTAACCACCTCACAAAATTGAGCAAAGAAGATCTATGAAGAAGCGATATCCACTTCAAAATTTTTTCTGAACTGAATGAAAAAGAAACTTGTAAAATTATGTTAAGTTTTGTGTAGCGATTTATGTGTGTGAAACACTACTGTAGTCAATGTTTTGTGTGAATGCCTATGCAAAATGTAGCCTTTTTTTTTTTTTTTTTGCATGCACTGTATGTCTTGTTATTTTGCACAATGCTACTAACCTGATAAAGGAGCACCCCTTTGCTATAATGTTTGCTGAGAAAAAAAAATAATAAATGAAAAATTTGGTTCAGGGTACGTGAAGTAGAACTTTGCCTTGAACCATGTTTAGAAATGTATCACAAACATAATACATGTTTAGGAATGTATCACAAACTTAATACATGTTTAGGAATGTATCACAAGCTTAATAGAAGTTTAGAAATGTATCACAAACTTAATACAGGTTTAGAAATGTATCACAAACTTAATACATGTTTAGAAATGTATTAAGTGGGATTAATGTTTTGTGGTATAATGTAGTGTTCTCCCTAGAGCCTTTTTACTGGGCGGCCCACCCAGCTAATTTTCTCTGCTGCCCAGCTAAATTTCTTTAATGAATGTTTTCACAACACACACAATCGTAAGAGTGGAAAACTTACTCCCACATAAACCATAAATATGGGTGAAAACGACTGAAATCTGGGTTGAACATGATTTATCAGTAAGTATTTAATAAGTACAATCATGTTAAGCAAAACAACATCCTTTCTTTTCTTTTTTTTTTTTTTTGATGGAGGAAGGGGTCGTTTAAAGTACCATTCAGCTAAAATTTCTTGCCACCCAGCTGTAAAAAAAGCTCTAGGGAGAACACTATAATGTTTGTGTAGGTGTGTATACAGCTGTTATACTATATAATCCATTATGTTAATTCCAAATGCTAACAAGTTTTGAATAAGAACAATGTTTGTGCATGTAATGTTTGGTTCTGTAAAAATGCACTCAATGGACACAACATTAGAGATACCTACCTAATAGTGTGTTGGTCCTCCTCTGGCATGAGTAACGACCTTTAGATGCTGAGGCATCGACTCCACCAGATGCCGGAGGTAATGCCAGCCATGCCTGTTGCAGCATTGTCCACAACTCCACCTGAGACGTTGGTCCAGGATTAATGGATCTGATGTTCCACACCACGGCATTTCAGAGAGCTTCCACAGGGTTTAAATCCAGGAACCCTGGGAGCCACTGGATGGTTCCAAACTTAATGAGTGTCCCTCAAGCCCTGCATGGGTGGTTGAGGCCCTGTGGGACGTTACATTTTCCTGCTGAAACAGACCATTGACCGCAGGATGCATGAAGGCCATCCATGAAAGTGTGTAGGTAATCAACCAGCTCATGCTGGTAGTGCATAGTTGCTAAGGACCTCTCCAGACACACTAAGGGACCTTATGTGTCCCATGGGAAAGCTTCCCAAACCGTCACAGAGCCACTACCGCCGTAAACACAGCCAACCCAGCACAGTGCGGGTCGTGGCCTCGTGCTGTTGACACCACACCTTCCCATCTGCTCGGTAGGTACAGCTGAAAACAGGACCTTCTGAGAGTTCCAGTTTAGATGTTCTCGGCACCAGTAGAGGCATAATTTCTAATGACAAGCAGTCAGCAGTCGCACACCAGCAGTCGTACACAAGCAGTCAGCAGTCGCCTCCCATAGCCCAAGGTATGTAACATGTGGCATACTGTTTGCTCGCTGACACTGCTTGGGCCACTGACAGTTAACCTGATTGTGACTTGTGTCAACGTTGCCAAGTGGTCAGTCTGTATGTGTCTGGTAGTCTACGTCCACCCCAGTCATTAGTGGCATGTGGTTGGCCCCTGCTTGCTCTCTGGGTGATGGTACGTTTGTAGACGATATACTCGCGGTACACCTACCATTGATATGGTTGCCCTCAGGAACCCTGGGATTCTTACCACTTAGGCGATAAAATGTATTGTGACTTTACTTGCCACTATCGTAATTAGTTTGAACCAGACTCAGAAATGGAAAACAAACACCTGCCTCAAGTTAATTGAGAGGTTTAATATGCTTAAGATTTATTGGGTTGTCGGAAAAGTCATGACTTATTTTAGCCATGTTTTGCAAAGATCATTTATTGATAGAAAGAAGAAATATCAGTCAATGATAAATGCCCATTTTGTTCGATAACCTTTTGCCATCTTTCAGTGAGCTGCAAAATGCCTCTTTCATAGAAGGGCCTGTCTTTCGTGGCGAAAAACTGTACAAGGTGCTGATTTACAGCCTCATCTGAATTGAATGTTATACCACGCAAGGAATGTTGAAGAGAGCGAAACAAGTGGAAGTCTGACTGCGCAAGGTCAGCGAGTATGCTGGGTGTGGCAACACATCCCACCCAAGCTCCAATAATTTTTGGCGGGTGATCAAACTTGTGTGTGGTCTCGCATTGTCGTGATGGAACACAACACCTTTATGACGAATGAGCTCTGAACATATTTGGATGGTGGATTCGTTCAAACTGTCCAATTGCGGACAGTACACATTCGAATTGATTGTTTGGTTCCGTGGTAGGAGCTCGAAAAACACGACACCTTTAAAATCCCACCACACTGAGACTAGAACCTTCCGCTGATGAATGTCTGCTTTGGATGTCGTTTGAGGTGAAGCAGCACGTCAGGACCAAGACCGATTTTGCAGCACATTGTTGTACACAATCCACTTTTCATCTGTTATCAGTGCTTCAAAAAGAATCGTTTTCCTCACGTTTAATGAGCTTATCACAGATGTTTATACGCGCCGTCAATTGAGCTTCTTTGAGTTCATGAGGAACCCACACATCGAGCTTGCTTACGTATCCCAGCTTCTTCAGGTAATCGTGAATGCTTGAATGATGGATGTGTAATGTGTCTGCAATCTCTCGTGTCGTGTAACGTGGGTTTGACTTGATCAATGCCTTGATTTGGTCGTCATTAACCTCGGTTGGCCACCCGGACCGAGGAGCATTGTTGAGGTCAAAATCACCAGCACAGAATTTTACAAACCACCGCTGGCACTGACGTTCTTGTAGAGCATTATCACTGTACACTTTACGGAACTTTTCACAAGCTTGACGCGCGTTCTTCTCTTTACAGAAGTAAAACAGTAAAATATGGCGAAAATGCACAGTTTGGTCTTCCATCTTCAACTTGATGTCAAATCTCCGCAAATCAACCAAATCGCTCACTATTCCTTTTAGACTGCAGCTAGAACTGGCACCTGTCTAATGCCATAGTGATAACAGAGCTGCACGTGCCTCTAGTACTTCCAAAACTGCCCAACCGCCATCGGGTGCCAAAATACGTCATGATTTTTCCGACAACCCTGTATTGCAGCACAGAGAGGAAAGAACATGGTGCACACAAAACGTCTCACCTTGTAACACACACACACAAGAGCACACACCGCCAACTTTCTCTCTGTTTCCTGGCCCGAGTGAGAAAACTCGTTTTTCCACTAAGTTAGTGGATTTGGGAGTTCGCTTGTCTCAAGGACATCACAGAATGACCCATCTGTTTTGCGCCGACAGTGCGCCTACGATCAAAGTCGCCCACATCACCACATTTACTCATGTTTATCAATTGTGATACACTGTTGGGAAACCTTGTTGTCTCCTCCTGTTTTTCTCTTACATTCAGTTTGGGTCTGCTCTACTCTGCGTGGGGGATGCCCACGTCAACTGCCCACCACCCCTATCTCTAATGTTTTGTCTACTGAGTGTACACACACACACGCACTCAAACACTGAGATATCAGTTTATTACGTACACCTACCTGATGTTGCACTGCTTTTGGCCTGCAGAACAACACGATTCATATCGGCATGAAAGAGATGCAAGAATGTTTGTGTAGAAATTAAAATAACGGTAATAAATGACTAAAAAGAATTTGCATGTGAAATGTGTTGTTGAAGAATGTTAAAAGTTCAATTTTTAAAGGGAAGAAAAATGTGGTTGTTGAGCAAGATCATAAAGCCTGAAACGTCAACTGAGGAAAATTTGTATATTTTGGATTTTAAAAAAGAAGTTTCTTTAGATAAAAATAGCAGTAAAAAGAAAAATTTAGTGGACTGAATTTGGAAAGGGGTTGTTGAAATTATTGAGGTAGGCTGGCTACTAGTTGGAAGGAGAATAATGTCTTTTGATTATGACAGTTTATAATGCCTCCTGCAGTGTTTTTGCAGTTCAATAAGTTTTGTTGTGGAAGTAGTAATTCTTGGAGAACTATATGTGACAAAAGTGATAAGAGGTGTCAGCAGATCTTAAATTACAGTATAAATTTATTTTTGATAAGCTGGATTTAAACTGTGTGCTCTTTCATATGATTCTTCTTGTTTCTTTAAAAATGAGCTAAGCTCCAGTTAAACATTTAAAACAGGATTTTTTTGTATGTAGCTAATAGAAATATTTTGTCACACTTTTTTTTTTTATTCATGAGCAGATTTCCATAGATGATTGATGGGAGAGAATATGAAAGCCACAACAGTTAGAATTTTATCCTCATTATTTCTCAACACAAAAATAGTTTTATTGGGTTGGTGTGAATTAAATGTCCGGCGCGAACGAACAGTGGAGACAGGCCCCCACCACAGCAGAATGGAACCACCCATTGGTGTTGTGGGTATTATGTCACAAATTTACTATAAATAGCTAGCACGTGTGTGAAGAACAAAGTATAGGCGTGATTTGTTTGGATGTAACGTGGCTTGCAAAGGAAACATGCAGACGCTGGATTTCAGAGTCATCTTCCTGTATGAATTGAAACTGAGAATGGCTGCTCGAAATGTTAACAAAGCGTTTGGGGAGAATACAGCCAACGGATGAACCATTCGCCGATGGTTTGTGAAGCTTCAAAACAGAGATGCGGACCTGCGAAATGAAGCATGTGGTCACTGACCTGTGGCTGTTTCTGACGATGTTCTGTTACGTGTGGTTAAAGCAGACCCCCGAAAAACGTGCCGTAAGATAGCGGCAGAGGTAGGTGTCAACCACACGACAGTTGTATGGCATCTGGCTGCACTGGGTAAGGTCAAAAAGCTTGACATGTATCTGTCGCACAAGTTGACAACTGCCAACAAGACTATGCTTTTGGAAGTCTGCACGTTGCTGCTTGCCAGGAATAAACAGGAACCTCTACTGCATCGAATCATCACCTGCGACGAGAAGTGGGTCCTTTACAATAATCGGAAACAATCTGCACAATGGTTAAGCAAGGCACAGCCTGCTTGATGGCATCCTAAGCCACCCCTACACACCAAGAAGATGATGTTCTTTGTCTGGTAGTCCACAGCCGGGATAATTTATCAGAGTTTCTTGGCAAGAGGCCAAACCATCACTGCAGAATGTTATTGTGCTGAATTAAACCAGTTGTACCAGAAATTGCTGCAGAAACAACCAGTTTTGGTCAACGAACATAATGTTCTTCTGCTCCAGGACAGCATCTGCCCTCATGTCGCACAACGAACGATGCTGACACTAAGTGCCTTGAGCTATGAAGCACTGTCTTATCCTGCCTATTTCCCGGACTTGTCTATGATAGACTATCATCTGTTTCGTTGCCTGGATCACTTCCTGTCCGGGAAACAGTTCTCAACAGACAACGAGGTTCAATGTGCAGTTGATGACTTCTTTGGGTCCCAGCCACAAGACTTATTTCATTCCGGGATTGTGGCCTTGCTGGACAGATGGCAAGTATGTGTCGATGCCGAGGGGATTTATTTTGCTTAGGTAAGTTGTCCTACTTTTCGGTTCTCGCTGTCCACGTGTGCTGGTCCTTTGCCGGACATTTTATTTGCACCAACCCAATATGATCTTTTGCGTGTGCGACCCACTCTTCAGGAAGCTTGTGATTGCGTTTTATGGATTTGTAATGAAATTTTAATTAAATTCCTAATTTGTAATGCTCTGATCATGTTCATATATGCCTCCTATGGTATTTAAAATACGCTTTTCATTTTGCATATAACTCCAGAGGCAGAGATGTTCAAGCTGAGCGGCAAATTTTTAGGGAAATGATTTTTCAGGAAAAGGGTTAATAAGTATCAGAGAAACCCATGCTTTCTGTTAAAACAGAAAACTGCCCTTTAAATTTCATAAATTCTAATTTATTACATCCACAAACTTGAATTATATGCGACAATATTGCAAGCTTCATCAACAGACTTTAGAGCGAGATCCAAACAGGCAAACTTTAGGGTGAGATTCAACAGACTTTAGGGTGAATTCCCCGGCGGTGACCGAATAACAATTTTTTCGGTTGCAATGTGTTTCTGGAACGTGAAAAGAGTGATGTATTTGTTTATTTATTAACAGACTGTAATTTGTGTAGTTAAATCATGTGTAAAAGTACTGTATATTTGTATATACAGAGGGTGAGTTGAAAGTTTTGCAATATTTGCATAAACGCATGTGTGCTGTGGTGGGTATATCACATGTTTAAACTAGTTCAAGTTGCGCACTGCTGTCAGTCGAAAGGGATATAAAGTGGTAGTCATTGCTGTGAACAGCATTGCATGTCATCATTCTGTCTGTGGTTGGGATGCCTAAAAGATGAACAGCCACAACTGGCTAATTAGGGAACTTTTGCTTTACAAGTTTGAACTCGGCCATAACGCTGCTCAAGGAATATGAAACATTTGTCATGTGAAAAGGGAAGGTTCTGTAGACCACAGCACTGCAACCAGAGGGTTGAAGAAATTTCGCTCAGGTGACAAAATCTCGACCATCAGCCAAGGTAAGGTAGGTCGTGAACTGTGGATTTGGAGGCTGTGCACTTGGCCGTAGAGGCAAATCTGAGAACCAGCACTCTGAGATAATCAGGCGAGCTGGGCGTATCACAGACCACCGTGGTTAATCACCTTAAGGACCTCGGCAACATCCACAGGAGCTGCCGTATTGTCCCTCACAAACTGCCGCCATCTGAAGCAAACTGCCGAATGGAAGTGTGCACGAAACTTTTAGAAAACCCGCGCGATGTACATTTCATCAAGAGAATTGTTATGTGCGATAAAAAGTAGGTCTATTTTCATAATCCTAACACGCAACAGCAGTGGTTGAGTTCAAGCCAGCTTCCTGAACCTGTTGCCAAATGTGGGCACTTCGAGCACAAGGCGATGCTCTGTGTCTGGTGGAATTTCAAGGGGATAATCCATTACGAATTTGTTCCAGACTGTCGGTTCATTAATGCCAACCTCTACTTTGAACAGTTGGAGCAGATGTATGCTGTTTTGGAGGAGAAGTACCTGCCACTGGTGAACAGAAAGCGCGTTCTACTACAACAGGACAGCGCTCGGCCTCATACTGCGTGAACTGCCCAGGCAGAACTTCAGGAACTTGAGGGCGTTGAACTGATGTCACACCCAGCATATAGTCCGGATCTTGCCCCCATCGGATTATTACTTGTTTCAGTCCATGGTCCACTTCCTTCATGGGCAGCACTTCAACAACCAAGAGGAGGTGGCAGCTGGAGTGAAGGAGTTATTTGCCTCAAAGGACACAAATTGGTACCTCCACAGAATTGAAGAACTGGCAGACAGGTGGCTAAAGACAGTGCAACATGATGGCCTATACTTTGAATGCTAATCAGCTTTCATCGTAAATGTACGTATGAAGACATAGAGTGATCCAAATATTCGAAAACTTTCGATTCACCCTCTGTATAGGGGGAAATTTCGCCACTTCATTTAAGATTGTAATAGCAGAACCCATAGGACATAAGAATTTTAAATGTATAGTATATTTCACCCTAGTTTGCAAAATATTAAACAAAGCATTGTGATTCTAAAAAATTTAAGTTCCTGGAATTTTTTTGGTGAACTCCTAGAAGGTCCTGGAATTTATTTTTTCCGAATGGGTACGAACCCTGGATTGCTGTTCTTCAATATCGGAAGGGATATTAAATGCTTTGACAGTCCTTTCAAATTCCAACTTTTGTGACTATCTATGAAAAGATCACCAGTTCGATGATGAATGGAAGATGAGACATGGTGACTTTAAAATTTTCAACTGTCATATAAATTTTTCTTGTTCTTAATTCAGATTATTAAGTCGTTTTTAGATATTTCTCAATATGAATTCTTAATGATAATTAGCAAACAATTTTATTTAAAATCTTGTAAGCATTATCTTTGGATCTTAATGATTTTCGGTAGCAAGGTGATAATCTGATTTTTCTTAATAACTGTTACTTTTAAATGTGTAAAAAATGTGTAATATATATATATATTTTTTTTTTTTTCAGTAGCCAAGATGGTAGTTCATGGATTACTTGCAAAGAATTCGGTAAGCAAAATGCCAGTTTTAAATTCAGTTGCTACTACAATTTGTATGTACATGTGACATGTTAAAAATGTAATACAAGTTCAAGTGAAAATATTTTAAATTAAGACACAAAGTTCAGAAAACGAATAATTACTTGTAAGGAAAATTGAGAAATCAAGTTCAGAGACATTCTGTATACAGCAGTTCTACACCAAAAATAATACCTTTACAGAAGTAGGTGCTTAAAATATTTTCTGATTGTGCAAGTAGTTGCTGTGTTTCTCATATATTTGTAAGTAAATCTTGGTGGTAGTATTGCTGTGCTTCCTAATTTTTTTTTTTTCTTATATTTGTTGACAAACTTGTTCATGAGTTGGAATACTCTGAAGAAGTGTTTTCTTTTCTGTGATTGCTGTGCTAGATAAACAAATCTGACTTGGTGCACTTTTGTTCCATGTACTTAATTCATATTTTTAAAGTTACATTGCCACCACATAAATTCCTTGTGTGTTTTCCTTGGAGGATGGAATTCTAAATTTCATTCCATAAATATTTGCATTTCATTCTGAAAATTTGGAAAGGGGGAGGGATTTTTGAAAACAGAAGTGACAATGTTGGAAAATTTGTAAGAATTGATACACAGTGTTCAAAAGCATTCATGGTCTTCAGGCTGAAAAACTTTCAGCATGAAAAATTGTCATCAGAGGGCATAAAAAAAGTAATAATGAATAAATGGGAAGTATTAAGCAATGGATGTTATGCAGCTGCAAAGACAAAAGAAGACAAGTAGAAGGCAGTCTGCAATATATTCCTACTTTCGTGCCATGCGTTTTAATTTTTCACCCAGTTAAAAATTTCAGTTTTTTTTTTTTCTTTCATCGGTCTCATGTACGAAGATGGTTATTTCATGCATTTCCCTATCTTTGCGTAGTGTCAGGTGTTGTGGGAGTAAAGATTAAAATTAGCAGTCGCCACTCGCCACGTGGCGACTCGGTAAAATAAAATGTCCAGTAGAAAAAATAACTTTAGTCACCACGCTCGAAAATTTGTCTTTTTTCATTGCTAAAGAATTAATTTGCATTTTTAAAACGCTCCTGTTATAGGAAATGCATTTTCAAATCATCCAACTCACACGCGGTCGAAAACAGCCCTTTCCTACGCAAATTAGTGGGTACGATCTATTTATAGATTCACTCTTCAAGAACGGGGGTGGCTGTTTGTTTTTCCACTTAAGTTGGTGCACAAAGTAACCATATCGGGAATGGACAGACACCTGTGGCTTCAGATGGAACTGTGGCATCACAACTCGTCTTCAGCAGCTCGTCTTTTAAAGTTTGGTTTATCTGAAAATGCACAATTTTCTATTGCTTAGGCACTTCTTGCTTATCATCGAACAAACTGGGCAAGCATTTTCCCTTTTGTTTACAAAACAAAATCAAAGGTAGAAAACCGGGACTTCACTTTCCACCGCGCGCCGTCTTTCATTCCACGCAGAGTTGCGTTTTCTTTGCACGTGTGAAGTTGGCATTAAACAAAATAAAAAACAACTCTTGTCTGCCCCTTAATACAGTAAAATGTTACTAACGAATGGGTAAACACAAGTTTTTCAGCGAAATCATATATAAAAAATCAGTACTGTATTGTTCACACTGCCGTGATAGTCATTTTATGGGTCACGGAAAAGGCCGATTCCATCACGGGCGGAATAAGTACCAATTTTGAAATTTAATTTAGCTTTAAAAAAGCGGAAAAGAAAAAAAAAACACTTTCCGTATTGATTGGTTTTGAAGAACAGGCTGTTAGAAATAACAAAAACTGCGCTTCACTAGAAAAAACTTTTAAAATACGAAGTTGTTCTTTTTCCCTATTACTGAAGCTATGAAAAATGAGAAACATAATCAGAAAAAAAATAACATAAGAATATAACCAGAAAGTGAAAAGAAAGGTGCATCTTGGGGTAAGAAAAATTCAAAATTTAGAAAACTACGGAACATTTTCATCCATGCTAAAACAATAATTTTCAGGCGACTGATGGCATAAAGATGCTCAAATTATATCGAACAAATGTCGCGACAGTAAAAACATTCGATAAACAGTCCCAAAAAATGTTTGATGAATGTTAGAATTTGAAAACATGAAATTAAACTTTGAACAAATGATGAATAACATTATTTCATAGATTTTTTATTTCCATAGTATAATTGATGTTTCCCGTATTCTGTAGCGATCGACGATTTCCATAGTGACTATGGAGAATTTGTAGCATTTGGAAGATCTGAGGTGGGCAAACAGGAAAAAAACGACAAATCATTAAAATTCTACCAAAACAACGTTTTCTGAAGAAAAAACCCCCCAAAAAAACAACAACCCGACAATCAGATTTTTTAATTCCATAGTATATTCAGTGTTCCCCGTACTCCGTTGTGATCGCCGATTTTCGTAATGACTATGGAGAATTCGTTGTATTTGAAAGGTCTGTGGTGGGCAAACAGGAAAAATGACAAATCATTAAAATTCTACCAAAACTGAACGTTTTCTGAAAATAAAAACCCAAAAAAATCTGACACTGGGTTCGAAAACCGGACAGAATCCAATGGAATCAGGATACTCTGCATGTGTTCTTATTTCGTCATGACTATATTTTCAATACCTGTGAAGGTTTATCAATGTTTTTAATGTTTTTTCAACCAGGAAATTACTGAATATTTTCTGTTAGTGGTCAGGAATCATTGAGAGTCTGTAACATAAAGTGATCAGGTTGGTATCACATTTCTCCCAATCTCAGCTGTACCACAAAATGATTCTGTTATAAGATATCAAAATCATTTTTGAAAGCTATACAGCCAGTTTTCATTTTGGCACCAAGAACTTAACCAAAAATAAATGAAATGAAAAGAAAAATTTAGCAGAATGGAAGCAGCTTCGAAACATAATGTCTGAACATTTTTGGCCATCAATAACACTAAAAACTGCTAGAGAAACTAAAAACAAGCAATTTTTTAGTACATGAAGGCACACATTGTTAAAATACTCAATACTGCTGATTGTTATGCCAAGCAATGCAGAAGTTAAGAGAATGCAAGCATTGTGGGCAATGTTCTTGATGACAAGACAATGCTCATGCAAAGAATGACTTTAGAAGATACAGCAAATTAAATAAAGTAAGCAAAAGTAAGTACTGCCTGAAAATTTTGACCCATCCACTGCTATCAATTTATGATTGAGAAATTTTTGTGAACATAGCGAGAGACCAAATAAAAATGATTAAATTATCTTTCCAATAAAAACTTTCTGGAAAATTTGGTTGATGTGGTTGAAGAAAAATGTAACTTTTAAGATTATATTTATTCATTTAATTGCACTGGACAATAGACAGTGGGCCTTTGTAACTACTAAGCTTAAATTTAACTATGTCTAAATAAGTGAAAGGTATACAGTGCAGTGATAAAATGTGTATATAACACGAAATAGCCATAAGGAAAGTAGCCACTAGATTTTGTCCACCCACTGGCCAATGGCCACTTGAAAAAAATCACCAATTTTAATCTTTATGTGGGAGCCATCAGTGCCACAGAATCTGGCTGATGTTTTACGTGTATCTGGGGAAGAACAGCTCCCGCAATTAGGCATGCAAGATGTTATATCATGTGATCCTTTTGTGTCGTGAATGACCATTTGTTAAGAACCTACGTATTGATCACTCACCCAGTTTCTTCGTACGACACATAGATGTTGTCTTGATTCCCTTGTGAACGTGTTTTTCTTATGCTGGTAGGTGCATGAATGAATAAAGTGAATGTGTCCTATATTTCATAAGAAGAAATGAGTGGGGAGTTAAAACTATTTTTTAATAGAAAACTACTTAAAATTGCTGTATAAATTATTCTTGAACATTGAGAGAAGCTTTAAAATCTGAAAAATAGAAAACAGCATAGATTTTGTGCATTAGAATTTTTGGAAAACATACATTTATAATGTATGTTCTATCTCTCTGTACATCTTCGCTTCTAAAAATCTGAATTAAAAAAAAATTCTTGCCACCTCATTTACCATTTATCCAAGATTGGTCCAAGTTCGAGTCCCATATAAGGTGTGGGTAGTATGCTTGTCTGAATGGCCCTAAATTAGGGATTTGTGACTGCTTATGGCTCTTACAGTTGCTCATGGTGGTTGCTAAACCATGAAATGAAAATTTCTCATAATGTTGAATACCATTCAGTTTGGGAACATTTTGCATATATGCTTGGGTTTTTCGCAATGCATAGTTCTAATGCTATGTGGTATTATTTCATATTTTTGTTTGAAACTTTATGTCCTCTTCTAAAAATCCTGTGGAAAAAATCTTTTCATTCTTATTCATGCAACAATCAGAATATGACGGAATTGTTGTAGTTTACTGTTTAGTGTGTAGCATCATGTCAGAAAACTTGTAAATTACCCCACCCTGGTGGAGGAACAAACCTTCATCACCCTATTTCTGTTTCAGCATGTTATTCGTTATACCACCCAGGACAACAAAGTTCAAAGTAACTGAAGCTAAGCAATTACCACTTAGGAGTCCGAACAACTTCAGATTTTCAATAGTCAAAGCAAATCCTGCATTATTGTAGCCTATTAAATTGCAAGTACCTCAGATATGGAAATCAAGGAAGAAATGTGCCTCATAAATACAGGGGAATATTAGTATAATTATTCATGCAGCAGTCAAAATGACTAAATTGTTATAGTTCATTGTTCACCATCTTACATCATATCAGAAAACTTGAAAATTATACATTTAATCAAACATCTAACATGGGTGTTTTTCTCCCAGGAAATATTTTATTTAAAAACTCATATTTTTCGGAGAAAACTCTTCACTTTCTTCAGGCAGTCTTTTGTTGTCACTCTTTCTCTGTCACTATTGGGGTTAACCCTGACAGTTACGGTTATTTTACGCGAAATCTTGCCAGATGTTAGGCAGGGACAAAACCTCTCGTATTATTGATGATGAAATTCTGATTTTTCTTAATTTCTATTCATTCTTTCAATTTTTTTTTTTTTTTTTTGAAAGTTGCTTTGGAAACTGATGACTTTAAGGTAATTCCAGGACCTGTTTCTTTTTAACATGCCTAATCCTGTCTTGGGACAATTTTTTATAGCTGCTTTATGTTCTGCTATTTTGCTTTTCTAGTCTGCGGCCTGTCTTACCTATGTAGGATAGTCTGCAACTACATTTTCCTTGTAGACCACTCCTTGCATTTTTAAAATATCTTCTTCTCTTTGAACTATCTTAGGTAAATATTTTTTAACTTTGTTCTCTAAACTTGGAGCTAGTCTTATATCATACTTATTGATTTTCTTTAAAGATTTGAATAAACCTTTGTGATAAGTAATTTTTCTAGTGAATTTTATTTGTTGCTGTTGTGTGTCATTCTTAACCGAAAAATTTAGAAGTTTTTCAATTTCATTTTTAGCATAGTTATTTTCTGTAAGGATGACTTTAAGTTCTTTGTATGCTTTTTTCATCCCTGCTGTTGATAATTTTTTTTTTCTAAAAACTGCCTTGCCACATTTTTCCTAATAGAATATGGATGATAGGAATTGAAATCCAATAATTTATTCGTATTCAGCATTTTTTATACAATTTTGTAAGAAATTTTCCTGTTTCATAATAGATTGTAATATCTAAGAAGTTAATTTTATTCTTTTTAAAGTTGCAGCGTGTTATGGGAATCATCTAATGCATTGAATGAGTCTAGAATTTTTTCTAGAAAATCTTTTTCTGTGCGATCTATTGTAAATGTTACCCATGCACTGGCACACCCAAGTGGGGGGGGGGGGTTGTGGCTTAAGCCCCCAAGCCCTGTATGTCAACTCTTTTATCTATCTATCTAATGTATATCTGTCTATCTTATGCACTATATATATATATACACTATGTGAGTATACACACATACCTAATATACATCCTGTTAGCCCCCCCCCCAACAAGAATTCCACCGAGAAATTCTTGTTAGCCTCCCCGCCTTCAACAGGAATTCCTTGGTGCACCACTGTACCCATGTACCTACTATATAGGCAAAAATATGTGGGTTGTATTAGAATCTTCTCTTCAAGTTTTCCCACATAATAAAATTCACTAGAAAAATTATTTATCTCAAAGGTTTATTCAAATTCTAAAATTAGAAAAAATGCTGGTGCCACCTAGTGCTTCCCTCAAAATGTCTTTAATTTATGGACAATTGCCTAAGTAATTTTTTTTTTTTTTTTATGAATTTACACTGTCATTTTGCTGCCCTGACAATTTGTTTGTTACAGAGTGTGTAATACAGTTTTATTAATTACTACCAAAAAAGCCTAAAAATTATGAATTTTTTTAATTTTTACTGCAAACTGCTGAATAGTGCAGATTTTTTTAGTGTTTACTACTGAAAATTTCTAGTCAGGGTTGGAGTCTGTAAAGAATATTTTGTGCATGTTTTCTGCTTTTCATATTTTTCATTTCAGCTGCCAGAGGGCAGTGTCGTGTATTCTATGTGACAAAGTGTTTCAGATTCTAAAAATCAAATGGAAAAATTATTTCTTGGTCCAGTACCAGCACCCTTCACTTTGAAAAATATTTTGCTCAAACTTGCTTCTTCAAATAATGCACTGCTTTCCCTCTAGCTACATAAAGTTATATCATGTTTTCTTTCATATTCATCTTCTTCTGATTGCTTGAATTAAAAAAATCCCATTGCCTTGAATTTTTTGCATTAAGAGTAACGTTTTGTGCAGTTTGTAACACACATTTCTGCTGCTAATGAACATTAGTAACTGTTTTACTGATTCTAGAAACCAGGTTGAAAATTTTCATCTTGACTGATTTTGTTCATTGTAAAGAAACATTGTGCACCAAGGCTTAAAAATTATATTGCCCGACATGTCCAGGGCATGTAAAACGTGTATTATTTTTTCCTACATGCCCGATCAGAATGCAAAAACTTTGCTCTTTACGTGATGAAAAGTTTTTAAAAATTTAAAAAAAGTAATGTTTTTTTTCAGTCAATTTTTTAACTACTGAGAGGCTGCTTCCCTCTCTGCTTTAAAAATGAAATTAATGGGGTATGTTTTGAGAGATTAAAGATACAAATGGATGACCTTGAAAACTACATTGTCCATAATATGATTATGTGATATCTCAAAAGGAAGCTTGTGTGTGTGTGTAATACAAAGAGACCAACATGATCTCTCCTGTACAGTTCTTGTTATTAGTCATAGGCATAGTAGACACAAAAAATGCCTTTCTTTTTCTCCCCCCTTTTTTTGTTTTGTTAATTTCCAAGTCCGATAACTAAAGAAGCATTGTATCTAAGAAGCTGAAATTTTGTACTGTTCAGTTCCTTTATAATGCCTACAAGTTCCCAAAGTTTCACGAAAATCAAAAGGGTTCTGGTCAAAAATGCTACTTTTTCTGTGCTGATTTGATATGGAATGACCCTATGTGAGTTCATATTTCACTGCTGGGTCCATTTTATGGAATGCAGTTAAACAGAGGCTAGTTCAAATTTTACTGCTGAAGGACGGTTCATGAAATGCAGTAAAAAAGTACTATATATTGTTTTGGAAATGTTTAGAAAAAGTAGTACTGTGTGTGTGTGTGTGTGTGTGCGTAATACAGAGGGTGAGTCGGAAGTTTTGTAATATTTGGATCATTTTATGTATTCATATGTACTTGGATCACTTTATGTATTCATATGTACCTTTACGATGAAAGCTGACTAGCATTCAAATTATAGGCCATCGTGTTACACTGTCTTTAGCCAATTGTCTGCCAGTTCTTCGATTTCGCAGCGGTACCAGTTCTTGTCCTTTGAGGTGAAGAACTCCTTCACTCTAGCTGCCACCTCCTCCTGGTTGTTGAAGCACTGCCCGCGAAGGAAATGAGCCATGGACCGGAACAAGTAATAATCCGACAAGGCAAGATCCGGACTATATGCTGGATGTGGCATCAGCTCGATGGCTTCAAGTTCCTGGAGTTTTACCCAGGTCATTCGCGCAGTATGAGGCCAAACATTGTCCTTTAGGATAGTGCACTTTCTGTTCACCAGTTCTGGGTACTTCTCAAAAACGGCATACATTCACTCCAGTTGTTCAGAGTAGAGGTTGATGTTGATGGTCTGACCGTCTGGAACAAATTTGTAATAGACTATCCCCCCAAAACTCCACCAGACGCAGAGCATCACCTTGTGCTCGAAGCGCACAAGTTTGGCAACAGGTTCAGGAAGCTGGCCCGAGCTCAACCACTGCAATTGTGTGCTAGGTTCATAGAAATAGATTCACTATTCATCGCATGTAACAGTTCTCTTAATGAAACATACATCGCACGGGTTTTCTAGGAGTTTTGTGCATACTTCAACTCGGCGGTTTGCTTCAGCTGGCGTCAGTTCGTGAGGGACAATGCGGCAGATCCTGTAGACCTTGCCGAGGTCCTGAAGGTGATGAACCACGGTGGTCTGTGATATGCCTATATGCCTAGCTCGCCTGATAATCTCAGAGTGCTGGTTGTCGGATTTGCCTGTACGGCCTAGCGCATGGCCTCTGAATCCACGGTTCGCTGCCTTACCTAACCTTGGCTCATTGTCGAAGTTTCTGTAACCTGAGCGAAATTTCTTTAACCATCTGGTTGTGGTTCTGTGGTTCACTGAACCTTCCCCTTTTGCATGACAAATGTTTCGTGTTGCTTGAGCAGCATCATGGCTGGCTCAAACTCTTAAAGCAAAAGTTCCCTAATTAGCCGGTTGTGGCTGTTCATCTTTTAGGCATCCCAACCACAGACAGAATGATGACATGCAATGCTGTTCACAGCAATGACTACCACTTTATATCCGTTTTGACTGACTGCAGTGTACGTAAGGCTTGAACTAGCTTGAACATGTGACATACATGCCGCAGCACATGCGTTTATGCAAATAATGCAAAACTTTTGACTCGCCCTCTGTAATATATATGCGTGTGCTCGGTAATATAAACTTTTGGTTTAGGCATGCATTTTCTTGGACAACATGCCTGACTGGGCATATTACAATTTTGAAATTTTCTGGTCCTGCTGTGCATATTGTTTTAAATAATACATAGTTTCTCCTCCAGGGACATAAATGTATTCTGTTTTTCATTAATTGTTTTTCCCCTCCAAAAAATGTGCTTTAAAATTTTTTCTTAGCATTGAAAAGAACTTAAAAGACATACCCATTACACTCAAGGATTCAATGTCACCTTTCTTTAGTTGTTTTGCTGCTACACTGAGGATGCCTGTATGAACTATATATTAGATTATCAGAGTTTTCTTTGTGGATTTTGAAAATCATTGCAGATTATTTTGCATTTTCAATCCATTATATTCTAGATCTGTTTCTGTGCAGAATAGTATGACAGAATTTTATGTTGGCAATCGATCATCTCTCGTGCAGCACATATGTCCCAACCACTTCAGTATGCTCTCATTAACCTTTACTGAAGAAATACATTAGCTCATTTCTAACGCTTGCATTACAAATTCAGCTTTGCTGGATGTATGAGTTTGTATGAAATTCGAACTGAGTATAAATAAGGGAAAAACCAAAGTTATGGTTTTTGAGCGAGGAACTGTTAGTACTAAATGCAAGATAAGTCTAAATGGCACAGTGATTGATCAGGTGAATAAGTTTGTGTATTTAGCAAGCATGTTTGACAGAGAGAACAAATTAGGTGGTAAAATTAGTGGGCGAGTGAATTCTTCATTGAAAGTCCATAGCTGCTTTAGGAGGTTTTCACAGAAATGATGCATTTTCAAGAGAGTTCCAAATGGCTATGTATGAAAGTGTAATTGTTCCTACTCTGATGTATGGTATTGAAACCTGGGCACTGCAGAAGAGACATAGGAGTAGTTTGGGTGCTGGAGAGATGTTACTTACGGTTAGTTTGTGGCAAGACATTCTGATCATGTGAGGAATGAAGATGTGCTGCAGTTGTTTAATATGAGGCATAGGGAGAAAGTAATTCTTAGGTGGTTTAATGTTATGCTGTTAGTAATTCTTAGGTGGTTTGACCATGTTGAAAGAATGAGTGATGAGATGCTTACTAAGAATTTTTTTTAACCCAAGTGGCAGGAAAGAAAGGCAGAGGAAGGCTAAGGAAGTCATGGGAAGATCAGATTCAGGAGTCTGCATGAGAAAAAGATCACGAGTATGAAGTACAGAAGTTGTGTACATTGTGTGATGGATGTCAGTGAAGCCCGAGTTGTGTGTCAAAATCGCTGTAAATGGAGCAGTTTGATATGGCAACCAAAAATAAATAAATAGTCAGTTAAAATTTATCTGGTGGTATGTATTTCTTTGTGGCGCTAAACTCTGAATCTCAGAGAACAGCTTAGTGATACTGAATCCACCTATTTTCTGGTTCTTTACAACTCATGCACACAGCTTCTAAATGCCTAGTCCTTTTTCATTTTGCTCACAACTGTCACTGCTGTAAAAAAGGATAAATCTAAATTCTGCATTTAATGTAGCCAGTTTAGTTCCCTGACCAAGCATTCTTAGAGAAAATATTTTTATCAATGAAGAAAACAAAACCAACTGTGAGATAACCAACATTTTACCTGACAGTAACAGAGTAAACTTCTTATAACATATCCTGACATTTCTGATCTTTTTGGTGACATTCATGGCCTGTTATCAAAGGTCACAAACAGTTATATATGAGAAATCTGACTGTTACATCAAGAACATTTTGAAAAAATATTGCCAGACGTCAATTTACAGTGTGTGGTTAAAATTTGAATTCAGCAAGAATATTTCACAGTGATTTAAGATATTCATAAAAAATATTGCTAACTAATTTTTTAGGTTCATTAATCACTTCAGTGCTTTTAATGAAAAAAACTTCGTTTAAGGAGACTTTTGTTGCAATATGGCTCAAAATCCACACAATTTTTTCCCCCATACAGGTTGGTATTTGTATATCTGGATATGCCATACTAATTCAAGTAACTTTTCTTTAATGCTGCTATATGTTCATTATTTCCTTGGTCCACTTATTTTGCATATTGTCTGTCCTGTATAGTAATTGTCACAGGATGGTGGAATCTCGTGAATAACATTCCTTTTCCCCCGTTTCATTAGTGAGGCATTTGATTGAAGTTTTATTTATTTATTTATTTGATTTTCTGAAAGTTTATTTGGCTACTGTTTCAATTTTTATTCCAGATTTTGAAAGATGCTTGCTTATTCTTCTACTAAGTGATCCACAATTGTTATGGAAATATGTTTTGTACCATTTATACTATTACTGGGTTTTCCGTTGTTGGTATTGTACCCATTTCTTTCTTCCATCACTTGTTTACGTAATTTATTAATTAACTTCTGTGGGAAATCAAGATATGTTTGTAAAACATTTACTGAGAGTTCCTGTTAGACAAGATGTTGCTTTGTCTGAGAGTACATTTTGTTTTCCTCATGTTTATCTTCTGTAGAATCAGAGAGTTGTTTCTGTTTTTATACAATATATACAATTTATCTGATAACTTCCCTTCTTTGCTGATTCTTTTTAATTCTGTATCAAGCTTTCCAGTCTCATTATAAATCACACTCAAATAATTAAATATTTTTTATCTGTTCTAACCTCTTCCACTGTAACTGTTTATTTTCTGAAGTACTTAATTTCTAACATTTCGTATTTTGACCTTTTGTGTAAGAAAAAATCATATATCCATGCAAATCCATTTTCAGGTGATAACAGCAAGTGCGGAAGTCTGAAAAACAGTGGAACTGTGCGGAATTTTTCAGACGTAGAAGCAAGTGAGGGCTTTAAAATTGAAAATATCTCAGAGGTATAGTTGCTTTATTTTGTAATATGCCACTGCACTCGATTAGAAGTTCATTATATTGTGAAAATAACATTTTTTTTTTATTTTGTGAAAACGGGGTGATAATAAAAAATGGCTGAACTTTGTTATAATATTATTAAGTAATATGTTTTTCAGAAATTTGTAATATATGCCATCATCAACACTTCTCAATCCATTGCTAGATTTAAGGTCACGCTAAGTCACAATTGTCGTGAACAATTGTCTTTCTTGTCTCTTTGCATGCTTTCTAATTTCATCCACACATCTCTCACTTGGTCTTCTGGGTGTTTTCCTGTCCATTGGTATTCTAGTCTAGTATTTCAGTTTCCCCAAAGTGGTCAGCTCTAGTAATATGTCTTAACCCATTGTCGCTTGAGGGCAGAGCTTTTCCCTTGAGGGCAGTAATATGTCTTAACCCATTGTCGCTTGAGGGGAGAAAAAATCCAGAAGGATTTTCGGCAAGGGTTTCTGAATTTGAAAATCAATTTTCACCGTACATTATACATATGCCAAGTTTTTCTCTGTCGCATCTTATTTGCAGACAAAATTCTTCTATTTAGTACTCCCCATTTTTTGAATACTAACTTATAAGCTATACTAGTTACAAAAATTTATAAAATTCATAAAACAATTACAATATTGAACCAATTATCCGGACTCCTGAAAACTGGACCTTTTCGCGATATTTCTTGACCTTGAGGTGTTCCATGCCGAAGCTTAGCCTCGTATTTCAATAATCCCCAGCTGACCGTCCATACCTTTTAATCTCCCCATCGTATGTACATATACGTATTCAAAACAGCATTCTAGAACAATTCAAGATACATTTTCCTTTCCCACTGTTTGAGGCAGACATCCAATTTCACTCTCCTCCCTCCCTATCTTTCCCTCAAAGGAACAGTCAGCAGAAACCCAAAGCCTCTTTCCAGAATAACGGAAGCATTATTGTCTGTTAGAGCGCGCATCAAAATTGAAGACCGGTTTGCTCAAGAGAAAAGAGAAGCATTTCCTTTTTCAGCTGATGACATCGCTATTCGCACTTGTGCTGGTGACCTCCACGAACCTGCATTTGGAAGAAAGCCAAAAAATCTACACCACACTATTTGTTGATCATTGGTGCGACATCATAGGCTAGCCGGGAATACTCTCAACTTCCCTGTGAAGAGAGAAAGAAAGAATATGGAGAGCCACTTCGTTTCGGAAAATTGGGTCAATCACTTTGTTTCGTTGGTCGGTGCTCTGTGGTTCATGTTTATTCTGCGGTGCCGCAAAAATCTCCCGTGTAATGTCAAAAAGGCCAGGAGATCAGGATGCGGGTGGACGCAAAAGGAAACGTTTATCTTTAAGCATCCAGAAAAAGGTCGAACTGTTGAAAAAGCTGGACAGCAGTACATCAGTAAAGAAATTGATCGAAGAATATGGAATTGGAAAAATCCACAATTTACGACCTCATAAAACAAAAGGCATCAATATTAAAGTTTTTTGTGGACAGTGATGTGCCTAGTCTAATGAGCCAGTGAAAAACTTTACATCAATCAAAGAATGTGGATGTAGACAAGGTGTTTTAATGGAAAGGGTACCTCTGGATCGCTCCATAATCATGGCCCAGGCCAGAGTTTTTCACGAGGAACTCTCAATTCAAACATCTTGTGATTATTCAGCGGGTTGGTTCAGTAAATTTAAGAAGCATCATGGTTTACGACTTCTGAATATTTGCGGCTAACAGGCTTCTGCTGAACATGAAAGTGCAGAGATTTTTGTGGAAGAATTTGCAGGTATGATTTTAAATGAAAAGTTATCACCAGAACAAGTCTATAACGTGGATGAAACTTTCCTATTTTGGAGATATATCCCGAGGAAAGCATTTGAATGGCTGCCATTCTTCCGTCATGGAGACTGATTTCAGTCCTTTAAAAATTTTGCCAGATTATTTTAAAACTTTGTTCCCACTTTTTTTTTTTTTTTTTTCTGAAAAGCTTGCAAAATTGTATTTTGTGTGATCATTGAAATTGTGAAGTTGCACCAAAGTTTTAAAAGTGTTTAATTTAATACCTAGGAAGCCAGTTTTCAAAATGAGCTTTATTTACATTTTTAAAATGCTTTAAGTAATTTGATGCAATTGCATACCTGCCAAGTTTTCCAGATTATGATGTTGTCTTCCAGTTGGAAGAAAACTTTTACTGGTCTTTGTTGCATTTCTGGAAGTTCTGGAGATGTCCGTCCTCCGGCCGGCATTTTTGGAATCGGCGGAAATGCCCATTCTAGCAGGGATTAAAATATTCCATGAAGTTTCGTGGTTTTGAAGTTTTCTGACAAAGTTCTCTCTCTCTCTATCTCTCCCTGAGTGTATTCCTCATTTTTAATTGTTTTCTGATAATGTTCATTTCTTATTTTTTCATAATGGTGCAAAAGAACGATATGGTATTTTTTAAGGAATGTTTCTGTATTAAATACGTATTTTCCTATTTCAACAGTATCTCCTTCAAAATTAATCAATGGAGCTCGCACTCCCCCCCCCCCCTCCTCTTTTTTATGCAAAATTAAATTTCATATTCGGTGCTTAATCTGTCTGATGGAATCGGCGCCCTTCCGCAACTCCTTAAATTGTTTTCACGCAAAGTGAACTACGTCGATTTTTTGGAATTAATCTATCTTAAAATGTACGTTTTACCATTCCTTAGTCGCCTTTTGCTGTGTCCAAGAACAAAGCGCTGCCCCGGTGGCGCAGTGGTCTAAGCGATGGCTTCTGATCATTCGTCCGAGATGGGTCCGCGTTGGAATCCCTGTGAGGCATGGATGTTGTGTTTGTCTTACAGCACTGGCTCTCTCCCTTCCCAGGAACCAGTGACCCTAAATTAGGGACAGGTGACTGCTTATAGCCCATTCCATTTTTTCATTTTCTTAACAAAATTAAAGTTCAATCCTAGTTGTAAATGAATTTATGGCACCCCTTTCATAGTGTACTGTGGAATTAACTTTTTACGGGTCTTATAGAGGTTATTATTAAAAAAAGTTGGTGGTCAAATTTTCGAACTAAAGCTTAGTTCGTCATCAAGACTACATCACTGGAGTAGTTGCTGCCACTCAGTTGGAAGTGTCCAACCGCAATTATCGTTAATTGTGGTACTTCTTCTCCAACTGAGTGGCAGCAACTACTCCAGTGACGTAGTCCTGATGACGAATTAGGCTTTAGTTTGAAAATTTGACCACCAACTTTTTTGAATAATAACCTCTATAAGACCCATAAAAAGTTGATTCCACAGTACACTATGAATAGAGGTGCCATAAATTCATTTACAACTAGGAATAAAACCACATACGGGCTGGATATATGGCGAAACATCAGAAAGATTGAAAGGAGTAAGTGCAAAAGCGACAAATGTAAGTCATAACTATATTTTCTTAAGAAATGTAAAAGAGATAATTTTGTTCCGCCTTGTTTGAAACTCGTGGAGAACATCAAAAGAGTCTGTCAAGAAATTTTGTTAAAAAAATAGAACTAAAAACGATAAATGGTGCGATTACTAATAAGTTCAGAACTATTGAGCAATGCAAACAATTAGAATCTCTTATAAGATAGTACAACTGTACTAGTTATCCGAATTTATTGGCGTATATAAAATCAAGGTTTCCAAGCTTTCGCACATCAACCAGATGGCTTTCTCAAGGAAGGTAGACAGCAAACTGCAAACTGGATAATAGAACGTTTCAAGAATTTGAACCCGGTGAGTTGACTTGACAATAAACGAAGAGATGCGAACATAATTATTCAATAAAACACGAGACATCATGTTCGTATTGCACGCGGAATCCTTGGAGGAAAACAAAAGGCATTCATTATTTGAAGAATTGGTTCCAAATTCGTGGTAATTCTAGCGAGACGCTATCATTGCAGGCCTCATCGTTTGTAATGATCTCCAATGTTTCCCGAATGGCAGTGGATTTTGGAGTAGAGTAGGCAGCTAATTTCTTTATGTTATCCCACATAGGATCGGCAGACTTGAACTGGACTTCTCTGGACAGGGCTGTGGCTAATTTTCCGTTCTTTATGTCCCTCTTATGCTCGTTGACTCTAATTCTAAATGAACGTTTAGTCATCCCAATGTAGTATCGCTTGGAGCCATCCGGATATTGTAGAGGGACGGCATAAACACCTGCTTCGTTGGAAAATGAGAGCTCGTCAGTATTACGCTTAAGCATAGCATATAAAGGTGTCGGAGATCTTATGCCGACACCGAGGTTCATCTTTCTGAGCGCGTTCTTGAGCTTATAGGAAAGATTTGGTACGTACGGAATAGAGCCCAGATAGCGTAGCCGCGACATAGAAAGATCGGTATGCCTCTTTTTGTTTCTTTCGATATATCTATGTACCATGTTCGGATCGTATCCTGCCTCGGTTGCCAAATCGATAACGCTTTTTAATTCGCTTAGTCTAGAAGGAACATCGGAGGAAATGTCGAATGCTCTTCTGATTCGATAACGGAATAAAGCTGTCTTGTAATCAGCCGGGCAGAATGAGCTACGGAGCATCAGGTTGGGAACGGAAGTGGGTTTGTAGTAGACTTGTGTACGGAAGCGATTTTCAGGCGATTTACTCAGTAAAACATCCAGATAAGGCAATGCATTATTGTGTTCTAACTCCATAGTGAAATTGATCGTAGGGTGTATATCATTGATTTTATCCAAAAAGAGCGGGAGAGTCTCCTTTCCATGAGGCCATATGAAAAATACGTCGTCAGCATATCGGAGCCAAGTGGTAGGTCTTGGGGTAATGCTGGTGAATATGTGCTGCTCGATTGGGCGAAGGATGGCTTCCGCGAGAATTGCTGAAAGTGAAGATCCCATCGGAGCGCCATTTGTTTGTTTATAGATTTTTCCTCGGAAACTATAGTAACTAGAATTTGAGACTAAATCCATTAATTTGAAGATGCTGTGGCAAGATTCTTGCGAATAAAGTGCTGAATTATGTATAGCTTCTTTTAACGTTCTGATGGCTTCCGGCACGGGGACCGAAGGATAAAGAGAAACCACGTCGAAACTACCGATAATGTCATGCTGTTGGGCAGAGAGTTGCTTGATTTTCGTGATAAAATCCCGAGTGGAAGTTATTATAAAGTCCGATTCAGGGAGGTGATTGGCCAGAAATTTGCAGAGTGCCTTCTCTAAATGGTACGTCGGTGCGGATCTCCTTGACACGATGGGTCTCAATGGATTATCGGGCTTCTGGTGCTTAAGTCTTCCAAAGAGCTTCGGGATCTGGGGGCCTGGTGGCAATTTGACGGCTTTCTTGAGATCCTCCGGGATAGCGGTCAACCTGGCAGCTCTTTGTACCTGGGCAATCCAACAATTTAAAGGGTTCCTTCGTAGTACTATAGATCCAGAAGTGGAGATGAAGTCCTCTAGTTTCTGATTGTAATCCGCGGCATCCATAATCGCTATCTGACCGGATTTGTCCGTTAGTGTTAATATTATATTACGGTCATTTTTAAGGTTCGAAATCGGTCTCGTAATATTAAATCCATTGGACGATTGTTTTGGATTGTAAAGCGATCGAAGCCTAGAGCAAATCCCAAAACCGTCATCCCAAAACCGTCATTTCGGAGTTGGAGAGCGTTATATCGCGAGTTCCGGAAAACACCAAAGACAAACTACGCCACCTCTGTTGCTCTAGGCTTCGATCGCTTTACAATCCAAAACAATCGTCCAATGGATTTAATATTCCGAGACCGATTTCGAACCTTAAAAATGACCGTAATATAATATTAACACTAACGGACAAATCCGGTCAGATAGCGATTATGGATGCCACGGATTACAATCAGAAACTAGAGGACTTCATCTCCGCTTCTGGATCTATAGTACTACGAAGGAACCCTTTAAATTGTTGGATTGCCCAGGTACAAAGAGCTGCCAGGTTGACCGCTATCCCGGAGGATCTCAAGAAAGCCGTCAAATTGCCACCAATCCCCCAGATCCCGAAGCTCTTTGGAAGACTTAAGCACCACAAGCCCGATAATCCATTGAGACCCATCGTGTCAAGGAGATCCGCACCGACGTACCATTTAGAGAAGGCACTCTGCAAATTTCTGGCCAATCACCTCCCTGAATCGGACTTTATAATAACTTCCACTCGGGATTTTATCACGAAAATCAAGCAACTCTCTGCCCAACAGCATGACATTATCGGTAGTTTCGACGTGGTTTCTCTTTATCCTTCGGTCCCCGTGCCGGAAGCCATCAGAACGTTAAAAGAAGCTATACATAATTCAGCACTTTATTTGCAAGAATCTTGCCACAGCATCTTCAAATTAATGGATTTAGTCTCAAATTCTAGTTACTATAGTTTCCGAGGAAAAATCTATAAACAAACAAATGGCGCTCCGATGGGATCTTCACTTTCAGCAATTCTCGCGGAAGCCATCCTTCGCCCAATCGAGCAGCACATATTCACCAGCATTACCCCAAGACCTACCACTTGGCTCCGATATGCTGACGACGTATTTTTCATATGGCCTCATGGAAAGGAGACTCTCCCGCTCTTTTTGGATAAAATCAATGATATACACCCTACGATCAATTTCACTATGGAGTTGGAACACAATAATGCATTGCCTTATCTGGATGTTTTACTGAGTAAATCGCCTGAAAATCGCTTCTGTACACAAGTCTACTACAAACCCACTTCCGTTCCCAACCTGATGCTCCGTAGCTCATTCTGCCCGGCTGATTACAAGACAGCTTTATTCCGTTATCGAATCAGAAGAGCATTCGACATCTCCTCCGATGTTCCTTCTAGACTAAGCGAATTAAAAAGCGTTATCGATTTGGCAACCGAGGCAGGATACGATCCGAACATGGTACATAGATATATCGAAAGAAACAAAAAGAGGCATACCGATCTTTCTATGTCGCGGCTACGCTATCTGGGCTCTATTCCGTACATACCAAATCTTTCCTATAAGCTCAAGAACGTGCTCAGAAAGATGAACCTCGGTGTCGGCATAAGATCTCCGACACCTTTATATGCTATGCTTAAGCGTAATACTGACGAGCTCTCATTTTCCAACGAAGCAGGTGTTTATGCCGTCCCTCTACAATATCCGGATGGCTCCAAGCGATACTACATTGGGATGACTAAACGTTCATTTAGAATTAGAGTCAACGAGCATAAGAGGGACATAAAGAACGGAAAATTAGCCACAGCCCTGTCCAGAGAAGTCCAGTTCAAGTCTGCCGATCCTATGTGGGATAACATAAAGAAATTAGCTGCCTACTCTACTCCAAAATCCACTGCCATTCGGGAAACATTGGAGATCATTACAAACGATGAGGCCTGCAATGATAGCGTCTCGCTAGAATTACCACGAATTTGGAACCAATTCTTCAAATAATGAATGCCTTTTGTTTTCCTCCAAGGATTCCGCGTGCAATACGAACATGATGTCTCGTGTTTTATTGAATAATTATGTTTGCATCTCTTCGTTTATTGTCAAGTCAACTCACCGGGTTCAAATTCTTGAAACGTTCTATTATCCAGTTTGCAGTTTGCTGTCTACCTTCCTTGAGAAAGCCATCTGGTTGATGTGCGAAAGCTTGGAAACCTTGATTTTATATACGCCAATAAATTCGGATAACTAGTACAGTTGTACTATCTTATATATAGTTGGTGTACAGTTCCTTGTGTTATTATTTAGAATCTCTTATTTGGGCCTCTTCATTAGGTGAAATTCCGGAAGCAGAAAAGAGAAATATTGGTAGCTGGTTAACTAAAGCAGTGGCAGATAAAAACAAGAAGTTTAAGGAAAAATTGAAAGTTAAAGAAAATAAGTGGTGGAGTCAAAAGCTAATGTCTACAGCTCCTGGCTTACAGTTAATACCATCCTCCACTAACAAACACGACATAGATCTGACGGAAGATGGAGTAGATGGAAACTTGATTAATCTCCTCAATAAGGGATATATTTACAACCTTTCCTCCGCAGCACTTGATAAAAAACGAATGCTTATTGATTTAGAAAGCATCTGCAGTAAGGTAGAAAGAGAAGATGAAAATACACCAGCCACTTTAAGGAAAGAATTCTCAGACTGTATCTCAAAATTTGCAAAAAAGCCAGTAAAAGTTTTTATAATTTTGATAGAAATGCCATTACTGACTTTAAAAAACTCAAAATCAATGATAAAGTTGTAGCACTGAAAGCAGATAAAAGCAAAGTTTTGGTATTGTTAGAAAAAGATAAGTATGATATGTTGCTGTTTTCTCCAGGCAGATTTTTGGAGAGTTAGGGCCCAACTTTCCCTAAGCTTCGCCTATCGAAACCATCAAATATCTACGCATTCTTATTCCAAGAATGTACTTTCACATACTTTTTTTTTTTTTTTTGTGGTTCCTTTTAAAATTCCTTCTCGTTTTTTTTGTAGGTATACACGGATGAACAAACACCCATAAAAAAAGGGGGGGCAGGAATAAGTCATGTTAATTAAAATTGCATTATTCTTCATTCGTTTATTCTTGTCAAAATCTAGGCTTGTGATTACCTTCGTTTTTCATCATTTAGCTTCGTGCCATTTCTTTTTTATATTCTCATGGAAAATACAACGTGTATATGTCGTCATGAATTCAAATTTTTTTTCCCGTGACAAATTGAGTAAATTTTGTGGTTAGTGTACATGCATTTAATGTTTACAATAACGAAAATCATAGTGAGGTAGATAGTGCTTGGATAATTGTAGAAAAAGTTTCTTTTTGTACTAATGCTTTAATGTATCATATTAATCTTTTTGTAGCATAGTGATTAATTACATTCATTGTTTTAACAAATGAGAAAATTAATATTGCCGTAGGAATTATCATAATGTATTTAAATTTTTGCATATGGCCGGGATATCTGTACACTTGGAAACAACTATTGTTCTTCTGCATTTTAGTTTCTTGTGTACGTTGAAAAATACACTAAGGGAAAGAAGGAGTTTGTTTTACATCTCTCTCTCTCTCGTTTTTCTTCAATATTACCCTGCTAGGAAATTAAAGTTATAATTGTATATGTGTATGAGATGTAATACTGTATTTATCGAGTGATTTCAGTGCATTTCTTATTTTTAAAATTGAGAAAGTCATGAATTCTTTTCTGCCATTTATTTCTTTTCATTGTTCCTTTGGGTCGCCAGGAAGTAAGCGTTTCGTGGAAATTCGAGGGTAACCTTGTTTTAACCTTTGCCCTTTCTTGTCAAACATCAGGGATTCCCAGAACTGACCAGAGGTCAGCCAGTTTAACCCTTACACCTCTGCTGTCGAAACCGGGCGAAGCAGGTTTTTACCCCCTTTATGTAGTTGCTAAGGACCAGGTGAGTCTGCCATTGGCCTTTGCCCAGTGGAAAAGAATGTTCTCGTGCTTCTCCCCCCCCTCTTTGGCATCTATGCTGGTTAGGCGAGGAGAACTTTTCAGCCAATGAGAGCTCGCCAACACACTGCGTTGACAGAGGTTAAGAGAGACGTCTGTAGCTCTGAGACCCTCGCACGCACTCACTCTCTCTCTCGCTTGCTTTTGACAACTCTGCTGCTGCCTGCTGGGTGCAGAGCATTTTTTTCCTCCGACTGATTATTCTGGAAAGTACAGACACTTGGGTCTGCGTGATGTCATCCAAAAGGGGCACCAAATTTTGCATAACCTTTCCCCAAAACCAGCTTCTCAAATCAGCGCTCGCCAAGTGAATCCGCCAAAGACTTCGGTGTGCAGAAAAATAAGCGTGGCCTTGCCTGAACCTACACTTCCAGTGACCAAGATGGCGGTCATCAACATCCATATGCAACCTGCAGCAAGAAGACAGCCGAGTAAAAAGGGTCATCGTTTCTCAACTGATGTCTGAGGCACCCTCCGGCCACAGCTTGACCCCATGAGGACCACCAGTCATTGACACAACATTCCTGGCTTAGGAACCGGCGCTTTCCTCCACAGAAAAAGGGAAAAAAACCCCAAAAAACCCAGGGATGAGACCATAGTGGCCTTCACACAGGTGACAACAAAATTTTTGGCCAAAGTGTAGACACCCTTTCTACCTCCACCAGGACCCTGAAGGCAAGGTAAAGCAAAAATTTCCTTTCCATTTTGCCGCCGATAGAAGATGCAAATAACATGGAATCTTCCAGGAGTTCCTTTCTTTTTTTTTTTTGACTAAATTAAACTCCTTTGAGATGGTATAAAACATTTCAATAATAGAGTTTATAATTCATTGTGCAGGAAGCTAGGGAAGTAGCAAATTTTTCTTTATCAGTGTGGTGAAATTGAATATCAATATTAAGGCTAAGGCCATAAAAGAAAAATATCTTTGAAAAGTACAATACATTTAGAAAGGATATCTTTTGAAAAATACAAGACATGCAAAATTATGTAAAGCAAAAGTGTATTTATTCATAGTGGTTAAAAGTGAAAGTTTAGATTTGTAGTGAATGCAAGGAATATATATATTTGTAAATTTTGAGACAAGGGTTAAAACAAAAATGTTAGCAAGCAGGAGAAATATAAGAAAAAGCAAACAAAATAAAAATTCAAGGCGAATAGCTAAAAGGGCTAGCAGTGCACTGTAGTTTTTTTTTTGAGCCTGAAAACTAATCATAATTAAATAATGAGTGTGTAAACATTGTGTATGGGCATATTATATGTGTCAGTAAAGAAAAGAAAATTGTTTGAAAACTGATAGTTTTGATTAAGGTTGGCTGTGTTAAAAATTTACGTGAAATATGTTGTTTTTTTTTGTAACATGAAATAGGTGAAATATTACTGTGTGCTCATTCAGCTAACGATAGTACCAAATGTAAAAGCCAGTTAAAATTGTATCCAAGGCATAAACCTTTGGAATCATTCTTCATTATACCCAAATCAAAATTTATTTTGGACTCTAAATACCTTTTGGAAATTTTTGGGAAACTGTAAGAAAATTACTGCTATGATTAGTCGATATTGTCAAGAAAACAAAAATTAAGCTCTAAATTCATATTTGCATAAACAGTGTTTTTCAAATAAATGCAGCCGAAGTCGGCTTTTCAAACTTACACACATGAGTCAGTACACGTTTTGTCTTGAATTGCCTGTTCTTTGACACAGCCAGGTGAACAAAATCACCCCTGCAACTGGCAGGGCCTTCCATAGGAAACGCTCACTGGGTAAGTATTTTGTCAGTTATTTTCGCCAGTGTACTTCCACTATTCTGATCATGTGCCAAATTTAAGAAGTTTAGTTAGAACATTATTTGTTTTTTCTTACATTTCTGGTTTGCCAAGAAGCATACAAATTTTGGATTATTTTCACAAAATTGTTTTTTTATCCAAAGAGTTTTCAACCACTTTTATTTAATTTTTATATCAAATGACCAGAGACATATCATTACATATCAAGTATTACAATAAAATGGAAGCTGAATTGAGCAAGCCTTATTATGAAGAACTCATTGGTAACCCTATTGATCAAACTGTCAAAAATCTTAAGAAATTAATCAGCTCTTTAAAATGTAAAAATCAGCTAAATGAGCTCTTCAAAAGCTTCTGCAAAATCCAGTCAAGAGTTCCACAGATCTATGGTACAATAGAAAATCACAAAGAAGGCTATCCAATAAGACCTATAATAGACACTAGAAGTTCCCCACTCTTTAACATTAATTATTATTTACTTATTCACCTCAGAGATATTTTCCCTTCTCCTCCCTACCTTCTAAAAATTCCATGCAGCTGAAAGGAAAACTAGACAACTTACCAGAATTAATTCATCCAATAATGGCAAGCCTGGATATAGTGTCTATGTATACTAACATTAACCTGGACCTCCTGCTGGAATTCATTGTGGATGACCTGGCGGAAAAAATAGTGTTCCATAATCACAATAGAGAAATACTACGTGGCATATACGAACTGCTCCTGTTTTCTTTCAAGAATAATTTCTTAGAGTTTGGAATGAAATATTACAGGCAAACTTCAGGACTTGCAATGGGTTCTCCACTAGCACCTCTGCTAGCAAATTATTATGTAAGTAAACTAGAGGCAAAAATCCTTGTACAACCATCAATATTTGCTCTCTATGTAAGATACATGGATGATGTCTTATTTATTGTAGATAATGTGGACCAATCTCTACCCTCTTGGATTCTGGCAGAATTTAACTCGCTAGAAAATACCTTGCAGTACACCCTGGAACTGGAGAAAGACCATGGCATCAAATTCCTTGATTTAACCTTGACCTCAAGAGGAGGGGAGAATATTCACTCAGCTTTTTAGAAAACCCATTAACACAGGGAAGATGTTAGACTTCTGCTCATTCCACCCTGACTATATTAAATCGAATACGGAGAGACAATTTTTGGAAAAAATTGAAGTCCTGGTCTCTTTAGATGCTCAAAAAGATCTTCACAGAGAAGAATTAAAAGAAATATTGGCAGAAAACAATTATCCCTCCCCATATGTTGAGAAATTATTTAGGGAAGTGCCAAAAAAGAAGCAGGAAATAAACAACTTCAAATTCACCAGCAAAATTACATACCACAAGGGACTTTTCGAAAAACTGAAGAGGATTAGAGCAAAATATAATATCAGGTTTGCTCCAGATCTAAATAACAAATTAAAGAAATTCCTGCCAGCTTTAAAGCAGAAAGAAGTGGACATCCAATTGCAAGAAGGAGTAATATATTGCATCGACTGTAACTGCGGACTCAGCTATATAGGAGAAACAAGAAGTATTAAAGTCCAAATGAAAGAACACCAAGCAGCTATTAGGAACATTAGTAACAAAACAGGGCTAGACAGACATTTACAAGCAAGTGGACACTCCGTAAATTGGGACTCGGTAAGAATAATCGCCCACCAATCAAACTTAGTAAAGAGGAAACTAGAAGAAGGGATCGAAATAGCAAGAAGAAGAAGTACCACAATCAACGATAATTGTGGTTGGACACTTCCAACTGAGTGGCAGCAACTACTCCAGTGATGTAGTCCTGATGACGAACTAGGCTTTAGTTCGAAAATTTGACCACCAACTTTTTTGAATAATAACCTCTTGATCATTCGTCCTTAAGGGGTCCGGGTTAGAATCCCGGTCAGGCATGGATGTTGTGTTTGTCTTACGGCACTGGCTCTCTCCCTTCCCTGGAACCAGTGACCCTAAATTAGGGATGGGCGACTGCTTATAGCCCATTGAGTTGCTCACGGTGGTCGTTAAACCTCCAATAAAAAAAAAAAAGAATAATAACCTCTATAAGACCCGTAAAAAAGTTAATTCCACAGTATTAAGGTTCAAAACGGTCACTTCCTACTGTGCAGAGAAAACTACTTTGCCTGTCACAATAATTGGCGGCGGACAGTTGAAGTTCCAATTCTGAACTTAATTTCTGTTCTTAATATAGCAAACAGTGACTAATTAAATGAGAAAGCATTCATTTCAAGCAGAATTAAAGTTTAAAATGCGATATTACCACTTCTCACTGTACTGTAAGAACGACTGTGCAGATCACTGAAATGGCGCTGTTTCTAGCACGCACAGTTAAGGAATGATTTTCAAATTGAATTGTTCTTTGTAAAAATAAAAATGCTTTCCCTTGTGATGGGAGTACAAGGGATAAGAAAAATATTCAAGTGTTATCTGGATCAATATAGGAAAACCGAAAGAGAAATATTTATCTTCAAAAACTCATTTATAATTAGGTATATCTTTAATATCTTTGCAAATCATAATTATACGTATATATATATTCTTGCCGCATTGACCAATAAGGTCGAACTCTTCACCGTAAGTGTGATTCGATTTCAGTCTTGACTTGAACACCTTAGTGGCACCCATGCATTTGTTACAGTAGAAGAGACAGCACCTTCTGGTGTAAAGGATTCAAAAGAATGTCTCACAGTTCTCGCATGTGCCAACGCAGCTGGAACTCACAAATGCAAATTGTTGGTGATTGGAAAAAGTACTAGGCCCAGATGCTTTAAAGGTTTTAAAGTTTTCCTGCGATTTTCAAGGCGAATAAACTGGCCTGGATCACAATAGAATTTTGCATGGATTGGTTCCAAAACCATTTTGTACCTGAAGTCAGGGCACATTGTGAGTCTGTTGGTTTGCCCGATGACTGCAAAATCTTACTAACTTCGGATAACTGTCCTGCGCATCCTGATGTGAAGCTTCTCATGAAGGATAATTAATGTATGCGTTGTCTACTTGCCACCTAACTGCACCTCACTCTTCAGCTGATGGATCAGGGCATCAGCTGAAGAGTGAGGTGCAGTTAGCTGAAGAGTGAGGTGCAGTTAGCTGAAGAGTGAGGTGCGCTCCTTAAAATGCCACTACAAATTAGCTTTTATTCGAAAGTTATTGAATGCATGCAATAACGGAACTGATATCAAGCAGTTGTTTAAAAAAGAATTCAGCATTAGAGATGCCCTTTTGAATATTGCTAGTTCCTGGTATTCAGTATCTCAAGACACCTTGATGAATGCCTGGCACAATCTTTGGCCATCCATGATCGTACTCGACAAAGAAGAGGTCGAACACGACTTCAGCAGCTTCTGCATTTTGCAGGAAAAGGTAATCCTACAGGATTTATTGCGTTATGCAAAAGGATTGCTGTGTGAAGAAGCGAGGCTCTTCGATGAAGAGGCTGTAGAAGAATGTGTGAACATCGACAACGATGCTTCAGTTGCTTTGAAACTCACTGATGGTGATAATTCAAATGGTCATGAATAATGAAGAAGACAATGAAACGGATACAAGTGATGAAAGTGACGACGAAAAAATTTCCATTGAAAGGTGTATACATCTTACTGAAGAACAGAATTGATACAAGGGATGGAACAAAAGAAATTCTTCACAGAACAGCCAAAACATATGAAGCAATTAAAATCAAAAGATATGTTTGCAAATCTCACTCATTAAAGATAAAATACATAATCATTCTAGGAATGTAATTAAAACATTGGCTATATACATATTTCTTAATTTAGGCTCATTTTCTTTTAGTGTTTTTGTTTGGATTTTTTTTTTCTCATACTTGTTTGCAGTTTTGTGAGTTCATCCTTGTTGTACAATGTGCGATCGGAAGCGGGGCGGAGTCTGCTGTATATTTACGTGAACGATACAGCTTTTTATCGTAGAAATAACTGCAGTGGCGACTTAGGGGTAGGGGATTTTTTTTTTTTTTAAAGATTCTGGAAACCGGAAAAATCTGGAAAATGGACTGCCGCTGGTCCGGACCTGTCCGGATAATCGGTTCAATACTGTATTTTATTTTTGAGATATTTTAAACACTTCGGGCAGGGTTTAAACCCTCAAAACTCCTCCCTGGCTACAGCCCTGCTTGAGTGTATTTACTTTTATCATGATATCTTCAACTAGTGTCATTTTCCTGATCCATGAGTTCCTCTTCTTATTTTTCTTGTTTACACCAAGGATGCATCTCTCCGTGCTTCTTTGAGTTACCTGCATCCTATGTATGTCTTATTTAGTTAAGTCCTATGCACTTGATCCATAAACAAGAACTGGGAGGATACATTTTGATAAATGTTTTTCTTTTATGACATAATGGCGAATTCTTGAAAATTATACTGTTTTTTCCAAATGCACTCCAACCAAGCTTTATATGCATATTAATTTTTCTTCGATGTGGCCCTTGCTTGATATCACCCAACCCCCTTATGGAAAAATATTGAACTCTCAACTGTTATGTTATTATTCCTTTTTTGTGTATGTGCGTGTGTGCATGTGTGTGAAATGCCTGTTTTATTTCGATGTGACTGAAGAGCAATGTTTTCACATAACTTGGATTCTGCATGTTTATCAACCCCCACTCACTCTCAGGTGGGTTTGTTAGTCATTCAGCCTCATACTTTTTTGACAGTGTGTGATGTGTGAACCGTGTTTTATTTCTGCAATTCTAATTAATTCTGTCGTAGAAAATAATGAAAAAATCGGCCTTCAAAATACTTTTCTGGCACACATAATTACTCTTAGACATAGTCTAATCACAGAAGTGATGATGTTTGTAAACACAAGTTTCAAGCATTCAAATGCTAGCAGCAGTGCACTTGTCAAAAGGAAAAAGTTCATAATTTGGATGCAATAGGGGTTGATTTAAATGTATTTGTGCCCAGTTGGCTCAGTCTTATGATTGGGTGCAGGATGAGGACAATCTATTGTAATGTTTTCTAAGTGGAGTTAAGCTGTGAAAATTAATTATGTACCTGAAAGTATTTTTGTGTTATAATAAAAATAAATATTCATTATGTTCTCCACTCAGTGTTTTTTAAGCAAGTGTTTGTGGAATACAGGTGGATGGATAGATCAGAAATTTTCATTTACCATACTTATATACGAGATAGGATCCAAAAATTCCTGGACTGGGTCTGTAAGTCCATAGATAGAGTTACAAAGCAGAAGCACATCCTCCTTCAAAGTAAGACCCTCTTGCAACAACACACTTCTGCCAGTGGCTGTAAAGTTCGTCGAAGCACTTCTGGAACCCATTCTTTGCAATGTCCTTCAGTGAAACCAGCAATTTGTTTTTCACTTCTGCGCCAAAAAAGCGACGACCCTGAAGTTGGTGTGTCAGCTCAGGGAAGAGGTGGAAGTCACAGGAAGCAAGGTCAGGTGGGTGTGGGAGGACAATAGTTCTTGTTTTTGCGAGAAACTCACGAACTAGAACTGACCTGTGTACTGGTGCATTGTTGTTCAGCAGCACCCCCACAGTTGAGGCCTCTTTTTGCGAATCGACTCACATATATGTTGCATGATGCCCAGATAGAGCTGCTTGTTGACAGCGTATCATTCAGGGATAAATTCTAGATGAACAATACTCTGGATGTCGAAGAAGGCCTCTAGCATAATCTTGCCTTTGTTGTGATCTTGGCAGAATTTGTACTTGCGTGAAGACGATAGCGATTTCCACACAGCTGATGCCTGCTTAGATTTCAGGTCAAAGGAGAAGCACCAATTTTCATCCCCTGTTATGATTCTTCTAAGAAATTGTGGGTCTTGGTTGGCAGGGGTTACGAGATCGTCTGCCATTTCCATCTTCATGGCCAACTAATTTTCTTCAATTAATATGTGTGGGACGATGTGTTGACACACCCGATGCATTTTGAGATCATCTGTTAGTATCTATTGACTAGTAGTCTCCGATATCCCAGCAGTCTTTGCTATTTGCTCGATCATCTGTTACCGGTTGGTACATATGATGGCCACAACCTTCAAATTGATTTTACCCATGTGAGCTGTCACTGGCTGCCCGCTTCATTTGTTGTCTTCAACCTCCTGTCTGCCTTCACTGATGTGTCAATGTCAATTGAATGTTTGCAACTATGACAGGGTGATTTCGTTATAAACTTTCTTCAACATCACATAAGTTTCTGTTGGGCTTATGCCCGAACAAATACAAAACTTAATGTTAGCGTGCTGTTCAAAAAATACCATTTTTCGTCAATCGCCAAACACTTTGTAAGTTGCTCACAATACTCAGATGTACCACAGTGAGCGCGTGTCATAGATAGATGACATCAGTTTCCCTCTGAGGTGGGATAATGTCATAACGTAATCCAATAAACACCATGGGTATGCGATACACATACTTTGCTGTACAAGCGCAGTCTGGGAACTTTTGGATCCCATTCTGCGTAAAAGGTTATGTAATTTATATGTGTAGTTCACAATATTCCAATCAAAACAGTGAAAACAGTGAAAGATGTTGTTCGAGGTACTCTATTTTGCATTTTTCTTCTATATTTACTTTTTCTCTTGTATTGTACTATTATGATCTGTCTTGTTTGGTATCCACTAGAATGCTCTTTTTGAGCATTTGTCTGACAGTTCACAGATATGCACTTCCCTTTTATGCTGTAGCTATGTTTTTTCTTTATTTTGGTACACTTGTCCTGCATTCACTAGACTTATGTTTTTTATATTCTATTTGACAAAACGAATACCTGCTACTTCACTATATGCATTTTGACATAAAATCTGTGTCTCCACTAGGAATATCTGTGGAGTAAATTAGTGCATATTTTGATGCTTTTATTGTCCTCTGTTATATCAGGGTGTCTATTAGACATATTAATTTTAATAAATCAACTACTTGAAGTATACTGTACTTGTTTGTATGTATTTCAAAGCTGTAAACGTTTTGCTTGTGTGTTGTGTTAGTCTGTGATTTTCTGATTTTTCTATTTTCAGAAGTCTGTTACTGTAATCCATGAAAATCCAAACTGTAGGTGCCAATTTATATGTCCTAGCAAGTGTTTTTCCAATATTCATCGAAAGAGCGTAAGTATAGATAAAATGTGTACTTGCTTCTTTATTTTCTTTCTTTTTGTTTTGACTTCTACCATGTTTCACACTCATTATTCATGTTGTCAGTTACTCAGGTACAATAATGTGTAAGTGGTTAAGTGGTTTCCAGGCATTTTTTTTAATTTGGTAATGCTGAATGTGGTTGTCCAAACTGCTTAAAAGTTCTACATACCTCAGCAGAACATGTGTAAGTGTACCAAATTGAAACTACATCCATTTGGTAAAAGATTCAGAACTTTGCATTTATCACAGATTGATTTTTGAGCAGAATGTCCTTTTAACTTCTTGTATTTGGAGGTAATCAAAGTTGTCTCAACATCTTTTTATCTAGAAATTAAGGAAAAAATATTCCTCAGAAATACACAGGAAATTCACTAGATTATTCAAGCAATCAGAATTCTGTACTGAATTGCCTGCAGTGTATACTAGTCTCCATGTAACATCTCCTTAGAAAACTTGAAAATTGCATCTTCCCATTCCAGGGTGATTTAATTTTCAAGTTTTCTGAGGAGATGTTACGTGGAGACCAGTATACACTACAGGCAGTTCTGTAAACAATTCTGATTACATGAATAGTCTAACTTTTTTATTTTCCATTCTGTTATGATTAATGTGAAATCACCCAAAGGTGGTTTCATAACCAGTTTTGAAATTTTTTATTTTTTACACATACACGGTCATATCAGAATAATATGACCACCTACCTAATAATGGGAATAACCACCCTTGGCCTGGATGACAGGGGCGAGATGGTGTGGCATGGACGCAATGATCCCCTGGAAGGTTGCCCAAGGCACACATTCCCATTCAGACTGCAGCAGAGCACGGATGTCCCAGAGATGACGTGATTGTCAGTCGGCATGTCAAACGTGTTGATCCAAATAGTCCAACAAGTGCTCTATGGGATTGAGGTCAGGTGTTTTCGCCAGTCAAGGGAAAACGGAGACATTGCTGTCGTGTTTCTGGAACCAGTCGCGCACCCCATTAGTGACGTGGCAGGGCGCATTGTTCTGTTGGTAGACACCATCACAACCAGGGTAAACATCCAACATGAAGGGATGCATGTGGTCAGAGAGAATGGACAGGTAGCTATTGGCATTCAAGGACTCATCCAGTGGTACCAGCGGCCCCAGATCATACCAGAAAAACATCCCCCAGACATGCACACTGCCACCGCCGGCCTGTACTTGACCAACAAGCATGTCTGGGTGTTGGTTCTTGTGTGTCTGGCACCGTATCTGCCACCGCCTGTCACTTCTGTGGAGTAGAAACCTTGATTCGTTGTAGAAGCAATCTTTTCCCACTCTTCCACTGTCGAATGATGATAGTCCCATACAAACTGGCAACCTTCTACTGTCACTCTTATACTGTCCAATGACTGTAGGATAGTCACATGGAAACCACAGGCATCATTGCTGATGGACCTGGGTTAACATGGGCGCCTTGACACAGCGTTGACTCTGGAGACCCGTGTGTGACAGGGTTCGCTCTACTGTTATCAGGGGCACTTACCTGGGTGCCCCAGCATTTATTTGCATGGTCAATTGCGGGACTGTTGCACATTGATTGCCCTTTACAGTCCATGGAGGCAGTGGCGGCTCGTGAGTACATCTACAGGGGGTTCACAATTAATAATTTGCAGTTTTTGAGATACACTATGTCACACACTTGTGTGTTGCTTGCAATATTCATATAATTTAGGCGCTGCTATACCTTGATGTAATGTATTAATTTTGAAACGAAATGTTATTATAGATATTACTGTACTTTAACTGTTTCACAACTTAATAATAAATGATTACTTTATTGATCATACTTGTTATAATATGCTAATTGTTATTTTTTACTGAAACAATTATTTTCATTTAATTTTAAAGTAGTAAAATAAACGCAAAACAGAAAGCTTGTTTTAAGTGTTAAATATTTAGATAATTAGTCATAAGGCCTCATGCTCTCAATTATTAGACTAGATTATTAAACACACAGAAAAAGGGAAATAATCAAAGCTGCTGCATATGATGGTAAGGTCTAGTATTTACTTACACAAATTTACTTGGATGGTAGCTTACACAAATATTTTCTTTAAGTACAGTTTTTGTAAACAAAGTTCATCCTTCTATTTTTTCTTGACACAAAAACATCAATAACTCTTTCATTGAAATTATGGATGTTAGAAATCATTTCCTTCTCGATTGCAAGCATGGCTAAAGCTGTAAGCCTCTCTTGACACATCGTAGACCGCAAAAATGTCTTTATCCGTTTTAGGGTTGAAAAACACCTTTCAGCTTCAGTAGTCGTCATTGGTATTGTTGCAATAATTAATAACAGTTTATAACTTTCAGAAAATGATGACAATAAGTTGTTTTCAATAAAAAACTGTAAAAGACTAACAGCACCACGCATGTTTCTGAAATTAGTTCTTTTGTAAATGATTTCAAGCTCTGTCTTAAGGCGATTTTTTTCAAGAAATGAATACACATTTACTGTATCTTCAAGCAATTTCTCGGGGAATTTCTGTTCAAACTCTTCAAACTTTTGTTATTCAAAAAGAGATACAGCTGAGCAAGATGTTGTGAATGAAAATCTTGTTTTTATTTGCATTGTAATAATGTCACAGGTTTTCTTGGCAGCCACTGCTCTACTTAAGCAAAAAATCTTCTTCATGCCTCGATCGTTTAGGTGCATTTTCTGGGTACTGATTAACCAGCTCTGTCACTTTGTCCATGTTACCTCTTTCCTTATCAATGGCTTTGATGAAGTGGTCAACATTGGCTTTAGTTCTCACAGCATCAGTGTAAGTTAGCTGTAATTGGTTGTACAAAATATCCACATGTGGCATTAATCTGTGAAAAACAGAAAGCCAAAATATGAACTTATTATCTCTAAGGAGACGAGCTAGAGCACCAGCTTTAATTATGGTGGTTGGTTGCTTAGAGGTTGATTGGATTTCCTCCATGCATTCAATTAATTTCTCTCTGTACTCAAAAACAGTATTAACAGTTCTGCTCTTAAAATTCCACCTTGTAGCTGACGCCCAAGGTATTCGTTTGCCAACTATCTTGTCCAAAATAGACACTCTCTGAGGGGTATTCGAAAAAAATTTGTTTTATCACTTAAGTCCGAAAAAAAAATTCTGACATCTTGGTTTTGGCTTGTTGCGTGCGCTGCAATCAAGTTTAACTGATGAGCGTAACAGTGAACGAAAAAGCATGTTTATAGGTTTGTTGCACTATGGTCTGCACGCCAGCATGGTGCCCACTCATTAAATTCGCACCGTCATAGCTTTGAGATACGAGTTTTTCTGGAATTTGCACAACATAATCTAAACTGGTACAAATACATTTGGCTATAGATTCTGCGTCGTGCCCTTCAGGGTTATCAAATTTCCAAAATCTTTCAACTGGTTGGCCACTAGCTAAAACATAGCGGAAAACTATAACTGAAATACAGACGAGACGTCTGATGTTTCGTCTGCAATCAAAGAAACATAATGTGCAGTTTTTATTTTTTCTATTATGTTTTCTTGACATACAAAAAGCATACCATCTAACAATTCATTTTGAATTTCTTTCGAGGTACCTTTAAAGACAGTTGTGGTACTCAAGTGTTCTTTCAAAGATGAGTCAAGTTCTGCAGAAAAGTTTACAAGCCCTTTAAATATGCCAGGATTTAAGGAATCGTCATCCTCACGATGACCTCGAAGGGCCAACTCAAATGCACCGCAAAATTTAATACAGTCTATAAGCTTAGAAAAGACATATCTATTTTTAGTAACTTGCTCATTGTGCTTTTTAATATTTTGTCGATAAGCACTGTCAAGCTGCTGACGAATGTCAACCTTTCCCAGGAAATTGAAATCCAATGTAGCACTTATGTGTCCATGAGAACTTGCGTGTTTTTTAATTTTTTGTGTCAAATGAGCTAAGTCACACACTCTGTTTTTCACCCAAGTAGGATCGCCCTTTTCACGGGAAAATAACAAACAAAGAAAACAAAATATTTTGTTTGTTTGTTCACAACCACAAAGCCAAGGAATTTTTTCGTATAGCTCGTCTTTAAATTCTCTTTTAAAAGTTCTAGATTTTGATGTCGATGTTTGACTTATATTAAGTCGGGGCGTTGGCCTGCCATATCTTTTATTGCTATTTTAACTTCTATGGGTAAATTGCCAAACGCTACCTCCTTTAAATTACTAACTGAGTACTTACAGGTACTTTCCGTTATTGTACAGTAAATAAAAACAACAGTTCACTAGCTACACTACAATAGATAAGCTGTAATAAGTGTAATTTCAACTAAAACTTTATCACCAAAAAAAACCATCGAAACTGGAAACTCCAAATTACAATTGTAACACGCGCGCAAAGGTTAGGAGCATCCCCCGTCAACTACCGCCGTGCAACAACTGAGCTGAGCTGTGTCACAGGCAGCTCATCGGTATTCTCCGTTAAGCCACTTGTGGACATGTTCCCCCCTACCGCGAGCAAATGGACTCGCCCGTCTGTTGCATATCCTGTGTGTCCAGTATCGAGAGCGGCATATTCAGTCCGCTCCTAGCCACTGGTGAGTCATTAGACTTAACCTCACTTTACGTGCTCTAAGCTGTTTTTCATTGTCTGCTCTTTTAAACTTACTGAAGATAAGCCATTTAGTACTGCATCAATAAAGATGTATTATTTATATTGTATAATTATTTTTCTATTTTTTATAGGGGGTTCACGTGCTCTTGTGCTCTTATGGACGAGCCGCTACTGCATGGAGGCAATGTTATCTTCTGGGGTCGATGGCCTTTGGGGGCTCCACATTTATGATGGCAGGAGGTACTCAGTGTGCCAGCGGTCCATTCTTGGTTACCCCGTTACTACAGCACCTCACGAGCAGACCACGAAGTCTGATGTTTCTCAGATGCTTCCACCCTTGGTGCCGTAGCCGATCATTCCTTTTTTGCACATCCATCAAATCACTACCTCTGCCCATTGTGCACACATAACGCACTATGGCTCACTTGTCCTGGCCGGCTGCTTATAACTCAGGGATCGCATTCCTCCTAAAATTCCTAAAATTCCTAATATTTTGTGACCCTCCTTAAATTCCTAAAATTAGACCTAAAATTTGCTATTCATCCTAAAATTTTCGTAAGCTTATTTTTATTAAAAACACAACCGTTATTAACGCCAATAAATTTACCATTACGGTAAGGTAAAAAGACCTGTTATTGTAGAAACACAGCCTATATGCTGTGCTGCTGAAGGGAGGGAAAAATGACGCCATCGAGATGCACTTGCTTCGGGGCGGGCGTTCCATTTTTTTGCCTTCGAACAGTTTTCGAGAGTAACAAGAGATCTAAGGGAAAAGGGGAGGGGTCATTTTCACCCCTGGTTTGCGCTTTGCAGACGAATTCCGTGGCACGCAGAAGATCGTACTTTATTTTTGTACATGCCTTGTGGAACCTCCTCTTTCTGCTGATGTTTTGTTATTGTAAACCGCAGGTGGGTGGAAGCAAAGAGGAAACATGTGGTCTCCTTCCGTAACCTCCGGTAATGACGATGGGATGGTAGCTGAGTATTATCTTGGCAGGCAGTAGAGCACGTGATCATTGACCTTCGATCATGCGTCGGCGACAGCGACCTTCGATGCGCAATATATCTCGGCTCCGACTCGCTTTGACTGAACTTGCGTGAGATGCGTATGATAGTTTCTGGTTTTACGTCTTTTATGGTGTTCTCTGTGCTGTGTGCAGGTTCAGTTCTCTAGTGGTGACCTGCTTTTTTTTTTTTTTTTTTTTCATATCTTCTGACATCCTCGCAGCCAAATTTCGGGAAGTTGTCTGGTTTTGCAATATTGGAACGTGTTTTTGTACTTCCCTTTCATTTTCTGGTTAGTAATACAAGTGTTTAAGATGCCTAAATCCAAAACGAAATTTCAAGATGCGTGGCTCGCCAAAGAATTGGACGGAGTGAAGTTGAAAGAATGGTGTTCTGCAACTGAAACAATATTTTCTGCTAAGTGTATATTGTGTTCAGAAATTTTCAACATTTCTAATAGTGGCTTTTCACAAGTAAAAGCGCATCATAAAGGAAAAAAACATTTGCAGAAATTTCAAAGTAAATTTCAAAATAAGTCCATCCTGAAAGCCTTTGGAGGACGGGATCTTCAGCCCAAAACAAATATTAGTGAAGTACTGAGTCATGATTTACAGTTGGCTAAAGCCGAAGCATTATGGGCCATGAAAGTTGCTAAGGACAATATGTCTTTTGTTTCATGCACTGAAACAGTTGAACTTTTCAAAGAAATGTTTCCTGATTCTGCTATTGCAGCCAAAATGCAACTTAAAGAAAAAAAAGTTGCTTATGTGATATCACATGGATTGTCAAAATATTTTGAAGAGGATTTGAAAAAAGACATTGCATCTAGTAGCCCAGGAAAGGTTACTATAGCATTTGATGAAACTACAAATACACAAGTGAAACGGCAGTTGGATGTGTATCTCAGGTACTGGTCTTCAGAAATAAATTCAGTTTCTTGCCGATACCTAACAAGCGTTTTTCTGGGTCATGCAACAGCAGATATTTTGCTAAAAGAAATTCTTGATGTGTTATCATCCTTCAATATTTCGTTGAACAGAATTATTTGTGTATCCATGGACAGCCCAAATGTAAATAAGTGCTTTTTACGTAAATTCAATGAAGTTGTAAAACAAGAAACAGGCCAGAAATCTTTGGAACTAGGTTTTTGCAACCTGCATGTTGTTAGTAATGCATTTAAAATTTTTTTGACAAGCTTAAATATAGAATTTGACGAATTTGCTACTGATATGCATTACTTTTTAAAGAGTAGTGCTGCAAGACGAGAGGATTATAAATCTGTCGAGGATATAACATTGGTCACTGCCAAATTTCTTTTGCGTCATGTCAGCAACAGATGGTTAACCGATGGTTCTGTAGCCCAGAGGCTCTTGGATCAATGGCTAAATATTACAGAATATTTTTTAAACTTCTTGCCATCTCAAAAAATATTTGAAAAACAACTGCGCAATTCGGCAAGGTATAAAAGAATTCACTGTTTCCTGAAAAATGAGCTTACTCCTTGCTATTTAGCATTAATTTCATTTTCACACCAAAATTTTGAAAAGTTTTCATTATGTTATCAGAGTGAAGAACCAAAAATACACCAGTTATATTCTGATTTAAATACTTTAATGAGAAATGTTATGGCTCAGTTTATCCAAGATGATGTTATAGCAGGGAAATTTGGAGAAGACCTAAAGAATGTAGATTTTGAAAACAAAAATTCATGGAAAAAACTAGGGGAGTTAGAAGTTGGTATGAAGACAAAAAATCTCCTCAGGAATGTTCAGGAGACCAGGCAGAAATTATTTCTCTTAGATGTAAGATCATCACTAATTGCAACCACAAAATATTTAAAGTCAAATTTGCCATTCTGCAATCAAAAGCTAAGAGACATAGAAGTTTTAAAGGTAAAAGAACCAAAGAAAGAGTCAACTCAACTTTCAGTCACTGAAGGACTTTCGGAAATAACCAGAATTTCAAGTGTTTTGCATCTTTCTGAGGAACAAATTGATAGAGTAAGAGAAGAGTGGAAACTTTTAAATTGTGATAAGCCAACTCTAGATGAACTAGTGAAATTTTCAGAGGAAGGGCATATTCCAGTGCGGATTGATCATTACTGGCGTAATATATTTAGTATTAAAGACTCTAGCGGAAAAGAAAAATACTCAAATCTTGCTAAACTCATAAAGTCAATTTTAGTTTTACCTCATGGTAATGCTGATGCAGAAAGGGGATTTTCGGTTAACACTGCTCTGTTAAGGAAGGACAAGGCTAACTTAAAAGACTCAACTATAACATCATTAAGAATAGTTAAAGGGGCCATTAAACACTATGGATGTGTAAGTAAAGTTCCCATAACAAGAAATTTGTTAAATAGTGTTTGTGATTCACATAAATTTTATAAAGAGTATGTTGATAAGCTGAAGGAAGAAGAATCAAAAAAGGTAAAAGAAAGGAAGCAGAAAGAGAGGGAAAATAAGGAAAAGCAGCTAGAGAAAAAAAGAAAAGCTGAGTTTGATGACAAAATAAAAGAAAATGATGCAGAAATAAATAGACTTAAAAACGATAAAGAAGCCTCCCTAGCAATAATTCAAGAGGGAACAGAAAGAATGAGAAAAGCTGTAGAAAAACAAAATACTGTTGAAATAGCAGTTGCCTCTAACTTGATCATACAAGGTTCAGCTGAAATAAAGAAAACTGAAAGTAAATTAGTTGTGGTAGAAGCAGAAAAAGATAGGCTAATCAGGAAAAGGTTAAAACAATAATATGAAAAAAGTAATTCAGTGAACAATTGTACATAGTTCTTGGTTTTAAATTACCTTTTTAGGATATTATAATTTAATGTGAAACCTGAAAACTTTACTGTGAAAATCGTGAATTGCTTCTGGTTCAACAGCATATTAATGTTCAAAGTGAAACTTGAATGTGGTAAATATACTTGAATATATGATAATAACACGTGAAAAGATAAGAACTGAACATTAGAAGTAAATCATACTTAAACTTTAGACATTAGACGTTATGCAAAAAATTTGGGTGTTAACTTCGACCATATATACTAATGGACTGCACATTGGCAATAGCTGCATCAAAGCCGCCATGGCTCAAACATTGGGCACGTCATCATCAGACTCCAAATTTCGTGTAAAAATGCTGTTATGATTACTAATTTACGCTGCAGAACTTCAGTGTTTTCGGTGTATTATGTGAATGCGCCTCATATATAATGAAAACTCTTCAGGTAAGTTTACTTATGAGCTATATACATGCATGATCGGGTTGTTTACATTTTGTGATTTATAATGTGATGAACATTTGCGAAGAATTTGGAACATGCATTCCATTTTTTTTCTTAAGTTACTATATTTTTATATCAATAGCTGCAAGTTTCTGGTTAAGTAATTGAACTTTATTGACTTAGGTATTTAATTCGTTTCTTACCCATGAAAAATCATAGAACTTTCTTTACTATATCGCTCAGAGCAACCATAAGCACAGCAGGTGTAACCCATCTTTTTGACTGATGTCATGTGATTTTATGTTGGAGCCAGAAATTTTGATGTCATGCGCAGTCTATCAGTATATATGGTTGAAGGGTGTGAAGCAAACTCTTTACAATGTATACAAAGTTGTTTTACTAGATGTATACAAATATACATCTAGTTTTTATTGAAATACACTCCTAAAATTTTCCTAAAATTTTTCTAAAAATTCCTAAAATTCCTAAAATTCCTACCTAAAATTTTCCAGAAGTATGCTATGATCCCTGATAACTCCATGTGGTCAACCTTGTCACATGCTCTCTGTGACGCACCTGGGCGGGTACACTGTGATTCCGGGGTTGGTCATATTATTCTGATATGAGTGTGTATGTTCTTTCATGTTCCAGTAATTAAAAAAAAAAACATTAAAAAATCCTCTTACTTGTTTTTCCATTATGGTCATTTTTACAATATTGCCGATGCTGAATTTTAATAGGTATGAAGGAAATGAATCTATTAGGTGTGCAACTTGATTCTTGGCCCCTAACCGCAAGCGATCATAGAACGTCAGCAAATGCAAATAGCTGTGTGTGATAATGGCTGATTGCAGCGCAATCCAACAGCTTTCCAGGCAACCGTAACCGCTCGCAGCTGTAGTGACAGAAGGGATGAAAGTTGACGGTGAAAGCAATGTCGTTCGAGAAGCAACATTTGAGGCACTGCCTCCTGTTCGCGTTTCAGCCGAAAAAAGGTGTAGCAGAAGCCCAGCAAATGATCTGTGCTGCTTTGGGTGAGGCTGCTGTGTCCTACAGTACATGTAAGAAATGGTTCCAGCGGTTTAAGCAGGAAATTTCAATCTCCATGATGCAGAACGTCCGGGACAGCCACAGAAAGTTGGAGGAGTTTCTTTGAAATGGCATGTGGGATATTTCTGAAATGTATGAAATGCCACTGTTGTGCTCTGGGTGGTCACTTATGTTGTACATGCAATGGCTGTTCAAAAAACCTTGTGACTTGAAGTAATCCACAAATTTATGAAGGGTGACCTTTGTGCTTACCCATGGAAATGTTGAATTTCATCCTGTATCACAAAACTGTGTCTGAATTTTGAAAATAAAGTGCATTTTTTTAGTGCCACCAGATTGTCAGTGAGGCTTTCAGTAAGATCACTGGAAGTTTGAACAACAATAGGTTAGCACAAATGTGCTTACCTACTCTTTATAACAGATGTTTTTTGACATCTCTTCCATTTCTTTTGTGAAGGAACCAGATATAATTTGTATTCCAAGGTAGCAGAGATAAACATCCATCATGCAGTCATATCGATCTATGTTACAAGTTATTTATTCTGGGTAGATTCTTAGAATCAAAATTCACATCTCCCCCCCCTCCAACATAAGCTTTAACATTCTGGTGGTGAACACAGACCCAAACTGTGTGAATGACTGAGGAACCAGCTAAAACCCACCATTTTGGCCTCAGTGCACAAAATTTAGACAAACCAACTTTAGGTGTTCCTAAAATGAACTTTTCTTTTAAATTGCATAGAATCAAACATTTCTGCCTTTGTTCTTTGACATCATTAACTTTTACTGCAACACAATGTTTTTTGCCAGGACATACCCTTGTTATCATCCTTTTACAACTAAAATTACAGCTTCACCCCCACCCCTTGTTGCTTAATCAGGAAGAATGACATCTGTTTTCACAAGTTCTCTCGTAATTCTAACCAAATGTTTAGAAACCTGCAGCTCCTGACATGTTTTTGATTTAGACCTACAGCTAGGCATTAAACTGATGATTTTTACTTAATGTTCATTACTGGCAGTTTTACATTTTCCTGTAGTTTTTATCAATTAAAATATTATATTATTCTTGTACAGACACTGCTGACACATCCATCAAAGGCCAAATGATATTATTTACTGCAAAATCTGATTTATATCCAAAGCAGATTGTTTTATTGTGTTTTGTTAGCCACTAAAACTTGGTGGAATAGTTAATTCAGAATGTAACTTCCTAACAATTGGGAAAATTGAATGAGGCATTGTAAAAGTTAAATATCAATCTCTAGTAAATAAAAATCATACTCTTCCACCAAGAGAATGGCAGACTTAATGTCACAATGAACACTACACAGAAACTGAGACAACTTGGCTCCACAATTCGTACTCCATGTTCACTTGCCATAGCCCCTTGTAATTGCAGTTGGTTTTGTATTTTGCAGAATCATTGTAATAGTAAAATAATAGGATTCATTTGATGCTGTTGAAATGTGCTTCAGTGACTTGTTTTGAGTTCAAACAGAAACAGTTTGAAAATCGAACATAAGAGTCTTAAGTGGAGAAGTGAAAATGAAATTACTTTTAGCTGGAAGTAGATTATAATGATGTTTATCTATGTATATGTTAAAGCAGGGATTTTGACTTTAGTCCCCCCCCCCTCTCTCTCTCTCTCTCTCTCTCTCTCTCTCTCTCTCTGTGTCTGTCTGTCTCTCTTTGTCTGTCTGTCTCTCTCTCTCTCTCTCTCTCTCTCTCTCTCTCTCTCTCTCTCTCTCTCTCTCTCTCTCACTCACACACACACACACACACACTTATTACCTTTTAAACTGCTCTTCTTGACCTTCTACATAGGATTTTAATTTAGTGTAAGAATAAAAATTGTCTTATAGAACTATGTGCCTAGAGGATGAAGTAGCATATGTATTATTTTTTGGTGAAATCGCATGTATCTAAGCTCAGCACGGTTATCAGCAAACAAAATAAATATCCCTCACCAAGTTTGTAAACTTCTTTCACTGGAAAACAAGGAATTGCCTTCTGCTGACAACCACCTGTGGTTCCTCTTACAGATAAGTTGGTTCATATGAAGACTGATTTTTTTACTATCCCCCTACCCCACGCTTGCCAAATGACATTTCTTGAGCAAATGTTGTCTTTTATCCCCTCCCATTCCCAACTTTCAAGCACTTAATATCTGTTTAGAAAATCTTAGAGTTTATTTTCCATCTAAAAACATCTTAACCAGTGCATCAAAGGAAGTTTAAATCATTTAAAAGAGTGATCATGATAAGCACAAAGCAAGCAAGAATTGAGTCCATATATCTGAAGTAACATTTAACAGGTAAAATAAAAAAAAAATTGTAGTTACTTCAACTTTTTCATTCATTAAATCCTTTGCTTTTCACAGATCTCATGCATGTTATTTTGCTAGTTATAGTTTTCAGTTAACAAGTACAATTTACCTTTGATTAATTGATAAATAGTTTATAATTGACCAATTTTAATCTAATGTCATGTAATATGCCAAAAATAGTCTCTCTCTCTCTCTTTTTTTTATCTGTCTGGTTATAACAAAGTTCACAAATATTGAATGTTTTTACTCTTTGTTATATACATGTTCAACTGTATTTTAAACTCTCTCTAATTGTAGTGAAATACTGTATTGTAATATTTGGAATATGATAAATTTTAGTTACCTTCGTATAATTAAAATTTTTTTTTCGTTGCTCTCGTGACAAGAGTGAATTCTTTCATTCTGTTTGAACTTACAAATGAGGTAAAAATAAAGAACAAAGTGTCCATTTTGCAATTTTTGTCATTTTCAAAACTTTTATTTAATTTTTTAATTTGTGCGGTAGATTATTGGATTGGATGTCACCAGGAATGGATTGGGAGTTTCTGCTTGCTCTGATAACAAATTGCTCATATGGGATAGCAGTACTGGGGAAGTTCGAGTAAGTATCTGTAGCAAAGTGTAATATCTAACTCTCCCCTCCCCCTAAAAAGTGTTAAAAGAAAAATTATATTATACTCATTATTTTATGTAAGCATTTTTCAGTGGATTTCATTTAACTGGCTATTTGTAATGGGTTTAATTTCATTGGACTTGACCATTTGCAGTGGATTTAATTTTTTAGAGGATTTCATTTGGCTGACTATTTGTAATGGATTTCATTTGACTAACTATTTGTAGTGGATTTTATTTGTCAAAGGATTTCAGTTGACAGATATCAACGAAAAGAAACAATTAGCCATGGGTGCTGTTCTGTTGCAGAGTCAACATAAGGCAAATATGGCTGTGCAACTTTCTCAGAAGAAAGCAACTCTTACTTACACAAGATGATTTGAATCAATGTGCAAGTTAGTACAACAAAATAATAATAAAAACACCCCAGTGTTTTTGAAGCAATCTCTTTAAAATCAGTCTTTCTATCTTCTCCCATTTTTTACATTCATATCTATTCAAATATACACTATACGATCAAAAGTATCCGGACACAGTGGTGCCCATATAAGTACTTTTAGGGGAGGGGGCTAAGAAAAATCCTTACCTCCTTCAAGGCTGTCAGGTATTTTAGTAAATGTACAAGATACTAAAATACAACAAAAAGAATTGATACAATCAATCATTAATATCTTATTATTTTTAAAAAAAGGTTTCGTCTATTTTAGTGTTTTAAATTCATCAAAAATTTGGCTATACCAATGGCTAGGGGTGGGGTGGGGCTCGAGCCCTCCCTGCCCCCTTATGGGCGCCCTTGTCTGGACACACCTTTTGAGTAGTGGATCTGTCCATTTATGTCCCAGCCATAGCTCATACAGGTATGAAAAAGCTCGTGGCTTGGCAAACATTATAGACAATCATGAATAGTAAAATGGGCCATACGGCAGAGCTCAGTAACTTTCAACATGACAGGGTCATAGAGTGCCACCTTAGCAACAAGTCAGTTTGGGAAATTTCTACCCCTGCTGCAGTTGTTGCAATGAGTTGTAAATAATGTTGTAAACTGGAAATCCCTAGGAGCAACAACACCACAATCGCAATCTGGTAGGCCACATAAAATGACAGAGAGAGAGAGAGAGAGAGAGAGAGAGAGAGAGAGAGAGAGAGAGAGAGAGCGCGCTAAGTCAAGTAGTGCGACAAAATCACCTGTCCTTGGTTACAACACTCGCCAAGTTCCAAAATGCCTCTGGAATCAATGCCAGCATCATAGTAGTTTGCTAAAAGCTGAAGGGAATGGATTTTCATGGTCAAGCAGCCACACACAAGTCTAACATCAGTAAGATCAATGCCAAGCATCAGTTGGAATGGTATAAATCTTGGTGCCTGTGGACTCTGGATCAGAGTTTGCCAAAATGTAAACACACATTTTGATGTGTTCGGTAGAGATGAGTTCGGGCTCAAATTTAGGAGCCCGGGTCCAAAGGCCAAGAGCCCGGGCCCAGCCTGCTTTCTTTGATTACATGTGTTTGCCGGGCCCGGGCTCTCAGAAAATTTTGCTTGGCAATACTTGCATTATGCACAAGCCAAAGCTGTGGCCCAATCAAAGATTAATTTAAAAATCATTAGTTTAAAAAGTGTGCTTCAGTTAACTCACTTCATAATATTAATATGTTCTTCAAAACATTATGCATAAAAGCAAATGTTCTAAAATGTGAACTTGAAAATAAATAAATAATCGATGCACTTGCCATTCGACTATACCCGCAGAGATGCCAAGTACTACGGATCCTCCGTAGTTTCTACGGATATCATGTTCGTACTACGGACCTACGGAGGAGGTGTGAAAAACTACGGATTTTCCCCAAAATCTCGGAAATTTCCGAAAAACTTTTTTTTTTTTTTAATTATTTAAAGAAAAAAAGTCAAGCATAGTCAAATGTAGTGATTTTCGCGGTAAGGTCACGAAGCCGTCACACAGCAAGCATGTTTGGCTGGCCGACAAGCAAGCGGAAATGTTGCAGCAGAGATCATTCTGTGTGATCACGTGACTTTGTACCTGGCTCGCCGTGGGATGGCATTCGCAACGCACGACGTCTGTTAACTTCGGGAAAACCTTAACCGTGTCCTGAGCTAACGTAAGTTGTCGGAGGTAGACTAGAGTCAGTTCCACGTTTTCTGTTCTTGTTGTTAAGTTGATTAGTTGTGGTGTGACGTGATATTCTGTAGTTATGAAGCGTGCTTCAGTGGCTTCCAGTTCCAGTGGTGTGAAAAAAATAAAAAACTTGCAGCAGTATGAGGAATGTTATTCGTTGGAATTTCCATGTTTACAGCGGTCGCGCGTTTCTGTGAATCATGTGTTTTGTGGAGTGTGCAATTGCGATTTTTCGGTGGCTCATGGCGGACCGGGGCGATTGCCGGAGGCATGTAACTTCGAAAAAACATGAACAATATGGTTTATTGAAAGAAAAGAATAATTCTGTTTCCAGTTACTTTGTAAGAAGTGATGAGATCACTGTTATTAAAGCCAAAAATTATTTTGCTCGATTTTTAATCGAACATAATTTGCCAATTTCTGCCGCAGATCATGCGAAGCCCCTTTTTCAAGCAATGTTTTCGGATTCGGAGATAGCAAAAAAATACAGTAGTGGACGCACAAAATATACAGCTATTATTCAGAGTATGGCTAAAATAACAACGGAAGAAATTACGACCGCCCTTTGCTCTACTACTTTTGAAGTCTAGACGGATGGCAGCAACGACAGTAATGACATGAAAATTTATCCAATTGTTGTATCGTATTTTCAAAAGGAAAAAGGAGAGATTACATCGGTACTGCTTTCTTTACCAGAATGCCAGGATAATACTGGGGAAGGCATTTTCAAAATGCTAAAAGAAAAGTTTGCTAAAAAAAATTGAAAGGGGAAAACTGTGTTGCATTTGGGTCCGATAATGCTAGCACAATGTTAGGAAAATGTAAAGGTGTTGCAGCATTTCTGAAATTACAACAGCTGTCTATTATTATAAGGGAATGTGCTTGCCATTTAGTACATTTAGCAGCAAGAAAAGCTGCAGAGAAACTTAGTGAAGTGAATATTGAAATGCTTTTAGTTGATGTGTTCTTTTTTTTTTAGAAAAAAGTTCTAAACGTCAGCAAAACTTAAAGCTGTGCTAAAAGATTTTCACTGATGGAAAAGTCCACAAAATCTTAAAATACTGCAGCACAAGATGGCTTTCTCTTCTAGAGTCCCTAAATAGAATTCTAGAGCAGTGGGAGGCATTAAAACTGTTTTTCAATGATGAAGCCAAGAAAATCGGTGTAGAAAACAAGCGTTTTGTAAACATAACAAAGTCCTTAGGTTGTCCTTTGACAAAGCTCTATTTGTTATTTCTCAGTAATGTTCTGCCTGTTTTCACCAAAGTTAGTGTTGCACTGCAAACTGAGGCTTCATATATACACAAGCTAAGGCGTGAATTATTAGGCCTTTTAATGGAATTACTTGTTAGATTTGTTAAACCATCAGAAGAAGATATATGAAGCTTATCTGAAATTACGTTTAAAAGCTGTAATCAGCAGAAAGATGATGGAAATTTAATAATTGGTGGAGCAACCCAAATGTATATTAAAGAATGCAAGTTACTACATAAGGAAATTGAAGTGTTCTATACATCCGTGCGCACGTTTTATGTTGCTGCATGCTCATACATACTTGAAAAATTTCCTTTGGAAGATGTTGTTTTGAAGTACGCTGAAGTTGCTGATGCTACATGTCAACTGTAGATTTTCCCTCAGTGATGTATTTTGTAAATACTTTCTCAGGTCTTATTAGTGAAGATAAAATGGATTTGTTGGAGGTAGAATTTGCCAAATATCAATCAGACACTTTCATTGATCAGACTTTTAGCAATACTCAAAGAATGGACAAAGTGTGATCTGGCATTTCAAAGCAAACTGATATCAATGGACATTTAAAATACACTGTATTACCAAAGGTAATGCTTGCAATTTTAGTTGTGCCCCATTCAAATGCAACAAGTGAGAGGATTTTCAGTATTGTGCGTAAAAATCAAACTGACTTTCGTCCAAATTTATCGACTGCTTCACTGGAAGCACTCCTCATTGAAAAATTGAAAATGTGTGCCAATTATCAAACCTGTTTCTCAAAGGCATTTTTTAAATCGGAACTGTTAATTGTCAAACAAGCCACTACAAAAAAGTTAAATAAGGAATAAGTTAGCCTATAATAGGCCAACTAGGTAAGAATTGTAATTTGAATTATTTTTACTTTAACTTAAGTTTTTTTTATCTTTCTTATATTATACACGCATGTGGCTCCATACTGTTTAAGAGGAATAAGTGTGATAGTAAACATTCTTAGAAAAAATAAATTACTTTTCTTTATTCGCACATCTCCCCCATTATTTTTCTGTTTGTTAGCAATTATGAGGGGGGTAGGGGTGTCCGAATGAATATTTACTAAAATATAATTTAAATAGTAATATTAATTGCTATTGCATATTTGTTTCACCAAAATAAGGGGCAGGCGGGATATCAGAAAAAAAAAAAAAGAAACTACTCTGAGCAAATAGTCATCAGATCAAAGGAATCCTGAATGTTTTTTTTTTCCCGGCAGAGCACATAACTAAGCTACCAGGATGTGTGGACATTGTTATTGCCTGTTTTATGTTACCTCCACGGGAGTTGAGTTGTTTGTTCTTCGTGCACAGTATATTTGCCCAGAGCAAGAGAAAATCTCTCCCTGTGTCTTTGGCAACCAGCCAAAGAAAACGTCTAGCAGCTGCTGGGTGTGTGCGCCAGTTGTGACCTACTCCTCACAGTCGGCAAAGAGCTTAATTGTTTATGTTACTTTGACAGATTTGCAAAGCGCAGTTCTTTTTTTTTCTCTTGTAAAAATGTTCTGCTAAACAAAGGGATGTTTTATTTTATCTTGTCAGATTCACAAGAACTTTCTTTCTTCCTTAATAGTTTGTTTTAAAAGATTGTTTTCCCCAGATCATTCTTTGTTGGGAATCTTTAAATTTCAGTTTTAATTTTTTTTTTTTCGTTACTCACTTGCGTTTTAAGTTGTGACATTTTACTTCCCCGCATCTTAGCAGAAAACTTCTATTGTGTTAATGAAACGTTGCATGGATTTTTATTGTAATTTATTTTATTTGCATTGCCTTTTTATTTTATCTTTTTTTTCCAGAATTGATTTATTTATGCAATTTAAAATACCTTTCTGATTATTTTTTTCATATAAGCATTTAATGCTAATTTTCTATTTATCCGCATAATAACGCTTTGAAACCTTTCAAAGTTAATTGTTCTGTGCGTCGGTCTTTGCTCCCATTGTGTTTGTCGTGTACAAATTTACTTGCAATAGTGTCGGGTAAATGGCCACCTGCCTCTACTAATATTCTTGGATCTAAAAAGCAAAATAGTTGTCAAAAATTCATGGAGAGTTATTCGCAAGAATTTCCATGTTTAAAATTGTCTCGTGTATCCGAAAACCATGGGTTTTGTTCCCCATGTGCTGTTGATTTTTCAATCTCACACGGCGGAAAAGACGATTGCGATCGGCATTTTCAATCTAAAAAACAGGAGGAATAACCCTAAGTGTGTGGCATCGCACACTTATGACATAACATATTTATTAACATAACATATTTATTAAAAGCTGGAGTTGCAATGGTGTGTATTTACTGAACTTTTTTCCCGCATTTTAAGGGGACTTAAGTATGTTGCAAAATTTATCCAAGTATTGTCCCCGATCGAGATTAACATGTTGCTAAAAATGTAGCAGTGTACTCTGGGAAATGGTCATGCCTGCAAATTTTAATGTGGGAACTTGACTTGACCACCACTACAGGAAAAACGGCGGGCGCCACGCACATGGACTACTGATGACTTCCTTCAGATGTTGGGCATCTCTGTACCAGGGGAATCAGTAATTTTGTCAGAAGCTGAAGATAAGAAAATCTGTTAGAAATGCAAAATATTCCATTTGTTATTTCTATTGGATTTCTAAATTTACTTTTGTTTTGAATAAATTGCATTACAAAGCATACAGCTCTTTACAGACAGTCGCACATGTTTTAAATTTTGACTCTAGAAGGCTAAACTTTGCAATATAATTTACATACATGCTAACTGGTAAAGATAGTTTAACAGTTATGTAGTAGAGTGTAAAAAAGCATGTAAGAAAATTTTCAAAAGAAAACAATTTAACAAAACAAAACATATGAGCGTTCCAGACCAGATTATTCTGTATTTTGTAACAGTTAACAAAGCATTACACTTAATAGTGTAATAACCACAATACAATTCTATGTGTGTGCAGTTTCCAGCAAGTTCATCATGAAAATTGCTTATCTTTTTAAGCCTCTCAGAACTCCTCAAAAAAAAAAAAGAATTGCATCTAATGCTTAAACGCTTAACCTTGATTTTCTTTCCTCTAAAACTTGACCTGCTGCACTAAACACTCTCTTGCTTGCAGAACTACTGGCTGGTATACATGGTACACGTCTCACAATGGCAGCTAGCTTAGGAAATTGAGAATTCTTCCACCACGGTAACAAATCCACAGCTTAAATGTGTTGCTCCCATGCCCAATTCCACATACTTACAAATTTCATCGGGATCAGGTTCATAAATTTCAAACTCATCTTCCAAATTTTCAAATAAGCCTGCTGATCAGAAAAACAAAATAAAAACATTGCTGAAGAAATCAAGCTACACATCTAAAAGTGGCACGACCCATACACTTAACACTAGGAATTCTTTAATTTTTGGTAACCAGTTTATAACAATAATATCCAGGGAATTATTTTTTAATTACAGTTTTTCGTGAAGGTAACTTATAAACAATGAAATTGGATATTTATAAAGAATTAAGTAATGAAATCAACATGTGTAATGCCAAACCCGGGCACAGGGTTTTTCTGCTCTTAATGAATCCTGAGCCCAGTTTCTGTAGACGAGCCCGGGCCTGAGCTCATCTGTATCATCCGGTACACATCAAAAAGCCTGTTTATGCATTGAAATTTTACCGACACTTAAAAATATGTTTCGAGAATTTTTCTTGAATCATAAAAAATGCATAAAAATACACACCGGGACGGTATTTTGTCTTTCAAAACTTTCAAAAACAAAAGTAAACAAAGTAATTTTTTTTCCGTAATCATGATTTCGTTTTCCTACGATGTTGCCACTGTCCAGTATTGTTGTTATATATCATTTTATTCCCCAAATATTTGTATTTCAGCTTGAAAATGGAGGGAAAATGTCCGAAAACAGAAATTTGACGGTGCAGAAATTCCCCTGTAAGCTTCAAGCATGAGAGTTTCACTGCTTCTAGGAATTTCTCCTTTTCCATCATAATTTGGTTTATTCTCAAGATCAGTGCATAACTGAACAGAAATTGGGGGGGGGGGTAGTGGTGGAGGATGCTTTCCGCCTTAAACTTTCGGAACTTTCGAAAATGGAAGTTAGACACAGTGAATATTTCTCCTGTAATTACAATTTTATTTTTCATGCAATGCTTCCTCTGTCTAGTGTTGTTAAATATCATTTTATTTCATAAATATTTGCATTTCAACTTGAAAATGGAGGGAAAAAGTCCGAAAATGGAAATCGGATGTAGCCAAGATTTCTCCCACTTGTTATTTTTTTCTCAATGATGTTCGGAACATGTATCCTGTGTTCTTAAATATTCCCTCCAAAAAAGGTTTGCATTTCAGCTTGATAAGGGGGGGGGCAAAACGAAAAGGCTAAAAAAATTTGTAAGAATTGATGCATGATTTTCAAAAGTATTCATATTCTCAAAGTTACACTATTTATCTTTTATCTAAAATAGGGAAAGTTATCAGGCATTCATGTTCCTCAGACTGCATTGTAATACTGCTTAAAAATGTATACATTTTGTGACAATTGTTACAATTAATGATACAATATAAATTTATATATTTGTTGCTATTACTTTATTGTGCAAATCTTAGTGACATCAGTGTTACTGTTATTTAGGTATACAGTATGTGTTTGTGTTCTTTTTCTGCATAGTTAATCTTCTGAAAAATATTTTTGAAAGTCTTAAGAAATTGGAGCTTTCTATTATAATTCAATTAGGAGAAATGAAATTAGTGCAAATGGATACAATTTCCATTTGTAAAAAATACCTCGGTGACTAATTCTTGTGCTCATAGCACACTAAAATTGGCACTTCTGCAGTTAGTCTTAACATTTCATTGCATGTGGTGAACTGTAATCTCCGATAGTGAAGAGCCTAATACAGGATAACAAGTCACAGTACTCCCAAAAGTTGGCAGTTTGCTTCCAATATTTAATATTCATAAGTGTTGTTGTTTTTTATTTGAATACCTGTGATGCTGGACCATATCTGTGGTTGACTGTGATATGGAGATGAGATCAAGAACTGAGTTGTCAAGACAGTCCTTCATAAAAATGAGATCAGTTGTGAGCAACAAATGATTTAAATATCAAAATTAGATTACAGATAATAAAAACAAAACTGGAAGCTTAGATGGGAATTTTTAGGATATTAAAAATCTCATGGACAGCAAGAGTGAAGAAATATAGGAAGAATAAATAAAAATTGTGAGTTGCTGAATTTAGTGAAAAAAAAAAAAAAAAAAAGAATGCTTATATATGGGAAATGTAATGTGAAGTCATGAAATTAACATTCTCCAATTGGTATTAGAAGGAATGGTTAGTGAGAAGAATAGATCTGGGAGAAGAATATTCTGGATTGATAATACACTACCAGATCTTTCATCTGGGAAGCTCTGGACCGACACCTTAGCTGTTTTTTGGTTCCATAGTTGACCGTGTGCTAAGTACATGGTACGGAATGTTCAAGCTAAATCAATTTTCAATCAGAAAAATCGGAAAATTAGGTGAAAGAACGAGGAAATGTAGTGAAAAAAATAAAGGAAATGTAATATTAAAAACAAAAATGAAAAAGGAGGAAAGTGTTTTAGGAAAGTGTTTTAGGAAATGACAAATTTTTGTGAACATATTATTAATTAGCATGTCTTTCAGTTTATATTTTTCTATCTTTGCAAGGTTACCAAAATTTTTGTTCTAATTTGCTATTTATTAAATGAAACAATTACTTTTATATATATTATTGAAAAAAAAAGCCAAATTAATGAAGTGGATCTTTCTGTTTCCTTTTTCCTTAAAAGCTTAGATTTTATAGGCGGCACCATATCTGTTGTATGCTTGACAAAACTTGCCTGAGCCGTGGTTTGTTGCTTGAAAACTGCTGAAAATGAATAGCCATTCAATAAAGTAAATAAAAGTTTTACCGTATATACTCGCGTATAAGTCGACCCTCCCACTTTCAGAGGAAAAAATCGTAAGAAATCGGAAACTCGCGTATAAGTCGATCCCGGAATGAGAAAAAAAAAATTTCAATGAATTTATTCAAAAACATTTGAAAACGAAAAAAATTATATATATAATACTAAATTTAATTTGCATACCCCAAAACTTCATCGGAACCCTTCAAAATCCGATTCCGAGTCAGACTCGCCAAACAGTTCAAAAAAGTCTTTCTCCGTCATCGGCGCGTCATCATAAACATCAGTATTCCCATCTATGCCTGTGTCATCAAAATCACTGTCATCATCACTCATAAAAATCTCATCATCCTCTGTACCATCAAATTTGTTACTAATGCAACATTTCTTGAATGATTTCACGACCATTTCCGCAGGTATCACATCCCAAGCATCCTTGACCCATCGCGCAATCAAAACGATATCCGGCTTCTTTAGATTTCCGCCCTTGGTTTCAGTCGGCAAATCGGAACTTATCCAATCTGCCCAATACCTCCGCACATTGTCCTTGAAGGGCTTATTAAGGCAGACATCTAGTGGTTGAAGAACAGATGTCAGCCCACCTGGGATAATAGCAAGAGTTGTTTTTGAATTTTCTGCAGTCTTTTTCACTTCTGCACAACGGTGTGCAACAAACATATCCCACACCAAAAGAGAAGGTTTCCTCAAAAGTGCACCTGGCCTTTTGTTCCACACATTCTTTAACCAGTCAATTGTTCCGGATTCGTTCATCCATCTTTTTTCATGGGAATGATCGAGCACACCAGACGGAAAGACACCGCTTTTCGGCAGAGTTTTGCGTTTGAAAATAATTACCGGAGGTAGCTTACTGCCGTCGGCCAAACAGGAAAGAACAACTGTGAAACTGGATTTTTGTGGCCAGTCGTTTTGATCAAGATATTTTTTTTTGCCCTTTTGGTTCACCGCTTTATTTCCAGGAAGGTCGAAATACATGGCGGTTTCATCCATGTTCCCTATTTGGGAAAGTTCAAAAGGTCTCTTTTGAATTACATACTTTTGAAATTCCATTATCTTTGCTTCGAGGTCACGAGGTAACTTTTGTGCAATTTTGGTGTGCTGGCATAGACACAACCCATAGCGGTTCATGAACCTTGTGCACCAACCTGGTGAGGCATGAAAAGTGTTATTTGCAGCTGCAAACTTTTCATCTTTTGCGAGCTTCATTGCTCGCAAACGTATACCAGTTCGCGTTACAATGTAACCATTTTGTCTGCAGCCCACAATCCAATCATTCAAGACACTTTCCAGCTCTGGGAAAGATGTCGTTCCACGGCACAGCACCTTTTGCGATTTTGGGATTTTCACCAAGTCTGTTTTTTTTTACGCCAGTCTCAAATCAGTTTTTCATTAATGCCAAATTGACGTGAAGCAGCACAGTGTTTAGTATTTTCTGCAAAAGAAACCACTTTCAACTTGAATCCTGCGTTATAGGACATCCGTTTCTTTACACAATCCGTGTCTCCCATAATAGGAGAAGCGAGACACATGCGATTAAGAACAAGACAAACATGTGGGATTAAGAACAAGCAACACCTAACACTGGCTGTCGCATGGCTCTGTTATGTCGAAGGTCAGCGCAATCAACTGCTAGTCGGAAGGGCTGAGCTTTCTATGCGCGGCTGTGACTGCGCTGTGGATACGCAAAGCCAGGAGAGAGGAGACTTTTCAAAGCGCGGAGAAATTCGGAGGGTCACGATTTCATAATTCTACCACATCAGTGTTTTTTCTTTCTTTCTTTCTTTTTCTTTTCTTTCGGAGGGTTGCGATTTCGTAATTAATACCGCATCGGCATTTTTATTTCTTTTGAGATGGATTGCCTTTTGCCTCATGGGAAGAACTTTTGGACTTACAATTTTTTTAGACCCCACGTATAAGTCGACCCCATTACTTTGAAGCTCTCATTTTGTCCCAAATTTGTCGACTTATACGTGAGTATATACGGTAGTTTATTTTATGGCAAAACTGTTTTTATTACCCTGCTCCTTCATTAGTTGATATGCAGAGCATGAGAATCATTAAGAAAAAACAACCTCAAATTATCGCATTGTTGTAGTTTCATGTGCTTTTCTGAAGTGTGGCTGGCCCCGCCAACTACATTGACATACTAACCTGTGACAATTGTGCAAATGTATCAGAAATTTTCTTGGCACGGTTAAATAATTTTCATCCAATTCATGCAAAATTTAGGAGATACGCTCCTATTAGTGATTTATAAATTTCATTAAAATTTGTCAGTTTTGTGATTATTTCCCAAAATAAATTGTTATACACTACACAGAGGACACATCAAAGCTGAGGACACACAAGGACAGGAAGAACGATTCCGACGTGTGATTGAAAACTCGCTTCTTACCACAGATGAGTTTCCAATTTGCCCTTTACCTCTGATAGCTCTCCCATACACATCTATCCTCAGCTGTGCTTATTTTTACTATCCAAGTTCATGGGTTCTCCCACTTGTGGGTTATTGGTGCCAAAATAAACATGAGTAGCAGCAATGCCACATATCTTGCCTAAAAAGAGAGAGAGAGAGAGAGAGAGAGAGAGAGAGAGAGAGAGAGAAATTCTTTTCCCAAGAAACACAAAAAATGTCAAGGAAATAACAAAATATTTTCCCCCGGGGAAAAAAATACTGCTTCAAAAATTTGCAGGTTTTAGGGTAATTTCAGGATGCTGGATGATAGGATCTGGGCTAAGTTAAACACAGAATCTTTAAACAGGGCTCTGGAAACAAAGTGGAATTTTCGAGGGTGGTCACTTACTTCTGTTAGAAGAAGGGGGCCGTAAGAACAAATGCTTTATTTCTTACACACAATCCCCCAGAAATTTGTTTCTAACCATGCAGTTCTCAAAATAAAAATGAAAGAAAAGAAAAATTTATTTTTATTTATTTGGCTTCAAAAACCGTGTACTTGCATTTTACAAAGTGCGTTGTTGGCAAATTGTTTGTTTATTAAAAACAATGCTGTGCACATAAAATAATTTTTCTCCAAAAAAAAAAACAAAACAAAAAAAACACTTGCTCATAAAAATCCCTCATTTATTGAAACAGGCAAAACCTCTACATTGGTTGATCAATAAACTGTCTACATAAATAACATTTTCTAGTACTTAAATAAGTGTGTTAACAATTTATTTATCAGAAATGCAATGCTGCTTTTGTATTGTTTTTAAATAAAAATGTGTGACTTGACTTTTCAGAGGAACTTAGATGGCCATATTTGGGACGTATATACATGCAAGTTTTTTCCATCAGGAATTGTTGTGTTGTCTGGTGGTGCTGATATGCAGTTGAAAATATGGTCTGCTGAAACTTCCCATTGTGCTGCTACTTTAATAGGACATAGTGCTGGTAAATAGCTTCAAATTTTCTTATTTTAAAGTGCAACATTTTGGGGGTAAGGTAAGTGTAAAGTCAGAGGCGGATTTATGAAGTTGCGCAAAACGCAATCGCGAAAGGCCCCAGATTCACTGTGAAAAGAGACGTAAAGCAAGAAGGAAAAAAGAGGAGGAAAGTTATGTTGAATATAATATTGTGTGGATTTATAGACAAGCAGTTATGGTTCAAACTTTATATAGTTCTTGTCGTCTGTTCTCTACTTAAGAAATTTAAAGTTGGCTATCCTGCTTGACAAGTGGTAAAATGTTGCTAACTGTAGAGTAATTTCATTTGTGTATGGTGGCGACACTGACCACTGGCATCGTCACAACATAACCTAAGATGTCTGTAATCTGTATTTCTATGTTGCCATTCGATCTCCATGTTGTGGTGTTATACAGTGTTACTACTTAATATCGTGATTATTAACACCTAACTGTGCCCTTAAAATCGGCACATTTAGGTGTTAATAGTCAAAATATTTTTATATTTACAGCTGTTATTTCAGTTTCATTTACATATAGTTTATGTGACTGACTCTCCTGAAAATGAAGCCAGTGAGACGAAGTTATGAGTCAGGTTATGAAAAGTGAAAGAAGAAAAAGAGAAAGACGAACGTCTTCAAAAGCAAAAGGATAGTTTGTTAGTATTCATACAGAAGCCTGTGAGAGTCATAGCGCTGATGAGCAAATTGAGCAAAAGCCTCTGGATTCATGTGTTTCAAAAGAAAATGTGCAACTGGAACCTACACAGGACCCACACCATTCAAGTTTAGACAACAACAATGGTAAGGCTGGTTTAATAAATTAAAATCTTGACTCCAGCTACCTAGATTCATATGAGAAACAGTCCCATTTGCCACTGAATGATTTTAATTATCAGCCCTTAGAGCCAGACCAAATAATCAACGAAGAGCATGAACCAACAAATCAAGAGGAAGAGCGTAGGCCTACCTTTTCAGTGAATTCATATTATCCTACTGATATAACTCAGCTTTATGGCCGCCTAACTCCACCTCTGATATGATAGATTACTTTATTAGAAACAAACCAGAAAATAAAGCAGAACTAAAAAATCTGAGGAAAGTATTTTCTGATTATGGGTAAACGTATTTCAGGAACATAAATGAAAATCATTTTTATAGGTTGAAGACAAATGGAACAAAAGAAAAAGAAAAAAACTGGTTAATTTTTTTCTGAAACTTTAAAGTCTGTTTATGCTATGTGTGTAGACTTTTTTCCGCCCATAAACAATCACACAGGGTTCTTGTTGATGAATTTTCTGATTAGTCCTGTACAGAATTTTTTTTAAGAAAGCATGATATTTTGAAGTCTCACTTGACAGCCATTGTCAATATGCTTACAAGGAGTAAATTATCCGGGATAGTTTATTCTCAACTAATGACTCAGACTGAAAAAGAGAAGGGCTATTGGAGGCAAGTACTATGTTGAGTAGTTGCCACTGTGAAACTACTTGCAAGACTCGGACATCCACTCAGAGGTCACAGAGAAACTGAATGCTCTGAAAATGTAAATGAGGGTAATTTTTTAATTTGTACAGAGTATTTTGCAGAGTGTGATGACTTTCTATCTGAAAGATCATTTTGAAAAGTATGAACACTGTGGTTCAGATAGAATAAACTATATGTCTCACCAAACATCTGATGAGATATTAACTGTAATGGTGGAAAAACTTGAAGGTTTTTTGTGAGGAGGTTAAAAATTCACAGTACTTTTCAATTATCGCTGATTCTACCCCTGACATAAGTAATGTGGACCAACTAACTATTGTTTTGAGTTATGTAAAAGCTGATGAAAAAACTGTTGAGTGATTCTTTGGCTTCTTGCCTATAAAACCTCACAAAGCAGAGCATTTGAAAGATACTGTCTTGAAAAAGATTTCAGATGTGGGGCTAGATATAAAAAACTGTAAAGGCCAATGCTATGACAATGCCTTGAAGATGTCAGACCTATATGCTGGCCCTCAAGCAAAAATAATTGAAAAAAGTCCCACAGCATTTTAATTGACGTGCTTAAGCCATTCTTTGAATTTAGTAGGCAATAATGATCCTGAATGCTGCAGATATGCTGAAGTTTATTTTGATTTTGTTCAAAAAGTATTACCTTGTTTCGGCCTCCACTCATCATTGGGAAATACCTAAATCCCACCTTCAACCAAATCAACACATTGTGAAACAGTTGAGTGATACTCGATGGTCAGCAAGAGATGATGCTGTACCAGCCTCATGAGGAGCTTATAGTGAGGTCAGAAAAGCATTAATTAAACTTTCTGAGTGTGAAATTGAAAAGTCTTTAGCCGAAACAGAGGCAAAATTATTGGCAAAAAAGTTTGACAAATGTGAAACTGCCTTCATGACTGTCTCGTGGAACTGGCTGTTGCAACGAATCGGCAAAGTCATCAAATCCTTGCAGAAAGAAGATGGAAACATGAAGATGTCAGTAGATCTAATTCAGTCTCTGAAACTCTTCTTTGATGGTGTGTTGACGTGGAAGCCTCGACTTTGTCTACATCTGTGGAGCAACCAGACAATGATGAGAGTTACAGAAAGGAGAATAAAAAGAAAGAGCTTTGCTAATGAAAATACAGGCAATGAAGTTCATCTGGAGGTAAAAGAAAAGATTCTAGTGGAGATACTGAATGCTATCTGTGACATTCTGGTAGTTGAGCTGAAGAAAAGAAAAGCAAAGTTAGAATATATATTCGACCTATTCAAAGGAGTTTTTGCTGATGAACATGACCATTCTACGAAATGTTACCTCAGCAATATTTCCAAAGTATAATCCAATGACATAGATGGAAAACTGTTTTGTGATGAATTGCAGCACTTCCGTCGTTTTGTGGATCAAGATCAATCCTCAGTCCATCCAGGAGATTGCTACAAACTGCTTGTGGACAGTGACAGTTTGAAAGAGACATTTCCAAATGTAGAAACCATTCTTAAAATTCCCTTTACTTTACCAATATCTAATGCAAGGGTGAAAGATCATTTAGTTCTCTTAAAAGAGTTAAAAACTATTTACGATCAACACTCTTTCAAGAGTACTTGAATAGTTTTTTAATATTGTACATAGAGAGTAATGTGCTGAATCATGTCAATTATGATGAAGTCATAGACACTTTTGCTACAATTAAAGCCAGGAGGAATTTCTTATGAACATGATGCTGTGTTTGTAAGTAAATGAAATAGTGTTTCTCTTTGTTGCAATATATAACAATAATAGAATTATCTGATGATGATGAAATTGATTATAGTCCATTTAAAAATTCTAGTAAATATACCCCTAACTCGGATGTGTCTCAAAATGAGGGCCCCCAAAAGGTTCAGTGAGACGGGCCCCCTACAGCATAAATCTGCCCCTGTGTGAAGTTCAGTTTCAGAACTGATATATCATATTGTGTTGTATTCACAAACTATGTTGTGTACTACATTTAGCATTATTCCACTTTAAATGCTTGCTCATGAGCAATTCTAATTTTTCCAGTGTGTTTCCTGTTTCTAATACTTTCCAAAGTGCTTTATGTGAGACTTATCACATATAATCCATTAACAAAGTTCTTTTCTCTTCCACCTTCCAAGAAAAGGAATGGCATATCACATTTTTTTTTTCAGTGGGCAAAAATTCGTACTTTACAAGGATACTGGATCAAACTTAAGTTTTTTTGTTTTGTTTTTTAATGATGGTCCACCAAGACTGTTTTTTGTTTTGATTTTTAATAATGCCCACCAAGACTTTTTTTTTTTCATATGACAGCAGATATGTACAAAATGGAAGATTTTTAATTTTCCATTTTCTACCCAAAGTTACATTAGGTAGCTTCCATATGAAAGGTTTGTGATTTAGTACTTGTGCATGCAAAGTTGGTTGAAGATTTTATGTGATGACCTGGTGTTTGGCACAAAGCAAAAGTAATTTGAATTGTTTGCCAGATCAGGTCTCTTAGCAGTTAAACTACATATGCAGTTAAACTACATATGCAGTTGCTAATTGACAAAATTTTGTCAGTCAATTAATGCAATTACCAACTGATTACTAAAGCCTGGATATTCAAGCAAAATGCTTATTTTGCCTATTTAGCTGCTTTGAGGAATAAAAGTATATTTTTGCATATATCCTGAAATTTTTCTAGAAAAGCACTTTTGAAAAAAAAAACGAAACTGTTATGTTTTAGATTTAACTCTTAACAGCATTGTGGTACAATAGCAAAACCACCTGTTAAAATATTCTCCCTCATTACTGAATAGCAGTACTCAAATGAATCCACTTTCAATTAAAAGAGAAACATTTTCCACCCTCCACTAAACAAGGAGAAGGCATCATGCTGTAGGGCTGTTTTTCATGGTTTGGGCTGGGCCCCTAGTTCCAGTCCTTGGGAATCTTACACTGCAATGCACTGGTTACACTGCGGCCTATAATGACAATCTCAACAATTCTGTGTTCCCAACATTATGGCAACAATTCAGTGAAGGCTCTCTCCTTTACCAACAACATAATGCGGCCTATTCACAAAGTGAGCTTTGTGGAGGAATGGTTTAATGGGATGGGTGTGAAAGAACTTGACTAGTCTGCCAAAAGCCCCAATCTGAACCCCATGGTACACCTTTGAGATCAATTAGAATGACAACTGAAAGCCAAGACGAACCTTGTTGCATTGGTGACCAACCTTACTAATGTTCTTGTGGCAGAATGGAAGGTGATTTCGGCGGCAACATACCGAAATCTAGTGGAAAGGCTTCCCAGCAGAATAAAGATTATGATAGCACCAGAGGGTGGACCATCTCGATTTTGATTCCTTTCCTATTACAGAGAATTTGTGGATAAGTAAGTATCTGGATGCTTTTGATCAGATAGTGAATATGAATCCTACAGTAAAACTTTCAGGTATGTCGAATGCATATTTCATCTATATTAGCAAATATTTCTTGAATTTTTAGTGCATCAATGCTTGCTTATTTTGGCAGTTTTTAATGGTTGTACTAGCTTTACTGATTACACATTTTGCTGAGCTGTGAGAACTGATTTGTACAGCATCCAAATGCTTCATCACAGCACCTATAGATTCTTCAGTAAAGTGCTTTTATAGTGAAAGTGGTTATTATTGACTCATTTGACATTCCCATTGATTCATTTTGGATGATTGTAGTGATTGTAGATTAACTGAATTGCCTCTTCCTCACTTTTTTTCTTTTCGTCTTGCTTTTGGTGGAGCTTCAGAAATAATTATTTGTCGCTACCTGTTTCATGCATATTCACAGTGGCAATTGGCACCCCTTGCAAGCAGTGCCGCTGAACTAAGTATAAGCGGGTATAGAGCTGGATTTTTTTCTTTTTGAAATGGTAGAGTATATATGTAAAAAGAAAAAAAAAATATTGCAAATACTGTAATTAAAGACAATAAGTGATGATGATTGGAGATAATGAAGGGCCTTGCTGTTGCTAGAACAATTAAACTATCACAGTGGAGTATTGTTACAATTAGCCCAGAAAGGAGCGTTGCATTTGGTGTTTACCTTTGGATCAGCACACACAACTATTGATTTATTTTGTATGTTGTTCACATGTGCCCCCCCCCCCCCAAAAAAAAAACCACCAACAACAACAACATACAATCCACTGTGCAGGAAAAGAAAGATGGCATTGAGTAATATTGTCACACTGGGCACCATGAACACTGCATAGTCATATTGCCCAAAGGATTTATTTTACCTTATCCATCTTCTGAATGGCTCAATGCTTTAACACCTCATTAAGGGTAGCATATGAAGTTAAAGAGGGGGTTGGAGCTTTGGTGGATTGAAGAAACTCAACAAATTTATATTGTTTATCATTTATTTTTACTTATTACATAGTCAAAGGAGGATTTTCAATATTATAACAGAAACTAGACATGATAAATTTCATGCTAGAATTTTTGTAACGCAATATTAAAGGAATGAAAAATAGTAAAACTTTCTGCTAGGCATCTACATGTATTGAGCTCATTCAGAGTTTACACGGAGAACTTGTTAGTGGCCAGAAGAAATTTTGAAATGATAGAGATGTTATAAAATGTGTCTGTAGGTGTTGGAGTGGAGGGAAAAGATTTATTTTTCTTTGCTTGGAGATGGAACTGCCATTATATTTTCAAAGGGAGTGCAGACCTGCCAACTGTTATGATTTTATTATATTTAGTATGATAAATCATGCTGCAGTACGCTAATACGATTTTTTAAATAGTCATGCTTTCCTCCATTTTTTCCCTTTTCAAACAAAAGCCTTGTAGCAGAATCGCGGCAACAGGCAATGTATGTCGCAGATTTTTTTTGGTCCTGCAGACGAAAACGACATCCCCAGAACCCTATTAAGCCATCTTGCAGACTCCCTATCATAGATGCAAGTTTACCGCCTTTCAAAATTCCGTAATCATAATTTTTTTCTCGCGAAGGACGATGTACGTTGCAGAATTATTTTGTACTCGTCCTCGTAGAAGAGTCGCGGCGACGGCCGACGTACATCACAAATTTATTTTGTACTCGTCCCCATAGAAGAATCGCGCCGACTTACATCGCAGATTTATTTTGTACTCATCACCGTAGAAGAATTGTGGTGACGTACATCGCAGATTCATTTTCTACTTATCCTCATAACAGAATCGAGGCGACGGCCAATGCACATCGCAAATTTATTTTGGTCCTGCAGACAAAAAATGACACCCCCAGAACCCGATAAAACCATCTTCAGTGTTCGAATTACCCAGCGGTCCACTGGCCATTGGGCAGTAAAGCTTCTGTCGGACCACTTAACGATTGATTTTATTGGCCTGGATGGCCAGTAAGTATTTTTTTTTCTGATTTGTCACAAGTTAAAAAATTAATTTCTATTTCTTTTACTTTGCTGTATGGTTTTCTTTTTAGGCTGCAAATTAGTGATAGGTTCATGAAATTTTATTGGATAACAGCTTTGTTTTTTTATTCCTCATGATTTGCAAAAAGTCTAAGAAACAACAAATACATGAAGGTAGTTTCCATGTCCTTGTATTGTAATTGCAACAGCCATTTTTTATTACCTCCGTCCTCACCATTCGTAATGAACAGAAGTAAGCACAATAAATGTCCTGCTCTTCCTTGGATTCTCACACCCTAGTGAATACAGCAAATACTACATACATGAGATTCTTTTGCGGATTTGTGGAATTCTGCTTTTTTTTTTTTGTCATCATTTATGTCATTCTCGAGATCGATGCAGAACTGAAGAGAAATGTGGGGGAGGGGGTTAGGGAAGGTTCGTTTTCCATCTGGGGATGGTATGTCGTCTTTCAAAACTTTCAAAAACTGAAGTTAAACGGAGTGACGATTTTTCCTGTAAATGTAATTTCTTGTTCTCAGTATTGTTATTAAATATGATTTTATTGCATAAATGTTTGTATTTCAGCACGAAACTGTGGGCAACGATTTCCAAAAACGGAAGTTAAGACACCACAAAGATTTTCCTGTAGTCTTCAGGAAAATTCAAAGATTTTCCTGTATTCTTCCGTGGAATCGAAGAATTCCGCCATTTCCGTTGTCATTTTGGGCATTCTCGAGATCAATGCTCAACTGAACAGAAATTTTTTGGGGTAATGGTGGGGGAGAAGGATTCATGTTTTTCGTTTGTCGATGGAATTCAGTCTTGAAACTTTCGAAGACGGAAGTTAGATGCAGCGAAGATTTCTCTCATAACCTTTTTTTCTCGCGCGATGTTCCTTCTGCCCAGTATTGTTCTTAAATGTCCTTTTATTCCACAAATACTGCATTTAAACCTAAAAATGGAGGAAGAAGTTTCCGAAAATGGAAGTCGGTCGGAGCGAAGATTTCTCCTGAAATCACATTTTTTTTTCTTCTCGCGATATTCTCATTATCCTGTATTGTTGTTAAGTGTTACCCCCCCCCCCCCCATATATAAAGTAATCATATTCTGAAAGTCACGCCACTTATCTAAAGCAGTGAAAGCTTTGATAGCCGCCCCGGTGGCGCAGTGGTCTAAGGCGTTGGCCTCTGATCATTCGTCCGTAAGGGGTCCGGGTTCGAATCCCGGTCAGGCATAGATGTTGTGTTTGTCTTACGGTACTGGCTCTCTCCCTTACCTGGAACCAGTGACCCTAAATTAGGGACGGGCGACTGCTTATAGCCCATTGAGTTGCTCACGGCGGTCGTTAAACCTCCAATCAAAAAAAAAAAAAAAAAAAAAAAAAAAAGAAAGCTTTGATATCATGTGTTCGTGGTCCTCAGGCCGAAAGTTCTTTCAGCATGGTAGATAAATTATTGTCTCCTGAGGGAATAAAAGGAGAGGAGGAAAGAAAAGTGGTGAAGGAATAGGAAGAGAATTATATCAACAGAAAGAAAAACTAAGCAAAGATTGCTGTGCAGCTGCAGAGTCAACAAAAGACAAATAATATGGCCATGGAACTTGCTGAGAAGAAAGCAACACAAGAGGAAAATTGTGCTGATGTTCTAGCAAGTACAAAAAAAAAAGAAAAAAAGATACATGTTTGAAGCAGTGTCTTTTAAAATCACTTTATTTTGTTTTGAATTCAGTAATTTGATATTGTGAATACAGTGAACAATTCCATCTTGCTTGTTCTGATTTTTTTCGCCCGACTAAAAAGTTCAGCTTTTGTTCCTTGGTCAGTCTCATGTATGGTACTGACACCAGACACAAGCCAGCTTTTGTTTCTGCCTCCAAGAAAACACACTTGCGGAGGAGGTCAGTTGAATACTTGAAGGTAATTTTTGTAAAAGAGCAATTCACATGAAACGGTGTTCATTGGGGGGACTAAAACTAACTTCATGGGTAAAGTAGGAGGGATGAGCAATAAGATTAAAATAAGGGAAAGGAAGCTAAACCCTAACAAATAAAACATATAAAAAAAGGACGCTAATGTATGTTAATTTCTGTACCCTTAGAATCTCCTCATTCCCTTCTTAAAAACAGATTGGTAATACACTCTTACTCTGTTATATCACCAATCCATTGGAATCTTATCCTGGAAACATTCTTTGTCCTGTGAGTTAGATGTTTTAAAAACAACTATTGGAGATAATTCCATTGAAATGATACATTATTTTCTACATATATTGTAAATATCTAAGTTTTTTTTATTATTGTTTTTACGGACCAGTGGGCATTTTGGTTGACCAGTGGTTTGCGAATTCTAGTGGTCTGCTTGGCCAGTAGAAGATTTGTTTCTAATTCTAAAACTGATCTTGCAGACTCCCTAAGATGCAAGATTTCCGCCTCTCAAAATTTCCGAAAACGAAAGTTAGGCGGAGTGAGGATTTCTCCCATAATCGTATTTTTTTCTAATAATTAACAACATAAAAGTGTTTGCTGATTAGATTTAATTATTTTCTCAATAAAATTTTGATGTAGAGAAAAAATCCCTACATTCTCATCATGAAGAATTCATACAGCTAAAATAGGCTTCAAAAATTATCAGCATGCATCATGTTATGATTTTTCTATCTGAGTGTTACATTTTTTGGTTCTGACAGGATGGCAGGTCTGGGAGTGATTCATTTCATGTTCAAGTCTAGCCAGGTAGAGGTGTCTTCCAGAGTAAAAGTAGAGAGAGAGGGAGGTGAAAGGGGTATTATTCAAGTATTTAATAGAGTGAGTTGCTGTACTAGTAGAGGATCCGAACCCTGCAGCTGCCAAAATAGGGATAAAGTGAATTGCAAAACACTCCAGAGTATGAACAACATCTCAGTCTTTGATTATTTTGTATAGATTAGTGATAAAAGGTGTGGCAACTAATCCATAGTCATAACTGTTAAAGAGTTCCTTGTTCTTTTAAATGTAGTAGCCATGTGTGGAGAGAGATATATATGCCTTTCAAAAGGAGAAATAGGAATGAAAATGAAAAGGAGAGACTTAATGCTATGTTTAGTGTAAATTTGAAAAAAAAAAAATATATATATATATATATACTGGGGATGTAAGGTCAAGTAATGCGTAACATCACAGCCTCTCCTTGACAAATGTCAACCCCGCCTTCTCGTGGTACATCCTGTTCCCACTAAAGGGGCTCTGATGACCGCCAATAGCAGTATAACTATACCATCAGGATTAGAGGAAATGCTATCCCACACTCACCAACCCGCTTGGCCAGCGTGGTGAGTTATGGCCAAACCCCTCCAAAATGACTCCACAACTTGAATCTTGGCCCTCAGTCTCCGGCAGCTGGAATGTACCTGGCCAAGGCAGCGGCCAGTGCGACATGGAGGCAGAGGGTGCTAAGAATCTCCGGAGGACTGGACTAGGCTGCCATCTGATGCTGACCTTGGCTACGTATAATGGATGCTCCCTATCTTCTGATTCAAGGCTTCTTGAATTGGAAGAGGAACTACAAAAGATCAAGTGGGACATCGTCGGGCTAAGTGAGGTAAGGAGAAAAGGAGAAGATCTCATTGAACTGAAAAGTGGACATCTCTTCTACTATCATGGGACTGATACTGGCAGAACTAGTGGTGTTGGTTTTATAATAAACAAGAAATTGAAGGATAAAGTTGTAGAAGTTGAAAGTTCCTCTGACAGAGCTGCACGACTGGGAAGATACCAGGCTCAGATTATCCAAACTTATGCACCCACCACAAGTCATCCTGAAAAAGAAATTGAAGAATTTTATGAGGAAATTCGTCATCTAAAGATAATTATGGAGATTTCAAAAAGGTAAGCAGCACTTAAAGATAATTATGGGAGATTTCAATGCAAAAATGGCAACGGCAACAGAATGAAACTTCAGTAGGTAAATTCGGTCACGGCAACAGAAACCAGCGTGGAAATACTCTCGTAGAGTTTGCAGAGGCAGAAGGGTTTTTCATCTTGAACTCCTTTTTCAAGAAAAAGCCACACAGGAAATGGACATGGAGACATCCAAATGGGACGACAAGTGAAATTGATTTTATTATGTGTAACAAAAAATTCGTCATAGAAGATTGCAGTGTGCTAAACAAGTTCAACACAGGTAGTGACCATAGATTGGTGAGATGTAAGATGCACCTCAACACTAAACTCGAACGTGGCAAGCTCATAAGACAAACAAAATGTATTGACATAACCAACCTTAAAAAACACCATAATACCTTCAAGTTGGAACTGAAGAACAGATTCTCTGCTTTAGAAGGCCTAACATTGGAAGAAGTGGATATTTCTGAAGTTAACAGAAAAGTAACCAAAGCTCTTATGGAAACAGCAACAAAATTAGCTGGGTCTAAGAACAAGTTGCATGTGAACAAATTATCAGGAAAAACCAAAATGTTGATGCAAAAAAAGAAGAGAGATGAGGACAACTAAAGAAGATGTGACTTCCAAAGCGGAATATATAGAGCTATGCAAGACAGTACGAAAAAGTATCACTGAAGACGTAAGGAAATTCAACTGTGAACTAGTAAGGAAAGCAATTGAAAACAACCAAAGCCTAAAGATAGCAAAGGGACATCTCAGTAAGGGAAGAAAACAGATTATGGCACTGAGAAAAGAAGATGGTTCTTTAACAAGAAATAGAGGCGAAATTTTGACAAGAGTGAAAGATTTCTACTCCAAATTATATGAAAGGGATGATACATGTACTCCAGACATCATGAAAGGTACCAGTACCAGAGTTCTCCCAGTCCTCCCAGCAGAAGTAGCACATGCAATCAAGAACATGAAGCGGGAAAAAGCTCCAGGAGAAGATGGAATTACTGTAGACATCATACAAGAAGCAAGTGGAGAAATCGAAACAGTACTCGCCCAAATTTTCACTCGATGCCTTAATGAAGGGAAGATTCCTGAGGATTGGAACAATGCTACAATGATCTTGCTACATAAAAAAGGTGACATTGAGGATCTCAGGAACTACAGACCTATCAGCCTCCTATCAGTGGTTTATAAAATCTTCACTAAAGTTCTTTCACACCGCTTGAAGGTGACACTGGACATGGCTCAACCGAAAGAACAAGCTGGATTCAGGAGTGGCTACAGCACAATAGATCATATCCACGTACTGAGAGAACTAATTGAAAGAGCGAGGGAATATGAACTTCCATTGTGCATGGCTTTTATCGATTATGAAAAAGCCTTTGATTCGGTGAAACCATCAGCAGTTACAATGGCTCTGAAATCCTGCGGTATTGAAAATGCGTACATTAATATTATTAATAACATCTATGAAAATGCAAGTGCAAAGATTTGGCTGTTTGAAAATACAACACACATAAAAATTGGAAAAAGAGTGAGACAAGGTGACACCATATCTCCGAAGCTCTTTAATGCCACATTGGAAAATGTCTTTCAATTACTGAACTGGGAAAACAAAGGGATAAAGATTAATGGAGATTATCTAACCCACCTTCGTTTTGCTGATGACATAGTCATTTTTGCAACTACCCCATCAGAGCTGCAGAGTATGATCCAGGAACTTGCTGAGAAGAATAAAGAAGTGGGATTAAAAATGAACTTTCAGAAGACAAAAGTGATGTTCAATGCTTTTACAAGAAATGAAAATTTATCGATTGATGGAGAAAAGCTGGAGATAACAGACACATACGTTTATCTTGGACAGCAGATATCAAGTGAGGGTCACATTGATGAAGAAATTAATCGGCGTACAAAACTTGCCTGGAGAGCTTTTGGAAGAAACAGCATAATTTTCAAGAGCAATATGCCATTATGTCTTAAAAGAAAAGTGTTTGATCAATGCATCCTTCCAGTGCTTATGTATGGTGCAGAGACGTGGACCTTAACTAAAAGAGACATACAAAGGCTGCAGACAACTCAAAGTAGCAAGGAGAGGTGCATGCTTGGTGTAACCAGGAGAGATAAGAAGAGGAACTCGTGGATCCGAAAAATGACAAGAGTGGAAGACATCATGATCAGAGTTAAATCCGTGAAATGGCAATGGGCTGAACATACTGCCAGAAGGACAGACCATCGATGGACAGCCGAATTTTTGGATTGAATTCCAAGGGACAGGAAAAGACCCAGAAGAAGACCATATGGAAGATGGGTGGATGAAATTCGAAAGTATGCGGGAGTGACATGGAGGAGACTGGCACAAGACAGACCGTTGTGGAGGAAACTTGGGGAGACCTTCGTCCAGCAGTGGATTGATAATAGTTGATGATGATGATATATACTGAAATAAACAATTGCACAAAATATACGTAAAACATTAATCAAGTAACATTTTAATTATATGTTGTAACAACATATTTAGTTTGTAGTTTTTTGTATTGTGAGCCTAGGTGGGATCCAAATTCAGCCTCCTGAATAGTCACAAATCTTGAGGTCTCAGAGAGGTTTTTTTTTTTTTAAATACTTTCCTTTTAAGTTGTAATGGCAAATTGCTTTTCAAAATTGTATTGTTTTTTTCCAAAGCTCTACAGCCAGCTTTATGCATCTATTAATTACTTCTTTGACATAGCCCTCATTTGGTATCTGCTGTCCAAAGTAAATGTAGGCATCAATTACTTCTAGGTTTGCCCATCAACCTCTGAATCTTCCTTTCTTATAAAAGCATTATACATCAGTTTTGTATTCTGCAAGTTGTGTTTTTCATTTTTAGTCACACTTTTTTCAGTCCTTTCAGCATCATAGTCTGCAGCTCTGAGGTTACAAAAATGACTGTCTTCAGCAGAATAGAGGTGGGTTAAATAATCTTCATTAATCTTTATCACCTTGTCCTCTCAGTTCAGTAAGTAAAAGACATTCTGCAATGTGGCATTGAAGAGTTCGGAGATATAATGTCACCTTGTCTCACTCCCTATCCAAATTTTATACATGCTGTTTTCTGAAATTGTTGAATCCATACCCTTGTATTTTCATAAATGTTATTAATAAAATTAACATATACATTTTAAGTACTGTGGATTTCAAATACATTTCAACTGCTGATGATATGTATCACTAAATCAAAAGCCTTTTCATAATCATTAAAAGACACAGTGTGTTCATATTCATTTGCCTTTTCAATTAGTTCTCTCTGTACATGGATGTGATCTATATTGCCGTAGCTACTCCTGAATCTAACTGTTCTCTTGGTTGAGTCATGTCCTGTGTTTTTTCAAGCAATGTGACAGTACCTTAAGATTTTGTAAATGACTGAATTGCGGTTTGGTGTGTAGTTCCTGAGATCCTTGAGGTCTTTTCTATGTAGCAGGATCACTGTAGCATTCTTTTAATAATCAGATATCTTCCTTTCATTGGGGCATCTAGTAAAAACTTGGGAGAATGCAATTTCTGTTTCTTCACTGGTTTCTTGTAAAATTTCCACAGTAATTTCAAATGAAAGGCCACACTGACTAAGAAATTAACAGGTTTTGTAAAACTTTGTTGGAGAGTTTTTTTTCTTGAGAAACAATGTTTTCAGGAGCAATTTACCATTATGTCTTAATAGTGTTTAACTGGCATATCCCTCTAAGTCTTTTAAGTTGTTGCTTGTGGATCACAGACTTGGGCATTAACTATAAAAGTCATTCAGAGGCTTTAGACAACTCAAAGAATCATAGAAAGGTAGGTGAGTGCTTGGTGCAACCTGGAAGGATAGGAAAAGAAAGTTATGGTTCAAAAAATGGCAATAGTCTATGACATTGTGATCAAAGTAAAAACCCTAAAATGGCAATGGGCTAAAATTATTAATGCAGTGGTCTAAGTGATGGTTTCTGATCATTCATCCAAAAGGGGCCCGGGTTCGAATCCCCGTGAGGCATGGATACACTGTGTTTGTCTTACGACACTTGCTCTCTCCCTTCTGTGGAACCAGTGACCCTAAATTAGGGACAGGCAACTGCTTATAGCCCATTGTGTTGCTCAACGTGGTTGTTAAACCTCCAATCAAAAAAAAAAAAAAAAAAAATGTTGCTAGGAGCACTGACCACCGTTGCATAACTGAAATGTTGAATTGGATACCAAGGGATATGAGATGACCGTGTAGGATATGGGTGGAAGTGAAATTCGAAAGTATGATGAAGTGACATGGATACTGACTCAAGACAAAGTTGTAAAATAGAGTTGGAGAGACCTTCACCTTAGCAGTGGATTGAGTATAATGATATATATATATATATATATATTGATTATAGCAGTGGGTTATTTCCCCCCTTTTTTCCCCAGCTATTATGGATACAGCCATTATTGAAAGAGGCCGTAATATTGTTTCTGTGTCTAAGGATGGTTCTGCTCGCCTGTGGGATTGTGGCAAATCCTCTTGCCTTGATGTGCTTGCTGAAAACTGTGGCTTCATTAACTGCTGTGCAGTCTCTCATGTAAATATTGATGTTGGGATTCCAGAATTTCCTCCAAGTAAGTCAGTTTGTTTTATTTGTTACATGATGTAAGATGTATATGCAAAAGTAAAATACTAAAAATGAATTAATGGCTGTGCTTTTGAAAAAATCAGCAATGCTTAGAATTTTTGTTGTAAAAAACTGTTGTTGTTTTATTCACTTTGGAAATAATTTAATGATATCTTAGTCTGTAGAAGTATTACTATGGATGTCTTATCTTTTATAGTGTTTTCTCACCATTAAATTGTTTAGAATCGTACTGTCTCTTCTTTTCCTCTTTTATTAAAGAAGTAAGCAAGGCATGACATTTTTTAAATTTGCCAAGTAACTTCAGTATTCTATTTACAATGCTTGAGGCTTTATCACGAACCTGTGAAAACTATGAGTGCAACTATATGTTGACGAATTTGAGATTATAGGATTTTATTGTCTCTGTCATTTGTTCATACAGCCATTGTGCCCCATTTACATAAAAAAATGAATGTAATTGCTTTCAAGGTGTGTGAATTGATCTTTCCTTTAACTACTCTCCAGCAAAAATTAGTTTCATCTTAGGAGCGCTGAAACTGGAATCATTTTATTTCTCGTCAAAATTCAGCATATGCTCTTCTGAAAGTTCACTTCATTTACAATTGTCGTGGTATAAATTCTATTTGTAATTTCAAACTTTACGAAGATTTTAAGACAGTGTTTGTAGGAGGAAAGTATTTTGAGAAATGCGTAGTTTGCAGTTTCAGATTGTAAGTTAAGATACTCACATCTGGGTTGAGTGTCTTAACTCATGGTTAGACAGAGTATCCTTAGGGATGTCAGTAATTCACCAAAGGAATTGTCTTGAGCAGATTACCATTCCAATAATAACATGAATACACCTCAAATTCTATTACAAATTAAATCCTTTAAAAATATGTTTACAATTACGCCTGTTGACAAAACTGGTAACAACTTTTCAGTTCGTTGTGAAAAGTTTTACCTTGAACTTCTTGCTAATGAAATGAATAATACTGACGCATATGCTCCGGTGACACAGTGTAAAGAAGTTACTTGTACAAAATTCTAGCGGATAATGCTTACCTTGGCATTCCTTTCTAGCGATGGGAACATTTCACGCACGTGTTTTCCGGTCTTTGTTGATGTTTTTGTCCTAAAGTCCGTTGTATGCGATGACTGGCTTTACTTCTCACACTTTTCGCTGGGTATACTCATTGGATCTTTGCCTTAGGATTCAAACACATCAATTTTTACCGTTCTTTGTACTCAAAATTTTCTCCCATACTCTGGGCATCCTCAGGAGCGTGGCGACTTTACCACCGATGTTCATGGTTAACTTCACGCTAATGGAGTCCAATACTTCATGTTGCCATTCGTCGGATATACTTTCCTGGATATATTTCGTTATCAAGCCCGGCTGGCGCCATCTATGTTTCATTAAAACAACTTTTTTTTTCTTCTTCTCCTATCCTGGTTTTCTTGTCTTTTTTGCCGGTTTTTCTTTTGTTGTTGTTTTTCTTGTCTTATTAGTTCTTTCCACAGGCCCGATAATGTGCTAAGGTCGTTCTGGTTACATACCCTTGCTTTATTTTTATAGATTAATATTGCTTCTTCCCTCCTCATTTGCCTTTCCGATTTTTTATTCTTTTTTAGCATTTTAATTTCATCGAATTTTGGGAATGTCTGGTTTTCCATGCAAAATTGCACTAAAGCAGTTTTGGCTCCTTTTTTTTTGCCAACTAGATATGTGTTCCACTTAGTAGTTCTAATTCTGACTATTATATAGCTCTAATTATTGTACTATTCTCTTTTACGTGCGATATTTCAAAGTAACTTGTACAGAAAACTAGCTGGTAATGCTTACCTTGGCATTCCTTTCTAGCGACGGGGACATTTCACGCACGTGTTTTCCGGTCTTTGTTGAGGTTATTGTCCTAAAGTCCGTTGTATGCGATGACTGGCTTTACTTCTCACACTTTTTGCTGGGTATACTCTTTGGATCTTTGCTTTAGGATTCAAACATCAATTTTTACCGTTCTTTATACTCGAAATTTTCGCCCATACTCTGGGCATCTTCAGGAGCGTGGCGACTTTACCACCGATGTTCGTGGTTAACCTCGCGCCAATGGAGTCCGATACTCCTTGTTGCCATTCGTCGGAAAAACTTTCCTGGATATATTTCGTTATCAAGCCCGGCTGGCGCCATCTATGTTTCGTTAAGAACACTTTTTTTTTTTCCGTATTTTTTTTTTTTTTAATTTTTTTAATTTCTTCTCCTATCCTGGTTTTCTTGTCTTTTTTTGCCTGTTTTTCTTTTGTTGTTGTTTTTCTTGTCTTATTAGTTCTTTCCACAGGCCTGATAATGTGCTAGGGTCGTTCTGGTTACATACCCTTGCTTTATTTTTGTAGATTAATATTGCTTCTTCCCTCCTCATTTGACTTTCCGATTTTTTATTCTTTTTTAGCATTTTAATTTCATCGAACTTTGGGAATGTCCGGTTTTCCAAGCAGAATTGCACTAAAGCCGTTTTGGCTTCTTTTTTTTTGCCATTTAGATATGTGTTGTTTAAGTCATTTTTTTAATCTGTTTTTCGTACTTCCAATGTACGATATTGGGGGTATGTGTGCTATTGGAATTTCGTAGGTTCCTGATTCTTCTAGCATTTTTTCCTCTGTTTTTTTGTTGACAGTCATACTTTTCACGGTGTGCACTGAGCTTCCTAGTTGTAAGTCATATTTAGCACAGTGCCTATTGATTTCTTTACTCACTCCTTCCAGGTATGGGAAAGCTCCAATGTATTTCAATTTTTTATTTCTCATCTTCCTTTGGTTGTGCACTTCTTGGCCTTCTTTACTCTGAGTAAAAAGCATATGACTCAGAGTAAAGAAGGCCAAGAAGTGCACAACCAAAGGAAGATGAGAAATAAAAAATTGAAATACATTGGAGCTTTCCCATACCTGGAAGGAGTGAGTAAAGAAATCAATAGGCACTGTGCTAAATATGACTTACAACTAGGAAGCTCAGTGCACGCCGTGAAAAGTATGACTGTCAACAAAAAAACAGAGGAAAAATGCTAGAAGAATCAGGAACCTACGAAATTCCAATAGCACACATACCCCCAATATCGTACATTGGAAGTACGAAAAACAGATTAAAAAAATGACTTAAACAACACATATCTAACTGGCAAAAAAAAGAAGCCAAAACGGCTTTAGTGCAATTCTGCTTGGAAAACCGGACATTCCCAAAGTTCGATGAAATTAAAATGCTAAAAAAGAATAAAAAATCGGAAAGTCAAATGAGGAGGGAAGAAGCAATATTAATCTACAAAAATAAAGCAAGGGTATGTAACCAGAACGACCCTAGCACATTATCGGGCCTGTGGAAAGAACTAATAAGACAAGAAAAACAACAACAAAAGAAAAACAGGCAAAAAAAGACAAGAAAACCAGGATAGGAGAAGAAATTAAAAAAATTAAAAAAAAAAATACGGAAAAAAAAAGTGTTCTTAACGAAACATAGATGGCGCCAGCCGGGCTTGATAACGAAATATATCCAGGAAAGTTTTTCCGACGAATGGCAACAAGGAGTATCGGACTCCATTAGCGCGAGGTTAACCACGAACATCGGTGGTAAAGTCGCCACGCTCCTGAAGATGCCCAGAGTATGGGCGAAAATTTCGAGTATAAAGAACGGTAAAAATTGATGTTTGAATCCTAAAGCAAAGATCCAAAGAGTATACCCAGCGAAAAGTGTGAGAAGTAAAGCCAGTCATCGCATACAACGGACTTTAGGACAATAACCTCAACAAAGACCGGAAAACATGTGCGTGAAATGTCCCCGTCGCTAGAAAGGAATGCCAAGGTAAGCATTACCAGCTAGTTTTCTGTACAAGTTACTTAGATATGTGTTGTTTAAGTCTTTTTTTTAATCTGTTTTTCGTACTTCCAATGTACAATATTGGGAGTATGTGTGCAATTGGAATTTCGTAGGTTCCTGATTCTTCTAGCATTTTTTCCTCTGTTTTTTTGTTGACAGTTATACTTTTCACGGTGTGCACTGAGCTTCCTAGTTGTAAGTCATATTTAGCACAGTGCCTATTGATTTCATTACTCACTCCTTCCAAGTATGGGAAAGCTTCAATGTATTTCAATTTTTTCTTCCTCATCTTTTTTTGGTTGTGCACTTTTTGGCCTTCTTTACTCTGAGTCATATGCTTTTTACTCTCATGTATCCATTTATTAATTAGCTTGCTCGGGTACCCATACTCTTGTGATATCGAGATAAACTCTAGCTCTTGATTTTTTAGCCTGTTGTTAGATGTGTGTGTGTACGCTCGCCGTATCAAGTTTACTATGCTGTTTTTTTTATGTATCACTGGATGGTGTGACGAGTATGGTATCAGTACAGGTATGTAAGTTGCTTTTCTGAACACAGAGTATTCAAAATTATTTTTGTTTTTCTTTAGTTGGATGTCCAGGAAGGATAGGCAATTATCCTCTTCAAACTCAATAGTTAGCTCTATGGTGTTACAGATTTTGCTAAACTGCTGTGCTAGATCTTGTAGCCCGGCTTTGTTAAGTTTAGACATTATAACAATGTCGTCTATATATCGAGCATAAAGTATTGGTTTTTCAGGTAGATTTTGAATAATTTCTTTTTCGAGGTATGCCATAATCACTTCTGCGTATAATGCCGATAATGGGGATCCCATAGGGCCACCTTGCGTTTGTTTAAATATATTTCCTTCAAAATGGAAGATGTTTTCCTTGATGAAATATAAGGTATTCTTTAGCTCTTTCAGTTGTGACAAGTTTAGTTCTTTGTTGATGCTTAGTTGTTGCATAATCAATTCGATGGCTAGCCCGACAGGAGTGTTTGGGTATAACGCCTTAACGTCCATGGAGGCCATAGTTATTTGCTCTAGGTCTTGATTAATTAGTTTGATTTTTTCTATAAACTCATAGCTATTCTTTAATGTATATTGATTCCTCATGAATATTGGGGATAGATAGTTGTATATCTTTTGTTCTAGATTGATGAGTGGTGAGTTTTTTTTTTACTTTAAGTCATTCATCAAATTGTTGGGACGTGATCTGGCAAACATTAACAGATTTCCACTTCCTGAGCATACTGACAATGACTGCCACGTATGCACTGTCATTCATAATTGGAATGCATGCATTTTCATTGACAATTACTGTTATGTATGCAGTGTCATTGACAATGATTAAGAAACTTGCACTGTTAGGTGATTTTGCTCACCCACCTACTCTCAACTTATAGTACCTTACCATATGCCTGTTTTAGAATCATCTGCCTTTGGCTCTGCAATAATTTTATCATGTGCAATAGAAATTTTTATTAGCTTGGTTCTTTGTCATAAAATCTTGTACACAGAAGAGAAGAAATTTTGTAGGCTGCACAATTTTTGTACTGCATAGATTAAAAATTCATCCAGGAAAGTGTGAATAATATACCTTCTTAAAAGCTAATGTTTTCGTAAAACATTTACTGGTTCCTGGAAAAGTCACTTATGATTCATTATTGGGACTGTTTTTTTAACCAACCTGATATGCTATTTTTTTGCTGACTTGAAATTAACAAAACTTAACCATCCCTCTAAAATTACTAAAATTTACACTCGCGGACAATGAAATTTGTGCACCAAGAAAAAATCATCAGATTGAACTGAAATTTTATGGACGTAATGATACAGATGAATTATATGCATGATGACAAAAACAGAACTGCAGGACAAGTACAGAGGGATCTGTGGCACGCAGTCCGGTCATCTTCAATAGCGCGTTACACCGCCTCTCTTGGCAATACATGCGCTGCAATACGGTCCGCATGGAGGCAAACAGACGCCTGATGTTGTCCTGCAGCAGACTTACCCACACGTGTTGGACAGTGTGCTCCAAATCTCGGATATGCGACACGGCGGCAGCCGGCATTTCAACTGGTCCCACACATGCTCGATATGGGACATGCCCAGGCAGCGGGCAGGCCATGGAAGTGTCTGGACATGACGTAGGCAGTCCTGGGCAACCCGAGCCATGTGTGGGTGGGCATTATCCTGCTCGTATAGCACACCTGGAATCCTGGCCAGGAATGGGAGCACATAGGGCCATAGGATCTCATCCACATGCTGCCAACCTGTCAATGATCCATGTACCACTACTAGAGCTGATCGGCTATCGTTGGTGTATGGCTCCCCAGACCATAATGCCTGCAGTGGGGGAAGTGTGGCACTTGATAGCAAGGTTAGGATTGTGCCGTTGACCCAGGAACGAACTTCCACAACCGGACACGATCATCTGTCCCCAAAACGAAGCGCCACTTAGTGCTAAACAATACACGTCACCAGTCTGTGGTGTTCCACATTGTTCTGGCCTGGCACCACTGCAGATACAGGGTTCCCACTCAACCTGGAAAACAGGGAAAACCTGGAATTCTCAGGGAATTTGAAAATGGTTCCAAAAATCAGGGAAAACTCAGGGAAAATTACCCTTTTTTGTAAAAATCAGGTAAAACTTGGGGAAATTTACCCTTTTTTCTGTAAAAATCAATGGATACTTTATTTTGCCAAAAAAAACTTTTTTTTTCAAGATTTCAAACTTTGGCTTGCAATTACTGCCTGCCTAGAATTTGGTAGATCTTACTTTCAGTTATATTAAGTATTTCCTTTATTTTCTAAAAAAAAGATGCAAAGTTGAATTTTTAAAATTGCCAGTTATTAAGCCTTTGTTCAATTTCTATAGGCAGTTGTTATAATATGGAACAAGTAGGCACAATGGCTCCTGTTTGAAGAAACTCTTCACAAGAGAACTAACCAAATGATGGATCAAAGTACTTTGTCTGTTGGTTCTCTTGAAACTTGTTTCTTTGAACAGAGCCATTCCATCATTAAGCTTAGCTGCATTGTGTTATAGAAAAACTGAAACTATTCAACTGACAGATTTTTTCTTACATATATGACCTGTTTCTATGGCAATGTATTTACAAATTCTGTGTGTGTAGTATTCACAAAAGTTCATGGAACTTTGGTACAGAAAATAATGTGCACAGTTAGTTGTTATTAATGAAAAGCAGGTAATTTTATGAAGACAAATTACTTAAAGAATTTACAAGTGCGCGCTTTAGTGAGAAAAATGAATGGAATGGAATGAAATGTAACAATTCTTTGCAACATGCCACTCTGGAAAAATTTAAAAACCACCTGGAGAACCTGGAAAAATCAGGGAATTTTTTTATTACTTTTGAGTGGGAACCCTGAAATAGAGCCAGCAATGTTCTGGTGTTAATGGCAGCACACGTAAGGGGTGCTGGGATTGCAGATTCGCTTCTGCGAGGCATCAGGAAATGGTTTGTGGGTACACAGGAGCTGCTACATCTGCCTGTATAGTGGACCAGGTCCCAATCGGATTTGTTCGTGCCCGGCGCACGATCCTTCAATCCTCTCTATCGGTGGTCTTCCTGGTCTGTCCAGAGCCGCTCTGCCATGTGGCAGTACCGTCACATGTCCACTGCTCCCAACACAGTTGGTCGGTATGGTCAAAACGATCCATGTGGCGGGCTATACGGCGCGCCGACCACCCTGCGGTTTTCAGCCCAATGATCAGGTTTTCTCAAAGTCCATAAGTTGCATAAATTGACATGTCTGGCATCTACCCAGCATTCTTGTCACTCTGTGCTCTTGCTTGCATCAGCTGCTGCTTTTCGCTTTCATGGGGCATTGACTACACGGCGGTTTATAAAGCTGCCGGTTTGTGCTTGCAGCGCCTCCACCGGGTGTGCGGTCATGCACAATCACACCAAACGTAGATCATTTGCATTCCAGCACGAACTCTAGCTATTTGCAAAGTTTTGCAGTTGTAGCATGTTTTCTTCTAGGTGTGCAAATTTCTTTGTCCACGAGTGTATTTTGAGTGTTGTACTGATGTTTTGAATGTTGATTCTTTACACTATGCATTGTTTATATTAGTATAGGTGGAAGAGAAATTGGTACAGATGGAAAACTGTTGCTACTTGGTTGTGAAAATGGCCGCCTTTCAGGCATAAGTGTACCTTGTAGGAAATCCGTATGAAATTTTTTATTTAATTTTGTGTTTTTCTCATGTTGTGGTCTCATTTTGTTGAAGTAGAGTAATAACATGTTATTAAATGTTTATGGTGTTAACTGCACCCCCCCCCCACACACCCACAAATTATAATGGGCATTTTGTACTATGTCACAGTTCTTTTTTGTAAGTGAAATGTTTTGGTAATGTGCAAGCTATTAAAATTTCTGGTAACTTCTTTTCATGCAGATGAAAGTAGTACCCATTTACGCATAGAGTGGCGCGAGGCAGCGTGCGCTGCACGGTCTAGGTCACACACACTTAGTCAGATGTTGGTGAGGGTCATGGCAATTTTTGTGTTAATGCAGTGATTAGAACTGATATTGTGCTTGTTTGAAATGGCAAAGCCAATTGAAAATCCTGTGAAGTATGAGGTGTGTTCTTTAATTCGCTTTCTGAATGCTGAAAACGTTCGTCTGAAAAACATTCATCGTTGGATCATGGTTGTTTATGGTGAAGGAGTGATGGACAAACCATTGGTATGGTGGTGAGTTCGGATGTTTAATGTGGGGAGACAAATGTGTGTGATGACCAGCGCTCCGTCTGCCCATCACTCGTTACAGTGGACCTCAAGGAACGTGTCGATGATATCATTAGACATGAGCGTCACATCAAACTTGAATTGCATGCCCATTTCCCGGAAGTTTTTCACGCACTGCTCCGTGAAATCGCAATGAAACATGTTGGCTACCGGAGAATTTATACGAGGTGGGTACCACGAATGTTGACTGATGGCCACAAATGGAACTGTATGGGTGCAGCTTTGAGCTTTTTGATCCGTTACGCACAAATGGGTGATCAATTTCTTGACCACTAGTCACAGGAGATGAAACGTGGGTCAGTCATTCATGCTGGAGAACAAATACCAGTCGCTTGAGTAAAACCATTCCTGGTCCTCGACGAAACCACGCAAATATAAGCAAACGTTTTTGGTAAAGAAGGTTATGGCTACAGTGTTTTGGGACCACAGAGGTCTCCTGCTGTTTGAGTTCATGCCCTGAGGCACAACCATCAATGCCGACCCTTATTGTGGAACACTGCAGAGGCTGCATAGAGCCACCCAAAACAAGTGCCGTGGCATGCTGTTTCTCCATGATAATGTGAGACCTCATGTGGCATGTCAGACCCAACACCTGCTTCAGGGTTTCAAATGGGAGGTTCTGGATCATCTGCCCTACCATCCGGACTTGGCTTCCAGTGGGTACCATTTGTTCAGCAAAAACTTTTTTGGGAGGACAGCGCTTTGCTAGTGACGATGATTTGAAAGACGGAGTGCAACAGTGGTTGCAAGACCAGCAGCAGAGGTATATGACAAAGGTATTCAAAAACTGGTCACACGATATGACAAGTGCCTAAACACCGGCGATGATTATGTAGAAAAATGAGTGATTATATGTAGTATTAGTAAAAATACAAAAACTCCAACAGAGTTGGTTTCTTTTGCTTTTATTTCATGATGAGTATTACTTTCTGGATGACCCTCGTATAATTTTTATCCCAGTTCTTCTGCCCAGACCAGAAATTACCCACCTATATCAGCAATATGTCTCATGAAAGGGGGCAAGAATAATCTTCGCCTCTCATCTCCCACAAGATTACTCTCTTTATATTCATGAGGGCATCCTCAGAAAATATATATAAAATAAATTTTTTAAAAGTCAGAAAACTGGTTAATAATATAAGCACAGTAACTTTACAGCCAAGGCTTTTTTTTTAGTGGGTGCTAGGTAATAAAATAGAGCTTATGAATGTTTAGTTTTTGTTATTCTATAAAGGCAATTTGCAATTTTACTATATATATGCACCTTTCATTTTTGATTATAAATACTGGTTATCTTTTTTTTTTTAATGGGGGTAGGAAAATGTCTTCACCAGGTTGTCACTCATTGAGTACATTCTTTTTTTAGAAGAGCATTTTTTCTGTTTATCTGTGTTTTTCTATTTGTTCAGTAATATTTTTCGTGGAACTGCTCTGTTATCACTTGATGTTGAATGCAGTACTTTGTTCTTCAGAAGAATATTGTCAGTGTATCATTGTTGGCATATAGATCCATCACTTTTTACTGTGTCCCATGTAGCCCATCCTTCAGAAATCTTGAAAATCACATCGCCCTGGAATGGGAATCGAGCTGGCATATCCCGATTAATATTCAAGTTTGCTACTACTTACGCCACCCAGGAAAACAAAGTTCCAAGCAACTGAAGCTAAGCAGATGTATCTAGGAGTCCAAACATGAACAGAAATTGTCATCGATGCTATCATAAATTGACTCTTCAATTAATGCACATCCAGAAGGTGGTTTGGATTCATAAGCGACATCTGCTTATCTTCAGTTGCTTGGAACTTGGTTGGCCTGGGTTGTATAATGGTAACATACTCAAACTTAATTGGGAGGTGTGAATTTGCTTACGTTCCAGGGTGATTTAATTTTCAAGTTTTCTGACGGATGGCTACATGGGAAACTGTAAAAAAGTACATCTATAGCCGACAAAGTTGAGTGTATTTCTGAAGAATTAATGCTTATGGGAATTCACTTGCTTTTGGTTTGTATGTCATTGTCAGCAGAGCCGCCTTTAGGGGTGTGCGACAGACGCGGGCGCACAGGTCCCCGCGCTCACACCCTAAGAAGAAAGAAAATGAATGAATGAATGAAGGAGGGAGGGAGAGAGAGAGAGAGAGAGAGATTCTTATTTTCAATTATTCTCATTTTATTTTTTAAACTCGCATCTCATTTAATTATTATTATTTCCTTAATATCAATTGCTGAATTTATATTTACCCAAATATCGGCAGCAAACAACAGCATTATGTCTAGCGAAACATTAGTATTGAAGCCGTATTTTTCAACGTGCACTGTGCACTGATAGTTATAAAAAAAGTTGTGCTACACGAATTACTTCCATCTGATGTCAGAACTGCAGCCAGTGCTTTAAGATACACGAATTAAATTCAGAATCCTTTCCCTAATGCTTTCATCGCCTACAGGGTTATTACTTACTGTCCCAGTAACGGTGGCAAGCGCAGAAAGAAGCTTTTCACGCTTGAAGCTGATTAAATCTTTTTTAAGATCTCTCATGTCTCAAGAAAGATTGATGCCTTTGGCAACTTGGTCAATTGAACAGGATAAAGCAAGCAAAATAAATTTTGGTGATTTGATAGCTGACTTTGCTAGGATTAAAGCAAAAAAAGTCCAATTTTTATAAGGTGAGTTCTATAATGTATAAGGTGAGTTCCCATAATAGGTCGAGACAGATCCATTGTGAGGGAAGGACGTATGCTGGTGTGCTTGTTTTATCTACATCATTTAAAAGACATTTACAAAATACTAGTCTTGTTCAAAAATTTTTATAAGGTGAGTTCCCATAATAGGTCGAGACAGATCCATTGTGAGGGAAGGACGTATGCTGGTGTGCTTGTTTTATCTACATCATTTAAAAGACATTTACAAAATACTAGTTGTGTTCAAAAATTTAAAATGTCTTTCATTATTGTTTAATTTTTAAACGTCTTGACGTTTCATTAAACTGTACAGATAACTACAATAAACTAAGGGGCCCGCAGATGCTAAGGGCAGCTTTGATTGTCAGTGACTTTCAGGAGAAACATTACTTGGTAGTTTTGTTAAAAGAAATGCTAAATATGCTGCAGATATTTCTTATATTTGTGCAATGCACATTGGAGGCAAGATATCTGTGGAAAGCTAATCCCCCTGTAAAAATAATTCTTCACACTTATGAAAGACATGAAAAACTTGTATCAGCTGTATCTGATGTTGAGCATACAATTAAAATTATTGTTCAGACAAGAAAAATGTAAATTTGTGTAATATAACTCACTGACTAATTTATATCAAGGTCATTTCACATCACATTCTTCTAAAAAAAAATGAGGATTTTTAAGTCTTAATGACCCCCCTCTCTCTCTCTCTCTCTCTCTCTCTCTCTCTCTCTCTCTCTCTCTCTCTCTCTCTCTCTCTCTCTCTCTCTCTCTCTCTCTCTCTCTCTCACACACACACACACACACCACAAGGTAACTGGTTCCTGGTCAGGTACCTCAGATATTCTAATATTTACTTCTAAGTATCAAAACATAGTTATTGCACTACAATAAACTAAGGGGCCTGCAGATCCAATACAATTTACTTAGGAGGCATTCATACTATGTACATCCAATACAATTTATTTAGGAGGCATTCATACTATGTACATCCAATACAATTTACTTAGGAGGCATTCATACTTCAAACACACACAGAAACAGAAATAGGTTATTGGTTCTGACCAAAAAAGATGCTTCTGTTTCATGATGGATTCAAAGTGCATTAATGTAAACTTGCTTGTGTTTTCCCCCACGTGTCCAAAGTGCATCACAATCAAAACCAAACAAACAACAGAAAAAAAAAACAACACCATATGACAATCACAAATGGAATCCAAGTAGCCTAGCACTTTACCAGATCCACTAAAATTTAACACAAGCACTGTCACTTAGTACACTTAGTATGAGCTACAGAACCCTGGTCATCCTATAGTACATTTCATGGAAACTGAAGCACATCTTCAACATTTGCCAAAGTCATCATCTTCTTGCAGGTCTCTCTCCCATGGAGGTTCTGTTAATTAAAAAAACAACAACAACAGTGATGATATTGAGGTTCTGTTAATTAAAAAAAAACTGCAACAGTGATGATATTATGATTTCCACTTTGGCTTGTACCACATCAAGAACGAATCTTTTTGCATATACTCCAATGCAGACATTATTTCTGTCTTGATGGCACTCTTTCAAGAAGAGTACAAAACCTTTCATAATTTTTTTCCTGTAGATCAATCCCAAAGACAGGTCTATGGTATGAGAATGGCAGGTGCGATTTTTGGACTCTAAATCTCTATGTATGTATGAAGGGGGGGGGGACTCTTCATCACAAGAACACTGCAATTAACTTCTTTTCTTCACAACTTCATCATCTCCATGTTGAAGTTTTGCATTTACTTCGGCATAAAGGATTTTTTTTTCCTCCATATAGGGGGTCCCACAAACAGAAGTCGTGAAGTTGCAAAAATTTGTAAGAATCGATGCATGGTGTTCAAAAGCATTCATCCTCTCCAAGTTATCCCATGTATCTAAAATAGTGAAAGCTTCGATATCTTCCATTCATTGCCACCCCCAGATGACAAGGTTGAGAGTTACTTCCTGCATGATGGACAAAATTATTGTCATCTGGGGGTGGGTGGGAGATGTCAGCAGAAAACAAAAGTTAAGCAATGGATGCTATCAGCTGCAGAATCAACAAAAGACAAATATGGCTGTGAAACTTGCTGAGAAGGAAGCTCAAGCAAGCCTTGCTTGCAAAAGAAAACTTGAGCTGATATACTAGCAAGTAAAACAAGAAAAAAAAAACTTTTTGAAACAGCATCTTTTAAAACTATTTTATTTTGTTTTAATTTGTATTTTATATTGTTCATACAGTGATGTGCCCCAGTTTAATATCTAGATAAATAAATTACAGTGAACAATTCTGTCTTGCTGTGTTACGTTCACACTTTTTTTGCCGATCGTTATGTTTATTCACCCGTTCAGCTTCCTTTTTTTTTTTTTTTTTTTTCTTCTTCTTGTTCTTCATCAGTCTTGTGTATGGAACTCCATTCCCTTCTTTTTTTCTTTGTAGGACATCGTTAAATGGTATTTGCATTTAAGGACAAATGCAACAGCGCATCACGAGTCTTCTAGCTCCCAGATGATGTGTCAGAAACTCCTATGTTACAAAGTTTGCATTCTGGGTGGGTCAGCAGATCTCATCTGAAAGACAATGACTGCAGGTTAAACCTTCAAATGCCATTTCATCACATCCAAATAAATGTGTTCACAATCAGTGCACTGAAATCCTCTTTCTTTTGAGAATATAAACAGCTCAGTTTTCTCAAGAGCACATTAGTAATTTTGGAGCTCCATGATTTCTTCCTCCAAATGACCGTAAAAGGCGCTCAGGCTGAGGTCCTCATCTGCTCTCTCAACTTCTTTTTTCTTCTTCTCTGCCACATAAATTTAAATCCGTAGTTTCCTCTGAACTCAATTATTCAATTTAGTACACTGCTGACCTCTAATTGGCCAAATCCCATAATGTGATCATTTTCAGATACCCAGGTCTTTGAACACCTGCAAAACCAAAAGTAAGAAAAAAAAAATTCAGCAGTTCAGTCTTGAGAATTGAAAGTGTAAATACGATCAACAATTTCACATGCTTTCTCTGCTGTATTTTTATGTATCTTTCTTTCTGCTTGCCTCTTCCTATGGTTTCTTTGGTACCTTCATCTTTGATGGCTTAAAGTGAGAACTGAATTTAAACCAAATAAAATCGCATTTACTTTGAAAAGAACATCAGAAACAAACAAGAACTACCTCATTCAGTACCACTGGGTTACATATAATCTGTTCATCAGATTGAAAAAAAAAATCATCTTGATTCTATAAATGATCTTGGAAGATTCTGAATTAGACAGTAGTTGCACATTTGTCATCATTTACATTATTTTGGACAGAATAGACACGAGCTATAATATGCTTGTTTGAGGGATTGGATAAGACATTTATTTATTTACTTACTCAAATGGGGGTTGTATAAGCAAGTTTCCTGTCTGATGATAATGATACTCTTTAAAAAATTGCATCTAAAACAGGTAATGTAAATCACATGTTAGCATGGGTGCTTAAGATTTAAAAACAATTGGAGGCATACCATCTTGACCTGAAATTTTATTCTTCAAGGGTCATGGAACATTCTTTGTATTTCAAAGTGGTAGGATATAAACAGAAGCATGGTGTAAGAAGTAGTATTTAAAAATGTTGAGGGAGGTTAAAAGGTATTCATCAGAGCAAAGTTCTAAGAAAAGAAAAACTGAAAGCAAGGTTTCTTTTAAGTTGTTTATAGTGCAGAAATTCGTATAAGTTAAGAGAAGCCATTCATTCCTGTTGAGTTAATGAAGAAGAGGAAATAGTTTTTGTGTGTAGTGTATAAATCAAAAATTGATAAATTTTGCTAAGTCATTCTTCTAGATATGTGCATACAAGTGTTCTGATACATTTAATCAACTTGCTAATGTTGTTTTCTGATAAAGAATTGCTCTTTTTAGGTATTTGATTACAAATGTTCTGATGCAGTAAATACCTGCTGTTTTCTATCAGATCAACAGGCACTGTGTGGCACCCAAGATGGTCGAATCTACCTGTTCGATCTTCGGAATGCCAGGTATTTTTCTTAAGAGCATTTACCAAGTTATATTGATAATTAAAAATTCTGTTTTAACAAGAAGATCAGAACGCATTTTAAATGCAGGAAACAGTATGCATAACAGATAAAATGCTAGAAGACAGTCTTAATTTTTTATTCTAGTTTTTGCACAAGTCATTAAAATTTTACTTTAAGTTTGTTTTCTTTGTATGCTAATGCCTTCATGGTGTCTCTAAACATGAAGCTAAGTTTAATTCATTAAAAACTTTCCTATTGTGCCCAAGTACCCCAAAGTCTTTACTTTTTTTCCTTCATCTAGAGAGCCTAGATATTTATGAGATTAGATTATCCACCCCTTCGACCTAAATGGTGTACAGATTGAAATACTTCAGATTAAAATACTTTACAGTATTTCCTCTGTTCATCAACTACTTTTCCTATCTCTCTTCCTTGCTGTTTTACTTTTTGTTGTTTTTACACTTGTAGTGCAAGATATTGGTGTTCCAGTTAGATAACTGCCATCTCCAGTGTGTGTGGACTATTTGCTGCAAGGTGCTGAAAAAAGCAGCTTCGTCTTTTTTTTTTTTTTTTTTTTTTTTTTATAACTGGCTGAGATTTTCAGGATTTGCCTCTATGCTGCTGAAGATCAAAGTCTTATCCAATTCCTTAATTGTGAAATTCATCACCTGTCCTGTGTTCTAGTCTAATTCTTTAGGATTCAGGACAGTAAACCAGCTATATATGGGCCTCTTTTAAGGCACAAAAGTTATTTAGAAGGCTTAAGTGAAAACAGAAAGATATGGGTAGCTGGCAAGCAAAGAATCTCTGAGAATTGCCAAAAAGTTGTGCAAGCAAACATGTAGAGTTTTTATGATACATAGATGATACATAGAGTACATTCAGCTAGTCTCTCTCTCCCCCCCCCCCAACTTTACATCAGAATGTGAATATGAACTCTGAAAACTTGGATAATGAGTCATTTAAATGTCTCTATCTATAAGAATGTATATAGTCTTAAAAATTATGTTGTATGCTTTGAAATGTAAGCTTTGATTGTTGTAAGGTTCTGACTATATACAATGTATATATATACATTATACATGGTGGTATCAGAATAATGACCAGCTACCTAATAATGCAAATAACCACCCTTGGCCCTGATGACAGCGGCGAGACGGCGTGGCATGGATGCCATGAGGCCCCTTGGCAATTGCCAATATATATACAGGGTGTCTGAGAATTATTGGACGCATTACAAAATTATGTACAAAAATAACTGAGCATTGGCTATTTTTCTATGTCACTTATTACTAACACGGTTTCTATATTTTCGTTTTGCAGAATTGTTATTCCCAGAATTCGATCGATGGCGCTAGGTGTGGCCTGATGAGGAATGTATGAGAAATGCGCAATCAGTAGTCATGTCATCCGTACAGCAGAAGGCGATGTGTGTGTTATGGCTTGCGGAATTAAAGTCTACCGTTAGTTAAAAGACTGTACTGTTTAGAGTATGGTTGTAATCCTCCATCAACGAATTCAATTAAGCAGTGGATGAAACAGTTTAAAGAAACTGGCAATATGGAACATTGTGGAGGAGCCGGTAGGCCTAGCATCAGCGGTGAGACGATTGACCAAGTTAATGAAAGTTTCCGACGAAGCCCCAGGAAATCCGTTCGTAAAGCAAGCAGAGCACTGTGCATTCCTAAATCGACAGTTCACAATATCTTGCACTAGAAGTTAAAGTTTCGTGCTTATAAAATTCAAATAGTGCAAAAGATGCATATAAATGATCACACTCTGTGATACGATTTTGCTGTGGATATGCTGAATCGAGTGGAAACAACGAAAACGTTCTCAGTACTGTCATTTTTAGTGATGAACCCACATTTCGTGTATCAGGTATTGTGAATCGTCACAACTGTAGGATATGAGGCAGTGAACCGCCTCATGCTGCTATTGAACTGAAACGTGATTCTCCAAAAGTTAATGTGTGGTGCGCCCTATCAAAAAGAGAAGTGATTGGCCGTTTCTTCTGAGAAAAAACCATAAATGGTGACATTTACTTGGATATGCTAAAAAATTTCGCCATACCCCAGATAAAAAGATATGACAACGCCGTTTTCCAACAAGACGCCGCCGCCTCCGCACTGGTCAACGTGTGTACGTAAGTGCCTAAATGAGCATTTCCCCAACAGATGGATTGGGCGTAGTGGTCCCATTCCGTGGCCTCCTTGCTCTCCAGATCTAACTCCATTGGATTTTCATGTGGGGTTATCTGAAGGATCGTGTCTATCCGACGCCTTGTACTGATTTGCAGGAACTGAAGCAGTGTATCACAGCTGCTATTAATTCCATAACTCCTCAGATGCTTGCCAATACATGGCATGAAATGGAGTATCGCTTGGACGTACTACGAGCAACCAAGGGATCTCACATCAAAATTTATTAACTTGTGTAGATACGTTGCAAGTTAGTACAGTCAGTTTTGTTTAATGTTTTGTTTTATATAATTTTGTAATGTGTCCAATAATTCTTGGACACCCTGTATATCAGTATATATTACTGTAGCAACTTGCCTTTCCCAACACAAAATATACTTGATGTACTGCCACTTGCAAGCTGTACGAGAATTCCTCTCCCATTTTTTTTTTTTTTTTGACTGTGATTCAACTGTGGCAAATCTTAATGTTAAAGGTACGATTCAATCAAAGATGTGAATCAGTGTTTTAACATTAAGGAGATTCTTTGAAGCTAACTTTAAGCATGGCAATATTTCAGAGGCATTTGTTAAATGTGCTCTGAAAATAATTGCATTAAAATCTGAAATACAAATGAAAATTGACACACACACACACACACACACACACACACACACACACACACACACACACACACACAAACAAACAAACATACACTATCGAAACAACAACGCAACCAGTCTCTCATGCAAGATGCCACGCAGTTCGGAGCCCTCTGATTTCGAGAAAGGTGTAATCGTTGGGTATCACAGAAATGGCAGATCCATACGTGACATATCCAGCGAGTTGAAGTACCCAAAATCCACAGTGGCCTTTCGTGATTGGCAAGTGGAAGATGAGAGGTGACTGTCGAAATGTGCCCCGACCCGACAGACCCACAAAACTGGTAGTTAGAGACTGATGGGGTGCTGGCCAGAGAAATTCGGAAAAACCGCACCAAATCGATGGGCCACATCCGCGAGGAGTTTCAACAGGCATCCGGGAGTGTTCTTTCAATGAATACCATCCGTAAGGAAGCCCATCTGCTCGGTTGTCATGGACATGCTGCTGCCCACAAGACTTTGATCACCAAGTCCAATAGCGCTGCTCGACTAACGTGTTGCAAAGAACGTCGACAGTGGACCGTTGAACAGTGGACCCTTGAACAGTGGAAACAGGTACTCTGGAGTGACGAATCAGGGTTCACCCTCTACTGTTCGGATGGCAGGGTCTGGGTTTGGCGTCTTTTTAGAGAACGCCTCCTGCCGGAATGTATTGTGCCAACTGTGAAGTTTGGCGGCGGTGGAATTATGTTATGGGGGTGTTTCTCCTGGTATGGCACGGGACCCTTGGTCGCAATTCCTGGTAGACTCAACGCCGAGACCTACTGCACCATTTTGGATGACCATGCGCTTCCTACGTCATGGCAGTTTTACGTGGTGGACCCATGTTACTTTCAGGATGACAATGCCACCTGCCATGTTGCGAGGTCCACCATGGCTTGGCATGGTGACAATGGGGTTAATCGAATGGACTGACCTGCGCAGAGCCCGGACCTTAACCCTATGGAGCACCTCTGGGAGGAGTTGAAACGTCGACTTAAGGGGTGCCCCCACCGTCCAAAATCTGTGAAGGAACTGACCTGTCTTCTCCAAGACGAGTGGAAGAAAATACCGCTAGCCGTCGTACAACGCCTGGTTGAGAGTATGCCCCGGAGGGTCGCAGCTGTAATCGCCGCTCGCGGAGGCTCCACCAACTATTGAAGGTGAATAAACTTCGTTTTCCTTTGCTATCACAGGTGTCCAATTACTTGTTGGTTGATAGTGTATATGCATAGCTGCCAAGTGTCCCGGTTTATCCGGATTCTGTCTGGTTTTGAAAATATTTTCTGGGAATCCCGATTTTTCTACAAAAAATCCTTTTTTTTTTTTCTTATTTTTTTTCTTTTATTTATTTATCATGTATGTTTTTTTTTCCCTCAATCTTATCAGCCATCATTTTTCTCCAGCGTCAACGCTGGCTGGCTGTGGGAATCCGTAACGAATGGAAACAAAAAAAAAATGTTCGTTTGTTAATCCACGACACTTTGAGCGCCTAGGTGGTGTGCCCCCCAAAGGCTTGCAAAGTTGAAGTACTGGCTTATGACGTCACATCCACGATGCTCGCAGCCAACGAGCGTGCGGAGCTTCGTGGGAGTGGAATGGAAAGCTGTTTTTTTGCTAACGCTCAAGTAGAACGCTGATTCCGTACTTTGATTTTTCAAACGAAACAAGTTGTGTTGCAAGTTATTATTTCAGTTCAGAACCCATGAATGGGGCATTTTTTAAGAAATACTCCGAAGAATTTGACTTGTAAAACCATCACGAAGGGTCAGTTTCCTGCATTTTGCACTTTCAGAGGTGCCAACCATTACGGTTTCGGCCACCTGATTACCGAATTACGGACAGGTTGGAAGAATTGCGGATTTCAATGTATTTCGTAAAAGTTCTGAATTTTGTGTCCTTTTTTGTTAAAATCACGGTTTAAACTGCGATCACATTTTGTGAATATATTTATAGTTCTTTTCGCACAAATGCGAAAATATTTAATTGGTCCCATTTCTAAGCAAGCACCTTTGAAATTCAGATGTTGGATACATCGGCAAAGCCAATATCGGACGAATATCAGGTGAAGAATGGCCAGAGAATATTGGATGCATTGGCAAAGCCAATATCGGGTGAAGAACGGCAAGACGATATTGCGTAATATGTCGGAAAAGCCGATATTGGTGCAATGACCTCTACGCACCTGCCAAGTATTCCGGATTGCCCGGAAGTTTTACAGTCGGAAGATAGTTTCTTCTGGATTTTCGCCAAAATGGCTCCAGAATTTTTTTATACTGATGGAAATTAATATGTTTGTTATTGTCGCTTAATGTAAACTCCTGCTTTTGTTTTATTATGATCCCATAGCGATTGAACTTTATGTTATCTCATGTTTCTAACTGTGAACGATATTTATTTATAGATCGCCCACACCCCCTCCCGCCAATCCTTCCAAATTTCCTACCTCTCAGTGTTGGAATAGCTGCGCTAATTGCGCCAAAGTGCGAAAATTTTTTAGTTCTGCGCTGTGCAGAGTTCTTTAAATTGCATAATTATGCGTTGTATGCATCAAAAAGTGTTTACGCATCGAAATTTTACCAACCACTAAAAATACGCGTCAGGACGGTAATTCGTCTTTCAAAAACGGAAGTAAACGAAATAAAGATTTTTTCGTAATCATAATTTCTTTTTCCTGCGATGTTGCCTCTGTCCAATATTGTTGTTATACATCACTTTATTCCAAAAATATTTGTATTTCAGTTTGACAATGGAGAGAAAATTTCCGAAAACAGAAATTCAAGGGCGCGAAAATTCCGCTGTAATATTCAGGCATGAGTGTGCAACGGCTTCGATGAATTTCTCCTTTTCCGTTATAATTTGAGTTTTCCTCGAGATTGATGCATAACTGAACAGAAATTTCGGGGCAGTTGATAGCGGAGGAGAATGTTTTTCGCTTGAAACTTTCGAAAACGGAAGTTTCGTCTTTCAAAACTTTCAAAAATGGAAGTTAGACGCAGTGAAGATTTCTTCCATAATCGTAATTTTATTTGTCACGCAATGTTTTCTCTGCCTAGTATTGTTGTTAAATAACACTTAATTTCATAAATATTTGTATTTCAACTTGAAAATGTAGGGAAAATGTCCAAAAACGGAAACTGGGCGTAGCAAAGATTTCTCCCGTAACTGTTTTAAATTTATAAATAGCTTTGTAGAAAACAAAACTACAAGAAGAAAAGTTCTCCATTTGTCCCATTCCGTTGCATGGAATAGCACAAAAACAATGCACCGGATAAATGTTTAAGTGATTATTTACTTACTATTGCTGTATCAAACTTCTCCATTTACAGCGATCTTGATACACAACTCGGGTTTCACAGACATCCATCACACGATGTACACAAGACCTGTACTTCATATTCATAATCTTTTTCTTATGCAGACATTCCTGAATCTGGTCTTCCCATGAATTCCTTGACCTTCCTCTCTTTTCTTTCCTGCTACTTGGGCTGATTTTTTTTTTTTTTTTTTTGTAAGCATCTCATCACTTATTCTTTCAGCATGACTAAACCACCTAAGAATATGGGTTTCCACCTTACTGACAACATTTTGTCTCATGTTACACAATTGAAACACATCTTCATTCCTCACATGATCAAAACGTGTCTTACCACAACACCCTCGTAAGTAAGTTCTCCAGCAGGCAAATGACTCCTATGTCTCTTCTACAGTGCCCAGATTTCACTACCATACATCAGAGTAGGAACAATTGCACTTTCATATACAGCCATTTGGGACTTTCTTAAGAACCCATCATTCCTGTGAAAACCTCCTAAAGCAGCTATGACTTTCAATAAAATATTCACTTGCCTACTAACTTGGCAATCTAATTTGTCCCCTCTGTCAAATATGCTTCCTAAATACACAAATCCATTCACCTGGTCAATCTCTGTGCCATTTAGACTTATCTTGCATGCAGGACTAACAGTTCCTTGCTTAAAAACCATAACTTTGGTTTTTCCTTTATTTATACTCAGTTTGAATTTCATACTAGCTTCATACATCTGGGACAACATACTCTGCAACTCACTTTTGCTCTCTGCCAACAGGACTGTGTCATCAGCATATAGCAATCTGCCCACATGGATATTACCAAGACATAAACCAGTGTTAACCATTTTGGCATCATGCATGCTTGCATCATAAATACAGTATATTAAACAGCCATGGTGACATTACACAACCTTGTCAGACTCCTGCACCAATAAAAAACCATTTCGATTCAACACCATACTCGTACACAAGCTGTACTGCCAGTAGACATGACTTTTACACTATTAAGTAGATTCTCACTAAAAAGGCAGCAAAAACTTCCTTACCAACAGACAGATACTTCTCGATCATCATGCGTAATGCAAAAATTTGGTTAGTACAGCCCTTACCAGGCATCAAACCACTTTGGACGTCCCACATTTTCTCTGACGAAAGACCTTGTGCCATCTGAATAATGACCGTACCAAACACTTTACCTGGCACACTCAGTAGGCTAATACCACGATAGTTCTTGCAGTCAGTCTGATCACCTTTTCCCTTCTACAAGGGAACAATGATAGCATCCTTCCAATCACGAGGGACCATTCCTAACTCCCAGCACAACTGGCAAATTTTAGTTAACCAGTCAATTACTGAGTCACCACCCAATTTTAACATCTGTGCAGTTATGCCATAGTTACTACAGAGCCTTACCATTCTGAGGAGATTTTAGAGCTTTACTCACCTCTTCTCATGAGATCCCTGTTATGCTCCCATCTCTCACTGTGACATCATCTGCTTGTGCCTTAGAATCACCTTTGCTTTCCTGATCTAATAACTCACAGAAGTATTCACCCAATCTTTCACTTAATTCATTGGGTTCCCATATCATTTTCCCAATCCTATTCTTGACATAACTATCAAATTTGTTTCCCCTATTTTTACTGCATCAGATGTACTTCCAGAAAGTCTTCCTATCTATTCAAGCTAAATCATGCCTTTCCACCTTCTCCTTCTTATCTTTTGCCTTACTCTGGCGAACCAGCTTAGCGGCTTCACACCTCTTTCAGCAATATTCATCCACAGAAACTCTACCTTGCAACATACCCAAATAGGCTTCCTTCTTTCTCTTGACTGCCTCTTCAATCTCACTATTCCACCAATCATCGCCTCTATTGTTACCCACTATTGTGGTGCCACAGACCTCGTCAGCAGCAGGGGCAGCACAGTTCTTAAAACATTGACTTCTTTTCTACATACCTGTGACAAGACTTCCGCTTTTTCAGTCATTCTCTGAGTAAGTCAGAGTAATGCTAATGATATTGAGGGAGCCTTTCGACCTTTATTCTTTCCATCCTGGGCCTCTTCCTATTCCCTTTCCTCCAACCAACATTCAGTTTCACTTGTGATACTACCAAGTAATGATCAGAACCACCATCCGCACGTCTCATCACACAAGTGTCAACAACTAAGTGTTTCAGATGCTGATTGTAGGCAACAAAATCTATCACACTCTTTTCACCAAGAGTACGATTTTCGCAAGTATACGTGTGGATATACTTGTGGTTGAAGAACTTATTAAATACACACAAACCATTCTCAATGCAGAGTTCAATTAATCTTTCACCATTATCATTCACACAAGGATCATTAAACTTACCCAGAGAATTCGGGACTTCTGGTCAGAAATTGCATTCTGAAAACCTACTCTAGCATTAAAATCCCCGGCTATTATAACTTTCTCTTTAGCTAAGCTGACCAGAAGTACCGAATTCTTGAGGACAGTCCTCGAATTTAGTTCACTGTCCCCAAAAATGTCCGATGCCTTTAAGGACTTAAATTGTCCACATATTTTCATGTTTGTCCTCAATTGTCCTCGAATTTACACTTCCTCATTAGCTCATTAACTTTCTAATGACAAATGTTCTTAAAAGTAGGTTTTGATGTATTAATTTTCCAACATGCTCTTTTTAAAGCAAATTTTGACTTTTTTTTTTTGTTTTTCCTTTTTCCGATGTAACGACCACCGTGAGCAACTCTAAAGACTAAGCGGCTTGACACCTCTTTCAGCAAATTAGATACACACAAACCATTCTCAATGCAGAAGTAAAAAATGTTCTGAAAAGTAGTTTATAGCACTTGCTCGCTCCCTTCCCTAGAACCTGTCCCCAATTTGGGGACATTCGTCTAGGGAAGGGAGCGAGCAAATGCTGTAAGACAAAAAACCACTCGTGCCTCATTCGGAACTCGAACCAGTACCAACATGTACGAATAATCAGTGGCCAGTGCTAAGAGCACCGCATCTCTGGTGAGGCCAAATTTTAACTGTACTTGTTCTGAGTTCCTCCAAAAAGTGGCAAAATGAAAAATTAGGCGTACAATTCGTTCATTTATTGTGCAGTTTGGTTTTAACACATATGCTTAAGGTAAAACATTTCACTTTTGCTGATATGTTCTCACCATCATAGATCTTTGTCAGTACAAATTACTAACATTCTACAAAATATATCCTTTTAAGACACAAATTTTCATATGCAATATCTCACTTATAGAAACAATACATTTTTATGACAAAAAAAGTCACATATTTAGTTTGAGTATGCATGTGTCCCTAAATGATTTGCTGATTTGGGTACACCACGCCATTATGACCTCAAATCTGTGTTCCAGTATCTGGCCACCTTAGTCACAGCAAAAGTTCTGCACATGTTATTCTAAAATGAAAGTAGATGATGCAATCAGGAAAGTGATTGCGTCATGTCAAGCTCAGACTCTCAGCAACGCAGTGGTGTCAGAATGACACGCTATCATTTGCTGTGTGGACGTGGGAGGGTTTAGAAATGGAAGCGTGCAGCTCCTCAGGTCGAGTTACAGCATTAGACCAACGCTCATACGTGAAAATAGAAACTCCAGGGAGAAACTCTGACACAGATCCACACTGCCTTGCAAGAAGTTTGCGGGGAAGGAACTCTTGATCAAAGCACAATTTCTTGCTGGGAAGTGCACTTTCTGGAGGGCCGAAGTAGCATCGAAGATGAGCATCGCACAGGATCACCTCCACAGTTTCGAAAGGGAGGGTGACATCTTGCTGAACAGAATTCTCGCAATTGACGAGACTCGGATCCATTATTTTGAGACGGAACTGAAGTCACAATTAGCGGAATGGAGGCATCCAAGTTCCCCACTCCCCTCAAAGTGTCATTGGCACCAATCCAAAGTGAAGCAAATGATGATTTTTGTGTATGATGTCCAGGGTGTTGTGGTCTCTAATCGAGTGCCGGTAGGGCAAATGTCAACACACAATATTATATGTGACTTTCTGAGGACATAATTGAGACCGAAAATTGATCAAAATCTCCTCCAACTTGTTGAAAGTGAGGGCGATCTTGCTGCGTGACAACTCATAGTGTCAAGGTGCAGCGTCGGTGCGGGAACTTTTGTTGAAATGCGGTTGCAAAACTTTATCCCACCCACCCACCAACCATACAGTCCTGATCTCAGTGCACCCAACTTTGATCTTTTCCCAATTAAAAAACCGGCTCCTTGGCATCTGCTGTGAATTGCTGGATGAACTGTCATCGGACATGACTCGAGTAATACCACAGCTGAACAAAGATGGTGCACTACGGGGCATCCAGGACCTACCTCTCCACTGGCAAGCTGTCATTAGCAGCGGAGGGCAGTACATTGAATGGCAATAAGGTAAGTTTCCTCTGTTACTTCACACTTTTCTTAAGAATGGACAGTGTGCAGAACTTCTGTTAGGACCTCTGTGCACACACACACACACACACTCACTGGTGTCTAAAACCTAAGGACGGACTACATTATTACCTGTATAAGGAAAAAAAATACATGACCACAACCAAATGGGGAAATAATTATATTGCCTGCATACGAGCACGTGAAAAGACACAAAAGGTTGTTTATAAATGACTCGCAAATAACATTGTAATCAGTGTTTACGCGAAAGTTACAAATTTCTGAACGGTTGGAGAATGGATGTGCAGTGCTTGCCGATAACCAGGTGGAGAGACATTTCAAAATTGAATATGCCTACTCTGAACTGCAATGCAGCTGTTACATCTTGTCATGCTAAGCACCAAGTGATCCAGGAGTTACTGAGGCAAACTGACCCACTCCTCAGTACCTGCTTGTTTTCTGGAGGTAGGTTTTGAAAAGCACTATGTGTCCCCATTGCATCCTAGACGTGTTCCATGGGGTTGAGGTCTAGGAGCATGTTGGTCAGTCGATGTGATGAATATCCTCGGTATCCAGAAGTGTCTGCACTGCTCTCGTACAATGAGGTGTCGCGTGGTCATCCACGAACAAGAAAGTCTTTGCCTACAGCATCACGGAATAATCGAACAGGATGTAGAAAATTTTCGTTGCAATATCGTTCGCCTATCATAGTCCAATTCTCCATCACCTGTAGCTCAGTGCATTCATTAATCATGATGCCACCCCACCCCACACGGGGATAACTGGTTTTCCAGTTATTTGGGGAGCGGCGCCCCCACGGCCCGAGCTGACCTTGTGACGGTTTTTTGCTTTCTTGTATTTGTGCTTTCATGTCACCGCAGGGACAGCTGTTCATCCAGCTGATGGGGAGTAGCGACCCCACGGCCCAAGCCGACCTGTTTCGTTTGATTTTTCCCATTTCAACTTTGTGTTGCCACCACCTTGACAGCACCCGCCTCAGTTGTAGGTTGCTGAGGTTGTGATTATGCGCCAGCCCTTTCCTCTCGCTTTCCTCTCCCTTTCCTGTTTTTACTTTCTTCTCCACTACCTGTTCTTCTTTTCTTCTCCATTTTCTACTCGGCTTGTTTCTCCATTTTCTGTTCCTCTCTTGTTTTTCCGGGCTGGTTTGCTAGACCTACCTGCACGTTTGCCGTGTGCGGTGACCCGTAAGGTGGAAAAGGGGATGCTGGAGGCTGAGGTTTCTAGTGGCCAGGTTGTAGTTGTCTCCAGTCGCCAACACTCCTCTTTGCCCCCTGCTTCACCCTAAACGGGCGGCTAGGAACTAATCCGCTCCTAGTCAATCGGCTTGTTGTTACGTACAACAGGGTGAGTTTGGGGATAGTGCGGGTATGCCAAAGGGGTGTTACCAAGACCTGGGAAAGTCTTGGTACTCACTGAGCGCATGTCTGCACTATCAACATGCTATATCCGTTGCTTAACCCTAGAGTAGTGTCCTGCGTCCAATTGGGCTTGTGGACCTCCGGCTCTCCCCTGTTGGGCTCGGTTGTGGGCGGGGAAATCGGCTGACGAACTTTTCACTTCTATTCATGGCTAACAAAAAAATTTCCCAAGAACTTCAAACAAAGCGACCCATTGAGGAATTGTCACCCCCTCCCAACAAGAAACCTACACCTGATTCTGCCAATGTTCGGTTCTTTTGCATCCACTCATTGGACGCTTCAAACCCATTAAACATCAGAAGCCCCTTCTGGATAAATAAAGCATTGCAATCAATTGCCAGCTCTCCTAAGAGCGTTAAGAAGTTCCAATCTGGAGATCTTCTTGTTGAGATGTCGAGTCCCAGATATGCTACTGTGCTTTTAAACACTACCTCTTTTTTAGATTGTCCAGTAAAAGATACCCCTCACGGCTACCTCAATTCCTCACGAGGTGTTATCTCTTCTCAAGACCTTCTGGAGTGCAGTGACCAAGAACTTCTGGAGGAATTGAAAGACCAACAAGTGAGTGGAGTCCGGCGCATCCTATTTCAGCGAAATGGCCAATCTGTCCCATCTCGAAACATCATACTGACCTTTAACACCCCATCCCTGCCAACATCAATCAAGGCAGGGTATCTACACCTTGAAGTGTGCCCCTTTATACCAAGTTCTCTTCGATGCTTCAAATGCCAAGCATATGGTCACTCCCAGCAGTCTTGCAGGAGCACTGCTCGGTGTGGGCGTTGTACAGCAACAGACCATACTTTGCAAGATTGACATGCCGAAGCCGAGCTGTGCTTCAACTGCAAGGGATCTCATGCAGCAGCATCGAGAGACTGTCCAAAGTGGAAAGAGGAAAAAGAGATCCAGCGCATTAAGACCGTTGAGGGAATCTCCTACCCAGAGGCCAGAAGAAAGGTCGTTCCAAGTCAATTAAATCGGCGATCCTATGCATCAGCGGTTATTGCAAGGACTACTGTTGGTACACAGACTGATAGCCAAATCCCAGTGAATTGTCCCTACAAGCTAGACGACATCATAGCTGCTGGTCTGGCAGCACTGCAATCCCGAGCTAGGGACGCGAAAGCTCCAACAACCACTATGCCTAAACCTGCTGCAACTAACACCAGCACCACCGGGACTTCAACAACCCCGGGAGGAAAGAGAAAGGAAAAAGAGAAGAAATCTCCAAACTCTCATCATAAGAACCAGGATCGGGCAAGATCATCTGCGACACAGGAACCAAAATACCGCCCCATTTTACCACCAGAGACTACAGAGCGTCGGACAAAACAGTCCCGAGCGCAAATGGACATTGCTGATGAACTGATTGAATCGGACAACTTTTAGTTGTCCCAGTCTTTCTCGGGTTTCGTTTTTTCTTTTTCTCATTCGCCACACTTCAAACCATGGGTCAAATCATTCAGTGGAACTGTCGAGGCTTTCGGAAAGGACATGACGACGTGAAACATCTGCTTTCGTCATACTCTCCGGTGTGCCTTTCTTTCCAGGAGACAAAACTTAAACCATCAGACCTGCTTTCAGTTCGAGGCTACAGTGCATTTCGGAAAGATAATGTTTCAGGAGATATAGCTTGCGGGGGAGTTGCCATCCTTGTTCCCCACAGTGTTCCAGTTTCTCCCGTTGCGATCTCAACATCTTTACAAGCCGTTGCGGTGCGTATCTCCATGCCTGTGCCTCTAACTGTTTGCAGCGTCTATCTGCCGCCGGATGAGGACGTGAGCGTGTCCATTCTTGAGAGCTTAGTTGAGCAGCTGCCGTCACCTGCTCTTCTTCTGGGTGACTTCAATGCTCATAATCCTTTGTGGGGTAGTGTCAGAACAGACACACGAGGCCGTAGGATCGAATCTCTTCTTTCCTCGACCTCTTTGTGCCTGTTTAACTAGGTGCTGACACTTACTTCCACGAGCTTACACGAAGTTTCAGTGCAATCGATTTATCTTTGGGTCAACCATCGGTTATGGCCGACTGGTCGTGGACGGTGTGTAACAACCTCCATGGAAGCGACCACTTCCCAATTGTACTTAGGTATAATGTGAGCGTGCCATCTTCTGCCTCCCGCCCTCCTCGTTGGAAGGTGGATCGTGCCAAGTGGGAGGTCTTCACATCGTCCGCAGTGATATCTTTTGCCATGGTGACCCGGGGGTCAAGTGACGCAGCTGTTACTGATGTCACAACGTGTATCATTCAGGCAGCAGATCTCTCTATCCCAAAAACATCAACGACGCTCCCAAGACGTCCGAAGCCTTGGTGGAATCCTGATTGCGCAGCGGCTAGGAGAGTTCAACATATAAGGCCTGGTGTACTTTTCGGCATTATCCAACCGATGCTAATCTTGTTAAATTTAAAAGAGCAAAATCTTACGCTCGGTTGGTGCGTCGACGAAACAAGAGGGAGTCTTGGATGAAGTACTTTTCATCTATCAATTCACGTGCCAGTTCAAAAACTGTTTGGGAAAAAATTTGTAGGATCCGGGGAAATTATAGTTCCCGCCAAATTTCAATTCTTGAGAATAACGGCTGCACGTATGCTGAAGTAGGGGAGATTGTGGATTGCTTGGGCGAAGCGTTTGCCTCAGTTTCTAGTTCTCAGGCGTATCTCCCGTCCTTTCAGAGGATTAAAACAACCGCAAAATCTCCTTTGGCCCTTTTTATAACACTGAGTATAACTCCACCTTGAGCATGGTTGAACTACGGGTGGCTCTGCATCGGTCCGGTGCAACATCTGTCGGTCCCGACGGCATCCACTATGACATGATCCGCCATCTCTCGCAGTCGTCTCTCGAGAATGTGTTAGTGCTTTTCAACCGCATTTGGTTGGAGCACAGTTTCCCGGACTCTTGGTAAAGAGCTTTTGTTTTACTTTTTCCCAAGCCTGGCAAAGACCCCAAGTCTCCCTCTAGTTATCGGCCAATTGCCCTCACTAGCTGTCTGTGCAAAATCCTTGAAGGAATGGTTAATACCCGGCTAATTTATTTTCTAAAAGAACATCGAATACTGTCTCCATCACAAAGCGGCTTCCGCCGTCATTGTTCAGCTCCTGACCATCTCCTACTCCTTGAGATGTATGTTCGTGAAGCGTTCGTACGTAGGCATCACCTGGTGTCTGTATTTTTTGACATAGAAAAAGCTTACGATAGAGCGTGGCATCACGGTATCCTCTGTGACCTCCACGAAAATGGGTTGCGTGGAAACCTCTCAACTTTCATTGCCAGCTTCCTTCGTAACCGCGTGTTCCAGGTGCGCCTGGGCCTTTTCCCAGGTGCTCTCAGCCTTTTCCATCAAGAACAAGGTGTCCCTCAAGGCAGCATTCTTTCGGTGACTCTGTTCATCCTCCGCATAAACTGTCTGCTCAAAAATCTTCCTGCAGCGGTTTCGGCTACCATTTATGTTGACGACCTTCACATCTTCTGTTCATCATCCAGCATGCATTTCGTTGAAAGGCAGCTGCAGTCTGCAATTACCCAGATTGTTAAAGCGGCTAACACTAATGGGTTTGTTCTTTCTCCCGACAAGACAGCCTGTGTCCATTTCTGGCGGAAGCGTAGCCTCCATCCTGATCCAGAGCTCTATTTGGACCGTGCAGCCATTCCAGTTTTGCCAGAAACCAAGTTCCTTGGTTTGACCGTTGACCGTGCTCTCACCTTTCGCTCGCACGTTCGACGGCTCAGGACTTCCTGTCTGAGAGCCTTGTCAATCCTTAAGATCCTTGCCTCAGTCTCCTGGGGTGCAGACAGGACTTCCTTGTTCTGTATTTACCATTCTCTCATTCGGTCTAAGCTGGATTATGGCTGTATGGTGTATGGCTCTGCGCGTCTTTCCGTTCTCCGGCCGTTGGATACCATCCACCATCAAGCGCTACGTCTTTGTACGGGAGCATTTCGCACGTCACCCATTCCCAGCCTTTATGCCGACGCGAACGAACTGTTGCTTCATTTACGCCGTCTGCAGCTGTCTCTTCAATTTTACCTAAAACTTAAATCTCTCTCAGACCATCCTTTATACGATGCAGTTTTTCATCCCCAGCATGCTCGTTTGTTTGAGATCCGTCCCTCGTGCATTCGAAACTTCGGTCTTCGTATGGCGGCCGTTGCTCGTGATGCAGGGCTCGACTTGTCACTCGTTGGAGAGACCAGGGGCTTTGAGGATCCCCCATGGCACCCTCTTGGTGTCATGGTTGATACCAGCTTTACATCTTTTGATAAGTCCTCAACCCCTCCGTCATTGTACCAGCAGCTCTTCGCTGAACACCGTTACGTCCATGCAGACTTTATTCCTGTTTTCGCCAATGGATCTAAGGCGGCTGTTGTGTCGTTAGATGCGCCGCCGTCTGCATTGACGAAGTTTCTGTTGCCCGCATTCCTGCCGAGGCCACGGTGTTTTCGGCGGAGATGCATGCTGTGTATCTTGCACTTGTTCACGTGCAGTCGAGCTATCATCAGCGTGCTATTGTGTACAGTGATTCGTTGAGTGTTGTGCAATCATTGTCGTCTTTGGATCTCACTGGCCACCCTCTTCTTTTTACCGTACGGAGACTTCTTCGTTCTTTGCTCGAGGCCGATGTTCAGATACGATTCTGCTGGATTCCTGGGCATGTTGGGATCCCAGGGAACGAGTCTGCTGATGCTGCTGCTAGGTCTGCCTCCTCTTTGGTCGTCACACCCTTGCCACTGTTTCACCGTGATTTTTGCTTTCTTGTTCACGATCATATCAGCCGAACGTGGCAGGGTCTGTGGGACCAACAGGTGGAGAATAAACTGCACCATATAAAACCTTTCCTTGGAGTTTGGAAATCATCGTGTTGCCGGAATGGTAGGGAGGGAGTTGTTCTTGCGCATCTCCTCATTGGGCATTGTCGCTTTACGCATAGCTATTTGCTGTGTGGCGACACTGCCCCAGTGTGTGAGGCGTGCGACTGTTTACTCACCATCTCTCATGTTTTATGTAGTTGTGTTCGTTTTCGTAATCATCGGTTTCACTATTTTCAGTCTCATCTACTGGACGATGGCGCAGCTACACTGCAAAAGCTTTTGGGCGACCACTGCGACACTTTCGCAGTATTTTTGTTCTTAAAGCAGATTGACTTTTTAAAACTTATTTAAAAAAAAAAAAAAGTTACAATAATTATAACAGTGAATTAATAAATTTATGTATAAACCTAATTAATTAACTAGTCTTCACAGCTTTCATCGTTCTTTTTTCTAACTTTTACCAAGCCTGTCTGCTCTTAATTATTTCACGCTGCTTTTAAAAATCTTTAACTGATAGTTCTGTGTCTGGCGCTTTTTGGCCCAACCTGGCCCTTGCGCCACTAAAATCAATTAACTAACTAACTAACTAACGATGCCACCCCAGAACATGCCCCCGGCACCACCATATCTGTCCCAACTGCCCCGGAGGCGCAGTGGTCTAAGCGATGGCTTCTCATCATTCGTTCGAAAGGGGTCTGGGTTCTAATCCCGGTTAGGCATGGATGTTGTGTTTGTCTTACAGCACTTGCTCCCTCTCTTCCCTGGAACCAGTGGCCTTAAATTAGGAACGGATGACTGCTTATAGCACATTGAGTTGCTCACGGTGGTCGTTAAACCTCCAATAAAAAAATATATATATCTGTCCCTTTCTTGCACATTCTCACACTGGTACATAATACCACTTTCTAGATCAACTGACTAGAATCTGAGAGAGGACAGTCTAAATTGACTGTCGCCTGTCAAGAGTACATTGGCCCATTAATGACATGTTCGATTTCTGTGGAAACAACACCACTGAAAACATGTGCTACGTTGAGCTCTGGATAGAGGAACGCAGACTACAGGCCTGCGGGCATACAGCCTTATTTGTTGCAGACTTCTTGCCACAGTATCTCGGGAATTCTGCGCTCCTGTGATGGAATGGAGGCAATTCGCAAACTTATCAGCCCTGGTGCAGCATGTATGTTTTACTCTTAGAACTAAAAATCTGTGTTCATGCGTTGTAGTAGAACGACGGAGACCTCTTATCATGAATCTAGAGCACATTCCATTGATTTGAAACATTACCCAGGGCCTGGACACCACACTATGCGCTATTCCAAACTGCCTGGAAGCATTTCTTACTTGGTGGCATTCATCCAGCTTCCCTACGTGAAATCATCTAGACGAGGTCTTTTAGACATAACGTAATTGCACGTTTGTACATTTATGCCTTCACAACCAGATTTTCCTTCAAACAAGTCAAGTCTTTTTCCTTTTATCCGTTTAAGTGATACCGCATTACCTCGGTGCGCACAATTCGACATTTTGCATGAGCACCGTCTTTCTACTGAACTACCCCAGTTATGCAAATAGACACAAGCTGTTGTGTCTGATATTTTTTTCCTTCTTTTTATTGGGGGATAATGACCACCGTGAGCAACTCAATGGGCTATAAGCAGTTGCCCGTCCCTAATTTAGTGTCACTGGGTCCAGGGAAGGGAAAGGATCAGTACAGTTAGACGAACACAACGTACATGCCTCACTGGGATTCGAACCCGGACCCTTCACAGACGAATGATCATAAGCCAGTGCTTAGACCACTGCACCACCGGGGTGGCGATTTTGAAGTAGTTGTGACCTTTAATAGCGTTAGGTTTTGGACATCAGTGTATATACGAGGGCAGGTCACATTTTATTTCCCTGTGGTTTCAAACATTGCATGTGATCTCTCAAGGTGTGTTAGCCAAATAGAGCACCGCTTGCAACCCCATGGAGCAACGTAATTCAACGTTGTGATACGAGTTGCTGTTATGTTATGTTTTTGGATAACAAAACTCACTGAAGATTGTCCTCGGGAAGTTGGTTACACTGTTGAATAAAAACAAGAAGATATACTCAAGGGATGTATTTTAATTTAAAGGTACAATGTTTATTAATTTTTCGACAAAATCACTTAAGGACTGTAAACATTTATCGGAACGTGTGATTAACTTTTCCATACCTGTACAGAAAATCTCCTCCAGTTTGGTGCGACCAGTTAAGGTCTGCAGTTTTCACAGCCTCATCAGTTTGGAATCATTGTTATAGAATGCACAGTCCCATGTAGAATGTCTAACGTACTGGCAATTTCCTTCATTTTGATACATGTGTGTTGTCAACAGGACAACATGCTCTGGAGTGCCGGGAATTGATGGTCTGCCTTCTCGGTATTCGTCCGTCAAATTTGTTCGATCTTTTTCAAATTGTTGTCACCACTTTACAATGGCCGGGCGAGACATGGCATTTCCCCCGTATACAGCACAGATTTCACGATGGATGTCGGTGCAATTTAGGCGCTTAGCCCACAAAAATCAAATGATTCCTCACACTTCCAATTTGGAGCAAGAATCCAATTGACGCTCCATTACGAACAGCCTCCTGCACACGCCTTACGCAGTTACGGAACTCAAACACCTCTTGTCGGCAGCTCTGATGCATTGTCTACTTTGCTCCCAAGCACACGTGGTTTGACTGCAATCCCACTCCAGATGGAGCTAAGCGTAACTTACTTTTTGATTCACCTACATACGTATACTGTGTACGTGTGTGTGCTACGTATCTTCAAATAAAAAGTTTTTTTTATGGGGAAGGGAGTGTCAGGAAATTTTGCGAGTGTTGGAGGGGTGATGTGTGTGTGTGTGTGGTGTATAAATCCCTGTTAACACTTATAACACTGTGAGCATTTTATACATAACACATAGTGTTCTCTCATGGAGCATAGATGTATTTCTTATTTTTCTTGATATCTCTGCTTCTGATATTTCAGTCTGAAAAGTTTTCTTTGTTGGAATTTCTGGTGGGGTATGTTTGCATGTACTGGGTTGATATAAGTTCATTCCGTTTATTTCACCGCACTACGGTAATGTATTACATTGGAAGGGAAAATGGAATAAATCAACTCCAATGAAGGAAAATACTACTCATCCAGCATTTCTTAGCCATTAACAATGAGGCTTCACTGCAAAATTTTAAGCTTTAAAAAAAAAAAAAAAAACTTTTATTTGAAAGTAGTTGATAGTTATTTACAAAAGTGGAAAATATAGGTCACTTGCCTGTGACAAAACTTAAAATTATTCTTCAGCTGAATGCACCTTCTCCAAATGGACAGTTTCTGCCTTTTATTTTCAAATATTGTCTCAGAGAGGTGACTTGTTAGCAAATTAACCGAACTGACCATTCTATTAAACAAGTGGCAAAGAAATGCGTGCAAATAATACACCCCGCAGAATCTATAAAACTTATATTTCCTACCTTACGTCTCCAAACGAGCCAATTCTTCAAACAGGCGAGGTTCACATATAACCCCGCCGCTCCTTGAAGATGAACTTTTTTCTGATCATCGAGTGTTTTTTTTTTTATTGAAACTTCGAGGCTCTAATCCCGATAGGAACTAATTGGCAATCAGATACACATTTTAATGACTTGGTCAAGTAGTAATCAGTGAATGCCATTATTAATAACACCATCGAAACTAGTAGAACATACTTATGTGCGTACCTTAATTCCGTCATGGCGGAAATACATGTAAATGACCCTTGCTTTGTTTCTAAGATCAAAAGAAACGGAGGTTATACATTTCTTTGTCAGTTGTACGTAAAACTATTTCAACAGTTTTTACTCAAAACTTTTTCAATTCGAAAACCTCGTGCCATTGCGAGTTTCTTTCTCATGTTCAGTACCCGCTAAAAAGAGGAAGGCAACAGTTCATGGAAACAATTCGGTTTGCTCAGAGCTTTCTTGAGGGTGATTATTATTACAAACCTATTGGAAGAAAATAAATTCCTCTTGGCCTTAATGCAACGAAGAAGGTTACACAAAATTTACCAGATTCTGGGTAACCTTCTTTGTTGCACTAAGGTAGAATTTAGCAGATTACATGGAATTTACTTCATTTCGTTCAACTAGCAAAATTTTATTCTGGAAATGCACGAACAATAATTTGCTCATTATTAGAGAAGTTTATCAGACGTGAATCGTATAAATATTCGTGTCAGGTATGTGGATCTTGTGGAGCATTCAGTGGGGGTGGCCCAGTTGCCAGGGCACAACTCAATGAGGTACCACTTGGTACCAGGTTAACACTAAAGGGAGCTGATGAAAATCCTTAAGATTTAGAAATACAAATACTGGTTCTTAATATGAAAATCATAATGATACTTCATAAGTCGTTTCCTAAATCAATGCTTCATGGCCACAGCCATTTGTGGCACATGATGAGTTTGTATGCGCAATTGGTTATTTATATACCAAATGATGTAACAAAGCCAACAATCGTATAACAATACGATAATTTATGGTTGTTGCAAAACTCAAAAAAAAAAAAAAAACCCAATAATGATCAGTTCCAAAAATTAATTCCAAATGATGTAACAAAGCCAACAATCATATAACAATATGATCATTTATGACTTGCAAAAATGAAAAAAAATAAAATGCAATAATGATCAGCACCAACACTTAACAGAGAATTGTCAAGTCCAATACAGTATTAGAATGCTGTTTCTAGTATCGTGATGTACCTGTTATTTTGGGCAACACGGCTCGAAACTTACTGCAAACTATGCCAGCGTTTTTATTTTAAACACAATGGTGAATTAAGCTGGGACTACAAAAAACATCCATGTTATACTAATGAGGAGTTTATCTATATGCTTCCACAGAAGCGCAGACTGGGCCGCCGGGACACCAGGAGAATTCCTCGTGGACCACCATGTTCTGGTTAGGTAGGTCCTATGCTGATAATGTGCTGGTCTACCTTTCTTGCAATCACGACTTGCATATTAATGTGGGTCGAAAAAAGCAAATTTTCGAGTATTGAATTCTAATAGTGCAGAAAAGTTGCGTATTCGCATGCTAATAAACGGAAAAATATTGAAAAAAATTCCTATGTTAATCTTTAGTTCGCGCAAAGGGCCTGAAGTTTGGAAAAAATGACAAAAAACACCAAATATTACATTAATGCTCAAATTTTACAGATTAAGTTTTTCGACTTCTAATAGCGTGAAAGTACTTCATTTTAGTTGCCTGATAATAGAAAAAAATATTTTAAAAAATCGTGCGATACATTTTGAGTTCGTGCACAAGGCCTATATATAAAGTTTGCGAAATTTCTTCAAAAATTGATATTTCTACAGTTTTACAAACAGACGCACTGTTGTACTAAGTACATGATATGAGATAATCATTGCATGTTATTTGTATTAGTAATCCTAAATCGCAATGAAACATGCTTATTCAAGTTATTCTGATCGTGCTGTGATATACTCAGCGAGCTTTACATCAAACAGACCTGTCGCGACACGTGCGAGTCTGAGTCACCGAGTCACCCCCTCCCAGGCGTGATGACTTTTGTCTGATCAGTTGCTACTCTGCTTGCCGCGTGATAATGTCTCATTGCAGCGTTACTAGTGTGTCTGAACCGGTACCTTACATAGTCTTGTGCCAAATGTAGCTTGGTTTCACTACATTTGAGTATTTTTCTTGTGACGTTGGTAGTGGTTGTGAGATGGGGACTCAGAAAAAAGTGTTGGTTACAAGACAGTCGCACTGCTGTCCTCTGTTCGGTTTGCCCAAAGAACTAAGTGAAGCAAACCTACCAACATTCGGGGACGTGCTACTGTGTTGCTTTGAAGAAAGCAATAAACTTTCAATATCATCGGATTCAAAGAAAAAAAATTGCATTTTCAACAATAGCTGATTATGTTGCTACTCAAATAGAGAAGATATATTGTAAAGCCTCCATTCCAGTAGTGACTCATACTCGGGTTGTGCAAATGATAAAAGCATACCATGATGCATATTATAATTTAAGAAAATCGTACAACTGAGACCACGAAAAAGACAGTTATAAGAAAAAAATAGATCAATTCATAGCTGAAGCGAAATCAAAATTATTTTATATTGCAGCGTGTAAGTGTGCTATGACATTTTCTTGTGTATGTAGGAAAAAGGTAAGTGCCTGTGACTGTCCTGTAGTTGTGAAATGTAAGTGTGAAAAAGACAAATGAAGAGAAAGTTTATATACGATCAGCAAACAACCAGGATCTGCTGCATTGGCAGTTTGGATAGAAAAGAAACTTAAGAAAAGGGAGACGAAAGAAAACAACTACAATTGTTGCGAGAAACTGTTGCGCCCGACTGTGATACATGTGACACAGAAGCTACTACGAAATCTCTGCACGAAAGAAGCAGTGAAATTGATGTCTTCAGTTCCTTCTACATCTCAAATGAGGTTGAAATTGATGTCTACTGCCTTATTAGGCGATAGATTTGGTGTTTCTGACAGAGCCACAGCTGCTATCGCTTCTAGTGTTTTTGTATGATCTTGGAATGATCTCTGAAAAAGATTCGTCGCTAGTGATTGACAAAAGCAAGATAAGAAGAGGAAGACACGAGAGGCTGTAGTACAAGAAATGCACCGGCTTACAGTAACAAAGGGAATATACTTTGATGGTAGAAAAGATAATACTATCGTTCAAGAAAAAATAGGAGCTAAAAAATGTACTGCAGAGTAAGGAAAGAGGAACACATTAGCGTGATTCGTGAGCCAGGTGGGCAATATATCAGCCACGTTACACCTGCAGATGGAACTGGAAGTGAAATAGCCAAGTGCATCCTAAACTACCTAAAAAATAATGATTTCGGCATTAATAAACTGGAAGCGATCGGTTGCGATGGCACAGCGACAAACACATTGTGGAAAAATGGTGCAATTCGCATTATCGAGGTCAAAATTCAGCGGCCATTGCAGTGGTTCATTTGCTTACTTCATTTCAACGAGCTGCCCTTCAGACATTTGTTTGAGTACTTGAACGGAGAGACGATGGGATCAGCTTCATTCTGTGGGGAAATCGGCAAACAACTGCCTGGCTGTGAGAAATTACCTGTAGTACATTTCGAAACAATTGAATCCGAGGAAATCAATATAACAAAAACTGATCTCAGTAAAGACCAACAGTACCTTCTGGACATTGTCAGGGCAATTCAGACAGGAGACTGTGATCCAGATCTGGCTGTAAAAGATCCTGGACCTCTCGGTCATTCCCGATGGTTGAAATCTGCAAACCGGGTCTTACAATTGTTTATTTCCCAAACGAGTCCTACGAATGAACCAAAGATACTTGCCAATTACATTGTGAAGACGTATGCTCCTGTCTGTTTCGAAGTTACGAGATATCACTCAGTAAAATACGGTCCTAAGCATATCTTTAAGGTCGTACAAACAACGAGACATTTGCCGGACAACATTAAAAAAATCATTGATCCTCTGATTCAGAGAAATGCTTTCTTCTGTCATCCAGAGAACATGTTGGCTATGATAGTGGATGAGAGACAACACATACGAGAGTTGGGTTACAGGAGGATACTGAAAGCAAGAAATCAACAGCCGAAGGGAAAATCTGTTAGAACTTTTATGCCTCCCTCAATAAATTTTAGTGCCACGGACTACAGTGAGCTGATTGGTGGACGAAATGTAAGCTGCCGCCCCCTCCAATGATGGAAAACTTGACAACAGAGAATATTTCATAATTTCTTCAAAATAAAACTCTGCCCGAGTTTGATTTTTAAACTTTCCCTGCCATACCCAAGCAGTTGAAAGTTGCGTAAAACTTGGGACAGAGTCCATAGGAAAAGTGTGCGGACAAGATAACAGAGATGGCTACATTAGAGCAACTTTGCACTCACGATCTTCGATGCCAAAATTTGACCAAAAATCCGATTTCAAGATAACAAACGCCCTTGACTGATAGTGGCGAACCAACATAATTTACCTCGCCCTGAATGGCTGGTTGGATGGTTGGGTAGAGCGTGGGTGGAACTCAAATTGCAGCCACCTCCACGTGGTGAGTTCTAGGTCATTTCAGCATAAATAATTTTGCGAAATGGGCGAAGAGCTGCAAGGTGATGTATTCGGATCAAAGTTGAATATATAAAATCACTCATAGGAAGCAAATTAGTAAAAAAAATGGCCTTGTATATATTTTTAATACAACAGTTCATCTGTTTGTAAAACTGTAGAAATATCAATTTTTGACCAAATTTCGTAAAATTTATAGGCCTTATGCACGAACTCAAAATGTAGCCCACATTTTTTTAAAATATTTTTTCTATTATCAGGCAACTAAAATGAAGTACTTCCACTCTATTAGAAGTCAAAAAACTTGATCTGTAAAATTTGAGCGTTAATGTAATATTTGGTGTTTTTGTCATTTTTTTCAAACTTCAGGCCCTTTGCGCAAACTGAAGATTAAACATAGGAATTTTTCAATATTTTCCGGTTTATTAGCATGCGAATACGCAACTTTTTCGCACTATTAGAATTTGATACTCGAAAATTCGTTTTTTTCGACCCACCCTATTGCATATGCCTAGGAACAGATTCCACAAGGTTACAAACATCCTCCATGCATAACTTGACCCATGTCCACTACAGCAGCTGTCAGTTCACACACGCCATTCTGGCATATCCCACAAATGTTCAAAAATGGGCTTGAGTCAGGGGAATTTGGAAGCCAAGGCAATGTGGTGAATTCGTTGTTGCACGTATTCCTCCAACCACTCAGTGTTTGCGGAAGAACCGTCGTGAGGAAGTTGTTCTTGCACGTCTCTGCATTGGGCACTGTCGTTTTACTCACCGCTTTTTGCTGTGTGGCGAGGGTGTCCCGGTGTGTGAGGCGTGCAACTGTCGTCTCACTGTCCTTCATGTTTTGTGTTCTTGTGTTCGGTTTTGTGATCATCGTTTTCGTCATTTTCACTCTCATCTGTTGGACGAAGGAGCAGCTACGCTGCAAACTATTATTGGCGAAGCCTGCGACACGAGAGCAGTGTTTTCGTTTTTACAAGAAATTGACTTTTTTAAACTCATCTAGATTTTTACTTGTTCACTATCATATTTCATTTTTACCACATCAGCCTGTTTTTAACCTTGTGTACGTTTTTTATTGATTTTGTTTTGTTTTGATCTCTTTTGTTTGGTGCTCTTTGGCCAACCATGGCCCTTGCGCCATTAAAATCAAATAACCAACCAACCAACCACTCAGTAGCTTACAAGCCCGATGACAAGGTGCGTTGTGCTGTTGAAAGATAGCATTGTGGTCCAGGTAATATACCTCCTGCAGATATGGATGGAGATGATTGGCTAACAGTTCCCTGTAGCATAAGCTGACCAAAAGTCCCAAATTCTTGAGGACAGTCCACGAATTTAGTTTACTGTTCCCAAAAACGTCTGATGCCTTTGGGGATGCAAATTATCCTCAAATTTTGATATTTGTCCTCAAATGTCCTCAAATTTACGCTTCCTCATTAGCTCTTTAGATTTCTAATGAAAAATGTTCTGAAAAGTAATTTTCGTTGTACTAATTTTCCTACATGCTTCTTGTGAAAACAAATTTTGACTGTTTTTTTTGTTCTTCTTTCCGAGTTTATCTACTACTGCAAGCAACTCTGAGGACTATAAGCAGTCACCTATCTCTAATTTGGAGACATTCGTTCTAGGGAAGGAGACAGCAAGTGCTGTAAGACAAACACACCACCCATGCCTCATTCAGTACTCGAACCCGTACCAACTTGTACGAATGGTCAGGGGCCAGCACTAGGGCACTGCACCACTGGCGCAGTCAAATTTCAACTGTACTTGTTCTGAGTTTCTCCAAAAACTTTGGAAAAATGAAAAATTTGCCATGCAATTACTTTGGTGTGCAGCTTGATTTTGATTCGTCACATATAGCTAAGGTAAAGCATTACACTTTTGCTAATATGTTCTCGCCATCATACACTGGCGGAAAGTGAAAAAAGAACACCAAGAAGAAATTGGCGGACAATCATGAAATTTACATATGTTAATGGGGTCGAGTTTACGTAGGTGTGATGTTAATTTCGGGACCAATCGGTGAGTGCTTACACCACAGCACGGCATAATATGCAAATTATCGTCGGTGGTATTTAAGGAGTACAGCGAAGTGAATGTAATTAGTTGTCGGCGTATGGACACGTGCGAAGACCCTGAAGAAGCTGCAATCCCTGGAAATGGAAGACGTGTACGATTTCAGCAGTTATCGGACTTTGAGCGAGGTCGTCTAGTCGGACTCCGCGAGGCCAGGTGGTCGTATCGTCGTATTGCGGAGCGAGTGGACGGGAAGTATCGGTGGTGGTACGATGGTGGCGTAGATGGTCCGAGGAACATTTCCACACGAGAAGACGTGGAACAGGGAGCCACAGACGGACTGATGACCGGACCGTGCGACGCATAAGAAGAGCGACCGTTGCACCTGAGGTGACTGCGAACAATCCGCAACCGTCTACTGGATGCAGGACTACGTGCACGTGTGCCTCTGGCATGTGTACCTCTGACTCCAGCCCACCGTCAGGAACGGCTGCAGTGGTGGCGCCAACGTCTGCCCTGGAGAACGCAATGGCGATCTGTCATGTTCAGCGATGAAAGCAGATTCTGCTTGGGAGCCTCCGATGGCCGTATGCGTGTTCGCAGACGCACAGGGGAGCATCTCGTCTTCTTGCATTGGCCAGCGACACACAGGGTCTACACCTGGTCACTTGGTGTGGGGAGTGATCAGCTGTCACTCCCGTACACAACTAGTGTTTGTACCAGGTACGTTAAACAGCACCTCCTACATCAACAACATCATTCAGCCTGTTGTTGTGCCATTATTTGTAAGGTTGGTCCATCGTGGTGTTTTCCAGCAAGATAACGCACGCCCGTACACGGCAAGTGCAACGCAACATGCACTTCAGGGTGTGAGACAACTTCCATGGCCTGCACATTCACCGGATTTGTCCCCCATTGAGCATGTGTGGGATTTTATGAGACAACGACTTATCCGGTCTCCACGGCCAGCCACGACCATCCCCGATTTACGCGTCCGGGTTGAGGATGCTTGGAATTCAATACCCTAAACTTACATCCAACATCTGTATGACAGACTCCATGCCAGAATTGCACGGTTTGACGCAGTTCATGGCGGTTCAACCTCGTACTAACCATGTTACATGGAGATGTTATTTTTCAGTTTATCAGCAAATACAGCTGTATTTTGCCATAATGTTTTGATCACGTTATCCTCTGTATTCCGTTATTATGCTGTATAAATTTCGTTGGTATGGGACCTCCTTCTTGGTGTTCTTTTTTCACTTTCCGCCAGTGTAGTTCTACTTTGTCAATACAAATTAACATTCTTCAAGATATATCCTTTTAAGACACAGATTTTCATATGTAATGTCACACTTATTGAAGCAATGCAGTTTTGTTACAAAATGATTTGCATATTTATTATGAGTGCCCCCAAATGAACTGCCAATTTAGGGACGCCACTCCCTTTTGTCTTCAAATCAGTGTTCCAATATCTGGTCACCGTATCTTTAGCACCAAACTGGCTCAGAACAGCTTTTAGCTCATTCCAGAAATCTTCCTTCCTATCAGAAGGTTCAGAGTCACAAGGAGTATATACTAGTCATTCTCTGAGTCAATTAGGGTAATGCTCATGATCTTCAGGGAGCCTTTCGACCTTTATACTTTTCATCATGGGCCTCTCCTTATTCCTTTTTCTCCAACCAACATTCAGTTTCACTTGTGATACTGACAAGTAATGATCAGTGCTTAGTGAGAGATGAGTGTCCCTCCACAGGGTGGGTGCTCAGCTGGCAACTATGGCACATACAATGGCAAGAAGGGCCTCTGTGTGAATATTAGAAGCTGACTCAAATTTAAGCTTCAGTATAAATTATTGTTGAGGTACCAGTTTGTTCTGGTGACATTGGCCGAAAGACCCCAGCTCACTGGGGTTTGTTCCAGGACTCTTAGGTGGAATGACTACCAGAAACCATCAGCTGCGGGCTGATTGCCTGCACTGGTGTACATTCCTGATTAAAAATGAAAATTGATGAGGTTTTTAAAAAAATTAAGATATGTAAAATGATTTTGTATAATGCTATCCATTTTGACTTGATAAAGTTTCAGAAACCTAACAGGAATTTTTAAAATTAAAATGTTAATTTTGTCTTCCTACTGTACATAGTAAATTGCTGCATTTAATGCATACCAGGAGCTTCCAAGAGGAAATAGACACTGTGGACTACTGTGCACCCTAAGTACACAGTGTGCGACAGCATTGTTTTTTCTAATTAACATGCTTTTAATTTAATACTAATTATGATTTTTGAGGAACCATAATTAACAAAATTTGAGTGACAATAATAACTGGATTTGATCTAACACCACCCTAGATATAATAACTGGATTTGATCTAACACCACCCAATGTAATGTAACAAACAGTGGTAGTACATCAAGGGTTGGCTATATATATAAGTACATTTCTATATCATAAATGCACTTTTTCCCTTAAATATTTTATTACTTTGTGGTATTCATTATTTTATGTTATATCTAGTGATCCTGTGACTATCTGGGAAGAATCAGCTTCGCCGGTGTTGTGCAGCCTGCCTGTGAAAAATGGTTTCTTTGTTGGCAGAGGTATTAAAACAATTGTGACAGTTGTTTTTAAATAGATATAAGTATACATAAACAGACATTTCTGATTATTTTGTCTTGTTTTTAATTCATGTAGCTGCAAGTCTGTTTGATTTCTCATGCAAGTACAATAGTAAATCAAAAATTATTGCTCATATGTTTTTACATGAATCATTAACACATTTCCAATAATTTTTTCATTACTTATCACTATACTTAATATTAAGTCATATAAATATCAAGCATGTCTATGCCAGAGTATTAACAATGTTTGATTTTTCTTTTCTTTTTTATCTTGACCTGTGTAGTGTTACCGGGCTAAAAGCATGGTAATTTGGCCTTCAGTTAGACCAAATACTGAAACCACACACAAAAGTAAAAATCTTACACAAAAAGTACTAATGTAACTACAGATGCAATATTGCTATCTCATTAAAGAATTATTATTAATGCATGCTGAAAGCATTTTTCACTTCTGCATTCTGAAATGTTCATAGAATTAAAATGTGGGCAAGGATTTTCATTTATCTTACCCACATAATTCTGTTTCCCAGTAAGAAGTTTAGGTTTTTAAAGAATTCTGAAGAAGAAAAAAATTACAGACAAAATCAGGAGTGTTAGATTTTTTTTAATGCCTTCTAATATGCTTTTCATTTCACTAGTTTTATAATTTAGTATGATAATTCTGTATCTTCAGTTCTTGAAAAATAAACCCTGTTTTTGATAAATTGCAGTAATGACTCTCAGAACCTGTGGATGCAAAAGCATGTAGGCTGCTAACAAATGCCATTTACAGCTGCTGTCCTATTAGAAAAGTAGTTTAGTAATAATTAAAATAAAAAAACAACAATCTGGGACTATATAGAAACTGTCAAACATGCAATGTATTTTAAATTTATAGTTTTTTTAATTTATGGCTCTAATATTGTTTCAGTTTCTGCATGAACAGAATTCAAAGTGAATGAGTTATACATGGTGTTTTGTATGTAATTAATTTTTAAAAATAATATTTTTGTAATGTTGTGTAATACATTAATTGTTGGTATTACTGAATGAATCAGTAATCAGGCAGGTGTACACACATGTGCTGTTATAAATGCATGATTGACTATTTTGAGCACTGTATTTCTGTAGTGCTTAGTACAAACAATTCAGTATACTAAACATATTAAAGGTAACTTCCTTTGAAGTCATTACACCTCCCATTTTTCTTTACCCCCTCTTCTTTCCTATTCAATGAGTTTCTGCTCACAAGATGCTGCCCAGTATAAATTAACAACACTCACTGTGTTAAGTGTTTTGTAATAATTTTAAACTACATTTTATAAACATTGCTGTGTAAAGGTTGAACAGTAATGTACAATTTCTCAGCAGCAGTTTTTTTTGTGAATTATGATTTTAATCAGTTGATGTTACACAGATGTATTGAAAATTAGAAAACAGAAAAAATGTTATGTACATAAGTTTGAAAACTGGGGTTAAATTACTCTGTTTGCATGAATTAAGAGCTGGACTTTTTAACAGATCCTAGAGCAGTATTTTTATTAGTATGACATGAATATCTCTACAATTTTAAATCTGACATATCTCTGTATCTATTACATAGTTCTTACGCGTCCTGGAAATGTCTTAAAATTCTGTTACATGTCCTGGATTGTTATCCATTCTGGCCTTTTTGTCCCTGCTTGATGTTTTGTAGTTGAAGATTTTTCTACTGACAACTTATGTCTGACAAATTTTCCTCACCACCTCATGCAAAACGCGTCGTGTGTGTGTGTGTGTGTGTGGGGGGGGGGTCTTGTCTGTTAAGAGGACTGAAGCTGCGTTATAGTAGCATCTTTTGGCGTCGTGCTTATGTTATCACTCTGTCTGTCCGACCGGGAAGACCATATCTCTGCAATTATTAGTTCGATTTGTAAAATTCTTTTTGTATTGGGAAGCTTAAAATGTGAGAATGATGATCTATTTGTTCCGGGTTTTTCTGATGCACAACTTCGCAGCTAGCAAATGATCATATTGAATTTAAAATGCATTTTATTTCATACATTTGCTTCTAAATATCTAATTGGAAAAACATATTTTTCCTTTCGATGGCATTTATATCTAAGACTACTTAATATACAGTCTCTTTTTCAAATAATGCACACATTTTCTGCTAGGGGGCGTAACAGTAAATAGCGAATTCCCCAATATCTCCGTTTCTAATAGTCCAATTTGAAAAATTCTTCTTGCGTTGGATACAACTCTTGTGGGGAAATGTTTTGCATATAATTTTCTGATTTTTGGGGAAAATGGTTTAGCTGCCAGGGGCGTAAGTGTTTATTTTTGCTTCTGATGTATTTGCAATAAAATCTGAGCTCGTAACTCGATTGAAAAAATTCCTCTGTGGACCGATACCGATCACCTCCAAAACCTTTTTGAGAATACCTCCTGCTTAAATAGTGCATAATTTTTCCACCAGGGCATATACTCCTTGTGTGTATTTTCTTCCCAAAATAATGCACAATTTCGCCACTAGGGGTTGCAAATATTTACACAATTTCGCCACTAGGGGGTGCAAATATTTAATATATTTTTCTCAATATCTGTTCTTCTAAATGTCAGATTTAAAAAATTCTGTTAACAACAGATACCATTTACCTTATGGAACACTAAGTTTGCATTTAAGGAGGTTTGTAGTTCACAATTCTGCCACCAAGTGGTGTTTATGTACTTCCATTTGCAGCCTATCTCTGCCTCTAGAAACCCTAATGGCCCATTTCCATCTCAATTCAGGCAGAGCATGTCAGTTGACCGACCCCCTTAGATTTGTTCCAAAAAATTACAGTAGCTACTCCTACTACAGATATAAGATATTCCAAATGGATTTGCTCCAAAAAAATTTATATCACTTGTTGCGCCATTTTGAAATTTGGTGAAAAACGCATTTTTTGAAAGGAATGTCAAAAACGGCATATTTTAAAAATGTTATTGCGTTTAAACTATTTGGGCGATTCAGTTCATTTTTGTTTTTTTTTTTGTAGCTAATGAATTGATTTTTAACCTGACATACTTTAAATATGCATGTTATAATTATTAGTAATTAAAAAAATCCACTTTTTAGGTACAAAATTTTGGTTTTTCTGACATTTAACGATTTTTTTCTTACACTAAGAAAAGTTTTTTTAAATAAATAAAGATGGCAATGTGTAGTCCACCAATGGTAGTTTTACAGCAAATTTTATTTATTGCCTAACATATATACAGTCTATACAATTCAACTTCAAAATATGCAAAAGTACGAAAATGCCCTATTTTCAAGTAGCAATAACTCAAAAACCCCATTTTTTAAAAATCTTAAAACTTGACCTTACGTTGTCCTATTAGTAAATTATCAATTGGTGGGGGCAGAATTGTGTGTTTTTGCCTCGTAAATTTTGAACGTTTTTTGAAAATGACAGTTCTCCAGCATTTGCAGGTCGCAGAAAAACACTACAAAGTTTTGTTTTAAATTAGCTCTGAAAGTTAAAATATAGGCTAGTAGACTAATTATAATACTTAAAGTAAAAATATTTAAAATATTAATCTAGTAAATAAAAAATATAAAATAATTTTAATTATTATATAATAAATTCTGTAATAAAGTTACAGTTGTTAAATGAACTGACCTAGTCTTAATGCTTAAACAACAAATAAGCTTGTTCTACACCTGTGCAATGCTGAATCAACAGGATCATACATGCACATGCATGACCAGTGTTTGCTCACTGCACAGCTAATCAACTGTCTCACTAGCCCCTCCCCCTCCATGGCCACACCTACCTGTGCTATAACTACTGTGCAGTCTGTTCTTTTGTTTGGAAGAGTAACACTTGATATGTATTTGTGATTTCTCAGATATGTTTTTTACATTTTTGCTGAATAGGCCTATTTAATAATGTCAGATTATCATAGTGCTGAACGAATTAAGTGTGTGGACTATATTAGAAGACACGAAAAAGCTGTATACAAAAGTAAGAGTGTGAGGTTATGTGGTGTTGGTGATTTAGCTGATTCAATTCAAAGGATTGTAGGTAGGTTTGTTATTGTAAAAAGTAATGACAATTTGTGTAGTAATTGTGTTGTTTTTTATAAAAAAAATTTGGGGAACTTACAAATGAACCTGAACAAGAAATTTCATCTGATGAACCTTTTATTGCAAGTGAGGAGATTGTAAATGCTGTCAACAAAAGTATTAACATTCTTGATGTAAATATGTCGCCATTGAAATCCCCTTCACAAGTTAGGCCTGAGAGGAGGCAAAGTTATGTAAAAAGAAAAAAGTTGAAATTAGAGGAAGTACTAGTAACTGCATCTGTGAAGAAATTAGAAGTGTATAGTGTCAATGATGACATTTCAAGTGAACCTTCTGCTGAAAAACCTGACTGTTATACTTGCAATCAGTGGTTTTTTAACATTAACACAGCTCTTCAAAATTCTAAATACAATGAAAAAGTGCAATTGTTGACACTGTTACCACATACTTTTACTAAAACGCAACTGGAGGCAAAGTTACCTTCAGTATCAAAGTACATCATAGATAAGTCACGTAGTGTTGAAAAAGAAAAAGGAATTTATGCTAAACCTGATCCCTACAGTGGACATCCATTGTCTGCAGATACTAAGGGAATTGCTTTGTCATACTACCTAGATGACAGCAAAGACTGCACAAGAGAGAGCCCAAACAAAAAAGATGTTATATGTGTTAAAGATGGTAATGGTGAGAAAGTTAAAAAGGCAAAAAGATTTATGACAAGATCAATCAAAGAGACATACAGTATATTGAAAAAGGAAAACGAAGGAATAAAAATTGGACTTTCAAAATTTTATTCACTATGTCCAAAGTGGGTGAAAATTCAACCTATACAAGCAGTTTGTACTTGCATTTACTGTAGTAATCTTACACTAATAAGCATAGCTCTCCAAAATGTAACTAATGAAAAGTATACTGAAGAGTCTCTTTTACTTAAGTGTTTGTGTAACAAAACAGACAATGAAGATTGTTGGCTCCAAATGTGTGGTGACTGTCTTGGTACAGATGCACTGACAGCTGATACTCTTGGCTTGTTGAATGAAGAAGAAGTTACATATGCTATTTAGGAACGTAATGACCTTATAAAGAAAACTACCTACTGAAAGGTTCCTCAAAGATGCTAGACATCGGATTAATAAAGCAATTCCTCATAATTATATCCGAAAAATCCAGAGAGAAGGAATAGCCAAAGCTAAAATCTCTGCAAAAGGGAGTTCTGTGTGTGTTTTAAATTTTGATTTTGCAGAGAACTGGTCAGTTATATTGCCTGATGAGATACAAAGCTATCACTGGCAAAATGTACAAATCTCATTGTTTACCTGTGTTGCACAAATTGGTCAAGTGAAAGAAAGTTTTGCAGTAGTGTTTGATGATATAACCCATGACACAGCTCATGCTCTCTGTGCCATAGGTCTTATAAAAAATGACATTTCAAAATCGTATCCATTGGAAACTAGACCTCAGTAGTTTACGTTTCAGATGGAGCTGCCGCACATTTCAAAAATCGATATCAACTTCATGAGTTGTCTAAGGGTAATCCAACTATAGAAAGAAAGTGGATATTTTCAGCTACTGGGCATGGTAAGAGTGCATGCGATGGTATAGGTGGCATATGCAAGCACTATGCTACAAGATTTAGTCTACAAAAAGAATCTGTGGAAGCTGTAAGAGACGCAGCTTCATTTGTTTGTACAATTTCAAATCTTATACGTAATACGAAAATACTACACCTCAAAAGTGAAGTTGTTCAAAAATTTAGGTCTTGTAAAGAAAAAGAATGGATCACTGTAAAACCTGTTGTAGGATTACAATCTCAGCATTATTGGTTGGTGCAAAATAATGAAGCTTATATGGCAAGAACAATTAAACATAATGTGCAGAAAGTAGAAATAACAAGCCAAGTAAAAAACAGGTACTCTTTGAGTGATTTCATAGTAGGTCAATTTGTTGGGTGTGTATATAATGATTATTGGTGGATGGGACAGATAAAGAGCATATCTCTAGAGCTGGAAGACATTACTGTGTTGTTTATGCATCCCCATGGCCCAGCTAAAGGGTTCCAATGTCCAGAGGAATGGGGAAAGAGAGAGGATGTATGTGCAGTGCCATTAAACAATGTAGTGCTAAAGGTGAAGGAACCCACTCCCAGCAGACAATCCGCTTGACTCCACATTTTCGATACCAAGGAGCTGAACCAGATCCAACAGATCTGCAGTGTCTGAACTTTATGTAAACTTACTCTGTAATTATTTTAGTATAATGTTTATAGATCTCAGCTAACATGGAGTTGTTTACGATTATTTGTTTTAGTGAACATTACAGAAATCAGAAAATTGTAAAAAGACAAACAGTTCAACGAGTTCTTGGTTTTCCACATTTTCTATGTTTTTCTTTTTGTTCTTTTTTCATTATTTTTTTCTAAATGAATAACTTAAGTTTACTTATAAAAGTGTTCAGTGGAGCTTAAAAATCAGGGTGGCTTTAAAATTTCATTGTAAAGAACAATTGTATACGTTTTTGTATCGTTTCTATTTGCGACCCGCAAATGCTGGAGAAGTGTCATTTTCAAAAAAATGTTCAAAATTTACGAGGCAAAAACACACAATTCTGCTCCCACCAATTGATAATATACTAATAGGGCAACATAAGGTCAAGTTTTAAGATTTTTAAAAAATGGGGTTTTTGAGTTATTGCTACTTGAAAATAGTGCATTTTCATACTTTTGCATATTTTGAAGTTGAATTGTATAGACTGTATATATGTTAGGCAATAAATAAAATTTGCTGTAAAACTACCATTGGTGGACTACACATTGCCATCTTTATTTATTTAAAAAAACTTTTCTTAGTGTAAGAAAAAAAATCGTTAAATGTCAGAAAAACCAAAATTTTGTACCTAAAAAGTGCATTTTTTTAATTACTAATAATTATAACATGCATATTTAAAGTACGTCAAGTTAAAAATGAATTCATTAGCTACAAAACAAAACAAAAATGAACTGAATCGCCCAAATAGTTTAAACGCAATAACATTTTTAAAATATGACGTTTTTGACATTCCTTTAAAAAAATGCGTTTTTCACCAAATTTCAAAATGGCGCGGCAAGTGATATAAATTTTTTTTGGAGCAAATCCCTTTGGAATATCTTATATCTGTAGTAGGAGTAGCTACTGTAATTTTTTGGAACAAATCTAAGGGGGTCAACTGACACATGTTGGTATTCTCTGCCTGAATTGAGATGGAATGGGCCTAATGAGAAATTTCTTTTTTTATTGTATGCCATTTGCTATAATAAAGATAGCCTATCTCTGCCTCTAGAAACCCTAATGAGAAATTTCTTTTTTTATTGTATGCCATTTGCTATAATAAAGATGGAGAGTGAATAAGATTTTTGCTCCAATAAGAAGAACCTCTTCAAATAATGTGTACTTTCCCCCTAGGGGTTGTAAAGGTCAAAACGGTTTTCTTGCCATCTCTGCTTTTGGAAGACATATTTGAAAAGTTTTTTTCCTTAGCATAGCTTTTGCTATGAGGAATACTTTTGGCCTGTTTCAACTTTTCCATTTTGCAAAATTCTTCCGCTAAAAGGCATACAGTTATATCATGTTTCTTTCTCTATCTGTTCTTTTAACTGTTTGATTTGAAAATCTTTTTGTCTCTAATACCTTCCTTCTGCTAGGCGAAACGTTTTTTGCACCATTTGTTAAATTTCGTAACATTTTTTTAGCTACTGGTGGAAGTAGCTGATGTCCTGGAAATGTCCTAAAATTCTGTTACATGTTCTGGAATGTTATCCATTCTGGCCTTTTTGTCCCTGCTTGATGTTTTGTAGTTGAAGTAGCTGATTTTTTTTTTTTTTTTTTTTTTGTGGGTTATTTTGACCTTTACTGAAATTTGCTAATGAATGCTTTACATAAAAAGTTGCCATAAAATTAGATTGCTTTCTAATTTCAGAAACTGAAATCTAGTTGTTTATTAGTATTTTCTGAGCAAACTAATACACTTTTCATCTTCTATAATTAGTTTTCTAATCATGCACAGCTAAATTGCCTTGATCACTTATGAATGCAGTTGTACACCACAGCCCTTGGATTTAAGGTTTTCCCCGTTATTCTCTTTCATTTCATGTTGAAAATTTTTGTGCATGCTTTGTTTGCTGGCGAGTACAAATTAAAAACTTAACTACAACATAAATATCATGTTGAAATTTCTTTCCCTAAATAAAATGTAACACAATTGCTTGCTCTCATAATTATGTGTTTAAGAAATAGCAACCCCTTTGGTCCTTTGAAAAAGTTCCAAATATTTTATCTTTCCTTACCCATAAATTTCCAATGTAAGCATTATTTCAAAATAATTAAATATAAAAAAAAATATGTATTGGATTGTGTGGTATATGAAAGCATTTTAAGAGTAATACCACATACTTATGTATTTTTGAGTTTTATGTTGTTGTTTTTTATTCTCTAATTTGCTTCAATAATTGAACTAAAGTCAAAGTAGAAAAATTAAAATTTCTTAAAATCAGTGACAGTTTTGGTATTCGAGTATTATCTGCGATTCTAAGTTTCTGATTAGCTGCAGCGGACAACATTTTTAACATTCTGCATTCTGTAGTAAGTTTGCCCAAGCATGTAAGAAGTTGTTTGTTGTTGGTTACAGGTTGAACAGACCTGTGGGTTCATTATATTTTAAGTAAGAGCGTTTGGATCGTATGTCCTGGAGAAAAATCCAAAAGTCCTGGAAATGTCCTGGAATTTTGTGATTGAAAAAGCGTATGAACCATGCTATTAGTCTAATTTAAAAATTCCTTTTGCATTGGGAAGCTCAGAATGTGAGTGATGATCCCTTGCTTTCTGGTCCTTTTCTAATGCATAACTTTGCCACTAGAGGGTGTAATGGCAGATGCTATCAAATTCAAAATACATTTTATTCCATATCATTTGCTTCTAAATGATAGATTGAAAATTTTTTTTTTTTTTTTCGTCCTTTGATACCATTTGTAACCTATATTTTGTGTAGAGTTCATTTTCAAATAATGCAATTGGTATAAACGTAAATTGCGATTTTTCAGACATGTTTGATTCGAAAAATAAATTTTGCTTTGGATAAGAGTTTCAGGTGCAAAATGTTCTAATTTTTAGTAAAGAACTGTTTTGCCACCAGGAAGCATAAATGTATATTTCTGTTTCCAATATATTTGCAGCAATATCTGCACTTCTGAAAATTCAGTTGAAAAAATTCTTTTGCAGTCAGATACTGCTCACTATGCAAAACCCTTTGAGCATTTTTTTTTTTTTTTGCTTAGAGTAATACACAATTTTTCCACATGGGGCATAAGTGTATACCTTATTTTTCTTGTTATCACTGTTTCTAACAGTTCAATTTGAAAAATAAATTCTTTTATCAGATTGCATTTCTGCTGAGGAAGGTTTTGTTTTGCATGTAATTTCAAATGTATCATAACACATAAGCTCACATTTCCATGTATAGCAATCTCTGCATGTCTGAAATCCCGATTGAAAAAATCCTTTTTCAGTCAGATACTGCTAACTACGAAAACATTTTATGCGCATTTTCTGCCTAAAACAATACACAATTTCTCCGCTAGAGGCATGAATGTTTCATATGTTTGTCTTAATATCTCTGCTTCTAAAAGTTTGACTTAAAAAATTATCTTAACACCAGATACCATTTCTATTGCGGGGCATTTTACTTGTACTTGTGGGGATTTTTTGTAATTCACAGTTCTGGCACTGTGTGGTGGTGTGTGTATTTCTGTTTGCAAGTATATCTCTGCTTTTAAAAATCCTAGAGAAAAAATTCTTTTTTTATTGTATGCCATTCGCTACACTAACGATCAAGAACTGTCCTTTTTTTAATAATTCAGTTTCCCCCACTAGGAAGCGCAAATGTCAAAACTTTGTTCTCACTATCTCTGCTTCGAGAAGAATTATTTGAAAAATTGTTATTCCTTAGCATGGCTTTTTCTGTGAAGAATAATCTTGGCACATTTTCTTCTTTTTTATTATTCAAATATCTTCCACCTAGAACATCGGGGAATATTTCTATTTGAAAGAGTTTATTCAATGAATATTTTGCACCCATTTTCTTTTGTAAGTAACACTTTTCCGCTGGGGGGGGGGGGTGTCAAGTTATTTCGTGTTTTCCTCTACATCTTTTCTGTTTGCTCAATTTGAAAATCCCTTTTGCCTCTCATATCTTCCCCTATAAGAAACTTTTTGTACAACAATCTGTTAATTTTCATAACACACTTTTCAGTCACTAGTGGAAATACATAGCTATTTCTATTTGTGGATGTTTTATCGATTGTAGATATGGGTTTGATTATTTTTTTTGTAACCGTTATGAATAACCTTGCTTACAATGCATGTTTTAGATTATGTGCAGTTTCCCCATAGGCGATATATTTTTTTGTTGTTGAATTTTTTGATTTTCTAAAATCAGCTTTGAAATAAATTTTCCATGCCAGAAAGGATTCAAAAGCTTCATTACACCCAAAAATTCGATGCCTTTTTTTTTAAAACCTATCTTTTGAAGGAAAAGGACATGTTTATGTTGTCACTATGCCCATCCATCCATCTATCTTCAAACACCGTATCTCTGTACCTGTTAGTCTGATTTCAAAAATTCTATTTGCATTGGGAAGCTTAAAATGTGAGAACGATGGTCCGTGCCTTTGGTGTGGTTTATAGTTGTCTGGAAAATCCTGGAAATGTCCTAAAATTTTGTTATATGTCCCAGAATTGTATCCATTCTCATGTTTTATCCCTACGTGATGTTTTGTAGTTCAGGGTTTTTCTAGGTTGTACTTAACACTTTGCAATCTTCTGAAACTCTTTATTGATTTTTATCAAAAGCATGTCATGGATTGCAGATTTCAAAACATGCAATAGTGAATACGAAGCTGGCATGTGAAATAGGTAGCAGCATGATTTTTCCTCTTAGTATTCATTTAAATTTAAGAAAGCAGAAGAAACAGTTTCTTGTGAATCCTGAGTGGAACAAAAAAGTAATCATTTTAAATTTTCATTCATTTATATCAGAAGTTCTAAAACTGAAAGTTTAATTCATGTAGATGTGAAACAACGGCAGTGATTGTTTTACATAAATTACAGTGACTGCAAAGGATTTTTTTTCTAAATAAATGAATTTCTAAAAACATCTAGAGAATTGGGCAGCTACACATAACTGAAATAGAGAATGTGAAGAAAATAGAGGAACACACTTAAGATACATAAAAGTTACATTTTGCACGAAAGCTTGCAAAATACTCTCAGTATCTACAAATATCATTCCTTTCCAATCTGTTACGTTCTAGAATTACAACTTTGCTTCAATAAAATCCTTCATACACAGAGCCAACATAAATTGCAATAGTCTAAGCTCCCCCAGAAAAGGAATACTCAAAAATCTTGCATATTGCTATTTCTGATGGTTTTCCTCAATCAAAAATTCTAGAACCATTTTTTACGTACTAGAATTATAACTTTGATGCAATAAAATCCTTCATACACAGAGCCAACATAAATTGCAATAGTTTAGCTTTCCTAAAAAAGGAATACCCCCAAATCTTGCATATTGCTATTTTTGATGGTTTTCCTCAATCAAAAATAAACCTAATCTTTCCATTTGAACTGAAATCAAAGTTCTCCGAACAGGCAAAGAAAATCTACAATTCACCGGCTACATTCCTTTTCATCCAAATCGCTCTTATAAATAAAAAAGGTTTTCCAAAAGTTTGATTACATACTATCTCAGTGGCATATATTTGAGGCTAGCTGTGAAGCCCAGGGAATGCACAAATGAAAGTCAATTAGATATACACAAATGAAAGTCTATTATCAACGGTATTAAGATACGTTGATGCTTTCGCTACCAAAAAAGCACGTGTGGATTCGCTTCTTTTGACTAAGAGAATCAGTCTGGTGAGGGAAGACCAACAGGACTCCTAGTGGAGGGATGGTGTCATCATAACACAACCAGCTCTACCAGTCTTAGCCTGTGAGATTCGAAGACTTTCGTTATGATCGCCAGCTAGCGTTTCCATAACAGCATGAAAGAGCAGGTGAAGGGTGAATGGGCCTTTGCTTTGGGCAGTGGTTCGCTCAGAAAAGAGAAGACTTAGACTTAGAACTACATTAATCACTCGCATGCTCCCACCAGTAGCAGCACGTGTATCACAAGAGTTTGTTTCAGTTGTGTTACATGTTAACGAATTAAAATCAGTGATATTATACCTTAAATTCATTTGACAGTATCAGAAACAGATCTCGGCTGAGTGAGTGTAAGATTGGTGTATGGAATACTAGAAGTATAAATGGAAAGATGAATGAGGTGATTAAAGAGATGAATAACTATAGATTGGATGTGTGTAAGTGAAACCAAAAAGAAGAAAATTGGTATAGAAGAAGTGAATGGAATGGTGAGTGTGTAGTCTGGAGTATTGGATAATGTGAGAGGACAGGCTGGTGTAGGTGTGATTTTAAGTGAAAAGATGAATAACAACTTGATTCACTATAGTTGCATAAGTGAGAGAATTCTTCGGATTCATTTGAAAGTGAAATTTCAGAGAATAATATTTGTTGTAGTGTATGCTCCTTGTGACTCTGAACCCTCTGATAGGAAGGAAGATTCCTGGAATGAGCTAAAAGCTGTTTTGAGCCAGTTCGGTGCTAAAGAGAAAGTTATAATAGCAGGGGATTTCAATGCTAGAGTAGGTGTGCAGAATGCAATTTCTGACAATGTTCTGGGTAAGTTTAATGATCCTTGTGTGAATGATAATGGTGAAAGATTAATTGAACTCTGCATTGAGAGTGGTTTGTATGTATCTAATACATTTTTCTACCACAAGTATACCCACACATATACTTAGAAAAATCATACTCTTGGTCAAAAGAGTGTGATAGATTTTGTTGTCTGTGATCAGTGTCTGAAACACTTAGTTTTTAACACTCGTGTGATGAGAGGTGCGGATGTTGGCTCTGATCATTACTTGGTAGTCTCACGAGTGAAACTGAATGTTGGTTGGAAGAAAAGGAATAGGAAGAGGCCCAGGATGGAAAGAATAAAGGTTGAAAGGCTCCCTGAAAATCATCAGCATTATTCTGACGTACTCGGAGAACGACTGAAGGAACTGAAGTCTTGTGAGAGGGATGTAGAAAAGAAGTGGGAATGTTTTAAGAACTGTGTGGTCACTGCTGCTGAAGAGGAAGTGGGAATGTTTTAAGAACTGTGTGGTCACTGCTGCTGAAGAGAATTGTGGGTAACAATAGAGGTGATGCTTGGTGGAATAGTGAGATTGAAGAGGCAGTAAAGAGAAAGAAGGAAGCTTATTTGGGGATGTTGCAAGGTAGAGTTTCTGTGGATGAATATCGCTGTAAGAAGCGTGAAGCCGCTAAGCTGGTTCACCAGAGTAAGGCAAAAAATAGGAAGGAGAAGGTGGAAAGGCAAGATAGGAAGTCGTTCTGGAAGTACATGAGACTCAGGAAAAATAGGGGAAACAAAGTTGTAAGTTGTGTGAAGAATAGGGTTGTGGAAATGATATGGGAGCCCAATGAGTTAAGTGAAAGATAGTTTGTTTGAATACTTCTGTGAGTTATTAGATCAGGAAAGCAAAGGTGATTCTAAGGCAGAAGCAGATGATGTCACAGTAAGAGATGGATCTCATGAGAAGAGGTGAGTAAAGCTCTAATATCTACTCAGAATGGTTAGGCTCTGTGAGTAGCTATGGCATAACTGCACAGATGTTAAAATTGGGTGGCGACTCTGTAATTGACTGGTTAACTAAGATTTGCCAGTTCTGCTGGGAGTTAGGAATGGTCCCTCGGGATTGGAAGGATGCTATTATTGTTCCTTGTATAAGGGAAAAGATGATCAGACTGACTGCAAGAACTATCATGATATTAGCCTATTAAGTCTGCCAGGAAAAGTGTTTGGTAAGGTCGTTATTGAAAAAGTACGGGGTTTTACATCAGAGAAAGTGTGGGATATTCAGAGTGGTTTTATGCCTGGTAAAGGCTGCACTAACCAAATTTTTGCATTACGCATGATGATTGAAAAGTATCTGGCTGTTGGTTAGAAAGTTTTTGCTGCCTTCATAGATTTAGAGAAAGCTTACGACCGAGTAAATAGGACACTTTTGTGGAAGGTATTGAATGAATATGGTGTTACTGGGAATCTACTTAATAGTGTAAAAGGCACGTATGCTTGCAATAGAGCCTGTGTATGAGTGAATGCCGTTTTATCAAAATGGTTTTCTATTGTTGCAGGAGTTGGACAAGGTTGTGTAATGCCACCATGGCTGTTTAATATATGTATTTATGGATGCGTGCATGCATGATGCCAAAATGGATAATACTGGTTTATGTCTTGGTGATATCTGTGTGTGCAGATTGCTGTATGCTGATGACACTGTCCTGTTGACAGAGAGCAAAAGTGAGTTTCAGAGTATGCTGTCCTGGATGTACAAAGTTTGCATGAAATTCAAACTGAGTATAAATAAGGGAAAAACCAAAGTTACGGTTTTTGAGAGAGGAACTGGTAGCACTGAATGTAATGTAAGTGTAAATGGCACAGTGATTGACCAGGTGAGTGAGTTTGTGTATTTAGGAAGCATGTTTGACAGAAAGAACAAATTGGATGGTGAAATTAGTAGGAGAGTGAATTCTTCATTGAAAGTCATGGCTGCTCTTGGAGGTTTTCACAGGAATGATGGGTTCTCAAGAGAGTCACACATGGCTGTGTATGAGAGTATAATTGTTCCTACTCTGATGTATGGCAGCGAAACCTGGGTACTGCAGAAGAAACATAGGAGTTGCTTGTTTGCTGGAGAAATGAGTTACTTACGTGGGGGTTGTGGCAAGACACGTTCTGATTGTGTGAGGAATGCAGTTGTGTGATGTGAAGCAAAATGTTGTTAGCAAGGTGGAGACTAATACGCTTCGGTGGTTTGGCCATGTTGAAAGAATGAGTGATGAGATGCTTACTAAGAAAATCTTTTTAGCCCAAGTGGCAGGAAGGAAAGGCAGAGGAAGGCCAAGGAAGTCATGGGAGGATCAGATTCAGGAATGACTGCATGAGAAACAAATTATGAGTATGAAGATCTTGTGTACGGCTTGTAATGGATGTCAGTGAAGTCTGAGTTGTATGTCAAGATCGCTGTAAATGGAGAAGTTTGATTCAGCAACAGTAAGTAAAAACTATCTGGTAGTTTGTATTTCTTTTTGGAGCTGACCTCTGAATCTCAGAGAACAGCTTAGTGATATGTATGTATATATGTTTTGATAAATTTTGTGAATGCTTTCCTGATCAGCTACACTCAGAATGTAAAGAACCTATGCTTTAAATTTTGATACAGTTTAGCTCAAAAATGAACTGAAGATGTTTTATTCCCTTGATAAATACAAAAAGAAATCAGTAAGAGACATTACGTGTTACATGAAATTGAATAAATTGGACATTGTGTTTAGTGAGGTGTACAAATTAGCAGACCTAATATTAAAGTTTCTATCACAGGGTGTCCACATTCTGGAAAGTCAGGGAAATGAAAATTGGTCAGGGAAATGCCTGAAATGTTGGTAAAAGTCAGGGAAAATCAGTGATATTTAAAAAAAAAGTCAGGGAAATTTCAATCATAGTTAGACTACAACTAGTTTTAACCTGGCATCAGGTAGTGACGCCCTCATCGCCCAACACACTTGCACTTGGTGTTGCAGACAGTCACTAACTTCCCCTTCCTACTAATGTAACCTTGTATTTCCTACCTATTATTGTAAGTTGTGTTACATTACTTGTTAACATTTCTCTTTTTGTTTTAGGTCAAAGGAGTAGAAGAAAATTTGTGATATAAGTTATACCTTGTTAAAAGGAAATTAAGACTGCAGCAATGTCAAAGCGTTGTGTGTTTAATGAACAATGGTTGGACGAACAATTAAATCCTGAGTTTTCTGGTTGGATAGCTGCTGTGAACGTCGACAATGAATCATCATTTTGTAAAGTGTGCTTTAAAACTTTCAAGCTTAGCAACATGGGGCATCGGGCAGCCACGGAAATGGCCCTAATCATTTGAAAAACATCCATGCTAAAATGTCTCAGCCCAGTCTTGCTTCTTTCACTTCCTCTGTGAAAAAGAACTCTTTTTGTAATAACGAACTCTTGCCATCAACAAGCTCAGGAAATGTGGAATCAGTACTTCTAGAAAATATTGTCTAATGACTCAAATACTTATGTTGTGAAAGATGATGTGAAGCCCAGTGACCTTAATGCTTATGTAGTGAAAGATGATGTAACAATGTCGGAAATAATATGGGCCATGGAAGTGTTGTCCAAGCGAATGTCTCTGAACTCTTGTACACAGATTAACAAAACATTTCAGTTAATGTTTCCTGACAGTGCGATAGTTTCAAAATTTACTTTAGGCAAAAGCAAAGCATCTTATGTGATAAACCATGGATTGGCACCATATTTCAAAGAGTGTTTAATGGACGATCTGAAGCAGTGCACTGACTTTGTAATTTGTTTTGATGAATCACTAAACAAAATTGCTCAGCGTGGGCAAATGGATCAGTTTGTTTGATATTGGAACGTCAATCTGCAAAAAGTTTCCACTAGATACTTAAGTAGTGTGATTTTAGGACGGGCAACAGCTAATGACCTTTTAAAAAAAATCATTAAAGGTGCACCTCTTCCCTTGGATAACATGCAACAAGTGTCAGTGGATGGACCTAACGTTAATCTCAGCTTTCTTCAAAAGCTGAAAGATAAACTTAGAACTGAAAATCCAGATGGTAAATTATTAGTTGACATTGGAGTATGTGGTCTTCACATAGTCAATGGAGCTATGAAAACTGGACTTGAAGTAGTGAAATGGGATATGCGTAGCTTGTACTGCCTTTTAAAAGATAGTCCTGCTCGCCGTGCAAATTATACTATGATTACTGGATGTATAGATTTCCCTTTGAAAATTTGCACTGTAAGGTGGTTGGAAAACGTTAATTGTTTGACTAGGGCATTGCTTGTCTATGATCATATTAAGAAATATGTTAAAAACATCATGGGTTTCCAGCAAACAGCACATGTTTCTTGCAGAATTCATGGAAAATTCACTGTTTAAATGCAAATTGGCAGCATTTAGGACTATAGCTTCAGAGGGAGAATCTTTTGAGAAGGTTTGAGAGCCCAAAGCCTTTAATTCCTTTCTTACACACTGATTTGCTGGATCTGATGAAAAGTTTGATGGCACGAAGCTTGAAGCCTGACAAATTAAGTGAAGCTGATAGTGTCTCAAAACTGTTAACTTTAGATGTATCAAAAAGTGAAAATCTTCTCTCAATTGAGAAAGTTGATATTGGATTTAGTGCTAAAAAGCTATTAAAAGAAGTGAAGTGCTCAGAAAGGGAGAAATTAGAGTTTAGGCTTGAATTTAGGAAACTTGTGACCAGTATGATAGAAAAACTTCGTGAGAAAAGCCCACTAAAATTTAAGTTTGTCCGTGGGGTAACTTGTTTGGGCCCAAATATTATAGTGCAGCAGCCGAGTCTAGGCGAGAAGAGAGTGGAAATTGTGCTCAAAGTTTTACTTGGTGCAAACAGGATTTCAGATGACTGTGCTGAAAAAGCTAATAAACAGTACGCTTCATTGTGTATAGAAGCTCAATCTGCTTTAAAGTCTCAGTTTGATGAATTTTTAGACAATCGTGATGATTCCATTGGATTAGACAAATTTTACAGTGCTCTACTTGACAACCAAAAACAATTCGGTGAACTTTGGGATGTAATAAAAATTTGTCTCATTATGTCTCATGAAAATGCTTCAGTGGAAGGTGGATTTTATGTCAATAAGTCTCTTCTTGTGGAAAATCTCCTGGAAGAATCCCTGATTTGTCAGAGAATAGTTTTTGATGCCATTAAAAATGTGGGAGGAGTAGAACACATTGCCATCAATAGAAGGCTTCTTCTTTCTGTAAGAGCCTCCAGACGAAGATATCAGGATTATCTTGAGAAAAAGTGTTCTTCAAAACGAAGAAGAAAGAAAACTGAAGGAAAAAAGAAAAATTGATCATGAAATAAAGGAATTTAAGGAAAAAGACATAGACTACGGAAGGAACTAGAGTTGGGCCGCCCCGGTGGCGCAGTGGTCTAAGCGATGGCCTCTGATCATTCGTCCGTAAGGGGTCCGGGTTCGAATCCCGGTGAGGCATGGATGTTGTGTTTGTCTTACGGCACTGGTTCTCTCCCTTCCCTGGAACCAGTGACTCTAAATTAGGGACGGGCGACTGCTTATAGCCCATTGAGTTGCTCACGGTGGTCGTTAAACCTTCAATCAAAAAAAAAAAAAAAAAAAAAGAACTAGAGTTGGAAGAAGCAGCATTGCAGGCGAAGATTTCAGATTGGGAAAAGAAGAAAAGTGGTGTGTAATATAAAAACAGTGACTGTGTTCCTACTGTAATATTTTTATAGTAACTTTTCTGAATATTGTGTATGGGTTTGTTTGAATGTTTCTTCAATAAATGTAAAACCATGAAAAAAAGAGTAAACTTAAAATTAAAAAGATGTGAGTTGGATGGCTATGGAGAAGGTGGAGGCCGATTAAAAAAAAATTAAATGAATCAGTTATTTGGGAAACTACATCAAACGGAAACACTTTTAAATAATATAAGTTTCTCAATTATCCAATTCAATTTTATTTATTATCATGGCACATATATTGAAAAACTCAAATAAACCTATTTGTTTATTTGAGTTTTTGTTTATTTGGTTTGATAATTCTGTGGACACCCTGTATCAACAACTGCAACTGTCAAAAGAAGTTTTTCTGCATTAAAAAGAATCAAGACATATCTTAGAGCCACACAAGGACATGTACACTTGAGAAACTTGGCTGTTTTGTCAATAGATAAAAACATTCTTTTTAAATGTGAATAGGTACTTGGACGAAACTTTTTATGAAAACATGATACTCAAGTTCACACATAAGGAAAGAAGAATGGACTTTGTGTACAAATAAAGTATTCAAAAGATAAAGTGCTAAAATCCTAATCCTTATAATTATTTGGTATTACATACTAGCAATAGCATGTACTTAAATTTTAGGAAAATTACTTCTATTAATAATTAAAAGAACAAACTTTGCAGTTTAAAAAAACAGTACTGGGGGGCAGTGGAGGGTATGGATGAGATAGCCTAGGTCTCGGACCCAAGATACACCATTGTACCATCTTGCTATCACTTCCAAGCCCACAATTTTAAAGCTATTATTAATAACAGAAATAAAATAGACCCATTCTATTTCTATTCTATTCCAATAAAAATTTCACCAGGACAAACTTTCTACATCAAAAGCTCTTATCAAAGCATCAGTAACAGATTAAAAGAATAGCAAAAGAATGTAAAAACGGGGAACTCTAATTCTGCCTTGGCCTCCTTCACTTTAGAAAACACCTCAGCTAGACCCAGTTGGGAGGATTTAAAGCAAATTGTGCTATGATTGGATTGATTCATATGCTCTTTGCTACTTTGAATTTTCCTTCCAATAGCTACAATTGGGAATCTTGATATATCATCCCCATGATTTGGATATCTGTACTCTTTCAAAATAAAAACAATGTTTGGGAAGCTGACAACCAGTTCCAAGAACTGAATGACAATCTGGCAACAACCTAGTACAGTTTCTAATCCAAACTCTGACTGAAGAAAAACTAAAGGCACAGCTCGAAAGCTTCCATGCAAAATATAATTTTTATATAACTTAAGGGTGTTCTATTTTCTTCACATCCATTCTAAAAACATTGTTTTAGAGTTAAATGCTAAGTTAAAAAACAAAAAAATAAACCAAATTCCTTTCATTTTGTATATCTTTTGCTAAAAGGATCTGAATAATGTATTGCATTGAGAAAAGGTTAAAATTGAACATGTACTAAACTTATGATTCAGCATCACTTTGGGAAATACGTAAAATGAACAAAAACTTGTAAAGTTTCTCTCTCTCTCTTTTTTTTTATTTTGCTTAGTGATGGTTATATGTGTATCATTGAGAATTCCCCGTGTATTCACCATCACATATTACAACTCTTATTTTATTTATGACACTTTCTTTAATATGTTAGCTGTCATACTAACTTTTTTTTTCTTTCATGTATCATTTTAGGTGATGGTACTTGTGCATTCTTTGGTTTGGAGGATGACCAATCCATTCAACTTACTGGTTCTGACTTTGATCCTATTTATCGTATTTCTACTGATGGCAGATGCATTTATACTGCATGTAGAGATGGTTTTATCAGAAAATACGAACTTCCAGGTTTGCTGGAAAACAGCTAATAGTGTTTTGAATATGATTTGTTTTATTGTTACCAGCATTAATATTGCTAGCCAGTAAGATGTACATTTTTGTTCTCCACTTCTAAATGTTTTGTCAGAGTGAAATCTAGTGTACAGTGTTTTTTTCTGTACGTTTGACAGCAAATGTAAAAATTGCTTTGTGCCACACTTGTAAAAAGAATTGGTCTTATTAAAACTATTATTTTATTCTCTTAAGTGGTTATGAGTGAAAATTTTAATCGTGGTAGTTGTAAATGCAGAACACAATTTAACAAACGTGTTTGGCACAGACTGGATAAAAGAAAACTTGTCTGCAGTGAAATTTCACCATTTCTTTTCTATGAAGTGTGAGGCTTTCTGCTTCTATTTTAATGCTTCTATCACCAATGACTGATTTCATACCTTCAGTCTGCCAGTGCTCCAGTGCCCTAAGCATAGACTTCTGACTGTCGTTCAGATTAGGTGTGATGTACAGGGTGTCCATAAAGTCTTTCCTACATTACAAAAATTTATATAAAAAATGTATTACAGGTACAAGAAAGGGATTTCACAATAACGATGGTGCATAAGTAAAGTTTTTTTCCAGTGTCAGTACAACTCTAAACTTGTGGCCTGGAGGACATCTAAGCAATATTAAATTTCACGCCATGTTTTGTGTAATATCTCAGCAGAGACAGAACCAATGTCATCCGTTATTCAACTTTTCAACGTCTCTACATCCGGAATGCTGCTAGAGTAAACTTGGTCTTTCACGTATCCCCACAGGAAAAAGTCTAGAGGGGTTAATGTCGGGTGATCAATGTGGTCATGTCATGGGACTGTCGCGGCCAATCCATCTGTCCAGAAATGTGGCATTCAGGAACTCAACGAACTATTCACGACCAATGTGGTAGGGCACCATCTTGTTGGAAAATAACCAAAGGTTAGAGTGCATGCATCTGAGGTACTACAAAAAGTTCCAGCACGTCCAGGTACATGTTACCGTGGGCTCTGTTAAAAAAGAAGGGTCCGATGATTCTGTCCTGCAGCATATGTTCTCTTTCGGGCTAGCCCTCTGTTGGTTAGAATAATAATAACGTTTCACACAATAAAATGTTTATTATACATCGACTATAGTTTCGCAGAGCGATTGGTTCGGCTTCCTCAGGACGAATGGAGCGTAAACATTCAAATCATTGTGACATCATCAGAATTCTGACGGTCACGGGTTTTGGCGAGTTGTTTCCATGCGCTTGAAAGAAATGGAGTCGACGTCATGTCGTCGACAAGCCGCGACGAGTTTCGGTATATGTGGAAAGCTTCTAATATATTAAGCTTGAAAGTCGAGTCCGGTTTATCAATAAGCGTAGCGTTTCCAAACAAAAAGTTATGGTTATTTTCGTGACAATGTTGAGCTATAGACGACTTCTTCAGTTCATAGTTCCGTACATATGTCTTGTGTTCCTTCACACGGAAGCTTAAAGCCCTGCGGGTCTGTCCTATATATGAAAGTCCACATTCACAAGGTATCTGATAAATTCCCCAGGAGTTTAAGTCTTCGATGTAGTCTTTTGATCCATAAAAATTCATCTTGTTTATGGGTTTGAAAATAACTTTGAAATTAAAACTTTTAAGGTTTTTGAAATTGCGAAGCAAATCTGAGGAGCAAATGGGATAACTGCCCAATTCTTTTGTATTGGGAGGTCTATAGGCATGAGCGTGCAGACAGGCTTTGGTTTTCTAAACTTTTGGACAGCTTTGTCTATAACGGAAGGGCTGTATCCTCTGTGTGCTGCAATTCGTTTAAGAAACTCAAGCTCTTTCTGTAAGGAATCCTCAGTTGAGCAGATATGTATTGCACGATATACGTATGTGAAGAAGGCCGAGATCTTTTGTTTCCACGGATGATTTGATTTTGCATGAGGGGGTAAGGAAACAGCAAATGGTTTTCGATAAACTGTTGTACTAAAGGATCCTTGAGAGCGTGACACAAGGACATCGAGGAATGGTAAGCAGCCATTATTCTCAGTCTCATATGTGAACTGTATATGGGGATCGATTGAATTGATAAGTTCAACTAATTTAGGTATTTCCGAGTTCATGCCATTCCAGAGAACAAAAGTATCATCTACATATCGAATCCACAGGTCAAATATAACAAGCTGAAATAGTTGGTCTTCAAAGTGACGCATGTAGACTTCGCATAAAATAGGTGACAGTGGGCTACCCATTGCAAGGCCTTCGGTCTGTTGGAAAAATCTTCCACGAAAAAGGAAACTGTTTTGTCTTACGCAAATTTCCACTAGCCTCAAAAACTCTTCTGTTTCTGGTTAGCTGAAATTATGTTCTTTGAGACTTGACTTTAATGCTTGGAGAGCTCCATTAACTGGGATACTTGTGAACATGGATTTCACATCGAAGGATAACATGAACTGGTCGTTGAATGGATGTCGCTTTAGCCGATTGACAAAATCAATGGAATTTTTTACAGAAGTTGTGTTCGAAGAAGTCATTAAAGTCGAAAGTTTCGAAGATAGAAATTTGGCCAACTTATGTGTAGCTGATCCTATATTGCTGACTATGGGACGAAAGGGGACACCAATCTTGTGTATCTTTGGAAGTGCATAAAAACGTGGACAACGGGAATATGAGGGCTTCAGATGATTTTTTGAGCGTTGGTCAAGGGTTACACAACTTGTTACCACTTTCCGAACTTCCTTTAAATGTTTCTCCGATGGGTCATTTTTTATTTCCTTATAGGGTCCCTCGGTAATAAGTTTTTCGACCTCTGCATTGTAATGTTTCTTGTCCAGAATAACAACTTGTCCTCCTTTATCAGCTTTAGTGATGATAATATCACGATTTGACTGCAATTCTTTTAGAGCATAGTATTCTTCCTTGCTGAGATTCGGTTTAAATGGTTGGAGGAACTTTGCCGTTATTGTCTGGCTAACGCAATGTCTAATCGTTTCCTTTTGATCTGAATTTAGATCGCTTTTTATCACGGACTCGTCAACCGACCCAATGATATTGGATATTGGTACCTTTTTCGAAATCGCAAAATTCGAATTGTAACGTAAAATCTGTTTTTGAATTTCGCTCGGATGACAAAACAGTTTCCTTTTTCGTGGAAGATTTTTCCAACAGACCGAAGGCCTTGCAATGGGTAGCCCACTGTCACCTATTTTATGCGAAGTCTACATGCGTCACTTTGAAGACCAACTATTTCAGCTTGTTACATTTGACCTGTGGATTCGATATGTAGATGATACTTTTGTTCTCTGGAATGGCATGAACTCGGAAATACCTAAATTAGTTGAACTTATCAATTCAATCGATCCCCATATACAGTTCACATATGAGACTGAGAATAATGGCTGCTTACCATTCCTTGATGTCCTTGTGTCACGCTCTCAAGGATCCTGTAGTACAACAGTTTATCGAAAACCATTTGCTGTTTCCTTACCCCCTCATGCAAAATCAAATCATCTGTGGAAACAAAAGATCTCGGCCTTCTTCACATACGTATATCATGCAATACATATCTGCTCAACTGAGGATTCCTTACAGAAAGAGCTTGATTTTCTTAAACAAAATGCAGCACACAGAGGATACAGCCCTTCCGTTATAGACAAAGCTGTCTAAAAGTTTAGAAAACCAAAGCCTGTCTGCACGCTCATGCCTATAGACCTCCCAATACAAAAGAATTGGGCAGTTATCCCATTTGCTCCTCAGATTTGCTTCGCGATTTCAAAAATCCTTAAAAGTTTTAATTTCAAAGTTATTTTCAAACCCATAAACAAGATGAATTTTTACGGATCAAAAGACTACATCGAAGACTTAAACTCCTGGGGAATTTATCAGATACCTTGTGAATGTGGACTTTCATATATAGGACAGACCCGCAGGGCTTTAAGCTTCCGTGTGAAGGAACACAAGACATATGTACGGAACTATGAACTGAAGAAGTCGTCTATAGCTCAACATTGTCACGAAAATAACCATAACTTTTTGTTTGGAAACGCTACGCTTATTGATAAACCGGACTCGACTTTCAAGCTTAATATATTAGAAGCTTTCCACATATACCGGAACTCGTCGCGGCTTGTCAACGACATGGCATCGACTCCATTTCTTTGAAGCGCGTGGAAACAACTCGCCAAAACCCGTGACCGTCAGAATTCTGATGATGTCACAATGATTTGAATGTTTACGCTCTATTCGTCCTGAGGAAGCAGAGCCAATCGCTCTGCGAAACTATAGTCGATGTATAATAAACATTTTATTGTGTGAAACGTTGTTATTATTATTCTATCTTAACACCGCAAGCTTCGTAGTCATAAATTATATATAGCCCTCTGTTGTTCGATGACATAATGGGAATTTTCTGATTCCCAGATTCGCACATTGTGCCTACTTACTGTACCAAAGATGTAGAATGCGGCTTCATCTGAGAAACGGGCACGGTGCAGATAATCACCATTGTGAGCTATGTGCTGCAACATCTTCGCAAATGCAGCACAGCGAGGCCGGTCATCAGTCTGAAGAGCTTGAACTATCTGTACCTTATAAGCACATGACATTTGGGTAAAATTTTGTGAACTTTGGCACGGGGAATCCCAGTTTTCAGTGGAGCACGAGGAATGGATTTCGTGGGGCTTCGCAGAAATGTCTCCTGAACAGCTGCACCTGTCTCTTGTGCAACTAGTAGTAGGCCTGCTCAGGGAGATCGCCAACACTACCCATTGCTTTAAACTTTTCATACCAAGCTTTTATGCTTTTTTGGTCCGGTGGTGATTGTCCGTATTCTTTTCTGAAATGACGCTGGACAGCAAGCGCCGATTTGGTCTCGTGGAACCACAACTCGCATGCCGCTTTTCCTTGCACATGGTTTGTACGCTCCTTGAAAATCTTGAAAAGTCCTTGAATAAAAAGTTCATTTTCAAGTCCTTGAAAGTACTTGAAAAAGTTTAAGGCTCTGTAAATAGTACTTAAAAAAATGGTTTTGTTTGTTAAGTAATATGAAAGAGCACGTGTAACTTGGTTTTCAACCCAGGGGAGTGTGTGGACAGCTGGTGCCTTGGATATGATATCACTACAGAGTAAAGCATCAGCCATGTGAGTAAAATCAGTGGAATGATGTATTCACAAATTGTGATGGGCTTCTGTTTACTGGGGTTAGGGACGTATTCTTGCCGGAGGGTGGAACTTCCAGGAATTACTTGTGCTTCATGCGTGGGACCCTTTCTTTTCCTCACTGCATCAAAAATATGCATCAATGTATTAAAGTCATGCATCAAAAATAAAAGGTTAAAACAAACAATAAGTGTTATACCAGCAAATGAATAAGAAAATAATGTACGCTTTCAAAATATTTTGCAAGATAAAATGATATAGAAAAATACCAAAACAGGGGGCAATTCAAAGTTAATAAAATAAATGAACTGTGGGTAAGCGGAAGAGGTAATGGCAGGTCATTGAAGGTGTGCCAGTGCCAGTTAAGATTGATGGTCTGAACTTACTAAAATAGCTACCTACTGACTGACTGACAGTACGCACATATGATAATTCGGGTTTAAAAAGTCTTTGAAAAGTGCTTGAATTTATTTTGCTTGGAAGAGTACAAACCATGTTGCATGAAAGCCATTGCCGATGAAATGCTCCTCTTATTCAGCAGTAGCGCTTACCTAACGAACAGAAAAAAAAAGCGAGTGCTGCTATATTATGTTGCCAACTATTTTATTTTAACTTACATAGATTCTTTTATATTAATTTTTGTAATGTGGGAAATAATTTATGGATACCCTGTATAGTACCGGATCAAGTATGGGTGATTTGTTTGTCTTATGGCAGTGGCTTTCTCCCTTCCCTGGAACTAGTGATTCACAGCTATATTATTGCCAGTCTGGATGTAGTGTCGCTGTACCCAAACACCTCAACATACGAAGCTTCTAAAATTATTGAGAAAAATTAAAAGATGACAACTTACCTAAGAAAAAGCAACAGAAAATATACATAGTTCGTACGCTCCTTGAAAGTACTTAAAATTTTTTTTTTTAATTAATGATATGAAAGAGCATGTCTAAAATATTGTGCTAAAAAAGTTGTATAGGAGATTTCTGTGTTGTTCCAATAAAAACGCCAAGCTGATCAAATAGCGCAGAACTTGTGTTCAACTCAGGGGAGTGCTGGACAGTTGGTACCTTGGCTATGACATCACTATGGAGTAAACCGTCAGCCATGGGAGTAAAATAAGTGGGATGATGTATTCGCAAATCATGATGGGCTTCTGTTGACTGGGGTTAAAGACACGTTCTTGCCGGAGGGTGAATACGAAAATAATGTACCCTTTCAAAAAATTCCACAAAATAAAAGGATTTTGCAAAACAGAGGAACAATTCAAAGTTAAGAAAATAAACCAACAGGGGGAGGGGAGGCTGGGGGTAACAGGCACATCATTGAAGGTGAGCCCATCCATCTAAGTTTAATGGTTTGAACATGCTAAAATACCTACCAACAACACACACATATGATAATTTGGTTTTAGAAAGTGCTTGAGTTTCTTTTGCTTGGAAGCATATGAACCTTGGTGTATTCTCTGCTTCATATTAATGGCAACAATTACTTCTTTCAATTTAAAAAATGTTATTTACAAGCAAAACAAGTGGTGCTTCAATGTAATCTTCTTATTTACAAACCAAAAAAAAAAAAAAAAAACATTGCCTCAATGGGATCTTCTTATTTTTAAGCAAAAAAAAAAAACATTGCCTCAATGGGATCTCCTCTTTTGGCTCAAGTTGTTCTGCAAGAAATACTTAAAAAAAGGTGGAAGGGGAGGGTGTCAACAATAATAATTTAAAGAAACCAAGCCTTTTTCTGAGATATGTGGATGACATCCTGATTTTTTGGCAATGTGGTGAAGAAGAATTTATTAACCTTTACTCTACTACATACCCGTCCACCCATTGAGAGACTACTGGAGGTCATACAACATCATGAAAGAATCTCTAACATTTCAGCGGCAGGGAGTAAAGTGTCAAAATCATTTATGAATGGCCTCTGGCATAAGCTGTGGCTTGACTGCATTCTGGATTCACAAGTGCACGATACCCTTGTGTCAATAACAGAAAATGTGACAGAGATGACAAAGGAAATAGGACTAGGTGATGTAGAAATTGGTTATGTAAATGAGCTCATTGAGGGTCATGGTGATGATGGTCTTTCAACGGAAGATCTAAAAGAGTTAGCTGAACAGTTATCAAACAGACAGACAGAAGCAAAGCTAACTTTGCTGTACTGGACATGACACTAACAGTAAAATCTATGCGAGAGACTATTGCTCTTATTAATAGGGATGTAAGATCTTCTGTAGCAATGGCCCAACTGGGAGCATAGTTATTAAGAGAGGAATCGATACAGTTCTACAGCCATAGTATACTTATTACTGGAATAGAAGAAACTAAACAGACATCTATTCTACTTTTCTTAATAAAGTTATTTTTTTCCTTTTTATTAAACATCATACAATTTTCAATACGTAAATTTCATGAAACAAAACATTTTTCAAGAGTTTTGTGTTGATTACTGTAAATCTTGGAACGAAACCTAATGTATTCATGTTTACGTTCGTTTCCATTATTTTTTGCTTCAATTTATGCTGCTTCACTTTTCACTGGAAATCTCAGTAACCCAACCCTAGCATAAACAGGGTCTTATCTATTTTTAGGATGAGCTAGTGCTCATGCCTTTAGATTGCTTATAGTGATTAAAAAAAAAGTGGTAACTACTGAAATAAAAAAGAAAACATAAATTTGCCAAGGAAATTCACAAGAACAAATAAATGTCTACCTTCAGAAAGACATCCCCAGCAAAGGTTAAAATAAACCTGCAAAAAAAAAAAAAAAAAAAAAAAAGAAGCAAGCAGTTGAATTGCAAGTTTATAGTTGTTTTTTTATTATGAGGGTTGTACCAAAAGTAATGCTAAAGTGGGCATAACTTTTTTATTAACTGATAGAGATGGTTCAAATTGCACATGTTGGTAGAGTAACTCTTTCTCTATACAATGGTACTACTCAACATAGTCTTGATCACAAGCAATGCATTTGCACCAATGTTGAACCCAACCCTTGAATACTCTTTGGAAAAATTCAAGGGTGGACTTACAGCCACTTTGATCTCATGTGTGTCATCAAATCATTGTCCCCAGAGGCTGTCCTTTATTGGACCGAATGGGTGGAAGTCGGAAGTGCCAGATCTGGGCTGTATGGTGGATGGGGGACCACCGACCAGCCTAGTTTGCCGATTGCCTGATTTGTTGCCAAAGATGTGTGTGGTCTCACATTGTCATGGTGAATGTGGATCCTTTTCAGATTCTTGTTCGGTCTCTTCCTCCTTATAGTTTCTCGAAGCTTCTTGAGTGCTTCAATGTACCGCTCGCTGGTCAAAGTACGACCACATTCCAGAAAATCAAGGAGAATGACACCCTGTCATCTAAAAAAAAAACAGTCTCCACGACTTTTTGTGCTAATCGTTGGCTCTTGAACTTCTTAGGCCTTGGTGAAGAGGTGTAACGCCATTCCATGGATTGATTCTTCATTTCTGGATCATGAAAATAAGCGTTTCATCCCCTATCACCAGATATAAAAAAAAAAAAAAAAAACATGTTTTCATTGGCTTTGCAGATTTCCACCCTTCTCTCCTTCAAATTGGGTGCCAACTGCCAAGGTACCCACTTTGCACACACTTTCTGATACCCTAACCCTTACACCATTTTCTGTATGGCATTGTCATCATAGTCCAGTTGTGCAACAAGCTCATGGATTGTGACTCATCTCCATGCAAATCAATTAATCCACTTGCAGATGATTCGTATTAGTCGTCGCAGATGATGATCTCCCACTGTGTGGTTTGTCTTCAATGCTGGTTTCCCCTTCTTTAAATGTCATTGATCTGTGCACATTGTTCTTGTCAATGGTGTCATCTCCATAAACATTCTGTAGCCTTCTGTGGATGTCGGACAGATTGCACCCTTTCTTCGTCAAGAACTCAATGACGGCATGTTGCTTCTGCTTGGAATCCATTATTTACCTGCAATGAAGAAGGGTCACTATAGAGGAAGAGTTACTCTACCAACATGTGCAATTTGAAAGACCTCTGTCAGTTAATAAAAAGTTGTGGCCACTTTTGCATTACTTTTGGTACAGCCCTTGTATTATTTATTAGTCTTTACCTAGATCTGTGTATATAGCAACACCTAGATTCACATAGGTTCAGAATTAATCTACTTGGACCACTGATCAAAACGGCCTTTCAAAAGAAAATATACAGATGAAGAAAAAATGAAATCCTGTTGCAAAAAAAAAAAAAAAAAAAATGACAAGACTAGTCACAAAAGCATTTTTTTAATAATGTGGTCAAAGCTACAATGGAAATTTGCTCAGCTATCAAAATGTTACTCACAGTTGCAACATATAGAAAACCGATTGTGACATTAAAACTGCATTTATGTTTGTAGATTTAAAGCTAGGTATCTATGAGACTATCGAACTAGTCTCATAGATACCTAGCTTTAAATCTACTTTTGTTACCAATGCCTAACACTTTAACTCAACAAAAATTTATTGATTACCAGAGATTGGTGTTATGGAATAATCTACCTTGTCAGCTAACGCATATCAATAATTATAATTATTTTCAAAAACAACTAAAAATATTTGCTAATAAACTAAAATATAAAATTTATATAGAAAATTATTAATCAGACCATATATATGTAAATTTTATATGTGCAGGGCATTTGACTTGACTATGCACTTTAAAGGAATTAGTATTCACTCAGGCTATATCATCATTGTCAACCATTATCAATCCACTGCTGGACGAAGGTCTCCCCAAGTTTCCTCCACAACGGTCTGTCTTGCGCCAGTCTCCTCCATGTCACTCCCGCATACTTTCGAATTTCATCCACCCATCTTCCATGTGGTCTTCTTCTGGGTCTTTTCCTATCCCTTGGAATCCAATCTAAAATTTCGTCTGTCCTTCTGGCAGTATGTCCAGCCCATTGCCATTTCAGGGATTTAACTCTGATCATGATGTCTTCCACTCTTGTCAATTTTCTGATCACGAGTTCCTCTTCTTATCTCTCCTGGTTACACCAAGCATGCACCTCTCCATGCTGCTTTGAGTTGTCTGCAGCCTTTGTATGTCTCTTTTAGTTAAGGTCCATGTCTCTGCACCATACGTAAGCACTGGAAGGATGCATTGATCAAACACTTTTCTTTTAAGACATAATGGCATATTGCTCTTGAAAATTATGCTGTTTCTTCCAAAAGCTCTCCAGGCAAGTTTTGTACGCCGATTAATTTCTTCATCAATGTGACCCTCACTTGATATCTGCTGTCCAAGATAAACGTACGTGTCTGTTATCTCCAGCTTTTCTCCATCAATCGATAAATCTTCATTTCTTGTAAAAGCATGAACATCACTTTTGTCTTATGAAAGTTCATTTTTAATCCCACTTCTTTACTCTTGTCAGCAAGTTCCTGGATCATACTCTGCAGCTCTGATGGGGTAGTTGCAAAAATGACTACATCATCAGCAAAACGAAGGTGGGTTAGATAATCTCCATTAATCTTTATCCCTTTGTTTTCCCAGTTCAGTGATTGAAAAACATTTTCCAATGTGGCATTAAAGAGCTTCGGAGCCGCCCCGGTGGCACAGTGGTCTAAGGCGCTGGCCTCTGATCATTCGTCCGTAAGGGTCCGGGTTCGAATCCCGGTCAGGCATGGATGTTGTGTTTGTCTTACGGCACTGGCTCTCTCCCTTCCCTGGAACCAGTGACCCTAAATTAGGGATGGGCGACTGCTTATAGCCCATTGAGTTGCTCACGGTGGTCGTTAAATCTCCAATTAAAAAAAAAAAAAAAAAAAAAGAGCTTCGGAGATATGGTGTCACCTTGTCTCACTCCTTTTCCAATTTTTATGTGTGTTGTATTTTCAAACAGCCGAATCTTTGCACTTGCATTTTCATAGATGTTATTAATATTATTAATGTACTCATCTTCAACACCGCAGGATTTTAGAGCCATTGTAACTGCTGATGGTTTCACCGAATCAAAGGCTTTTTCATAATCGATAAAAGCCATGCACAATGGAAGTTCTCTTTCAATTAGTTCTCTCAATACGTGGATATGATCTATTGTGCTGTAGCCACACCTGAATCCAGCTTGTTCTCTCTGTTGAGCCATGTCCAGTGTTACCTTCAAGCGGTGTGACAGAACTTTAGTAAAGATTTTATAAACCACTGATAGGTCTGTAGTTCTTGAGATCCCCAATGTCACCTTTTTTATGTAGCAGGATCATCGTAGCGTTGTTCCAATCCTCAGGAATCTTCCCTTCATTAAGGCATCGAGTGAAAATTTGGGCGAGTACTGTTTCGATTTCTCCACTTGCTTCTTGTATGATGTCTACAGTAATTCCATCTTCTCCTGGAGCTTTTCCCTGCTTCATGTTCTTGATTGCATGTGCAACTTCTGCTGGGAGGACTGGAAGAACTCTGGTACGGGTACCTTTCATGATGTCTGGAGTATATGTATCATCCCTTTCATATAATTTGGAGTAGAAATCTTTCACTCTTGTCAAAATTTCGCCTCTATTTCTTGTTATAGAACCATCTTCTTTTCTCAGTGCCATAATCTGTTTTCTTCCCTTACTGAGATGTCCCTTTGCTATCTTTAGGCTTTGGTTGTTTTCAATTGCTTTCCTCACTAGTTCACAGTTGAATTTCCTTACGTCTTCAGTGATACTTTTTCGTACTGTCTAACATAGCTCTATATATTCCACTTTGGAAGTCGCATCTTCTTTAGTTGTCCTCATCTCTCTTCTTTTTTGCATTAACATTTTGGTTTTTCTGATAATTTGTTCACATGCAACTTGTTCTTAGACCCAGCTAATTTTGTTGCTGTTTCCATAAGAGCTTTGGTTACTTTTCTGTTAACTTCAGAAATATCCACTTCTTCTAATGTTAGGCCTTGTAAAGCAGAGAATCTGTTCTTCAGTTCCAACTTGAAGGTATTATGGTGTTTTTTAAGGTTGGTTATGTCAATACATTTTTGTTTGTCTTATGAGCTTGCCACGTTCGAGTTTAGTGTTGAGATGCATCTTACATCTCACCAATCTATGGTCACTACCTGTGTTGAACTTGTTTAGCACACTGCAGTCTTCTATGACGAATTTTTTGTTACACATAATAAAATCAATTTCACTTGTCGTCCCATTTGGATGTCTCCATGTCCATTTCCTGTGTGGCTTTTTCTTGAAGAAGGAGTTCAAGATGAAAAACCCTTCTGCCTCTGCAAACTCAACAAGAGTATTTCCTCGCTGGTTTCTGTTGCCGTGACCGAATTTACCTACTGAAGTTTCATTCTGTTGCTGCTGCCCTATTTTTGCATTGAAATCTCCCATAATTATCTTCAAGTGTTGCTTACCTGTATTATTTAGATGACGAATTTCCTCATAAAATTCTTCAATTTCTTCTTCAGGATGACTTGTGGTTGGCGCATAAGTTTGAATAATCTGAGCCTGGTATCTTCTCGAGAGTTGGATAACGAGTCGTGCAGCTCTGTCAGAGAAACTTTCAACTTCTACAACTTTATCCTTCAGTTTCTTGTTTATTATAAATCCAACACTACTAGTTCTGCCAGTATCAGTCCCACGATAGTAGAAGAGATGTCCACTTATCAGTTCAATGAGATCTCCTTTTCTCCTTACCTCACTTAGCCCGACGATGTCCCTCTTGATCCTTTGTAGTTCCTCTTCCAATTCAAGAAGCCTGGAATCAGAAGATAGGGAGCGTCCATTATACGTAGCCAAGGTCAGCATCAGATGGTAGCCCAGTCCGGTCCTTCGGGGATTCTTAGCACCCTCTGCCTTCATGTCGCACTGGCCGCTGCCTTGGCCAGGTACATTCCAGCTGCCGGAGACTGAGGGCCAAGATTTATGTTGTGCAGTCATTTTGGAGGGGTTTGGCCATAACTCACCACGCTGGCCAAGCGGGTTGGTGAGTGTGGGATAGCATTTCCTCTTATCCCGATGGTATAGTTATACCGCTATTGGCGGTCGTCAGAGCCCCTTTAGTGGGAACAGGATGCACCACGAGAAGGCGGGGTTGGCATTTGTCAAGGAGAGGCTGTGATGTTACGCATCACCTGACCTTACATCCGAAAATTTAGTAAAAGGCTATAAATATATATATATATATATATATATATATATGTATATGGGATGTACGCATCACCTGACCTTACATCCGAAAATTTAGTAAAAGGCTATATATATATATATGTATATGGGATGTAAGGTCAGGTGATGCGTAACATCACAGCCTCTCCTTGACAAATGTCAACCCCGCCTTCTCGTGGTACATCCTGTTCCCACTAAAGGGGCTCTGACGACCGCCAATAGCGGTATAACTATACCATCGGGATTAGAGGAAATGCTATCCCACACTCGCCAACCCGCTTGGCCAGCGTGGTGAGTTATGGCCAAACCCCTCCAAAATGACTCCACAACTTAAATCTTGGCCCTCAGTCTCCGGCAGCTGGAATGTACCTGGCCAAGGCAGCGGCCAGTGCGACATGAAGGCAGAGGGTGCTAAGAATCCCCGAAGGACCGGACTGGGCTACCATCTGATGCTGACCTTGGCTACGTATAATGGACGCTCCCTATCTTCTGATTCCAGGCTTCTTGAATTGGAAGAGGAACTACAAAGGATCAAGAGGGACATCGTCGGGCTAAGTGAGGTAAGGAGAAAAGGAGATCTCATTGAACTGATAAGTGGACATCTCTTCTACTATCGTGGGACTGATACTGGCAGAACTAGTAGTGTTGGATTTATAATAAACAAGAAACTGAAGGATAAAGTTGTAGAAGTTGAAAGTTTCTCTGACAGAGCTGCACGACTCGTTATCCAACTCTCGAGAAGATACCAGGCTCAGATTATTCAAACTTATGCGCCAACCACAAGTCATCCTGAAGAAGAAATTGAAGAATTTTATGAGGAAATTCGTCATCTAAATAATACAGGTAAGCAACACTTGAAGATAATTATGGGAGATTTCAATGCAAAAATAGGGCAGCAGCAACAGAATGAAACTTCAGTAGGTAAATTCGGTCACGGCAACAGAAACCAGCGAGGAAATACTCTTGTTGAGTTTGCAGAGGCAGAAGGGTTTTTCATCTTGAACTCCTTCTTCAAGAAAAGCCACACAGGAAATGGACATGGAGACATCCAAATGGGACGACAAGTGAAATTGATTTTATTATGTGTAACAAAAAATTCGTCATAGAAGACTGCAGTGTGCTAAACAAGTTCAACACAGGTAGTGACCATAGATTGGTGAGATGTAAGATGCACCTCAACACTAAACTCGAACGTAGCAAGCTCATAAGACAAACAACCTTAAAAACACCATAATACCTTCAAATTGGAACTGAAGAACAGATTCTCTGCTTTAGAAGGCCTAACATCGGAAGAAGTGGATATTTCTGAAGTTAACAGAAAAGTAACCAAAGCTCTTATGGAAACAGCAACAAAATTAGCTGGGTCTAAGAACAAATTGCATGTGAACAAATTATCAGGAAAAACCAAAATGTTGATGCAAAAAAGAAGAGTGATGAGGACAACTAAAGAAGATGTGACTTCCAAAGTGGAATATATAGAGCTATGCAAGACAGTACGAAAAAGTATTACTGAAGACGTAAGGAAATTCAACTGTGAACTAGTAAGGAAAGCAATTGAAAACAACCAAAGCCTAAAGATAGCAAAGGGACATCTCAGTAAGAGAAGAAAACAGATTATGGCACTGAGAAAAGAAGATGGTTCTGTAACAAGAAATAGAGGCGAAATTTTGACAAGAGTGAAAGATTTCTACTCCAAATTATATGAAAGGGATGATGCATGTACTCCAGACATCATGAAAGGTACCAGTACCAGAGTTCTTCCAGTCCTTCCAGCAGAAGTGGCACATGCAATCAAGAACATGAAGCGGGGAAAAGCTCCAGGAGAAGATGGAATTACTGTAGACATCATACAAGAAGCAAGTGGAGAAATCGAAACCGTACTCGCCCAAATTTTCACTCGATGCCTTAATGAAGGGAAAATTCCTGAGGATTGGAACAACGCTACAATGATCTGGCTACATAAAAAAGGTGACATTGAGGATCTCAGGAACTACAGACCTATCAGCCTCCTATCAGTGGTTTATAAAATCTTCACTAAAGTTCTTTCACACCGCTTTAAGGTGACACTGGACATGGCTCAACCGAGAGAACAAGCTGGATTCAGGAGTGGCTACAGCACAATAGATCATATCCACGTCCTGAGAGAACTAATTGAAAGAGTGAGGGAATATGAACTTCCATTGTGCATGGCTTTTATCGATTATGAAAAAGCCTTTGATTCGGTGAAACCATCAGCAGTTGCAATGGCTCTGAAATCCTGCGGTATTGAAGATGCATACATTAATATTATTAATAACATCTATGAAAATGCAAGTGCAAAGATTCGGCTGTTTGAAAATACAACACACATAAAAATTGGAAAAGGAGTGAGACAAGGTGACACCATATCTCCGAAGCTCTTTAATGCCACATTGGAAAATGTATTTCAATCACTGAACTGGGAAAACAAAGGGATAAAGATTAATGGAGATTATCTAACCCACCTTCGTTTTGCTGATGACATAGTCATTTTTGCAACTACCCCATCAGAGCTACAGAGTATGATCCAGGAACTTGCTGACAAGAGTAAAGAAGTGGGATTAAAAATGAACTTTCAGAAGACAAAAGTGATGTACAATGCTTTTACAAGAAATGAAGATTTATCGATTGATGGAGAAAAGCTGGAGATAACAGACACGTACGTTTATCTTGGACAGCAGATATCAAGTGAGGGTCACATTGGTGAAGAAATTAATCGGCGTACAAAACTTGCCTGGAGAGCTTTTGGAAGAAACAGCATAATTTTCAAGAGCAATATGCCATTATGTCTTAAAAGAAAAGTGTTTGATCAATGCATCCTTCCAGTGCTTACGTATGGTGCAGAGACGTGGACCTTAGCTAAAAGAGACATACAAAGGCTGCAGACAACTCAAAGAAGCAAGGAGAGGTGCATGCTTGGTGTAACCAGGAGAGATAAGAAGAGGAACACGTGGATCCGAAAAATGACAAGAGTGGAAGACATCATGATCAGAGTTAAATCCCTGAAATGGCAATGGGCTGGACATACTGCCAGAAGAACAGACCATCGATGGACAGCCGAAATTTTAGATTGGATTCCAAGGGACAGGAAAAGACCCAGAAGAAGACCACATGGAAGATGGGTGGATGAAATTCGAAAGTATGCGGGAGTGACATGGAGGAGACTGGCACAAGACAGACCGTTGTGGAGGAAACTTGGGGAGACCTTCGTCCAGCAGTGGATTGATAATGGTTGACAATGATGATGATGATATGTATATAGCCTTTTACTCAATTTCCTGTTCTGTGGTTACCCTGTACATAAGTATATAGATATATTATAACAATATTATATGTTATAAAATTAATATTGAAATGTAATATGGGCAAATGTAACCTCATAACGAAAAATAATGAAATGAAATATGTAAGACAACCTGAAGGTTAGGAAATTCCAGGACAAGAATCCAAGTTCAGTAAATATTAAAAATGCTCACTCAGATTTCAAACTGGCAGCAAGGAAACAGAATAAAAAACTGTGGAACTCTTAAAGAGTAATCAAGGAATAGCCCATTCAAGTTTATATAGGAAAGAAGGTGAATGTCTAATGTACGTAGTCATATGAGTCGATGGCATTTTTTTTCAAAAGTGTAGTTGAGGAAGTCTACACACACACACACACAATAAAAAATACTTGATGTTTTATAAAAGATCTAGGCACACAAGAATTACCTAAGCATAGAAACTGAAGTAGACAGTCATGGAAGCGATTTACTCCATCAAACAAATAGAGGGGAAGCATAATGAAAAATGAGCAGAAAAACTACACAGCAGTGAGCACTGAGTTTTTGTAGATCAAACAAAATGATAAAATATTATTATTGCAGCCTAGTGTGAAGCAGTGAAAGCATTGTTCTATCTTTCAATAATTACAAGACCAGATATTGCTGCAACCATTGGCACATTGAACAGAAGTTGAAAACCTGGAAAGTAATTAATGACTTCAAATGTTATATTTGATGTTATATTCCATCATAAATTACAACTAAATGCAAGCAGACATCCAATACTGAAGGGATTTGTTGATAAGAGCTGGCTGGGAATGGATATACACTGCTCTACACAGAAACCGCACCACTCAGAAGGAGTTGACATACTGGGCGATGTTCTGTGTTCGAGAGATAAAAGGGGAAGACATGGGCCACTGAACCCATGCATTCTATGCTTCAGGTCATACAGAACAAAGCAATGGAATGCTGAGAGCTGCCGCAGTATATTCAAGGGATAAAAATTCCTCACTGCCGAACCCTGTTTCCAGCTGGATGCATTTGAAAGAGGAAGGGTTGTAGGCCCCTCCATGTAGTTGGCTGGTTGATTTGCCGAATCACTTTCTACGTGCATTGGAATGCCAAAACAGACGCTGTTAGCAACTGTGAATGCAAGACGGCACTGTCAGTCATCTTAGCAGGACCGGTTCAGTCAGCTTGACATATGTGCATATTGATCAGAATATTCGTCTCCAGGCAATTGTGGAACCACAGGCTCCTGCAGAAAGCACTTGATGGGCTGTAACAGTGATTATGCTCATCCACAGTATGACTGACAGTGAACTGAACATTACAGGAGGTGTGTTTGTGTTCCCTGCTGCCATGACGTCGATTTCGGCTGGAGTGGTATCATTGAACTGCATGGTGACAGGAATGACACTATGTTGCGTTCCGCGATAAGTCCCGTTTTTACCTCAGTGCCAATGGTCAAGTCCACGTCTGGTGATGACGTGACCTACAGGCTTGCATGGGTCAGACTCAATGTCAATCTGATCTTGGGTATCTCAGGCCAAGCAACACAAGTTGCTTTTTCGAGTTGGGCCAGCATTTTAATCATATCATATAAAAATCAGATTGTAACACCCGTTTGTTTTCTATAGATATTTTTCTTTGTTAAAGTTCGATTTTAGAAATTTGGGAATAAGACTTAAAAGCCCACTGTTGGTCACTAATGCATGTCTTGGATAGGAGTTAAATTACTGTTGAGAGCAATGAACTGTCTGTGTTGCTGCTCTCTTGTTACTCTTCTCCATTTTATGGCATAAAATACAGTCCAAATGAGAGTGAAATGTTACTTTGTAGCATTTTGAGTGTGTGGGTGCACCGTAGGGAGGAGGCAGGGGGTAATGTTGTTGAGTGAGATCAGTTGATCCAAATTTCCTTGGTTTCTTTCAAGCTTTCATCACCTGAGGTGGGGAGACTACTCCCATAAAGAGGGGAAAAGTGGAAGTGGAGGAAGAAAGTGGAGGAGAGAAACATCTAATTTTGTTAGTGAGGGTGTCGTGGCAGCTCTACTACCATCTTTTACCCGTACATCACAATTCTCTTTTTTTCTCCTTTTCTGCTGATTTACTCACCATTCATGATCAAAGGTAGACTTACTAGTGATTGCTGTTCAAGTAATTAATTTACAAGGACTCAATATTCTAAAAGAAAAATAAACAAAATACTTCATTTATCCACTCCCAACTTTCACTATAGCGATAGTACCAATCATGTTGAGATAAACCCTAGAACTGGATTTCCCTATGCACACTATTCGTTATCTACTTCCTCAGACCCCACACATTCATCTAAAGTCATGATTGCTTTTCATTGTGTTTTGCATAGACAACAGATCAAGCACCATAGTGGAAGTGCTCACCCAACATTAATCCGTGAAAGTAATATAGCCTGCACATCAATGAGCAAAAGTGAAAGAATAACTCAAGAAAGTCGAAACATGTTTAAAAAACATGCATCTCATCAAAGGCTTGCAACATTCAACACAAGATGTAGAGTACTGTCACTCTGAATAATTGCTTGTGGATGTATTCACCAACCATACATCGATGTACACTGAATGGACATATGCACCAACCTAATAACATGCACTCCACCTTTACCCCTCACAATGGCAGTTAGTTTCTGTTGAATGTTAGCAAGGACTCAATACGGTGTTGAAAACACAGAGGTGATACTGCCCCCCATGAAGCGAGGATTGCCCGTTGTAGAGAAAATCCACAGTTGCCAGTGCAAACAGATCTTTTCTATTTGTCCCACAGGTTCTCTATGGAGTTGAGGTCCTGGCAATCGAGGGGTGATTTAAGTGTGGTAAACTAACGTGAATGCTCCTGGAGACAATTTGTCGCCGTTTGGGAAGCGTGCAGCGTGGTGTAGTCCTGTTGAAAGATGGCATCATAGTGCAGAAAGAGAATCATTATGAATGGGTGAAGATGGTTGGTGAGGATGTTCATATATCTTATGCCAGTGGTGGAGGTCTCCATGGGTACAAGGGGCCCCATAGATGCCTGTGTAAACTTCACCAAATTGTTATACTGCCTGCACCTACCTGTATGATCCCAACTTGACAAGCTGGGTCCATCACTTTGTGTGGTTTACACTACACACACTCCCATCGGTGTGATAGAGTTGAATCCGCGATTCGTCAGACCAGATGACGTTTCCAGTCCACCGCATTCCAGTTGCAACAGGCTTTGGAAACTGCAGCATAATCTTTTGGTACCTTGCAGTCGTCAACAAGGGGATACAATGTAGACGTTGACTGCCTGAGTCTCTTTTTATCATGGTATGACGGAAAGTCTGCATGTAAACTTGTTAACGCCCACTCATTAAATTCCGATGTTATCTGCTTCTTGGTAGCTGCGTAACTCCTTGCACCAATGTGAGACAGTCTGTGCTCGCCTCAAGAGCTAACTGCACATTTACGGTCACATTTTCCCCATTGTTTGGAAGTTTGCCATATTTCACATAGTATTGGTATATTAATGTGACGATCTGGCATGAAAACCCCAGTAGTTTCGATGATTTTAAAACCAATCTTCCTTGCAGCTACACTCTGGCCACAATCAAACTCACACAGTGTGCCCGTTAAATAATGAGACAAAAATTATTACATCAAAACAAACTATATTTTGAATTGTCACTTATACACAGATTCAAAATAATCTCCCTCCAGCTCCACACAATGATGAGATCTTTCATACAGGTGTTCGAAGGCACAGTGGAAATCCTGAACTGGGACCTCCTTGGTCACACCTCATTAGATGCCCTCAATGTTGCTGAAGTGATCCCCTTTGAATGGACACTTCATCTTTGGGAAAAGGAAAAGTCTGCAGGATGCAAATCTGGCGAGTAGGGTGGATGTTCGATCACACAGATCGACTTTTAAGTAAAACTTTTTCACAGACAGTGTAGTAGAAATCAGTTGTTTTTGTGGAACAGTTCTTTCCTGACACCTTGCATGTAGGTGTTAAGACTTTGCATTACTCCTAAATAATACTGACCGTTCATTGTGGTTCCCCCAGGAACAAATTCTCTAGCCTTCACATTTTCATTTGTCCGTGCAGAAACTGGACGTTGTGTGTGGTTCATCCTCAAGGGACTCTCTCCCATCTTTAAACGTTAAAAAACAGTGGAACACCTGTGCACGGCTCAGACAGTCATCATTGTAAGTTTTTTTTAGATCTTGGTACACTTCTGTGGCAATTTTTCCTAATTTACAGTAAAATTTTATCACAGCTCTTTCCTCCATTACGCAGCTTCTGACACAGTCTTACTTCAATGGTGGCCACACGAAAACTGCTACGTTACCCGACTCGAAAGTTGCTCCTGCAATTAGAACACACTCTAGCGGACAAAACTGTAAACCCGTTTGTAACTTTTATTGAAAGAACTGTTCCATAAAAAATCAGTCTCATTACTCTAATGGGCACACTGTGCATGTCGTTGCTTTTATACACGATTACTTTTTCATGACTGGTTTCCAGTGTGTAGAGACCTGCTCTATTTACAGGCATTGCTAATTTTTGTGTCCCACGTGACAGGAAGTGATACTTTTGCTTTGTATATTGTTATCTGGGTGTATATAACTATTTGTCCATCCAGTGTATATTTGAAACATGAAGTTCAACTTTAGGAATCTGTCACAGTTCGTTCTTTCTTTTAAAAAGAATGTGAAACATAAACCACTTGAGAGCAAAAATTGCAAATTGTTCAGACAATTGATGAAATAAAAGTACTATGTGTTATTAGATTAATAAAATCAAAAGGTAAAGATGAGCCTTCATTTTCATGTAATACTCTATGATTTATTGGTTTCTGGGTGAAGGTTGACAATATTCAGAAATATCTTATACTGTGGAATATTGGCATTTTGTGCAGCTCACTTTGGGGGAAAATTACGAAAGTTCCCTCATCTCAAAAAAAATAAATAAAAGGTATGTCAGAGCATCACCATTTACTGTTTAAATATCTTTTCAACACAAGCCTTCAAATCATTGCAGTTTTCTTAATTGAGACAATCAATAATTAACATTTTACCCATTTTCCTGGATCGAAGATCGCTAGTAAAATTCAATGTAAGAGCAAAACTGCTTTCTTCGCACAGAAGCCATAGACAAGGTATATTCTCTGACAGACTGTCAAAAACTTTATTCTATACTTGTGAATTTCATTTGATAGCTGAATTCATAGTTTGTAACAGTTTTGTCGCTTTTAGCGAGAACAAAAATCAAATGTGCCAAAAATATGTCAAAATTATCAAGACTTCCCTATCATTAAAAAATAATAAAAAAATCTGCAAAAATTGAAAATGTCCAAAATTGCAAGAACTTCAATGCAAATTTATAAAGTGAGATAAATTAACCCTTTCCACTCAGATAACATTTCACCCATACTCTCCACGCACTCGCACTTTTTTCTGCAGTAGAAGCCACAACTTAGCTGTGAAAGTTCAGCTTTGGATCGCCAGTCCCAACATGTGTGCTATAGAGGCATGGTGGGTGACCCCCGACATACGAGTTATAGAAGCATCATCGATGTGGCGGGTGACGCCCTACATGCGAGCTATAGAGGCTTCATCGATGTGGTGGGTGGCACCCTACACACGAGCTATTCGGCGATTTCGTAATGTTGGGTTTCACCCGACAGTCAAGAGGAAAGGGTTAAAAAACGAATGCAAAAATTAAAATTTAATTACTTTCAAATGAAAAAAAGTGTTTTTACTGTAGCTCAAACAGACTTCCTGGAACTGCAGTTCAAGAATTTGTGTAGCTGAAAGTCCCAAAAATGAGTACATCATGTGCAGATCCCATTAGAAAAAAAATATATATCCATATAAAAAGCAGTAACCCCCCCCCCCAAAAAAAATCTAGGTGAACCTCAATGCATTAACATACACAAAGAAAATTCTGAGTTTCCATCCCAGGCTATTGATAGCATATCTAATTGTGTTGTATTGATTGTTTAACTGCAACTACGATTGAGAAAAGCTAACTGAGGTAGATGATATCATCCGAAAGGGATGGGGGCTCATATTTGAAAGAGAGAGAAAAGGGGTATATCAAAAACAGTGTTTTGCTCAACAGAACATTTGCTACACAGGATCCCCCCCCTCCCACTTCTCTCTGAAGCCGTCAAAATGGTAAACAAACTTTGCTGTTTTAGCATAACTTTATTTTCATCTACAAGAACACTGAAGTACATATTTTTTACTTTTGAGTTAGCAATATTGAAATACAAGTACACTGAAGTTCCAGAAAAACTGGTACACCAGTCTAATACTTGGTAGGACCCCCACGGGAGCGCAGGATTGCAGAAATATGACAGGGCATGGACTCCACTAGCTTCTGGAAATATGCTGTAGGCAATGCACACTATACTTCCTGCAGAGCGTTCCACAATTCGGGTGTATTCCGAGGTTTCGGATTGCTGTGTTTGATAGCGCATTGCATGACATCCCAAATGTGTTCTATCTCGTTCAGATCTGGGGACATGGGTGGGAATGGCAACACCCCAAACTCAGATGAATGCTCTTCTAACTCTAATGTGGCATCTCGACACTTGTGTGGAGGTGCATTGTCCTGTTGGAACAGGCCCAACCCATCAGCATGAATGCAGGATATGAACGGGTGTACCTTGTCAGAAAGGATGCGCACATAGCGCTGGCCAGTCACAGACGTTTGTAGACATACCAGGGGTCCCAGTGAAGTCCTGCTAAACACACCCCCATACCATTATGGACCCCCACCCAGCCGGTACAGTTCCCTGTTGACAGGCGGGATCCATGGCTTCATGGGGTTTGCACCACACACGAATCCTTCTATCTGCTCGATACTGTTGGAAACGCGACTCGTCAGACCCGGTTACTTGTTTCCAGTCATCAAGTGTCCAGTGGCGGTGTTGCTGTGCCCAAGCAAGGCGCATAGCTCTGTGTCATTCACCCATCAAGGGGACTTGAGTTGGGCGCCGGCTCCCAAAGCCCATATCATGCAGGGTATGTGGCACAGTTTGGATGCTGATACTTGTTGAGGCTCCAGCATTGAAATCCGATGATACCTTCGAGAGTGTTGCATGCCTATTGTGTGAAACAATTCTTGACAGCCGACGATGGTCACGTTCTGGAGGTTTTGCCGGGATTCTTGTAGTCACGGTACACCCTTGCATTGGTCGTCCGTGAAAATCCGAACTTTGTTTCTACCTCCGAAATGCTATGGCCCATCTCACGAGCGCCAACTATGACACTGCATTGAAAATCGCATAAATCGTCATTACTTGTCATTCTCATGCCGAAAACAGCTCTGACAGCTGGCAAGGATGTCTATCGCTTTATATACGCACTGGCAGGCGCAACCGAGTACACGCATAGGTGACGTTGCTATGTATTTTGCATAAGCTCGTCTGTACTAGTTTTTCTGGCACTTCAGTGTATATACACTTAGTTAAGCTTTGCATTAGGAACACCCCGTTTTACATATTTGGAGCACTGACGAAGGACCACATGATACCAACATCACGTGCGGCTACTATAAATTATGTCGCCTACTTGGGGCTCGGAGGGCAGGTGCCAGTATTTTGAAAACAGCCACACTTTTTGGCTGCTTGTGTACTACTGTATCAAGAGTGTACCAGAATTGGATTAACCATGCACAGACATCCAGCAGAAGGGCTCACATTGGTCACCATGCGCAGTTGATCTTAGAGGTGAGGGTCGGGTGTCACGACTTGCATCTCAGCAACGACATGTAACAGTCACCTAGCTCACCCACCAGTATGACAACGGTACAGTTTAACCTATTTCCACATGCACCAAGCGCTGTACCTTGCTGTGCCTGGGGTACCTCAGAGACAAAAGAGGGTATCCAGAATGATGCCCAGTCATCACAAACAATGTCTCGAACATCGGCAATGGACCCTTGATCGATGGAAGAAAGTCGTCTGGAGTGACAACTCCCGTTTCCTGCTGCACCATGCTTATGCTCATAGCAGAGCTTCTTTCTGGCAAGCCCTAGGTCTGTTGGTTATCATCACACAAACACTGAATAGTGGATGCTACAGAGACCTGTTAACCAATCATCTCCATCCATATCTGCAGGAGGTTTATTATTTTGACCACAGTGCCATCTTTCAACAGGACAATGAACCGTGTCATGGGGCTTGTGTAGCTACTGAGTGGTTGGAGGAATACGTGCAACAACGAATTCACCACATTGCCTTGACTCCCAAATTCCCTGACTCCAGCCCAATTGAACATTTGTGGGATATGCTAGAATGGGTGTGTGAACTGCTGATCCTTCTCCGTAGAATGAGTGTGAACTGACAGCTGCTGTAATGGACATGGGTCAAGTTATGCATGGAGGATGTTTGTTGTCACCTTGTAGAATCTGTTTCTAGGCATCTGCAAGCCGTGATTGCAAGAACGGTAGCCCAATGCGTTATTAGCATAGGACCTACCTGCCCAGGATATGGTGGTCCACCAAGAATTCTTCCGGTATCCCGGCAGCCCAGTCTGCACCTCCTTTGGAAGCAGACTCCTAATTAGTTTAACATGGATGTTTTTTTGTAGTCCCAGCTTAATTTACCATTGTTTTTAAAATAAACAGGCTGGCATAGATAGTTTGCCATAAGTTTCGAGCTGTGTTGTCCAAAATAACACGTACATCAAGATACTAGAAACAGCATTCTCATACTGTATTGGATTTGACAATTATCTGTTGAGTGTTGGTGCTGATCATTATTGCATTTTTTTTGTTTTTGCATTTTTGCAACAGTCATAAATGATCATATTGTTTATTCAATTGTCGGCTTTGCTATATCATTTGGTATTAATTTTTAGTACTGGTCATTATTGCAGTTTCTTTTCATTTTTGCAACAGTCATAAAATGATCATATTGTTATACGATTGCTGACTTTGCTACATCATTTGGCATTATTTTTTGGTACTGATCATTATTGCAATTTTTTATCATTTTTGCAACAGTCATAAATAATCATTGTTGTGCGATTGTTGGCTTTGTTACATCATTTGGGACTGATCATTAGTGCATTTTTTTATTTCATAACTTATATAAATGATCATATTGTTATACAATTGTTGGCTTTGTTACATCATTTGGTATTCATTTTTGGTACTGATCATTATTGCATTTTTTTTTTCAGTTTTCAAACAGTCATACATGATCATATTGTTATTCGATTGTTGGCTTTGTTACATCATTTGGTATATAAATAACCAATTACGCATACAAACTCATCCTGTGCCACAAATGGCTGTGGCAATGAAGCATTGATTTAGAAAACAACTTATGAAACATCATTATGATATTCATATTAAGAACTAGTATTTGTATTTCTAAATCTCAAGGATTTTCATCAGCTCCCTTTAGTGTTAAGCTGGTACCAAGTGGTACCTCATAGAGTGTGCCCTGGCACCTGGGCCACCCCCGCTGAATCCTCCACAAGATCCGCATACCTGATACGAATATTTATACGATTAACGTTGGATAAACTACTCTAATAATGAGCAAATTATTGTTCGTGCATTTCCAGAATAAAATTTTGCTAGTTCAACGAAATGTAGTAAATTCCATATAATCTGCTAAATTCTACTTTAGTGCAACAAAGAAGGTTACCCAGAATCTGATAAATTCTGTGTAACTTTCTTTGTTGCATTAAGGCAAAGAGCAATTTATTTTCTTCCAATAGGTTGGTAATAATAATCACCCTTAAAAAGCTCTGAGCAAACCGAATTGTTTCCATGAACTGTTGCCTTCCTCTTTTTAGCGGGTACTGAATATGAGAAAGAAACTCGCAATGGCACGAGGTTTTCGAATTGAAAAAGTTTTGAGTAAAAACTATCGAAATAGTTTTACGTACAACTGACAAAGAAATGTATAACCTCCGTTTCTTTTGATCTTAGAAACAAAGCAAGGGTCATTTACATGTATTTCCGCCATGACGGAATTAAGGTACGCGCATAAGTATGTTCTACTAGTTTTGATGGTGTTATTAATAATGGCATTCACTGATTACTACTTGACCAAGTCATTAAAATGTGTATCTAATTGCTAATATTAGTTCCTATCGGGATTAGAGCCTCGAAGTTTCAATAAAAAAACAACAACACTCGATGTTCAGAATAAAGTTCAACTTCAAGGCGCCTGGCAAGGTTATATGTGAACCTTGTCGTTGAAGAAATTGGCTCGTTTGGGGACGTAAGGTAGGGAATATAAGTTTTATAGATTCTGCGGGGTATATTATTTGCATGCATTTCTTTGCCGGTTGTTTAATAGAATGGTCAGTTCGGTTAATCTGCTAATAAGTCACCTGTCTGAGACAATATTTGAAAATAAAAGGCAGAAACTGTCCATTTGGAGAAGGTGCATTCAGCTGAAGAATTTGTCACAGGCATGTGCTCCACCAATATTTTCCACTTTTGTAAATAACTATCGATTACTTTCAAATAACCCTTTTTTTTTTTTTTTTGAAAGCTTAAAATTTTGCAGTGCAGCCTCATTGTTTATGGCTAAGAAATGCTGGATGAGTAGTATTTTCCTTCGTTGGAGAAATAAAGATAACATCAAATTCTTGGCACGTCTTTTGAATCCTTTCCCTCATGAAAAAAATGTTTTGAAGCAGATTGTTCAAGAATCTAAAAATTGAGCAAGAAACAAGAAAATACACTTACATTGCTTAGGAATTCATAGTCATTAGACCCAGTTAAAAAAAAAAAACCTGATTACTACAATCCATTAAACATCTAGAAATACAGCAGTAAAAACTATCTACCACTAGCTGCTGAAAAGTATGTTACAAAAACTAACGAATTGTGCACAAACAGTTTTTTGTAGCGGAAGAAAGATATCAGAGACAAAGGGATTTTCAAATTAAATAGATAGAAGAAATATATAGAAAGACATCCTTACGAAAAACATTTTACAGAGCTGTATATAGAGATCTATAGAAATCTATCAAAAGTTTATATAACAACTGTGGTGGTGGGCTTATAGAAACAGTTCTGTATAGTGTGCTCTATAGAACTGGGTGGCCATAGATTCTATAAGGTTCGTTTCTATCAACTCTGCAGTTATGGCATTCTATTTGCAAATTTGTATTTTTATGCTTAAATTCTGTAAACATTTCTATAGAGCCCTTGATAGAAGTTATAGGACCATCTTTATAGAAAAAGGGGCCATAATTTTAAAGATTTATATAGACACTTTTCTCTAGTTTTTTTATAAAATTCTGTAGAACTTTTTCGTAAGGGCATGATGTAACTTTATGCCCTCCCTAGGAAAACAGATGAGTGTTACTTTAAGAAGAAAATGAATGCAAAATGCTCATCATAAGGAAGAGTATCTTCTCAGAAAAGAATTTTTCTAAGCAGAGGTGTAACTAGGAATTTCTGTGCCAGGAAGAACCACAAAATATTGCACCCTCCTCCATCTGTCATTCTATCTTACATATATAGACACTCACACACATAGGCCACTGAAGTAGAAACCTTTATGCAGAAGTACAAGAAGTACATAAACGTCAGTATCAAAATGTAGCCAGCAATATCGTGTATCTCAATCATATCGCATTGTGTGATTCTGGTTAATGGTTTTTGGCTTTGAGGTCTGGAAGTATGGAGTGTCGAGTAGAGACAAATGAACATTTCTGACATCTGCTCCTCTACCGAGTTAACAAGGGATCCACAGCCGCCAAAGCTACTCAACAAATTTGTGCTGTGTATGGGGAGGATGCTATTACTCAGAGGACAGCCCGCAAATGGTTTGAGCTGTTCCGAGATGGCAATTTTGACCTCAACGACTCTCCACGCTGAGGTCGTCCATCTCACTTTGATGAGGATCGTTTGAACCATTTCATCCACTTAGATCCGTGTCAAACCACAAGTGAAGTGGCCACTGAGATGGACTGTGATCAGGCCACCCTGGTGTGACACCTGGAATGTATAGGAAAGGTCCAGAAATTGGGGTCTTGGGTGCCTCACACTCTCACCGAGGACAACAAAAATCAGCATGTTGCGATATGTGGTTCCTTGTTCGCCTGTTATCGTGAATGTTCTCAGCAACATAAACCTTTTCTGTCACATATTGTTACTGCAGATGAAAAGTGGCGGCTGTACGTGAATTTCAGGCATCGGAGTGAATGGTTTAGCCCAAACAAGACGCCCTAACCACGTCCAAAACATGACCTTCATTCTACAAAGATCATGTTATGTGTCTGGTGGGACATGGAAGGTATTATTCACTGAGAAATGCTGCCGAGGAATCTCATCATCAATGCTGCACTCTATTGTGAGTAACTACGCCGTGTGGAGGGAGCAATACAGCAGAAATGGACACATCGGCACCATGGTGTCCTTCTCCAACATGATAATGCACGCCCTTACAGTGCAAACGTGACCAAAATGGCCATTCAAAACATGAAATGGGAGATCCTTCCACATCCGGCTTATTTCCCAAATGTCGCTCCTTCAGACTATATCACCTGTTCCGATCTTAGTCGAATGCACTCCATGGCAGAACGTTCAACAATGATGTTGATCTCCAGAATTTCCTTGATCATTTTTTCGCAGCAAAACCTGCACGTTTTTTCAAGAATGGCATTGCAGACCTATCCAGATGTTGGGACACCATCGCAAACAATTCCATTTTCCCTTCTGATGTAATACATCCTGTGTGTGGTGAAATAAACGGAATGAAATTATATCAATCAACCCAGCACATGCAAAGCATTTTCCACCAGAAATTTACTCCAACAAAGAAAACTTTTGAAACTGAAATATCAGAAGCAGAGATATCAAGAAAAATAAGATATACATCTATGCCCCTTGAGGGAAAACTATGCGTTACATATAAAATGCTCACAGTGTTGACAGAGATTTATACCCCCCCCCCCATCACTTCCAAAATTTCGTGACACCCTCTTTTCCATAAAAACCTCTACCCCTCCATTTGAAAATGCATAGCACACACACGTACACAGTATATGTACATAGGTGAATCTAAAACTAAGTTACACTTAGCTCCATCTGAAGTGGGATTGCAGTCAGACCACGTGTGTTTGTGTTTGAAGTAGACAGTACATCAGAGCCGTGGACAGAGGTGTTTGAGTTCCGTAACTGCGTAAGGCGTGTGCAGGAGGCAGTTCGTAATGAAGCGTCAACTGGATTCTTGCTCCAAATTGGAAGTGTGAGGAATCATTTGATTTTTGTGGGCTAAGTGCCTAAATTGTGCTGACATCCATCATGAAATCTGTGTTGTATACGAGGGAATGCCATGTCTCGCCTGACCATTGTAAAGTGGTGAAAATAATTTTTAAAGGATCGCACAAATTTGACAGAAGAATACCGCGAAGGCAGACCATCAATTCCCGGCAATCCAGAGCATGTTGCCTCGTCAACAACATGCATGTGTCAAAATCGAGGAAATTGCCAGTACTTTAGACATTTTGTATGGGACTGTGCATTCCATAACAATGATTCCAAACTGATGAGACTGTGAAAACTGCGGACCTTAACTGGTTGCATCAAACTGGAAGAGACTTTCTGTACAGGTATGGAAAAGTTAATCACACGTTCTGATAAATGTTTACAGTCCTTAGGCAATTATGTCGAAAAATGAATAAATGTTGTATATTTAAATTAACATACATCCCCTGAGTATATCTCTTTGTTTTTGTTCAACAGTGTAACCAACTTTTTGATCTGCCTTCGTATATACACTGGTGTCCAAAACCTAAGGACAAACACTATTAAATGTCACAACTACAGCATCGCTGCCCTGGTGGCGCAAAGGTCTAAGTGCTGGCTTATGATCATTCGTCCATGAAGGGTCCGGGTTCGAATCCCAGTGAGGCATGTATGTTGTGTTTGTTTAATGGTACTGCTTCTGTCCTTTCCCTAATGAAAACATTGTGTGGGGGAATTAATTTTAACCACCACTCAAAGCTTTAGGACAAACTCTGGCAAGTTTCATTACAAATAAATAAAAAAATGTAATATCGTTTGTATAGGTTAAATAAATTGCGACTCTGCACACTCCGAATGTTCACCCCTAATATACTATATATATACAGGGTGCATAGGAAAGTCTCTTTAGCCTGGAATAACTTGCGAACGGAGAGAGATACAGTTATGCAAGTGAGATAACCGTATAGTAAAGCGACAACGCCCGATCGAATGCAACCAATAGCAGCGCCCCTAGTGGCAAAATACGGAAGTTAGCCATTGCAAATCGATAAAGAAAAGAGATAGAGCAAAATTTCCAATTACAAAGTTGTAGAGCATCAATTAATTAGTACAAAACGACATTTGTTTCACGTGGATAAGATAAATTGTCGCCTGAATACCTTACAATGATCAAAATCGATGCGCAACGATTCGAATCTGCGTATTCACATTTCGCAAATGTAGCCGTATGCAAATGCAGATTGTGACGTTGTACCGTACCTATGATATAAAAACCAGTAGCAGGATGTACCCTGATCAGAAGTTTAGGTCTACATACACTGTGTGAGAATGGCGAGCTTGGATTTCTGGGGTTACGTAAAAAATTAGGTGTATGCAACAGCGCCTACAAGTCTGCTGGATCTACGTCATCGTGTTACAGATGCTTGCAATAGTGTGACACCTTCCATGATGAGGAATGTGCATGCAAAATTACTTTCACGAATACAAATGTGTATCGTGGGCAATGGTGAACTCTTCAAACATAATCAACATTAACTTTCTATCACTGTGCGCCAGTTTGCCTTTTTTGTTTTTGTTTTGTCTGACGTCATCAAACTGTCTTGAAATAAGTACGCATTTATGCAATAAATTGTGTGTATTTGCTTATATCTATGCCTGTTCCCTTCAAACGTTCACACAAAAGGTCGCACATCATTTTCGGACATTTTAGGGTATTCAGGCGACAATTTATCTTATCCATGTGAAACAAATGTCGTTTTGTACTAATTGATGCTGTACAACTTTGTAATTGGAAATTTTGCTCTATCTCTTTTTGTTTTTGATTTGCAATGGCTAACTTCCGCATTTCGTCACTAGGGGCACTGCTATTGGTTGCATTCGATCGGGTGTCGTCACTTTACTATACCGTTATCTTACTTGCATAACTGTATCTCTCTCCGTTCACAAGTTATTCCAGGCTAAAGGGACTTTCTTATGTGTAGGAAAGTCTTTAAACAGGGAAACAACTTTTGAACGCAAAATGCTAGAGTTGTGGAAGTAGTGTGTACTCAGATGGGACCCATTGCAGCACCCCTAGAGGCGAATTTTGGAAGATACCAAGAGAGATAGTGAAAAAAAGTCAATAGCAAACATGTAGAGCGTCACCGATTTAGTATGAAATGACGCCCTACATTCACCAAAAACTCCAATAGAAGTCCGGAAATACAGATCTCTCGGTATCTGATCACCGGCATAAATACGTCACGAATGACATCGCAAAGCGTAAAATCTGTAAACGAATTTTGCCTGCAAAACAGTGAAGGATAGATGAAAGTATGCAAATGAAAACGATACATCATACCTCATTGGGAAGCATAAATTGGCGGTTAGGGAAGGTTTGTCAGACAGTGCGTGGACTGGATCTTCTAGTCTAGTCAGTCTACACATGGCAAGTTATTCCAACGAGGAGTACTTCGTGATGGTTATGTTTCCCTAATCATTCTCATCCTACTGCGGCTACTATCATCAATGTCATTCACCATCTGAAAGAAACCGGGAACATTACAAGTCGTTCCCGTTCAGGTAGGCCAACACTTGCAGGTGTGCACGTGCAGCCGGTGGACGTCATGGTCTATGCGCTAGCCCACCCACACTGCAGTACGAGAGACATCAGTGCGACGTGTGGCCTTACATTTGGTCGTGTATGGCAAATTTTGCGTGAATTCCGAGCTCACCCGTACAGTGCAACACTAACGCAAGGGTTGCTACCAGGAGAGCAACCTTTGCGTTACGACTGGTGCAACTTCATGATGTACACACTGGATGAACAGCCAGATTTTTTGACTAATATTTTATGGACAGACGAGGCGAAATTCGATCGCAGTGGGGTCTTAAACCGACACAACACGCACTATTGGGCACTTGAAATCCTATCATGCCAACAAGAAGTTCGTCATCAGGTGCAGTGGTCCTTCAATGTCTAGTGCGGGATTTGGAACGCTTGCCTCATAGGGCCTGTGTTCTACGATGGAACCTTAACGGGACGAAGATACCTGGAGCTATTGCAAACAACAGTACTTGATTTCCTAGATGACTTGCCGTTAATCCATCTGTGTTCTGTGTGGTTTCAGCATGACGGCACCCCACCTCATCAACTGGCGTCAGTGCGAAGTTTTTGTCGGACATTTTCGAGCACAGGATAATCGGTTATGGAGGTAATGTGGAGTGGCCACCGAGGTCACCTGACCTAACCCCATTGGACTTCTTGTGGGGTTACGTGAAAGACCAGGTGTTCAGCTTGCCATCCCGCGATGTTAACGATCTACAAATCTATTATCCAAGCATGCAGTAACGTAACACCTGAAATGCTGCAGAACGTCCAACAAGAAGTTCTAGCTCGAGTACAGATGTGTATTGCTGCCAATGGTGGACACATCGCGAATGCTTATGTATTAGTATTGACATTTTGTATTTCTAGAACATTATTTTGTGTTTTTCTTCATAATGTCCCACTGATGTATGAATTTCCTACTACTTCACTGTACAGTACATAATAAATTAATAAATTGTACACTTGCTGACACATACATGTATTAGTTTTATTAGTTGCATCACCTTATAATGTCCCACTTCTGCATGTGATGAGTGACGTATTTATGCCGGTGATCGGATACCGAGAGATCTGCATTTCCGGACTTCTATTGCAGTTTTTGGTGAATGTAGGGCATCATTTCATACTAAATCGGTTACGCTCTACACGTTTGCTATTGACTTTTTTTTGCTATCTCTCTTGGTTCTCGCAATAGGATAGCTAACTTCCAAAATTTGCCTCTGGGGTGCTGCAATCGGTCTCATCTGATAGAACATAGTCACTTTACTATATTTACACACTACTTCCACAACTCTAGCATTTTACGTTCAAAAATTATTTCCCTGTTTGAGGACTTTCCTATACACCCTGTATACACGCTGCTCAACAAAATGAGGGGAGCAGGTGATTTGGCGAGAACAGACAACTGCTGGTAAATATGCAGCACAATATAAAAATATATTTATGAAAGGTACAAGAAAATAAAGGATTGAATAGGTGAAAAATCATGTTTTACTGTAACAAAGATCATTATTACAGGAAACACACCTCGCGCCATAAAAAAATCATTACTACCCATATCTTTGGCGAAGAAAAAATAAGCATTGACAAACTTTCTCATTTGTTTAATAAGGTGTGTGGTCACCTCAACATGCAAGACGGCTTCACACCTGTGGGGCATTGAATTGATCAGGTGGCCGAGGAGGTTTTGGAGGATTCTTCCCCAATCTTCAAGAAGGGCATCTGTCAACTGAAGGCGAGTCAACAGAGGTTGTGGTCTAGCAGCAATGCTAGAGCACAACTCATGCGTGAAGGTGCCTAATGTGTCCCAAGCATGTTCGATCGGATTCAAATCTGGGGAACATGCCGGCCACTCCATACGCTCTATTGTTTCCTCTTCAAGCATCTGATTCACAAGGCATGCTGGATGAGGTCATCCATAAAAAGGGCTGAATCGCAGATGGCTGCAATATAAGGCACGACCAAGGGTCTAAGAATTTCGTCTCTGTACCTTTCAGCAGTCAGGGACCCATTCTGGACAGCCTCCACCAAAACAAAATCTTTCTTGGACATGTGCTGAATTGTATCGGGTGCCACATTCTCTCCAGATCAGAAGTTGTCAATTATTCAGCTTTAGGCTGAATCTGGACTCTTCAGAGAAGAGAACTTGGCTCCACTCGGCAGGTCCCCAGTCAGTGATTTTCAGCCCAGTTTCTTCGAGCCATATGATGTCAGGAGGTCAGTGGGACACAAACAACTGGCCTACATGCATACCATCCACATGCGTGAAGGTGTCTACGTATTGTTTGTGTTGATACACTTCGTCCGGTTGCCATTAAAAGTAATCTTTGCAGCTGGGTGGCATTTTGTCCCCTGTTCCAAAGGACTGTTAATGACAAATAACAGTCATCATTTGAGGAGGTAACTTGTGGACAACCTTGAAAACTTTAAACACTTTCCGTCTCTTGAAACCGACTCCACAAGCATCCAATTACACTTCAGCTCACTCCAATGGCGGACGCTACTATCCGTTGACTTTGACCTGCTTCCATCCTTCCTATGGCTTTTGCCAGCAGTGCTTTCTGGAAAATCGTGTTGATTCAGCATGCAAACATGAGATAACGCAACAAACCTGCTTCTCCCGTGACCAGCGGTACAAGAATACAGTTCTGAAAGAACCAACTGTTTTATGTGATTGTCGCATCGGCATCAATTTTGAAGTCGTTGCTAATTTGCATGTTGAACTGCTTTCTACAACTGTTTTTCATTATTCGGAGGGAATCTTTTGACAGTTCAGTAACATTTTACCCAACTACTTTGAACAAAATTGTGTTGAGCAGTGTATATATATACTATATATACAACCAGCCTTCTCGTGGTGCATCCTGTTTCCACTGAAAGGGCTCTGACGACCGATGAATAGCGGTATAACTATACCACTGGGATTTGAGGAAATGCTATCCCACACTCACCAACCTGCTTGGCCAGCGTGGTGAGTTATGGCCAAACCCCCAAAGATGCTTACGCAATTTCCAACTTGGCCCTCAGTCCCCGGCAGCTGGAATGTACCTGGGCAAGGCAGCGGCCAGTGTGACATGAAGGCAGAGAGTGCTAAGAATCACCGGAGGATCGGACTAGGCTTCCCTTTGATGCTGACCTTGGCTATGTTCAATGGACATTCCTTATCTTCTGATTCAAGGCTCCTTGAATTACAGGAACTCGAAAAGATCAACTGGGACATTGTGGAGCTAAGCGAGGTATGTAGAAGAGAAAATCTCATTGAACTGAAAAGTGGACATCTCTTCTACTATCATAGGTCAGATATTATTGGCAGAACTAGTGGTGTTGGATTTATAATAAACAAGAAACTTAAGGATAAATTTGTAGAAGTTGAAAGTTCCTTGGACAGGGCTGCGCGACTCGTTATCCAACTCTCAAAAAGATACCAGGCTCAGATTATTCAAGCTTAAGCACTCACCACAAGTCATCCTGAAGAAGAAATTGAAGAATTTTATGAGGAAATTTGGAATCTAAATAACAAGGGCAAACAGCATTTGGAGATCATTATGGGTGATTTCAATGCAAAAATAGGGCAACAGAATGAAACTTTGGTTGGCAAATTCGGCTATGGGAACAGAAATCAACATGGAAATACTCTCATAGAGTTTGCAGAAGCAGAAAGGTTTTTCATCATGAACTCCTTCTTCAAGAAAAAGCCACACAGGAAAAGGACATGGAGACATCCAAATGGGACAAATGAAATTGATTTTATTATGTGTAACAAAAAATTCGTCATTTAAGACTTCAGTGTGCTAAAGAAGTTCAACACAGGTAGTGGCCATAGAAGGGTGAGATGTAAGCTGCACCTCAACACTAAACTCAAATATGGCAAGCTCACAAGACAAACAAAATGTATTGACATAACCAACCTTAAAAAACATCATAATGCCTTTAAGTTGGAACTGAGGAACAGATTCTCTGCTTTAGAAGGCCTAACATTGGAAGAAGTGGATATTTCTGAAGTTAACAGAGAACTCACCAAGGCTCTCATGGAAACAGCAACAAAAATAGGTGGTACTAAGAACAAGTTACATATGAAGAAAATTTCAGGAAAAACAAAAAATGTTGATGCAAAAGAGAAGGAAGATGAGGACAAAGAAAGAAGGTGTAACTTCCAAAGTGGAATATATAGAACTATGGATGACAGCACGGGAAAATGTCACTGAATTCAATTGTGAACTAGTAAGAAAAGCACTTGAAAACAACCAGAGATTGAAAAGAGCAAAAGTACATCTCAGTAAGGGAAGAAAACAGATTATATGGCACTGAGAAAAGAAGATGGGACTGTAACAAGAAATAGAAGCAAAATTTTGACAAGGGTGAAAGATTTCTACTCAAAACTCTATGAGAGGGATGATACATCTATTCCAGACATTACGACAGGTACCAGTACCTAAGTCCCTCCAGTACTTCCTGCAGAAGTTACACATGGAATTAAGAACATGAAATGGGGAAAAGCTCCAGGAGAAGAGCAAGTGGAGAAATTGAAACTACACTAACCCAAGTTTTCACCAGATGTCTCAACGAAGGGAAGATTCCTGAGGATTAGAACAATGTTACAATGATTCTGCTACATAAAAAAAGGTGGCAATGAGGATCTCGGAAACTACAGGTCCATCAGCCTCCTATCAGTGATTTATAAAGTCTTCACTAAAGTTCTTTCACATCACTTGAAGGTAATGCTAGACATAGCTCAACCAAGAGAACAAGCTGGATTCAGGAGTGGCTACAGCACTGTGGATCATCCATGTATTGAGGCAACTAATTGAAAGAACAAGAGAATATGAACTCCCATTATGCATAGCTTTTATTGATTATGAAAAATCCTTCGATTCCGTGAAACCATCAGCAGTTACAATGACTTTGAAATCCTGCGGTATTGAAGATGAACATTATTAATAACATCTATGCTGATGCAAAGGTTTGGATATTTGACGGTACAGAACTAATAAAAATTGGAAAGGGAGTGAGACAAGGTGGCACCATATCTCCCAAACTCTTTAATGCCACATTGCAAAATGTCTTTCAGTCATTGAACTGGGAAAACAAAGGGATAAAGATTAATGGAGATTATTTAACTCACCTTTCGTTTTGCTAATGACATAGTCATTTTTGCAATTATGGCTTCGGTGCTTCAGAGTAGGATCCAAGAACTTGCTGACAAGAGTAAAGAAGTGGGATTAAAAACAAACTTTGAGAAGACAAAAGTGATGTACAATGCTTTTACAAGAAAAGAAGATTTTTTGATTGATGGAGAAAAGCTTGAAACAACTGATACCTACATTTATCTTGGGCAGAAGATATCAAGTGAGGGTCACATTGATGAAGAAATTAATCGGCATATAAAATTTGGATGGAGAACTTTTGGAAGAAACAGTACAATTTTTAAGAGCAGTATGCCATTATGTCTTAAAAGGAAAATGTTTAACAATGTATCCTGCTAGTGCTTACGTATGGAGCAGAGACATGGACCTTAACTAAAAAAGATATACAAAGACTGCAGACAACTCAAAGAAGCATGGAGAGATGCATGCTTGGTGTAACCAGGAAAGATAAGAAGAGGAACTTGTGGATAAGGAAAATGACAAGAGTGGACGACATCATGACCAGAATGAAATTACTGAAATGGCAATGGGCTGGACATGTTGTCAGAAGAACAGACCACTTGTGGACAACTGAAATTTTAAACTGGATTCCAAAGGACAGAAAAAAGAAAAAGACCCAGAGGAAGACCCAATGGAGATGGATGGATGGTTCCTGTGCCAGGGTATGCAGCGTGTGCCATACCATTCGCTTTCTGATGCTGCTTGGGCCTCCCACTTTTATCCTGGATGTGATTTCCGCCGCCGTTCCAAGCAGTCGGCCTGTACCAGCCTAGTCTACTTAGACACCAGTCATTAATGGCATGTGCAGTGATGGAAAGTTGCAAAATCATTTTTGGAGCAGCAAAATGCATTTTTGTAGCAGGTAAAATGCATTTTTGGAGCAGCAAAATGCATTTTTGGAGCAGCAAAATGCATTTTTGGAGCAGGTGAAATACAATTTTGGAGCAACAAATGCATTTTTGGAGCAGATAAAATATTAGTAGATAGAACAAACTCTTAAGCAAAAAATGTTTTGGAACCAGATGCACCCTACTCAAATTTAAAACATCCTGCATTGAAATACACACACACACATATGCACATATACAAAAGATTTGTAATCACAGGATTCTATTATTAATAATTTATTTTACAAAAAAATGTTTATTTTTTTTAATTTTTGCTGCTTTTCTCAATATTTAATTGCTCACTTCTGTTTTTTTCTAATTTTTCAAGATAGTTAGCAATGTTTTGTTTTGCAAGATAGTTAGCAATGTTTTGTTTTTTCAAGATAGTTAGCAATGTTTTGTTTTAATAGTACCTGTCCACTTTCTATTGCACTCATGTCTCTTTTTTATGCCACATTCAATCTTCATCTCAGCATTGTTTAACATTTTATGAGAGGAATCCAACTGCTGCAAAAGTTCAGCTTCTTCCCGTTTCAAATCACCTTGTGAAAATTCAATTTCTTCTCTTTTTCGCTTATTTTACTGATTTTTTGCAGCACTAATCCTCTGTTGATATTTTTTCCCGGATTCTTTATAAGCTGTCAGAAGTTTTTTGGTTATTTTAATTTTACTCACATCTCCATTTATTAGTCTTTTCACATGATCTTTATGCTTCTTGCTCTCCGCATGACGCCTACAATAATCGCGGCCGCCATGCTCTAGGCTAAAATTGCAGCTACACGGCTTACAAAACGTGATTCGGCAAAACTTTAGATGCTTCATAAAAAGGCCATTCTTTACTATATATATCGTGATACACTTGACGATAAGTATTATCAGACTTCGTTCTTTTTGTTGTCATAGCTGTTTCACTGCTATATGTTTCATTTCGTTTTAATTTAAATTAACACTTTCCACTCGAATAACTTTTCACTCATACTCACCCAGCACTCTTTTTTTTTCTGCTGTAGAGGCCACAACTTAGCAGTGAAAGCTCAGCTTTGGTTCGCCTGCCCCGACATATGAGGTATAGAGGCATTATCGGCATGTAGGGTGACACCCGCGATATTCCGCGAAGAAATTTCTCGCAAGCCCCAACACACGAGCTAAAAAGGCGTCATGGACGTGGCGGATGACACCCGACCTATTCAGTGAAAAAGAAATGTCTTGCGAGCGCCACATGCAAGCTATAGAGGCGTCATTGGCATGGAGTGTGATATTTGGCGAAAAAGATATGTCTCGCAAGCCCCGACATACGAGCTATAGAGGCAGTATAGGCGTAGCGGATGACACCCGGCAAGCCGATCACGTTTCTTTTTCTCTATTCGGTGAAAAAGAAATGTCTCACGAGCTATATAGAGTCGTCACCTGCGTGGCGAGTGACACCCGACCTATTTGACAAAAAAGTAATGACTCGTGAGCGCCGACATGCGAGCTTTACAGGCGTCATTGACGTGCCGCCCGCTATTGGGCAATTTCGTAATGTCGGGTGTAACCCCACAGTCTAGTGGAAAGTGTTAAAACGTTTAAAATGTTTACACCGAAATTTTCACAAGCACAAAGCCACATGTAATCAATGTAAAAAGTTCACAAAAGGCGCTGAGCTGAACTCCCTCTCGGCTTTTGCGCACGGCACTCTCAAATGGCTGTACTGGGAATCATGTGACAAAACTCCGCCTCCGTTGGCGGGGGAAGTCAGAACATAGAAGGCATACAGGGACTATCTGTAAAGTGTGTTTTTTCGACAAAAGACGGTAAAGAAAAACAGAAAATTGCGTGCAGGGATCTTGCATGGGCTTTCCCATAGTTTTTTATTTTTTTTGGTGACTTCCGTAAAACCGCAAGATGGAGTAAAAATCCGTACAAACTACGAAAAATACGTAAAAGTTGGCATCTCTGAATACCTATGAATCCTTTAGAAACAGGACCATCGTATCCCGCCATGGGAGAGCCATTTTCAGTTGTCCTCCGTGTCAACGAAATAGCTAATGACTGACGCTGTATTTACGTAATCGCTCATCTCGCAAGGAACGAAATAACTGCGCAATTCCAAAGAGCAGTGAACGGCATAAAAACAATCTCAATTGCACAACACTCTGAAAGACCACCAAACCATCTGTAAACAATCTTAATCAGGATTTCATAACGTACAGTATCTTTTCTCCTTCATACCACGTGATTACAACAAAACTCTTCCTCAATAAGCTCCACTTATGTCGCAAAACCTATTCGTCACTTATGCCGAAAAAACAACGAATTAAGATTGGCGGTACGTTTAGCCAAATTACACGTAGACCTTAAAAAACGTCATTCAATTCGCCATTTAAAACGGGAATTTTTGTTGTGAAAACATTTTTTTCGCTCGGCAGTTTTTGCTGTGGATTGCCGTTCCGGCACAGTTGGGCGTAAATATAAATTTTTTTCGTAATTTGTAGCAGTTTGGCGCAAGATAATGAAATTGGCGCAGTTCGGCGCAAACTTTCCATCACTGACATCATGTGGTCGGCCACTGTTTGCTCTCCGGGCGCTGATACATTCGTCGATGGTATTCTCGTGATACACCCACCCTTGATACGGTTGCCATCGGGTTCTTACCACTTTGACAATAGAATGACTCATGTATCTTGTGCCGACAATACGTCCATGATCAAAGTTGCTCACATCACCACGTTTACCCATGTTCATTGATTGTGATACACTGTTAGAAAGATCAGATCATGCGTAGAGGATTTTAGGAAGGGAGTGTCTGACCCCAGGATTTAAACAACCCTCAGAAATAGGAAGCTAGGAGATTTGGGTTAGAAGGAAAGGGACACAGAAGCGAGGTAGAAAGGGGGAGGAAGACGTCCTTTATTTATTACTGGGTGGCCAGTACCTGGGGTTCGACGGCTTAACAACTGACGGCTTAACAACTACTAGGCCATCCATGGCCCACTGTTGGGAAGCCCTGCCGTCTGCCTATTAATCGCCTGCATTCGGTTTTGGTTTGTTCCAATCTGCGCGGGGGGGGGGGGGTGCCCATGTGAACTGCCTATCACCCCTAATCTGTAATGTTTTGTCTACTGAGTATATATATGCACAGTTTATCTCCAGTAGCTGTCAAATTTGAATTCAACAAGTAGTGCAAACTGCATTGAACTAAAGAACTGCAAAAGGTTCAAAATAAGCTTTCAGTATTTTTTCAAGTGAATTTGCAAATAATTTTATCACATTTATAAGGAAACATACTATACAAGTAAACTAAAACTGAAGAAAATATTAAATAGAAAACACAACAGAACATGGTGTGATTAAACAATAAAATTTATTTTTGTATGCCAATCTACACTGAGCCTGTCACAAAAAGAATTTGCTTAACTCAACAGAGTAAATTAGAAAAATGCCATTTACAAACCAACATTAAACTCACAATACTATTACATATGTACATAAACATCAAATGTTTGAACACACACATGCGCACGCTCACACACACACACACACACACACACACACGTTTCATTCAGATACCTTTTTAAGTTAGGAACATATAAAACTTACTTCCAATTAGAAATGGAAAATGTACAACACATACAATAAAGGAATAAATATCATGAACAGTATAGCAATTATTTTTTGCTATTCAACACACAATGCAACTGTGAAGTTCATGCCATATGTACACCCCCCCTCCCCTTGTTTTTTAAAAATCCCTGCAAAAATATTGTGAAAATTATCTTAACAAAGCATTCATTAAAACAAAGCACAGTTTGAGCATAAATGAACAAATAAAAAAAATATTCGCTGCAGTCTCTCAACCAATCTGATCAACATAAAAATACGGAAAAACAGGAAAATATATATGTATCACAATTTTCATGCAACTTAGATGAAAATGAAGAAAACAAGTTTGAATATATAACACACAGGAAAGAATAATGAAGCCACATGTGCAAGATTTCTTTGATTTTAAGACTGGGTATTTATTCCTCTACAAACATTGGTGACGTTCATTATTACTTGATGAAAGTCAGACTATTAACACTTATGTATGGCTTGAAAAGGAATAATCTGCAATATCAATCCTGAACTTTGAAAGGTAGATACGCTTTACTGAAGTTGTTCATACTTCTTCACATACAGCAAAAAAAAAAAAAAAAGTCTGAAAAATTTGTAAAAAATGGCAGCACAGCATTTTTACCTAGATTTTAATATAATTATTCATGCAACAATTAGAATAGGACTTTGAATTGCTCTAGTTTACTGTTTATCAAAATCTGAACAACTTCAGACTTTTGCTACTTGTAGCAATCCTGCTTCATCGCAGCATACATCATTAGTACCTCGGATATGAAATTCTGAGGTACTGATGATTTAGTTTCTCCTAAATACATGGAATTCATGAATCACTCAGATTGACTCTGAATCGCTCTAGTTTACTGTCACCATGGAACATCATATCAGAAAACTACATTACTCTGAAGCGGAAATCAAATCTGCATCTACCTATGTTCCGAAATCCCTTTCATCGAATGCAACTATGCTGAAATGTAGAAAAATTCCTTCTCTTCCCCAAACATTTAATATTTCTTTTTCACAACACCCACTAACTTCTGTTGTACATTTCTCCAAGAGATAGACTGTCGCAAGTCAAGACCTATCAGGCATCATACTGATGCCAAAGCATCAACATTTCTCCTGATTTTTGACTACATCTTTAACTCTGCCATGAAATTCACTGCTCACTGATATTACATATTCATTTATCATGTTTCCACATTCCTGTTCAAAGCCAAAATTCATACAGCCTGCTCACAAAAAAAAAAAAAAAAAAAAAAAAAAAAGCCAAAGGCTTTTCTAACATGTCACTAACAACAACTAAACTGTTTATAGATGAGAAATAAAGCCTTGTATTTTGGCATAGAATCACTTGCAATTAATTTAGTTTTTTCGAAAATGGAATTTCCCCAGCAATTTTAAAGAAAAATTCCATGTTATTGACATCATACACACAAATATGTATCCTTCAATGCCACTGAAGGCTGCATTAATGTAATGTTGTAATCTTCCAGCAGCTGTATTTTCTGGTCAGAATAATTAATTATAAGTGATCTACACTCAAAGTAATGCAACTACATTTAGGTGACAAAAAAAAAAAAAAAAAAAAAAAGACAGCTGGCAAACACTGTACACTTTCACTTACAAAACTTGACAAAATAATGGCTGACAAAGTTTGGAAAATTTATTTTACAAGTGTTCAAGTTTTCTTTTCTTTTTTGGCCAGTAAGGCATCTAGAAAGCAGCACACAAGAAAAGCTATTTTCAGTTTTTTAACAAGGATTTCAGAAAATCTGGTAGATTGAAGGAATAAATTGGAAAATTGGACTTCTCTTGATTAAAACAATTGAGTTGGCATGTATGTTTTGTGAATTTACCCCTCCTTATGAAAATTCACATAACTTAAACAAGGTAACACACTGATATTATAAAATAGTCCTTTCCTCTTTCTGCCACGGAAGATGGATATCCCCCCCCCCCGCCCAACACGCACACTAAATATATTCCATTCTGATTTCATCTACCCAACACCTATGACACAGGATGACAAAGCAATAAAGGTTATTATTTAATGAACCTATATTTTTATAGCAAATAATCCTACAGAACTGTAAACTGTAAACAAAGAACTTATAAGAAGTGAAGAAGGATGAATAATGATGGACTTGGGGGCAGATTTGCCCACTGGGACATTTCCCAGTGGACCACTCAAGAAATGGCCCACTATTTCTTATATACTCTTTGAATTGTTTGGAAAGAACATTATTATTTTGGTACTTGTGTGAGCTTATATTATCTATGTAAAAATGGTACTGTCTTAAAAAAAAAATTGGTTTGCTCTAAAATAACAAAGCAAAATTCTCTCCACTTCAGTGAAAATTTTGCCACCGGAACAAGCACAATGTTATAAATTAATTAAGCTAACTACGGTTAAATGTAGGTCATTGGACTTGAAGCCAACAGGACATTGGTAGACCCTACCTTCCTTTTGTAATGTTGAAGGAGGCACAAGTAACAATTTTGATGGTCCATTATCCCACACTCTTATCCACATACATACATAGAGCACAAGTCAAAGCAATTCTTCAGCAGAGATGTACTAAATCTGTGTGTTACCCACATTTATCTTAAAGGAAACAATGATTTACCAGTACCGGTTCATGGATCAAAATGATAGTTCATTAGTCAAAATAAAAAGTAGACTTAAAAAGGGTATCTTTTCAAGAAGGTGGTATGAATACTGTTGGGCAGTAAATGTTCAGAGACCAAATAAATATAATTATGTGATACAACACCCAGTTTTGAGAATGGTTTGATATGCTACATTCAAACACGAGTAGGTTTTTAAAATTCTTTGACCCTTAAATTGCTGTTAAAATTTGTTCGTGACTGAATTAGTTTTACGATGCATATTTCAACAATTCTATTTCACTCAGGAGTTAGATTTTTTCTGTGGATACATGTGTTTTTGTAGTGGATTACAAGATTAAATTTCCCAGCATGGTTTCATTAACCCAATCCACCCCTGGATAGACTTAAACAAAACAAAACTCATACACAGGGCTTGCGAGTTGATTTTGAGCAAAATAAAACTGTTTGATATCTGAAGAAGAATGACAGGTCAGTGGGGTAAAACTGGAAGTGGTTGACGTTGATGTCTACATCTAACTCTGTCATGATAACAGATGAAGGTGGTATCACAGGAAATTAATTCTAAGACATTTAATTGATCTGGAGTGTGCTTTGAAAAAACTATATATGCATACATATATACATTAGGGACACAACCTACTCAGAAACACGGGAAGAAGTAAACTTGGAGTAAGTGCAATAGATGGAGGAACAGTTAGATGCAAATCAGTGAAATTGTAAGAGTTGAAAGCAATGGTTGAACTTGTTAGCCAGCTGTGTGGCTGAGTGTTCAGAAATGTAGGCTTCTGGCTTGTCGTCTGAGTTGGGTCCATGTTTTAGCCCTTGTATATGGAATGGATGGTGTGTTTGACCTATGGCATGTGTTCTCTCCCTCCAAAGAAACCAGTGGCTATAAACTAGGACTGGGTGACTGCTTGTTTGTCCTAAGGCACTGGCTCTCTCCCTTCAAAATAACCAGTGGCCACAAAGTAGGAATGGGTGATTGCTTATTTGTCCTATGGCAGTGGCTCTCTTCTTTCAAAGTAATCAGTGGCCACAAACTAGGAATGGGTGACCACTTATTTATCCTATGGCACTGGCTCTCTCCCTTCAAAAGAACCAGTGGCCCGAAACTAGGAATAGGTGACTGCTTATTTGTCCTATGGCACTGGCTCTTTCCCTTCAAAGGAACAGTGGGTCCAAACTAGGAATGGGTGATTGCTTATAGTGCTATTAGTTGCTCAACATTAAAACAAAACATAACATATTGTTAAAAGAACTGAGTAGTGCTGTGCAATAGGATTATGCACATTTCTAATTTGATTATACCTTTCCCTAAGCAAGTTTTCTATGTACTATCCTCCAATGTGCTCCATATGATATTCATGATACAATTTAGAAATTTTACAGGAGCAATCTTTAATTATTCTCAAAAAACTCTATTAGCACATTCATATTTTAAATGGCAAACTGCCCCAAAATATCAGTTTGCAGGCCTGCAAATTGATATACCGTATGCCAATGCAATTTTACAGGAAAAAATTATGCTGAGCACATGGAGAAATGCAACAAGTTTTATCTTCTGCTGTTATGAAACAAAACATCACTAAGAATACCTAGAAATAATTAAAAAGAAATGCAATTTTAACTTATCTGTTCATCATGAATTTTTCTTTCGAGACAACCCCCCCCCCCCCACACACACACAGTCATTCAACCACTTTAATTCTTTCAAATATTGGCACCACTCTCAGTGAGAGGAGGTGGAATACCTGGGGTTTGGGCACCACCATAAAGTTTGGTTTGGTTAATATGTATTTAATCATGCATTCAGCCCTTGGCTGTCGTATGTCACATTTCGTATTTCTACGCTTTCAGTTAAATATTTTATATGAAAGAAAAGCCTATTCTGCACCTTGTTAAGGATTGTACCATACAGTAACAGAGGTTTTGACTTTTCTCTGTCCCCTGAAAGCAAATTTTTGCATATGTTACTGAATCTAAAGCAAAAGATTTTTGTTTTGGGTTGAGATAGCTAACCTTGAATTCAAGAGCTAATCACTTGCATCATCCTTTACTGTGTGTAATATTACACTCCTTTTATGCATTTAATATACTTAAAAATGCTGTTAGCATTAAATGATTTTCTCACATTTTACTTCTCTTCATGGATGTGATCTTTTTCACATTAATATCTAACTTCTACTTTTATAACCTCAATTATGGCAATTTGGTGTTAACAATATGTGTTTATGTACACAAGTTAAATACTTTTTCACAATGAAAAGAAAAAAACAACAACAATAACACTGAAAAATGACATTTTAACATTTTAAAATGTAAGTTTATACAAACTTAGGAAATTATTTTCATGTATTACACATGGCTGACAATCATATCCTCAGGAGAAAGGATGTACCACACAACGTTGCCACCAGACTGCAACACACCGAGAAATTGTTGAAGAATTAAAAATCATTACTTAAAGAGTTTCTCCTGTTGGTAGGCATGTAAATATTGTTAACAAGTATAACATGTATTACAACTCAACATGGCCAAAACTGTGCATTTGTAACAAAAGTTATTTTCTTTTTACAAACAATACAATGAAACAGGAAAATGATTTATAGATCTTGTGTGCCCCAAGAAAGAATATTTTGGCATTACAGCAATGCTAGAACATCTACTTCAAAGTTACAATAGACTAGAAGATTACTCAATAGCTGTGTATTCTAAGGTTAGCTTTTCAGTTATTTGTTACAAATAATATATCAATATTAGCATATATCATAGAATAAAACAATTTAAATAAAATTATACTTAGTTGACATCCATAGAACTGACTAAACTAGGAATATATAAGAATGGGCTTCATAATGTGTATTTATTTTTCACATGTTTAAATAAAATTATTTTAAATTTCTTCAGTGAACTGTGCATTCATGTAACACAATATTTAGTACTTACAGATCATGGAAAGTATCTTTGTTTTAGACTAAAGAATTTAATTAAAAAATTTTGCAAGCTGTAGCTTTAAAATGATAAATAAAAGGAAATAAAATAATCCCACCATACAGAACTGTCCATATTAGGATTTCTCATAAAAATAATTAGGAAGGGCAGAGGTTGGCTAAATTAGAGCCAGCACATTTCATTTTACAATAAATTTACCATCCATGCTGATAATTTGCAAAAGTTCATATAGAAGAAGCAACAATTTTATTGATGTATTATCTAACCAGCTTAGGAGTTTGTACAAAACGTAGATAAATACAAATGTAGAGAGTCCTGAGTAGTGCATTTAAAAGAAACTTTCAACTCCTTTGGATCCACTATTAAACCATTGTAGTTTTACAGTTAGTGTACCTAATGAACACTCCAATTTTTTAGCATCCTTTAAAGCTTTGTTAAAACTTTTGATATGTCACTGGGAAAAATTAAGGACTCTGCTTTTGGAATAAAGCAAAAATGAATCATGTTATACTTTATAAATATCTTCCTTTTCTCGCACAACTGTGCTTAATTATTTCAACAGTGGAAATCTCCAACTTGTGATTGTTTGAAAATATGCAATGCATAATAATATGCCACAACAGAAAGGGCTTCTATAATATAAGCAGATTTTCACTTGGCCTATTACTCAATGTAATGATAACTTCTACTTCTATAATATAAGCAGATTTTCACTTGCCTATTACCCAATGTAATGAACTGCCAAAGATACAAGTTTATTCTCAAAAAGATTAGGAATGCAATGTATGTAGGTAACAAAATAAACATCTTGTATAAACATAGAAATCGAGCGAAAACACACAGAGTCACGTATGGTAAGAGGTTCGTTTAGCGGTAGCTTTCGGTCATCCTACGACCTTGATCACCCGCGATCGACTGGATGGGCCGTTTGCCAGAAATACAATTTGAAGTTGGCATGGTGGAACTGTTGCCAGATTTTAGTAGAGAGATAAAAATAAATGGGATTTGGTGAGGGGTCTCTGAACTGCAGTTTTTGGTGAACAAAATTTCAATGCTTTCTTGGAAACGCAGAGAGGCCTTGTTGATGAATGGGGCAACTTTTTTTGTTTCTTTCCAAATGGGAACTACAGAGGTGTCTTCAAGGGTTAGTGCAGATAAAGCTATCTTTGGAAGACCAGTGGAAACATTTTTTTTGTGTTCACCAAGTCTTGTATTGATGCTTTGGTATGTGCTTCCAATATACATACTTGTGTGTTTTCGCTCGATTTCTATGTTTATGTGTTATTGTCGCGTGAAGCCCGAGTTTTAAACAATGTTAAAAAACATCTTGTATTTTTTATGCTACGAAACAAGTATAGCAGTCTCTTGAAATGAGAATTTTTTTCTACATACCCTATTACCCAATGCAAGTCCACATCTTGAATATACATGGATCAACGGGCATGCTACAATCTTGCCCATAATCTTTAAACTTCATATTTTGATTCCACCTAAGTGACTCTGGCTGCAAGAATTGACTTTGGTATGTTTAAATATACTATGCTCTCCAACATAAAATACCTTATATGTTTCCTGAAATACTTATAGAATGTTCAGATAAAAAGTGCTTTACAATCAGTTCTTGGAAGAATAAGCAGGGTGTGATAATTTGAAATATAAGGTTAAGAATTCATCTGGCTGACACATAGTTTTACACTATGTGTTTTAACTATGAGTTTTACACTGTGTGGGGTAAAATGGGATGCATGAACCTAAAGATCACACTCTCTAAATGAGCTAAAAGCTTTGGGCCATTATTTGTAGCATTTTGGAACAAACCCTGCCACAAACTCATAGCTGACAGAGTTGTGAGTAAGCGAATTCCTTTTTAATGAGACAGCAGCCAGACATGAACACACATGAACAAGTTGGCAAATTCAGTTAAAAGATTTCGGTGATAAAGATGCCTATTTCAAATGTTTACATTTAGTGTTGCAGAATCCAACATTCCATTAGAAACAAAAGAGGCAGTTGGGTATCCAACTTAAGAGAGAGTAGGCGCAGTACACAACTCCAATACAATTATGTCACCCACTACTGCAATATGCTACAACAGAAAGAGCAAACAGAAGTCTACTGACAGGTAAAACAAATAACTATGAGGGTCATAACAAAAGTTCTGCACACGTTAATCTAAAATGGAAGTGGATGATGCATTCGGGAAAATTATTTGTCATGTCAAGGTCAGACTCTCAGCAATGCAGTGGTGTCATGCGCTATCATTTGCTGTGTGAATGTGGGAGGGTTTGAAAATAGAAGCGTGAATCTCCTCAGGTTGAGTCACGGCGTTAGACGAAAATAGAAACTCTGCAGGGGGGGGGGGGGGGGGACTCCGACACAGATCCACACTACCTTGCAAAGAGTTTGTGGGGAAGAAACTCTTGATTGAAGCACAATTTCTATCTGAGGATAAAGTTGAGACTGAAAATTCATCAAAATCGCCCCAATTTGTTGGAAGTGGGAGCGATCTTTCTGCATGACAATGCGTGTCATGGGCAGCATCGGTACAGGAACTTTTGCCAAAATATGGCTGGGAAACTGTACCCCAACCAGCATACATCCCTGATCTCAGTCCACCTGAATCTGATCTTTTCCCAAATTTAAAAAATTGTCTCCGTGGCATCTGCTACGGATCGCTGGATGAACTGTCATTGGACGTGACCCGAGTAATACGACAGCTAAACAACGATGGCATACTATGGGGCATCCAGGACCTACCTCACTGCTGGCAAGCTGTCATTAGCAGCAAAGGGGAGTACATTGAATCACAATAAGGCAAGTTTTCTTTGTTACTTCACACTTTTCTCAAAAATGGACAGTGTGCAGAACTTTTGCTATGACCCCCATTTATTTTGGTTAATGTAATGTAACCAAATAAATTATGTGGCTAACCTATGTGAAGTAACAACAGGTGTACTATTGTCGGAATACTGTTTCACATGTTAATCAGCATAATTTAGGATACGTGGGCTATGCTTATCAAATATAAAATATACCAACATTAAAATTAGGTAAACATTGGTACTGTTGAAGTATAAAATGAACTTAACTAAGAATCTAAAGCAACTTATGGGAATTTTACTAGGAAATTTTTTCATTAATAGCAAATTTTCGGAGAAAACTCTTCTCCTTCTTCAGGCTGTCTTGTTGTTGTCACTTTTTACTTGTCACTATCACAGTTACGGTTTACCTTGACGGTTTAGGTTATTTTTCAACAAATCCTGCCAGATGTTAGGCAGGGAAAATCCTTTGCAGTCATTGATGATGGAATTTTGATTTTTCTCAATCTCTATTCCTTCTTTCAGTTTTCTTTTTTGGAAATTGCTTTGGAAACTGATTACTTTAAGGGAATTCCAATCCATGCTGTGCCCAGTTTCTCTAACATGCCTATCTAATCCAGTCTTGTTGGAGCAATTTTTTATAGCTGCTATATGCTCAGCTATACGAGTTTCTAGTCTGCGACCTGTTTCACCTATGTAAGATAGTCCACAACTACAATTTACTTCATAAACTACTCCTTGCATTTTTAAAATATCTTCTTCTCTTTGAACTATTTTAGGGAAATTTTTTTTAACTTTGTTCTCTAAACTTGGAGCTAGCCTAATATTGTATTTTTTACTAATTCTCTTTAAAGCCTCAAATAAACTTTTGTGATAAGAAATTTTTCTAGTGAATTTTTTTCCCTAAAATAGTTCAAAGAGAAGAAGATATTTTAAAAATGCAAGGAGTAGTTTATGAAGTAAATTGTAGTTGTGGACTATCTTACATAAGTGAAACAGGTCGCAGACTAGAAACTCGTATAGCTGAGCATAAAGCAGCTATAAAAAATTGCTCCAACAAGACTGGATTAGATAGGCATGTTAGAGAAACTGGGCACAGCATGGATTGGAATTCCCTTAAAGTAATCAGTTTCCAAAGCAATTTCCAAAAAAGAAAACTGAAAGAAGGAATAGAGATTGAGAAAAATCAAAATTCCATCATCAATGACTGCAAAGGATTTTCCCTGCCTAACATCTGGCAGGATTTGTTGAAAAATAACCTAAACCGTCAAGGTTAACCGTAACCGTCAAGGTAAACCGTAACCGTGATAGTGACAAGTAAAAAGTGACAACAACAAGACAGCCCGAAGAAGGAGAAGAGTTTTCTCCGAAAATTTGCTATTAATGAAAAAATTTCCTAGTAAAATTCCCATAAGTTGCTTTAGATTATTAATTCAATTAAACTAGGAAGCCATTTCTCAACATGAGCTTTATTCAATTAACTAAGAAGTTGTAGTTTGAAGAGATTTTTCCATTATTGATATATACATATTATGAATGTAGCAAGCAGACATGATACATATATATCAATAATAGAAAAATCTTTTAAAACTACGACTTCTTGGTTAAGTTCATTTTATACTTCAACAGTACCAATGTTTACCTAATTTTAATGTTGATATGTTTTATATTTGATAAGCATATCACGTGTAGCTTACATTATACTGATTAACGTGTGAAACAGAATTGCAAACGATAGTGCACCTATTGTTACTTCACACAGGTAAAACAAAATCTGAAGATTTTGATGGGGGAAGGGTGAGGTTACAGCCTGCTATTGAACCACAGGAATGTCAAAAAGCAGATAAACACAATCTGAAGTGTCCTACAGGTGATCTGGTGAGCAATATCTAATTGTATTAAGGTACACTGTTGATGTCAAGAGGGGCTAGACACACTTGAAAACCATGGAAGGAGTGAGAGATGTGAAAAACACCTGCCCTCCTGTCACCCTTCCTTTTACCACTGGCAAGAGTATGAAGCAGAACCCTTGTTCAGATAATTAGAAAATAAGTGTGTGTTGGATTCCATTGTTAGAAATTTCCTAAAAGATATTTTTTGAGTGCCACCTTTATGAACTCTGTCTCTTTTTCTCCAATGCAGCTTGCAAATTGTACATGCCAGAAAGACTTCAGCTTGATGCGTTTTGGGGACATAAATGCAGTCCCTAAAAATAAGGAATTTTAGAGCATACAATAGTGCAGGAGAGATATTATTACTGTAATGCTGGAGCCATTTTTGAAAACAATTATTTTAAGGTTTAATGACCATCATGAATAACTCTGTGGGCCATAAATGACCCATTCCTAATTTAAGGTTGCCAGTTCCAGAAAAGGAAGAGATTCAGTGTCATAAGACAAACATACCACTCTATGCTGCATCCAGGAATGTGGGCCCATCTTGGGTGAAATGGTCAGAAGCCAACCCCTGCCCAACAGTGGTGGCGGAGCCATGTTTACTTCTAATTTCAATCTTCAAAAAGGAATCAAATGCACCATGTGACCAAGTTTAGTAATTTACAGATAATGTGCTTGAGTTATTAAATGATTTCCATGTTAATTCTATGAGCTTATGTTCCTAGAGCTGATTTTAGGTACCTACGAATTCGGTGATTGAATCTGAATCCCTCAGTGAATTCTGTAAGTGCCATCACTTCTATTCTCTGACGTAAAATTAATCATAAAGGAACCACATCATGCAACAATACCACGGAACTGCCTAGACAAGGAAATATTCATTAGTTTTTAGCAAATGGGATCTCAACAAAAAAATTTAGAAGATTTCCCACCTGAAATGGTGGAAACTATAATCAGTTTTTATCTACATTTAACTGCAATACAAATGCATACAGAGATTAAGGAATTCAGTATAGTTTCTCTATTCACAGAATTCTTATTTACAGGTGTACAGCTTTTGAGAATTACTCTTACAACATATTTCATAGTTATTGTGATGTATTTTTGTGGCTACCTATGAATAATTAAAAAAAAAACATATCTAGTAATGAAACTTACACATGGTACATATTTACATGTCTTATATTCCATGCTAACACATGGAACTGAATAAGCTACAATTATCTGACTTAATTACAACTAGCATCTGTATATATTTTCTATGAGCTCAAAACAAAAATGTCTGGAAGTAAATTCAAGCAAACTGTAAGTGCAAGCTTCACAGGTTTTCTACTGAAACTTTTCCACAGCTGATACCATGACTTAAGCTTAAGCTATGTCTTTTACTTTCTGTTACAAAACAAGAATAAAAGTTGTAGATGTCTAAACTTTCCAAAATCAACTGCCAAGTGTATTTAAATTAGATTTCTCATTAAATATCATACCTGAATTTTGAGAGTAAAAAAATGTTTTTGAGGTATGAAATCTGCAGCATTTCAAAACTTATTTAGAAGCCTATTAAAAGTTCCCCACAGTTTCAAAACAAATAAATAAATTATTTCCCGTAATTCAAATTGACAGACTTGAAAACACAAATTAAGTCTGAAATTAGAGACAATCAGTTTAACTGGAATGTTAAAAATATTTGTAACAAATAACAGTCTAAAGTGTAAAACAATAACTTTATGATGAGATTAAAACTTTAATCACAACTTTCACTCAAATCATAACAAAAAAGAAGTCAACAAGAATTTTATTTTCCAACAAGACATGTCTTAAACAAAGTTACTGGGTGATTTAAACCTTAACAACATATCTTTTAACAAGTATGATTCACTTATATTTTTAGAAAAAATCATTGCACCAAATTTTCCACTAATGGACAACAAGTTCCACAACAGTTAAAGTAACAGGATCTGAGTTATTAAACTAAAAATCTGATTGCAAAAATCTCTACACTATAAAATATTTTAATATGTAATAAATTCATGGAATTCTTAAAGATATTAAAAAATTGGAGATCTATTTTTGGCAAAACAATAAAATGATACATAAGATAGATATTTTAAATCAGAAATGCTAGTGTGCACTTTTTTTTTTATTAGTCATTATGTACCAAACAAGGCACAATCAGCACATCCTCCATTCAACTTAAATGGCCAATACTTCCTCCAGCATAATTCAACTTTACGAATATTGAATAAGGAGAAGAAAAAAGAAGTGATTGAATAAACCTCTAGTGGTCTGGTTCTGCTTCAACATATTTTTTTTTTTTTTTTATGACTTAAAAATTATTCTGAGAAGTTTCCACAAGAACACTGCACAATGAAGTTGAAATTTCCACATACAGCTACTTGAACATCATTTTATTGGGAGGGGGGGGGGTGAGCTGACACTTAAACAGGTGTCATTTCATATCAACATACCATTAAATTCTAACTAATAAAGGAATGGAAATTAAATATATATATCATGTTGTTCCCATCAACATCACTAACAGTCACACTGCACAAACCACCTCATACAATGCAGCATTACATAAAACTTAGTTCAATAACAGCACAGCATTCTGTCTGTCACAGTTGTGTAATACATAGCAACTGCTGGAATTAAAATCTCTGTTAAACTTGGTAATAATTGGATGACATGGCTATTCCTACTACACTCCAAAAATCAAAGCAAAAAGAAGAAAGCATCATCCTTTCACAGGAAGGTGTTGTCTACAGCATAAAACGTGAGTGTGGTCTCAGCATGTGGGAGAAACAGGCAGACAGCTTATAACCAGATCAGCAGAGGGGGAGAGAACATAAAGCTGCAATTAAAAATATGACAAACAAAACAGTTTTGGACAGACATGTTTAAAATACAGGACATAAAGTGCTTTGGGACTCTGTAGAAGTTCTGACATATCAACAGCAATTTTTCAAAAGAAAATTGTCAGAAGAGTACAACATCAAATGATTTGAAAGGTTGGAATTTATCTCATGAATGGCAACACCTACTATAACTGTAGTCCTGAGGAAAGGTAGGGGTAGCACCTGAAAATTCGACATATTATTTCCTTTTATTCCTTAGAAAAAAACTCATAATTTGGAGATATTTGTAATGTAACTCTGTCAAGGTTATCCACAAATGAGTTTAATTTGCACAAAGGATATTATAATGAGGAACAAGATGGAACAGCATTTTGATTATAAAATACTGTCCAAATTTTGCTCAACCCTTGAGATATTTCTATGGTTCTTATCTCTTTTTTGCTTTTTGTATCCACTGCCGAATGGTGTCCTTGAAGAAGTCACGATAGGATGTTTTTTCCTTTTTTGATCAAATTAATGGAGGCCCAACAGTTTTTACGCATAACAATGAGGTTATTCCTGTGACTGAAAGAGAGAACCTAACTGGGATGATTATGAAATTTGTCTAAAGAAATCCCCTTTGTGTCTTTTTCATTATGTTGACAACTCTTGGATAACTTTTTGTTCTTCACTACATAGTATATTTCCCTTCATATACAATGTATTACTGCACAAAGGTTATACAGCTATACATTTTGTAGAGAAAAGAAACTTTACCTTGTTGAACTTGGAACAAAACCAAATCCAAGGGGGTTAACTCCTTCCATCTCTCTCCCAGACACGTTATGGCAATTACCTGCCATGCTACGGTTATTACGATATTTTAATTAAATAATTATTCCAAAATTCAAAACCAAAATTTTTGCATTGAAAAAGGTGCTAGAAAAAAACCCCTGCCTATACCAAAACTACGAAGACACCTAAGACTTGATCTCTTCCTGTTATTATATTACAGGGCAATACTAAATAGACCCCAGCATTAGAAAAGAACATGTGTGTCCTGTGGACAAGTATTCAATTTTTTCATTAAAAACTTCACTCCCTAATAAAATACTTACAATGAAACAAGGAACCAAGTTCTAAGGTGTCCCAACTAAATAAGTGGAATGAGCAAGGAATCAATTGCTTAGATTTCCTAGCAAAATAAAAGGAATGGAACAAGGAACCAAAACTGCTTAGGCATTCCAACTAAACAAATGGAATGGAACAAGGTACCAATTGCTTTGATGTCCCAGCTAAATAAACAAATGAACTATTTAAACTGCTTTAAAAAAGAAGAGGTAAAACAATTATTCTGGATAAGATATTTCTGTGGTTGCACAAGTTTTCAAGTGGACCTTTTGTATGCCTTCATGTTCCACTCAAAAATGACATTAAAACTACATCAATAAAATCTTGTCACATTTATTGAAATATTTTTTTTTTAATTTATCATCATCTGCAAATTAGAAAAAAAAAACACACACCTTAAAGACTTTAATGTGGGAACTGGCAAGAGTTGCTAAAATTCAATATCATTTCTTAAGGAAATACACAGCATATTCTAAAAATGTTGGCTTTCTCGTGCAGTAGGTACTTTTTCGTTTTTAACCTCAGAATGATCTGCAATCTAGAGTTGTTTATTTTTAACTGGTTCCAGGGAAGGGAAATAGAATTTTCATTAAAACATTAATTTTTCATAAAGTCAATTTGAAAATTCATCAGTCTAAAAAATATGTAACCAAGTAGCTACACAAAAAAATTCAGCTGTTGTGAATAACAAAACCATCTTGAAATTAAAAATTTCATTACATGTTCCCAGTCATGATCCCAAGGTGCTATATAATGGGTACTAGTTTTTTATTCATTAAAATAAAGATGGATGCACCTGTACATATACAGACTGCAACTGTATGATGTAACTTAATACTCTTGGCATACTTATTCAGTGTTATTTCATGTACATCATTCATAAACAGACAAGGTACTAAGTATCTGGCATCGCAATTTTGTGTAAGTACATTCATTTGGATTTCACAAGTACAAAGGCCATTCCATAAAAACTGAGAGCAATTTTTTTAGTTGGCAACAGTGCAAAGGGGGGGGGGAATAACCACATAGATGACTAACTGAATTAAGGAAGTATCTATGGCAACAGTTATTAGCTGTGGCAGATGATTCTGGTTTTGTTATTGCACAGTTGTTTAAGGTATGTCTGCATTTCACCATACAGCTATGGAGGTGAGTGATTCAGACTTAAGAAGTGAAATGCGTTGTGCGATAAAATTTTGCTATCATTTGGATAAAACGGCTCCAGAAACAGTTGATTTAATGAAAAAGCTTACAAAGATAAATGTTTGGGTGAGTCAACGATTTTTAGATGGCACCATGATTTCAAAAAAGGGCGTTGATCTGCAGAACTTGCTCTTAAGCCTGGTCAACCCGAAAGTGTTGTTACAGAACATATTGTTAACACTATTTGGGAAATCCTGCAAGAAGATTGACGAATGTGTGAAGACGCAGAGCGGTGTCAACTAATATTTCAAAAACATCAGCATTTTGCATTCTATGTGACAAATTACTGCTGCTGCATTGTGTGTGTTCCAGATGGGTACCTCATCACTTGATGAGAGAACAGTTGTTAGCCAGAGTTCAGGTGTGTCACAAGTAGAAACAAATGATTGCAAATGATCCAAACTTTTTAAACGCAGTAATAACTGCTGATGAAACATAGATCCACTATTTCAACCCCCTTACGAAGCACGCAACGAGTGTCTGGAAACACCCAGGTTCGCCTCTTCTGAAAAAAGTCTGCCAAACCAAATCAGCTGGGAAGGTGATGATGATAATTTTCTTTGATCACAAAGGTGTAGTCTACCAGCATACCATTCCTCCACAAACTACTGTCAATGCTGGGTGTTACATTTCAGTCTTAAAGTGTCTGCGACGACACATATCGATTTAAGTGACCAGAACTGATGGGTAAATGGACCCTACACCATGATCAAGCCTGCCCACACGTGGCTGCTTGTGTTCAACAGTTTCTTACGAAATGCGGTATTGAAATCATGTCACAGCCTGCTTACAGTCCTGACCTCGCCCTGTGTGATTTCTGGTTGTTTCCAACAATGAAGGAGAAGTTCCGTGGTGCAACATTCAACACAGATGCTAACATTATTCAAGCTGCACAGGGGTTACTAAAGCAGCTTCCACAAAATGCCTTTGCCACATGCTTTGACAAGTGGACTGAAAAATGGGACTGTTCCATATCATCTGAGGAAAGATTCTTTGAGAAAGAATAACATATATTTTGCTGTACCTATATTTTTTCATTTTGTGTGATTTTACTCTCTTTTTATGTAATGGCCATTGTACTTGGTTCATGAGCAAGGAAACAATTCATCACTGAATGATTTTGAGAGAATATGTAACTCAATTCCTTATACAAGTGCATCAGTAGCCAAGGACACTGGCCTGCCAAGACACTTCTATCACTCTGCCTGAAACTCCAGATGGGAGTGAATTATGTTTTCTGTCTTTCTATCAGTTTTAATTTACTTTTACATTATCTAAATTGATTTTGTACAGTATATTAAAATATCGATAAAACACACAACATAACTGCATTTATTTCAGATAACCACTTCTTAATCTCCATCGTGTTAGCTGTGTAAATACTGGAAAGGCATTTTATAGCAATCCATTTCAAAACAACTTAGTTTTAAATATTACATAAATGACCAAAGATCTTTGTTAATTAAATGATTTAGATATAATTAATTTCAAGTTCATTTTTTCATTTAGCACCAATTTGGTAGGTACCTTTTATTTCTAATATGCAAAAATGAATTTTCCGAGAAACTTGAAAAAGAAAGAAAACTGAAGAACTTACAATGCAGGACAATCAACATTTCTTCTACAAATGCAGCAAGATAAGTTACACACTGTAATATCCAGCCCTTTGTACGAAAATGCTGATCCCCACTGAGACACTTTTGTAACTCATCTCATCATATGGGTAAGTTTTGCTGAAAGTTTTCTCTCATGCTTTCCCATGTATCTTTATGTCCACTTCTTACTTTACCCCCATTCACATTTCCCAGATTATCATCAGTCACCTTAATTCCATTTTCGAACAATGTGTATATCCAATAATGTCAAGAGGCATATGTATACCAAAACATCAACATTATACAATAAATGAATTACCACAGCAACTTTGATATAGTACAGTAACACATTTGTGAGAAAGACAATTCTGTCAAAAAAGTTAGGTGACAAAATTCTTTATCTATTTTCCAACTTCACATATGTTTCACAACTGTTAATTTATCATGTTTAAAAAGTTTTGCTTAAAAGATTACAGCACATGCTTTTCATAAAATATGTCTTTAACATAACAAGAATATTTCATGCTTTAGTATTAATATTTCTATTTATTTTTCTATTTCATCCTTAAAAGAGTGGAAAATGACATCCAGTATTATTCACATCCAACAACATAATTTTTACTTTTACAAACCAGTGACAAAACTATGCTGAATATATACATTATTTAAAAACATAATTCTAAACAGGATTCTGCAACTTCAGAACAGCTTACACTTCTGTTTTGTAGTAACAACTCAACTCAAAAGAACAGCCAATTTTTCATATTATCAGAAGCAATTTATCTTTCAATGATAGCAGCACAGATATATGATCTAAGTCACACCACTAACAACTGCAGTGATCTAATATCAAGGTACAGGATAGAACAAAACAATATTTTACTAATTAACAACTTTCATTGATTAGCATTAAATTGAGAATCAAAAGCTTATAAAACATTCATAATATTATGAATAAACCCCTTTTTTTTTGTTTACCAAAACACAAGAAGTAAAAACTGTAGCTAAACTGTTTTTTGTTTTTGTTTTTCTGTTCCATATGAAAATGTTGAAGCAACAGAAATAATTAAATTTTTTCTAGTCTTCCTAAATATGTGTGTAGGATAAAACTAGTTTTCCTAGCAGGCAAAAGTATGCATGCTGAAGTGAGAATCCCACAACATTCTATTAAAAGCAAAGAGAAAATTCTGGGCCAAAACTAGAGTTTCATGAAAAAACATTGAAAGAAATATTTTCTCGAAAAATACTGAAACTTGAAAAGAATTACTTTAGGCACAGCAGTGTGTGATGTATACCTCTAATTTAACCTTCCCTTTGAGTTCCTGTGTTCTTATGTAAATTCGGTTTCAACGATTATTTTACAAGTGAAAGAAAACTGCCAGTCTAGAACTTTAATGTTTGCTCTCTGCTTCAGGTGGAACAAATGGTTTCAATCATATCTGTCAACGTATGACATACATTTTTACATGTTTTCTTCTTTTCCCAATTGCTTATTCATAATCTATCACTTTGCTGCTCAAGTTGTATAAACTAACCTCTTAGTTATCTTTTGCCATTTAGCTTAATATAATTGTAGGTGGTGAGGGAGTTAGCAAAGTTGTAAGATGTGAGACATAAGAAACAGCCAGTATATTTTTCATTAGATAGTTCATCAGCACAAAGAAGATGGGGTCGGTTTCTTCTGAAAATGGTTTAAAATGATTTAGTATAAAAAATGTTACAAAGTGATCAGGAATAATATGGGTTTGAGAGCGACTTTCCTGATCACTTAAAATGTGATTATGGGTCAGCTCAGTGTTGAGCAATTTATTGGTACACAAGTGTGATCACTGGTGACGAAGATATACACTCCTGCAAAGAATGAAAAACATATTTTATGTAAATTACAATATATATATATATATATACAGGGCTTGAAAAATTTTATGCTGGTCTACCAGTCAGGAAAATAACCCACTCGCCAGATGAAAACAGACATCTCCGCAGGGCTGACGATTTTGTTTCATGTTTTAAAGTTTGATTTGTTAAAAATTTATACACACTCTTGAATAAAATTTGATCGCTAATCTAATTTAAATGATTAACCATTGTATAATAACCAAACTCAGTTTTCTACCTCTAGAATAGATGATGAAAGAATCCTTCAATATTTAGAACTTCCTAACAGCCCCGCAGAAACATGGATTCTCGTGTTTGTCCTTTGACCTAAGACAGCAATTGGCTAAGTGGCAGACACGAGGCACATGCAACTCTTACACTGCCTATCTTTTCACACAGCATTAAAGGAAATCATTCTATTGGGCTTGTGGCTTCTTGCCTTGTGTTCCTTGTTAAGCACACCATGCTTGGATGTTTTGACTCACACCATTCGCTGTCCAATTTTTTTTGTGGGGAAACGGGTTTCCCATACTGACGCACAATCACAGATTGCTTCTGTGAATTAAAATAAGCTTTATTAAGAAGCTAATAGTTCTACATTTCCAACAATAGGCATAACAACGTGTAAATAATTGCTGATTGAATTTAAACTCTTCTACTGAATTTTTTACTCAGCACAGATGAGCAAAAGACTGCATTTTTCAGGCCCTGCATATATATATTCTTTACCCTGTAACGATAAATTGATGATTAACAAAACAAATAATTTATGGAAAAGCAAACTTCAATCTCAGTCACAAACTGTTAGGACTTGAGCTTTTTTTTTTTTTTTTTTATTAGTATCTACAACCTTAAAGGTTTAAATGTCAACTGTAGGAAAACATCACTGCATGCATATTTCAGCTGTGAAGGGACTTAGCTTCATCCCACATATTCCAGAAGATAGTAAGAATAATTTGGAAAACAGGCAACATTTAAAATACTGTCAAATAGAATGACAGAAACCCAACAGAAAATTCTGCCTCACTTTACATTTGCATGTGACCAGTAAGCAATTCTGAATTGAGTGCCCGATATTAAAACATTTTCTTCTAGAAAGGCAACTCACAGTAATGAAATCATTTATTACTTCACTTTAAAGGCATTCACAGAAACACAGACTGACAAATGTAAACAAATACTCCGAGAGAACCGCACATTAGAGAAACATGAACCAGTGATACAAAATAATACAAGAGCATCATTTCATGCACTGTGATATTTTTTTTATGTACAAAGCAATGCACATACACACATGCATACACATTCAACAAAGTGACATTTCCAGAACCTATAAAATGCCTGAAATAGCAAAAAGGAGAGAAAACAACTGCTAAAAAATAGTGGGTTCAGATATGATGGACTGAGCAATATATGTAGACGGAATATTGTACATTCTAACTTATGCCACTATACATGTCTAATGAAATTGAGCATAACTAGACAGCTACATGAGAACAAGAAATGAAAACTCACTGTCGTCACCATGCTGGAAAGATGGAGATTATTCCTTTTACTTGGACTGATATCACAGGATGAAAATTTAAATTCTACTCTTATGACTTCCCTCGGTAAAATAGCAACTAACTTTAAACTCACAATGTGAATTTTAATAATATGACTGATGTATCACTAGATAATTACTACGCAATGTTACACAGGATTACCCCGCAAAACTTTGTTAATAAGTTAAAGACATCTATATACCTCATCCCTTTCATTCCTGAATTTGTACAAAAAATTAGCACATGAAATGGATCATTGTATCAACTATGATCATTATTAGATGATGGGCAGATGATTGGATGTCATTTTAATCGCTGAGTGACATTGGCCAGAGCAACAGCAAATGCTTGGAGGGCACTGAATGGATACTGGAAATCCAGAGTGTATGCATTTCCATCAATTCTTCCAAACTGCATCACCTGTGTGGAGAAAACATTACAAATTCACCAAAGTATAACAATTTAAATGAATAAAAAAACCAGTCACAAGAATTAAAAACACAGTATCTTCCTAATAATTGGGCGTGAAGAAAAGACGATCTCCCATGAGGGGAAGACTAAACAAAAATCACATTTCCTTCCATGCAAACACAGCAACCAGCAGTCTGACATTCAACAAAAAATTTTCATAAGTGATATATGAACATTTCTACAAGAGCTTTATATACTGAAGTAACAAATTAGAAGGAACAGCCAATAGCAATCAGACACATGACATCCTGACTTATCAATGCCACTATCACATTGAGGTGACTTTATAAACAGCTCACTACAAAGGTTTCTAAAATGTACAAAGTGCAGTTAGTGGCAATATGGTAAAGACTTGTGATTTCACAGACTATGAAAGAGGCATAATAGTGGATACTAGGTGGGCAGGTGATGGAGATGGCTACTTCCAGAAGGATAATGCACCAAGCCACAAGGCTCGGATTGTCATACAGTGGTTCCAGGATCATGACAGTGACTTCAAAGTGCTAAATGGCTCCCACAGTCACCAGATCATAACCCAATTGAACACCTGTTTGATCAGATTAAAAGAGCTATTCATAACAGAGATTCTCCTTCAGCAAACACTGATGGATGCCATTGCATCCATTTGGCTGAGCAGACCTATAGAATCTTGTTGAATTCATGCAACATCAATGAAGGCTATTTTGAAGGCCAAGAGCAGCCTGACACATTATTAAGTAGATGTTCTTAACTAATTGCTGCTTTAGCATATCATCATTATTATTATGTTGAAAAGTAAACTTTCTGAGGATAAATATTGCTGTAAGAAGTGCAAAGCTGATTTGTCAGAGTAAGGCAAAAGACAGGGATGATAGGTTTGGGAAAGGCATTAATTGGATTTTTACAAAGATAACAAAACATTCTGGAAGTACATAAGACATAGAAAAAAATAGAGGGAAATAAAGTTCTAAGTTGTATGAATAGGATTGGAGAAATAATTAAAAAAAAAAAAGTTAAGTGGAAGATGGGTTGAATATTTCTTTGAGTTATTAGAACATGAAAGCAAAGGTGATTTTGAGGCAGAAGCAGATAAGGCCACAGTGAGAAAAAAAAACACACACACACAGGAGGGATCTCAAGGGAAGATATTTGTAAAGCTCTGAAATATCTTCAAAATGGTAGGGCTTCAGGAGTAGATGAAATAACTGCTGAGATGTTAAAATATGGTGGTAACACTGTAATTGACTGGCTAATTAAAATCTGCCCATTGTGCTGGGAGTTAGGAATGATTTCACATGATTGGAGGGATGCTATCATTGCTCCTTTGTATAAGAGGAAACAAAGTTGATCAGAATGAATGCTAGAAGTATTCATGGTATCAACCTGCTGACCGTGCAAGGGAAAGTGTTTGGAAAGGTCATTATCAATAAGGCATGAGGTCTTACATTGGAGGTGTGGGATGTACACAGTGTTTTCATACCTAGTAAGAACTGCTTTAACCAAATTTTTGCATTACATATGATGATTGAAAAGTGCCTGTTGGTAAATTTTTGCTGCCTTCATGAGACTTGGAGAAAGCTTATGACTGAGTTTACAAGGGCACTGCTGTGGAAAGTCTTGAATAAGTACGGTATAACTGGATTGCTAATTTAACAGGATTACAACTCCCATATGACTACAGGCTGTAGCAGATCCCACAACTAATGTAAATCTGGAAATGTTCCTTATCAGGGTACTTCATGAACTTTATTCAGTCCTAATAATGAAAACAGTGTACAACATCGTTTACAAATAACCAGAGAGTAGTCAGCATTTGGAGAAGTTGAGATGAGTGAACCTTAAGTTCATATATTCCATAATTTAAATTGATTTTGTTTAATTTTATTTTCATGTCATTGAGGAAAAATATGCAGTTAAAATCTGATTAAAAATTGATATTTGAATGACGAAGAACTACACACAGTTTGCCCGTCAAAATGTGTGTAGTTCTTAGTTATTAAACTATCAGTAAAACTGCTATCAGGAGCTGCCAAGTCAATATTTACCTAGTACTAAGGCTGAGCCTGCTTTCACTCAGTTTAGAAAGCCTGGCTACACTGAATAAATGCTCTTATAAGCATATGTTTACTGAAATAGAAAGAAACAAACATTATCAAGGATCCCCTTTCAGATTCTGTAACAATATCATGATTAATAATAAGTGGAATATTTTCCTTATTCCGTAAAAAGTCATCAATGAAGGAAGAAATATTCTTCATAATACATGGGAAATCGATACAATATTCAAAGAAAACAGATTATAAATTCTGAATTTGCTTGTAACTTAATATTTTCAGAGTTGAAGAAATATTCTTCTCACACTACGTGGTAAATACGTCATGGTAATTAACACAGCAATCGGACATCGCCGAATTAACTGTAATTACTGTTTCACACGTGAATTAAATCACATCAGAAAACTTGAAAATTTCGTCGCCGTGGAGCGGAATTGAACCCGCATCTCCCGGAAATCAGGAGATCATATGAGACAAAGACCAGTGTGAAACAGTAATTACAGTTAATTCGGCAATGTCCGATTGCTGTGTTAATTACCATGACTTAATATTTTGCATAATTCCATAAAAAGTCATCAATAAAGGAAGAAATGTTCTTCATAATACATGGGAAATCGATACAATATTCAAAGCAAACAGATCAGAAATTCTGAATTTGCTTGTAACTCTTATTCGTCATCCATGTGACATCTCTCAGAAAACTTGAAAAATTCATCACTCTGGAACAGGAATCGAACCTGCATCTCCCGATTTTTATCCGAGTATGCTAACCGTTACACCACCCAGGACAGTGAAGTTCCAAAGCAACTGCGACTAAGCAATCTTAGCTTAGGAATTTGAACACCCTTCAGATTTGTGCCAGTCGAAGCATCAATGCTTCCTCATAGTGTATTTTGACCCATCTCCCACTTGGAAAGGTACTGGTGATTTCAGACCTATATCCATTTTCAGATGGGAGATGGGTTAAAATACAAATTTTGAAGATGTGAATCAGTTTTTTGGTGTAAATATGACATGGATGTTAAGTCAGATAATATCCGAAAACTTGAAAATTTCGTCGTCCTGGAGCAGGAATCGAACCCGCGTCTCTCGGATAGCGCCCGAGTATGCTATCCAAATGTGCTATGAGCAAGCAATGATGCTTTGACTAGCACAAATCTGAAGGGTGTTCAGATTCCTAAGCTAATGTTGCTTAGTATCAGTTGCTTGGAACTTCACTGTCCTGGGTGGTGTAACAGTCAGCATACTTGAATGGCAATCAAGAGATGCGAGTTAGATTCCTGCTCCATGGTGATTAATTTTTAAAGTTTTCTGTGAGATATCACATGGATGACAAATAAGAGTTAACAAAAAATTCAGAATTTATAATCTGTTTGTTCGAATATTTCCTAAAGAGATTTAAAAAAATCAATTTTATGTTTGAAGAAAGAAAAAAATGTCTTCACAGAAACCTGTGAAATTAGAGCATAATATTGACACTGCAACTTGACAAGAGGAGATCGAGCAGTCATATGAGACAAAGACCAGTATTTTTATTGTTCACTCCTTGTCTTAAAAATTTGTGCAGGTTGTTAAGAGCAAAATGTTAAAATGACAAATTCCACAACCTTCTTGAAAAAGAAACTTAATATTCAGCCTGCCTAGATTCCATGGCTTAATAAAGAACATAGAAATACAGTACACAACACATGCATTTCAATAAATCATGTGGCAACATGATTAAAATAACTAAACACAATGTTTCTCATATTTAACAAAATCCCATATGTATGTATTGAATACATACTCTCACAGATTTCTGAAATAAGATGTATGACAACAACAATTAGACTGAAGGAGATCACTTACTTTATTTTGATGTAGTCTCTCCACACAGAAAAAAAAAAAAAAAATGCTGCAGTAATCTTAAAATTTTTCCCCACTCACCTTCTTTCATAAGGAAAATCTGTCTTCAGCAGAAACTGACATTACTTCAACTTTTCAATACTTACACCATGGGTGCAAGCATTTCATCCAAGCCAAGACTGAAACTTTTTGGGAGAGGGTGTCACCCAATGGGTGTGAAAATACAAGTTTGTCCATGACGGGATCGAACATGCGCCCCCTCACTCCAGAGTAAGTTGCTCTCCCAACTAAGCTACATGGATGGAATGTATCACTGCAGATTTGTCATCTTGACACATGATTCACCTCTGTAGTACATCACAAGGGGTATGCAAATTTATATTCGACTTGCATGGGAAAATCCAGTAAACAGTTCCTGGACAGACTGCAGTTAACCTCCCTGCATCTGAATTCAAATCAATAAATACATAAAATATAAACAAGAGAAAAGATTGTCTCAAATAGGAAAATCAGAGAAGGGAAGAATCAACCAATGCCATATAAATTTAAAACTAGGGAAACAGATAATTAGTACTTACATGGATTGTAAAAAATGTGTGCATCTTTCAATACTTATGAACAAAAATTTGCCAAAGTACATAGCATCATTTTCTTGCAAAGAAACTTGTGATTTTACTTGGTTGCATAAATTTGGATTTATGTTCTACAACTGTAACCCTCAGTTTCCAGGATAACCAATGCCACTGCTGGGGAAAAAAAAAAAAGTTTGTTATACGGAGCGGATTTAAATTGCATTCGAAAAAGAAATTTTTTGGGAAAAATGAACTTTTCCTACTTTCCGTATTAAATTTTTCGAGATGGAAAGAAAAACACACATTCGTACATTTTAACTTCAGTCTTGATTTCAGTCTCTTGGATTTCTCCAGTACAGAAATCTGTCCTGAGATGGAAGGTCTTGCACCCATGACTTACACATATCTCCTTTACTAACATTACATTCCACTGTAAAATTTGTCACCACGACGTAGTTTAACTACAGAATAATCAAATTCTTCTTTGCTGTGTGAACTGTTCATCCACAGAAATGAATCTACATCATTCTTTAACCCATGTTTAGGTCACTCTAAGTCGGTGATATCCATTTGGAGATGCGACACAACTTATTTTGGTTGGATTTCCATTAAAATCTCTTACAGTCATCAAGGAATTTTCTTCAGTATGGAAATATAAAAATGCACTGTCTTATTTGCTGTTCTTGGATGCTGGCATTATAAAAAAAGAATCAAAACATTTTAAGCACTCAAGTTCATCAAGGTCATTTCATGTGTAGTAACTGCATGTCCACAGCTGTTCCAACACAGAGGTAAATATGTATTTCAATGAAGATCTTTCAATAAAAGAGCATATAAGGGTCATTCATAAATGATTGGGACTCACCTAGAATCAGAGTTCTATAAAAATAAATGTATCCTGCATACACTACCATTGAAGCAGAAAACTTTACCTAAACCGTGAACCATGATAGCAATAGAATAATTTCAAGAAAAATTAATAAAACAATAAATAATTATTAGAACATCAGATTCCACTCAGGACAAAATAAATACATTACAATTGAATGTGCAGCAATGTGTGTGAAATTGACCTTCATGGCAAAATATTAAAATATTGGATTACGAACCTCATAAAAACAAGAAACTAATTAAAGAAAGTTTTTATATCCAGAAAAGCAGTTCCATTAATGAATGTTCAAAAATCATAAATAGCATTTTCAACAACTTAATTCAAGAATAGTAGACTTACAAAAAACATAAAGAAAATTTTTTAATTTAATAACTAGCAACTGAAAGAGGAACCTGGCAAAATTTAAATTCTTTTTGTGTAAATGAAACTTTTGATACATTCCATACATTGAGAACAGGCCTTGATAAATATTAGAAGCCAGAAACATCTATAAAAACAAAAGAACTCAGAAGATGTGAAAAATGAGTGAAAGTTCAAGTTCAAATAGTTCTAATTAAGTATATTAATCTGAGAAAAGCCTTGAGTAAGTGTTTTAATTGCTGTAAATAAAATTAATCTACAAGCAAAAACTATCTGCAAAATCTGTTAATAATTTGGAAACTATCCGCATACAGCGTACATGCATATGTTTACATTCTGCTACTCTGCCTAGAATGTGAGACTCAAGATTGTGATGGCCTCAATGTCACACCACAACACATTCCACATACTCCCCACTAAGGTCAACACATCACTACCATCTTTCTGGTACTTCCTAATGGTTGTTGCATACCATTCTTTGGAAACAGCATGCACCAACTCAAAAACCCTTCTCTGCAACCCAGCATCATTCTGGAATCATCAGCAGTGCAATGGCTCTTTAATCTTGTTAAACAGGCTATAATCTGAAGGTGACAAATTAGATGAATATGGTGGATGAGGTAAAACTTTGAAGCCCATGGATGTTAGTGTTATTGCAAAGCTAATGTGAGGCTTGGCATTGTCATGCTGCAGGTGCATTTGATGAGCATATCATCAAATGCCCATTGCATACCTGCCAACTTTCAGAAACCGAAATCCGTAAAAAATTTTTATCGATATGTTCGAAGAAAATTTTAATCGATATATTCAAAGAAATTACTTGTCGCGCATATTGATTAAATGTACTGAACATATCGATTAAAAACGATATGTTACCTTTGAAACAAGTATCAACTTTTAATTGATATGACTACAGATGTTTGAATTTATCGGCACGTTTATTTAGATTAAATTAGAGTCTATACATAATTTCTCATTACTATGCTATCATTATATCTATAAAGAGATAAAAATTTTTTTTTAAGGATGTTTGCATCTCAAGGGAAAGATGTTCCACCCTTTGACCCCCAAATCCAATAGGATCATATCCCACGCCGTCACGGAACAAACTAAAATGTTTTCAAAAACGAACCATTTTCATGCTAGGATTATCTTACGGAGAGACGGACGATGAGACAGTCAAATGAAATAAATGAGTGACTGAGGGACACTAATTGGTAAATTATGCTCAACTAAAAATGAAGTGAATAAACACTTTGCACGAATCTCATCCAGTTCATTATAACTTTTAACAAAGGAAGTTAATTTCGTATTTTTTTTTCACGCCGTCAACATTAGATTTTTACGCTTGGCGCTATGTGATTAGTAATATCATTACTTTCACCACACGAATCGCTGAAATTACATCGACACGTATAGCAAAATGCATATTTTTCACTTTTTGAAGATTTTGCAATACACAGGAAACTCTGCAGAATATGCATTTTTATATTGCTGCTCATAGCGAATCACTAATACTAAATTTAATGACACTTGAAAAAAATGCAAGTAAAACTGCTATAGTAAAACAGTAACAGTTTAAAGAGATGCAATTTGCAGAGGAAAAAAATAGTACCGCAATATATTAATTTGGTTGAATCAAGGCAAAATATTTTTAAGCACGTTATCGAGAGACGAACAAAGCACGGTTGGATAACGTACAAACTTACTAATGGACGAGCAAAATAAATCATTGCTGGAGAAGCACTGGCTCGAATGAACATTGAACTTACTTTTTTTCTTTTAACTTCCTAGTAGCATTCTTCCATTAGGTCAAATTTATTACCAGAGAAGAAGTTACGAAACCATGACCCAACGCATTTTTAATTTCACAAAACTGAGTTTTTGCTTAATTTCGTCATGTTGGGTATCAATCTGGGCTTAAAAATTACACAGATTTAAAATCCGTTTGAATTTTTTTTTTCTACGATAACTACGTTCTGAGATCGCATTTCGAACTAGGAGCAGTAATGACACCTGCTCCCAAGTGTGTGCTGCAATGCAAGTCACACCCACTTTGGCCTCCTCAGAAGTTGTGACCCGGGGGACGAAGAATGCATTACCTGAAAAGGAGAAGGGGGGGGCACCGAGAGAGAACCAAGCCCAAGGTTAAACAAGCCCAGCTGGTTGTTATCTTCATCAGTTTACGTGCGGCGCAAGTTTTAGTGTTTGAAACAACACAAAACCTAACACGTGGGAAAACTGCAGCAAATGTTCCCACAAACACATTACGTATAAGCTTATTTATAATAACTGAAAAGTTGTTCGTAACTTACATCGGCGCTTTACTTTGAATGGGTTAAGTTAAATAAAAAAAGTTTTAATAGCGGGTGCAAAATCATTAATAAAAAGGAAAATAAATCTCGGGAAACCATCAAATCCGTAAAATTAACATTTTGCCTGTAAAACAAGTCACGTTTCTGTAAATTTTACGGGAAAATCGTAGAACCTGGGAGGTATGCCATTGTGCAGGAGGCCCTTGAGCACTGCACCATCAGGACAAATCAGAGTATCAACGAAAGCAAAGCTCCAAATGCAAAGTAAAATCTTTCGACTTACCTTCTATATTAAGCTGAAATACAAACATTTACAGAATGAATATATTTAACAACATGATAGAAAGAACATTGCAAGGAAATTTTCTTTTTTGCTATTACGGGTGAAATTTTCGTTCCATCAACTTCTGTTTTCGGAAACTTGTCAAAGACGAAATTCCATCTCCAAGACAGAAAACTTTACTCATAGACAGTGACACAAGACAGGATGTGCCACACTGGCAGCTGCATAGTAACCATCAGTACAAAGCTGACCCCCCTCCCCCAAGATGGAAACATTGTTTTTTTTTTCAAAATGTGTTAGGAAGCATCGAGGATAGGGTTTTAGCTAATTTCAGAACTTTTTTACTTCAATTAAAGTGATTTTATAAGTGTTCCATTTCAAGTTTTCAGGGTTCAATAATTTTAGCAAGAACAAAAATTTTATGACACAACACTGACTTCAATTTACCCAGGGAACCAATATGATAGATAGTGACTGACTTTAAAGGATACAGAAGTTCAAAATATAGTAAGAACTCTCTATTTAAAATAAAAAAATAAACATGGACTCAAAAGTAGAACAAAATGTGTATATGATACAAAATGTTATTCAGCATTTAAGAATATAAATTGGCAAACAAATGTTAAAAGCATTGATAATTATCGATGGTAATAATTTTTTAAAACTGAGACTTTAACCTTTGTCTCTCTAAAAGGCAACACAAGTGAGCAACCATGTTTTTGTTTTATGTAAGATATAAACACTACAATACGATCTTTAAACAGTATCGCACATAAGCGTGACTAACAACACTTGGTGCAAGAATCATATTCCCATCCATCTACTAGCAATGTACTGCTTGCTTTGTACTATAGTTTGTACTAGCAATGTACTATATGTTTCCAAAATAAAACTTATTAATAAGTGTAGTTATAAGAGTAAACTCCTGTTTTGGTTCAATGCACCACTGTAAATTACTGCATCAAGTTCATAAAATCAAAAAATAAATCAGGATCTACAGATACACATAAAGCAATGATAAAATGAGTTGTTTGGAGCAAGCAGGAGTGTATGCAATATTTACTCATATCAAAGAATCCACTCACACATTGGTAGTACCAAAAAACAAATTAAAACACAGATTTAAACAACATTTAAAAAATTGGCAAAAAAAAAAAAAAAAAAAAAAAAGAAAAAAAAAGAAATTAAAACTGCATTAATTCAATATTGCTAAAACTGCATTAATTCAATATTGCTTCAAAAACAATGAATATCCAAAATTCGAAGACATTAGAATAATTAAAAAATGTAAAACAGAAAGACATTTGAGAATAGCTGAGTCAGTACTTAATTGAAAAAAAATAGGGATAGATCATGTAATTCTAATGACCCGAATATACTTTTGATAATTGGAAGGCCCTGATTAAAATAGAACAGAAAAGAAATGAAAAAAGAAGAAAGAAATTCCAATGCTAGATTTTGACCGAATTAAAGAACAGATGGTGCCACAGGCAAACATCGAGAGATACAGTGAGAGAGCAGAGGACCTGAGACCATTGCGCTACTTGCTCTGCGGCTGCAGAGAGCAATGGTTGTTTTTCCAACAGGCCTCCTGAAGACAGCCAGGGTCTGGCAGAAAGTGCTTGAGGAGGATGAAGTCATGGTGGTGGGGCTTACATTATGGATGGTTAAGCGTATCGGGTTTCCTGTCGGAAGACTAAGTAAGGTTGGAGGAGGAAGGTTGAGCCTTTGTATAAATGATTTGAGTTGATGGAATAAGGCTTCTGTAAATATTGTACATAGATAACATTTTTAATATGAATGTATGTAAAAATGTTGCGAATATAAGGACGTGGGCAGCAATTGCGACCAAGAGAATTAGGGTTAAAGTCTTTGATGAGTGGAATGTAAGTTGTGTATATAGTGTTTTAGCCTTTTTAAATATATGTTGAAGATAATGAAATTTGTGCGTATGTAAGTCGAATGTGTTGGCTCAAAAACAACCTGCAAGAGTTTATGCGAAGACGCAGGGAAGAGATACGACAACCACGAAATGTCCATCACGCATTATGACAAGATAGCCAGAAATATATGTGTAGTAAATGTTGCAAAAATAACAATAACCTTTTGGGTGAGTTTCCATTATTGAAGTTAAATACAAATAACTTGTTCATTAGACCAAGGAATTCAGTCAATAAAATTATAAATATCAAATTAATTAATTGTAACTTAATATGGCAGCTAACCAATTTTTTTTTTGTCCCAGGGCTTGGACTGCACATGATGTCCCTGGTAATCCAGTAAAGTGAAAGGGGGAAATATCAATTTCATCATTTCCAAAACTGTCAAAAATTTATACTTCATGAATTGTGTGCAGCTAAAAGCATATTTTAAGAAAAAAGGAAAAAAAGAAAATCACCTGTCTTCCATGGAATTCGATCTGAAAGTTCTTGGCAGATTCCTGAGTAACCCTACCACCAAAATCCAGCTGATATACTTGGCTGACCTCATTCCACAAAGGTGCTTTATTGTGAAGAACAAACTCTCGATAAGGTGGAATGTTTGCACTACCCTGAACACAGTCTGTCACTGAACGACCCCATCGTTTCTTTAACTATTTGAAATACAAGGAAAATTACTTTAAAAAGTATAGGCAAGTTATTATAAAACAAACACTTGATATTATATAAAATAATAAGAAAATTATTTAAAAAAATTGTACCAGTAACAGTTTTAAAAGAAATATGTAGAACAGTTATGTGAGAAAATTCAAACACCCCATCATCAAAGAATATTATGAGTATTAAGGGAAGCTTACCTTTTATGAGGTTCATTTCCGCTTAAATGTACATATACAAGATTTCTAGCATGCAGTCACAAACGTTTTTTTTTTTTTTTTTTTTTTGGCCAAGTTTTCAAAATCTCTTGATCTTTTTTAATAAGAGAGACATTATGTATTTTAAGATATTTGGGGGTTAAATAAAAATCATGACAAGTTACCAAAAATTCAATTTGTACTTCATTTTTAATCAATTTAATTTTTCTCTTTTTAAAATTTCTTAAGGTCTGCAATAGAAGTCTGCATGGGCCTTAATTTGGAAATTCTGGTCCGGCCCAAGCCCACACGTCCATGGCCCCACTCGTTCCCAGCCCGGCCCGTATATTTCTCCTGTTTCCAAGGCCTGGACCAACCTGTAAAATTTCAACAATTGCTAAAACACAAATTTGACACCTGGTGCACTTAGTCATTCGACTCCTGAAGAGTTTTCGTTTTCTTAACTGGTACCTATTACAGGGTTCGTACTCTTTTTGGGGAAAAAATTCAAGGACTTTCCAGGCCTTTTCCAGGCCATATACAAAAAATTCCAGGATGAATATTACGCTTTACAGTATCATGCTCAAATTATTTTTTAAAAGCAATTTCAGTTTTAAGTAATAAAAATGATGAAAGATGCAAATGAATGAGTGTGCTTTTTTACCCATTACATTTCTTTTTAATGTTTTTAATTGGCGAATTACCCAATAATGCTAAATTGAATCATGATGCAATTACCACAAGGCTATTCAGAAAATCCTTTCCCTCAATCAGAAAATGATTAATTCAATCAGTCATTTTAGCTGCATCACTATTCTGCACTATCTTCCATGTAATCAGACTATTATTGATAACAACTGAAATTATTATAAAATAAAGTGAGGGCAGATTCAGAATTTAAGAATGGGGAGGGCGCACGTCTAACAGAGGACTGGTAAAAAAATCTCTGAGATTTATTTCCTCCAAAAAAAACACGGTGGTAAAACATGGAGGACCCATAAAGGGGAGATGGGGTGCTTGCCTCTCAGAGTACATCACAAACAGCAGTTCTGAAGTACTGCTGTGTGGATCACTGAAAAGTTCGGGCAAATGTAAGACAAAACGTGGAGTTGCAAATCCATAAGTGAAAAAGTGTGATGTCTGAAAACAAGAAACGTGAGACAAAGCAAAGCACTTATCTACTTACTCAACCTCCCCCCTTTTTTGAAATGGGGCATGTGCTTGTTATGCCCACAGGTGGATTCAAGTCTCAAATCTTTCATACTTACCCAGCTGGAGAGTGGACGTAGGGCTTCAAGCTTGGAGAATGAATACTGCTCTTATATCTATGCCTTTGAATTTAATTTCGACCATTTTCAACAGGGTAGGTTCCTAGGTTGTACCTAACAGCATACTAAAATTTCGCCAAAATCCAACCCCTTTTACGGAAAAACCAAAGCATAAACGTTTCTGCAACCTACAGTTCGAAAGGGTTAGTAATTTCTAAAATAAAAACATAACGAACAGCGTGAAAACTAGCTCATACACAGAATATTTGAAACTACAGTATGCGCTCTCAATTATTAGGGATGATAGGGGGAAGGGAATAGAACTGTCCATAATTAGCATGTTCTCGTTGCGCTAGGCGCTTAGCACTGCTGAATTCCGTCAGACCCCCAATGGTCAAATGATTGAAATGTGCTGATGTTCATGGAATGAAATGGTTGATCAGCTATGATAACCGCATAAAAGTTCGAAGGGGGAGGAGGGGGGCGATTTTTTTACTTTATGCAACATTCTACATTACTCCAGTATTTATCTTGTCATCATCAACAATAGCAATGTAACTACCACTTACGATCGCGGATATCGGCCAACTCAAAATCTGCCATACAACTAAGGGATACAACACACAGGTATCCTGTTACAATGTATTGTAATTGAAAAAAAAAAAAAAAGGTTTCAGAAATTAAAATCGAAAAAAAAACTTTCAGAAATTAATATCATCAAGTCATGGTGTTTCAAAAATCCGCTTTCCTTTATAATGTTTAAAAACATGTAATGTTTTTTCTTTTTTATCTGTCGTGTATAATAAAAGTGGGTTGTTTTTTTTATGGAATCAGACGTCCATATGTCTGATTGTCTTCGTCTGAGTTCACACGTTAGCTACTGTGTACAAGTAGACCTATTTTTCAGCTCAAAAATATGTAGTTTTGTATGTATTCACAGTATAACTCATTCCGTATTCCCACAGAACAAAATTCAGCAGATACAAATGAAGAACATCAAGACCCACCCAACACCATGTTTCCGATTGTCTGCTGTTTATATTCAAGAAATGCGAATATGGATCAATGGTTAATGCAGCAACTATGGTTTTTATTTATTACCAAGAAAAAAAAAAAGGAGCCTGAAAGCTGTAAAGCTGAAACGGATATTTCTCCCCCTCCCGAAAACATTCCCATTAAGTTCAAACAGCAGGAGCACGCGTCCACGCACACTCAGCCTCTGGAATGTCCTTCTTTTCATTTGGCACATCGCCATAAATCACCACCTGCAGCTCACTGAAGTGTCTTCCTCCTTCACCCTAACTATAGGAGAAAACGTAAAAAAAAAAAAATGCTGCCCAATTTTTGACAAAATGAACAAAATTTACGTCATAACGTTGCAATTTACTAAAATACGTTTATCTGCTGAATTTCGCCTAAATCCATTGAACACTTTTTAATTATAGATTTTTTTATTAAAACAGTAACTCAGACATCTGAATAAAAATGCATGTTTGTAATTAAAATAGAGTCCATATCATCACAGAAACAAAATTTAAGGATCACTCTGTTTAAATAAACCATGGCATCTAAAAAAAATAATTTGCTGGCTTTTCCCGTAATTTATAATTGCCGTTTCTTTTTTTCAATCCGATTTTGCAACGGAAGATTTTTTTTTTTTTTTTTTGCATCTGCTAAAGTTTCAAACGGAATTTGGCGAAATTTGCACTAGAACTTTATTGTGATGTATTTTAACCACTGTAAAAATTTTACTGTGTTATTTTCAAAATTCGGGAAAATGTATTTCTGAAAAATATCTCTTAGTCCTTTTGAGCCGTGGAAGTGATAAACAGGTGTTTGCTTTCTTCCCAACCAAGGGCTTCGGATCAGCGCTCCCAGCTGTCAATCAACCGTTGCTATGGTAACACACTTTCTGCTCAAGGCTCACTGTCTAAAGAGGCACACATAATAAAAATTTCCAATGCTAACTTTTTAAGTTTTAAACGGATTCAAATGGAATTTTGGGAGTGAGCTTCTGTAATCCAATTATAGTAAATGTAAAAATTTCAGCCACTTTTGTGAAAAATTCGCAAAGATAGTTTTCTTATTTTTTATCATAAGTAGCCGAAGTCTCTTGAGGGGTGGGCCGGAAGCAAGCATCTTAATGCAATAAACAAGGAGCAGATGAATGTGTTGTTCAGGCATACTCTTCACTGGTGGGTGCCAGCTGACTTGGTAAACACGCGACCCCCTTGCAAATGCTAAATGTCTCTTCTTTCCCCTTCTGTTGTTCTCAGTAGTTGTCGGACGGACATCAAGCTCAGGGCTAGAGAATGCATCAAGCTCCCCTTCCCTAACAGACCTGCTAGTAATCATCCAATTTTATTGCACTGGAAGTAGTGCTTCACCCCCCCCCCGCCAAATTAGGATTTGGACACATCCAAAACACCACTGTTGCCGGCGGTTTCTTTGAGAACAGAGGAGAGGAACTTAAAAAAATGAAGGGGTAACAGTCAGTAACACGATTTCCTAAAAGGGCATTTTTTTTAAGCACTAATTTCAAATTTCAAGGCTTTTCAAGACAGCATTAAAAAAATACCGTTTTTCCAGGATATTCCAGGCCTTGAAAACGTAATCATGATTTTCCAGGACTTTCCAGGTTTTCAAGCACGCGTGCGCACCCTGCTATTACAATAAATGTTAATTTGGAAGAATATTTCTGTGACTTTGTATGTATGTCACGTGATGTCTGGGGGGGGACACTTGTATACTCAAAAATATTGCATGTAAACAACAGTTTCTATGCCTTTCAAATTATCATTGCCTACCACTGGACCCGGAATATCCTTGGAGATAAGGGAGAGGAGGGGGTTAATTCGACAAGTATGAAATATCCAGAATTATGAGTCTAATCGTTCTACTTTACATTGTCTACAAGCACATATTCTACGGAAGCAATTTTTTCACGAAAATCTTTCACTTTCTTAAACTCCATAATAAGTATGGAAGAGTATTTATCAGCAACACTAAACTGAGCATATGCTAGGGAAAACAACGACAGACTGCCCAGCTAACCAGTGTCACAGAAACTTTGAAAACGGCTGGGCTGGGATACCTAAGGGATCATTTGCCATCTGCTGACTCCCTGAGAGTACAAATGGGAAAAATACAGTACAGGTTTATACACAGAAGTAGGTTTCTCCCAGCCCATTTCTCCTGTGCCATTTAAGACAACTTAAAAGCTTTTCACACATCTATAGAACAAAGTGTCACCGACCAGAACAATAAAAAAGATCGTCCGCGAGTGGGTGGCTCGGTTTATAAATGCTGCAGTTAACAAATAAAGGTAACTAGCGTGATCAAGTTACCTTTATTTGTTAATATTGTTACGTGTTTTGCCCATAATCGTCATGCTGCAGTTAATAGCCTGCCCTGAAGCATGAGATAAGGATGGAAGTGAGAGAGAGAGAGAGAGAGAGGGGGGAGGTGGTCTGGTACGATTCGTCCAACGACGATTGGTCCAATGCCAATTCATCCAATGGACAATTGGTCCAAAGGTATGATTTGTCCAATGGTACGATTGGTCCAATGCCGATTCGTCAAATGGGCGATTGGTCCAATTTGTCAAAAGTGCTACTCGTGTTATAAAAATCTCAGCTGTTCTGATTTTATCTCCGATGTTATACGAAAGTACCGGTAGTACAAAGAATGTAAAATAATGTTACATTTCATGCATAATATTGTGGTTAAAGAATTTTTTTTATCGGAATCGCATTTTTTTTTTTTGTTATACTGTCCTTGCTGCCATACGAAGTTACTGATGTACGAGCCGTTCAATCAACTACAATGTTTCTCTTTTGCATGCAATAATATAAAATACTAGTTTTCCGTTTCTGTTTGTAGCATGCAGTGGGGTTCTGCCAACTGGCCAATGGAAACGTTCTGGTCGGGTTCAAACAGAGACCTTTTCAACAGTTTTTATTCTAGCAATGTCATATTCATAACGTTTACATATCAAATCAAGTTAATAATACTGAGCTTTTACTTAGGCATGAAATATTAATTCATAAGGCCTAGGCCTTTTTAAGTTTTTATTCTACCAATGTCAGATTAATAATGTTTTCATATCAAATCAAGTTAATAATATTGTGCTTTTTCTTAAACATGAAATATTAATTCATAGGCCCTAGGCCTAGACCTTTTTAACATTTTTTATTCTACCAATGTCACATTCATAACATTTACCTACCAAAAAAGTTAATATTGCGTTTTTACTTAAGCACGAAATATTAATTCACAGGCCCTATGCCTATGCCTTTTGACAGTTTTTATCCTACCGTTGTCAGATTCATAACGTTTACCTATCAAGAAAACTTACTAATGTTATGCTAGTATTTTTAACTTTACTTAATATGTAAACGTTAGAATATGACATCAGTAGAATAAAAAGTGTTAAAAGGCCTAGGCCTAGGTCTTATGAATTGATATTTAGTGCCTAAGTAAAAGAGCAATGCTATTAACTTGATTTGATGTGCAAACGTTATGAATATGACATTGGTAGAGTAAAAATATTAAAAAAGCCTAGGCCTTAGGAATTAATATTTCGTTCTTAAGTAAAAGCACAATATTATTAACTTGATTTGATAGGTAAACGTTATGAATGTGATATCGGTAGAAAAAATGGTTAAAAAGGCCTTGGCCTTATGAATTAATATTTCGTGTTTAAGTAAAACCGCAATATTATTAACTTAATTTGACATGTAAACGTTGTGAATATGACACTGGTAGAATAAAAACTGTTAAAAGAGCCTAGGCCCTGTGAATTAATATTTAGTGCCTAAGTAAAAGCGTAATGCTATTAACTTGATTTGATATGTAAACGTTATGAATATGAAGTCGGCGTATTAAAAGCTGTTAAAAAGGCCAAGGTGTAGGGCCTATGAGTTAATTAAGTTATAAAATAATATTACAAGCTGGACATGTTATGTAAATATTTAGCACCTAAGTAAAAATTCAGCGTTTTTAAAAAATCCCAACTTATCCTTTTCTGAACACAGCATGAGTCGTGTTAGGTGCCTTGTAAAGATATGAAAAATGATGACAAGACACGGCCTAGGAGCCTTGTAAAGACATGAGAAATGATGACAAGACACGGCCTAGGAGCCTTGTAAAGACATGAGAAATGATACGATGAATGCCTTTTATTAGGGTTTATAAAATGTTTACAAATACCAAATATCTAGGTTGTAACTTAAAATCTTCTAAAAAGGCCTGTGGCCAAGGTGCCTTGCAAGGACATGAGAAATGATACAATGAGTGCCTTTTGTAAGGTTTTACAAAATGTTTACAAATACCAAATATCTAGGTCGTTACTTAAAATATTCTAAAAAGGCCCGCACCTAGGTGCTTTGCAAACAGCTGAGAAATGCTCCATTGAGTGCCTTTCACCAGGTTTATGCAAAATGTTTACAATTACCAAATATACGGAAATGATCTTTCAAAAGGATATAATGAGCAGAATAATTTAAATCATTATTCCTTTCTGGAAAATAAAACAGTTTACCGTTGGTAAGATGATACCATTGAACAAATCGGTATTGGACTAATCGTACCATTGGATGAATCGGTATTGGACCAATTGTACCATTGGACGAATCGGCATTGGACCAATTGTACCATTGGACGAATCGGCATTGGACAAATCTGACATTCAACCAATCGGCATTGGACCAATTGACCCTTTAGACGAATCGGCATTGGACCAATTGTCCCTTTAGACGAATCGGCATTGGACCAATTGTCCCTTTAGACGAATCGGCATTGGACCAATTGTCCCTTTAGACGAATCAGCATTGGACCAATTGTCTCTTTAGACAAATCGGCATTGGACCAATTGTCCCTTTAGACAAATCGGAATTGGACCAATTGTCCCTTTAGACAAATCAGGATTGGACCAATCGTCCAGGACCGGAAAGAGAGAGAGAGAAGGGACCACATTCACATTAAAAAACTAAGGGAGCTGACCCACTTCAATTGTTTCGTAGGAGGGGAGGATGTTGTAAAACTTCTATTTTTTCCAATAGCAGAAATTATTCAATCTTATCCTGCTGCTGTATATTGTGAGATTTCCAAATGAGAAAGGCACCGTACAGCGATTGTTTTGCTCATAAAAAAAAGAAAAAAACCCTGCTCGGCCCGTGCCTGTTTTACATTAAATATTGAAGGCCCGGGCCCAGCCCAATTTCCCAACTTAGACATAAGCAAAGGCCCGCCCCGGCCCGTGCAGACCTCTAGTCTGCAATTCATGGCTGCCAAATAATACTCTATAAAGCATTCTGCTCTCCCGTCTTCCAAATTCCGACCCTCTCAAAAAAGCTTGCATGTAGCTCATATCCTTTGTAAATGGTATCTGCAGATGAAATATTAAGTTCACCCACCAATACTGTTTACAAAGGACCCCCATCATCAATAAACACATGGGCTGGCCATTTTTTACATTTATTAATTGTTTTTCATTAATTGATTTCCAGATAGATCACACTTTAACTGCCAAAGAAATAAAATTGAAGGCCTATAAACAAAGTGGCATTCTCTTTGAAAGTTAGCATAAAAATGAATTTAGGAAAAATATCACAGGATACATAGATTTAATTTGCTCTAAAATTTGAGATGATAAAACAACAACATAAAAGTTAATAGGTTGTCAAAATACTCTAAAGAGAATATCAAACATAAAACTTTCTGGTTGTCCTGGTCTCCTGGTCTTTGGAATCGATATACATCAGTGATATCAGAGCAGGCTTTTTAAAGGAGGATACTTGATTAAAATAATACTTTCTTGAAGAAACCAAACATTGAAAATGAAAATAAGGATTGATTGTTTACTTACTAGTGAGAAATCAAAGGCATAGTAGTTGAGCCAAGTGCAGCATGAAGCTGTCAGTTGGAACCATGATGACAAAAGAATTTGCCAAGGAATAGTACATTGAGGTGCTAAAAACACTGGGAAGAGCACTACCATTTCCATTACATACCACACCACCCATGCAGAAAATGGTATCATCCACAAACAACAAATATAGAGAGGCAGATATCTTCACAAGTTCAAATAGTAGCATTCATAGTTTAGATTGCAGCTTACCAGGATTTAAGCAATTTCTAACATGGTACGATATAGTCAGCACCCAGGAGATGGATCACTTTATCTTAGAAATTACCACAAAATTTGGATTTAATTTTTTTTAATTTATTTATTTACCATTTTTAGCTGTTATATGAAATATTACTACAATTAATAAAATTATTTACATATCAATATGGGAATATTTACATCAATAATTTCAAGGGTGTACCTGGACTACACAAACTCAAGGAAAACATCCACAGTGTGATACTGGTGGGGCCATAGAAAAGCTGCATCTAGCACACATCATAACATCCACCTGGCATGCAATATTGCCAGAGATCACAGCACAATTCAATGCTAGGCTAGTAGTAGCATCAGTGTTCAGACAGTGCAATGTTCCCTGTGTTCTACAGGGTTCCGGAGCCAAAGGCCCACCCAGGTGCAATTGCTGACCTGACTACAGACTGTGTGCCTCGCCTGGGCTCAGGAACATCACCACTGGATGCAAGCTGACTGGAAATGTGTAGGCTGGTCCCACAAATAGTGGTACCAATTGTTTAGGGCAGATGGCCTGACTCCAGGTGTGGCGACAACCTCACAAGGCAATGGATCCCGCATGCATTCACGGGATAGTGTAGGCCAGTGGTGGCTGTGTTATGGTGTGGGGTGTTTTCAACTGGCATGCGTTAGGAAACCTCACACATATATGCCTACAGACTGCTCTGATGGATGGAGACTATGTAATCATCCTTGGGGATAATTTGAACCCATTCATGTCGTGCAACCACTCAGACGGATGCAACTTCTTTCAAAATGACAATGAGCCACTGCACGTCCAAGGATTTTGGTATCCTGAGTTGGCCCCCTTGTTTGCCGGATTTCAACGCCATCAAACATATTTGGGATGCTGTTCAATGTGCCGTCAATGCCAGGAATCCTTCTCCGGCGAAGATTACAGAATTGTGTGATGCTGTTCAGAAAGAATGGTGTGCACCGTCTCCACGCTTCTACAGAGAGCTTGTCGAGTCTATGCCCCATCATGGTGCTGCAGTTATCTGATCACAAAGGGGACCAACACAATATTAGATAGGTATTAATGTTTGTTTGGAACTTCAGTGTAATTGTTAACCTCAAAACAGATATAAGCACCACAAGGAAGCAAATGGAAAAGTACTGTGGAACAACTCCACAGTATTTCTCTGTTTGCTGTGTTATGGCGTTTGTACCAGAGTTTTGGGGCAAGCAATTATGGTTCCCCCGAAAATTCCTTTGTTGTCATGGTTCTGACAGATGGCACTGGTGTGCCGCTTTGTTTGATTGCTATGCCCTCCAGTTATCACAAGTAAGTAAAGAATTAAGCCTTATTTTCAATTTTAATGTTTAATTTCTTCAAGAAAGTATTATTTGAATTAATTATCCTCCTTTAAATGGCCTGCTCAGACAGCACCAAGATATGTTGATTCGAAAGGCCGGAACATGCAAAAAGTTTTAAATGTTCAATAATATCCTCAGAGTATTTTGACAACTTATTAATCATGAAATAAATTTGCCCAAAGTTTTAATGATTTTACTAAAAAACGAAAACCTAAATTGCTCCCTACATCTTTTGGACCTTTTATAAATGCTTGAAAATTGCACTTTTTTTTTCATAATGTGTTTATGTTTCGTACATACAAGTGTATGCTACATATCTTTTGCTCTAATACATTATTCATCAATTTCTTTAAAAATTAAAAACACTGAAAAATGACAATCATTTTATAATTGTTTACAGTGAATAAGTTATGGTGGTTTATTAGCAAAATAAACTTATGCATCCAAATTAATAATGTTGGTTCACTGCTTGTTAACCTCAATGGGGTAACACTTATGCTGCACAATACACTAAATGTCTGAAGAAAACCTCTATGGGAAGGGGTATTTTTTTTGTTTGATGAGCCTCTGCCTTGGTACCACCAGCTGAACATAACTTGTGAACTGCATTTGGAGGTACAGTGACATAAGCCTGGGAACCTTTAGTCCAAAGTCATGAGTACTAACTACTTAGCCACCCATGGCTCAAATGAATACTGTCCACGGCAAAGCAGTCAGTTTAGGAGTCTACAGTATATTATACTTATTACAATGACACTGGCATTTCCCAAAATATTACATTTCTTGGACGCATATTGTGAAATTGCTTTCAGCACCTACATCACATTCTCATTCATTTCTTCTATGGTGGGAAAGTACCTTTTAAACAACCAGAAGCTATTTGGAGCCAAAGTCTGGAAAATACTTGGGTGCTCAAATGCGCCACAATGATGATGGAGAACTGACATTACACAGAAATCTTACTAAAAGCTTCATAGCAATGCAAAACAACATCTACTTTTACTCAACATCTCTTTTAAAACTTAAACGACTTGGTGACTATAAAAATTCAGCTGTTGCAACTTTAAACAAGTTCTAAGATGAACCATGAAAACGTGTCCTCTACTTTCACAAACATAGATAGAAGAATCAGTCTAACTACTTTATAGTCTCAACTCATCTATAATTCAAGGAAAAAACCCCAAAAAATTAGTAATTTGATGACACAAAAATGCTGCAATTCACCTTCATCCTTTGTAGCAAACTCTTCATAAATAGGGGGGGGTGTGTGTGCTGCTTCACCCTTTAGAACGAATTGAACCCACATTGCAAATTTTCCATCCAAACAAGTGGAAGGTAAGTGCCTTAATTAGCACAATATAGAAGTCCATCTACATACATTCCTTAAGAATAGGCTTCAGTTGCTTGAAATTGTAGTTTGTTTGATTGAGATTTAATGACCATTGTAAGCAACTCAATGGACCATACGCAGTTGCCTGCCCCTTATTCAGGGCTACTGACTCCAGGGAAAGGAGAGAGCTAGTGTCGTAAGACAAACACAACATCCATGCCTCATCAGGATTCAAACCTGGACCCATCTCGGATGAATGGTCAGAAGTTAGCATTTAGACCACTGCACAACCAGGGCGGCTTTGTAGTTGCAGTGCCCTGGGTACAGTAACAGTAGAACGCTAATCTGATGTAGGTTTTTTAATTCTGCTTTTGAACAAGGCAGTTTTTTTTAAGAGTAACGCACATGCTAAGAAATAAAGGTAACTTGATCATGCTAATTACGTTAAATGAAAACTTTTACAAAAAGTTCGTAAGTTAGAAGCTTTTGACCTTATCTTAGGTCTTCATCACGCCAATGGAGGACTAAGATTGTTGCCAGATTCTACATTTGAATTTTTCCTATTTTTGTTGCCAAAATTTAGAATTGATCTCCAGATCATCGGAATGTAGAGAGGAGATTCGGAATTGCAAGTCATTGAGTTGAAAATAATTTCCAGGCTTTCACGGTAACGGAGGGCAAAACGATTGTCAAAAGAAGCAATTTGTTTTGCTTCGTTCCAGTGAGGAACTGCAGATGTGTCTTCCATTGTCAAAATAGACAAGGCAGTATTAGGATTGGCTTTTGAAACATCTTTATTATGTTCTAAAATTCTATGGTTAATGCTCCTGTATGTGCTTCCAATGTATAAGTTATCCCCAGTAGAAGAAGAGATGGGAATTCAGTAAACTCCTGGGAGGTTCAGGCTTTCAACTTTGTCCCTATCCCTTTGTAGAAGTTTCAAGATGTTTGGGGTAGATTTAATGGCAAGATGGTAACCAAAACTTCTGAAAAGAACCTGTAACTTACAAGCATAGGAAGAATGGTAAGGAAAAGAACCACAGAATTTCAGGTCTTCTTTCTTTTGAGGAAGGAGGCATTCAATTTTCAAATGGTTTTCATATTTCTTTATGAGGGAGTTGACTGTAAGTGCAGGGAAACCATGAGAGAGGGCTATTGTAGAAATTTTGGAGAGTTCTTCTTGAAGAGAGAGTTGGTTATTGCAAATGATATGAGCCCTGTGGATGTAGGACTTCAATGCTGCAAGCTTGTAGAGATGCAGGGTGAAAAATTTGTAGGGAATGATGTTAGTGGCCGCAGAAGGTTTACGATAGACGGAACGAGTAATGGAGAGATCAGCGTTTCTGCAGATAGATACATCCAGGAAATCAATTTTGTGGTTTACTTCCTTAGATACAGTGAGATTAATGGAAGGAAATTTTTCCGTAATGGAGTTGACCAGTGTCTGTAGTTCAGATTCGGAATGTGGCCAGATAATGAAAATGTAGTCTACATATCTTAACCATAGGGAAGGTTGAAAAGGGTGTTGAGGAATGATGGAAACTTCAATATGTTGCATGTAGATTTCTGCAAGCAGAGGGGAAAGAGGTGAGCCCATGGGGAGACCAGATTGTTGCCTATACACAATTTTGTTGAAAACAAAACAACTGTGTTGATGAATAGTGTGGAAACAATCATAAAGATCTTTGATAAGAGTACCGGGGAGTTCAAAAATAAGAATCAATTTCTTCATGAGGAGCATGTAGGAATCGAAATATGGTACAGAGGGAAACAAAGATTCTACATCAAGAGTATACAGATTAACACTAGGAGAAAAGGAATTAGGAAGTTTGTGGATGAAGTTTGAAGTAGAGACAACAGTATGAGGATGGTTGGCTGCCAGGGATTTGCATTTGAGGGCCAATCTCTTTTCAAGGTTTACTGCTGGAGAAAAAGAATATTCCACAAAAGGTCTGATGGGGTTACCAGATTTATGCAGTTTCCCTTGCAGGAAAAGCCTGGGAGTTCTAAAGTAAGGAGGGGGTGAAAGATCACCAAGGAAGAATTGAAGAGTTTCTTTCTTAGCTAATCTGTCAACTGAGTTTTTGAGTGAGTTGGTGGTGCCTGACTGCAAAGGAATGCAGTTAGCAGATGTAAGAAATGAATGCCCTTTTTGGTTTAGAGTTTCTTTACCAATGATGACTGGGCAACTTTATTTTGGACTGGACGAAGATTGGATTTCCTTCCAGAAACTTCGGACCCAAGTTACTAATTCTCTTTGCAGTCTTCGTTTTCTTGTTTCCTGCAAGTCGTCAGGCATTCTTCCCCAAGCTTTACCAATGATGACTGAGCAACCAACTTTATCTGCTTTGCATATGGCTAGGTCATTTTCCTGAATAATTGACCTGAATTCTTTTAAACAAGAAGAAGAGTACTTGATTGGCACAGAATTTTTCTTGGATAAGATAACAGCAGCATTGGCACGAAGGATAGCCTGGTGAACAGTCTCAGTTCTGTGGATGGCTGATTCTATAACAGAAACAGTTTGTGGAAGATTGATACGAAAAGCAGGTGAAAATTTTGGGCCTAATGATAAGAATTTATCCAAGCTGGGAGGAATAGTGACAGAAGAAAGATTTACATACTTTGGCTTGTCAGTAGAGGCTGAAGACTGAGATGTTGCTTGACTTTTTTGCTTGGAGAGTAGAAAATTAAATTTCTTTGTATGGCGAGCATATTCATTTACTTCAATTGTTGAGAGAGTTTGGTTGATACGAACCATGAAAATATCAAGCAAAGCAGGATAAGTGGTAGCAGCCAGTGATTGGTAGCTAATGTAGCAGGAAAGTTCAGTTTTAGAAATGGAGGAACGCAGGTCACAGATAGCGGCAGATAGGAGGTTATGGCTGGTCTGCTGTAGTAGCGCACGCCACCGTCCTTTGAAGATGGGTTTGCAGATCTGAAAAGCTTGGGGAAGAATGCCTGAAGACTTGCAGGAAACAAGAAAACGAAGACTGCAAAGAGAATTAGTAACTTGGGTCCGAAGTTTCCGGAAGGAAATCCAATCTTTCGTCCAGTCCAAAATAAAGTTGCCCAGTCATCATTGGTAAAGAAACACTAAACCAAAAAGTGCATTGATTTCTTACATCTGCTAACTGCATTCCTTTGCAGTCAGACACCACCAACTCACTCAAAAACTCAGTTGACAGATTAGCTAAGAAAGAAACTCTTCAATCCTTCCTTGGTGATATTTCACCCCCTCCTTACTTTAGAACTCCCAGGCTTTTCCTGCAAGTGAAACTGCATAAAGCTGGTAACCCCATCAGACCTTTTGTGGAATATTCTTTTTCTCCAGCAGTAAACCTTGAAAAGAGATTGGTCCTCAAATGCAAATCCCTGGCAGCCAACCATCCTCATACTGTTGTCTCTACTTCAAACTTCATCCACAACTTCCTAATTCCTTTTCTCCTAGTGTTAATCTGTATGCTCATGGCGTAGAATCTTTGTTTCCCTCTGTACTATATTTTGATTCCTACATGCTCCTCATGAAGAAATTGATTCTTCATTTTGAATCCCCGGTACTTTTATCAAAGATCTTTATGATTGTTTCCACACTATTCATCAACACAGTTGTTTTGTTTTCAACAAAATTGTGTATAGGCAACAATCTGGTCTCCCAATGGGCTCACCTCTTTCCCCTCTGTTTGCAGAAATTTACATGCAACATATTGAAGTTTCCATAATTCCTCAACACCCTTTTCAAATTTCCCTATGGTTAAGATATGTAGACGACATTTTCATTATCTGGCCACATTCCGAATCTGAACTACAGACACTGATCAACTCCATTATGGAAAAATTTCCTTCCATTAATCTCACTGTATCTAAGGAAGTAAACCACAAAATTGATTTCCTGGATGTATCTATCTGCAGAAACGCTGATCTCTCAATTACTCGTTCCGTCTATCGTAAAGCTTCTGCGGCCACTAACATCATTCCCTACAAATTTTTCACCCTGCATCTCTACAAGCTTGCAGCATTGAAGTCCTACATCCACAGGGCTCATATCATTTGCAATAACCAACTCTCTCTTCAAGAAGAACTCTCCAAAATTTCTACAATAGCCCTCTCTCATGGTTTCCCTGCACTTACAGTCAACTCCCTCATAAAGAAATATGAAAACCATTTGAAAATTGAATGCCTCCTTCCTCAAAAGAAAGAAGACCTGAAATTCTGTGGTTCTTTTCCTTACCATTCTTCCTATGCTTGTAAGTTACAGGTTCTTTTCAGAAGTTTTGGTTACCATCTTGCCATTAAATCTACCCCAAACATCTTGAAACTTCTACAAAGGGATAGGGACAAAGTTGAAAGCCTGAACCTCCCAGGAGTTTACTGCATTCCCATCTCTTCTTCTACTGGGGATAACTTATACATTGGAAGCACACACAGGAGCATTAACCACAGAATTTTAGAACATAAAAAAGATGTTTCGAAAGCCAATCCTAATACTGCCTTGTCTATTTTGACAATGGAAGACACATCTGCAGTTCCCCACTGGAACGAAGCAAAACGAATTGCTTCTTTTGACAATCGTTTTGCCCTCCGTTACCGTGAAAGCCTGGAAATTATTTTCAACTCAATGACTTGCAATTCCGAATCTCCTCTCTACATTCCAATGATCTGGAGATCAATTCTAAGTTTTGGCAACAAAAATAGGAAAAATTCAAATGTAGAATCTGGCAACAATCTTAGTCCTCCATTGGCGTGATGAAGACCTAAGATAAGGTCGAAAGCTTCCAACTTACGAACTTTTTGTAAAAGTTTTCATTTAACGTAACTAGCGTGATCAAGTTACCTTTATTTGTTAATATTGTTACGTGTTTTGCCCATCATCGTAACATAGTTAAGAGTTAATTCCTGTATCTCTATGCCATAAATCAACAACTTTAAGCAAGAATGACTTTTTTTGTTTGTCTTTGCATTTATTAATTTCTTATATGCATTATAGAACACAAGAAACAAAAATGAAAAACAAAACATACCTTTCTCCTAATGTAAGCCTTCTGAAAACTTTCTAAATCCTTGAAGTCTTCGCTCACTATATCATCACCACTAAAGGCTCCCTCTTCATCTGAACTATCAACTAACCTCTGACGTCTCATTTTGCGTAGCAGCAATGGACTGTACAAAAGTCCCTTCCGTTGCCGATTTTTACGACTGGCCACAGGTGAAGAAGGTATGCTTTTGCTTGTAGGTGAAGCTGGATCTGATGTGTCACCACCAGTATCATCTGCAAGGGGGTAACTTCCCCTGTGTTCTTGTAGAAATGATGATATGGGTAGTTCTATAACTTCACTAGATACTTCGTTTCGTTGCCTGCTGGGACTTGAATTCTCAGATTTTGTGGAAACTGGTTCATTGCAGCTTTTAAGTTTTTTTGATTTGGTGTAAGTTTTGTTAACATCTTCACAGCTATGGAAACATTTTTCCAGGAGTTTCTTCTGTATAGTCTTTTTAGACAGTAGGATTTCTCCCGAAACTGATTGCGTGGCTGAAGGTTTTGGAGGCTCGATATCACAAGAACACGCCAAGTCATCTGAGGCCACAACTAAAGCAGTCGTACTACTGGCATCGTACGAGTTGGCATTTTCACCATTGCAGTCGTGACAGTGCATTTTACCACAGGAAGGTTTAGGTTTCAGAGTCAGACGTCGCCGAGTTTCCTTCAGAGACGAGCCATTCTGCTTCTCGCGAACGTTAGTGAATTCAGCTGTGTGCAAATAATTCACACTGTAACTTCTGTTTTGTGACACAAAAGTGGACGAGGAACTTTGATTTGGAAGAGGAAATTTCTCACAACAAGGGGTCTCTGGATCATCAATGTACTTTAATTCCGCATTTTTATCACCCCACTTTGGAATGCTATCACTCGTTTGTTGACTAGATGAAGCTCCTACACCTCTGCCATTATGAGCAGATGAACCGGCTTCTTCCTGATCGTTACAAATTGGTGCGTTCTTTGGCACACCAAAGGATTTATTATTTTGTTCATTACTGACACTTAACAATTGCGAATGATTAACTTCTAGTATCCTTCGAGTGGTTAAGGGAGACTGTACACTACTTCTGAATGCTGTATTTATAACAGGAGAGGTGGAGTTGGAACAAAAAGATGTAGCTGTCATCAAAACAGGTGAACAACTATTCCCTTTGGCGCTGAAACCATTTGCAAGGAATCCGTTCGATGAAGTTGGAGATATATTATCAAGTAAAGGGAAATTACTATCACTCTGTTCTGTTTTACAGGATGAACTACTACTTGATGGTTCATCCAGATACAGTGTTATGTTCTGAACATAATTGTCTGATACTTCTTTACTTGGCATACCATTAGCACCGTGCACTTGGCCCTCTGAAAATAATGTGTCCTCATACATTTCAGAAGATGGAGGTACTTTGAGTGGCACATTCTGAAGCACAATGTCTGATGTCTGTTTTGGTCTGGATGGAATGTTACACTGGATGTCTGCTGAAGAGTCTGAAACACAAGTGAAGCTTGTTTGAGTGGCAACAGACACTGAGCTGCTCTCTAAACCTCCTCTTTCATTTGCACGCTGAAGGCTAATTAATTGGACTCCTTTCTCACCGGAGATTTCAAAGGTGAGAAATTCTTCCGAAGGAATGAAATTTACATATTCACCATTTTCGCCACCTAGATATGGTCCACTCTGTTCACACGCTTGACTCAGATGACAGTGATATGTACCACGCCTCTGCTGTTTCTTTGGTGTCATTGGGGCAATGGGTACATTATTGTCAAAGCCAGCTGATTCTGAAACAAAAGAAGGAATTTTAACTTTTGGGAAAACAGCAAATTACTGATTCACACACATAAACATTATTATGGGAAACACAAAACAATTTATCAAAACCTAAAAGCAAATTACAAACTTAAATCATGATATGACAAAACAAATTACCTGAAAACCAGTGGATTAACTATAACCCCCACAGCTGCGGCGGGGGGGAGGGGGAGGCAATAGAGGGGTGTACTGCAGCTATCAGTTGTATTTTTATGAAAAAATTGAAAAAATCTGAACATGCACAAAAACAATCAAACAAACAATTAACCCAAAGATTCATGTTTTCCTTTAAATATTTAGCTTTGTCTAAAGCATTGTCAAGTTTCACTTAAATCACTGGATGTCCTACTGATTCAAACTATCGGCCATTTGTCGTCGGGTCATAATAGAATCACTCTGCAATGGATTGTAATATGATCACTCTACAACTTATTATAATACAATCGCTCTGCAACGGATTGTAAATAATATGATTGCTTACCGCTCGCTCTCACTCTGTGCTGCTGAAGAAAAGTGTGAGGCTACATGGGGGTTTCCCTGCCAAGGTCAAGGGTCTGGGAAACCAATCAGTGACCTAGGATTATGAACATGACAAGACGACAGGTGCCAACATTTATTCACAGCAGTCTGCAGATCTGTATAAGAGGGTGATTTCTTAAGCAATTTATTTTGGTTTGGGACAAAACGACTGCAAGTTGCTATTGCTTTTAGTTCTTCCTTATAGTAGAAATGTCTATTTCATTCACTGTGAGGAAACTTCAATATATATGCAAACGACATCCATTTGCAAAATGTTACAAAAGCATCCAAATGGAGCATAGTATTGGCAAAAGAAAAAAAGAAGAAGAGCACATGAAGAAACTTCCAAAACTCGACCAGTTCTTTTTGTCGCAGAGTCAATTAAGCTCATGTGCCATTTCTGATGAAAAGAATGACGATTTGTTTCGCATGTCAACTTTTCAAAGTTTAGAAGCAGTCATTTTACAAAAACCAAGCACTTCAGAAACAAGTAAAAGTAAAATGGGTGTTTTTGCAAAACCCGGTGAAAATTATCATGTGCGGGCTGCTTCATGTAACACAAGTACTGTTGGTCATGAAAGTGTTCACTGCCTACCCGTCGCTGCAAAATACCCGACAGGCATAGGGCATTACGGTGTTCATGTTCTTGATCCAGAAGTCAAGTCCTTCATTATTGAAAGTGGTTCTTATCCGCCTTAGGGGCTGTTTCCGAGAGATAAAAACAACCGCTGTTTTTCCGCATCCTACTACAAAATAATGACCAAAACTGGAATGAAAGTGCCTAGAACATGGCTATGTTACTCTCCCTAAAAAGATATGGTTTACTGTAAATCTTGCTGGTACTTTTTGCTGATCGCACAAAACAAAGAAACCAGAATTGGACAGAAGGTATTTGTGACTGGAAGGGTTTATCACGTAAAATTACAGAACACGAAAGTACTCATTCTTACGGAAATGACTGTTGTGTGTTTGATCAGTGGAGATTGCATGGGAGAATTGACAAGGAAACTGAAAACCAAATAAAGAAGGAGAAATGTTATTGGAGAAAAGTTCTGGATCGTCTGTTGAACGTCATGCTGACGTTGGCTGTTTGCAATCTACCTTTCCTCGGGCATCATGAGTCAGTTGGAGAAATAAACAAAAGTCATTTTTTGGCTATCTTAGAATTATTGGCAGAATACGATCCAACATTAAAGGAGTTATTAGAAAAGCCCCCTGGCACAGTAAGATACCTAAGTCCAGCTATTCAAAATGAATTAATTCAAATGCTCTTAACACATTTGAAAAGGAATATTCTTGCCAGACTTCAGCATCATTCTTCTCCATGATTTTTGACACAACACAGGATCTTACAAAATGTGATCAAATGAGTGAAATCGTCTGCAACGTAACTTTGCCAGTGGATGAATATGGTCGGCCTACTGATGTAAAGATAAAAGAAACATTTCTGGGATTTTGGGATATCGAAGAACAGATGTCTGCCGGCCTGGAGGAAAGCAATACTACAATCACTGGAAGAAAATAAGTTAGATCTTCTAAGTGTCACGAGCAGGGATATGATGGGGCGTCTTCAATGAGTGGAAAGTATTCTGGATTACAAGCCCGAAGTGCAGAAAAAGAAGAACACGCCTTGTTTGCTCACTGTGCAGCGCACAACCTTAATCTTATTATCAATGACGCTGCCATGGGAAACATACATGTACAGACATTGTTTGATACAGTACAGTGACTGTACACTTTCTTTGCGAACAGCGTTAAGCATTGGAGCTTATTGTTAACCATCTCTGAGTTGAAAGGAAGCAAGACAAAAACAGGGTAACATAACTCTGAAAAATTTAAATCCTAGCAGAATGGATGCAGTAATGTCACTTTGATTACATTATGTTGATATTCTAAAAGCTTTAACCAGGGTAATTCTCTTAAGCAAAAAAAAAAAAAAAAAAAATAAAAAAAAAAAATTATGAGGCGATATCTGAAGTCACTGGTTTGAAAAAATGCATGAAAAATTTGAGTTTATCTTTCTTCTGGTACTTTGGTTTGAAGTGTTGAACTCGCTTAACACTCCATCAAAGTCACTACAATCTTGTGATGTAGATCTCTCAGGAGTTGTAAACCTACTAAAGCAAGCAAAGGACAATTTAACTTCATTCTGGAACAACTTCAACTATGCCAAGGAAACAGCCACTTCTCTTGCGAAGAATTGGAACGTGGATGCTACTTTCAAGTGTAAGCGCCCCTGTACTGTAAAGAAACACTTTGATGAACTGGCTCAAGCTGAACATTTCCACGATCTTGAGGAAAATTTTAAGCGTTTTGTCTTTTACACAACACTGGACATTTTGATTGCCCAACTTAGTAACAGGTTTGAGAGAATGAATGCATGCTGCGGCGGACAGATTTGAATTGCTTATGCCTCCTACTTTGGCTGGAACTACAGATGAAGATCTTGTGATGAGTGCAAATCGATTAGCAAGCACATACCCAGGTGTCCTGTGACGTGCCTGCACTGCAGGATGCACAAGATAAAGGCAGATAGCAGCGAGAGCATACGTCCGCGTAGCTCAGTTGGGAGAGTGACTTATTCCGGAATCAGGGGACCCGGGTTCGATACCTGGTGTGGACAAAGATAACGGAGAAATTTACTTCGTTAGATTGCCGCCCAAACTTCAAGAATGACCTGGCTGTTAAAGTTCTCGCAATGGTATGTCGTTCTTTCCACACCGCATGACAGGAAAAATAAGAGAATCCCTTCTTCAGCACTTCGAAAAATAAATGTGTGTGATGTTACATTCCACACACCAAATTGACTGGGATTTCTCCAATGTACGTTCTTCATGGAATGACTGCCTACAGCGATACATGGTCCCAGCTGACCCGTGGGCCATGCCCCCGGCCCTCTTGGGGCGGGGAGATGTGACGTGCCTGCACCGCAGGACACACGAGATAAAGGCAGATAGCAGCAAGAGTCTAAGTCCACATAGCTCAGTTGGGAGAGTGACTTACTCCGGAATGAGGGGACCCGGGTTCAATGCCCGGCGTAGACAAAAATGACGGAGAAAGTTACTTCGTTATAGTCCTGAAAAGCAAGTTAGCAGAGAAACTGCTAGGTTTCCAAAGGTCACTCTGCAACTGCATAGCTGAGAAAACGACCATTCTGGAAATTGCAAAGCTACTCTTTGTAGAAAATCCTACAATTGAGTAAGTAGTTGCACTAACCTATTTACAGCCTTAAAGCTTTTCTTAACACTACCCATCACAGAAGCTTCTGAAGAGAGATCGTTTTCCAATTATTATTTTTATTATTAATACAATTTAGTCGTTACAGAGTTCATGTGTAATCATTATATTGAATTAATTAAGTTTCACATCTTGACAGTCAATATCTTCTGCAACAACTGGGATGCAGAGGGAAAAGGCCAGGAAGGCCTGACGAGCCCTCGACTCCCCAACAGAAACAAAAGAAGAAAGCAGAAAAAAAAAAAAAAAAAAAACTTATTAAAAGCTATTTGAGAAGCACCATGTCACAAGACAGACTTCATGGATTGTCACTGTTAAGCATAGAAAGTAAGTTTGCTAAAAGAATGAACCTGGATACTGTGCTTGATGAGTTCGCAGAAATGAAGGCTAGAAAGGAAGACTTAGGCCTCAAAACATAAAAGTTTTCCCTTATCATATAAAATAATATTATCTTCTATCTGTATTGTAATCATGTAATTATAGTTAATTACATTGTATAGTATATTTGTACACATCGCATATGCACATTGTATTTCCACACCCACCATTTTTTCTGGTCTGCACTGCTGAAGTTTTGTCGTATATGCAAATAAATACCTGTGGTTACAGCAGTCCATACTGCATTCTTACAGAGTAGAACACTGAATTATCTAGTTGTATGAAACCATAACCACTAAAGATCATTAAAGTCTTATAGTTATTAACCTTAACCATTGAAATATATTTTTCCGAATTCGTTTCTTGCGATGAAATGTATATTCATGTTCATGCATCGGTCTGCGCATCCGTGTTAATCCTGCTCGGCTAGCATTTTATGCATACTTCTGTTCCAAAAATTACTTAAAAAGTTAAAACTACAGGGCTCTAGGAGCCCCCTCCCCTTCACTTTCCCAAACACTCTACCTGACTTCCTCCTCCCCATCCATTACCACACACACACACACACACACACACACACACACACACACACACACACACACCATGAAAACAAATATCCTCCCTCATGTTCGAAATCCTGGGAAAATTACTGTGCTAGGGGACGCTGAAGTAAAACTTGCGACTTGTGGGGGAGGGGGCGCATGTTATTCTAGTTATGCCATTGCTGAAAACATGACAATGGCTGATAAAGATGACTATGGAAATAGCATAACATGTGGCACAATGAATGAGTTATGAACAAACAAAATAATTCTTCTGTTCAACATTTCTGACTTGGATTCTCCATTTCCACAGTTGAAACCTTAATTCAGCATCAGATGGTGGCTGGCTAAAGCACAGAACAAACATGAAGAAAAAAATCCAAGTACTATCTTAGTTTCCTGCAGGATTTCACTGAAAAAGAAGCCAAATCTACCACTTCATTGAAATATCACTTTTTACTTCACTTCCAAAGAAATTTAAAATTTTTTTATTTCATCTAAAAGCTTGTAATTCTGTATTTCTTTTCAACATATTAGTGATCTGGAAATATGTTTCAAGGACTAGCAGTTACTTTATGATGTTATGAACATAACCAAATAAAACCTAGGAACACTGACTGTAAAACATCTTGTAATTTTATTAAAAATTCAAAAATTAATACATTTTATTTAAAATGCACAAAACTTAGTTTCTCTCTAATATCTGGAATATGGAAATGTTAACATATGGTAAGCCTGTAATAGGTAGTGATTTACTGCCTGAAATAAACATAACAGAGGTTTAACACAACATAGTGAGAAGAATTGGCAGGAATACACGTAACACACAAAACATTAAAAGAAGTCTTGAAATCGTCATCACACGCGTAAGTTACGTTGAAAATTATAAGTGGGACATTTCGGTAGTGACTTCTACCTTCATCAGCCATGGAATGAGACATGTGGTAAAAGCGTCAGTTGTTGCCAGATTTCAAAATCGCTTTCCAAATAATAGGGATGTTAAAAGGTGCGTCAGTATTGCAGGTGTTAGGGGTAAGGTAGATTTCAATGCTTTCACGGTACCTGAGGGCATGCCGATTGCTGAACGGGGTGATCTGCTTAACATTGTGCCAATCGGGAACTGCGGACGTATCGCTGATGGTTAAAATTGAAAGGGAAGTGGAAGGGCTGCCTTTCTTAACATCAGCGATATGCTCCATCAATCGCCGGTTTATGCTGCGGTAAGTACTACCAATATAGTGAGTAATGCCTGTGGAAGTGTTGATAGGGATAGAGTAGACACCTCGTAACTCCAGGGGTTTATTGAGATTTCTGTCATTAAGGATGAGGTTGAGAAGATGTGGAGATGGTTTGACTGTAATAAAGTTTGCTTTATTTTAAAGTCTTTTGGCTACAGGATTGCAGTCAAACCATCTCCACATCTTCTCAACCTCTTCCTTAATGACAAAGATCTCAATAAGCCCCTAGAGTTACAAGGTGTCTACTCTATCCCTATCAACACTTCCACAGGCATTAATTACCCACTAAATTGCTAGTACTTACCGCAGCATAAACCGGCGATTGATGGAGCATATCACTGATGTTAACAAAGGTAGCCCTTCCACCTCCCTTTCAATTTTAACCATCAGCAATACGTCTATGGTTCCGGATTGGCACAACGTTAAGCAGATCACACCGTTCAGCAATCGGCATGCTCTCAGGTACCGCGAAAGCATTGAAATCTACCTTACCCCTAACACCTGCAATACTGATGCACCTTTTAACATACCTATTATCTGGAAAGCGATTTTGAAATCTGGCAACAACTGACGCTTTTACCACGTGTCTCATTCCATGGCTAATGAAGGTAGAAGTCGCTACCGAAACGTCCCACTTATAATTTTCAACGTAACTTATGCGTGTGATGACGATTTCAAGAATTCTTTTAATGTTTAACACATCATTGTCAGCATAAAGATGCTGCACATTTTATGGTATTCCACGCAGTCACCCTTTAGAAAACTTGAAAACTACATCACTGTGGAATGGAAAATGAACCGACATCTTCAAATTTACATTTGAGGCATGCTACTGTTCCACCACACAGGACAACAAAGTTCCAAGCAACTGAAGATATGCAGGTGTAGCTCATGAATCTGAACAACTTCCCGGATATGCGCTAGTCAAAGCAATTCTGCTTCATCATAGTGTCAATGATAATTTCACATCCATGTATGGATGAACGCCAATCTAACTCTAGTGTTATAGATTCAAACCAAAATATATTGCCGACTATGCTCAAACACAAATTGATTAAATTTTCGTTCCAGGTCAATGTAATTTTTAATATTTCTGAAGAGTGGGGCTACTTGGGAAACAATAAAATGCATGGCGTCTTAAAAAGACTACCAATACATTGTAAGTACAGTTTTCTTTTACAACAGCATTTTCTTGAAAGTGAGGGAAAATTCTTCTGGCATCTAGGTTATAACTTGTTAAAAGCGCCTCTACCATTTCACTAAGGTGAAGATAGTATATACAGTTATGTGTAACACGTTGAAATAAAAATAACTTCCGTACAAATGGAATTCACAGCAACCTTACACAATTGTCTGTATTTCTGTATTGCGTAAGTGTGTAGGAAGCAATGAATGAAAATTTCTTAAAACAAATTAAGGCAAATTATCAGAATTTTTTCAAAAAATAAAAATAAAAAATAAATAAAAATAAAAATAAATATTAACAAGCAAAAGACTTCACGTGGAGGTAATTCAGTAAAATATACAAACATAGCAGGTTTGCATTTCTGGAAAATGAGAGTTTCGGAGATACTCCTGCACACGATGCAGAAATCAAATAAATATTTGCACTGCTAAAACTCCTGTTATGAAAGGAGACCAGTAAACATTTAACAACAGAAAAGGCAACTTAATAAAGGGGATTCTTGCATCTTCCCTTTCAGTAAAATATAAAAGTTTTCATCAATTCATTCACAATATTTTTTAACCAGCTATTAACAACTGTAAGGCTGTAAGGAGTTTTTATTTTAATTAAACAACTGTAACCATGAAGAGCATATATACACTATCCACCAACAAGTAATTGGACACCTGTAATAGCAAAAGAAAATGAAGTTTATTCACCTTCAATAGTTGGTGGAGCCTCCACGAGCGGCGATTACAGCTGCGACTCTCTGGGGCATACTCTCAACCAGGCGTCGTGCGATGGCTAGTGGTATTTTCTTCCACTCGGCTTGGAGAAGACAGGTCAGTTCCTTCACCGATTTCAGACGGTGGGGGCACCCCTTAAGTCGACGCTCCAACTCGTCTCAGAGGTGCTTGATAGGGTTAAGGTCCGGGATCTGCGCAGGCCAGTCCATTCGATTAACACCATTGTCACCATACCAAGCCATGGTGGACCTCGCAACATGACAGGTGGCATTGTCATCCTAAAAGTAACATGGGTCCACCCCGTAAAACTGCCACAACGTAGGAAGCGCGTGGTCATCCAAAATGGTGCAGTAGGTCTCGGCGTTGAGTCTACCAGGAATTGCGACCAAGGGTCCCGTGCCATACCAGGAGAAACACTCCCATAGCATAATTCCACCGCCGCCGAACTTCACAGTTCGTACAATAAATTCCGGCAGGAGGCGTTCTCCAGGCAGACACCAAACCCAGACCCTGCCATCCGAACGGTAGAGGGTGAACCTTGATTCGTCGCTCCAGAGAACCTGTTTCCACTGTTCAACGGTCCACGTTCTTTGCACCACGTTGGCCGAGCAGCGCTATTGGACTTGGTGATCAAAGGCTTGTGGGCGGCAGCACGTCCATGATAACCGAGCAGATGGGCTTCCTTACGGATGGCATTTATCGAAAGAACACTCTCGGATGCCTGTCTAAACTACTCGATGGATGTGGCCACATCCATCGATTTGGTGCAGTTCTTCCGAATTTCTCTGGCCAGCACCTGTCGGTCTCTAATTCCCAGTTTTGTGGGTCTGCCGGGTCGGGGCACTTTCCGACAGTCACCTCTCATCTTCCACTTGCCAATCACGTAGGCCACTGTCAATTTTGGGTACTTCAACTCGCTGGATATGTCACGTATGGATTGGTCATTTCTGTGATACCCGATGATTACACCTTTCTTGAAATAAGAGAGCTCCGAACTGCGTGGCATCTTGCATGCGACTGGTTGCGTTGTTGTTTCCCACACGATATCTAACGGCGGCGGCCGTGACGTGTATCAGGACCGCAGATATCATCGATTGCAGGGGTGTCCAATTACTTGTTGGTAGATAGTGTATATATATATATATATATGCCTTTGATTCGGTGAAACCATCAGCAGTTAAAATGGCTTTGAAATCCTGCGGTATTGAAGATACATTAATATTATAAATAACATCTATAAAAATGCAAGTGCAAAGATTCGGCTGTTTGAAAATACAGCACACATAAACATTGGAAAGGGAGTGAGACAAGGTGACACCATATCTCCAAAGCTCTTTAATGCTACATTGGAAAATGTATTTCAATCACTGAACTGGAAAAACAAAGGGATAAAGATTAATGGAGGTTATGTAACTCACCTTCATTTTGCTGATGATGTAGTCATTTTTGCAACTACTCCCTTAGAGCTGCAGAGTACGATCCAGGAACTTGCTGACAAGAGTAAAGAAGTGGGATTAAAAATGAACTTTCAGAAGACAAAAGTGATGTACAATGCTTTTACAAGTAATGAAGATTTATCGATTGATGGAGAAAAGCTGGAGATAACAGATACGTACGTTTTTCTTGGACAGCAGATATCAAGTGAGGGTCACATTGATGAAGAAATTAATCAGCATAGAAAACTTGCCTGGAGAGCTTTTGGAAGAAACAGCATAATTTTCAAGAGCAATATTCCATTATGTCTTAAAAGAAAAGTGTTTGATCAATGCATCCTTCCAGTGCTTACGTATGGTGCAGGGACGTGGACCTTAACTAAAAGAGACATACAAAGGCTGCAGACAACTCAAAGAAACATGGAGAGGTGCATGCTTGGTGTAACCAGGAGAGATAAGAAGAGGAACTTGTGGATCAGAAAAATTCCAAGAGTGGAAGACATCATGATCAGAGTAAAATCCCTGAAATGGCAATGGGCTGGACATACTGCCAGAAGGACAGACCATCGATGGACAGCCGAAATTTTTGATTGGATTCCAAGGCAAAGGAAAAGACCCAGAAGAAGACCACATGGGTGGATGAAATTTGAAAGTATGCTAGAGTAACATGGAGGAGACTGACACAAGACAGACTGTTGTGAAAGAGGCTTGGAGAGACCTTCGTCCAGCAGTGGATTGATAATGGTTGACAATGATGATATACAATATATATCACTATATAACATGCAACAATGGTACTTACCTCCTGGATCATCTTCATCTTCTGAAAATGCAATTGATGTTGTGCTTGTTGCTTTAGATGAATCATAACCAGATGAAGAAAATTCTGGTGGCTGTGGACCTCTCAGTTCCTTCATTAGGAGCGTCATCTGACGTGGCTGCAAATGCAATAAACTTGTACGATATGTAACAGTCCCAAGAACAGCTGGAAGCCAACCTACAAGTCCCAGAATTCTGAATTTTGTTCCCCAGATATTGGACGTAACAGATACAACTTTTTCACCCTGGAAGACACACACAGAAAATAATATGCTCACAATATAAATAAATATATGCAATGGAAGTAAATAACTTAAGACACTAACATTGACTATTATGAAGAGAAAATATAATCTGTCACTAACTGAATCATACAGTCTGTTGATTATCAAATTGTTGCAACATCATAGTAACTTTCAGTTGATTTGCTTGGTACAGTTAATACTTGGTAAGAAGCACTAACATGTTCTTTATGTCAGTTGAAGCTCATAGTGATGTTTGCACTAACATGCTGCTGCATTGAGTGTGTGCTTAAAAGAAATCTGGAAGTGCACTGCTTATGTTTCAAAACTGTTTACAGTGGGCAGAGGTATTTTGCTGGTGTTTAAAAGCAGAAAAACAGATGAAAACCAAACACACATTTTGTACAGAACATCAAACCAACACATATCTAAGTATTCATACATTAACTAAGTATTCACTATCATCAAGAGAAAGAAAGGCCAAATATCTATGATATGCTTGCAACTTGATGAATTTAAATGCAGGTGAGGTTTCCCTAACCCCTCAATCTTATTTAATTTCAAAAATAAATAAATTATGCAGTGATATATCTAAAACATTATTGTACAGCTTGGTTCTGCCTAAAAAATAGAATTGGTCAACACACCTATGTGCGCACACCCACACACGCATGCATGCATGCATGCCCGCTCGCACACACAGGTCACACACACACACACACACACACACACACACACACCATGTTTCTGATAACTACATTCTTATGAGAATAAAAGGATAAACAACTCTTATAAATACATAAAACCTAATTCTTCAGCTGGGATATTGTGTCTGTACAATGATAAGCCCTCAAGTAAAGTGACTCGCGAGCATATCTGGTGTGGATCAAATGCAACTGTGGTTACTGTTTTTGAAAAAAAAAAATGTACTGCTATGCAAAGAAGTTATGCCAAAATAAAACTGAAAAATGCTCATTCATTGGAAAAACACTATAGCAGTGATAACTTTTTTACATTTTTATACCAATATTTTTCTCCACATTACTAATAACATTTTGCTTCACATTAGACATCTGTAACATATCTTCACTCCTCACATGATCAGAATGTGTCTTGTCACCCCCCATAAGCAATGCATATCTCCACTACTCAAATAATAATATTGTTAGTTATATTGCTGTTATAGAAACTGTTCTGCTGATTTTAAGAGTAAGGCAGATAAAAGGACCTTGCTAAAGTATACACAATAGGTGTATTAAAATGCTTTTCTAAGAGTATTCCAAAACATTTTTTATTTACAGAAGCCCACAATGAAGACTCAGTGTATTAATTGTTCATCAAGTTTAACTCAACAGGTACATGTGAACCTTCATTTTGCCCAATACACTTTATAAAAAAAGGGAGGGGGAGATGAATCAAAGGAGAAAAACATATCTTCAAGATAAAAACGGTTACAGCTATATTTCACATGAAAAAAGTAAAAAAAAAAACAAAAAAAAAACCAGACTGAAAACAATAAAGGGTATAAAATCAGTTTTTCCCTGAACAAAGACAAAAAGCATACACACATATATTCACACATCTAAACAGAAGTTTGAGAACCAAGGTATATTTGGCTAATGTTAATGTTTCATTAAACTACAATTTAGAAACTATTAATCTGTGACCACAACATGTGAACCAGAAATTTAATGACTGTTCAGCTATGTTATAACTGCAGTAAGCTTTCTTCTTTTAATTGGCAAACATAAGTTTCAATTTGTTTTTTCTCATTATCTTGACTTCTCTGTCATTCATTCATTCAGCTACATACTTACTTGAATCCAATCAATGCTTAGGTATTTTGTCATTGGTACTTCTACTATCTTTGTTTCACTTTGTCCATATTAGGCTAAATATTTTGCCATATGATCTATTTGGCATACATTTTTTTCTATTAAAACAAAGCGCCAAACTTTCAGAGATATTAGTAACATACTACAATCAAAATGAAAATGAAATATAAAAATCTAGAATAAACTCATGATAATTCTTCTCATACAATCTTGAATTTTCACACAGTACAGAGTATACTGTTCTTTATTATCACTAAAAAGGTTCAATTAAAATCACTTGCTGTTTAAAATGCCACTAAAATATGTGAAATTATCAAATGGTGCATATCTGTTTTTGACAGGAAACCTAAACAGATTAAGTTACTTTTCAAAATTTCATGCATTTTAATGACATCTTAAATGGAAAGAAATTTCAATCAAAAAATTTTCAGCAATAATGAAGAATGATGAAATCACATAGCTGCCAACCTTTAATGGTCAGAAATAGGGATATTTTCTAAGTATCTTCCATGAACACACAGAGCTAGAAATTATCCCACTGCTTTTATGCATAATTTAAGGAAAACGCACAAGCATTAGATATTGTTATATAATTTATATAAAAAACAATCACATTTACAATAAAATAAATCCTACATGATTTTGCTTTTGCAAGAAATCTTTGGTTGCGAGTGATTTAGAAGCACTTTTGGCCCTGACGACAGTTTTGTTATAAAAGTTTTTCTACCATGCCATCATTCACTGATAATCTAAACTGTTTTCTGATTTTTTAAAACTTAGCTGAACACTATCTCCCACTTTGTGTTTGAGGGCAGAAGGGTCAAAACTGATGGCATTAATCTTGACAGCTTACCACACTTAACAAATATTTTTGCTTGCATTTTAAGGTACAGTTAAATTTCAAGGTCAGTAATTGGCATTAACTGAACCTACAGCATTTCCATGACCCATTAAATTGTTTTCACAGCAGAGTTGAATGACAGCCAATTTTTGAAATTCAATTTCACTTAAAATGCATGATTTTACATTCCCCAGCCACTTCTCGCCACATTCAAGAAACATAAAGAACAAGCATTTTTTCTTTTGTCAGGAAAAAAAAAATGAAAGTTCAAAATCAGAACTCTCCACTGCTATTTTTCGTTGCCAGTAGTTATTTTTTCTCGGCAAACTGAGTGGGCAGTACCATTTTTGAACTTTAATTGTGTTTTAAACAAAAGGGAAAATGCTCGCTCTGTTCCTCAATATAGCAAAAAAGGACTAAAGAATGGCAAAACATGCATTTTAAGTGAAACTAAATTTAAAACAATCTGTACTGCCATTGCTAACTGTGCTTATAAAACAATTTTACAGGTCACGAAAATGTTGCTGATTCCCATCACGGAGGGATTAAGCATTGAGTTTGAAATTTAACTCCTCTTAAAAAAGGGAAGGAGGCAAAAATGCTTGCTCTGTTGATTGGTTTTGAAGAACAGATGGTTAGAAATAAAAAAATGTACATTTCACTAAAAAAAATTCTTTAAAAATACAAAGTTGCTTTATTACCAGCCTATGGTGGTTGTCAACAAACATTGACATTTTTTAAAAAATCTTAAAATTATACCAAACATTGTAGGCTTTCAGTCTCTTTTGTCAACAAATGTTAACAGACCATACTTTCAGATGAGACCAATAGATGGCAGCAGGAGCACCACAGAAGTCAAAGCACGTGTGCTGAAAATGGAAGTTCCTGAATGTGGATCGAGTCAGTCCAGAGCTCCAAAGTAAGTTGATTATTTACTGATTAGATGATTATAAACCTACTTATATTTGTGGTTAAAGGAAAACCTATGTTCCTTAGAATATCTTGAAAGAAAAAAGTGAGAAAAAATCTTAATTTAAGAGAGAAATATCTGCACTTTGTTTCAATGTTAGCAAACGTTGACACCGGTAGTGAAGCTGGTCAAGGCTTGCTTGCTTCAGCCATTGTTGGCTGTTGAAATAACTCGATTACAGAACACTTTATTGATGATTTGGCGATTGATTTGATTTAATATTTATTCTGACGATGATTTGATGACTAATTTGACAGATTTGATATTTATTTTTTGTCATATCATCAGTGGCCTGCTCAGTGTTTTTCTGTGGTTCATAAATGTGTGTGTGGAGGGGGAGGAGATAAATTTTTAGTATGTATGGAAAAAATGATGGGAAAATCTAACTATACTGTACAAAAGTATGAATATATTGTTTGATAGAAAATAAATCCTCATGTGTCTTTTAAAATAAGGTGATGAAAGTACTCTGTTTTGTTTTAAATTTTGATACATTAAAAATTGCCACAACTATGTCATTATTTTCAAAATTTTATGTTTCAAAAGTTGCGTTATAGATATAAACTTGTAACTTCAGACTAGTGATTTGTTTTACTTTTCTCTTTCAATAGGATGTTTTTATGGTCAATCTCAGCATCCGTCTACAGCACGGTTAGATGCTTTACTTGGCAGACTTGATGATTCGGACATTGACTTGTCATCGGGAAGTGATGAAGACGAAATAGGAGCAGCTATTTCCGACGCAGAATCAAGTGATTCTTCTTCATCTAAAATGAAAATCCCCCAAAACAGGAACAATTTATGGAAAATATCATTGGATTTTGAGCACATGTTACCCTCAGAAATTGCTGATCTGCCACTGGATCTAAGAAAATCTGACTGGGCACTGATACAATTTTTTCAGCAATACATTGAGGACGATATTTTTCAATTATTAGCTGACAAAATGAGTGAAAGAGAAATTTTAGTGAAAGGTGAAACTTTGGGGACAAACCCTATGGAGTTGAAGAAGTTTTTTGCTGTTGCGATGTTAGGTGGATTACTGCGATTCCCATGTCTGCACATGTTGTGGTCAAAAGAGCTTGGTATTCAGTTTGCAATAAACTCGATAACAAAAAATCATTTCTACCAACTTTGTTGTCGTTTAAAACTTGTCAAAGATTCCCAGGTAACCGATGAAACGAAAAAAGCAAATAGGTTGCGGAAAGTCCAACCGTTAATTGACAAAGTGCTGAAAGGCTGCAGATCATTGCCCGTCAGCGCAAAAGCCTGTATTGATGAACAAATTGAACTGTTTACAGGTACTTGTGGAGTGAAGCAGTATGTCAGAGGCAAACCAAATCCAGAGGGGCTGAAAGCATTTGTTTTAGCAAGTCCAGGTGGAATTGTGAATTCCTTTTTCTTTTATCAAGGCAAATGATCAATTCCTAGCAATTTATAAAATGCTGAAGGTATTGGGCCAGCTACAGTCTTGTATTTATCTGAAGGGCTTCCTCCAGGCCATACATTGTTTTTTGACCGATACTTTACAACAACACCACTCATTGAAAAATTGCATGAAAAAGGTATTGCGGTTACAGGAACTATAATGAAGAATCGCATCCCTAAGGAAGTATTGAATAAATTGCCATCTGACAAAGCAATGAAAGCTGACAGAAGAGGTGCTATGATAAGTGTAGTACGTCGAGATAAAACCATGGCAGTGAAAAAGTGGTTTGACAACAAAGCTGTTCTTCTTGTGAGCTCAGAAAATGCTCTGCAACCAATAGAGAAATGCAAGCATTGGTCAAAGCAGCTGCGCAGGTATGTTGATGTTGATTGCCCAGATGTGGTGAAGCATTTTAACATAAATATGGGCAGAGTGGACCTAAACCACCGTATGCTTTCGTACTATGCCATGAGACATAAAACAAAAAAGTGGACTGTTAGAGTGATATTTCATCTCTTTGATTTAGCTGTCGTAAACAGCTGGCTGGAATATCGAAAAATTGCTGTGGCTAACAAAAAGCGAAAAAAAGAAATTTTAGATCTTTGTGCTTTTAAAATGGAGGTTGCAAAAAGTGTTGCACATAATGATCACACTAATGAAAGTAATGAATGTGAGTCTTCTGGCAGTGAATTTGCAGCATCTGAAGAAATGCAACATAAAAGGAAGAGCTGCTCTCGACTTTCAGAGATGCATTTTCCGGAACAGGTAGCAAGTGCGCAGGCTAGTCACTGCAGGAAACCGCAATGTAAAGGCTACACAAGGGTCATGTGCCAAACTTGCAAATTGTTCCTTTGCTTATCTGGAAAAAGCAACTGTTTCTCAGAGTTCCATCGATTACAGTGACAGTCTTGATTTGTTTTTTGTGTTTTTCTTTTTTACAAACTTCATTATTTTCTCATAATTCAAATAATACAGAACATAGTGAAATGAAAATGTTTAATAAACACAATAAAATATTTTTGTGAAGCAATGCAGTAAATTAATTTGAAAAAGTGTTTTTTGAATTTCACTTTTCTCATTATTTTTTTAATTTAAAATTATTTGCAAATGTCAGCTTTTATGAGTACATATTATATTTGACTCACAGCAGCAGTCCCAGGATTGGCTTTTTTCCCCCAACAAAAAATGTGTAGGTTTAGTGTTGGAAAAAAAAATAGTCACAGATGAAGTAAGGTTACAAAATCACTTTCAAACCCTAGCTGGGACTGCTACTTGCAGCTGGGGATAGTAACTTAAGCTTAATAAACAAAGGAGCGATTTTAATTCTTTTATTTTGAAATGAAGTATTTAATTTTATAATTTACATACAATGCACAATAGCAGGTAGCCCAAATGTCAACAAATGTTGACACCCCATACAGCTCATACCACAAATCATACGATGGTGGTGTAATGATGAAAGTTTATCCTTATAATAAGTATATTAATATTTCATAACTTTTTTAAAAATTTGAAACACTTCAAAATCCCTGGTAAGAAGAGGTTACAAAAAAAAAAAAAAAGAAAGAAAAAAACAGGAATGTGTCAGAAAAATATGCCAAATGAAGGGTATAATCAGTTAACAAAATAAAAAGTGTATCTTCATCAGAAAAATTAAAAATGCGGAAAACCATGCCCCTGCTTAAACATACAAGTGTTACTTACATATCATCATATAATTCACAGAAAAAAAACTATTATAATTACAATAAATTAAATCCTACCTTTTGTGAAGAAATTCATGATGTTTCAGTCAAAAAGATGTGCATGATTTCTCTTTTGCAAGAAATGTTTGTCAAAAAAATTCAAAATGCAGAAAAAACCAAACCCTCACTAAAACTGTGACCTATAACTTTAATTCCATGACCTGTTCTCATTTTGCAACCTTTCTATGATTTCTTGGGCATTATATATATAGGGGGAAAATAACAAAAGAAAACCCTTTTTAATGAATGAAAAAAAAAAAAACTTTTACCAGCATGTTGGGGTTATCGTAAATGGTATTAAAAAACTGGAGAAAAAAATGGCAGAAAATTAGAAAACAGGGAATTTTCCAATTAAATCAAGGGAGCTGGCAGCTATGTATTCAGTTCAACACATGGGAATGCAAAATAACATGAGAAACATTTTCAACAGTTACTATTTTAGTAATACTGTTTTAGATTTTTATTCTCATATTCTCGTCTATGTTCAGCAAAGCACTGCAGTAATGGTTGGAGTCTTAGACAGTATGCAACAACACTTGAAAAAAAAAGGGGGTTTCAAGTACCTGGACAGATAGGATGTGATATGTTAAAACAGATACCCAAAACGTTTGCATTAATTTTCCCTTAGCTGGAGTACCAAAAGAATGTCTTAATGAAGGCCATCACATATTCAATGCTACCAGAAATTTCTTCTCCTCAAGAATTTCTAAGAAAAGGTTTTCACAGGAAAACATGAAATTTAAAGGTATCATGGCTCTTTGCCAACCAGAAAGATGTAAAGGTAGGTAAGTTTGTCCAAGTAAAGAACAGAAGTCTGATTGATGTCAATGAGATCCATGGTTCTGCTTTAGCTGAACAGACTACACCTGGTAGAACTGATAAAGCAATGAAACTAATGAAACTGCACCATGGTGGAAAAGGATATCAGCATAGAAATGAATCTGTATGGAACAAAACAAGCATTTGGTCTTCTAGTCTGCAAGACAAGGTAAAAACCAGGTAAACACTTCTAAAAAGTTTTAGCTGAATAACCTGGTGAGGAACAGATGCTGTGTTTGTCTTATGGCACTGGCTCTCTTCCATCCCTGGAACCAGTGGCCCAAAATTTTGTTTGGACGACTGCTTATAACCTATCAAGTTGCTCACAGTGGTCGTTAAACCTCCAAACAATGGGTGGGGAGGGGGACAAAACTTGAATAAGCTTTCCTTAGGCCACAGGTGTTGGCTTACTTGAAATCTTAAAAGTTGTCAATGCTTGGGGGGGACGGGTGATTGTTACTGCTCCCGATATAAATTGTTTTTGAACTTCCAAAAACTGTTGTGAAATATTGTGAAATACATTTCCAAAATATTTCTAGAAAACGTTTGCCATCACTAGCACACTGTATCATATCTAATTCACTAAAAGCCTATATTTTCCAGTGTCTTTGATGTTGTTGTGTGTTGAAGGGATGGGGCAGTCTTAAGCACAACAAATAACAAATTCCAGTCGAGCAACACAAAAATTTCTTGGGGGGGGGGTAAGGAAATCCTAGACTTCCTAAATTTTTCCCTGCTTGATACATCATCATCATCATCATTGTCAACCATTATCAATCCACTGCTGGACGAAGGTCTCCCCAAGTTTCCTCCACAACGGTCTGTCTTGTGCCAGTCTCCTCCATGTCACCCCTGCATACTTTCGAATTTCATCCACCCATCTCCTATGTGGTCTTCTTCTGGGTCTTTTCCTGTCCCTTGGAATCCAATCTAAAATTTCGGCTGTCCATCGATGATCTGTCCTTCTGGCAGTATGTCCAGCCCATTGCCATTTCAGGGATTTAACTCTGATCATGATGTCTTCCACGCTTGTCATTTTTCGGATCCACGAGTTCCTCTTCTTATCTCTCCTGGTTACACCAAGCATGCACCTCTCCATGCTTCTTTGAGTTGTCTGCAGCCTTTGTATGTCTCTTTTAGTTAAGGTCCACGTCTCTGCACCATACGTAAGCACTGGAAGGATGCATTGATCAAACACTTTTCTTTTAAGACATAATGGCATATTGCTCTTGAAAATTATGCTGTTTCTTCCAAAAGCTCTCCAGGCAAGTTTTGTACGCCGATTAATTTCTTCATCAATGTGACCCTCACTTGATATCTGCTGTCCAAGATAAACGCCCGTGTCTGTTATCTCCAGCTTTTCTCCATCAATCGATAAATCTTCATTTCTTGTAAAAGCATTGAACATCACTTTTGTCTTCTGAAAGTTCATTTTTAATCCCACTTCTTTACTCTTGTCAGCAAGTTCCTGGATCATACTCTGCAGCTCTGATGGGGTAGTTGCAAAAATGACTACGTCATCAGCAAAACGAAGGTGTGTTAGATAATCTCCATTAATCTTTATCCCCTTGTTTTCCCAGCTCAGCGACTGAAAAACACCCTCCAATGTGGCATTAAAGAGCTTCGGAGATATGGTGTCACCTTGTCTCACTCCCTTTCCAATTTTTACGTGTGTTGTATTTTCAAACAGCCTAATCTTTGCACTTGCATTTTCATAGATGTTATTAATAATATTAATGTATGCATCTTCAATACCGCAGGTTTTCAGAGCCATTGTAACTGCTGATGGTTTCACCGAATCAAAGGCTTTTTCATAATCGATAAAAGCCATGCACAATGGAAGTTCATATTCCCTCGCTCTTTCAATTAGTTCTCTCAGCACGTGGATATGATCTATTGTGCTGTAGCCACTCCTGAATCCAGCTTGTTCTCTCGGTTGAGCCATGTCTAGTGCTACCTTCAAGCGGTGTGAAAGAACTTTAGTTAAGATTTTATAAACTACTGATAGGAGGCTGATAGGTCTGTAGTTTCCGAGATCCTCAATGTCACCTTTCTTATGTAGCAGGATCATTGTAGCGGTGTTCCAATCCTCAGGAATCTTTCCTTCATTAAGGCATCGAGTGAAAATTTGGGCGAGTACTGTTTCGATTTCTCCACTTGCTTCTTTTATGATGTCTACAGTAATTCCATCTTCTCCTGGAGCTTTTCCTCGCTTCATGTTCTTGATTGCATGTGCAACTTCTGCTGGAAGGACTGGAGGAACTCTGGTACTGGTATCTTTCATGATGTCTGGAGTGCATATATCATCCCTTTCATATAATTTGGAGTAGAAATCTTTCACTCTTGTCAAAATTTCGCCTCTATTTCTTGTTACAGAACCATCTTCTTTTCTCAGTGCCATAATCTGTTTTCTTCCCTTACTGAGATGTCCCTTTGCTATCTTTAGGCTTTGGTTGTTTTCAATTGCTTTCCTCACTAGTTCACAGTTGAATTTCCTTACGTCTTCAGTGATACTTTTTCTTACTGTCTTGCATAGCTCTATATATTCCACTTTGGAAGTCACATCTTCTTTAGTTGTCCTCATCTCTCTTCTTTTTTGCATCAACATTTTGGTTTTTCCTGATAATTTGTTCACATGCAACTTGTTCTTAGACCCAGCTAATTTTGTTGCTGTTTCCATAAGAGCTTTGGTTACTTTTCTGTTAACTTCAGAGATGTCCACTTCTTCCGATGTTAGGCCTTCAAAAGCAGAGAACCTGTTCTTCAGTTCTAACTTGAAGGTATTATGGTGTTTTTTAAGGTTGGTTATGTCAATAGATTTTGTTTGTCTTATGAGCTTGCCACGTTCAAGTTTAGTGTTGAGGTGCATCTTACATCTCACCAATCTATGGTCACTACCTGTGTTGAACTTGTTTAGCACACTGCAGTCTTCTATGACGAATTTTTTGTTACACATAATAAAATCAATTTCACTTGTCGTCCCATTTGGATGTCTCCATGTCCATTTCCTGTGTGGCTTTTTCTTGAAGAAGGAGTTCAAGATGAAAAACCCTTCTGCCTCTGCAAACTCAACGAGAGTATTTCCACGCTGGTTTCTGTTGCCTTGACCGAATTTACCTACTGAAGTTTCATTCTGTTGCCGTTGCCCTATTTTTGCATTGAAATCTCCCATAATTATTTTCAAGTGCTGCTTACCTTTATTATTTAGATGACAAATTTCCTCATAAAATTCTTCAATTTCTTCTTCAGGATGACTTGTGGTGGGTGCATAAGTTTGAATAATCTGAGCCTGGTATCTTTTCGAGAGTTGGATAACAAGTCGTGCAGCTCTGTCAGAGGAACTTTCAACTTCTACAACTTTATCCTTCAGTTTCTTGTTTATTATAAATCCAACACCACTAGTTCTGCCAGTATCTGTCCCATGATAGTAGAAGAGATGTCCACTTTTCAGTTCGATGAGATCTTCTCCTTTTCTCCTTACCCCCACGATGTCCCACTTGATCCTTTGTAGTTCCTCTTCCAATTCAAGAAGCCTTGAATCAGAAGATAGGGAGCGTCCATTGTAAGTAGCCAAGGTCAGCATCAGATGGCAGCCTAGTCCGGTCCTCCGGGGATTCTTAGCACCCTCTGCCTTCATGTCGCACTGGCCGCTGCCTTGGCCAGGTACATTCCAGCTGCCGGAGACTGAGGGCCAAGATTTAAGTTGTGGAATCATTTTGGAGGGGTTTGGCCATAACTCACCACGCTGGCCAAGCGGGTTGGTGAGTGTGGGATAGAATTTCCTCTGATCCCGATGGTATAGTTATACCGCTATGGGCGGTCGTCAGAGCCCCTTTAGTGGGAACAGGATGCACCACGAGAAGGCGGGGTTGACATTTGTCAAGGAGAGGCTGTGATGTTACGCATCACCTGACCTTGCATCCCTAAATATATATATATATATATATATATATAAAAAAGAGGAGGAAATCTAGTTCATATACAAAAATGCAGTACTGAAAAAATTAAAGCCAACTTTCATGTCTGAAACTCGAAAAAGGGTAAACATCCTCTTGTTCAAAAGAACAGTGAGTGTTACATTCAATTTCCATTACCAAATATGGTATCATGAAATTCATATGTGGTTCCTACTATCTACATGGGATAATCCCTTTTCTGTAACATTGTACATCACTAGAAAATTTCATTTACTGTTAATTTGTCAGTCTCATAATTTTCTAACTACTTCATTCCTACAAATAGCAAAAACTGATCTTTGCAGTCCTATAGCTGGAAGAAAACATGCAATAAAAGAAAAACACAGAGAGACAGAAACAAAAATTAACAAAAGAGCAATTATATCATATAAAAGCAGGGGTTTACCAGTTTTTTTTTCTTTTTTTACTTCTTTTTCTGTCTTTTTTATCTTTTTTTTTCTTTCTGAGAGCTGAGCATGAAAGGTTTGCCTACGAGTTGCAAGTGAAACAATCTCTGTGAACTATAAAGTTTTGACACTATCATAGGAATGAGTACTCAAAAGCAAAAATACCCAGAGAATTGCATAATACGGATGTTGTATGATTATGTTAGTCACAGGTTATAAGAACATTGCAGATGGTGGGATAAGTACTGACTTATCTGTCCTGTTTTCGAAGTTGAATGGAAGACAGAAGCATGTGAAGTAAAACAATAAAATAAAGCACAAGGAAAGGTGCTTGTAGGAACTCCCTTCACACAAACAATAAATAATTTAAAAATATACCTGTGAAGATAGATCATTTGTGACAAGAGAAAAAATAAAAAAAACATCAACCAAACTAGAAGTGGTGTAACAAAGGTAGTAGCCCTGTGAATCATCTGACAAAAGAAAAAAATATGAAAAATAGTTTTATCACATTTCATAAAAAAAGAAAGAGCATCAAGTGGAATGGTAGTGAAATAACACAGAAAGCTGAAAAGTTGACAGCAGCCAATGCTGTTATCCAGTGGTTGCTCTGGCTTTTTTAAAGTTTTCGCCAACTCATTCGCCAAATTAAATTTTTCCCGGCCAAAGTGTTATAGCAGTACGAAAAGGTAATCATCAATATTTTCGCCAAAACTTTTTTCCATCACCAAAACGATTTTTTTTCACATATTGCAAAGAATGCGATTGGTGGTGCAACCCTTGCTGTCATCGATAACTACACCTAGACAGATAAAATCTGTTACATGCACAATCCCACAAACTACTTAATGCATATCTTTAGCTGATCGACTTAACAATAAATGCACATTTTAAAATATTTATCCTCATTCCAAATTGCTTATAAATCCTACTCAGTTGATCAAGATTAAACTGAAAGCACCAAACACTCTTTGATATACACACCAAATTAACAGCATACGATATAACTACTGAAACTAGGGTAGCCTATTTCAATATCCATTACTTTCTTTAACCATAACATTCAAAACAGAAGTGCAGACAACTCAATAACCCTGCTATACTCCAGGGGCAAAGCAGGCTGGTACAATTTTCTAGAGAAAAATAAAGTTTTTGAAAATAAAAATATGGACATTTATGCTAAAAAAAGGCTGAAAAATACCCTGCAAGAAATGACACATTACGAAACAGACATACCCATATACATAATATCTAAGGTATTTTACCTGATATTGTCGAAGTATTTTGCACATTGTTTGCTCTGTGAGGCACGTGCTCCTGGCCCGAGAGGTCCCTTCGTTACGAACCTTTGGTTAGTTATAAAAAAATTTTTGCAGAAATAAAACAGTTAGGTTATATATTTTCAGTTCCACATTCATACATTCGCACAATGAAAATATATAACCTAACTGTTTTATTTCTGCAAATTTTTTTTTATAACTAACTAAAGGTTCGTAACGAAGGGACCTCTCGGGCCAGGAGCACATGCCTCACAGAGCAAACAACGTGCGAAATACTTCGACAATATCAGGTAAAATACCTTAGATATTATGTATATGTTAATCAAAAGCACGTTTATAACATAAGACAACCCATAAGGTTGCCTCATGAATTGCAATTTTCGTAAGACATATCCATGGTAACAAAATATCATTTCAATAGCATTTTATTATCATGCATTTACCTCATATACCTTCTACTGTACAGGATTGTGGTAAACATATTAAAAAGGTCCTGTTCACAGCTACCATACCCCAAAGTTAATATTAAACCACTTACTAGCATTTCCCTTTAGTCTGACCACTACTAAATTTTTTGGTGTAAACATTTTTGATTGCTTCCACCAACTTGCTTTTACTGCATTGAATGATTTGTTTCTAAAACCTTTAGAAACCCAAGAAATGTTTTACATAAATTTTAGTTCACCTCACAAAGCTTTCCAGAGTGTTCTCCGAATCATCCTGACACCTCCTACCACTCCTAAATCAGCACTGTTCTTCTCTCGCTGTCTAAAATTGGCTAAAATAAAAGCATAACAGTACAGGAAACAAGCATTATATTAATGAACTGTATATGTCTTAAGAACATTCCATATTTTCTTCTTCAGATTTGAGTTAATGGAACACTTCTAAAGGTGTACTTGCAGGTACTTCAAAGTCTGATTCTGATCGAAAAGCATCCAATAGCAACCCCCTCCCCTAAAATGGACAGAGCACTGCACTAAGACCAAGACTCAGTAGTATGCGATCTTCGACTTCAGTGTGAATGTTCATGTTTTTGACATGCTGTCGGCTAGATACTTTTTGAAGTATCGTCAGTTTTAGGAATTGCCAGTAGGTGCTGTGTTGCATTTTTCTTGACCTAATCAGGTCTTCCAATCTTCCCATCAAAGGCATTTTCAACTTCTGGAACAGTCGAAGTTGCAAGGAACTATGACTGGAGAAGGACGAGCCTCACTCACTTATGGAATCTGGTGTTTGACCCCCTCCCCTAAAAAAAAACAAACTTGAGTGAGGTGAGATGAATGGCTGGAGGTGATCATGATGCAGCTGCCAGTCATCTTGCAGTCACAGCACAGGTTTTTTCTGCTGCACTGCATCTTACAGGTGATGGAGAACTGTAACATATTACTCCTTGTTTATAGTTTGTTTACAGCATGCACTTTTTCGATCATTTAGGGTTTTTTCCTGCTTTTGGAGGGCCTTCCTAAATGTTCTTCACACTGAATAGATATTCATCCAAATTTGAATAACCAACACCACTCCTTGATTTGTGTAGCACCCATAGCTTTATCACCAAAAGCCTTTCTAATCACCTTAATTGTTCCAGCTGATGTGTGGCAAAATTTGATGCAGATTCTCTGTTCAACGTGCTCAATCATCATGGCACGAGACAAGAATACGACAGACACTAAAAGTTCACAATGTCAAACCTCCACTGCAAGGTACCAAATGAAGCAGCCGGCAGCATGGCAAAAATTCATGCATGTGCACTGAAATCTAGGATCGTGCACCACTGAGTTTTGGCACTGTGCTCTGTCTAGTTACGGAGAAAAAAATAAGGTCGAATACTTTCTGATGAGACTTCATATGTTCATAAGACAGACTTATGAAACCTCACAAAAACAGAATTCATTTTTATTTTTCTGAAAGCAATTTCCAAAAGAATAAAAAAGAAACAAGATGGATGCTATGGAACCCTTATAAGTGTAATGAAGAATTTTTATATTTTATTCTCCGAAAAGGAGATTTAAGCTCAGAATGTTCCAATGTCCCACAACATTATGAAATTGCACAGAAAATTAAGAGAGATACTCTAAGGCAATGAAGATAGTGTTTCTACAGACAAACAATATTGAACATTTTCATTTATTATTAACTGCTTCATTGCAATTTTAGAAAATTCTGTCTTTAAAAAAAAATCAGAAATTTTGTTAATAATGGCCTCAAAATAATATGAAAAGAACCTTTTATATAATTTTTCAGCACTTACAACTATTATGGTACCAGGTGAGAAATTTTTACATCAAATACACAGCATATATTTGAAAACATCTTGGTCATGCTTACACCTAGAGATAGAGGCTTAAGCATCAAAATACAACTTGCATGTACAAATTAACTGCTGACAAATGGTTAAAGATTTCTATGTAGAGTTTCTACAATGCAACAAATCAGCAGTACTGTACAGTTTCTTTCTGCTTCTTTCTTTCTGCATTGTGCACTTTATTCTATTTCTGTCACAGGGTTCCCGATAGCGTGCGCAGACGCGCGTTTCATGCAAAGAAGTTTGAATTCGCGCAAGAAAAATAAAGTGACGCGCGAGACAGGCGCGCGCGCAGAAAGATTTCAATCGTGAGCTATTAGCATGGAAAATCTACGAAGGTGATGCCGTTTCAGATCACGTGTGCCGATTTCACGATGTCACGGTACAATCCTATTGTTCAGTCACATGTGCCGATCTCATGACGTCACGGTACAATCCCAGTATTTCCCTTCCTGTCGTACATAAACAAATTACGGGATAATCTGTGTAGAGCGTGCCGCGGGTGGCCGAGTGGGCAACGTTCGTGACTGCCACGGGAAAGGCTTCAGTTTCGATCCCAGGCAGGTACGAACGCTCGATCCACTAAATACCCGCCGTGCGTCGGATGGGCACGTTAAGCTGTCGGACCCCGGGTACTGGCCCCCGGTAATAAATAAGGGCGTCTTCCTCCCCCTTTCTACTTTGCTTCCATGTCACTTTCCTATCGGGCGCTCTAGTCCAAATCTCTTAGCTTCCTATTTCTAAGGGTTGTTTAAGACCTGGGGTCAGACACTCCCTTTCTAAAATCCTCTACATATGATATGATCATCCGCGTAGAGCAAGGCCACGGGTGGCCGAGTGGACAACATTAGTGACTGCCACGGGAAGTGCCTCAGGTTCGACCCCAGGCAGGTACGAACGCTCGATCCACTAAATACCCGCCGTGTGTCGGATGGGCACGTTAAGCCGTCGGACCCTGGGCACTGGCCCTCCGGTAATAAATAAGGACGTTTTCCTCCCCCTTTCTACTTCGCTTCCGTGTCACTTTCCAATCGGGTGCTCTAGCCCAAATCTCCTATTTCTAAGGGTTGTTTAAGACCTGGGGTCAGACACTCCCTTCCTAAAATCTTCTACATATGATCCTTTAAATCTGCGTAGAGCCCAGGTGCTGCCCCCTCCTAATAAATAAGGGCGTCTTCCTCCCCCTTCCTACTTCGCTTCCGTATCACTTTCCTATCGGGCACTCTAGCCCAAAATCTAGCTTCCTATTTCTAAGGGTTGTTTAAGACCTGGGGTCAGACACTCCCTTCCTAAAATCCTCTACATATGATCATGATCCGCGTAGAGTGCAACGAGACGAAAGCCCACGCGCTGCTAAGGGCGTCAACCATTACGGTTTCGGCCACATGATTACAGACAGGTTGGAAGAATTGCGGATTTCAAAGTATTTCGTAAAAGTTCTGAATTTTGTGTCCTTTTTTGTTAAAATCACGGTTTAAACTGCGATCGCATTTTGCGAATATATTTATAGTTTTTTTTTTGCACAGATGCGAAAACTATTAATTGGTCCCATTTCTAAGTAAGCGCCTTTGAAATTCAGATATTGGATACATCGGCAAAGTCAATATCGGACAGATATGGTGTGAAGAACGGCCAGAGGATATTGGATGCATTGGCAAAGCCGATATCGGGCGAAGAACCGCAAGTTGATATTACATAATATGTCGGAAAAGCCGATATAGGTGCATTGACGTCCGCACACCTGCCAAGTATTCCGGATTTCCTGAAAGTTTTACGGAGTTTTGGGTAGTTTTACGGTTGGAAGATAGTTTCTTCCGGATTTTCGCCAAAATGGCTCGTGAATTTTTTTTACTGATGGAAATTGATATTGTTGTTATTTTCGCTTAGTGTAAACTCCTGCTTTTGTTTTATTATAATCTCATAGCGATTGAACCTTATGTTATCTCATGTTTCTAGCTGGGAGCAATCGCACACGCCCCTCCTGCCAATCCTTCCCAACTTGCTCTCCCTCAGTGTTGGAATAGCTGCGCTAATTGCGCCAAAGTGCTTAATTTTTTTTTAATTCTGCGCAGTGCAGAGTTTGCCAAAATGCGTAATTACGCGTCAAGTACGCATCAAAAAGTGTGTTTACGCATTGAAATTTTACCAACGCGTAAAAATACGCATCGGGACGGTATTTCGTCTTTCAAAAACGGAGGTAAACGAAATAAAGATTTCCATAATCGTAATTTCTTTTTCCTGCGATGTTGCCTCTGTCCAGTATTGTTGTTATACACCACTTTATTCCAAAAATATTTGTATTTCAGTTGCAAAATGGAGGGAAAATTTCTGAAAACGGAAATTCGACGGCGCAAAAATTTCCCTGCAATCTTCAGGCATGAGCGTGCAACAGCTTCGAGAAATTTCTCCTTTACCGTCATAATTGGAGTTTTTCTCGATATCGATGCATAACTGAATAGAAATTTCGGGGCAGTTGGTAGCGGAGGAGAATATTTTTCGCTGGAAACTTTCGAAAACGGAAGTTAGACGCAGTGAAGATTTCTCTCATAATCGTAATTTTATTTTTCACGCGGTTCCCTCTGCCTAGTATTGTTGTTAAATATCATTTTATTTTATAAATATTTGTTTTTCAACTTGAAAATGGAGGGAAATTGTCCGAAAACGAAAATTGGACGTAGCAAAGATTTCTCCCGTAATTGTACCCCCCTCCCCGACGATGTTCTGAACATGTATCCTGTATTCTTAAATATTCCCCCACCCCTCAAAATAAGGTTTGCATTTCAGCTTGACAAAGAGAGGGTGGGGGGGGATAAAGATTTTTCCTGTAATCATAATTCTTTTTCCTGAAAACAAAAGTGAAGACGCTGAAAATTTGTAAGAATTGATGCATGGTATTCAAAAGTATTCATATTCTCAAAGTTACACTATTCATCCTTTATCTAAAATAGTGCTATCGTGCATTCGTGATGGATAAAATTGTCATCCAAGGGTATTAAAAAAAAAAAGTCACTGTCTTGTCATTGCTTAAATGAAATAAAGTTATTTCTAAAATTGCATCATTCAATTAAAAAAAAAAATTCAAAACCTTGGAAAACATCTGAATTTCTGAACTTCATCTACGAGTACTGATACAGAAAAATAATTGAACACAAGTATCATCAAACATACTGCTAGCACATCCCATACAATACCGCTCTCCCCTAATAACAGAAAATAATAAATTAACAGTTCTGGTACTGTCTCAAATGTTCTTGATTTTATAGTAAATCTTGATTTTTGCGAGCAATCTTCTTGATTTGGGAACATTTTTTTGGGGGGGGGGGGCAATTGTGGTAACATACTTTGATAATCATTGCAAGCGAGTGAGATGCATGCTGCTCTCTTTGCCATGCCTAGAAACCACTTCAACAGGTGAAAATATTGCCAAACTTGTGTCTGAAGAATTTCAGTATCATGGTATTCCGTGAATGAACTGTCTTGCCTTATGTATAAGACTCCTGTTATGGTGGGGAGAAAAATTGGTGACTCTCTGAAAAAAATAGTGTCTCACTTTCTAAAAATGAAACTCATTAACAAGGTTTGTTAATCTTATTTTATACTTAAATACTAATTTTTTTGTAAATATTTCTTTATTTGTATTAAATAATTAACTAATTAAAAAATAGAGAAACCTATAATATATAATTTTATTATTTATAAAGTGTAAATATGCGCCCCTGAACGGGCGTTGATGTCCCGGTTTTTGATTTTGAAAAGTTGGCAGCTCTGGTATTTGTTCTTACTATAACACAATGGAAAAGTTCCTCATTAGAAAGAAGAAGCTTTCTACTGACGATTATGCAAGTTCGGCATCGAGTGCTACGATTTTAAACAGTGAAATATTGCCTGAGAAATGTAGTGAGGCTGTTCCTGCTGTACCTCCAACTAAATTTTAAAAAATCTTAACTTTCAAGAGAAATGGCGCAAAATGTACGACTCGCTTGAAGTCTAAACCGACGAAAATAAAACAATTTTGATGTTTTGTTCATTTTGCAAGGCGTCATCAAAACCAGCGTTATTTGCAAAAGGTAAGTTAATGCCATTCATTATTTTATCAATGTATAAATGGTCTGTTTTTTCTCATCTGAAGAACACGTTTCTAAAATTTGGCTCATGCTTGTATTGATACTGAGAACTTTTTTTTTTTTTAATCCTGTCGTGATTTTTGGGCTAAAAGCAACGGCTCATACAGTGTTAAAGTGATTTTTTTGTTTTCGAGGTTGTAAAGGTCCCTATGTTTATTTTATTATTCATTGTTGTGAAAGGAGCCAATTCGCTCAAACGCTTTTGGGATGGGAAGTAAATATCCTCATCGGTGTCATGCAAATTTGTTTTGAAGTTGTTAGACAACTTCAAAGATTTTGAAGATTTGAAATGCCTGTTGAGTGAATATCCATATATATTTATTCTGCTAAAAAATAGCTATGCTAGTTTTAAATTAGCAGATGTTGCAGAACTTTTCATCTGCAGGTATAAAGATGTGTATCCAAGCACAGTGTTGTTGTATGAAATTGCTTTGGTTGTGCCAATAAGTTCTGCATCAGTAGAGCGTTCTTTTAGCACACAAAATTGAATAAAAGATAAATTTCGCAACAGACTGAAAGAATAAACTTTAAAAAATTTGATTCGAATATCAGCAGCAAATGTAACACTAGAAAGCTTTCCATTTCACAAAGCTGCTGAAATATTTAATAACAAAATTAGAAGAAATGTATAAAATATTTATATTATTTTTGTGTTTGTTCATTCCCCCCCCCATAAATGTAGTATTTTTCTCTAAGTTTACGATTGTTTAAAATTTACCATTGATTTTTCAAAATCACCCCCAGAAAAAAAGCCTGGGGGACATTTTCACCCCTGATTCTCGAACCCTGGCGAGAACCCTGTTTCATATACCTTAATTGATTATTTCTTAAATTAAAAAAAAAAAAAACTGTTTTGGATGAATTTTTAAATTAACTAAAATATTTGGTCTTTTTTTTAACTGCTGTTATAGGGTGTGGGTGGAAATCTTGATTATCAGTCATTTTTTGACAACAACAACAACAAAAAAAAAAAAAAACAGCTTTTATTTGAAGTAGGTTGGATTATATTCTTAGAGTTATTTTGCAATATGTCTGATGAACAAAATTATTGTGGCTATGCATTTGAATCACATGTTCTTTTCCCTACAACTTGTAATGGTGCCAATGAGAAAACCATAATAGCAACGATAACAATATTTGTTCAGAACAGAGAAAACATCTCTAAAATGAAAATGATTTAACCTGCTTCAAATAGTAATGGTGTTTTTTAGTGTTTTCATTTTCACCAAAAAAGGACTGAGTGAGTTTTAACAAAAGGAATTACAATTAGGGCATCATGTCACACTCTACAACAATAATAAAGTTAAATAAGGAAGATTTTCGAATTGCCATGACTGAAATAACTTATTCAAAACAATTTAAAAATAGACACCTGTTTTTAAATTTAGATGCCACTAAAAATATGGTGACAAAAACAAAATAAAATGTGCAGCACAAAAAAAAAAAAAAAAAAAATAGCTAGAGCTGTAATACATTCAGCATAGAACTAGCTATAAAATATAAACCTGGGTTGGAAGAATCTGTCAGATCTACTTATGCTGATTATATCTAAAATGATTTTTTCCAATCTGTCTCTTAAGTGCAAAAAGATGAGTGCAAATGCACGCAGGCATTTAAATCATGCACAGAAACTGTGGATCAGAAAAAGTGGAAATATCTGGAGAATTAGGGTCACACATATTGTGACAAATAGATATTTATACCGACTAGGGAGAAAATAGCGATATGCGCATCAGAAAAGGAAGGAATTGCACAGGTATCTTGGTCAAGCTAGGGTCTATCTATAGGATATATATCAGGGGTGAATATTCGGGGTGTGCTAGGCGTGCAGTGCACACCCACACAGAGTCACAATTTAGCCTATATTATCGATATTATTTTGTTAGATTTATTCCTAATAAAACTTGGCAGAGTTTGTCCTAAAGCTTCAAGTGGTGGTTAAAATGAATTTTCCCATATAATGTTTTAATTAAGAAGAAATGGCTCATTCAGTAAGCATATAGCATTTGCGCTAAGATCGTCTGGTGTGCAGTTCCGCGTCCGCACATCCGATGATGTTCAAGCAACTGTGGTACAAGCAGTCCTCAGATGGCGCTGCAGGTCACATTCTTATTTCCCTGTGGTTTCAAACATAACAGTAGAACTCTCACACTGTGCTAGCCAAAACGAGCACAGTTTGCAGTCCCACGGAGCACTGCAATTCAACATTGTGATACGAGTTGCTGTTATATTGTTTTTTTTTCTTTTTTTTTTCTATGTATTTCTAATATGACTCACCAAAGTTTGCCCTAAGGCTTTGCATGTGTAGTTAAAATTAATTCCCTTGTGCAATATTTTCGTGAAGAGGAGAAGGTTCGTAGCTTCGTTCAGTAAACAAAATGTAGTTAGCAATATTTACAGCTGAAGAAGTGCTATTGTACCAGTGGCACACTCCAGGTCATTAAAGCAACTGTAATTACATTACAGTCATGTTTTCATTTCCTTGTGGTTTCAATGCAGAGGCTAAACTTCCCAGAGTGTGTTCGCTTAAAAACACCACTGGTCATACTTGTTTGCATTTGGAATAGTGTGGAGTCATAAACACAATTCCACATTCTGTTATGAGTTACTGTTTTTCTCTCACTGTGTGAATCAATGTGTTTACAAGCACAGATTTAAATATATAATTTTAATTTTGATATCCATTTAGGTTGACGATGTACTAAGTGTCCCATTTTCTGCCAGAGCTTTTGCAGATTGTGTAAAGCGGGTTAAAGAAGGTAAGCCTTGTCCTGTATTTAAAACACATACAAGAAAAAAAATACCGAAAATTCGTTCGTCACTCTAGTATTTGCACAGGAAATTCAGATTTTTCTTACAATGGAGTGAATATAAAGATCTTTAACATAAGTAATAAGACGACCATTATATAAAAGAAATGCTTTCATATGTTCAAAATCAATGCTTGAATTTTGCAGCTCGAGATGAATAATAAAACTTTTGCATGTTTTTCCCCATAAGAGCGCACACCCAACCTAAACGAGCATGCGATGCCAGTGGTATATTTGTATATAAACAGTGCTTGCCTGTATTAATTGTCGAATCACTGCCTCAACCAATATACTTTTTTTTTTATTGTTGTAATGTTCATGAAACATTCTTTTACATTTGGACATCACACACACACACACACACACACAAAAAAATACCTGGTTATTAAACAAAAAAAAAAAAATAAGGAACAAAAATGAAAAATAGATAGAATGAATTCATGACTTAAGTATTTTTCTAGTAAAACACTTAGTTACAAAAACACCCACCTTCCACACAGCCTTGCTTTCCCTGCCGCTCGAATCACCGAATGTATTGATGATAGCAATAGCTGCTACTCTTCACAGTGATAAAGCATTTAATTATTGTTTTCTGCATATAAAATATTTATAAGGAACATCATCTGCATTTAACAGAAGGAATTCAAATAGCATTTATGTACTACTTGGCCACTTTATTTGGGTTACTTAATGTTGATATGAATGAACACTAACAGGTTAATGCAACTATTGAAATACCAGTTGCAGACGAGAACTGTGCTTAAAAATGTTAAACCATATTTTATGAACATAGTAATATACAAAAGATATAATGAATCATATCTCCAACTCACAGATTCTGTTTGGTAATTTCATTATAACAGGAAAGATAGCAAAAATAATCTGTATGGAATCGACACACAGAATTTTATTTAAAATCAAGGAAAAAAATACCTATGCGAGAGAAATATCTCTCAAAAGTTTAAACTCACATATTCTTGCAGTTTAATAAATAACTGATGACATATTTTGGTGTTTTAGGTAGGTTGTCAAGTTCATCGTCTTCAGCTAAACTGTTATTGAAAGTAATACACTGATGAAGGCTGCTTCTCTCAATACACCCTACATGAGAGCCATCTTAAACAAAACAGACAAGCAGCATAGTTTTACATAATTAAGCAAAAATACTGTGTATGATCAAAAGTTTCCAGAATGGCTTCAGTGTAGTGCCAGCATGCATATGCTGTGGTTTGGACCTTGATCATTCTCTACAGTAAAATGTGCTGAGTCATACGACACTTCAAGAGAATCTCTTTCCTCCTTTAGTGCTGAGTTTTATAAAGAAGAGTGAACACCTGTTGAGTGCCCTTTGCAATGTTTTGACTTAACGAGAATGTTTGATTTCAAAGAACAGTGCATGAGCATCATCAAAGACTTTTAAATTAGGCAATTGCTCTTTTGTTTCATGGCTACAGAGATGCCAACCTCTAGCAGAACTTATCAGTAATTAATAGGGGAATTTTCAGTAATGTAACACACCAATTTTTTGCAAAGTTAAGAACAATATTATAGTACTACTGTGTAACCTGTAATACTTGTACAAGTTGTATATCACAGTAACTTACATTCACATGAATTACATGGCACTAACAAAAAATATTCCATTATAGTCCTGCATTAATGAATTTTTCTTTGTTTTTAAATTCAGCAATTTGATGGGCACTGTTAAACAGATGTTATACTAATACAGAAGTTTTTAAATTAATAAATCAAGGAATATTATGATTGTATTTTGACAATTTCAGTACTATCATATAAATTTCTCCTTTCAATAGCACAATTATAAGAATGTATTTAAAAAAATATTTACTATCATGTAAATTTCTTTTGCAAAATTATGGGTGTGGTTAGAAACTAATGTATATTTATAAAGAGAAAAACCAACTTCACACAACCCTTTTTATCCCCAATATTCATATGTGGTGTTACCAACATGATGGGAAAGAAACTGAAAAATAATAATTAGGTTTAGCTGTCAGTTTTGCCTGGAGCTTCAACTTTTGCTTTGCCTCACAAATATTTTCTTTTACTTCAATGCTAATAAACAATTATGTCCCTTTATGCTGACAGTTTATAAATGGCAACTTTGTCTGTGAACATGCTTATACATAACATTCTACATCAAAATTATTTACATATTTACAAGCCTTTAAGCCAAACTTCTCTAAACTAGTTGGCTGTCTGTAAGTGCTGCCACTGTGACATGCTTTGCATCAGCCAATTCTTTTTCTGAAAATGTGACAGAATGGAAAACCTCTGAAAATGATGCCATCTTCACTTTTAAGGCTAATATGCCCCTAAAGTTTTGGTGGCCAGGTTTGGCCTAAATTCTGTTTGACTCTTACAGACAATGCTAAAAATTCTTTCTGCAGTAGCATTACTGTGTGGCACAACAAAAATAGCATATATTCAGACTTTTTAGCACCAACTGCACCAGTCATTTTGAAAATGTTTGACCATGTGGTATCAATTGTAGGACTATTTGAAACACCTTCTTCCAATTCATCAACTTGATATAAGGCAAACTCCGATTCCAACTTGTCTAGATTGCCACTAACAGCAGCAGCTGAGCTGGGAAAATACTTGCCAAGTACATTACTGAAGAAAAGGAAGCTTTCTTCCTAATTCCTGTATCAGCAACTTCTGCATGAAGCAGAAATTCACTTTTCAGCCAAAATTTCTTCAAAATATAGTCACATGTAACATTTAACAACAACACAGGATAGTGAGAACATCGCAGGAAGAAAAAATTATGATTACAGGAGAAATCTTCATTTCGACTGTCTTCCATTTTAGGAAACTCCTCCATTTTTAAGTTGAAATGTAAGTATTTATGGAATAAAAGGATATTTAAGAAAAATACTGGGCAGAAGGAACATCGCAAGAAATTATTACGATTATGGGAAAAATCCTCACCCCATCTAACTTCCATTTCCAGAAGATGGAATTCCATCCTCAAATGGAAAACGACCCCCCACCAAGATTTCTGCTCATTTTGTGCATTGGTCTCGAGAAAGCCACAAATTATAATGGGTCAACACAATCCCAGTCCGGCACTTTGTATTCTTTCCACTTAGCTTTCAAAGAAGCTAAACAAATCCTTCTCCTCAGAAAAGAAAGAAAGAAAGAGCTGCATCACAAACTTTGTTCTGAGGCTTTTACATTGATTAATTACAAAACCAGTAAAACATTCTTAATAACAGCAAAAATATGAATATCCATAATTCAATAACCCCAGGGGGAAATCTATAACAATTGTGGAAATTCCGTAATGGTTGGCATCTCTGTGGTTGTACCTCTAAATCCATGATTTATCACCAGTTATGCTCATGGAAAGAAAGTTAGGGTCTGCTTCAAATTTTCCTTCCATCTCCATGCACACATTCATTAAGGATTGCTTTTGTTCATAGGCGTAGCATGACCAGAAATATTTGGGGGGGGGGGGGGGGGGCACTCTCGGAAATAGTTTCTCTGAAAATGCTCCTTTTCAATTGCCATAACTTAGGTTTTATATATATATCAAAAGCTACGAGGTGTAGCAAGCTTGGTTGTTTCACACTAACGAGGATGTAAAAAAAAAAAAAAAATGTCTTTCAAAGCACCCCATGCAGTCATCCGATGATGAAAACCATCATCAGATGACTGCATGCTATTGTGTATGGAATAGCTGCAGGAAACCAGTCATAGCAATGCTTGCTATTGTGTAGCCTTGTTTCCTTGGCTTTATGTCACACTTTATAACATTTAAAAGGCAAACAAGTAGTTATTATTTTTCCCAAATATTAAGTTGAGGGGCGTCATGTGCTTCCCCCCCCCCAGCTACGCCTATGCTTCTGTTTATCAGTCAAGATGTGTGATACAAATTTCACTGCAATCCTTTTCATGTTCAGATTACTTGTTAAAATGCTCTGACAGGTACAAAAGAAAATTTCCAATCCAGATGCTGTTTCTCAAATAGTGACATGTCTATCATCTCATACAATTTCCTTAATCCGATTCGCAATTTTATCAGATTTGTTTGTTGATGGATGCCATGAAGGTAATGTGTCATCAACTGACATCACACCTTTTTTAAAACTTTGAAGACCAACTGAATGTTTGTGCTTTACTCATTGTTTCTTCCTCAGAAGTTTCCAACATTTCATAGGTTTTTGATACAGTCTTGCATACTGAAACTAAATTTGATGTACATGCATTGTACTTTGAAATTGGGTATGATTGTTAGATAGATAGATAGACAGACAGATAAATAGATAAAATAAAAAATAAATAAAACAATCGAAAAGGGTACTTAACACATGTTCACACTACTAGTTAAACTGGAACTGAAGCAAGACAGTGAACCCAGTGAAGCATCATACACCAGAGCCAAAACATTGTGACCACCTGCGTAATATGATGTTGGCCCTCCACGGGCTGCCTAAACAGCTCTTACCGAATAAAGCATGGATGCTACAAGATTTCTAAAGCTGTCTTGAAGTATCTGGTACCATGTTACCAGCAGATCCTTTAACTCTTGTAAGTTACGTGGTTGAGCTGCTGCAGATCGGATTTGCTGTTCCAACACAAACCACAGATACTCCATTGAATTGATTGCTGTAGAATTCAGAGGCCAGGGCAATACTTGGAAGTCTTCCTCATGTTCTGCAAATCATTCTTGAACAAACTGGGCTCCATTGAATTGATTGCTGTAGAATTCAGAGGCCAGGGCAATACTTGGAAGTCTTCCTCATGTTCTGCAAATCATTTTTGAACAAACTGGGCAGTATGCTATGGCCCATTATCCTGCTGAAAGAAGGTACCATTAGAGGGGAATACTGCAGCCATGAAAGGATGTACTTGGTTTGCAATGATGTTTGGGTAGGTTGGTAGACATCATAGTTTCCTGCAAATGAACGACTGGACCAATGGTTTCCCAGTAGAACAGTGCCCAAAGCATTACACTCCCTTCACCGACTCTATTTTGTCCCACGGTGAATCCTGGTGCCAACACTTCCCCAGGTAAACGACACACAAGTACCTGGCTGTTTGCATGGCGCAAATGGAAATGAGATTAATCAGATCAGAAAACCTTTTTTTAACCATTCAGGGTCTAGTTTTGATGCTTGCATGCTCATTGTAGGCACTTTTGATGGTGAATTGAGGTTAGCATGGGCACTTGGAGTGGCCTGCGGCTACACAGCCCCATTTTCAGCAGGATTTGATGTACTGCACGTTATGAGGGGGGACATTACTCCCCATCACCAACATTCAAATTTCTGGTGAGTTGCACCACAGTATCCCTTCTGTTGGCTCATACCATACAGGATAACCTTCGCTCACTTAAAGAATCGATAAGCTGTGGTTGGCTCACACCTTGCCAGTGGTTTGTGGTTTTCCCTCCTTGGACCACTTTTTAAAGGTAGTAACCATGTCTGATTACATTGAAGAGCCATGGGTGGCCTAGTGGGTAAAGTTTGTGAGTGCCACGGAAAGGGCCTCAGGTTTGATCCCGGGCAGGTACGAACGCTCAATCCACTAAATATCCGCCACGCGTCGGATGGGCACGTTAAGCCGTCGGACTCCGGGTACTGGCTCCCCGGTAATAAATAAGGGCGTCTTCCTCCCCCATTCTACTTCGCTTCCGTGTCACTTTCCTATCGGGTGCTCTAACCCAAATCTCCTAGTTTCCTATTTCTAAGGGTTGTTTAAGGCCTGGGGTCAGACACTCCTTTCCTAAAATCCTCTACATATGATCATGATTACAATGAACAACAAAAATAAACTTTTGTTACAAAAACTGCATATGCTGAATCATACAGCATTTTCCATGCTGATTACAAATCTGTTTGCTAAATTGTGCTATCAGGCATAGTTCTCGAGTAACTTGCTGTTTAAGTGTACAATAAGCCTTCATTTTGGCATGTATATTTCACTGCAAGCAATTAATTACACTTACCTTAAAAAGTAGTTATTTTGGATTTTCTTCTGTACTTTGGTTGTACTACATCCCCTTTTAGAGTCCAACAGTAATCAGCTAGCATTTTAGGGCTCCATTTTGCTTAATAGCGCGTTTTCTATGGTACATATGTCCTGATGAAAACATTCTCCCTGCTCATCACTTACAGCTCCTAAGTTCTGTGGGGAAAAGTCCAGATGCGAGTGAAGGAAATGTATTTTAAGGGACATGTTGCATCCCATGGCCTTATAGTGTTCTAGAAGCTAAGTAACAAGTTCTTCATAATTTTCTGCCTTTCGGTTACCTAAAATGTTCAGTACCACATCTTTAAAGGACTTCCATGGAGCAGCTTCAGTATCATTCAAAGTGCCTTCAAATGCAAGATCATGCATAAGTTCCCTTATTTGTGGACCAATAAAAATGCCTTGTTTAATTTTGGCTTCAGATATTTTGGGGAACTTGTTCTTTAGAAAATGAAAGGCTTCTCCGTCTTTATTCAATGCCTTTAAATTTTTTTTAATCAAACCCAGTTTGATGTGAAGTGGTGGTAAGTACACTTTCCAAGGACTTACTAAAAGGCTCAGCAACATTTTTATTACCTTTAAAGACTCTCTTAGGCCAGGTCTTTTAATGAATCTCTTTAGGCCAGGTCTTTTTAATGTAATGAGAATTTTTGTCCCTACTGTTCCATTCACAGAGGAAGCAGCAGTATTTTGTGTATCCAAGTTGTAGACCAAGGAGTAAAGCTATCACTTTAAGATCACCACAAATATTCCATGAGCATTTTTTGTATACTATACTTTGAAGCAACAGTTTCATGTGTGCATATGTTTCTTTCATGTAGCATATGCAACAGATACTGATGGATACATGTTTCCATTATGAAGAAGGACAGCTTTTAAGCTTATTTTTGAGGACTAGCACTGACCTACTTGTTGCAACAAGGAAGGCTAGAATGGCATTTTGCAGTACACAAGATCACCACTCTTCGAAAGTAAGTGTTCAAACTCTTGCTGTCGTCGACCAAAACTACATACTTTTGTACTTGGTTGTTTGACCACAATGCTTTAGTATATTTTCATTTACCTTACACATTTCATAAAAGAAAGTACTACATGGTTCATAGGGTAAATTATACATTTTCTGTGTGCTGAAGAAATATATTTAGTCACATACGACGTGAACAAATATGCACAATGTGCCTTTGTTCTTTCCTATTGATTCATGAATTGTTTTAGGTACATGTAAAAAAAAAAATGCTGTAAAACTTTGAGAAACTAAAATCATTGTGAAGATTACACCACCCAATATGCATTACTCTTAAGAGCATATAATAAAACATAAGATGAATTCTTACTCTTAAGAACATGTCTTAAAGCACCTGGGATTAAAACTAAAAGGTACAACTCAATATATACAAACATTATATTCACGAGACTTTACTTTTAACAATAATACTTTTATCTGCTCTCATGAGCTAGCCATTTTAATATAGTTATAAGACGAATTTTCATTGTGACTGACTGTTCATAGCCACTACTACAGAAAATGCGGAAATGTAGCTGTAGAACGAATTATTTTTTTAAGGAACAGCACCTGGGTAAGAATGTGTCAGTTATAAACAGTCTATATAGTAAGACCATGGCCTAGTCAAACAGTGTGAATGACATCATGTTTCTTTCACTCTTCTGTCTGTCTTTGCATGTGAAGTATTTTAGTTCTGTGACCACAAGTGCTATGAAAACCCATACCAAACTCATCCCCGGATGAAGCAAATCTCAGATTTTAACTAAGCTGCATTACCTTTAATGAAACAACTAAAATGCCTGCATAAATAGCAGATAGCATTTTAGAAAATGCCCTTTTTCTTGATATTATTATCATTGTTACCGGCAAAGTGTGAAAAACAGGCATTGTACAGAATGCCTAAGAAATCTATAGAATGTGTGACATTTTTAGGCAAAGCATGAAACATTTATTTTATTTTAATATTGTACATACTTTTCCTAGGCATTTTATATATATCCTAGGCATTATATAAAACGACAAGGACTATTTAGGTAAAGTATGAAAATAGAATCATGAAAAGACCTTTATTGAAAAGACATATGAAAATCAAAGAAGAACAAATACAAAGTAAAGTATACGACTTTCTTACTGAAAGAACACGAGGAAAAGACTAGCACTGGCCTACTTGTTGCAACAAGGAAGGCTAGAATGGCATTTTGAATTACATTTAATTGTCTTTTTCACACAAAAGCACTTCATATTTTGGCACTTGGTCTTGCCCATACACCTCACGAATCCTTGACCACTTCCTGTGGACTGAGCAATAGCAGCTGATATAAGAGGAATGTCGTGGCTGGGAACATCTTCAACTCTGAGTAAATTCTTTGGACATAAAGTGAATTGTGACCTGGCGTAGAGTTGGTTCAAAATTCCTCGAGTAGTTCCAAGTCAGTAAAAACCATCTTTTGTCACACTCATAATAATTGCCAACAAACATGCCGTGATTCTTTTCCTGACACTACACTTTGCTTCACCATTCTCATACAACACAGTATCAGCTAACGTCTGCTGCGCAAATTGGAACTCACATGTTTTGTCACTGCCGAACAAAGACAGAAATGCAAATGTTGATAATACTAAATACTGTCCGCCTGAACTTAGTGTTGAATGTCACGTGCTTTGCCAAGTGATAAAAAAAAAAAAATGTCACAGGCGGGTGTGTTTTATACTTTGCCAATTTGCCTTTTGGCATTGCACAGAAATGAATGCCTAGGAAATGTGTGAAATGTTAAGCATTTCGTACTTTGATGTCCCATTTTCAGCATTCTACAGATTTTCTAGGCATTCTGTACAGTGCTTAATTTCAGACATTGCCGGTAACATAATCATCAATGTTCCAGTTTACAGCAGCCAAGAATGGAACACTCGAAACTTTTTCTGAGATGTGCTCCTCCTCACATAAAAACTTGTCTTTGTATGTGATACATTTTGGTTCTGTAAGCACAAGTGCTGTGAAACCCCACACCAAACCCATCCCCGGATGAAGCAAATCTCAGATTTTAACTAAGCTGCATTACTTTTAATGAAACAGATAAGATGCCTGCATAAATAGCAGATAACATTTTAGAAAATGCCCTTTTTTCTGATATTATTATCATTATCAATGTTCCGATTTATGTCACCCAAGAATGGAACGCTTGAAATTTCTCCTGAGATGTGCTCCTCCTCACACATTGAGAACAACAGAACAAAAAGTCATTACAGTACAGGCAAATATGCCTCAGCAAAGACTTAAGTGTGATCAGAGTGCTCAGCAGTACACGCAATTTCCTTAAAAAGGAGAAAACAGAAAAGATGAGAACTCACTGAGTCACTGTGGAGATCAAACACTGAATCAACATCAGATAATGTCTGAAATAAGAGAAGTTGCTTCAAAACTCTTGCATGATATAAAAGAGAATGCAAAGATCAGACACACATATGTTTTTAAATGGCATAAAAAATTGGCTATGGTGTAGGGGATGGTGAGTGAACAGAAACAAAATAAAACATGTAAATGTTAAAGAACTATAACCACCCCCACCCCCTAAACATACATAATTTAGAACCTACTGTGTCTATAAACAATGTTCATGTGTGCTCAACATTTATAAGAAATATATATAAATATATGTCCATCATAGTAGGCCAATATGTGCACAGATTTGTCAAGAAACAACAATCCATAAAATCAGTGCTTAAGTGAGAGCATTTCTCACTTGTAATTATTTCATCACAGATGTTGTGTGTGCATATGTGCATACTACATTGAAATAAACTTAATCTTTCATTTCATGAAACAGTTTTCAAATGCATTTCCTAGATCTTGTATTTAAGCACTGATACTGCAGAAACAATCTCCATAAAAATAAAAAAAATAAGAAATTGCCACTCAGTAGCAATTTGCAAAATTGTCATATCAAAGTATTGCTCAGTAGAAGAATTCACTTTAATTCTTCTTTTCTGAATTTCTTATCTTCTTGCAGACATTTCTGGCCTTTCAGCGACTTTCAATGCTTAACTTCACTTCTCCATACTTGTTAATACTAAATATTATCTTTGAATAAAGCCAATGAAAAACTACCATCTTAATAAATAGAATTATGAGGGTATTAATAAATAGAATTATGAGGGTAAACTCTTTGTCTACACTCTATGTCAGTTTAATTTGAAAATATAAAGTCATGAATATTTTGCAATGCACAAATAAAAGCAAACTCAATATGTGTTGTACTTTCTAAAATGTCTCTTATGGGTGACAAAACCACACTTGCTATTAGAGTATTCCAAACATGGAGTTCCTCCCGTTCGTGTCCATGACAAAGAAAGTAGGAACAACTAACAATCATTAGCAAGAGCTTTAATTTTTACCCACCTACTTTTACTTGCTGTTGCATAAACACCGTTATAATTCATAAGTGTGTGGAAATCAAAGATGTAGCTGATGATATATATATATAATACTATCTTCAATGTTCTCATGATGTATAGACACATTCAGCAAACATGCTGCATTTGAAATGCCATAACAGTAAGTGAAATGACATTTTACGTAGTGGAACCTTGGTTATACATCTTTTTAGGGGATCATTTTAAAAAGCTTATAAATGTGTGAAAAATGTATAAATGCAATTCCAAAATGTTAAAATACTATTGAAAAATTTTGAATGCTTTCAAAAAGAAAAAAAACAAAACAAAACAAGGGGGTGGGGGCTCGAACTTTTAAATTGCGCAGTTTTATAATGGAAGTCTTACAAAAATACATACATGAACACTTTGTTTGCTATCTAAGTCAAGGCCTACTTAGCATTTTGTAAAACTTTTTTAATTCTAATTTCATTATAAATAGATTAGGAAATTCTGTACGCTTTCCTATATCAGAATTTCCTATATCCAGTACATGAAAAAAAAATATATATATATCCTTACCTTTCAAATACTAGATAGTAAACATGGAGATTGTGGAAGAAACATTCTTCATATTCTTCACATTTGGAACACTGGTGATTTGAAAAACACTATGAGGAAGCAGAATTTGCTTCGACTGGTGAAAACCTGAGAATGTTCTGATTCTTAAACACTGAGATACTTGGGATTTTGTTGTCCTGGGTGGTGTAGCAGATAGCATGCTTGAGCGGAAATTGGGAGATGCAAGTTCAATTTCTGCTCCAGGGCGATGTAATATTCAAGTTTTCTGACGTTAAAGCTACATGTTGAACAGCAAGCAAGGCCATTGCTATTCTGTTTATTGTCTTAAAATCTACTAGATAGTAAATCAGGATAGAATTTGGTTTAATATTCAATACTCTTATTACACATTCTTTATTTATAACTATTGCTCTTTTCAAAGCAGTTTGTCCACTAGCTGATTTAGCATTCGTGCTGAGCCAATATTCACTAATCTTTGCTTGTTTCAAATTCATTAAATTCAGAAAAAATAGAGAATTGTGAACATTATTTAGTAAATTTTTTAGTTGTGTCATCTACACTGCTGGCCATCCAAAATGCAGCACCAAGAAGGACACGAGATAGCAAAACCAGATTTACTGGGCACATAACAACAGATACAAAAATGAAACGATTGAGCTTACAGGCCCTTGCGACTTGCAGAACATGCAGACAACAATAGTTCGTGTGGCCCCCATGGCTGTCAATAACAGCCGCTACATGCCGCAGAATCGAACGAAAGAGGCTTTGGATGTGGGCTTGGGATATGTCAGTCCAGGCTGCTTCCACATGTTGCCACAGTTAATCAGGTGTAACCGCGGGTGGTGCTTGCCAGGCCATTCGGTTCCCGATCAGTGACCAGACGTGTTCGATGGGCGACATATTGGGAGAACAGGCAGGCCACGGCAGCAGTGACACCTGGTGGGGTGTGAAGAATTGCTGCACGATGCGTGCCATGTGCGGGCACACATTATCCTGTTGAAGCGTGGCCGCTGGCAGGTCCTGCAGGTAAGGGAGGCCTACAGGCTCCAAAACGTCAGAGATGTAGCGGTGGCTGTTGAATGTACCGGCGATGCGTACCAGAGGGGTGCGGGTGTCATATCCAATTGCACCCCAAACCATAACGCCAGCCGACGGACCAATATGGCGATACATAATGCAGGCGTCGTACAGTTTCTCGCCCCGGTGCCGCCACACGCGGATCTGACAATCGTGGTGTTGCAGGTAGAAGCGGGATTTGTCGTAGAAGACAATGTCGTGCCATTCTGTAGTCCAGGTGCGGCATTCAACGGCCCACTGCCACCGCACTTGCCGGTGGTGTAACATCAATGGTAAGCGGAGCAATGGCCGCCGTGAGACAATTACCCGCTCCTGCAGATGACGTCGAACGGTACGTGCTGACACAGGTTGTTGCGCAGTACACCCTAATTCCTGCGCTAACGTTTGTGATGTGGCGGTGGGAGCCGTCAGTGCCCGCCACACAACATGCCGGTCCTCTCGTTCGGTGGTGTGCCGCAGCTGCGGCAATCGCTCACGTCGGTCCGTCCGTCCCTCCTGCACCCACCGTATTCATACTCGCCTCACTGTGGCTGGATGTCGTCCCGCACGGGCGCTGATGTCTCGGTACGATAAACCGCTGTCACGATAAGCCACTATTCGTCCTCTGTCGAACTCCGAAACGTGCTGGAATGACTGCCGTATTCTGCGACGAGGCATCAGGAAGCTTCCCACGCACAGGTCCGGCAGCAGAACACACTTCCACTACTTACACCCCGCCTTCTATGCACCCTTCTTATAGTGCTTCTCGGTGGCATGCCGGGCACACATGATTTGCATATGCCCTGCAATGCTAATCGTTTGCATGTCCTCTTGCGGGCGATGCATGCTGTGAATTTCAGGCCAATCGGATGCTTTCTTCTTGGTGTTGCATTTTGGGTGGCCAGTAGTGTATTACATGTTTGTAAAAAAACACTGTCTCAATTTCCTTAAAGTTGTAACATACTGGGTTACATATAAACGAATAAAAAAACTGCACATTTTTGATAATATGGAATTCAAAATTCAACATATAATTGCAAAAAGTATATAAATAAATTACATACAACGGAATTGAAAAAGCAATAGAAAATACAGTAAAATGTTGGGACTAGTGCAGAATTATGTATAAAAGTGAAAAACGTATAACTGGAAAACATATAACCGAGGATCCACTGTATGTCATGTTGCCTATACGGGGACTTCAAAAAGTAAGGGTTCTAACTATGTTGATGACACTGGTATTATCAAAATGACATGCAGTAAATTTTACCACAACCTGTTGCAAACAATTATCACAATCTTGATCAGGAAGTATATTAAATTGCTAGGCCAATGTAAAGCTTTACTGGCTTTTCTACCTCCAAACTTAGGAGGAAAAGTAATACTTTGTCTCAGAATTCAATTTATTCATCACAGTATAAAACCCCTACACTGATTGATAATAACCAAATAATACTCTACATACTCGCTGGCATGCATTTTGATATACATATATATGTCAAAAAATTAAATGCCTGTGTTGTTACTTCACACATTTCCTTATTTGTATGTCAATTTGTGGATACAACGTATCCTCTCCTAGAAAATAAATTAAGAAAACCTCTTTTTGTGGTAGACAGCTACAAAGACAACTAAGATGCTCTTGGTATTTTCTGGCATCAGCATCATAAATCACAGTTAAAATATGCACACAGTACAGTACATGTACAGATGCAAGAGTGTACTGCAGTCTTTTTTGAAGAAGTTCTAGATGATTTTTGAATATCAGGAAATGCTATGAATTTGAATATATCTTTTCAAGAAGCATACTTATTATGTTGTTACTCCTACAATGGATATTTTATTTTTAGCAATTCTAGGTTCAGTCAGCAAAGATTATCAACTTAGTCACTTCTCATACAAACACATTTTGTAAAAAAAAAAAGTTTCACTATAAAAACACATGTTATAATCTGTGAAGCAGAAGCTGGGTGAAAGCATAGATAAAACACAGTGACAGTCACATAGCTACGTTTTCATTGTTTTCATAACATAAAATCAGTTACTGACACATGACATTATTGAGATCTTTAAATGGACCAAAGACGACAATTTCTGTCACATTTTGAGGTAAATAACCATAAAGGTTTCAGGAGTCCTGGTCACAAACTGTCATCAATGACTACATCTTATTTGGACAAAAACCTTGTTCAGGATATTTGCAAGTGAGACATTTCTATCTAACAAATGGAAACAGAGTAACACATTACTCATCAGGCATCATTTAACTTCGGGATGTTTTTTTTTCCAAACACAGTGACAAAATGAACAAATGCAATTTATTGACCACCTTACCAAGCTCACAACACATCCATTCATTCAATTCTTACACCTATATTATTTATCGTATGTAACTGCAAAAGCAGCAAAACACATTCTGAAGAATAGTAGAAGTTTATTCATAGTTTGATGTGAATTTTACTTTATAGCGGCCAGGCAAGAACAGTTAGGTTTTCCCTGATATCTAGTGCCAATGGAATGGAATTTTAAATATTAGGACAGTACCACATTCATTGATAGTCTTCTTTCTATGATGGACAATCTTTTCACAAATCCAAAACTGTTCTATATCCACATCCCAATGTGTCGAAAAGCCCAGATACCATGTATTCGTACAGCACTGTTAATGTCAAAATGTCATTGAGCTGCTTCACTATTAACGTGATATTTAGATATAAACTAAATTCTGAGGTTACTCATCTTTTTTTCCGAAATATCATTCAGGAGGTTTTCTTCTCGTGTATATATTTCCAACACGTAATTTTATTTGCCACTGAATGGTTCGAGGCTCAAGTACACTTCCTTTGAAACTCATGCAAGCTCCAATTTTTTTTATTTTTTCCCCAAATAACTAAGTTATTGTTAACTCTGATTTTTTTTTTAATTTTTATGATTTTTTTCCCACAATAACTTAGTTATTGTGGGGGAAAAATCAGAGTTTGAATGAAAGATCCACTTCTATATTATCTGCATCAGAGTTATAAAGAATGTATAAATCAGCAACAGTGAAGAGATTTATTTCCATGACCAGTGATTAATTTACCTATACACACCTGGCCACTGAATTAGAAACCCTTACACAAATGTAATTAAATGTCATTTACGCAACATATATGCAAAATACACCGAGTTATCACTGAATTCTGACCACCTACCTAATACTTCGTAGGTCCTCCTTTCACCCTCAGTACAACAGCTATCTGACATGGCATCGATTCAAAAAGATGCCGGAAGCTGTTGGGACGTATGGCCAACCAGGCTGTGTGTAATGCGGCCTTCAATGCAGGCATGGAGGCGATTGGTGTATCCAGATGTCTGATATGCCATTCCATAGTGTCCAACAAGTGCTCTATGGGGTTGATGTCGGGGGAGTTCGGAGGCCATTCAATATGCTGGAAGTTTTGACTCTGTCCTTTAAACCATTCCTACACAACATTGGACCTGTGGCTCGCCGCATTGACATCTTGGAAGACAATGTCAACATTCGGGGAAAAAGTGTAATACTGCTGAGTGTACTGAGTCAGCAAGTAATTCACTATAGAGGGCACCAGCCATACATTATTCCACATGCACTACAGGTCCAAGTTCCTGCTTGGTAAACATGTCCCAAACCATACAACCACCTCCACTGGATTGCGCTGTGGACGCCATGCAAGATGGATCAAATGCCTCATGCTGTTTGCGCCAAATACGTGCACAGCCATCCACGGAGTGGAGTAAAAACACGACTTGCCAGACCAGCACACTTTGTCTCAGTCATCTAATGTCCAACTTACACTATCTTTGCACCAGGAAAGTCTTTTGCGCCAATGAACCATGGTCAGGTAAGGATGTCATCGGCATAGCTGCCAACTAAATTTAATGAAATTCCAGAAGATTGAAAAAAAAAAAAAAAAAAAAATCCAGAAGATTGCATAACAAACAGGAAGATTTTTCTGATGTTAGTTTGTTATACAATATAAAATGTCCACACAAAACTAAAACTGCCTATCTTGTTTAGCAATAATTACACACAAATTTTTATATGCGCTTCAACAAAACAAGGGAAAGGTTAATAAAGAAGTCCATTATGTATATAATTTACTAGATTTTGAAACACTCCATCCACACAAGTCAGCAAGAAAACTCTATCCTTTTGAATACCTATGCAGAATTTCACTTTTTTCTTGCTGCTCTGTCTCCCCAAATATCATCATCATCATCATCGTCAAACATTATCAATCCACTGCTGGATGAAGGTCTCCCCAAGTTTCCTCCACAACGATCTGTCGTGTGCCAGTCTCCTCCATGCCACTCCCACATACTTTCGAATTTCATCTACCCATCTTCCATGTGGTCTTTTTCTGGGTCTTTTCCTGTCCCTTGGAATCCAATCTAAAATTTCAGCTGTCCATCGATGGTCTGTCCTTTTGGCAGTATGTCCAGCCCATTGCCATTTCAGGGATTTAACTCTGATCATGACGTCTTCCACTCGTCATTTTTCGGATCCACGAGTTCCTCTTCTTATCTCTCCTGGTTACACCAAGCATGCACCTTTCCATGCTTCTTTGAGTTGTCTGCAGCCTTTGTATGTCTCTTTTAGTTAAGGTCCACGTCTCTGCACCATACGTAAGCACTGGAAGGATGCATTGATCAAACACTTTTCTTTTAAGACATAATGGCATATTGCTCTTGAAAATTATGCTGTTTCTTCCAAAAGCTCTCCAGGCAAGTTTTGTACGCCGATTAATTTCTTCATCAATGTGACCCTCACTTGATATCTGCTGTCCAAGATAAACGCCCGTGTCTGTTATCTCCAGCTTTTCTCCATCAATCGATAAATCTTCATTTCTTGTAAAAGCATTGAACATCACTTTTGTCTTCTGAAAGTTCATTTTTAATCCCACTTCTTTACTCTTGTCAGCAAGTTCCTGGATCATACTCTGCAGCTCTGATGGGGTAGTTGCAAAAATGACTACGTCATCAGCAAAACGAAGGTGGGTTAGATAACTTCGATTAATCTTTATCCCTTTGTTTTCCCAGTTCAGTGATTGAAAGACATTTTCCAATGTGGCATTAAAGAGCTTCGGAGATATGGTGTCACCTTGTCTCACTCCCTTTCCAATTTCTATGTGTGTTGTATTTTCAAACAGCCAAATCTTTGCACTTGCATTTTCATAGATGTTATTAATAATATTAATGTATGCATCTTCAATACCGCAGGATTTCAGACCCATTGTAACTGCTGATGGTTTTACAGAGTCAAAGGCTTTTTCATAATCGATAAAAGCCATGCACAATGGAAGTTCATATTCCCTCGCTCTTTCAATTAGTTCTCTCAGTACGTGGATATGATCTATTGTGCTGTAACCACTCCTGAATCCAGCTTGTTCTCTCGGTTGGGCCATGTCCAGTGTTACCTTCAAGCGGTGTGTCCCCAAATATATGTGCCAGGATATCAGACAATTTTTGTTTTTGATTCCTTAAGGAGTACCTGCCCACTTTCAAAGTCCACATTTTTTTCTTTTCAAGGCCATACTGTTTTCTTCTGCTTTATTTAACACTATCAGGGATACAGACCTGCTTCTGAAATTGAGAAACACTAGGTGGAACTAACATTTTTTCTTTTTCTAATTTTCCTCAATACCAATAAGAATCCCGCAGTAAATGTAATAAGTGCCCACTCAGACTGGAAATAGCTCAAGGTGGTCTTTGGAACGCATTAACAAGTGTTAGGATCTGGAAAACATGAAAAAATAAACTTTACACAGATGTTTAATAACATTATTTTGCTGAGATTATCGATTTTCATAGCATACTAAATGTTTTCCATCATCCATAGCGGACCTACGATTTCCATAGCATACTCGATGTTTTCCGTCATCCGTAGTGGATCGACCATTTTCATAGCATACTTGATGTTTTCTGACATCCGTAGTGGACCGACAATTTCCATAGTATACTTGACGTTTTTAGTCATCCATAGTGGACCAATAATTTCCATAGCATACTCAATGTTTTCCGTCATCCATAGCGGGCCAACGATCATCATAGCATACTCTATGTTTTCCATCGTCCATAGCGGTTCGACCATTTACATAGCATACTCAATGTTTTCCGTCGTCTATAGAGGACTGATGATTTCCATAGCATACTCAATGTTTTCCATTGTCTGTAGAGGACCGACGATTTCCATAATAACTACGTAAAATCTGCAGTACTTGGAGTCTCTGAACCTTTCTTCCCACCGCATGATCTTTTTCAGTGTCAACAGGAATGGTGTGCATAGAGAATTTACTGTGACGACGAGGCACGGGGGTTCTGGTGCACAATGGCGCAAAATTTGCCTTTTATAGCAAGATGGCACAAAAGTTTTGTTTTTTTGGCACACATTGGTGCAGAATTCCCATTTATGTTATATATTTTATTTATAGATATTTCTAGCAAAAAAAAAAAAAAAATACAGAAAATTTTAAAATCCAGAAGAAAAGTTCTTAAGGCCGAAAAACCAGAAGACTACATAAAAAATCGGAAAACTTCCGCAAAATCCGGAAGAGTTGGCAGGTATGCATCAGGGTCATCTGCTGTTATAGCTCATATGTGTGAGTGTGCGATGCATAGTCATAACAGATAATGTTCTGGGTTGATCTCTGTTGTATCAGATAGACAACTGTTGAACCGTGCTGTGTCTGTTGGCCTGTTTGAGTAGCCAGACCCAGTGCTCACGTCTCACATCAACCTTTCACCGACCTGTGCAGTTTTGCCTCCGGGTCGTTGTTTAACCATTTTCATGCTAATCTTGACTGCACTTTAATATGGACGTCCAGTGGTTTTGCTTCCCATACTTCCAATGAGAAATTTTTTACTCTATTTCCTCAGTGGAGAAAGATTTCCCATATGTCAAAATTGGCTCACTGATAAAAAACAACAACATCCTAACTTAGATCGTACAGTCAGTGTTTTTTGAAAAATACTTTCCTGACCTACATTAAAAATCAATAGCTTTACTTTGATGTGGTTTTGATACTTGCTTACAGGTTGTGCCACTCTTCCTTACTACTACATAGAAGTAAAATTATTGATTTTTAATATAGTTCAGGAAAGTTTTTTTGCAAAAAACACTGATTGTACAATCTAAGTTAGGATGTTTTTTTGTTTTTTTTTATCAGTGGGTGAATCTTTCTTCACTGAGGAAACAAGGTCGACATTTTTCCCATTGGAGGTATAGGGAGCAAAATCACTAGACAGACATCTAAACTATAGCAACTCGCGAGCAACTCACGAACAACTCACTAGTTCAGCCATTTGGGAAATCGAGGCATCAACTCTGAGCTCCCACAATCTGTCCTTTCCTACCTACTGTTCCACTCATACCTTATAATGCTATGTCTGTTGACAAATCACGCCCTCTCGGAAATTGTAAGTCAATGGGCCACATCCGCTTTTGATATGGGTGGTCATAATTCAGCAACTGCTGAGTGTATGTGGTCATGTACATCACCATATGATCTAGGCAACTATTTAAGACTGCTGCTTAGCAGTAATCATCAGCAGTGTTGATCACAACGGGAAAAACAAAAGATCTTAAAGAGCTCATTGTGGGTGACCATCTGGTTGGAGCAATGATTTTGATAACAGCAGAGCTGTCTGGTTTCTCAAAAGGTGAGATATCCTGAGTCTTAAATCAGTGGAAAATAATAATCCACATTGTTTGTCTATCAGGCATAACTGTGGCACGATAAAAATCTGTCACGAATAAGATTGCTGTTGTCTGAGAAGGCTTGTAGAAGAATCAAGGCTTCCTGTGTGCAGCAATTGACCAAAGCATTCAATGAAGGCTGTTGCAGACACATATCTCAGCAAACTATGTGCAGGGAACTGAAGAGGATTGATACTGGCAGTCACATGCGTACACGGAAACCACCAATTTCTGTGAAGAACTAGAAAGTTCATCTACAGCAGTGTCAGGAACACTGTGACTTGACACTGGAAAAAGTCACGTGGTTCCATGATTTGTGCTACACCTTGTTCTATGCCAATAGTAGGCAGAGAGTTTGGTGGGAGCCCCATGAAGTAATGGACCCACCTATCCTTCTAAATACAACTCAAGCTTTTGGAGGTAATGGCATGGTGTAGGACATGTTCTGTTGGTAGGGATCAGGTCCCATGGTATTACTGAAAGGTCGGGTGCCTTACAAGGATTATTTGAATGTTGTTACCAATCAAGTCTGTCCTGCAAAAGTGACTTTTTATTCAGCCAGTGACAACTGTTTCATGTACGACAATGTTGCTGTCCATCACACAAGATGTGTTCAGCAGTGAATTTAGCGAGTATGACAGTGACTTCTACCCACCATCTTCCCTGGCCACCACAAAGCCTGGATCAGAACCCCATTGAGAATGTATATGACATGTTAGGAAAACAGATCTGGGAGAAAAGTCCCCCTTCTGTTAAATCTGAGCCAGTTAAATGCCTGTCTGGTTAACGTCTGGTATGCTCTACACATAGATGCAGTCCAAAACTTGTGGAATCTATGCCAAACTGAATGCACATTGCAATTTGGGCTAAAGGAGGTCCAACCAGGTACTGAATATAAGTTTTTAATTCAATGGCTGGTATGTGTATTTCCAAATATGACAAACACCACTACATAATGTTGCCAATGCATCCAAACTTTACTGTTTTACTGTGCTCTGTAATGCCAGGTGATGCATCCTGGCACTTTTGCACCCATAAGCAACTGGCAAGCTGGAACATTATAACAAATTACTTATCACCTCATAGAAAAAAACAACAACAACAATTATTTCTTCTGTTTCTGATTATATGAATGAAGGCTTTTACACCAAGAAAAGAGATAACCATCGCTGCATGGTATGATATGTGCTTTTTATGCATCGGTGCAGTCACTGAAAGCATTCTCAGACATCTGTTTAAAACACCTGAAGCACTCAACATAACATCTATATGTGCTTGTACATCTAATAGCAGTTTCTCTGCTAAGGTCACAGTCAATGGGCGTGCCTGTTCTTTACAAAGACTGATACTCACTGGTGCTCAATTTCTGTAGTTACTGGAATGTGTTACAGAGTTCATAATCATTTTTAAGAACAGAAATTAAGCATTTTTTAAGTACCATAAGAATTTTTAAAGTACCCTTAAACATCTTGATTACCAATATCTGCAAGCACGCACGCGTGCGTGCGCTCACACACACACACACACACACACACACACGTGTGTGCATTTACATATATACACCGAGGTGCTAAAATAACTGGGAAAGGTGTTACCAATTCCATTACATGCCACCACATCCTTGCAGCACATGGTATCATCCTCAAATGACATACATATATAGAGGCAGATATCTCCACCAGCTCAAGTAGTAACATTCACAGTTCAGATGGCAGTTTATCAGGTTTTAAGCAATTTCAAATGTGGTACGATAGTCTGCATCCAGGAGATAGGTCACTCCACCTCAGAAATTACCACAAAATTTACATTTATATGGTCAACAATTTCAAGGGTGTATCGGAACTACACAAACTCAGGAGAAACATCCCAAGTGCGAGACTGGTGTGACCGTAGAAAAGCCCTGGACAATTGCAGACAGTGGCGCATGTATTGTAACACCCAACTGGCATGCAACATTGCTGCAAATCACAGTGCAATTCAATGCTGGGGCCAGTAGTATTGGACAGTACAACGCTCTCTATGTTTTATGAGGTTCCGGAGCCGATGGCCCACCTGGGTGCCAGTGCTGACCCGACGACACAAGGCCATGCACCTCGCCTGGGCTTGGGAACAAAGCCATTTGATATAAGATGACTGGAAACATGTAGCCTGGTCAGACAAATTGTGGAACCAACTGTTTCGGGCAGATGGCCAACTCAGTGTGTGGCGACAACTCCATAGGGCAATGGATCCCGCTTGCCTACAAGGGACAGTGCAGTCTGGTGGTGGCTATGTTATGGTGTGAGGTGTTTTCAGCTGGCACAGATTAGGACTCCTCATATGTCTGCAGACCGCTTGGACCGGTGGAAGCTATGTAACCATCCTTGGGAATCATTTGCAGCTGTTCATATCATGCAACCACTCCAATGGATGTGGCATTTTTCAACACAGCAATTCATCACCACATACATCTACAGTCACCCAATTATGGCTGGAGAAGCATTCCAAGGAGTTTGACATCCTCATTTGGCTCCCCTCGTTCATCAAATTTAAATGCCCCCGAACATATCTGGGATGCTGTTCAACGTGCCATCAATGCCAGGAATCTTCCACCAGTGAATATTATGAAATTGTGAGACACTCTTCAAGAAACATAGTGTGCATTGCCTCCACAGTACTACAGAGAACTTGTGGAGTCAATAGCTCATCACATTGCTGCCGTTATTCAATCATGAGGAGGGCCAACACGGTATCACATTTTTGTGGCACTTCAGTGTGTGTGTGCGTGTGTGTGTATGTGCATATCATCATTATCAATCCACTGCTGGATGAAGGTCTCTCCAAGTTTCTTTCACAATGGTCTGTCCTGAGCCAGTCTCCTCCATGTCACTCCCACATACTTTTGAATTTGAGAGAGGAAGAGAAATTTTTGTGGTGTCCAACTTACGTACTCAAGCACAGAAAACATACCCCCCCCCCCCCCCAAAAAAAAAAAAAACAAAAAAACCTGCTATTCTCCACAATACTCAAAGAAATTTTATGACATAAATGCTCTGCATGACAATGAAACAGCCAGAAACAGTTCTCTTTTCCTTGAAGACATGAAATTAAAAAATATCAAATTAAAAAAAAAGTATATTTTTATGCTCTTAACACAAATTTCATAAAATCAAAGAGATTTTGGCAATAAATCACGAGTTTTCTGGTTAAAACAGGATTGGCAGATAGGTATGCAAATATGACGGCTGGCAATGGTGACAAGACAACTGGAAAGACATTAGACATGCTCACACTCCCAATTCCAACAAAATAGTTTCCAGCTTCTAGATTGGTGAATTCATACATGGAAAGTTCCACTCCAAAACCGGTTATAACATTCACATACAAAGCCCAGCTGCCAGAATTCAACTGCACACAAACATGGCAAATTTAAACATGTTTACGCATACAACAGAGTAAGCAAATGGAAATTAAGCACCTGTTTTGGAAAATAAGAATTTTTAAGCACTTTTAAGGGCCTTTAGAAATGCAAATTCAAAATAAGGAGTTCTTAAGAATTTCTAAAAACCCTGTGTAAGTACAGCAGCATCAGAAAGAGTCTGCCATCAGTTTGGTATATCGCCAGTAGTTGCCCCTGGAAAGTTTGAAATATATAGCAGGGAACTGAAGAGACAGACTGTGCAAGTTCATGACAGTAACTCATAATAACTCAGAGGTGAGGAAACTTTTGACAATTGAACTATACGAGGCAAAAATTTTATCGATGAATGGTCATGAGCAATTCAAAAAGTATTTACTTAGAAAGCAAATAATATGCATTATGCTTCTGCAGTTTGCATTCACTCCATTGAAGATGTAAGCATGACAAATGTTGCAATGCTTACAGATTGTTCTGTTCCTTGAAAAGTTAAATTTTAATGCCAAATTAGTTACTGTTACCTTTCACAACTACAGAGAAATATTTGTCAGTCTACTCACTATTAAATTCTTACTTGGGGACATTTAATTTATACTTTTCTCAGTACTTATTATAGTTACAGTATATATTTTAAATAAATTATCAGCAAATAATGCAAGTGATGAAGCAATGACACATCCATTTAATAGAAAGAGTTTCTTAAAGGAGTTCAAACATCTTCAGTTCTAAGAAACCAAAAAGTTTTCAATAAGGTTGTTTTGAGGACATTTAGACAACAAAAGCATACTTTGTTTCCCCTGAACCACTTTTTCATCACTATTATGAGTTATTTTTGACTTGCTTAAGAAATGAATGCTTGTACAAACAGAGGCGTAGCCAAGGGGAGGTCCTCAGGTCCAGACCCACCCACCCCTCTTGAGGGTGGATTGAGTACAAATTAAAAGCAACATATGTGTCATCATCATCATCATTGTCAACCATTATCAATCCACTGCTGGACGAAGGTCTCCCCAAGTTTCCTCCACAACGGTCTGTCTTGTGCCAGTCTCCTCCAGGTCAAACGCGCATATTTTCGAATTTCATCCACCCATCTCTCATGTGGTCTTCTTCTGGGTCTTTTCCTGTCCCTTGGAATCCAATCTAAAATTTCGGCTGTCCATCGATGGTCTGTGCTTCTGGCAGTATGTCCAGCCCATTGCCATTTCAGGGATTTAACTCTGATCATGATATCTTCCACTCTTGTCATTTTTCTGATCCACGAGTTCCTCTTCTTATCTCTCCTGGTTACACCAAGTATGCACCTCTCCTTGCTTCTTTGTGCTGTCTGCAGCCTTTGAATGTCTCTTTTAGTTAAGGTCTACGTTTCTGCACCATACGTCAGCACTGGAAGGATGCATTGATCAAACACTTTTCTTTTAAGACATAATGGCATATTGCTCTTGAAAATTATGCTGTTTCTTCCAAAAGCTCTCCAGGCAAGTTTTGTACGCCGATTAATTTATTCATCAATGTGACCCTCACTTGATATCTGCTGTCCAAGATAAACATACGTGTCTGTTATCTCCAGTTTTTCTCCATCAATCGATGAATCTTCATTTCTTGTAAAAGCATTGAACATCACTTTTGTCTTCTGAAAGTTCATTTTTAATCCCACTTCTTTACTCTTGTCAGCAAGTTCCTGGATCATACTCTGCAGCTCTGATGGGGTAGTTGCAAAAATGACTACGTCATCAGCAAAACGAAGGTGGGTTAGATAATCTCCATTAATCTTTATCCCTTTGTTTTTCCAGTTCAGTGATTGAAAGACATTTTCCAATGTGGCATTAAAGAGCTTCGGAGATATGGTGTCACCTTGTCTCACTCCCTTTCCAATTTTTATGTGTGTTGTATTTTCAAACAGCCGAATCTTTGCACTTGCATTTTCATAGATGTTATTAATAATATTAATGTATGCATCTTCAATACCGCAGGATTTCAGAGCCATTGTAACTGCTGATGGTTTCACCGAATTGAAGGCTTTTTCATAATCGATAAAAGCCATGCGCAATGGAAGTTCATATTCCCTCGCTCTTTCAATTAGTTCTCTCAGTACGTGGATATGATCTATTGTGCTGTAGCCACTCCTGAATCCAGCTTGTTCTCTCGGTTGAGCCATGTCCAGTGTTACTCACCTTTTTTATGTAGCAGGATCATTGTAGCGTTGTTCCAATCCTTAGGAATCTTCCCTTCATTAAAGCATCGAGTGAAAATTTGGGCGAGTACTGTTTCGATTTCTCCACTTGCTACTTGTATGATGTCTACAGTAATTCCATCTTCTCCTGGAGCTTTCCCCCGCTTCATGTTCTTGATTGCATGTGCAACTTCTGCTGGGAGGACTGGAAGAATTCTGGTACCTTTCATGATGTCTGGAGTACATGTATCATCCCTTTCATATAATTTGGAGTAGAAATCTTTCACTCTTGTCAAAATTCTGCCTCTATTTCTTGTTACAGAACCATCTTCTTTTCTCAGTGCCATAATCTGTTTTCTTCCCTTACTGAGATGTCCCTTTGCTATCTTTAGGCTTTGGTTGTTTTCAATTGCTTTCCTCACTAGCTCACAGTTGAATTTCCTTACGTCTTCAGTGATACTTTTTCGTACTGTCTTGCATAGCTCTATATATTCCACTTTGGAAGTCACATCTTCTTTAGTTGTCCTCATCTCTCTTCTTTTTTGGATCAACATTTTGGTTTTTCCTGATAATTTGTTCACATGCAACTTGTTCTTAGACCCAGCTAATTTTGTTGCTGTTTCCATAAGAGCTTTGGTTACTTCTCTGTTAACTTCCGAAATATCCACTTCTTCCGATGTTAGGCCTTCTAAAGCAGAGAATCTGTTCTTCAGTTCCAACTTGAAAGTATTATGGTGTTTTTTAAGGTTGGTTATGTCAATACATTTTGTTTGTCTTATGAGCTTGCCTCGTTCGAGTTTAGTGTTGAGGTGCATCTTACATCTCACCAATCTATGGTCACTACCTGTGTTGAACTTGTTCAGCACACTGCAGTCTTCGATGACGAATTTTTTGTTACACATAATAAAATCAATTTCACTTGTCGTCCCAATTGGATGTCTCCATGTCCATTTCCTGTGTGGCTTTTTCTTGAAAAAGGAGTTCAAGATGAAAAATCCTTCTGCCTCTGCAAACTCAATGAGAGTATTTCCACGCTGGTTTCTGTTGCCATGACCGAATTTACCTACTGAAGTTTCATTCTGTTGCCGTTGCCCTACTTTTGCATTGAAATCTCCCATAATTATCTTCAAGTGCAGCTTACCTTTATTATTTAGATGGCGAATTTCCTCATAAAATTCTTCAATTTTTTCTTCAGGATGACTTGTGGTGGGTGCATAAGTTTGAATAATCTGAGCCTGGTATCTTCTTGAGAGTTGGATAACGAGTCGTGCAGCTCTGTCAGAGGAACTTTCAACTTCTACAACTTTATCCTTCAGTTTCTTGTTTATTATAAATCCAACACCACTAGTTCTGCCAGTATCAGTCCCACGATAGTAGAAGAGATGTCCACTTTTCAGTTCAATGAGATCTTCTCCTTTTCTCCTTACCTCACTTAGCCCAACGATGTCCCTCTTGATCCTTTGTAGTTCCTCTTCCAATTCAAGAAGCCTTGAATCAGAAGATAGGGAGCGTCCGTTATACGTAGCCAAGATCAGCATCAGATGGCAGCCTAGTCCGGTCCTCCGGGGATTCTTAGCACCCTCTGCCTTCATGTCGCACTGGCCGCTGCCTTGGCCAGGTACATTCCAGCTGCCGGAGACTGAGGGCCAAGATTTAAGTTGTAGAGTCATTTTGGAGGTGTTTGGCCATAACTCACCACGCTGGCCAAGCGGGTTGGTGAGAGTGGGATAGCATTTCCTCTGATCCCGATGGTATAGTGATACCACTATTGGCGGTCGTCAGAGCATTTTTAGTGGGAACAGGATGAACCACGAGAAGGCGGGGTTGACATTTGTCAAGGAGAGGCTGTGATGTTATGCATCACCTGACCTTACATCCCACGTATTCATTTCGACCACGTATACATATATGTATATATGAGGTTTTCACCAATGAGTCAAATCCATGGACCCCCCCCCCCCTTACAAGGACATAACTTGCAAGACATATGGGATGGCTCAATAGGGTGCAGTTATCTGCACCTGGGGACCAGCTACTTATATGTCTATAAAACACACTTTTCACTCACTGCACACGATTTCAAACTGGCAAACAACTAAATGGAGCAAACCCACCTAAATCAGTAGGGGTGTATGATAACTTTAGCAACTCAGAGTACATATACACTATTTTTTTCCTTCATTTTATTTCCCCTTTTTCTTCTGTTTTCTTGTTCCTCACTATGGTTGCACCTGAGACAGTTGCCCTAATGGCAATGGCTTTTGATTTCATTCATTAGAGTCATAAGCAAGGGCCTAATGTAAATAACTAATTAAATAAATAAACAGAGCACTAAAATATCTATAAATAAACATGGCACTGTTGGGATTTCAGCAGCATTGAATATGATGAAAAATGCTGCTAAAATAAAAGCTGCAACATGCTTCCTACCTTTGCAAGCCTCAAAAGAAAACAAGACAAACAGAAAAAAACAACCAAAAATCTGTTTCAGCACAAATCTAAACACATATCAGAAGAACACACATCAATGAGTAAAAGGAGTACCTCGGGAAGTTCATCAAAATAAGCATGCTCGTAAGAATGGTATTCACTTCGACCACGTCGCCTACCCTTCTTACGGCGCTGCATGCGAGGAGAGGCACAACCTTCATCGACTTCACTGTCAGAAGATGATGATGGAACGTAAGCTGGAATAGTTGCTGCAAGGCAGTTACTTGGTTTAGATGGTGGAATGGTATATGGTATATAGGTTCTAACCTTGAAAACAGGATGGGGAAGTCCATGTTCTAAGAGAAATAAGTTAATCAGTTTCATTGACAACTACATTGAACATCTGTAATAAAAGGGAACATCAATATGGGTGCATTTTCATGGAGAATGGTTCTGTTTTGCAGACATTTTACAGTATAAGGAAAGAAAAACTCTAGCTCACCACCAGCAAGCTCACTTCTTTGACAAATAAGCATGCACACAATTTTTTAAACTTGGATTACAATTTCTTTCTTTTTAATGGTTTGATAATTTTTCATCACCTGTTTGAAAGAATCTTGCATGGCTTTCAAAGTGGAATGCATACAATAAATATAGCACACATTTTCAATTTTCGTACAATGCAGAATGATGGTAAATGTTATAAAGATTTACCACCATTATGTACTGTATAATAATTGTGCCAGACTTGTCAGCTGCATTGTGAGCAGATGCTGCTTGACCACCAAAACGTTGACTGGGATTTTCTTTTTTCTGCTCTTGGCAAAGCAGAGATCACAACCAACATACTGTGCTGGACCTAACAGTTGGATTATGTGTTTTATCATCATTTGAATAATTACTTTTTTGTTCATCATATTAATGGACTGTTACTCTATTTTGTTTATTTTTTTAATGATTATGGTCTTGAATAAAACAACAGAAGTAGTATTATGCAAAGAAAACCTTAGTCTACGGATTTATTTTATGAAGACCATGAATTTTATTGATACTGTTTCAACCGAGAGAGGCAGGTGTCCTGTTTCTTCATTTAACTTGTTAGAGGATTTGCTTTCGACAATTTAAGTCTGAAGACCTGAACCTTTAGTCTTAAGTTATCAGAAAAAAGAAATACTAAAAGAAAAGACTACTTTCATATTCTAATTAAAGAAACGGGCTCTTCTCCCTTTTTTTACCATCAAAATATCTAATAACAGTTATTTACAAAGGAAAAAATCATGTTACAAAACAGTAGCTACATGATGATGAAGTGGTTTGAGGCTCAGGACTGATAACTACATTATCAATGGCCTAGGTTTAGAATCCGGTATGATGTGCTGAATGTGTTATCCTTTTCCGCCACCTAACACAGGAATTTGCTATCCCAGTTGTGTAAATCCTGGCAGCCACCAAGTTTGCATCTTTCAGCACTGGCAAGAGCTAATTAATCCAAAGAACAACAGGCTAGAAAAACTACACTTTACACAATGCTTTGAAAACACAGTGGTTCCATATGAGTTGGCTTAGCAGAAAATAAAGTGTATGTAGAACTCTTTTATTCTGAAAAACTGTGTTGTGATGTTCATGGCAATCTAAAAAATTTACACACCTTAAAATCTTTGTAGCAGAACTTTAATTACAGACTGATTTAGATTTCTTAACATTTTGTACATCCTCGCCAACTGATTCACATTAAACTAAAGTCATAAGCACCTTAAAATCTTTGTAGCATAACTTTAATCTTTGTGAGAAAGGAAGCACACAACGGCTTCTAAAATTTTAACATCCAAACAGCAGTCACCCACAAAGTTCTCCTGAAGTACCAGCAGAGACAATTTCGCAATTCAGCTGATCAATGCAAAATACTGCAGTGCTCGAAGTTGTCCAGAATTGTTGAACAAAATATAGTAGAAATAAAATATAATAGGAAAAAAAAGTTTTATTTTTGTCAAAGGATGATTCATTATCAGCTCCACTTTCAGGTGTGTGTGTGTGTGTGTGAGAGAGAGAGAGAGAGAGAGAGAGAGAGAGAGAGAGAGAGAGAGAGAGAGAGAGAGAGAGAGAGAGAGAAAACAATTGCCCCCCCCCCCCCCCCCCACTACTAAGCTATCGTCTGAGATTTGGCACACAATTTGAGCTTCACTGACATCCATCACACATCTCACACAAGACCTTCTGTGATTTATACTCATTATCTTTATCTCTTGCAGGCATTCCTGAATCTGGTCTTCCCATGATTTCCTTGACCCTATTCTACTTTCTTTCCTGCCACTTGAGCTCATTCATTCTTTCAGCATGGCCAAAAACCTAAAATATTTTCCTCCTGCAAGTAATCATATGTTCAGCACAAAAACTACTTCTGTTTATCTTCTGCAGTACCCAGGTTTCACCACCATGCATCCAAGTAGGAATAATTGCACTTTCAATCCAGTATAAAGAAGGAGAATTTGATTTTTGGCATGAGTTTAGGTGTGAGAATGGAAGTAACCTGTCCTTAGAAGAAACAGACTGATACAGTCTATCCTCAAATTTTATTGATAACATATAAACACCAATATATTGTTTTGAGGATAAAACATTACTAATGAAGAAGAGTATAAAATGTGTATACAATTTTTAGGAAATTCTTAAAATTGACTAAAAGACCACGGGGGAAGGCAATAAATTTTTTAAAAAGATGACTGCTTGTTTTGCAGTTTAATTTTAAAAATACATATTAAAAACAAATTCACCATTTAAAAAACATATTAGAAGAAAAATTTTGCATTTATTGCATAGGTTGTCCCAAATGTAAGGTTCATTTTTTTCTTTTACCTACTGTACAGTAAATTAACAGTCACATATGTTTCAAACTGGTGATGTGGTTTTATGGTGGACACACACACACACACACACACACACACACACCAGATATATCTGAGTAGCCTGATGCCAGGTTTTCCTGCTCTGCACTTGCGTAAACATGGCAATTCAATACTTAATGCACATAAAAGAGGAGGTATGCACTGATTTTCATTTTTAAAAATTTAAAGGTTTAAGTTTCACTGAGATTCATGGAAAGACTTGAGGTGTGAACATTCCAAAAGTTTTGATGATGAAATAAGGGTCTTTTTGGTGCTTGCAATTAAAATCAGGCTACAAAAATGTGGCTGAGAATTTCTAGTACAAAAAAACAACAATAAAAAGACCCCATCACTTTGCATGCATCCAATACCATTTCTGCTTCCCATATGCAATTCACATAAGAAATGGGGTCTTTGCATATATCATTTTTTGAATCACGATTTTTGTACCCAGGCAAATTGTAAATACCTTAATCAGTTATTTGACAGTAATTCATTTTTAGCACTCTCGTACGTTTTTGGCTCTGTAACCATATTTGCGAGAATTTTTTTATATCTCATAAATACGTTTTTTTTTAATTTGAAATGTAAATAAAAAGTTCTAAAATCCTAAGAACCTTAACCCTTTAATGACCATAACGCCCAAGACGGCCGTACCTACAAACGGCCATAGCCGCCCGAAACGCCTGTCTAGAACGAGTGTCTTCAAATTTCCTGGATCTAAAAGGGATCAGCAGGAGTAACCATCAGTCACTATTGTTTTATTAAACAAAGAAGTGAAACAAGAGACAGTTTTGGGAGTTATGGTATTTACAGTGATACAAGATTTTGGGGTCATGGTCGTTAAAGGGTTAAAAGACTCCTTGTTATTTTTCTTATTTTAAAATTCTAAGAACACTTAAAAACCTAAAAACTTATCTGTAGTTCTTCCCAAGTGCAGCTTCTGGTATTCTGCATCATTAATTTCCTGTCAAACAAATTGCAGCAGCACCCTTGGTGATTTTGTGACTTTTTGAAATGCCAAATTTCAAAGAACAGCGCACGTGCATCAAAGTTTGTTTCAGATTAGACAATTTTTTTTTTCACGGTTCTACCTGTAAATCCACGATTCATCACCAGTTATGAGCATGGAAAGAAAGTTAGGGTCTCTTTCAAGTTTCTCTTTCAACCCTGTGCACACATTCATCCAAGATTGCTTCTGTTCATCAGTTCAGACATGTAGTAAAATTTTAACTGTAATTCTTTTCACATTCAGATAAAAATTCCCAATACAGATGCTATTTCCTAAATAGTGACACATTTATCAATTCATGCAATTACCTTAACCCGATTCACATTTTCATCAAATTTGCTTGTTGATGGAAGCCCTGAAAGTTCTGTGTCCTCAATTGACATCAAGCCTTTTTTAAACTTTGAAAACCAGTCAAATGTTTGTGTTTTGGCCATTGTTTCTTCCCTAGAAGCAGTTTCCAACATCTCATAGGTTTCTGATGCAGTCTTGTGTAATTTGAAACAAAATTTGATAAACTTGTGATGTTCTTCAAAATCGAGCATTCTCATAAACTCAAAAAATCACAAAGTGCACTTAAGACGTGTTCGCTCTACTTCGTAAAACTGGTTGCTGAAACAAGACAAACAACCCCCGAAGCATTGTATGACTCAGAACATTCCTCTTTACAGCATGGTAAAGGTAAAAAATTACAGAGTACACACACTCAGGATACACTGATGCAATTCCAGAAACTTTTTCATCACACCTTGTACCACACCTCCTCTTGAATTTCTCAAGTTACCCTGTATTCACCTGAATTTTTGTATTTCCATAGCACACTTGTTCTTAAATTAAAGAGCCAGAGAGGTGCATTTCTTTTAATGAACTATCTGAATCAATTTACACACAGCCTCATCCACTGAATTATTAACATAGCAGTCAGACATCTCTGAATTGCGTGTATTTTACTGTTTCTCACATAACATTTGTTGTGTCAGAAAACTTGAGAATTACAAGAATATTTCTTCCGCACTATTAACCAGCTTCATCTACTTTCTACCAACACAGTTTTGAGTGTTTTCTGCGAGAGCTGGTTACTTTACTGTTTCCAAATCTCCTAATTTTTCAAAATTGCTGTCAAACTCTTTGCAGGGATACCAAATAAATTTAAAGGCAACATTTTTTTTAAGTCTTTGTCAACCTCTTCTGATTTTTTAATTTCTTGCTTATACACAGATATTTTCTTTTCAGCATTTTGTATTTGAACTGGTCAGCTGCAAACATGAAACAAAATGCTTGAGAACTTCCAAGTAAAGTGGTGTCTAAACCTTCCATTACCCCCAGATAAAAAAATAAATACATTATACAAAATTCGCAATCCCCCCCCCCCCCACTTTAGTCACTCTTAAAAACCTAGAGTATTTGCGCAATGATCTCTCTGGGAGCTACTTATTGAAGTTCAGTTAACAGTACTACAGAAGAAGATGCTTTTAATCCTTTTTTTGGTCAACAAATTTTCCATCACCCTTCTGATAATCTTCACCAGCCCCACTTGCTATTATAGTACTGTGCTCAACAACTCCCTATTTGTACTGAAAGCAAACAAATATTACCAGGAAGTGAGAAAGTTATTTGCAAATCCCACAAAAAAGTAGCCAACACATGGAGATCCTGAAATAAAAACTTCACAAAATAGGAATTGGCTTTATTAAATGGAAAATATTCTACTTTTCTTTTTTTGTTGTTTTTAAGGTTTAATGTTATATCGAAGTTTGACAGCTTATATACGAGGGTGGATTGAAAAGTAATGCACACTATTTTTTTTGGCAACAGTTTAATAGATAGGCAAAACAAAACATATACACAGTGAAACTACATTTCTTAGCTATTTTTCAACATAAGAACTGAGACGCTTGAGACATTTACCCAGCATGGTACCAGTTTTAGTATACTTTGTTCATAAAAGTCTGTTTTCTGAGTGTTTAGCCACCTGCGGACAACCGATTTGACTTCGTGAGCTCAATCAAAGCATTGGTCGCCCAGGAATCTTTCAAAGGGCCAAACAGATGAAAGTCCAAAGGAGCCAGGTCTGGACTGTATGGTGGGTGCTGGAGCCACCTCCCAGCCAAATTGGGCAATTTTGTCATGAATGTGCTGTGCAACATGTGGTTGTCAGTCAAGTTCTTAAGAGGGCACCCATCGTGCACTGACCTTGCAATATTGCAATTTGTCATACGCAGTATTGTACGCTATACCACACGAAATCTTGAACTTCTGTGCCAATGTGCACAGATGGATCTTCCCGTCACTCAGAATTGTCTGTTCAATGCCTCTTACAGTGGCAGGTGAGGTCGACTGGAATGTGGTGAATCAGTAAGGTTGCCAGTGCTCTCTGCAAAGAAACTGCTCCATCTGGAGATGTTGCTGAGGTCCAGGCAATCACCACCATACACTTCGACCATTTCTTTGTGAATTTCCATTGTAGTTTTCCTGTTTAGCCCACAAAAATCAGTTGACTCTACGTTGCTCTTCATTCGTAGACGACGCTAACAAATGTGACATCTTTGTGCCATCGTTCACACTGTTTTCACTGTTTTTTCCATCGTTCACACTGTTTTCTACCACCATGACACTTGATCCAGCCGAACTGGTCTGTAGCGTAATATTCAAACTAATTCTCTGCCAAACTGCAACCTGCTACTTGCGACCTACACACAGAAAAAAATTGATGTGTGTTACTTTTTAATCCTCCCTAGTATATATACTAGGTTTTCTACATAAGCTAACATTGTACTTGATGTTACAGAGTTCCACAAATGACGCATGCCCATGCCACAGTACAATGAAATGTTTACATGTTATTCCAGAATGCCATATCATGTGATATTTGTCAGAAGCTATGCCATATATTCAGATGTACGTCAATGTTAGGTAGAACATTATGTAATATTCCACAAAACATCGGCTGATATTTGCAATGAAATGTACAATGAAATGTTTACATGTTATTCCAGAATGCCATATCATGTGATATTTGTCAGAAGCTATGTCATATATTCAGATGTACGTCAATGCTAGTTAGAACATTATGTAATATTCCACAAAACATCAGTTGCTATTTGCAATTTTTTCCTCCTTCACAATCATGAGAAGTACAGTACCTGATGGATGAAAACAACAAAAAAGAAAGGCAGAAATCCTCAAAGACAATCACAATTAACAGACACATTAAAGTATTTCTAATGAAACAATGCTCAAGTTATGTAAAAGATGTTATAAAAATTTAAACGTTTCGGTAGATACTTCTATCTTCCTTAGTTATAGAATGAGTCAAGACAACACAAGGTGTAAACATTGTTGTGAATCAGATGCTGCCAGATTTTAAAATGCATTTCCAAATAACAGGAATTTGACAAGGTGAGTTCATATCACAGGAATAGCAAATTTCTACAAGATATCATGAAAGTATACAAAATTGCAATTTTTTTTTATTTGTAACTTAAGCACCATTTCATTAGAAGAACTTTAATGTTATCTATCAATACAGTACTGCTTTGGTACAAACCAAGCTTCCATGCTATCTTTTGCACACTTAGTAACAGTAAACACTATAATTCGTGCATAAATACTAGTGTTAAAAGAAATCCGTCTTGCGGCACGATGATAGTTATTCAGCTAAAAAACGAAATCTATGTACATACATGTCACTAAGCTGTTCTCTGAGATTCAGAGGTTAGCTCCAAAAAGAAATACAAACTTCCAGATATTTTTACTAATTGTTGTCGTATCAAACTTCTCCATTTACAGCGAACTTGACATACAACTCGTGCTTCACTGATATCCATTACACGCCATACACAAGTTCTTTTATACTTCATACTCATAATCTTTTTCTCATGCAGACACTCCTGAATCTGATCCACCCATGTCTTCCTTAGCCTTCCTCTGCCTTTCCTTCCTGCCACTTGGGCTGAAAAGATCTTCTTAGTAAGCATTTCATCACTCATTCTTTCAACATGGCCAAACGCACCACCAAAGCATATTGGTCTCCACCTTACTAACAACATTTTGCTTCACATCACACAACTGCAATACATCTTCATTCCTCACACAATCAGATCGTGTCTTGCCACAAACCCCACATAAGTAACACATTTCTACAGCACACAAACGACTCCTATGTTTATTCTGCAGCACCCAGGTTTCACTGTCATACATCAGAGTAGGAACAATTACAGTTTCATACACAGCCACGCGGGACTCTCTAGAGAACCCATCATTCCTGTGAAAACCTCCCAGAGCAGCTATGACTTTCAAAGAAGAATTCACTCGCCCACTGATTTCACCATCCAACTTGTTCTCTCTGTCAAACATGCTTCCTAAATACACAAACTCACTCACCTGGTCAATCACAGTGCCATTTATACTTACATTACATTCGGTGCTACCCGTTCCTCTCTCAAACATCATAACTTTGGTTTTTCCCTTATTTATACTCAGTTTGAATTTCATGCAAACTTCGTGCATTCGAGTCAACATACTCTGCAACTCACTTTTGCTCTCTGCCAACAGGACAGTGTCATCAGCATACAGCAATCTGCACACAGGGATATCACCAAGACATAAACCACTATTATCTATTTTGGCATCACGCATTCATGCGTCCATAAATATATTAAACAGACATGGTGATATTACACAACCTTGTCTAACTCCTGCACCAATGGAAAACCATTTTGATAAATCACCATTCACTCGTACACAAGCTCTACTACCAGCATACATGGCTTTTACACTATTAAGTAGATTCCCAGTAACACCATATTCATTCAATACCTTCCACAAAAGTGTCTAATTCACTCGGTCGTAAGCTTTCTCTAAATCTATGAAGGCAGTAAAAACTTTCTTCCCAACAGCCAGATACTTTTTAATCATCGTGCGTAATGCAAAAAATCTGGTTAGTGCAGCCTTTACTAGGCATAAAACCACTCTGAACATCCTATACTTTCTCTGATGTAAGACCCTGTACTTTTTCAATAACAACCTTACCAAACACTTTCCCTGGCACACTCAGTAGGCTAATGCCACGATAGTTCTCGCATTCAGTCTGACCAATGTTTCCCTTATACAAGGGAACAATAATAGCATCCTTCCAATCCCAAGGGACCATTCTTAACTCCCAGCACAACTGGCAAATTTCAGTTAACCAGTCAATTATAGAGTCACCACCATATTTCAACATCTCTGAAGTTATACCATCAACTCCTGGAGCCTTACCATTCTGAAGAGATTTTACAGCTTTACACACTTCTTCTCTTGAGATCCCTCCTGTGCTTTCATCCCTAATTGTGACATCAACTGTGTCTGTCTCAGAATCATCTTTGCTTTCCTGATCTAATAACTCACAGAAGTATTCACCCCATCTGTCACTTAACTCATTGGGCTCCCATATCATTTCCCCAACCTCATTCTTCACACAACTTACAACTTTGTTTCCCCTATTTTTCCTGAGTCTCATGTACTTCCAGAAGGACCTTCTATCTTTCCAAAAGCCAGTTCATGCCTTTCCACTTTCTCATTCCTATCTTTTGCCTTACTGTGGCAAACCAGCTTAGCAGCTTCACGCTTCTTACAGTGATATTCATCCACAGAGACTCTACCTTGCAACATCCCCAAATAGGCTTCCTTTTTTCTCTTTACTGCCTCTTCAATCTCACTATTCCACCAAGCATCACCTCTATTGTTACCCACTATTGTGGTGCCACAGACCTCTTTAGCAGCAGTGACAACACAGTTCTTAAAACATTCCCACTTCTTTTCTACATCCCTCTCACAAGACTTCACATCCTTCAATCTTTCTCTGAGTAAGTCAGAATACCGCTGATGATCTTCAAGGAGCCTACCAACCTTTTTACTTTCTATCCTGGGTCTCTTCCTATTCCTTTTCCTCCAACGAACATTAAGTTTCACTCGTGACACTACCAAATAATGATCAGAACCAACATCCGCACCTCTCATCACACAGGTGTCAACAACTAAGTGTTTCAAACACTGATCGTAGACAACAAAATCTATCACACTCTTTTGACCAAGAGTACGATTTTCCCAAGTATATGTGTGGATATACTTGTGGTTGAAAAATGTATTAGATACACACAAACCATTCTCAATGCAGAGTTCAATTAATCTTTCATCATTATCATTCACACAAGGATCATTAAACTTACCCAGAACATTGTCAGAAATTGCATTCTGCACACCTACTCTAGCATTGAAATCCCCTACTATTATAACTTTTTCTTTAGCACTAAACTGGCTCAAAACAGCTTTTAGCTCATTTTAGAAATCTTCTTTCTTATCAGAAGGTTCCGAGTCACAAGGAGCATACACTACAACAATTACAATTCTCTGAAGTTTCACTTTCAAACGAATCCAGAGAATTCTCTGACTTATGCAACTATAGTGAATCAAGTTGTTCTTCATATTTTCACTTAAAAGCCTGTCCTCTCATATGATTCAGCCTGTCCTCTCATATGATTCAATACTCCAGACCACACACTCACCGTGCCATTCACTTCTTCTACCCCAATTTCCTTCTTTTTGGTTTCACTTACACACAGCACATCCAGTCTATACTTATTCATCTCCTCAATCACCTCACTCATCTTGCCATTTATACCTCTAATATTCCATACATCAATCTTACATTCACTCAGCCGAGATCTCTTTCTCATACGCCGTTCAGAAAGTCCAGGTTGATTCCGTGGTGGGCCGTCCTTCTGAAGTGTGGTAGGTCCACCATATCCCACACTTGAGTCATTCTTAATATTTCTTTTTGTCTTTTTAATCAGGTAAGTATATCAGTGTGGGGGATTAGCCCACAGCTGAGGGTTCCAGTTGGTCATTCAACCTAAGGATTCTGGAACAAAACCCACTGAGTTGGGGTCTTTTCGCCAATGTCACACAGAACTAGCTTGCACCTCTCCAAGATTCACAGAGGCCCTAGTTGCTGTTGTGTGTGCAAACACATAAGCACTTTCGGTGTCACAGTGACACCTTCATCAGATGTCATTTCACCATGTGGTTACATGCTGGTCTTAAGTACGTGGAGCAGATGCATCATGGGAAAGGTAATGTCAGTGTCACATGATATACCAGATAACAAGACAGTCAAAAAAGCATAATTAGCCAATGTCACTTTTAAATCAAAGTGATTTTGTTAAAAAAATGCTCAATGCCATTTCTAGTATCCCTCATGTAATAGTGGAACAAGACCCCACCAGGGCTACTGTTAGTGCTTTAAGCCGCCTTAAGAATTCTGCAGCTCCTCCGGACTCCTTTTCAAAAGCCTTCAATCCACCTCCCTGGCTGCCATGTACCTGATTTATTTGGTAGATTAAAACTACACAAGCAAGGGTACCCTATTCGCCCTCTTGTGTCAGGTTACATTGCCCCCACCCGACCTTTGGAAAAAGCTTTGGCAAGTTATCTCACCAAATTTACTGTGAATTCTTCCTACTCAATAAAGAGTACCACACAAGCTATTGATAAGTTAAAGTTAATTCAGCCACTACCAACTTCCTATTTTTTGGCGTCCCTAGATGTAGTTTCGTTATACACAAATGTACCTATGGAAGCTACATTTCAGTTGATTCAGGCTTTACTCATTGATTCTAACATTTCTGCTAATGATATTTCTTTCATAATGAATGCTCTCCATCTAATTAAAAGGTGATCATTTTTCAAATTTCAGAACATTTTTACCAACAAACCGATGGGACAGCCATGGGTTCACCTTTATCTGCAGTCTTAGCAGAAATTCTTCTTCAGCACATTGAAAATAAAGTCACACAAGAATTCCCACAAAAACCTAGTTTCTATATCCGTTACTTTGATGACATCTTGGTAATTTGGCCATATACCATAAATGAGTTACATCAGTTTGTCAACGCTATGTCTTCTCAATATCCCTCCATCAAACTCACAATAGAATTTGAACATAATTTTGTTTTACCTTATCTAGATTTTCAAATTACTCGTAACCCTTCTGACAATTCCCTGTCTTTTGCCATTTATCGAAAACCCACTTCCACACCCACTCTAATTCTGTACAATTCTGCCCACACTTTTTAGCATAAAATTTCTGCTCTGCACTTCCTATTTAGAAAAGCATATTCACATTCTTCAAGCCATTTTGCGAGAGCTCGAGAACTACCATGGATATCATCCTTTGCTAAAAACCATGGTTACCCGGGCAACGTTGTTAAGGGGTGCACAATAAAGTACAGTTTGCTATGTCAACTGCTTTAATTAGTGAACAAGTGCCTAAAAAGTATGTTGGATCTGTTGATTTCAATCCACATATTGTAAACCTTCTTACCATCATATGTTCCCGTCATAAAATACAATTTGGAATACGATCATGCAATCTATATTCCATTATTTGCAACGATCGTCACAAAATTAACAAAGGGAAAAAATGGGGTGTGTATGTTATTCCTATGCTCGACACTATTTCTGGTGAACTAAATAATCATTATGTGGGTTCAACCAAAAGAAATTTGGATTTGAGATTAAATGAACACAGATATGATTTAAAAATGAATCACCAAAGCACCTCTTTTGCAAGAACTGTAAGTGCTGGAAATTCCATCCCAGACTGGGACAATGCTAAGATCATACACACACCTAACTCTGTTTATTCCTTGTTATTTACAGAAAGCCTCTATATTTCGGCTTATAATACACGTTGCTGTAATGACTATTATCCTTGTGTTTTACCTGAACCCTGGAGCAATCTTATTGGGAAGGACAGCACAATAACTATTGCTTCTGTTGAGTAATTTTCATTGGCTAATTATGCTTTTTTGACTGTCTTGTTATCTGGTATATCATGTGACACTGACATTACCTTTCCCATGATGCATCTGCTCCACGTACTTAAGACCAGCGTGTAACCAAATGGTGAAATCACATCTGATGAAGGTGTCACTGTGACACCAAAAGTGCTCATGTGTTTTTTAACCTGTACATAGATTTCATGTTTTAGCTGAATAAATATCATCATGCAACAAGACGGATTTCTTTTAATACGCTTAGTAACAGAATGTTTTAATAAATTTTCATGAACAATAAATCAGATAATTGATAATAATTACACTTTTCTTACCTAGAGATAAGGGATCGAAGATAACAAATTCTGGCCTGAGTTTGCTGACACGTTTTCCTTTAAGTAAAGGAACCAAACCACCTAAGTATTCTAAAAACATTGTGAAAGTGGCATTCCCTTGAGAGTCTTCTAATTCATGACGGATCATTGTGCAGTGGAAACGGATATCATTTGAGGGCGGCTTCGACACAAATTCCCGCAAATTTTGGGGATCTGGAAGGTGACACTGTAAAATGAAAAGTGACAGTCAAAATATGATTCTATAAACTACTTTATAAATGATGGAACATAGCTTTTAAATTCAATAATCCACCAGTTTTAAACACATAACCAGATTTATGAGGCACCGTACAATGCTTGTAATTGCATTACATATACAAATTATCTTGTATTTAAAACAAATTCACACAGAGAGAGAGAGAGAGAGAGAGAGAGAGAGAGAGAGAGAGAGAGAGAGAGAGAGAGAGAGAGAGAGAGAGAGAGACAGACAGACAGACAGACAGACAGAGAGAGAGATAGACAGACAGAGAGAGAGAGAGAGAGAGAGAGAAGTTCACAGGTATTCAAACTAGAAGGAGATCCATCATACTAACCTTCAAAAAAACAACCACTGTGTTAACTGCTGCCCAATGTTATGAAAGACAGGTGCAGCTGCCCAATGTTATGAAAGACCTGTGTTAACTGCTGCCCAATGTTATGAAAGACCGGTGCAGCTGCCCAATGTTATGAAAGACCGGTGCAGCTGCCCAATGTTATGAAAGACCTGTGTTAACTGCTGCCCAATGTTATGTCCTGCTGTTTTAACTCTCAGTGCTGTTGAGTAAAAGCTCTCAGTGAAATATGACGAGACTAAAAGGAAGGGAAATCAAACCAGCTAGATGACTATTATAGGATACCAATCACATAGCACAATCATGGCCATTACAACACTGATAAAGCTAAAAGTTGAACAGCACTAGAGTTAAACAGTGCAGAATGAAACCTGGGGGAACTTGGTGAAATTCATAATACAGTCAAATCAGTCTCCAATCTGCTTACAGACAGTATTAATAGATGGCGATACTTATGTACTCATTAATCAGCAATAACATGAATCCTAAAACAACAAGCCCATTGATAAGGAGGGAGGGGGGGCGTGAGGAATCAAAATCTTTATACACAGTTACCAGGAAAGAATGATGAAATTAGTTTCAGATGTATACAGGGTGTATATAAGAAAGATGTGGTATCAGTCAGACAATTTAGAAAAATTTAACCTAGACATGATAGGAAGTAGTGAGATCATAGAGTACATGCCAAAAGAACGTGATCTTAGCCTTTGTGGATACACTGATGATCAAAAGATAATCACCAAACAGAATGACATGAATAAAAAATAAGTCCTTTAAATAATTTCAATGAAACTTACAAGTAAAATGCATTACTGTGTCGTGGCATCCAAAAGGTAAGCACAGTTGACAAAACTTAAGGTGATGCAATTAGCATCTTTGGTGACAAAAACTGAAAACTGTGGGGAATTTCTTGAATGGCTTCAAACTGACTGACTAACAATATTATTAACATTTAAATTGAATAATTTTACTTGAAATACTATTCGCTCACTAGCCTCAATCCACAGGGTATGCAAATCTTGTATTGGACTGTTGACCAAATTTTATAAGAAACAAATTCTATGAAACATATTTATTTGCAAGACAAACTGCCAACAATAAAGTAAAAAAATATTGGAAATACGGTGATATCACAAAAGAACAACAACCCTTCAACATATTATCTATATATTAATTCTATAAGGTTTTTACTGTAAGATCTATTTTGAGAACGGCTGAACGTAAAAATATGGTTAAGGTATCAAAATAAAAGTCTTACTATGTAGATGCGCCAGTTGAAGAGAAAAATAAAATTGGGACAGGTTCGGGCATTGTGGGGCAGCAAAGTTCCCATGTAAAGTCTATGGGAGAAGCATGCAGTTGACTGAAACAACTCTCGCAAAACACGTGCTGTTAAAGGTGGAAGCATGGAGGGACTGAGATAGTCCGAAGTCTTCTCTTTTCTGAACGAAGCATTGTGCAAAGCAATGAAAGGTCCATTCACCTCCATAAACTGATTCATGTTGTCATGGAAACGCTAGCAGGAGATTGTATCGAAGTTCTTTGCATCAGAACAGCAAAGACTCTCGCTTGCATTATGCCGTTGGACTGTGTGATGTATATATACAATTTAATATTCATTTGATCGAGTTTATTCATGTAGGTAAGATGTTTCCCATTATGTAAAGATGTAAATAAACATTCCATTGACTATTGTTAGTGAAAATATTTAGAATGTACATATTGAGTTGCACCATCTATATATTAATTCTATATGGTTTTTTACTGTGAGATCTATTTTGAGAGAACAGCTGAACGTAAAAATATGGTTGAGGTATCAAAATAAAGGTCTTACCATGTAGATGTGCCAGCCGAAGAGAAAACTGAGATTGGAGCAACGGTTCGGGCGTGGCTGAGCGGCAGTCTATGGGAGAAGCATGCGGCACTTATCTACATCAGGCATTCAGTTCAGTGTCAGACTTGGTGTGTGCATGGTGTTCTATGATCAGTCCTAAAGTAAGTAAATACTTTATTGCATACTTACCCTTAACAGAATGTCCCAATCGCAGAAAAAAAGAAAAGAAAACGTAAGAGCCTTACTGGAAGGCGTGAGCAATCAATGGGTCACAACTATATGTCTTAGATAAGAGAGAATGAAGAGTATTCGTACCGCGAATCTCATTCCAACAACATTTACAAACACAGTTGTGACTGAAGATGAGAGATGTGAGTGAAAGAGTGCGCTATCCAGTTAAATTTTTGCACACGATCGAGATGAGTGGACTTCAGCCTCACATTCTACGACTGAAAAAGGGTGCAGTCGTGATGCTCATCACAAACCTGGTTGTCCCAGAGGTGCAGTGGTCTAAGCGCTGGCTTATGATGATTCGTTTGTGAAGGGTCCAGGTTCGAATCCTGGTGAGGCATGGATGTTGTGTTTGTCTTACAGCACTGGGTCTCTTCCTTCCCTAGAATCAGTGACCCTAAATTAGGGACAGGTGGCTGCTTATAGCCCATTGAGTTGCTCACTGTGGTCGTTAAACCTTCAGTCAAACAAAAAAACAAAACAAAAATCAGGAACCTGGACACAAGAAAATGTTTAGTTGATGGAACACGTATCATTGTAAAGTCGTTCTTCCAAAATACGATTTCTGTGGAAATTTTGTGCAGAGAACACAAGGGGTCATTGCACACCTTGCCACGCATTCCACTGACTCCAAGCGACAGCACTTTCCCTTTTACGATCAAACAGATTCAATTTCCGATCATATTGTTTTTTGCAATGACAATAAGAGTCAAGGACAGACACTTGCTAAAATCGGAATACCTGCCAGAACCAGTCTTCTCACATGGTATGCTCTACGTTAACCTATCTCGAGCAAGATCAAAGGATTCTGTTGCAGTAAAGATCACTCACTAACCATTGATTTTGACGGGTTTAGACTAGTTCAAAATATTGTACTGTTAGGAGCATTTAACCCATCGTTGGTCGTGATATGAGCATTTCTCTCATGCTTCATATATAAGGAGTGCCATTTATTTGGAAGTGACTCTGGGGGCACCACCCTGCACTAGCTGACTTTTAGAATCTTCTCAATAATCTGTTATAAGTTCTGATAAGGATTGGCACATCTTTGACCTTCAAATAGTTTGCACTTTTCCCTTCGTGTGCTTCCCATCAACGTTTCTCTCATGAAGCTACTACTGGCGTTTACACCACGAGAGCTTTTTCTCATCAAGCAACCACTGCCATTTGTGTTTTGTATTTTTATAGATAACGCAATGATACGAGTGCATTTTTCTACTGATGTGATTTGTAACTACACATATGAACTATCTTTCTTTCAAAGAAAGAATTCTGAAATGTTATTATTGAGTAGACTACTTAAAACAGTGGAAAAAGGTAGTATAAGAAAAACTCTACTGGCGTTGTTCGACATGTAGTGACCAATGACAGGTTAAGAACAAATATATTTTCTACAAGGTAAATACCAATAAACTTTCTGTTACAGCATTTCAAATTTGTTTGTGAGCCTTTCCTGCCCATATCCATATTAGAACAATAAAGTGTTTTTGCAAATTTTCATGTTACCACAATGTCATACAAGCAACATTTTTCACCAGATAGCAACCCATGTACAGGGTTATTATGGTAAATGTGTGAAATTTATGTACATAATGAAACAATTAATTGAAACATGAACATATGTTTTATTGAAACAAAATCTTTGAAGTACAAACACACTTCGTAATTATTCAATGAACCCGCCGTTGCTGGTGATGAGAGCCTCGATCCTTGAGTGGAATTAGTCACAGACCTTGACGACCTGGGTTTTCTTCATGTGGATCATGACATTGGCAATGTCATGCCTGACAGAGTCTAACGTGTTATGGAGATGCTTGTTGGTCTCTCTTTCAACTACACCCCACATATAGTAATCAAAGGGATTCAAGTTGGGTGATCAAACATCTAAAGACCAATGGTAGGACATGTTCTCTTCAAGCCATTTCTGAGTCACTTTGGCCTTGTGGGCTGGAGAAGAGTCCTGTTGGAAGATGTAAATCCTCCCATCAGCAATGGAATTCATCCAGCGTTTCACTACATCTCTCAGAACCTTAATTTGCTTATCTGCGTTGACCCTTAAAACCTTCTAAAAAAAGTGAGGAGGCATGACATCTCCCTCACTGGAGATGAATCCAAGGACCCTGACAGTGGCAGGAAATTTTGTGCGCATGACCCTGGGCACATCATCAGGATTCTTGCACAACCACCTATCATTCCTCCTATTGACCTTCTGGACCTTCTTTTCATCCGAGAAGAATCTCAGCAAGTCGTTCTTTCCAGGGTGCTTGACTTTGTTGAGCAGTTCCTTTGCCTTTGTCAGATGCCTTTCCTGCGTAGTCTGGTCCATGAACTGACACCTTTCAACAATGTAAGAGCTGTAGCGGAGGTCCATGTGAATGACGCGGTGGATGGTACCATAAGAAACACCCAACTCCTTGGAAAAGGCATTCCTTGATTTCCTAAGGTCATTGTCTACCATCCTTTGCACCTTGGTGACAAACTCGGGCATCCTGATGGTGTTAGAGCGACAGTCATGCTTCTTACATTTGGTAGTGATGTCATCAGGGTCCTCTGCACTGTCGACCTTGTTCTTGATCTTGTAAACCAGTGATTCCCAAACTATTTGACGGCATGACCTCCTTTTGGGCGAGATTTTTTTTTGTGACCCCCATTCACACTTCACTAAAAAAAATTGTAGTAATACCGCTTTTGAACTTTTGATGTACCTGCAGGACACAAAACTAGAATATGCAAAATTATTTTGTGACCCTCTTTGGCTTTTTCAGTTAGTTTACCTAGCTCATATTTTTGAACATTTGAATACTCTGAATAAAAGTTTACAAGGCCACGATGTTAATATAATAATAGGTAGAGACAGAATCAATTACTTTACAAAGAAAATTAACTTCTCGTCCACTGCACTTGCAAAACAGAAATTGGATTCATTCCAATGCATTGAACTAATTATGGAGGAAATAGATATCGATGCTACGACAGACGTATAGCCTATATTTTCAAATATGGAACTAAGCTTGCAAAATTTAAAACAAAAGCTCTTAGAACATTTTTCTGGAGAAACCCAAACAGCAACAATAAATACAGATGGATACTGAACCCGTTTTTAGAAAACTACATAGAACTGGCAACAGTTCCAACAAATATGAAAGAAAAAAATGACTGAATTATCTGCAAATGGAATGTTGAAGCTTTACTGTTTTTTTTTGTTTTTTTTTGCAGAGTACAGATCAGTGGATAAAAAAAAGAATAAGTTTTTTATCTATTGCTACAATTAAAACAAAGAATTGAAATCGACTTGAACTTGAATTTAATCACAACTGCATTGAATACAGAGCCCAGATTTGAGAAGATGGTTGCTGAAAAACAAGAACATGCATCACATCGACAAGGTATCGTTTTTTTGTTTTGTAACGTTATTCCATAAAACTAAATGAATAAATACTTAAATATTCTCAACAGATATTTTTTTTTGCCTATGTTGATGTTTTTTTTTGTTGTTGTTGTTGTTGTCTACAACAGTATTTCCCAAAGTATGGGGGATCATAACCCATACTTTAGGAAATACTGTTGTAGACAAAAGACAAAGAGAATTTGAGGAACTTGGCAATCTCCTTTGGGCTTCTGGTGCTGAGAGCTGGCAGCACAGATACTCTTTTAATTTCCTCTGTGATGGTGTTGTTCATGACAATGTTATCAATGATTTACCTGGAAAGATAATAAACTGAGCTTTCATATGATGGTTTCTTAGCTTTTCCAGGTTAAATAGTCTTTAAGATATAGGTATCTAAAATCATTCTACATTTACCATAATAACCCTGTATATAATTTTTTCTGATAGAAGGACATGCTGGAACCACATAAATAGCACACTATCTTGTTCCAATGTTGTGAGCAAAAAACCCCAGAAAGTGTGGTTTCGCAACCATCCAGAAAAAAATAAGAATATTCCAGCTCTCACTTGTACATTAATTTATGATAATGAAATTGTCCAACAAAATTATTTTGGAAAAGAATGGCACAGTGGTTTACCCTTGTATAAAGGATCTTACTGATTGGCATATGATGATTTATGTATATCTCACATGCAAAAAAGTTTCAAACAGAATTTTGTGCACATTATCGCTTCATAAGTTGAACATCAAAATTCAACTTGGTAATAATTTATGACATGGCTATTCCTAGTCAATACCTTACAACTATTTCAAAATTATGGATTTTCACTAAGGAATAAGGAAAATTTGGCTTAAAAATCTTCTTTATTCTTTAGTAAAAACCTATAATTTTGAAATAGTTGTAAAGCATCAAAATTAAATGTAATTCAATTACACTTCTAAACTGATTAATGAGCATTTCAGTTATTACTTCATTTCAACTCAAATACAGTTTAGGAGTACAACCTGTAATATTTATATATCCATTCAAATATAGGAAATTTATACATTATAAAAGGAATTTCTGATGAAAGCTGCACAGCACTACATCAGAAAAGCATAACGGAAAAGTCATTTCTTGTGAATATATGAAATCACTACCATGCTTGATGGATTAGTGTAAAGTGTCATGCAAATTGAAATTGTCATACCTTGATTGTCTGCATTGACAAATGTGCCACCAAAGCTCTGAGACGTGGAGGCAATGGGAGCTTGTGAACTAAGGAAACATCTTCAAGGCATTCATGAATAGCAAGACGTGACAGAAGATGCAGAGCAGCGATTTTCTGAGTGACCCACCCAACATGAATTACTGACCCAGTGGCAATGAAGAGGCGTTTGTCATTGTGACCCCATGTCATGGCAGTCACAGGACTCTGGAAAGAAATGCAGAAGGAGCTTTTCAAAGTGGTTACTGCAATAATACAATTGATTCTTTCAAAGGACATCAAAGTAAATCAACAAAATTTACTAAATTTATTTAAACAGAATGTTGGAGCAGACTGGTGCTTGTGGTGCAGCCCTTTCAAACTGATGGTTTTATTTTACAAATATACACTGCTTGACACAAAAAATGCCATACCGGGAAGTATTTGTCAGAGTGCCATGCAGATTGGGGAAAAATTGCTCAGCGTAGATAAGTCTGGTCATCTTCACCTGGGCGAGTGGTTTCAGTGACAAAAGCATGTATAAGGAGTAAGAAGGCTTAGGCAACATCAACTCCTATGATCACACGAACACCTTCACACAAGGCTTCATATGGCTGGTTGGACCCTGTGTTACATCACGGTGGAAATGCATTGGGATGCAACAAGTGCAAACTGAATGTGGCATCAGTCGTTGGAGGAAGGTAACACATGTCATGGCAAGAGGACTGGTGCACGTAAGTGGACATCTGAAAGCCTCGACCACCACATTTGTCAGCGAGCCATAACTGCCTCACAATGCACAGCAGGTGACATCTGACAAGAGGTACTGGAAACTGTGGACATCCCCATATCAACACAGACTGCAAATCACAAATTGCCCAAGGCAGGATCTGACTGCTGTAAAATAGCAGCCAGAATTCAACATATGGTAGCGCACTATGAATGAAAATAAGAATGTTCGTGACCTGAGGAATAATTACAACAACAACCTGAGAGCAGATATGATGAAAGTCTCAGCCCAAAAAGGCCAGCTGCATAACAAATGTCTCTCGACAGTGCGCAAGAAGTGTGTTAAAGGAAAGAAGCCAAGACCTTAGAGGTAAGTTTGGTCTTTCTGATTACGAAGTCATTACTGACGTGCACATAAAATAGTGCACTTAATTGGTAGTTATTGCCAAAGAAGATGCAAATAACATGTCTCACCAGCAATCGCGAGTGCCACCCACTGCAGCACGTCATCACCCAAGGTTGCAGTGATACCATACCAGGCATGCATGGTAGGATGAATGAAACCATGTCATATTCAGTGAACAGTCTCACTTTGGTCTCAGCACCAATGATCTCCAACTGAGAGTATGGAAGCAGCATGGTCACTGGGCTAAATTTACAGCCATTTGTAAGCTGCATGCACTCCTCAGCCTAGTGTCATGGTTTGGGGCCCATCAGATCAACAGCCATCCACCACTCATACACATAGTGGGTACAATGACAGCACAATGTTACAACGATCAGGTGCTCCCATCTGTTTTGCTGCCGTATCTCTGTGGTATCCCTGATGTCCAGTTTCAACAAAATAATGTTCACTTGCACACTGCTAATAGCAGCAGACAGTGCTTACAAGACGTCCAGGTGCTGCCCTGGCAAGCATGATTCTCAAACTTCTCCCCAGCAGAGAGCGTGTGGAAAGTCATTGGCAGCAGATTTAACTTCTCTGCATGACTCCATAATGATCTTGAAAACCCGTGGACACATGTCCATGACACATCCATGAACTTTTCCACTGGGTACCATGCTGTACTGCCAAATGTATAGACCAGCAAAATCATCATACAACCCACTGACTCAGGCCACATTATACTGTCTCCTCACCCATTGCATTCATGTAATCCCCCAGAAATTAAATAATTTCTTTCCCACTTACCTGTCGAAATGCATTTGTTTCAAAGGCATTCGCAATACCATTTGTAAAAAATGTATATATTTCGAATTCACACTCATCAACATTTGTAAATATTTTTCATATCCATTTCACGCCCATTTCCATATGTAAATACCCACTGCTCATTTCTAATCGGTAAAAATTTAAGTTTTTTTGTCATTCCATGAATAAATTGTACTTGAATTACATGTGTGATAAGTTTTGTCTCCTTTTGTGCATTAAATTATGGTGTGGCATTCTCTATGTTGAACATACATTCATGTTCATAACAAACATAACACCTGAAAGGAGTCAAGCTACAACTTTGATTTTCACAAGATATGCTAATTACGCAATATTGCAGAAATGAAAGAGGTGCCAGCTAGTTCTGTGTGACATTGGCGAAAAGACACTAACTCACTGGGTTTTTCACAAAGACGCTTTAACGTCTGTAAGTTTTCTGTTTTACACATAATAAAGTGGGTACAGTCTGTGGTGGTGCATTAAGTTATTCAATTAAGATACAATTCAGTTAAAAGTCCATATAGAGTAGGAAAAGGTTTTCCAGATAACAATTAAAATTTCTTGAATTAAGAGTTACTATTTACACATCTTGTGCTATTATATCCCTTTCTTGATTGTTGGTTAAGTTTCATTAAGTTCATTCCACTTGGAGCTCTGCATCATACTTGGCCATTAGGGCTATTTCATCAATGTTGTATTCTCATAGAGTTGCCACTGGAATTTGTTCCAGAATCCTTAGGTTGAATGACCAACTGGAACCATCAGCTGTGGGCTAATCCCCCACACAGATGTACTTACCTGATTAAAAAGACACAAAGATATAATTATCCGGAGAAATTAATAGATGAGTGAATTCTTCATTGAAAGTCATAGCGGCTTTGGGAGGTGTTCACAGGAATGATGGGTTTTCAAGAGTGTCCCGCATGGCTGTGTATGAGAGTGTAATTGTTCCTACTCTGATGTATGGCAGTGAAACCTGGGTACTGCAGAAGAAACATAGGAGTCGTTTGTGTGCTGGAGAAATGTGTTACAGTTTGTGGCAAGACACGTTCTGACTGTGTGAGGAATGACAATGTGTTGCAGTTGTGTAATGTGAATCAACATGTTGTTAGCAAGGTGGGGACTGATATGCTTTGGTGGTTTGGCCATGTTGGAAGAATGAGTGATGAGATGCTTACTAAGAAGATCTTTTTAGCCCAAGTGGCAGGAAGGAAAGGTAGAGGAAGGCCAAGGAAGTCGTGGGAGGACCAGATTCAAGAGTGTCTGCATGAGAAAAAAATTATGAGTATGAAGTATAGAAGGTGTGTATGGCATGTGATCGATGTCAATGAAGCCCGAGTTGTACGTCAAGATCGCTGTAAATGGAGAAGTTTGATATACCAACAATAAGTAAAAATTATCTGGTAGTTTGCATTTCATTGTGGAGCTAACCTCTGAATCTCAGAGAACAGCTTAGTGATATGTATGCAAACAACCAAAGCCTAAAGATAGCAAAGGGACATCTCGGTAAGGGAAGAAAACAGATTATGGCACTGAGAAAGGAAGATGGTTCTGTAACAAGAAATAGAGGTGAAATTTTGACAAGAGTGAAAGATTTCTACTCCAAATTACACAGTGCGTCAAAGAATTTTTAAGACTGGCGCTAGATTTCAGCCTACGTTGGCGCCACCAGTGTAATCGCGAATGCGTTATAAACCGTGACCATCTGCTTGCTTTCTGCCAAAAGTACTGCACAGTTGTTAAAGTAACTCAAACGAAACGGCTGTTCATTAGAGAAGTAAAATTTTTTTCATGTTGAATTATTAAGAGGGAACAAAGGGCTGTTATTAAATTTAACGCAAAACTTGGTAAAAGTGCCTCGGAAACGTACCAAATGATGAAACAAGTTTACGGTGAGTTTTGTTTAAACAGATCAAATGTTTTCCTGTGGCACAAACGTTTTTCGGATGGAAGAGATCCGCTAGAAGATGATAAGCATACCGGAAGACCAAGTTCATCTAGGACACCTGAGATTATTGAAAAAGTGTGCGATTTCGTGGCAAACAATCAATGTGCGTCCCTAAGAATGATGGAAGAGTCTTTAAACATAAACAAAGAAACGATTCGAACCATCCTGCATGAAGATTTGGGCAAAACAAAAGTCTGTGCTAAATTTGTTCCACACACGTTAACCAATGAACAAAAATCAAGGAGAAGTGCACATTGCAGAGACATCATTTCAGCCGCTGAAAATGATCCAAACTTCTTAAAATTTATTGTTACTGTTGATGAAACATGGTGTTTTCAATATGATCCTAAAACAAAGCGACAAAGTGCGGAATGGAAGTCAAAACACTCGTCACAAGCCAAAAAAACAAGAAAAGTTCCATCGAAAATCAAAACAATGCTCACTACATTCTTCGACAGTAAGGGATCCACAAAGAATTTGTTCCAATTGGACAAACACTTACTGGTGAGTTTTATTTAAATGTTTTGAGGTGTTTAAAAGGCAGAATTCGTCGCATTCGCCCAGAATATCGAGATGAAAACAGTTGGTGTTTGTTGCACGATAATGCACCCAGTCACACCTCACTTCTTGTTCGTAGATTTTTGGCGAAAAATAACGTCTGTGTGTGTTAAATCATCCACCGTATTTGCCTGATTTAGCACCCTGCGACTTTTCTTTGTTCCCAAAACTTAAAATGACGTTAAAAGGGTGTTATTTTGATAATATTTCGACCATACAAACAGCTTCGACACGTGCTTTGGAGGCAATTCCGCAAAGTGAACTGGAACAGGCATTCGAATCATTATTAAATCGCTGTAACAAGTGTATTGAAGCCGGAGGGACTTATTTTGAATAACAAACCAAAACAAATTATAATTTCTTGTTTCTATTTCATTTTACAGACCCAGCCTTAAAAATTCTTTGACACACTGTGTATATGAAAGGGATTATGCATGTACTCCAGACATTGTGAAAGCTACCAGTACCAGAGTTCTTCCAGTCCTCCCAGCAGAAGTTGCACATGCAATCAAGAACATGAAGCACGGAAAAGCTCCAGGAGAAGATGGAATTACTGTAGACATCACACAAGAAGCAAGTGGAGAAATTGAAACAGTACTCGCCTAAGTTTTCACTCGATGCCTTAATGAAGGAAAGATTCTTGAGGATTGGAACAATGCTACAATGATCCTGCTACATAAAAAAGGTGACATTGAGGATCTCAGGAAGTGCAGACCTATCAGCCTCCTATCAGTGGTTTATAAAATCTTCACTAAAGTTCTTTCACACCGCTTGAAGGTAACACTGGATATGGCTCAACCGAAAGAACAAGCTGGATTCAGGAGTGGTTACATCACTATAGATCATATCCATGTGCTGAGAGAAGTAATTGAAAGAGTGAGGGAATATGAACTTCCATTGTGCATGGCTTTTATCAATTATGAAAAGGCCTTTGATTCAGTGAAACCATCAGCAGTTACAATGGTTTTGAAATCCTGCGGTGTTGAAGATGCATACATTAATATTTTTAATAACATCTATGAAAATGCAAGTGCAAAGATTCGGCTGTTTGAGAATACAGCACACATAAAAATTGGAAAGGGAGTGAGACAAGGTGACACAATATCTCCCTAGCTCTTTAATACCACATTGGAAAATGTCTTTCAATCACTGAACTGGGAAAACAAAGGGATAAAGATTAATGGAGATTATCTAACTCACCTTCGTTTTGCTGATGACGTAGTCATTTTTGCAACTACCCCATCAGAGCTGCAGACTATGATCCAGGAACTTGCGACAAGAGTAAAGAAGTGGGATTAAAAATGAACTTTCAGAAGACAAAAGTGATGTACAATGCTTTTACAAGAAATGAAGATTTATAGATTAATGAGGAAAAGCTGGAGATAACAGACACGTACGTTTATCTTGGACAGCAGATATCAAGTGAGGGTCACATTGATGAAGAAATTAATCGGCGTATAAAACTTGCCTGGAGAGCTTTTGGAAGAAACGGCATAATTTTCAAGAGCAATATGCCATTATGTCTTAAAAGAAAAGTGTTTGATCAATGCATCCTTCCAGTGCCTTAACTAAAAGAGACCTTAACTAAAAGAGACATACAAAGGCTACAGCCAGCACAAAGAAGCATGGAGAGGTGCATACTTGGTGTAACCAGGAGAGATAAGAAGAGGAACTTGTGGATCAGAAAAATGACAAGAGTGGAAGATATCATGATCAGAGTAAAATCCCTGAAATGGCAATGGTCTGGACATACTGCCAGAACAGAAGGACAGACCATCGATGGACAGCCGAAATTTTAGATTGGATTCCAAGGGACAGGAAAAAACCCAGAAGAAGACCACATGGAAGATGGGTGGATGAAATTTGAAAGTATGTGGGAGTAACATGGAGGAGACTGGCACAAGACAGACCACTGTGGAAGAAGCTTGGAGAGACTTTCGTCCGGCAGTAGATTGATAATGGTTGACAATGATGATGGTGATGATGATGTATGCAGAAATGATTATGCATAACACGTCTATGCAAATCAGATCATGCAACATTACAGACTGGAAAACGGCTGTTTTTCTGTTATAAGCACCACATGGCTCAGTTGGCACGTCACTGCTTTGTCAGCAGTGGGTAAGAACGCCTCACCGTTGTGTTAAACAGCAGCACAGTCACATCAGCGAGTTTGACAGAGATTGCATTATCAGTATGAGAGACTGCAATGCTTCTCTCTGGTACATTACCAGTTGTGTGGGGTGCAGCAAGTCTGTTGCGGCAAGATTGTAGAGGGAAGGTACGGTACCAAGAAGGGCGTAGGATACAACAAGAAGGTTCTGGACTTCATACATAGACAATGCCAAAGGACAACCGTCATCTCATGAGGATGTCTTTGAGTCACCATTCTGCATCATCAACAGCACTGGAACACCAGTGGCAAAGTGTGAAGCATTCTCCTATGTCAGCTGCAATAGTACAACACCAGTTGTTACAATCTGGATTGTAAGCTCGTTGGCCCCTCCTCAGGCTACCTTTGGACTGCTAGGCTGCAATAGTGCATCAAATGAAGGGAATGGCACAATATCATGTTCTCGGATGAAACGTGTTTCTGTTTAGGTAAAGGTGATGGCCGCATCTGTGCCCACCGATGACAGAGGGAGAGGCATCGGGGAGAGTTTATTTGCACCACACATACCACACAAACATGAGGCATAATGACATGGGGTGCTACTGGGTACAAAAGAAGATAACCTGTCTTCAGAGTTCTTACCACCATAACGAGTGCCCATTGCGTCAATGACATTCTATAGCCGGTTGCTCTTCCGTACCTGCATGATGTCTCCAGGGCCATATTTCAGCAGGACAATGCCACACAACATATTGCAACAACAACACGTGCCTTCTTCAGGGATAACAATGTTCCACTTCTGCTGTGCCCAGCTAGATCACCGGATCTACCACCCATAGAAAATCTCTGGGACATGCTCAAATGACAGGACAGCACTATGACCAGCAACTCTTGATGAACTTTGGATGTGGATCAATACAGCCTGAACTGGCTGTTCCTCAGGACACCATTCACACATTATTTAATTTAATGCCTCAGCATGTACAGCAAGTGATACAAGCCAAAATAGCCACTCCGATTATTAGCTACATAAGTGCACGTGGTACATACGACACCAAGACAGGGTTCTTACTCAAAAGTAATAAAAAAATTCCCTGACTTTTCCAGGTTTTACAGACTGGAAACCGGTCTATAAAACCTAGAAAAGTCAGGACACCATTCACACATTATTTGATTCCATGCCTCAGCATGTACAGCAAGTGATACAAGCCAAAAGTAGCCACTCCGATTATTAGCTATAGCTACATCAGTGCACCTGGTACATACGACACCAAGACAGGGTTCCCACTCAAAAGTAATAAAAAAATTCCCTGACTTTTCCAGGTTCTCCAGGTGGTTCTTAAAGTTTTACAGAGTGGCATGTTGCAAAGAATTGTTACATTTAATTCCATTCCATTCATTTTTCTCACCAAAGCACACACTTGTAAATTCTTTACGTAATTTGTCTTTATAAAATTACCAGCTTTTCATTAATAACAACTAACTGTGCACATTATTTTCTGTACCAAAGTTCCGTGCACTTTTGTGAATACCACCCATACGGAATTTGTAAATACATTCCCATAGAAACAGGTCATATGTAAGAAAAAATCTGTCAGTTGAATAGTTTCAGTTTCTCTATAACACAATGCAGCTAAGCTTAATGATGGAATGGCTGTGTTCAAAGAAACAAGTTTCAAGAAAACCAACAGACAAAGGCTTTGATCCATCATTTGGTTGGTTCTCTTGTGAAGTGTTTCTTCAAGCAGGAGCCATTGTGCCTAATTGTTCCATGTTATAACAACTGCCTGCAGAAATTGAACAAAAGCTTAATAACTGGCAATTTAAAAAATTCAATTTTGCATCTTTTTTTAGAGAATAAAGGAAATACTTAATATAACTGAAAGTAAGATATACTAAATTCTAGGCAGGCAGTAATTGCAAGCAAAAGTTTTGAAATCTTGAAAAAATAAGTTTTTTTGTTAAAATAAAGTATTCATTTGATTTTTACAAAAAAAAAAAAAAAAAAAAAACGAGGGCAATTTTTCCTGATTTTTGGAACCATTTTCAAATTCCCTGAGAATTCCAGGTTTTCCCTGTTTTCTAGGTTGAATGGGAACCCTGTGTTAATAATTTGTTCTGTATTGCCTAATGAACATATCCTGTAAAATCAAAATTGTAGCTCGATTCCTTTCAGGTGTTTTGTTTTTTATGAACATGAGTGAATGTATATTGCTCTCTACCCTTCAAAACTCCAACAATTTAAGGAGCAGTTTGGATTACATAGCATTCTAAGAAACCATATTTTTAAGCATCTAAGACACTGCAATGTATTTGATGACACCCAGATAAAACTATAGATACGTAGTGTGATCAAAAAGTTCTGAGACTAGGTACGTAGCGCGCCAACAGATGGCAGTACACGGATGCGTGAGCAACAGTCAAGGAAGTGACCTTCATGAGTCATTGTGCCAAGTGGTGTCATTCTGTGAACATCAGGAGCTGTGCTACATGATATTTGGTGACCACATGCAGAACACAGCCGCAATTTTGGTATGGACTGCAAACTAGAGCAGTGAGCAAACATAAAATTCTGCATCAAACTTGGCAAATCAGGAATGGAAATGCATGAAATGTTGCTGCAGGCTTACGGCAATGAAGCAATGAGTCGTGCAAGGTATTTTGAGCGGCACTCACACTTCAAGAGTAGCAGAACGGCACTGGAAGACGACGAGAGGTCAGAGCGACCATCCACAAGCAAAACCCCCCAAAATGTGGACAAAATTAGGGAACTGGTGCATGAGGATCATCGGAGAGCCATTCAAAACATTGCTACCATCGTCAATGTGTCATATGGAACAGTGCAAGAAATTCTTATGCTCGTTTTGAACATGCACCACATTGCTGCAAAATTTGTGCCAAAGATTCGGAACCCTGAACAGAAGGGGCTTCATGTGGAACTCTGTCAAGATCTTCATCAGCAGGTGGTGAATGAACCAACGTACCTGTCACGGGTCATCACTGGGGATGAGACTTGGATCTACGATTACGACCTGGAGACCAAACAACAGTCGTCGCAGTGGAAGAACCCGGCATCTCCATGACCAAAGAAGGCCCGACAGGTCCGGAGCGCAACCAAAAGCATGCTCATAGTGTTCTTCGACATTCGTGGGGTTATGCATCGTGAATTCATCCCCCAGGGCAGACCATCACCGCCCTTTTTTACTACGATGTTCTGCGGCGTCTTAGGAAGGACATTCGCTGCAAAAGACCTAAAACGTGGTGCAGGGGCGATTTCCCGCTCCATGACGACAATGCAGCTGCTCACAGAGCGTTAGCAACACGCCAGTTTTGCAATCGCAACAGCATGACTACCCTTCTTCACCTGCCGGATTTGGCCCCCTGCGACATTTTTCTGTTTCTGAAGATGAAGCTGAAGCTCAAGGGTTGCCATTTTGAAACCATGGACGAGATCCAGCGTGAATCACAGACGGTGCTTGACATGATTCGTGAACAGGACTTCCAGGGAGCGTTCCAAAAGTGGCAAAAATGCTGGTAGCTGTGTACTGCCACCCAAGGAGACTACTTTGAGGGAGATCATAGCCAGACTTAAGTAACATAAGTACTTTGTTGTATATCATCCTAGTCTTGGAACTTTTTGATCGGACCTCGTATCAAGGTCCACGAAAAATGATGGTATGATTTCTACTGCATCATGAAATTTTGAGGAACAGCCCTAATAACATATCATCAACATAGCAATTCTCTTTGTGTGCAGCTCTTATGATGTTCTAAAGATTGTGGTAAATAAAGAAATTTTCTTATGCCACTTTATATTGTACATTCTATCAGATGATAGATTACAGGTATATACGGTAAGTCATTTATCAATTCTGACTAACATTGTTCCACTTTGCAGTGACAGTTAACTCAAAAATTCATTTTTTGTAAATTTGTTTCACCTATAAGTAGTATTTCCACCAAAGAGTAAGTTTTGGTTGCTGGCTTTTCAATTTTTACACAAATTTTAATGCACAAATCAGGCTCCATTCTATCAGACATAATAACTAAATACATGACGAAAATTCTATAAATTTATGAGCACACAAGAAATGTCTGAAATGATGAAATGAAATGTAAACACTTTAGGCATGCACAACATGGCAACACTTTCTTTAAACCTGCTTTCCAGTTCAGTTTCCATGGCTTTTAACCATCTCTCATGAACTGTTGCTTCAAACATTCAAAATGAAATAAAATAATACAAAAACAACAATAAAATGAAATAAATGGTACTGATAAATGACCACCTCTGATAAATATATTTTCAATACAAATTAATGAAGAATTAAACTGTAAAGCACATGAGAATCAGATCGATAATTCTTCATAAGAAATTAGAAACAAAATTAAAAGATATAATAATAAATTTTCAATTCTACTTTTAATTCTAATTTACAATCATGGCCAAAAGTCCTGCGCAGTAGACAGAAAGTAAATTTTTGATGTTTGAAGTCAACTTATGCAGCGTAATGGTAGTCAGGAATACATATTATACATGACTTTAAAGGAAATTTTATGCTGAATTCAAATATTTTTACAGAATGTTATTGCCAGTAATAGAAGTGAAGTTACAAGCAAAAGTACAGCATCTAGTCATAAAAAGCAAAAAATAATGGAATTTGTGAAATTAGTGTACAATGCATTTAACGTAAAATCACTGTACAGTGCATTATTGAAACTTGCAGGACACTTGAAATAACTTACCAGCAAAGAAAAATACGCTTTAATATTTAATTGGATAACCACGGTTTCTTAGCAACAGAGTTTACCTTCTTGGCATGGAACTAATGAGCTTCTGTAGTTGCCCATAGGTGATAACATGGTGCCAAAATTGCTGCTAAATGTGGCTGTGATCATTCCACTGTTCTGCGCACCATTAAAAGAGTCGCAAAAACTGGATGTGTGGGAAACAGAAAAAGAACAGGTCGACTAAGGCTGTGTACTGAACATGATCATTGCATGTTGATTTGTTGACAAAACAGCCACTGATTTAAGAAATGATGGGAGAATGAAGTAGGTATTATTGCATCTGCAAGTACAGTTTGTCATAGGCTACAAGAAAATGGACTGACTGCACAAAAACCTTTCCTTACTGAACAACAACAGCTCAAAAGAATTGCTTGGGCCAAGGCACACAAGAATTGGACTATTGATGAATGGGAAAATGTTATTTTCAGTGATGAAACAACTGTTACTATTTCCGCTAATAATGGAAATATTTATGTACGATGTTGGGCTGGTGAAAGATATAAGGCATGCTGCACCCAGCCAACAATCAAACACCCACATTCGGTGATGTTATGGTCTTGTATTTCAGCCAGTGGTGTAGGCCGTTTGCACATTGTTGATGGCACACTGAATGGATCAAAATATGTGGATATTTTGGAGTCCAAACTGCTACCATCTGCACAAAACATGGGCTCGCAGACTTTTATCTTTCAGGATGATAACGCGCCATGTCATCAGTCAAAGTTGGTTGACGAGTGGTTTAATCGAAAAGTTATAAGAAAACTTCAGTGGCCCGCACAGTCACCGGATCTTAATCTCATAGAGAATCTGTGGGTGAGATTGAAGCCAAAAAACCGTCAACAAGGACCCACATCTAGAACAGAATTGAGTCTGTAAGGGCCGTATGGTACCCTGTTATCACCAATGGACAACTAGTGAAGATTGTTAGTTCCACGCCAAGAAGGTGCCCTTTGTTACTAAGAAACCGTGGTTATCCAATTAAATATTAAAGCGTATTTTGCTTGTTGGTAAGTTATTTCAAGTGTCCTGTGAGTTTCAATAATGTACTGTACAGTTATTTTACGTTAAATGCATTGTACACTGATTTCACAAATTCCACTATTTTTTGCTTTTTATGACTAGATGCTGTACTTTTGCCTGTAACTTCACTTCTATTACTGGTAATAAAATTCTGTAAAATAATTTGAATTCAGCATAAAATTTCCTTTAAAATGATGTATAATATGCATTTCAGACTTTACCATTACGCTGCATAAGTTTACTTCAAACATCAAAAATTGACTTTCGGTCTAATGGTGCAGGACTTTTGGCCACGACTGAATAGTGGAGATTCAGTTTATAACAGTACAGGCATTTACAGAATCGCATATTGCAAAAATAAGTAATCTCCAAAATACGTCAGTAAAATTTCACACATTAGCATCCTTTGGGAATACTTTTAATACAAAAAATTTGCATGCTACAAAATGAGTCCACGTATGAAATACAAATTAGTCTACCCTGTGCTGCTACCACAGGCACTGCTCTGCTGGGAAGGGTTTCCATTAAATTCTGCAACACTGCTGCAGGAAATAAATACCTTCCATTCTGCCACGTGAGCATTAGTCAGATAGGTCATGCCCTGCATTTCATCCAGGCTCACAGTTGGCATTGCAATTCATCCTGAAGGTCATAGTAATTAACACAGCAATCAGACATAGTTGAATGGACTGTAATTACTGTTTTGCACGTAATATCAATCACACCAGAAAACTTGAAAATTTCATCACAGTAGAGCGGGAATCGAACCTGCATCTCCCAATTACCGTTCGAACATGCTAGCCATTAAACCACCCACAATGACAAAGGCACACCACCCACGACGACAAAGGCACAAGTATCTGAGTGTTAAGAGCATCAGTATATCCTCTGACCGCATTCTTAATCAAAGCAAATTCTGCTGCCATCTAGCATTATTAAGTAAATCTCCAGTTGTTCAGGTATACAGTGTGGCAGAGATATTCTTCTCATAATATATGGCCAATATGTCATGATAATTAACACAGCAATCATGTTAATTATCATGGCATACTGGCCACATATTATGAGAAGATTTCTTCCACACTGTATGTCATCCCGAAGGTGTTCCATGGAGTTGAGATTGGGGGCTCCATGCAGGCCAGTCAAGTTTTTCCACATCCATCTCCTCAAATCATTCTTTCAGAGACCTCACTTTGTGGATGGGGATATTGTCCTGTTGTCAAAGGAAAAGGCCTTCACTGAAATGTTGACAGAACTGTCAAGAATGTCATTACAGGATGCAGTGTTAAGATTCCTGGGCATTGAAACTAGAGGATCGAGCCTCCAAACCATAAAAAAACAATCCCACAGCATGATGCCTTTACCACCGAACTTCACAGTTGATACAACATAGTCTAGCATGTAGCATTCACTTGTGATCCTCCACAACAGAAACTCACCCATCTGACTGCCAGATGGTGAACTGTGATTCATCATTTCATTCCAGAGCCCACTGGTCCCAACCTTTGCATCACTCCAACCAATGTTTGGCACTGATCTTACTGTTGTGAGGTTTATGTATGCATTCCCTTCAGCTCTCGACAAACCATTATGGTGCTTGGCGTTGCTTTCAGAGCCATTTTGGAACTTGGTGGTGAGTATTGCAACTGAGGACAGGCGATTTTGTCACATCACTCGCTTCAGCACTCCGCTGTCCTGCTTTGTCATTTTTTTTTTTTTTTATTCATGTGGCCTACCAGGTCATGATTATGCTGTTGTTGCTCTAAGGCAGGGGTAGAAAAATATTCTGAAATCTGGTGGCCAGCTAAACTTTTTAGGAGCCAGACATTAGACCAGAGGTGGGGGGGTATATATAATATCAAAGTCACATACACCTAATTTCTACTAGAGCTCAGCTTATCTTTTTCCCTGGAAAAAAAAAAAAAGAAAAAGAAGAAAAGAAAAGAAAAGAAAACGGTACTCTCTTGGGGGGATGGGGGCTTGCAAATTCTTGAAATACCGTAATTTTTAATTTTCGTCATTTATCCCCAGACCCTGGAATTCCCCTTTTTCTTTTTTACTTTCGTATAATCTGCGGCGGCGTATAATTCGCAGATCGTGACATTCAGAGAAAAAAAAATCGTGTTATAATCCGCACATCACAAATGCTGATCCAGAAGCGGAATTTTCGACAGAAAAGTCGGTTACCCCGGAGTCTGAAGAAAATAAAGAAAAACGATCTTGCTAAATAAAGAAATTCATTTTTAAAGGACATTTTTTAATATATTTTTATCTTCAGACACAAAAGAAGCTTAGTGGCGTGACATCCATAGAGCACAAATCTTAATCACGCTGATGCAGCACCTCTCATTGCATTACACATTGCCAATGATGAAACGCTGACACAGAACAATTCATTGGAGCACTGTATATACTCGTGTGTACGTCGAAAGTTCTTGGAAGAAATTCTGCTTTCAAAGTAGAGGAGTCGGCTTACACACAGATGAAAAAAAAAAAGTGCTTGACTTCGATGAATTCTCCCGCGGAGTTTACCTATGGGTTTGTTTACGTTTTAGACAGCGGCTTTTCATGTGTCACTGCGCGCTAGTTTTCTGACCTTTTAAAAACTATCGCACAATGACATGATCATATCCTATCCTTAGCTGTGCCCAGCAATGTAACTGAAACATTTCCTTTTTGGAGACATCATAAATAGCAATGAAGGAAAATATCAGCAGCAAAGACTGGTCAAAACGGCAAAGGACGAACTAAAATACAAGACACAGCGCACACAAGATCCAGAACATGGAACACTGAAATGATTCATGCATGTATAGGTTCCTGCAGCAAGCGCTCTGTGTACATTTTTATTTGCCGATTGACAAAGAGAGGGCATAAGCACAGTCAGGGTTTTGTGTTCCCAACACTACAAAGACAAAATAACTCCCCCCATCCCTCCCAACAACTTTCACGGTCTTTCATCATGCCACCCCCCCCTTCTCCTCCTCGCTCCGCTCTGTACAAACTCCTGAACTAAGGAAAATTTTTCCGAGGGAGTTCTTTTTCTAATTAGCCCCCTCTCCAGCACAATTACCCTGAGGATTTTTTTTTTTTTTAAATCAAACAGCCGCAAAAAAGTTTTTTTTTTTTTTTTTTTTTTTTAAATCTGCGTTTATCTGTGGATTATACGACGAAAATTACGGTACATGTTTTTCAAAGTGTTTTCGGTGGTGGCCCGGACAATTTTTTTGGTCCCCCTGAGCGACCAGGCGACTGCAGTTTTCGACCTCTGCTGTTAGGCATTTTCACTTCACAAAAACATCAGGTACAGTTGATCGGGGCAGCATGGCAGAAACTTTCCAAACTGACTTGTTGCTAAGGTGGCATTCTATACACCTGCAACACTGAAAGTCACTGAGCTCTGCTGCACAGCCCATTCTACTGTTTATGCTCACCTATGTTGTTTGCCAGGCCACATGCATATTTTTATACCTGTACGCAAATATTTTTATACCTGTGACACAAAAGGCGAAATTCACAACTCAAAGATTGTGTCCGGATACTTTTGATCATATAATGCATATCACAATTTAGCACTCTTCATATGGAAAAATATAAAAAAAAACCCTCAGATATTCAAGATACATATTAAATTTATTTTACATTTATTAAAGGAATAACCCTTACTTGAGTACATGGCACCGGAATAAGAAAACGAAGAACACCAAGTTCGTTATAAAAATTTACAAAATTGATATATGTTCCTCCCTCTGAGTCATGTGTAACTCCAGAAACTGCCAGCAGTTCCCCACTGTTTGACCACTCCATTTTGATTCCTAAAAGTTGGAAAAAAAAAAAAAAAGAGTTAAAAATCAGAATGAAGAAAATAAGTATTATTTATTATTGCATAATAATCAGCTATGCATAATTTTCTAAAAGGTTTAGAGCAATGAAACATATCAATTAGTTAAGGTAAATGGATATTATCATCATAACCATTTTCAATACATTGCTGGATGAAGGTCACCACCACAAGTTTCTACCACAACACTGTCCTATGCGATTCTCACCCATGTCACTCCAACATGATTTCGAATTTCATCAAACCATCTCCCACATAGTCTTCTTTTGGGTCTTTTTCTATCCCTAGGTACCCAGTCTAGTAGTTGCGTAAGTGAGAGAATTCTCTGGATTCGTTTGAAAGTGAAACTTCAGAGAATTGTAATTGTTGTGGTGTATGCTCTTTGTGACTCGGAACCTTCTGATAAGAAGGAAGATTTCTGGAATGAGCTAAAAGCTGTTTTGAGCCAGTTTGGTGCTAAAGAAAAAGTTATAATTGCAGGGGATTTCACTGCTAGAGCAGGTGTGCAGAATGCAATTTCTGACAATGTTCTGGGTAAATTTAATGATCCTTGTGTGAATGATAATGGTGAAAGATTAATTGAACTCTGCATTGAGAATGGTTTGTGTGTATCTAATACATTTTTCAACCACAAGTATATCCACACATATACTTGGGAAAAGCGTACTCTTGGTCAAAAGAGTGTGATAGATTTTGTTGTCTACGATCAGCATCTGAAACAGTTGTCAACACCCGTGTGATGAGAGGTGCGGATGTTGGTTCTGATCATTACTTGGTAGTGTCACGAGTGAAACTTAATGTTGGTTGGATGAAAAGGAATAGGAAGAGACCCAGGATAGAAAGAAAAAAGGTTGGTAGGCTCCTTGAAGATCAACAGCGTTATTCTGACTTACTCAGACAACGACTGAAGGAGCTGAAGTCTGGTGAGAGGGATGTAGAAAAGAAGTGGGAATGTTTTAAGAACTGTGTTGTCACTGCTGCTAAAGAGGTCTGTGGCACCACAATAGTGGGTAACAATAGAGGTGATGCTTGGTGGAATAGTGAGATTGAAGAGGCAGTAAAGAGAAAGAAGGAAGCCTATTTGGGGATGTTGCAAGGTAGAGTCTCTGTGGATGAATATCACTGTAAAAAGCATGAAGCTGCTAAGCTGGTTCGCCAGAGTAAAACAAAAGATAGGAAGGAGAAAGTGGAAAGGCATGAACTGGCTTTTTGGAAAGATAGGAAGTCCTTCTGGAAGTACATGAGACTCAGGAAAAATAGAGGAAACAAAGTTGTAAATTGGGTGAAGAATGAGATCGAGGAAATGATAAGGGAGCCCAATGAGTTAAGTGAAAGATGGGGTGAATACTTCTGTGAGTTATCAGATCAGGAAAGCAAAGATGACTCTGAGACACACGCAGATGATGTCACAATGAGAGATGGAAGCACAGGAGGGATCTCAAGAGAAGAAGTGTGTAAAGCTCTAAAATCTTTTCAGAATGATAAGGCTCTGGGAGTTGATGGCATAACTGCAGAGATGTTGAAGTATGGTGGTGACTCTGTAATTGGCTGGTTAACTGAAATTTGCCGGTTGTGCTGGGAGTTAGGAATAGTCCCTCGGGATTGGAAGAATGCTATTATTGTTCCCTTGTATAAGGGAAAAGGTGATCAGACTGAATGCAAGAACTATCGTGGCATTAGCCTAATAGGTGTGCCAGGGAAAGTGCTTGGTAAGGTTGTTATTGAAAAAGTACGGGGTCTTACATCAGAGAAAGTATAGGATGTTCAGAGTGGTTTTATGCCTGGTAAAGGCTGCACTAACCAGATTTTTTTGCATTATGCACGATGATTAAAAAGTATCTGGCTGTTGGGAAGAAAGTTTTTACTGCCTTCATAGATTTAGAGAAAGCTTACGACCGAGTGAATAGGACACTTTTGTGGAAGGTATTGAATGAATATGTTGTTACTGGGAATCTACTTAATAGTGTAAAAGCCATGTATGCGGGTAGTAGAGCTTGTGCACGAGTGAATGGCGTTTTATCAAAATGGTTTTCTATTGGTGCAGGAGTTAGACAAGGTTGTGTCATGTCACCATGGCTGTTTAATATATTTATGGACGCATGCATGCGTGATGCCAAAATAGATAATAGTGGTTTATGTCTTGGTGATATCCGTGTGTGAAGATTGCTGTATGCTGATGACACTGTCCTGTTGGCAGAGAGCAAAAGTGAGTTGCAGATTATGTTGACTCGGATGTACGAAGTTTGCATGAAATTCAAACTGAGTATAAATAAGGGAAAAACCAAAGTTGTGGTGTTTGAGAGAGGAACGGGTAGCACTGAATGTAATGTAAGTATAAATGGCACTGTGATTGACTAGGTGACTGAGTTTGTGCATTTAGGAAGCATGTTTGACAGAGAGAACAAATTGGATGGTGAAATCAGTAGGCGAGTGAATTCTTCTTTGAAAGTCATAGCTGCTCTGGGAGGTTTTCACAGGAATGATGGGTTCTCTAGAGAGTCCTGCATGGCTGTATATAAACTGTAATTGTTCCTACTCTGATGTATGGCAGTGAAACCTGGGTACTGCAGAAGAAACATAGGAGTCATTTGTGTGCTGGAGAAATGTGTTACTTACGTGGGGTTTGTGGCAAGACATGGTCTGATTGTGTGAGGAATGAAGATGTGTTGCAGTTAAGTGATGTGAAGCAAAATGTTGTTAGCAAGGTAGAGACCAATATGCTTCGGTGGTTTGGCCATGTTGAAAGAATGAGTGATGAGATGCTTACTAAAAAAATCTTTTTAGCCCAAGTGGCAGGAAGGAAAGGCAGAGGAAGGCCAAGGAAGACATGGGTGGATCAGATTCAGGAGTGTCTGCATGAGAAAAAGATTATGAGTATGAAGTATAAAAGATCTTGTGTACGGCGTGTAATGGATATCAGTGAAACACGAGTTGTGTGTCAAGATTGCTGTAAATGGAGAAGTTTGATACGACAACAGTAAGTAAAAATATCTGGTAGTTTGTATTTCTTTTTGGAGTTAACCTCTGAATCTCAGAGAACAGTTTAGTGATATGTATGATGTAATGTATGTTATAAACTTGCATCATTTTCCTGATCCATGAGTTCATCTTCCTGTCCTTCTTGGTTATACCAAGAAAACATCTCTCTCCATGTTTCTTTAAGTTGTCTGTAGCCTCTGTATGTCTTCTTCAGTGAAGCTCGGTGTCTGTAATCCATAAGTAGAAACTGAAACAATGCACAGATTATACACTTTTCTTTTAAGTCATAATGGTAAATTGTTGTTGAAAATTGTGCTGTTTTTTCCAGATGCACTACAGCCAAGTTTTATGTGCAAATTATTTTCTTTTTGGATGGGGCCCTCACTTGACATCTGTTGTTCAAAGTAGATGATGGCATCAAATACTTTTAAATTTGTTCCCATCAACATCAAAGCTTTAGCTCTTGTAAAAGTATTGTACATCAATTCGATTTTCTGTAAATTTATCTTTAATCCCACTTCTTTATCCTTGTTAGCAAGTTCCTGGATCATACTCCGCAGCTCTGAGGGGTTTACTTACAAAAATGACTATGGCATGAGCAAAACATGAAGGTCAATGGTTATAAGCCATGGTTTAGAAGACATTACTGATGTGGTTCAGGGAAACAGATTAGAATAATTAATGAAAATAGAAGGGACTGATCTTATTAGCTGCAAAAAACATTTTCATAAAGGTAAGTATTCAACAATACAATGCAGAGGTTAAATCTGCAATGCTTTTTGTTTGTGAAAGTTAGCTATAAAGTAAAGAACTTATTAGGAGAGAGCTTGGAAGTAGCTGAAAAAAAGGTGATGGGGAGGAAGTGACTTCACGGAACAAGAGTAAAAACACAGCACCAAGACATGTTTAACTGGAAACTTCTTCTTTAGAAGAAAACTTTATGGCAGTATTCTCACATAACATAATTTAATATTACACTGAAGGTATTTACAAAATCAGCATTACATATTGCTTCATTGTTATATAAATTATTTATCTATTTACTAGCTCATAGCCCGTGCCATCCACAGGTGAAAAAGCTGTGATTGAAATTTTTAATAACACTGATCCCTTTTTATGGAATTATTTTGCAATGTGAAGAAAATGCAATAAAATACGACATTAACACCTATGTAACAGAGCAAATGTTGCAGACAGTTGTTCAAGCACATGTGTGTTGCCACAGTGAAGTCGTTTGTCTGTGAGCTAAATTCCGATTTCGGCCATTGGATAAAAGCAGATGGGGCTGCAAGTACTGAATGACATCGGAGCATTAGGGATAGATGTAGCCTATTATATAGGTTTTATTTATTATGTTATGCACCACTGCAGCCTGAACACTGTGATATATGGTTGTGAAATGATAATGAATGAGTAACAACACTGATAAGTGTAAAAAGGGGGCATCTGAGTGAAAGTGAACTGCATGCCCTACACAAAATTAAAACATCTACAGTCACACATATCAAATTAGGATTAAGAAAGTGTCAGTCTTGCACTGTAGCAATGCTTATTAATCAATATTCCATCCTTCACACTCAGGACATATGAAATCTGCATATCATCAAGCACATCCCACAAAAGAACACAATATAACATTATACATTTTTTACACTGGCATTTGTTTCCTAATCAATATCTAAAAAATGTGAAGTGCATTCAAAATAGTTGAAAAGCCACTTCCAAGTACAGCATGATCTTGATGTAATACAGTGGGCTTGGAACAAAGCAAATATTGTTTGTTACATACTGTTTCACAATTTTTTTTGAGGATATCAAGTGAGAGGTAGGTTGGTTGTTTAAATGTAAAAAATAAAACAGTTTAAATTCTTGGGCCCAACTTTATAAAAAGATGGCAAATGCAAGAAGACAGTAAGGGAACAAGTGAGAGTATAATGGAATAAAAGGTAAGAAATATGACTTAATAGTGCACCAAACAAACTATGCAAATTGAAAATGCTTATAGTGTAGAATAAATCAATTTATTTAGTGGTGCAAAATTCCATGATTTGTATACACTGTATTAAACCACTAAATAAATGGAACTGTACTACACTGTAAGAATTTTCAACAGGTAAGTGGAATGAGTGTCAGTGGTATAACTTGTGACAAAAAAAAAAAAAAAAAGCCACAACAAAAGTAAACTCAAAAATATACAGGACAGCTACACCTGTTCCTTCATACAGATAAGAAACTTTAACTACCAGGAGGATGACAACCGGAAAAAAAAAAAAAAAAAAAAAAAAAAGGATGACAACTGGAAAAAACAGTAAATACCAGGGGAAAGAAAAGGATGACAACAACTGGAAAAAAAAAACAGAAATAAAGATAACTAGATGGATAAAAGGGATATCATGTGAAGAACATAGGGAAAATTAGGACATAAAAAAAGGGCCTGAATTTAGAAAAGTCAATGAAAATTTAAGAGAATAGTCTAAGAAGTTCCAGACATATCTGGGAGAAGAGAGGAAGAAAATCCTGTCAAAAAAGCATTGGAAATGGAAGTGCCACGAAATAGGGGAGTAAGGAGACCAAGAAAAAGACAGCAGAGAAAAATGGCAAAGAACATAAAGAAAGTCAAAGCACAAAAAAAAAAAAAAAAAAAAAAAAAAAAAAAAGATGGAGAAGTCTTATTCAGGTGTCTGTTTCTTGAACTGCCTTGGACTACAATTTCCAGTTGGTAGGTTGAATATCTTCACAAGAAATAATGCACAAAGTTTTCTGATGCTGTCAATATAAGAAAATCATTTCAGAGAACCTTTAAATCACAATCATCATACAGGTATTATAGTGTGATGTCTTTGAAAAAGAAACATTTCAGTTACACTGCCAAATTTGAACTTAAAGTGGGGGCACAGCTGAGAGAGAGAGAGAGAGAGAATATGATAGTCACTGAGCGATAGTTTACAAGAGATCAGAAAACTAGCACGCAGTGACACGCAAAAAGCTGCAGTCTAAAATGTAAACAAACCCGGCAGTAAACTCTGTGGGAGAATTCACAGAAGTCCAGCCCTCTTTTTTACTGACCCATATGCAAGCTGACTCCCTAACTTTGAACAAAGCAGGAGTTCTTCCAAAAACTTTCAACTTACATGCGAGTATATATGGTATTTCTATGAATTGTTCTGCATCAGCATTTTATCATTGGCAAGGTGTAATGCAATTCTCTAGAGTTGCATCGGCGTGATTAAATTTTGTGCTCTATGGATGCCACACCACTAAGCTTTGTGTCTGGACATAAAAATATAAAAAAAAATAACCTTTAAAAATGAATTGTCTTATTTACTATAATTGTTTTTCTTACTTCTTTGGACTCTTGGGTCATTATGTGACTGACTTTTCTGTCAGAAATTCTGCTTCCAGATCAACATTTGTGATGTACGATTTATATGGCGATTTTTTTTTTTTTTTTTTTTGCTGAATGTTACGATCTGAGGATTATACGAATTCCAGGGTCTGTGGATTATAACAAATAAAGGTAACTTGATCATGCCAGTTGGGAGCTTTCGACCTTATCTTAGGTCTTCATCATGCCAATGAAGGACTAAGATTGTTACCAGATTCTACATTTGGATTTTTTCTACTTTTGTTACCAAAACTTAGAATTGATCTCCAGATCATCGGGATGTAGAGAGGAGATTCGGAATTGCAAGTCATTGGGTTGAAAATAATTTCCAGGCTTTCATGGTAACGGAGGGCAAAACGATTGTCAAAAGAAGCAATTCATTTTGCTTCGTTCCAGCGAGGAACTGCAGATGTGTCTTCCATTGCAAAATAGACAAGGCTGTATTAGGGTTGGTGTTCAAAACATTTTTTTATGTTCGAAAATTCTGTGGTGATGTTCCTGTACGTGCTTCCAATGTATAAGTTATCACCTGTTGAAGAAGAGATAGGAATGCAGTAAAAATAAAAATCTGGACCTCCTGGGAGGTCCAGATTTTCAACTTTGTCCCTATTCCTTTGTAGAAGTTTCAAGATGTTTGGGGGGGGGGGGATTTAATGGCAACATGGTAACCAAAACTTCTAAAAAGAATCTGTAACTTATAAGCATAGGAAGGATGGTAAGGAACAGAACCAGAGAATTTTAGGTTTTCTTTCTTTTGAGGATGGAGGCATTCAATTTTCAATTGTTTTCATATTTCTTTAAGAGGGGGTTGACTGTAAGAGCAGGGAAACCACGCGGATTATACGCTGGTTTGGATAAAATGACAAAAATTATGGTACATTCTTAAACATTCACTTCTTTTGGAATCTGTTCAACATTTACAGCCAGAAGAGGTTTCCATCAGGGGTGCAGAATATATCCGAACACGTGAACGAGGTTCGGGGAAATCAAGGCAGCTCAGCTCTGGGGAAATTTTTGCGTGGGGGTAAAATAATAGTAGTAATAACAACAATTACAGAACGAAAAATTGACTTATAAACAACTAATATAACGTGAACATCCAGTTCTATACCCTTTTTAATGAAGTCTTCATTTCTTAGAATGGACCTCCTGTTCATAAGGCTTTACAACTTTTAAAAGAATCCTTGGACAGGCATTTCCATGGTGGAAGATACCATTTCACACTGTTTTCTTCAGCATCTCGTCTCAAGGTGTATAAGACATCAAAGGTGATTGACAGCCTTTACAAAGAGACAGGAAGGCTGTCATTTCTTGATGACAACTGACGGCATCAATTAATGTAAGATTGTTTTTTATTTATTCATTGGAATAAATATTAGCTGTTGTTTCAATTTTTTAAGTAATAGGCTTTAAGGATAATTCTTAATTATCAACATATACTCTAATAATCGCTTAAATTTCTATGGAAATCCGTTACAGTTTGGGGAAAATTTCGGATAAAAAACAAAATTTGTGTTCTGGGGAAATATTGGGCACTGAAAATTTTCTGCACCCTTGGTTTCCATATCATCAAAATAATGGAAGGTGCCTCTGAACAGCAAGTATTGGATTCCCAGAATTGATGTTTGTCAAACGGCATGCTATTTTTCTTTTCTTTTAAGTAAAAAGGCAGCAATACATCTTACATGGTTTTCGTCTTGATAAAGGAAGGCACTGCCATGTGTGAGGAGGCTAAAGAAATATATGAGTTCATTTTATTTTGGGAGGAGACGACATCTTTTCACTGCTTTACTGTTCCAGAATGAACAAAACAGATGATACTGCCCAAGGTAATAAGTCACTAGCCATTGTAGAAATCTGGATGAAGAGACTGTATATTATTCATTCAATATATTGAATTAGTTTCTACTGTTTCACAATTTAGATGAGATTCTAAGAATATACAAGAAAACAATGTTCTGAAGCTGCTATATGTAAATCATATACATTAAATTGCATGCAATAAGCTTCAAACTTACCCTTTTACATTTCCCCGTATATCCTTAGAATCTCGTCTAACATGTGAAACAGGAGAAACTAATTCAATATATTGAATGAATAATATATAGTTAATATAGCCATGTAACATAAGTTCAACATGATTTCAATGTATTCAGAACTTAAACATGATGGATGAAGAGAACTAGTTAGTACCAACATGTTTTCTTGTGCCTTTTGTTCCATTTTTACTTTGTGCCACCTAGATGCATATCCAGCCAAAACATCTCACAACTTCCATTTCTATATAATCTATACATCATAATGCAAGTGCAAATAAAAAGTATTTGTCATCATTATATTAACAGTTGATTTGTGCCACCTACATGTTGGCATGTGTTTGTCAACTGCCTGTCACTATGAAGAAAGTTTCCTAAATGTGTCTCATACCACTTGGCAAAAACATTGGTATGGTTGTCCTTTTTTCAGTCTTATATTTTGGTCTGGAGCCTGTGGCCTGCATTACAGGGAAAAAACAAAAACAAGCCTATGACATATCACAACAAGCATGGTCAGTTCAACATGTGATCCCACAACTGGTGTGTGTGTGTGCAATTTGGAAGGGGAGAGGAAACTTCTCCAATTGTTGTTCTGATCACATCCTTTGGAGACCAAAGGTTTTATGAACTAAACGGGAAATGTCATTCTATAGATTTAGCAGACATGCAGCATATTACATTTTGATAGCAAACTTTGTCAATATGGAAAGTATTGAGACTTTACCACATGTGTCAACAAGGCTCATGAATGGTAAATCAGCTAGCACCACATTCTAAAATTGCATAACACCATCCACAGCATCATATGAAAGCACAAGTGTTAAGCTGAAAGAAATGCCTGAATGACTTTAGTAGCATTAAAAGAGAAATTTCTTATGTTAAAACAATATAAATCAAATGATACTAGTATAACAACAATAATAACTCTAAATTGCCTTTTACCTTTCAAACCTGTATATATCACAACTGGAGACACATCATCATAACTTTTCATAAGATGAATGATACCACTGGAGAAGCACACGGCTAATGTAGATGGCTTATTGCTTTCAGCTGAAATGGTACATAAAAATTTAAAAATTACTTAATTTTCCTCACTTACTGTAGTACCAACAATAAAGAAAAGGTTACACCAATAACTAAAGTCTTAACAAAAGAAGTAAAACAATAATCAAAACATATCTTGCAAATTAAACTGAGTTTTAAGTACTGAAATTTTAAGTTCTATGAATTAAACTTTGTGATTAAAATTTAACTAATTTCACAAACTCTTTAAATCTATAGTTTTAGTTTAAATCACTAAATATATTAATTATGTTGTTCAGAGCAAGGTGTATGACCAGTTAACACATTTTTAACTACTTCACTATTTGAGTATAGTGATTGATGAGACAAAAAAGCTTGAAAAAAGATTAGACAACTGACTGAGCAAAGCACGAATTATCTGTATAAGGCTATAGAAGGCTGGTCAAAGAACAAAGTTACTGTACACAAAGTAGTATTTAATTAAACTTATCCTTTTTTATGAAATATAAGCTTTGTCCGGTACAAAAATATAGCAGATATGAGTAATAAGAGGAACATAACAGAATAATACAGTGTGATGAAATTAGTAATGCAGAAGTCAGAAAAATGTTGTAGGGCATTTTTTCTGTAGGCTACAAAGGAATCAAAGCATACGTAAATGGTTTGGGAATGTGTTTCCTATGGGATAGGAAAGATTACAGCAGAAGGTACACTTGGTCACAGAGCAATAGAAGATCTACAATAAGATGAGCTAGCAGTGTTAAACAGGTCACTAGTGACAGAAGTAACAATTTGTCAGATGTATGAAATCTTCAGTGGACTGTGAGAGATGGGGAAAGTTTGTAGTTAATCAGTATCAATTTTTATTTTCTTATTCTAATTTCTGGTTCATGTAGTTTGTGTTGTGCCTCATCAACCTTAACAGCTTGGGTGCACAGGAGGGAAATGTCTATGAATCAATCAATCAATTAACCTTTTTGCAAGAACATTTTTAAATTTAATATTTCAAATCACTGAGTTTGTCCACGGTTGTTATAGGTAATTACCTTTGACCATATATAGTGATAGATTGAGCACTGCTAGTGGCTGCCACTGAGCCACAGTGGTTCCAACATGAGATCACGTGACATTAGGCCATCAGATCACATGACATTAGGCTGAAGTGATTCTGTGCTATCCAGTTTCAATGATTTCTTATGACCTGGCAGGCTACTTTTAAATATCCCCGTTTAGTAAATCATGCAGGTAAAAAGTTCGTTTTTTAAGAATAATAAACCTAAGGATATATTCATTAAGAAATTGTCATTATAGAAATTTAATTGCAACCATTTCAGATTTACAATATCAGTTGTTAGGACAAAGGAGGTCATTTGTTTAATGTATTCTTGTATGAACCGGCTACAGTTGTACTTTATGTAAAGTAGTGTTCTCATTAATAATTTATGCTACAGGGCTACAGTATATAATAATGTGAAAAATCCAGAAGTATACAGTTAAATACTACGTAAAATATACAAAAATAACGTTGCCATACTCAGAGTAACTTTACTTTCGTAAAATATGTTACCAATTAGCATAGGTAGACTTGATTATAAGCCATGATTAGAACACTGAGCTGACTATTTGTGAAAAATTTAAAACATGTCGATTCATTTTTTTACATGAATGACTATGTAGTTTCTTAAACAGGCACACGTTTTTCAGATTGGGAATTGAATCTCAGTATTGACTATTTTTTCAGTGTATGATATAATCATTACTGCAAATATGGAAAACTCAGGTGAAATGGTGGCCCATACAAACCGTAATAAAAATTTACTGGAGATCGGAATCACGTTATTACCATACAGGTATGGAATCTGCTTAATAATTTAATTAATTTCTCACCGGTTCTAAATTGTGGAATTTGCTTTTAAATAACATCATGTGACATTTCCCTTCCTGATGTTGGAGCCATAAATTATGACGTAATTCGCAATCTACCTGTATCTAAGGTTGATCGTAATTACCTACTGAAAGTGAATCATACTGAATGATAAATATTAGTGAAAGGACTGGTAAAATTCACAGTTAGTAGTTCTACTGTATGACGAAAACACTGCTTACACACGGAAAAATATCACCATATGCAGATAAACATAATGAAACAACTTGTGCTCCTTGACAAGTTTTTGTCTCAAAAATAACCTCCTGAGTAGAAAGCATCCTGGTTTTCTGCTAGAGACATATGAGAGTAAATCAAAGAGTAAAGGCAATTTCATTCTACATACTAACAACCAAGTGAAACTCACCTAACTGTAGCATTATTTTTCAATGCAGTTTCCTTGCAGAGTTCCACACACTTTTTGGAACAGTCCAAAAGCTACTTGATCCTATCCGAGAAAGGTTATTGGCCGTCCTTGAAGTCATGTATGCACTGTTGCTATCATCACTACCACACAGTAGACTATGTAATGCTTCTTTACATTTCTCAAAAAATGAAAACCACTTGATGCAAGATCTAGGCTGTAAGGTGGATGTGGGAGAACCACACACTTCAGGTTTTAGTTGTTGTCATGGCTTCAGCTGCTGTGTGGGGACAAGGATTATCATGGTGCATAATATTTTCTTTTTACATTAATCCTTTTCTTTTGTTGAGAATTTCAGCTTTCACTTGTCTTTGAGAGTTGCTGAATATGCTGCAATGTTCCCAGTTTATACATGTTCCTTGTTAATGTTCCAAAATGATTCCATGCACATTCCAAAACAACCCTAAATTTTTTTGATAGAGGGACACTTTTGAACATTTCCTTTGCTGGGGATGAAAGGTGTTTCCATTTGATACTTTGTCTCCCACTTTCAGCGTCAAAATGGTTCACCCAGGTTTTGCCTCCAGAGATGATCCTTTCCAGGAAACCTGGATCTTTGTCAAAACACTGCAAAATCCCAGTAGAAATCATATGTTGTTGCTTGTCTTGATCAGTCAGCTGCTTTTGGACCTGTGTTGAACACATTTTCCGGTCTGAAGTTGTCACACACCATTGCACAGGCAGAACTATAACCATACATGAGACAAACAAAGAAAAAAAAAGATGAACTTTTTAACTGGGTGAAAAACAAGCGGCAAGAACATGGACTACCTTCTGTTTGTCTTTTGTTGACTCTACAGTTACATATATATGGCTACACAGAATCCATTAGTTTGCTTTTCTTTCTGCTGATATCTTTCTTTTGACATTTCCTCATTGTTGCTTTTCTTTCTTTTCTTTTCTTTTCTAATGCCTTCTGATGACAATAATTACATCCATCATGCTGAAAGAACTTTCAGTCTGTGGACCATGAATGCATGATATAATAAAAACTTGACTATTTTAAATAAATGGTGTAACTATATGAATACTTTTGAACACCTGCTGCATTTCTTAAAAAAATTCCAATTTTGTCCCTTCCATTTTCGAAAATTTCCCCCTCCCTTATCAAGCTTGAATGCAAACAGTTATCAAGGGAAATCACATTTAACGACACACGAGAGTGTGAACGCCGGGGAGAGGTATGATTACAAGAGGAATATTTGCTCTGCCCATTTTCCTCTCATTTTCAAGCTGAAATACAAATATTTATGGAATAAAATAATATTTAACAACAATACTGAGCGAAAGGAAAAGCGCGAGAAAAAAAATTACGATTACAAAAATTTTTTTCACTCCGTTGACCTCCCGTTTTCGAAAGATGGAATTCTGTTATCTGATTGACTTCCCCACCCCCACCCCATGTCACCACCACTCCCAAAGAATCAGTTCAGTTGTGCATCGATCTTGTGAATTGACCAAAATGATAACAGAAAGGGTAGAATTCCTCGAATTCGCGAAAGAATCTCATGCCTGAAGAATTCAGAGAAGTTTTTGTGCCGTCTAACTTCCATTTTCACAAACTGCTGCATCAGTTTATGGCTGAAATTCAAACATTTATGCAACAATATGGTATTTAACAACAATACTGGGAAAAGACAATACCGCGAGAAAAAATGTACGATACTGGGGGAAATTTTTCACTCCATCTAATTTCCGTTTTTGACAGCTTTGAAACGCAAAATACTGTTCCTAGACAGAAAACGACCCCTCCGACCCCCCAAAAATTCTCTTCTGCTTTGCATTGATCTCAAAAATGATCCAAATAATGACAAAAAAATAAAAAAATTCCACAAATCCACAGAAGAATTTCATCTATGTATAACTTACGTTTTTTTCACTGAGAGTTTACACAATCATCGTGGTCTTGAATTTGCAGTGTTGATGGGCACCCTGATCAAGCTATGTCATCACCCTTGTTCTGCCTTATTTCCTTTCTACTCATTCAAAAACTTTTTTTTTCTGGCACATGCACTTGTTACCACATACTGTGCTACCATTTCTCCGAGAATTTCGGGGAGCTTGATCATTTTGTGCCCAAAGTAACCTTATTCCTGCATGCTGTTCAACAGCAGTTCAATCAAAAAGAGGATCTTCCATGAGTACACACTCACAGCTAGAGCCAGACTGATGTGCAGCATTGTGTGAAGCAGGCACCACCTTGTCTAACTGCTGCTATGAAGTGTTAACATTGGTTGGCTGCTGTTTCTTGTGTAAGAGTTTATTTCACAAATTGCCTTTCTTTTTTTGATTCACTCTCATATTAAAGAAATTGAAGGAATTGACAGAATTCATCCTTCCAGTAGAAAACACAAATCAACCAAACTGAATTGAACACTAAACCACATGAGCCTACTGTAAAAAAAAAAAAAAAAAGTGACTGATTTGCAAAATAACATTTTTTGTCTTAAAAGTTTAATCTCTTGGGTAATGGGCACATCATGGTGTGTAAACCACAGCTTGAGATACTCTTAACAGAACTGGAAGAAGTGAGTTTCACTTTATCAGTAAAAAACAGCCAACCTGAACTAACACCAAAACATTAAAACATGCAACATTTTTCAGCTACAGACGATGAACCTATTAAGTTCAACTAGCATAAATTAGATGAACATATCCCATGAAAACATCTTATACAACAACAGAGTTCCCACTCCTTTTCACCCACAAAAAATAAGCACTTTTTAAGGACGTGCTCTTCTAAATTTTTAAGGACTTGACGAATTGCATATGCAACAATGACATGTGCACAAATGGACATTTTTTACACATGACTTAGCTATGCAAATTGAAGTATGCTGACAAAGTTTGCAATATTTTTCCATATAATTTAAGTTTGTGGATGTAATAAATTAGAATTAATGCAAATTAAAAGACAGTTCTGCTCGTCAAATAAGTTTTCCTATATGAGCAGATAATCCTCTATGCAACAAAGTGTATGTATATTGCAAAACTGCAGTTAAAGCTATAAGATTTGAATTTTGCACATAATCATCTCATGATTTAAACTGGAAAATCAAAATTATGTGCTCAAGATTTCATTTGGTTTTGCAAATAATTTTCTCAAAGTATAGCTGGATAACTGTTATCTGCATATATAAAAAGGGGAAATACAAAAGTGAAATATTAGTACCAAGATATGGTGATGGGGGTTGTTGTTAGGTAGAATCTACTGGATGTGTTTAATTTAGCTCATGATCATTCACCTTTTTAAGCAAATTACTTATCCAACACTACCCTGTACTCTCCCACAGACTTTCAGTTGATGTCACATGACATCAATACAATCAACTTGCAGCAACAGTTTGGGCACTACATTGTAAATTCTGGATTTTGTGCAGCCAGTTATAAAAAAAATAAGTACTTTTTGCTGTTTTTGGCCAAAAAAAAAAAAAAAGACTTCTGAGCACCCTAAGAAAATTAAGCCTTTTTAAGGATGTTTTAAAAATTTATAAGGACTGTAGGAACCTGGATAAGTATGATAACCATAGGTAAGGATAAAAAATGGACCTATCACTAATGTTAAGCATCAAAAGCAGTGGATAACCCACACCAATTTTATTATGCACAAACTAGAAGTGATCCTTTCATGATAAAAATAATAATAATAATAATAATAATAATAATAATAAAACAAACATATTTTAGCATCATAAGCTTTTAACAAAAAGTTATTTCAGTAAGAGTGCATTTACTATGTAAGACTGTATGCATTGTTGCTTACAATGAAACAATTAGAAATCAAATAGTTACCAGAACACACATGTGGCACTTGAAATTTTTCATCCTTGCCCTGATACAAGAAGCTGTGCTTGTCATCATCACAAGATTCTTCCATCTTGAACTTTTCACAAGACCAAGCCATTGCTAATATGGGTGACTCTGCTCGGATGGTAACCTGAGCAACAATAGTACCATGGACGTCTATGACTACGATCTGACCAGATGAAGTACCAAATAGCACCTAGCAAAATAGACAGGGTGGTTCGAAAGTCATATTACCAAGATAGTGTGCCATATTTATTGCCCATATTTCACATTAATTACACAAAAATTTACAGGATGCACTGTTTTGATCACATAAGATGTTCAAAATGCAAAAGCAGAACATATATTTTTAGGAAAAATAGCAAAAAGAACAAGTGTACAATTTCTCAGTTCAAACACATGTAACAAATGTGTTACCCTTTTACATTTTTCCTATCCATAAGACCGGCATAATAGTGGATAAACGTAACACATTGCAACTAATAAGGATCCCAATAACTAAATTTAGAATGGCTTCTAGAAAACCTGTGTTTTAAAAAATGTATTGTGCCCAACTTGACTGTCATACAATGATATGCTAGTTTGCATTAAATGAGCTCTCACTGAAATATCTGAATATATGAGGTGTGAACACATATAGTTTATGGGACTGTACACTCATTAATTTTATGACTGAACATTTAAGGCATTTTCCTTTAGTTGAAGTGATGCATCCATTTGTTGTATTTCTGGATCAATTTGCAATCTCTGATCTGAGAACAACAACAATACTGGGGATAAAACATTTCAATCATACAACTTAACAACAGAGGCAGTTGAAAAGTTGGTCCAAATGTGCAACGGCAGAAAGACCCACTGGCATCTCTTACATGACTTTTCCAAAATCTTGAACATACACTGCTGTCTAAAACTTAAAGACAAATATGAAATCTGATGATTACAGAGTGTCACTGGGCTAAAAAAAAGCTTGCTAACATATGCATACGAGTGCAGTGTGATGTGTGAAGACATTCTATGATGCGCAGCTGCATGCAAATTTGCTGTGAGCATGTGACAGCTGCTGAACATGCATTGGAAAGAAAGTAATGTCTGCAAATGCAAGGCAACAGAGAAGTGCTAATTACCATATATACAAGAACAAATCAGTCCAAAATGTAGTCCCCATCATTCGCCATGACTTGCTCCCATCATCTGGGTAGCTGTTGAATACCATCCCTGTATAATTGTGGCTTGGATACAAAAAAGTGTGTAAGTGCGCGTTCGACATCATCCCAGTTAGTGAGCTGCTGTTCATCCAGAAAATGCTACATTGACCAGAAATAGACTGGGCGTGGCAGTAGCTCCCAGTTCAGCTCCTTGATCTTGGGACAGGTCACCAGTGCTGTGCAAGGTCTCACTCCATCCTGCTGCAGGAGGATGCCATTGCAGCTCAACAATGCTGGTCATTTCAACATCAGCAATGCATGCAGATTGTAGAGCTGATGGCAGCACATGTCAACAGTGATGGTGGCGTTGTCCGGCAGCAGCCCAAAAAACATGACACTCCGCATATCCCATCAAACAGACAGCAGAACCTAACATGGGTGTACGCTGGCTTTGGGAGTTGGCATGGGCTTCTGTTTTGGGTCCAACCACTGTTTCCAGGTGCTGACATTGTCATACAGGACCCATTTCTCATCACTTGTTACAATGTGGTCAAAGAATAGTTCAACTCGGTCACATGCAAGCAGGGAAACGCATGCACTCACATGATTTGCTTTCTGCTCAACTGTGAGTTGATGGGGTACCCAAACTCCCCTGTTGTGCACTTTTCCAAGTTGACACAGGTGCATGATAATGCCTGTGTGGGTAGTCCCCAGCTGTTCGGTCAACTCCCGTTTGGTCAAACGTTGGTGTCAGTCTCCACTAAGGTCTTCAGGATGTCCATATCCACTGTTGCAAGTCTTCTGGATTTGGGACGGTCTTGACATGTCAAAATTTCCTTCTCGACACTGTTTGAACCAATGACAGCACTGACGATGTGATATGGCATTGGGGTACACACTGGTGATGTTCCTTACAGCACTTGTGGGGGTACTACAGTGACGAAACTCATACAGCATGCGATGGCGGATGTGCTCTTTGGCCACTTTTATGTTGGCTGGCTCTTACACTCTTCACCTTCTGATGGCTAACTGCCACTAACATAAGCCACCTACCTCTTGATGTCATGCCGGTGTGCTGCACAATCTCGGTGGCTAATGTGTGCCATGGCCGGGGCTTTGACTTCAGGTACCTTGTCATCAGATATTATTTTCTTTCCAATCTAATATATAGGCACGAGGCTCGGAGTTTTATCTCGTATGAGTTCATTCAGTTTTTCATGTGTTTCAGCGCCAGAGCAAGAAACTGCATCTGAGGTAACAAAAGGATATCTTGCAGACATCACATGGATAATTTTACCTGAGATTGAATTATTGGCAAGCTTGGAGAAAGCCAGCCTATGAGAGATGTCATCAAGAAGTTTGGAGTAGCCCATAGCATAGCGTTGTGGCTATTGTCAGCATTTAGTAGATGTAGAATCACTGTCAGGTGTTTTGCTGTTACCACTGTACAAGCCAGCATGATGACTGTTACTCAGTAAGAAAGCACTGTAGGCAACCAGTTGACTAATTGTTTTCAAAGCAAGCACAGGTGCACAAATTTCAAGCCTAATTGTGTCCAGACGTCTAAATGCAGTAGGACTATATGACCAGAAACCGCATGCTGCATATGCCTGGAAATCTATGTGCCATGTTGGGCACAGGAATCTTCCACCAGAAAATCTACCATTATCCAGGGTGCATTGTACAGCCTGCCATCAGTGGTGCAGGGTTTGTCCTGATTTTTGGAAGTACATTTATGGAATTTTAAGTTTTCCTGGAGTACGAAAGCTATTTTCCAGGAGCTGACGATGACATTAGAACTTCTTAAATAAAAATTTTTGAAGTTTAATTTCTTTAAAAATGCATGTTTTCCCATTTCTTAGTTACTGCTTGCTACACTGATAGACAAAAACTTCAACTCTTCGTTGATGTCTTTCGTTCCTTGTAAAGTCATTTTCCCTGCACAGTCTGCCAGAAGTGCTGTTTTTGAACAATAACTATGCTTTAAACAAAAGAAAAAAATGCTTGCCTCATGATATGGCAATAAGAAACTATGGAATGGAAAAACACACGCTTTAAGCGAAAATAAATATAAAAAATCGGTACTGTATTGTTCACTATGGCATGATTTTTTTTTTAAATCATGGAAATAGCTCAGATTCCACCAGAGGCAGATTAAGTACCAATTTTGAAATTTATTTTTGCCTTAAAAAGGGAAAGGGGGCAAAAATGCTTGCTCTACTGATTGGTTTTGAAGAGAGACTTCAAAGTAGCAAAACATACATTTCATTAGAAAAAATTCTTATGAAATACAAAATCACTCTTTTCACTATTACCAAAGATATTAAAAACAAGGAACGTGATTAGAAAAAAACTAAGAGTATAGACAGGAAGAGAAATAATAAAAAGAATCAGCTTGGTTACAAAAAATTTAAATTCTGATAACCACAGAACCTTCTCATCCCTGCTAAATCAATAATTTTTGGCAGTTCCAAACATTTCTGGTCAGAGGATATCATGAAAATGTTCAACAAATATTAAGAAAAAACAACAACAAAGAAATGGCACGATCCAGAAAACAATCCAACAATGTTTCACAAATATTAGAAACTTGAAAACACTAAAATAAACAAAATAGAAATTGAGGAAGCAGACATTCCAACCTTCAAAATCAGAAATTGGGAGATTTTCACAGGTCATAAAATCACATGAGTGCTATTTTTTATCGACGTTTTCCAGGAATAGTATTAGTGGTCCACTAAAAGTTCTGGAGAAAAAATAAAACAGTGCGAAAACGAAAATCCCCCCCCCCTCCGAAATTTATTTTCAGGTATGTTGATTTCGCAAGAAAATGAAAACGTAAAATGGCCCAGAAGTCGCTGTTTTTTTACAAATAAATTAGCAGCCAAGTATTTTTCATTTCTTCTTTAGGTTGCGCACGAAGGCGAACACGACAAAAAGCATCATACTAACATCACCTTTTGTTACAAGGCGAAGCCAACTGTATCTACTCCCTTTTGTTGTTAAGTGAATTCGCTGCAACTGAACTTTTTATCATCACTTAGAATGTGTGCGGCACTGTTGTGGTGAGGGGTTGAAGAAGGCAGCGCAGCTCCAATCTGCCAATTAGTTACTGACCCTTCCTGGCAATCTAGTGCCAGAGTGTGTGAGCTCTTTGCTGAAGGTGTCGTATGACAATCAGACTGGGATAAAAAATTTAAAGCAAATTTTTTCCAACCCATCTCGGACGATTGGTCAGAAGCCAATGCTTAGACTACTGCACCACTGAGGCGGCTTTCCTTTTGCAGATAGGAGGAGAGGAAAAGTACGAAACTGATGACTGTAATGCCACCTTGCATTGACGCAGAAAGAAAAAGATTTTACAGGCGGTTTGAAATCATGGTGGTGGTTGATGGAATTTGGACCATCCTAATGGCTAATTCTTGGTGAAAATCAGAAAAGCTTGATATTCATCAGGAGGTCGGGAGGAAGGGCTCAAAATCCGGAGAGTTGACACGTCCGAGGAAGAAATATTCCTCAGAAATACATGGAAACATACAGGAATATTCCAAGCAATCAGAAATATGTACTGAATTACCTCTGGTTTACTAGCCTTCATGTAACATCCCCTCAGTAAACTTGAAAATTACATCATCCTGGAGTGGGAATCAAACCCACATTCGATTTCATCGCCCTGCAGCGGGTTCGATTTCCCGCTCCTCGATGCGACTTTCAAGTTTTCTGAGGAGATGTTACACAAAGACCAGTAAACGACAGACAATTCAGTACATATTTGTAATTGCTTTGAATATTAAAATGAAGTTTATGCAGATGTTGAATAGCATTTTTTTCACTGAAATTTTTGATTTTCGTACTATATTTGTTCCCTGTACTCTGTAGTGGGCCAACAATTTCTGTAGTAACTACAGAGAATTCATAGCACTTCAAGTTTCTGAGTCTTTCCAAAGCAGTATTAAAGAACACAACGAAGTTTATCTAATCATGCCTGTTGTAAGTCCCATCAAGAGAGGACTGAATGCATGTCAGTTGGGAAAGGTTAACTCAAAATTATGAAGGGAAATTGTGAATTTCAAAAGAAAAAAATATGTGAAAGTTCACCTCCCAGTCACTAAAATGAGAAATGAAAGACTCCAAAAAAGTCCAAAATACAATAATTTCCACAAGTTCAAATTAAATTTAAAGAATTTTCCAGGAGTATGAGGGAAAATAAGAAGACAAAGGCCCATTTAAGTTCTTAGATTCCAGGAGGTGTACAAACTCTTGTGGTGTATATCTCATGTTGACTGGTTTTCAGATCAGTGGGCCAAAGTATTAATGTTCACAGATAAACACCACTTCAATCTTTCATCAGATTTTAAACAGCATTTGATGTGAAGGGAATGTGGGACTGTGTATGATGGCAGGAACATGATTGAATGGGATAGCTATGGTTGTTGTGGCATCATTATTTGGGCTGGTATCGCGATCAATGGACAAACTAAACTGCAGGTGATGGATTAAGGAAGAATCACCGAGCCGCAGTACTGCAACGATGTGATTCTTCATCATGTTTATCTATTCTGTAGTACTGTGGACACAGCTTTTGTTTTTATGGACAAAAGCTGTGTCCTCAAAATACAGCAGTTGGAGATGAAGTCTTAGCTAACAAGGATATCCGTTAAATGGAGTTAGTGTGCTCTCCTGTTATCAGCTCAAACGAACATGCATGGGATATTTTGGGAGAGGTGTTGCGCACAGGAATTCCCCACCAGGAAACATTCCAACATTTATCAGGACTCCCCAGCAGGAGCGAGACAATTTACCCAAAGAGCTCCTGAACCAACACACCAATGCCAAACATGTGGTGCAAAGTGGACCTATCCCTTACTGAGGACTTTGGCTTGTAGTCTGTTTATGCAGTTTTCATGGAAGAGTACCACTGGATGACAAATATGCCTGCAGCTCCATAATATTTTTTATATTTTGATCTCTACTACATATTACTCATTATTTTTGGTGTTGCACATTTTATTTTACTGTTGCTATTACCATAAATACTATTTACAACTATAAATCAACTTTTCCCAATTTTAATTGGTCAAAACGTAACTCAATCTTAAGTTTTGGACAGCACTGTAGTTGTTGCGAACAGACACCTGTGATGCACTTTCATGTGACCTTTGGAGCATGGGAAAATCCAGAGGGAATTAGTCAAAAGTGTACTTATCCATTAGCCGGGCACCAGTAGAAATATATCAGTAAATGTCACAATTGTCGATAGATGGCGCCACATGAATGGTCATTTCTTTTTAGAAATTAGCTGTAATGAATGACGTGATGAGTTTATTTTTGGTAAATACAATTTATGCAGGAAATATATTGCAAAAATCGCAGTAATATTGCGATTTTTTTTAAAAATCTGGAGGTAGCATATTTGTATACGAAGCTGTACGTGGTGCTACATCGGTACCGCAGATAATGTCTTGTTATTTGGATTACTGACATGATTCTCATGTCACTTGGTTATCTGTTTCTGTGGTGTTGAACAATATAAAAATTTGGAATTTACCTCGAGATGAAGGAAGTGCTGTGTCATTTCTTCAAAGTAAAGGAATTCCACCGAGTGAAAGAATCTGTAAATTGGGCCACAATATGAAGTGAAAGTAAACATTGGAAGTGAAAGTATTCAATGGCCGTGCAACATGAGAACATGCAGATCCAAGGTAGGCTTGTAGGCTTACGCATTGGAAATTGGTTTCAGAGTAGTCGGCTTCCTTTTTTAACTGCTGTTCGATTTACTTATAGCTGGAGTGAGAATTTAAATTGTATTAAATGGTGTGAACAGTTGGATATGGCAAGTCACACAACTGTTGATTGGAATAACTATTTGCGAGAAATTTGTGCAGATGTTCTTGAACATCAGTCGGACAAAAAAAAAAAATGGTGGCTTAGGATTAATTGTGGATATAGAAGAAACATTTTCGAAAAGAAAGTCTAATACAGGTCATGTGCTTCCAGAGCAGTGCATTTTCGGAGGAATTTGTCGTTCTACTAATGAGTGTTTTTTAGTGAAAGTGCCAGACAGAAGTGACCCTGTTGAAGGAAATTGAGAATCATTTTGCGGAACATTCTACAATTTATTTGGATTCATGGAAGGCATATAAGACGGAGGAAATAGAAGAGGCAGGTTTTGAAAATTTCAAAGTCAATCATAAGTACAACTTTGTCGACCTGGAGAGTGGAGCCCATACTCAAACAATAGAAAGATTGTGGGGATCAGCTAAATGGAGAAACCAATATCATCAAGGAACTGCTAGACAGCATATCAATTTGTACTTAGTTGAGTTCATGTGAAGACATCATTTAGCTTCATCAGACCCATCTGATTCCATTTTAAATTGTATTAAAACTTCTCGGCCCCCAAAAATTAATGTGTAGGTTTCAAGCCACTAATAATGCTTGTATGTTGTGATATATTTCCTTCATAAATTGTGTTTACCAAAAATAAACTCATCAGATCATTCATTATACCTTAATTTTAAAAAGAAATAACCATTCATGTGGCACCATCTATCAACAATTATGCATTAGCCGGGCGCCAGTAGAAATGTATCAGCAAATGTCACAAGTACCAGAGTGACTGAATGGATCATGAGACTTGCATTCTAGAAGTGCTTGAACGTGCACGTTATGCATCTGCTGAAAGTAATAATATCACGAATTCTGCACATAAATGTAATGGAAACAAGAAATTCCAAAGAAAAAGAAAACGATTGAAAAAATGTACACAAGAAAAGTTACCAAATGGCTTTCTCTGATTTACGAACTTTGAATGAATGAAAAGAATCAGTTTCGCAGAACAGAAAAAAACAGTATCAGAAGGATAGACACAACATCCATTTCTTGCTAGGAATCTAAACCTACACACACCAGTATGAAAAGCACAAAGCCCACAGTCTAGACCACTCATCCATTTGCAATATGATATGGTTTTATAAAGTAAGCACTGTTTAAAGGAGAACTGTAGCGACCATTGTAAATAGTCCTAAGTTAAGCATAAAATCCAAAATTAAACAGCAGTCTGGTGATTTTCTTCTTTCTCCTTTTACCCATTCTTAATTTGTACTGATGTACATAAAATCATTAAAAACTTTTGTATGCATTTTAATTTATTCAAAGGCACGCAGGGAAAAAAATCAGTGCAGTTTTAGTTAAGTTAGAACAAATTTTGCAACTTCTCACACTTCAACTGATAAACATTTAGCCAAAAAATCCCCCACAAACATTTTATTTGTTTGGTCTCTGACATTTATGGTGTATCAAAGTTAAAAGATATCAACAAATGCAAAATATGTTTACAGGATGATTGTGGTATCACTACATATACGGATTTACTAGGCTATAAATGCAGATCTACCCTTAAAACTTCATGCATTACTACGTGGTTTCTGTCAGGAGACCACACACTGGCTATGAAAAGCTAAAACAGCTACACCTTCTTTAAGATGGAAAAGAAATAACATGCAAGCTTTGAAGAAAGTGGAAACTTTAAGATGACTGAATCCCATTCAACAATTTTTAAATCATTAAAGTTACCTGTTGATCATCTGGAGACCAAATTCCACAGTTTATTGTGTCATCTAAGTTCAGCATAGATGACCAATACCTTTGTCCAGATACCGAACCCACAAGCACAAATCCATCTTGATAGCAGATCAAAGCCATACGGCCATCATGACTCCATGAAAAGTCTGTGACTTTAATGCTCCTGTCATTGATGAGTTCGATGGACCAACGGCCTTCATACTTAATCCAAACAAAGATGGTTCCTGTGTTGTCACATGATGCAAGCTTCTGGTAGGGCTCATTCCACTTGACTAAAATGATCTTTACAAAAAGGAAAATCAATTTTTTTAAAGCAGGATCTTGCAATACTACATGCAGAAAGCCACAGCAGTATTATTTCTGATAATAAATCAACAAGAACAATTTTCAGTACAGAACAAACAAAATACAGGTATTGTACAGCAACAGAAAGAAAAACACAAATAAATATATAAACCCTAAAATCACTTCCATTCCTGGTTAGTTCTTTCTGTGTTAAAAATACAAAAATTTTTTGCTACTCATCTCTAAACCTTAAAATAAAATCTTAAATTTCCATTTATACAAAATGGCACTGTATGATGGAAATGAGTTTCCATGTATTTTAACAAAACAATTTCTAAGTAGAAACATTGTGCTTTAGAAATGCAACATTGGTTTCTTTAGAAACTAATGCCTAATTCTTAAAAGCACTTGGAAGCAGTATAAAGTCACTGTCTCCAAGTAAGCTATTAATGATATCTCAGTAGGATTACAACTGAGATATCATTAATAGCATATGAATAAAGAAAAATAGTACATCCAATATAAAATCTCTTTTGTTCATATGTGATTGGTGGCAGGGGTTAGGACACCAGCTTCATTTTCAGAATATGTTAAGAACTGAATAGCCCACAATGAGTTCGTTTTTCAGATCGGAACCCATATCTGAATGCAAAGAAAAGTCCTCAAGATTTCAGAAATCAAACAAATTGTTCTAGTTATAAAACTGACGGTAGTGAAATTAATTTCCAAATTTGTATGATTTTTTTTTATTATTTATATTGATAAATTTTCGAGGAACAATCTAACTATCCATTAAGCTTTTATCACTACAATTCACTATCACTGTAATGGTTATAATTAACTACTTAAGATTAACCTTCCACAATTAATCGGCTCATGTGATCACTGATGAGAATATCCTCTTTTAATTTTTTAAGTCCTTTTAACCCCATTTTAAAATGGCCTATTGCTCCCAGGTCAATCCTGCTGTACTTTAGCAAAACTCTACCTTCACGGTGTAGAGTGTAAATTCCCTCTCTAGTGATGAAATTTTGATTAAAAGGGAGTGATATCAAACCATCTGGTACACTGGTCTTCAAAAATCCTAAATTTAACTCATTTATATAAAATGATACTGATCATAAGCAGTAATTTAGATAACTACATAATTATATTCACTTTTACATTAGTACATATTTGATGAAGAAGGTTGAAATATTTTTGGCCTCACTAAAGACTTGAGATTTAATTATTTGTTCATTATTTCTTTACATCAAGTAGGTTTTGTGGTAGTTGGAAGCACGCTTTATGTTCACAACATCATTATCATTAATTTAATTATTTCACTAAGACAGGCAATGAAACCTCTGAAAGAACAGAAAATGAAAGAGCAAGAGGCAAACTAAGTGTGCTGTTTCCAATCTTAATACATTTTACTTCCTGCAATGTATACATTTGGGGTGAATGAAGATTTAGAGTTACCAATAGTGGCATAAACATATATAATCTCAGACAACATATACTTCATGCAGAAAATTATCCAAGCTATAAATCAGAAAGACAGATAATTTGGAAAAAGTGTAATGCCAAAAAACAGTAATCTATACATAGTATAATATAAAGTCCCCAGGAGGCATTTGTCTGTTTGTTCTGGCTAATCTCGAGAATCGCTGGACGGATTTTGATGCTGTTTTCACCATTCCATAGAGCATTTGTCGAGGAAGATTTAGGTGTATGAAATATTAATCTATGACAAAAGGGAGCCGAGCAGTAACGATTTTAGTGACAAGTCAAAGAAAAAAACGCAGTTCGCATTCTTTCGTGGCTTCCACTGCCTAAACAATGATGCGCGGCAATCGGTTTACGAAACTTTTTGCTCATAGGGAAAAAGACGCGAGGCACATGCGTGGCGGTCGGTCTGACAGCATGTAAGGGCACAAACTAAATGCGTAGTTACATCGGACGCTGAAAGAATTGGTTTATCGGCACTCGCACAGACTAAATCCGTAGTTATATACGGACGCTAAAAGAGAGTTGATTTATCGGCGCTCGCACAGACGAAATGCGTAGTTGTTTTTGTCTCACACGTATGTATCTCTTTGAGTAGCTCTTTAATTAAAATTTAAATATTGTATTAACATTATGCCGAGACGAAAATTGAATATAGGTCATAGTACCTTGGACGCTAAAATAATTTGTTTATCCCGTCATAATGAAACTTTCCGAGAAACAGAATCTCGATTGGCAAATGACAGACAAAGAATGGCTTTACAAAGAGAAAGACAGTCTCCTATTGAACGTAATAATAGTCTCTCTTTAGATTTGCAGTAAATTCTAAATTGCTACTGTGCGAAGCTGGGCCGGGTCGCTAGTAAATAATAATAACAAGAAGAAACAATGTTTATTCTCGGCTGAGTAAAAGCAAACTTTAAAAATCAAATTCTGCAAATATGTTATTTCTGAAAACAGCAGTTACCAACTTCATAAAGCAAAAGAAGAAATTGTTGCTCACTTAATTATTTTCTTCGACAAAACTGCCCAAACACAGTGCTGTAATATCAAAATTTTACATTGGAGACGTAGAAAAAATATGGTTTTCCCATGATAAATAACTGGACGTAAACAAGTGAATAAAAGTACAGTGCCTCATCAGGGTTCCCACTCAAAAGTAATAAAAAATTCTCTGACTTTTCCAGGTTCTCCAGGTGGTTTTTAATATTTTCCAGAGAGGCATGTTGCAAAGAATTGTTACATTTCATTCCATTCCATTCATTTTTCACACCAAAGCACACACTTTTAAATTCTTAACGTAATTTGTCTTTATAAAATTACCTGCTTTTCATTAATAACAACTGTGCACATTATTTTCTGCACCAAAGTTTCGTGAACTTTTGTGAATACCACCCACACGGAATTTGTAAATACATTCCCATAGAAACAGGTCATATGCAAGAAAAAATCTGTCAGTTGAATAGCTTCAGTTTTTCTATAACAGAATGCAGCTAAGCTTAATGATGGAATGGCTTTGTTCAAAGAAACATGTTTCAAGAGAACCAACAAAAGACTTTGATCCATCATTTGGTTGGTTCTCTTGTGAAGTGTTTCTTCAAGCAGGAGCCCATTGTGCCTAATTGTTCCATGTTATAACAACTGCCTGCAGAAATTGAACAAAAGCTTAATAACTGGCAATTTTAAAAATTCAATTTTGCATCTTTTTTTAGACAATAAAGGAAATATTTAATAGTATAACTGAAAGTAAGATCTACCAAATTCTAGGCAGGCAGTAATTGCAAGCAAAAGTTTGAAATCTTGAAATAATATGGGGGTTTTTTTGGCAAAATAAAGTATCCATTGATTTTTACAAAAAGGGGGGGGCAATTTCCCCTGATTTTTACAAAAAAGGGTAATTTTCCCTGAGTTTTCCCTGATTTTTGGAACCATTTTCAAATTCCCTGAGAATTCCAGGTTTTCCCTGTTTTTCAGATTGAGTGGGAACCCTGCTCATCACCACCCGTTCCTAAAAAGTATCCCAAATGAATGTATATGTTCCTAAACTTAATGCAGGAAAACTACATCTTTAACTTCAACATATATTTTCCGGACCACGAGCTCTTGTTAACGACGATTTTTCGTTTTTCAAAATTTTCACTTCCTGATATTTTAATATTATGTTTTTATCCTACAAAGATTTTACTGGTATCCTAGTCTTTAATTTAATGGTGTGAATATGTGCATGAAGTACATATTTTCTTAGCATATATTATCTTTGAAGTAATTGGTACAGAGACAGGGTCACCCACTAAAGTTTTTTTTTTTTTTTTTTTGTAGAAGTACCAAATTTCCAAACTCTGTTCTTTTGTTCAGCTCTTGTGTTTTCAGAACTGTATTTGTAACACTTCATGCTGACTTGAGCTCACGGTCTGCAGGGAATAACACACATAAAGTTTGAAATTGATTGAAATTGTCACTTTGAAGTGTTTCAAAACCACAAAAAAAATTTTTGATTATAAAGCATGTTTGAACAATCACTATTAATAGTGAAAAACTTGATAATCACGGAGGTGATACACGAGCATTTTCATGCCATGATTTTTCAGCAAGTTTAAGTATGGACTGACTCAACAGGAGGGCTTGGAAAGATTTCAGAAAGCCTTTCCAGAGTTTTTCTCACCATCTCACACAACCGTTTACATACAAGTATTTTGTGGAATTTTGTCGAGGCAGAGAAACCTTAAAAAATGAAAAGCGTAAAGGCTTCCCAGTTACAGCAGTTATGAAAGAAAATGCCACCCTTGTGAAAGCTTGATAATAAAGAATGGTTTGCTAGTAACTAATTAAGGAAGAGCAGACTGTGGGCATCCATTTATTTCCTGTTTTGGAAATCTTAAGTACTTCAGCATATGTGAACTTTTCTGTTGTTGAGTACCCCACAAACTTACAGAGATTTAAAAGGAAGGCAGAATGGAGTGGTGTCATGAAATAATCTAAAGTTTTGCAGATGGGAACTTTCATTGTATCCTTGACATTGTCACAGGAGGAAAAAACTGGATACCAAAATGACTCTGAGACAAAACATCAGTCACAGGGCTGGGCTATCCCCGATGACAATCCGCCTGTGAAAGCAAGATGTTATAGAAGTGTTGAGACCAAAACATAGTAGCCTTATTTTTTTCTTCCAGCGGACATTTTGCGATAATTATCTGAAGCAGTGGTTCTCCAGTATGCTCCACGGAGCCCTGGGGCAGGGCTCCACGATGCTTTCCACGAAAAATCTCTCATGACACCGTCACGTTTGACAACGAAAATACACTGGAAAAATCCACATACTTCCTTAATTTCCTTATACAAGGAATGTACATAATGCTTCCTTCAAAGCCTATACCAACAGTATATAGCGACCCATATTGGAAGCCCTGTGTAGTTGTTCTTTATCTTCAGGATGGCTTGCCACAAGTTTTGAAACAGGCAGGCAAAACAAAGCCCAATCTATCATCATCACTTTTGAAAATGTGACGTCACCGAAGCACTATATCTCCCATATCTTTGTCTTATGTCGGTGTGCTGTCAGGCCCGATGATCGAAATGGCTATATTGCTGCGTTAGTACGTGCTTTGAACAAGCTTATTCTCAGAAGAATGATACCCCTCTTGAAACAGTGAACCAGTATGATGTGACCTCACCCTGGTGCTGTTCTTTCTTGCTCGATTCCTGGAATTTGCAACACAACACAAGATTGCACCATGTGATCATGACATTCGCTCAAGCTTCATTCTGTCTATGTTTTCAGTACATTTCACTTTAGTTGACATGGGGGAAGTGATGCGTCGTAAGATCATTTGTTTGTGGTAGTGTTTAATATTTACGATGGATCGGTGGCTCAAAACTGGAATGTTAAATCACCCCGTCAAGAAAGTGTTCGTCTTCCACAGTAGAAACTTTGGTGCCAGTGCCAGACCATTTTTTTTTTTTAAAGCCAGATAAGAAAACTAAAAAATCTGCGATAGTAGGAAGTACAAGTAATACGTATGCTGGGAAGAAGGAACATTGTGTCTCTGGAAGCAAAACTCGCAACTACGCCATTAAGAAACATAAATATGATGAAAGTTACCTTTCTTTTGGATTTGTTCCTAGACACTAATAGTCATCCTCAGTGTGTTTTGTGCCACAAAACTTTCCCCAATAGCTCCATATTTTTAGCTAAACTGTGCCGTCATTTTGAAATCACTTTAATTTCAAGAATTTCATTTCTCAGAAATTAAATTCTTAAATCCTCACTATCTGCATAAACATAATTTTGTGCTGAATATAAATGCGAGCATAGAAAAAAATGTTAGGGCTCAGCGGCCTCGTCCTTGGGTGAAAAGGATCTGCAGTGTCAGAAGTTTGAGAATCGCTGACCTGGACGACCAAAGTATAGTTACTGCAGAATGGTATACTGTCATGCAGGGCGTAACTACCGGGGAGCAGTTAGAGCAGCATGCTCCAGGCGCAAGATTTTGGGAGGCGCAAAATTTTTGTATTAAAAAAATCATTAAATGTTTAAAAAAAAAAAGATACAGCATACTTTGTCCTCCACAACTCAGATGTAGGAGGGGCACCAATGAAGATAGCATGTGTTATTATGTTATTATAGGCCTCAACTTACTCGGGCATTGCGCTCAGATATAGACAATTGCTTCGTAGCTCTTCAGGAAAGTGCAGGTGGTGCAGTCCAATTTCCATATACCGTCTTTTCCTCTTTCAGTGATGGAGGTGTTCCTCCACTCATTCTCTCTTTCCCTCGTAATCTGAAACTTAATTCTCCCTTTCTAGCACCACTCGTGCCCGACCATTTTCATCCCACCTCAGCTCTTGGACCCCACTGTCAACTGAACAATTATTATCGCCTTCAGCATTCGATCTCAGTTAAGTTTCCTTTAGCGGTGTTGTATTTTACTGATGTGCTCTTATCAACCATAGTTAAAGTTATCTTTGCTGTTTGCCTTATTTACTAGTGTGTAATTACATTCAAAAAGTTCAGTTGTGTGGAATTTAGGAAACGGAAACCCACAGAAGATGAAGCAGGAAAGACTATTATTAAAATGTCAAGAAAGTTTCACTGTATTTTCAAATTGATAATTAACAAACAAAACCTAAAAAATAATAACTTACACACACACACACACACACACACACACACACACACACACACACACACACACACACGGATGATTCAGTCAGCTGATTTAACCACTGCTCTTTCAACAAGATCTCAAACAACGGAACCGGCCGTAAGTACAGGTACTTTGCAAACATGTTTACCAAATCCCATGGATATTACCTAGTCAGAGATGAATGTAATTTCAACAACACTCTCACAACAGAACAAAAAAGGATTATTGTTGATTTGGGCCCTTGCCATCCTAAGGGGTCTTTTGCTAAGGACCAAGATGGGAGAAATATTTGTAGAAATTCTCTGGTTTATAACTGAGACGGTCGATGAGGAAGGGGGCGCCAATGCTGGGAACTGCTCCTGGGCGCAGATTTCGTAGTTACGCCACTGCTATCATGTGTCTGCCCAAGGTATTCCAAAGTGACAAGTGAGCGAGGCCAAAAACAGAACTCTATGGAATCTTGTTGTACCAAGACAATGCTCTGTCCACACTGTATAAAAAAATTGGACTTTATAATGGACTTATGCCCAATTGATGAACCACCCACTCTACAGTCCTGACCTTGCTCTTTGTGTAACTTTTTCCTGCTCCCAAACATGAAGGAAAGCTGAGTGGACACCATTTTGAGAGTACAGAGAAGGCTGTTTCTACCTATGAAGAACAATTTCAGACTATCCCAAAACAAACATGATGCTGATGTTTTCATGACTGGTTTCGGGTAATGCATCTTTGTACAGAGTGGTAGAAAGTTCGAGAAACTATAATTGAAATTAGTGCTTTACATTAAATAAATTCTGAGGATCAGAAAATTTAATAGTCACCTACATAAGTAACCACATCTGAGAATTTTTCAACATTCAGGCTCATTTTTTTTTCATGCTTCTGCTCTGTATATTTATCTTGATGAAGAACATATTTTTTTCAGCACAGCGTTTTTGGGGTATCTTATTCATCTTATTGTTCTAGATCATCTATTTATCTCCCTTGATCCTCTGCAACCACAAGCTCCATTAAATTATCCTTTGTGAGCTGCTCTGTTACACCTTTCATCACCCTATGAATTTAGGTATGGCCAGGTGTTTCCTTCTAAAACTGACTAGTCGCATCAATATTGAAGACCTATACATTTCCTTGAAATAATTTTCTTCCTTCAACAGCCCTAAATCATCTGTGAAGACTTGGGCATTTTCTAACGAGCCTTTCCTGCTTTCCTCTGGGTCACCCTGCATTAAGTATCCAATATTTAAACACTTTTGAACCTTACACTCTTGGATTTCTTTCAAATTCAGCTCACCTTAATGTACCCCCAGAGATAGTAAAACTCCAATTTTTTTTATCTACAGTAGTTTTGAAGTTAGGGCCCTCTGAAATCTTAATAAAAAAAAAAAAAAGTTCTGCTGACATGCAATTACAAAATAAATGAATACTCAAGCTAGAAATGAGATAGATGGCTGGGGGGGATGCATTTTGTAGATTATTTTTAAAGTTTTCATATGATATGTAACATGACTTGAATTTCAAGGTCATGTCATAAAATTTTTGACCTTCAATTTCTTAAAAACCTAATTTTCAAAAATTTTGAAAAAATTCACACACAAACATATACATTTTAGCATCACTTGTGGAAAGTTTCATCACGGGATCGTGTTTTTGTCAATTTTAAAAAAACATTATGTAAAGAAAAGTCATCCGAATGTGAAAGGAAAATTGTAATTTTAATTCACACCTTTGAATTCCTTTGTACAAGGATCACTATTATTTTTCTTAAGTTTAAAACAATGCTATTATGCTAACATGCTAAAATAGGTTAAGTAAGTTAATTATATGGCTGACAGTGAAGGAGCGTTTCACAATCAGAATTATTTTCCACACATTCATGTATATCTTCACTTGATCCTATCAGTGCTTTTTCTGTTAAACATCTTTTTATTTGCTTAATTTTTTTACCACAGTATGATGGTATATACAATATTTTCTTAACTATAGGTGACTCTTGAGGAGTGCTAAAAGACTTACTGAGGTATTCAAAGTTAACATTTAAGTATACAAAGTCTTCATCTTCTTGGCTAGGGCCTGGCATCATGTTACTTGCTACTGGTACTGAACTAGTACTTTTTCAGCCATTGTGGAAAATATATACACTCACATCATCATCATGAACCATTATCATTCCACTGCTGGACGAAGGTCTCCCCAAGTTTCTTCCACAACTGTCTGTCTTGTACCAGTCTCCTAAATGTTACTCCCGCATACTTTCAAATTTCATCCATCCATCTCACATGTGGTCTTCTTCTGGGTCTTTTCCTGTCCCTTGGAATCCAGTTTAAAATTTCGGCCATCCATCGATGGTCTATCCTTCTGGCAATATGTCCAGCCCATTGCCATTTCAGGGATTTTACCCTGATCATGAAGTCTTCCACTTTTGTCATTTTTCTGATCCACAAGTTCCTTTTCTTATCTCTCCTAATTACACCAAGCATGCATCTCTCCAAGCTTCTTTGAGTTGTCTGCAGTCTTTGTATGTCTCTTTTAGTTAAGGTCCATGTCTCTGCACCATATGTAAACACTGGAAGGATGCATTGATCAAACACTTTTTCTTTTAAGACATAATGGCATATTGCTCCTGAAAATTATACTGCTTCTTCCAAAAGCTCTCCAGGCAAGTTTTATATGCCGATTAATTTCTTCATCAATGTGACCCTCACTTGATATCTGCTGTCCAAGATAAATGTAGGTATTGGTTATCTCCAGCTTTTTCCCATCAGTCGACAAATCTTCATTTTTTTTAAAGCATGTACATCACCTTTGTCTTCTGAAGGTTCATTTTTAATCCCACTTCTTTACTCTTCTCAGCAAGTTCCTGGATCATACTCTGCAGCTCTGATGGGATAGTTGCAAAAATGACTATGTCATCAGCAAAACAAAGGTGAGTTAGATAATCTCCATTGATCTTTATCCCTTTGTTTTCCCAGTTCAGTGATTGAAAGACATTTTCCAATGTGGCATTAAAGAGTTTGGGAGATATAGTGTCATTTTCTCTCGCTCCCTTTCCAATTTTTATGGGTGCTGTATTCTCAAACAGCCAAATCTTTGCACTTGCATTTTCATAGATGTTATTAATAATATTAATGTACGCATCTTCAATACCGCAGGATTTCAGAGCCAATGTAACTGCTGATGGTTTCACCGAATCAAAGGCTTTTTCATAATCGATAAAAGTCATGCACAGTGAAAGTTCATATTCCCTCACTCTTTCAATTAGTTCTCTCAGTACATGGATATGATCTATAGTACTGTAGCCACTCCTGAATCCAGCTTGTTCTCTCGGTTGAGCCATGTCCAGTGTCACCTTCAAGCGGTGTGAAAAAACTTTAGCAAAGATTTTATAAACTACTGATAGGAGGCTGATAGGTCTGTAGTTCCTGAGATCCTCAATGTCACCTTTTTTATGTAGCAGGATCATTGTAGCATTGTCCCAATCCTCAAGAATCTTCTCTTCTTTAAGGCATCGAGTGAAAACTTGGGCGAGTACTGTTTCGATTTCTCCACTTGCTTCTTGTATGATGTCTACAGTAATTCCATCTTCTCCTGGAGCTTTTCCCCGCTTCATGTTCTTGATTGCATATGCAACTTCTGCTAGGAGGACTGGATGAACTCTGGTACTAGTACCTTTCGTAATGTCTGGAGTACATGTATCATCCCTGTCATATAGTTTTGAGTAGAAATCTTTCACTCTTGTCAAAATTTCACCTCTATTTCTTGGTACAGAACCATCTTCTTTTCTCAGAGCCATAATTTGTTTTCTTCCCTTACTCAGATGCCCTTTTGCTCTCTTCAGGCTTTGGTTATTTTCAATTGCTTTCTTCGCTAGTTCACAGTTGAATTTCCTTACATCTTCAGTGATACTTTTTCATACCATCTTGCATAGCTCTATATATTCCACTTTGGAAGTCACATCTCTTTTAGTTGTCCTCATCTCTCTTCTTTTTTGCATCAGAATTTTGTTTTTCTTGATAATTTGTTTGTATGCAACTTGTTCTTAGTACCAGCTATTTTTGTTGCTGTTTCCACAAGAGCCTTGGTTAGTTTTCTGTTAACTTCAGAGATGTTCGCTTCTTCTGACGTTAGACCTTCTAGAGCAGAGAATTTGTTTTTCAGTTCCAATTTGAAGGTATTATGATGTTTTTTAAGGTTGGTCGTGTCAATACACTTTGTTTGTTTTATGAGCTTGTCACGCTCAAGTTTAGCATTGAGGTGCATCTTACATCTTACTATTCTATGGTCACTACCTGTGTTGAACTTGTTTAACACACTGCAGTTTTCCATGACAAATTTCTTGTTACACATAATAAAATCAATTTCACTTGTCAATCTATTGGGATGCCTCCATGTTCATTTCCTTTGCGGCTTTTTCTTGAAAAAGGAGTTCATGATGAAAAACCCTTCTGCCCTGCAAATTCTACAAAAGTATTTCCACGCTGATTTCTGTTGCCGTGACCGAATTTACCTACTGAAATTTCATTCTGTTGCTGTTGCCCCATTTTTGCATTGAAATCTCCCATAATGATCTTTAAGTGCTGCTTGCCTTTATTATTTAGATGATGAATTTCCTCATAAAATTCTTCAATCTTTTCTTCAGGATGACTTGTAGTGGGTGCATAAGCTTGAATAATCTGAGCCTGGTATCTTCTCGAGAGTTGGATGACAAGTCGTGCAGCTCTTTCAACTTCTACAACTTTATCCTGGAACTTTCAACTTCTACAACTTTATCCTGGAACTTTCAACTTCTACAACTTTATCCTGAAACTTTCAATTTCTCAACTTCTACAACTTTATCCTGAAACTTTCAATTTCTCAACTTCTACAACTTTATCCTGAAACTTTCAACTTCTACAACTTTATCCTTCAGTTTCTTGTTTATTATAAATCCAACACCACTAGTTCTGCCAGTATCTGTCCCACGATAATAGAGGAGATGTCTACTTTTCAGTTCAATGAGATCTTCTCCTTTTCTCCTTACCTCACTTAGCCTGGCGATGTCCCACTTGATCCTTTGTAGTTCTTCTTCCAATTCAAGGAGCCTTGAATCATAAGATAGCACCTACTATATCTACTACACTCACATAGCACCTACTATATCTACTATATATACACATTATTGAGTCTACACACTAAGAAAAAAATAACATGAAAAATCTTAATGAAGTCTGCACAGTACATACATATTTATTCCAGAAGAGCAAATGTGTAAATGAGTGTTGGCTGTTGAATTCCCACCAGGCCATGATTTCATGTTTTTTTTAGCAGTAGCAACATTTGCTAGTGGCCTTATTTTTTACTAGCAAATTGTATTATCTACTAGCAAAAGTTTATTAACATCATACAACAGAAACTTTAACATGTCTCCCTCCATTAATCAATCATGACACATTTTGATTTCACCCCTGTAGCGGTCACATTGTAATGCTTAAAAGATTACATTTTTATTCCTACTGAAACAGTGAACAGCAGATGAGAATCTGGCAGGTTGGGTAGACAGAGTCTGAAACGGGGGAGAATGAATGCTTTTAGAGTTGAATGTTTTACTTCCAGAAAAAGGAAGTAAAGCATTTGCCACCTTTTAGATAAAGGAGGCAAATGTGAGCATAGTGCCTAATTTGTTACGGTTTACTGTGGGGTGGGGTGCAGAGGGTTCTATAAATATAGTGAAAAAAAGTTCAGTCTTGGCAATTCCTCTGAACTTTCACCCAGGAGTGAGTTACAGTTAGTCATTCAACAAGTTTTGGGGAAGGAACATGCAGCTGCTGATTTTTTTCCCCAGCACGTCGCTGCCAAATTTTTTTCTACGGTGTAGACCTTTATTCCACATGCTCAATGCAGTTGGTGCTTTACATTTCACATTAAAACATTCAAAAATTTTCCACTAGCAACTTTTGCCAGAACCATTTTTTATCACTAGTAAAATGCATTTGCTTGCTAGCAATTTGCTACTAACTACCAGTCGAAATCGTGCCTTGATCCTCACCATACAAGCAATAAGCTATGCAGGTTTCAACAGGAAATACTCAGACCTGCAGCTTGGTACTGATTCAGGGTCTTGTTGGTAAAGACATAACCAGGGCTCGACAAATATGTTCCAGATGGAGCCAGCTCCCAAAATTTAAGCGTCAGGTGAAACTGAAGTCAAATTTCAAAGAATAATGCATAAACGTAACATGTGGGAATGATGATGGAACGAGAAGCAATGAAGTATACTTGTCAAATTTTTCTTTTTATCCAAACCACTTATTGCAAAATAAAGTACCAATTTGCTGCAAATTTTAGATTTTGATTTTGTCAAAAAAAAAAAAAAAAAAAATGTTCACACACACTTGCCCATATATTGGATGCATAATTCGAGGCAGCGAATAGATTGTGAAATTCTGAGAAAAGCATTTTATGTGGTGTAATCCTCCACATCATATCTGTAGGCCATGAAATTCAGAACAACCAGGGCTTGACAAATATGTTCTAGATCTAAGAGCCAGCTCCAAAATTTAGGCGCCAGGTAAAACAAAGTCAATAACGTATAAACAAAAACATGTTTGGTTATGATGCAGGAACGAAAAGTGGTAAACCATATTTGTTTACCATTTTTTTTTCTTTTACCCAAACCACTTATTGCAAAATAAAGTTCCAATTTGCTTCATAATTTTCTTTTTCCATTCCTTCAGTAGATAATCTCAAAAAAATTTAAATTTCAGATTTTGATTTTATTAAAATACTATTTGCAGATGCCATATTTTGTACATATTAATTCAAAGTACCATAATTTTTTTCCTTCATGAGATCCACAAAGGTATATAATCCAAAGGCTGTGAAAAAAAAATTCCCACTTATAATCTGCAGTGGCATATGATCCGTAGATCGTGAAATTCTGAGAAAAACAATTTTTTCCCTCGCATAATCCGTGGCAGCATGTCTCAGACCATGATATTAAAAAAACTACAGTCCATACTAATAACTAGTATTGCATGGCATACATAGACTATTTTACAAAATGATTCATCTCTTTGTAAAAACAAATATGTGCCCCAACAAAATGTTACAACAAACAAGGACTCTAATGAAACAAATTTAACACGTGCGAAACACAAAACTGATTCCCCAGTGAGGGCACAATTCTGAGATTTAAGTTCAAAACTTCCACCAGTAAAAATCAGTAAGGTGCGTTCAGAATTTCACAATGCTTGACAGACAGGAAATAGAAGCAAGTGAACGTGCAGCGCACAAACCTCCACTTACCATATGATCATACTCCCTCTAAAACTGCAGTTTAAAACAAGATGAACCAAAGAAGAGGGGGAGGGGGGAGAGTTGAACATTTCAACGGCAAAAAATCAAAACAGACAGTTAGAATGTGGACTACTGTTAGTCTGTCTTCTGTTGACTCTGCAACTGCACAGCATCGATTGCTTAATTTTTCTTCCTGCTGATATTATTCTCTCCCTACTTCTTAATTGTCGCTTTTCTTTCTTTTCTTGATTTTTATGCCTTCTGATAACAGCAATCAGCCTGAGGACCATGAGCACATAATATCAAAGCTTCAACTATTTCAGGTAAATGGTTAACTTTGGGAATATTAATACTTTTGAACACCATGCATCAATTTTTCCAAATTTTCCAAATTTGTCACTTCCATTTTTTGGGAATTTCCTTTTTCCCTTATCAAGATTACATGTAAAAACTTTGGGATAGGGGATATTTAACAGCACTGGAGAGTGTGAACATCTCCGGTGTGATGGGAGATAGCGATTACAGGAATTCCGTCCGACTTCAAGTTTTGGAAATTTTCCTTCTATTTTCAAGCTGAAATTCAAAAATATATGCAGTAGAATGATACTTAAACATACTGGACACAAGCAACATCGCGAGAAAAAAGAAATAACGTTTACAAAAAAATCTGAACTCCGTCGACTTTCTGTTTTTGATAGTTCCGTAAAGATGGAATTCTGTCGTCCGACGAACACCCCCCCCCCCCCACACACACACACATTCTGTTTAATTGTGCATCGATCTCCTGAGTGGCCAACATAACAAAAAAAGGCGGAATTTCTTCTCAAATTCGCAGAAGAATTTCAAGCCTGAAGATTAGGAGGAAATTTTCGCGGCGTCTAACTTCCGTTTCCACAAATTCTTGCCTACATTTCAAGCTGAAATACGAACATATGTGCAGTAAAATGATATTTAACAAAAATACTAGACACAAACGCAACATCACGAGAAAACACTTTACGATCCACGCAAATTCTTTTTACTCAATTTAACTACTGTTAAATGAGTAAAAGAATTTATGAAAGCTTTGAAACACGAAATACCGTCCCCAGACAGAAAATGACCCAACCCCAAATTCTCTTCAGTTTTGTATCAATCTTGAAAACGATCTAAATGATGACAATAAAAAAAAAACAAAAAAAACGGAGAATTCCGCAAATCCGCTTAAGAATCTTATGTAACCATAATAAAATAATAGCAAAATAATTTTTTTAAACAAAATAAAAATTCGTAGAATCCGTAGTTTCGAGAGTGAGTTTCGTAGTCAGGCAACTAAATCCGTAGAAACTACGGACATTCCGCAGTAATTGGTATATTAATCGTATAATCCGCACCAAGGTGTACGATAGTCGTGATCCGCGCCTATCATGTTAATCGTGAATCGTAATTTCAGACAGAAAACTTCGATTCACAGGACTGACTCAGAAATCCAAAGATGTAAGAAAGAAATGATTGTCTTATGAAAAAGTAACTGTCATTTTGAAGTACATTTGTGTTACTTTCAAGTAAAAAAAGAACTAAAATCGAACTATTGCAGCATTTTACTGTAGTTCATTAGTTAGACTAAAAAATTCCGTTGAAATTGCTGACAGTCCATAGCATTGTCTTATTTCTGAATATGTTTCAAATCCTTAACTAATACAATTAGTGCACCAAAACTAGGCAATGCGATTCGCAGAATGTAACATGTACGGAATAGTTCTGCAGGATTCCCGAGGGTCACGGATACTCACACCTCGTAGGCTTCCGCACGCGCAAATAGTAACACCTTCCATGCGTCATATTTTCTGTCAAAGTGCTTCTAAGCAAAATATATATAAAATCATCATCATCATTGTCAACCATTATCAATCCACTGCTGGACGAAGGTCTCCCCAAGTTTCCTCCACAACGGTCTGTCTTGTGCCAGTCTCCTCCATGTCACTCCCGCATACTTTCGAATTTCATCCACCCATCTTCCATGTGGTCTTCTTCTGGGTCTTTTCCTGTCCTTGGAATCCAATCTAAAATTTCGGCTGTCCATCGATGGTCTGTTCTTCTGGCAGTATGTCCAGCCCATTGCCATTTCAGGGTATTTAACTCTGATCATGATGTCTTCCACTCTTGTCATTTTTCGGATCCACGTGTTCCTCTTCTTATCTCTCCTGGTTACACCAAGCATGCACCTGTCCATGCTTCTTTGAGTTGTCTGCAGCCTTTGTATGTCTCTTTTAGTTAAGGTCCACGTCTCTGCACCATACATAAGCACTGGAAGGATGCATTGATCAAACACTTTTCTTTTAAGACATAATGGCATATTGCTCTTGAAAATTATGCTGTTTCTTCCAAAAGCTTTCCAGGCAAGTTTTGTACACCGATTAATTTCTTCACCAATGTGACCCTCACTTGATATCTGCTGTCCAAGATAAACGTAACTGTCTGTTATCTCCAGCTTTTCTCCATCAATCGATAAATCTTCATTTCTTGTAAAAGCACTGAACATCACTTTTGTCTTCTGAAAGTTCATTTTTAATCCCACTTCTTTACTCTTGTCAGCAAGTTCCTGGATCATACTCTGTAGCTCTGATGGGGTAGTTACAAAAATGACTATGTCATCAGCAAAACATAGGTTGATTGAATAATCTCCATTAATCTTTATCCCTTTGTTTTCCCAGTTCAGTGATTGAAAGACATTTTCCAATGTGGCATTAAAGAGCTTCGGAGATATGGTGTCACCTTGTCTCACTCCTTTTCCAATTTTTATGTGTGTTGTATTTTCAAACAGCCAAATCTTTGCACTTGCATTTTCATAGATGTTATTAATAATATTAATGTACGCATCTTCAATACCGCAGGATTTCAGAGCCATTGTAACTGCTGATGGTTTCATCGAATCAAAGGTTTTTTCATAATCGATAAAAGCCATGCACAATGGAAGTTCATATTCCCTCGCTCTTTCAATCAGTTCTCTCAGTACGTGGATATGATCTATTGTGCTGTAGCCACTCCTGAATCCAGCTTTTTCTCTCAGTTGAGCCATGTCCGGTGTCACCTTCAAGCGGTGTGAAAGAACTTTAGTGAAGATTTTATAAACCACTGATAGGAGGCTGATAGGTCTGTAGTTCCTGAGATCCTCAATGTCACCTTTTTTATGTAGCAAGATCATTGAAGCATTGTTCCAATCCTCAGGAATCTTCCCTTCATTAAGGCATCGAGTGAAAATTTGGGCGAGTACTGTTTCGATTTCTCCACTTGCTTCTTGTATGATGTCTACAGTAAGTTCATCTTCTCCTGGAGCTTTTCCCCGCTTCATGTTCTTGATTGCATGTGCAACTTCTGCTGGGAGGACTGGAAGAACTCTGGTACTGGTACCTTTCATGATGTCTGGAGTACATGTATCATCCCTTTCATATAATTTGGAGTAGAAATCTCTCACTCTTGTCAAAATTTCGCCTCTATTTCTTGTTACAGAACCATCTTCTTTTCTCAGTGCCATAATCTGTTTTCTTCCCTTACTTAGATGTCCCTTTGCTATCTTTAGGCTTTGATTGTTTTCAATTGCTTTCCTTACTAGTTCACAGTTGAATTTCCTTATGTCTTCAGTGATACTTTTTCGTACTGTCTTGCATAGCTCTATATATTCCACTTTGGAAGTCACATCTTCTTTAGTTATCGTCATCTCTCTTCTTTTTTGCATCAACATTTTGGTTTTTCCTGAAAATTTGTTCACATGCAACTTGTTCTTAGACCCAGCTAATTTTGTTGCTGTTTCCATAAGAGCTTTGGTTACTTTTCTGTTAACTTCCGAAATATCCACTTCTTCCGATGTTAGGCCTTCTAAAGCAGAGAATCTGTTCTTCAGTTCCAACTTGAAGGTATTATGGTGTTTTTTTAGGTTGGTTATGTCAATACATTTTGTTTGTCTTATGAGCTTGCTATGTTAGGGTTTAGTGTTGAGGTGCATCTTACATCTCACCAATCTATGGTCACTACCTATATTGAACTTGTTCAGCACACTGCAGTCTTCGATGACGAATTTTTTGTTACACATAATAAAATCAATTTCACTTGTCGTCCCATTTGGATGTCTCCATGTCCATTTCCTGTGTGGCTTTTTACTGAAAAAATAGTTCAAGATGAAAAACCCTTCTGCCTCTGCAAACTCTACGAGAGTATTTGCACGCTGGTTTCTGTTGCCGTGACCGAATTTACCTACTGAAGTTTCATTCTGTTGCCGTTGCCCTATTTTTGCATTGAAATCTCCCATAATTATCTTTAAGTGCTGCTGACCTTTATTCTTTAGATCACGAATTTCCTCATAAAATTCTTCAATTTCTTCTTCAGGATGACTTGTGGTGGGTGCATAAGTTTGAATAATCTGAGCCTGGTATCTTCTCAAGAGTTGGTTAACGAGTCGCGCAGCTCTGTCAGCGGAACTTTCAACTTCTACAACTTTATCCTTCAGTTTCTTGTTTATTATAAATCCAACACCACTAGTTTTGCCAGTATCTGTCCCACGATAATAGAGGAGATGTCTACTTTTCAGTTCAATGAGATCTTCTCCTTTTCTCCTTACCTCACTTAGCCTGACGATGTCCCACTTGATCCTTTGTAGTTCTTCTTCCAATTCAAGGAGCCTTGAATCATAAGATAGCACCTACTATATCTACTACACTCACATAGCACCTACTATATCTACTATATATACACATTATTGAGTCTACACACTAAGAAAAAAATAACATGAAAAATCTTAATGAAGTCTGCACAGTACATACATATTTATTCCAGAAGAGCAAATGTGTAAATGAGTGTTGGCTGTTGAATTCCCACCAGGCCATGATTTCATGTTTTTTTAGCAGTAGCAACATTTGCTAGTGGCCTTATTTTTTACTAGCAAATTGTATTATCTACTAGCAAAAGTTTATTAACATCATACAACAGAAACTTTAACATGTCTCCCTCCATTAATCAATCATGACACATTTTGATTTCACCCCTGTAGCGGTCACATTGTAATGCTTAAAAGATTACAACATTTTTATTCCTACTGAAACAGTGAACAGCAGATGAGAATCTGGCAGGTTGGGTAGACAGAGTCTGAAACGGGGGAGAATGAATGCTTTTAGAGTTGAATGTTTTACTTCCAGAAAAAGGAAGTAAAGCATTTGCCACCTTTTAGATAAAGGAGGCAAATGTGAGCATAGTGCCTAATTTGTTACGGTTTACTGTGGGGTGGGGTGCAGAGGGTTCTATAAATATAGTGAAAAAAAGTTCAGTCTTGGCAATTCCTCTGAACTTTCACCCAGGAGTGAGTTACAGTTAGTCATTCAACAAGTTTTGGGGAAGGAACATGCAGCTGCTGATTTTTTTCCCCAGCACGTCGCTGCCAAATTTTTTTCTACGGTGTAGACCTTTATTCCACATGCTCAATGCAGTTGGTGCTTTACATTTCACATTAAAACATTCAAAAATTTTCCACTAGCAACTTTTGCCAGAACCATTTTTTATCACTAGTAAAATGCATTTGCTTGCTAGCAATTTGCTACTAACTACCAGTCGAAATCGTGCCTTGATCCTCACCATACAAGCAATAAGCTATGCAGGTTTCAACAGGAAATACTCAGACCTGCAGCTTGGTACTGATTCAGGGTCTTGTTGGTAAAGACATAACCAGGGCTCGACAAATATGTTCCAGATGGAGCCAGCTCCCAAAATTTAAGCGTCAGGTGAAACTGAAGTCAAATTTCAAAGAATAATGCATAAACGTAACATGTGGGAATGATGATGGAACGAGAAGCAATGAAGTATACTTGTCAAATTTTTCTTTTTATCCAAACCACTTATTCCAAAATAAAGTACCAATTTGCTGCAAATTTTAGATTTTGATTTTGTCAAAAAAAAAAAAAAAAAAAAATGTTCACACACACTTGCCCATATATTGGATGCATAATTCGAGGCAGCGAATAGATTGTGAAATTCTGAGAAAAGCATTTTATGTGGTGTAATCCTCCACATCATATCTGTAGGCCATGAAATTCAGAACAACCAGGGCTTGACAAATATGTTCTAGATCTAAGAGCCAGCTCCAAAATTTAGGCGCCAGGTAAAACAAAGTCAATAACGTATAAACAAAAACATGTTTGGTTATGATGCAGGAACGAAAAGTGGTAAACCATATTTGTTTACCATTTTTTTCTTTTTACCCAAACCACTTATTGCAAAATAAAGTTCCAATTTGCTTCATAATTTTCTTTTTCCATTCCTTCAGTAGATAATCTCAAAAAAATTTAAATTTCAGATTTTGATTTTATTAAAATACTATTTGCGGATGCCATATTTTGTACATATTAATTCAAAGTACCATAATTTTTTTCCTTCATGAGATCCACAAAGGTATATAATCCAAAGGCTGTGAAAAAAAAAATTCCCACTTATAATCTGCAGTGGCATATGATCCGTAGATCGTGAAATTCTGAGAAAAACAATTTTTTCCCTCGCATAATCCGTGGCAGCATGTCTCAGACCATGATATTAAAAAAAAAAAACTACAGTCCATACTAATAACTAGTATTGCATGGCATACATAGACTATTTTACAAAATGATTCATCTCTTTGTAAAAACAAATATGTGCCCCAACAAAATGTTACAACAAACAAGGACTCTAATGAAACAAATTTAACACGTGCGAAACACAAAACTGATTCCCCAGTGAGGGCACAATTCTGAGATTTAAGTTCAAAACTTCCACCAGTAAAAATCAGTAAGGTGCTTTCAGAATTTCACAATGCTTGACAGACAGGAAATAGAAGCAAGTGAACGTGCAGCGCACAAACCTCCACTTACCATATGATCATACTCCCTCTAAAACTGCAGTTTAAAACAAGATGAACCAAAGAAGAGGGGGAGGGGGGGGGAGAGTTGAACATTTCAACGGCAAAAAATCAAAACAGACAGTTAGAATGTGGACTACTGTTAGTCTGTCTTCTGTTGACTCTGCAACTGCACAGCATCGATTGCTTAATTTTTCTTCCTGCTGATATTATTCTCTCCCTACTTCTTAATTGTCGCTTTTCTTTCTTTTCTTGATTTTTATGCCTTCTGATAACAGCAATCAGCCTGAGGACCATGAGCACATAATATCAAAGCTTCAACTATTTCAGGTAAATGGTTAACTTTGGGAATATTAATACTTTTGAACACCATGCATCAATTTTTCCAAATTTTCCAAATTTGTCACTTCCATTTTTTGGGAATTTCCTTTTTCCCTTATCAAGATTACATGTAAAAACTTTGGGATAGGGGATATTTAACAGCACTGGAGAGTGTGAACATCTCCGGTGTGATGGGAGATAGCGATTACAGGAATTCCGTCCGACTTCAAGTTTTGGAAATTTTCCTTCTATTTTCAAGCTGAAATTCAAAAATATATGCAGTAGAATGATACTTAAACATACTGGACACAAGCAACATCGCGAGAAAAAAGAAATAACGTTTACAAAAAAATCTGAACTCCGTCGACTTTCTGTTTTTGATAGTTCCGTAAAGATGGAATTCTGTCGTCCGACGAACACCCCCCCCCCCCACACACACACATTCTGTTTAATTGTGCATCGATCTCCTGAGTGGCCAACATAACAAAAAAAGGCGGAATTTCTTCTCAAATTCGCAGAAGAATTTCAAGCCTGAAGATTAGGAGGAAATTTTCGCGGCGTCTAACTTCCGTTTCCACAAATTCTTGCCTACATTTCAAGCTGAAATACGAACATATGTGCAGTAAAATGATATTTAACAAAAATACTAGACACAAACGCAACATCACGAGAAAACACTTTACGATCCACGCAAATTCTTTTTACTCAATTTAACTACTGTTAAATGAGTAAAAGAATTTATGAAAGCTTTGAAACACGAAATACCGTCCCCAGACAGAAAATGACCCAACCCCAAATTCTCTTCAGTTTTGTATCAATCTTGAAAACGATCTAAATGATGACAATAAAAAAAAAAAACAAAAAAAACGGAGAATTCCGCAAATCCGCTTAAGAATCTTATGTAACCATAATAAAATAATAGCAAAATAATTTTTTTTAAACAAAATAAAAATTCGTAGAATCCGTAGTTTCGAGAGTGAGTTTCGTAGTCAGGCAACTAAATCCGTAGAAACTACGGACATTCCGCAGTAATTGGTATATTAATCGTATAATCCGCACCAAGGTGTACGATAGTCGTGATCCGCGCCTATCATGTTAATCGTGAATCGTAATTTCAGACAGAAAACTTCGATTCACAGGACTGACTCAGAAATCCAAAGATGTAAGAAAGAAATGATTGTCTTATGAAAAAGTAACTGTCATTTTGAAGTACATTTGTGTTACTTTCAAGTAAAAAAAGAACTAAAATCGAACTATTGCAGCATTTTACTGTAGTTCATTAGTTAGACTAAAAAATTCCGTTGAAATTGCTGACAGTCCATAGCATTGTCTTATTTCTGAATATGTTTCAAATCCTTAACTAATACAATTAGTGCACCAAAACTAGGCAATGCGATTCGCAGAATGTAACATGTACGGAATAGTTCTGCAGGATTCCCGAGGGTCACGGATACTCACACCTCGTAGGCTTCCGCACGCGCAAATAGTAACACCTTCCATGCGTCATATTTTCTGTCAAAGTGCTTCTAAGCAAAATATATATAAAATCATCATCATCATTGTCAACCATTATCAATCCACTGCTGGACGAAGGTCTCCCCAAGTTTCCTCCACAACGGTCTGTCTTGTGCCAGTCTCCTCCATGTCACTCCCGCATACTTTCGAATTTCATCCACCCATCTTCCATGTGGTCTTCTTCTGGGTCTTTTCCTGTCCTTGGAATCCAATCTAAAATTTCGGCTGTCCATCGATGGTCTGTTCTTCTGGCAGTATGTCCAGCCCATTGCCATTTCAGGGTATTTAACTCTGATCATGATGTCTTCCACTCTTGTCATTTTTCGGATCCACGTGTTCCTCTTCTTATCTCTCCTGGTTACACCAAGCATGCACCTGTCCATGCTTCTTTGAGTTGTCTGCAGCCTTTGTATGTCTCTTTTAGTTAAGGTCCACGTCTCTGCACCATACATAAGCACTGGAAGGATGCATTGATCAAACACTTTTCTTTTAAGACATAATGGCATATTGCTCTTGAAAATTATGCTGTTTCTTCCAAAAGCTTTCCAGGCAAGTTTTGTACACCGATTAATTTCTTCACCAATGTGACCCTCACTTGATATCTGCTGTCCAAGATAAACGTAACTGTCTGTTATCTCCAGCTTTTCTCCATCAATCGATAAATCTTCATTTCTTGTAAAAGCACTGAACATCACTTTTGTCTTCTGAAAGTTCATTTTTAATCCCACTTCTTTACTCTTGTCAGCAAGTTCCTGGATCATACTCTGTAGCTCTGATGGGGTAGTTACAAAAATGACTATGTCATCAGCAAAACATAGGTTGATTGAATAATCTCCATTAATCTTTATCCCTTTGTTTTCCCAGTTCAGTGATTGAAAGACATTTTCCAATGTGGCATTAAAGAGCTTCGGAGATATGGTGTCACCTTGTCTCACTCCTTTTCCAATTTTTATGTGTGTTGTATTTTCAAACAGCCAAATCTTTGCACTTGCATTTTCATAGATGTTATTAATAATATTAATGTACGCATCTTCAATACCGCAGGATTTCAGAGCCATTGTAACTGCTGATGGTTTCATCGAATCAAAGGTTTTTTCATAATCGATAAAAGCCATGCACAATGGAAGTTCATATTCCCTCGCTCTTTCAATCAGTTCTCTCAGTACGTGGATATGATCTATTGTGCTGTAGCCACTCCTGAATCCAGCTTTTTCTCTCAGTTGAGCCATGTCCGGTGTCACCTTCAAGCGGTGTGAAAGAACTTTAGTGAAGATTTTATAAACCACTGATAGGAGGCTGATAGGTCTGTAGTTCCTGAGATCCTCAATGTCACCTTTTTTATGTAGCAAGATCATTGAAGCATTGTTCCAATCCTCAGGAATCTTCCCTTCATTAAGGCATCGAGTGAAAATTTGGGCGAGTACTGTTTCGATTTCTCCACTTGCTTCTTGTATGATGTCTACAGTAAGTTCATCTTCTCCTGGAGCTTTTCCCCGCTTCATGTTCTTGATTGCATGTGCAACTTCTGCTGGGAGGACTGGAAGAACTCTGGTACTGGTACCTTTCATGATGTCTGGAGTACATGTATCATCCCTTTCATATAATTTGGAGTAGAAATCTCTCACTCTTGTCAAAATTTCGCCTCTATTTCTTGTTACAGAACCATCTTCTTTTCTCAGTGCCATAATCTGTTTTCTTCCCTTACTTAGATGTCCCTTTGCTATCTTTAGGCTTTGATTGTTTTCAATTGCTTTCCTTACTAGTTCACAGTTGAATTTCCTTATGTCATCAGTGATACTTTTTCGTACTGTCTTGCATAGCTCTATATATTCCACTTTGGAAGTCACATCTTCTTTAGTTATCATCATCTCTCTTCTTTTTTGCATCAACATTTTGGTTTTTCCTGAAAATTTGTTCACATGCAACTTGTTCTTAGACCCAGCTAATTTTGTTGCTGTTTCCATAAGAGCTTTGGTTACTTTTCTGTTAACTTCCGAAATATCCACTTCTTCCGATGTTAGGCCTTCTAAAGCAGAGAATCTGTTCTTCAGTTCCAACTTGAAGGTATTATGGTGTTTTTTTAGGTTGGTTATGTCAATACATTTTGTTTGTCTTATGAGCTTGCTATGTTAGGGTTTAGTGTTGAGGTGCATCTTACATCTCACCAATCTATGGTCACTACCTATATTGAACTTGTTCAGCACACTGCAGTCTTCGATGACGAATTTTTTGTTACACATAATAAAATCAATTTCACTTGTCATCCCATTTGGATGTCTCCATGTCCATTTCCTGTGTGGCTTTTTACTGAAAAAATAGTTCAAGATGAAAAACCCTTCTGCCTCTGCAAACTCTACGAGAGTATTTGCACGCTGGTTTCTGTTGCCGTGACCGAATTTACCTACTGAAGTTTCATTCTGTTGCCGTTGCCCTATTTTTGCATTGAAATCTCCCATAATTATCTTTAAGTGCTGCTGACCTTTATTCTTTAGATCACGAATTTCCTCATAAAATTCTTCAATTTCTTCTTCAGGATGACTTGTGGTGGGTGCATAAGTTTGAATAATCTGAGCCTGGTATCTTCTCAAGAGTTGGTTAACGAGTCGCGCAGCTCTGTCAGAGGAACTTTCAACTTCTACAACTTTATCCTTCAGTTTCTTGTTTATTATAAATCCAACACCACTAGTTCTTCCAGTATCAGTCCCACGATAGTAGAAGAGATGTCCACTTTTCAGTTCAATGAGATCTTCTCCTTTTCTCCTTACCTCACTTAGCCCGACGATGTCCCACTTGATCCTTTGTAGTTCCTCTTCCAATTCAAGAAGCCTTGAATCAGAAGATAGGGAGCGTCCATTATACGTAGCCAAGGTCAGCATCAGATGGCAGCCTAGTCCGGTCCTCCAGAGATTCTTAGCACCCTCTGCCTTCATGTCGCACTGGCCGCTGCCTTGGCCGGGTACATTCCAGCTGCCGGAGACTGAGGGCCAAGATTTAAGTTGTGGAGTAATTTTGTTTTTAACTCTGCTCTTATATATATATATATATATATATATATAGGGATGTAAGGTCAGGTGATGCGTAACATCACAGCCTCTCCTTGACAAATGTCAACCCCGCCTTCTCGTGGTACATCCTGTTCCCACTAAAGGGGCTCTGACGACCGCCAATAGCGGTATAACTATACCATCGGGATTAGAGGAAATTCTATCCCACACTCACCAACCCGCTTGGCCAGCGTGGTGAGTTATGGCCAAACCCCTCCAAAATGATTCCACAACTTAAATCTTGGCCCTCAGTCTCCGGCAGCTGGAATGTACCTGGCCAAGGCAGCGGCCAGTGCGACATGAAGGCAGAGGGTGCTAAGAATCCCCGGAGGACCGGACTAGGCTGCCATCTGATGCTGACCTTGGCTACGTACAACGGACGCTCCCTATCTTCTGATTCAAGGCTTCTTGAATTGGAAGAGGAACTACAAAGGATCAAGTGGGACATCGTGGGGCTAAGTGAGGTAAGGAGAAAAGGAGAAGATCTCATCGAACTGAAAAGTGGACATCTCTTCTACTATCGTGGGACAGATACTGGCAGAACTAGTGGTGTTGGATTTATAATAAACAAGAAACTGAAGGATAAAGTTGTAGAAGTTGAAAGTTCCTCTGACAGAGCTGCACGACTTGTTATCCAACTCTCGAAAAGATACCAGGCTCAGATTATTCAAACTTATGCACCCACCACAAGTCATCCTGAAGAAGAAATTGAAGAATTTTATGAGGAAATTTGTCATCTAAATAATAAAGGTAAGCAGCACTTGAAAATAATTATGGGAGATTTCAATGCAAAAATAGGGCAACGGCAACAGAATGAAACTTCAGTAGGTAAATTCGGTCACGGCAACAGAAACCAGCGTGGAAATACTCTCGTTGAGTTTGCAGATACTCTCGTTGGGTTTTTCATCTTGAACTCCTTCTTCAAGAAAAAGCCACACAGGAAATGGACATGGAGACATCCAAATGGGACGACAAGTGAAATTGATTTTATTATGTGTAACAAAAAATTCGTCATAGAAGACTGCAGTGTGCTAAACAAGTTCAACACAGGTAGTGACCATAGATTGGTGAGATGTAAGATGCACCTCAACACCAAACTTGAACGTGGCAAGCTCATAAGACAAACAAAATCTATTGACATAACCAACCTTAAAAAACACCATAATACCTTCAAGTTGGAACTGAAGAACAGGTTCTCTGCTTTAGAAGGCCTAACATCGGAAGAAGTGGACATCTCTGAAGTTAACAGAAAAGTAACCAAAGCTCTTATGGAAACAGCAACAAAATTAGCTGGGTCTAAGAACAAGTTGCATGTAAACAAATTATCAGGAAAAACAAAAATGTTGATGCAAAAAAGAAGAGAGATGAGGACAACTAAAGAAGATGTGACTTCCAAAGTGGAATATATAGAGCTATGCAAGACAGTAAGAAAAAGTATCACTGAAGATGTAAGAAAATTCAACTGTGAACTACTGAGGAAAGCAATTGAAAACAACCAAAGCCTAAAGATAGCAAAGGGACATCTCAGTAAGGGAAGAAAACAGATTATGGCACTGAGAAAAGAAGATGGTTCTGTAACAAGAAATAGAGGCGAAATTTTGACAAGAGTGAAAGATTTCTACTCCAAATTATATGAAAGGGATGATACATGCACTCCAGACATCATGAAAGATACCAGTACCAGAGTTCCTCCAGTCCTTCCAGCAGAAGTTGCACATGCAATCAAGAACATGAAGCGGGGAAAAGCTCCAGGAGAAGATGGAATTACTGTAGACATCATACAAGAAGCAAGTGGAGAAATTGAAACAGTACTCGCCCAAATTTTCACTCGATGCCTAAATGAAGGAAAGATTCCTGAGTATTGGAACACCGCTACAATGATCCTGCTACATAAGAAAGGTGACATTGAGGATCTCGGAAACTACAGACCTATCAGCCTCCTATCAGTAGTTTATAAAATCTTCACTAAAGTTCTTTCACACCGCTTGAAGGTAACACTGGACATGGCTCAACCGAGAGAACAAGCTGGATTCAGGAGTGGCTACAGCACAATAGATCATATCCACGTACTGAGAGAACTAATTGAAAGAGCAAGGGAATATGAACTTCCATTGTGCATGGCTTTTATCGATTATGAAAAAGCCTTTGATTCGGTGAAACCATCAGCAGTTACAATGGCTCTGAAAACCTGCGGTATTGAAGATGCATACATTAATATTATTAATAACATCTATGAAAATGCAAGTGCAAAGATTCGGCTGTTTGAAAATACAACACACATAAAAATTGGAAAGGGAGTGAGACAAGGTGACACCATATCTCCGAAGCTTTTTAATGCCACATTGGAGGGTGTTTTTCAGTCGCTGAGCTGGGAAAACAAAGGGATAAAGATTAATGGAGATTATCTAACCCACCTTCGTTTTGCTGATGACGTAGTCATTTTTGCAACTACCCCATCAGAGCTGCAGAGTATGATCCAGGAACTTGCTGACAAGAGTAAAGAAGTGGGATTAAAAATGAACTTTCAGAAGACAAAAGTGATGTTCAATGCTTTTACAAGAAATGAAGATTTATTGATTGATGGAGAAAAGCTGGAGATAACAGACACGTACGTTTATCTTGGACAGCAGATATCAAGTGAGGGTCACATTGATGAAGAAATTAATCGGCGTACAAAACTTGCCTGGAGAGCTTTTGGAAGAAACAGCATAATTTTCAAGAGCAATATGCCATTATGTCTTAAAAGAAAAGTGTTTGATCAATGCATCCTTCCAGTGCTTACGTATGGTGCAGAGGCGTGGACCTTAACTAAAAGAGATATACAAAGACTGCAGACAACTCAAAGAAGCATGGAGAGGTGCATGCTTCGTGTAACCAGGAGAGATAAGAAGAGGAACTCGTGGATCCGAAAAATGACAAGAGTGGAAGACATCATGATCAGAGTTAAATCCCTGAAATGGCAATGGGCTGGACATACTGCCAGAAGAACAGATCATCGATGGACAGCCGAAATTTTAGATTGGATTCCAAGGGACAAGAAAAGACCCAGAAGAAGACCACATGGGAGATGGGTGGATGAAATTCGAAAGTATGCAGGGGTGACATGGAGGAGACTGGCACAAGACAGACCGTTGTGGAGGAAACTTGGGGAGACCTTCGTCCAGCAGTGGATTGATAATGGTTGACAATGATGATGATGATATATATATATATAGCATGGAGAGGTGCATACTTGGTGTAACCAGGAGAGATAAGAAGAGGAACTCGTGGATCCGAAAAATGACAAGAGTGGAAGACATCATGATCAGAGTTAAATCCCTGAAATGGCAATGGGCTGGACATACTGCCAGAAGAACAGATCATCGATGGACAGCCGAAATTTTAGATTGGATTCCAAGGGACAAGAAAAGACCCAGAAGAAGACCACATGGGAGATGGGTGGATGAAATTCGAAAGTATGCAGGGGTGACATGGAGGAGACTGGCACAAGACAGACCGTTGTGGAGGAAACTTGGGGAGACCTTCGTCCAGCAGTGGATTGATAATCGTTGACAATGATGATGATGATATATATATATATAGCATGGAGAGGTGCATACTTGGTGTAACCAGGAGAGATAAGAAGAGGAACTCGTGGATCCGAAAAATGACAAGAGTGGAAGACATCATGATCAGAGTTAAATCCCTGAAATGGCAATGGGCTGGACATACTGCCAGAAGGACAGATCATCGATGGACAGCCGAAATTTTAGATCAGATTCCAAGGGACAAGAAAAGACCCAGAAGAAGACCACATGGGAGATGGGTGGATGAAATTCGAAAGTATGCAGGGGTGACATGGAGGAGACTGGCACAAGACAGACCGTTGTGGAGGAAACTTGGGGAGACCTTCGTCCAGCAGTGGATTGATAATCGTTGACAATGATGATGATGATATATATATATATAGCATGGAGAGGTGCATACTTGGTGTAACCAGGAGAGATAAGAAGAGGAACTCGTGGATCCGAAAAATGACAAGAGTGGAAGACATCATGATCAGAGTTAAATCCCTGAAATGGCAATGGGCTGGACATACTGCCAGAAGAACAGATCATCGATGGACAGCCGAAATTTTAGATTGGATTCCAAGGGACAAGAAAAGACCCAGAAGAAGACCACATGGGAGATGGGTGGATGAAATTCGAAAGTATGCAGGGGTGACATGGAGGAGACTGGCACAAGACAGACCGTTGTGGAGGAAACTTGGGGAGACCTTCGTCCAGCAGTGGATTGATAATGGTTGACAATGATGATGATGATATATATATATATAGCATGGAGAGGTGCATACTTGGTGTAACCAGGAGAGATAAGAAGAGGAACTCGTGGATCCGAAAAATGACAAGAGTGGAAGACATCATGATCAGAGTTAAATCCCTGAAATGGCAATGGGCTGGACATACTGCCAGAAGAACAGATCATCGATGGACAGCCGAAATTTTAGATTGGATTCCAAGGGACAAGAAAAGACCCAGAAGAAGACCACATGGGAGATGGGTGGATGAAATTCGAAAGTATGCAGGGGTGACATGGAGGAGACTGGCACAAGACAGACCGTTGTGGAGGAAACTTGGGGAGACCTTCGTCCAGCAGTGGATTGATAATCGTTGACAATGATGATGATGATATATATATATATAGCATGGAGAGGTGCATACTTGGTGTAACCAGGAGAGATAAGAAGAGGAACTCGTGGATCCGAAAAATGACAAGAGTGGAAGACATCATGATCAGAGTTAAATCCCTGAAATGGCAATGGGCTGGACATACTGCCAGAAGAACAGATCATCGATGGACAGCCGAAATTTTAGATTGGATTCCAAGGGACAAGAAAAGACCCAGAAGAAGACCACATGGGAGATGGGTGGATGAAATTCGAAAGTATGCAGGGGTGACATGGAGGAGACTGGCACAAGACAGACCGTTGTGGAGGAAACTTGGGGAGACCTTCGTCCAGCAGTGGATTGATAATCGTTGACAATGATGATGATGATATATATATATATAGCATGGAGAGGTGCATACTTGGTGTAACCAGGAGAGATAAGAAGAGGAACTCGTGGATCCGAAAAATGACAAGAGTGGAAGACATCATGATCAGAGTTAAATCCCTGAAATGGCAATGGGCTGGACATACTGCCAGAAGGACAGATCATCGATGGACAGCCGAAATTTTAGATTGGATTCCAAGGGACAGGAAAAGACCCAGAAGAAGACCACATGGGAGATGGGTGGATGAAATTCGAAAGTATGCAGGGGTGACATGGAGGAGACTGGCACAAGACAGACTGTTGTGGAGGAAACTTGGGGAGACCTTTGTCCAGCAGTGGATTGATAATGGTTGATGATGATGATGATATATATATAAGAGCAGAGTTAAAAACAAAAGATACAACTTAAGAATTTGAAACCGAAATTTGCAAAAAACCTGAAGATCAAAACGCGCATCGCAACAGTTATGAAAATTCAGAATTCACATTCTAATAAGAGACCGATGCAATAACGATCTTTTAGCTCATACCAAAAACAACACAGAAAAATTCATATACTGACAGGTATGAGTAAAAAGAGGATAAAAAAATAGGATAAAAAATAGCAAATTTGAATGTAGAAAGTGTCGAGAATGCCGAGCCTTGGCTTTATCAAGGACCAGCAAAACTCTGCATTTTCTCACTTCCACAAAGACCTGGTTGGAAATGGGTTTCTGCAAAGCCACAGATGCAGTTAATATGCCCGCCAAAAAAATTATCACAACCTCCTCAGAGTTGCATAATGAAACACTAGTTAATATTATTTTTGCATGCATCTATAACTTTCCTGGCCCAACCCATGCTTATCATCTGCTACTGAAAAGTAGAAAAACGATTACAAAAAAACACAAGTTGTGAGAGTGACTGAATGAATCAAAAGGATTATTCAGCTATAACACATTGCCTAGTAACCTAGCTGCTTAAGAGAGAATTTAAACACGAATTGCAATACAAAAGTACTACAAAATATTCTTACAATCTCTTTGTGGTCTTCTATCTAGCTGTTACGTTATATTTTTTTTGTTTGTTACCGCATTTTCGGCACTTTTCCAATAACACCACCTCTCCTGACAATTACATCGCGGACTTTTTAAAACACCACACAGTTTTCTTTTCTTTCTCTTTTTTTTTTTTTTTTTTTTTTTACCGTTGTCCACAGCACCTAAATTTAAAACTTTTTAATAAATCTATGGCCCGAATTTTAAACGCCCAGGATTTGTCGAGCCCTGGACATGACTATACAGTCAGCCTAGTCATACAGGAACCATACTCTCATGTCCTAAATTGTCATATTTTGTTGTTTTCCTAGGAACCACCCCCCAGGTACTTATTTTAACCTATTTTAGTATGCTAGTATAATAGCACTGTTCTGAACTGAAGAAAATAGTGGTCCTTGTCTAAAGTTAGGAATTCAAAATAACAAATTAGAATTAGAATTTTCCTTTCATATCTAGATAATTTTTCCTTTGATCATACTTTTTTAAAAAATGACAAAAACATGATCACACTGTGACTTTAAAATTTGAAACTGTCCAAATCTAGCCATGCTATGTATCATGTGAAAGCTTTTAAAATAAACTAAAAAATGGCTTTTACCCCAGCCTCCGATTTGATTTCTAGTGTGAGCAATCATTTATTTTGTAATTGCATGGCAGGGAAAAATGTCTTTTTTTTTTTTTTTTTTTTTTTTTTGAGATTTCAGAGGGTCATAACTTAAAAACCCTAGGAGTACATCAGGTGAGCCAAATTTGAAAAAAATCTGGGACATTGAGATTTTTTCATTGGATCACTTGAAATGGAATGACCCTCCTTGTCTTTACATTAGTAAAATTAGCACAATTTTTTTATTTTTCAAACCACCAGCAGTTTGCATTGAAAGTCAGGTCACGTGGTCATCACTTCCCCTCCTTTTTTTTCAAGCCTTCAAAGAGACTATAGGGCTTTTGCCAGGATAACCATAAAGCTCGACAGAATTCATACTGGGATTTGATCTCTCTCTCTCTCTCTCTCTCTCTCTCTCTCTCTCTCTCTCTCACACACACACACACACACACACACACACACACACACACACACACACACACACACAACACACACAATCCACATCTCTAACAATTTCTCCATTTCCTGAATGAGACTTCTCCTTTGTTATTATGGTGGTTTTCATGGCATCATGAATTCATTCTTTGTTCTATCAAATGGAATAGGTCCTGATTACATGATATAGCCAGCACTTTTTTTGTTGCTTCTAAACCTATTGCACACATCTTCATTTTCTGATAATCTTTACTGCTTTTGCTTTTTCTGTCTTGGGCTCAAGACATCACAAAATAATTTAAAATAATATAAAGAAAAACATAAACACATATCAGACACCCAAATATAAAGAATTGTAAAACTTAAAAAATAAAGGGATCATGATTCAATATGGATGATGCAGCACATTGGACAGTCACACATTGAATTGTACAGATGTGCTTACTGATTGTTGTATAGAAATTGATGATGATGCAAGTAGAGAAACATCTTTACCTACAAATTAAAATTGAGTTTTTGGATCAAGAAAGTCACTACATGGGATCTGTTACGATACGAGACCGATTCCAAAAGCACTTGGACACCATCCGAAAGATTACATGTCTTTGATGTACATAGCTTTCACATACACAGGTCAGCAATGCTTGAAATTGCACATTTTAAGATGTATGGTCAGTCCTTAGATCTTAGGGTAGTACCCAAACCAACCTTGCAACTGCCAGTCAAACAAATGAATTTTTTTCTTTTTGACTGTGAAATGTAACTCTGAATACTAATACTAGGTCTAGAGCCTTGAACAAAAAGAAAGTAGTGCAACAAAAATTGTATTTTAAATGTGGTATTACTAATGATGCACCAGATTACTCTTTGAAATAGGAAAATGCTATCTACTAGATAGAGTACACACCTTCTTTTAAATTACTCTTTTTATTTCTTCACATTTCTTCTCTCATTGCAAAAAAAAAAAAAAAAAAAAAAAAAAAAAAAAAAAAAAAAGAAAGAAAGAAAGAAATCCTTGCATTTTACCTTATAAATTTCTTTTATTTGAAAAAAGAAAAAAAGATGCATTTAACTTTTGTTATAACAAACTGCATGAGCAACTGCATTCACCAGTCCATTTGAAACCATCCATAAAACAAGCAGATTCATGCTATTTTCACTGTCAGCCATCATATATGGCTGATTAGTGAAAATAGCATATACGAGATTTGGCACATGCTGCTTACTAGAACTGCAATGGCCTCCATCCACTGAAAACAAACAATGGCAATAGCCATTTTACATGACCATCCAGCCAATCCACAACAGGTTGTAAACAATTACAACAATCATTCAGCCCATGTCACCGTTAAGGAAACTGATCATCATTTAAACTACCGTAAATCTTCGTTCAGTAATCCGCGGATTATCTGTTTAAAATGTTACAAATTCAGATTCCACGAATTATATGTCAATGCAGATAATACACCACTTAAAAAGCAATCCCTTCCACACATGCACACAAAAATACCTTTTGGGGGCACTTTGATTTTTAAAAAAATTAGTGTCGTAATTGTCACGGAAGGTTGTATATTTGGAAAATTACCAAAAATTTGTTAATGAAAGGAAAACGTAATAAAATACAAAGATAAAGGTCAGCAAATTGTTGAAAGTTTTTCTTTCTTTGCATACGAGCATTTTGACTGAAAATATGATGCAATGAAGACAGTATTATGTGCTCTAGAGGATGATCATGTGCTTTTTGAATGTACACAAGGCTGACTTGTAAATTACTGAAAAAAAAATAACAACCATTTAAGATCATACTGTTGGTTGACAATGCTCCAGGTCTTCCAGCAACTTTGAATGGTTATCATGAAAATGCCATGATTTATTTTCTGCAAAACACAACTTCTCTCATACAATCAATGGATCAAAATATCATACAAACTTTTAAAAATATATAACCTGCAATGAATATTTAGACAGGTACTATGGCATAGTGAAGGGGAGAATGGAATGCCATTGGAGAAGTTCTGGAGAAAATGCATTTGGCATAACTGTTAAGAACATTGATGCAGCCTACAGTGAAATTACATTAAAAACTTTTCAGCTTTAGTTTTTCATTGATAATGAATGTGTATGTCAAATTTAATTACTGTGGGACTTGGTGACTTTTGATTCCATTGAAATTTAAAAAAAAAAAAGTGAACCACATTATGTCAGAAATTTACTAAGCAATCTAGTTCAATACAGCAAGCGATTTTTTGGCAATTATTTACAAGTTGGACACACTTATTTTATGCAATGTGTTTTCATGAGAATGCTTCTTATGACAATAGCCAATGCATTCTTTCTGTTTCAGACACAGGAAATAACACTTGAAGTGTTTTCTTTTTAATCATGTTTCATCATGATCGTTTTCTTTTTAATCATTTGAAGTGCCAAATTTTCAGGTAGAAGCCCTACCCTTCATCAGGACGATGTGATGTTGCCCTTCACTTTGAAGCAGTGTTAGAATTAGAAATAGATCTCCTACTTTTGCAAACCACTGGTCCACCAAAATGCCTACTGTTCCGTAAAAACATAATAAAAAAAATTTAAAGACATTTACAATATATGTAGAAAATAACATATCATTTCAATGGAATTATATCCAATATTTGTTTTTAAACCTATCATTAGTTTGCAGCCTAAAAAGAAAACCATACAGCAAGGTAAAAGAAACAGAAATCGATAGTTCAGTGGTCCGTTGAAAGTTTTACTGGCCAATGGCCAGCGGACTACTGGGTAATTTGAACACTGCTTTGAAGTGTCAAGTTTTCGGATAGGGCTTCTACCCAAAAATTTGACACTTCAAACACTTTTTATTCCTAGTAATCCCCATAAAGAATTTTTTGCTTCAAGTGATTTCCATGAAAGGAATCACCATGGCTTCATTTATTTCAAGATTTTAAATCATGTTTCATTATGTTTTCTTTTTAATCATATTTCATTATGCTCAGCAATTTCAATAGCCTTACATTCACAAGACTATTAAAATTACTGGCAACCACATGCAACATTTGTTATCCATAAATGCCCCGCTGTTTTCCTCAAAACGTATTATAACTAAAAGCTGGCAAAAGGTAACAAAACTATCAGGTAGTTTGCATACCAAAACCTAGGAACTAGCTGCTTTAAAAAAAAAAAAATAACACATTATGACTGGCTAATCCTGACATGGACACTCAATGCAATAATACATGATGGAACAAGTACAAGTCAGTCATAACTACGCTAAGGTTTTGTGACCCTTCACCAGTTATATTCTCGGTGCTTCCCGCAGGATGTTATATGGAACGCAGTTATGGATAATAACTGTTACATGTGATGACAGTCACTGATTTTGATAGTTGTACATGCGTGCACAAACTGAAGGTTGGCTTTTGTGTGGAGCACTGTTTAACAAAATAATGTGAAACAAAAAAACACGAGAAGTATTCTTTTCTGCATCTCAAATGGGAAGAAAGCATAAACTATCATCATTAAAAGCAAAAAGTATTTTTCGTGCAAAAACATTTCACCAACTTGTATATAATTACCAATAATTTTTATGGAAAGAACAAACATTTCATTTATATTTTGGACAACAGACATTACTCATATAAACTCTCTGCTTGCAATGCACATTCACCACCATGAAAGCAATGCATGAATTCTGCCTTAGAAAAACATAAAGTACACACAGCCCCTTTTGCACCATTATTGCACTTTACACTGAGGTGCCAAACAAACTGGGAAGGGTGCTACCATTTCCATTACATGCTACCACACCCGTGCGATGCCACCTCGGTGGCGCAGTGGTCTAAACAATGGCTTCTGATCATTCGTCCGAAAGGGGTCCAGGATCGAATACCGGTGAGGCATGGATGTTGTGTTTGTCCTACGGCACTGGCTCTCTCCCTTCCCTGGAACCAGTGACCCTAAATTAGGAACGGGCAACTGCTTATAGCCCATTAAGTTGCTCACGGCAGTCGTTAAACCTCCAATCCAACAACAACAAAAAAAAAAAAAACACCCGTGTGATAAATGGTGTCATCCGCAAACAACATATATAGAGAGGCAAATATCTCCGCAAGCTCAAGTAGTAGCATTTGCAGTTCAGATGGTATCTTATCAGGATTAAAGCAATTTAAATGTGGGATGACAGTCAGCAGCTATTTATGTCAGCACCATTTATTTAAACGTGGTATGACAGTCGGCACTTGGGAGATGGATCACTCTATTTCGGAAATTACCACGAAATTTGGATTTACACGGTCAACAACTTCAAGGGTGTATCTGGACAAACTCAGGGAAAACATCTAGAGTGAGAGACCGGTGTGGCCGTAGAAAAGCCCTAGACTATCATGGTCAGTGACATCTGGAATGCATCATAACATCTGTCCAACATGTAACATTGCTGCAAATCACAGCGCAATTCAATGCTGCGGCCAGTGGTAGCATCAGCGTTCCCCGTATTCTACAGTGTTCTGGAGCCAACAGCCCACCCGGTAGCTATTGCTGCCCAGATGACACAAGGCTGTGCACCTCGCCTGGGGTTGGCAACACCGCCATTGGATGTAAGATGACTGGAAACATGCAGCCTGGTCCAACGAATTGTGGTACCAACTGTTTCAGGCAGATGGCCAACTATGAGTGTGGTGACAACCCCATGAGACAATGGATCCTACATGCCTACAAGACAGTGTAGGCTAGCAGTGGCTCTGTTATGGTGTGGGATGTTCTCAACTGCCACACATTACAACCCCTCATATGCTTGCAGACCACTCTGACTGGTGGAGGCCATGTAACCATCCTTGGGGATCATTTACACCCATTCATGTCATGCAACCACTTTCAACATGACACCGTGCCACAGCACACATCCACAGTGGCCTGATTATGGCTGGAGAAACATTCCATGGAGCTCACTGAATTTAAACGCTTCGAACACATTTGGGATGTTGTTCAACTTGTCGTCAATGACAGGAATCCTCCACCGGCATTGGAAATGTGGGACACTCTTCAGGAAGCATGGTGTGCACTGTCTCCACAGTACTACAGAGAGCTCGTGGAGTCCATGCCAGGAATCCTCCATTGGCTAATATTGCAGAATTGTGGGACGCTCTTCAGGAAGCATGATGTGCACTGTCTTTACAGTACTACATAGAGCTCATGGAGTCCATGCCAGGAATCCTCCATCGGCGAATATTACGGAATTGTGGGACGCTCTTCAGGAAGCATGGTGTGAACTGTCTCCACAGTACTACAGAGAGCTTGTGGAGTCCATGCCAGGAATCCTCCACCGGCGAATATTACAGATTTGTGGGACGCTCTTCAGGAAGCATGATGTGCACTGTCTCCACAGAGAGCTCGTGGAGTCCATGCCAGGAATCCTCCACTGGCGAATATTACAGAATTGTGAGACGCTCTTCAGGAAGCATGGTGTGCACTGTCTCCACAGTACTACAGAGAGCTCATTTTTTTAGCACTTCAGTGTAGATGTGTTTTCTTTTCAAAGTGTTTTGCTTTGCAATGCCTCTTTGTGAGGACTAAAAATGATAGAAATCAATTGAAGCCTACTCTGGGGTGTGTGAGAGTAACACTTAGAAGTGTGGCTTCTGAATAATTACAAAGTTCTGCCAGACACGAACTATGAAATACCTATCCAGTACTTCCTGTGAATTCTGCTGAATCTTCTGAATATGTAAACCAGAAAACTGGTTCACTGAAGCGATAAAATCATTACAATTAAGAAATTTCTAAGGCAAGTTGCAGTTTTAACTAATGTTGTTTTGCAGTGAAACCTTTTGAATGCTACAGTGAAACTTCTTTGTGATTTTCTTTTACCTGAACCATTCAAATACACAATTTCTAGCTGCAAATGGATTGTGACATTTAACAGGTATTTCAGGCCATATAAAAATTAGTTTTACATATTCCATACAGCTTAAAAAAAAGTTCATTGTTTTATCTTAAAGTAGTCTTCACTGTATAGCTTTTGACCAGCAACATCATGTACTTCCACTGAAAAACATCATACTATATTATGACATTTTAGTTCTTTCTTATCTATCAAAAATCCTTTTTGCTGATATTTAATATGTGAAAACCAATAATATATTCCGTCTCTCTAGCTTTGTGTTATATGCTACTACGAAGAATGATACAGCATGGAGTTACCTTAACATACTTCCTACACTGCTTTTAGTGCACTTTTCTTAAATTAAGAAAGTTAACTTCTTAACTTTCTTAATTTAAGAAAAATGCAATCAACTTCTGAAGTCTTGATGAATTGCCAGTTTCTAACAGATAAGATTATTTTCAGTAAAAACTAACTGTGTGTGACCCTGCTGCATAGTAACTGCATAATACTTACAATAAGTTACCAATAAAACACTTTAGAAAGTGCCCTACACATGCTTCTATCCATATTAAGATATGAAAAATTTAGAGTTGTAACTTCTTTGTGGATTAATTTCACATGAAGCTAGACATTGAAACAATTAAGTATTCACATCTTTGTACAACTGACAATGATGATCATTACTGAATTTACCACAGATCGACATTCCTAAACTTTTAGGCCTCTTGATTTACCTTTTTCTATCCGAATTACTTTACGATCATCTAAATAGCAAATTACTTTACGATCACTAATAGCACACAAGGAGATCCAATATCACCAAGCATCTTCATCGCACATCTGGAGAGAATGTTGGACAAAATCAGGTATGAGGACGTGGGAATTTCTATTGGAGGACATAGATTCAACCATCTGTGTTTTGCAGATGACATTGTACTGATTGAAGAAGACGAAATGGAATTGGATCAAATGGTACAAGAACTGAATAAAAAGATATGGACTAAAGATGAACATAGAAAAGACAAAAAGAATGGTATTTGGTTCAAAAGAGATCAGGAAAAAGATCAATCTGGAAGGCAAAGAACTTGAAAATGTGGAAAAATTCACTTATCTCGGAAGCTGTATAACATATGATTTAAACAGCAGAAAAGAAATTTTAATTAAAATTGCAAAGGCTATAACACTGTTAAAAGCCATGGATAAAATTTGGAAGAGCAGAGCTATTAGCCTCAAAACTGAGTTAAGCATTCTTGAGACATGCATCTTCAGCAGCATGCTATATGGATGTGAGACTTGGACATTAACAAAGGAATCAGAGAGAAGGATACTTGCTTTAGAAAGAAAGTGCTAAAAAATTGTAAAATCTTACGAATCAGATGAACCCAGAGGATAAGAAATGAAGAAGTGTACAGAAGAATACAACTAAAAGAGACCCTGTTCCAAAAAATCATACAGAGAAAACTGAGACTCTTTTGGACACGTCTGCAAAATGAAAAATTACAGAAAGATAAAGACATTGGTGTTTGGCTTAATGAATGGAAGAAATGCAAGAGGACACTTTCACCGTGTAAGGGCTGACAATATTAAAGACTGGTGAGGTGGAACTCTTCAAGAACCGAGCCACTCTGCAATGAACAGACTTCAATGGGACAATATAGTTAAAATGGCAAGAGGTACCTACGGGAATTGTACCCATGGTTGATGATGATGAAATACTAGAAAGTAGTAAAAAGTTACTGGATTTTCTCTGTTTTGCCAAAAGGATATTATATCTGGAGTCCAATTACTTTTAAAAGAAGATTTTTTTTTATAAGAAAAGCTGTATTGAACATAAGTTACATCATTTGGTAAAATCTATATAAAGGCTACTTTTCATCAATCATTTATCAAATAATAAGAGTATATGTAAACATATATAATCTTGTTATTAGGATTGACATAATAACAACCCTGACAGTTTTTCACTGGAGAATTATTTTTCTTGATGACTGTACCTCAGTAATTCTTATGCGCATCATCTTTAACACAGAATAATGATCCTAAGAAGCTGCTTTCCTATTTTTCCTGCTGTTCTCATCAAAATCAGGTGACTTCTGACCCTTTCCATCTCAATTCAGGAAGGGGTGTCAGTTGATCACCTCCGATTTTTTTTTAAAAATTATGGTAGCTACTCCTAATAAAGGTATAAAAGTACTGCATAAGAATTTTTCATAAAAAAAAATTTGGGTTGAGCTACAGCATTTTGAAAATAGGCAAAAAATACACCCATGATGTGAAACATGATGTGAAAAAATACACCCAATCATGTGAAACACCAATTTTTTTAATGTGCTGTACTATAACAGGTAGAGACTTGAATTTTTATTTATTTTGAAGCTATTGAATTGACCTTTCTTTATGTTCACAGAAATTGATCAAAGGAATGTTGCTAGATGGCAAAAAAAGTCTATATTACAAAAAAAAATTAATTTTCCACAAATTTAGGATTTTTTTTTTTAAGAAAGAGACTTATCATAGGGTAAGTGTGCCAACCTGCACTCCTACTAGGGTTGTCTTAGCAGTAATTTTATTTTTATCCTGTGATGCATGTAACTCATAAAATTAATTTTTAAAATGTACAAAATTTCAAAAAATCAACATTTTTGAATTGCAATATCTCAAAAACCCCATTTTTAAAAATTCTGAAATTTTGTCCAAATAATGTCCTAATGGTAGGTAGTTAACTGGGGGAATCAGGTTACTGGATTTGTGCCTTGAAATTTTCCTACAAATTTTTGAAAATGCACTTCTCTCCTGCTTGAACCTCACAGTTGGATTAAAAAAAAAAAAAACTTCGAAAGATGTTTCTGAAATGTTTACCTGAGTATATATTCCAAACTGCAGTGTCAATCTATATTTTAAAGTCATTTTTATGATTTTTAATAATTGTCACCTATATGTAGATGTTTATTTTTTATTTTAATCCATAGTCTGTACACACAAAACATTATCTCAGTTGCAGTTAAGATTCAATTTCTATTTACATAAGAAAAAAAGGCCTCAAAAAACAAAATTAGGAGCTTACCATCATAACTACAAATTATTCAAACTGAGAAAAGCTGCTGGATTTTATTTATTTCCTTCTCATCAAAGATATGCAGTCATGCAGAACGTCCAACAGGAGTTGGGGCATTCACCTTTAGAAGTATATTTTTTAAGGACACTTGTCTCTTTTCTTGCCACATTCGTCTGGCCACCAAAAACCTCTGGCTGGTCCATGAGGGTGCATGAAAGTTATACTGTTGTCCTCAAATTCTCTAGATATGTTTGTAATCTGTCCCATCCACCAGTTATCGTCATAAATGCATCCTATAAATTCTTCTATTTAAAAATCATTCACAGAAATGGGTTCTTTTTTTGTTGGCTTGAAAATTGCACTGCTTTATGTGGGTGCTGGACTGTTCTGGCCATTGATGGTTTATTTCCTTGTACTAACCAGGAATGTTGTGACTGTATCCCAACAACAGATTTTACTGTATCCCACTCTTCTACTTTGCTGATTTGGTAGTAATGAACTTCATCAGGTTTCAGGAGTAGAAATTTAGTTTTTGGGATCAAGGGGGTGACATTTTCAACAAATGAAGGTGCATCTCTGATAGCTTGTGAAGCTTCTTTCTGTAAGCTGAATTTAGTAGCTAAATGTTTGCACAGGCCACCCACACCATCACATGCACTCTTGCCATGGCCTGTGGCTGAGAAGATTCCCTTCCTTGTTACATTTGGGTCCCCCTTCATAAGTTCATAGAACTGATATTTATTTTTGAAGTGCCCTGCTGCTCCATCTGAGATGTAAACAATTGTTTTAAATTCTCCCAAAGGACAAGTCTTAGCAATTTCACTTTTTATTAGCAGAATGGCACACAGAGCATGTGCTGTGTCGTGGCTTATATCATTGTATGCTACCACAAAAGACTTAGTCTCATTTGGAAAGTATGCAATGCATGTAAAGAGTGAGATCTGGCACTTCATCAGGTAGATTACAGACCAGTTTTGAGCAAAGTGCAACACCAACACTGGACTATGTGCTGCAGACTGGTGAACATCTGCCATCCCATCTCTCTGGATACGCTCATTATAAATTACGGAAGAGTTTCTTTCCTCCTGATATATTCCACCTTCAGTAGCTCTTATTTTCTTTGACTCCCATGACTCTCAAGCAGCCTTGATAAGTGTTTCACAGTACTCTATAAAAATTGCACCGGGCAGTACCGTTTTTAGTGCCACAGCTTTAGAAAATCAAACTTTGAAATCATATCAGCTGAAGTTTAGCCCAAAAATTTCCGCAAATTGAAGTTTACCCACGAGTCAAAAATTGCCTAAGTTTCATAAAATCATTCACCACCATTTTCACTGTTACTAATTTTTTCTCGCCATTTTCGGATTTAGTCACATTTGGCGACTTGGTGAATGCTTAGTTCGAGCCCTGCCAAGAATTGTGTTCTTCTGCTATTAAAAACTTATTAAATAATGTTTACAGTTCTTTTTTTTTTTCTGAATTCAAAAATTTGAAAAAAAGTGGCATTTTTCAAAAATTGAGAAGAAAAGAAATTGAAAAAAAAAGTGTCATTTTCAAAAATATGTAGGAAAATTTCAAAGCAAAAATCCAGAAACTACCTACCATTAGGGCATTATTTGGACAAAAGTTCAGAATTTTTAAAAATGGGGTTTTTGAGATATTGCAATTCAAAAATGTTGATTTTTTGAAATTTTGTATATTTTAAAAATTAATTTTATGAGTTACATGCATCACAGGATGAAAATAAAATTACTGCTAAGACAACCCTAGTAAGAATGCAGGTTGGTACACTTACCCACCTGATAAGTCTTTTTCTTTAAAAAAAGAAATCCTAAATTTGTGGAAAATTAAATTTTTTTGTAATAAATATAGACTTTTTTTGCCATCTAGCAACATTCCTTTGATCGATTTCTGTGAACATAAAGAAAGGCCAATTCAATAGCTTCAAATTACAAAAATTTCGAGTCTCTACCTGTTATAGTTCAGGAGCAGTGCGCACTTAAAAATTTGGCATTTCACATGATTTTTGTCAGGGGTGTATTTTTTGCCTATTTTCAAAACATTGTAGCTCAACCAAATTTTTTTTTTTTTTGAAAAATCCTTTTGCAGTACTTTATACCTATCTCTATTAGGATTAGCTACCATAATTTTTTCAAAAAAATTGGAGGTGGTCAACTGACACATGTTGGTCACACCTGCCTGAATTGAGATGGAAATGGTGACTTTTATGTAAGATCAGCATTCAGAATTATGAGGAACATATTGAGAATTAATATTAAATCTCAAAAGCACATGGAACATGATTTTTGGCAAGGGAAATAAATGCCTTTTCCATACCTGAAATCATATCCGCACCTGCCACCCAAAAAATAAAAAAAACTGTACAGTCATAAATCTAAAATAACTGTACTGTCATAAAACTTCCACCTTTTTCCCCACAGCAGCACGATTTTCAAGTTCTCCGAGTGAAGACATTTTAGACTTCTAAAAATGATCCATTTTCATGTATGATTATTTTGGAGCTAGCAGATGCCATTATTAGCTTCCATCCATGTTGTCAAACCTTCAAAAACCTTGAAAATAGAATTGTTCCGGTGAAGCAACAGAATGTTCTCACCTCAGCTTGAATATATAAATCTGTTGCACTATGCAAGATGCTGCAATTCTAACAAAGCATGATGCCTCACATATTGAAACCTTAATAAAATTACAAATTGCACCTGCTTGCCAACTGATGAACAAATCTGTGACAAAGACTAGTTCTCACACAAAAACACTGCAGGAAAATATTTGGAAAAGAAATAATGGCAATATTTTAGCTGAAATCACTTGAGATTATAGAAATTTACCACTGAATTTTGTTCCTTTGGGTGCTTTTTGATTTTATCAGCATAGATGACTTTTGGAAATTGAAACCACAGAGAAAGGGTTTTATTTTTGCACAAACTCTCATTCCAAATATTCAGATGACATGCAACACTTTTGTGGAGTACATTCCTGACAGACTGCTCTGTTGAATGCCATCATTCCTCATTTCTAATGAAGCAGCAGCAACTATATAAGTCACAACAGCATATACACTGACGGAAAAGAAAATCCCAACACCAAGAAGGGGTTGTGTAAGATAACAACATTTGGTAGGCGGTGAAAGTACATCTGTAAGATGACGTCTATGCAAATTTCGCGCTCGGCGCATACGTGTGGCGCTAGTAGCACCCCTCGGAACATGCAAAGCAGGTTTGCTGCAAATACGCGCTGTGGCGTTCGTGAGCGTTAGTTATCGTTGAGATTTGACGTAGTGTGTTGATGTTAGTCAAGAATGCCTTTAAGAAGACGAAGACGCCATTATCAACAGCTCACGGAGTTTGAACGAGGTCGTGTAATAGGGCTACGAGAAGGTGGATTTTCTTTCCGCAATATTGCAGAACGACTTGGCAGGAATGTAGCCACAGTGCATGATTGTTGGCAGCGGTGGTCAAGGGAAGGTACTGCCTCAAGAAGACCGGGTTCCGGCCGGCCACGTGGCACTACTGAGAGGGAAGACCGCCGTGTACGGCGTATGGCCGTGGCGCATCGTACCGCGTCTGCGGCAGCAATTCCAGCTGCAGTTGCCACCACAGTGACAGAACGAACTGTTTCAAATCGGTTACTTGAAGGACAGCTCCGAGCCAGACGCTCTGTAGCGTGCATTCCACTTACTCCAAACCACTGCCGTTTGCGACGTCAGTGGTGTCAAGCTAGAGCTCATTGGAGGACGGAGTGGAGATCTGTTGTGTTTTCTGATGAAAGCCGGTTCTGCCTGGGTGCCAGTGATGGCCGTGTGTTGGTTAGAAGGAGGCCAGGTGAGCGCCTGCAACCAACCTGTCTGTGGCCGAGACACACTGGACCTACACCTGGAGTTATGGTCTGGGGAGCAATTTCCTATGACAGCAGCAGCACTCTCGTGGTTATCCCATGCACCCTGACGGCACAGTTGTACGTCGGTCTTTCGATTCAACCTGTTGTGCTGCCATTCATGAACAGCATTCCAGGGGGTGTTTTCCAACAGGATAACGCTCGCCCGCATACCGCTGTTGTAACCCAACATGCTCTACAGAGTGTCACAATGTTGCAGTGGCCTGCTAGATTACCAGATCTTTCACCAATCGAGCACGTATGGGACATCATTGGATGACAACTCCAGCGTCACGCCCAACCGGCATTAACTGTCCCTGTATTGACCGACCAAGTGCAACAGGCATGGAACTCCATCCCACAAACTGACATCCAGCACCTGTACGACACAATGCATGAACGTTTGCGTGCTTGCATTCAACATTCTGGCGGTTACACCGGTTATTAATGTACCAGCATTTCACATTTAAAATGGCTCTTTTCGCGCTTACAATAAGCTGTGATCTTGAAACCTTAGTCGATTAAATATGCTACCTATACAAATGTATTGCCGCCATTTCATTCCTCTACAACTCTTTCTTCGTGGTGTTGGCATTTTTTTTTTTACGTCAGTGTATTTTTAGAATCATCACTAACTGATGTGGCTGCAAAAGATAGAAGTCTCTGTAAAATGACAGCTACAAAACTGGCATTGATTACTTTCACAATAGCCTTTGAAAAGTATGGAAAACAGAACACCATTACATAGCCTCTAGAAACATTGCACAAACTTTTGAGATCATTGTGGAATCCCTATATTGTAAATGACTGTCAGCATAAGATAAAACTTTTCCAATGGCTACAAATTTAATTTTCCAGAATCCCCAAAACAGTAAATACCTCAAATCACCAAATAAAAAAAGAAAAATGAAATTCAGGGACAACTTTCTTCAAAATCAAGTGCATTTAAATTCTAAAATTTCACTGAAATAATCAATTTACACGAAAAGTACAGTAACTCATATTTTTGTACAGAAATGCTGGATTAATTTTTATCCATAAGCCCAAGCTCTTTCAGAAAACTTGAAAACTTCAATATTGTGAATGGTGAGTAAAACATACATCACCAGCTTTCCTTCAAAGTATCCTACCACATATTTTACCTAATAGACTGGTTTTAAGAAACTCAGGCATATTATGTGGGAAAACTGAAATAAACTTTCAAGTTTCACTAGTCAAGGTGCTCATCCCCTCACAGTAAAAATCATAATCTGAAACAGGGATCCAAGGTAAATAACAGCAAATATGCCATTCCCATATCTCTTAGAAGCTTTTACATGTTCATAACACTACTAAGAGTAGGATATCTTATATAGATTTCACAGATATATACAACTTTTTTAGCACGTCTTTTGTAAAAAAAGATCGTGCTTATGTTACCGGTTTGTCCGTCCGTCTGTACCCACGGTATCTCTGCAACTATTACTCCGATTTGAAAAATTCTTTTTGCATTGGGAAGCTTGAAATATGCGAATGATGATCCTTTATTTTGTTTTTTTTTTTTACGATGTACAATTTTGCCACTAGAGGGCGTAAATGCAGATGATGTCGAATTCAAAAATACGTTTTATTCCACATATTTGCTTCTAAACATCAGATTAAAAAATTATTTTATCTTTCGATTTCATTTATGTCGAAGAGTATTTTAGATATAGTTACTTTTTCAAATTACGCATAGATTTTCTGCTAGGGGACGTAAAAATAAATTACATTTCCCCCGATAACTCTTCTTCTAAAACTCCAATTTGAAAAATTTTTTCTTCAGCGGATACACCTCCTGGTGGAAAATCGTTTGCTCATAATTTCAAATTTTTGGTAAAGAATACTTTGGCCACCAGGGGGTGTAAGTGTTAATTTTTGCATCTGATGTATTTGCCATAAAATCTGAGCTTCTAAAATATCGATTGAAAAAATTCCTTCGTGGACTGATGCCACTCACATCAATAAACCTTTTGGGAATGTTTTCTTCTTAAAATATTCCACAGTTTCTCTGCTAGGGGGCGTAGATGTATATCTTATTTTTGTCAATATCTCTACTTCTAGGAGCCCGATTTGAAAAATTCCTTTTTTGTTGGATAGTGTTTTCAGCGTTACATGTTTTTCCTGTAATTTCAAAATTTTCAAGTAATTCATAGACTTCTTTGAATAAAGCTCATGTTGAGAAATGGCTTCCTAGTTTAATTGAATTAATAATCTAAAGCAACTTTTATGGGAATTTTACTAGGAAACTTTTTCATTAATAGCAAATTTTCGGAGAAAACTCTTCTCCTTCAGGCTGTCTTGTTGTTGTCCCTATTTACTTGTCACTATCACGGTTACGGTTAACCTTGACGGTTTAGGTTATTTTTCAACAAATCCTGCCAGATGTTAGGCAGGGAAAATCCATAGAGATTGAGAAAAATCAAAATTCCATCATCAATGACTGCAAAGGATTTTCCCTGCCTAACATCTGGCAGGATTTGTTGAAAAATAACCTAAACCGTCAAGGTTAACCGTAACCGTCAAGGTAAACCGTAACCGTGATAGTGACAAGTAAATAGGGACAACAACAAGACAGCCTGAAGAAGGAGAAGAGTTTTCTCCGAAAATTTGCTATTAATGAAAAAATTTCCTAGTAAAATTCCCATAAAAGTTGCTTTAGATTATTAATTCATAGACTTTCCGCTAGGGGGCGTAGAGGTAAATTGCTTTCACCCCTATATCTCTGCTTCTAAATCTCCGATTTGAAAAATTCTTTCTGCACCGGATACAGATCCTGATGGGAAATCTTTTGCACATATTTCTAATTTTTGTAAAAAATGGTTTGGCCACCAGGTGGTATAAGTCTTAATTTCCACTTCTGATGTATTTGCAGCAAAATATGAGCTTCTAAAATCTCGACTGAAAAAAAAAACGTCATTTGTTGACCGATACTACTCATGTAAACAAACCTTTAAGGAACATTTTCTTCTTGAAATAATGCATGGTTTCTACACCAGGGGGCATAGATGTATATCTTATTTTTGTCAATATCTCTACTTCTAGGAGTATGATTTGAAAAATTCCTTTTTTGTTGGATAGTGTTTCCGATGTGAAATGTTTTTCTTATAAATTCAAAATTATCAAGTAAATCATATACTTTCTACTAGGGGGCACATCGGCACAAAGGTAAATGTGTTTTCTACGTTATTTCTGATTCTAAAACTCCGATTTGAAAAATTCTTCCTGTGTCGCATACAAGACCTGATGGAAAATATTTTTCACATAATTTCTAATGTTTGGTAAAGAATGGCTTGGCCACCAGGGGGCATAAGTGTTAATTTCTGCTTCTGATGTATTTGTAGCAAAATATAAATATGGGCTCCTGAAAACTCAACAAAATTTCTTTTTTCTTGGACTGATACCGCTCATATGGAAAACCTTTTGAGAATACTTTCTTCCTAAAATAATGCATGGTTTTCCCACCAGGGAATGTAAAGTCACATCTTATTTTTGTCGATATCTCCGTTTCTAAGAGTCCGATTTGAAAAATTATTTCTCTGTTGGAGAGCGTTTCCGGTGCAAAATGTTTCTCATATAAATTCAAATTCATGTTTTTCTTAACGCACAAGTCTGCAACCAGAGGGCATAACCTCGCGATTCTGTTTACACCAATATCTGAGGAATTAAAAACTCGATTGAAAAACTTCTTTCTTCTGTCAGATACTATTTTTTTCCATACCGGTTCCATTGACTTTAAATAGCTTTGACAAATTTAATTTACGTCAGAATGGATTCAAAAGACGTGCTTATTACACCTGAAAATTCAGTGTCATCTTTCTTGTTGGTAATTACTTACGAGTTTACAACACTTGTTTTGCACCATGTTTTAGCATCAGAATGTGTTTTTTATGATGTGCTTTCTTTCCATTTCTGATGCAGGAAATAATATTTCATGTATTTTTTTTTTCATATGACTGTTACAAAACATGTGGAGCAGTGCTCAGCAGGAAAGCCAACATCCAGTTTGTTAACATTTGTGTGATTACTGAAATCACTGGCTACAACACACAATAGTTATTATGCATTTAGTGTTGCTCTGGCTTTTTTTAAAGTTTTCGCCAACCCATTTGCCAAATTCAATTTTTTTTTTTTTTTTTTGCTAAAATGTTATAGTGCAAAAAGGTAATCACCAAAACTTTACCATTGCCAAAGTGATTTTTTTTTGTTGCACAAAACATGGTGCAAAACAAGTGTTGTAAACTTGTAAATAATTACTAAAAAAGTTGTATATATCTGTGAAATCTATAAAGGTATCCTACTCTTAGTAGAATGTGATCGGCAGCGTGACTCCTGTACACTGCTGCATATAGAATATCCTCATAAAAAGGACAATCTGATGCAAAAACAATGAGTAAAACAAATATATCTAGCTTGTAAATAATTATCCTATTTTTTTCAATCCATAACAGTTCTTTCATAAAGATATCTTTTGAGAGCTACTGCTCTGATATGTATGCAGTAACAAATAACATTCCTTGAAATTATATCTCTTCTTAATAAATGTTTATTTATATGGACTGAACATCTGCAGCTATCAATTAATTCCAACATAAAATGAACACTGGTTTTCACATTCAGAAATCATGGTTTCAACATTCAGTGCTTGCAAAATTACAAAGTTGTTGAGGAAGGATTCTTTCAAAGTCAAATATTTTTACATGAACTTAATTCAGAATGAGTATACATAATTTTCTCAGGCCTGTCAATGGCTGAACTGGGATGAAAAGGTGATAAAGCTTATTGGAAATTATATAACTTGCCTTCATTTTGCTGACAATATGTAGTCCTTTTGCAAATACACCCTCAGAGCTCTGTAAAGCATGATCCAGAAACTTGCTGAAAAGGGTAAAGAAGAAGGATTAAAGATGAACTTGTAGAAAACAAAATTGAGGTACAAAATGCTTTTAGAAGAACTTCTTGTTCTTATCCTGCTGGCACCCACTGCAAGGTATAGGCCTCTCCCAGTCTTTTCCAACTTTCTCAATCCTTAGCCTCAGTCTACCATTTAGCACCATTAAATTTCTGAAGGTCATCTTTCCATCTTGTCCTCTGGTGCCTCCTTTGTCTCTTTCCATCTCTCGGTTGCCATTCTGTTATTAATCATGTCCATCTTTCATTTTTCAGTCTTCCAACATGTCCAGCCCATCTCTACTTTAATTCTTTAATTATTTTTAAAATATCTATTATTCCTGTTTTTTCTCTTATAAGTTCAATTCTAACTCTGTCTCTTGTTTTCATTCCCAACATTCTTCTCTCTAACTTTCTGACCGATACCTTTATTTTTTCACATTGTCGTTCTGTGATACTCCACGTTTCACTTCCATGAGTAAATGAGAGGTTAATACATACATTGAAGATTTTTCTTTTTGAACAGAATGGAAGATTGCCGGTTAAATAGTCTTTAAGTCTCCAAAAGGCTCTATTACCTTGGATAATTCTTCTATTGATTTCTCTTTCTTAAGATTTAGCAATTGATAGAGCAAATCTAGAACCAACCAACGCCTGCATCTACCTTGGACAACAGATATCAAGGAAGGGCTACATTGAAGAAGAAATTAATGGGCGTATAAAACGTGGCTGGTCTTATCATTATACTTACAGATCAGAGACATGGATCTTTAAAAAAATACATATAGACATATAGAGGCTGCAGATAAACTCAGATAAAAGCATGCTTATAGTAATGGAGGGAAAAAGATAAGAAAAAGAACTTGCGGATCAAGAGAACAACAAGAGTTGATGACATCGTGATCAAAGTAAAGATCTTCAATTGGCTGGACATATTGCTAGAAGAACTGACCAACAACAAATAACTAAAATTCTGGGCTAGATACAAAGGGAGAGGAAAAGACCCAAAATAGACCACATGTTAGATTAGTAGGTGAAACTTGAAAGCATGATGCAGTATAGATGCTAACTACATGGGGAGCTCTGGGCTTCAAGAACCCATTGAAGTTTACCAGTGAAAATGAAATTTTCTTTCTGTGGGTGCCTAAAATTGTAAAAAATGAAAGCTTGAAAAATAAAAAAAAGAATTATTTTAATTCACTAATTTTTGATATTTCTGAAGACAGCAAATAATCTCCCAATATCATACTTTTACTGGTAGCACCCCATTCATTATGAAAACATGCTGCAAACTTGTCTTTCATAAGTGTAGAGGGTGATCTAGGGCTCAGGCATCCATTAAGTCATTGATAACAATAAAAGTCCCCTGCCCCTCAAAAAAAAGAAATGAAAAATAAACATAACATCAAGTGTGTGTAAGAAAAATGAAGAACTTACAAGTATATAATTATACATTCATTCCAATTTCAAAAACCTATCACCGATTAATCGTATGACTAATTAGTGTTCCACTCCAGATTTATGTACGCGTGTGCAAGTATTTGCAAAGATCTTAGGCACCCATTGGTCTTTCCGTTCAGAACTTGAGCACCCATTGGACATAGAAAAGAACTGCTCGATGCTGGGAGTTTTGGAAGAAGTTTGAGATCTTAATCTATCAGTGGGTTGAGAATGGTGGAATCATGATACTTGATTATTAAAAAATATAACATTACAGGAATGAAGTATTTTCATTTTACAAAGGCTAAAAAATTTTCAAAATTGTGACATGCTCAGTTGGACACATTGTCCAGAAAAATGTGTGCCCCATGGGTCATTTCATGTCAAATCAGCCAATTAAAAATTTATCTTGAACCTTGATGTTCCCGATTTGCTTTGTTTTTGGTATATTGGTAGTACTTATACAACACATAAAAAATCCAAGTGTTTATATGTTTTGAAGTCGTAGTTTTTTTTTAATTGAATTTTTTGAAAATTGCAAAACATGCAAAATTTAGATGCACTTTGATGCACAAAAACACCCATAAATCTGTAATCCTTAGTCACATAGAGATCACCTAGAGCTCATTTTAAAGTTCTTTTCCAGGGCTTTAATTCCATATACTACACATTCTAATTGTGAAGGGGAAAATGTTTAACAGATTTTCAAAATCTTGATTTTTGAAAATCTCAAAAACACAAATTTTAACAACAAGAGAGCCTGAAGAAGGAGAAGAGTTTTCTCCGAAAATTTGCTATAAATGGAAAAAAATTCCTAGTAAATTCCCATAAGTTGCTTTAGATTATTAATTCAATTAAACTAGGAAGCCATTTCTCAATATGAGCTTTATTCAACAAATTTTAATATTTTTGGAAAAAATATAAGTTCAGTTGAGATATTTCATGAGTTTATCGGCAAAATTTTAGAATGGGATGTATATGGGATCATATTTTTAAAAAAAATTGAAATTAGCCTATTAGAATTTAGTGATACACACCAAAAATGAAGTGCTCAACATCTGATTTTTGTACAAGATTGTAACTAAAAAAATTGGTTTTAAATGTAATTCTCTTATGATTTATCTTGTGTTTACTGGTGGAAAAAAATAACAATAATTGAATGTTAAACCTTACAAATACCAACTCAAACTAATGAAGATAACAAGTATTAATTGTTCCATTTGTAAACTTAAAACCCAGTTTTTACTTACCAAAGTCGATCACTAATTCTGAAGTATAAAAAATTTTCTTGAGCATAAAAGGACATGTTTTACCCATTATTTTTTTCTTTTTGGCATTTTTAAAAAACAGCCCGGGAAGACAGGTAAAAATATTTACAGAATGTCTTGTTTTTGTAGAGAGGAGTAGGAAGTTCACTAGTTTATGTAGTCTTTATGATAAAAGAACTGACAATTTTGATGGGTCAATTCAGAATGCCAAATGAATGAGTGTTGGTGATGCCTTGGAGTTGATCTGTTTAAATATGCTTCGATTCAAAAATTTAAGTATGAGTTTGCTGATCAATTTACTTTTAAACAGTAGGTACTTACAAATTGTTGTGCACTGGAGACTGCATTTAAATAAGCTTTCTCTGATGGACTAATAAAACTTAAAGCTTATGAGTTCATCACACAACAGCAGAAATTATCAGCTATAATTTCTTAAAAGACAGCATTGTGCTCAGGAGGAAATTCATAACCTGGGATTTTGCAGAAAAGTATTCCTTCATCCTACAGGATGAAGTTTTATCTTGTCACTGGAAAAGTATGCATGCAACAGTCTACCAGTTTGTTGTGCAGTACTGAGAATGAATGAAACTGAAGCAAATGAAATTAGTGTTCATATTTAAGATTTTGAAAATCAGTTAAAAAATGTTTTCCTTTTACAATTAGGATGAGCGCAGTATATCAATTTAAAACCTTTGAAAAGAGCTTTAAAATGAGTCCTAGGTGATCTCTCTATGACTAAGGGTCACAGATCTATGGGTATTTTTATGTATTAAAATGCACCTAAATTTTGCATTTTTTTTTAATTTTCAAAAATTTGAATAAAAAAAAACTAAAAAATCTAAAAACTTGATTTTTTTGGTGTTTTACACGTACTACAAATATAGCAAAGAACCAAGAAAATCTGGAACATCAAGGTTTAGACAGCTAGTTGATTTGACATGGAATGATGACCTCCATACCAAAATTTTACTGGTCTGAACACACACACACTGTACTATTTTCTGCAAACATCTCCAAAACAAAGTACTTTTACAACATTTCTTAATTCCCTTCTTAGCTTGAAATTTGAAATCCCCAGTGTTTCACTGTATTTTATAATTGCATCCAGCAGTAAATATGAACAATTAATTCTAGGTCAAATCAGCACAAAAAAGATAAAATTTTTGACCCAAACCCTTTTGATTTTCATGAAACTGGGCAAACTTGCAGGCTTCATAAAGAAACTAATCAGTGCAAAATTTCAGTTTTCTACATAAAATACTTCTATAGTTAAAGGACTTTGAAATTCACAAAATAGGCATTTTTGCATGCACTGTGCATACCACAAATAACAATAACTGTAGATCTAATTGCTGAACAAAGTTCATATTTGGCCCATTTGAAAGCTTATTATATCAGCTTTCCTTTGAGATATCACACAATCATATTATGGCAATTCAATTTTTGAGGTCATCGATTTTGGCCTTTCATTTTTCCAAAAGCGCCTCATTAATTTTATTAAATATGGCAGAGGGAGTATCCACCTGAGTAGTAATAAATTTCCCAGGGAAATAAAGGAACATAACTATTTTTTTTAATTTTATTCAGAACAGAACTATGTTTTTCTACATGCCCAACCGGGCATGTAGGAAAAGAAAATATGTGCCCAGGCAGAATATGTACTTGCCACGGGCTTGTCAGGTAATATAACTTTTGAGCACTGCATTGTATTAAACAATAACATGTTCTGTGGATCCCTGTTACTCTTAGAGTCATTAAGGGACATCTTTATAATCACAATTAACATTCCTGTCTTCAAAACATTAACTTTAAAAGCTAAAACTACAAAATCACAAATGTACCACATAAAAAAGTTTTACTGAAATGCATCTCTCCCCTTTTTTCAAACAGACTTTTTATGTTGATAAATCAAGCTGTAAACTGCCCCAAAAGTAGAAAAGTTTAAGGATATAAAATGCACCAAAACAGTATTAAACAGAATTACAATGCAAAATCACTTTGAAATACCTACACTAAAACACACAAAATGTGTCATATTGAGAAGTATCACTTTACGTGTAAGTTAGTCTTTATTAGTACACTAGTGATAATTCGAAGAAATAACGAAAGCTGATTAGAACATCTTGAATTCTCCAAACAGCACATTTAACAGCAGAGTTACATTTCATATGTGTAATTCATGGTGCATAGCAGATATGTCTTGCTAACATAATATGGATCTATTTAAAATTCTGAATTTTAATTATGTATATGCTAAAAGTGTAAATCAGTCTCTGCTGACACTTTTCTTTGGTGCATTGTAATGATCACTGAAATATAAAAATGAATGCTTAATATGTATTTAGAAAAAAAAAAATTGGCAGGTAACAACACTGAATTTGCTCTTACAGTATAGCAAACATGGTATTAAAACAAAACTGCTGTATTTTTCAGATCCTGTATTCCACATTTCATTGCTCTTCTGCTGTTCATTGGAACAGAAATGTCATCATATTCTGAATACTGAAACAGAAAGTGCTGCATAGCAACTTTCTACACGAAATTATTAAAAACACATTGAAGAAAAACCTTTGCATATTCTAAAATGTGCCTACTAATATATAATGTGAAAAATTCATAGCATACTTTTTGGTTTATCAGTAAGTTAATGTTTAAAATCATATTGCTTCTTGCAATGCACTAACACATTAAATTATTATTTTTTAATTTTAAAGTAAACCAATGGTATAAATCTATCAGTAATTCTATAACTGAAATTTGAAATACAAAATGCTGATGCCCAAATATGGCATAAAAATCAAGGAATTTCGATAAAAACAAACCTCAGAACGGTGGCCTCTTAAATTGTAGTTTGACCTCAAGGGAAGGTCAGCAGCTTTCCGGTTGTGGCAAGATGTGAACGTTACGCCGACGACACCACGACCATTTCCAATGGCCAGCCAACCATCCTGATAGTAATGGACCCTGTTGAGTTTCCAACCATCCTCATCGGGCAATTCATCGGGAACTTTGCCCATCCAAGTAAGGCTATATATCGTGCTATCCGTACGTGTCGAAGACGTCCTTTCGAAATGCAGATGCATAATCCTCGGTTACTAAGGTTGGATAAGCTCGTTTAAGAAATTCGATTCTTGATCCAGGACCATTACGGCTCGATGCGAATTTCAAATTAAATTTGGCTTAAAATTCAGAGACCAGAGTCAACAAAAAATTTTGGGAGACTAAACTACCCAGAAGTGTGAAGTTTATAACATCTTGGGGTGTGTATCGGAATGTCGGACACTCCGGTAGACGATTTTTTCTCATCATCTAGAGATTTACTTCACTCAGAAGAAGCTACGCCACTTAACCTTTTAAATTGAAGGCAAACACCAAGGTATGGTATTTATTGATCGGCATTAATAATCACCTATCTCAATGAGACTTTCGATATAACCTTCTCTTGAACGTGGCGGTGGCCCCGGTACAGAGACCCAGAGTTGACGGGAAACACGGTTCGTGTCAAATCACAACAAACACATATGAGACACACAACGACACGAAGTTTTAATCCATTTATCCACCGTGAGATAATGGAATATCATCTATCATACAGGACTTCAAAGTACCCCATCGTCAACCACAAACCATACATCGCCAACAAATGTCTAAGAAGTGGTCGGCAACGTCCCACAATTTCACTCGCCCGCACCTGTGTCTTCCAAGGAGGAGGAGTGGTTCGGGTTATCGACTGAAAGCGATGATAACGAACCTGGCGGCAACTGCACGCACTCAAGGAAGAACCCCACTGCTCATTTTCTATGGAAGAAGCCGAGGAGGATTTGCGACAAGAACGGCCATCATCCAGGCAGTCCTTTCTCCAAAATCTCTGAACAATATTTCCATCTCTCAAGAAGGATATCGTCGGTATTTTAATACGTCTCTAACCCCAGGGGGCTGCGACCGCTGCTGTTCTCATTTTTCCTTCACATTTCAGCTTACAAATAACATGCAGCGGAGAAGTGAACAGTAGTTATGTAAACCTTATGCAAGGTCATTTTAAATATTTTTTTCTTTTTCACGCTTCCCAAGGAATTTGTTGCATGTAAATATATAAGGCAAATACTTTAAGCTGTTTTTAATCACCCCTGATTTATTTCAAACTTACTTCGTGCGTAAGACATTTAATATTTATGTACCGGATTTTTTTTTTTTATGATTACGAAGAAACTCGTAGCACTAGAAAATGAGCTCTAAAAGGCAAACAAGCCGTTTCTAAACGTTCTTAGTTTTTACAAAATCTCATGTCATCCACAAATATGACGCATTTTATCTCTTACGAATTTCTTCTCTTGTTTTTCACTTTAGCGGCTAAGATAAGGAATGAAATGTTACCTCTCCTTACTCGGGGTTACTGGCTGCACAGAATAGCGTGAAACTGGATCGGAGAACAAATACAAAATGGGAAATGCTTTCCTTTAGGAGACGACAGATTCGTTCGAATATTTTGTTTTGATGGTGAATTAAGTATACATATCCGAAAATATATATGCATCGGTGACACATATGTTCATACAGCTACGGGAATCATTTTGAAGGGTCATGAATAGCCTGAACTTGTGGAAAAGCATGCCTTTCTCTATGATGTTAAAAATCGTGAGCCTGCGGAATATGATAACATTTTCGGAGAAAATACTGTAGTTGCGCATCATTTAGAACCGCTGAAAATTTTCATGAGAGAGAATCCCCACTCAATGCAGTGTTTAAGTCGAGATTTCCACCACATATTATATTTCACTCAAGGAGAAGTGGGACAGGATGGAGAGATTTTGAAATCTGAAATTTTACTGTATGGAGGACATTGGTGTAAAGTGGCTGGTCCGGAATCTACTATGTTAAGAGTCATACCGCAGATGTTTCTTCGATCCATTTCTTTTTCCAATATAATTAAGAAAACATTGATAAAAATAATTTGACTTTGGAGACATTACAAGTTCCAAAGGAAGGAAACCATTGGATTAATGATGATGATGATGATCTGCTTGAGAAAACTCTCTATAACTCAATAAAAGAAAAGGCGGATATGATTGGTTACTTCCTGATTCGCCTATTCTTGTTTGGCCTATTCCTGCTACGTCGAAAGTTAATGGGTTCCGCCATTTTAGACAAGAAAATAATTCTTGGTCCGCCTATTCCTGTCTCGCCTAAAACTTTCACTTGCTAGAGGGGAGAGATTCTCTGAGCCTTATGTGCCAGCTACTTGTCCAGTTCTGGTTCGGAGGGTGGGTGGATAACTAAAATTTCTGTGACACTCATAACAGAATTCAGAAGTCACTAAAAAAGCTGATGTATGGCAGACACAGTTTAATTTATGGCGACTTAAATGCTTTTTACCACTTCATGTTGAGTTAAAAGAGCCGCACCGTGTACAAAGGGGAGTCCAACGGTAACGAGTTTTTTACTATGTATCATGATTCTCGTAGGTCCTCAGTAACCTGTGGGTAATATAATAATGTAACTGATATATCATCAGATTTTTACAAATATTATTTCTTATGTGCTCGTACCAAATATTATGCTTACCACTTAAAACCTACAAGTAAGACCTAAGCTTATGTCCTTCGTAAGCTGCTCGGAATCAATATGTTGTGTCTAATTCTGTCTCATTTTATTTTTAATAGTTTCATTTTATTTTTATAGTCTCATTTTATTTTTAAATTATATACATACTTAATGTGTCAAACTTAAAATTTATAGCTTCTAGTTTGTAAAAGTGCTCTTTAGCCTAGATGCCTTGTAAGCATTAGGGCATAACGTGCTGCCTTTTATTCACGCTTTCCAAACGCAGGTTGATGAAGCGTATATGCTCCAGCACTTTCTGTCCGTCCGTACGTTTGTCGGCACGATAACTCACGTAAAAATGGTTCGATTTCGATGAAATTTTAGTATGTGGTAGGGGACCACTTGGGGACGAACCCTATTGAAAATGGGACAAATGAGGTTAAAGGTCACGACATAGGAGCAGGATCCATCCCATTGCCCTTATGCATCATAATTTGCGTAAATATAGTTCGATTTCAATGAAATTTTAGTATGTGGTAGGGGACCGCCCAGGGACGAACCCTATTGAAAATGGGTAAAGTAGGGTCAAAGGTCAGGACATAGGAGCAGGATGCATTCCATTGCCCTTATGCGTCATAACGTGCGTAAAATGGTTCGATTTCGATGAAATTTTAGTATGTGGTAGGAGACCACCTGGAGAGGAACCCTATTGAAAATGGGACAAATGGGGTCAAAGGTCAGGACATAGGAACGGAATCACTTCCATCGCCATTATGCGTCATAACTTACGTAAAAATGCTTCGATTTGGATGAAATGTTAGTATGTTGTAGGGGCCTGCCTGGGGACGAATCCTGTTGGAAATGGGGTGAAAGGTTAGGACACAGGAGCGGGATCTATTCCACAGCCTTTATGCATCATAACTTACGTAAAAATGCTTCGATTGCGACAAAACTTTATCATGTTATTTCGGAGGTATACCAAACCGGTTCTGTTGAATATAATCGAAATGGGATCAAAGGTTAGGGCACAGGACCGAAATTTATTTCACAGCCATTATTCTCATAACTTGAGTGATAACTTGAATAATGATTTTTGGTATGTTGGAAAGCGTATTATAATCAATGCATTGCATGATTTTACTAACTTGTTTTCATCTGTGGTTTCAAAAATGCACTCCCAGTGTTACGGCTGGAAAATGGTACCTAGTGGAGAGTTCCTCGTCCTCCATATGACCATATCCTACTTTCGTTTGTAACAATTTTGTTTTCTTATAAACGAGTAGGGATCTTTCCAATATGGGGAATTTTTACGATCGCAAATTTCTGCTACTAGGATTTACACATGTGAACATTTAATACCAATAAAAGCAGGCCATTTTCGGAAGTGGCTGATGTCCGGTAGGCTCATGTCGTAGTCGGTCAATGAAGTTGGGCTCGTGTCCGGACCCCCTGGTCTATGGGGTCATGTACTCTCTTCGTTTTTGGCCGAAATAAAAATTTGTATTTGATTACTGATGTACATCCTGTTTAATTTTTTGAAGAAAGTTTTGCTGCATTACAATATGTTCTTGTCCCTATCGTTTACCATTATAACAAATCTGTTAATACAGTTTTGAAGTTAAGCAAAGAACAAGAGTGAACATAAGGAATTCCATTAAAAAGATTATATATGTTAGTTGGCATTTGGGAGGTTAAGACCCCTTAAATTTAAACTTTTCCAAATTTTTAAGTGTGCTGCTCATTTGTTGATAGCGTTGTCTTGTGATTTAAATTTGAGCTTTTTGAACCCATAACAAAGGTAATACATATAAGTTTAGGTTTGGGAGTAACCCCATTAAATTTCAACATTTCTAAAACAAAGTGCAGTTTTCATACGGTCCATAAATATTTATGTGATCAATTTTTCTAGACTAGACCGGAAACGTCCTCTGACGTTACATATTATCTACAAATCATCCATAGTGGGCAAGTGTCCGGTTGGGCAAATGTCCGGTGGGTTTTTGTCCGGACTCCGCATCAACATCCCTCTATCTTTTACTCTTCTTTACCTTTCATTATCAAAGCTTTCTTAAATTCTGCCGTACACCCACATAACCACTCCCTCACTATAGTTTCTCACGATTTTGATTGGACGACACATTTAATACCTTAATCACGCTGACGACTACCTCTGACGACTACCTTCTGTTTATTACTTTTTACTCAGCATTTGATGTCTCCTACATTAACGCACGAAAGATTTAGTGTTTCAATAAAAAATAAAAAAATCCTGGAAGGTAAAGATGTATCTTTTTATTTTTTAAATCACTCCGTCAAAGCCTATGCGAAATAATGCAATAGCACCCCCCTCCCTCCCTTTTTTAAAATTATAAATGTTTTGCACAACCTTGTTTTCTACTTAGCTTTTTTTTCGATTAAAGAACAAACTCTAGGGATAAAACTAGCTTTTTTCTTTAACGTCCGAAAGATTTAGTGTACTGATAAAAAAAAAAAATCACGGTTGGTAAAGATGTATCTCTTTTTGAAATCACTCCGCCAAAGCTTAAGCGAAATAATGTAGGCCCTAACAACATTTTCTCGCCCCATTAACTTTCGAAGTAGCAGGAATAGGCGAAACAAGAATAGGGGGAAAAGGAAGTTTGCTCCAGGTGAATCTCTCCCCTCTAGCAGGTGAAAGTTTTAAGCGAGACAGGAATAGGCGAATTCAAGAATTCTTTCCTCGCCTAAAATGGCGGAATCCATTAACTTTCGACGTAGCAGGAATAGGCCAAACAAGAATAGGCTACGTCGAAAGTTAGTGGGTTCCGCCATTTTAGGCGAGGAAAGAATTATACTTCTGCTCCATCTGGGGTTTAAGAAAAAAACAAGTACACCCTTTGCAAAAAAAAAAAAAAAAAAAAAAAGCGAAGCACCTCTAGAAATTTGATCTGATGGAACTCCGTATGCAAGTACCTCAGGGCCGAATATATACAAATGTTTAAAATATAACGGTCAATGACTAAGCAATAACCCTCTACAGCACGTAGGAACCGCGCATCGAGGCGGGCTCATTGAGAGCACAGCTCGCCCACACGACGGACATTTGTGACAGCGGATTGCAGTTGCATGAACCTCCACGGACTGTGAGGATGCCTCGACGTCAGGTCCGTGCACAATACGAGCAACTGAGCGAGTTTGAGAGAGGACATATAATTGGGCTGAGAGAGTCCGGTTTGTCAAGTCGCCGTAACACCAGGCATTTGGATCAGAGCGACGCTACAATCGGAGAATGTAATAAAGCATCACTTTCTCCGAACTAGCAAGCGATAACACCGCAAAAGTCAATCCCTTTAGGGATAGGAGAAACAACCGATGTCGTTTCTCTCTATTTCTCTTACACACCATTCTACAACAGGTACTCACGTTCCCCACTCCACACACAGTTGATCGAGGTAGAATATTTTTTTGTCAACAAGACCCAAAGTGTTTTTACCATCTTAATACCTACAGATGGTAAAAACATTTTCAGTGCCTCTCCTCGCTTCTGTGATTACGCCCTAGGCTATGTCATGGGAGTAAGTAAAGCCAGCAAAACAGTCAAACAGACCAAGAAATAGGGAAACACGACTTACCAGTGCGTTAAAAAAATCGTTCAACTTGGCCCGGCCCGGCTCGGCCTTAAGTGTCTGGGGAAAAGTCCGGCTCAGCCCGTTGATTTATTCACTAAACTAAAAAAGTCTGAACCCGCCCGTGCAGACTTTAATTTCTGCCAGTCGAACCCGCTGCACTGCAGGTGCCTTCGCTACACCCTTGCTGTAAAAAGCCTCCCGTTCTTAATTTCGCTCCACTGTTTCCAGGAAAGGGACATAGCCGAAGCTAGAGGTCTGCACGGGAATGATTTGGTAAACCCGGCACGGCCCAAGCCCGTGCGTTTAAGGCCCGGCCCCGTCAATTGCAGCTATTATTTAGGCTCTACCCGTGATGTGCCATTTTGTATTATTTCGTCTAACTATTGTATTTTATTAAATTTCGAAAATTAAATAATGAAATGTGATGTTATTGAAAATATTTATTTGAATATTAGCCTAAAAATATTAACTAAACTTTGGCAATATTATCGAAGAATATAACCTTTAAAGAAAAAGAAAAAAAGAAGATTGAGAGCGTTCAAAAGCTCTCTTTCTCTGAATTAGCAAGCGGTAACATTACAAAAGTCAATCGCTTTACGGATTAGGAGAAACAGTCGCGGTCGTGCGACTCTCTCTCTCTCTCTCTCTCACCCCCTTCCCCACTGCAGACACTTTCATCCCCCACTCCACGCAACTCACACAATCGCTGAGGGTCGAATCTTTTTGTTGTCAACAAGCCCCAAAGTGTTTTTACCATCTTAATACCTACAGATTGGAAAAAATACTGCTGTGAGTGCCTCTCCTTGCTTTTCTGGTTATGCCCTGAGCTATGTCATGGAAGTAAGTAAAGCCAGCAAAACAGTTAAACACACCAGAAAATCGGGAAACACGACTTTCTTTCTTTACCTTTGCGATAAAAAAGTAAAATAAATAAATAAAGGGTCGACTTGGTCCGGCCAGGCCCGGTCCATTGCTTTTTTCTCTAAACTAAAAAAAGCCCGATCCAGCCCAGCCCGTGCAGACCTCTTCCTGAAGCACAAGACAAGCGCACCACCAGTCCCATATATCCGGGGCATGGACTCAAGCCTAACTCGGACGATTAGTCAGAAGTCCTCCCTTCTGACCAGTTGGCCACCAAACAGGGGAAATTTCGATCTATTCCAAGTGAAATATTCACGCAGCGCTTAATTTCTTCGGCATATAATGTAACGTGGTGCAAAGAACGTCGACAATGGACCGTTGAACAGTGGAAACAGGTTCTCTGGAGCGACGAATCAAGGTTCACCCTCTACCATTCGGATGGCAGGGTCTGGGTTTGGCGTCTGCCTGGAGAACGCCTCCTGCCGGAATGTATTGTGCCAACTGTGAAGTTCGGCGCCGGTGGAATTATGCTATGGGGGTGTTTCTCCTGGTATGGCACGGGACCCTTGGTCGCAATTCCTGGTAGATTCAAAGCCGAGACCTACTGCACCATTTTGGATGACCACGCGCTTCCTACGTTGTGACAGTTTTACGGGTGGACCCATGTTACTTTCAGGATGACAATGCCACCTGTCATGTTGCGAGGTCCACCATGGCTTGGTATGGTGACAATGGGGTTAACCGAATGGACTGGCCTGCGCAGAGCCCAGACCTTAACCCTGTCGAGCACCTCTGGGACGAGTTGGAGCGTTGACTTAAGGGGTGCCCCCACCGTCCGAAATCGGTGAAGGAACTGACCTGTCTTCTCCAAGCCGAGTGGAAGAAAATACCGCTAGCCGTCGTACAACGCCTGCTTGAGAGTATGCCCCGGAGGGTCGCAGCTGTAATCGCCGCCCGTGGAGGCTCCACCAACTATTGAAGGTGAATAAACTTCGTTTTCCTTTGCTATCACAAGTGTCCAATTACTTGTTGGTAGATAGTGTATATGAAATTTAGTTGCAAAGTTTCAGCTTTACACCCAGTAATGCAATCTTGAAGAAAAGAGTAGCCTGGTGCTCCGAAGACCGGCCCAGGCATTATTGACTCCAGCAGGTAGGGGGGTTACCAACGAACCTTTGAAGTCGAATACACACACACACACGCGCGCGCGCGCGGTGTATTATACCCACTTCACTGGCATTCTGAGGTGGTTTCGGTAAACAAAATATATACGGATTTAGGCATAACCATTATGAAAAACGTAGAAAGAGAGAGAGAGAGAAGAAGAGGAAGAAGAAGAAAGAGAAAAAACTCAGTTCAGATTATGTGTGTTTAAAACAAATGTCGATTTTGATGGGCGACGATTGAACAAATACGTAAATTTAAAAAAAGTCCGATTCAGTTAGGTAAAAAGAAGCCTAGCGCCGCCACATCATCACTCATTAAGCTGTTCTCTGAGATTCAGAGATTAGCACCACAAAGAAATACAAACTAACAGATAATTTTTACTTACTGTTGCCGTATCAAACTTCTTGATTTACAGCGATCTTGACATACAACTCGGGCTTCACTGATATCCATTACACGCCGTACACAAGATCTTCTATATACTTCATACTCATAATCTTTTTCTCATGCAGACACTCCTGAATCTGATCCTCCCATGACTTCCTTGGCCTTCCTCTGACTTTTTCTTTCTGCCAGTTGGGCTAAAAAAGATTTTCTTAGTAAGCATCTCATCACTCATTCTTTCAAAATGGCCAAACCACCGAAGCATATTAGTCTCCACATTGCTAACAACATTTTGCTTCACATTACACAACTGCAACACATCTTCATTCCTCACACAATCAGAACCTGTCTTGCCACAGCCCCCCTGTAAGTAACGCATTTCTCCAGCTCGCAAACTTTCAAAATGTTTTATTCTGAGCGAAATTTACAGGGAACGAAGGCGGTAGGCGACATGTGCCTTTACAATGCCTGAAATCATAATAACAGGAGTCAGATATATACAAAGTGTGTGCGATTTACATTATGCAAGGGGTATATACAATGCAAGTGAAATTGATGAGCGGATTACAAAACATAATTACCGTAGTATGTATTCAAGAAGTGCGCAATTTACAATATGAGAGGTGTATATATACAGCGAATGCGCAAGTTACAGTATGAGAGGTGTATATATAATACAGTGCTAGTGAGATAGATGAGCGATGATACAACATAAGTGCAACAGTGCAGGGTGTGATAATGGAAAAGATATACGTGAGACTGAATAAATGTACAATTTAGGCGAAGTATATACAGATGTGCGTGAAGCCATATAGGAACAGGGAACGAACTATGTGCAGCAAGTGAGATATACATACAATGCAATGAAAATATAAATACAAATGACGCAGAACAAAATGATGCAATTGAAATGTGTACTATATACAGATGTGTACAAAAAGTGCATGACTGAGATATGTATGATGTAGACAGTAAAGAATGAGCTTGTAGGACGACTCCGAAACGGAGCATACACAGTACCAAGGAATATGTATATGTACAGAATGAACAGCGAAATATATACAGGATGTGTATGTACAATTTATATGAGCAATATGACAAACGAATGAGCAGAAGATATATGACGAAATAAAAACATTGAATATACAGGTACAATGTGAGGCACACAGAAGAAATCACTACAAAGATCACTTATTCAGAAGAGGGCACCACAAAGTAAGTGCACGTGAATACACTGCAAACACTAACAGTAAAAAGATAAACTGGAGATGGGAATATGAAGAATGTACAGAAGAACTAAGTCTGACAAGCTTAGGGAGACACTCTCCGGATCCGGTGAGCCAGTGCAGGGTTCATCACAAAGATCAAAGCGGGGAAGGTCCCTACATAGAGGATGGAAGTCAAATCAGAAGATGTAGGTCTGCAGAAGGCCCGGAAAACCAGCGGTGTAATGGTGACCATACACTCAGGAACTGCAGGCTCTGGTCAGTGGCCCTGGCTGCGGTAAACGCCAATCGGAGTCTGGAGGTTAGCCGGTTGCGGAATTGCGCACAGATGGTATCTCCTGCTTGAAGGAGCGTAGGCACATTAGAGGTATGACGGAGTTGCAGATAGAAGCATTAAATCACATGCTTTGCGAGTACAAAGATGTATGCGCATGGCTTCGATAAAGGCACCGGTGGCGAACAAGAAACCAGCAACGTACTGTATGAAGAAAAAGGCAGCTCTTTGGCACAGAGACACTTGGCAAAGGTAAAGGCTAGGTGTAGTAAAGGAAGGATCGCCGGGCAGTACTGGTAGATGTGTAGAACATCAGCATGCTCAGAACAGAAGATGCAGGTGGGTGCGGCTGCCAGCGTCATCCGAAATAACGTGGCCGGCACTGGCAGGCGGCGGTGAAGGAAGAGCCAGTGAATATTCCTTTCATCTGGTGTCGAGATGGGTGAAGCTGTTGCCAACCACACACTCGGAAGAGCGGCGGGTGGCACTCCTGAAATGACTGGGGTGCGGGTGGCGATGGATCCAGAAGGAGAAAATGATAGAGAGTACGGATAGTGAAACTGGAGATCGGAAGAAAAGAGCCACGAACAGGAAGAAAAAAAGAAGGGGAAGCGAAGCAGAAGAAACGAGAAAGAGGCCATCCGGAGAAGCGAGAGCAGGAAAAAGAGTAATGATGGAGGAGCGGCAAGAATCGTAGAGTGCAAGAGAGGCAGAGGTGCGTGGAAGGAAAGGAGAGAGGTCTGAAAAGGGTTTCCATGTTAGATCGGAGGAAAGTAAGTCTCGGACGGATACTATCCCAGCGGGGAGCCAGGAAAGGTCAGTGAAATACAGTGTGTTAGGAGGATGGAGGAGTAGAAGATGGGTTCAGTTAGAAGTTCTGAGGTGGTAGCGGGTGGGGCACGGAGTAGTGGAAGAGAGCGAAGAAAGGAAAGCGCCTCCGAATAAACGGGGGAAAGACGGGAGCGGAGGAAAGAAAAGCGATCCATCAGTAGAAAAGTTGTGAATTTGAAGCGGGGGTTCCGGGGAGAAATCATCACGTCTCGGAGAAGAGAGGCTGCGGATCTTGGTTCGCAGAGTAGACGCAGAAGGGATACTATCTGGTGTGCTTTGTAGAACTGGCGAACATCCAGGAGCGCAATACCACCAGTGGAGATCGGACGACTTAGAGTTGAGACTTGTATCCAATGATGAGCTGACCAGATCGTAGTAGAAATGATCCGTGTGACTTCAGCAAGATAGTAAGCTGGCATGCGAGCAGCTGCCCACACATGAAGACAAGGAGACAGAAGACATGTACGAGCAAAGCGTGCCCGGGTGACGTAAGAGGCGCTGAACTGAGCTTTCCGCCAGAAGGCAGCCGATCGAGCAAGGCGATTACGAAGAGCAGCCCACGTGTTGTTTCGGGCAGCTATGGGAGCTCCCAGGTGTACACCAAGAAATTTCTGAGAAGAGGCAGTCCAGGAGGCGCCCCATGGGGAGTCCGTCCTGGACTCCCAGGCACCACACCACAGGCCGGCACTCTTGGTAGTGTTGAGCATCGCTGAGGAGCAAGAAGAGTAGAGTGCATATTCATGAGCGAGGGTATTAAATTGTGATTCCATCCGGACGCAGAAAGTCGCGTCGTCGGCGTAGGCGGAGTAGGTTATAGAGAAGTGCCTGGTGCTTGCCGTGGGAGGAGGAAGAGCCGCAAGAAATGCACGATGTACTGTGCGTAGGAAAGGCTCAAACGCCAGAGCGAATAATTGCCCAGAAAGTGGACACCCCTGTCGTATTCCACGACTGAAAAAAATGGGTGCTGTCAGAAAGGCGGCTGTTTTGACCTGAAAAACGGCGTCGTGATAGAGAGCAAGAATAGTGGTAACGAAGACAGAAGGAAAGCCAAAAGCGTGTAAGGTAGTTGAGAGAAATGAATGGGAGATATTATCAAAAGCTGCACGTTGGTCTAAATTTAGTAGGGCAAGAGATTCAGAATTAGTCCGGGCAAGAAACAGAAGATCACGAAGGAGGTGAAGGTTAGTAGCGATAGAACGACCAGGTACCGTGTAGGACTGGTCGGAAGAGAGAAGATACGGAAGAACTTGATTTAGGCGACGAGAGAGAATTTTAGTGAACAGTTTGTAATCAAGATTTATTAGTGAAATCGGACGCCAGTTCCCCAGGTCAAGGAGGTCACCCTTCTTAGGGAAAAGTACCATGTGAGCAACAGTGAAGCCCCTCGGAAGGGAGATAGATGCAAAGGCAGAAGAGTAAGCAGCGAGAAGGAAAAGAAGGAGAGAAGGTAAAAAGATAAGATAAAATGAAAGAGGAAGGCCGTCAGGACCAGGGACGGCTCGGGGATTGAGAGAGGAAAGTGCAGTCCTAAGTTCAGATGGAGAGATAGGCTGCAGAAGAGAAGCGGAGAGGTGAGAGGGGACTTGAGGGAGAGAAGAAAGTAAAGTATAACACGAAGAAGCAGAAGGTGGAGGGGTATCACTGTACTTGTCGGAGAAGTATTGACGAACATGGGAGCAAATCACATCTGGGTCTGAAGCCACATGACCGTCAGGTAGACGCAGCACACGGAGTCGATGAGAAGAACGGCGCTGATCCTCTAACGAAGACAAGAACTCAAAAGAGCAGCCTTCGGGAGAGAAGTGCTGGAGACGAAGTCGTAAAATGGCCTGCCGGGCTCGAGGTTCCAGAAGAGCACGGAGGTCTACCAAATATGCTGGATAGAGGGGGTGAGAGGCTCCAAGCTGGGCGAGAACTTGTCGGAGATTACGTTCTTTCATGGTGCGCAGATTGGCAACTGTGAACGAGTGGCTCTTGAGAAAGTGGAGTAGGTGTGACTTGACATCCAGCCAGTAACTCAGTGCACAGGATGCAGTGGACAGTCCAGGGTGATAAGAGTGAAGGAGATTCCGGACGTTCGAACACAAAGCCTGGTCATCCAGGAGAGAGGTATCTAATGTCCAGGAGTGAAACTCGGAGCGTTGACGGAAAGAAGAGGTGAACGTGGCCACAACGACACAATGGTCAGAAGAGGCGGTGGGTAAATGCTGATAGTCCGTGACCACGGGCAGAAGGGCAGTGGTTGCGTAGAAACGGTCAAGTCTAGCGGAAGATGACGAGGTGGCAGCTGAGGACCTCCACGTATGGGAGACCGTTGTAGGATAAATTTGACGAAAGACGTCCCGAAGATCAAACTCCGTGATGAGGGAGTGTAATTGCTCCACAAGACGTAAGCGAGTTTCCTTATGAATTGGAGCACGATCAAGATCAGGGTCAAGCGTGCAATTAAAATCGCCGCCGATCAACATGTGATCCGACGGCAACGTTGACTGAAGAGCTGAACGGAGCGCCATGAAAAGGAGGGTGTGATGTTGAGGTGTGCACGGAACGTAGATGTTGAAAACGACATAACGACGCTCGTACAGAACAAAGGTAAGGCGCTGAAGCCAGTCACGGCAGAGATGCTGCACCGTCACTGAAGATAGAACTTGACGGAACTGGGTGCGGATGCCGATGGCCAGACCGCCGATTGTAGAGTGTCGGAAAGCGTGGTGGAACTGATAGTTCCACGTACGCCATCGATTGAAGGGCGTTGTAGACAGGCAATTTGTCTCTTGGAGCAGAAGAATGTCTGCTGTGAGGTGATGGAGATCCTCACGAGCAAGCGAATTCGCCAGAGGGGACCCAAGCCCCTTACAGTTCAGTGTCGTTATCTTGAACGGAAATGTCCGACGGCGGTTCAAGGAGCTTGTCAGCGACTCGTTGGAGCCGAGAGAGACGATCGCAGACTTTCTTGAGACATCCGCTTTCGCCAAACGATGTGGATGGTAAGGCTTGGAGGTGAGATCGAACAACCGCCACTTGCGTCATAGTTGCTGTAAGCTCCGTGAGATAGGATTGGAGAAAATCATGAGACATGGTTTTACTACGAGGACGGATGAGATAGGAGTATAATTGCACACCAGAAATCGGTGTCTGTGGTAGTGAGGAATCTTCCAATTGCTGTATGAAATCCTCTAGAGTAAGTGGGACCAGGGGACCAGTGTGCTGTCGTCAGAGTCGGAGATGGAGATGCTAGAAGCGTCAGATGCGAGTGAACGATTTTCCGAGCGATCACGTCCTCCTTGAAAGGTGGGAGATGCGCGTGTCTTCTTATTGCGACGTCGAGTAGTCCGACGACGCTTCGAGCGTACCCTCTGTTGCTCGGGACTAAAGGCAGGATTGTCTGGCACTGTGAAGGCATCAGGCGCATCGACCCCATTATCGGGCTCTGAAGGGTGCTGTGGAGTAAATGTAGAAAGCAGAGGAGAGTTCAACTGGTCTCTGGTCGAAGAATTCTCCTGCTGTGGGCATGTTTGGAGTGTAGAAGGTGAGTTGGAAGTGGAAGGTTCCGACGAAGTCACGCGTTGACCAACGGTTTTATGCAGGCTTTCGGAATAACTCGACTGCCGCTGGTGAAAGGCGCCAGATGAAAATGCCGGGGGTCCAGTTGACCGCTGAGTAGGCTGTACTGAAGATTTGGAGGCAGTAGCTGCCCGATGAGGGCATAGCGCACTAGGGTGACCAGTGCTCTTACATACCAAACAAAGGGTGACCACAATGATGTCAATGCGTCTAATATGAGTGTCACAGCGTACATTGAATACCGATGGAACACGTAACATGGCTTTCTCCGAGGGAAAGATCCCACGTACGTTACGGCGAAATCCTAAGATATAACGGTTCTCAGGGACTCCCGGAAAGGAGGAGTACGTAATGACCGATCCGACAGTACGTCCATAATTCTGAGCGACGGAGAGCAATAGGTCGTCGGATACTTCCGGAGGAACAGGGGCGAAACTGACTGTAGTAGGTGCTTGTGTGAGTGGGGTCGCAAGGAGATGGCGATCGCCGATGGAAATGCCTTCGGTCAGAACTCGAAGAGCGAAGGCTGGAGTCGCAAGATAAGCAATTACTTGACTGGTTCTTCTACCCACGTGAGTAACAGCCTCTTTTGGAACAATTTGTCGAAGGGCGGCGCTGTACGCTGTTATCTTTGTGTTGGGGAGGCTGCGGAAAAATACACCCAGCCCGATTTTGTCAAGAAAAAGCTGACCTTGAGGGCAAGTAGTCGGAACATCCACGTAGATCTGCTCTGTACCGTACGTCATCTGATAAGGGCACTTTGAAGAAGGGGGCTGGTGAGAAGAAGAAGAAGTTGACGCACCTGAGGTGACGGCAGCATACGTCACACCTGGCGCGCATTGGGATGACGCGGAAGTGGCTGGTGGTAGTGTGACGTCCATGGCGTCGTGAGAAGACACAGGGAAAGGCAATGGTTCACCACTCTTCGTCAGATGGGAAGGAGATGGCTCCATGGGCAAGGCAACTTTGTCACGCTGCGGAGAGGGGGCTTATCAAAGGAAGCCCTCCGTTGGCGGATTGCTGCTGAGCAGCTGATAGGGATAAAGAGTCACTTCCGGAAGTGAGGATAGAAGCTCCGCTACCCCGGAAGTCGCCATTTGCAATGGCGATAAGATTACGAGCTTTGGCTAACTCGACCAAAGCAGGAAAATGAGGAATGCAACACAGAAAAGGCACTTACCGACCTGGTAAATGGATCAGAAGTAGGACGGCACCTTCACACACGCTGCACACACAAAATTAGGAGCTGTAGACTCGGAAATTATCACAAATGGAACAAAATACGAGCACGAAGTAAACAACGACTGCCGTCCAGCACACAAACGACTCCCATGTTTCTTCTGTAGTACTGAGGTTACACCAGGGCTGATAGAATACAAGGGCTGGGTCATTCCTTTGAAGAAAAGTGCCTCCACGGATCCCCTCAGCGGTGACTGATGACCTGTTTCTGACGTCACTGTTTTGGAACTCGGGTTGGAAACGTGAAGCTCCCGTGAAGGGTCTCTCTACTTACGCTGTATTCTTTTCTTTGCTTTGTGTGGATAAGTATTCAGCTCTTAAAATTTGCTCTTAGAGAAATCGTTTAGTTAGTTTACATTGAAATACTTATAACAATGTCGAGTTGTGCTGTGGCTACTTGTAAGAATCATTACAAAAAAACTAACGGTCAGTCTCAGTGTATTGTGTACCATGCATTTCCTTTGAAAAATCCAGATTTGGTGAAAGAATGGCTGAACAAGTGCTGTAGGTCAGACTCTGTGAATGTAGCGAATGCTAGAGTTTGCAGCGAACATTTTCATTCTTCCGATTACGAAGATGATTTAAAAAATCGCCTACTTGGACTCCCAGAGAAAAAAATACTGAAACAAAACGCGGTGCCTATCCTGAATCTGCCGAACTGTCAGCAAAACGGACACTGTGTCACTCCACGATGTAACAGAAAGCGCAAACGAGATACTTTAAAAAGTGCTTTCGATCGAATGGATAATTTAAGTCCGAAAAAGGTTTGTGTGCAAGAAACGCAGGATCTCTGTTATGAAGTTGATGAAACATCAGGTGATATCAGTTGTTCTTCCTGTATCAAAATAACGGAGGAAAATAGATTGCTGCTTGAAAATGTTGCATCCCTTAAAAAAGAAATTCAACTTTTAAAACTGGAGAGAACCAAGGAGTTAAAAATGAAAGCTAACGGAAGGCGACAGAGAAAATTACGAATGCAACGACTGTTGTGTGAAAACAGAGTTTTGAAAACGAAGCTGAAAATTAGTGATTTAAAGAATAAAAAACTGTTAAAAATGGAAGCGCGTATTAAAAGTGTATTAACTGCGACACAACTGCAAGCAATAGTTGAAGGAAAAAGAAAAATTATTTGGAAAGCTGAAGACATTTCCAGGGGGATTGTAACTAGAGCACTTTCTAGAAAGAGTTACGATTTTTGGAAAACTAAAATAGGCATTCCACTACCAAGTGCGAGCACGCTGAAAAGGTGGTGCGCAAAGTTCTCTTGCAGACCAGGAATTTTACGCTATGTGCTACTGCTTATGAAAAAAGGCTCTGAAGCTATGACCGAAGCCGAAAAAGTTTGCATTTTGAGTTTCGATGAAATGCACATACATAGCAAATTGTGCTACGATGCCACTCAAGATCAAATTTTAGGTCCATTTTCTAGAGTTCAGTTTGTGTTGGCGAGAGGAATCCTGTCTCCATGGAAACAACCAGTGTTTTTTGATTTCCAGAAGACTATGACTAAGGAATTACTTTTTTCAGTTATAAAGGCAGTGGAAAACAGTGGCGTAAAAGTGAAAGCCATTGTTTCTGATTTAGAAGGATGTTCTACTTTATGGAAAGAACTTCAGATTTCCTTAGAATTATCCTCATTTCCTCATCCATATCAAGAAGAAAAATGTATTTGGGTTTTCGCTGATCTTCCACATTACTTAAAACTCCTTAGAAATCATTTTTTGGATAATGGACTAGTATTAGAAGATGGTACCCATCTAACATCAAAAATTATAGAAGACGTTTTCGAAAAGGATCGCGGCGAGCTCAGAAATTGTCACAAATTAAAACCCTGTTTTTTAAACGTGACAGGCAACGAAAGGCAAAAGGTCGTGCCTGCCAAAACCCTTTTTTCCGCAACAACAGCAGAAGCAATTCAGTTACTGACTGGCAATGAAAAAGCTTCGAGTTTTTTTGAAATAGTGGATTCGTTTTTTGATGTCATGAACAGTAGTCGTCCACACCCACCCAGTAATAAGCCACTGCAAGCAGCCTTTGGGATCGAATCATACGTTACGAGACAAAAAAAATATATATTATCACTTATGAGTAAGGCGATATCTGGAATGAGAGTGTTTTGAAAGAAGAACATATTGCTACTTCAAAAGGGTATACTGGTTTCGATATCATCACTTCTCGGACTGCACGCAGATTTGAAATCCATGGGAGTAACCTATATTATGACATCCCGTTTGACTCAAGATGCCCTTGAAAGTTTATTTAGTCAAATAAGAGGAATCGGAATTTTTTATGACCATCCTTCTCCAGTTGAAGTGATCAGTCGTTTGAAACAATTACTTTTGGCAAATAAATTACCAGGTCTTTCAGACAAACTCAACACCTGTGAAACACCTGCTTCAGTTGATTGGTATCTGACTGCAGATTTACTTAAGAGCGCTTTCGTAGAGAAAGATATCCAAGAAATTGTTAAATTGTCTTGCAATGATGTGACCAATGATCAGATGTGCACAAATTTATGTAATGAACCTGTGCCAATGTCGTGGAAAGCTGATGAAAACAGCTCAAGTTCTTGCCTTATGTCTTTCACAGAACACGAAGCCCTCAAATATGTGGCCGGATACATTGCCTATCGAGTTCGAGAAAAAGATCCTTCTCTGGGCACTGTTTCACATAAAGTAGGTGATGATTTCGATTCCTCCGTTTGGATCAATTTAATTTCACAGGGAGGGTTAACTATACCAACAGCAGATTGGCTTAAAACAATTGAAGAATTCGAAACCATATTTATTGCGATTCACGGAAAAGAAGGGGCTCACAAAGGAAAACAGGTTACCCAAGAGTTAAAGAGAATATTGAAAGAAAGATACCCACAAGTTTCTAAAGAGGCAATCAGAATTTATTATCGTGTAAGAACATTCATCAGGCTACGACATCTCTAATGGAAAAGCATCACTTCAGAAAAGAAAATCTGAGAAGAAGATGAAAAAGTGGTTGCAGTCCAGTAGTTGCGCCCAAAGCTCTCGGAATTAAAGTGTGGTCGGATGCCTGAACACAACAGGAATTTTTGTTTTCGTTCGTTTGGTAAGTTAACTTTTCAACTGTGCGTGATTTTAAAAACAGATTTCATATTTCACATGTTTCTAAATATATGATGGTAAATAACCAAAATGAAATTATGTGAACGCAATGCAGCTATGTCTTTCTTTTGAAAGAACTACCGATACGAAAGGGATGCCTCTCGTTCATTTAAATTTTCTTCGAAGCCTTTTAATTGAAATTCTGAGGATTTTTTTGCTATTAAATTATTAAAATACCACTTTTCCCCTATAGTGAAATAAATATTGTATTTTATGGAACGAAAATTTGCAGCTCCATATCGGGAAGGGGGGGGGTTGGTCTCAATTTATTTTCCTTGGTGAAAAATACTTATTCTTTTGCCTCTGGGAGCGAAGAGAAACAAAAAAAACTGTAGGGCAAATAGCTGACTACATGCGCAAAATTTTACTTGTTTACCTGGCATTCAGTGTCAGTTACTTCAGTACATAAGGAGAAACTTTAAAGCGCGGGTGTAGTTAATGAGATGTTAAAAAACGTAGGCGTTAAATTCATAAGAAATTCCATGCACCTTATGTAAAAAATTATTAATTTAATATATAAGTGCATATATAGCAGTAAATCAGAATACAAGAGCATCTGATGTTCAACCAAAGTGGGGACCACTATAGAAAAATATATATTCATTAATTCATGGATTTTTAACAAGAGTATACAAATGAATACGGACATTGTGTTACCTTTCATTGTGTTGTTACCTTAAAAGTAGTACATTACTGCTTTACGTGAAAAAACAAAACAAAAACAATACTGATTTAGAAAGACGTCGAAGACTCACTACGAAAACACCGCAAATAAAGTTTAAGGAAAAACGAAAAATAAGCATACGAAAACATTTGCAATTTTAAGATTACTCTTCGAAATTTAAGAAATTAAACAGAAAAAGAAACGTGGAAAAAAAAACCTGTTCACTTCAGGTGATCTATTTGTGTAATATCGTAGATCAAATATATTTTAATGTACACATCTGCTGGAGCAAGATGCTGGCAGGAAAACTTGTGACCTGAAAATTTCAACGTATTGTGTGAATGTAATGAAACTTTTTATTTGTCATTAGTTATACTCCAGCCTTTTCTCTTTGTATTTAAGTGTGTTAAATACGTAGAATGAATCATTTGCTACATTTCTTTGCAAAGGGCACTGAAATGCTCGTTAGCTTTCTTCCTTCACTGCAGCCATCCAGTTCAGCGGTCAGCTCCGTTCCAACCTAGGCTGACGAGAAAGACAGGCTTCGGTGCGAAAGGGCATCGACGAGATCACGTGACCAACTTAGTGCTGTTGCCTCTGCTTGGGCTGTCGAGAGCAAACGGTGACCGAGTAGAGAGCTATTTTTTCCAACACGCAGCGAATATAAGGTGGCACATTTAATCATTGTATATTAATTTAAAACTATTAGAGAAGAAAGCGTTTAAAAGGAACATTATTAAAATGGGAGTTCTACTGAACTTAATCGTTTAACACTACTGAATTATATTTTTTTTCGTTTTCCGTGTAGTGTGGATTTTTGCGTTTAGCCGTTCCTTTAGCAAAGTCGTATCAAGAGACATATTCGAAAGTTTTGTTGCTCGATTTAATGAAATTAACTATATTTTCTTCGTTGCCCGTGTAGTTCATTTTTTTTTCTTTTTGCCTTCATGATTTTCTAGCAACAATGAAAAGCAAATTCGTTGAATAAATAGCGTACAGAATATTAATAGCAAACGGAAAACGTCAAGCGAAATCATATTGAGGTCAAAGAAAAAGTGTTCCCTCATATATATATATATATATCTGGCTAAAACGTTCCTTACTAAATTAAAAAAAGTTATATTTTTTTCTTGTTCTGGAAAAAATTATTTTTTTGATATTATTGCATGTATTTTGTTTAATGGGGTAATTTCTAGGACAATGCTTCTGTACACTAAAAGTACATAATTTGGAAATAATTCCTTCTTTAAAAACATGCTTAGGATCCCTTTTAATACAAATAATCTCTGTGCATTAGAGTTTATTTAACTTATTTCTACTTGGGGGAAGAAAAAAATTAATCCTTATCTGTATATATTTCAACACTTTAAAATTATGTGACAACACATTCTGGCACAAGCTATTTTCTTGGTAATTGAAAAAAAAAGTCGAATGAAGGACACTGTCACAAAAAATGTTCTCATTGTTTTGTGAAAAATTAATGCAAGAACTTTTTTTCATAAAATTATTCATTTTTGTCACTATTAAATTCTCCTTTCATTTGTATTTGTAAATTTACAATTACTGTAACTGAACACTGTTAGGTAAGCCAAAAATTGAAAAAACTATTTCCATACTAGAATTTAATTCAAACTATAGCTCAGTAAACAGAATTCTTGCTCACCATTAACAGAAATTTAATTGCTTTATGAGCCAATAAGCAACTTGAAATTGCAGATTTAGCGCTACTGTCTAATTCTTTCATACCAGAAAATTTGAAAAATTCATCGCCGTGGAGCAGGAAGCGAACCTGCATTTCCCGATTTCCATTCGAGCATGCTACCGTTACACCATCCAGGATGAGGAAGTCCCAAACATCCGAGTGACTTAATCTGAATAATCTCAGATTTTCGCCAGTCAAAGCGAGCCTTGCTTCATCGTAGCTCAGCTATTTAGAGTCAGGTCGATGCTTAGCAAATTCCCAGTTATTCAGGTAAACATTGTGGAAGAAATATTTCTTCTGATTATACGTGGGAAATATATCTCTATAAGTAATCTGAAATCACATATTTACTGTTACGTAACTGAAATCAAACGATCGTCCATGGAATGGAAACATGTCACCTCCCCAACAAGGAAGACGTGAAAAGTCCAACTGTCTCTGTCTGCGGGAGAGGTCATGACGACTGTGAATCTGTTGTTTACACAGAATTTCTGTCAAAAGAGACAACCATCAAGTGACTCATATTGCCAAACACTATTAAATTTGCGAAATTCAATTAAGGACAGATGCCGGGGTAAGTTGAGCGAAGGTGTCCAACAACATTATACAGCACGGAAAACTAAGGGAATTGCTGCAGTAATTCAAGTCAGAGGTGTGGCAGCATCCCCATGCGGCTACCATTTGTTCGGTAAAATGAAACAGGACCTTAGTGGACAACGATTCCCAACGGATGAGGCTGTGAAAAGTGCGGTCCTTAACTAGTTGCACCAAACTGGACTTTTCCTGTACAGGTATGGGAAAGTTAATCGCACGTTCCGATAAATGTTTACAGTCCTTAGGCGACTATGTCGAAAAATGAATTAATGTTGTAAACCAACATACATCCCCTGAGTATATCTTTGATTTTTTTATTCAACAGTGTAACTAACTTTTTGATCCACCCTCATATTATTAAAGCACTTTGCTACAATTCAGAAATTAAATTTTTAGTTTGTTTTAAAAATTAGCATAAATACTACATTTGGATAAAGTATCAACTTACCTATTGACTATGAATTTGTCTTGTATCTTCAAGCGGAACGAAGTAAAAAATACTATTAAAAATAAACAAATGGGTCCATTCTTTTACATAAATGTACCTCAAATGTCTGTTTCAAATAGTTTGAAAGAAGGAAGTCATCACAAGCTAAACGGTATTCGGCTTCAGATTGTTTACCCAAACTTTCCTTATGTGATAGCATCTGCAACATAGTTATAGATACACACAACAAAATAAATAAAGAATTCTTGCTAACCAATGGCAGAAATTAAGACATCTGTTTCAAATAGTTTGAATCATCACAAGTTACATCAAAATTTTCCCAGCTTTAGATCCTCCAGTGTGTGTTACCATCTGAATATTTTATGTATGAGTTATGTCCATTATTTTCTTTACCTAAAATCTACTTTTGTAATGTTCATACCTAACTGTGATCTACTTTTTTATAAAACATATTTGATATCACTTTTTAGATTAGACAACATTTTAACAGTATAAATAAATATTTCCCACACATTTCGAAAGGAACTAAGCAGAATTGGTTAGTAGTTTTTCATAACACTAGGGAATTTATACATTTTACTAACATTCTTTACTAGAAGCCAAATTTGCTCATTATAGTAAAATTAAATTTTTACTTTCAATATACCTACTATAAATGTCAAGCTAAGCACTAGTACACACACATACACCAGTGCTGAGACGGGCCGAGCCCGAACCGGGCGCTGGCTGTGTAATACTTACTGGAGTTCGGGCTTGGAGAGAGGGGAAGAATTTTCTTCCTTTTTCTTTTAATGTGATTTTATATAATTTAGCAAACGAGGTTTTTTTACACTTTCTAGTTGTGAAAGAGAATTCTTCAGCAACTGGGTCAAATGGGGAGTAGGAATTCTGCAGGGCTATCCATTCCAGGCTTGGATAACAAAATACCATAGGCCATAAATTACGGGATTTCTGCCAAGGATAAGTTTTAAGAAGCATAGATAGTAGATAGCAAGCTGACGGAATTTTACTCCCTACCTCAAAGGGGCAGCTCCCTGCTAATTCTATTGAGCAACATACGACGGTTGTGCCTCCAGATGTTTCCTCCCCCCCCCCCCCCAAAAAAAACATTTCGGGAATAAATGAATGGTTAAAGAAACTATAGAAATAGATAGACATCCCTTCCCCACTCCGCAGTTGAGAAAGTGAGAAAGACATCGGTTAATTGCAGGGGTAGGAAAGAGTGGAAGTCTGGAAGACTTTTTTCAATGCCTATACAGGTTAATCATAGTTTTCGGGCTCGTTCGAGCTGACATACTTCAGGCTCGGGATCTTAAAATTGAGCCCGAACTCAGCTCTGACACACACACAGTAACACTTCAGTTAACTTCTCACAGGTGTTTTTATCAAAATTTTATGGCAATGAAGTCATAGTGGTAAGTATGAAAAATAAGAGAAATTTCCTGGAATTTTTTAGTACAGTATTGAAACGTAAACAAAAATGCTACAATATTACTGCTAACATTTATTAATCTGGAAATAAGTGACATGGAACTCGTACGGGTTTGGTGTCGTTGAGGGACTAGCCAGACCCCATGACGCGAAGGAGTACAGCATCATCTTCCACGGAAAGAAAATAGTCCATAGATTTTCAAATGAATTTGGACTGATGAAATCAAAACTGCTAGTAAATGAGGACCTCTGGTCCATTTTGCTGTGAAGCGGCTTGGCAAATTAAGATGCATATCTTGGGATAGGAAAATATAAAAAAGGTATATCACAGGCACATCGTGTAAAACGGGCAACCACTGCACAAACAGTATTAGTTCCAATTTAAAAAAAAAAAAAAAAAAGACACCTACAAAAATTAAATACAAATCTTCAGTACAGAATGCCACCAACCACTCAGCATCACTATGTGAATAATATGTGATGAAGCAGAAAAAAGATTGGAAATATGTTACGAGAAGCTAACTGAAGTACTGCTTCCTGGTATAAAAGTTTCAAATAAAATGAAACCAAATATGACGGATCTTTACTTTCCAGTTTCAAAGATAACTTTTCAGAAGTGTTATCTTCATTTACTACAGAAGAAAAATACATTTCAATACTTTAACCAACCTGGCTCTTTACACGCATATAAAATATTTGATAAGTTTGAACTCTTTTTCCTATCTCAGGACTTACTCTGTGCACACTATGCACTAAGGAGAGGCACACAAAACTAAGCGTTCAGACTTTCAACTTCTTAATTTTTCTTTCACGTGATTTCAAATAATTTCAGTTATTATGTTTGGCTTTTACTAAGTTGCTCAAGAGTATTTTCCAGCTGAGGAGAGTTATGTTTTCCTATTTAGTTTTCAAGCTACTCATACACAAACATTCAACAGAAAATGAACAAGGAAATCTAAAATCAGAATTTTGTCTGTTTAAATGTATGCAGCAGATTTTGACAATTGGCATGGCAAAAGTTGTAACAGTGTCTCCTTTTGACTTCTATAATTTGACTTGCAGCCATTAACACTGCAACACTGTGGCATGGCAAATTTTGGCAATTCCTGTAAAAATAATTATACCTTTTAATACAAGTGAAGAACTAGATATGAAATTTTTAATCGAAAGTAGTTCCCTATGTTTTGTACAGTAGAATAAAGTTGATCATGCAGTTTTTCAACATAATCTGTCCACACTGTTCAGACAGCTTTAGTAAATTCAATCAGACAAATGCTATATCACAGTTGCATTAAGTTACGAAATTAAAAAATGTCCTCATTAATTCAGAGACACATTACAATGCAACAACAGTTCAAGCATTAATTTCGTAAAGAAAGGGCTAACGATTGTTGGAGATGCAAATGTTGTACAAATTACGAAGGCTAATTTCCTGAAAATTTGCCCTGATTTCTGGTAATATTCAAGCTCTATGTGAATCGGCATTGGCAAAATATATTAGTTATTCTATTTGAAATAAGAATTCAACACTACAGAATAACTCACTTCTTTATACTTCACTATTCACGAGACATGAACAGATTTTAACACGTGTGAAACTAAGATCTACTCATTAAACCTATAATTATCACTAAAACTAAATAAAATGTTTACTAAGAATCAACCTTATCTTAGAAATATAATAATACCTACCTTACAAAACTATACGTGTATCCAAATGACAATAAACGGAACACTCACTCAATACAAACAAATGTGAACCAACGATCAAACGCAATGGCTGTTCAACCGATTGACTTGGCGACAGCACTAAGTTGTGCACGTGACTATTTCGCACCGTAGCCTGTCTTTTTCGTCAGCCTCGGTTCCAACATACTGACGTCACACGCTGGCGTTCGTAGGGATCCGTGAGTCTGAAGCCATTTACCCAGCCCTTGTATTCTACAGCCCTGGGTTTCACTGCCATGCATCAGAGTAGGAACAATTACACTTTCATACTCGAAAGTATGCGAAAATTCGAAAGTATGCGGGAGTGATATGGAGGAGACAGGCACAAGACAGACCGTTGTGGAGGAAACTGGAGATACCTTTGTCCAGCAGTGGATTGATAATGGTTGACAATGATGATGATGATGACACAGCCATGCGGGACTCTCTTGAGAACCTGTGAAAACCTCCCAAAGCAGCAATGACTTTCAATGAAGAATTCACTCGCCTGCTAATTTCTCCGTCCAATTTGTTCTCTCTGTCAAACACGCTTCCTAAATACACAAACTCATTCACCTGTTCAATCACTGTGCCATTTAGACTTATATTGCATTCAGTACTACCAGTTCTTCTCTGAAAAAATTTCACTTTGGTTTTTCCCTTAGTTTGAATTTCATGCAAACTTCGTACATCCGGGACAACATATTCTGGCGCCGCCATTCCTCGACTGCACCCCTGTTTATAACATGTTTAAATTAAGAATTGTTGGCCACTCTTATTCACCAATAGCATCCGTTATAGCGATTTACCTGTTACACAGTGATAGCACCGATTTCTCACTTGCGAGGAACTGAAATAAGCAAACTTTATCTTTTGTTAACCTTGAGCTCCTGCGGGACGGACGGAAAGTATTCGGTTATTACTGTTTTTTTTTTTTTTAACTAAAAGGTCGACTAGTATATTACCCACATATCTTTAGATAGTTTACGTACGCAGTTTTCCCGCTAAGGTGCGCAACAGTACGTTTGCATTTGCTACCATATCTGCTCTTTTAAAAGTCCTTCCTTTTCGCTCGACTGCTGCATTCCCTAACTACGATATCCCATGTATCCCCACGTCTTTTTTATGGAAAATTTCCCCGATAGGGACAAAAATTAGGTTTTAGTGTTGTGAAACTACTAATCGCAGTAATTTCGACAGAACCAAAAATCACCTTGAAACTCTTTTACCGCAGTAGGGTTGAAATTTTTGTCAAAAAAGCAGGATCATTGCATCAGAGAAATCCCTGTCATTATTTATTTTATCTTTAGACCTTATTTTTGGAACCAACCACCTAATAAAAAGGATGTTACTACGAATGCAAAACAAGCTGCTACTGAGTTAGAAAACTGTTCATCGGAAAGCATCTAAACTTTTAGTTGCCACTGTCGGATGCAAAATAACAGGGGGGGGAAGAATTCCAATAACATTTCAAAAGCTCAGATATATATACACTGACGGAAAAAAATCCCAACACCACGAAAAAATAGTTGTACAGGAATGAAATGGCGGCAATACATTTGTATAGGTAACATATTTAATCGAGTAAGGTTTCAAGATCACAGCTTATTGTAAGTGCGAGAAGAGCCATTTTAAATGTGAAATGCTGGTACATTAATAACCGGTGTAACCGCCAGAATGTTGAATGCAAGCACGCAAACGTTCATGCATTGTGTCGTACAGGTGCTGGATGTCAGTTTGTGGGATGGAGTTCCATGCCTGTTGCACTTGGTCGGTCAATACAGGGACAGTTAATGCCGGTTGGGGGTGACGCTGGAGTTGTCGTCCAATGATGTCCCATACGTGCTCGATTGGTGAAAGATCTGGTGATCTAGCAGGCCACTGCAACATGTCGACACTCTGTAGAGCATGTTGGGTTACAACAGCGGTATGCGGGCGAGCGTTATCCTGTTGGAAAACACCCTCTGGAATGCTGTTCATGAATGGCAGCACAACAGGCTGAATCACCAGACCGACGTACAACTGTGCCGTCAGGGTGCGTGGGATAACCACGAGAGTGCTCCTCCTGTCATAGGAAATTGTTCCCCAGACCCCAGACCATAACTCCAGGTGTAGGTCCAGTGTGTCTCGGCCGCAGACAGGATGGTTTTTTTTTTTTTTTTTTTGATTGGAGGTTTAACGACCACCGTGAGCAACTCAATGGGCTATAAGCAGTCGTCCGTCCCTAATTTAGGGTCACTGGTTCCAGGGAAGGGAGAGAGCCAGTGCCGTAAGACAAACACAACATCCATGCCTCACCGGGATTCGAACCCGGACCCCAGACGGACGAATGATCAGAGGCCAGCGCCTTAGACCACTGCGCCACCGGGGCGGCGACAGGTTGGTTGCAGGCGCTCACCTGACCTCCTTCTAACCAACACACGGCCATCAGGCAGAACCGGCTTTCATCAGAAAACACAACAGATCTCCACTCCGTCCTCCAATGAGCTCTAGCTTAACACCAATGATGTCGCAAACGGCAGTGGTTTGGAGTAAGTGGAATGCACGCTACAGGGCGTCTGGCTCGGGGCTGTCCTTTAAGTAACCGATTTGTAACAGTTCGTTGTGTCACTGTGGTGGCAACTGCCGCTCGAATTGCTGCCGCAGACGCGGTACGATGCGCCACGGCCATACGCCGTACACGGCGGTCTTCCCTCTCAGTAGTGCCACGTGGCCGGCCGGAACCCGGTCTTCTGGAGGCAGTACCTTCCCTTGACCACCGCTGCCAACAATCATGCACAGTGGCTACATTCCTGCCAAGTCGTTCTGCAATATTGCGGAAAGAAAATCCACCTTCTCGTAGCCCTATTACACGACCTCGTTCAAACTCCGTGAGCTGTTGATAATGGCTTCTTCGTTTTTTTAAAGGCATTCTTGACTAACATCAACACCCTACGTCGAATCTCAATGATAACTAACGCTCACGAACGTTACAGCGCGTATTTATAGCAAACCTGCTTTGCATGTTCCGAGGGGCGCTAGTAGCGCCACACATATGCGCCGAGCCCGAAATTTTCATAGACGTCATCTTACAGATGTACTTTCACCGTCTACCAAATGTCGTTTATCTAACACAACCCTTTCTTGGTGTTGGGATTTTCTTTTCCAACAGTGTATTTTTTACAGACGACAGACAGTCAGGTAAAGTCGTAACATAAACGTCCCAATTCTGGAAGATATATCTGTCGAAAGAGGAGCGAAAATGTCACAGAATATTTCCAGAACTTTTCTCGTAGTCGCTGATAAAGCATGAGAATTTCTTTCATCAGCGGATGTTTCTCGCATGAATGCTTGTTACCAAATAAGTTTGAGATTTGGAAGCTGTGTAATTCTTAGCTCTGATCAGAAGAGTAGCAAGCTTTTCTGATTTGGGAGGGCGAGACTTGAAATTACGCCCCTTCGAGTTCAAAGCTACGCCCAGAGTCCATTTCAGAGGGGGTTAGGGGGCTGTATAGCCCCGTTCCCCGCGTTTCCAAGTGACCCCAGAATATTGCAGGGTGCTTAAAGAATTGACAGAGTTCTGTAGGATTTTTTTTTCAGATAGCACATCAGAAACTATAAGAAACTGCCTTGTGATTTTTTTTTCTATTTCTTTCCGCTTTTTTAGGAGTCAGCAAAAAGTATAGTAGCCCCCAGTCCATTCTCAAATTTTTCAAAAGCATAACAGATGTTTTGTACCCATCTATAATAGGGGGAAATTTTCATACATTAAGAATTCGTTTGAATTATGATATTTAGATCATATTGTTTTGTCCACTAATGTGATATACACGGTCGAGTCACCTTATTGTGACCACCAGCGAATATCCAGAGTAACCGCCGTGTGCAGCGTGGACAGCAGCTAGACGGGCTGGGACGTGGTCATGGCTGGGAGTGGCTCAATACGGTGCTGGAAAGTGTTCACAGGCATGTGGAGCCATGCTGACTGCAGTGCATCTGACAGCTGCTGTAGGGTGCGTGGTGGAGGATCCACAGAGCGAACAATATGATAGACGTGGTCCCACAGATGCTCAATTGGGTTTAAGTCTAGGGAATTAGGGAGCCAAGGAAGTACTTTGGAGTCTTCATGGTGCTCTTCCAACCACTCTCGGAGATTTCTAGCTGTGTAACACGCCGCATTGTTCTGCTGGAAGATCCCATCCGCCCCAAGGAAGACAATTAGCATGTATGGGAGTACATGATCTGCAATGATGGATTAATAACAAATTCGGCCCATAGTGCCTTCCAAAAGTATGAGTGGATCCAGAGAATGCCACGAAAACATTCTCCAGACCATAACGCTGCCCCACCAGCTTGTGTTCTTCCAGCGATGGTTGAAGAGTGTTAATTCTCCGATGTATCTCGCCTTATACGCCAACGTACATCCGTTTGATGAAGCAGAAAACGTGACTCATCGGAGAAGGAAATCCTTTGCCAATCAGCGGAGGTGCAATTCCGATACTGCCGTGCAAATGTAAGCCTTTTCTGCCGATGCACCTTCGTTAGCATAGGTGCAGTGACCATCCGTCTGCATCGGAGCTCCATACGCAGCAGGGTTCGCTGAACTGTCGTTTTAGACACACTTCCGGTAGCCCCTGGTTCATTCGGCCGGTGTGTTGCTCCACTGTAGCGTGTCGATCGGCCCTCACCTCACGCACCTTCAAAATCGACGTTCACCTGTCACATCAGTGGCACGTGGTGCTCCACAGTTTCGACGTCGCTTATTCGCAATGGTGCCATTTCTCTAATCACAATACACTTTAACCACAGAAGCAAGCGAACAGTTCCCAACTTTTGGGCTGATGAAAAACATGACATCTGGCTGCAAGAGACTATTAGCAGTTGGAAATGTTTTGTAGGAAAATGCTTACATATTATTTCCACAGACGTTTTCAGTTATAACTTTTATCATAAAAATCAGTCATTTGTGTTCTTTAGTTGAATGAAACAAAATATTGCACTGATTTCTTATTTAGATTACAAGAAATTATGGTCATTCTTTAACGAAAAACAAATAGGCCCAGTTCTAATTGAGCAATCAGTTTGGAACGTAGGACTACGACTTGCAGATCGGAGTGTTGAAATGAGCTAGATTTTGAAATGATTCTCGATACACTCTAGTTCGTTAGGCTGCAGTCTTCTTGGGCTTCTTACATTCCTCATCACTTTCTCTTGATTCTCGTTTTCATTTTCACCACTTTTGCTTGCGTTCATTCCGCGAATTTCGTTGCTTTTTGTCGAAAATGTTAACCCTTCACAACAAAACAATTTTTAAAAATTTTAGTTTAAACCACTGCGAAACATACATTTGAATAGATATATACATACATTTGAATAGATCTCGTCGAGAGCTTTAAACTATACCACGCACAGTCGTTTTGCACTCACGGTTGTCCAGATAAACCGCGATATTGTCAAAAGTGTTCACCGGTTCACAAGAAAACAATTTTTAAAATGTTCAGTCCAAACCACTGCGAAATGTTCTTCATATATTTTAATAGATATCGCCGAGAGCTTTAAAACAATACCACGCACAGTCGTGTTGCGTTCACGGTTGCCTCGATAGACTGAACGCGGCGGCACACCGGGAAATATTTCATCATCTTCCACCGCGCACAGGGAGCGAGGGGAGCATTGTGCGCACGATGTATGGAAATTGGACCCCATGCCATTTAGGGAATTGGACCCCATGCCGTTTACGAATATGCTAACACGATTAGTGTGCTATACGTATTTTTAACGCTATAATGATTTCAATTGGGACCTGTTTTTGTCACAGGCGGTCTGCCGTAAGTCGCCCCATACTATCCGCGGAGTTAGACGTAGTCCTAAGTCAAAATAATTCCACATATGTAGATTACATAAACGATATCTTTTCAGAAAGTGTTTTGTATTGTTACCCATGTGTGGCAGATTTGATGTATGTATAGTGCTTCGACAGGTTATTGGAGAGTTTCCAATGTTAGATACAGGCAATGAAAAACTGGATTAACCAAATAACACTTTAAAATCGTTCTAACTAACCAAATAACATTTTCATTAGTTAGTATAGCCCAGAATAGAGATGAGCTCGGACCCGGGCTCGGAAGTGCTCAAAATTCATTAACTACCGAAAAACCCGGGCCCGGGCTCGGAATTACACGTCTTGAATTTCATTACTGTAATTAATTCAACACGTGTAATTCCGAGCTCGGTTGAATTACACGTGTTGAATTTCATTGTGGGTTTGTTAGCATGGTGGAAGGATTTTCAATTTCCTAAGCTAGTTGCCATTGCAAGACAAATTTTGCTTAGCAAGACTTGTCTTCAAAATGATGTATTAATTTCCAAAATTGTGCTGCTGGAAGTATTTTTTTTTTTTTTTTTTTTTTTAATTTCTTCACTCCCGCGATTTTTGAGGTGCCGTTGGTTTTTAGTGTAGCAGGTCGAGTTTCAGAGAAAAGAAGATCAAGTTGAAGCGCTGAGGCACTAGATGCAATTTTCTCTCTCTCGCTCTCTTTTTATGATGAACTTGATCTGGAAAATATACACACATATGATAATATTGTGATTATTATACTATTAAGCGCAAAGCTTTGTTAATGTTACAAACTGCAGAATAATTTGGTCTGGAATGCTTTTACGTTCTTTTTTTTTTTTTAAATTTGGAAATTTCCTTACATGTTTTTTTTTTTATATTCTACTACATCACTCTAAATAACCCCATTTCGCCCATTTTCAATAGGGTTCGTGCCGAGGTGGTCCTCTACCACATACTAAAATTTCATCGAAATCGAATCATTTTTATGTGAGTTATCGTGCGGACAGACGGACCGAATGTCTCATAACTGCAGTACAGAAATTCAGTTTTGAAAATCTTTTTCCCATAAATTAGTTATGTTAATAGAAAAGCTTTTAACTACACTTAAATTTGGTGATATGTTGTATCAAAAACCAGAAAGTGATACTACACCTAGTACATCACCTTTTGAGGAAAGGTACGCCAGTATGTGGTGCACGGGAAACCCAATAACATGGTGCAATTATGCATCATAACATGGTGATGCTTTGCACCAAAAAGTTCAAAAGTGCTGCAGTCCTGCATTATTATATGGTGCACCTCTGTACCATATCATGATGAAACTTTGCACCGCTTTCAAACTTGACTAGTGCAAGTTTGCGCCACAATGTAGTGCATAATCGTACAATTCCGTGCACATGTTTGTGTACCTTTGCTTAAAAGGTGGTGCCGGTGGTATAGTATCACTTTTTGCTGCAGCATACCACAAAAGTTTTAATAGTGTAGCGCAAATTTCCTAAATCTAGTGGAAAATGACGGTAATAAAAATATTTTTCAAGAATTGCGTGGGAAAAATGAATTTCTGGAAAACCTAGCAAAATACTTGAAAGATACGCGCACGTATCGATCTGTAAAGTGGAGAAATCAATAAAAAATGTGATGAAAAAAGGAAATGTCGCGAATTGTTCCTTTTATAGAAGCCAAATAATGCCAAGATCATTTAAGTAATGAAGGCAAAGATCGGAAATCCGCTCACACTGATGGACGGGCATTTCTGCGATGTCATGCTCAAAGAACTCACTTAAAGTAATGAACTACTATACTGTAACTTTAAGCGGCTTTCAGAACTAGAAATAATGAGCAAAATTTTTTCCCCTAAAACGCTCTTTATAAGGTATTTGAATTGTCCAAAGTTAGCTGAGTTTTTTTTTTTTTTTTTAAATAAGCGGTGCTGAAAAATAGATTATAATGAGGAGTACGCCTCTTGGTTCGAAAGGATGTGCAATAACACAAAATGTAATAATCATCGGACATTTACTTTCACGTGAAATCTTATGCCTAAGGATTCGAAATAACTACATGTACTCAGGGCAGGTGCTAGGGTGCTTGCAATCCTCTAGGCAAGTCATCATTCTTGCGTCCCCAAAATTTATGTTATTCATTTGTGTGGCTAAACATATTGCATTTATTCAATAATTTCAAGATGCAATGCAAATAATAAAAAAGCAACTAATTGATACTACATCTACACAGTCGAGTCACATTATTGTGACCACCTCCTACTTTTGACGTCAACAGCGCGTAGCCAAAGAAAGAAGGCACGTGTCGTGAGCTCGCTTCGAGGGTATATAAGGTGCGCTGCAGGAAATCTGAAAACGTATCACTCGTTGCTGTTATGGATAAAAGGAGCGATTTATCAGATTTGCAAAAAAAGATGATTATCGGCTTTCGGGCCAAGGGTGGCAGTATTTCTGAAACAGAGCAGTTTGTGAACTGTTCGCATTCTGCTGTGGTTAAAGTGCATCGTGATTGGAGAAATGGCACCATTGCGAATAAGCGACGTGAAAACTGCGGAGCACCACGTGCCATTGATGTGAGAGGTGAATGTCGGCTTTGAAGGTGCGTGAGGGCCGATCAACACGCTACAGTGGAGCAACTCACCCTCCGATTGAACCAGGGGCTACCGGAAGTGTGTCTAAAATAACAGTTCAGCAAACCGTGCTGCGTATGGGGCTCCGATGCAGACGGATGGTCACTGCATCTATGCTAACGAAGGTACATCGGCAGAAAAGGCTTACATTTGCACGGCAGTATCGATCTCCTCTGATTGGAAAAGGATTGCCTTCTCTGATGAGTAACGTTTTATGCTTCATCGAACGGATGGTTGTTGGCGTATAAGGCAAGAAACATCGCAGAACAAACACTCTTCAATCATTGCTGGAAGAACACAAGCTGGTGGGGACAGCGTTATGGTCTGGGGAATATTTTCGTGGCATTCTCTGGGTTCACTCATACCTGTGGAAGACACTATGGACCGAATTCGTTATAATCCATCCTTTTAGACCACGTACACCAATACATGCTGATTGTCTTCCTTGGGGTGGATGGGATCTTCCAGCACGACAATTCGACGTGCTACACAGCTAGAAATGTGCGAGAGTGGCTGGAAGAGCACGACGAAGACTTCAAAGTACTTCCCTGGTCCCCTAATATCCCAGACTTAAACCACTATCCGTGGAACCACCTCGATCATGTTGTTTGCTCTATGGATTCTCCACCACGCACCCTCCAGCAGTTGTCAGATGCACTGCAGTTAGCATCGCTCCACATACCAGTGAACACCTTCCAGCACCTTATTGCGTCACTTCCAGGCCGTCTAACTGTTGTCAGCGCTGCACACGGTGGTTGCTCTCGATATTAGCTGGTGATCACAATAAAGTTACTCGACCGGGTGTTTACTTACTGGTGCGATTTAAATTAAAATTTCATTTTGGTACTATATTTTTCTTAAAATGAGCAACAAATGTCTTCAAATCTATGTCACCGGAAAATTTCTTGTTTGATCGATAATGTAGATTACCCAACAAGGTTCTTTTCCGGATTCCCTGACAGAACAGAAAAAGTAAATTTAAAACTAGATAAAAAATTTCAGCGGAATGAAGGTGTGGTAGAGCCTATATTACTCTTGCCCCTGTTCTTGTTAGAAAACTGTCTGAGTGTGACTATTTCTAACCTTCAGGTGTTGAGCATTGCTACTATTTGTGAAAGAACAAGTGGACAGTCTTGATATTTTCATTGATAGCCGTTTAACAGAATTTATTTTGTTTAAAAATTTTGTATCGCCTTCACCTGACTTGCCTGCTGCAAGGGGACAAGCCAGATTTTTAACTTTTTTTTTTTTTTTTTAACAATGCCACGAATTTACTGCCAGTTAACTTACTCAGTCTATAAGCGCAGGCCTCCCTTTCTCACTTTCTGAATAAGAATACGCATGTTATATCGAGTATCAGAAGGACAACAGAAAATAAAACTGCCTTTGTTTTATCGTTTTTATTATTTTTTTTCTCATTTTTTAACTTATTCGATTTTATCAACTCTAAATCTTGGCGCCCCACAAATTCTGGCGCCTTAGGCAGGTGCTTAGTTCGCCTAGTGGTTGAACCGGCCCTCCATGTACTTCATAGAGAATAACTATCCTATTCGAGAGAAGAATTTTTTAAATTGGTTTTTTAGAAGAGGTGATACGGTTTCAACTAGAAATACTCTTTTGCGATCCAACCAGAAAACCAAAAAATGATAGAAAATTCTCTGGCAAAGCTCTGTTTCACGAAGAATTGTGCCCGAAGAAAATATTTTTTTCCCTGCCGATTTTCGGATATGGTCGCATATAGGAATAAACACTTGCTTCCACTATTTGAACAATTTTGCGTTATTCTAAAAGCAGGAAATCAACGAAACTTTTACTCGTAATGACTGGTCTCCCATGCATAAAAATTCTTTTGATCTGTATTTTAGAAGTCATAACTTCAGATGAAAATAAGTATTTCTCCATTAATCACAGAACTGTGCAGTACGGGGGAAAAATGCGTACAAGTAACGTTTTCCATAACAAACATTTTTTGACGTAAAATGAATTTTTCAAATCGGATTTTGAAGAGACGATAATATGAGAAAAATCATTTCAGTTTTTGTTCCCAGTGGGAAAATTTCACATCATTTGAAATTCACAACTATAATGAATTAGCTTTATTTGCTTTCCGCTAAGCTAATTATAATGAATAAGCTCTTTCTACCAGCTAAGTATAATGCTTCTGCTACTGAATGATATGCTTGTACTAAGCTTCAAATCGTGAATTCAAATGGTTGTTGTTACTAGTTAATTAAGAACATGAATAAAGTCTCCTGCTAGTAGTGTAGTAATAGTATTGAACAAACTTATAACTGGTACTAATGTTGCAGCAGTAATTAGAATGAATAAAGTTTTAACGCTGGTTGTTAATGGTAATAAACTAATGATATAAACCTAACAGCCAGACAGAGGTCTGACAAAAACTATTAATTGAGAAAGACGTACTTACTCAAAGCTCTTTTATTATGTAACTCTTGGTCATCCAAAGCACACACACACAACTTGTTTCACAATAATGAAGAATCAAACTAATCACATAGAACGAAACTCTCTCCTTCACAACAACAACGCTCCTCTAGTATAACAACAAAAGCTCCCTATAACAACAAAAGCTCTCCTTATAACAACAAAATCTCTCCTCCGCTATCGATGAACGCGCCTATATATACTGGCTACCACCACGTCATGACTTACACTCATTGCCAGATCTCATTCATCGGGTGAAATAATATTTCGTTCAGTAAGAAGATAATTTACATAGTAAAATAAAATAACCAGAGATAGTAAAATCAAAAGGAAAGTGAATATAGAGTATACGTTACACAACGTGTGTGTGTGTGTGTGTGTGTGTGTGTGTGTGTGTGTGTGTCGTTCTTCATAGTGAATGTCATCAGGTGCAAAAAACGTTTTCAACCAAGTTTTTAGATGTGGAAATATGCACTTAACCCCCATTAGCAGTTGAACTTGGCGATATGAAAAATTAGAAAATAATATACAGAAGATATTCCTCATAGTGGAAGGTAATTGAAGCAAAAATTATTTTTCAAATCGTACTTTTTGAAGCAAAGATATTGTGGAAAACATAATGTAATTTTACATATCCTAGGGAAATAAACAAAAACTATATCTGGAGATTATTTGAAGAAGAAACTGTGCGAGAAGTGTTTGTCATAGTGAAAGGCTTCCTCCCAAGAAGGAATTTTTCGGTCGGATTTTTACAAGCATAGGTAGTGTCGCAAACAGAAATACGGAGTTGTGTCCTCTAAAGGCAGAACTGTGCTCTATGAAAAAAAACATATTTGAAAAAATCCTCATAGTGAAAGCAATGTGACGGAAGAAGAATTTTTGAAATTGGGCTTTTAGAAGCAGAGATACCAAGAGAAACAGAATGTACGTATACGCGCTTAGCGGGAAAACTGTTCATTATTTGAAGCTGACAGTGTGTGTGTAATATTCATTCTGCTGAATGGCATCCAGAGCACAAAACTATTTTTTCAAGCGGATTTTTAGGAAGGGTGACATGGAATGACATACACGTACTTGCGTTTAGGGGTTTATAGGGTTTTTCTAACTCTGTCTGAATGTTTCTAAATACGGAAAGAACCAGAGCCGTAAGGCACTGTCTTTCCTTGGGATTCAAACCCAGACGCAAGCAGTATGAGAAGGCGGAAACTCTCACCTTGCAGTACTGGAGATTTAGAGATTTATATAAAGGATTTTAAGAAGCGAGTGTCTGACTCGAGAACTTAAACAACCCTTAGAAGTAGAAACTAGGAGAGATTTGTACCGGAGTGCCCGACAGGAAAGTCACACGGGAGCGAGACGGAAAGGGAAAGGAAGACGTCCTTATTTATAACCGAAGTCAGACGGCTTAACGTGCCCATCCAACGCACAGCGGATATTTAGTGGTTCGAGCGTTCGTACATGCCTGGGATCAATCTTGAGACTTTACCGTGGCAGTCACGAACTTTGACCACTAGGCCGTTCGCGGCCCTGCAGTACTGGTTCAGATCATATGTAGAGGATTTTAGGAAGGGAGTCTGACCCCAGGTCTTAAACAACCCTTAGAAGTAAGAGATATGTGCAAGAGTACCCGACAGGAAAGTCACATGGAAGTGAAGCAGAAAGGGGAGGAAGAAGCCCTTATTTATAACCGGAAAGCTAGTGCACTGGGTCCGACGGCTTAACGTACCCATCCCACGCACGGCGGAAATTTAGTGGTTCAAGCGTTCGTACTTGCATGGGAATCGGACCTGATGCTTTTTTCGTGGCAGTAACGAACTTTGACCACTAGGCCATCCGCTACCATGCACTACTAGATTAATTAGTTACAAGATTGTTTATCGAGATCAACAGCATCTGCAATCGCGCCTTCTAGCGGAAAGATTGTGCATCGGAAAAAGAAGAACAGTAAGGAACTTCATTCTCTGAGTTAAGTCGTAGCGTAGCATATGCTTCGCAGTCCTCGCGGTGTGTGTGTGTGTGTGGGGGGGGGATTACCAGGGGTATCGATATCCTTGAAAATAATATTTTTCTTAGCATTCGTGTTAAAGAAATGCTTTCTTTTATCATTGTATAAAGCTCGAAGTTAAATTACTTTCCGGAGAAAAATCACTCTAACTTACAGCAGCTACATAACTAATATTTTGATACGATTATTCTTAGAAATCAGAATTGTATGCTGAATTGCTCGTAGGTTTACTGGTCACCAACCAGAAAACATGAAAATTACATTGCCTTGGAGTGGGAATCGAACCCTCTTCTCCTGATTTCCGTTCGATCATGCTATCCGTTACATGTAATTTTCAAGTTTTCTGATGAGATGTTATGTAATGACAAATAAACTACAAGCATTCAGTATACAATTCTGATTGCTGTGAACAATCTATTGAATTTCACACGTATTTTGAAGAATATTTCTTCCTTATTTTCTAAATTCTTTTTATAATTTCACTACTCAGTGCAGGCTGGAGATATTTACTTGTTTGTTCTAAAACCCCAGATAGAGGAGTAGTTATCACCAGCAGCGCACCCAGAAATTTCCTAAGGGGCGGAGGAGCCCCATGGGACCTGGCGCACAGAATTTTCACAAGGTGGGGCTGATCCCCCCTACATTTATCGAGAAAAATAGTCAGGTGCCATAACAATTAAGAAGGTGGTTGACTTTTGTACATTTATTCTTATCCAGTTACTAGTAATGTTACAGAACAAGAAAGTTAAATGATTAGAAGAAGCAGTAGATGAAATTCTTTTGCTGGTTAGATTTTTCTAAATGTATTTATCAGAACTACTCCCCTATAATTATTTTATGTTATTATTATACTGTACATGATTAAGAAGTATATGTAGATCGCGAATCGGTATTTTTCTGTTTAAAACTTCAGCGTAATAATTTTCCGCTCTGTCAGCCCAAGGGGGCCCGGACCCCCACCTGGTGATACCCAGTGGCGCGCCCACCCTCGTGGGTGCGCCACTGGGTATTACCACATCTGATCTTAGCTAGTGCTTTGACTGGCCCTTTCTGGCCTGGTAAACTGAGCCGCAACTCCAATACCTATTCTTTCTGTGTTGTGTAGGAGCAGGTATCTTCAATGGGTTTCCGAAAATGAGAAGTCAGTTAAATTGCAAAATTTCCCTTTAGTAATCGTTGTATCTCAGTTGGCATTTTACTCCTTTGATCTTTTCGTGAGTATGACTCTTCCCTCCTAGATTTTTTTTGATTTTCATATAGTTTATGTAATATTATATATAACAGTAGGACTTACACTGAAGAGCAAGCGAATTAGAGACAGCTGGCGTTATGCAAATATGACGCTGTTAGCGGCTCTGTAAACGGAAACGACATGACGTATGCAGCGATCCGACAGTATAAGGAGTGATGCGACGGGAATCAGTAAGAGTCGGACGCAGTATGGGTAAGACGAAGGATCTAAGCGCATTTGATCTTGGCCAAATTGTCGGGACCCGACGAATGGGTCACTCCATCTCGGAAGTCGTGCAGGCACTGGGATTTTCACGAGCCACTGTGTCACGGGTGCCCCGTGAGTACATCGAATCCGGTAAAATCATCCTTGCAAGGGCCAACTGCCGTGGACAACAGCGTGTGGATGAGCGGGGTCATCGTCGGCTAGCTCGCATTGTAACAGCGGATAGACGGGCCACAGTGCAAGAAATCACTCGGCAATTTAACGCTGGTGCACAAAAACGTGTAAGCAGTCACACCATCCAGAACCATCCTCTCGCTATGGGGTACAGAAGCCATCGTCCTACGAGGGTACCGCTGCTGACCGCACATCACAGGGTGCGAAGATTAGCATGGGCGCGTGAACATCGCCACTGGACCCTAAACATGTGGAAAAATGTTGCCTGGACTGATGAGTCGAGATTCACGTTGGTACATGTGGATGGAAGGATACGAGTACGGTGCAAACCACATGAAGCGATGGATCATTCTTGCCAGCAGGGTACTCTTCAAGCTGGCGGCGGGTGGGATTCTCGTCTGGGGACTGTTTGCGTGGACTGAAATGGGACCCCTGGTACGTGTGACATCGTCCCTCACAGGTCAACGTTACCGCGATATCCTGGACGACCATTTGCTCCCGTTTGTGCGTCTTCAACATCCCACTGGGGACCTCATCCTGCAGTAAGACAATGCACCGTGCCATCGCACCCGAATTGTATCCGAATGGTTGGATGAACACTCCACCGATGTTACCTCGCTTCCTTGGCCAGCTAGGTCACCTGACCTCAATCCCATCGAGCACATCTGGGATGCCATCGAGAGAGATGTTTGAGGCTCTGACCCCCTCCATGAAATCTTCGTGAACTTTTGTTCAAGGGTCGTGGATCCGTATGGTTTCCCAACGCTTCCGGTATCTTGTCGAGTCCATGCCGAGACGAATCGACGCCGTCATCAGGGCGAATGGTGGTGCTACACGTTACTAGACCGGTATCTCTAATTCAATTGCTCTTCAGTGTATATAATATTATATATGTATACTAACACGCAATGCCTATGTGTGATTAGGAGTTATCACGATCTACCCAAAGTCATTCAAAGTGCGCAAAACCTAATTTTTATTGGGGGAGGGTCCTTAAACAGTTTTTCGCTAGAAGGCGTAAGCTGATTCTGCTGTTAAGGAAAAACGAATTTTTCGAATCAGAGTAATAGGTGCAAAAACATGGCTCTTACGGTCAGACGAGCAGATATAACGTTACAGCAAGCACGAAATAATTTCCGAAAGACGTGCTGAAAAATAATCTGCACAAGGTTTCTGGATTATGCCTTTGTTAAATCACGACTAGGAAACAAAGGAAATGGATATGCCCACGACAAAATTTCGTATTCGAGAAAATCCATGTGAATCGGAAATAGGGACTCAAAGGCACATTAAGGAAGTTCTGTACAAGGTTGTTTAGGGAAAATGTAATGATAATATAATTTTATGACATACCAGTAGCTAACTGATAAATGGTGATTTACGGGTTTGTTATGAAAACCTACCTTACTGCGGAGTGTTTTCTACGATTTGTCTATTTGGTTTGTAGGTCAAACAGACAAACCGAAACCACAAGAATTGCCTACTCTTCTCTGGCGTGGGCATAAGCAGCGAGGCTAGATGCACCATAAGAGCAAGTGCAGTTTTGTCACCACCCAGAAATTATTAAATCACATTAAAGATTCCCTTTTCATTTACTCAATCTGAAATATTTTACAATCCTCCAGTTATTCAGGAAGAAGTTTCACGTACCATTAAGAACGTGAAACGGAGAAGATGTACAGGGGAAGATGGAATTACCATGCCCAGTAGAGACATAGAAATTACACTTGTCCAAGTTTTCACTGGATGCCTCAATGAAAGGAAGATCTATATATTAATTCTATAAGGATTTTTATTGTGAGTCCTATTTTGAGAGAACGGCTGAGCGTAAAGATATGGTTGAGGTATCAAAATAAAGATCTTACCACGTAGATGTGCCAGTCGAAGAGAAAAATGAGATTGGGGCAACGGTTCGGGCGTTGTGAGACAGCAAAGTTCCCATGTAAAGTCTATGGGAGAAGCGTGCGTTTGACATTCGATCGCGTGCGGTTGACATTCGTTCGCCTGCGGTTGACTCACGCGCTGTTGAAGGCGGTAGTATGGAGGGACTGAGATAGTTCAAAGTCCGAAGTCTTCTCTTTTCTGATCGAACCGTTGCGCAAAGTAACGCTAGTAGGCATTCGTATCAAAATTCTTCTCATCGGAACAGCGAACACTCTCGAAAACCTGATTGCGTGATGCCGTTGGACTATGTGATATATATATATATATATATATATATATACACACTGGAAGGACAGTGCTTACGTATGGTGCAGAGACGTGGACCTTAGCTAAAAGAGACATACAAAGGCTGCAGACAACTCAAAGCAGCATGGAGAGGTGCATGCTTGGTGTAACCAGGAGAGATAAGAAGAGGAACACGTGGATCCGAAAAATGACAAGAGTGGAAGACATCATGATCAGAGTTAAATCCCTGAAATGGCAATGGGCTGGACATACTGCCAGAAGAACAGACCATCGATGGACAGCCGAAATTTTAGATTGGATTCCAAGGGACAGGAAAAGACCCAGAAGAAGACCACATGGAAGATGGGTGGATGAAATTCGAAAGTATGCGGGAGTGACATGGAGGAGACTGGCACAAGACAGACCGTTGTGGAGGAAACTTGGGGAGACCTTCATCCAGCAGTGGATTGATAATGGTTGACAATGATGATGATGATGATATATATACAAATTAATATTCATTCGATCCCGTTTATTCACGTAGGTAAGACGTTTCCCATTATGTAAAGATGTAAATAAACATTCCTTTGACCATTGTTAGTGAAAATATTAAGGGCGACTGCTTATAGCCTATTGAGTTGCTCACGGTGGTCTTTAAACCTTCAGTCAAAAAAAATATATCACGAACCTGGACTATTGTCTTTACTGAAGTGGTTAAATGAATTTGTCAATCAAATAAAGTTTACATTTGTTGTTTCATATTAGTTTATTCCTTGAAAAAAAACAAAAAAAAACTAACCGTCGATTTCTATGGGTGAAGAGTATTCACAACGCGAATCTCATTCCAGCAACAGTTACAAAAACAGCTGTGACTGAAGATGAGAGTGAAAGAGTGCGCTATCCAGTTGAATTTTTGCACACGATCGAGACGAGTGGACTTTCACCTCACATTTTACGACTGAAAAAGGTGCAGTCGTGATGCTCATCACGAACCTGGCCGGTGGTGCTGGCTTATGATGATTCGTTCGTGAAGGGACCGGGTTCGAATCCCGGTGAGGCATGGATGTTGTGTTTGTCTTACGGCGCTGACTCTCTCCTTCCCTGGAACCAGTAACCCTAAATTAAGGGCGGGCGACTGCTTATAGCCCATTAAGTTGCGCACGGTGGTCGCTAAACCTCCAGTCAAAAAAAAAAAGAAAATCACGAACCTGGACTATTGTCTTTACTGAAGTGGTTGAATGAATTTGTCAATCTAATAAAGTTTACATTTGTTTTTTCATACGAGTTTATTCTTTTCAAAAAAAAAAAAAAAAACCTAACCGTCGATTTCGATGGGTTTTGTGTAGTTCTTGATAATTGGAACAATGCTACAATGATTTCTCTACATAAAAAAGGGGGGGGGGCATTGAAGATATCGGGAATTACAGACCCTTCAGCTCCTATCAGTTGTTTAAAAAAGCTTCACTAAGTTACTGTCACATTGCTTCAAGGAAACATTGGACATGGCTCAACGAAGAGAACAACTTGGATTCAGGAGTGGTTACAACTTGGATTCAGGAGTGTTTCTTTCAGGACTTTTTGGCAGGGGGGGGGGCAAATGGAAGCTTAGAAGGGGCAAGTTTTCCATTTGCTATATATTTATATATAATTTTAACTACTATATTTATATACACTATATACCAACAAGTAATTGGACACCTGTGATAGCAAAGGAAAACGAAGTTTACTTACCTTCAATAGTTGGTGGAGCCTCCACGAGCGGCGATTACAGCTGCGACCCTCCGGGGCATACTCTCAACCAGGCGTTGTACGACGGCTAGCGGTATTTTCTTCCACTCGGCTTGGAGAAGACAGGTCAGTTCCTTCACCGATTTCGAACGGTGGGGGCATCCCTTAAGTCGACGCTCCAACTCGTCCCAGAGGTGCTCGATAGGGTTAAGGTCCGGGCTTCGCGCAGGTCAGTCCATTCGATTAACTCCATTGTCACCATACCAAGCCATGGTGGACCTCGCAACATGACAGGTGGCATTGTTACCCTGAAAGTAACATGGGTCCACCCCGTAAAACTGCCACAACGTAGGAAGCACATGGTCATCCAAAATGGTGCAGTAGGTCTCGGCGTTGAGTCTACCAGGAATTGCGACCAAGGGTCCCGTGCCATACCAGGAGAAGCACCCCCATAGCATAATTCCACCGCCGCCGAACTTCACAGTTGGCACAATGCATTCCGGCAGGAGGCGTTCTCCAGGCAGACGCCAAACCCAGACCCTGCCATCCAAACGGTAGAGGGTGAACCTTGATTCGTCGCTTCAGAGAACCTGTTTCCACTGTTCAACGGTCTACTGTCGACGTTCTGTGCACCATGGTAGCCGAACAGCGCAATTGGACTTGGTGATCAAAGGCTTGTTGGCGGCAGCTCGTCCATGATAACCGAGCAGATGGGCTTCCTTACGGATGGTATTCATCGAAAGAACACTCCCAGATGCCTGTTGGAACTCCTCGCCGATGTGGCCCATCGATTTGGCGCGGTTCTTCCGAATTTCTCTGGCCAGCACTCGTCGGTCTCTAACTCCCAGTTTTGTGGGTCTGCCGGGTCGGCATCATTCCGACAGTCACTTCTCATCTTCCCATTGCCAATCACGTAGGCTTCTGTCGATTTGGGTACTTCAACTCGCTGGATTTGGCACGTATGGATCGGCCATTTCTGTGATACCCGACGATTACACCTTTCTCGAAATCAGAGAGATCCGAACTGACGTGTATCAGAACCGCAGATATCGTGGATTGCAGGGGTGTCCAATTACTTGTTAGTAGATAGTGTATATATAGAAGTAATTACTATATATCTAGCACAGGGGCGCATTTAGAGGGGCCTCTCCCTCGGAAAATGCTTCATTTTTTTTGTTTTTTGGTTAAAATGAGACTTACATTAGAAAAAAATACCTTAATTTAATAAAAATGTATCAACTTACATTAGAACAAAAATGTTTTAATTTTTCTTCAATTTTTCATTAATTTTAATTTTATTCCAGATGGTGGATTTCAAAAATTTCCTTTTTCGCTCCCCCTTCCCCCGAAGAAAAATCTATATGCATACCTGATATAGTAATTACTTCTTCAAACATTTCAGGAATAACAAACTGTTTTCAGCTAAAGAAGGGAAGGGGAGATTCAACACTCCGCAGGCTTGAAATTTTTATCTGGTAAAATGCATTCAACGCACTCTTGTTCCTTAATCACGATTCCCAGACAATTAGGTATGATTAGTCTACTTATTATATTTTGAAAAATACCATGCGTCGTAATACACTTTTTAATAAAATAAACTATAACATAACCATTTGAACAAATATTAAAAAAAATAAAATTGAAGAAATATTTGTATCATAAAAAGAAACGAAACATCCTTTATCATCATAGCCTGAATTTATTAAACTTCGGCTCGGTAACCTAAAATGTCTCCGGGGGGCGAATGGTCGTTTCCGGGAGAGCTTCCCCCCTTGAAGTATGCCTGAAAGAAACACTGCTCCCATGTACTGAGAGAACTAATTGAAAGGGCGAATGAGTATGAAATATCATTATGTATGACTTCCACTGATTATGAAAGAGCTTTTGATTCCATTGCCGATTATGAAAAGGCTTTTGATTCCATTGTTGATTACGAAAAGGCTTTTGATTTCCTTCGACTGCTCGAGGACACAGCACTGAACTCTGCTTCAACAGTTATAATATCTTTAAAATTCTGCGGTATTGAAGATGCGTAAATTGATGTCATTCATAAGATCTATGGAAATACAAGTGCAAAGGTTCGACTGCTCGAGAACACAGAACTTAAAAAAATTGGAAAGGGAGTGAGATAAAGTGACACCATATCTCTTAGCTCTTCAATGCCACATTGCAGAATGTCTTTCATTCATTGAACCGAGGGGATAAAGATTAATGGAGATTTTTTAATCCACCTTAGTGATTTATATCACAGCTGCTGAGTATGGCCCAGGAACTTGCTGACAAAAGTAAAGTGGGTTTAAAAATGAACTTACAGAAAACAAAATTAATGTAAATGCTTGTTCAAGAACTAAAGATTTCTACTAGAAGCAACCTTTGCTTGCATTTAAGCAAGGGCCACATCGGAGAAGAAATTAATAGGCGTATAAAACTTGGCTGGAATGGAAGAAACACTACAATTTTCTAAAGTAATTTACCATTACACAGTCGTATCAAAATAATATGACCACCTACCTAATAGTGGGAATAACATTTTTAAGCCCACCTTTGGCCCGGATGACAGAGGCGAGACGGCGTGGCATGAACGCAATGAGGCCCTGGAAGGTTTCCGGAGGCACACGTGCCAATTTGGACTGCAGCAGAGCACGGAGAACCCGGAAATGATGTGGTTGTGTGTCGGCACGTTGAAACTGTCGATCCAAATAGTCCCACAAGTGTTCTATATAGGACTGAAGTCGGGCGATTTCGCTTGCCAAAGAAGAAAGGAGACATCGCTGTCATGTTCTTGGGACCAATCACTCACCACCCCCTTAGCGACGTGGCACAGCGCAGTGTCCTATTGGTAGACACCATCACCACTAGTTCAGCATGAAGGGATGCATGTGGTCAGCAAGGATGGACAGGTAACCATTGGCGTTCAGGGACCCATTCAGTGGTACCAGCGGTTCCAGGTCATACCAGGAAAACATCCCCCAGACATGCACACTGCCACCGCCTGTCACTTCTTTGGAGCAGAAACCTCGATTCGTCGGAGAAGACAACCTTTTTCCACTCCTCCACTGTCCAATGATGGTAGTCCCATGCGAACTGCAGGCGTCGCTGCCGACGGACCTGGGATAACATGGGCGCCTTGACGCAGCGTTGACTCCGGAGACCCATGCGTAACAGGGTTCGCTTTACTGTTACTGGGGACATGTATCAGGGTGCCCCAGCGTTCATTTGCGTAGTCAATTGCTGCACTGTTGCGTGTCGATTGCCTTTTACCAGTCGACGGAGGCGACGTTCTTCTCTGGGATCAATGGGCTTTGGGGCGCCACAGTTAAGACGTCGGGAGGTGCTCGGTGTGCCAGAGATCTATTCTTGATACACCCTTGCTACAGCACTTTGCGAACAGCCCACGAAGTCTGTTGTTTCTGAGATGCTTCCACCCTTGGAGCGGTAGCCGATGATCATTCCTTTTTGAACATCCATGAAATTACTACCTTTGCCCATTGTGCTCACGTAACAACGCACTAAGACTCACCTGTCCTGTCGGGCCGATTATATCTTCGTGTGGTCGACCTTGTCACGTGCACTCTGTAATGCGCTTGGACGGGAACACTGTGATTCCGGGGGTGGTCATATTATTATGATACGACCGTGTATATCTTAAAAGAAAAGTGTTTAATCAAAGCCTTCTTTGAGTTCCTATTTATGAATCAGGGATATAGACCTTAACTAAAAAAATATCCAGATGCTGTGAGCTACTGAAAGAAGCATGGGGAGGTGCATGTTTGGTATAACCAAGAAGGATAAGAAGTGAAACTCATGGATCAGGAAAATGACAGGAGTTGCTGACATCCTGATCAAATTACAGACACTCAACTCGTAATAGGCTGGAGGTATTGCTAGAAGAACTGATCATCTTTGAAGAACCAAAATATAGGCTGGATTCCAAGGAATAGGGGGAAAAACCAGAAGAAAACCATGTGGGAAAGGAGTGGATGAAATTCGAAAGCTTGTTGAAAAACACTGGCTCAAGGCAGAACTTTGTGGAAGAAACTGGGGCAGACCTTCATCCAGCAGTGGAATGATAATGATTGTTAAGGATGATGATATGTAAAGATGTCGGGAAAAGTTTTTTGATATATACTTCATTGACAAAAGTCACCGGACACCTAGAAGAGAAACACAACATAGCATCTATACTGACATACATTAGTACGGTGTCGGTCCACCTTTGGCCTTAATGCATGCACTGACCCTTGGAGACATACTTTCGACAAGGTTTTGGAACACAGCGATAGGTATGCACTTCCATTCAGTACATAATGCTGCCGCTAACTGTTGTTTAGTAGTAGGCCTTGGTTCCAAACTTCTCATACGGCACTCTAATTCATCCCATAGGTGCTCCATGGGATTAATATCACGGCTCTGTGTTGGCCAGTCCACACACGATACGGAATTATCGTCAAACCACTCCGTAACAGTCCTTGCTTCATGGCTCGTTGCATTATCCTGCTGGTACCAGCAAGGCTCGGTTCTATAATATTGCCACAGAGTTGGTAGGGCATAATGGTCCAAAATATGGTTAACATGTTTGTCCACGAAAACTAATGGGCCGGTACTGTACCACAAAACACATACACACACGAGTACACTGCAAGCTCCAAACTTGACCGTAGGAACAGTACACTGTGGTAAATAGCGTTCCCCCAGCTGTCCCCATACCCACACACGGCCATCAGAGTGATGGATCGTGTATCTGGATTCATCAGTCCATAGGACCCGTTTCCATTGATCTACGGTCCACGATGAATGTTCTTTACACCATGCTAAATGACGAGTAGCATTCCGAGTGGAGATGAAAGGCTTATGAGCAGCCGCACGACTACGGTAACATATAGAATGAAGTTCTCTGCGAATAGTACGTGTACATACCGAGGTTCCAGCATTTTTACTCACCTGTACACTGAGGTCTTGTGCAGTACTCCGTCGATTAGCTGTAACGACTCTCCTGAGACTTCGACGTCCTCTATCACTGATTTTCTTTGATCTGCCGGTACGTTTTGCTGCTTCACGCACGCCATGTGTCTTCCACTTATTCAGTACATCCCAAACAGTTGCCTTGGGTATGTTTAAACGCTTCCCGGTTTCTCTTATGGACAACCCACTAATATAACACCCAACAATCTTTCCTTTCTCAAAGAAAGTTCTCTCCCGCCGCGACATTTTCACTTAACCTCACAGTGCGATATGATTGCGGTCAGCTGCAGGCTTGCTTTTATACCGTTTGCAGCTGTAACGTGCATCTTAACAACGCAGCGGATCCGTTCATTTGCTTTTGAATTGGGTGTCCTGTGACTTTTGTCAATATAGTGTATAAGCCCTCTTGATTGATGGAAGTAAACAAATTGCAAAAATCATAAGTATATATATTACCTCTGAACACTGATCTACTGTTTATGAAATTTATAATATTTTTGTTATTAGGTATAATCCAAGTATGTTCCTTAATCTGATCATAAACAGTTTGTAATAAATTTTGAAGAATCTTACCAACCTCTTTAGTATAACTGTTTGAACTGCATGTAATAAATCTGAAAGCTGTTGGATTTTTATGAAATTTTGGTATCATAATTAAATATGGAAATGCAATCTTATATTCTTAACTACAAGGAGCCTAAAGCAACTCAATATCTTCTTTTGGATAGTGGTGACCTTTGAACATTTGCTAGTTTCATACATACAGTCGAGTCACATTATTGTGATCACCTGCTTTTGACGTCAACAGCGCGTAGCCAATAAAAGAAGGCACGTGTCGTGAGCTGGTTTAGAGGGTATATAAGGTGTGCTGTAGGCATTCTGAAAACATATCACTTGTTGCTGTCATGGATAAAAGGAGCGATTTATCAGATTTGCAAAAAGGGATGATTATCGGCTTTCGGGCCAAGTGTGGCAGTATTTATGAAACCGCGCACTCTGCGAACTGTTCGCATGCTGCTGTGGTTAAAGTGTATAGTGACTGGAGAAATGGCACCATTGCAAATAAACGACGTAGAAACTGCGGAGCACCACGTGCCATTGATGTGAGAGGTGAACGTCGGCTTTGAAGGTGCGTGAGGGCCGATCGACACGCTACAGTGGTGCAACTCACCTGCCGAATGAGCCAGGAAGCTACCGGAAGTGTGTCCTAAACGTCAATTCAGCGAACCCTGCTGCATGTGAGGCTCCGATGCAGACAGATGGTCACTACACCTATTCCAACGAACGTGCATCAGCAGGAAAGGCTTACATTTGCACGGCAGTATCGGAATTGCACCTCCGCTGATTGGCAAAGGATTGCCTTCTCCTATGTGTCACGTTTTCTGCTACATCGAACGGGTGGGCGTTGGCGTATAAGGCGAGAAACATCGGAGAACAAACACTCTTCAACCATTGCTGGAAGAACACAAGCTGGTGGGGGCAGCGTTGTGGTCTGGGGATTGTTTGCGTGGCATTCTCTGGGTTCATTCATACCTGTGGAAGGTACTATGGACCGAATTAGTTATGAATCCATCCTTGCAGATCACATACACCCATACATGCTGATTGTCTTCGCTGGGACGGATGGAATCTTTTAGGACGACAGTGCGACAGCTAAAAATGTCCAAGAGTGATTGGAAGAGCACGATGAAGACTTCAAAGTACTTCCTTGGCCCTCTAATTCCTCATACTTACACCCAATTGAGCATCTGTGGGACCACATTGATCGTGTGGTTTGCTCTATGGATCCTCCACCATGCACCCTGCAGCAGCTGTCAGTTGCACTGCAGTCAGCATGGCTCCACATACCTGTGAACACCTTCCCGCACCTTATTGCGTCAATCCCAGCCCGTCTAGCTGCTGTCCGCGCTGCACACGGTGGTTACTCTGGATATTAGCTGGTGGTCACAGTAATGTGGATCGAATGTGTATATCTTCATTATTGAAAGGTCGCCATTATCCAAAAGAAGATATTGAGTAACTTTAGGCTCCTTGGGATTAAAGAATATGAGCTTGCAGTTCCATATTTATTTATGATACCAACATTTCAGAAAATCCCTACAGGTTTCAGATTTATTACATGCAGTTCAAACATTTATACTAAAAAGGTTGGTAAGATTTTTCAAAATTTATTACAAACTGTTTATGATCATAAAAAGGACCATACTTGGATTATACCTACTAATAAAAATATTATAGATTTCATGAACAATAGTTCAGTATTCATTGGTAATATACTGTTACGACCTTTGGGCCTTAGATGTCAGGATGCTCAATTATTTTCCGGACTGCGATTCGAATCACTGGATCCGCCAATACCTCGTTAGCCAATTAGCCGACACAGTACACCAATAAACCAGTGAAGGCACAGTATAACAATTAAAACAGGGATTTAATAGATATATGCATAAATTACACCGGATACTTCATCTAATAATAAAAGCTATAACTTCCGGCCAGCTTTGGCGCTCCTCGGTGTTTCAGAAAATATGTCCTAACGAAAAGTCTGTTCGTTCACAATGGGCCGCAAAGAAAATACTGATAAAAAAGTACTTACATATGTCCTCGAGTATCCAAAGTATTGATGACACCGACAAACACAAACACTCACTCACATTCACTAATATGTTGACACTACGGGTAGCTCTTTTTCCTCTTTGAAGGAGGCCGCGTTACTTACGGACTCTTGGTCAAAACGACATCGTCCCTAGTCGCTGAACGCACATACTCAGATACACGCAGGAAAGTTCTCTCTCCGCTTTGAACACGAAGAGGCTAGCGGTTTCTTCAGAGGCTTTCTCTCTTCAGGGGGGGTCCTCCGTTCCTGTGTCTGGCGTTTCTCACCCCCCCCCCTCTCTTTCTGGAGGAGCGAGGAGATTCCGTAATTATTTTGTCTCTCTCTGCATTTCACCTGAAATGACTCCTTACGGCAGGTATCGATGGTCCGGCGAGGTGAAGAAAGTTTTCAGGTAAAGTTCCTGCCAGTTATTCATCAGCTTATGCTTTTAGCTGGTTTCCCTTCTTATGCTCAGAACGCAAGAGCATGGCAGACGGCAAGCATTTTGTTCTAGCGCGAGGAAAATAAAAGGCCTAGTTCTCTCGGCTATCAAACGGATTCTGCTACTCAACAACAATCTCCCGTCTCCAAAAAGTTGGTAAGCGGTGAATTCTACTACTTGAAACCGCGACATATTTATTATATACCGCTCTTCAAATCCAAGAGCTTTCCCATTGTTTCGCGCTGCACAGACAAAAGCTTCAAAAGCTTTTGCCGTCTAAACATTTTTGAGTTATGGGAAATACCTTTTAAACCTGGCCCGTCCCATTTCCGTTTATGGGCTCTTTGTTCTCGTGGCAAACACCTGCAACTCGCCACTTGAATTCAAAGTGCTAGAAGATCTTTTCTTTATATACCGCCCCTCGCAAGTCCTTAAATTATAACTCTCTGTTAATTAAACCCCCCAATCAAGTTTCAATTACCGCTAATTAGCCACGCCTTTTGCCAATTAATTATGCGGTGGGGGGGGGGGATCGTCACAATATATACTTATGAGTTTTGCAATCTGTTTACTTCCATCAAGAAAGAGGACTTATACATGTATAAGGTACTTCAATGGTATTACAAAGAGTTTGGTAGCTTATTAAAGATTGAAGAAAAATATTGGAAATATTTATGTAATTTTTGTATGTATTATAATTATATTTTAGATCAAAGCAGGTTGAAGGTGCAGAAGAGGGGTATCCCAATGGGTACCAGCTGCTCAAGTTTATTAGCAAATTTATATCTCCACTATTATGAGCAGACGTTTGATATTGAAGAAATACGTAATTTCAGATATGTGGATAATGTAATATGTTTTGATCCAAGTGGAATGAATTGGGAGATGAAAAATTATTCCTCTCCTGAACTTAATTGGAAAAAAGTAATGGAGGTACTTCAATTGCCTTTTTGGACCTGGAGATTATATTTGACAGAGGAGAGCTACTCATTGGTGTTTATGACAAAAGAATGGACTATGACTTTGGGCCTGTAGTATTAAGTTCACGGAGTTCCAGAATTCCAAAATCAGTTCATCGTAATATTATTATATCACAGTTTCTATGAATAGTAAGAATTTGTAATAATAGAAAATCTGTTACAAAGCATTTAAAAATTTGTTTTCAACTTTAATTGAAAAACAATTTCCTTTCCAATTTTGTAAACTCCATTTCAAAAATTCGCTATCTTCTTATAATAGTAAATCCAATTTCAAGATTCGTTTTTGTAACATTGCACCTTCTATTACTTTCAAATAGCCATTTTTAGGACCACAAAAAGACATTTTTCTTCCGGGAAGTCCAGGAGACATTTAACATTTAACACCCTTTACATGTAAGGTCAAGTGATGCGTAACATCACAGCCTCTCCTTGACAAATGTCAACCCTGCCTTCTCGTGGTGCATCCTGTTCCCACTAAAGGGGCTCTGACGACCGCCAATAGCGGTATAACTATACCATCGGGATTAGAGGAAATGCTATCCCACACTCACCAACCCGCTTGGCCAGCGTGGTGAGTTATGGCCAAACCCCTCCAAAATGACTGTACAATTTAAATCTTGACCCTCAGTCTCCGGCAGCTGGAATGTACCTGGCCAAGGCATCGCCCAGTGCGACATGAAGGCAGAGGGTGCTAAGAATCCCCGGAGGACCGGACTAGGCTGCCATCTGATGCTGACCTTGGCTACGTATAATGGACGCTCCCTATCTTCTGATTCAAGGCTTCTTGAATTGGAAGAGGAACTGCAAAGGATCAAGTGGGACATCGTTGTGCTAAGTGAGGTAAGGAGAAAAGGAGAAGATCTCATTGAACTGAAAAGTGGACATCCCTTCTACTATCATGGGACAGATACTGGCAGAACTAGTGGTGTTGGATTTATAATAAACAGGAAACTGAAGGATAAAGTGGTAGAAGTTGAAAGTTCCTCTGACAGAGCTGCACGACTCGTTATCCAACTCTCGAGAAGGTACAAGGCTCAGATTATTCAAACTTATGCACCCACCACAAGTCATCCTGAAGAAGAAATTGAAGAATTTTATGAGGAAATTCGTCATCTAAATAATAAAGGTAAGCAGCACTTGAAGATAATTATAGGAGATTTCAATGCAAAAATAGGGCAACGGCAACAGAATGAAACTTCAGTAGGTAAATTCGGTCACGGCAACAGAAACCAGCGTGGAAATACTCTCGTTGAGTTTGCAGAGGCAGAAGGGTTTTTCATCTTGAACTCCTTTTTCAAGAAAAAGCCACACAGGAAATGGACATGGAAACATCCAAATGGGATGACAAGTGAAATTGATTTTATTATGTGTAACAAAAAATTTGTCATCGAAGACTGCAGTGTTCTGAAAAGTTCAACACAAGTAGTGACCATAGATTGGTGAGATGTAAGATGCACCTCAACACTAAACTCGAGCGTGGCAAGCTCATAAGACAAACAAGATGTATTGACAGAACCAACCTTAAAAAACACCATAAGACCTTCGAGTTGGAACTGAAGAAAAGTTTCTCTGCTTTAGAAGGCCTAACATCGGAAGAAGTGGATATTTCTGAAGTTAACAGAAAAGTAACCAAAGCCCTTATGGAAACAGCAATAAAATTAGCTGGGTCTAAGAACAAGTTGCATGTAAACAAATTATGAGGAAAAACCAAAATGTTGATGCAAAAAAGAAGAGAGATGAGGACAACTAAAGAAGATGTGACTTCCAAAGTGGAATATATAGAGCTATGCAAGACAGTACGAAAAAGTATCACTGAAGACGTAAGGAAATTCAACTGTGAACTAGTGAGGAAAGCAATTGAAAACAACCAAAGCCTAAAGATAGCAAAGGGACATCTCAGTAAGGGAAGAAAACAGATTATGGCACTGAGAAAAGAAGATGTTTCTGTAACAAGAAATAGAGGCGAAATTTTGACAAGAGTGAAAGATTTCTACTCCAAATTATATGAAAGGGATGATACATGTACTCCAGACATCATGAAAGATACCAGTACCAGAGTTCTTCCAGTCCTCCCTGCAGAAGTTGCACATGCAATCAAGAACATAAAGCGGGGAAAAGCTCCAGAAGAAGATGGAATTACTATAGACATCATAAAGAAGCAAGTGGAGAAATCGAAACAGTACTCGCCCAAATTTTCACTGGATGCCTTAATGAAGGGAAGATTCCTGAGGATTGGAACAACGCTTCAATGATCCTGCTACATAAAAAATGTGACATTGAGGATCTCAGGAACTACAGACCTATCAGCCACCTCTCAGTGGTTTATAAAATCTTCACTAAAGTTCTTTTACACCGCTTAAAGGTAACACTGGATATGGCTCAACCGAGAGAACAAGCTGGATTCAGGAGTGGCTACAGCACAATAGATCATATCCACGTACTGAGAGAACTAATTGAAAGAGCGAGGGAATATGAACTTCCATTGTGCATGGCTTTTATCGATTATGAAAAAGCCTGTGATTTGGTGAAACCATCAGCATGTACAATGGCTATGAAATCCTGCGGTATTGAAGATGCATACATTAATATTATTAATAACATCTATGAAAATGCAAGTGCAAAAATTCGGCTGTTTGAAAATACAACACACATAAAAATTGGAAAAGGAGTGAGACAAGGTGACACCATATCTCCGAAGCTCTTTAATGTCACATTGGAAAATGTCTTTCAATCACTGAACTGGGAAAACAAAGGGATAAAGATTAATGGAGATTATCTAACCCACCTTCGTTTTGCTGATGACGTAGACATTTTTGCAACTACCCCATCAGAGCTGCAGAGTATGATCCAGGAACTTGCTGACAAGAGTAAAGAAGTGGAATTGAAAATGAACTTTCAGAAGACAAAAGGGATGTTCAATGCTTTTACAATAAATGAAGATTTATCGATTGATGGAGAAAAGCTGGAGATAAGAGACACGTACATTTATCTTGGACAGCAGATATCAAGTGAGGGTCACATTGATGAAGAAATTAATCGGCGTGCAAAACTTGCCTGGAGAGCTTTTGGAAGAAACAGCATAATTTTCAAGAGCAATATGCCATTATGTCTTAAAAGAAAAGTGTTTGATCAATGCATCCTTCCAGTGCTTACGTATGGTGCAGAGACGTGGACCTTAACTAAAAGAGACATACAAAGGCTGCAGACAACTCAAAGCAGCATGGAGAGGTGCATGCTTGGTATAACCAGGAGAGATAAGAAGAGGAACTCGTGGATCCGAAAAATGACGAGAGTGGAAGACATCATGATCAGAGTTAAATCCCTGAAATGGCAATGGGCTGGACATACTGCCAGAAGTACAGACCATCAGTGGACAGCCGAAAGTTTAGATTGGATTCCAAGGGACAGGAAAAGACCCAGAAGAAGACCACATGGGAGATGGGTGGATGAAATTCGAAAGTATGCGGGAGTGACATGGAGGAAACTGGCACAAGACAGGCCGTTGTGGAGGAAACTTGGGGAGCCCTTCGTCCAGCAGTGGATTGATAATGGTTGACAATGATGATGATGATGTTGATGACATCCAATAGCTTACATGTTCGTTTCTTTCATCCGATGAATGAACGACAAGGCCATTCTTTGGAGCGTTCCGGACCTGGCGAACCCTCCCGTGCGTGCGCAACTGATTAAAAAAATATAATTAAGTGAGAGCTAATAGATTTTCGCAAAAGGCTCTCGAAGAAATTTTTCCGGGGGGGGGGGGGGGATTTTCGATAGGCCACTGCTACTGCGTCACCGCTTTTTTATTTTTACGTGTATTGTTCACAAAGTAATGCTTTGAATGAACGTGGGTGTGTTATTGTTCAAACCGTTATGTATAATTTATTTAATTTATCGAATATGGATATTTTTCTCCCATTGATCTGTAAAAATAAAGATGAAATAAAAGAAACAATCTGCCGAACCAACAGTGCCCACGCATAGTTGACACAGTCTTGTTAAGCTGAAGAGCAAGAGTAGACACGACGTTATGCTAGTATGTCTTCTGACATTAGCACTGATCTCTGCTTCCTACGCTGCGTGTCTCACCGCTCGATAGGAGACGTGTGTTTCCATCGAGAGATCCAACTCTCAAGGAGAGAGGAGTTATTGGATCACAGCTGCACGATCGTTTGCTTGCCCTCGAGGTTCTGCGGAGGGCGAGAGAGAGAGAGAGAGAGAGAGAGACAGAGCGTAGGTTCAGCAGAGAGCACAGTGTCTCCGGCTGGCAGGAACAAGAAGAAAACGGAACAACTAGTGAATCCTGATCGGAATCTAAAATTACGTCTTCCCATGGAAGTAGCCTAGCCTAGTTTCCTACTGTATGAGGGGAGGAGTACTTCTCAAATTGATTGGCCTGTGCCATCTAAAAATTTCCCCGTCTCATTTTGAACTTTGCACTTCACCAAAATTCGATTTCTTAGTAAGCAGCTCAGTCTAATCTCTGAAACAGGCGTGGGCAACTATTCTGAGTCCGCAACTTGTAGGTTATCACATTCCCTCATCCATGAGCAAACACTTTTTTTTTTCAACTTAAATTAGAAGAGTTAAGCGTTTGAGTTATGTATAGGGAATAATATTTCAGATATTAGATATTAAAAATGATACCGTCTTACTCCTATTTCAGTGGAAAAGAGCAAATACGTTCAATAGGGCACTTTATTTGAGTCACTCGATTCAGATAACCATATGTATTTTCGTAATTGTTTACTTTAAAGCAGTGTTCCCAACTTGGACGGTACCGCCTCCCAGGGGGCGTTTGCGATTTTCAGGGGACGGTTAATCGTAAGGGGACTGTTGAAGGGGCGTTTAGGTTTTTATGTTGTAATGTTAATTTAAGTATAGCTGTGTGAACACTACATAGATCAGCCCTTAGCAGCCGTGGGGCCGAGTACGAACCTAGCCGCTGGGCCCTCGCATTAACCCTCCCCCTTCCCCCCTACACTAGACTTAAAACATAGTTTATTACAGTTATCTTTACAGTTTAATGAAACGTCAAGGCGTTTGAAAATTAACCAATAACGAAAGACAGCGTTTAAAATGTTTTGAACACTACGAACACCAGCCCTAAAGTAGAACACGCAGCCTTCATGTAACTCAAACTTCAACTTAACAAACGTCTCTTCCACACAGGGTCGTACTGATAAGCCCCGTAACCCCCGTATTGTAGAGGAGCTTCGAGGGTCTCTTGCCTTAGTAAAAAGATTTTACAAAAATTTTCACATGAAAGTGATTAAAAAAATAGAAAGTAATTCCTGACTGCAGATTTAAAGGAAATATTAAAAAGAAAACCAATTTTTGGTATTTTCTGCCTATAAATAAGATAAATATTTATAAACATTTCAGCGGGTTTAGTTTATAAAAACTGGATGACGGTAAAGCATCCATTTTTTACAGAGGACTCGAGGCCTCTTTTCGCAGCCATATACACTGAAGAGCAATTGAATTAGAGACAGCTGGCGTTATGCAAATGTGGCGATGTGGACGGCCCTGTAAACGGAAACGATATGACGTATGCAGCGATCCGACAATATAAGGAGTGATGCGACGGGAATCAGTAAGAGTCGGACGCAGTATGGGTAAGACGAAGGATCTAAGCGCATTTGATCGTGGACAAATTGTCGGTGCCCGACGAATGGGTCACTCCATCTCGGAAGTCATGCAGGCACTAGGATTTTCACGAGCCACTGTGTCACGGGTGCACCGTGAGTACATCGAATCCAGTAAAACCATCCCTGCAAGGGCCAACTGCCGTGGACAACAGCGTGTGGATGAGCTGGGTCATCGTCGGCTAGTTCGCATTGTAACAGCGGATAGACGGGCCACAGTTCAAGAAATCACTCGGCAATTTAACGCTGCTGCACAAAAACATGTAAGCAACCACACCATCCAGTACCATCTCCTCGCTATTGGGTACAGAAGATATCGTCCCACGAGGGTACCACTGCTGACCGCACGTCACAGGGTGTAAAGAATAGCATAGGCGCGGGAACATCGCCATTGGACCCTAGACATGTGGAAAAATGTTGCCTGCGGACTGATGAGTCGAGATTCATGTTGGTACATGCGGATGGCAGGATACGAGTACGACTCAAACCACATGAAGCGATGGATCCTTCTTGCCAGCGGGGTACTCTTCAAGCTCCTGGAGCTGGCATTATCGTCTGGGGACTGTTTACGTGGACTGAAATGGGACCCCTGGTACGCATGACATCGTCCCTCACAGGTCAACGTTGCGGGGATATCCTGGACGACCATTTGCTCCAGTTTGTGCGTCTTCAACATCCCACTGGGGACCTCATCCTGCAACAAGACAATGCACCGTGCCATCGCTCCCGAATTGTATCCGAATGGTTGGATGAACACTCCACCGACGTGACCTGGCTTCCTTGGCCAGCTAGGTCACCTGACCTCAACCCCATCGAGCACATCTGGGATGCCATCGAGAGAGATATTCGAAGCTCTGACCTGCCTGCATTAAATCTTCGTGAACTGTGGGAGCTTGTTCGGTGGTCGTGGATCTGTATGGCTTCCCAACGCTTCCGGTGTCTTGTCGAGTCCATGCCGAGACGAATCGCCGCCGTCATCAGGATGAAAGGTGGTGCTACACGTTACTAGACAGGTATCTCTAATTCAATTGCTCTTCAGTGTACGTGTATATTAGCAAGACAATGTGAAAGAAATGTCAGTTCAATGAATGAAATTTGTGTACCAATGAGGATAAGTTGTTATGTATTACAGTTGTTTGCACATAACTGCGCATCCTTCAGAATGTAATGAACTAAAACATGTTCTTCGAGGGGACGAAGAAACAGACTTGTGGGATTTTTTTAATAACAGAGTCAAGAGAAAAATGTTTACTACGTGCAAAACATTGTGGAATTATGTTAAGTGTGGTTTTTATATTCAAGAGTAAGTAATTTAAATAGTTTAACTTTTTTTTTATGCCACAATTCTTAATTGTTACTTATTTCCTAACTTATGTTCTGTGTTTTCTTATAAATTAGAAAAGATCATCAGACGCTATCATACGACAGTTGAGTGAGTGAGTGTGTGTGATCGTGAGAAATTTCAAAGAGATGGCTAGTTCTCTAAAAGAATAAAATTTCCAAGATAATTTCAAAGAGATGGCTAGTTCTCTACAGAATAAAATTGATATATAGTGTTTTGTAATATTTTGTATTCGTATAAAACTAGGGCAACAATCAAACAAAGATATTCGCTTTTCCACGTTTATAAGTGAGTCACGGAAAAATTCTCATTGGCCGCCACCGGGAGTCGAACCCAGGGTCTTCCAGTTACGCGCCGGATATGCTTCCGCTACACCACAGCGGCCTCGAGTTCCTCCAGACTCACACACGCTAACTGCCAAACCAATTTGTCAGGTTGCTTCTTGGAGCCCCGCACAATGCTGGGGATTCACCAAAGATGGCAAGCAGCAACTGAAGAAATAATAAGAAGGCGAATGAATAATTAATACAGACATTTAACGCGGACCAGGAACATCAAACAAAGATCTTCGCTCTTTCCACGTTTATAAGTGAGTCACGGAAAAATTCTCATTGGCCACCACCGGGAGTTGAACCCAGGGTCTTCCAGTTATGTTCCAGTTATGAGAATTTTTCCGTGACTCACTTATAAACGTGGAAAGAGCGAAGATCTTTGTTTGATGTTCCTGGTCCGCGTTAAATGTCTGTATTAATTAGGGCAACAATTTTGGTTTTACGAAAATTACTTGTAGGTTCCAAAGAACTTGCATTATTAAAACGCTCATGAAAAATATGAAAATTATTAAAACATTATTAAAACGCTCATTAATAATATGAAACTAATGTTTCGTTCATATCGTTTTGCATGCAGAACGGCTTCCAAATAGCATGGCATTGAGTAAACAATAGTTTGTGTTGTTTCGTTGGATAGTTTTGCCCATTCTGCTCGCAAAACTGTTCTTTGCTCCTCATATCATATTTTTGAATCCATATTTCCACCACAAAATTTCAATAGCGTTCAGATCTGGAGATTGTGGTGGGATGTGTTTATAATTATGCAAATATAGCTAAACTATTTTAGCGGTGTCATTCGGGTCGTTGTCTTGTTAAAACATAAAATTTGACCCTAAACCCAACTTTTGAACACTTTGTTTTAAATTACTTTTTAATATGTCCAAGTATTTCATTTTATCCATGATTCCGTCAATGAAAATTAAATTTCCCACGTCTTTTGCAGACATACAGCCCCATACAAACACCAAACCACATCCATGCTTGATAGTAGAGATGGTGTTTTAGGGAAGCAGTTCACTGTTAGGCTTCTGCCAAACATAACATCGACCATCACTCCCGAAAACATTAAACTTACTCTTGTCACTGAATGTTACTTGATTCCAGAAGTCTTAAGGCTTCGAAATATGATTTCTAGCGAATGAAATCCTTTTCTCTCGATTTACTTTGGAAATGAAAGGTTTTCTTTTAGCTATACGACCATTAAAACTTGTTTTTCTCAGTGCTCTTCGAATTGTTTCTGTAGAAACAGGTCTTCCTATATATAATCGTTGTAAAAGTGGATGCAGCAATTTTTGGATGATTCGCCTCTAAACTGAGGATTCCTTTTCGTCCTCTTCCGGTCTTATTTGCAATATGTCCAAACTTTTTATACTTTTTTGAACACATCCGTGATTGCGTTGAACTCTCTTCGCAATTTCACGCAGAGATTTACCTTCTTCAGACATTCGAATCACAAGTTGCCGAGTTTCAACACTCGTTTCGGTTCTGGTGCTCATTCTGTTAACTGAAAATTTGGATTTTCACTGAGATATCATAGTTTAGTACCAGATCAAGAGGATTTTAGGAAGGAGTGTCTGACCTCAGGTCTTAAACAACCCTCAGAAATAGGAAGCTAGGAGATTTGGTTTAGAGTGCCCGATAGGAAAGGGACACGGAAGCGAGGTAGAAAGACGCCCTTATTTATTACCGGTGGGCCAGTACCCGGGGTCCGACGGCTTAAGGTGCCCATCCGACGCACGGCGGATATTTAGTGGTTTGAGTGTTCGTACCTGGTGGGATCGAACCTGAGATTTCTCCGTGGCAGTCACGAAAGCTGACCATTAGGCCATCCGTGGCCCATAGTTTAGTATCTGATCAGATCATATGTAGAAGATTTTAGGAAGGGAGTGACTAACCTCTTAAACAACCCTCAGAAATAGGAAGCTAGGAGATTTGTGCCCGATAGGAAAGTGCCACGGAAGCGAGGTAGAAAGACGCCCTTATTTATTACCGGTGGGCCAGTCCCCGGGGTCCGACGGCTTAACGTGCCCAACTGACGCACGGCGGATATTTAGTGGATCGAGCGATCGTACCTGCCTGGGATCGACCCTGAGGTCCTTTCCGTGGCAGTCACGAACGTTGCTCACTAGGCCACCCGCGGACCTAGTTTAGTATCAAATGATCATAAGTAGAGGATTTTAGGAAGGGAGTGTCTGACCCCAGGTCTTAAACAACCCTTAGAAATAGGAAACTAGGAGATTTGGGCTAAAGCGCCCGATAGGAAAGTGACACGGAAGCGAAGTAGAAAGGGGGAGGAAGACGCCCTTATTTATTACCGGGGAGGGGCAGTACCCGGGGTCCAACGTCTTAACGTGCCCATCCGACTCACGGCGGGTATTTAGTGGATCGAGCGTTTGTACCTGCCTGGGATCGAACCTGATGCCTCTCCCGTGGCAGTCACGAACGTTGCCCACTCGGCCACCCGCGGCCTTCTAGTTTTGTTGTATCATATATATCATATGTAGAGGATTTTAGGAAGGGAGTGTCTGACACCAGGTCTTAAACAACCCTTAGAAATAGGAAGCTAGGAGATTTGGGCTAGAGTGCCCGATAGGAAAGTGATACGGAAGCGAGGTAGAAAGGGGGGGGGGGGACGCCCTTATTTATTACCGGGGGCCAGTACCCAGGGTCCGTCGGCTTAACGTGCCCATCCGATGCACGGCGGGTATTTAGTGGTTCGAGCGTTCGTACCTGCCCAGGATCGAACCTAAGGTTATCTCTATGTCAGTCACGAACGCTGACCACTGGGCAACCCGCGGCAAGTTTTGTACCTTAAGTCAAAAATATTATACAGATTCATTTTTAAAATATAGTGGTAGCCAAATTGCATTTTTTATGAAGTGTATACTCCATTTTGTGACTTCGAATTTTGTAACTTCGACATAAAAATTATGTAATTAACATATGATAGAGACTTCATATTTGTTTTCTAGTCTAATACATTGCATAATGTGTATTTCATCGTTCCTATAAATATTAATTTTCAATAATGATTTAATAATATTTTTTTAGACCTTTAACGAAGAGAGTGAGTGGTGTATACTCAATTTCGGGAGCCACTGTATTTAGTGGAAATGGTCTTCAAACTTAACACATTTTTTTTATTTGTCTGCATTGATGTTTATAATATGCTTAAGCATGTCAAAAGATTTCTGCCGATTTCCTTATTGACTGGCGATCTTGACCATTTGTTTCCGCTACCAGCTCCTGGCAGTTGCGTCGCAGGTAACGGAGCTTCCCATTTGTTATGGCGTCCTGATATGTAGGCTGAATAAGTGAACTCGTTTTCGGAAGAAGGAAGGCGACTTCCGCAGGTACGCAATATATAGTTTTTTAAATATAAAAATATTTCTGAGGTGAGCAAGCTATGCAGGACAGCCCTAAACCAAGTCTGCGTGTATATACACTGACAGAAAAAAAAATCCCAACACCACGAAAAAATAGTTACAGAGGAATGAAATGGCGGCAATACATTTGTATAGGTAACATATTTAATCGTTTATTAAGGTTTCAAGATCACAACTTATTGTAAGCGTGAGAAGGGCCATTTTAAATGTGAAATGCTGGTACATCAATAACCGGTGTAACCGCCAGAATGTTGAATGCAAGCACGCAAACGTTCATGCATTGTGTCGTACAGGTGCTGGATGTCAGTTTGTGGGATGGAGTTCCATGCCTGTTGCACTTGGTCGGTCAATACAGGGACGGTTAATGCTGGTTGGGGGTGACGCTGGAGTTGTCGTCCAATGATGTCGCATACGTGCTCGATTGGTGAAAGATCTGGTGATCTAGCAGGCCACGACAACATGTCGGCACTCTGTAGAGCATGTTGGGTTACAACAGCGGTATGCGGGCGAGCGTTATCCTGTTGGAAAACACCCCCTGGAATGCTGTTCATGAATGGCAGCACAACAGGCTGAATCACCAGACCGACGTACAACTGTGCCGTCAGGGTGCGTGGGATAACCACGAGAGTGCTCCTCCTGTCATAGGAAATTGTTCCCCATACCATAACTCCAGGTGTAGGTCCAGTGTGTCTCGGCCGCAGACAGGTTGGTTGCAGGCGCTCACCTGACCTCCTTCTAACCAACACGCGGCCATCACTGGCACCCAGGCAGAACCGGTTTTCATCAGAAAACACAACAGATCTCCACTCCGTCCTCCAATGAGCTCTAGCTTGACACCACTGACGTCGCGAACGGCAGTGGTTTGGAGTAAGTGGAATGCACGCTACAGGGCGTCTGGCTCGGAGCTGTCCTTCAAGTAACCGATTCGTAACAGTTCGTTGTGTCACTGTGGTGGCAACTGCAGCTCGAATTACTGCCGCAGACGCGGTACGATGCGCCACGGCCATACGCCGTACACGGCGGTCTTCTCTCAGTAGTGTCACGTAGCCTGCCGGAACCCGGTCTTCTTGAGGCAGTACCTTCCCTTGACCACCGCTGCCAACAATCATGCACAGTGGCTACATTCCTGCCAAGTCGTTCTGCAATAATGCGGAAAGAAAATCCACCTTCTCGTAGATCTATTACACGACCTCGTTCAAACTCCGTGAGCTGTTGATAATGGCTTCTTCGTCTTCTTAAAGGCATTCTTGACTAACATCAACACCCTACGTCGAATCTCAATGATAACTAACGCTCACGAACGTTACAGCGCGTATTTATAGCAAACCTGCTTTGCATGTTCCGAGGGCGCTACTAGCGCCACACGTATGCGCCGAGCGCGAAATTTGCATAGACGTCATCTTACAGATGTACTCTCACCACCTACCAACAGTCGTTTATCTAACACAACCCCTTCTTGGTGTTGGGATTTTCTTTTCCGTCAGTGTAGTTCGAAGTGAATTTTTTTTTTGCAGCTACAGTGCAATTACGGGGGTTCGAACAATTGGCCACCGGACAATTAGCCATAGGACAACTGACCACAAAGGTTTGAGAGGCCGTATAAAAATTGCCGTTTCTTGGCCCTCTAATGAGAATTGAAACAAGAAAACGTTCTGTGTAAGCCAACCGAGAATTATACTTTAATGTGAGGAAATAAAAGTGTGCATTCGTGAAACCAAAATAAATTACTTACTGCATTTTTAAAAACGATTCTAGTACAAAACACCGACAATCAAATTACCGACAAATCAAAATACCGACAGTTCAAAACACCGACAGTTCAAAACACCGACAGTTCAAAACGCCGATAGGCCGAAACACCGACAATCATAACATCGACAGTTCAAAACACCGAAAATCATAACACCGACAGTTCAAAACACCAAAAATCATAAAACCGACAGTTCAAAACACCGACAATCATAACACCGACAAATCCTAACCGAGACAACCATAACACCGACAATTATATGGATTAATATAATTGTCCGGCGAGTAGAAGAACTTTATTCCGAGCGATGCAACAACAGATTGGGTGGGAAAGGGGATGGCAACACCCAATCGATGGATGTGGTTACCCCTAGCGGTAAACGACGGAACTTCATACTTTTTTATTCTGACCGATGGCAACATATTTTTATTCTGAGCGATGGCAACATCGGAGTGGATGAGTGGGAAGGGGGATGCATAGGTGTTGGATATGTCGATGCTTATGGACTGCCCCTAGAGGTGAACGATGGAACTTTATTATTTTTATTCCGAGAATGGCAACATCGGAGTGGATGCACAAATGTGTGGGTGATAGAAGGGGATGTCAACAACCAATTCCCACCCATCCACTCAGATGTTGCCATATCTCGGAATAAAAATATGTTGCCTTCGGTCGGAATAGAAATGAATAAAGTTGCATCGTTCACCGCTAGGGGGAAGCACATCTATTCGTTGGGTGTTGTCATCTCCCATACCACCCACTGTGATTTTGCAATCGCTCGGAATAAAGTTCCTCTACTCGCCGGCTTAGAGTCCATATAATTGTCGGTGTTTTGAAATGTCGGTGCTATGATTGTCGGTGTTTTGAAGTGTCGGTGTTATGATTGTCGGTGTTTTGAACTGTCGGTGTTATAATTTGTCGGTGTTTTGAACCGTTGGTGTTTTGATTGTCGGGGTTTTGACCGGCATCCTTTAAAAACTACGGTGTTCGACGAAACAAAGGAATTACAGCATGACTCATACTATGTTCGGAAAAGGACGAATATTAATTTTCAATACGATAAGGTGGGATTATTTGAATTTCTGAGCTTTTACTTAGGAGCTAAATATTTACATAACATGTCAAATTATTAATATTGCTCTTTTACTTATGCATAAAAATGTTAATTACTAGGCCTTATGCCTAAGCCCTTTTAACAATTTTTATTCTAATGATGTCTTTTTCGTAACGGTCACGTATTAACTTAAGTTAATAATATTGCGCTTTTACTTAGGCACTAAATATTAATTCATGGGTTTTTTTAACAGTTTTTATTCCACCAATGCCATATTCATAACGTTTACATAACGTTAAATACACTGGAAGTCATGGGATAGCAGCATGCACATTTTTAACTAGCGCTGCCGTCGTATAAATGTTTCGACGCACTCCATGATTTTTATCAGTTGAGAGGTGTAATCTCGTGAGTCAGGTTGAACAACCGCCAGTAGGATTATGACAAGCCAACGTGAATTATCAGAGTTTGAACGAGGCATGGTAGTGGGCGCCAGACGGATGGGACATTCAATTTCCGAAGTTGTGCGAACATTCAACATTCCTCGATCCACGGTGTCACGTGGGTACCGAGAATACCTCATGGAAGGCATTACAACAAACCGTGGACAGCGCAGTGGCCGACCATGGGTGCAAATGACTGTGACCAGTGGCGCCTGACCAGGATTGTCCATGCTGACAGACAACCGACACTGTCTCAAATAACATTCACATTAAATGCAGGAGGTACCAGAGACATATCCATCAGGTCAGTGCAGCGTAATTTAGCTTCCGTGTAGGGTATGGGAGCAGAAGACCCACCAGACTGCGTTTGTTAACACCACGACATCAGACACAACGCTTCACCTGGGCTCGTGAACACGGTAATTGGACCCTGGAAGACTGGCAACGTGTGGCGTGGTCCGATGAGTCACGCTACCAGTTGTTACAAGCTGATGGTAGGATTCGGTTGTAGCGCAGAGCCCATGAGGCCATAGACCCAAGCTGTCAACAAGGCACTGTGCAAGTTGGTGGTGGTTCCATACATGAGTGAGGTGTCTTTATGTGACACGGTTTCGGTTCCTCTGTCCTCGTAAACACGTCATTAACTAGTAATCGTTTTGTTGCTCTGCTGGGCTGACCATTTACAGCCCTTCATGGACTTCATGTACCCCAACAAAGATGGGATTTTTCAGGCTGTCAATGCACCATTTTATCGGGCCCAAGTTGCCCAAAATTGGTTCCAGGAGCATTCTGGACAGTTCCGACGGACGGTGTGGCCACCGCATTCGTCCGACATGAACCCAATAGAGCACTATTGGGACGTAGTGGGAAAGTCAATTCGCACCTATGATCCTACACCTACAAACACCAGGGAACTGTGGGCAGCTGTTCCGACGGCATGGCTCAACATTTCTCCAGAAGTCAGAGAGCATTCTGGACAGTTCCGACGGATGGTATGGCCACCACATTTGTCCGACATGAACCCAATAGAGCACTTATGGGACGTGGTGGAAAAGTCCATTCGCCCCTAAGATCCTATACCTACAAATACCAGGGAACTGTGGGCAGCTAGCTGTTCAGACGGCATGACTCAACATCTCTCCAGAAGTCTTCCGGGCACTTGTGGAATGGATACTACATCGAGTTGCTGCACTTCTACAGACAAGAGGAGGTCCTACACGATACTAGATAGGTACGTATCCCATGACTTTTGGCACTTCAGTGTATATCCGAACATACATGTAGTATGAGTCATGCTGTGATTCCTTTGTTTCGTCGAACACCGTAGTTTCAAAAAATATACTGCCATTTGTTTTGTATTCACGAATGAACTTTTATTTCCCCAAATTAAAGTGCATTTCTCAGTTGACTTTGACTAACATAGAACGCTTTCTCGAAATTTATTTAAAGTTCACGATTCAATTCTCATTATAGTGCCCAGAAACGGAAATTTTTTTACTGCTCCCTTTAACTGTTGTGGCCAATTATCCGCCCTATCTTTCAACTAGAAAATCGTAAATATTTCTCAATTTCTTAATAATAATGACATATGAGAGAAACAAATTGTGCACATCAATTACTGAAGTGAGGAGAAATATAGGAACACTATAATTTTTTTATGCAGAGCAATTCCATGGCTCTAAAACTGAATGTGGCCAGTTGTGCTGTGGCCTCATTTATTTACTTAACTGACGCCACGTGTTCAGATGATTTTCACCTTGGATCTCGCCCTTTGGATTATTGCTATAATTATATATAGCCAGTGCCGTTAATGCCCACCAGATGGAGACGTCTCAGTAGCCGAGCCCATCTTACGGATTTATGATGTCAGATGCTGACTGAAAAAGAAAAACACACATAGCATCGTGATTTGTTGGCCGCGGTGGTGTAAGGTTAACGCGCTCGGCTAGATATCGAGAGATTCGGGATTCGATTCCCCGACGGCGGCCGGATAACAATTTTTCGGTTGCTGCGCATTTCTTAACGTGGAAAGAGCGATGGATTTATTTACTCAGCCATTCTATAATTACATTCGTTTACATTTTCTTTCAAAACATTCACTAATTGTTTGTATGCATTCCATTGAAATTTAAAACCATCCTACAAAGTTGAAATCAGTGTTTCATAGATACTATGCAGCGCAGAGCCCATGTAAGAGGGGACTAAGGGATGCAGCCGCCCCGGGCCCTACATTTTCAAGGGGCATAGAATTATGCAGGGTGCTTGAAGAATTGACAGAGTTCTACAGTTGTTTTTTTTTTTTTTTTTCAGATAGTACAGCAAAAACTATGAGAAATTGCCTAGTGAAAAAAATTCTATTTCTTTTCGCTTTTTTAGGAGGAGTCTGCAAAAAGTATAGTCGCCCCCGTTCCATCCTTAAATCTTTTGGAAGCATTACAAATGTTTTTTAGTACACATCTGCAACTAGGGAAATTTTCATACATTCATGATTCAAACTTTTATCATGATGATCTTTTATCATTATTCAAACGAATTCTTAAGAATTCGTTTGAATCATGATATTTGGATCATATTATTTTACGCACTACTTTGATATAATATCGACAAGCTTACCCTTGTGGGAAGGGGGGTAAAAGCAGAACTGAACTGGTATCCATTTTTCAACCATGCAATTTTACATTTTCTTGCTAACCCTGATTCGTCCATGAGTCATGGGATACACCCTTCAATATTCAGGGATATTTTTATGGCTTCCTCATCATATTTTGGGAATACTTTCTGCTGGATATTTTTATTGATCCACCCATAGTGAAATCCTAAACGTGCCACTAATACTGGGGCCCCAAAATACTGTCCAGCCCTCGGGCAGTCATTTGGGGTTAGACTAGTCTGATCCAGCCAATGATAAAAATCAAGCTGCCGCGTGCCAATGTTTACAAAAGTACATCGTAGAGAAAAGCACGCAGGGATTAACCATAACTAGGATAACACCTCTCCGACAGCAATCGGTCCTAAGCTTCTTTTAACAAGAAATTAGTACTTATGCCAGTGGGATGAGTAACAGAAAAAAAGAAAACAAATATATTCAGGCCAACAACTTATTATAGAATTTTATTTGACATAATTGCATAGAAATTTTTCTGAAAACAAACTGCTGTTTAAGATCTAAAATATTATTCTTTTCTTATCGACAAACGTCAGCGGATTTCAAGGAGCAGACAATGTTACTGTGAAGTTGCTGATATTGATTAGCGGTGATAGCAATGGGGTTGCGGATACTGCTGGCCTTCAAGATCAATAATACAGTCTAATCATCCTTACAGATTTTAATCCGCTTCAACAAAACGTTGTTAAATGAAACGATCTTTAACTTGATACAGTATTTGCATTTTAAAACCCTAATCTGCTCCAGGAGCCTAGATAATCGACGTTTTTAAAGGGGGACAAAAAATAGAAGTTTTTGAAATTCAGCAGGACAAAATCAAAGTTAATGAAAAATAGAAGAAACAATAAAAGAATTTTTTCTAGTGTAAGTTGATGCATTTTTATTAAATTAAAACATTTTTTAAAATGTTAGTTGACTCATTTTTATTGAATTAAATCATTTTTTCTGTTGTAAGCCTCATTTTAATAAAAAAACACTTTCAGGGGCAAGGCCCTTTGGGCCCCTATCTAAACACCAGAGTATCCAAAACTATGTAAAAGAAAGCTTGACTATGCAGAGTATCCAAAACTATGTAAACGAAAGCTTGACTATGCAGAGTATCCAAAACTACAGGGTGTTCGGAAATGATGTATATAATTTCAATGTTGATTAGTACAAAAAGTATTTGCGATACAAATGTTTTACGTTTTGTCCAAGTTTAAACAAGCTCTAAAGTTTTATTTTCCCTTTGCTATGTGACACTATACTCCAATTCACCCTAAAAGTGTACTACTGGGAAAGGCGGGAGGGCCTTATCACATCTCGTCGTGGAACGCAAGAACGGTATCCATCCGCGTTAATGTGCTCTTCTACTGTTTCCTTTCTGATCCCCCACCCAGACATCTCACAAGCAGTGGGGATTGTGTCAGTGGGGTCTGGTGGAGGCCGAACTGCTTCCCCTACTGCCTTCGAGTTTCCCCGATTGTCAATTTATTGCCTCTGTGTTGTTAATGTTGGGAGAGGTCTTCAACCCCTTCCCCCTGTCCGAGTTGTATCCCAAGTGGGCAGAAATAGCCGAAAGTGCGAAGCTCTCGATTCAGCAACTTCTCACAACAAATTTATTTCTAAACGCGCTCCAACTTCTAGAATTTTTTTTAGATAGCAATTTTGTCTGATGAACTGTTGAGCAAACAAAAGTGGATTCTAAGCAATAATTCTGATGCTTTGCGCTCTAAATGCTAGGGACTATTTTTCATAGCGGAGGAAGCTGTTTCGTACCCTTCATAGTGGTTCACTCTTAATTTGACTCGGAGTATAGGAGCCTGGTAGCTCAGCGTGACACAACGTAGCGAAAATGACGACGCCACAGGATAAAGCTGCTTGCGTGATGTGGTTTGCGGAGTACAAATTGCTGACCCAAGTCCAGAGAAATTTCAGGAGGGAGTACAACAGGAAACCACAAGGAGTATCCAACAGTGGGTAGACAAATTCAAAGCTACCGGTAGTGTGTTGAAAGGGACGAGCAGCGGCAGACCATCTGTGTCGGAAGAATCCGTGGAGGCTGTGCGTCAGGCGTACCAATGGAACCCATCGACGCCCATTCGTTCAGTTACTCGCGAACTGTGTATAACTGCCACAACAGTTCCTACAGTGCTACACAAATGCTTTCTCTTTACGCCTACAAAATGCAGCTGGTGCAAAGGGTGCAGCCCAATGACAAAGCGCGTTGGGCAGCGTTTGCAGTAGAAATGCTTTATGCTTCATCGCATTGACAGCAACCCCACATTTCTGTCAAGAATCTGTTTCAGTGATGAGTCAACATTTCATGTGTCAGGTACCGTCAACAAGCATAATTGCCGAATTTGGAGTTCGAAAAATCCTCGTGCTGTCCTGGAACACACAAGACACAGCCCCAAAGTTAATGCTTGGTGTGGCATTATGCAGGACAGAGTGATTGGACCATTCATGTTTGCTGAACCAACCATAACTGGCGGCACATACCTGGCCATGTTAAAACTGTTCGTCATTCCGCAACTGCCGAAGATTCCAGACGTCCAGCAAGATGGGACTCCCCTCATTGGTGAGCGCACGCTCGTGCATGCTTGGATCAGCACTTCCCTGGTCAGTGGATTGGACGCGGAGGTCCAATGACATGCATGGCCTCCCCGTTCGCCAGATATAACTCCCTATGATTTTTTATGGGGGTTCCTTAAAGACTATATTGTAATTGTCTTTTTCGTGCAGAGATATTGGTTTTACGTTATGTCTAAACCATTAGATAAGAATACGATGCAATAGTTCATAATTAAATTTTTACGGCCAGACGAATCATAAACGGAAACCAACTTACGGGAATTCTTTCCTTATTCCAGCACTAAGTCAATAGAACATCACACATCGCACTAAAATTGTTGATTTCACATTTTACTTAACAATCAACGCCTATACACATCCACCCAACTATTCACCCTAGCAACTGTTAAATCGTCCTTTTATCTACCGTTCTTATCACAAACATTCATACGTCACGTTCACTCTGACCTCAAATGTTGCCAACCTCATTCTCGTTTGAGGGAAAAGATATAACGTGAAGTTTGGAAGTATAACGGAGAACAAACTCATATTTACATAGGAAAAGGGACTAAAAATGAAAGTTAAAATAGAATATACTTCACAAGACATGGTCTACTAGACAAAGGTTGTCTTCCACGGTGACCTGAAAGCGTGTATCAGCGCAGCCTTCCTTCATGTCACCCAAGACATTCTGCACCGTATTTGGTCCGAAATCGACTACCGCCTCGACATCCTGCGCGCTACAAATGGAGCACATGTGGAAGTGCATTTATTGCAAAGCTATTAATCTTCGACAAAACGTAAAACATTCGTATCGCAAATACATTTTGTGCTAATCAACTTTGAAATTGTGTACATCACTTCCGAACACCCTGTATGTAAACGAAAGCTTGATTGAGTGCCGCTCGGACATTTTTCTATCTCTCAGATTGTTTAAACTTAGGGTAAGTATACAGTAATCGTTATTAAATCGTAAAATGCAATCATGATCGATAATTGGATCAATGTAACTCTAAGGAAAGTCAATATATAAATGATTAAAGGTTAATAGATTTAATCGTTAAAGGAGGTTCAACTGCTTCGCAACCAACCTTCAATACTCCGTTGTGCAGATGGATGGCATCATCTCGGCAAATGCAGCGTTACATCCAGGGCTGTAGCTAAAGGGAGGGCGGTTGCCCTCCCTGAGCGGTTATTTCAGGGGTGTAAATTCATGCTGTGGGGGATGTACAAAGTAGAAATTGTGACAAAAAAAGCTACACCCTTCTGTGTTTTCTTTTAAAAGACTTTAGTTAGTCTCATACAGTATTCTATACAGTTAACCAGGGCGCAAAGTAATATAGATTATGAGGCGTGAACACCTCATATCTATGAAGGGAATTTTCCAAAACAGTGAATGGAGGCATAGAAAACAATATAGTGATATGCCTAACCTCCGTGACCTTTTTCAACATATCATTGGGATGAGAAGTAATCAATCATTTGTGCTCTGTCGCAGAAAGTCTCCCTGAGCGTTTAACTTTGAAAGGAATTTTTCCAAGACCTACCGCTAAAAGCTTCTTCCTATTGTTCTGTTCACTATCTGATACTCATTCGCTCTACGCTGGTTTGTTTTTCGTTCTGTATTCCTGTGGAGAGTTCTATTATCGGCGTTCACATAACGTTTACGCTTTACTTTTGGTATTTACAACCTGTGGTCCTTGGGTATTTAGCTGGGTTTTACATTTTTAATAAAATTATGTCAAAAACCGCTAGTGCGATTTTTGAACGATCATAATACGCTGAAGTGCCAGAAAAACTGGTACACCATTCTAATGCTTGGTAGGTCCCCCCGGGAGCGCAGGACTGCAGAAATACAACGGGGCATGGACTCCATTAGCTTCTGGAAATATGCTGTAGGCAATGCACACCATACTTGCAGAGCGTTCCACAATTCGGGTGTATTCCGAGGTCTCGGATTCCTGTGTTCGATAGCGCGTTGCTTGGCATCCCAAATGTGTTCTATCACGTTCAGATCTGGGGACTTGGGTCAGAATGTCAATACCCTAAACTCAGATTAATGCTCCTCTGACCATGATGTGGCGTCCCGACATTTGTGTGGAGGTGCATTGTCCTGTTGGAATAGGCCCAACCCATCAGCATGAATGCAGGACATGAACGGGTGTACCTCGTCAGAAACGATTCGCACATAGCGTTGGTCGGTCACAGACGTTTGTAGACGTACCAGGAGTCCCAGTGAAGTCCAGCTAAACACAGCCCATACCATTACGACCTCCCCCCCCACCAGCCGGTACAGTTCTCTGTTGACAGGCGGGATCCATGGCTTCATGGGGTTTCCGCCACATACGAATCCTTCCATCTGCCCGATACAGTTGGAAACGCGACTCGTCAGACCAGGATTCTTGTTTCCAGTCATCAAGTGTCCAGTGGCGGTGTTGTCGTGCACCCATCAAGGGGACTCTAGTTGGGCATCGGCTCCCAAAGCCCATATAGTGCAGGGTACGTTGCACAGTCCAGACGCTGATGCTTGTTGAGGCTCCAGCATTAAATTACAATGATACCTGCGAGAATGTTGCACGCCTATCGCCTGAAACGATTCTTGACAGCCGACGATGGTCACGTTCACCCAATGTCTTTTTACGGCCACACTGGTACCGTAGGTTGGAGGTTTTGCCGGAATTCTTGTAGTCACGGTACACCCTTGCACTGGTCGTCCGTGAAAATTCGAACTTCGTTTCTACCTCCGAAATACTATGGCCCATCTCACGAGCGCCAACTATGACACCGCGTTGAAAATCGCTTAAATCGTTATTACTTGCCATTCTCATGCCAAAAACAGCTCAGACAGCTGGCAAGGATGTCTATCGCTTTTTATACGCACTGGCGGACGCAACCGAGTACGCGCATAGGTGACGTTGCTATGTATTTTGCATAAGCTCGTCTGTACCAGTTTTCCTGGCACTTCAGTGTACTTTCCTATAACGGTGGTGTGTGAGAAAGTAAAAACCACGTATTATTTGAGTGGAACTCGAAAGTGTATAATTTTAAACTTGAAGGGGCGCAATTTTGAACTCGAAGGGGCGAGAGTTTAAGTTTCGCCCTCCCAGATAAGAACGTTTGCTGCGGGCCTGGTTACACCAGTGAACGGAATAATCAAAAAGCATTTTAAAGAAACACTTCTCATTTGAATAATCTAAAATGTGGTAACTATGCAAAACGTAGTGAAAAAAAAAAGTTTGTGCAATCTTTTTGTTTTTCCTTCAGCTTTCTTCTCTTTTTATTCTGACACAAAAACATTGGGCTCTCACCTTTCGTTTACACACTTGACTTGAAATACGATGTTAGTTTAACAACCCACGAGGGCGTAGAATTGTACAGGGTGATTCAAAAGTCCCTGAACTCTATATTTTAAAACGTATTTGCTGTAAAACTATAAACGATATCCGAGTATTGCTGCTTGGGGCTGTTGTGTGTGACCTTGGGTAACAAGCTGCGCCACGTGATAGCACCACGTGATACTACGCTTACACGGGCGCTGGCAAGCAGTAACGTTTAGTCAGTCATGAGTCTCACGCAGGAACAGAGTCGCTTTGTTAGAAGTTTATTTTGCGGAAACATCTTACCAACGTTGCATCCAGCTCTTTCATAGGAAGTTTCTTGATGCTCCTATATCAGGGAAAACAACTGTGTATGACCTTGTAAATCGGTTTCGCGAGACAGGCAGTGTTCAGGATAAGCCTAAAAGCGGACGGCTGTCCGTGGCGACGACCACGTTTCTGGAGAAAATTCACGTTTCCCTGCAGCGCTCTCCCCTGAAGTCACTTGGGCAGCTGTCTCAAGAGTTAGGGACATCGTATTCAGGTATTCAGCCTGCCAGAGGGCTACTAAACGTCTAAAGTTACGGCCGTACAGAATTCGAGTAGTGCAAGAGCTACATCCTTTGGATTCGGAAAAGGGCAATGCCTACTGCCAACGGTGTAAGAGTTTCACGCGCAACAATGTGACTAACCAGCTTAACAACACTTTTTTCAGTGATGAGGCATGGTTTCATTTGAATGGATATGTTAATAGCCAAAACACTCGCATATGGGCTGCGGGGAATCCACACGCATTGCATGAGGTTGGACTTCATTGTCAGAAAGTTGGAGTGTGGTGCGCCATGTCTAGACGGCGAATTGTAGGGCTATTCTTTTTTCGACACAACTGTAAATTCCGCTGTGTATGCAGACATCATCCATTAATTGGGAGCGATGCTGGAAGAACACGAACGTTACAGTTGGTTTCAACAAGATGGAGCAACGTGCCACACATCAAACGACACAAAGGAGATGCTCCATGAGTTCTTCCACGATCGATTAATCTCGAAAAAACTTTGGCCGCCTCGCTCACCAGACTTTAATTTGTGGGGCTATCTGAAAGACAGTTTACCACAACAACCCTAACACAGTACAGGACCTGCGGAACAACATCATTACAGCCGTGAGGGACATACCAGCCAACACGCTGGAAAGAGTGTCCGCCAACATGTGTCGTCGGGTGAATTTGTGTCTTCAACAGAATGGTGGACAATTCCAGCATCTATTGTAAAGTGGTTTCATTACCTGTAAAGTATGAGTTTTTTTTTTTAGTTTTTTTATTGGAGGTTTAACCACCACCGTGAGCAACTAACTCAAAGGGCTATATAAGCAGTCGCCCGTCCCTAATTTAGGGTCACTGGTTCTAGGGAAGGGAGAGAGCCAGTGCCGTAAGACAAACACAACATCCATGCCTCACCGGGATTCGAACCCGGACCTCTTTCTGACGAATGATCAGAGGCCATCGCTTAGACCACTGCGCCACCGGGGCGGCGAAACGAATCGATTTATCTTTCTGTGTGTGATTGTGTGATTGTAGGTTTAACGACCACCGTGAGCAACTCAATGGGCTATAAGCGGTCGCCCGTCCTTAATTCAGGGCCACTGGTTCTAAGGAAGGGACAGAGGCAGGGCCGTAAGACAAACACAACATCCATGCCTCACCGGGATTCGAACCCGGACCCCTTTCGGAAGAATGATCAGAGGTCATCGCTTAGACCACTGCGCCACCGGGGTGGCAAGTATGAGTGTCAATAAAACAGTATGTAAAAAAAGATAGGTACATCACTATATTCGTGGTAGAAATAATTGAATTCAGAGTTCGGGGACTTTTGAATCACTCTGTATAAAAGAAAAAAAAAGTAGTCGTTATCTTGTTATTGAAGTAAGTTTGAATCATCACGCGATTAAATACTTTTGTCAAAAATAACATCCTTTACGTTGCCCGCCTAGAAATACTAGCTGATGCTATTAATTACATAAGAGATTTGTCACTGAGCGATAATAAAAACGCAGCTTAGCCAGTAGATTAAGGTAAAAATAACCTAGGGTTAAAGAAAAAAGAGTCGTAGATGAATATGAACTTCGCACAGATAACGAACGAAGAAAATGACAGAAAACTAAGGGAAAAGCAGCTAATGATAGATGGGATGTGGGGGTGTGGAAACATCCATTACACATCCAGCCACCCGCCGGAAGTCAGCGACAACGCCATCCACCCTGATCGCGTCCCCACCTGTTCTGAGTCGCGCATTAGGTAACCCAACTCTGCCTTGTGTAATGAGCCAGTGCTGTCTGATTCCAGCGGTAATAAAGCTTAGCACGACACTGTTTTGGCGGAAGTAGTCAGACTGATGATCAATAAAGCATCTAGCCTGGTGTTCCGCTTCTTAGGTAAAATGGGTGAATTTGCCTCAGGGATGTGATATAGCCCTTTTTTTTTTTTTTTTTTTTCCCCTCAGAGTAAGGGGAATACTGAAACAAAATCCCACCGGCTATAATCCCTGCCCCAGCTTCACTCTGGATCTTCAACGAGTTATTTTCATATCGGAGTGTAGGAGATTTATTTGTGCGAACGTGCGACATTTTCAAGGAGAAAAAAAGAAAGAAAAAAAGTGCTGCTGAAACTTATTCCATCAATTTTTTCCCCACTTCGTGATCCTGTTAAATTTAATTGAATGCAGGTTTTATTTTGCATGCGAAATTCTTTCGAACTTAAAAGTTACTGTGTCTGCTTCCCGACGTTAAGACGTTTCTCTGTTTCACTGACGCTCTCTCTGAAAATTGCTGTTAATCAACTTTTAAGGTAAAGCAGTCGTTTCTGAATACGAAGCAGCAAGACTTCTGAAATGTTTGTATGAGCATTTTGTAATAACACTGGGGAACAAAGTTTTTGTTGCATTGATACCAGCACTTCCTCTTACCTAATTTGAGTGTGCTGAATTCAAACCTGAAATCAGTTTTTCGCTGTGAGCTTTAGATTTTTTGCAATTCAACATTTTCATTTTTCCCGAAATTTTGACGCCTCTCGCATGATGACATGATCTATCTGAGAAATTTATGGTCACGCAGTCTTACAATTATACAGCACTGGATCCGAAGCCATGTCGGAACCAGTGGCAATGAAAGGGCAGGCCAGCTCGCGAAGGAAGCGGCTGGAAAAGATAGTATAGACTTTGAATTGAGAACGCCAGTGCAAAGTGTTCACACAGAGCTTAAAAAGGCCACGTTGTTGGAGTGGCAGTTACGATGGGACGAGGGGGACACGGGTCGGAAGTGTCACCGTATCTTCCCCCGTGTCTCCATCAGGCGCTTAGAATGCGAAGTGTCCCTGAACCAAATATTCACCGGTCGTGGCGTTTCGCCGAAATATTTTCGCCGCTTTGCGATTAGGGACAGAGTGTGCGGCTGCGGGGCTCAAACCGCAGACGTCGCACACTTGATTCTAGAGTGCAGTTCTCTTGCAGGTCGGAGGAAAGACCTCGCCCCTGACATAGGGTAAACGAAGGATCTCTCGATCTTGATAGTGTATCCCAGAGCGCGTCAGGGCCTCATCGAGATGGTCAAAGACTTCGTGGCGAGGCAGGAAGAAATACTGATTGAAGAGGAGTGACGGCTTGCCCTATAGTCGCCTAGCAGCACGGACCCTAGTGCTGCCATGCAAATTTGCAAATATTTCAGTGTAATTTTTCTGTGTATTTTATTATTTTTCTGTGAGGGGGTACGTGAAAATAAAAGTGTCTACCCATATACACGGGACCCGCAGTGTATAAATGTGCTTGTACTAATATAGCCAGGACCTAATAAAGGGCTTTTGCCCCAAAACACTTGCGTTGGCAGACAAATTCTCCCAGCCGGACGCAAAGTTAATAGCCCCTGCCCATTAGCACATCTCACATACGGGCTTTGGCAAGGGGGGGGTTGGTCCCCTGGGGGTGGCAGGTAACTGCTGGTCAACCGGCCGATCCTGTCCGGGTGAAGGACTGCCAGATCCTGGTAGGATTGCTCTCGCAACGCCTTCACGACGTTCTTTGAGAGAGTTCCCTGCGAAGTCCGCATTTGGACGGCGCAGGTAGAAGTCATCATGTTACAATTATACATCACTACGCAGTCTTACAATTAGACTTAAACAACCGACTTGGCAAAGATATTTTATACGTATTCACAAAAACTGTAGGTGCAGCACAATATACATTAAAGTTTGAAAAAAGGCAAAAAAATCACTTGTCAAATCTGAAACATTTACCCATTATAGTCAAATATGATTATGCACTAATGCTTTTTATTTTAAATTAACATATACTCCGATGAGTCATTCCATTATGACCACTAACAGCCTAGAGAAATGAGCGCACCTGAAGACCGAACGGTGGCGCAGGTGAAGTTCACAGAGCAGTACATATACAACCCAAGTACCGTCTTTCGGTTAGTAGAATGTTCGGAATCAGAATGAGAAATGCTGCCGATTTATCGGAGTTTGATAAACGACAAATTGTGTTGGTACGGCGACTCGGAACTACGATCTCAGAAATGGCGCGGCTTGTGGGTTGTTCACATGCCGTTGTTGTGAGTACGTATCAAAAGTGGTGCACAGATGGTCAAACGATGAACCGTCGTCCGCAACTCAGTGATGCCAGAGGGGAGCGGAGACTGTCGCGCATTGTTCACAGCGACCGCAGGGCCATAGTGCGACAAATCACCCGCAGCTACAACAGCAGTGACAAGGGCAATGTGTCACAACACACAATTCATCGCAGCCTTCTGCGCATGGGCCTGCGTAGCCAAATACCCAGCCGGATCCACATGCTCACTGCACGTCATCGCCAACAACGCATTAAATGGGCCCAGGATAATCGAGATTGGACCGTGGATGATTGGAAGAAAGTGGCCTGGTCTGGCGAATCAAGATTCCTGGTGCATCACGTATAGACAGCCGAGCGCGGATACGCCGATTACCAACGGAGGCTATGGAACCTGGAAGCACTGTTGGGCTAAAACAGGCCAGCGGTGGCGGTGTTATGCTGTGGGCGATGTTTCTTTGGGACACTCTGTCAATTCTTCAAGCACCGTGCATCATTCTGGGCCCCTTGAAAATGCGGGGCCCTGGCTGCAAAAAAAAAAAAAAAGGTAAATTAATACTCTGAGTGAAGTAAAAATATAGAAATACATAACTATGAATAAATTTACTGAAAATTGTTGTTCTAAAAGAAAACTTCACTTCAGTATTTTCTGAGTACCGTATCTTAGCCGCATACAGTATTCAGCGCAGTGGCGGATCCAGCGAGGGGCGACAGGGGCAGTAGCCCCCCCCCCCCCACCGAGTAGGTTTTTCTTTTTTAAATGGCCAATATAGCAAATAATTAATGCATTTATTTTTCTAAATATAAAGTAATAAGTACACAGATTTTAGCAAAAGTTTTCATAACAACGAAAACTTGGAGTAGTTCTGTTCTAGCTTTCAGCAGAAAACAAAACAAAACAAAAAAACTGGAGGTTCAGAAGCAGACAAAGCTGGAAGCGGAAGTGAAAAGAAATTTTGACTGATCAGTGTGCTTGTCCTGTTCTTTAGTATTTTCTGGTATCATTAGCAATTGTAAGCAGGAAAAGTCACCATGTGTGGCAGACTTTTGCGTATGTGTGAGATAATGTCGGTGATAGAGCGATGTACGTACCTTGATTGGGCCATAAACAAAAATTTGTAACAAATTTCCATGCTCATCTGACTCAGAGGCGGTTTCTGTTACTGGGTGGTAGGTACTACGAGAATTTTTGCGATAACATTAATTCTGATTATTAATTCTTCCGTTGAATTTCTGGAGGTGTTATGTGTGCAGTAAAAATAGCGAAAAGTTGATTTGCAATAGAAAATTAAAATTTTGTTTGTACGTTGGAGCACAGCGTACATATAGAGTATGGAAAAGCGTTAAAGGCGAAAAAATGAAAATATGCATATCATCCTCCGCAGCAGCCATTCACTGTTGCACAAAGATCTTCCGAAGTTTTCCAGAATATACTTTCTATTTTTAAAGCTGAATTGAAAGCATTCAATTTGGTTCTGACGTTCATCCAGATTTTTTTTTAACTCTGTCATTTATTCTTTCATTTACGTTATTCGCCAAGAAAATAATCGACACACTTTCTGGAAGAAATAAACAAGAAAAGTGACACCAAATTTTCAGTCGTGATGAGCGTTTTTTTGAATCTTTTCCGACGCGAAAAAAATATTTCAAAGCAGATTTTTAGAAAATCTGAAATTTCACAAAAAACAAAACAAAAAAAAAAAACCACTTACACCACCTAGAGTAAAAAGTACGCCTAATTTAAAATACGTAGTGAGAGTTGGATTGTCACAGTAAACGAAACGGTTACATAAAAAAAAAAAAAATCAACCGGACTTCTACGTTGGATAAAACATCCACAAATAGAAGTAACCACTTGCTCCCATTAGCGAATGGTAAGTGTGTTACGAAATTAATAAACCCTGCACAAAACATTTCTCATAGCGGAAGATATTAGAAGCAATCGGGATTTTCAAATCAGATAAAAAGAAAAACGTGCTATAACTTTTCACCCCCTAGCGGAAAAGCTGTGCATTACTTAAAGAAGAGAATGGCAGCAAGATATTCTTCATAATGAAGAATATTCTACCAAAAAATTATTTTTCTAAGGTATTTTTAGAATCGAATAACTCTTTGAAAAAGAAATATACGCTGACGCCACCTAGCAGAAGGATTTTGAAAACTGGGAAAGTGTAAAATAAGCGGAAAGTATTTTTCATTGCGAAAGCTATGATAACGAAAGAGAATTTTTTAAATTCGCCTTCCGGAGAGCAGAAAGAACGAGAAAAAGGTCCCCTAACGTCAAAACTGTGCATCATTAAAGAGAATAATGTTCCCAAACTCGACTGCATATTCTTTCATTATTCTTTCATTAAAAATAGAAAATTTTCAATGGGATTTTTAGAAGCTGAGATACATTTGCAAACAAAAACAGACACTAACACCACCTAGGGCCAGAACAGAGAACTACAAAAACCCCATGAGTACATCCGAAATGCTCCATGAGGAGAATGGTATCCGGTGTTAAGAGAATTTTTCGGATCAGACTTTTAGAGGCATAGATCACGAGAACAGATTGCAAATTTGCGCTGCCTACCGGAGAAATTGTGCGCTATTTGGGCCAGGAAATGCGCATTAAATGTTTTCGTAGTTAGTGGTATCTGACGGAAAAAATATTTTTTTCAGTCGGGTTTTTAGCTGCGCTGATATTGTCGTAAATATGCTGTAAACGGAAACGTGAATTTATGCTCTCTAGTGGCAAACGTGTGATTAAGAACATTTTTGAATTATATGTAAAACATTCCTCACCAAAAACACTATCCGACAAAGAAAAATGTTTTCAAATTGGACTGTTAGAAGCACAGATATATGAAAAAATCATAAATATCCACGCCCCTGGAGAAAAAACTTTGCAATTAGATGGGCATGCTCTCACTACCCGTAGTAGCAAAACAGTTGTTTACCAAAAATTATTAATTACTGCAGAATATTCCCTACCAAAAACTCTGTCCCGAAAAGGATTTTTAGAATTGGTCTTTTAGAAGCAGAAGTATCGGGAAAATCGCAATTTTGCCTTACGCCCCCTAGGGGGAAAACTGTACATTACTTGGAAAAGAAACTCTAACCAAAATAGTCTTCGTTATAAATAGCATCGAAGGAAGAAAGACTTTTTTCAACCGGATGAAAGCGATTATAAAATGTATCTTGAGTTCGATAGGATCTGCATTTACGCCATCTAGCGGGGAATCATCCTTCTCACATTTCACACTTTCCAAGGCAAAAAGAATTTTTCAAATCGGAATAATAAAAATAATTGCTGGAGATGGGCAGACAAATTGATACTGAAAGCTCATACTTTGTTTTTCAAAAGATGTGCCAAAAATTAAGTTTTTTGGTTAACCCCAGTAATTTTTCATAGACTTATAGTCATTATAAAAAAAACCATGACACACAGCTGAATTTGTGATTCCAGCTAATTAAAGAAATATACACTGAAAGGACAAATTATTACGTTTACCCCGGTGAAAACACGCAAAGCAGCAGGACAGCAGCAAATCGCGGTGTGCAGAAAAACCGGTTGGTCTATAAATAGAGCTGGTCGACACGCACAGGCTTACATTCCATCAAGTGCCAGCATGGGTCGAGGACGAGGCTTAAGTGAGTTTGATCGAGGTCAAGCCGTGGGAGCCAGGAAGGCCGGATGTTCAATCAACGCAACGGCGAAACTGTTAGGAATTCCACAACAAACCATACCATATGTGTATATATACGTGAAATCCGGCATAACCAATAGCAGTCGGATGAGATGTGGCCGTAAAAGTGCATTGGATGATAGAGGGTGCCGACGATTGGCCAGCATCATTCAGACAAATCGGAAGGCTTGTTTGCAGCAAATCACGTCACAATTTAATGAAGGAGCATCAACAACCCAATGCTCAAAGGCAATCCGTCGGCACATGCCACAAATCGGCGGGGGCAGTCCACAACCACATCGTGTCACGATGTTAACGGCACAGCGCATGATTCGGCTGCAGTTCGCGAAGCCCCATCGAAACTGGAGCATGGATGATTGGAAACGCGTCATATGGTCTGATGAATCCCGTTTCACACTGTATCACGCCGATGGCAGGCAGCGTGCGCGGCGTAAGCCACACGAAGCCATGGACACCCATGACATGGGGGTCGTGTTTTGTCCTGTCGGTAGTTTGTCCTGTCGGTGTTTTTTCCTGTCCGTGTTTTGTCCTGTCGGTAGTTTGTCCTGTCGGTGTTTTTTCCTGTCCGTGTTTTGTCCTGTCGGTAGTTTGTCCTGTCGGTATTTTGTCCTTTCGGTGTTTTGGTTGTCGGTGTTTTGGGTGTCGGTGTTTTGTCCTGTCGGTGTTTTGGGTGTCGGTGTTTTGACCGGCACCCATGACATGTTGGGATATTACAGGCCGGCAGAGGCAGTGTAACTGTTTGGGCAGCTTTCACGTGATCCGGCCTGGGTCCCTTGGTACCTCTTGAGTCTTCCCTCACTGGTTCCAGCTATGGGCAGCTTTCACGTGATCCGGCCTGGGTCCCTTGGTACCTCTTGAGTCTTCCCTCACTGGTTCCAGCTATGTGCAGCTCCTGGCTGACCATCTGCACCTTTTCATTACGTGCTTCTGCCGGAATCAAGTTCCGATTTTTCAACCGGACAAAGCTCCATCCCATCAGTTCCTGCTAGCGAGCGACTGGCTTCGTGAGCATATCAGTGAGCTTACCACACTCGCATGGTCCCCTCGCTCACCGGACATCAACCCCATAGAGAACTTATGGGACATATTGAAACGAGCAGTTCGTGATCAACCATCCCCACCTGCATCTCTGACTACTCTACGCGAAGCACTCTTAGATTGTTGGTCAGCGTTACCTAAGTCTATGTTTCGGAACTTCATTGCGTCCGTACCACGACGTTTGGATGCTGTTCTGCGTGCAAAAGGTAGTGCCACACGCTATTAGGTGGGCGTACGTAATAATTTGTTCTTTCACTGTACTTCCAGATATTCTTTCATCTTTCATTCAGTTATATCGAGTTCACTGTATCGTGTATGAACTGTACACAACTCTGCTTATATTGCTACGGACGCTCTATTTTAACCGAAGTTGAACTGGTTTGCTCGTTTGAGGCTTTGTAGTCTGAGTTTGACATGTTCTTCACTTTAAAAGTAAATTGATTTTCTTCCCTTTTCTTTCCTTTGCCTAAAGTAATATATCGTTTTGCCGGCATCAAAAACCAGCTAAAATAATGAACTCTGCGCCGTAGCAAACATCATCACCATGGAAACAAAAAAAAAAAAAAAAACGAGCTGCAATCAATCATACTTCGTATCTCGAAGTTCTCACTTATTAAGCGATGTCTGTGGAATAAAAGAAAGCCGCGGGACAACAGGCACTGAATTTTCATTAACAAACAGGTGAATAAAAGCTTTCGAAATCTGCATCTTGAATACCTCAACGATAGTCAGTTTGAAAGACTTCTTACTGCGGAACAATTCCTAAAATAATGAGTTTAGTAAAGAAACTATATTTATCACGATTTTGCTTTCGACAAAATGGACAGGTTGACGTGCAACTAACTAAAATACTTCTTGGACGCAGGGCGAAAAGAAAACAAATGATAACCAACATTGGAAGCGTAATGATTAATTAGTAGGTTCAGGCACTTACATGTCTTTTTACTGCATAGTTAGATTAACGCAGAGCCGAAAATCGTGGACGTTAGGAAGTGTCAAAATCAATAAATTCTTCTTTTAAACTACGTGAAATCCTTAGAAAACATTAGAAAGCCTTTAGTATAACTCTAATGCGCGAAAGCAGATTAATCTATGAACTCTTTGGTTTATTTGCTCACACGCATACTTTTACTTCGAAAAGAATTAATGTTTTGAACAGTTCATAATATGAAAAAGAGCGAAAGCAGCTGTGTCAATGTTGAAGACAGATGGGAAAATCTCTAGAAAAAATCTAAACTATAACGAAACTTAATTATTCACAGCCATAACAAAATTTCCTTTTCTACCTGATGACTAAGTTATAGCTGAACGGGATGTGTAAAAGGCATTACAGTAAAATTTCCTAAACGGACTCCCGAATGGCGGACAGTTTTGCCATCCCAACTCCCGAATTACATACGATTATGTATATATTTACCTCCAGACAGGAGACTCTCCGAATAACGGACAGTGATCTTGGTCATAAGAAAGTTAAAAACATGAGCGTTAAAGATAATCAAATACAGCGAATTTTTGCCACACAGATTTTGTTTAGCTCCTTCGGACGGAAATAGGGTACTTTTTGTCCTCCATATCCTCATTACAAAAACTAATGGTCTGTGGTTTCAATATGGCCGATCTTTTCTTAAAAGTCGACAAAACAGCTTCTTTCAAACAAAATGGGAGGATTTTATCATCATTTTAGAACTAATTACGTGTCTTGTTACAATTAACGAAATGCGAAAGATTTCATTACGATCGATGAAAATCTGTGTATTGAAGAGGCTACGAAGAATGTGCGTGAGTTCGTTGCTTTGAAAACATTGGCAGGAAATGATTTGATTGAGGAAACATTGATGCAGTTGCAGAATAGGTGTGTAATGAAGAGGATTTTGTCATCATTTTAGAACTAATTACGTGTCTTGTTACAATTAACGAAATGCGAAAGATTTCATTACGATCGATGAAAATCTGTGTATTGAAGAGGCTACAAAGAATGTGCGTGAGTTCGTTGCTTTGAAAACATTGGCAGGAAATGATTTGATTGAGGAAACATTGATGCAGTTGCAGAATAGGTGTGTAATGAAGAGGATTTTGTCATCATTTTAGAACTAATTACGTGTCTTGTTACAATTAACGAAATGCGAAAGATTTCATTACGATCGATTAAAATCTGTGTATTGAAGAGGCTACGAAGAATGTGCGTGAGTTCGTTGCTTTGAAAACATTGGCAGGAAATGATTTGATTGAGGAAACATTTGATGCAGTTGTAGAATAGGTGTGTAATTTTTTTAAAGACGCTGCAAAGTGTAGTAAAGAGTTACATAACTTTTGTAAACAAAGGAAATACGGGGGGGGGGGGGTATTAACAATATGGAGGAATTTAAAAATACATTTTGAAAAACAAAAAGAAAACACCGCCTTTATCAGATTTTTGCAGCGAAAAATTGCTGACTGATTTAATTAAATAATGAGCGGTAAGTACGTATATTTTAAAATTCATGGTGTAACGTATTTTATTGTTACGTACGCATGTTTAAACATGCATTGAAATACGTACACTGTATGTACTGTATCTTAAAATGAAAATACTGAATATGAACTGTATGTATCCACAACTATTGTGTCGTTTCTCACTGTAAAGCAGTACCAAAAAAGAAAAAAAATCATTTATTAGCGTAGTTGGGTTCAAAAGTCAGTCTCCCTAATAGTGGCCGTCTTCCAACAGCGGACAAATGTTGAAGTCCCAGAGTGTCCGTTATTCAGAGGTTTTACTGAATACCAGACACCCTTGGACTTCAGCAATTATTATTGTATTAAAAGCGATGTCATAAAATACAAGACTAGAATGATAACACCGAATTCTCGAGTGGAGTGATGTCTTTTGTGAACCCTTTACGGCAGAAAATAATAATAATAGAATGTGTGGGGAAACCAATGAAACCATAGGGCACATTTTAGCTGGCTGCTGCTTTCTTTTGGCTTCAAAACAATACCTTAACAGATACGATCAAGTGGCCAAGATTCTACATCAAGAGCTTGGCGTTAAATAAGGCCTTATCCAAGGCTATACTGTACCTTATCACAAGTACCAACCGGAACCTATTCTCGGAAATCAGAATTACATCACGTACTGCGACAAACCTGTCGTCACAGACTAGACCAGCACTGACCACAATCGACCTTACATTGTAAATGTACAGGGTGAGTCAAAAGTCGAAGACACCATTTCAGAAACGGGAAGGAATATGAAATATCTGAATACCCCAGCAAAGAATCAGTGAGGAAGCCTATCTTTTAGGATATTTCCGGAACATGGCCGCCATCTTGAAATCCGCCATATTGGGTCAAGGTCAAATTTTTCAAATGGTAAAGGGGTCATGTTGCGTATCAAACAAGACCAGAATTTTTTCAGAAATTGATTGCCGTAATCAGATTTGACATATGTGCTGTGGTTCACAAATGATCAACACAGAAAGTTAGAATAACCATTGTTTGTTGCAGGCTACTGAAGATGGCACTGCCGCCCCGGTGGTGCAGTGGTCTAAACGAAGGCTTATGGCCATTCGTCTGGGAGGAGTCCGGGTTCGAATCCCGGTAAGGTATGGGTGTTGTGTTTGTCTTACGGCACTGGTTCTCTCCCTTCCCTGGAACCAGTGGCCCTAAATTAGGGACGAGCGACTGCTTATAGCCCATTGAGTTGCTCACAATGGTCGTTGAGCCTTCAATGGAAAAAAAAAAAAAAGATGTCACTAACGAAACAGAACGGGATTGAGCTGATTCTAATGTCGGGAGGGGGATGCAGCTGCCGTATCATAGCCGCAGACTTCAACAACCGACACCTAGAAAGACCGCCAATTTCACACAGCACTGTCGCATACCTCATATCCAAATTACGAAAAACTGGGACCGTGGGCAACAAGCCACGTTGTGGTCAGCCAAAAACTGCTACCGATGAGGAAACCTCAACAACGATCTTGGCATCCTTTGCAAAGAGTCCATAACGTAGCACACGACGTCTCGCAGCAGAATGTGGTATCAGGCAGTCAACCATTGTACGGATTCTTCACACCGCTCACTGGCATCCGTTCAAGATCCATATGCAGCAGCAACTCTCACAAGATGATCCTGATAGACGTGTCAAATCCTTCACCTGGGCTTTAGGCAAACATCAACGGGAACCCTCATTCGCACAGGGCATTTTGTTCAGATCAGATCATATATAGAGGATTTTAGGAAGGGAGTGTCTGATCCCAGGTCTTAAACAACCCTTAGAAAAAGGAAGCTTGGAGATTTGGGCTTGAGTGCCCGATAGGAAAGTGACACGAAAGCGAGATAGAAAGGCGGAGGAAGACGCGCTCTTATTTATTACCGGGCGCCAGTACCTAGGGCTCGACGGTTTAACGTGCCCATCCGACGCACGGCGGATATTTAGTGGTTCGAGCGTTCGTACCTGCCTGGGATTGAACTTGAGGTTTTCTCCGTGGCAGTCACGAACGTTGACCACTAGGCCACCCGCGGCCCCATGATGGCCATTTTGTTCACTGACGAAGCCAATTTAAATGTCAGTGGTGAGATTAACCACCAGAACCACAGGCACTGGAGTGGCAGGAACCCTCACTGGACGCAACCATCCAACGTTGTTGGTAATGTAAAGATTATGGTGTGGTGTGGAATATGGGGCATCCGTGTTATCAGATTCATTTTTATCGACAATAACCTAAATGCTCAGCGCTACCTGGAAATGCTACAAGAAAATGTCTCCTTCCATTCTGAATAAAGATGGCAGTTTCCCCTGTTATTTCCAACACGATAAGGCTCCACCACGTTACGGTGCAACTATTCGTCAATGGCTAGATGTTTAATTCCCTGGTCATTGGATCCTCCGGCATGTTCCTGTGAAATGGCCAACCAGATCCCCCGACCTCACACCTCTCGACTTTTATCTGTGGGTCATCTGAAATACGTGATGTATGCTGGGAAAATCTGCGACCAACACCACCTTCGGCAACGCACCTGGAGGTCTGAAAACGCATTTCTCCCGATATTCTCGTGCGGGTGCATAACGACTTGATCAAGCGCCTTCAGCTTTGAGTTCAGCAACAGGGATGACACATTGAACACACCAAATAGCTGCGCATCACAAGGTACATTTGAGGTTGTTATTTCAACTTTCTGTGTTGATAATTTGTGAATTATAACACATATGTCAAATCTCATTACGGCAATCAATTTATGAGAAAATTCTGGTTTTGTTTGATATGCAACATGACCCCCTTACCATTTGAAGAATTTGACCTTGATCCAAAATGGCGGATTTCAAGATGGTAGCCATGTTCCGGAAATAGCCTAAAAGATAGGCCCCCTCACTGATTCTTTACTGAGGTATTCAGATATTTCATTTTTCATCCCGTTTCTGAAATGGTGTCCTGTGACATTTGACTCACCCTGTAGACAAAAAAATGAAGAAGACACAACTAATAATTGTAGCGGTTCCATTTACGGAAAGCATCCAAAAAACAGTATCTGAGAAAATCTCGAAATATAAGAACCTGCAAATGGAAATCTAAAGGATCTGGAAACTAACACAGAGCGTACCAGTTGTCATTTCGGCAACCGTAGTTGCACGAAATAGCTTTCTGAAAAATCTCGAGGAATTAGGAATGTCACAGAAACTGCCACACCCAATATAAAAGGAAGTCATTCTACAAGCCTGCCATGCCATTAGAATATTCCTGAATTTACAGGCTTGAGATGAATATCTCCGTCTTTTGCTCACCGGCTCTGGACGAGAAAGTCGGCGACAATAATAACAATAATAATAATAATAATTTTTGAAAGAAAATGTTCGGAATCAGAGAAAATCAGCGAAAAAGAATTTTCATTCATGTCCCAAACGGAAACCTGCTAATTATTTAAAATACATAATTTGCGCAGCGTTTTTTCACAGTGGAATTAGTCACTAAAATTTTTTTCCAACCGGACTCCTAGAACAGGTGAGAAATTTTTTTTCAACCGGACTCCTAGAATAGGTAATTACTTACGTTCACTAGCGGTGGAAATGTTCCTTACGAAAAAGCACAATTGCACATAATTATTCATAGCGGGGTTTATCCGAAGCAAAAGAGTTTTTCAAATCCAGTAATTATAGGCCGAGGTATGGAGAAAAACATAACGTAATTTTTGTGCCATCTAGCGGGAAAACTGAGCACCGTTTTGCGGGGAAAATGGATGCAAAATGTTCTTTACGGCCAAAAATATGCTACTAGGATGTACTTTTTCTTTTGGATTTTTATAATGGGAGATACTCTTGCAAGTAGAAATATAAACTGGTGCCCTAGCGGCAGAACTCTGTATTAATAAAAAACAGAGATATGAGAAAAATGTTCTTCATAGAGAGAGAGCTGTGCAGAATTTTGTTTTCAAATACGACTTTTAGAAGCAGAGACAGCGAGAAAAAAGTTCATACTTGTACTCACCTAGCGAGAAAATTGTGCATTATTTAAAGTGATAAATTTTGCAATCTTTACCATGGCGAATGGCATACAATTTCTTTTTTTATTTTTGATTGAGGGTTTAACGACCAACATGAGCAACTCAATGGGATATAAGCAGAGCCCGTCCCTAATTTAGGGTCACTGGTTCCAGGGAAGGGAGAGAGACCAGAACCATAAGACAAACACAACATCCAAGCATCACCGGGATTCGAACCCGGACGAATGATCAGAAGCCATCGCTTAGACCACTGGGCCACCGGGGATACAACTCAAAATAATTTTTTTTCAATCGGATTTTTGGAAGCGAAAATACGATTGCGGACAGAAATACGAGCTTATTTCACATAGCTTCAGAACTAATTGTTCATTATGCAAAATTCAAAAGCGTAATGTTCTTCAAAGTGAAAGGTATCTGCAGTAAAGAGAATAGTTTTCACATTGAAATTTTGGAAGTAGAGATATCGGGAAAACACAACATACAGACTACACTGGCATTATTTTGGAAAGAAAATGTGCATAAATTATCAGCTGTGATCGGTATCTGACAGAAAATATTTTTTTCAATCAGGCTTTTAGGTGCATGCCTTTCTATTTGCAAACGGAAATACGCACTTCAGTAACAAAACCGTTGCATTAGGAAAAATTAGAAATTAGGTGCAAAATTTCGTTCTTCATGAACTCTGTACAAAAAAGAATTTCTCAAATCTGACTTTTAGAAGCATTGCTATTGGAGTTGGAAAAAAGAAGTTCTAATTTAATTTCTTTTTGGTGGTACTAGGGACGTGGGGGTCTTTTTGGAACACCACGAACTACTCACATGGCTATAAGATCAGATCAGATCATATGTAGGGGATTTTAAGAAAGGAGTGTCTGACCCCAGATCTTAAACAACCCATAGAAATAGGAAACTATGAGATTTGGGCTAGAGTGCCAAATAGGAAAGTGACAAGGAAGCGAGGTAGAAAGGGTGAGGAAGACGTCCTTATTTATTACCGGGGGGGGGGGGCAGTACCCGGGGCCCGATGGCTTAACGTGCCCATCCGAATCACAGCGGATATTTAGTGGTTCGAGTGCTCGTACCTGTCTGGGATCGAACCCGAAATCTTCTCCTTGGTAGTCACGAACTGTGATCACTAGGCCACCCGCGGCCCCACATGGCTATAAGCAGTGGTCCACCCTCAATTTGAAGTCACTGATGCTTGGAAAGGGAGAGGGCCAGCATAATATGACAAGCACATCACCAACCAGGGATCAGCTAGGACGACTGTCCAGAAATCAGCGCCTCTGATCGGCAACCGGGGCGCAAACTTAATTTTAATTCATGAAAATTCGGAACTTTTTGAAGAGTGAGAAACTTCTTGGAAAGACCTAATTTCGAATAAGTTGTAAACAATCGGCACAATGCTCTGCCGTCTTCCATACTCTTCTGATTTTGCATTACGTAATTGTTACTCATTTAGAGAATTACCCCAGTTTTCGGGGGAAAGGAGGGGGGGGGGGGATGCGCATCCCGTTGACACTGCGCGACGATGACTCAAAACGGTACCAAAATTATTTTTTTTTCTGTTGAAAACAACAAAGCTCCCCGATAGATGGCACAGGTGCGCTCAAGTGCAGTGAGATTCCTTAAAAGAGAGGCACACGTACGTCTCAGTTAAATAAATTTAAAAAATGTATTCTGCTTTATTCTTAAACACCGTTATAGTTACAAAAGATGAAATCTAAAATAACAGGGTGAGCCAAAAGTCGCTGTAAGCCTGCCAAGACAATATACGTACAACTGCAAGCGTACATGCTATAATAAATGTTGGAAATATCCTGTGTGTAGACATGCATATACGTGTCTGAACATGTTTTCAAAGACACGTGACAGGTCCAACAGAGAAATTTTGCTGATTACTGTGGTGGTGGCTTCTTGTAGTACCGGCAGAGAACAGGGATTGTTCTTGCAAACAGAGTTTTTCAATAAACCCCACAGATAATAATCTGGAGGCGTGAGATCGGGCGAACGTGGTGGCCATATGCCTTTGGAAATTATCCTGTTTCCGAACACATCAGTCAACAACGCCATGGAGACATGAGCTGTATGGGACGTAGCGGAATCCCTCTGGAAGTAAGTCAGACGACAGGATGAGCGTACCCCCCCCAACACACGAACATTCTCCATTCACAATATTGCATGGGGAGCGGCCCTTAGCAGCCGCGGTGCCCTCGCCCCTACACTAGACATAAAACATAGTTTATTACAGCTTCCTTTACAGTTAAATAAAACGTCAAGACGTTTGAAATTTCACCAATAACGAAAGACGGCATTTAAATTTTTTGAACACTACTGATATTTTGTAAATGTTTTAATTGATGTATAGATAAAACAAGCACACCAGCATACGTCATTCCCTCACTATGACTCCGTCTCTACCTATTATGGGACAGTACTTACATTATTGAACTCACCTTATAAAAATTTGACTTTTCTTGCTTTTATCCCAGCAAAGTCAGCTACTAAATCATCAAAATTTAATTTGCTTGCTTTATCCTGTTCAATTGACAAAGTTGCCGAAGACATCCATCTTTCTTGAGACATGACAGATCTTAAATAAGATTTAATCAGCTTCAAGGGTGAAAAGCTTCTTTCTGCTGTTGCCACCGTTACTGGGACAGTAAGTAATATCCTGTAGGCGAAGAAGGCATTAGGGAAAGGATTCTGAATTTTATTCATGTGTCTTAAAGCACCGGCTGCAGTTCTGACATCAGATGGAAGTAACTCACATAGCACAACTTTTTCGATAACTATCAGTGCACGGTGCACGTTGAAAGATATGGCTTCAATACTAATGTTCCGCTAAACATAATATAGTAGTTTGCTGCCGATATTTGGGTAATTATAAATTCGTCAATCGATATTTTAAAAAAAAAATTAAACGATACGGAGTATAAAAAATAAAATTAGAATAATTGAAAATAAGAAATTCGCTCCCTCGCTCTTGCTCTCTCCCTCTCTCATTTTCTTTCTTTGGGTGTGAGCGCGGGGTCCTGTGCGACCGCACCTGTCGCACACCCTTAAGGGCGGCTCTTATTGCATGTACGTGGCGGTAACTACACTTCATAAATTTCTTACTGTTATTTCTTATCACAGTACCTCAGGTGCACAGGGACTTTTGGCTCACCCTGTACGATCATTCTTCCGAAAGGGGTCCGAGTTCGAATCCCGTAGGCATGGATGTTGTGTTTGTCTTATGGCACTAGCTCTCTCCCTTCCCTGGAACCAGTGGCCCTAAATTAGGGACGGACGACTGCTTATAGCCCATTGAGTTGCGCACGGTGGTCGTTAAAGCTCCAATCAAAATGCCACCCTGTACTATCATCTTTCATGAATATTTGTTTGATTGTTCCAGAAGTTAACGACCCATTCCCTAATCCAATGAGCATCTAAAGCTAGAAGGAATCACTTGCACAAATTTAGCGGCGCTTGACCAGAGAAATGACAAAACCATCAAAGAAAAAACAAGCACAACATTTATGCCTTATCCGGGGTTTGAACCCTGGTTCAGCAACGCCAAGCTTACTCCCGGGCACCAGCTCTTTACAGACATTGATAACTTAAATAATCGTTTTGTAGAACCAAACAAAGAAAGATATTTTCTTATTTTTTTTATTTATGGTTTTTAAAGGAAAACAGCACAAACAGATTGACTGAAGTGCTTGAAAAGAAGTATATAAAATACCATAACACTCATTAAATCACTCTTAAATTTTATATAAAGCTGTATGAGTTTTAAACTACATAGATACATAAACACAACCCCGGCGGTGGCGCAGTGGTCTAAGCCATGTCTTCTGATCTTTCGTCCGGAAGGGGTCCGGGTTCAAATCCCGGTGAGGCATGGATGTTGTGTTTGTCTAACGGCACTGGCTCTCTCTCTCTTCCCTGGAACCAGTGACCCTAAATTAGGGACAGGCGACGGCTTATAGCCCATTGAGTTGCTCACGGTGGTCGTTAAACCTCCAATCAAAAAAAAAAATACATACACTATTACAGCGTTATAGTTTTTACATGTATAAATGCTACATGGGTTTTATTACTGCTTCTTGCCCTCAGATTTTTGTTTCGTTTTGTTCAGGTGTTTACCGACCATCGTGAGCTACAGCCAGCCCCCATTCTCTAATTTAGGGGCACTGGTTCCAGGGAAGGAACAAGGCCAGTGCCACCCACCAAGCGCAACACCCGTGACTCATCCGAGACTTAGCTCGGGCCTAGGCCCATCCAAGGCCGTCTAGAAAACACAAGGCTGTGACACTAGAAAGACGAAATCCATCTTTTTATGACGTCACACTCACGTTACACCGACTGATAGTCTGTTTCGTGTGTACACAAGACAGCGAAAAACCAATGGAAACCAATCGGAAGCCTTGGTTTCCTCGTGGCGTCACTAAAAGAGGGAACTTATCTCTCTAATGCCATGGTTTTGTGTTTTCTAGAAAGCTTTGGCCCATCTCGGACTGCCGCTGCAGTAGCGCAGTGATCTAAGCGATGGCCTCTGATCATTCGTCCGAAAGGGGTCAGGATTCGAATCCCGGTGAGGCATGGACGTTGTGTTTGTCTTAAGGCACTGTCTCTCTCTCTCTCCCTTCCCTGGAAGGAACCAGTGACCCTAACTTAGGGGCGGGCGACTGCTTATAGCAAATTGTGTTGCTCACGGTGGTCGTTAAACCTCCAACAACAAACATCAACAAAAAAATCTCGTACTACTGATCCGAAACACACGGCCTGGACCACTTGGCCATCCGGGTGGCACACTAGAACACCGTAAGGTTTCACCGTTGAGAAGATGTAATTTTTCGTCAGTTGTTTCACAAACAAAATGTTTCTTGACGTTTCTGTAAGTTGTGTCGTGTGTTAGATACAGATATCGGATTAATACACTGCTGGACGACAATTGCTAAGGACGGATCATAAACGGCTATATAGCGCATAAAAAAGTAAGTGTGGTTGGATGCCAAGTGAAATAAAATAATGTCAGAATGACAGGACATTACAAGAAAGACAATTTATTGTGCTCTGAAATCCAGAAGGCTTTATAACGTGTTCAAGGGAAAAACAGGCCATTTTGTGCAGAATATGTAAACGTGAAAAAAATGCAATTACCGTCCGCAGGCGTTCCGGCGTAAGATGTCAATACGGGATATGGCCACCATGGAGGGCGATGCAAGATTCCACACGTCGTGTCATGCTTTGCACAACATTATCAAGCAGCTGTTGGGGTAATTTATCCCATTCCTCTGTCAGTGCACGGATGAGGGTGTCCTTGTTTATTGGAGGGCATTGGCGACCAGCAAGACTTCTCCCCAAAGCATCCCACACATTTTCAATGGGATTCAGATCTGGAGAACGTGCTGGCCATACGAGGCGTTGAATATCCTCGCTCTCAAGACACTCCTGGACAGCGACTGTTCGATGACATGTTGCGTTGTCGTCCATGAAAATGAATCTATCACCGACAGCACCACGGAACATGCAAACATGAGGTAGCAGAACATTATTAATGTATCGTTGGCCAGTCATAGTCCTAGTTGGAAGCACATAGAGGGACGTACGGCCATTGATCATGATGCCAGCCCATACCATGACACCACATGTCGGATATCGGTCCCTTTCCTGTATGTTTGCTGGACAATATGCAGTACCACTATCACGCCAGATCAGTTGTCGTCGACAATCAGACGATAGACTGTATCTACTCTCATCTGAGAAGATGACAGCAGACCAGTCGTTATCAGTCCAATTGCGATGTTGATGGCACCATTGCAAACGGGCGGTACGGTGACGTCTGGACAATGGGATGCACACAACAGGACGGCTGGCGTATAGTCCTCCTTCATGCAAACGTCTGGCGACAGTTTTTCGGGAGATCCGCTTGCCAGTAGCAGCCATAAACTGATTTGCTACCTCACTAGCTGTGCTGCGCCGGTGTCTTTTTGTTGATAGCACTATGTACCGATCTTCTGCAGGTGTCGTACTGCGAACACGACCTCCCCCGTGACGTTTGCTACATTCTCCATTTGTTTGAAATGATTTCCAAAGCCTTGAAACAACTCTGTGGCTGACGTCGAACTCCCCTGGCAACATCTGTTATTTTTCGCCCTTCTTCAATCTTGCCAATAATAATACGGCCACGCGTAAAATCATCTAGGTGATGTCGGGAAGACATACTGAAAATTGCAAGTTCGTCATTTGATCCTTTCCCTTTCAACTTTGCGTTTGAACAACAACGGTCAATACGCGTCAAATCCTGTATATCTCTTATCAGCGCTATGACGTCACGAACAAGTTCGGCAATCCAAAATTTGCATACGCACAACACGTCTTACTGTATCCCGCAATTATGCTAATTTCCACATTTTCCTGCCTTCCATTTTATATTTGCTATCGTTGCTATTGTCATCCGTCCTTAGCAATTGTCCGGCAGTGTATCAGCTGAATTCGCAGTCGTTGTAGTAGTCCCATTCAATTCCAAATTAAAAACAAAAAAGATGACACCAAATTTTCGATTGTAATGGGCACGTCTTCTGAATCCTTTCCGACGCGAATAAAATTTATCAAAGTTAATGGAACCGGTTAGGAAAAAAAAATTAAACAGCGCTCCTACAATCGATAAAACATCCAGAAATAGAAACAGCTTCTTACTTCCACCAGGGGCTACAAAGTATCTTCTTACGAAAATTAACAAATATCAGAGACAAAGAGATTTTCAAATCGAACAGTTAAAAGAAGAAATATAGAAGGAAACATGATATAATAATTTGCACTATTTTAAGCAGAATTTATTCTAAAAATGTTTTCTGAGGTGAGCGGTATTGGCCCACGAAGGAAGTTTTTCAATCGAGTTTTCAGAAGCTCAGATTTTCCGGCAAGTACATCAGAAGCAGAAAAAAACACTTACGGGCCCTGGTGGCCAAATGATTCATTACCAAAAATTAGAAATTATACTCAAAACATTTCCCACCAGGAGCTGTATTCGATGCAGATTTTTTTAAATCGGACTTTTAATAGAAGCAGAGATATCGGGGAAAACGCTATTTACTTTCACGCCCCTTAGCAGAAAATCTATGCATTACTTGAAAAAGTGACTGCACCTAAATCAGTCTTCGATATAAATAGCATCGAAAGGAAAAGTAATTTCTTCAATCGGATATTTAGAAACAAATAAATATATGGAATAAAATGTACACTGGTGTGCAAAAATTAAGGACGAAGAGGAGAAATTAGCATAACAGCGGAACGAGCAGGCAGAACGGACCGAAAGACCACTCAGGAGATAGACTAGGGTACGGTACGGTAGGGCATGCTCATATATGCAGCATGATGTAGGGGGGAGTGTCGGAAGGGTATAAAGCACACGGGCGGTGTACACTCAGCAATTCGTTAGGGCCGCGGGTGGCCTAGTGAGCAACGTTCGTGACTACCACGGAAAGGACCTCAGGTTCGATCCCAGGCAGGTACGAACGCTCGATCCACTAAATATCCGCCGTGCGTCGGATGGGCACGTTAAGCCGCCGGACCCCGGGTACTGGCCCCCCGGTAATAAATAAGGGCGTCTTTCTTCCCCTTTCTACTTAGCTTCCGTGTGACTTTCCTATCAGGCACTCTAGCCCAAATCTCCTAGCTTCCTATTTCTAAGGGTTGTTTAAGACCTGGGGTCAGATACTCCCTACCTAAAATCCTCTACATATGATCACATGATCACATGCTCAGCAATTCGTGAAAGCTATTGCACGGTGTACATTGGTTTGAATGACATCGAGTTGCTGCCACCGCGTAATATGGCCAACAGGCAATCCAGTAGACAACATCTGGATGACTTTCCCCGAGGTCGCGTCATTGAGAAGTTGGAAAAAAGTCGAAGTGTGACTAGTGCGGCCGAGGAGTTCGGGATCACTCACAGCATCGTTTCACGAGCTTGGAGAGCATTTCAAACGACAGGAACAGCTGTCCGAGAGTTTAGAAGTGGTCGTCCAGGAGCAAACACGGCGGCGTACGACCGGTATATTGTCCTTCAGGCGAGAAGAGGCAGACGGCAGACAGCGGGATAATCGCAGGACACATGCAACAGACAACTGGACGTCCGTTATCGCGTTTTACTGTGGCCAGGAGGCTGCACAAAGGTGGTCTATTTGCACGACGACCAATACGGTGTGTGCCATTGACGCCTGCTCATTGGAGACGGCGGTTTCTGTGGTGCCAGGAACACAAGAACTGGACACATCAGCAATGGGGTCAAGTTCTCTTTACGGATGAGAGCCGATTTAGTCTGACGAGCGATTCTGGACGTACACACATCTGGAGAAAGCAGGGAACACGCAATCACACCTCCAACATCACCGAAAGGGACCGGTTTGGAGGTGGCGGAGTTCCCGTCTGGGGCGGTATCATGCTTGGTAGCCGTACTGACCTCCACATCTTCCAAGGAGGTTCAGTCACTGGTGTCCACTGTTGTACCGATGTTCTCCTGCCTCACGTGCGTCTGTTTAGAGGTGCTGTGGGTCCTGAGTTCCTCTTCACGGACGACAACGCTACACCTCATCGTACTGTGACTATCGCAGAGCTGTTGGAGAGTGAATATATTCAACGAATGGATTGGCCCGCATGGTCTCCGGACCTAAATCCAATCGAACACGTGTGGGACCTTCTCGGGAGACGCTTGGCAGCACGTCACCAGCCGCCAGCAAAGATTCCGCAGCTGCGATTGGCGCTACAAGAGGAATGGGCCGCGATGCCTCAACAGCTCCTTGACAACCTCGTCCTCAGCATGGACAGACGTTGTAAATCCTGCAACACAGTCAGGGGTGATCATATCCCATACTAAAGACTGGATTTTTCTTGGCAGCTGCCTGTCACATGGACGTTTCTGTCTTCTGTCTAGTTGTGCTCGAAGCTACCTTTTCAATAAAGTGCCTTTGTATTATTTGGATTCCTTGTTTGGACGGTTTTGCTCACTTGTCCCATATTCTTACATTTTGGGGATCTTATGGTATGATTTGAGTCGATGTGGAGCACTTCTGCACGACGTTACATTCAAAAAACCGTCTCGTCCTTAATTTTTGTACGCCAGTGTATTTTGGATTCGATATCATCTGCATTTATGCCCTCGGGCGGCCAACTTGTGGATCGAAGGGAAAAAAACGGAATGCAAGGATCACCATTCTTACATTTAAAGCTTCCCAATGCAAAAAGAATTTTTCAAATCGGACTAATAGTTGCAGAGATATGGTATCCAGAGACGGATGGGCAGACGATAAAAGGGATAACGTAAGCACGATCTTTTTTGTGCTAAGGAAGTGTTAACCAGAGGAGGGAACAGAATCAGAAAAAGATTCACTGTCAGTACTAGGAAAAAACATTGACAAAACTTGGTTAAAAATTACCTAAAAGAAGAAAAAAGTATACATTTGTAAAGAATACATGTCAATTAAATGTTAAGTATATCAAATAGTTAAGCAACTGAATGTGAAACTCAGTTTTCGCACACTTATCTAGCGCCACTGCAAAATATGCTGAGGAATGTTGCAGTCTCTGATAGGTTCATTATGATAAAATTCATTGACCGCAACACTCTCCAATTAAAGCTGGGTAAGACGCAAGCGAAACTGAAATCGACAGTAATTAAAATTTTATGAATAAAACTTTGAATGTGTACGGGCAGTTCATAATTCCCTTGACGGAGCTGAATGGAAAACTAAGCGTTTCCTGTCATGGAGTGGTAGCCTTATACCGACTTCATTATCCGCGGTACGTGCTGGTTCAGTTCTGATAAATATCTCTAACAATCCGACACCCCACTCTCTTGTTACAATCATAGCAAAAGGCAAATTACACCGTAAAGGGCAGCATTTCACTATTTCTGGAAAATCAGAAGACGTCACTGCTGCATTCATGACGAATTTGTTAACAGAAGAGAACTGTTTACGCAAGTTGTGTTGCATTAACGACGCATCTTTTAAATTGAAGCGAACAATGCATTAAACTGCCGACTGACAACGCGGCAACCGCGCGTAAGACTATTCACTTACTGACGTTCTGTCTAAATTATCTGTGGGAAATATAGGGCAGATACTATCACATTTATAAGCAATTTGACGACTTTAATCACTTCCTACATCGTGTAGAAAAAATAGATAGAATACACTGGTGCCCTTTTTAAATAATTTATGCTCTGCATCTTTTGCATGCCCGGATCTTTCTTGGTGTGAAAACAAACGATTCGAGAATATGCATTTATTCACTTACAACACATTGCATTTACTTATGTCACCCATTGACACTGAATGGTACTTAGGCAGGTGGATTAATGAATATTTTTTTAGTAAAACCCATGAAAGAAGATATGTGTGTCATAAAAATATTTACTAAACTCTAGAGGCTGCAATAGTAAGTAATATTTCGACTATTTAGTTTGTCAAAAACAATATTTTATTATTATTATTATATATATATTATTCGGATTTAGACCAGGGTAAGAAAGCGACCCTAACACCGATGAAATAGGATGTAGCTACGAAAGTCCATCTGCGCATGCGCATGCTAAAATCTGACCTCAAGATAGAAAGAAAAGCTGAATCGCAAGTGTGTTAGTAGAGGGAAATGAGGGCTACTGTGCCAAGGAGCTGCTCCTTCTATAGCAGAAAGAGCCATCAGGAATACCGCAGCAAGACGAGGGGCGTGGTCAAGGTTTCTTTCAGAACTTTTTCGCCAGGGGGGCGGCGTGAATGAAATCTTAGAGGGGGCAAATGAAATCTTAGAGGGGCCAAACTCCAAATAATTAAATTTTTATTTTTTTGTATGCATGTTGCCAGAAGAACGGACTACCGATGGACAACCGAAATTTTTGACTGGATTCTCTCTCTCTCTCTCTCTCTCTCTCTCTCTCTCTCACACACACACACACACACACATATAAAACTGAAATCACCTTAATACTGAAAGTTGAAATGATAGACTAGGAGAAACTAAAAGAAGATAACTATTATACATGTATACAACCGAAATTATATATATATATAATCGGCGTATAAAACGTGGCTGAAGAGCTTTTGGAAGAAACGGTACAATTTTCAAGAGCAATATGCCTTTATGTCTTTAAAAAAATGTTTAATCAATGCATCCTTCCAGTTCTTACGTATGGAACTGAGACATTGACTTTTACTGAAAAAGACATACAAAGGCTTCAGACAACTGAAAGAAGCCTGGAGAGATGCATACTTGGTGTAACCAGGAAAGTTAAGAAGAGGAACTCGTGAATAAGGTAAATGACAAGAATGGAAGACATCACCATGAGAGTAAAATCCCTGAAATGGCAATGGGCTAGACACTTTGCCAGAAGAACGGACCACAGATGGACAAGTGAAATTTTAGATTGGATTCCAAGGGACAGAAAAAAGGCCAGACGGGTGATGGATTGATGAAATTCGAAAGCATGCCGGAGTAACATGGAGGAGAGTGGCTCAAGACAGTCAGTTGTGGAAGAAACTTATATATATATATATATAACCAAAATTTTAGACGGGATTCCGAGGGACAGGAAAAGACCTAGAAGAAGACCGCATGAGAAATGGATGGATGATAATTCGAAAGTATGCTGGAGTGACATGGAGGAGAAGGCTCCAGACAAACAATTGTAGAAGAAACTTGAGGAAGCCTTCATCCAGCAGTTGACAATGATGATGATATATATAAAGAGAGAAACTTTGTATGTTTATTTGAAGTAATCTCGAAAACTACTGAACCGATTTGGATAATTCTTTCACCGTTGGGAAGCTTATTTATTTCCGGTGGACATAGGCTATTTCGTTTATTTTGTTTATTCTTTAACTTTGCCAGTAATTGTGAAAGGAACACGAGCAGACATTGTTAAAGCGTGTTTAAAATCCTCGCCAATGTGGAATAATATTGAAACGCCTCATTTACGAACAAATATGAGAGCCCATTTAGGAGGTGGAGATATCCAATTTTCTACTCTGTTACTACGTGTCGGTGATGGCAAAGTACCTAAACAGAACAGTTTGATTCCAGTACATAGTAAACTGGGAAGCATTGTAAGATCTATTAATGAATTAGTTGACAAAACTTATCCTAATGTAAGAAATTTGCTCCAAAGAAATCACAACTGGATGTGTAACGAGCTATCGTGTCTCCAAGGAATGCATCCGTTGATGAAATAAACGATGCTATTTTGCAAAAACTGCCCGGCGAATACAGAATTTACTCATCGATCGATAATGCCTTTAAATTAGAAGATACAGGGCATTATCCACATGAATTTTTAAATTCTTTAAATCCCTCAGGACTTCCACCCTATTGTCTCAAATTGAAAGTTGGCATTCCTATAATATTATTACGAAACCTGAATCATCCAAACCCGTGCAATGGTACAAGATTACAGGTCAGAGCGCAGCATAATAATATTATTGAAGCCATTATACTAAATGGGCCAGCAGCTGGATAAATGGCACATATACCCAGGATCCCGATGATTCCGACGGACTTGCCTTTCACGTTTAAAAGATTACAATTTCCCATTAAACTATCCTTCACTATAACGATCAATAAATCCAAAGGTCATACTTACAAACATGTGGGATTGTATTTGCGTCAAGAAAGTTTCTCTCACGGACAGTTATACGTCTGCTTATCGAGAATCGGCGGTTCAGAAAATCAATTTATTTTGATAAAGGTGGAAACGAGACAAAGAATGTTGTATATACAGAGACATTATGAATTATTTTCAAAAAATAAAATAAAAATTATGTATTTAAATTTATGTAAAAATTAATTACAATTTTACTTCACGTGAAAAACTAACTGCCGACCATTTAATCTTTCGGCCAATTTTCTCCATCGGTTGCTGGGTGCTATGAAATTCAACTACAGTTCTTACGGATGGATCGGATTACACGTGTTATCATAGCCCTGTTTTTCAGTGATATCTTCCACGCGATTGAAGCCGTGGGCACAACTAGTATATTATACATGAATGAGGATGACTCTGACAGTTGTATAGAAAAAGTGAAAAAAGGTATATTGAATATAGAACGTCCACTTCCTAAATCACATCGGGTTTCACAAATCACGCAAAAAATAACAAGCACAATAAAGAAGAGAATTTCATCGACCGTTAATCCAGTAATGTTAATTGAAGCATCCCGTAAACCAGTAATGGTAACTAGCGAAAAAAAAAAATCGATATTCACTCTTAAGGATGTTTGTTCTGTGACAATCAAAGGTGGAGCTGCAGCTGAAAATGTGTAATTTCTTTATACTACATATTTAATTAGTTTTATTTTATATTTCTGCGTCAATATGTCAAGACTAAGAATATTATTCACCATAATTTGAATTTTCACAGGTTTCGATGAATTAGACATTTCAAAAGAGTGAACTTCGATGATGGACGGAAAAGTCCTCCACAGGAAAATTATCCCCCTCAGGAAAAGTCCCCCACATTGGAAATGTTCCCCATAGGACCCCTCCCCCTACAGGAAAGATCTCCCATATTTTTCAGTCAGGGACCGTGCAAAAATTGTGGTTTACACAAAATATCGAATGTGGGGGAGATTTCCGCGGTCACCATTTCCATTTTCACGCTGTTTAAAACGAGATGCAGCCGTACAAGTAGCACGAATATGTGAGGGAAATTTCCGTAGTAGGCATTCTTTATTCCATCGTGCTCATGTTCATAACGTTTACGTAAAATCTCAAATTTGTAATATTGCGATATTACTCAGAAAGAAAATATTATTAGGCCTAACGTCTAGGCCCTTCTTAAAGTTTTCATTCCGTCATTCCCATATTCCTAAAATTTACAGAACAAGTAATGTCAATAATATTGCACTTCTACTTATGCACTATATACATTGACTAATAGACCGTAGGCCTAGGGTTTTTCAACACTTTTCTGGGCATATGCGATATTCGTAAAGTTTACAGAAAAGTCAAGTTAACAGCTTTGCGCTTTTATTTAGGCATTCAATATTAATTATTAGGCCTTAGGCCTAGGGGTTTTCAACACTTTTCTGCGCATATGCGATATTCGTAAAGTTTACAGAAAAGTCAAATTAACAGCTTTGCGCTTTTATTTAGGCATTCAATATTAATTATTAGGCCTTAGGCCTAGGGTTTTTCAACACTTTTCTGCGCATATGCGATATTCGTAAAGTTTACAGAAAAGTCAAGTTTACAGCTTTGCGCTTTTATTTAGGCATTCAATATTAGTTTTTAGGCCTTAGGTCTACAGCCAATGAATTAATAATTAGTGCTTAGGTAAAAGTGCAATACGATTAACTTCAGTTCATGCATAAACGTTATGAATATGACATCGGTAGAATAAAACTTGTCAAAAAGGCCTAGTAATTAATATTGAATGCCTAAGTAAACGCGCAAAGCTATTAACTTAACTTTTTTGTAAACTTTACGAATATCACATAGGCGAAGAAAAAAAGTGTTTAAAAAGCCAAAAGCCTACGGCCTGTTAATGTATGGTGCATAAGTAGAAGCGCAATATTATTGGCATTACTTGTTACGTAAATTTTAGGAATATGGGAATGACGGAATGAAAGCTTTTAGAAGGGTCTAGACGTTAGACGTAATAATATTTTCTGCCTGAGTAATATTGCAATATTGATTATTTGAAAATGAGCACAATGGAATAAAAAATGCCGACCCTGGAATCCCCCCCCCTCCTTCCAGCTACTTGTAAGACCGTTTATTACTATAAACTGCGAGAAAGTCGAAATGCCGACCCTGGCAATTTCCCACTACCTGTCCAGCAAATTGTAAGACTGATTTTTACTATAAACCCACGGTAAAAGTTGAAATGACGACCCCGGAAATTTCTCCCGCATATTTGTGCTCGTTGTACGGCTGCATCTTGTTTTAAACAGCGTGAAAATGGAAATGGTGACACCGGAAATCTCCCCCACATTCGATATTTTGTGTAAAATAAAATGTGTGCATGGTCTCTGACTGAAAAAGGTGGGGGACTTTTCTTGTGGGGGAGTTTTCTTATGGGGAACTTTTTCAATGTGGGGGACTTTTCCGATTACCGTCTTCGATTTCATCATTACCCTAACAATGGCAAAATAAACATTCACATTTTTGACTAAACTAAAACATCAACATGAGCTAAAATTAGTGTCATGGTGTATAACACTTTCATGCTTGAATTATTGCCGAAAAACAGCAAAACAGCAGAATAAAACATACAAAAATAGTACAATTAATTGTATATTTCGATTGCAGACCCATCGTACATTGCTAATAAAACAACATTAATAGAAAGTAAGTTTAAATGTTAATTTGAAATAGCAGATTTGCTAGAAAAACTACCTTAATTTTCATCAACAGAACCTCTACCTAGAATATAGCTGTAGCGTACGGCTTTGCCTATTATATGGTCTAAATTACATTTACACAAAATACGATACATTTCAGTTTTAAATCACACGAGTGTGCTAGAACAAAATTATAATTTAAAATGCAAACTTGAAATTAAAACTATAGAATGGAAGTAGCGCTAGCTCGGACTTCGGAGTAGGTTAGAATAATGGTTTATTACTTACTTCACGGATACGGCATAGTTACTGTCAAGGTAATCCATAAAGTTCACTAACACTCCTATAACACTGAATGTTTGTATGTCCGTTACACTGAATGACATTTTACAAATTTTGCAATTTGCAACATTTTTCGCCGCGCTCAGCGTAATTCTTTGCAATTTGCATGCTACATAAGACGAATTTTTCTCGGTTTCCTAGTCGCATACAAAGTTATTACTTCTTTCAAAAATTCTTCATCAGGATCTTCCTCGCCTTCGATGCTAACAAGCATACAATGTTGCAAACTTTCTTCATTTAATCTGGCCCTCAGCTTTGTCAACATTCTATTCATTGTACTAAATGTCCTTTCTACACTTGCCGTAGAAACAGGTATGCACAGTAAGGCCTCACAAAGACTTCTTAAACTACTATAGCCTAGGTTTGCTGAAAAAAGTATCGCAATAGGCGAATCTTTAGCACCGTATCCTGAACTTTTGCTTTTCATCATTGACTTAACGAAAAAAGTAAATGACTTTATATCAGCCATAGCTGATTCTGCATCAATCCCTGGAAAATATTTACATAAACTTTGTACTTGTTTCTCGGAAATATTTAGAAAGTTTTCAATATTTTCAAAATGTGACGCACCTTTCATTATGTTAATGGCTTTGTCATTAAATCTATTCGAGATTTCATCGTTGATGGATAATATGTATTGCTATATGTGCCTAAAGGTTTGCTTGGGGTTTTCGTCTTCGGTTAAACACAATTTTCCATACAGTAGTAGTAGAAAAGGACCGATCCGAGCTTAAAGTGGAGCCCATAGACTTAACATTAGGCTCCTTCTGGAGCAGGTGGAGCCAGCTGGAGCCAGCCGTAGCCGGGTGGACGGAGGGGCGTGGTCAGTAGCAGCCTCCTATTCCCCGCTGCAATTTTTCCCCCTCGACCGAAGTGTGTGCTTATCTCCGAAGATAGTAGTATTTATTGGACTTTGTCGAATTTTGGGGGGAAATCAATGAAGGTTTATTCCTTTTTTTTTAATTTAATGAAGGTTTATTCATTATTTATTTTCCCCCTCTCTCGACCCCATCCCCTTAGGTTATTGTTATGTAAACCGTTTTTTCCCTCGTAATTTGTTGATGTATTTTTTTTCAATTAATTTTCATGAATTCCTCATGTGTCTTCCCTAATGAAAATTATGTAGGGTAAGTATTAATTAATCATTTCTCTTTTATTTTCTCGAATAATACGGTCATGTCCTCATCTCAAGAAATGTTATTATATCTTATTTTTGTTCATAAATGTTTGATTTTGAGGGATGGCAACGCCCGAGTGGGAAAGGGGTTGGATATAGGGGGATGTCAACTCGATGTGCTGCCCCCTAGCGGTGCTTCTTGGAACTTTCGATTGATCTTTGATTTTGAGGGATGGCAACGGCCGAGTGGGAAAGGTGTTGGATATAGGGGGATGCCAACTCGATGTACTACCCCTAGCGATGCTTCTTGGAACTTTCGATGGATCTTTGATTTTGGGGGATGGCAACGACCGAGTGGGGAAAGGGCACTGCGTAGGTGTTAGATATGATGATGCTTCTTGGAACTTTATTATTTCGATGGATCTTTGATTTTGAGGGATGGCAACGACTGAGTGGGGTCCGTTGGGAATTTTTGCATTTATTCCTGTGGTTTGCAAGCAAGATTTCCCCCCTCTTCAATACTATTTTTCCCCGGAGGAAATTTTTACGTAACGATGCTGGGGAATTTTCTTTCCAAGGGAATAAAAATGCTCCTAAGGTCTTAGCGAGGTTCTAACTCACGATGATTTGGTTTCCAAAAATAGTCAGGGGGTCAAATGGTTTTCGTGTACTACGTATTCCCTATATATATATATTTTTAAATTACTTTTACGTTATTTCTTCATGTGTTTTTATATATTTTTCGTATGTTTTGAGGGAGTTTTTTCGTGTAGATGTAATTAATTTTCTGGGGAACTTTTCTTTTTCCTCCATTCAATTTTATTTCAGACCATGAGACGAGGAAATGCTTCTTTAGAAATTATTTCGTTCTTGTTCGCAGTAATTACTGGACATAGACTTCATGTTAATTCTGAGTCTTTCACCCCTGCAATAATATTTTCTCGTAATTTTTTCGTATGTTCAAGAACTCTACAGATCTTTCCCAGTTAAAATTCTGCTCAAACAATATTTTCGGTCTTTATTTCCTTATAGCTTCCCAATTTCCGATATTTTTCTTCCTCTATCTTTGAAATTTCATTAAACTTCTCAATAGGTCAGGATTCTTTTTTTTTCTTGGACAAACTTATGAGTCCTTTTATTTACACTATCTTTTTTTTTCCATTTCATTTCAGCAAACGATTATTTTAGATGCAACAAATCGTCAGATTTTGGTTTCCTTATATAGCATATTTTCCAACTTGCTTAAAAATATTCCTCAAAACTTGCATGTATGTCAAATATACATTTTTTTTATTCTTTCGTAGTTAGCCATACTTTTCGTGGACTGCCTCGACAGGAAAGCATTCAATGTCAAGACATACAATCTAAAACCTTTTTCTTTCGATAAAATTTGTATTCTTTGGGCTGAATATTTTTCCGTCTCGTCCGAAAAAACATTCATTCTAGAGGCAAAGCGACTAATTCCGTTCTTCCCATAAACATTATTTTTTTATTTATTTGATATTCAGAGTTGTATACATTTACTATCCAAAAAAGAGATATATTTAATGTAAAGGTATATTCTTCCAAGCTGGGGAAATATATGTATATATTAGTTCATTTCCAGTTAAAGGAAATGCATCTTTATATTTCAATATGAAAAAAGAAGCCCTATAAGTGAAAGCTCAACCTAAAGACGGATAGATTGTTCCCACTCTCTCTACTCTATGACATTTCTTTACTGAATGAACCATGGCCTTTTTTTTCATGAACTGCTTTAAAATCTTCGTTCTCTCTTTACTATTGTCAGATTCCATGTCCCTTCAGTTCTTTACTTATTCAATTTTAATTTATTAAGAGAGTAGAACTCTTTTAGGCTTTCGAACTCTTTTAGGCTTTCTATTGTCAGATTCCATGTCCCTCCAGTTCTTTACTTATTCAATTTTAATTTATTAAGAGAGTAGAACTCTTTTAGGCTTTCGAAGTACTTTCAAGTCTTTCATTACGAAAATTTTCACTGTCATGAAAGAAGACATAATCGAGATGATTTACTATCGTTTCAATGAAAGTGTTTACGCATTCATTGCTATGATGTCAGATTTCATTTTCTTGTACTTCGAACAGAAATGAGTTTGAATCATTCGTCGAGAAAACATTTTTCATATATATATATATTTTTTTTTTGCCTCCGAATCAAACGAACTCAAAAGATAAGAGACGCACTTTAATATTTTTTTTCCTCTTATGAGAGGAATACGGGAATATGATACCAAAATTAAAGAATATAGAATATCGACTTTCCTCTCAACACCTTTCATCTACGTTTTTTTTTATTTTTTTTATTTTCAATAAGCTGTTTCCATATTTTTACAACTGAATAGAATTATTTATTGAAAAGTTCTAAGTAAGACGAAAAATGGTTTTGTTGATTTCCTAAGAGGATGATTTTGGAAATTTTCGTTTTCTGGTAATTGTAAAAATCTCATAGAATAACATGGGAAAACTAGCATGCATTAAAGACTGTTTTGGATCGAGTAAATTGAAAGAATTTTACAAAGTTCATTTCAGAAAAGTACATTCCTTCCTAGTGTCAAAACGAATCACTTCGTTTTTTCTAAGATACACTTAGGAATCTTATAAAAGTGCATAGGGTCAAAAACGATTTTGTTGATTTTACTAAGATGACAGATTTCGGATTTCTTATGATAGAAAATACAGTGAATTTCCCATTGAATAACATGGGAAACTGCGAAATTTAAGAAGTACGTTTTCGTTCAAGTAAAATATTTTAAAAGTCTTTTTCGAATCAGTTGAAAACAGACAGGGTGTGTTTCTGAACAGCTCATTATTTCCCAAGGTCAAAACGAATCACTTCGTTTTTTTCCTAATGTGCGTTTCTGAAAGAAGTAAAAATAGCTTAGCTAGAAAATTGGAAAGATATTTTTATGAATCCTAGACTGGTTATTTTCGTATAGCTAGAGGGGTCTTCAGTGAGAGCACTTATTCTCTTTACAAACTAAGAGAATGAAGTGTAGTCAGTTTGAAAAAAATTCAAACTCCCCTAAATTTAGCCTTTTGTCCTGGTTTCGACTCAATACTGTAAAGCATTGCTCTCAGACCAGTTGAATTCCTGGCCCTTAATGAAATACATTAAGCCTTTCCCTTAAAAATAAGCAATCTCTTCTTCAATACCTGATCCCCCATAAATTTCTTTAAGAGTTATTCATTCCCACTTTTACTTTTAAAAACTTAAAATTCATTATTATTTAACTCATTACAAAAAATGAAACTCATTCATACAGAAAAAATATAAATGAATAAACATAAATAAAGTAGTCCTAAAAAGGACTGTTTTTCCTAAAAAGGACCTTCATACAGCTGCTCCATGATCGGTATAAGGAATTTTTTTACCTGCTGATATCTCAGCACATTGACTTCACAGTCTCTAGCAAGTTCTTTACAATTATACTTTCCAAGAACGCTTTGGACGGGACATGGTGTCCAGTGACTGCAACAAAAGATTCTGCTAGAATCTTGGGGTTAAGCAATGCAACGGCATCATCGAAATACTTTTGCCACTTGGATTCGGGGTGGCATATGCACAGCTGTGGGCCGTGATGTTTGCGAATATGCGATTTGGGGGTTGGTGGCACTCCATACAATAATATAAGTTATTGACATGTTCCTGAAGGCGATCCCTTACCATGTCAGCAAGCATGATGAAAAACTCTTCATCTGAGATGGAAGCAACCTGAGATGGAAGCTTCATCTGAGATTGTTTACCAAAAGTTAGATTACAAATTTCCTGTGAAAGAGGAAACTATGATTGTGTTGCTTTTAACACGTGAACCCTCAATCTAATGTAATGCTGATTCGAATTTAACTTGAGAAAGGAAATGTTTTGTATCTTTTCTAAACAAACATACACTTTCAACGAAGGAATACAGATAAGATTACTTGATTTTCCCTCCATGCGTTTGACTTAGGGAACAAAGGATTTTGAGATGTATGCAGACGTCATTTCCTTCAGGGAGGAAGAGTGCTATCGATTCCATTTACGCTTGGTCTTAAGTATACAGAACATTGATTAGATACGCGTTAGAATATTTTTACCTCCTTAGAAGGTCCCATGAACTATGGTGTTTGAGAAAGATGTTATTTCCTGTACAATGGAAAGTTTATAAAATAGAGCGATCTGTCGATTTAAGTTGACCTCAAAGACCAATCTATTCCGTGTATGTTATCACATGATCCCTCCTTATCAATCCTTCTGCTAGTATAATAGTAGCAAGAGAGATATCAGATTCCCGCAGCTTCTCGAAGTTTTCTTTGAAGTAACGCATGCTATTAGAATCACAGATGTTGAAAGGAAATAATTCCCCTACACCTCCCCTGGACTTCGATTCGGTAAGAATATTTTTAATTTTTCTTTTTGCTTTATCTAGGATGTAGGGTTTTATTTTTTTTATTTCTTATTATATATATATATTTTATATATTTTTTTTCTCTCCTCCAGGAATCTAGAGACGATTTCTTCGTTAATCAGTGGATTAGGTCTCTTCCTCCCCCCTCACAGTGGGAAAACTTCTGGGTTGTGGAAGACTCTACCCAAGAACCGGAGGTTGTTGACTTAACTTCTGAAGATCCGGAAATTATTGATCTTACTTGGGATTCAGATTCCGAAGTTGAAATTATTGATCTTACTTGGGATTCAGATTCCGAAGTTGAAATTATTGAAATAAAATCCCCGACTGGGATGGCCAACCTCGAGTCAGACAGCTTGCATGGAGGAGCTAGTGAGAATAGCTCACATCCTTCAACAGTTTTAGTCCAATTGAATGATAGATGGAGGTTTTTCCCACCCATCTTGACACCTCCATGCAGCTCAAATAGCACTATTTAATTTTGTTTTCTGTATGCATGAGTGTGAATGAGAAAGTGAACCTATGTTCTGTATCATCTATTTTTTCTATAATTTTAAAAGTAAAAAAGGGAATGGGTTTCATTTTTGTATGAAGTTATTTCAAGTTTTTTAAAGAAAAAGTGTGAATGTGTTTCATTTTTATAAGGAGTTAAATAATAACGAATTTCAAGTTTTAAAAGAAAAAGGATGAATGAATAACTCTTAAAGAAATTTATTGGGGATCTGGTATTGAAGAAGAGATTGCTTATTTTTAAGGGAAAAGGCTTAATGTATTTCATTAAGGGCCAGGAATTCAACTGGTCTGAGAGCAATGCTTTACAGTATTGAGTCGAAACCAGGACAAAAGGCTAAATTTAGGGGAGTTTGAAAATTTTTTTCAAACTGACTACACTTCATTCTCTTAGTTTGAAAAGAGAATAAGTGCTCTCACTGACGACCCCTCTAGTTATAAAAAATAAACAGTCTAGAATTCATAAAAAATTCTTTCCAATTTTCTAGCTAAACTATTTTTACTTCTTTCAGAAACGTACGTTAGGAAAAAACGAAGTGACTCGTTTTGATTTTAGGAAATAATGATCTGTTCAGAAACACACCCTGTCTGTTTTCAACTGATTACCTTTTAAAATATTTTACTTGAACGAAAACGTGCTTCTTAAATTTCGCAGTTTCCCATGTTATTCAATGGGAAATTCACTGTATTTTCTATCATAAGAAATCCGAAATCTGTCATCTTAGTAAAATCATCAAAATCGTTTTTTGATCCCCATGCACTTTTATAAGAAATGGTGATAACCAAATCGGTGATCACCATGATGACGAAGCTGAATTAGATCCTTTGTCTTGTATTACATCAGTATCTCTCGGACAGGAAAGAGACTCTTGTTTTCAAGCGAAACGGGTTTAAACCAGTTTCCTTATCTTTGAGATCTGGAACTTTACTACAGATCCTGCCACCAACTAATTCGTATTGGAGTCATGGTCTGCCTCGACAAAAGAATGCTCCAAACATTAGATTGAATTTGACCTTTAGAAAGAAGATAACCGAGTGTTCTTTACCCCATGACTCTGCTCTTTCCCTCTCAAGCAGTAAACAAGTGACGAACTCCAACCTCTTCTCAGTTTTGACTTAGAATAAGAGCTGTTCCTTCAGTTTGTCTTTAGTCTTCAAACGAGTCACTTCTTTTTTGTCTGTTGCTTTGAGCGCTACCGATTCCATTTCCACGATGAAGCAAAGTGGTGAAATTTCTGCTACTCTCGCTAAGAAGGTATGTGAGTCCGTTCCTTTAAAGCCCAAATCGTGTGGAGAAGTTATCCTCCCAAGAATTTCTATGAAAAATCTTGCACCTCATCATTTTTATTTAGGTGAAAACACGTTTGCAAAAGTATGCGATTTTAACAACACGGTCCGAGTTCATATTCGAAGTTATAGGAAAGATGGGGAATCTTTCTACCCTTCTAAGAATGGAATAACAATGTCAGCTTCAACGTTCCGAAAATTCATGGGAAAATCACACTGGATTCAAGGCATGAATTGTGACATCTTGATTAATCGTGAACTTATCGTTTCCTGCTGTCCTTCCCTCTTAGATGCTTCTGGCAGTTACACGTTAGAAGTGCTTTCCCCCAGAATTCATGGTTTTCGTCGATTGAATCCTGTTCCGATAAAGCTGACTTGTCAACAATTTGGAACTCTTATTGATCAATGTGGAAAAATATGGGACAGCATTACTCAACTACTATTTGGACCTGTCTTTAGAAAGGCTGTTTTGCACCATCCAAGGATTTCTTCCCCTGTTGCTTCCATCTCAGATGAAGAGTTTTTCATCATGCTTGCTGACATGGTAAGGGATCGCCTTCAGGAACATGTCAATAACTTATATTATTGTATGGAGTGCCACCAACCCCCAAATCGCATATTCGCAAACATCACGGCCCACAGCTGTGCATATGCCACCCCCGAATCCAAGTGGCAAAAGTATTTCGATGATGCCGTTGCATTGCTTAACCCCAAGATTCTAGCAGAATCTTTTGTTGCAGTCACTGGACACCATGTCCCGTCCAAAGCGTTCTTGGAAAGTATAATTGTAAAGAACTTGCTAGAGACTGTGAAGTCAATGTGCTGAGATATCAGCAGGTAAAAAAAAATTCCTTATACCGATCATGGAGCAGCTGTATGAAGGGGACCCAGAAAAACAGTCCTTTTTAGGACTACTTTATTTATTTTTATTCATTTATATTTTTTCTGTATGAATGAGTTTCATTTTTTGTAATGAGTTAAATAATAATGAATTTTAAGTTTTTAAAAGTAAAAGTGGGAATGAATAACTCTTAAAGAAATTTATGGGGGATCAGGTATTGAAGAAGAGATTGCTTATTTTTAAGGGAAAGGCTTAATGTATTTCATTAAGGGCCAGGAATTCAACTGGTCTGAGAGCAATGCTTTACAGTATTGAGTCGAAACCAGGACAAAAGGCTAAATTTAGGGGAGTTTGAATTTTTTTTTCAAACTGACTACACTTCATTCTCTTAGTTTGTAAAGAGAATAAGTGCTCTCACTGAAGACCCTCTAGCTATACGAAAATAACCAGTCTAGGATTCATAAAAATATCTTTCCAATTTTCTAGCTAAGCTATTTTTACTTCTTTCAGAAACGCACATTAGGAAAAAAACGAAGTGATTCGTTTTGATCTTGGGAAATAATGAGCTGTTCAGAAACACACCCTGTCTGTTTTCAACTGATTCGAAAAAAGACTTTTAAAATATTTTACTTGAACGAAAACGTACTTCTTAAATTTCGCAGTTTCCCATGTTATTCAATGGGAAATTCACTGTATTTTCTATCATAAGAAATCCGAAATCTGTCATCTTAGTAAAATCAACAAAATCGTTTTTGACCCTATGCACTTTTATAAGATTCCTAAGTGTATCTTAGAAAAAACGAAGTGATTCGTTTTGACACTAGGAAGGAATGTACTTTTCTGAAATGAACTTTGTAAAATTCTTTCAATTTACTCGATCCAAAACAGTCTTTAATGCATGCTAGTTTTCCCATGTTATTCTATGAGATTTTTACAATTACCAGAAAACGAAAATTTCCAAAAATCATCCTCTTAGGAAATCAACAAAACCATTTTTCGTCTTACTTAGAACTTTTCAATAAATAATTCTATTCAGTTGTAAAAATATGGAAACAGCTTATTGAAAATAAAAAAAATAAAAAAAAAACGTAGATGAAAGGTGTTGAGAGGAAAGTCGATATTCTATATTCTTTAATTTTGGTATCATATTCCCGTATTCCTCTCATAAGAGGAAAAAAATATTAAAGTGCGTCTCTTATCTTTTGAGTTCGTTTGATTCGGAGGCAAAAAAAAAATATATATATATATGAAAAATGTTTTCTCGACGAATGATTCAAACTCATTTCTGTTCGAAGTACAAGAAAATGAAATCTGACATCATAGCAATGAATGCGTAAACACTTTCATTGAAACGATAGTAAATCATCTCGATTATGTCTTCTTTCATGACAGTGAAAATTTTCGTAATGAAAGACTTGAAAGTACTTCGAAAGCCTAAAAGAGTTCTACTCTCTTAATAAATTAAAATTGAATAAGTAAAGAACTGGAGGGACATGGAATCTGACAATAGAAAGCCTAAAAGAGTTCGAAAGCCTAAAAGAGTTCTACTCTCTTAATAAATTAAAATTGAATAAGTAAAGAACTGAAGGGACATGGAATCTGACAATAGTAAAGAGAGAACGAAGATTTTAAAGCAGTTCATGAAAAAAAAGGCCATGGTTCATTCAGTAAAGAAATGTCATAGAGTAGAGAGAGTGGGAACAATCTATCCGTCTTTAGGTTGAGCTTTCACTTATAGGGCTTCTTTTTTCATATTGAAATATAAAGATGCATTTCCTTTAACTGGAAATGAACTAATATATACATATATTTCCCCAGCTTGGAAGAATATACCTTTACATTAAATATATCTCTTTTTTGGATAGTAAATGTATACAACTCTGAATATCAAATAAATAAAAAAATAATGTTTATGGGAAGAACGGAATTAGTCGCTTTGCCTCTAGAATGAATGTTTTTTCGGACGAGACGGAAAATATTCAGCCCAAAGAATACAAATTTTATCGAAAGAAAAAGGTTTTAGATTGTATGTCTTGACATTGAATGCTTTCCTGTCGAGGCAGTCCACGAAAAGTATGGCTAACTACGAAAGAATAAAAAAAATGTATATTTGACATACATGCAAGTTTTGAGGAATATTTTTAAGCAAGTTGGAAAATATGCTATATAAGGAAACCAAAATCTGACGATTTGTTGCATCTAAAATAATCGTTTGCTGAAATGAAATGGAAAAAAAAAATAGTGTAAATAAAAGGACTCATAAGTTTGTCCAAGAAAAAAAAAGAATCCTGACCTATTGAGAAGTTTAATGAAATTTCAAAGATAGAGGAAGAAAAATATCGGAAATTGGGAAGCTATAAGGAAATAAAGACCGAAAATATTGTTTGAGCAGAATTTTAACTGGGAAAGATCTGTAGAGTTCTTGAACATACGAAAAAATTACGAGAAAATATTATTGCAGGGGTGAAAGACTCAGAATTAACATGAAGTCTATGTCCAGTAATTACTGCGAACAAGAACGAAATAATTTCTAAAGAAGCATTTCCTCGTCTCATGGTCTGAAATAAAATTGAATGGAGGAAAAAGAAAAGTTCCCCAGAAAATTAATTACATCTACACGAAAAAACTCCCTCAAAACATACGAAAAATATATAAAAACACATGAAGAAATAACGTAAAAGTAATTTAAAAATATATATATATAGGGAATACGTAGTACACGAAAACCATTTGACCCCCTGACTATTTTTGGAAACCAAATCATCGTGAGTTAGAACCTCGCTAAGACCTTAGGAGCATTTTTATTCCCTTGGAAAGAAAATTCCCCAGCATCGTTACGTAAAAATTTCCTCCGGGGAAAAATAGTATTGAAGAGGGGGAAATCTTGCTTGCAAACCACAGGAATAAATGCAAAAATTCCCAACGGACCCCACTCAGTCGTTGCCATCCCTCAAAATCAAAGATCCATCGAAATAATAAAGTTCCAAGAAGCATCATCATATCTAACACCTACGCAGTGCCCTTTCCCCACTCGGTCGTTGCCATCCCCCAAAATCAAAGATCCATCGAAAGTTCCAAGAAGCATCGCTAGGGGGTAGTACATCGAGTTGGCATCCCCCTATATCCAACACCTTTCCCACTCGGCCGTTGCCATCCCTCAAAATCAAAGATCAATCGAAAGTTCCAAGAAGCACCGCTAGGGGGCAGCACATCGAGTTGACATCCCCTATATCCAACCCCTTTCCCACTCGGGCGTTGCCATCCCTCAAAATCAAACATTTATGAACAAAAATAAGATATAATAACATTTCTTGAGATGAGGACATGACCGTATTATTCGAGAAAATAAAAGAGAAATGATTAATTAATACTTACCCTACATAATTTTCATTAGGGAAGACACATGAGGAATTCATGAAAATTAATTGAAAAAAATACATCAACAAATTACGAGGGAAAAAACGGTTTACATAACAATAACCTAAGGGGATGGGGTCGAGAGAGGGGAAAATAAATAATGAATAAACCTTCATTAAATTAAAAAAAGGAATAAACCTTCATTGATTTCCCCCAAAATTCGACAAAGTCCAATAAATACTACTATCTTCGGAGATAAGCACACACTTCGGTCGAGGGGGAAAAATTGCAGCGGGGAATAGGAGGCTGCTACTGACCACGCCCCCTCCGTCCACCCGGCTACGGCTGGCTCCAGCTGGCTCCACCTGCTCCAGAAGGAGCCTAATGTTAAGTCTATGGGCTCCACTTTAAGCTCGGATCGGTCCTTTTCTACTACTACTGTATGGAAAATTGTGTTTAACCGAAGACGAAAACCCCAAGCAAACCTTTAGGCACATATAGCAATACATATTATCCATCAACGATGAAATCTCGAATAGATTTAATGACAAAGCCATTAACATAATGAAAGGTGCGTCACATTTTGAAAATATTGAAAACTTTCTAAATATTTCCGAGAAACAAGTACAAAGTTTATGTAAATATTTTCCAGGGATTGATGCAGAATCAGCTATGGCTGATATAAAGTCATTTACTTTTTTCGTTAAGTCAATGATGAAAAGCAAAAGTTCAGGATACGGTGCTAAAGATTCGCCTATTGCGATACTTTTTTCAGCAAACCTAGGCTATAGTAGTTTAAGAAGTCTTTGTGAGGCCTTACTGTGCATACCTGTTTCTACGGCAAGTGTAGAAAGGACATTTAGTACAATGAATAGAATGTTGACAAAGCTGAGGGCCAGATTAAATGAAGAAAGTTTGCAACATTGTATGCTTGTTAGCATCGAAGGCGAGGAAGATCCTGATGAAGAATTTTTGAAAGAAGTAATAACTTTGTATGCGACTAGGAAACCGAGAAAAATTCGTCTTATGTAGCATGCAAATTGCAAAGAATTACGCTGAGCGCGGCGAAAAATGTTGCAAATTGCAAAATTTGTAAAATGTCATTCAGTGTAACGGACATACAAACATTCAGTGTTATAGGAGTGTTAGTGAACTTTATGGATTACCTTGACAGTAACTATGCCGTATCCGTGAAGTAAGTAATAAACCATTATTCTAACCTACTCCGAAGTCCGAGCTAGCGCTACTTCCATTCTATAGTTTTAATTTCAAGTTTGCATTTTAAATTATAATTTTGTTCTAGCACACTCGTGTGATTTAAAACTGAAATGTATCGTATTTTGTGTAAATGTAATTTAGACCATATAATAGGCAAAGCCGTACGCTACAGCTATATTCTAGGTAGAGGTTCTGTTGATGAAAATTAAGGTAGTTTTTCTAGCAAATCTGCTATTTCAAATTAACATTTAAACTTACTTTCTATTAATGTTGTTTTATTAGCAATGTACGATGGGTCTGCAATCGAAATATACAATTAATTGTACTATTTTTGTATGTTTTATTCTGCTGTTTTGCTGTTTTTCGGCAATAATTCAAGCATGAAAGTGTTATACACCATGACACTAATTTTAGCTCATGTTGATGTTTTAGTTTAGTCAAAAATGTGAATGTTTATTTTGCCATTGTTAGGGTAATGATGAAATCGAAGACGGTAATCGGAAAAGTCCCCCACATTGAAAAAGTTCCCCATAAGAAAACTCCCCCACAAGAAAAGTCCCCCACCTTTTTCAGTCAGAGACCATGCACACATTTTATTTTACACAAAATATCGAATGTGGGGGAGATTTCCGGTGTCACCATTTCCATTTTCACGCTGTTTAAAACAAGATGCAGCCGTACAACGAGCACAAATATGCGGGAGAAATTTCCGGGGTCGTCATTTCAACTTTTACCGTGGGTTTATAGTAAAAATCAGTCTTACAATTTGCTGGACAGGTAGTGGGAAATTGCCAGGGTCGGCAAAAAATACAGGCCTCGACTTAGCACGCTAAGCGCTTCTCTGTTCTCTTTCTTTTGCTCTTCACTTTGACACAGTATTTGGTTGTTAACAGGATTTTTCAAAGCATTTAATCTTAGTTTTTCTATTTCTGCACTGGCAATGTGGGCTGACGAATGTTGATGTTTCTTCAGTTTTCCATCTTTCCCTAACGCTTTTTTAGCACGTCTTTTGTAAAAAAAGATCGTGCTTATGTTACCGGTTTGTCCGTCCGTCCGTCTGTACCCACGATATCTCTGCAACTATTAGTCCGATTTGAAAAATTATTTTTTCATTGGGAAGCTTGAAATATGCGAATGATGATCCTTCATTTTTTTTCTTTTACGATGTAAAATTTCGCCGCTAGAGGGCTTTAATGCAGATGATATCGAATTAAAAAATACATTTTATTCCACATAATTGCTTCTAAACATCCGATTGAAAAAATTCTTTATCTTTCGATTCCATTTATGTCGAAGAGTATTTTAGATATAATTACTTTTTCAAATAACGCATAGATAATCCTCTAGGGGGCGTAAAAGTAAATTGCATTTCCCCCGATAACTCTTCTTCTAAAACTCCGATTTGAAAAACAAAATTCTTCAGCGGATACACCTCCTGATGGAACATCTTTTGCATATAATTTCAAATTTTTGGTAAAGAATACTTTGGCCACCAGGGGACGTAAGTGTTAATTTTTGCTTCTGAGGTATTTACCATAAAATCTGAGCTTCTAAAATATCAATTGAAAACAATTCTTTCGGAGACTGATGCCACTCACATCGATAAACCTTTTCGGAATATTTTCGTCTTCAAATATTCCACAGTTCCTCCGACAGGGTACGTAGATGTATATCTTATTTTTGTCAATATCTTTACTTCCAGGAGTCCGATTTGAAAAATTCCTTCTTTGTTATATAGTGTTTTCAGTGTGACATGTTTTTCATATAATTTCAAAATTTTCATGTAATTCATAGACTTTCCGCTAGGGGGGATAAAGTTAAATTGCGTTTCCCTCTATATCTCTGCTTCTAAATCTCCGATTTGAAAAAAAAATCTGCACCGGATACAACTCCTGATGGGAAATCGTTTGCACATAATTTCTAATTTTTAAAGAAATGGTTTGGCCACCAGGGGGCATAAATCTTAATTTCCGCTTCTGATGTACTTGCAGCAAAATATGAGCTTCTAAATTTTCGATTGAAAAAAACGTTGTTTGTAGACCGATACTACTCATGTCGACAAACCTTTTAGGAACATTTTCTTCTTGAAATAATGCATGGTTTCTACGCCAGGGGGCGTAGATGTATATCTTATTTTTGTCAATATCTCTAATTCTAAGAGTCCGATTTGAAAAATTCCTTCGTTGTTGGACAGTGTTTCCAGTGCAACATGATTTTCATATAACTTCAAAAATTGCAAGTAATTCATAGACTTTCCGCTAGGGGGCGTAATGGTAAATTGCTTTCCACCCTATATCTCTGCTTCTAAATCTCCGATTTGAGAAAATCATTCTGCAGCGGATACAGCTCCTGATGGGAAATACTTTGCACATAATTTCTAATTTTTGTATTGGCCACCAGGTGGCGTAAGTCTTAATTTCCGCTTCTGATGTATTTGCAGCAAAATATGAGCTCCTAAAATCTCGACTGAAAAACAAGTCGTTCGCTGATCGATACTACTCATGTCGACAAACCTTTTAGGAACATTTTCTTCGTGAAAAACTGCATGATTTCTAAGCCAAGGGATGTAGATGTATATTTTAGTTTGTCGATATCTCTGTTTCTAAGAGTCCGATTTGAAAACTTCTTTCTGTGTTGGAGAGCGTTTCCGGTGCGAAATGTTTCTCATATATATTCATGTTTTTCTTAACGCACAAGTCTGCAACCAGAGGGCGTAAGCTCACGATTCCGTTTACAGCAATATCTGAGGTATTAAAAATCCAATTGAAATGCTTCCTTCTTCCGTCAGATACTGTTGTTTTCAATACCGGTTCCATTAACTTTGAATAGCTTTGATAAATTTAATTTGCGTCGGAACGGATTCGAAAGACGTGCTTATTACACCCGAAAATTCGGCGTCATCTTTCTTGTTATATGATGCGAATGGTACCGAGATGAATACTCCACCATTTTCTTACAAAACATTTACATCATTCTTCATGAATTTTTCGCAAAGTTTACAAAACGCACCATCTCTGCTTTTGTCTTCCTACAGCCATGTGTATTTCTTCTCCCAAGCCTTATTGTAGAAACGTCTTTCTTTTATTTTACCGGTATCAGGCAAAGCTATGTTAATGTCATCAGCTAAAATTTCAGTTAACATTGATGTAGATTCTTTGGCTGCTACTGGAATATTTTCCACTTCTTCATCCTTGGCATTATCTGTCCTCTGAATTTTAATAAAAGATGTGATAGATGATTGCGATTACCTTTTGGCAGACATCGTATCCTTTATATAAACAAACCACGAAGTTTCTGTCAACTTGCGAAAACATGATCTTTTTTTTGTTTTCTCCTATTTACCTTCCTTTCCCTTTCGTTCCTCAAAGCGTACTACTGACTGGTGAGTGCCGACTGTTAATTCCCCCCCCCGCAATATTCTCTTCTTCAGACTCCACCCAATACACTGAATATCGACCAATGTAATCGTGTTAAAAGCTATTCATTAAACTTACACTACGCGCACCCCCGATGTGCGTGTCTTAGCTAACATGTAAAAAGGTGGATATAAAGTGTAGAATTTCGCTTTATCTTATCCGGACAGTGTCTTCCTTTCCTGCGCTATGTGACACCGGAAATTTATCGCTTCCTCATGTTCATCGTTCGACGCGAAAAAAGAGACACTGTATTTTACTGCTAATCTGTTTTTGCCGGCTGTGCCAGTGTGTGTGTGAGTTGAGGGAAAGGAAAGGTGTGTCTAAATCCGAATGAAAAGATCCTCATTAGTCCACAGCAGCTCTCTTTGGGGAAAGGGGGACTGAATTGTGGTCAAGAGAAACGGTTGCTCCCTGTTGCACCTAAATGCAAACGTGACGTGATTACCGCTGATGCGCTAACTGAAAGTCTAAAATAATCCTTGTAAGTTGTAACATCCTTGAGCCTCGTAAGGAGGGAGGGGGGGGGGTGAATCTTGGAAATGGCGCCAGGACTGCTGAGATGCAAAAATGTCCACAACGAGAAACTGATGTTGAATGCTGATAAGTGGCTTCGCTTAACGAGGTTTCTAACAAGATGTCTCGTGTCTACATATTTTCACATCCTACATGTGTACGAAGGAATAAAACCATTTAGCAGTGAAGAGTGGGTGTGCAGCAGAGTTAATGGCAATGCGTTAAGGCTCAGCTGGCGATGCTTGCTTCCTGTTGGGGGTGAGGGAAAGGATTTCTTAACTGTCGTTTCGATGGGACATTACGGGGGAACAAAGATGCATAGTTAAAATCTCTTCCCTGACCTGGTCCCTGTCAGCTTCCTAACACCAGTTTTATATGTTGAAAAACAAAAAGTTTATCTTTTAATCTATTTTTTGAGCAAAACAAGTTATCACACTTAAAAAATATTTTGAAATGTTATTCGAAAAATATTCGCATCAAAAGAAATTAAACTTTCTTTTTCATTGTAGCTTGTACAATTTTTAACGAACATTTTGCAAGGTAACTTAAAAAGTCTCCCGGGGGGGGCGATTGGATATTTCCGGGGGGCTTAGCCCTCCCGGGTGTATGCCTATAAGAAACATTGGGCATGGCAGGGGTGAGGATGCGCTGTCTCCTCCCGTATGTGGCACTAGTGTGTTTGGTCGATGTTTATGTGCTGCCACCTTGCGGTGCTTCTTGGAACTTTTGTTTTGAGTGATGTCAACCTGTTTTAGAATGATGGCAACGACATTGTGGATGCTTGGGGGATGGACATAGGGGGATGTCAACTAGATGTTTATGTGCTGCCCTATAGTGTCAGTCTGAGCAATTCCTTTATTTTAGAAATTACCTGGTTCCAAGCGCCCTCCATTTTTGTTTTCTCTCGTGTCAGTGCCATTTTCTTTTCTGGTCGATGGTGTTTTTCCCGGAGGAAATTTGACGTCTCTGCGCTGTGGAAATTCTCTTGAGTGAAAAATCTCTAGCCTCCCTTACGGGAATCGAACCAGAGCATGTCTAGGCGAATGCGATAGTCATCGGACCAACGCTGCAGCATTAAGGGAGTGTTATCTAAGAACGAAACGAGGTGAACATTTCTTGGGGGGATGATAACATCGTGACAGGGCACTTTTAGTACCCAACAGTGTGATGACTTACAAGCCTTGTGTTGGTTAACTCGTTGAAGACATTTCGTATCTCACTGCGGTGATTAATATGTGGAACTGATTTCTTTATTTCTACTAGGGTTTTGGAACTTCATGAAAAAGTCTTTCCCATTTAATTTTAGTGATTCCACAATTCGTTTTTTTTTTTTTTTTTTTTTTCTGAAAATTATATTCTATCAATTTATTTTTAAGGACACTGACTTAGCATTATTATTATTATTATTATTATTATTATTATTATTTTACTCTTTTTATTCTGACTTCATTTCAGCAAACATTTGTTGTTTCAAGATGTACTCAAACTACTGATTTTTTTCGTTTCTTCATTTTTCATAATATTTTTTCATAACTCCCTTTTAAATACTATTTTTTTTATTTCATTTACGCTTTTTCCTCATGTATTTTTTTTTATTATTTCATTCATTCCCAGCCAGGTAATTACGTTTTTCCCTGGAGTGAAGTGAACATTGCTTTGCGAATCCATTATTTCATGGGATTACATGATTTTTTCAACGTATCAATTTCCTTTTTCTGTGGGATGACTTAAATGTCTACCTGACTATTCAACGAAATGCCCTTTTTATTGAAATTTGTTAGTCTCTCTAGCTTTTTCGTGAATGTTCAAGAAATATACTGATCTATAGCAGTTAAAATTCGATTGTAACAATATTTTCGTACTTTATTTCACATGTCTTTGCAACAAACCGCTGCTGCCCGGACCGAAGTGGGTGCTTTTTTCTGAAATATTTATTGGACTTTGACAAATTTTTGGGAAATCTTTTCGACAAGCGCAAATGTATTCATGGCTTTATTCATGTTGATTCTGAGTCTTTTCGCCCCTCCAATATTATTTTCTTACTCGTAATATTTTCATGAACTATTTATTCCCTCTAATCTGTTTTTTTTTTACTTTTACGCTGTTTCTTCGTGTATTATTTTATTTATTGCCAGTCAGGAAACCTAATTTTTTTCCTGGAGTGACGTGAACATTACTTTGCGAATCCGTTATTTCATGGGAATACATGATTTTTTCAACGGATCGTATTTTATTTTTGTGTAGGATGACATAAATTTCTTCATGATTATTCAAAGAAATGCGTCCTTTACTGCATATGTTAGTCTCTCTCGCTTTTTCGTGAATTATCAAGACATTTTCGTGAATGATCTATAACAGTTAAAATTCTATTTCAAGAGTATTTTCTTCCTTTATTTCTCGTATCATTCTAATAGACATTTTCTTCCCAATTTCCCCTATTTTACTTAATCTATTTTTTTTTAATTTCATTCTATGTTCACGTATTCATACATTCTTATTTTTTTTCAAACTTTCAATCAAACGAATTCTTTTATTCAGACTTTATTTTTTTCATTTCATTTCAGCAAACGATTCTTAACGACTTAATATTTAGCAAGATGTCGCAATTCCTCCAATTTTTGTTTCCTTATATAGCATATTTTTCCACTTGCTTTTAAGTATTCCTAAAAGTTTGTATGTGTGTCAAATATGCATTTTTTTATTGTTTCCTAGTTTCCCATACTTTTCTTTTACTGCCCCAACAGAAAAGTATTAATTATCAAGATATACATTCTAAAACATTAATTCTTACGCTAAAAATAGTATTCATTATTTTTTCTCTCATTTTACTGAGTCACATCTCTGAGCATAGTGTTCACATTATTATGTCCAACCCCTGTATATACACAGTCGAGTATTGATTATTGTGCCCACCTCCTACTTTTGAAATCAACAACGCGTAGCCAATGAAAGAAGGCACATGGCGTGAGCTGGCTTGGAGGGTATATAAGGTGTGCTGTAGGCATTCTGAAAACATATCATTCGTTGCTGTCATGGATAAAAGGAGCAATTTATCAGATTTGCAAAACTGGATCGGCTTTCGGGCCAAGTGTGGCAGTAATTCTAGAGCAGCGCAGTTTGCGAACTGTTTGCGTGTTGCTGTGGTTAAAGTGTATCGTGATTGGAGAAATGGCACCATTGCGAATAAGCAACGTGGAAACTGCGGATCACCACGTGTCACTGATGTGAGAGGTGAACGTCGGAAGCGAAGGTGCGTGAGGGTCGATCGACATGCTACAGTGGAGCAACTCACCGGCCCAATGAACCAGGGGGCTACCGGAAGTGTGTCTAAAATGACAGTTCAGCAAACCCTGCTGCGTATGGGGCTCCGCTGCAGACGGATGGTCACTGCACCTAGGCTAACGAAGGTGCATCGGCAGGAAAGGTATACATTTGCATCGCAGTATTGGAATTGGACCTCCGCTGATTGGCAAATGATTGCCTTCTCCGATGAGTCACGTTTTCCGCTTCATCGAACAGATGGACGTTGGCGTATAAGGCGAGAAACATCGGAGAACAAACACTCTTCAACCATGCTTCATCGAACAGATGGACGTTTGCGTATAAGGCGAGAAACATCGGAGAGCAAACACTCTTCACCAGCTGGTTGGGGCAGCGTTATGCTCGGGGAATGTTTTCGTGGCATTCTCTGGGTCCAATCATACCTGTTGAAGGCACTATGGACCGAATTCGTTATATGAATCCATCCTTGCAGACCACGTACACCCACACATGCTGATTCTCTTCTCTGGGGCGGATGGGATCTTCCAGCACGACGTCTCACACATCTAGAAATGTCCGAGAGTGGTTGGAAGAACACGATGAAGACTTCAAATACTTCCCTGGCCCCCTAATTCTCCAGACTTAAACCCAATTGAGTCACATCGATCGTGTTGTTTGTTCTATGGATCCTCCACCGCGCACCCTCCAGCAGCTGCCAGATGCATTTCAGTCAGCATGACTCCACATACCTGTGAACACCTTGCTGCACCTTATTCAGTCACACCCAGCCCGTCTATCGGCTGTCCGCGTTGCACACGGCGGTTACTCTGGATATTAGCTGGTGGTCACAATAATGTGACTCGGCCGTGTATACATATATTTAAATTTTTCATGCAGAGAGAAAAATTCAAAATTGTTTGCCTAGCCTAACTGGAAAAACTTTGGTTATCGTCCAGTCACTGAACTGAAGGGGAGGAGGGAGCTTGGTTCGAGTTTGAAATGTGTGAGGTTGATATTTTAGAGACCCATTACGCTGTTGTTTTCTTGTACTTGGCTCCCTTTTGCTGAGAATAAGCCTGAGAATGTACCCACGGACAGCAACACTAGTGGCTCATTGATAGGTGCTTTCATTTCAGGGGTCACAACAGAATTTTGAGTGAATACTTAATTCCGCTTTTTTTTTTTTTTTTAATCTTTCAAAGCGAACCCAAAATCATTATCTACTTCAGGAAAATTTGAATTTAGCATTAATAAATTTTCGCCTAATTAAAAGTAATGTATTCGCAAAGCTGTCAAGCGAAAATATAGGCCGGTTTCAATCTGAGCTAATGACTTCATAGGACGGAAAATAGCGAAATTGTGAACTCGCTGTCGTACAGGATGGTGGGCGGGGCAGACCACAGCTGTAACAGCTCGATATTTCTCAATTAAGCATCCTAAAATGTTTATGAGAGAAGAGTGGAATAAGTGGATTATGGGTAGCAATGACCGTCGCTCGCCCCAAAAGGATCAATTAAACCGCGTCAAGTGCACGACTGGGTCAAATTCAAGGTCAACTACGAGCTAATTGTGAAGTCTTTGTATAAGTGCTAACTGAACAACGCCCTTGACGGAAGAGAGTCCCACTTCTTGGGTGTAGACAAGGAAGATGGAGTTTTACAGTGTGACGAAAATTTTCACAGAATTTGATGAGAAGACTATTCTAGTAACATCGATTTTAACAGGTTTTTGTAGTTAAAATGAATTAATTTTTTTCGCTTTTATGCCTTAAAATTGCTTTGATTTGGGGAATGTGTTTCGCATTGGAGAATCCAAGGGAAGGGCGCACGAGGGCCCCACCCTCACTAAACTTTTTTATCTCTTTAAATATTTTGCAGAAACCTTTGAGATGAATTTTTTTTTTTTAATCTCAAAGGTTTTTGCAAATATTATTCTCTCAATTCTCTTTTTTATTCTCTCAATTTAATGCGAATATTTCTCATTCTTAAACAATCTGTAAGACAATAATGTGTCAAAACGTAGAAAGAAAGAAAGGTTTCATTCGTTGGTCAGTCGCCAGGAACAACTGCAAGTTTACTTACTCACACTTAAAGCCGGAAGCACGCATGCGCTAGATTCATCCGGGCATGCGATGTTTTTTTTTTTTTTGTTTTTTTTTTACCTACATGTGTTTCAAGAGGAGAAAACATTTCATTTCATAATTCTAAGATATGTATGTAATATGCTCTTACCATAAGTTAGCATGATATACCTTATTTCTGCAGTTTAAGCTATGTACAAAAGTTTAAAGTTGCTGTGTCCCCTCCGCCTCTCAAGTAAATGCTGACTCCGCCAGTGGTGTCCCCTGGTCTTTTATACTGTATCTGAAATGGCAGTGTATGTTTGACATTAAATGGTATTGCGACTGGGTCTGCATCCCTAAGTATCCGAGCTGTTTCTGCTTTCCAGCTGTATTACGAACAACTAGAATGAACGGTAATGCGTTATCTATGTCTGAACCTTCGAATATTAATGCCGTGACTGAATGAGCTGGTGTGTTCGTTCCCGTGACGCATTAGTCTAAGCTCTGGCTTCTGATTCTTCGTCCGAGATGGGTCCGGGTTCGAATCCTGGTGAGACATGGATGTTGTATATATCTTCCGCACTGACGACTGCCCGCTGAGTTACTCACGGTGGTTAACTCCCCCCACCCCAAATAAAAGATAAAATAATGTGATTGTGACTTTACCATACATTTACCGTTTTCTTCCAAAAACTGAGATTAAAAAAAGGAAATAATTGTAAAGACCTGACGAACTTCTCGAAAAGCAACAAAACAAATCCAAAAATGTCGCCTGCCACTTTCAGGGTTTTTGGTATTCTGATCATTTTTGGTTTTGAGGCTATGAAAAAACAACCACAACAACAACAAAAAAACCGAACAAACTTTACCGTTGGCCTTATTTTCTGTTTTCTACAGAAATAAACGCTTGGACTAAAGCGAGACTCAGAATCAGGGCTGCATTAAGGCCTTAATGGGCCCCTAGGCTAATATATTTGAGTGGGCTCAAAGGCTAAGAAATCTAATTAGGCCCCCAAAGAATTTATGACGGGGAATTGTTATGAAGTCCGTTAAAACACGAAACTGTAAATACTAAATTATCTGTAGAGATTTCATAAGTCACGGCACTTTTCATTGTTCTCACAAGAACTAAAAGTTTAAGGTTTCTAGATTTTGTCTTGGATTTTCTAATGATTCAGCATTGTATACTTTTCTTTGTGCACCTTTTTTGTTATACAATGTGAAGCAGCAGGGGACTTCGACCATTAACGGTTTTAAGTGCAAATTTGGAGGTGTATGTGGATGGTAATGAAAAAGCTGAAATTGTCTCGCTGACTCCGCTGTATACAGCGACATGAAACCTTTACTCTCGGTGAGTCATTATCTTGAAATCTGTTCGTCTTCCAGCCTCTGTTTACGAGACAAAAGTAAAACTATTTTATAAACCTCTCTCTTATTTGCGCAGGCATGCCTCCTGGGCCCTTGGTAATGGTGGGTCCCAAGGCGAGAGCCCCTATAGACCCCCCCCTTCCCTTAATCCGGCCCTGCTCAGAGTCATAAAACGATGTCATAAAATATCTCTCGGACAGGCTTGCCGCACTAATCCTCATTTCAGTTGAAAAAAAATGAACAAGCTGACGAAAAATCCTGATTTCTGCGATTCTGTTAGGTACATTTTTTACGCTTTCCAACCGTAGGTTGAAGAAGCGTATTAAGGATATAGTCACGTTCGTTTCGAGCTCTGTGTTTGTGCCCGGTTTTGGAAGTGTATAAAGCGTGTTGTTCCTGTTTTTTGTGTTACCCTTCAAGAAGAAGGTCTGTACTTTCCTTTAGCTCGACTCCCAAGTCGGCGATCCTTAAATTAGTCCTCGTCGGCGATCCTTGTTAGCCCTCGCCATTAACAATGGCGGGCACTGATAAGGGTGAAGTCCACGCCCACATCAGTGATGCTTATTCCATCTCCTCCTCCTAACTCTCAGGAGACTAATCAGCATTTATGCACGTCAGAAACGTCATACGCATACAAGATGTGGCGCGCGACTCCTCTGCAAAGGCTCAAGCTGGTATCCCTGCCCATGAGAGTGACGTCACCTTGACGCACGTCCCTGGTTCTTTTGCCGAAGCCATGGATGTGACCGATAGCACGGTTGCGTTGCCTTCCACTGGCTCAACTCAGTTTACCAAGGCGCTACCAGCAATCAGCACTGTGTCGCAGCCCACCCCTGCCAACTCTACTTCTCTCACTTATTCCAAAGGGACCTCCGGAGTGAGAGTTCCTTCCAAGTTTATTGCTCCGATTTTTCCTGACTCTAACGTCAGTGTTGAGGGCAATTCTGCCACCATCGATATTCCAGAGGACTCTCCTGCCGGGAAACAATTTTTCTCTACAATGGATTTCGGTGTCTGTTTTGATGCTTTACCAGACACGAAGCTCAAGGAATATCGTATTGCCCTAAAGAAGATGCTTCCTACAGGAGCTTATATCACTGATATGGCCCGAAAGCCACGGGCCGTATTAGTGTATTTGGCCCGTAAAGAACACTCAGACCTCGTGATGACTGATGGTTTATCCATCAAAGATGCGCATCTTCTGGCTAAACCTGTGGTGCAGCGATCTATCCAGGTCACTTTCCACCCAGTCCCGCCTGAAGTCTCAGATTTCGCTCTATGCACTTTACTCAGCAAATTTAGCCCGGTGGTTGGACCAATAACAACCCTTTCAGCGGCGCCCAGAGACCCCGATGACAAATTCATTGCAGGGTTTCGTCGAAGTGCCCGTGTCATCTTTCCGTCGGACGATCATCTGCTTGCGTGCCCGAAGATCCTAACCGTACGGTGTGGCCAGAAACGTCGGAGAAGCGACGTCATTACCTCCTTGCACTACACGCTTTGCCATGGCGAAAACCATATACGCCTGCACTGCCCACATCAAGTTCCACCGACTCCGACTTGCGTTCCATCAGGTACTGTTCTTACCTCGAAGCGTACCACACCATCAACTTCAGCACAGCAGGCCTCTGAGCCAAGATATGATGAAAAAAGTTCACTTACAGACGTTGGTCGACGCGACGCTCCCACGACCGCTTCTTCCTTTTCACCAAAGGACTTTCCTACAATTGCCTCCTCACTCCCGCAACGTCGTCGCTCCACCACTGAGTCCCTTTCAGAGGGTTTATAACCAGCTATTACCACTGGAACCTCGGACACAGCTGATGTGGAGTTCGTTGGTCCAGAGACGCAGTGTGAGGATGAGACGACCGGGCCTCCACTGACGCGTCGCATCTCTGGCAGCAACAGGCGTGTAGCGAAGAAGCAAAACTCTACTTCACCTCGTTCAACCTCCCTGTCCAGCAATTCTTCTCGACACACATCGCCAGGCGAAGTCTCCTTCCCCACGGTCGAAGAGTTCGCTGCATCTCTCCGGGCAGCCAATATACCTCCCGTACCACTCTCATACATTGATCTCCATACATACTTAACGAATACGACCAGCTACGCAATAGCACGTGCCTTAGCAATCAAGAATACTTCGCTTCGCCAACTTGTGCCGGGGCAGATCTTCAATGTGTCGCATTTCTGCCGTCAGAATGTACCCACCCATCCGTGGGCACAAATCTTCTATAATCGTCTCAAGTCTTTTCCTCCAGCTCTGAAAGATCTTCAGCTAGAGGCAAGGAACCCCACAATTCAAGATCGTGTCACTTAATTGCAGGGGATTCGCTTCCCCCTCAACAACTCTCTGGCATATGAAGACCTCAACACGTTAGGGGCTGATATTCTCCTCCTTCAAGAGACAAACTGCAAACCAACTACCGTCTACTCTAGATGGCGCCAGTGGAACTTTGTGTTTCATCACGCCTATGGACTAACATCTCATAGCGGCATTGCCATCATAGTCCATGCTGCACCATACAAACCCAGGATAATACGCCCGTGGACATTTGATGATGCACTTCTCTCTGACCCGGCATTCTGCTCTTTAGTCCGGTCATTCCTGAATGACAGATGACCGCAACTTCAATCTGCTCTCTGCGGATTAATTTCTTGGATGGAGATCAAGCAACAGCTCGTTCTGCATGTCCCAAACTACTCATTCCAATCAAAGACACTCCAGAACATGCGCCTAGACTATGTTCGTTCAATGCTATCCATGCTCAGTCTCAGTGATCCTCTCTTCTCCTCCTTTCAAGAAGAGATCCGATCTCTTCTCACTCCTCTGGCGCAACAAGCTCTCCGCTGACTTCGTTTGCAATATCTGACGCCGGATGTTCACAACTATGAGTTCCTGACGTCGGTGGAAAACACCCGATGCACTTCGACCATACTTCATCATCTACGCTTTTCTTCTGGGGAGGTATCAGATGAACCGATTGCGCTTTGTTCCCATGTCCGTCAGTACTTTTCTACGAAGTTCTGTGAACCTTCTCAACCATCCTCTGCAGCAATGGATTTTCTCCTTATTAATCTACCCCAGGTTCCCCCCATCTCGCTTATCCTCTTCTCCTTTCCCCTACACCCTTTGAACTAAACACTACATTCTCTTCTCTGAATTCTAGTGCCGCTCGGGGTCCGGATGGCCTAACCTTTTGGTTTTATCAAACTTTTCTGTCTCTTCTTCTTACGTTTCTCCTATCCGCTTTCTCTGCTGCCTTTACCTACTCTCCTCTTCCGAGGAGATTCACAGCTGCATACGTTGTGCTTTTCCCCAAGAAAGGTGATCTCCTTGACTTGGTGAACTGACGTCCAATTTCCCTACTAAATCTGGACTACAAACTTTACACCAAGCTTTTTTCACAGCGTCTAAATCCCATCCTCACTCACATTCTCTCCCCTAACCAGACTTACACAGTTCCCGGCCGTACCCTATCTCACAACATCCATCTTCTGACTGATCTAATTCACCTTGCGCGCTCCTGCTCTGAACACCTCGCCCTCCTCTCTCTAGACCAACAGTCCACCTTTGATAACATGTCCCACACCTATCTCTCCGCCACACTTTTCCGATTTGGATTTCCACCACCGTTTATTTCTCTCCTCACCTCCCTCTACCAGGACGCCAGTTTTCCGGTCAAGTTGCCCACCTTTCTTACAGCACCGATCCTCTTCCGCCGTGGAGTAAGGCAAGGCTGCCCACTCTCCGGTCAACTTTTCGCCATAGCCTTAGAACCTTTTCTCCGCTCCGTTCAACGCTCATTTCAAGCCACCCTGCCTCCACTCATCACCTGCACGAGACACCATGTCACCACTTCCGTGGCGTATGCAGACGACGTTACCTTCTGTATACACCTGGATTCACAGTTCTCTTTGCTCCAAAGTCTTTTCGCCGATTACGCCTCTTGCTCCGGAGCTTCGATTAATACAACCAAAAGCACAAGCCTGTGGTCCGGCTCATGGGTTGACCGCTTGTATTCCCCATGGGGAGCGCACTGGTCTTCAGCCTCTCAACGTTTCCTTGGCGTACATCTTGGCGTTCCAGGTGAAGCCGCCAGCACAACGTGGAATGCCATCCAGCCACGTCTACATCGGTCAACTGCGTTTTGGCGAAAATCGCAGTTCTGTACTTCATACTTTCAACGTGCACGTCTTGCGCAAACCTGTATTCTCTCCATGTGCACACTTTCCTGGCTTGCTACTAAATCCCCACTTCTTCGTCTCAATGATATCACTCGCTGCTTCAACTCAGTTATCTGGACCGGACACCACTGGCTCACTGCCCCCAAGCTCAGCCTTCCTCCTAACCAAGGTGGCATTGGCCTAATTGATAAACGACTGTACTATCAAGTTCTCCGGATTACTTCGTTCCTCCGTCTTCATACTTCACCTGTTGCTGACGCCGTTATCGCAAGGAATGTCATCACCTCTTCGAGCAACACTAATTTCACTTTCTCTTCTTTCATTCTAATGGACCTTCGAACTACCACTCACTCTCTCCTTTCTCCCGAATTACGGAAGGCCCTTCCTTACCTTTCTCCGCTCTCTCCCTCTCACTCGATCCCTACCCGATTCCACCACTGAACTCCTTGCCGTACCCCTGTTCTTCTCCTCTCTTCTTCACCCCCCTCATCTTCCATGCCTCGCCTATCCTTCTTGGTTCCGAGTCGGAGTTGTAACCGTCAAATACCCTGTAACCTAAGACCTGTCCTGGCGAGCCTACGCCAGCCCCCTCCCTCACTCTTCTTCTTTTACCCTCCTCTCTCTCTGTGTATGACTCCCTACTCTCTACCATCATTGCTAAGTTCCCTCATCTCGCAACCCTCACCAGCCTAACCTTTGTTTCTTCCGCCTCCCTTCCCCTTCCTTTCTTTCTTTCAGTTGGCAGATCCACATTTCCACTCTCCTCTCTTTCAACCTCAGTTCTCTATCTGTTCCTTTTAAAATCCCACTCTCCTTCTCCCCTCTACATCCCTGATGTCTCCCAATTCTCTCTCACCGCTGTCTGGTCTGCCGCCCTTTATCCTCTTTCAGCTCCTCTTGAAATAAACACTCATTGGCTTTTTCTCCACCGCCGTCTTCCCGTTCCATCCATCCTCCACCGCATGACTATTCTTGACTCACCTCTTTGCCTCTTCTGTGCTCAAGAAGCTGATGTCTCTCACGTTTATCAACATTGTGTCATCCTTCTTCCATTACTCCATCTTGCATTTCCCATAGCTCAACGTTCAGCCACAACTGATCTTCCTTTCGATGCCTATAAGACACTCCTCCTGCAGGTCTCTCCGCCAGTCAAGCTTACACCCATTTGCTCATATATTTTCTTCCTGGTGAAACACGTCATCTACGTATTTCATCAGCGCTGCCGAGATATCTCACATCCTTATACCACCCACCGAGCTTCTGTGGTACTGCTGTGTCCCTTTCGGGAGCGTCTCCTCTCAAGACTTCGTCTGGAGAACCTTGTGGCCGTTGCCCAATAGAGAGAGCAACATTTCCGTTCCACCTGGTCTCCGGCCGCCTCCTGGTTCGCCGGCATGCCAGCGACGTTGCAACTGACTGTCGGCAGTTCATAATCTCGATTCTCCTAGCTCTATTGAACTTCAGTTCAACGTGCATGCTCACCATTGGTTTTTGGAATCAAACTTCAACATAAAGCTTATATCTTCTAACAAATATGAATATAATATGCACCATGCTGTACAAATGTATATAGTCTTATTTGTCTTCCCTATGATTATCATAATTTCTCCCAGTACTAAGACATTCTAATTCTGTTTGCCTTGGGTTTCACATTGTTTACTTTGTCATCTACAGTTCTCCTTTTGTACAGTGCTACATTATTATGTTCTCGTTCTGTTATTTGTCAGCACTATAATGTACTTATGATCCGAGACGAAATGTTCCGACAGTCTCTTTTATTGTTCTTGTGCAAAATGTCTGCACCCCTTACCACGAGGCTCCTTTGTGAATCAATACATCGTGCTGTATATAATGTACATAGATTTTAGAGTTTGTATATTTTACCGTGCAATATGTGTATCAGGACGCCCATGTTCGCCTCCTGAACCCAACCTTGTTAATAAAATTTTGTTGAACTGAAGAAGCGTATATGCTCCAGCTTTGTCTGTCCGTCAGCACGATAACTCGCGTAAAAATCGTTCGATTTCGATGAAATTTCAGTATTCATAAGGGATCACCTGAAGACGAACCCTATTGAAAATGAGTGAAATGAGGTCAAAGGTCAAGACATAGGAGCGGGATCCATTCCATTGCCCTTATGCGTCATACTTGAGTAAAAATGGTTCGATTTCGATGAAATTTCAGTATATGATGGGGAAACACCTGGACAAACCCTATTGAAAATGGACGAAATGGGGTCAAAGGTCAGGACATAGGAGCGGGATCCATTCCATCGCCCTGATCCCATACTATTAAAGGAACAATTCTTGTATGTATGTAAATTTTATTTTGAAAACGGCTCTAAGGATTTTGATGAAAGTCGTTAACCTACCGTTTTCTGGTACTAGAAATTGATTTAGCTTGATGTCGACTTTAGGAAGATTCGTTAAGTGGGTTAAATAACCACCCCGAATTACCACGTTTTTAGTGTCATGGCGTCGTCCCAATAATGGTATCCATGCTTAGAAATCTTATGACGTCACACTCTCGCGTTTGAGATGTTGGCGCGTGGTCACGCCATATGTCTCATTACGTCACGCGTTGTGTGTGGATCCTATTAAAGTTCTATGACGTCACACTCTTTCGAGCAGATGATCGCGATTCCCATCTGCCTCATTACGTCACGCGTTGTGTGCGTATGTCCGTCCGCACGATAACTCGCGTAAAAATCGTTCGATTTCGATAAATTTTAGTATGTGGTAGGGGAACACCAGGGAAGGAACCCGTTGAAAGTGAACGAAATGGGGTCAAAGGTCAGGACATAGGAGTGGAATCACTTCCATCGCTATTATGCGTCATAACTTACGTAAAAATGCTTCGATTTGGATGAAATGTTAGTATGCTGTTAGGGGCCTGCCTGAGGATGAATCCTTTTGAAAATGGGCGAAATGGAGTCAAAGGTTAGGACACAGGAACGGGATCTATTCCATAGCCCTTATGCATCAGAACTTACGTAAAAATGCTTCGATTGCGACAAAACTTTATCATGTTATTTCGGAGGTATACTGAACCGGTTCTGTTGAATATCATCGAAATGGGATCAAAGGTCAGGGCACAGGACCGAGATTTATTGCGCAGCCATTATCCTCATAACTTAAGTAATGATTTCTGGTATGTTGGAAAGCGTATCATAATCTATGCATTGCATGATTTTACTAACCTTTTTGAAAGAGAGTTAGTAAAGCATGCATAAGAAGGAATTACGTTTCTCTCTCTCTCTCTGTCGTGTTTAATTTCCCTATCCACTTTCAAATTCTTTGACTGGAGAATGATCATCGCAGTTCTGGTGTCAATAATACATGGTTGTTTTTTTATACTATAAACTGGTGTCTGAAAGTTAAGAATAATCAAGAAACAGTGTTAAATTACAAAAATTAGAAGGCACAATGGAATTGGCTGTTTACTATGCATTCATGTCTTAGTGACGGACTTAATGCGCCGTGCAAATCATATAAGAAAATTATGAACCAGGAAAACGTATCAACAGTCCAAAACGTAGAATACAGCAGAAATTTTCCGGAGGCTTTTCTGATTTTGTACACAGGTATATTGTAAGGCGTACAGTGACCTCTTGCAGCGATACAAGTGTCACAACGATGTCTCATGCTGTTGAAAAGAGAAACAAAAGACTGTGGCAGCAAATACCATTTCTGAACAAGAGCATATCGGAGTTCCTCGAGAGTCCTTGGAGGAGGTTGACGAACAGCAATGCGTCTCCCCAATGCATCATACCTAGGCTCTATTGGGTTGAAGTCTGGGGAATGCGCTTGCCATGGCATATGGTGGATATCTTCACTTTCCAGATGATCACCGACAATAACAGCTGTATGAGGTCTTGCGTTATCGTCCATGAACAAGAAATCTGGCCCAACAATAGCCAGGAAAAGCCTTACGTAGGGATCAAGGATTTCGTCTCTGTATCTCCGATCTGTTAAAGTTCCAGAAGAACAGACATAAAGCTGTGTGCGCCCGTTGGACATAATGTCATCCCAGACAAGTAAGCACACCAACACCTCTGTAATGGTGCATTTTTCAGATGTTTGTGAGGGAATAATGGGTTCCAGGTTCCCTCTAGATGAGAACACGACGGCTGTCACTTTCAGGACTGAACCTGGATTCATCTTTGAAGAGGGCATGGACCCATTGATTTTCGTCCCAGTCTCGATGTTGTCTGCACCACAGTACCCTAACATTTCAAGATGACGGAACGAATGGGATGCAAACTGCAGGTCTCGCGTTTAGTTCTTGCTCGTTAAGCCGTCCGCATACTGTTTTCTTTGAAACACCCACTGTTAAAAAAATCTACTTAAAAATGAAAACCTGAACTTACTCTGTTTTTTTAAGTACAATCATATCTTAAACGAGTACATGACATGCTGAAATATAAGTAACCATACGTGCTTACGAATAACTTTGTCAATAAATATAAACATAATCTCGTATTACTTCATTTTAGATATTATAGATTTCAAGAGAAATTGTTTAATAAATGTGTAAAGTGACACACATAAATAATTAGTACAGCAAAGTCACTGATCACAAGTAATTTAATTATGCATAAAATATCTTTGTGTACATTTTTACATTAACTTTATTTGTGTCCATCTCATAAATAATATATTGTCGCTTCATCACTATATTTGTCATACAATTGTGCGGTCCATTTGCCCAGCATGTGAAACGAGTATATCTATTACTCCATTTGTGCCATCGATTAATATACTTCCAGTTGATTCTATGAATAAATGAGTATGTATCGAGTACACGTATTCCAAATTTGAAATCGAGCCGCGGATGGCTTAGTGGTTCGAGATTCAAACCTGGCCTGGTGGTGTGAATTTCTAATAATCGCTGGATATCCGCCGTGCATCGGACGAGCACGTTAAGCAAAATCGTACGCTTTCATGGTGGCGCCATCTAGTGTGTTCTCTCTCACTTATAAACTGTCCTGTCAGAGTCGCTAGATTACTTTAATTTCATTCAGTTTTTGTGACCTGCCCGAAAGAGCACATAAACTGAATGAAGTTAGAGCACATATATTTGAAATATATGGATTTTTTTAGTACATATATTTGAAATATATGTACTCAAAAATGAGTAGATATATTTCAAATTAGAAATACCAGATATACTCACAATTGATTCTCTTTATGTACTCAAAAATGAGTAGATATATTTCAAATTAGAAATACCAGATATACTCACAATTGATTCTCTGTATGTACTCAAAAATGAGTACGTCTCTTTTCCAAAAATGAGACACAAGTACTCGGAGCTATTATAAGCGCAGAATGTATTCAAAAACGAGAACATTTTGCTTATTTGTAAGTACCAATTTTTAACAGTGCCTGGTCCAGTGGCGGCTTTTCAGGTGAAGTAGGTGAAGTCCCTCTTCACCTATTTTATTTGAAATAAGATTTTATTTAATAGTTTCGTATAATATATTCTTTTTTTGCTTTTATTGAGCGCCAAAATATCAAATTTTTTTATTAGATATCACTTCACAATGCGCGTTCAATACGGAAAACAAGTCCTTATACGCAAAACAGTTCAAGTGAAGAGCTGAAATGAGAATACTTGGAAGTCTGCAGTTTTCGTCCGAGTTGCCATGGTGACTGTGACGTCACCCTTCCCTATCTGCCGGGCAAGTGAAGTGTTTTATCATTAGACGTCAAGGCTCTGCACCTGGAGTCGTGACCTTACGAAGAGATCGCAGTGGAACGGGACGGATTGTCAAGGGTTCTTTGCAATCCACTAGGGATTTTTTCTTGTGTTTTGGTATATACTTTCTGAAAGAGATATGTTTTTTCGTGTTTTGTGATTGTTTGTTAAAAACTTCATTAGTTACTTTAGTTTCGTGTACAGTTTAACTGATAGTGATAGTTTTAGTTTTCAGAATGTATCCTGTGAACAACAATGTCTGTAATTTATTGCAAACTCCGTTCAATCGGTGGAAAGTTGAAAATAAAAGAGACATTTTACTTCAAGGACGACCGACGGATTTACTGACAATTGTCGCCAAGAAAGAAATCAAGAAGAGCGGTAAATCTTACAATATTAATTTTAAAAATTGTTGGTTTACTGAATATAAATGGCTTTGTAGCCCTTCTGTGTTACAAAAATTATTTTGTTGGCCCTGCTTATATTTTAGTAATAAAATTCGGCGTGGAATAAAGACAATTTTCAGATTTCTTAAATATAAAACGGTCACTTTACAAACGTGGTGATTCTAGCGAACACCTGAAATGCGAATTAATGCTAAATAATTTTGAAAAGAATCAGAACACCATTGCCGATGCCCTGGGGGAGAATGCTAGGCTTTTGAAAATGCATTTCAACGAAAGCGTTCGTTTAAACAGACTTTTCCTGCAGACGATGATTGATGCGGTACTGTATTTGAGTAAACAAGAACTAACATTCCGTGACCATGACGAAGGCATTGACTCGATAAATTGTAGAAATTCAAGGAATTGCTTTCACTGTTGATATTAAGAAGTCCTTTAAAATTCAAAATCAATACGACACGATAAAAAATGTCTTCACAGGTGACTCAGAAACTATTCAAAACGAATTAATTTAATATATTTCTGAATATATAAACGATCACGTCAAAAATGAAATAAATGAAGTTCAAAGCTTTTATATTCCAGTAGATGGGAAGACATAACCAGACTTCCGAGTGCTCTTTAATAATAAGATCTGTTGATTCGGAAGGTGTATTGGTTGAGCGATTTTTGGGTTTCCATGGTGTGAGTGAAGATAGAACGTCAGAAGCTTTATACAAAATGCTAGACAAAATTTTGGAACAGTTTGATTGTCAACACAAGTCAATAGGATAATGCTACGATGGGGCAAGCGTAATGTCTGGACACTTGACTGGGCTCTAGAAAAAATTAAGCATAAAGCTTCTCAATCTGTTTTTGTTATTGCTTAGTACATCGTTTGAACCTTGTATTACTGCAGAGTTTTTCTAAAATTTCTAAGTGTCGAATATTTTTTGCAAGTCTCAGTGTAATTCCTTTGTTTTTTTCACCACTCAGCGAAGCGATCGCTTCACTGAGTGGTGAAAAAACAATACACTCACATCAACAACCGCAAGAGGCATGCCAACCATAACAGAAACTCGATGGTCCTCCACTTCGAAGTTAGTAAGGGTAATAGTTGAAGATTGGGATAAATTGAAGGAAGTATTCGAATTTCTCACAAAGAGTGACCAATCAGACAAAAAATCAATTCAACTTGCCCAAGGGTTTTTAAATGATATGAACACTTTTGAATTTACATTTTTGGGAATAGTATTTAATGAAATATTTGGTTCACCGATCTATTATTCGAAATTTTGCAAAAAAATCACTATACATATACTGTGTTACTCAAATTAAAAACAACTTATGAAATTTTGAGCCATAAAAGGAACGATGAGGTATTTGAAACACTGTTTGGAAAAGCCAGCAAAATCCCAGAAATAAGCAGATCTAAACGGGAATATGCTGCTCTTACACAAGAAACAATTTTTCAAAATCCTAAACAATTGTATTTTGAAATTTTGTATCACATTCTTATGGAAATGGATATAATATTTCAAGACAGTGAGAAACTTAAACTTCAATTTCCCTGTCTTGCTGACACAACCAAATTCGACCAATTTAATTCATGCTTTCCCTTCACGCTTTTGAAAATCTACAACATTTTTACGGAAAAATATTTACTAAACACCAGAGCCTTAAAAATGAACTGAGTCTTGTATATGCTGATGAAAAATTAAGGAATATATCGACTCATGAACTTTTTCGAGTGCTTCATGGAGATAAAGGCATTTTTACAGAAGATTGTAAATTGGTTTCCTGGATTTCAACAATTGCATCTGCAAGTGTTTCCGTGGAAACAAGTTTTTCTTGCCTTAAAAGAATACAAACTTACTCAAGAAACACTATTTCTCCAGATAAACTTGCTTCTTTGGCAAATATTTCTATTCAGAAAGACATTTTCTTGATGTCACGAAGACACAGCCATTTTATGACGACATAATCGACAAATTTCCAGCTTTAAAGGGAAGAAGAATTAATCTAATATATAAAAAAATAGGTAAGTTCTCATTAACTGATTTTTATTGAAGACAGTAGATATCTTTTCATATTGCTCTTGTAGCTCTTCACCTATTTTTCCTACCACGAGCCGCCACTGGCCTGGTCTACCAGCCACGGACAGATGTAAAGCAAACACTCGCTGACATCAGCCTGTTACGTCTCGTTGTTAATGCCACATACCTATCATCCCGAGCCGTTGTTATCCGTGGACGACCTGCAACAGGTTGACGATTAACATTTCCGGTGTGTGGATACAATCGATTGATTCACGCCAGTGGCTCTGGCAACTATACTGTGCGTCTGTCCGGATTCTAACATTCCGATAATGCGACCACGTGTAAACATATGCACTTGCCGTCTTTCTGATATAGTGTTTTAATAACAAATAAATTTCACTAGTAGCAGGGCGAGATGACGACGAGAAATGTCATTTTCCCATTCTTTTTGCACCTGTTTCTCAACTTCACAAATGCGCTGCTTCGCCTTTTATGCCAATTATTGTGCGTCATATGGTACTGCATCATGATTTCCACATTTGCATATTAGCACATCCTTTGTACTTTACTTTATTACTCTTCTTTCCCCCTTTCGTTTGTTGTAAAATGCCTTTTTTTTTAATAATGCTTAACTTTTTGGACAGCAGTGTCTTCTAGAAACTATAAAATAAGTGCCTTTACTTGGCATGTAGAGCTATTATTTTTAAGGTCAGATTACTTCAACTTCACTTTACTTAAATTGTCATTTTTTCACTTAATTTAGATAACCATGAGATAACTAAATCCTTCGTTTGTATATAAGTCTAAGCTGGAAAGCTTAATTAAACATTGAAGTCACTTTCAAGATAACGACCACAGCTCAACGACAACTGAATTCTACTTACAGAAATCCAATTCCTTATATTTAGATGTCAGCTCTGCTATAAACGAATCTTTCATAACATAATAGGCTGCATAATATTCACTCAATTACTTCGTACAATATACGTGACACTTTTCGCTTTGCATACAATACGTAGCTTCATGGGTGGTGGAACCCAATAATTTCGGGGGGGGGGACCAACTTCTGCGAGAATTAAACCGAGAGAGAGAGAGAGAGAGAGAGAGAGAGAGAGAGAGAGAGAGAAAAACCCGTAATATATATATACACCGATAAGCCATTACATTATGACCACCTACGTAATAAGCTGAAGGACCCCTTAGCCTGCAAAATAGTGGCCCGCTCGGCAAGGCATTGATTCGATGAGGTGGAGATAGGTATCCTGGGGTATCTGGTAACATAATGTCAATAGCAGGTCTTCCAGTTCCTATACGTTTCGGGGTGGTGGTGATTTGGCGCGAACCCGCTTTTCCAAGTCGAACAACAAATGTTCGAAATAGGAAATATTTTCGCATGGAATGGTATATGTACAAAATAAGTTGTCTATACATGCGATAAAAGCAAACTACGTCTTCAATAAGCAAATTAAAATCAAATTTATTTACAAATTAAAAGCGGTTAAAAGCAGACTAGCGCTTTCAGGGATCTTCCGTCCCCCATCTACTGGTCAATGCGCCACGGGATCCAACAGAGTCAACCTTCATATACTTGATAACACAACCCATCATGCACTACTGTGACATCATGGTCTGTTGGTGACGTGGTGTATGATGGGTCGTGTTATCAAGTATATAAAGGTTGACTCTGTTGGATCCCGTGGCGCATTGACCAGTAGATGGGGGACGGGAGATCCCCGAAAGGGCTAGTCTGCTTTTAACCGCTTTTAATTTGTAAATAAATTTGATTTTAATTTGCTTATTGAAGACGTGGTTTGCTTTTATCGCATGTATAGACAGCTTATTTTGTACATATAACAAATGTTCGATTGGGTTCATGTCAGGTGAATTTGGAGGCCAGAGCATTTACAGAAAGTCACCAGCATGTTCCTCGAACCACTCCTTAACGATTCTGGCAATGTGGCATGGAGCATTATCCTGTTGGTAATGGCTATCACCAGCGGGGAACACAGTTGCCATGAATAGGTGAACTTGGTCAGCAACGATGTAAAGATACTTTACAGCTGTCAGGGATTGTGCTATTGGGATAATGGGGCCTAAAGTGTCCGAAGGAAACATCGCCCACAGTAAACCACCGCCGCCGCTGGCCTGTTTCCGCCCAACAGTGCATTCAGGTGTCATAGCCTCCGTTGGTAATCGGCGCATCCGCGCACGGCCGTCTACGTGATGCACTAGCGATCTTGATTTGTCAGACCAGGCCACTTTCTTCCAATTATCCACGGTCAAATCTCGATAATCCTGAGCCCATTTAATGCGTTGTCGGCGATGACGTGCAGTGAGCATGGGGACCCGACTGGGTTTTCGGCTACGCAGGCCCATGATCAGAAGGCTGCGATAAACTGTGTGCTGTGACACATTGCCCTGATCACCACTGTTGTATCTGCGGGGGATTTGTCGCACTCTGGCAGTGTGGTCACTGTGAACAATACGTGACAGTCTCCGATCCCCTCTGGCATCAGTAAGCTGCGGACGACACGCGGCTGGACGACGGTTCGTCGTTTTGCCATCTGTGCACCACTTTTGATACGTACTCACTACAGCGGCAAGTGAACAACCCACAAGCCGCGCCGTTTTCGAGATCCTAGTTCCGAGGTGCCATGCCATCATAATTTGTCCTTTATCAAACTCCGATAAATGGGCAGCTTTTCTTATTCTGACTCCGAACACTCTACTAACCGAAAGCAGGTCCTCGGGTTGTATACATACTGCTCTGCGAACTTCGTCTGCGCCACCGTTCGGTCTCCAGACACGCTAATTTCTCTGGGCTGGGGGTGGTCATAATGTAATGGCTGATCAGTGCAAGTAGTCGTACAAATCGTCATAAACTATCATCAATCCACTGCTAGATGGTATGTTTTATAACTTTCTGCCTTCAGAATATCTTTTCCAAATCACTCCAGCATGCTTTCGAATTTTATCCACTCATATCCCAGGTGGTCTGCTTCTGGGTCTTTTCCTGCCCCATGGTAAAATCCAATATAACATCTCAGTTGTTAAATGGTAGTTAGTTCTTCTAGCAATGGATATATTCAGCCCATTGCTATTTGAGAATTCTTTAACGATTTTCTTTAAAGTGAAAAACACAACGGTGTGTTAACTTTCAACTTATTTGTGCAAAATCAATTTTCGAAGTTGTACTTGAAGAGTTTTCCCCGAAAACTGCGAATTGTGGTGATGGTCTCCAGGAAATTTTCATAAAAACAACAACACATTACACCATATGTGAACCACAAATTTTGAAGATGCTTCGTAGGAAGACCCCCCAGTGAGGAGAACATGAAATTCCACGGGGCGGGGGATCCGGACATCCGTGTCCCCTACCTTCCGTCGCCCGTGCGTAACTTTCTATTCATATATGATCAGTATAATCTAGCTCTGACCATATCGCTCTTACGGCACGAATACATCCCGCACACGAAATACAGTCTTCTCATTGCTCATCTCAACATTGTACTGCATTCAGCTTTTACCTCAGAGCATTTTATTTCCCTTGATTGCCCTCTGACCAACTGCCAAGATGCCACTTTTACCAGCTGCTTGTCGGGAGAAACTTTGCGCAGTTAAGTTAGAAAATATTTAACGGGAACAAACCAAACTTATATAAAAACACCGAAAATCAAAAGGAAGGTTAAATTACAGGTACATGTGGCAATACAAATAAGGTTTTAGAAAATATAAATATGAAGATTTGTTCGTAAACCACACACACATACACGAAAAGCAACATGAACATGGTAAAATCCTGCAGGCGAAAGAAATGTCCAGCTGTAATGATTAAAACTCAATAAAAAGACCCCTTAACGCCATAATAAACTGTCATTTTGATAGCATTTGTTATCATGCAAAACCTCTTATGCTTCCTATTGTAGGATTCGTTCAACACTATGGAAAGTGTGAGACCTCGCCTCAAGGTATACAGCATGAAAAAAAAGTGCAGAAATTTAGCCATAAAGATTAGATTAGATAAACAAAACCGACGTAAACATTTTGATATTATACGTACGATCAGGAACGAACAAGGAATATAACGAAAGCACGAGCATGTCATATCACAAAAAAAAAGCACGAATCACAAACATGTCATATTACACAACTTTTATCTTGGTATTATTTAAGCTGTTCTTTCTGATCACAGTCTCACTCTCTTTTTGGGCCACATCAGCTCACCTCCAGAATTAATTCTCTAACTATTTGGCATTGGTTTTGCATACGATCATTGCTCAGATGCTTAGTGCTCTTCAACCTAAACAGAGGCAAGTTCTTGCTGGAGATAAAGGGTTTATACTTATAATGTGTCCGGGTGATTTCAAAGTCTGGTACTTAAAACCTAATGTCTTCAGATATTAAGAGGCCGCCCAGGTGGCGCAGTGGTCTAAGCGCTGGATCCTCACCATTCGTCCGAAATGGGCTCAGGTTCGAATCCCAAATAACGCATGGGTTTTGTGCTTCTCCAACAGCACTGGCTGCTTCCCTTCCCTGAAACCTGTGGCTCTAAATTAGGGGTGGAAGTCTGCTTACAGCTAGTAGAGTTGCTCACGGTGGTCGTCAAGCCCTGAAATAAAAATAAAATTATCAAGAAGCGCATATAGTTTGTAATGTATTTTACTTATTTTAACTTTCCCTTTCTGTTTGCTGCCTAATTTTAGTTGCCCCTAGTCATTGTTTCTGAACTTAACGTCACGTCTGAGCTCCCAAGGTTATATGCCTTCCGTGGCAACACTGGCAGTCAGGCAAAGGTCAAGTGACGATAAAAAACAAGCTATAGGTTGTTTGTGGTGTGTTAAACGTTAGTGGAGTAATTTCGTCTGTTCAACTTTGCCAACTTCAAATGCAAAATATTTGCTACACTGCCCGACACAAAAAATGTCACACCATGCAGGAATGCACGAAATTAGGCAAAACCTACCGCACATGTAGACAAGTAGGTGGGAAAGAAGTGATTCGGTTTCTACGGGATTGCATGAATGCGATTGGCGAGGAAGAAAATAAATTGTGGCCTGAGTCAGTACGATCCCCATGCTGGGCTATAAACTCGGCAACAAGGTGCGGTATTGAGCAGAAAAATCCCAGGATGGTGTCCTGAGGTAGGTATCTCTAAGTGTGAGTCGTTGGCCTGTGTTTGCAGTTAATTGACAATGCGAGGGCGTCAAGCGTTTAGTCGTCTTGGATCGCGCTCACCAGGTAGACACTGTGTGTTGATGTTGGTAGTGTGCGGATGGGCGTTTTCTTGTTTAAACTGGGCACCAGGGATGCCACGGAGATACGGCAGCAAAATGGACTGCAGCATATCGTCGTGCTGTCATTATACCCAATGTGCGAACGAGCGGTGAGAAGCTGTTGAAACTGATAGCGTCTCAAACCATAACACCAGGCTGAGGTGGGTATGACGCTCACGGATGGTACCAAAATCAGCCCGGTGACTACGCCGTCTTCAGACTCTCAATTGGCGATTTTCGGCACTGAGACAGAAGCGACACTCCTCGCTGAATACGACAGGTTTCCATTCGTCCCGCCACGCACGCCTGTTACAGCACCACTGCAACCTTGTGCGACGTTGGTCTGCTATGAGAGGCAGCTGTCGCAATATCTGGCGAAAGCGCAAACCTGCTTCAGCCAATCTGCGATGCACAGTCCGTATCGATACTGGAATGTCCATAGCTGCCTATGTACCTCGTAGAATGTCGTTCGATGTGGATTGCGGGGCTGCCACAACTCGCCGTCGAATGCGGCGATTGTGACGTTCGGACGTCCACCTTCGTGCATCAGTCCCACTATGGCGACGCACTTACCTTCCTTCAACCACTGTCACCACGCTCGGCAGTCAGTTGGTGTATCCCGATGCGTCTTTGCCGCCATGTGCAGAAGGGGCAAACCAGCAGCATGTAGAGCTATGATGAAGCTTCTTTTAAAGGTGTCCATGTAATGATATAGGATTCCCGAAGACGTCGCTGAGGCAGTCTCACTCCTTACACGTGCTTTAGCCACCGCCCAGCAAAAATAGTCTTGTTGGGCCAGCACTGACGGCCAGCAGTGGCCTAGCACTATGTTGAAGCTGCCCAAAAGTCAATAAAATGTCCCGGCGGCCACCACATGGGCCAGCAGCGGACCGACAGTTGGCACCCCCATCAGTTGTCACATGCCAGAACAGGGCCATCAGTTATTAATCACAGGCAGTGGCTGCCACAAGCAGCCTGTAAGCAGTCCGGCAAGCACGTGCCATAAATTATGGCTAGTCTAATGTGGTCCGTTAGTTTCCTGGCTGTGGCAGCCGGCAATCACGTGACGTAACTGATGACTTGCCGAATCTTGTCCGCTGGTTTCCCAGTAGTGGCCATAAAAAAAATAAAATAATCACAGTTTCCCAAAGGCAAAACTCCTCTTTCTTTCCCAACGAAACTTATCTGCATGACATTACGGTTCTGGGGAAATTTCGTCAGAAACGTCAGGTGGAACAGGGTAGCATCGAAATCACGACGGTTTGGTTGCAAAGCAGATGCTTTAAGCACTACACTAGTTTGTCACGTGCGAGTGCTTGCTTGAAGGCGATCCACTTTCCTGCGCGATGTGAAACGAAGGGTTTTCTTTTTAATTTTGCAATATTGCGAGCTATTTTTCAAAGATGTACATTTCATATAATTCATAAATTTATTTTTTCAACGTAACGATTTTTTTATTTACCTTAAGGAAACTTCACTCACTTTCAACGAGTGTACCAACTTAAAGACGTTTTCCAAAGTTTTGTGCTGTCCTTGTGATCTTGAAAGGCGACTGTGTAATTAATATATTTACCCGTTCATGTTACGTTTTAGGCGTTGTATCTTTTTTCCACCGTACGAAGCTACATTTGTTCTCAATAAGAAATATATTTTATTTTACTTCTGGTTTTATTTTTAGCAGCGAATTTCTCCAATCTCGTGTATTCAACTCATGGAAGAGTGCATTATATTCACATAGCGTTGCTTTTTTTTTATTCAAATACTTGATCATTTTATAATGAAAATACCCATTTTGTACACGTATAATTCTTATTTTTTTTTTTTTTTTTTTTTTTTTTGCGACATAACGATTTTTTAATGTCTTTCCGGGACTTTTTGTTTGAAGCGGTTTAGTGTATGTTAACGAAAGATTATACGATACATTTACTAAATTTTCAGAAATTATTTCTTGTTGTCCATGGGAATGGAGTGGGTGTGTTTCGTGGCTGTTTGTGTACTCGATTCTTCGTGTGTTAGTGCAGGCATTTTGCTACGAAATGAGTTTCTAGAAATAAATGAGAGTAATTGACTATTTCTTACAGTTCGTTAATTATTTATATAATTTTCCTTCGACGGTAATCTTCGTCGACGCGACATTTTATTAGGAAATTAACTCGTCTCTCCACATATGGCTGTGTTATCTTAACATCCACTAAAATAATAGGATGTCGATGGCGTCGTCTTCAACTAACTGGTACCACAAGAGACCGTGCAATGTGCATGTGTTGCTTCTGCGCATGCACAGTCCCGCTGCTTCCACCTCGTGTTGGGGTTGCTTCAGTTGCCAGCTACGGGTCACTCTTGGCTCTTGCTTGGAGGTCCGTAATTCCCAACGATGATGCAGGGCCATCAACGGCTGCCAACTATAACGTAACCCTTTTACGTTATGTAAGATTTCGGGCTGAATAGATGTTAAACGAAGGGTAAAAGCGACGCAACTAATTGTACCGGATAGCTCAAATTAAGGTTTTATGACCAGACGAAACATGTACAGAAGTCCAACTTACGTCTACTTTTTATTGGTTCAGCAACATTAGACGAAATCCAAAGCATAGCACAGCGAGGTACACACCACTTCACATATCTTAGTCAAGAGGTTTACAAGCAAAACTCAGTAACGATCTAACATCTCCGCACACAAAGCAACCTCTGCATCGTATTTTTATCTAACATTCTTATCACACACATTCATACGTCACCTCATATTGTTGCCAACGTCATTCTCGTTTGAAGGAAAAGACATAACGTTAAGGTTTGAAAATCTCTAATAGAACGAACTCAAATTTACATAGAAAAAGAAACTCAAAAGAAAAGTTAAAATAGAATATACGTTACACAACTGATGGCGCTGCCACTAACAGATCGCTGCCGTACCGGGAGCGGCAAATTTCAGCCAGCAGTAACCCATCACTGCCAGCCGGCGGCCAGCAGTTTTCCAACGCTTGTGTTTTTGCTGCGCGAGATTACTTCGATGCACTGGTCTACACGCTCAGGTAAGGAATACTCCAAGCTTAGCTAAACCGAACCGTTTTGCCCTTTCATGTCCCTCACCTCTCTTGTGATTGGTTCGCACCTGGAATCACATAACCCAACTGTCGACACATAAACACCAATATGCATGACGCTCCGACAAATATTTCCTTGTGTGGCATTTTTCAATGTCGAGCAGTGCAATTGAAGTACACTGACGGAAAAAATCCCAACACCAAGAAGGGGTTGTGTTAGATAAACGACAGTTGGTAGGCGGTGAGAGTACATCTGGAAGATGACGTCTACGCAAATTTCGCGCTCGGCGCATACGTGTGGCGCTAGTAGCGCTCCTCGGACCAACATGAAAAGCAGGTTTGCTGTAAATACGCGCTGTAACGTTCGTGAGTGTTAGTTATCGTTGAGATTCGACGTAGTGTGTTGATGTTATTCAAGAATGCCTTTAAGAAGACGAAGAAGCCATTATCAACAGCTCACGGAGTTTGAACGAGGTCGTGTAATAGGGCTACGAGAAGGTGAATTTTCTTTTCGCAATATTGCAGAACGACTTGGCAGGAATGTAGCCACTGTGCATGATTATTGGCAGCGGTGGTCAAGGGAAGGTACTGCCTCAAGAAGACCGGGTTCCGGCCGGCCACGTGGCACTACTGAGAGGGAAGACCGCCGTGTTCGGCGTATGGCCGTGGCGCATCGTACCGCGTCTGTGGCAGCAATTCGAGCTGCAGTTGCCACCACAGTGACACAACAAACTGTTACAAATCGGTTACTTGAAGGACAGCTCCGAGCCAGACGCCCTGTAGCGTGCATTCTACTTACTCCAAACCACTGCCGTTTGCGACGTCACTGGTGTCAAGCTAGAGCTCATTGGAGGACAGAGTGGAGGTTTGTTATGTTTTCTGATGAAAGCCGGTTCTGCCTGGGTGCCAGTGATGGCCGTGTGTTTGTTAGAAGGAGGCCAGGTGAGCGCCTGCAACCAACCTGTCTGCGGCTGAGACACACTGGACCTACACCTGGAGAGCCTGCAACATTGTCTGGGGAGAAATTTCTTATGACAGCAGGAGCACTCTCGTGGTTATCCCACGCACCCTGACGGCACAGTTGTACGTCGGTCTGGTGATTCAACCTGTTGTGCTGCCATTCATGAACAGCATTTTAGGGGGTTTTTTCTAACAGGATAACGCTCGCCCGCATACCGCTGTTGTAACCCAACATGCTCTACAGAGTGTCGACATGTTGCCGTGGCCTGCTAGATCACCAGATCTTTCACCAATCGAGCACGTATTCGACATCATTGGACGACAACTCCAGCGTCACCCCCAACCAGCATTAACCGTCCCTGTATTGACCGACCAAGTGCAACAGGCATGGAACTCCATCCCACTAACTGACATCCAGCACCTGTACGACACAATGCATGAACGTTTGCGTGCTTGCATTCAACATTCTGGTGGTTACACCGGTTATTAATGTACCAGCATTTCACATTTAAAATGGCTCTTCTCGCGCTTACAATAAGCTGTGATCTTGAAACCTTAATCGATTAAATATGTTACCTATACAAATGTATTGCCGCCATTTCATTCCTGTACAACTATTTTTTCGTGGTGTTGGGATTTTTTTTTTCCGTTAGTGTATTTCATGCCCTCCCGCAATGTGGTAAATCGTTCTTCTCACACGAGTGTGCTGTTTATCGAAGTACATGGAACGAAATGTTAATTTTTGGGGTGAAGAAAATACAATTTATTTCGTAGGGTTAAAACACAATCCGCAACATGTGGTGATTTAAGCGGCACTTGATGGGTCTGTATTTCTTCGATGACACTGTGAACCAGTAATCATGGTTTGTTCCAGAGCTTCAAAGACTGATTATTTTAGGGAGTTCTTAATTCCAACACGATGGAGCCTTGGCTCACTATGCATATTTGTCTACTGTTTTTGGTGTTAGGTAGATGAGAAGAGGATCAGCGAGTTTAGAAGCGTCATTGGGTTGACCTCTCAGAAGTAACGATCTCTCTGCCTGTGACAACATACTGTGGGGCAAAATTAAAAATAGCTTATAACTGTGGAATGGTTCTCTATTCTATGGAATGTTTCCTTATAGGAGAGGGACCATTCCATAGAACAGTTGGCGGAAACTGTGTAAGTTGCCTTTAACAATATGGACAAGGCTTTTCTCCGAAAAGTATCACGCAGAAAATGGCGCCAAATCATTTCGTGTCACGAAAATGCTGCCGGTCTTACTGAGCTTTCGGACAATTAGTGTTTCCTACGAATGGTAAATTGATGATTGTAGTTACCAACATTATTTTTGACTCAGAAGGAATGAAAAGTATAGAGGCCGCTTACCTCGTAGGTTGTTGTAGTTGCTAACATTAATCATTAATGATTTTTTTTTGTAGTTGCTAACATTAGTCATTTAATAAATTAAATTTATACATCCCAAATTAAATTTATATATTATGAATCACTGCAAAACTTTTGACCGCACTCCGTATTATCACTTAGTCCTTTCTCGTGTGACAACAATATCTCTTCTTACAGAAGTAGGTTGGATAAATTATTTTACATCGCATAACTGTAAACCATTACCAAAATTTCCCACTTTCTATTTTTCTGATATACAGCTTTCCGTTTGATTGGTGTTAGTGTAAATTTGATTTTGATGTGCTTTCTCTGCTTCTAGCAAAAGAACTGAAAATATTTGTTTGGATCGCTCACTGAAGTAAGCTTGCTCAAGATTTCCTATATCTTTTTTTTTTTTTTTTTTTTTTTTTTTTCCCAGGGATTAGCTTCATCGCTGTGTGATGCAAATGTGCAATTGTTTTCTTACTCTGAAGGGAAGATTGGAAGAAATTTTTTATAATAAGACAGATGGATGCACGTCTACTATGTTTTTTAAATTTATTGTATTTATTATGAACATAGAATCTTACATCTTATCTCATAAAAGATTTAAAACAGCAATGAGATATTTGAATCACATCGCATAAAAGATTTAAAAGAACGATGAGGTAAAAAGCAGCTGTATTTGGAAATATTTATTAGGTTTTTGAACATCGCAGAATAATTTCAATTCGAATTTTTCTCGTAAAACAACGCGAAGATAACATCCGAGTAATCCGCGCTGTATTTCCACTTCTTGGATATTTCAGTGAAATCTTTTTGACATTAATAATTCCTCTCTCATCTCCACTTGCTTTGCACTGTTGAGAAAAAACGAAAAAAACAACAACAACCGAACCTTGGATTTCAATGACAAAAATATCTCAAATAATGTGGTATGAAACGAAGATGACGTGTAGTATTATTTACCACGTTTATATATGTAAGCGTAATGTAAACTGCTCTAAATAAGTTGGTGATATTAGAGAAAAAGAGGAGCGTTATGCTTTTAATTATAGACAACATAGGATGCAGAACACAGAGCAGACATGAAATGATCAAACAAAAGGTGTATAGTGGTACTTTCGGCCATGGGCAGCGAAACCCGCTAATTTCAGAGGTGGGGGGGGCAACTTTTCCGAGAGTTAAAACAATGAAGAAAAAAGGAGAGAGAAAAACCGTAGGTTATATATGCAAGTATTCAAACAAATCGTCGTCAACTATTATCATTCCACTGTTGGATGAAGGTCTCTTCCTTTTTGTCTTGAGAACATCTCTTCCAAAATACTCCAGCATGCTTTCGAATTTCGTCCACCCATCTCCCAGGTGGTCTGCTTCTGGGTCTTGTCCTATCCCGTGGTCAAATCCAATCTAATACATCAGTTGTTTAACGGTAATAAGTTCTGCTAACAATATATCCAGCCGATTGCCATTTGAGAATTCTTTAACGATCTTCTTTAAATTGAAAAACACAACGGTGAGTTAACTTTTCAATTTATTTGTGCAAAATCATTTTTTTTAAAGTTGTACTTGAAGCGTTTTAAAGAAAATTGCAAAATGAGATGACGGTCTCTAGGAAATTTCCATTAAAAAAAACATACCATATGTGAACCACAATTTTTTAAGGTGTTTCATACGAAGAACATAATCCAGTGACGGGGACCATGAAATTCCAGAGGGGTCCGGACCCCGTGTTCCCTACCTTCCTCCGCCCATGCTTTCGGCGTTCAAACGAGAGAACATCTCATTGACTCAGAGGGAATTAAAAGTACAGGTAGCTTACCTCTTACGTTGTTCACAATCTCTTGATATCACCTTTATATATTGAAAATGAGAAAGCAGTTGCTCACAGGTGAGTCAAAAGGGCAAGAAACTTCTGAAAGTCTCATAGGAGACGCGTGTCGTCAATCAAAGTTTTTTATTTTTTTTTTATTTTTTAGTACATCCCAGACGTGCTCGGGGTATTGTGGAGCTAAAGGCAAGTGTAGAATAACGCGATCTTTGAGGTCTCACCATGGAAAAGTGTTACAACCTTCCTGATTATGTCTTCTTGGTACAAGCTAGAGTTCATGCGCCCTCGGCAAACACGCACTTATGCGGTCATCGAAGTAGATCCCTCGCCACACCATGTCTGAGACACCACAAAACGAAAGCACAGATTGGCAAAAACGCTGACTGTCGTGTGAGCTTCTCCAGATACGAAGTCGCTGATTATCGGAATGTGGACCAAATCTGGACTCATCGCAGCACAGGACGCTTGGTCTGGTCTTTTTCCCTCTCACAGCAGGTGTACTCATTCACGTCTTTTTTGCCGTGTTACCATAAACAGTAAGTGGATAAAGTGGGTTAAATGCTGTCGCAGCACGGTAAAAATTTTTGGAGCCAAAGAACACACACCATACCTTTAAATTATCATTTTAAAAAACGTAGGATTTAAAAACGTCTTTATTTACAATTTGAAAATTATGGTAGATAAAAGCTCTGGCGAGCCTTTCGCGACCACTATGGCCGCATCATCAGGCCGATGAATGAAACCAGATTAGAACGGCACAAGGTTAAATAGATTACAGATAGGAGCACAAGTAATACACATTATGTAAATGAAAAGCACATAAGTCATTGCCATTCACTACAAATTGTTAAAAGTCTTAATAATTAGTCAGATTCTTCCTCCCTTGAGTACCGTAGAACCAGGTTTCTCCAGGCAGTGGGAATGTATACAGGCATGTCCTCATTACAACATTTTGGTCCAAATTTTATGATATATAGACTCTCGGTAAAGAGCATAGAGTGTTTATTAGAGCCTGTCGTTAGTAAGTTCGCATTGTCCCAGTCAGGTCTTAAGTCTTTTTCAATAACAGTTTTTGACAAGGTCGAGGTAGCTGATTCCTTACAGATGGCATATCTGTGTTCAGCCCAGCGAATACCTAGGCTTCGAAAGGTCAAGCCCACATAGCAAAGATATGCCGATTGTCCATTTTTGTCCACAATAGGGATGTTATACACTCCAAAGCGGGAAGTAGTTGGAACTGTGTCTCTATCACGTCTAATTACTGAAAATAGGTTTTGAGTTTTAACACCGAAGCCAATAGAGTATTTTTTACAGGAGTTTTTTAATAAAAAGACCACAGATTTCTGGTAGTCCATGCACCCCACATATTTAAATGTGTATACATTTCCAGTTAGTGTTGTAAAAGTTTTTCGTTCATATTGTTGAACAAGTCCTTGAACACAACCAGTGGGATATCCATGCACATCAGCAATCTCAGTAATTTTCCTTAGTTCTAAATTTCGGCTATCAGAAGTTGATGAGTGTGAAAAAGCTCAATGTACGAGGAATCTAAGTGCACAAAATTTGTAGGGGGTTAGAGTACATGAATTAAAAGGAATAATAACCGGAGTTGATATTGGCTTTCGGTAAACCGAAAAGTCGAAATGTCCTAATTTTATGATATACAGACTCTCGGTAAAGAGCACAGAGCGTTTATTAGAAGCTGTGATGACGTCTATCTTGTTTGGCTTCATCCTGTCAGCGAATTGTTTAATTTGGCTTCGAATCTATCCTCCATCATACCCGGTATAGAGTTTACTGTTGAGATTGGGGAATCATGGTCACTTCCTTATCTTGACTCTTTGGTTTCCCACACCTCTAACCACTCGCATTTCGACTTTTCAGTTTACCGAAAGCCAACATCAACTGCTGTTGTTAGCTTATTGTAAGCACGAGAAGAGCCATTTTAAATGTAAAATGCTAGTACATTAATAACCGGTGTAACCGCCAGAATGTTGAATGCAAGCACGCAAACGTTCATGCATTGTGTCGTACAGGTGCTGGATGTCAGTTTGTGGGATGGAGTTCCATGCCTGTTGCACTTGGTCGGTCAATACAGGGACGGTTAATGCTGGTTGGGGGTGACGCTGGAGTTGTCGTCCAATGATGTCGCATACGTGCTTGATTGGTGAAAGATCTGGTGATCTAGCAGGCCACGGAAACATGTCGACAATCTGTAGAGCATGTTGTTGTATGCGGGCGAGCGTTATCCTGTTAGAAAACACCCCCTGGAATGCTGTTCATGAATGGCAGCACAACATGTTGAATAACCAGACCGACGTACAACTGTGCCGTCAGGGTGCGTGGGATAACCACGAGAGTGCTTCTGCTGTCATAGGAAATTGCTCCCTAGACCATAACTCCAGGTGTAGGTCCAGTGTGTCTCGGCCGCAGACAGGTTGGGTGTAGGCGCTCACCTGGCCTTCTTCTAACCAACAAACGGCCATCACTGGCACCCAGGTAGAACCGGCTTTCATCAGAAAACACAACAGATCTCCACTCCGTCCTCCAATGAGCTCTAGCTTGACACCACTGACGTCGCAAACGGCAGTGGTTTGGAGTAAGTGGAATGCACGCTACAGGGCGTCTGGGTCGGAGCTGTCCTTCAAGTAACCGATTTGTAACAGTTCGTTGTGTCACTGTGGTGGCAACTGCAGCTCGAATTGCTGCCGCAGACGCGGTACGATGCGTCACGGCCATACGCCGTACACTGCGGTCTTCCCTCTCAGTAGTGCCACGTGGCCGGCCGGAACCCGGTCTTCTTGAGGCAGTACCTTCCCTTGACCACCGCTGCCAACAATCATGCACAGTGGCTACATTCCTGCCAAGTCGTTCTGCAATATTGCGGAAAGAAAATCCACCTTCTCGTAGCCCTATTACACGGCCTCGTTCAAACTCCGTGAGCTGTTGATAATGGCTTCTTCTTCTTCTTCGTCTTCAAAGTCATTCTTGACTACCATCAACACCCTACGTCGAATCTCAACGATAACTAACTCTCACGAACGTTACAGCGCGTATTTACAGCAAACCTGCGTTGCATGTTCCGAGGGGCGCTACTAGCGCCACACGTATGCGCCGAGCGCGAAATTTGCATAGACGTAATCTTACAGATGTACTCGCACTCACCGCCTACCAACTGTCGTTTATCTAACACAACCGCTTCTTGGTGTTGGGATTTTTTTTCCGTCAGTGTATTTAACCTTGTGCCGTTCTAATCTGGTTTCATTCATCGGCCTGATGATGCGGCCATAGTGGTCGCGAAAGTGCTCGCCAGAGCTATTGCGACCACTTTAAATCCTACGTTTTTTAAAATGATAATTTAAATAATTTAAAGGTATGGTGTGCGTGCTTTGGCTCCAAAAAATGTTGCCGTGCTGCGACAGCATTTAATCCACCTGATCTACAACTAGCACGAAGTACCCTTGTTCTAACAGTAAGTGGAATTCAGCTCAATGAACATCTCGACCATAGATCTTGATGTAGTCGATCGTGGACCGATTAGTAACCTACCGCGATACCGGTGGCGCTTCTCATAGCATCGAGGATATAGCGGTTGCAAATTGTGGAGTTTCTGTGTGGTATTATCGTGAGATACTGATCTTGCCACGTCGTAATCCTAGTTGTCTTAGAGCTACCAGTTGTTCTGCGACTTCGCCTTGCTCCAGACAACGTGCATGGAGTCGACTTATTTCAGATTTGGATTCATGAGTAACTGTTGCAAGATATGCCTGATCCAGAAATGCAGCATTCCTATCAGCAGTTACAATGGCTTTGAAATCCTGTGGTATTGAAGACTCATGCATTAGCATCATTAATAACATCTATGAAAGTGCAACAGCAAAGATTCGGCTATTTGAGCATACAGCATGTAACGTACCAGGAGATGTGACGTACCTGCCAGCAGGACGCACACGACATAAAGCCAGATAGCAATCAGAATAAACGTCCGCGTAGCTCAATTGGTAGAGCAACTTATTCCGGAATGAGGGGACCCGGGTTCGAATCCTGGCGTGGACAGAAATGACGGAGAAATTTATTTCGTTATAAGCACCAATAAAAATTGGAAAGGGAGTGAGACTAGATGACACCATATCTCCCAAAGTCTTCAGTGCCATACTACAGAGCGCCATTCAATAACTGAATTGGGAAAACAAGGGGATAAATATTAATGGACATTATTTAACTCACCTTCGTTTTGCTGATGACTGAGTCATTTTTGCAACTATCCCTTCGCAGCTGCAGAGTATGATCCAAGAATTTGCTGACAAGAGTAAAAGAGTGGGATTGAAATGAACTTTATAAAAAATGAAGATTTTGTGATTGATGGGGAACAGCTCAAGGTAACCGATACCTACATTTACCTTGGACAACAGATATCAAGCGAGGGTAATATTCACGAAGAAATTAATCGGCATATAAAACTTGGTTGGAGAGCTTTTGAAAGAAACACAACAAGTTTCAAGAGCGGTATGTTAGTATATCTTTAAAAAAGAGATTAATCAATGCATTCTTCCAGTTCTTAGATACGGAGCAGAAACATGGACCTTAACTGAAAAAGACATACAAAGGCTGCAGAAAACTTAAAGCAACATCGAGAAATACATTTTTGGTGTAACCAGGAGACATAAGATGAGGAACTCGTGAATAAGGAAAATAACAAGAGTGGACGATATCATGAACAGAGTGAAATCACTGGAATGTCAATGGGCTGGACATGTTGCCAGAAGAAAGAACCACCGATGGGCAACTGAAATTTCAGACTGGATACCAAGGGACAGAAAAAGACCCAGAAGGAGACCACATGAGAGATGGATGAACGAAATTCGAAAACATGCAGGAGTAACATAGAGGAGAGTGGCTGAAGACGGACAGTTGTGGAGGAAACTTGGGGAAATCCTCTTCCAGCAGTGCCCTGATAATGGTTAACAATGATGATGATGATGATGATGATGATGGTATATATATACCGCCTGACAGAGAAAATGCCACACCACGAAGACGTAAACGCAGCACCATCCAAATTGCAGAGTGAGTGCACACATACAAGTTATGCAAATGATTGCATTTGCAGGACAATCGCACGAACGGCGCGCGGGATATAAGCGGACAACCAGCCACTGAGGCCATCAGTCGAGACGTTGTCACGGCCGCCAGAAGTGAGTGGTTCTGCTGTAACCGTGTCTGAAAAACGAACAATGGGTGCCAATGCCGTTAAGACGCCGTCGTACGTGATTTCGTTAAACGGATGAGTTAATGAGAAGTGTCATCGTAGGCCTTCGTACCGCCGGATGTTTCTTGCGTCGTATAGCAGAAGAAACGCAACGTGATGCTACAACCGTCAGTCGCATTTGAAGACAGTGGTCTCAGAAAGGATCTACGCAACATCGTAGGGGAAACGGAGCACGAAGGCGGACGTCCCAGAGCACCGATCGTCGCATCCGATGTCATGCCGTAGCAGACCCACAAAGGCCACAACGGGCGACATTTTGCGGAGTGCACGGGCAGGCTTGGATGCTCCGATATCGACGCGGACAGTGTCGCGCCGATTGGCTGCGTCTGGTGTGCTGTCCAGCCGTCCGTTGCGAAGGCTACAATTAACAGTGAGCCATCGTCGTCACCGCTTGGAGTGGTCTCGCCCCAGAACTGCTTGGGGTGCCGAATGGAACAATGTGGTGTTCAGCGACAAAACCGTAGTTATCATGGTGTTCAGCAACGAAATCGCAGTTATCATGGTGTTCAGCGACGAATCGGATAATCAGCGTGTGAGAGAGTTTGGAAGCGACGTGGCTAACGGACGGATTCCTCCGCCATTGTGGAGCGCCACACAAAGAAGTCCCCGACGAAGACCAAATAGGAAATGGATAGATGAAATTCGAAAGCACGCCGGATTAGCATGGAGGAGATAGGCTCAAGACAGAGAGTTGTGAAAGAAACTTTTTTTTTTTGGGGGGGGGACTTTCATCCAGCCGTGCATTAATAATGGTTGACAGTGATGATGATGATGATGATTATATGTGTATACATGCCAGGTCGTTCATGAAATAATGGCCTATTTGGAGGGTAAAAATGAAAGGGACATACCTCATACCATACAACCTTGTATTATTCGAAACGGGCGCCTTCAGCAGCCACACACTTCTGGCAATGCCAGTCCGGAATATGTTAATATCTGGCTATCTAAATGCAAGAAAGTCCCGAAATGCAATTCCGGCCTCCTCTCAGTTTCTGAAGATCCTGTCCTTGAGATAATTGCTAAAATGCATGAACAGGTGGAAATTGGTAGGTGCCAAGTCAGGCGAGTGAGGTGGATGTGGGAGGGTTACGAACCTTAGTTCGTGTAGTTTCTGTTTCGTCATTTGTCTCACGTGTGGTCTCTCGCGTTATCATGGAGAAGGATAGGACCCTTCCTGTTCACCAAAAAATGGCTGCTTGGAACACAACTTCTCGTGCATTCAGTCAATTTTTTCACAGTGTGTGGCTGAGGTAATGCTTTCACCAGCATTCAAGAACATGTATTATATGACCCTGTGAAGAGCCCACCGCACTGCCAATAAAACCTTTGGCGTCAACCTTGGTTTGGGATGTTGTTCCGGTGGTTCAGCCACTGTGCAGATCGCTTACGGTTGCCGTATAGCACCACTTTTCGTCACGGGTTACAATGCGATCAAGTAGGGGCTCCTTTTCGTTGTGAAGCAGAAGGTTATCGCACATCTCAAACCGATGTTGTTTCTGATGCTCCATCAATTTGTGTAGGACCCACGTATCGCGCTTCTTGACCATATCAATTTGGTGGAGATGTTTGGAAATGGTTGACACTGACACATTGAACTGTTTGGCAAGTTCTCTGACTGTGACGCTAGGATTTGCCTCCATATTCAGAGCGTCATTATCAATGACCGAATGCCATCCTCGGCCCTTCTCATCTTGAAGGCTCGTATCACCCGAACGAAACTTTCAAACCACCGACGTTCAGATGTTGTCTCCTCGCCCAATGCATGCATCACATTACGGTAGTTTGTGCCGCACTACGACCCGATTTGAACTCACGAAGCAGAATCACCCGCAACTCACTCCTTTATAACATGTTATACACACCACTCTCACACATTTAGCAACGACTGCTGCTCAACCGATTATGGCGTTTATGCGTCGTCTGAGTCGCCCTTCAATTCGTACGATTGGCGATGCGAGCGGACTGGTCAGCAAGCATTCTGGGCAAGTTGAATGTGGCACCTCACGAAATTGACCATTATATTCGAAACGACCTGATATACTGTATATATATACACTATATTGACAAAAGTCACCGGACATCCCTTCAAAAGCAAATGAATGGATCCGCTGCGTTGCTAAGTTGCGCGGTACAGCTGCAAATGATATAAAAACAAGCCTGCAGCTGACCGCAATCATATCACACTGTGAGTTTGAGCGAAAATGTCGTGACAAGAGAGAACTGACTTTGAGAAATGAAAGATTGTTAGGTGTTGTATTATTGGGTTGTCCATAAAAAAACCGAGAGGCGTTTAAAGATACCCAAGTCAACTGTTTTGGATGTGCTGAATAAGTGGAAGACGCATGGCGTGCCTGAAGCAGCAAAACCTACCGGCAGACCAAAGAAAATCAGTGATAGAGGACGTCGAAGCCTCAGGAGAGTCGTTACAGCTAATCAATGGAGTACTACTGCACAAGACCTCAGTGTACAGGTGAGTAAAAATGCTGGAACCTCGTTATGTACACTTACCATTCGCAGAGAACTTCATTCTATGGGTTACCGTGGCCGTGCGGCTGCTCATAAGCCTTTCATCTCCACTCGGAATGCTACTCGTCGTTTAGCATGGTGTAAAGAACATTTATCATGGACCGTAGATCAATGGAAACGGTTCCTATGGACTGATGAATCCAGATACACGATCCATCAGTCTGATGGCCGTGTGTGGGTATGGCGGCATCCGGGGGAACGCTATTTACCACAGTGTACTGTTCCTATGGTCAAGTTTGGAGCTGGCAATGTACTCGTGTGGGGGAGTTTATCATGATATAGTTCCGGTCCATTGGTTATCGTGGACAAACCTATTAACCAGCACGTCTACCTCGATATTCTGGACAATTATGCCATACCAACTCTGTGGCAATACTGTGGAACCGAGCATTGTTGGTATCAGCAGGATAATGCACCGAGCCATAAAGCAAGGACTGTTACGGCGTGTTTTGACGATAATTCCGTATCGTGTGTGAACTGGAAAGCACAGAGCCCTGATCTTAATCCCATAGAGCACCCATGGGATAAATTAGAGCGCAGCATAAGAAGTTTGGTTGGTTGGTTGGTTGGTTTGTTAGTTTTTATGGCGCAAGGGCCATGTCTGCCCAAAGAGCGCCAAACACAAGACAAGACAAGACACAGGACAGCCAAACAGTATTAAAAATATGGTAAAAAACTTAAAACCTGGCCGATTAAGTAAAAGTGAAAAATGAGAGTGATGGAAGGACTAAAAGACAATAAAACAAACAGCATTAAAAACATGATACAATGTTTAAAATTCGGTTGATTCATTAAAACTGAAAAATGAGGATGATGGAAGAGCTAAAATCTAAATGCGTTTAAGAAAGTCAATCTCTTGTAAAAACGAAAACATAGCGACAGTATCGCAGTGGTCATCCAGGACCCGCTGCAGAGTAGCGGCGTCCTCGGTCAACAAATGAGAATGAAAATAATGGAAACGTACATCACGAAAACAAACACAGCTACACAAAAGATGAATGACAGTGAGTCGGCAATTGCACGTCTCACACATCGGCGCAGTGTCGAAACACAGCAAAAAGCTGTGAGTGAAACGACAATGCCCAATGAGGAGACGCGCAAGCACCACTTCCTCCCTGCGGTTCCGACGAGATGAGGAGTTCCAGATTTCGAGAATAGGTTTTATACGATGCAGTTTATTTTCCACCTGTTGGTCCCACAGACCCTGCCACGTTCGTTTGATATGATCACGAACAAGAAATCGAAAATCGCGATGAAAGAGTGGCAAGGGTGTGACGACCAAAGAGGAAGCAGATCTAGCAGCCGCATCAGCACACTCGTTACCCGAGATTCCAACATGCCCAGGAATCCAGAAGAATTGAATCTGGACTCCGGCCTCGAGTAAGGTACGAAGAAGCCCTCGTACGTTCAAAAGAAAAGAATGATTACAATAGTCCAGCGATGACAAAGACTGCAGGGCACTTAAGGAATCCGTATAGACCATAGCCCTATGATGAGAACTCGACTGAACATGAAGAAGTGCAAGATACACAGCATGCATCTCCGCCGAAAACACCGTGGGCTTAGCTGGGATCCGCGCTACTGACACGTCATCAACACAGACAGCTGCGGATCCAACGACTCCATGCATCTTGGAGCCATCAGTGAAAATGGGAGTGTATTCAGTTTTGAGGGCACGGTGCTCAGCGAAGAGCTGCTGGTACACTGACGCAGGGTTTGAGGATTTGTCGAAAGACGTAAAGGTGGTATCAACCATGACACCAAGTGGGTGCCATGGAGGATCCCCAAAGTCCCTGGTCGCTGCAACAAGCGACAAGTCGAGCCCTGCATCACGAGCTACGGCCGCCATACGAAGACCGAAGGTTGGAATGCACGAGGGCCGGTTCTCAAATAAACGAGCATGCTGAGGATGGAAAACTGCACCGTACAAAGGATGGGCTGGAAGAGACCGAAGTTTTAAGTAAAAGTGGACAGACAGCTGCAGACGGCGTAATTCAAGCGATGGTTCGTTCGCATCAGCGTAAAGGCTGGGAATCGGAGATGTTCGAAATGCTCCCGTACAAAGACGCAGCGCCTGATGATGAACAGCGTCCAAAGGCCGGAGAACGGTAGGACGAGCCGAGCCATACACGATACAGCCATAATCCAGTTTCGACCGAATTAAGGAGTGGTAAATGCGAAACAAAGAGATCCTGTCTGCGCCCCACGAAACTCTCGAAAGGATTTTTAGAATAGAAAGAGCACGCAGACAGGAAATCTTGATCCGCCGAACGTGCACACGGAACGTAAGCGCACGGTCGACGGTCAGTCCAAGGAACTTGGTCTCCGGCAAAACTGGAATGGCTGCACGGTCCAAATACAGCTCGGGGTCAGGATGGAGGCCACGCCTCCGGCAGAAATGAACACACGCTGTCTTGTCGGGAGAAAGAACGAAACCATTGCTATTCGCCGCTTTAAAAATCTGATTAATAGTAGACTGCAACTGCCTCTCAATGAAACGCATGCTTGATGACGAGCAGAAGATGTGCAAGTCATCGACATACACAGTAGCCGAAACCGCGGGAGGAAGATTTGTGAGGAGACAATTAATGCGAAGGATGAACAATGTGATAGATAAAATGCAACCTTGAGGAACACCTTGTTCTTGATGGAATGTTGCAGATAGCGTCGTACCCAGGCGCACCTGGAACACCCGATTGCGAAGAAAATTTACAATAAAGGTCTGAAGATTTCCTCGCAATCCGCATGCGTGGAGGTCACGGATAATCCCGTGCCGCCACGCACGATCATAGGCTTTCTCGATGTCAAAGAATACAGAAACCAGGTGCTGCCTACGCACGAACGCCTCGCGCACAGATGTCTCAAGGTGCAGGAGATGATCGTGAGGTGAACGATGACGCCGAAAACCGCTTTGTGATGGTGAAAGTAATTGATGATGTTCTAAAAAATGAATTAATCGTGAGTTAACCATGCGTTCGAGAACTTTACACAGACAGCTAGTGAGAGCAATTGGGCGATAACTAGAGGGAGACTTAGGATCCTTGCCAGGCTTCGGAAAAGGTAGAACAAAAGCCTTTCGCCAAGACTCCGGGAAACTGTGTTCTAACCAGATGCGGTTGTATAAGATTAAAAGGTTCTCGAGAGACGACTGGGAGAGATGACGGAGCATGTCATAGTGGATGTCATCGGGACCGACAGAAGTAGCCCCGGACCGATGCAGAGCCACCCGAAGTTCACACATGCTGAAGGGGGAGTTATAACCAGTGTCGGTATACGGCGCAAAAGAGATTCTCTGGCGTTCCGCGGAGGATTGAATCCTATGAAAGGAGGCCGGATACGCCAGATCACTCGAAACGGAGGCAAACGCCTCCCCCAAACAATCTGCAATCTCCCCGACTTCAGCATATGTGCAGCCGTTACTCTCGAGAATGGCAATCTGGTGTGAACTGTAGGTACCCCGGATCTTGCGAATCATTTCCCACACAGTTTTCGAATTGGCACGTGAGGTAAGAGATGATACATACTGGATCCAAGACTCCCTCTTGCTACGTCGACGCACCAACCGAGCATAGGATTTAGCATGTATAAAAGCAACGAGATTAGCCTCGGTTGGATGACGCCGAAAAGTAGACCAGGCCTTGTGTTGAGCTCTCCTAGCCGCTGCGCATTTAGGGTTCCACCAAGGTTTCGGAATTCTGGGGAGCTTCGTAGATGTTTTACGAATTGAAAGATCAGCTGCCTGAAGAATACAAGTTGTGACTTTAAGTACAGCTGCGTCGATTGACTCTTGGGTCACCATTTCAGAAGATATCACCGCGGACGATGTGAAGACCTCCCATCTGGCACAATCCATCCTCCATCGAGGTGGGCGGGAGGCAGAATATGGCACGTTTGCATGGTGCCAGAGGACGATTGGGAAGTGGTCGCTCCCGTGGAGATCCTTGCACACCGTCCACGACCAGTCAGCAATGATCGATGGTGAACCCAAGGTCAAATCGATCGCACTGAAGGATCTTGTCGGCTCATGGAAGTAAGTGTCAGCACCGGTGTTTAAAAGGCACACAGAGGCCGAGCACAGAAGAGACTCTATGCGACGACCTCTAGCGCTGGCGCTGACACTACCCCACAAAGGATGATGAGCATTAAAGTCACCCAAAAGAAGGAAGGGTGAAGGCAGCTGATCAATCAAGCTCTCCAGAACAGAGACGCTAACATCCTCATCCGGTGGTAGATAAACACTGCAAACAGTAAGAGGCACAGGCATAGAAATACAAACCGCCACGGCCTGCACAGTTGTGGAAACCGCGACGGAAGATACCGGAACCCTGTGAGGGACGAGAATAGCGACACCTCTACAGGCTATATTTCCAGACGAGTGATCTGTCCGAAATGCACTGTAGCCTCGAACTGAAAGCAGGTCCGATGGTTTAAGCTTTGTCTCCTAAAGACAAAGGCACACCGGAGAGTACAAATAAAGCAGATGTTTCACGTCATCAAAACTGGTGCGAAAACCTCGGCAGTTCCACTGAATTATTGAACCCATGGGTAAAAAGGAAATGAAAAAGGAAATGGTTAAACTTGGTCAGCCTCCATTTCCTCTGGTGAGCGTTCCCCCAGATTTGGGGGTGTGTGACCAGGGGCCAAGATTGGTGAATGCTTTGTCCCAAGTGATTTAGCGGGATTTGCTCGCCGTTGATTGTTTGGCTGAGACTTTGAAGGAGAAGAAATGCTCTTCTTATCCTTGACCTTGGTGTTGGTGTTGGCGTTTTTGCCAGAAGAAGTGGCCTGAGTTCCCTTGCTGGTGTTGGAGTGAGTCTGCTTCGGTGAAGTGGCGGGTGCCGCTTTCAGACCCTAGCTCGCGACTGGAGTGCCTCCAGTCCGGCTGCGATGATTTCCTCCATATTGAATGGACATTTAGGGGGGATCTGAACGTCGGTCTGAATGGCTACCGTAGATTTGGCAACCACCACTGAAGCGTATGATCGCCGATCAGATGTAACAGGAACCACTCTTCTTCTGGCCTCAGGATAGGAAATATTTTCCACCGTTTTGATCCTTTGGATTTCCTTCTCCTCCTTCCACTTGGGACAATCTTTGGCTGATGCTGGGTGTGAACCCTTACAGTTCACACAAAACTCGGCCTCGGCCACACATTCTGAGAGGAGATGCTCTGTGGCACCAAAGCGTCCACACCTAGGAGTACTCCTACATGACTGCTGAGAGTGGCCGTACGACTGGCACTTAAAACATCTCAACGGGTTGGGAATGTACGGGCGTACCTCGAGGTGGAGATACCCTGCCTTGATGGATGTAGGCAGGGAAGGGCAGTTGAAAGTCAAGATGATGTTCCAGGATGGGACAAACTGCCCATTCCTCCTAAAAGAAATGCGTCGCACACCCGTAACATGTTGGCTCCTCTCAGTTCTTCGAGAAGTTCATCCTCAGAGCAATCAATAAGATCCCGAGAGGAGACAACACCTCGAGATGAATTTAGGTAACCGTGTGGTGTTATTTTGACAGGCGTCTCGAGCAGCATGCTGGTGTTGATAAGTGTGGAACTGTAGGCCACTGTAGACATCTCAACAAGAAGATCTCCAGACTGGAGCTTCTTGACGCTCTTAGGAGAGCTTGCAATTGATTGCAGTGCTTTGTGGATCCAAAATGGACTTTTGGCACTCAAAGGTTTTGAAGGGTCCAATGAGTGCACAAAAAAGAATCTAGCATTGGAAACATCTGCGACAAATTTTTTGGCGGGAGGACCTGAACCTTCCTCCATACCTCTTTTAGTTTTGGGTTCATGGGAAATTTCATTGAGAGCCATGAAAAAATTTAAAGGATTCATCCGCCAACTTCCCCACCCACAATCGAGCCCAACAAGGGAGAACTGGAGGTCCGCAAGCCCAAGTGGACGCAGGACACGGCTCTAGGGATAGCAAGCGGATATAGCAAGTTGATAGGGCAGACATGCGCTCGGCGAGCACCCAGACTTTCCCATGCCTGGGGAACACCCCTTTGGCATGCCCACCCTATCCCCAGACTCACCCTGTCGTACGAGACGACAAGCCGTTAGAGGTCTGGGTTCCACTCGGCCACAGACCTCATTGACTAGGAGTGGGTTAGTTCCCAGCCGCCCGTTTAGGGTGAAGCAGGGGGCAAAGAGGAGTGTTGGCAACTGGCGACAACAACACCCAGGCCTCCAGAAACCTCAGCCTCCAGCATCCCCTTTTCCACCTTACGGGTCACCACACACGGCAAACGTGCAGGTAGGTCTAGCTAACCAGCTCGGAAAAACAAAAGGAACATAAAATGGAGAAGACAGGAAAGAAAACGAGAAACTAAAATCCTGAGCTGGCGCATAATCACAACCTCAGCAACCTACAACTGAGGCGGGTTCATGTCAAGTGAAAAAAACATAAAAAAAATGTGAAAATAATCACATATAGTACATGTTGGCTCGGGCCGTGGGGACGCCATCCCCCAGCAGCTGGATGAACAGCTGTCCCTTCGGTTATGTAATCGTCAAAGCCGCAGAGGCAATAGAAACCGTCACAAGGTTAGCTCGGGCCGTGGGGGCGCCGCTCCCCAAATAACTGGAAAACCAGTTATCCCCGTGCGGGGTAAGAAGTTTGGAACCAAGGCCTACTCCTAAGGAACAGTTAGCGGCAGCATTATGTACTGAATGGAAGCGCATACCTGCCGCCCCGGAGGCTCAGTGGTCTAAGCAATGGCTTCTGATCATTCGTCCGAGTTGGGTACGGGTTCGAATCCCGGAGAGACATGGATGTTGTGTTTGTCGAACGGCGCTGGCTCTCACCTTTCCCTGGAACCAGTGGCCCTAAATTAGGGACGGGCGACTGCTTATAGCCCTGTAAGTTGCTCACGGTGGTCGCTAAACCTCCAATAAAAAATAAAATAAAAATAAAAGAAGCGTATACCTATCTCTGTGTTCCAAAACCTTGTGGAAAGCATGTCTCGAAGAGTCAATTCATGCATTACGGCCAAAGGTGGACCTACACCGTGCTAATGTATGTCGATAAATGCTAAGTTGTGTTTCTCATCTACGTGTCCAGTGCTTTTGTCATTATAGTGTATATTTACGGCGGTACTAATAAAAGATCTGCACACTGTCCATTTTTGAGAAAAACGTGAAGTAACGGAGTAAACTTACCTTATTGCCATTCAATGTACCCCCTCCGCTGCTAATGAGAGCTTGCCAGCGGTGAGATAGGTCCTGTATACCCCGTAGAACGCCTTCTTTGTTCAGCTGTCGTATTACTCGGATCACGTCCAGTGGCAGTTTGTCCAGAGATCCGTAGCGGACGCCACGGGGCCGATTTTTTAACTTTGGGAAAAGATCAAAGTCGGATGGACTGAGATCAGGGCGGTATGGTGGGTGGAATAAAGTTTCGCAGCCATATTTCGACCAAAGTCCCCGTACCGACGCTGCACCATGACACGATGCATTGTCATGCAACAAGATCGCTTCCGCTTAAAACAAGTTGGGGCGATTTTGGCGAATTTCTGGTCTCAAATTTGTCATCAGAATGTCACGATGATATTGTGCGTTGCCTTTTTACCCTACCGGCACTTGACCGGGGACCACAAAATCATTTGCTTCATTTTGGATTGTTGCCGACGGCAATTTCAGAGGCGTGGGGAAGTTGGATGCTTCCATTCCGCTGATTTTGACTTCAGTTTCGGCTCAAAATCACGGGTCCAAGTCTCATCAATTGCGACAATTCTATTCAGGCAGGTTTTGCCCTCCCTTTAGAACGTATGGAGGTGATCCTGTGCGATGCTCTCTTCTGCTCGAAGGTGAGTTGTACCGGAGGACATTGTAGCTTCGTCTCAAATGATGGCTTTTGCAGATCGAATGATTTCGGCGTCGGTAGAATTGATCTTTATATTCGACGTAGAGGTTAAAGTATGTTTTGCCACCTTCTAACAGATTAGCAGCAATTCCTGTGGATGCAACAGGCAAAGCTATGTTTCCTTCTCCATGGATAGTGCTGAGGAAGATTTTATACAAATAAGTTTTTCCGGCGCCCCCTGGGCATCCTATTTCTAAAAAGTTGACCATATGATGTAACGCATCTCTGACGTCATGTGAGAATGATTTGGATGAGATGACGTCACACCAGTAGCTGTGTTCTTTGTTTCTAAGACAACAAAACAAAGTGATATATGCGTGCGCTGTGCGCGTGTAGGTGATGACGTCACCTGCACGCAAACACGAAAAGCTAAGCGTGACGTCACAAACATTTGCTTCTCGGTTGTTGCTATGACGACTTAAAAAGTGATCCACGTCGTCACAACTTAGCCTTTTATATATTAGGGTGTGCCTGATAGTACATATACAGATTCTACTTTTAGAAATTTCGGTACCAGGTTGGCTGAACATCAGTACAGTGTCAGGCGTAGGCTTACTGACACTTTCTTCTCTTGCCTGTTCAGTGGTGGTACTCACGCCCTTGACTAGAATGCCTCGCATTTGTTGTCTCACGGCCCGAAAGATAAAGTTTCTTTATTGTACACTATGGCGTAGAAGTTTTGTTTTACTTCTACGTTAACTTAAAACATCAACATAGTAAGACATAGTTCCTAAATGAAAGAAACCTTAACGGCCAGACGAAACATGTAAACAACAGAAGTCAAACTTACGGAAAAAGATGCTTTTTTCAAGATGTAGCAAACACATCGTAGCATAGCATATTGCACTAAACTCTCCACACACCACACATTATCACAACACTCCTATCAATAATCAGTTTACAACCCAACGCTCGACAAGCAACAATGTAGTCGTCGCTTTTATCTCTTGTTCTTATCAATATCAGGCATACGGCACGTGCATTGAACCTCAATTGTGTTGCCAAACGTATTCGTTTGAGAGAAAGGTATCACGTTAAGAGTGAAGAATAACTGAGAATAAACTCAAGATTTACACAGGGAAAGAAACTAAAAAGGAAAGTTAATTTAGAATATACGTCACATCATCTCCCTCGCAATTTTTTTTTTTTTTTTTTTTTTTGCCAAGAACTTATCAATTTTGTAGAGGTATCCTTTCAAACAATCGGATCATTCATTCAACTCTTTCAGATAAAAACTTACAAAATGGATGAAGAGATTTGTTGATCCGTTGCTGTAACTGACTTTATATCAGTACATATAGTCTCTAGACATCAATAGCTCAATTTTCTGTACAGCAAATGTCTATATCATAAGTCGTGATAAATATTTTGTCACAATACGTGTGGAGAACGCTCAGCAATATACATATAAGTAGCATAGTATATTGCCCTAAACTCTCCACACACCACACACCACACATTATCACAACACTCCTATTAATAATCAGTTTACAACCCAACGCTCGACAAGCAACAATGTAATCGTCGCTTTTATCTCTTGTTCTTATCAATATCAGGCATACGTCACGTGTATTGAACCTCAATTGTGTTGCCAAACGTATTCGTTTGAGAGAAAGGTATCACGTTAAGAGTGAAGAATAACTGAGAATAAACTCAAGATTTACACAGGGAAAGAAACTAAAAAGGAAAGTTAATTTAGAATATACGTTACAACATGGAGAGCATGGTTATTTACCAGTTCGGTAATGAACGTTGCAGTGAGGATATGCCATACCTTATTTCTCGGGCCAGGAAAAACTTGTTAAATGGGCTATCGTTACCTTTATAATTAATATTTCTGTGCTTATTATTGCAGAGGGCGTCACGGATATATTTTGGCTGTGTATGTCATTATTGTACATTCATGCGGCGCTATGTAGTTTATTTACCAGCATATTAAAACTATTTAAGAACTCTGGTTCCATGTGCTACTTGTCACCTGATGATGCAGTAGCTGCTACTGCGAAAGATCTTGTGTTTTTACATTTTGTATATAGCTTTTTAACCTGATATATAGCAGAGTGCAATACTTGATGATATTTTTACATGGGAATGGATCGTGGAATGACTTGGGTCTATGTTTTTACATGTACTGCGTGCTGCACAAAGATCGGCTGCTACGCAAGGAGAATAGCATTTCCCAAATGTAACATAAAATTCTTGTAGTACACCTTCGGAGTCTAGGAAAACATTGAGGCATAGATTCAGGTGTCACATAAAGGCCGTATTACACATCCTCGGATGTCACGTGGCATGAATTTTATATCTGAATTGAAGATGTAAAAAAAATGAAAAAAAAATCGATTCGAGCTGTCAAGTATCTGCCATATTAATACATCATTTTATTTATAAGGTTTCCATAAGCCTCTTTTCTTTCAAATGTTTAACGTAAAATATAAATTCGTTCTTGAGTTTCGAAAATGAAAAGGAGTTTCGTATAAAAAATTATGAATCTTGGCACACAGATTATTTCTTTTCGAGATAAAATATTCAAAGCTGTTGATTGGTAATTCGTCATGGGAAGGGTATAAACTAGAATTTTTCAACGATTTCAAACAAGCCTGCATGAGTAGAAAAATCAAGAGACGTTAAGTTAATGAGCCATAGAAAAAAAAATGCGACATGTCATTGAGTGTGTTTCAGACGATGCAGATTTTTTTTTGCTCAAAGAAACAGCAAAAATTTTTCGAGCTCTTCGATCTGTAATTACACAGACGGGAAAGAGAGAGAGAGAGAGAGAGAGAAGAAAAAAGTCATGTTCTTTGATGCTATTCACTTTTTTTTTACTCTTTTTTTTATGTTGCATAAGTAGCTCAAACATCTTGTTCTTTTCATGTACTGTTCAACGATCATTCAAAAGAAAAAAAAATAAAGAGCAATCTTTTTTTCTAATTTTCTCTTTCCCTTTCGCTTTTTTGTTTTCCGTTTTTGTATTAAGTCACAGAAAAATGCTTGTTAGCAAATATAAATAATAAGCCGTCTTGCTATCTCGCAAACTAAGAGACATTATGGCGAAATTAATCTCGCTCCTAGCGTGCCTGGCATGCCTCTGAATCCAAGGCCAATAACTGCTTCTGGCATTTTGCGAAAAGTTAATCAGGATAAAATACCGTATTCTCAAAGCAAATTTATCGCCGGTTTTGAAATCTCGCATATTTCGGCATTCAGGAAAGGAGCCAGCTGCACTTTCTTGGTAAGCAGGGGTGCCTGCTTTGCGTTATGGAAATGAAAATATTAATTTCGAAAGACGAAAGCTCTGGGATTTCATCAGAATGAAGTAATATTAATTAGTAAGAGAGCCCCTTGTGACGAGAGCTCATGACTTGGGAAACAAAGAATTTAATAAATTCTCTTCCACGGTGAGTAAACAATAAAACAAAAATTACTGTAACTGCGATATCTTTACAAGACGGTACTTAATTTTCGCCTATGCGAACAGGTGATTTCTTCACTTTTCAACAGCAGATTTCTTTCCATAAAGTTATTTTTTAGAAAGTTATACATTTTAATCAACGCAACGGGAGCAGCGACCTCCAGTATTTTTTTCATTTTGTTTATACGCGAGATTTGAAAGCTGATTATACTATACACTCAGTAGACAAAGCGTTAGAGGTAGGAGGGAAGGGCAGTTGACACTGGCATCCCCCGCGCATTGTGGAGCAGACCCAAACCGAACGCAGGCGATAAATAGGCAGCAGCAAGGGTACCCAACAGTGTGTGCCGCGGATGGCCTAGTAGTCAACGTTCGTGACTGCTGCGGAGGAACATCAGGTTCAATCCCGGGCAGATACGAACGCTCGAACCGCTAAATATCCGCCGTGCGTCGGATGAGTATGTTAAACCCTCGGACCCCGGGTACCCCCCCCTCGGTAATAAATAAGGGTGTCTTCCTCCCCATTTTTACTTCGCTTCCGTGCCACTTTCCTATCGGACACTCTAGCCCAAATCTCCTAGCTTCTTATTTCTAAGGGCTTCTAAGGGGACCTAGGGTCAGACACTCTCTTCCTAAAATCCTCTACATATAGGATCTGATGTGATCTACCCTACAGTGTAGGCCGCCGATGGCTTAGTGGTCAACTATCGTGACAGCCACAGAGAAACCTCAGGTTCGATTCCAGCCAGGTACGAATGTTCGAACCACTAAATATCCACCGTGCGTCGGATGGGCACGTTAAACCGTCGGACCCCGGCAACTGGCCCCCGGAAATAAATAAGGGCGTCTTCCTCCCCCTTTCTACCTCGCTTCCGTGCCAGTTTCCTATCGGGCACTCTAGCCCAAATCTCCTAGCTTCCTATTTCTAAGGGTTGTTTAAGACCTGGGGTCAGACACTCCCTTTCTAAAATCCTCTACATATGATCTGATCTACCCAACAGTGTATTGCAATCGACGAACGTGGGTAAACGTGGTGATCTGAGCGACTTTGATCATGGACGCATTGTCGGCGCAAGACACATGAGTCATACTATCACCCAAGTGGTAAGAACTCTAAGGTTCCCGAGGGCAACCGTATCGATGGTATACCGCGAGCATATACTTTCGAAGGGCGATCCAGCACCCAGACAACAAGCGGTGGCCGACCACACACGACTGATGACCTGATCGACGTAGACTATCCAGGCTCGTACAAACCGAGCGCTTGGCAACAGCTGCGCAAATCACATATAGGTCAAATGTCGACGCTGCATACGCTGGGGCTACTTGAGCCGACACCCTACTCGTGTGCCGCTGTTGACTGCTCGTCATCGGAAATTACGCCTCGTGAGGTTCTCGAAACATTAAAACTGGACCTCTTCAGACTAACGCCTCTTCGTGTGGTCAGATGAGTCCCATTTTTAGCTGTACCAAGTAGACGGGAGGGTGCGGGAGTGGCGTCGACAGCATGAGGCCATGGCCTCGTCGTGCCAGGTCGGCTTTGTCCAAGGCGTCTTTGTGATGGTTTAGGAGCTCTCTCATGGGACACATTCGGTCCCTTGGTGTGTCTGGAGAGGTCATTAACGGCTGTGATCAACATGTGCTGGCTGTTCACCTACACACTTTCAAGGTCTCCGCGCATCCTGCAGCCGATGGTCTGTTTCAGCAGGACAGTACGCCGCTCCACCGGGCCGCAACCATCTAGACATGGCTTAAAGGAAACACACCTGAGTTTGGAATCATTCAGTGGCCACCAAGGTCCTAGTGTTTAAACCTCGAGGAAGCTCTCTGCACTGTTAAAAATGTTGTGGTAAGTGTCAACCAAAATTGGTGCTACACCATCTGCACAACTTTCTAGGAAAACCATTGTGTGGCGCACACAAAACCCAACAACATGGTGGAACCTTGCACCATAATGTGGTGCAACCTTGTACCAAAGCACAGTGCGAAGTTGCACCATGTTGTTGGGTTTGTTTGCATCACGCAATGGTGTATCTTTTTCTTGAAAGTGGTGCAGCCTACCACTAAATTTTTGACCGTGCGGGATACCGTGGAATGGAGCATCAGATCCACAGATCTTGGACCAACGTATTGGGCGGAGTTGTGGACGATTAAATAGAAGTAATCACTCTTTCCACGTTTATAAGTGAGTTACGGAAAAATTTCTCATCGGCCGCCACCGGGAATCGAACCCAGGGTCTTCCAGTTACGCGCTGGATATGCTTCCACTGCACCACAGCAGCCTCGAAATTCTCCAGACTCACAAACGACAAACTGTCAAATCACATGGCAGGGTTGCTTCTTTGGAGCCCCGCACAATGCTGGGGATTCACCACAGATGAACAGCAGCAGCTGAATAAATAACTACAAGGTGAATGAATGATAAATATACAATACTAATAAACTGAATGCCGTCTGTGCACAATATAAACCAGGACGGAAACACCGGTTACGTTTAATTAAAATACACTGAGTATAAAAGAAACGTATAAGATCTTTCGGACACCCCGCACCGGGATTCATCATCAGATACATACAAAGAGGTAGTATGGGCTGGATACATACAATTTTTAATTTTACATGTGACGCAATTTGTGAACTGTCATTAGGTGTGTAAACGAAACAAATCGATTACAATACAATAATGATTAAATCAAGCAACAACATATTAAATTGGACGGTTATGTGCACTGCAATCAGTAAACAAAAATGTCCACGGTCTAGGTATGACATATGGAACAGAGTCATTACAACACATATACCCCTTCCATGCAATAAATAGACTTTCAGTAAATGTTAATTGAGACTTCTTACTTGGTGTGACGAGGATCTCCGCTTCTGTCCAGATTTGTACATGGGTTCCAGAGTCAACTAATCGGGAGAGAGCGGTTGTTTTGCCACCCACTCGGACATTGTACATGTGTTCCTTCACTCTTGTATTCAAAGATCTTGAAGTGGAACCGATGTACTGTTGGTCAACCACAGACGGGTCTGTCGCTTTGTGTGGGATGCTATATACACCAAATTTATTGTTCTTATGCACTGAGTCTCGATCTTTCCTAATGCTCTGAAAAATATTACTTGTTTCGACACCAAAACCGATTCCATGCGTTTTACACACATTCTTTAAAATGTTGACCAAACATGGTACAAAACCAATTGATCCCACATACCTACTTCTTCTGGGCTCCCTCGATAAGGTGATGTCATGTACATGCAATAATTGACCAAAAATGCTATGTTACAGTAGGTCTTAAGGTCCGTATACCTAAAAAAAGTACAAAAACAAAAAAACACCAAAATGGCGGCTTTTGAATATTGTCTGCGTGAACTTTTAGACCACTTCTAAATAACCAAGAGATCTAAAAATTGGCATGCTATTAGGACTTAAAGTCCGGATACCTGCAAATGCATGAAAAAAAAACCCAGCTCTTTGAAACATTGTCTGCTTGAATTTTTTACCACTTCTACACCTAGAGAAAAGCTGAAAACCAAAATATTCAAAAGTGTGGCTTAGCTAAACTGTTTCAAAATGCTGATAAGTTTAAAAATAATTTTGTCAGAATCATTAAAATGCTTTAGAAATTTCAAATTTTGTTTTAAAATTAAGAGGCTCCGTTTTATGTCAAACCGTATGCACTGACGTCACGACGCTATTCTAAATCGTAAAACAGTTTCAGATTTAAAATTACTTTTCTTTCCCTTAATTACTTTTCCCTTTTTTTAATTTCATGTTCAAAAAATTATTTTATAGATTTACCGTTTGGAGAGCGTGCATAATTACTAGTTTTTTAAAAATGTTATATCTGAAAAAAATCAAAGGGGCACAGCAGCAAATGCGGCGCAACCTAGAACGTAGAGCTACGTCAACTGTCTTTCACTGAATACTTTAAAGACGTAGAACTAGCGAGGTAGTGCCATGAAATAGTGGCAGTTGATGTAGTTCTACGTTGTAGGTTGCAGCAGAGTTGCTACTGTGCCCTTTCGATTTTTTCATTTCATTGTGTGTGTAATATTGTGTCATGCCTGCTTACTCTGAGTTGGAGCAGATGAAATGTCCGCTTTCAGCTGGTGAGCATGTTAGACCGTTTCAGCGGAATGTTCTCGTCCAGCAAGTTATGCTACCATTAAAGAAATTTGATTCCGTGGTATTGAGATGTGGGGTAGGACGGACCATAGGTCCCCCATTCCAAGAAAAAAGATAAACACTTATTCTTTTAACTGGGAAATGAGAACGGGCTGCCTACAAAGCTGCATTTTAATAATGTCTCCCTTTTTTATTACCATCGTTTATTAATATATTAGTCTAAAGGCGACAGAATTTTATTGCATATATATTTTTTTTATTTTGCAACAATGAACAAAATTTTATTCACAATAACTGGTGCATTCCAAATTGGTTTTTACAATCACCAATGATTGGAAAGTTGGTTTTACAATCATTAGTGCATTTCAGATCAATGTTTACAGTCATTATCACATTTCAAATTGGTTTCTACAATAATTACTGCATTTCAAATTGTTTTTTTAATCATTAGGGTATTTCAAATTAGTTTCTACAATCACTAGTGCATCTCAAATTTATTTCTACAATTACTAGTGCATTTCAAATTGGTTTTTACAACCATTAGTGCATTTCGAATTGCTTTTTACAATCATTAATGTATTTTAAATTGGTTTTACAATCATTAGTGCATTTCAAATGTGTTTTTACAATCGTTAATGCATTTAAAATTTGTTTTTACAGTCATTAGCACATTTTAAGCACAGAGCATATCCATTTCAGATATTCCCTGTGCTCCCTTTAGGATGTTTAATCGATAGGATGTTTAATCGATATTAAGGATGTTTAATCGATATTGTATTTTTCTCCATTTATTGGCAAGTATATTCAAAGCAATACTAGTAGTCAAAGTAACACTATAATTTTTTGATTTTAAATAAATTAAAGCACTGCAACAGATTCTTTATAACAAATTGTTGTGATGGCTAGGGAACCAGGGGAAAAGGCTAACAAATAGCCTGACGGGCCCCTAGTCCCCAAGAAGAAAAAAGAATTTAAATCGTCAAGGAACAATTTAACAGTAATACCGTAAAATGAAGTAATAATAAACAATATTTGGTCAACAAATAATCAACATTAATTAAGAAATTCCTAAGCTCTCTTTTAAATACCGAATAGTTCTACACCGTCTTGACCCGAAGCGGCAACCCATTCCAGAACCTAGGGCAGGTCACGTTAATATTATTAAATAAAAAAATTGCACGCGCTCTAGGTGTTAAAAAATTAGTATTACCACGAGTGTCATGATCATTGGAACGCAAATGTAAGGTAATTGGTTCTGAATATTTATTAGTATATGTACGTTCATGCATAAACAATAATAGTCGAAAACTGTATAATTTATCAAATGACATTATTTGATAACTAAGGAAAAGATAATGTACTTGTAAAGACGGATTCACCAAACGTAAATTTTTTTTTGCAAAACATAAATTCTATTAACATTCCCAATAGTTGTGCGACCCCCAACCAAAAGCCAGTAAGATAGAAATGGTTAAATAAATGAAAAACACAATAACAACTTAACCTTGGCAGGCAATAAACTTGAAATCTTATAGATGACACCAATATGGGATCTGAGCCCAACCGCAATTTCACTAACATGTGCATCCCATTTCAAATTATCTTGGAAATATACACCCAGAAATTTTACAACAGCCTTAAAGTCAAATGGCACTCCATTAAATAATATCCCATTTGCAATATCCACTCGTCGTCTACATCGCGAAAAAAGTACACTAGTAGTTTTGGTAAAATTTATGATTAAGGAATTATAGCAAAACCAACGATAATAATCCTGAAGTTCTAAATTTACACGTGGGATTAACTCAGACAGAGTGTCCCCGGAAAATAATAGGTTTGTATCATCAGCATACAAAATAGGAGTAGCACTTGAAGTAATAGTAAATAAATCATTAACGTAAATTAAAAATAATGACGGGCCCAAAACCGATCCCTGAAGAACACCATACTGAACTAAAAGGGCAGAAGATCGAACACCCTGTATCTGTACAAATTGTTTTCGACCTGTTAAATAATTTTGGAATAAAGTCTAAACAACTCCCCTAATGCCAATGTTTTCTAACTTGGATAACAAAGTGTCATGACAAATTGTATCAAAAGCGCGGGAAAGATCACAAAAAAAAAAAAAAAAAAAAAAACCCACCACACTAGAGCCATTATCAAGACTAAAATGTAAATAATTTAATACGTCTAGAATAGCAGTTTCAGTCGAAACCCCTTACAAAACCCATGTTGACTTTTATTTAATTTTGTTTTTTTGTGAATGCAGGGTAACAGCTGTATCAGTATTAATCTTTCCATTATTTTAGCAAACACCGGAATTACAGATACTGGTCGATAATTTGCAACATCTGTTACTGAACCCTTTTTATGTATAACAGTAACACGACTTAATTTTAATGGCAACGGAATGTACCCTGTGAACAAAATACGGTTAAAAATTTGGGTCAACGGAATAAGTAACTCACCTGAAACAAATTTTACATCCCTAGGATGTACGTTATTCGGCCCCGCACTTTTGGACGGGTCCAATTCAGTCATTACCTTCAAGAGGTCGTCATCAACTGGTTTAAAAAAAAATGAGGAATTAGACGACGTTGGTAGGTAATCAGAGAAATTGTTAGTATAATGAGAAATTTCAGACAACAAAATATCCGGTAACTCCAAAAAATATTTATTAAAAATATCAACAACCTCATCTAAATTAGACGTCCTAATTCAATTATATTCAATTGTAGTTGGTGATATGACTCCAGATCTTCTTGCCATCAGTAGTAATACCGAAATAATTATAATAATAACTTTTTTAGCCAGTCTTAGTTTAGAATTATTCCAATTTCTGTACCTACGAAAATTAGACAAATGTATTGGGTTCCTGGAACGGAGGAACACAGCGAATAATTTATTTTTCCTATTTAAGCAACGTAACAAACTCCGGTTAAACCAAGGTTTCCTGCAACGCGACGTACGAGTTAAGTTTCGAAATGGAAACGCAACATCGTAAGAATTCCAAACAATTCCCTAGAATTCATGATATGACTCAACCACATCATCCAACTGAAGTCCAATCAACTAGTGCTAAAGCCCCGTGAAACAGAAGTAAATTATCATAACTATAATTCTTCATTAACATAGAGCAGGGATTAGATTTGTGTACTGCTGAACACTCTGCCATAAGAAAAATCGGTAGTTGGTCACTGATATGAAATGAGAGAACCCCCGAGCATGTACTATAGTTATTTGTTATACACAAACCAATAGAGAAGAAGTTGAATCTGTGACTCTAATGGTAAGAGTTATTACATTTAGCATTCCGGAAGAAATAATTACTTATATCTCTAAATAAGGCAGCACCCATTCCTGAGGAATTCATATCCACATTAAAACCACCGAAAGAGTACAGTGTTCTACCGGAGAAGTTTACGTCATCCAACAAACCAGAGTAAAAGTTCAAGAAAGATTCAATATTACCATGTGGAGGACGGTACATGACACTTATTATTGATTGCTGTAACACAATTGAAAGTATTTCAAAATCTTCAGTTATAACAGTGTATTTATCAAATAATAATGCGATAATGGAACGCTTAACATATATCGCAACCCCACCCTCCCGGGACCCAGAACGGGAAACCGAGAAAACCTGGTAACCAGGTATATTACATACAAAACCAGAATCAGCATCATACCAAGTTTCTGAAACACATATAAAATCTAATTGGTAATTTATGTCATGCAGTAAGCAATCTAAGGTATCTAACTTACTATATAGACCGCGCATTTAAATGCAAAAGATTTCCAACCCCAAGTATTTAAGGAAATCAAACCCTGCAATTCCGAAACCGTTACATAGTCCGGAACACATTTTGCCATAAAACACAAAATATACAATCAAAAGAAATACATTCAACAACAGAAATAAGGAGACCAATCTAGAACACTAAAACCGCTCAAAGTTCAAATCCTGCGTACTCCTTATATGAACTGGAATCGAACCCTCCGCCAACCGGCAGAAGATCCTTCCGTTTCTATACCAACAGAATTTAAAATTATTATTTTTCGAAAAATTATGTGCCTGCCAAAAGAGCTGTCTATTTTGAGCAGTTAGATTTTCATTGATATACACCCTGTTGTTATCCGTACAATTTTTAACTACATTCATCACTCTCAGGTTAGACCTACCTCTCACAAGGAATTCGTTCCTCATTTCTCTACCCTTAAACTGAACAATAAGTGATACTTTCCGGGAACTCTTTTCCACGCAGCCTATGAATTACTTCAATGTCAGCCACTGAAAATCCATCAATATTCAACTTATCTGCGATGCGATGTACCAAGTCCTTGAGTTCATCAACTCCCTTTCCTTGCACCTCCTTGATTCCGTGGATCTCCAAGTTTTTGTTTCTCACATACTGATCCAAAGTATTCAAGCTTTCTCTTTATACATTTATATCAGCAGTCTGAGTTTGCACTCTCTCCTCCAAAGAAGCAATTTTCTTACATGACTCCTCCAGCAATGCATGTGATTGTCCAATTTTATCCATAACATCGTTATATATCGATGAAAAAAACTCTACTGACTTACGCAAATCAGATATCTCAGTTTTCAAGCTCCACATTATTTCCAACTTCTCATTTAAACGCTCCATAAATTCTTCAGAAACAGATATATCCCGTGTAGCTGTATACACGGAGGACTTGATCGGCCGCCTACTGCCAGATCCACCTCGAGTTCCTACATCCGGGGGCAAAACGCCCCGCCGTCAAACATTGCATTGCCACTTCAATTTTTTTCTTTGCTCAATTTTTCGGTAGGTGGCCTCGCCAATCGAAGAACAGTCGAAATGGAATCTTCCACCGCATCTTCCATAACAATGTACACAATCATCTTCAAGCAAATTGTCAGAACAGCTAGATCACTTCAACAAAGACATGATAGTTCTGATCTTCTGTATACAAGCAAATTAAACAACTAGACAGCACCGCAACTCAATGATGCAGACGAAGCTGGTAACAAAATCCACCCAGTACAGCAGACGACACGAGCAACAGCGCCAACAGCAGCGTTAGTTGGCAACAGCAAGCAAGACGAAATACTAGACGATAAATTTATCCTATCAGATCAGTCCAGTCAGTACAAACACGTCACTCATAGGAGATAATCAGCACTAATCTCAACGCCAACCTGATACATCAAATTTTTTATTCAAATATACCAATGTGAACTAACCTGCTGACCTCTGTCTTGGCACACGGAGCACCTGAACACTCACGATGAAGCACATCCAAAAAAAAGAGACAATACGTGACCATAAATAGTAGTAATAACCAAACTTTTTGCTGTAACTATTCACTCACAACATCAACAACGTAACTTGACTTGACTATAGTGTTACTTTGACTGCATTATAGTGTTACCATAGCGTTACTTTAACTACAACTTCTATAGTGTTACTTTGACTACATTATATCACTAAAGAATCTGGTGCAGTTTTTTAATTTATTTAAAATCAAAAGATTATAGTGTTACTTTGACTACTAGTATTACTTTGGATATACTTGCCAATAAATGGAGAAAAATACAATATCGATTGGATATCCTTAATGCAACCAAGGGAGCACAGGGAATATCTGAAATGGATATGCTCTGTGCTTAAAATGTACTAATGACTGTAAAAATAAATTTGAAATGCGTTAATGATTGTAAAAACACATTTGAAATGCACTAATGATTGTAAAACCAATTTAAAATACATTAATGCTATTTGAAATGCGCTAATGATTGTAAAAACCAATTTGAAATGCACTAGTAATTGTAGAAACAAATTTGAGATGCACTAGTGATTGTAGAAACTAATTTGAAATACCCTAATGATTAAAAAAAAAAAACAATTTGAAATGCAGTAATTATATTTGTATACAAAATCAATAGGGCTATTTAATTTAGGAATTTCTTCTCTTAATTTTTATTCAGCAAAATGCGGAAGATCCAATACTTAAAATCTAGCATAGTCCCTTCACTAATATTCCTGCATATAATTTCTTTAACGGGAATTTTTTTCTGGACTGAAATGATGTTATGGTAACCCTTGTCAGCTTCACTGTTATTATAGTTGAGTAACTTTTGTTTTTCTTTAGATATTTTGGGTACAAAATTTGAAAACGAAATGCCGCTTTTTACTCAAAAGAGTATACTAAATAAACTGACAGTTTTGTGCTTGAGTATGTTGCTCTGTTTTTTAACCTACCTATGGGAAGTTCGGAAGTGCAAACAACTCGGTGACAGTTTAGACTCATTACATCTCTGGCATTTCATGTGTGTGTGTGAATTTAAATTCTCACCTACTTGCTCAACTTCAATTTTGGTGATTGTAATTTTTTTTTTCTTTTTCTCCAGACTTTTACATGTATGTCCTCTCAACATGGTTGAAGTTGATACGTGTGACGAGCGTTTGAGGTTGTCTTAATTTTTGCTAACATACGCGGGTGAATCAAAAAATAAGTTACACTTAGCGCCATCTGGAAAGGGATTGCAGTCATACCGTGTGTGCTTGGGCGTGCAGTAGACACTACGTCAGAGCTGTCGACGAGATGTGCTTTAGTTCACTAACTGCGTAAGGCGTGTGCAGGAGCAGGGCGAAACTAGCCGGCCCTGGCAGGAGGCACTTCAAAATGCGCCTCAACTGGATTCTTACTCCAAATCGGAAGTGCGAGGCAGTGGCGGGTTTCCAATTAGGCGCACTAGGCGCGCGCCTAGGGCCGCAGAGCCTGAGGGGCCCCGAAAACGTATAATTGGATTGCCAGAATTGTTTTGGTTTTCACAAACCGAAACAAAAAGTGCAGACCTTTCTAATTTTCCAATGAAAATAATAAGAAAAAAATTTTTCAAGAAAGTTTTCACATTCTCGCTGTCCTGCAGTGACTGATGAAATTCTTACTGTCCACCTCTCTTGGTTCATGGCATTCGTGTATGCCAAAAACTCCTTAACGAAAAGTCATCCACCGTTTTCAAGTGAAACACTGTGCATAAATTGCCATTTTACCCGTATTTTCTAATGTGAGTACTTTTCCGGTTGCCAATGTTTTTAGTTTTGTTTGATGCCATGCTCGTTTACTACTAATTTGCTCAAAATGTAAATAAAACAAACAAGATGATTTTCCAAAGCTGAAGCAATGGAAAAAGTTCGTTTTATTATTGAAATGCATTCCACTTTTATGAAATTTTGTTACAATTTACACGCGATGAACAAAATTTTATTTTCAGCGCCCTTAGCGTTGAATTTGCCAAGAAACTTGCAACTGAAAAAGTGTTAAAGTAATCAGTTTTGCTTAACGTGTCAAACTCAAAAAGAACTTTTGCTGTAACTGAAATAGTCTTTTCGTAGCGCAAAGCTAAAATTAACGAAATTTCCACTTTGAGAACTCCTAGTGGGAAATTTATGAACTAGTAGTAAAATTTAAAATGGGAAAATTTTAACGAACTTTTATGTCCCGTAATTTGCAAAAATAATTTTTAGAAAAATCTGTGAAAAACAAATTTTTTGGCCTTCAACGTTTTTAGCAGGAAATTAACGAACTAACTGGAAAATATAAATAATTGAGAAGGAACAGTTAAGCCTAATATGAGAGGTACAAAAGTAATTCTTTCCTTTTAAGTTGAACAGTTTCTTCACAACAGAACTTTAATTTTTTTTGAAAATTTGACTTGACAGCCCTTAGCAGTATTTAATGTGTTAATATCTTTAGATTTCCTATTAGCTTCAAAAGTAATTTTTGAAATATCTCTAAAAACAAAAAGTTCGATGCTGACGGACAGACAAAGGGATTACACTAGCACTGTTTCTTACAAAACGTTCTAATAATGGCTAGAATGGCATTTTAAAAAGCGTAAAAAATTTCTCGACTTCACTTTATTTTATTTTATTTATTTATTTATTTTTTGTTAACCTGACCGATGAAAATTTTTGAGGCGATAAGTAGGGGCAGGGGCCCCCTGAATATTTTAGCGCCTAGGGCCCCAAAAGATATAAAATCGCCTTTGGTGCGAGGAGCTATTCGATTTTCGTCTGCTAAGCGCCTAAATTGCACTGACATCCATCGTAAAATCTATGCTGCATACGGGGGAAATGCCATGTCTCGTCCGCCATTGAAAAGTGGTGCCAATGATCTGAAATGGGTTTCTCAGATTTGATGGACGAATACCGCGAAGGCAGACCATCAATATCCAGCACTCCGGTGCTTGTTGCCGCCGTTGACGACATAATACGGGATAATAGGCGTATCGAAATCAATGAAATTAACAGTACGTTAGGCATTTCGTACGGGACTATGCATTCCATCATTCACGAGCAGCTGGGACTTCGAAAATTGTGTGCGAGATGGTTGTTGTGTTTACTCACAGATCAGCACCGAAACGAACGTTTCCTGTTGTATTTGGCTCTTCCGCAACGGTATTCTGCTGAGAGTCACAATTTTGTGCGTCGAATCATCACAGGTGACGAAACGGGATTTCACCATTTCCCCCTGAAACCAAACGATCGTCCATGGAATGGAAGCATGTCACCTCTCCAACAAGGAAGAAGTACAAAGTCCAACCGTCTGCGAGAAAGGTCATGGAGACTATTTTCTATGACTGTGAAGGTGTCACCTCTCCAACAAGGAAGAATTACAATGTCCAACCGTCTGCGAGAAAGGTCATGCAGACTATTTTCTATGACTGTGAAGGTGTCACCTCTCCAACAAGGAAGAAGTACAAAGTCCAACCGTCTGCGAGAAAGGTCATGCAGACTATTTTCCATGACTGTGAAGGTGTCACCTCTCCAACAAGGAAGAATTACAAAGTCCAACCGTCTGCGAGAAAGGTCATACAGACTATTTTCTATGACTGTGAAAGTGTCACCTCTCCAATAAGGAAGAAGTACAAAGTCCAACCGTCTGCGAGAAAGATCATGGAGACTATTTTCTATGACTGTGAAGGTGTCACCTCTCCAACAAGGAAGAATTACAAAGTCCAACCGTCTGCGAGAAAGGTCATACAGACTACTTTCTATGACTGTGAAGGTGTCACCTCTCCAATAAGGAAGAAGTACAAAGTCCAACCGTCTGCGAGAAAGATCATGGAGACTATTTTCTATGACTGTGAAGGTGTCACCTCTCCAACAAGGAAGAATTACAAAGTCCAACCGTCTGCGAGAAAGGTCATACAGACTACTTTCTATGACTGTGAAAGTGTCACCTCTCCAATAAGGAAGAAGTACAAAGTCCAACCGTCTGCGGGAAATGTCATGAAAACTATTTTCTATGACTGTGAAGATGTTGTTTACACTGAATTTCTGCCAAAAGGGTCGACTATCAATGCTGACTCATATTAATAAACGCTACGAAATTTGCAAAAAGGCGATTAAAGACAGACACCGGGGTAAGTTGAGCGAAAGTGTCATTCTGCTGCACGACAACGCCACACAGCACGGAAAACTAAGGAATTGCTGCAGTCATTCAAGTGGGAGATGTGGTAACATCCACCGTACAGCCCCGATTTATCCCAGCGCGACTAAAATTTGTTTGGTAAAGTGAAACTTAATGGACAACGATTTCAAACCGATGAGTCTGTGAAAACGGTGGTCCTAAACTGCTTGAACAAAATTGGAGGAGGCTTTTTTGTACAGGTATGGAAAAGTTAATCACACGTTCCGAATAAATGTTTATAGTCATTCGGCGACTACGTCGAAAATTAATAAATGCTGTACCTTTAAACCAAATATACATCTCCTGTGTATATCTTTTTATTTATTTATTTTTTATTCAACAGTGTAACTAATTTTTTGATCCACCTTCGTATATGTTCATCGTGCTATCGTAGTTGATGGTTGTGCGCCACCCAGTCACATGTTAGTGACTAATTCTTTCTCTATTATGTGTCATTTCTTTAATTGTTTATACCAATGCTGGTACTTTGTTTCATTTATTTTTTCACCCGCACCCTGCACAGTTGCAATTATTGTGTACATGCACGAGCCTGCGTATCTGCCAAAAAAACTATTGCGTAGTTGTTTTTACTTTGTTCATGTGAGTACTAGTTCTGTATTTGTGCTGAATTACAGTATTGCTCAGTTTCATTCGTCGTTATGATATGCTTTATGTTAACATATACCGCTGATTTATGGGGGGGGGGGTTCGCTCTCTTTTGTTACTTGCATCAGTTATCATTATTATCGCTTTCGTTCACGGGATAAGCTTCCCTTTTCTGATCTCTGATTCGTAGCTCAGAATCATTGGCTGTTCCTTTAAGGATACTGTTGGTGTTTATTATGTTGTTTAATTTTAGTGCATACTGCGCGAATTTCGCATTGTTCGTTTTAATAAACTAAGTACACTGCTGGCCACCCAAAATGCAACACCAAGAAGGAAGCATCCGATTGGCCTGAAATTCGCATCATGCGTCGCCCGCGAGAGGACATGCAAACGATTAGCATTGCAGGGCCTATGCAAATCATGTGCGCCCGGCACGCCACCGAGAAGCACTATAAGAAGGGTGCACAGAAGGCGGGAAAGTGTGTCGTGCTGACGGACCTGTGCATGGGAAGCTTCCTGATGCCTCGTCGCAGAATAAGGCAGTCATTCCAGCACGTTTCGGAGTTCGACGGAGGACGAATAGTGGCTTATCGCGACAGCGGTTTATCGTACCGAGACATCGGCGCCGGTGTGGGACGACATCCAGCCACAGTGAGGTGAGTATGGATTCGGTGGGATTCAGGAGGGACGGACGGACCGACGTGAGCGATTGCCGCAGCCGCGACACACCACCGTGCGAGAGGACCGGCATGTTGTGCGGCGGGCATTGACGGCTCGCACCGCCACATCACGAACGTTAGCGCAGGAATTAGGGTGTGTTGTGCAACAACCTGTGTCAGCACGTACCGTTCGACGTCGTCTGCAGGAGCTGGGACTTGTCCCACGGTGCCCATTACTCCGATTGCCATTGACGTTACACCACTGGTGAGTGCGGCGGCAGTGGGCCGTTGAACGCTGTATCTGGACTACGGAATGGCACGACATTGTCTTCTCCGACTAATCCCGCTTCTGCCTGCAACACTACGATGGTCGGATCCGCGTGTGGTGGCACCGCGGCGACAGACTGTATGACGCCTGCATTATGCATCGTCATACCGGTCCGTCGTCTGGCGTTATGGTTTGGGGCGCAGATGGATATGACACCCGCACCCCTCTGGTACGCATCGCCGGTACACTCAACAGCCACCGCACCATCTCCGACGTTTTGGAGCCTGTAGACCTCCCTTACCTGCAGGACCTGCCAGCAGACACTCTTCAACAGGACAATGCGCTCCTGCACGTGGCACGCATCGTGCAACAATTCTTCACGACCCACCAGGTGTCACTGATGCCGTGGCCCGCATGTTCTCCCGATATGTCGCCCATCGAACACGTCTGGTCGCTGACCGGCAACCGAGTGGCCCGGCAAGCACCACCAGTGGCTACGCCTGATGAACTGTGGCAACGTGTGGAAGCAGCCTGGACCGACATACCCCAAGCCCACACCCAAAGTCTCTTTCGTTCGATGCCGCGGCGTGTAGAGGCCGTTATTGCCAGCCATGGGGCCACACGAACTATTGATGTTTGCGTGTTCCGCAAGTCGCACGGGCCTGTAAGCTCAATCGTTTCATCTTTGTATCTATTGTTATGTGTCCCAGTAAATCTGGCTTTGCTAACTCGTGTCCTTCTTGTTGTTGTATTTTGGGTGGGTAGCAGTGTATGTTTGGCATATCTACAGTTTTATCACACACGCATCTTTTTTCAGTGAAGAGTGAAAGTAATTTCAGAAGATGCGCTTGAAGCGAAGATTCTTTAGTTTCAAAGATGTATTTTCCTGGTCACTTTTTTGTCTCATTATCGTACAGCAGATGCGCCGGCATCACAGAACTGGACCAAAAACAAAAATCTCGAATGTTTAGAATAATTTTTATTCAAAAGAATTAATTATTAGATAAGCGCAGTGACACACACACACACACACACACACACACACACACACACACAGCTTGGCTTTATATCTTGCATTTCGGGCAAAGTAGTACATGGCAAGCCATGAAGACCGTTAACACGTTTTGAAGTGATTACAAAATATTCCCGTCAAAATCTGAAACATTTCGTATTCTTTCGAAGAATGTTTCTCTCCATATGTTTCCGTATAAGAAATTCACATCGAATTCTTTTACTTCAAACCGGCTTCTACAGTAATTCGCAACGGTGGAGAATACCGTGTTCGCGTAGGTTATGTCGTATTCTGAACACGGACGATGTTTAAGGCTAACGGAGCAAACAACATAATCCACATTCACCCGGGAATTTTTCCCTTCACGGTGTATTGAAAGCAAACTCGTGGTCAAAAGAAATATTAGAGATCTATTATTCTTGTGTCTCTCTTGAAAATCCTTTGTATGCTGAAAACATAGGAAAACTTCGCAAGAGGAAACTCTTCTCAGCACATAATATAGGACGCAAAATTTTGGTCTTTACGGTTCGCTGCATTTAGAAGACAGAGTAGGAACTTTCTTTCTCTCTCTCTCTCTTTCTCTGTTTTTGTTTTTGTTGTGTGATACAAACTTAATGATGATTAACACATTCCAACATATTTTAACATCCTAAAACGAATAACTGGTTATCAGACGTAAAAGTATAAGAATCTCACGATAATGTAGAGCCGTTCATTAATTTTCTGATTTTTGAAAAAAAAATGGCCCCGTAAATCACAATTTAAAGTCAGATGAAAAATTTTGGTAAGTGGTTTGAAAAGTCATTCTGGAAATCTCCATCTAAAATGGAAGATCAAGTCCATTAATGGGTGAATGAACTTACTAAGAAGATCAAGTCCGACGATGTATTGGGTTGTCGAAAAAGTCATGACGTATTTTAACCATGTTTTGCAAAGGTCATTTATTGGTAGAAAGAACAAAGATCAATCAATGATATAAAGCCCGTTTTGTTCGACAACCTTTTACCATCTTTCAGTGAGCTGCAGAATGCCTCGTTCATAGAAGGACCTGTCTTTCGTGGCGAAAAACTGTACAAGGTACTGATTTACAGCCTCATCTGAATTGAACGTTATACCCCGCAAGGACTGTTGAAGGGAGCAAAACAAGTGGGAATCTGACGGCGCAAGGTCAAGCAAATATGCTGGGTGTGGCAACACATTCCACCCAAGCTTCAATAATTTTTGGCGGGTGATCAAACTTGTGTGTGGTCTCGTGTTGTCGTGATGGAACACAACACCTTTACGATGAACAAGCTCTGGACGTTTCTGGATGATGGATTCGTTCAAACTGTCCAATTGGAGACAGTACACATTCGAATTGATTGTTTGGTTTCGGTGGTAGGAGCTCGAAAAACACGACACCTTTAAAATCTCACCACACTAAGGCCAGAACCTTCCGCTGTTAAACGTCTGCTTTGGATGTCGTTTGAGGCGAAGCAGCACGTCGGGATCAAGACCGTTTGCGCAGCACATTGTTGTACACAATCCAATTTTCGTCACCAGTTATCAGTCGCTTCAAAAAAGGATCGTTTTCCTCACGTTTAATGGGCATATCGCAGATGTTTAAACGCGCCGTCAATTGAGCTTCTTTGAGTTCATGACGAACCCACACATCGAACTTGCTTACGTATCCCAGCTTCTTCACGTGGTCGTGAAAGCTTGAATGATGAATATGCAATGTGTCTGTAATCTTTCGTATCGTGTAACGTGGGTTTGACTCGATCAATGCCTTGATTTGGTCGTCATCATCCTCGGTGGGCCTCCCGGACCGAGGGGCATCGTTGCGGTCAAAATCACCAATACGGAATTTTGTGAACCACCGCTGGCACTGACGTTCTTGTAGAGCATTATCACCGTACACTTAACGCAACTTTTCACAAGCCTGACGCGCGTTCTTTCCTTTACGGAAGTAAAACATGGCAAAAATGCACAGTTTGGCCTTCCATCTTCAACTTAATGTCAAATCTCCGCAAATGAATCAAATCGCTCATTATTCCTTTTAGACTGCAGCTAGAACTGCTACCTGTGGAATGCCATAGCGATAACAGAGCTGCCATGCCTCTAGTACTTTCAAAACCGGCCAACCGCCATCGGGTGCCAAAATACGTTATGACTTTTCCGACAACCCAATATTAAGTAAGTGTTTAATCCATGATACACCGAGTGATCACTGAATTATGACCAACCTTATCAAAAATGGATGCCTTCCGTTGATCACGTGATTTCTGAGAAGGCGCGATTAGTCGACCGACGTAGCATATACAAGATGTGAGTGGAGCAGTAGGTAGTAAAATTCGGAGCGTGATGGTTAAATGGAAGGATTTATCGGACATTGAGAAAGAACAGATTGTGGGAACTCTGAGAGTAGGTGCCTCGATTTCCCAAACGCCTGAACTGGTGGTTGTTCGCGAGCCTCCGTAGTTGAAGTGTACCAAGATTGGCGTGAAAATAGTCAAACAATGACCTGGGGGCAAAAGTGTACAGGACAGGAAAGGTTGATGTGAGAGGTAAGCGCCGGGTCACACGACACAAGCCAGGTCAACATATGAAGCACTGCTCAACAATTGATTACCCAATACAACAGAGGTCATCCCGAAACAGTGTCTGTCATGACCCTGGGTTGCACGATCGCACGTATGGGCTATAACAGCAGACGATCCTGACGACGTCCCCTCCTAAGCACGATTCATCGGCGCAAAAGACTCGCTTGGTGCAAAAATCATTCAAGTTGAACGTCGCATGACTGGGAAAAAGAAGTGTTGGTCTGACGAGTCGCGTTTTTCTTCCCCTTCGTGGATGGCCGTGTACGTATTTGGCACAAACAACATGAGACACTTGATCCATTCTTCATGGTGTCCACAGTGCAAGCCGGCGCCGGCCGTTGTATGGTGTGAGGCATGTTTACCTGGCAGGAACTTGGACCCCTGGTGTATATAGAACAACGCATGACTGGTACCCACTTTCGTGAATCCCTTGCTGACTCTGTACACGCAGCAGTGTTTCACTTTTTCCCGAATGGCGATGGTGTCTTCCAACATGACACTGCGCCGAGCCAACACAGATCTAATGTCGTGCAGGACTGGTTTGAGGAATCAGATTTCCAGCATATCGATTGACCTCCGAATTCGCCCGATTTCAATCCCAAAAAGCCCTTGTGGGACACTATGAAACGGCATATCAGGCGTCTGGATACATCAATCACCTTCATACTTGCATTAAAGGCTACATTACACACAGTTTGGTTGGCCATACCTCCCAACTGCTTCCGGAATCTTATTGAATAGATACCACGTCGGATAGCTACTGTACTGAGGGCGAAAGAAGGACCTACGAAGTATTAGGTGGGTGGTCATAATTCAGTGATCACTCAGTGTAGTTCTTACAGTTAGTTTCTATCTAATACGAGGACTATGAATCGATGTGTGCGTGTATGAGTATATATACACTATATTCACAGAAGTCACCGGACACCTAGAAGAGAAACACAACATAGCCTTTATTGACATACATTAGTACGTTGTCGGTCCACCTTTGGCCTTAATGCATGCACTGACACTTCGAGACATACTTTCGACAAGGTTTTGGAACACAGCGATAGGTGTGCGCTTCCATTCAGTACATAATGCTGCCGCTAATTGTTGCTTAGTAGTAGGCCTTGATTCCAAACTTCTTATGAGGCGTTCTAATTCATCCCATAGGTACTCTATGGGATTAAGATCAGGGCTCTGTGCTGGCCAGTTCACACATCATACGTAATTACACGTCGTAACAATCCTTGCTTTATGCCTCGGTTCATTATCCTGCTGGTACCAACAAGGCTCGGTTACATAGTATCGCCACAGAGTTGGTAGGGCATAACTGTCCAGAATATCGAGGAAGACGTGCTGGTTAACATGTTTGTCCGCGGTAACCAATGGGTCGTGACCATACCACGAAAAACAACCCCACACGAGTATACTGCCAGCTCCAAACTTGACCGTAGGAACAGTACACTGTGCTAAACAGCGTTCCCCCGGCTGCCGCCATACCCACACACGGCCATCAGACTGATGGATCGTGTATCTAGATTCATCAGTCCATAGGACTCGTTTCTATTGATCTGCGGTCCACGATAAATGTTCTTTACACCATGCTAAACGACGAGTAGAATTTCGAGTGGATATGAAAGGCTTATGAGCAGCCGCACGACACGGTAACCCATAGAATGAAGTTCTCTGTCAATGGTACGTGTACATACCAAGTTCCCAGCATTTTTACTCACCTGTACACTGAGGTCTTGTGCAGTAGTACTCTATCGATTAGCTGTAACGACTCTCCTGAGGCTTCGACGTCCTCTATCACTCAATTTCTTTGGTCTGCCGGTACGTTTTGCCACTTCAGGCACGCCATGTGTCTTCCACTTATTCAGCACATCCAAAACAGCTGACTTGGGTACGTTTAAACGTTTCTCGGTTTCCCTTATGGACAAGCCCACTGATATAACACCCAACAATCTTTCCTTTCTCAAAGTCAATTCTCTCCCGCTGCGACATTTTCAATCAACCTCATAGTGGGATATGATCGCGGTCAGCTGCAGGCTTGTTTTTATATCGTTTGCAGATCTACTGCGCTTCTTAACAATGCAGCGGATCCGTTCACTTGCTTTTGAATTGGGCGTCCGGTGACTTTTGTCAATATAGCGTATATGCAAGAAGAGCGAACCCGAAAACCAGATATGTTTCACAATTTTGTAAATTTGTTAAATCTCTTTTTTCTTGGCAGTTAACTTTATTGGGGATTTGTAATCACCAATGACACCCTGTTTGAGCTGCAATACATCATCATATTTTGGAAGCTGGCATTCAGCTTTATTTCACTCTTCTGGATGCCAACTTTTCCTGTATACGGTATGACGAAGAAAATGTCTTCATTATTTTTGTTCACGCCGGCATCGAAAGCGGGTCCCCTCACTAAGGAGTAAGTCGCTCTCCCAACGGAGCTAAGAGGGCGTATGCTCCCGCTGCTATCTGCTTTTATTTCATGTGCCTCCTGCGGTGCAGGCTTGTCACATCTCCCCCTCCCCCTGTCGCTGTAGGCAGTCATCCGATGAAGAACGAGCCATTTGAGAAATTCCAGTCAATTTGGTGTGTGGAAAATGACCTCACACACATTTATTTTTCGAAGAGCTGAAGTAAGGATTCTCATTTTTCCTATCTCGCGGTGTGGAAAGAACATCACACTATTGCGAGAAATCTAACAGCCGGGTCATCCGGGAAGTTCGGGCGCCAATATGACGAAGTAGGTTTCTCCTTCATTTTTGTCCACGCCGGACTTCGAAGTCGGGTCCCCTCACTCCGGAGTAAGTCGCTCTCCCAACTGAGCAACGCGGACGTAAGCTCTCGCTGCCATCTGCCTTTATCTCATGTGCGTCCTGCGGTGCAGGCACGTCACAACGTTTAAGCCTCAGTGCAGCTAATGTGACGTTAGTGCTTCCAATACAACACATATTTGCTACCTAACTTTTAACAATAGCAATTAGAAATTGTTCCCATAAAATTTTTTTTTTCTGTTTTCTTGGAGATGGGTGGTTTACACTCTGCTGCAAAAACAATAAAAAAAAAATCGAGTCACCTTAAACGATTTGTGGGGGGAGGGGTTAACGACCACCGCGAGCAACTCAATGGGGTAAAAGCAGTCGCCCTCCCCTAATTTAGGGTCACAGATTTCAGGAAAGGGTGAAAGCCAGTGCTGTAAGCAGGGACGTCACTAGATTTTAAAATGAGAATGGGCGATGGGTGGGTGAGCATTATTTTTGGTGGGGCAAGCTTGATAGCAAAATTTTTTTTTTTTTTTTACGAAACACTGAAGGAATGAATTATTAAACCTTTTCACTACCCGCTACAAAGGAATTTTTGCAACCCTCACCCTCTCCACCTGGACACGCACACACATGCACGCGCGCGCGTACTCATACATGTATCTGACTAGTTACGCTACTGGTGTAAGGTACAAGTGTTACTACAATGATTTTAGCCAAGATTTTTTTTTTTTTTGACATATGTGCGATTTTTTTTTACATATGTTCGTTCCTCGCACTTACACGATACCAGTTGTTGGCAATGTTGGCTTACATCTGGAAGTGTTGTTCAAAAATGTTTAAACGTGGTGCCATCATCCGTTTTCCATTCCCACTGACATGGATCGTGAACTTGAGGGTTACTAGTCAAGTAGTTTCTGCAAACGCTACATTGAAACATTGCCCGTTTTAAGTTTTGTAATAGGGCATCCGCCGTTGGTGGGACATGTTGAATGTTTTTACTCAGTGAGTAAACAATATCCTGCGTGCTTTATTTACATGTTCTGCAGTACTTGTAGCATGGTACATTAATACCACAAAACTTTCAAAACTTTGGACATCACATCGGAATCCCCGGTTTTAATAAGAACTTTGCTGTGCCCCTGTATAGCAGCATCCGATGCATGCAAAGGAAGCCGTGCATCTGCTTCCTCGTGCGATGATGGAGAAATTGAGGCTACACAATCTTCTCCAGCTGACGATAACACTTAAACATTGAAAGTGCAAAATATTTCTTTGCATAGGCTTTCTATTGCAACTAGTTTTGTTGCCAACATATTGAACAGTTCCTCTTTATTCTCATCTTCATTTAAAAAACTGTTTAAAATTGCGTGGGATCTTCACTCCAGGTTTGACTGTTATCCTTTCACCACAACACCTAGACTGGCGAGTTTGAGACTTTAAACTTCCATTAATACACTGAAGAGCAATTGAATTAGAGATATCTGTCTAGTAAGGTGTAGCACCACCTTTCGGCCTGATGACGGCGGGTGATTCGTCCCGGCATGGACTCGACAAGACACTGGAAGCGTTGGGAAGCCATACGGATCCGCGACCCCTGAACAAGCTCCCACAGTTCACGAAGATTTGATGGAAGGGGGGGGGCAGAGCCTCGAACATCTCTCTCTCTCCCGATGGCATCCCAGATGTGCTCGATGGGATTGAGGTCAGGTGACCTAGCTGGCCAAGGAAGCGAGGTCACGTCGGTGGAGTGTTCATCCAACCATTCGGATGCAATTCGGGAGCGATGGCACTGTGCATTGTCTTGTTGCAGGATGCGGTCCCCAGTAAGATGTTGAAGACGCACAAATGGCAGCAAATGGTCGTTCAGGATATCCCGGTAACGTTGACCTGTGAGGGACGATGTCACACGTACCAGGTGCCCCATTTCACTCCACGTAAACAGTCCCCAGACGAGAATGCCAACCCCACCAGCTTGAAGAGTACCTTGCTGGCAAGAAGAATCCATCGCTTCATGTGGTTTGCGCCGTACTCGTATCCTGCCATCCGCATGTACCAACGTGAATCTCGACTCATCAGTCCAGGCAACATTTTTCCACATGTCTAGGGTCCAGTGGCGATGCTCCCGCGCCCATGCTAATCTTTGCACCCTGTGATGTGCGGTCAGCAGCGGTACCCTCGTGGGACGATGGCCTGTGTATCCCATAGCGTGGAGATGGTTCTGGATGGTATGGCTGCTTACACGTTTTTGTGCACCAGCGTTAAATTGCCGAGTGATTTCTTGCAATGTGGCCCGTCTATCCACTGTTACAATGCAAGCTAGCCTACGATGACCCCGCTCATCCACACGCTCTTGTCCACGGCAGTTGGCCCTTGGAGGGATGGTTTTACCGGATTCGATGTACTCACGGTGCACCCGTGACACAGTGGCTCGTGAAAATCCCAGTGCCTGCACGACTTCCGAGATGGAGAGACCCATTCGTCGGGCCCCGACAATTTGCCCACGATCAAATGCGCTTAGATCCTTCGTCTTACCCATACTGCGTCCGACTCTTACTTATTCCCGTCGCATCACTTCTTTTATTGTCGGATCGCTGCATACGTCATGTCGTTTCTGTTTACAGAGCCGCCCACAGCGCCACATTTGCATAACGCCAGTTGTCTCTAATTCAATTGCTCTTCAGTGTATACTGGTCAAGTACAATGTTCATTCTACTAACTGTTTCTAATCTCATCTGTATCTAGGGCATTACAACACATTCGCCGTATTGCTGAAAGGTTATGCTTGCTCCTGGTGTCAACATGTGCATAAGGGCAGCTCCATCCATAATTAGGGCAAATGCAATTGGCGTTAGGGAAGGTGTAACGTACCAGGAGATGTGACGTACCTGCCAGAAGGACGCACACGACATAAAGGCAGATAGGAATCAGAATAAAATGTCCGCGTAGCTTAATTGGTAGAGCAACTTGTTCCGGAATGAGTGGACCCGGGTTCGAACCCCGGCGCGGATAAAAATGACGGAGAAATTCACTTCGTTATAATGGCGCCCGAACTATCCGGATGACCCGACCGTTCAAAATCTCGCATTGGTGTGATGTTATTTCCACACCGCGAGATAGGAAAAATATGAGCAGCACTTCGAAAGAAAAAAAAAAAAAGAAAAAGAAGGGGAGATGATGTAACGTACCAGCAGATGTGACGTACCTGCCAGCAGGACGCACAAGGTAGATAGGAATCAGAATAGACGTCCGCGTAGCTTAATTGGTAGAGCAACTTATTCCGGAATGAGTGGACCCGGGTTCGAATCCCGGCGTAGACATAAAAATGACGGAGAAATTCACTTCGTTATAAAGGTGCAGTAACTTTGCTTGATAAGCTGCAGGTTTCGTGAACACAAGATACAATTCAGCTTTTCTTGAAGGCAGACGCAGTTCACCAAGCTAGGAAATAGACGGTGGATATGTGCTGTTTTCATGGGAAAAGAAGTCTTCCCTGTCTCCATGTCTAACTTGACTTGCAACGTAAATACGACGAAATACATTAGAATCCTTCCTCAGATGCGCAAATTGTTGTTTATCTTTGGACTTGATGGCAGGTGTTTTCTTACTGAACAATGAGAGGTTGTTCCGTTTGATAACATCATGAATAGAATTCTTTTCCAACACCAAACGATCATTCACGTATGTGGAGTATTGTTTTTCTCCTTTGATGTGGGCTTCAAAAACAAACTTTGATGCTACTTCGCTCGTAACTACTTTACTACTGTTGACGGTAGTAAGTTCTTTCTCTTCAAATGGAATACCATGCTCTTGATAGACTTCAACTAAATCACGTACATTTTTTTGAAAGCGAACTTCAGATGATTTGTTATCTTCGTGGTGTTTATCTTCATTAGACTTAACTTTTTGATTCGAGTTGTTGATTTATTCAAACTCACTGTTCATGCATGCGATTTCAGGGCCGGCAGTCATCCATTTCAGTAATGCATCTTTGTTGCTAAGAAGGGATAGTTTTGTACTATCAAGTTTAACAAGTTTCTTATTTTGCTCATGGATCTGATCATGAGAAGTTCCTTTTTGTTTTATTGCTTACAAAGTTTCCTTTCAAAAATTCTCTGTACACTGTAGGAGAAGCTCTGGTAATTTCCACAGGCTGTGCACAAAAATTGGCAGCATGGTCAAGTGCAAACATCCAAGGGCATATATTTTCAAGTGCCGAAAGAGAGTCCAGCAAGTTTCCTTGACGGATGTTTCGTACGAAAACATGAAGAAAACCTTCCAATTGTATATAGTTTGTCATCCAGTACTTGAACTGAACAGATTCATGTAGCATTCGGTTGCACCACCGAGTGAAGCTTTCTGATGATTTATCTTTAATGTTGTCATATGCCTGCTGCATAAAGATATTAAACGATGCCTAGCTCACTTCATGAACATATCGACTTCTTTTAACATGAGATGATTTAAGGAGGCCTTCAGCTCTTCCTGGAGTGTACCACCTTAATCTACAAGGTTTTCAGTCCAGCCAGAGCCTTCCAACCATAAACCAATCATTGAGATTATGGAATTTTAATGTGTGATCCTTCTAACATCAAGTACACTTTGTCTTCTCCATACAACTCAGGATACCTCCACTGAAGTTGTTTAGCAAGCTCGTATACTGGTAGATCTGATTTTATGGCTGGGGTTGTAAAAACTGGATTCCGGTGCAGTCTTTTGTGTACTTGCGAAGGTCATTGCTCGAGAATAGATTAATAATGAACTGATTATATTGACATGAATTCCAAATGTTGTACAGCTCAAGAAGTTTTTAAAAGTTGAAATGGAAACACTTAAGAAAATGTTAAGTTTAAATGAAAACCATTGCATTCAAAATAAAATTGCTAATGTTATTTATTTGTAGAGAATAAATAGTATTTTAAAATGATACCTTGTAGTAGTATTGAAACCGTTCATTATTTACTGACATACGCATTCATAACGAATCAACATGGTGCAATTTTAGGCAGGTAAAACAGATAATATGTGTAAGCATACCGCAAAACCTATTTTGAAATTATAGTTATATTTAGTAACTATTTTAAGCAATGTTATATTTAATTAAGGGTAAACGTGTCATTTCGGAAGTGGGTGGGAAAGGAAATTACAAGAAATATGGAAAAAATATCATATTTAAGGAATAAAACGAAAACTGTTGTATTTAGAGGAAAATGTGTCTTTCAAATAAAGCATTGTGTTTTAAAATGAGACCTCTTTTATTAAAATCCGTTAAGCAGTTTCTGAGATATGTGACTTTGAAGAATCTGCTGGGAGGCCATTTTGATGACGTCAGTGTATGTGACGTAATCATTTCTTAGGTTTTCTCCCGGCTGATTTAATATGTATTCAGCCAAACCCAAAAGTTTGGTGCTGGCATCCGGAAGTTAAATATTTTTTGGGTATATGCTGTTTGTTCCACGCATTATAAGGCGAGGGCATTTTTACCACTCCTAATGTTTTGGGAGGGATTTTCTCCAACACAGCGTTATCTTACTGCAGTAACATCCTTAATATTTTACACCACCAAATCCGTGGTGTATTACTGAATTAAAGTTAAGATATAACATTTTCCTATTTTTAATCACTTGTATGTGTGCAGAAGGAACTGAAGAACAGATTCTCTGCTTTAGAAGGCCTAACATCGGAAGAAGTGGATATTTCGGAAGTTAACAGAAAAGTAACCAAAGCTCTGATGGAAACAGCAACAAAATTAGCTGGGTCTAAGAACAAGTTGCATGTGAACAAATTATCAGGAAAAACCAAAATGTTGATGCAAAAAAGAAGAGAGATGAGGACAACTAAAGAAGATGTGACTTCCAAAGTGGAATATATAGAGCTATGCAAGACAACACGAAAAAGTATCACTGAAGACGTAAGGAAATTCAACTGTGAGCTAGTGAGGAAAGCAATTGAAAACAACCAAAGCCTTAAGATAGCAAAGGGACATCTCAGTAAGGGAAGAAAACAGATTATGGCTCTGAGAAAAGAAGATGGTTCTATAACAAGAAATAGAGGCGAAATTTTGACAAGAGTGAAAGATTTCTACTCCAAATTATATGAAAGGGATGATACATGTACTCCAGACATCATGAAAGGTACCAGAGTTCTTCCAGTCCTCCCAGCAGAAGTTGCTCATGCAATCAAGAACATGAAGCGAGGGAAAGCTCCAGGAGAAGATGGGATTACTATAGACATCATACAAGAAGCAAGTGGAGAAATTGAAACAGTACTCGCCCAAATTTTCACTCGATGCCTTAATGAAGGGAAGATTCCTGAGGATTGGAACAATGCTACAATGATCCTGCTACATAAAAAAGGTGACATTGAGGATCTTAGGAACTACAGACCTATCAGCCTCCTATCAGTGGTTTATAAAATCTTCACTTAAGTTCTTTCACACCGCTTGAAGGTAACACTGGACATGGCTCAACCGAGAGAACAAGCTGGATTCAGGAGTGGCTACAGCACAATAGATCATATCCACGTACTGAGAGAACTGATTGAAAGAGCGAGGGAATATGAACTTCCATTGTGCATGGCTTTTATCGATTATGAAAAAGCCTTTGATTCGGTGAAACCATCAGCAGTTACCACGGCTCTGAAATCCTGCGGTATTGAAGATGCATACATTAATATTATTAATAACATCTATGAAAATGCAAGTGCAAAGATTCGGCTGTTTGAAAATACAACACACATAAAAATTGGAAAGGGAGTGAGACAAGGTGACACCATATCTCCGAAGCTCTTTAATGCCACATTGGAAAATGTCTTTCAATCACTGAACTGGGAAAACAAAGGGATAAAGATTAATGGAGATTATCTAACCCACCTTCGTTTTGCTGATGACGTAGTCATTTTTGCAACTTCTACCCCATCAGAGCTGCAGAGTATGATCCAGGAACTTGCTGACAAGAGTAAAGAAGTGGGATTAAAAATGAACTTTCAGAAGACAAAAGTGATGTTCAATGCTTTTACAAGAAATGAAGATTTATCGATTGATGGAGAAAAACTGGAGATAACAGATACGTATGTTTATCTTGGACAGCAGATATCAAGTGAGGGTCACATTGATGAAGAAATTAATCGGCGTACAAAACTTGCCTGGAGAGCTTTTGGAAGAAACAGCATAATTTTCAAGAGCAATATGCCATTATGTCTTAAAAGAAAAGTGTTTGATCAATGCATCCTTCCAGTGCTTACGTATGGTGCAGAGACGTGGACCTTAACTAAAGAGACATACAAAAGCTGCAGACAACTCAAAGAAGCATGGAGAGGTGCATGCTTGGTATAACCAGGAGAGATAAGAAGAGGAACTCGTGGATCCGAAAAATGACGAGAGTGGAAGACATCATGATCAGAGTTAAATCCCTGAAATGGCAATGGGCTGGACATACTGCCAGAAGGACAGACCATAGATGGACAGCCGAAATTTTAGATTGGATTCCAAGGGACAGGAAAAGACCCAGAAGAAGACCACATGGAAGATGGGTGGATGAAATTCGAAAGTATGCGGGAGTGACATGGAGGAGACTGGCACAAGACAGACCGTTGTGGAGGAAACTTGGGGAGACCTTCGTCCAGCAGTGGATTGATAATGGTTGACAATGATGATGATGATGATGTGTGCAGATATCTAGGAATTTGCGATATACGTACATAAGAAAATTTTTATACTCTATTTAGAATTCCGTTATATCTGTTAATGTATATGTAAATAACAAAATTGTGATCATATATGTATATTATCAGTCGGCGAGTTTCATCCCCCTCAAAATTTGTAATTACCCCCCTAGAAAAAGCTCTCAGAATGCAACGCTGGCTGAGATGATCACACGCTTCCACTGATTTTGCGAAAGAGTGAGGTATCTTGAATTCGTATCCTTCCTCCACTCGTAAATGGAGATCTCTGGTAGCGTAACCAAGTTTCGAGTAATTCATCGTGGCCCATCTAACAGTTGTTGAGCAATGCTCGACTACCAACACAGCCAATAAGGGAGGGGGGAGAAGTAAAAAAAATATAACAGTAAAAAAAAGTCAGGAAGAGGAAGCAAGGCTGTGTTCCATTACCGCTAACAATGAAATAAAGACCCAGCCATCATGCAGGGACTTCGTGTTCACTGTGCCCTTCAGATCTGGAATGAGCTAATTTTTGCTGACATGCCACGGGTTCCGGATATGACAGTCACAACTTAGTCGCCGGAGTGTATTGAGAAGAATGGGAGGAAGCTAGGAACGCTGGAGGTATAGAGGCTGGTGGGGGAGGGAGACGAGTATTTTGACGAAAAAGGAGGAAGCAGGGGGAGGGTATAAAGAGGAGTGAAATCGATATGCTACGGAACTTCGTTATAAATGACGGTTTGATAGCAGTCGCGAAAGAGATGCGGGCGCCTGTGATGATCTTGCTATTCCTTACAGAGTGCGTTGATGGACACATAGGACAATGATGGAGGGGGAGCTGCGCGTGGGGGGCGGGAGGCTTCGGAGAAATAGGTAAATCGAAGGAGGAGAGGGAATGAAAAAGCTGCAAGGCTTTATTGTAGAAAGAAAATGGACTCTATTCATTCATGGTCACGTGAGTTGAGACATGTAAATCAAGAAAAAGAGAGAGAGAGAGAGATGGGGAAGAGACTAAAGAATTCTACGATTACTGAGTTAAGTTGAGTCAGAGACATTTATCTCAATCGTAAAACGTCCCAAAAACGCTTCGGAAGAGAACAATGGAAGGTGTGGGTGTGAGAGAAAAGAATTCCATCGAACTCATCTGATGAATGATAGCTTTTCCCCCTAATGGATGCGGTAAGAGTGATTTGATGTACTCAGTTGAAGAACCATAAATTGTCGTTTAGCGTATGTCTGTTAATGTCAGAATAATGTACTTGTTGTGAATCCTGATGTCATTAAAGCTCTCCGAAATGGTTTCAGCCAAAGAGTGTACAACCACTGAAGAGGATTTGACAAAATCTAAATGGTCAAAAGTCTGCAGTTATTGCATTACTGGTGCCGCTGGATGTAGTCGAAAGCATGCTAAAAGCATTCCTTTAATGTAAAAAAAGAAAAAGTAAGAAGAAAGACACATTTTCAAATTTTCGGGTTAAAATGTTTAAAGATTAAGCAGTCAATGCTCCCTACCATTTCGCAATTACGACTGGGAAGAGGAGAAGACTCGTAAACCTTTTAAAAAACTTCAGACATCAAAAATATACCCCAGCATTTGTTTTTCCCATTCTTCAAAAGTATCGAAACTACCGGGAATGGCGCATCCTTTGTGTTAGCCGTGGTTTAAGCGCTAGCTCATGACCATTCGCCGGAGAAGGGTCCGGGTTCGAATCCCGGTGAGGCTTGGATGTTGTGTTTTTTCTTACGGCACTGGCTCTCTCGCTTGCCTGGAACCAATAACTCTAAATTGGGGTCCATTGAGTTGCTCATGATGGTCATTAAAAACTGCTTATAGTCCATTCAGTTGCTCATGGTGGTCGTTAAACCTTCAATTAAAAAAGAAGATCAGAATAAAAAAAAAATAGATGCAACTTTGCATATCTCAGACTAAAATTATATCCATACCTTGTTGCGTTCCTTACTATTTGAAAAGTTTATATATGTACGTCACGGAACGCTACGTAAAGTTTGTTTTTCTTAATCACTTAAGTGAAACAGAGTCACTCAAATAAAGTTCAAGACAGATTTACTTATATTTCGACTTTTAAAGAAACGGCCTTGTGTTTTAAATATATAGATTATATTTAAGAGCAATGTATTCGCTTGTGTGGTTCCTCAATTCATATTGGAACAGTCGTTTCCGGGTCTACAGCATTTATTTGAAAATAAGTAAACAAAAATTACAAATGCATATTTTCCTTTTAAAGTGCATATTTCGTGTATTTTAAGTGCATGTTTCGTGCATTTTAAGCGCATATTTCCTGTATTTTAAGTGCATATTTCCTGTATTTTAAGTGCATGTTTCGTGCATTTTAAGCGCATATTTCCTGTATTTTAAGTGCATATTTCCTGTATTTTAAGTGCATATTTCGTGTGTTTTACACTGAAGAACAACTGAATTAGAGACAGCTGGCGTTATGCAAATGTCGCGCTGTGGGTGGCCCTGTAAACGGAAACGACATGACGTATGCAGCGATCCGACAATATAAGGAGTGATGCGACGGGAATTAGTAAGAGTCGGACGCAGTATGGGTAAGACGAAGGATCTAAGCGCATTTCATCGTGGGCAAATTGTCGGGGCCCGACGAATGGGTCACTCCATCTCGGAAATCGTGCAGGCACTGGGATTTTCACGAGCCACTGTGTCACGGGTGCACCGTGAGTACATCGAATCCGGTAAAACCACCCCAGCAAGGGCCAACTGCCGTGGACAAGACCGTGTGGATGAGCGAGGTCATCGTCGGCTATCTTGCATTGTAACAGCGGATAGACGGGACACAGTGCAAGAAATCACTCAGCAATTTAACGCTGGTGCACAAAAACGTGTAAGCAGCCACACCATCAAGAACCATCTCCTCGCTATGGGGTACAGAAGCCTTCGTCTCACGAGGGTACCGCTGCTGACCGCACATCACAGGATGCAACGATTAGCATGGTCGCGGGAACATCGCCACTGGACCCTAAACATGTGGGAAAATGTTGCCTGGACTGATGAGTCGAGATTCACGTTGGTACATGCGGATGACAGGATACGAGTACGTCGCGAACCACATGAAGCGATGGACCCTTCTTGTCAGCAGGGTACTCTTCAAGCTGGTTTGGGGAGGGGGAGGGATTCTCGTCTGGGTACTGTTTACGTGGACTGAAATGGAATCCCTGGTACGTGTGACATCGTCCCTCACAGGTCAACGTTACCGGAATATCCTGGACGACCATTTGCTCCCGTTCGTGCGTCTTCAACATCCCACTGGGGACCTCATCCTGCAACAAGACAATGCACCGTGCCATCGTTCCCGAATTGTGTCCGAATGGTTGGATGAACACTCCACCGACGTGACCTCGCTTCCTTGGCCAGCTAGGTCACCTGACCTCAATCCCACTGAACACATCTGGGATGCCATCGAGAGAGATGTTCGAGGCTCTGACCCCCTCCATCAAATCTTAGTGAACTGTGAGACTTTTTTCAGGGGTCGTGGATCCGTATGGCTTCCCAACGCTTCCGGTGTCTTGTCGAATCCATGCCGAGACGAATCGCCGCCGTCATCAAGGCGAAAGGTGGTGCTACACGTTACTAGACAGGTATCTCTAATTCAATTGCTCTTCAGTATAAGTGCATATCTTGTTGCCTTTCAACTGCATATGACCCTGTCCTTACTTATCGTCCCTTGATCTTGTGTCAGAATCTCATCACATGAGCTTACTAAGATGTCAGTTTCGTTAGACTCCTCCCCGACAATTAATCATTTCTCACCTCGGATTATTTCATTCAGACGGGTGATGGAATATGTTCTTGACATTGATGGACATCCAGGACACAAGGGCATCTTCAATACACGTTCGACCCCCTTTAAATCTCTTAAACTATTCTAAAATGGTTGAACGGCTAAGAGTTTCTTCTCCAAATGTTTGCAATATTTCAAATGTTCTCGAGGCAGTTTTTCCAAATTTTAGACAAAACTTTATACACATTCGCTAGTCGTTCACGTTGATCATTAAAATCCACCAAGCCACTAAAATACACTCAATGGACAAAACATTAGAGATGCCTACGTGTTGGTCCTCCTGTAGCGCAAATAACAGCCTGTACACGCCGGAGCATCGACTCCATCAGATGCCGGAGGGTTTCCGGAGGTAATGCCAGCCATTCCTGTTTGCAGCATTGTCCACAACTCCGCCCGAGACGTCGGTCCAGGATCCCTGTATCTAATGTTTCCAGCCATGCCTGTTACAGCATTGTCCACAACTCCGCCCGAGACGTTGGTCCAGGATCCATGGATCTGACGTTCCCAGCAATGCCTTTTGCGGCATTGTCCACAACTCCGCCCGAGACGTCGGTCCAGGATCCCTGGATCTAATGTTCCCAGCCATGCCTGTTACAGCATTGTCCAGAACTCCGCCCGAGACGTCGATCCAGAATCCATGGATCTGATGTTCCCAGCCATGCCTCGTGCAGCATTGCCCACAACTCCGCCCGAGAAGTCGGTCCAGGATCCATGGATCTGATGTTCCCAGCCATGCCTGGTGCAGCATTGTCCACAACTCCGCCCGAGACGTCGGTCCAGGATCCCTGGATCTAATGTTCCCAGCCATGCCTGTTACAGCATTGTCCACAACTCCGCCCGAGACGTCGGTCCAGGATCCATGGATCTGATGTTCCCAGCAATGCCTGTTGCAGCATTGTCCACAACTCCGCTTGAGATGTCGGTCCAGGATCCCTGGATCTAATGTTCCCAGCCATGCCTGTTACAGCACTGTCCAGAACTCCGCCCGAGACGTCGATCCAGAATCAATGGATCTGATGTTCCCAGCCATGCCTGGTGCAGCATTGTCCACAACTCCGCCCGAGACGTCGGTCCAGGATCCATGGATCTGATGTTCCCAGCAATGCCTGTTGCAGCATTGTCCACAACTCCGCTTGAGATGTCGGTCCAGGATCCCTGGATCTAATGTTCCCAGCCATGCCTGTTACAGCACTGTCCAGAACTCAGCCCGAGACGTCGGTCCAGGATCCATGGATCTAATGTTCCTAGCCATGCCTGTTACAGCGTTGTCCACAACTCCGCCCGAGACGTCGGTCCAGGATCCATGGATATGATGTTCCCAGCCATGTCGGTTGCACCATTGTCCACAACTCCGCCCGAGACGTCAGCCCAGGATCCATGGATCTGATGTTCTTAGCCATGCCTGTTGTAGCATTGTCCATAACTCCGCCCGAGACGTCGGTCCAGGATCCATGGATCTAATGTTCCCAGCCATGCCTGTTACAGCATTGTCCACAACTCCGCCCGAGACGTCGGTCCAGGATCCATGGATCTGATGTTCCCAGCCATTCCTGTTGCAGCATTGTCCACAACTCCGCCCGAGACGTCGGTCCAGGATCTATGGATCGGATGTTCTTAGCCATGGCTGTTGCAGCATTGTCCCCAACTCCGCCCGAGACGTCGGTCAAGGATCCATGGATCTGATTTTCCGCTCCACGGCTACCCAGACAGCTTCCATAGGGTTTAAATCCGGAGACCTTGGGAGACACTAGGCGGTTCTAACTCAGATGCGTATTCCTCGAGGCAAGCCATGCCCGATGGGATGAGGCATTGTCCTGCTGAAATAGACCATCCGCAGCAGAATGCGCGATGGCCATGAAAGCGTGAAGGTGATAATCTAGCTGCTAGCACATGCTGGTTGCGCGCAGCGGTTAAGAACCTCTCTAGACACACTAAGGGACTTAACGTGCCCCATGAGAAGGCTCCCCAAACCATCTCACAGCCACCACCGCCTTGAACACAGCCGACCCGGCACGTCGAGGCCATGGCCTCATGCTGTCGACCGCACACCCGCACCGTTCCGTCAGCTCGGCCCCGCTGAAAACGGGATTCATCTGACCGCACGACGCGGCATCACTCCAGTTTTAATGTTCGTGGCACCAGGGAGGCTTAATTTCCGATGACGAGCAGTCAACAGTAGCATATGAATTGGGCATCAGCTCCCATAGCCTCAGGGTATGGCTTCACGCATTTAATCTGATTGTGATTTTAACCGCCGTTGCCAGGCTGTCGGTTTGTACGATACTGAATTGTCTACGTTACATTGTTCATCAGTGGTGTGTGGTCTGCTGGCGCTTGCTCTCTGGGCCCTGGTTTGTCCGTTGATGGTGTACTCGCCGTACACCATTGATACGGTTTCCCTCGAGAACCCGAGGGTTCTTACCACTTGGGCGATAGTATGACCCATCCGTCTTGCGCGGACAATCCGTCTACGACCAAAGTCTCTCAGATCACGACGTTTACCCATGTTCGTCGATTGCAATACATTTTTAGGAAGCCCTGCTCTCCGCCTATTTATCGCCTGTGTTCAGTTTGGGTCTGTTCTACTCTGCGCATGGAATACCCATGTTAGCTGTCCATCACCCCTATCTCTTAAGTTTTGTCTACTGAGTATACAACAACCAAAGGGTGTATGCCAAATGGAGAGCAACTGAAAATTTTGAAGGTGTTGATCATTTTTTTTTTGTGTGTAAATATGACATGGATGGTAAATCAGATAGAATCCGAAGACTTGAAAATTTTGTCGTCCTAGAGCGGGAATCGAATCCGCGTCTCCCGGATAGCGCCCGAGTATGCTAACCACTACACCAGCCAGGACGACCAAGTTTGAAGTTTCCGATTAATTTAAATATAACCATCATAGGATTCGCTAGTCGAAGCAACCGGTATTCATGTTTAGCGAATCAGGAGGTAAAGAATTATATCCCCTCATTGCCCGGAGGAGCAGATAAATCATGAATGGAATACGGGATTACACCACACAATGCAAATTTCGAAGATCTTGATCATACTTTTTGGTGTAAATATGACATGGATGATAAATCAGATAACATCAGAAGACGACGAAATACCATCCAAAATGACGAAATATCGCATATCATCTAGGACGACGAAATTTACAAATCTTCGGATGTTATCTGACTTACCATCCATGTCATATTTACACCAAAAGATAGGATCAACATCTTCAAACTTTGCATTGTATGGTGTAATCCAGTATTCCATTCATGATGGATAGCAGCTGGTTTGCATAAGCAGGAGCATGAATTATGATGGTGGAAGATAGTGTAACAGGACAGGCGATATTTGCCAAAAGGCGTTAATTGCAGTTCTTAAAGAATTATACCTTATGTCATAGACTGAATATTTTTTTAGCACGTCTTTTGTAAAAAAAAAAAGATCGTGCTTATGCTACCGGTTTCTCCGTCCGTCTGTACCAACGATATCTCTGCAAATATTAGTACGATTTGAAAAATTCTTTTTGCATTGGGAAGCTTGAAATATGCGAATCATGATCCTTCATTTCGTTTTTTTTTTTTCTTTTTTTACGATGTAAAATTTCGCCGCTAGAGGGCGTAAACACAGATGAAGTCGAATTCAAAAATACGCTTTATTCCACATATTTGCTTCTAAACATCCGAACATCCAATTGAAATTTTTTTTTTATCTTTCGATTCCATTTGTGTCGAACAGTATTTTAGATATAGTTACTTTTTCAAATTACGCATAGAATTTCAGCTAGGGGGCGTAAAAGTCAATTGCATTTTCCCCGATAACTCTTCTTCTAAAACTCCAATTTGAAGGTTTTTTTCTTCAGCGGATACACCTCCTGATGGAGAACCTTTTGCATATAATTTGAAATTTTTTGGTAGAGAATGCTTTGGCCACTAGGGGGCGTAAGTGTTAATTTTTGCTTTTGATGTATTTGCCATAAAATCAGAGCTTCTAAGATATCGATTGAAAAAATTATTTCGTGGACTGATGCTTCTCACATAGATAAACCTTTTCGAAATATTTTCTTCTTAAAATATTCCACAGTTTCTCCGCCAGGGAGCGTAGATGTAAATCTTATTTTTGTCAATATCTCTACTTCTAGGAGTCCGATTTGAAAAATTCCTTCTTTGTTGGATGGTGTTTTCAGTGTGACATGTATCATATATAATTTCAAAATTTTCAAATAATTCATAGACTTTCCGCTAGGGGGCGTAGAGGTGAATTGCGTATCCCCCTATATCTCTACTTCTAAATCTCCGATTTGAAAAATTATTTTTGCCCCGGATACAGCTCCTGATGGGAAATCGTTTGCACACATAATCTGATTTTTGTTAAAAAAAATGGTTTGGCCACCAGATGGCGTAAATCTTAATTTCCGCTTCTGATGTATTTGCAGCAAAATATGAGCTTCTAAAATCTCGATTGCAAAAAAGTCGTTTGTTGACTGATACTACTCATGCCGAAAAACCTTTTAGGAACATTTTCTTTTAAAATAATGCATGGTTTCTACGCCAGGGGACGTAGATATATATCTTATTTTTGTCAATATCTCTACTTCTGAGAATCCAATTTGAAAAAGTTCCTCTTTGTTGCATAGTGTTTCCGATGCGAAATGTTTTTCCTATAAATTCAAAATTTTTGAGTAAATCATAGACTTTCCGCTAGGGGGCACAAAGGTAAATTGCGTTTTCTGCGCTATTTCTGCGTCTTAAGCTCCGATTTGAAAAATTCTTCCGTATCGCAAACAAGACCTGATGGAAAATATTTTTCACATAATTTCTGTTTGGTAAAGAATGGATTGGCCACCAGGGGAATAAGTGTTAATTTCTGCTTCTGGAGTATTTCTAGCAAAACCTGGGCTCCTGAAAACTCGACTAAATTTTTTTACTTGGACCGATACCGCTCATAGGAAAAAACCTTTTGAGAATACTTTCTTCCTAAAATAATGCACGGTTTTCCCACCAGGGGACGTAAAGTGACATCTTATTTTTGTCGATATCTCTGTTTCTAAGAGTCCGATTTGAAAAATTCTTTCGGTGTTGGAAAGCGTTTCCGGTGCGAACTGTTTCTCATATAAATTCATGTTTTTCTTAACGCACAAGTCTGCAACCAGAGGACGTAAGCTCACGATTCCGTTTACAGCAATATCTGAGGGATTAAAAACCCGATTGAAAAACTTCTTTCTTCCGTCAGATACTATTGTTTTCCATACCGGTTCCATTGACTTTGAATAGTTTTGGTAAATTTAATTTACGTCAGAACGGATTAAAAGACGTGCTTATTACACCCGAAAATTCGGTGTCATCTTTCTTGTTTAAAGTTTAGTTTTAGCTCTAGACAGGGCACAAGCTCTACGGCCCCACTTTTAGGAAGTTCCTAAACCTTTCTGTAGCCACTGGTGCCAACAGTGTCCAACAGTTCGTGCATCCCGTTGCGCATGCGCAGCGATACGACGTTTAGACCAGCCCGCTTCACACAGGCCTACAATTCCTCCTCCCTGAAACGCATCTAAATGGCGATAAACCTGCCAATGGCATGTACTGGACATTTTCGGCCTTCGCTGAACGTTTCCCACCACAAACAAAAAATCTGAAACGTCCACGACACTTCCACTAGCTACTACACATTACCATTCCTGTTGCTGCTGGCACCTTTATCTCACGACCGTGTGACGTCATCGGTTTAACATCACTTGCATATCTCGAACGGGTAACCCCCCCCTCTTCGATTTGCATGTTTGTAGCACACCTCCTTCTTGGTCGTGTGAAAATACAAATTCGTCCGCGACGTGTATCGAGTCCGTGTCCCTTCACTCCAGAGTAACTCGCTCTCCCAACTAAGCTACGCGGAAAGAATGTCTCGTTGGAGATTTGTCGTATTGACACACGTTTTCACCTCTGTAGTACGTCACAGTGAAGCAATTTCTATATCGAGCAGTGTATGAAAAGACGCACGTGGTCTTGGTACACATCATAGACGAGCATGAACTGTAGAATCGGCCATACGGCAGAACTCTGTCACTTTCAACGTGGCACGGTCATAGGATGCCATCTAAACAACAAAACAGTTTGGGAAATCTCTACCTCGATGCAACTGCCTTGATCAACTGTAAGTGATGTTATTGTGAAGTGAAAACACTTTGAAATAACAACAGCACATGCGCCACCTCGAAGGCCACGTGAAATGACAGAGCGGGATCACCGAGTACTGAAGCGGATGGTACGACAGAATCTTCTCTCTTGGGTTGCAATACTCACCAGCGAATTTCAAAATGTCACTGGAAGCAACGCCAGCACCATAACGGTTCATCGAGAGCTGAAGGGAATGCGTTTGCCTGGCAGATCAGCAGCATCGAAGCATAACAACAACAAGATCAACGCCGAGCGTGAATTGGATTGTAGTGGGGTCAAACTAAGCGCCAGTGGACTCTGGAGCCGTAGAAACGCGTTCTGTGGAGTGATTAGTTACGTTTCACTATCTGGTATAGTCCAAAGGACGAGGTTAGGTGAACGCTACCTGCCTGACTGTGTTGTGCCAATTGTGAAGCTTGGTGGAGGAGGAGTCATGATCTGGGGCTGGTTTTCATGGTTTGGGTTGGGCATCTTATACTTCGATTCGCCTTAAGATGACACTGAAAAAGAAGGTACGTGAAACCTATGGCAGCTACTAAAAGTAGTTCCCAACATTTTCTGTGAAAACCGACGCATTTGTTGCCCAGAATCATACTTTACATTGTCCTAGCTGTTTACTTATACACTGAAGAGCAATTGAATTAGAAATACCTGTCTAGTAACGGATAGCCCCACCTTTCGCCCTGATGACGGCGACAAGACACCGGAAGCGTTGGGAAGCCATACGAATTAACGACCCCTGAACAAGCTCCCACAGTTCACGAAGATTTGATGGAGGAGAGTCAGAGCCTCGAACATCTTTCTCGATGACATCCCAGATGTGCTCGATGGGATTGAGGTCAGATGACCTTGCTGGCCAAGGAAGCGAGGTCACGTCGGTGGAGTGTTCATCCAACCATTCGGATACAATCATACAATTCGGGAGCGATGGCACAGTGCATTGTCTTGTTGCAGGATGAGGTCCCCAGTGGGATGTTGAAGACGCACAAACGGGAGCAAATGGTCGTCCAGGATATTCCGGTAACGTTGGCCAGTGAGGAACGATGTCACACGCACCATGGGTCCCATTTCAGTCCACGTAAACAGTCCCCAGACGAGAATTCCACCCCCACCAGCTTGAAGAGTACCCTGCTGGTGAGAAGGATCCATCGCTTCATGTGGTTTGCGCCGTACTCGTATTCCGCCATCCGCACGTATACCATGGTGAATCTCGACTCATCAGTCCTGGCAACACTTTGCCACATGTCTAGGGTACAGTGGCGATGTTCCCGCGCCCATGCTAATCTTTGCATCCTGTGATGTGCTGTCAGCAACGGTACCCTCGTGGGACGATGGCTTCTGTACCGCATAGCGAGGAGATGGTTCTGGATGGTGTGGCTGCTTACACGTTTTTGTGCACCAGCGTTAAATTGCCGAGTGATTTCTTGCACTGTAGCCTGTCTATCCTCTGTTACAATGCGAGCTAGCAGACGATGACCCCGCTCATCCACACGCTGTTGTCCCGGCTGTTGGGCCTTTCAGGGATGGTTTTACCGGGTTCGATGTACTCACGGTGCACCCGTGACAGAGTGGCTCGTGAAAATCCCAGTGCCTGCACGACTTCCGAGATGGAGTGGCCCATTCGTCGGGCCCCGACAATTTGCCCACGATGAAATGCGCTTAGATCCTTCGTCTTACCCATACTGCATCCGACTCTTACTGATTCCCGTCGCTTCACTCCTTATATTTTCGGATAACTGCATGCGTCATGTCGTTTCCGTTCACAGGGCCACCGACAGCGCCACATTTGCATAATGTCAGCTGTCTCTAATTCAATTGCTCTTCAGTGTAAGTACATATAGTTATTTTAGACAAATCCAAAAATGATCTCTTTTCAGAAATTAAGTTTTAAAATTAGATCAACACACGCATGCGTAGATTTGCAGTGTTTGGGAAACAATGATGCCAATGAGTTGATCGGGTAAGTGATTGACAGCTGCTAACAGCAGGGCACAGTGCATAGTGACGCGTATGAACATAACTCTCGGCCGTCCCCGAAGGCTCAGTGAGTGGGTGAATCGAAGTATAGTTCCAATGCTCAGGAATCTTAACGCTGCGGCTTATAATGACATTTTCGACAATTCTGTGCTCCCAACATTATGCCAAAGGCAACGTGAAGGCCGATTCCTTTACCAGCAGGGCAATTTCCATGACCACAAAACCAGGTTCGTACAGGAAATGTTTAATGGAATGGGCGTGGAAGAATTTGATTATCGTGCACAGCGCCCCGATCTGAGCCCGGTAGAACAGCAACTGCGAGCTATGCGGAACCACCTAACACCCATGACAGACCTACTGATGTTCTTGTCGTAGAATGGAAAGCAGTTACCGCAACAACGTACCAAAATCTAGTGGAAAGCTTATCCAGCAGAGTGGAGGCTTTAATCGCAGCAAAGGGTGTACCAATTGGATACTATTTCCTTTTCTATTACAGGGCGTTTGTTGATAGGAAAGTTGTGACGTACTACAGAGGTGAAGCATGTATCAGGACGACAAATCTGCAGTGATGCATTCTGTCGATGTAGCTTAGTCGGTTAGAGCATCTCACTCCGGAGCGAGAAGAAGTGGTTTCGATCTCCGTCACCGAAAAAAAAATCTCCGTCACCGAAAAATCTGTTAATTTCACAAAGTGTCGGAATACTTTTGACAGAGAATTGTAACGAAGTAAATTTCTCCGTCATTTTTATCCGCGCCAGGATTCGAACCCGGGTCCCCTCATTCCGGAATAAGTTGCTCTACCAATTGAGCTACGCGGACGTTTTATTCTGATTCCTATCTGCCTTTTTGTCGTGTGCGTCCTTCTGGCAGGTACGTCACATCTCCTGGTACGTTACATCATCTCCCCCTTATTATTATTATTTTTTTTTTTAAGTGCTGGAGTAGGGATTCTCTTATTTTTCTTATCTCGCGGTGTGGAAATAACATCACACCAATGCGAGATTTTGAACAGTCGGGTCATCCGGATAGTTCGGGCGCCATTATAACGAAGTAAATTTCTCCGTCATTTCTGTCCACGCCAGGATTCGAACCCGGATCCCCTCATTCCGGAATAAGTCACTCTACCAATTGAGCTACGCGGACGTTTTATTCTGATTCCTATCTGCCTTTATGTCGTGTGCGTCCTTCTGGCAGGTACGTCACATCTCCTGGTACGTTACAGAATGTATGTGTCAATATGCATTTTTCAATTATAGTTCCGTCGCTCCGGTGGCGGATGTTCCTCGTATGGGTGGTGCCAGGCTTTAGGGCACTGGCATACCCCTGGAACTAGTGGCACCAAATTAGGCTCGGCAGAAGCCCTTAGAATTGCTCACTATGTTCGTTAAATTCTTAAACAAAGAAAAATTACAAATTTTGAAGATGACAATCCGTTTTTTTTTGGTGTAACTATGACAAGGATGGTAAGTCAGATAATATCCGAAAACTTGAACATTTCATCGTCCTGGAGATGGAATCGAACACGCGTCTCCCAGATAGCGCCCGGGTATGCTAACCACTACACCACCCAGAACGACCGAATCTCAAGTTTCCGATTAATATGAATGCAACCACCACATGTTTCGCTAGTCGAAGCAACCGTAATCCCGTATTCCATTCATGACTCCTCCGGGCAATCACGGGATATTATTCTCAACTTCCAGATTCGCTAAACATGAATGCTGGTTGCTTCGACTAGCGAATCATGTGATGGTCATATTCTAGTTAATCAGAAACTTGTGACTTGGTCGCTTTGGGTGGTGTAGTGGTTAGCATATCCTGGCGCTATCTGGGAGACGTGAGTTCGATTCCCTCTCCAGTACGACGAAATCTTCAAGTTTTCGGATATTATCTGACTTACCATCTTTGTCATATTTACACCAGAAAACGGATTCTTATCTTCAAAATTTGTATTGTGTGGTGTAATCCCGTATTCTATTCATGAAAGAAAAATTAGTTTCATTATTACGAAAGCTATAAAATTAAAGATTTTCTCTTAATGTGCTAAAATGGATTTTGCTGAACAGCTTCAGTAGAAATAATTGTCACGTGGTGTATCTAAAATTTTATGCACGAACACAAAACATATTTCATTTCATGCCTTATGGAAATTTGAATCACTGAAAAAAAATATAAAAGCAAATTTTAAAATTCATGAATTCAATGGCAGGTATGTGAATATAAACACGTGTCCCTCGAGATAAATGCTTCATGTCGCTTTTTTTTTTCTTTCTGTGAAGGCACCTCTTTTGACTTGTGGGAGGGAGAAATGGTTGCGCATGTTAGCAGAAATAAATCGTTTAGAGGCTCAACACCAATACTCAGAACGGATTTCCATCGAAAGTGCTTTTATATTACGAATTTATTCCTATGCATTAGTCAAAATATGACAAAGCGGGACTTTGCTATTTTTTTATATTCGCTAAACTTCTTTTCCTAATCCCTGATGGAAAGACGCAGAAATGCTATACTCTTTGTTAGATCTCTCTCTCTCTCTTTCTCTCTCTCGTTTTATTTTTGCCTTCCATTGAAGTTCTCTCGAAAAGTGCGCAGAATAACTTAAAGAATAATAAAAAGCTGCTAGTCAAAATCTTATTATGGCTAGCTCAAGGTTAACGGAAGATTCGAAAATGAAATAAAAAGCCTTTTTGCATGCATTAAATGTCTCTACCATCGCAGATCTCAGAACGGGGTCTTATTAATATGAAGTGTGTGTGTCTGTGTGTGCGTGTGTGTGTGTGAGAGAGAGAGAGAGAGAGAGACGGAAAGCGAGGAAATTGGTTTTTCGCACCGGTGATTAATGTTTCCTGGAATATTTCTTTAACGTCACGTAGTTTTGAAATTTTTCTGCGGGGCCTTTTCCAATTCGATAACCGTAAATTAAATAACGCTGAATATCACCATCTTATGCGAAGGTTAATCAAGAAATCTTTGCTAACTTGTTTGCTTATTTAACATGCAGCGTTTTTATGAACATCTCACAGCATACGAAAGAATGGTAAATGTTTAAAGTATTTTTAATAATTTTTCCCGAAAGTGATCAACATAACATTTACTAGTACGACATTCAAGACATGCCGTTCCACTTGTACGTGTGTGTGTGCGGCTATAAGAAAGACAACAATGTTGTGTGATTTTCTTGGTCACTAAACATCACATACTTGGTGTGAAAACACAAATTTGTCTGTGACGGGGATCGAACCCGAGCGCCGCACTCCAGAGTAAGTTGCTCTCCAAACTAAACTACACGGACGGAATGTATCGTTGCAGATTTGTCGTCTTGACACGTGCTTTACCTCTGTAGTAAGTCACATTTGGGTAAATTTCTCGTATAATATTTTTCTTGATCCGCTTATAAATCCTACTTAATAGCTATTCCAGGAATTCAGAAACTGCACAGTACTTCATTGTTACGCTGACGTGAACACATTCAGGAGTTACGACGTATCTGTAAATGTTGCAGCCTGTCTGAAAGACACACGTCGAAAATTCGCCTATTAACTTGTATGTTATGAAATGCTCTTGAAGTGTCATGTCACATAAAAACATGTCGGCAAATACTTTTTACTTACCCTTCTAAATATTTGCCAAATTTCAAGACGCATTTTCCTGTTGTGCCTAGAGGAAGAAACATTCAGAATGCAGGAACCTTTATGCTCGATTTCACAAAGATATGCAATGAAGATTGATTTCGCAGGCGTATTTTTGTAAGGTCTTGAACCCTTGAGAAGTACTGCCCAGAAACACCCTTTTTTTCAGTGTTTGGAAACAATAAAATATCGCATGGTGCAAGATCGGGTGAGCATGCAGGTTTGAGTCCTTCCTGTTTCAGACAGGTCGTTACTTACCGGGTTTTGTGAGCACTGGCATTGTCTTCAAGGAGGAGAACACTTCACACGCCTGTTGTTGAATGCTGTTCCTTCATCTCCTTAACTATTGGCCATTTACACACTAGAATATTTTGTGAAATTCACTAGCCACTTTCCGTGATTTCTTTCGTGAATTAACGAAGCATATTTCCGATACAACCTGTTCCGTGAAATAACGGAAAGAAACCTAAATTTCACGTATTTTTCGTACGCAAGAGAAATTCTGAATTTTCAGAAACCTTTCGTCAAATTCCTTTCTTATATTGACGGTAAATTGTCGTTTTTAAGATGTGTTAACGGAGAATTCTGAATTTTCAGAAACATTTCCGCAATTCCTTTCGCATATTAAAGGAAAAACTTCGTTTTCACTCTTTCCGTATTCCAGTGGCAAACGTTATGTGCAGACATGCAGAAAAAAAAAAAACAAAAAAAAAACATACGTCATTTATAGGGGAATTCCATCCTGCGACTTATCTTTATTCTTCCGTTACCTTGGCCTTGACATCAAAATCTTCAGTAGGACTTTTTCCATTGCTATTGATATTAAGAAATTTTTAGATACTATGTCTTGCCTTTGCGTACATCGCGTGAATAAATTTTTATTTGCACAATTAAATGACAGAGGTAATTAGTTCCGTCAAGCATTTATCCAAACTAAGTTCGTGAGAAGCTTTGAAGCTGATTGTTTTAGTGCTTAATCCAGGAAGAACAGTAAAACACACTTAATTCACATTTTAACCTAACGAAATCAAAACAAGTGTATAACAAACATTTAATTGTGAGAAACGTTGCTATTTTTATTCTATCTCAACACCATAAGTTTTGTAGTCACATATGAGCTTTCCATTGGTTAATGCAACTCTCTGCTTCGCATTTCGACCAGGCAAATAACGAAGGCCCCAACCCAAGTGGGAATAAACAGCGGGAACTGACTCCGGTTCTCTGATTGGTTGACTACCCAAGCCCCGAATGCAACAGAAATACGCTCACTCCAACGGTGCAATCTTACACGAGTACGGGCATACCAAGTTAGGTTCTCATTTTCGCTTTCATTTCCGGCTAAAATGCACACAAATATGTGAATTTGGTTTTAAATAAAACTCTTCTAAAAAGAGGCACTTAGTTTAAATTTCCCCGTAAAAAAAACTGCAGCATAAAGCTTTTCTTCGTATAATTCTTTTTTTTTTTTTCAGAGAGCAAATTTTTGTACGTAATTAGGGAATGCAATGCATGCGTTGCATACAACGACTGCACGCCGTAGCCGTATTCATAAGCACACCGGACAAAAAATTACGGAATGCTGTCATCCGGAGGCGCAGTTTGAAACTGGTCAGGCAGAAAAAAATGCGTGTATATAATGGAATGGAAAGTATTGTATGTTAGTTGTTACTTTTTCAGGCTTGTAAGACGTGCATGCCTACTCAGTTTTATTGTTGCTTACAGGTAGTACCATGGGTAGAAAAGGTGACGTAACAGAGTGGCAAAAAGGAGCTATAGTCTTTGGTCGTGAACATGGTCATTCGCTGAGGGAGGTGGCGGAGTTCGCTGAGGGAGGTGGCGGAGTTCGCTGAGGGAGGTGGCGGAGTTCGCTGAGGGAGGTGGCGGAGTTCGCTGAGAAAGGTGGCGGAGTTCGTTGGCGTGTAAGTCCCCTTTCAGTAGTGTTCATTTAACGCGGAAGGAGTCGGTCAGAGACAATTCCCGCCGGAGCAGCTGCGGCAGAAGAACCATCATGAGCAACCGTGATCGTCGACGTCTGGGAGCGATTGTCAACCGCTAAACGGTTCCAAACCCGGCAGTAATTGCTGCAAGAGTACAATGCGGGACCCAGTCAGCCTGTTTCCGAACGAACGCTTCGACGAGAACTACATGGTGTAGGAATATTCAATCGTGTAGCTAGGGTACGCCCCAAGCTGTCTGCTATACACAAGAAAAAGTGGCTGGAATGCGCTAGGGAACACCAACACTGGACCACAGAACAGTGGCGACGCACCATCTGGTCGGACGAATCCAGGTTCTGCCTGTATTTCAATGATGGTCGATCCAGGGTCATGCTGAGGGCCGGAGAAGCCTTCAACGCAGAGTGTGGACAAAAGGCTGTACAGAAGGGGAGTGGAAGTGTCATGTTTTGGGGGTGTATATCCAGTGCTGGGGTGGGTCTTTTAGTTCACGTGTCTAATGGCATGAAAGCGGTGGACTACGTGAAACTGTTGGATAACGAGTTGTTGCCATATGTCTAGTTCCTCCAAGATGCCGCCATTCGAGATCCACATTATCAAGACGACAACTGCACTGTCCACCGAGCTGCCATTGTGCATGATTGGTTTGCAGAACATGAGGTCGACGTCCCACATCTCATCTGGCCCGCCAATTCGCCTGATCTCAATGTTATAGAGAAAATTTGGGGCATGCTCGAACGGGCCGTTAAGAAGTGACAACAACACCCTCCAAATTTGACTGCTCTGCGGGACCAGTTGTTCACGGCGTGGGGCAAACTGGACATTAATGTCATCCGCTCCCATATTGACAGCATACCAAAGAAAATCAAGATGTGCTTCGAGCTAGTGGTGATGTAACCCCATATTAACCAATAAAATGAGCATTTCGTAATTTCTTGTCCGGTGTGCTTATGACAAGAAATTTCTGGTAACAGGAGTGATTCGTGGGAATACACGAGGCTTGATTAAGTATTAAATTTCAATCGTCTGTCGAAGGATCTGATCTTGAAGTTCTGTAGCGAGATCGAATATTGTGGATACCATATCCTATGATATTTTGGTTTTTGCGGTACAGGATATTTATTTTTCCTCTCCCCCCATTTTGTGCACCAGCAATGTATATTGTGTTACTCTAAGAAACGCAGTACTCAAATTACTGTACGATATCTATGTATTAATCTTTCGACTTCTTAGAACAAAAGTTATTATAGCCACCGAGTAAATTTTACATTTAGGAATTTTGTGAGACTAATACTATAAAACAGTACATCTCACCTTTTCTTAAAGATAATTGAAAGTCATTGTCAGTTTACAACAATCTTAAGTTCCATGGAAAGATCGATAACCTCTGTTTGATGATGATGATGCATTCTGTTGCTTTGAAACATCACGATGAAAAAAATAGCTAATTTGTGATAAGTCTTCCTACAGAAAAAAATGAAATTATTATTGGGTAGGTGCAAAAGTTCTACCCGTATTTGTAATAGATGCAAATTGCGATCGGAATAGTTACGTCACAGATGACGCTGCGATGCCGAATTTTCGGCCAATAAAGCGTGGAACACTAGAGCATATAGGGGCACTACGTTTGTCCGAGTAAGTCATTCGTAAAGGAAATCACGGACGGTGGAACATGGCATGCGACAAGAAGCACATTAGACATTGTTTACTGTACGAGTTCGATAAAGGCAGTACGGCAGCCGCGGTTTGTCGCAACATCTGTCAAGTGTATGGGGAGGATGCAGTTGATGATAGCACATGTCGCCGTTGGTTTCAGAAATTCTGGGACGGAGACAGAAGCTGTAAAGATCAACCACGTCCTAGACGTCCATCCGTGGTTTCTGACGAGGATGTGGACCAAGCCATAACAAATGACCCACATGCAACCGTTCATGAATTAGCGGAAACGTTATCGTTACACAGAACAACAGTCGAAAGACGGATGCATGAGCTTGGGTTCATCGTCAAGTTCGATAACCGGGTTCCGCAGCAGCTTTCTGCAAAGCAACGGGAGGAGAGAATCTGTACCTGTGTTTCTTTGAATTCTCGTCACAGAAATGAACCGATTTTAGGATGAATTGTAACGGATGATTAGAAATGGATACTGTACCGTAATGTAAAGCGTCGACGGACTGTGTGCCAAATTGCAGAGCCTGCTCCATCGACCTCAAAAGGAGGACTTCATCCCAAAAAGTTAAGTGTTTGGTGGGATGTTCAGGGAATAATCCACTGGTAAGTGTTGGCACTTAACTGAACGATAAATGCTGACCTTTACTGCCAACAGTTGGACAGATTGCGAGAACAACTGACATCGAAGCGGCCAGCACTCATCAATAGCAAAGGAGTGATCCTTCATCATGATAGCGCCAGACCTCATGCTGCTTTAATCACTCGGCAAAAATTACTGTACTTTGGTTGGGAAGTGTTACCTCACCCGGCGTACTCCCCTGACTTGGCACCCACGAACTTCCAACTTTTATAATCGTTAGAGAACACCTACGCTCTCCAAACTTTCGATGATGTGGACGCGGCGAAAACTGCATCACATGACTTTTTTTACTCTTAACTACAGGAGGTTTTCCGGCTTGGGATTCACCTACTCACAGACAGATGGCAAGAGGTCATACAGAATTATGGCAATTATGTGAAATCCTAGGTGCGTTATTTGTTGTGCTCTCCTCCTTTCTTTGTAGTCTACAAAAACGGGTAGAACTTATGCAGACACCCAATATAAACCTATTCAAAAAAAAATAATCTCCAACAGAAAATAAATTGATCAAATCACTCGCATTAATAACAAAAAAAATCATCATCTCGCAGTTAGTTTTACCATGAATGTGGTTCAGATTTCCAAGTCTTTCTGGCGGAGTGGTTAAAATGCGCGTTATCTGTTGAACCAACCCAAACGACGGTGGTTTGGTCCCCACCGCTGCGAAAAGATTATCTGGTGCAAAAGCTGAAAAAATCAGCGCTTTCGATTTAGCGAAATTTTTATATAAATACGGAAAAACTTGAAACGGACTTTTCTGAGATCAATGGAGTTTCTGACAACGGAAAATCTGTCAAAAGACTGAAGTTAAAAGAAAGGGGAAACTTTTATAAACAGAAATTTCGTCAAAAGACGGACTTCTACCGGCAAATTTGGTGCGCAAAATTTTCAGAAAATTTCCCTGAATTTACACCTCTTATTTTTTTTACAGTGTAGCAATATTTTTCAGGTAGGTTGCCGACTGCTGTCACTTTTTAGTAATTTTTTTCAGGTAGGTTGCCGACTGCTGTCACTCCTTAGAATTTTTTTTCAGGTAGGTTGCCCACTGCTCTCAGTCCTTAGGATTTTTTTTCAGGTAGGTTGCCCACTGCTGTCAGTCCTTAGGATTTCTTTTTTTCAGGTAGGTTGTCCACTGCTGTCACTCCTTAGGATTTTTTTCAGGTAGGTTGCCCACTGCTGTCAGTCCTTAGGATTTTTTTCAGGTACGTTGCCCATTGCTGTCACTCCTTAGGATTTTTTTCAGGTACGTTGCCCACTACTGTCAGTTCTTAGGATTTTTTCAGGTAGGTTGCCCACTGTTGTCATTCCTTAGGATTTTTTCAGGTAGGTTGCCCACTACTGTCAGTCCTTAGGATTTTTTTTCAGCTGGGTTGCCCACTGCTGTCACTCCTTGGGATTTTTTTTCAGGTAGGTTGCCCATTGCTGTCACTCCTTAGGATTTTTTTCAGGTAGGTTGCCCACTGCTGTCAATCCTTAGGATTTTTTTTTCAGGTAGGTTGCCCACTGCTGTCAGTCCTTAGGATTTTTTTTTCAGGTAGGTTGCCCACTGCTGTCACTCCTTAGGATTTTTTTCAGGTAGGTTGCCCACTACTGTCAGTCCTTAGGATTTTTTCAGGTGGGTTGCCCACTGCTGTCACTCCTTGGGATTTTTTTCAGGTAGGTTGCCCAGTGCTGTCACTCCTTAGGATTTTTTTTCAGGTAGCTTGTCCACTGCTGTCACTCCTTAGGATTTTTTCAGGTACGTTGCCCACTGCTGTCAGTCCTTAGGATTTTTTTTCAGGTACGTTGCCCACTGCTGTCACTCCTTAGGATTTTTTTCAGGTAGGCTGCCCACTGCTGTCAGTTCTTAGGATTTTTTTCAGGTAGGTTGCCCACTGCTGTCATTCCTTAGGATTTTTTTTCAGGTAGGTTGCCCACTACTGTCAGTCCTTAGGATTTTTTTCAGGTAGGTTGCCCACTGCTGTCACTCCTTAGGATTTTTTTTCAGGTAGGTTGCCCACTGCTGTCAGTCCTTAGGATTTTTTCAGGTAGGTTGCCCACTGCTGTCAGTCCTTAGGATTTTTTTTCAGGTAGGTTGCCCACTACTGTCAGTCCTTAGGACTTTTTTTCAGGTGGGTTGCCCACTGCTGTCACTCCTTAGGATTTTTTTTTCAGGTAGGTTGCCCACTGCTATCAGTCCTTAGGATTTTTTCAGGTAGGTTGCCCACTGCTCTCAGTCCTTAGGATTTTTTTTTCAGGTAGGTTGCCCACTGCTCTCAGTCCTTAGGATTTTTTTCAGATAGGTTGCCCACTGCTGTCAGTCCTTAGGATTTTTTTCAGGTAGGTTGCCCACTGCTGTCAGTTTTTAGGATTTTTTTCAGGTAGGTTGCCCACTGCTGTCAATCCTTAGGATTTTTCTTCAGGTAGGTTACCCACTGCTCTCAGTCCTTAGGATATTTTTTCAGGTAGGTTGCCCACTGCTGTCACTCCTTAGGATTTTTTTTCAGGTAGGTTGCTCACTGCTGTCATTCCTTAGGATTTTTCAGGTAGGTTGCCCAGTGCTGTCACTCCTTAGGATTTTTTTTCAGGTAGGTTGTTCACTGCTGTCACTCCTTAGGATTTTTTCAGGTACGTTGCCTACTGCTGTCAGTCCTTAGGATTTTTTTCAGGTACGTTGCCCACTGCTGTCACACCTTAGGATTTTTTCAGGTAGGCTGCCCATTGCTGTCAGTTCTTAGGATTTTTTTTCAGGTAGGTTGCCCACTGCTGTCACTCCTTAGGATTTTTTTCAGGTAGGTTGCCCACTACTGTCAGTCCTTAGGATTTTTTCAGGTAGGTTGCCCACTGCTGTCACTCCTTAGGATTTTTTTTCAGGTAGGTTGCCCACTGCTGTCAGTCCTTAGGATTTTTTTTCAGGTAGGTTGCCCACTGCTGTCAGTCCTTAGGATTTTTTTCAGGTAGGTTGCCCACTGCTCTCAGTCCTTAGGATTTTTTTCAGGTATGTTGCCCACTGCTCTCAGCCCTTAGGATTTTTTTTTCAGGTAGGTTGCCCACTGCTGTCACTCCTTAGGATTTGTTTCAGGTAGGTTGCCCACTGCTGTCATTCCTTAGGATTTTTTTAGGTAGGTTGCCCACTGCTGTCACTCCTTAGGATTTTTTTCAGGTAGGTTGTTCACTGCTGTCACTCCTTAGGATTTTTTCAGGTACGTTGCCTACTGCTGTCAGTCCTTAGGATTTTTTTTCAGGTACGTTGCCCACTGCTGTCACTCCTTAGGATTTTTCAGGTAGGCTGCCCATTGCTGTCAGTTCTTAGGATTTTTTTCAGGTAGGTTGCCCACTGCTGTCACTCCTTAGGATTTTTTCAGGTAGGTTGCTCACTTCTGTAAGTCCTTAGGATTTTTTTCAGGTAGGTTGCCCACTGCTCTCAGTTCTTAGGATTTTTTTCAGGTAGATTGCCCACTGCTGTGACTCCTTAGGATTTTTTTTTCAGGTACGTTACCTACTGCTGTCATTCCTTAGGATTTTTTCAGGTAGGTTACCCACTGCTGTCATTCCTTAGGATTTTTTCAGGTAGGTTGCCCACTGCTGTCACTCCTTAGGATTTTTTTTTCAGGTAGGTTGCCCACTGCTGTCACTCCTTAGGATTTTTTTTCAGGTAGGTTGCCCACTGCTGTCACTCCTTAGGATTTTTTTTCAGGTAGGTTGCCCACTGCTGTCATTCCTTAGGATTTTTTCTTCAGGTAGGTTGCCCACTGCTGTCAGTCCTTGGGATTTTTTTTCAGGTAGTTTGCGAACTGCTGTCATTCCTTAGAATTTTTTTTTCAGGTAGGTTGCCCATTGCTGTCACTCCTTAGGATTTCAAAAAAATTGTAAACATCCTCTTAATTTTTTTTTGGCGCATAATTTGGGGACGGGGTTCATCACTCTTTATGGATTGTCGAGTAACAAACCCACTTCTCATCACTTGCGACAGTGTCAATTAACCATTTGTGGCCACGAGGTTCAAACCTTGCATTGCCGCTTTCTCTTTGCAAAGAAAGCGGCAATGCAAGGTTTGAACCTTTTTTTCTTTTTTTTTTTTTTTTTTGGTTGTGTTTGACAGTTTGTGGGTTACCTGTTATGCACACATCTTACAAAACCTTAAACGTTGATAGGTGAATATTTCCTCACTGCCAAACGATACACCGACATGTAAACTTATTATCTGAGCAGATCTTTGAATTTGTGGGGTGCCCATTTGGTGCAAATCTTCAGGAACTTTTAATGTTGATGAATAATTGCTTCCACACTGCTAATCGATACACCGACATGTAAACTTATTATCTGAATAGATCTCTCAGTTTGTACCCATTTTGCACAAATCTTGAGGAACTTTAAATGTTAATGAATGAATTGTTTCCACAGTTCTAATCGATACATCGAGATCTAAACTGATTATCTGAGCAGATATGTGAATTTGTGGAGTACCCATTAAGCACAAACCTTCAAGAACTTTGAATAATTGCTACCACCCTACTAATCGATACACCGACGTATAAACTTACTATTTAAATAGATTTGTTAGTTTGTGGATACCCATTTAGCACAAATATTCAGAAACTTTTAATGTTGATGACTCATTATTTCCCCACTGCCAAATGATACACCAACATGTAAATTTATGGTCTGAATAGATCTGTAAATTTGTGGGGGATGCCCCTCTTTTAGGATATGTAATAAAGTGGGTGATATTGAGAGAAATAGTGGTAAGAGACGTTGTTTCTAGAGTACCGATAATAGTGAGTTCTTTGGTAATTTGTGGGGTACCCATTTGGCACAGATCTTGTAGTACTTTAAATGTTGATGAATAATTATTCCCACACTTCCAATCGGTACACCAACTCTCTGAACGGTGATGTGTGGGATTTCCTTAATGAGTTCACGAACAGCAGCGATGGTTCTCTCGTTCACATCCTCCTTTGGTCTTCCTGGAAGAGGTAGGTTCTTTTCAAAGCGCTGCCGTCCCTCTGAATTTACGTATCTATCCTGTAACAATGCTATAAGAGCAGGCATGATCCCTATCTGCTCTGTATGATCTAAACTATCCGGACACCACTTCGGAGTAGCGGATTTCCCCATATATACCACAGTCATGGCCCATACAAATACAAAAAAGACGCATGTGACCTGGAAGACATCACATACAAGCATGGACAGTAGAATGAGCCGTACGATAGAGCTCAGTCACTTTCAACATGACACGGTCATAGTATGCCATCTTAGCAACAAGTCAGTTCGGGAAATTCCTGCCATGCTACAGCTCCCCCGATCAACTGTAAGGGATGTTATAGCGAAATGAAGACGCTTAGGAGAAACAGCAGAGCATTAACGACCTGGAAAGTAACATTAGACGAAAAAAGGGTACCGTGGAGTTCTGAAGCAGGTAGTGCTATAAAAAATAGCCTAACCTTGGTTGCAACATCCACTACCAAGTTTCAAAATGCATGTAGAAGTAACGCCAGCATCATGGTGGTTCGTCTAGAGCTCAAGAGAATGTGCCCATGACCAAGCAGCGGCAAGATTGACGCGAAGTGTCAGTTCTATTGGTGTAAAATTTGGCTCCAGGGGACTCTACAGCAGTGCAAGCGCGTCCTCCAAGGTGGTGGACTCGCGTTGCCATCTGAAAGTACGATGGACGAGTTTAGGTGATTAGGATACCAGGTGAATGCTATCTCACCGACTGTGCTGTGCCAGCTGTAAAGTTTGATGGAGGAGGCATTACGCTTTGCCATCTGAAAGTCCGACGCACGAGTCTGGGTGATTAGGATACCAGGTGAATTCCATCTCGCCGACTGTGCTGTGCCAACTGTAAAGTTTGTTGGTGGAGGCATCATGCTTTGCCATCTGAAAGTCCGACGGAGATGTCTGGGTAATTAGATACCAGGTGAAAGCAATCTGACCGACTGTGCTGTGCCAACTGTAAATTTGGTGGAGGTGGCATCACGCTTCACTATCTGAAAGTCCGACGGACGAGTTTGAGTGATTAGGATACCAGGTGAATGCAATCTGACCGACTGTGCTGTGCCAGCAGTAAAGTTTGGTGGAGGAGGCACAAATTGTACACATTACCTGAGGAATATGGAAAATCTTTGTCTATCTAATGCGAAAGTTGTGGAGAAAGCATAATAAGATGCATTCCTAACGCGCTGCATCCTGGATTTCCCCACTTATAATTACCAAAATTATGAATAACTTGATGTTTGTCTTGTTTCTTTGAAAAGCTTGCGTTGTACTTGCGTGTTTTGTTATGCCGAAATGCAAAACCAAATATTAAAATATTTGCATGAAAGGATTCCAGTTCAGAGCATTGGACCGTCCCAATATACTGCATATGGTAAGTTTGGGGATTGTAATGTTTTGGTTTAATTTATAGCTTGAATCCCGGTGAGGTATGGATGTTGTGTTTGTCTTACGGCACTGGCTCTCTCTATTCCTTCGAACACGTGGCCCTAAAATAGAAACAGGCGACTGCTTATAGCCCATTGAGTTGCTCACTGTGGCCATTAAACCCCTAAATAAAAACAAACAAGCAAACAATTCAAAACGGCAATGGAATGAATCTGCAAGTCGACTTACGTTAGTCAACTACTTTATTTATTGGTTTGTCACTTGCACTTTAGAGCATGAAGATAAATTCTTGCCAGAATGTAAACTCATTGGCTTTAATTCAAATAACAATTTCAATATGGCGATTATATGCGTTCTAACAACAACTCTCTTATATTAAGATGGTTCCACCTAAAATCTCTGCCTGATGTTTCCAATGCTAAAACTTCTTTACATATTTTTTTCGCAGTTATTTTATTTTGAGTAATGTTCAGACCTGTCAATAGATGGCGCGACCTGTACATTGTTGGCGTCAGTAGACAAACAAATGTTAGATTGCTTATTTATGGTTATGCTTTAACAAGTATTAGGTATCCCATGCTTTAACTTAAAGTTACTTTTATTGGTGTGCAAATTTTCATCCTTTCGAATACATTAAGTTTTAAGAAAATATGTAAAGAAGTTTTATCATTGGAAACATAAGGCAGAAAGTTTAGGTGGAACCTCCTTATTCTCCACACATGTAAATCGCTATAACTCCGCGTAACATTAATTCAGAAACTCTGCGTAACATCCGTTCAACAGCTCTGTGTAACATGACCCTTCTCTCTAACAAGCCTATCGTATACATTAAATGTTTTTTTGCATATTATTCTAACTCACTGTCAGTGATGCCAACAATGAAAAAGATCTTCGTTCGGAGAAGTAATGTATCGAACAGTACCAAAACGTGTAACCAGAAGAAATTAAATTTACATTAGAACACAGAAGCTCAAAAGGAAGATACATTAGAAGTATATGTCACACGGTCTAAAATTTGATCTTGGCGTTCTTTAGGATTTAGTCAACACAAAGTATGATCTGGATCTGGTCGCAGACAAAATGAGGCTCACTTCTGAATTGTACCCGTAACGATTTTTTTTATTTGGGGGTTTAACGACCACCATGAGCAATTCAATGGACTGTAAGCAGTCGTTTGTCCCTAATTCAGGGACACTGGTTACAGGACAGGGAGAGAACCAGTGCCGTAAGACAAACACAATATGCATGCTTCACCGGGATCGAACTTGGACCCATCGCGGAAGAATGATCTCAAGCCAGCTCATAGACTTCTGAGCCACCGTGTCGGCTCCCTAAGGAATACTCGATTTTGTATGAACACGGAACCAGTACAAACCGGTTGTTTCATTCCTTTGTGTAAAGAGTACATTACTCCGTAGACAGCTACCAGATTTTGAAATAGCCGCTCCGAGGGTCTGTGTTCGGATTCCGGTGAAGCATGGATATTAGACGTCTGCACGAGTCGGGTCGGGTTTTTTTTTAGTTTAGAAAACAAAGCAACGGGTCGGGCCGGGCTTTTTCCCAGACACTTATGATCGGGCCGGGACGGTCTGGGCCAAGTGGACCCATTCTTTTTATCGCAATGGTAAAGAAAGAAAAAATCGTGTTCCCCGATTTCCTGGTCTGTTTGAATGTTTTGCTAGCTTTAATTACTTCCATGACATAGCCCAGGGCGTAATCACAAAAGCAAGGAGAGGCACTTAGTGTTTTTACCATCTGTAGGTATTAAGATGGTAAAATCACTTTGGGGCTTGTTGACAACAAAAAGACTCGACCCCGAGCGAATGTGTGTGTTGTGTGGAGTGGGGGACGAGGGCTGTCTGCAATGATGTGGAGTGTCCGTGTGTGTGTGTGTTTGCATGAGAGATTGGGAATACATCGATTGTTTCTCCTATCTCTAATCTGTAAGGGATTGACTTTTGTAGTGTTACCACTTGCTAGTTCAGAGAAAAGGAGATTTTGAACTCACTTAATCTTCCTTTTTGTCTCTATTTAAATGTTATGTTCTTCTAATATTGTAAAAGTTTAGATAATATTTTTAGGCTTACGTTCAACTAAATATTTTCAATAATATTTCATTACATAATTTTTACAATTTAATAAAATACAATAGAAAGACAAAATAATACCAAGTGGCACATCACGGGCCAGGCTGGGCCCGGGTCGAACCGGGTCGATTGTCTAATATTTGAAACGGACCGGGTCTGTATGGGCCTTAAACGCACCGGCTTCGGCCGGGCCGGGCTCACCAAATAAGGCCCGTGCGGACCTCTAATGAATATTGTGTTTGTCTTAAGGCACTGGTTGCCTCCCTTCCATGGAACCAATTGCCCAAATTATTATTATTATTTTGGTAGGGGGTTTAACGACTACCGTGAGCCGTCCCTAATTTAGGGCCACTGGTTCCAGAGAAGAGAGAGAACTAGTACCGTAAGACAAACCGAGATTCGAACACGGACCCACTTAGACGAATGGTCATAAGCCAGCACTTTCACCAATGCCCCATCGGGGGACGGCTTCCTAAATTAGTGATAGGCAACTCTGCTTACAGCTCATTGACTTACTGACGGTGGTTGGTACTACCCTCACCCCCCCAAAAAAGACCTCGAAATAGTGTGCAACCTATTTCCCATTGCTTGAGCACTGGCCAAGTTCCTATGTTTTTGGTGTAAAACTTATCATAGGTAAATTAGATACTGCGTTGATTCCAACTGTAGTTCTCTCTCTCTCTCTCTCTTGTTGATGAAACCGTAATTTGCATACTAGCAGGTGTTGACATGTTTCAAATTACGACGAGCCATTTTTGGTCACAAGTGACAGTTTCTTTTTTTTTTTTTTTTGATGATTTATTGGACCTGGGGGTACAGACATGACAAACAGGCAGACAGAAACAGGAGACAGAAATTCCGCAGCAACAAGTACAAATCCTACATGGCTGACAGCTTGCCAAATGATCAATTTACACAGATATAAACATTGTTGATCATGTAACACATTGTGAACAAATATACATTAAGCATGGATTTTACAGTGTGCTAAATGACCAATGTACACAGATAACCAGTTTTGGACAAGTAACACATTGAGAGCCAGTGCCGAAAGACAAAAACAAACATCCATGCCTCACCAGACCCAAGTAGGCCAAATTATCATAACCCAGAGCCTTAGATCATTGCGCCACCGGGGCGACCAAATGACAGTTTCAAACTTGACATATGTATGTGAAATACTTCGTAATAAAACGCCTGTATTAATTCCATCTCTATAGTCTCAAATTTTATGTAAGTATAAATTATTTTTTAAACTTTTATTTTCTTTTCAAGAAGCCTGAGTCTTGTATTCCACTACTTCATCGTAAAACTGCTCTTTTTAAAGAAAGTTGCTCTGACTTGTTTAATAGCTGGGTTAGTACTACTGGTACTCTTACTTTTTTCTTCTTTATTTTGAAAAGTACTTAGTTTTACAGGTTAGAAGAAACCCCTCCATGCGGGAGATATGAGCTCGCAAACGTGTAAAGGCATGAAATCTGCTGATCACACAAAATCTACTTTTTTTCTCCGGCAGATAAAAAAACAAAAACATGTAAGGTATTATATCTTTCCTGTAGCCGACCCATTTAAAAGATAAATAAGACAGAATATAAGAGGAAATATGAATCCGATGTCTGAAATATTTTGACACGGCGACAGAGATAAAATAGAAAAATTGTCAGCTGTGTCTGACGTCGCTGGGGACAAAACCCCAATTTTCTTCCGACACGCTGACTTCGGCTTCGAAAGAGCTGAATGTTTTCATTCTTTCATTCACCATTATTGAATGTTTTTTTTTCTCTCGAGTCTTATCACGCGAGGCTGAAGTTATAACCGAAGAAAAAGAGAAGCTTTTGAAATTGTGCTCTTGATAAGAAGAAAAGATCGATACATCTTCACGTCGGTTCCTTTCATTAGCATATGGTAATTATATCAACCTTGATGCGCTCTTAGGGGTGTGATTAAGAATATGAACGAGGTGAAACAGTAAAGTAATTAAACTGTTTCTACAGAAAAGATGTTGCCATCGAAATCGGGGGCATGATAAGCATGTATTTTGATTTAAAACAATACTTCTATTTAGAACGTCTTGGGATATTCAACAGAGATATCACTTTTACAATCAAAATTTGTAGAATGCTTTATTTCTCAAGTAGTCTACCGCTTAAGAAAAAAATCTGTAAAAACTGGAAAATCTCTTCTTTTTTTCACCTATGCCTTATCACAAATTCATCGTGTATTGCTAGAGTTTTGATGGATATCATAATGATTCTCTGTCATCAGTCCTTGGAGGGTCCATGTTCTTAGCCCAGGGCCCTACTCTGACCTTAATCCGGTACTTGTCATAATCCAACCGAGGAGCCAACGACTTACTGGCCAGGATCAAAGTTTCTGAATATTTAAGTTGAAATTTTAAACCTGAATTACAAGATAAAACAAGAAAGATGACACCGAATTTTCGGGTGTAATAAGCACGTCTTTTGAATCCTTTCTGACGCAAATTAAATTTATCAAAGCTATTCAAAGGCAATGGAACCGGTATGGAAAACAATAGTATCTGACGGAAGAATGAAGTTTTTCGATGGATCTTTAATCCCTCAGATATTGGTGTAAACGGAATCTTGACCTTACGAATTCTTAGAAACAGAGATATCGACCAAAATAAGATGTGACTTTACGTCCCCTGGTGGGAAAACCATGCATTATTTTAGGAAGAAAGTATTCTCAAAAGGTTTATCCATATAAGAGATATCGGTCAAGAAAAACAAATTAGTCGAGTTTTCAGGAGCCCAGATTTTGCAGCAAGTACTTCAGAAGCAGAAATTAACACTTATGATCCCTGGTGGCTAAACCATTCTTTACCAAACATTAGAAATTACGTGAAAAATATTTTCCATCAGGTCTTGTATGCGATACAGGAAGAATTTTTTCAAATCAGAGCTTTAGAAGCAGAAATAACGCAGAAAACGCAATTTACCTTTGTGCCCATTAGCGGAAAGTCTATGACTTACTTGAAAATTTTGAATTTGTAGGAAAACATTTCGCATCGGAAACACTATCCAACAAAAAAGGAATTTTTAAATCGTACTCTTAGAAGTAGAGATATTGATAAAAATAAGATATACATCTACGCCCCCTGGAGTAGAAACCATGCATTTTTTCAAGAAGAAAATTTTCCTAAAAGATTTGTCGACATGAGTAATATCGGTCAACAAACGACCTTTCTTTCAATTGAGATTTTAGAAGCTCATATTTTGCTGCAAATACAACAGAAGCGGAAATCAAGATTTACGCCACCTGGTGGCCAAACCATTTCTTACAAAAATTAGAAATTATGTGCAAACGATTTCCCATCAGGAGCTGTATGCGGTGCAGAAAGAATTTTTCAAATCGGAGATTTAGAAGCAGAGATATAAGGGGAAACGCAATTTGCATTTACGCCCCCTAGCGAAAAGTCTATGAATTACTTGAAAATTTTGAAATTACATGAACCAAACAAATGTCACACTAGAAACACTATCCAACAAAGAAGGAATTTTTCAAATCGTACTCCTAGAAGTAGAGATATTGACAAAAATAATATATACATCTACGCTCCCTGGCGTAGAAACCATGCACTATTTTAAGAAGAAAATGTTTCTAAAATGTTTATCGACATAAGTAGTATCGGTCAACAAACGTCGTTTTTTTCAATCGAGAATTTAGAAGCTCATATTTTGCTGCAAATACAACCGAAGCGGAAATTAAGATTTACGCCCCCTGGTGGCCAAACTATTTTTTACAAAAATTAGAAATTATGTGCAAACGGTTTCCCATCAGGAGCTGTATCCGGTACAGAAAGAATTTTTCAAATCGGAGATTCAGAAGCAGAGATATAGGGGGAAACGCAATTTACCGCTACGCCTCCTTGCGGAAAGTCTATGAATTACTTGAAAATTTTGAAATTATATGAAAAATATGTCACACGGAAAACACTATCCAACAAAGAAGGTATTTTTCAAATCGGACTCCTAGAAGTAGAGATATTGGCAAAATTAAAATGTACATCTACGCCCCTTGGCAGAAAAACTGTGAAATATTTTAAGAAGTAAATATTCCGAAACGGTTTATCGATGTGAGAGGCATCAGTCCACGAAAGAATTTTTTCAATCGATATTTTAGAAGCTCAGATTTTATGGCAAATACATCAGAAGCAAAAATTACCACTTACGCCCCCTGATGGCCAAAGCATTCTTTACCAAAAATTTGAAATTATATGCAAAAGATTTTACATCAGGAGTTGCATCCGCTGAAGAAAAAAATTTCAAATTGTAGTTTTAGAAGAAGAGTTATGGGGGAAAATGTAATTTACGTTTACGCCCCTAGCGGAAAATCTATGCGTAATTTGAAAAAGTAACTGTATCTAAAATACTCTTCGACATAAATGGAATCGAAAGATTAAAAAAAAAATTCAATCGGATGTTTAGAAGCAAATATGTGGAATAAAACGTATTTTTGAATTCAACATCATCTGCATTTACGCCCTCTACCGGCGAAATTGTTCATTGTAAAAAACGAAATGAAGGATCATCATTTGCATATTTCAAGCTTCCCGATGCAAAAAGAATTTTTCAAATCGGACCAATAGTTGTAGAGATATCGTGGGTACAGATGGACGGACGGACAAACCGATAACAGAAGCACGATCTTTTTTTACAAAAGACGTGCTAAAAAGGGGGGGGAATACACAAAAGGTATAAGCGTAAGTCACATAAAGGAGGTGGATTAAATTTGACCACCCCTGTTAACTGAGGACTAGCACTTAATAATGAATACTCTACTAGACACTAGTAGAGTATTCATTATGAAGTAAATATTTCATTATTACCTAGGCCCAAGTAGAGCATTAATTATTAAGTGAATATAGTTCATTGTTACTAGGCCAAAGTAGAGTATTCATTATTAAGTGAATATTTCATTATCACTAGGCCCTAATACGAATATTCATTATGAAGTATGTGAAAACACAAGTTTGTCCACGACGAGCATCGAAACCGTGTCCCCTCACTCCGGAGTAAGTCGCTCTCCCAACTGAGCTACGCGGACAGAATGTCTTGTGCAAATTTGTCGTCTTGACACATGTTTTCATCTCTGTAGTACACCACAAGTGGATATTTCACTAGGCCCTAGTAAAGTATTCATTATTAAGTGAATATTTCATTATTACTAAGCCCTAGTAGGAGTATTCATTATTTAGTGAATATTTCATTATTACTAGGACCTAGTATAGTATTCATTATTAAGTGAATGTTTTATTATTACTAGCCCTAGTAGAGTATTCATTATTAAGTACTAGTCCTCACTTATAAATTTAATCTATCTCACTTATAAATTTAATCTATCTCACTTATCCTTATACCTTTTTGTGTATTTTTTTTTCATCTTCTAATTCAGGTTGATAACCTTAAATATTCAGGAACTTTGATCCTGGCTAGTAAGGCGTTGGCTCCTCATTTGGATTATGACCAGGGCTGGATTAAGGTCAGAGTGGGCCCCTAGGCTAAGACGCCTGAGTGGGGTCCTAGGCTAAGATGTCTACGTGGGCCTTGCAAGGACTGATGATAGAGAATGTATATATAAATTCTATAAGGTTTTTTACTGTGAATCCTATTTTGAGAGAACGGCTGAACGTAAAGATATGGTTAAGGTATCAAAATAAAGGTCTTACCATGTAGTCGCCAGTCAAAGAGAAAAATGAGATTAAGGCAACGGTTCAGGCATTGTAGGGCGGCAAATTTTCCATGTAAAATTCATGGGAGAAGCGTGCGATTGACATTCGATCTCCTGCGGTTGACTCACGCGCTGTTGAAGGCGGTAGTATGGAGGGACTGAGATAGCCCAAAGTCCGAAGTCTTTTTCTGACCCAACCGTTGCGCAAAATAACGCTAGCATGCATTGGTATCAAAGTTCTTATCGGAACAGCGAACACTCTCGAAGACCTGATTGCGTTATGCCGTTGGACTGCGTGATGTATATATACAATTTAATATTATTTCGATCCAGTTTATTCACGTAGGTAAGACGTTTCCCTTTATGTAAAGATGTAAATAAACATTCCGTTGACCATTGTTAGTGAAAATATTACGGGCGACTGCTTATTGCCCATTGAGTTGCTCACGGTGGTCGTTAAACCTTCAGTAAAAAAAATATATCACGAACCTGCACTATTGTCTTTACTGAAGTGTTTGAATGAATTTGTCAATCAAATAAAGTTTACATTTGTTGTTTCATATGAGTTCATTCTTTAAAAAAAAAAAACAAAAAAAAAAAAACTCACCGTTGTTTCCGACGGGTGAACAGTACTCGCAACGGGATTCTCATTCCAACAATTTTTACAAACACAGTTGTGACTGAAGAGGAGAGTGAAAGAGTGCGCTATCCAGTTGAATTTTTGCACATGATCGAGATGAGTGCACTTTCGCCTCACATTCTACGACTGAAAAAGGATGTAGTCATGATGCTCATCACGAACCTGGCCGCCCCGGTGGCGCAGTGGTCTAAGCTCTGGCTTATGGTGATTCGTTCGTGAAGACTCCGGGTTCGAAACCTGGTGATGCATGGATGTTGTGTTTGTCTAATGGCACTGGCTCCCTTCCCTGGAACCAGTGACCCTAAATTAGGGACAGACGACTGCTTAGAGCCCATTGAGTTGCTCACGGCGGTAGTTAAACCTTCAGTCAAAAAAAAAAAATCACTAACCTGGACTATTGTCTTTACTGAAGTGATTGAATGAATCTGTCAATCTAATAAAGTTTACATTTGTTGTTTCATATGAGTTTATCCTTTAAAAAAAAGAAAAAGAAAAACTAACCGTCGATTCCGACGGGTTTCGTCTAGTCATTATGAAATCATTAAAAACGCGAAAGTTTGGCAATATGCATTGAATATGTGATAATTAATGCTTAGTGCATGTTGTTTTTCAAACTTATAAATTATCTCCACGGTTTTCATGACAAGTCACTTCATTTTCCACTGTTTTAGCGCGAATATGGATCAAAAGCTCAAGATTCCTGCATTTGTCTTTGTTTTTTTATTGATTTAGCACTGTTCACTTTTCTCGGTGCATCTTTTTCGGAAAAAAAAAAAAAAAAAAATACTGCAAACGTTTTGGTTGATTTACGTGATGGTAAATGCAGGCGGGGACTGGCCCGCCTAGGACACCGGGAAATTTCGGCCGTGGACTTATGTTATCTGAAAAGAAAATAAGAACATAACGGCTTCGAAAATTTAAAGAAAAAAACTTGACAAGCATTGTTTAAACACTTAATTAAACTTCTAATATTGGTGTTTTCTAGGAATCTTAGAAATTTATTTTACTTTAATTTGTAAATTTAAGAAAAATTAAGTACATAGTTTTTCAGGCAATTCCCGCCCTGAACTTTCATATTTAAGCTTCGTCCCTTATGATACTACGAATAGGGTGGACCACGGGTGGCCTAGTGGTCAACTTTCGTGACTGCGGAGATAACCTCAGGTTAGATTCCAGGCAGGTACGAACGCTCGAACCACTAAATATCCGCCGTGCGTCGGATGGGCACGTTAAGCCGTCGGACCCCGGGTACTGGTCCCCCGGTAATAAATAAGGGCGTCTTCCTCCCCCTTTCTACCTATCGGGCACTCTAGCCCAAATCTCCTAGCTTCCTATTTCTAAGGGTTGCTTAAAATCTGAGGTCAGACACTTCCTTCCTAAAATCTTCTACATATGATTTGATCTGATCTCTTTCTGCCTCGCTTCCGTGTCACTTTCCTATTGGGCACTCTAGCCCAAATCTCCTAGCTTCCTATTTCTAAAGGTTGCTTCAGACCTGGGGTCAGACACTCCCTTTCTAAAATTCTGTACATAAATCTCTAAATACTGTCAATGTAGCAGCGTGAACATAAGCACTGCAGTAATTCTTATATTTGAGTTGAAGGACGTTTGAACAGGAAATGGTATTAATACTGAGACACCGTTAATTACAGTACAGGTTGGGTAACTTGATAATTTTTTCCAAGTAGTGAGTCGCGAAAAATCCGTTTCCTGGGCAGTTTATGGATCGCTAGTCCTCCACTGGGTAAAAGTCTAAATTGTTAGAAAGCACAAATATTTAGTCATTTGAGAAATGCACTATATTGACAAAAGTCACCAGACACCCCTTCAAAAACAAATGAACGGATCCCCTGCGTTGTTAAGATGCGCGGCACAGATGCAAACGGTATAAAAACAAGCCTGCAGCTGACCGCGATCATATCGCACCGTGAGGTTGAGGGAAATGTCACGGCGGGAGAGAACTGACTTTGAGAAAGGAAAGATTGTTGGGTGTTATATTAGTGGGTTGCCCATAAGAGAAACCGAGAGGCGTTTAAACATACCCAAGTCAACTGTTTTGGATGAACTGAATAAGTGGAAGACACATCGCGTGCCTGAAGTAGCAAAACGTACCGGCAGACCAATGAAAATCTGTGATAGAGGACGTCGAAGCCTTAGGAGAGTCGTTACAGCATAATCGATGGAGTACTACTGCACAAGACCTCAGTGTACAGGTGAGTAAAACTGCTGGAACCTCGGTATGTACACGTACTATTCGCAGAGAACTTCATTCCATGGGTTACAGTGGTCGTGCGGCTGCTCATAAGCATTTCGTCTCCACTCGGAATGCTATTCGTTGTTTAGCATGGTGTAAAAAAATGTATCTTGTTCCGTAGATAAATGGAAACGGGACTGATGAATCCAAATACAAGCTCCATCAGTCTCATGGCCGTGTGTGGGTGTGGAGGAAACCGGGGGAACGCTATTTACCACAGTGTACTGTTCCTATGGTCAAGTTTGGAGCTGGCAGTGTACTCGTGTGGGGGTGTTTTTCGTGGTTTGGTCCCGGCCCATTGGTTATCGTGGACAAACTTGTTAACTAGCACGTCTACCTCGATATTCTGGACAATTATTCGCTACCAACTCTGTGGCTTTCAAAATTGTTTATTGAGAAAATCTGAGAGGAGGGCACAGGGGGCCTGTATTTACAATGCCAACAGAAACATAATTGACGACAATTGACGACATATGTACAGTGAAGATGACAAATGTACACATGCTGTTGTACTATATACAATGGCAATAAAAACATAGTAGATGAGTATCTTCACAGATGTAAGTTGAGCTACAGAAGTGAACGACAACAATGGTGCATGAGTAATGCACGAGAGATGCACAGTGAAGAATCAATTTGAACAATTCCAGTTGAAATGCGTAACAAAGATAGAGGTATAGTTATAATACTATGTACAATGTAGTGATGCACTGGGTAGGTGCTTATGAGAGGCTAATATCAAATGAGCAAGAAATATTAATAATATGTACAACATGTGCGGTAATAGAATGGTTGATGTCAAATAGAAAGTGTAAAAGCCAATGTGATAGCATGAATAAGTACAGTACAATGGTAAAAACTTTGTGGCGAATGTCACAAGTAAGAACTCTGCAAGGTGCAAGTGATACAAGTAAAATTACAAGTGGCAAAGTAATGGAGAACAGTTCTCAAAGAAGGAGTTGTTCATGTACTGAGGGATCAATAAACCAGGTTCGATTTGGTGACAAAACCCGAAAAAAGCGACGTTTCTGAGAGTCAGTTGAGGCAGACGCATATGCGAGGCGCAATCGCGACAGAAGCCTGTTGCGAAAGATACATACAACACATGGCATCCTACAATTCAAGTTCACTATCTTGAACAGATATGTCAGATGGTGGCTGGATTGTGTCATCGGCTGCTATGCAAAGGAGGTCTAAACGACGAACGAATTTTATTATCCAGCTCGGATCACCAAAGGTCTCACGAGGCACCGCTTGAAGATGAGAACGGATGATTTGCAATTGTAGAAGAGCATCAGGTACAATTGCAGTATAAGAGGATAAAAAGTTTTTCGACTGTTTGTTTTGACGGGGACCTGAAAGGAAATTATGTAGAACATCTCCAGTGACTAGAATTTGAGGAAGAGAAAAAGTTTTTAGAAATTGAAGAAATTCATGTGAGAGAACTGGGTCTGCAGAACCAGTATCGGTATCAGTATCAAGTTCAACAGAAGCATCTGATGCAGTGTAGCCGACTGAGTGATCGCTACGGTCAGAGCGGTCAGTCGTTGTTCGGGTTTTCTTGGCACGAGCATTGTGGGTCCTTCGACGCTTTCCTCTACCCCGAGGGGGGGGGGGCATCAGGACTGTCAGGTACTTTGAAATGGCTAAACGCAGTGGATCAACCAAGAGTAACAGACGATTGTACTTGAGCATCCCCCAAGTGAGGGGTGAGGGGGAGTGAACTAACAAGCGAAGGTGTGTCTGATGGAAGATGTGACGGAGAAGGATACACAGGTCCGGATTCTGCATGTCGTTGCGAAGTCACGCGTTGACCAACGGCTGTGGTGCTACTTTTACTTTTGTCTGAAGTCACGCGTTGACCAACGGCTGTAGTGCATTGACCAACGGCTGTAGTGCTACTTTTGCTTTTGGCTTGTGCTGAAGTCGTTGAGGGTACCGCTGAATCAGACGATGTTTAGGCTGTCGAAGTTGTAGTAGAAGTGCAATGTGGACATAAGGCACGAGGGTGTTCATGACCTTTACAGATAGAACACATAGTGCCGACAGTAATGTTGATATAACGGATGTGCGTATCACAAAGAATACTGAACTTGGGTGGAACTCGTAGTTTTGCTTCATCAGACGGAAAAACCACTCTTATATTTCGCCGTAGGCCAAGAAGATAACGATCTTCCGGTTGGGTTGGGAAAGAGGAGAAGGTCGTGATTGTGCCAACTATACGTCCAAAGTTTTGCCCAATGGACAGTAAAAGTTCCTCAGAAATTTCTGATGGGACTGGGGAAAAACTCAGAACAGTAGGCATGTGGGAGATAAGATCGGCATTAATATGGCGGTCACTAATAGAAAGTCCATCATTTATAACTTGAAGTGCAAATTTGGAATCAGAGAAATATGCGGTTACTTTGCCATCTTTTCGGCCTACGTGGGTGACGGCTGACTTCGGGAAGAGTAAACGAAGTGCTGCGCTGTACGCAGCGAGCTTAGTATTGGCAACAGCAGGGAAGGCAACGCCGAGTTCAACTTTACTAAGGAAGTGTTGACCAGCTGGCGAAGTTACTGGAAGATCGACGAAGAAGTTTAGAGTTAGCATCACACTTCATCTGATAAGGGCCTTTGATAGAAGCCGACGCAGAAGGTGGAGAAGATTTCTTCGAAAGGACGGCTGCATATGGAGTGGCTGGGCAGTGTGATGACGTAGAGACCACTGAGGAAGGTGAAACGTCCATCGCCTCTTCTGTCACCTACTGGGAAGGTTGCTGGTCACCACTCAGTGAAGTAGAAGTAGAAGTAGGATTAGCTGATAGGGTAGCTGAACTACGCTTAGGAGAGGACGGGCTTGTCGGAGTAGGCCCGCCATTGATGGATGGTGTAAGAGGAGGAAAATCGTTATCAGGACCAAGAGCTGAGACGTTGACCTCGCTCGATGTAGCCATCCGCAATGGCGAAGCAGAATTCACGTCTTGGCCGACTCGGCCAAGACAATAAACCGAAGATAACTTAACAAAATGATCACTCACCGATTTTTTTTTTATTGTTAGAGGTTCAACGACCACCGCGAGTAACTCAGTGGGCTATAAGCAGTCGCCCGTCCCTAATTTAGGGTCACTGGTTTCAGGGAAGAGAGAGAGCCAGCCCCGTAAGACAAACACAACATCCATGCCTCACCGGGATTCGAACCCGGACCCCTTTCGGACGAATGATCAAAGGCCATCGCCTTAGACCACTGCGCCACCGGGGCGGCCTCACCGACTTGGCAGGGATACTAGCAGAATCGTGGAACGCCGCCCCGGTGGCGCAGTGGTCTAAGCCATGGCCTCTGATCATTCATCCGAAAGGGGTCCGGGTTCGAATCCCGTGAGGCATGGATATTGTGTTTGTCTTACGGCACTGGCTCTCTCCCTTCCCTGGAACCAGTGGCCCTAAATTAGGGACGGGCGACTGCTTATAGCCCATTGAGTTGCTCACGGTGGTCGTTAAACCTTCAATAAAAAAAAAAAAAAAAAAAAGAATCGTGGAACCTTCACGGAACTCACACACACAAAAATAGATACTTGAAACACCGAAGAGAGCACAAGCAAGATGAAATGCACGGAGCAAAAAAACTGCGTGTGTGTGGCAATACTATGGAACCGAGCCTTGTTCGTACCGGCAGGATAATGCACCGAGCCATAAAGAAAGTGTGTTACGGCGTGGTTTGACGATAATTCCGTATCATGTGTGGATTGGCCAGCACAGAGCCCTGATATTAATCCCATGGAGCACGTATGGGATGAATTAGAGCGCTTCATAAGAAGTTTGGAACCAAGGCCTACTATTAAACAACAGTTAGCGGCAGCATTATGTACTGAGTGGGAGCGCATACCTATCGCTGTGTTCCAAAATCTTGTCGAAAGCATGTGTCGAAGGGTCAGTGATGCATTACGGCCGAAAGTGGACCAACACCTTACTAATGTATGTCAGTAAATGCCCTGTGGTGTTTCTCTTCTAGGTGTCCGGTGACCTTTGTCAATATAGTGTATATTTAATGCGTTAGTATGTAAACCACATTAGCAGAAAAAAAAGCAATCTAGTCGTACAAATAAGCACAAAATGGTATGTGTGAGTAGTCTTAGTAGGATAAGCATACTTTGGAAAAATAGTAATGTTTATTATATAATTTTTTGGTGAAGTTATGCTATTGCTTATCACCACGTACAAATCTATTGGTTCAGATATAAAGCAATGTCCTGCAAATGCAAGGCAATAGAAAAGTGCTAATTACCGTATACATAAGTTCAAATCAGTCCAAAATATAGTCGCCATCATTTTTTTTTTTTTTTGGTTGGAGGTTTAACGACCACCGTGAGCAACTCAATGGGCTATAAGCAGTCGCCCGTCCCTAATTTAGGGTCACTGGTTCCAGGGAAGGGAGAGAGCCAGTGCCGTAAGACAAACACAACATCCATGCCTCACCGGGATTCGAACCCGGACCCCTTACGGACGAATGATCAGAGGCCAGCGCCTTAGACCACTGCGCCACCGGGGCTGCCGCCATCATTTGCCATGACCTGCTTCAATTGCCTGGGCAATTGCTGGATACCGTCCTTGTCTAATTGTGGAGTCTCGGATACAATGCAGTGAGTGAGTGCGCGTTCAACATCGTTTCGGTTGGTGAATTTCGGTTGGTTGTCCGTTCAGGAAATGCTTCAAAGACCGAGTAAGGTGGTAGTAGCTTGGAGCAATCTCCGGGGAATAAGTAGGGTGCAGCAGCAGCTCCCAGCCTAGGTCTCTGATCTTGTGATATATTACCCGTGCTGTGTGAGGCCAAGCTCCATCCTGCTAGAGCAGGACGCCCTTTCGGTTCAGCAGTGCTGGTCGTTTCAACAGTGAGTTGATGGGTTACCCAAACTCTCCTCTTGTGCACCTTCTGAAGTTGACGCAGGCGCGTGATAATACCATTGTGAGTATTCCCCAACTGTTCGGCCAATTCCGGTGTGGTCACACGTGAGTCGGTTCCACTAAAGCCTGCAGTATGTCCGTATTCACTGCTGCGGGTCTTCTGGCTTTCTGAAAGACTAGCAGGTCAAAATTTCCCTCTCGAAACCGTTCGAACCAACGAAAGCACTGACGATGTTAAATGGCATTGAGGTACAAACTGATAATGTTCCGCACAACACTTGCGGGGTTGCGACCACGACGAAACTCATACAGCATGCAATGATGGGTGCACTCCTTGTCCACTTCCATGTTGGCAGGCGCTTACTCTCTTTGCCTTCTGACGGCTAACTGACACTGACTTAAGCCACCTACCTACCTGTCAGATGGTCGGTGGTCGTTTCCTCCAAAACAGAAGCGGGACTCGTCATTGAAGATCACCTGCTGCCATTCTAAGTGGCTCCGTGACAGTCTGGCACGACACCACAGCTGTCTCTGGCAACGATGCACTGTTGTTAAGGGCAGTCGTCGTAACTGTCTGCGTGCGTGAAGTCCTAAGTCGCGCAGCCGTCTGCCAATGGTGCTGGCACTAATCGGACGATGCATGGAGAGCACCACTGCTCGCTGAATATCCGCAATCGTGGCTGTTGGGTCACTCCGCGCTTGTCGAACAACCCGTCGGTCCTCTCTCTCTGCGTGGTTCGCCTAGGTCTCCCAGACTCTTTCTGTCGCTACTGCGTGCCCCGTTCTATCCACTGCCGCCAACAGCGTGCTATGGTGATATCCGCACGACCGGTATGCCGCGCCATACGGCGATAAGACCATCCCGCTTCCCGGAGCCTGAAGATGGGGCGGCTTCTCCCGAACTCCTCCAACTGCTCATACTGCTTCCGAACTTTTTTCCGAGGCATACTTCACTTCCAAAAGATGCAACCAACACAACAACACAAGCCTGAATAGCAAGCACGGTCAACCAGACGACCTTATATAGCCGGTCAAGAAGAGAGCAATGCGCGGCCGAGCGTGACACTTGAATTATTGCATGTCTCACAATGTCAGACCTACACAACAAGTTTCATTCCTGTCGGTTTCTTCCTTCTGGGTGCAACTATTTTTTGACTATGAGTGTATACTGTATATATACGGATAGATAATTGTCTAAAAAAAAGATTAAAGAAATTCAAATAATGTTTTTTACGTTCCGTCACTTTTAACCACGAAGGCTATTTTACGTGCAGTTCATGGTTTCACCGCTAGGAAACCCTAAACACCGCATTTTCCCTGAAATTTCTGCTTCTAAAAATCTGGTTTTAAGAAAAATTTTAGTATTAAAGGTCAGGACGATAAATATTTTGAATCATTTTACAATGATTTGGGACAAAATGCTTTCCCATTGGGGTAAGTACATATTTTTGTTTTTAAAATGTTTGTAATCGTGTCTTCACTTTTAATATAATATAACTAAAAAAATTCTTTTTCTGCCACTCACTGCAGGAAATATTGTGTACTTTTCTTCGCAAAACAGTGTTTAGTTTTCTAGCTGGGGGTTGCTAATGTAAATGTGTGTAATGATGACTCGGCTTCTAGAAGTCCGATTTAAAAACTCTTTTTTGCTACTGATAATGTTTGGGGCGAGTAATGTTTTTCATGTATTCGGCAATTTTTGTACCACACAGTTTTGTCACTAGGGTGTGTAAGTGTTCATTTCCATTTCTACCGTACTTGAAATTATATCTTCGCTTTTAAGAACCAGATTTGAAAAACGTTTTTGCTATGGATATCTTCCGTTATGAGAAATGTTTCGTGTACCGTTGGGATTTTTCTAGCACATATTTAACAGCTGGTGGCCCAAAGTAGCTATTTCCCTTTGTGGATATTTTACTGGTTGAGTAGAAATCTGGTTATTATTTTATTCTAGTTTTTCGTAACCGGTTCAATACATTATGAACATGCTGATATTGCGCATTTTAAAGTATGTGCAGATTTTCTCTAGGAGACGGAAAATATTCTCTCTCTCTCTCTCTCTTTTTAGTGAATCTTTTTTACTTAAAATCTGCTTTGAAATACACTGCTGGCCACCCAAAATGCAACACCAAGAAGGACACGAGATAGCAAAGCCAGATTTACAGGACACATAACAATAGATACAAAGATGAAACGATTGAGCTTACAGGCCCGTGCGATTTGCGGAACACGCAGACATCAATAGTTCGTGTGGCCCCCATGGCTGGCAATAACGGCCGCTACACGCCGCGGCATCGAACGAAAGAGGCTTTGGATGTGGGCTTGCGGTATGTCGGTCCAGGCTGCTTCCACACGTTGCCACAGTTCATCAGGCGTAACCGCGGGTGGTGCTTGCCGGGCCACTGGGTTGCCCGATGGGCGACATATCGGGAGAACAGATATGTGTCCGATGGGCGACATATCGGAAGAACAGGCTAGCCACTGCATCAGTGACACCTGGTGGGCCGTGAAGAATTGTTGCACGATGCGTGTCACGTGCAGGCGCGCACTGTCCTGTTGAAACGTGGCCGCTGGCAGATCCTGCAGGTAAGGGAGGACTACAGGCTCCAAAACGTCGGAGATGTGGCGGTGGCTATTGAGTGTACCGGCGATGCGTACCAGAGGGGTGCGGGTGTCATATCCAATTGCGCCCCAAGCCATAACGCCAGGCGACGGACCGGTATGGCGATGCATAGTGTAGGTGTCATACAGTCTCTCCCCACGGTGCCGCCACACGCGTATCCGACCATCGTGCTGTTGCAGGTGGAAGCGGGATTCGTCGGAGAAGACAATGTCGTGTCATTCCGTAGTCCAGGTGCGGCGTTCAACGGCCCACTTCCGCCGCGCTCGTCGGTGGTGTAACGTCAATGGTAATCGGAGAAATGGGCGCCGTACGACAAGTCCCCGCTCCTGTAGACGACGTCGAACGGTACGTGCTGACACAGGTTGTTGCACAACACACCCTAATTCCTGCGCTAACGTTCGTGATGTGGCGGTGCGAGCCGTCAATGCCCGCCGCACAACATGCCGGTCTTCTCGTTCGTTGATGTGCGTGGCTGCGGCAATCGCTCACGTCGGTCCGTCCGCCCCTCCTGCACCCACCGAATCCATACTCGCCTCACTGTGGTTGGATGTCGTCCCTCACGGGCGCCGATGTCTCGGTACGATAAACCGTTGTCACGATAAGCCACTATTCGTCCTCTGTCGAACTGCGAAACGTGCTGGAATGACTGCCGTATTCAGCGACGAGGCATCAAGAAGCTTCCCACGAACAGATCCGGCAGCACAACACACTTCCACTACTTACACCCCACCTCCAGTGCACCCTTCTTATAGTGCTGTTCGGTGGTGTGTAGGGCGCACATGATTTGCATATGCCCTGCAATGCTAATCGTTTACATGTCCTCTCGCGGGCGACGCATGCTGCGAATTTCAGGCCAATCGGATGCTTCCTTCTTGGTGTTGCATTTTGGGTGGCCAGCAGTGTATTTTTGCGTGATGGAAAGGATACGTATTATTTCCACCAGAAATATCGGTGCCATCTCTCTAGTTTTTGCTCTTATTTTATTTGTTCTCGTCGTACTTTTCTTGCTCTGTTTGACGACATTGTTGCCGGTGATTGTGAAAGTGATGTTATCTCTAAGCTTTTTGGATTTGCGAGTACAATTCCTGTTTCCAAAATCTGTTATTTTTTCGGATGAATGGATAAAGGAGTTTTCGTAGGGATTAGGAATTGATCCATGGATCATATTGCCTGATCTGTGAAGACAGTTCTTTGTCACCAGTATAAAGATTAGTAGAGAGACATAGATTTCATCGCTGGTATAAAGACACTCAAAAGGAAATGGAATGAGCATACTGCTAAAAAGAAATTGCCAGGGCTGTACAAAAAAAAAAAAAAACTTTATTTGTTGCCCTGAGACCGTCCGAAGGCACAGAAACGACGAAGTAAAAAGATGACAAAGGCTGAAGCTTAAAATTAATACTTTTCAAAAAGATTTAGGAAGACAACAGTGAATCGAGAAATTTTAGTTTATTTTAATGATGCACCGAAAAAAATTCTTTGCAATAAAGTTGCAGAGGTAGCACATTTTGCACCTGAAAATAGACACAGCGAATGTATGCGTACTAACTGGATTAGCTGAATGCATTTTGCAACAGCAGCAAGATTTCTGGTTTGTATGTGTGTGTGCAAGTAGCTCTTGCTACCGTAGCAAAAATTCTGGTTTGTGCGGCACGCAGTTCTTGCTTCTCTAGCAAAGTTACTGGCTTGGGTGGCAAGCAGTTCTTGCAACACTATCCAAGTTTCTGGTTTGTATGGTAAGCATCTCTTGCTTCTCTATCAAAGTTTCTGATTCGTGTTGTAAGCAGTTCTTACTTCCCTACCAAAGTTTCAGGTTTGTGGCAACCAAGGCCGGCTGGTCCATTGGAGGCAAGTGGGACAGTCGTCCGGGCCTTCCGCATTTAACGAAATAAAAACAAAATCCTTTTCAGTTGAATTTTTTATATTTATTATTATTGTTATTATTTTAAGTTTTGTTGTGCGAGGTCTTTAAAAAGAATTTTTTTCGCAATGTATTTTTTTAAATTTCACTTTAGTTTCCAATCCTCCCACTTCCAACTGGGTTATCGTTCTTCACCGTACAGATAATGGGATTTGCAGATTTCCAACGGATATTATATACACCTTAATCTTTTCGGCATTCGCGAAACAGCAATAAAAATTTTGTCATTTTGTGGCTTCCTACTTTTATATATTCAACAGTTTCTGTGTAAAATAAATATTTAAATTAAAAAAAAAAGGATAATATCAAAGTTGTTTTGGGGCTATATACACATACACAGCTGTATCAGAATGATATGACCACCTACCTAATAATAGGAATAATCACCCTTGGCCCGGATGACAGTTGCGAGACGGCGTGGCATGGACGAAATGAGGCCCTGCAAGATTGCCAGAGGCACACGTGCCCATTCGAACTGCAGCAGAGCAAGAAAGTCCAAGAAATGACGTCGTTGTGGGTCGAGCCCGTCTATCCAAATAGTCCCATAAGTGCTCTATGGGATTGAGGTCGGGCGATTTCGCCGGCCAAGGGAGAACGGAGACATCGCTGTCGTATTTCTGGATCCAGTCACGACCCCCTTAGCGACGTAGCACGCGCATTGTTCTGTTGGTAGACACCATTACCACTAGGGTAGATGTCCAACATGAAGAGATGCATGTGGTCAGCTGGGATGGACATGCAGCCATTGGCGTTCAGGGACCCATCCAGTGGTACCAGCGGTCCCATGTCATACCAGCGAAACATCCCCCAGACATGCACACTGCCATCACAGGCCTGTACTTGACCGACAAACGTGTCCGGGGATTGGTTCTCGTGTGCCTGACGCTATATCCGCCACCGCCAGTCAATTCTGCAGAGTAGAAACCTCGATTCGTCGTAGAAAGCAACTTTCTCCCACTCTTTCACTGTCCAATGATGGTAGTCCCATGCAAACTGCATGCGTCGTTGCCGATGGACCTGGGTTAACATGGGCGTCTTGACGCAGCGTCGACTTCGGAGACCCATGCGTAACAGGGTTCGCTCTACTGTTATCGTGGACACGTACCTGGATGCCCCAGTGTTCGTTTACGTGATCAATTGGTGCACTGTTGCTCGTCGATTGTCCTTTACCAGTCGACAGTGGCGACGTTCTCCTCTGGGGCCGATGGCTTTTGGGGCTCTACAGTTATGACGTCACGAGGTACTCGGTGTGTCAGCGGTCCATTCTTGGAACACCCTTACTACAGCACCTCGCGAACAGCCCACGAAGTCTGCTGTTTCTGAGATGCTTCCACACTTGGCGCGGTAGCCGATGATCATTCCTCTTTGAACGTCCGTCAAATCACTACCTCTGCCCATTCTGCTCACGTGACGCACAATGACTCATCTGTGCTGGCCGGCCGCTGATATCTTCGTGTGGTCGACTTTGTCATATGCACTCTGTGACAGCGCTTGGGTGGGTACACTATGATTCTGGGGGTGGTCATATTATTCTGATGCGACCGTGTATATAGTTTATGAAGCAAACAGTATTTGTTAGCGGGAGTTTCCGGTTTCACCAAATCTGTTGCGCTCAACTAAATACTTAGCTAAATGTTTTGCGACAAGTTTGCTGCAATTGCAAAATTGTCAATGGCAGTAAACATGGCATACATAGCAAGTGTATTTGGTTGGTTCAGCAAAGTGCTTTCTACAACTTACAAATTTTTGGCTGGAACGTCAAATTTCTGAATAGCTAAAATAAATTGTTCGTGCACCTGAATGTACTTTTCTATAAAAACAAAGAGCAAATTCCTGTTTGATATGCCAGTATTGCTAAAATTAATGTAGCAATTAATACAGACAATTGATGTGGATTAAAAACATCAAACAGAAGTCATCGCTCTTTCCACGTTTATAAGTGAGTCACGGAAAAAAATCTCATTCGCCGCCACTGGGAATCGAACCCAGGGTCCTCCAGTTACGCGCCGGACATGCTTCCACTACACCACAGCGGCCTCAAATTCCTCCGGGCTCACATAAGACCAACTGCCAAGCTACTTGGCAGGTTGCTTCTTGGAGCCCTGCACAATGCTGGAGATTCACCAAAGATGGTAAACAGCAACTGAGCAAATAACTAGAAGGCGAATGAGTAATTAATACAGACAATTGAGTATAATTATTGAGTCAATTGTTTGTATTAATTATTAATTCGCCTTCTAGTTATTTGTTCAGTTGCTGCTTCCATCTTTGGTGAATCCTCAGCATTGTGCGAGGCTCCAAGAGGCAATCTGCCAAGTGGCTTGGTAGTTAGTGCATGTGAGTCTGGAGGAATTCGAGGCCGCTGTGGTGCAGTAGGAGCATGTCCGGCGCGTAACTGGGAGACACTGGGTTCAATTTCCTGTGGCGGCCAATAAGAATTTTTCCGTGACTCGCTTATAAACGTGAAAAGCGCGAATACTTCTGTTTAATGTAGCAATATCTTCTTTGATTGAAGCAAGAGCTTGTTTTTTTTTTTTTTTTTTTTCTGCGTGACAGTGTACATGTCGGTGTCAGTTACTTACAAACTTTTGATGCGCATCTGCAAATTTCACCTGGAAATCGAATCAATTTATTGACACGTAGGAATGCTTTGAGCACGATAAGCCAGCGAAGGGAATTTAAATACGATTTTCATTTTTTATTGATTTTTCAAGGAAAAAGTGCATTCAATAAATATTTCGGAAGATCTTTTCTGCACTATGAGCTCATTTCCGAATAAATATCGATCGGGAAGGGGTCAATAAAGTAGCTTTTGAAAGAGCTAAGTGGATGTATTCCGGTGCTTGAAGTAAATGCAGGAGAACAGCACTTTGTCTTACCGTTATCCTTCTCTTCGAGTAGCCTTAAAATATGTTCAATACTTTTTTCCCAAAAGTAAGTTCTTTTTCTTACGAGCTGGCTAGTTCTCCCTTCAACAGCGCAGGGCATTTCGTAAGATCTTCGCTGTGTAAGCCACTTATAATTCGATTTTAAGTCTGAAGCATATCTTAACTAAATAACCGCAGCTGTGATTATGTAAAGTAGGAAAGAAAAACAGACGTAAAGCGAAACAAAAACATTTTGTTATCTGGCGCGAAACAAAAACAAAAAAAAATTGTAATTTAGTATCGAAGAAAAAGTTTTGTTTTAGTCGAAATTTGTAACGTACTGAATAGAAGTTATAAAAAGAAATTTTGAAATATTAGACACTAAATCGAAAAATTGTGATACGGACATTTTCGAAAATACAGTTAGCCCTCAAAAATCGCAAAATTCGGTTGTTCCTCGAGCGTGGACATTCATATAAGTGCCGCCATGATTTCAGTACTGTTATAGCAAGTGTAGTGTTGCATTCTTCCGGGAAAATATTAAAAACGAACTAAATATTAATCTTTTGTTTGCATATTCAGAATTGTTTTGGCAATACAATATGCTAAATGTTAGGTCTGCACATACGTTTTCAGCATTCTTTGGTTGAATAATACCTAATAAGCTGTAGGACCCCCTTTATCCCGCAAAACAGCAACCACATGCCGAGGCGTCAATTTGATGAGGCGGGGATAGGTATCCTGGAGTATCTGGTACCATAATGTCCACAGCAGGTCCTCCAGTTCCCGTACATTTCCAGGTGGTGGTGATTTAGCACGAACCCTGTTTTTCAAGTCGAAGAACAAATGTTCGATTGGATTCATGTCGGGTTAATTTGGAGGCCTGGGCGTTAACAGAAAGTCACCAGCATGTTCTTTGAACCACTCCTTGACGATTCTGGCAGTGTGGCATGGCGCATCATCCTGTTGGTAATGGCCATCACCAGCAGGGAACACAGTTGCCATGAATGGTTGAACTTGGTCAGCAACGATGTTCAGATACCTGACAGCTGTCAGGGATCGTGCTGTTGGGATAATGGCACCTAAAGTGTCGCAAGAAAATATCACCCACAGCATAACACCGCCCCTGCCGGCCTGTTTCCACCCAACAATGCATCCAGATGCCATAGCCTCAGTTAGTAATTGGCATATCCGAGCTCGGCCGTCTACGTGATGCACCAGGAATCTTGATTCGTCAAACCGGGCCACTTTCTTCCAATCATCCACGTGTTTAATCTCGATTATCGTGGACCCATTTCATGCGTTGTTGGCGATGACGTGCAGTCAGCATGAGAACCCGGCTGGGTCTTCTGCTACTCAGTCCCATGCGCAGAAGACTGCGGTGAACTGCGTGCTGTGACACATTTGCCGTCATCACCACTGTTGTAGCTGCGGGTGATTTGTCGCACAGTGGCCCTATGATCACTGTGAACACGGCGCGACAGTCTCCGCTCCTTTCTGACATCAATGAGCTGCGGACGCCACACGACTGAACGATGGTTCGTTTGGTCACCTGTGCACCACTTTTGATACGTACTCACTACAGTGGTACGTGAACAACCCACAAGCCCCGCTGTTTCCGAGATCGTAGTTCCGAAGTGCTGTGCCATCACAATTTGTCCTTTATCAAATTCCGATAAATCGGTAGCTTTTTCCATTCTGACTCCGAACACTCTACTAAACGAAAGCTGGTCCTCGGGATGTATATATACTGCTCTGTGAACTTCGTTTAGTGTCCAGGTGAGCTAATTTCTCTAGGTTGGGGGTGTTCATAATGTAATGGTCATCGGTGCACTTAGACAAGCAGGTTGCATTTAACCCTTTAACAACCATAACGCCCAAAACGCCCGTACATTCAAACGACCATAGCCTCCAGAAATGCCTCCCTAGAGGGAGTCAGATTTCCTATCTTTACCTTTTCTTTAAATTTGAGGGATCATCAGGGGTCACATTCAATCATCATTATCGTTACTAAACAAAGAAGGAAACCAACAGACAGTATTGGGCGTTATGCATTTAGACTGACACAAATTTTAGGGTCGTTAAAGGGTTAATCATCGCCACCGTTGAGCTATAACTTTGCGCAGTTTACCCGGTAGCTGGCGAATGCCATTAGTGAAAGAACGCACCGGTTTGAATGCCACCCACGAAGTCGCTGGTGCATACATGGAAACGGGACATGTAGCTAGAGATAATCGCTAGGGAAAGCTACAGGTAGCATAGGGGAGGCTAGAAAAACTTAGCTTCTTCGTTAAAATAATGCTAATCTAATACAGCGTTACTCATTGAGAAATTAATAAGTACGCAGAAATACGCTGTGTAAAGAAATTATAAATACAGTAACGTTTTTCGATCTGCAAAGAGAAGAGAAAGGTCGTTAGCAGGACAAAAAGAACACTGCATGCTTTCTTTATTTTAATTAGAGAATGAGTGTTAATAACTAAAACTGAATACCGAGGTTAAAAAAATCTCAGTTTTTTTTAAATAGAAAATTCAGTCCAGAGTCACTGTTAAACAATTATAAATACAATTCAGAAAACAACGTTAAAGAACGACATATGCAAATTTTTCTTAGAATAACGGTCGTTGCTCGAACCGGGCAAAAGTGACCATTTTGGGGAAGTGCTTGTTGTTCGGAGGTTAGGCTTAAATTAACATTGCTAGTCCGTGCTTTTGTACAAAAATAAAATTTTGCAAAAAGCTTACGCAAAAAAAAAAAAAATGCTTTGAGAGCTTTCTCCAAAGGTAGAATGCTGAATGAAACTCAACACAACAATATATACATTAATATTTAAAACACAAGGCCGTTTTTTTTATACAATCCGCCAGCGCCACCCACTGGAACGATTTTCATGTTTTTTTCATGAAAGCTACTGACCCACAGATTTGTCATCGCTAATTTTTATTGTCATAAGTAATTTTTTTATGTTGCCATGGCATTTTCTTTGTACAATCCGCCGTTCGTTATTCTGGCGTTTGTTGTCGCTTCGGTACTTGCAGCGGCATCTGCCTTTCTGCGGTGTTTGGACCTTGAAAATAAGCCCTCCGTTATCAACTGCGTAATTGAAATTATCCGAATCGGTTCAGTAGTTTTTGAGAATAGTAAAAAAAAGTTCCGTATATTATCGTGAACTACTTTCTTTCACGTTGGGTGTGATCAGGTTGTATGTAAATAAAGCGGAAGGATACACGGGAAATCGGAGTATACTTGAAAGCCATCGGATTTGGTAGTACAGCAAAAATAATTAAAAAATAATAAAAAATAAACGAAATAGCCTATGTCCACCAGAAAGAAATAAGCTTCCCAAAGGTGAAAGAATTATCCAAATCCGTTCAGTAGTTTTCGAGATTACCTCAAACACACAAAGTTTCTCTCTTTATATATTAGTATAGATTATATAATGGTGCCAAAAAAAAAAAAAAAAAAAAAAAAAGAAATGTTAAAACCAAACTGGCAAAATGAATCACATTTTTAACACCGATCTGTACTTATCTAAACATATCATTTCGGGTCACTGAAAGAATGCCTGAATACTCCAATGCAAGCCCACCAACGACGGGTAAGCGCATGTTTATATACACTGCTGGACAATTGCTAAGGACGGATCATAAACGGCTATATAGCGCATAAAAAAGTAAGTGTGGTTGGATGCCAAGTGAAATAAAATAATGTCAGAATGCCAGGACATTACAAGAAAGACAATTTATTGTGCTCTGAAATCCAGAAGGCTTTGGAACGTGTTCAAGGGACAAACAGGCCATTTTGTGCAGAATACGTAAACGTGAAAAAAATGCAATTACCGTCCGCAGGCGTTCCGGCGTAAGATGTCAATACGGGATATGGCCACCATGGAGGGCGATGCAAGATTCCACACGTCGTGTCATGCTTTGCACAACATTATCAAGCAGCTGTTGGGGTAATTTATCCCATTCCTCTGTCAGTGCACGGATGAGGGTGTCCTTGTTTATTGTAGGGCATTGGCGACCAGCAAGACTCCTTCCCAAAGCATCCCACACATTTTCAATGGGATTCAGATCTGGAGAACGTGCTGGCCATACGAGGCGTTTAATATCCTCGCTCTCAAGACACTCCTGGACAGCGACTGTTCGATGACATGTTGCGTTGTCGTCCAATAAAATGAATCTATCACCGACAGCACCACGGAACATGCGAACATGAGGTAGCAGAACATCATTAATGTATCATTGGCCAGTCATAGTCCCAGTTGGAAGCACATAGAGGGACGTACGGCAATTGATCATGATGCCAGCCCATACCATGACACTACATGTCGGATATCGGTCCCTTTCCTGTATGTTTGCTGGACAATATGCAGTACCACTATCACGCCAGATCAGTTGTCGTCGACAATCAGACGACAGACTGTATCTACTCTCATCTGAGAAGAAGACAGCACACCAGTCGTTATCAGTCCAATTGCGATGTTGATGGCACCATTGCAAACGGGCAGTACGGTGACGTCTGGACAATGGGATGCACACAACAGGACGGCGGGCGTATAGTCCTCCTTCATGCAAACGTCTGGCGACAGTTTTTCGGGAGATCCGCTTGCCAGTAGCAGCCATAAACTGATTTGCTACCTCACTAGCTGTGCTGCGCCGGTGTCTTTTTGTTGATAGCACTATGTACCGATCTTCTGCAGGTGTCGTACCGCGAACACGACCTCCCCCGTGACGTTTGCTACACTCTCCATTTGTTTGAAATGATTTCCAAAGCCTTGAAACAACACTGTGGCTGACGTCGAACTCCCTGGCAACATCTGTTATTTTTCGCCCTTCTTCAATCTTGCCAATAATACGGCCACGCGTAAAATCATCTAGGTGATGTCGGGAAGACATACTGAAAATTGCAAGTTCGTCAATTGATTCTTTCCCTTTCAACTTTGCGTTTGAACAACAACGGTCAATACGCGTCAAATCCTTTATATCTCTTATCAGCGCTATGACGTCACGAACAAGTTCGGCAATCCAAAATTTGCATACGCACAACACGTCTTACTGTATCCCGCACTTATGCTAATTTCCACATTTTCCTGCCTTCCATTTTATGGTTGCTATCGTTGCTATTGTCATCCGTCCTTAGCAATTGTCCGGCACCGGCAGTGTACAATAATGAAGCATGTCACCGTTAAATTCGTATACGAGTAGTTGGAAAAATTAAAAACTAATGGGAATATTACGGAAATTTTGTTGTTGGTGACCCATCCTATACACTGCCCATTAATAATTCAATCATTTATTATAGTTATGCATTTTATTACGATTCGTGTTATATGACAATAAAAGTTACGGACTAGTTTAAAATAAAATCATGTTGTAAAAGATTTTTAGGAAAGTGACGTCTTAGCCGCTCTCTCACACTTCCCTTTAGAAATACCAAACTAGAGTTTCAGTTTAGGGTACGTTACGGGAACGAAAAAAAAAAAAATAGAAAAATGCTAGATAGTAAAGTGAACAGCGCAGTTAACTAGCTAAGTGCTAAAAATAGGAACACCCGCAGAGACCAATCAAAAAACATACCACCGTCAACGAAAAACATTTCACGCTCCAGCAACCCCTCCCCACTCTCTCCCACTTCAAGGTACGAACTCGGGAGCTGGAGGTCGCCTCACGTAGAACTAAACTTTAGCTCCTTTCTTTTCACTTAAACACACCATTGTACTCGCCGTTAACCAACCCATCAGCTCGAGGCACCGTACCATTTGCCCAATATCCGAAGGAACTGCCTAAAATCCTGAAGGTGAAGGTTAGAGACCTTAACCTTCAGGATTTTATGGGCTGGACATATTGCGAGAAGAACAAACCGGTGGTCTGTTCTTCTGACAATATGTCCAGCCCATTGCCATTTCAGGGATTTTACTCTGATCGTGATGTCTTCCACTCTTGTCATTTTCCTGATCCACGAGTTCCTCTTATCTTTCCTGGCTACACCAGGCATGCATCTCTCATTGCCTCTTTCAGTTGTCTGCAGCCTTTGCATGTCTTTTTTACGCTTTCTAACCGTAGGTTGAAGAAGCGTATATGCTCCAGCTTTGTCCGTCTGTCCGCACGATAACTCGCGTAAACGGGTTCGATTTCGATGAAATGTTAGTATGTGGTAGAGAACTACATGGGGACGAACCCTATTGAAAATGGATGAAATGTGGTCAAAGGTCAGGACATAGGAGCGGGGTCCATTCCATTGCCCTTATGAGTCATAACTTGCGTAAATATGCTTCGATTTTGATGAAATTTTAGAATGTGGTAGGAGACTACTGGGGACGAACCTGAAAATGGACGAAATGGGGTCAAAGGTCAGGACATAGGATCGGGATCCATTCCATCCCCCTTATGCGCTATAACTTGCGGAAATAGGCTTCCATTGAGACAAAACTTTTTCATGTTTTTTCGGAAGTAAACTGAACAGGTTATGCTGAATGTCATCGAAATGGGATCAAAGGCTAGGTCATAAGAGCGAGATTTACTCTACAGCCATTATCCTCATAACTTGAGTAATAACTTGAGTAATGATTTCTGGTATGTTGGAAAGCGTATCATAATCAATGCATTGCAAGATTTTAGTAACTTGTTTTGTTAAGGTATCTGCTCCATAAGTAAGAACTGGAAGAATGCGTTGATTAAACACTTTTCTTTTAAGACATAATGGTATATTGCTCTTAAAAATTTTACTGTTTCTTCAAAAAGGTCTCCAACCAAGTTTAATATGCAGATGAATTTATTCATCAATGTGACTCTCGCTTAATATGTTACCCAAGGTAAATGTAAGTATGGGTCACCTCCAAATTTTCCCCATCAATCGATAAATCTTGGTTTCTCTTGTAAAAGCATTGTACATCACTTTTGTCTTCTCGAAGTTCATTTTTAATCCCACTTCTTTACTCTTGTCAACAAGTTCCTGGATCATACTCTCTCTCTCTCTCTTTCTCTCTGTGTGGTGTGGTGTGTGTTGTGACGTATACTTTAACCTTCCTTTTGAATTCCTGTACTCTTATGTAAATTTGATTTATTCCCGTTAAACATTTACCTAAGCTTAACGTCACATTTTTTTTTCTCTCGGCGAATTTGACTTTGGCAACACCTGACAACAGGACAGAATGCAATAATGTAACAAGTCTCGGAAAATAAGTGCTATTGATTGGAGTGTTTCGACACACTATGTTTTGGCTGTTCTACGTTTTGCTGCACTCGATGATTTTGCGGCCAATTGTATTTTTTGATACTGTGTGTTTAAAGTTCTAAATGTTATCACGCTCAACGTTTTGCTACTTGCAAATGTTAAAAAGCGAGGCAGGGCTATATACTGCTGATTGTTATAGAGTAAAGAAGATTGTGCTACTTGGATATTTCTTGTGAGCAAGTTATCGTTGATTGAGTGAAGTGTTTAAAAAGTGACATAATACCCGTACTTCACTAGAGCCAAGAAAGAAGTCGACCTTGTAAGTAGTAACTTACGATTCTTCCTGGACTTTAATATTCTTGAAGTGAAGCTGAATTTAACGTAAACCTAACTATCCCAGAGTTTAGTGTTTTACACGAAAACAAAATTAACGTTAGGACAATTGTTGCTACTACGTACATTCATAATTTAACTATTATTCTTCAGTATAATCTAATTATTAAAACTTCCCTCTCTTTATTACAGAATATAAATGAACATACGTGCTTCGAAATTTTTCATTTTCTCCTGCTTAATCAGACTTAAATATACGTGGATATATATTTTGTAACTAAGGAAAAGTGGGATGTTTGATGCAAAGACTTTTCTACTCTGATTTCTGACGAATAATAAGCTGCTTAATCAGACTTAAATATACGTGGATATATATTCTGTAACTAAGTAAGGAAGAGTGGGATGTTTGATGCATGGTCTTTTCTACTCTGCTTTCTGACGATGTGGTATATTTTAGTTATTTCCTCCAGAATCCTTTTCATGGGATTTCAGATCTGAGCAGCGTCATATTACTACTGATGCTTCATGATTATTCTTCCTTCATTTTTCTTCTGGATGGCCCCATCTGGGGAAAGGATAAGGGAGGGGGAGGGACTAACCGAACCAGCAATTCTCCTTCATTTTAGGTAGGCTCCTGAGGTTCTATTTCCATCTTCTTGAAAAGGGCCGTTTGTTTCCTCTGGAAAGTTCTCCCTACAGGTTGCCGGAATCATTTCTTATTCCTTCGACACGAGCAGAGGTTTCAGATTCGCAAACGCTATCCGGAAATTGAACACTTTCTCCCCGGATTATGTCTCCTTGGAGAGAGGAAGGACGTGCTCTTATTAAAATTCAACAGATGGCCGAAGTCTCTCTTCCAGCTACTTCGTTTCTATGAGCGTTATTCTGCTGTCAGAGGAAATTCTTTTAGCTTGGAGTGGAACAGCAAACAGAACTGGCTTATGAGCATGAATGTAAATGGAGAAGGAACAAGGAATAGAATCAAAAGTATGAGTGAACTGTCTAGCGTTTCGAAACAATCGATGGCGGAAAAGTTATTAAAATTCCTTGAAACCTTGGCTAAAGATATCTGTCAAATTTTAGGATCAATAAATAGCAAGTAAGTGGCTCATCAACTATCCGTGGCGCATGAAATACAGCTCGCCTGCCAATAAAAGAGTTTCAAAGGCAAGTTGTGAATCGTTACTCCTTAATCTAATTTTTTTTCTGTCGGAAATCAGTACTGAGAGGAAATTGTAACAGAAAATTCTAGCTCACATTGTTAAAATTATTTAGTGTCAAAGATGAAGATATTTAAAGTAAAAATTAACAATGTTTTCATTTCGTGAGAATGTTATACGTATAGAATGAATAATCAACGTTTATTCACAATTAAATGTTTTATTAACATCAACTGCAGTTTCGCAGAGCGTTTGGTTCGGCATCACATGGACGAATGGAGCTTAAACATTCAAATTATTGTGACATCATCAGAGTTCTGACAGTCACGGATTTTGATGAGTTGTTTCCACACGCTTGAAAGAAATGGAGTACACGTCATGTCGTGACCGTCAAAACTCTGATGATGTCACGATGATTGAATGTTTACGCTCCATTCGACCTGATGATGCCGACTCAAACGCTCTGCGAAACTATAGTCGATGTTAATAAAACACGTAATTTTGAATAAACGTTGATAATTTATTCTATCTCAACATCACAAATTTGTAGTCTTAAGTTATGTATACATATAATATCGTACATATTCGCTGTGCCCCCCGGTGACGCAGTGGTCTAAGCGATGGCTTCTGATCATTCGTCCGAGATGGGTCTGGGTTCGAATCAGTGGTGAGACATGGATGTTGTGTTTGTCTTACGGCCCTGGCTCTCTCCCTTCCCTGGAACCAGTGGCCCTGAATTAGGAACGGACGACTGCTTATAACCCACTGAGTTGCTCACAGTGGTCGTTAAACCTCGAAGCAAAAAAAAAAAAATAATATTTGCTGTTTAGACTGTGGACCATTTCTGAGGTTGAAGTGAACCAAATTCATTACTACAGCTCGTTTGACTCCATTAGCAAATGAATAATTTCACTCCACTCATTTTTATTCAGAGGTTTTAAAGGATGCAGTAATGTTTAAAAACTCTAATGTTAACGACTGACATATTTCAATTTTTACTATTCAATTAGATGAAGTACCACGGAAACTACGTATCCATAAACATATACATAGACACACGAAACGCAGTTGTTATTAATCGGTTTAATCCTTCCCTAAAAATACTAAATTTTATTTAAGTAACTCAGAAACTACGGACACACACACGCACACACACACACACACACACACACACAGAAAAATGCAAATGTTAATAAATGGCAAACTTCAAACTTAGAGCAACCATCAAATTAATACTTTGATGTAAAAATACATTTTTTTCTCAAATCAAATCCCTCTGAAACTACAAGCATATAAAAACAAATTTAATAAACAAAATGCAACTTTTCTTTGTTCTCGAGCGGCAAAAACCTGCATTTTTTTTTCACAATTGGTTTTTGTAGCAATATCAAGTGCCATAACATCGCAAAAATGATTCAACATTGTTTCATAGATTACATTTAATGAACCTCACATATTAACGCGAACTTCATTGTTGTGTGACTTGGACTGTTGTATGAACTGGATAATTGTTATACGACTGGACTATTGTTGTATGACTTCGACTGTTGTATGTACTGAAGAGACCGTTTGTTGCATGACTTGAGTTAGGCATCATTAGATGTCTATCGCAAGTCATACAACAGTCTCTTGACTGTCAACTTCTTCCCCTAAAATGGATGAAAATCTCAAGTTCTGATACTCAGGAGCTCAGTTGAAGTCAGTTCAACTTGCGGAAAAATTTATTCGCAAAAAATGCAAACGGTTCGAAAAAACCAAGTGAAATACTTTCGGTGAAAACTGGTGTGAATGGGAGAGTAACTGTTGCAGGGACGAAGCAGTTCCGATGAAAACTAGCATGAAGGGAACTGTTCTGAGGACGAAACAGTGTGCGAAGTAGTTCCGATGAAGACTGGTACAAATGGGTGAGTAACTGTTGTAGGAACGTAAACAGAGTGTGCGAAGTTCCGAAGAAAACTGGCATGAATAGGAGAGAACTGGCATGAATAGGAGAGAACTGGCATGAATAGGAGAGAACTGGCATAAAGGAAACTGTAGTGTAGGGACGAAACAGCAAGTGAAGTACACTATCTACCAACAAGTAATTGGACACCCCTGCAATCGACGATATCATGCTGTCCTGATACCCGTCACGGCCGCCGCCGTTAAATAACCTGTGGGAAACAGCAACGCAACCAGTCGCATGCAAGATGCCACGCAGTTCGGAGCTCTCCGATTTAGAGAAAGGTGTAGTCGTCGGGTATCACAGAAATGGCCGATCCATACGTGACATATCCAGCGAGTTGAAATACCAAAAATTGACAGTGGCCTACGTGATTGGCAAGTGAAAGATGAGAGGTGACTGCCGGAATGTGCCCCTACCCTGCAGACCCACAAAACTGGGAGTTAGAGACCGACGGGTGCTGGCCAAAGAAATTCGGAAGAACCGCACCAAATCGATAGGCCACATCCGCGAGGAGTTTCAACAGGCATCCTGGAGTGTTCTTTCGATGAGTACCATCCATAAGGAAGCCTATCTGCTCGGTTATCATGGACGTGCTGCCACCCACAGGCTTTTGATCACCATGTCCAATAGCGCTGCTCGGCTAACGTGGTGCAAAGAACGTCGACAGTGGACAGTTGAACAGTGGAAACGGGTTCTCTGGAGCGACGAATCAAGGTTCACCCTCTACCGTTCGGATGGCAGGGTCTGGGTTTGGCGTCTGCCTGGAGAACGCCTCCTGTCGGAATGTATTGTGCCAACTGTGAAGTTCGGCGGCGGTGGAATTATGTTATGGGGGTGTTTCTCCTGGTATGGCACGGGACCCTTGGTCGCAATTCCTGGTAGACTCAAAGCCGAGACCTACTGCGCCATTTTGGATGACCATACGCTTCTTACGTTGTGGCAGTTTTACGGGGTGTACCCATGTTACTTTCAGGATGACAATGCCACCTGTCATGTTGCGAGGTCCACCATGGCTTGGTATGGCGACAATGGGGTTAATCGAATGGACTGGCCTGCGCAGAGCCCGGACCTTAACCCTATCGAGCACCTCTGGGACGAGTGGGAGCGTCGACTTAAGGGGTGCTCCCTACCGTCCGAAATCGGTGAAGGAACTGACCTGTCTTCTCCAAGCCGAGTGGAAGAAAATACCGCTAGCCGTCGTACAACGCCTGGTTGAGAGTATGCCCCGGAGGGTCGCAGCTGAAATCGCCGCTCGTGGAGGCTCCACCAACTATTGAAGGTGAATAAACTTCGTTTTCCTTGCATCACAGGTGTCCAATTACTTGTTGGTAGATAGTGTAGTTATGATGAAAATTGATATGAATGGGAGATTAACCGTTGTAAGGACCAAACTGCATGCGAAGTAGTCCCGATGATATGAATGGAATAGTAAGTGTGTAAAGACCTGTTCCGAAGGCGTTCAGCAGCCATCCATGTAATTAAGGTATCTTTGTTTATAGACATTCATAGTTATTTTTTCTTCAGTCCTCTTAAAAGAAAGATAACAGAAATCATAGAATTTTTTTACGTAATATTTCCTCTTTCGCCCAAGAAAACTGAAGATCCTGCGATGTCTCAATAACTGACGGCAACGCCAAGAAAATGTTTCTTTTCTTTTTCTTTTGCTACTGAGAACATAAAAGACGATATTGAACTCTGATTTTATTGCAGCATTGATGTTGCCACGTTTTAATGGCCACTTCAAACGGAAAGAGAAATGGGACATAAAAAGCACATTTGCTCCGTAATTGGGTCAGAAATAAGCAATTAGCCTTCCAGTTTCTCAGCCGAAGATCAAAAGCCTTGTTTTACTACTGGCAGAATGCTATGGAAAAAAAAAAAGATGAATAATAATCGATATAGTCTGTTAAAACTTCTGAAGATTTCTGAACGTTTTGAAGATATACACGATGAAATGAGACATGGTAAATCCCACTTTTTTCTTTTAGAAACGCAACTGTTCTTATTTGATTCCTGAGTTCATGGGCATTTGCTGGTAAATCACATCTCAGTCAAACTTAATACAACAACCGTTCCATAAAAACTGAGAGTAAAATTACACAAAATGAATAAATATAGGTACAGCAAAATATATGTTATTCTTTTCCAAAGTACCTTCCCTCGGATGATAAGCAACGGTCCCATCGCTCAGTCCACTTTTCAAAGCATGTGGCGAAAGCATTTTGCGGAAGATACTTTAGATCAGATCAGATCCTATCTGGAGGATTTTAGGAAGGGAGTGTTTGACCCCAGGTCTTAAACAACCCTTAGAAATAGGAAGCTAGGAGATTTGGGCTAGAGTGCCCAATAGGAAAGTGACACGGAAGCGAAGTAGATAGGGGAGGAAGACGCCCTTATTTATTACGGGGGGCAGTACCCGGGGTGCGACGGCTTAACGTACCCATCCAACGCACGGCGGATATTTAGTGGTTCGAGCGTTCGTACCTGCCTGGGTTCGAACCTGAGGTCCTTTCCGTGGCAGTCACGAACGTTGCCCACTAGGTCACCCGCGGCCCAAAGATGCTTTGGCGACCCCTGTACAGCCTAAATAAAGTCAGCATCTGTGTTGAATGTTGCACCACAGAACTACTTTATTGTTGGAAACAACCAGAAATCTCACGGGGCGAGATCAGGACTTTAGGCAGGATGTGGCATGATTTCAATACTGCATTTCGTACAAAACTGTTGAACACAAGCAGCCACATGTGGGCGGGCGTTATCATATATAGTGTAGGGTCCACTTGCCCACCAGTTCCGGTCGCTTAATCGATATGTGTCGTTGCAGACGCTTCAAGACTGAAATGTAATACTCAGCATCGACAGTAATTTGTGGAGGAACGGCATGCTGGTAGATTACACCTTTGTTATTAAAGAAAATTATCATCATCACCTACCCAGCTGATTTGGTTTGGCAGATTTATTTCGGAGGAGGCGAGTCTGTGTGTTTCCAGACACTCGTTGCGCTCTTAATGAGGGGGTGGAAATAGTGAACCCATGTTTCATCGGCAGTTATTACGGTGTTTAGAAAGTTTGGATACTTTACAATCACTTGTTTCTACTCATGACACACCCGAATTCTGGCTAACAGTTGTTCTCTCATCAGGTGATGAGGTACCCATCTGGAACACACACGATGCAGCAGTAATTTGTCGCGTAGAATGCGGGATGCCGACGTTTTTGAAATATTAGTTGACGCCGTTATGTCTTGACACGTCATTCGTCGATATTCTTGCAGGATTGCCCAAGCAGTGTTAACAATACACTCCGCAACAACACTTTCATGTCGACCAGGTCTAGGAGCAAGTCCTGCCAACAAACGCCCTTTTTTGAAATCATTGTGCCATCTAAAATCGTTGACTCACCCAAACATTCATCTTTGTAAGCCTTTTTCATTAAATCAACTGTTTCTGGAGCCGTTTTACCCAAACGATAGTAAAATTTTGTCGCACAACGCATTTCACTTCTTAACTCTGAATCACTCACCTCCATAGCTGTATGGCGAAATGCAGACGTACCTTAAACAACTGCGCAACAACAAAACCAGAATCGTCTGCCACCGCTAATAACTGTTGCCATAGATACTTCCTTAATTCAGTTAGTCATCTACGTGGTTCTCTTTCTCTTTGCACTGTTGTCAACTCAAAAAAAATTGTTCTCAGTTTTTATGGAACGGCCTTGTCTTCAAAAGAACTACTCCTGGAGATTTGCACGAGCCTTAATTCAGAAAGTCGGACCAGGTTTAAACTCCGAGGTTCAAGATCAGGCCCTTTTTACTCCTACTGATTTATGGCCCACCGCGTTCCGGTAACAGCTGGAACGTTCAAGACCCTCTACGTTCGAGGCCATTTTCGTACTTTAAATTTTCAGCCTAACCGGTTGATTCCAGCTAAAAGTAACGAATGTGCCCAGTTGTGAATGCTTTGTTTTTGTTTTTGTTTTCTATTTTACTCTGGTTTTCCTGACCTTCTACCTTCTTAAGGTGAACTGTAAGCGAAATTGCATTTAAATGGTTTAGAGTTATGTGTTTGAATCAGATGAGAACAGGCGTTGTAATTCTTCACAAAGACGCTTTAACGTCCCTAAGTCTTCTGTTATACACGTTATAAGTGGAGTACGGTCTGCGGCGGTGCACTAAGCTATTCAATAATTTTCAGGTATAGTTCAGTTAAAAAGTCCTAAAAATGTTACTTTCCGGAAAGTCCCTTCGTTCCCATATCGATAGTTCGTTCCTGATGAGCAGAGAGAGATTTCCTATTTGAGGTTGAGAGACCCGAACCCACAGCGCTCTGCGCCTTTTGTCAGGTGAAAAAGAAGAAGATAAGATATTTCCCTGATAGAACAGCATGAAAGAAAAGTACAGAAATATTAGAGCAAAAGGAGTATACGGTTTCCCGTTAAGTAATGAAGTTGTAAGCTACCCTACATACTTACCTGCAACAATTCAATCAAAGCAAGTCATCTCCCAGTCAACGCCCGGCCGCAAGGAACCGGGGAAAGGACAGGGAAAAGGGGTGCCTAAAAAAAAGAAAAGAACCACACAAGAAAAATCCGACAGATAAACACCCAGTTTTCTTACAAAACCATGTGTTGCAAGGCACCTTAAACCACACATTTGTCGTTTGCTCAGTTCCCGTGTAGGAGTCGGCTTTTTTGTTAAACCATAGTACCTTGTTTTGGGGCCAGTCTCATATATGTGGACTGTAATATTTCTTCCTGCAAAACAAGTTCGGCCCCTAAAAGAACCTTTTTTTTTTTTTTTTTTAACAAGATTTTTTCACATGTGTGAAGTATTTTTGCAAAACAGAGTACGGCCCTTAAAAAAGCCTTTTTTTTTTTTTTTTAACAAAAATTCTTCTTATGTGAAGAATACCCTCTGAACACCAGTCCCAATTATTGTTATTTTTTTTTGCTAAGGTAGCTGTGAATTGGGTTTATTTCTGGAACTTTATTCAAGATAGCTTTTGGCCTTTTATAACTGTCAGTTTCATTGACAGTATAGTTAATGGCCTCTCTGACTAGAGGATTAGGATGAATCTTAGCTTTTTCACAGTATCTTTTAGCTAAGTCATACATCGTGTAATGGTTAGAATTAATATTTAGCATGCTTCGGATAGCATGGTTAGAAGTTCTTCCATCAAGTTCAACCATATAACGTAGGGTTTTATTTTGAAATGAGGTAATCTTATTTTTCAGCTGTTTGTTGCAGTTACCCCAGATAGGACAGGCATAAGTAATAACAGGGCTGATACAGGCTTTCCATATCAAAGTTTTGTTTTTCCTGCTAAGCCTTTTATTTTTTATTATTGGCTGGAGACTTCCTCTGATCTTAGGAGATTTGGTCAGAGTTTCTTTAATATGCTTGTTCCAGTTTAGGTTGTGGCCCATAAATAGTCCTAAATATTTAACATCATTTACCCAAGGTATTTTTTTTTTATACATTTCTATTTCAAAGTCTGGATTGTGATTGCATTTAATCCTAGAAAATAGAATTGCTTGAGTTTTTTCAGTATTGATTTTGATTTTCCAATCTAAGAAATACTTCTCAAGTTTTTCAACATAATGTTGCAACATGAAAGTTGCTTGACTTTTATTTTTGGAAGTATAAGCGAGTGCAGTGTCATCAGCATAGAGAGCTGTAGTCAGATTCCTGTTATTATAGTTGGGAAAGTCTGACGTAAAGATAGAGTACAGCGTTGGCGCGAGTACACTGCCTTGCGGTACACCAGCTTCGATTTTTTTTTAACGATTTTTTCCCACTGATTTTTACACAGAATGTTCTGTTAGTGAGGTATGATTTGATTATATGTATAATCCAGGGTGGGAAATCATGTGCTATTAGCTTGTACAGAATTGCCTCATGTGGGCATTTATCGAATGCTTTTGCCACATCCAGAAATATGGCTGCTGTGTGTTCTTTTTTTATTATTCCTTCAGCACATTTTTCAGTTATTCTAGAGAGTTGGTGCACCGTGGAGTGTTTATCTCTAAAACCTCCTTGAATAAATGGAATTACTGGGAATTCCTCACAGAATTGTTGCATTCTAATATGAATTATTTTTTCAAAGATTTTCCCCATGGTTGGGAGCAACGAAATCGGTCTGTAATTTTCAGGAATTGCCGGGTTTTTACCTGGCTTGGGCAATAATATTACCTCTGCTGTCTTCCAAACATCAGGGAAATAATGTAATTTAATGGCACAATTGTATATTTTAGTAAGGGTTTGCACATACTCTTCCGGTAATGTTTTCATAATTTTATTATTTATGCCATCATTGCCCGGTGCCTTTTTATTTTTAAGATTATTAATATGAAACCTAACTTCCCTTTCACTGGTGGGTAGTGGTTTTTCAAAATCTGGGGGAACAAAAAATGTTTTTGGGCCCTTAAAAGGTATCTTGTTTTTTCTTATCTTTTCAGTTTCTGGCGTTCCGGACCCAAGAGAGGTCGTAGCACCTTTAATTTGAAGTTGCTGCCCGACTTCTGCATTTTTTTGGATTCCGGACCCGAGAGAGGTCGTACCCACTTTATTTAGAGGTTGCTGTCTATCGGACGTAAGAGAGAGCTGCGGATGGCTTAGTGGTTAGTGTTTCAGACTATCGATGCTGGGTCCCCAGGTTCTAGCCTGGGCTGATCTTTCAGAGATGGTGTGATTTACTAACAATCGCTGAATATCGGACGAGCACGTAAAGTGACGGCCCCCAGGCTGGACCCACTGGTTAAATGGGTATCCTTTCCTGTGTCCTCCCTGAAATTCTCTCACCCATCTATGTGCAATATCGTACTTGTACGGTGGCGCCATCTCACTGTACTCTAATCTCACTACAAACTGTTCTGTCAAAAAGTCGCTAGACTTGCTCTCCTTCCTTCCGTTTCTGTGTCCTACCCAAAAGGCGATCTCGCTGTAGGTGGCTGGGACCTAAACTCTACTCAATTTTAAGGTAATATTTATTATTCTTCAAGAAGGCAAAATCTAGTATGTTGCTAGTTCCTCTGAGCGCCGTTTTGTGGGTTCAGATGGTGCCCCCAAATCAATGTTTTTGTTTAAGAGATATCTGAAGATATTGTTTCCACTTTTATTAGCTCTAGGGCAGTACCAATCGCGGTGTTTACTATTAAATACTCCCGCTATGACCGTAGGAATATCTTTCTCGAAAAGATTATCTAGAGCTTCCCTGATAATAGTATGTTTGGGATTATTGTATAGCGCCGTAAATTTAATCGGGTTATTTTTTGTTTTAATAATAACCGAGTGCGCTTCCATGCCATCCTCTGTGTTGCATGTTGTTTCACTTTGCTCTAGTTTATCTTTCACTGCAATCAAAATTCCCCCACTTTGGGAGGTTTTGTCTTTTCTGTAAAACCTTGTAGTTGGGAATTTTGAATTTAATTCTGTCCATTAGCCATTATTCATTAATTAGCGCAATATCAATTTTTTTGTATTTTAGGTAGGCTAAGAATTTTCTATGCTGCCTTTTGATGCCTTGCGCATTCCAAATTAATATGTTAAGTCCATTTGCTTCAGAGGAAAAATTTTATCCTCGTTTTTTTTTTCATCATTTTTTACTGTGTCAATTTTTTTTATATTGTTTTTACTTTCGATGACTTGGGCATCAATGTCAGTATTGCAATTGATTGCTTCCTTGTTTTTGACCAGTTTGGCAGCTAATTCTGCTATTTTATTGATGGTCCATTCACTATTTTTTTGTTTTTTATCTGTTTCTCCATTTATTTTTTTTTCCGTAAGTTTCTCACTCGTGGACTTTTCTTTAATTTTTTTAATTAATAGGTCAATTTTGCTTTCACTGCTTTCTACAGTGCTTTCACTGCTTTCTATGTTTTTTACTTGTTGGCTTGCTATTTCAGTGTGGTTATTTTCCATATTATCATATAGAACAGGCAGTTCATTTTGTGTGTTATAAAATGTAATGTTATTAGCATACTGCAGTTGAGCATCTTCATTACAGTTAATATTTTCTGCCTCTTTAATTTCTTTGCTAAGCCTGCCAGTGAAATATTTTGGTTTTTCCACGGTTGGAGTAACCAATTTTTTTTTTTTTTTGCTTTTGCGTGGCATTTTCATCTAAATATTTATCAACATCAACAATCAATTTCTCTATCACTTTTGTGTTTTGGAATTTTTTTGCGATGTTTTTTAATTTTTTCTTTTAGCACAGAATTCTGTACAAAGCCCTTAAAAGGGCCTTTTTTTCTCTTCCTCAAAAACAGAAATGCCCTTAAAAGGGCCTTTTTTACCGCCTCAAAAAGAGAAATGCCCTTAAAAGGGCCTTTTTTTTTTTTTTTTTTTTTTTTGCTCTTCACCTAAATATTTGTCAACATCTGCAATCAATTTCTCAGTCACATTTGTATTTTGGAAATTTTTGCGATGCTTTTCAATTCTTTGTTTTAGCACAGAGTTCTGTAAATTGTTTTTAATGACAACTTTTTTTTTCTCTGTGTAATAAGTTAATATTACGCAGGTATTTATTTGTATCATTTTTCATTAATTCTGTGTCATTAATTGCATCCTTTATTTTTGAGCTTAACTTATGCTCGTATGATGCCTTTTTCAACACATTTTTTTCTATTTTTGCACAGTATTTTCTTTTCACTTTTCTCAAAGTTTTTGAAACTTTCTAGAGTTTCAATTTTTTCTTTGTAAAGTCTTTCTTTACTTGTGTGAATACGTGTTCGTGTCTGTGATCCTCATAACTTGACTAAAAATGCTTCTGTTGCGACAAAACTTCAGTATGTTGTTCCGGAGGTATACGGAACCAATTCTGTTAAATATCATCGAAATGGGGTCAAAGGTCAGAAAACAGGAGCACGATTTATTCCACAGCCATTATCCTCATAACTTGAGTGATATCGGGTATGTTGGAAAGCGTATCGTAATCAATGCATTGCATGATTTTACTAACTTGCTTATTAATACTGCTTCTGCCATTTGTATTGTATACTGTGGCGTTATCTACACGCAGATAATGAACTACTATAAATGATATCGAATATATGCTCATCAAGAACGAACTATCGATATGGGAACGAAGGGACGTTTCGGTAAGTAACATTTTTAGGACTTCTTAACAGAACTATACCTGAAAATTATTGAATAGCTTAGAGCACCGCCCCAGACCGTACCCCACTTATAACGTGTATAACAGAAGACGGAGGGACGTTAAAGGGTCTTTGTGAAGAACTCTAGTTCTCACATAACATTATGTGAACTTTACATGATAAAGTCACATATGATATATTAATAGGCGTTGTAATGTTTATCGATTTATTAATCTTCATTTAAACATTACCTATCGTCCAATGGGTCGTTTGTTCTCGTAGCACTGTAGCTTCTTAGTGTTAAACGCCGAACAGTTAGCACACAAAATTCTTAATTATACACTGAGCTAAATTAGGCAGCCTAACGGCCAGAAGAGAGGAGACTTCAATTACTCACATGAATCGTCTTTTCTTGGTATCCAGGAACAGCATATTTACGATACAAGTTGCTTCTGTTCAACAATGCGTTGAAGATAATCATCAGCAACATAACAAATAATTAGCAGCTCTACTCTTCAATGAAAGCCACAAACTATATCTTGAGGCTCCAAACTCTCAGAACAATTACAACTTCTTTACATATTGCAGTGAAAATACAACGTAAAGCAATGCTAAACTATTCACACACCACACTTTTCGTTGCTCACTCTATACATTATACATATCGTTCTTATGTGAACACACACACGTCAGTCTCCTTAACATGACTGTTGCCACAAAAGAATTCATCGAGTGAGAAAATTATAACTTTAAGGTTGAAACGCTTAAAGAGAGCGAACTCAAAATTTAAGAAACTAAAAATGAAATATAAATTAGAGTATACGTCGTAGTGTAGGGATGGTAGTAATGAAGGGAGAGTACACTGCATTTCTGATGAAAAAAGTTAACGAAATGTCACTCAGAATGTATTGTTTGGAAGAATCGCCATTCGAGTGCAAATAAAATTTGATTTTATTTCGAAAAAAAAAATTATTTCGTGTTATTTGATAGTTTAAATCGGAAGCGTGGGAAAGTTCATTATGTCACAAGTCAGTCTTCATTTAGTGGGCTTAAATGTTTTCACCTTAATTCATGAGCAAACTGCTAAATCTTTTAGCCAAGGCCTAGCCCAGCGTCTTTCGTTCAATTTATGAAAAAGCAGCATGGCTTGGCTTAGAAGAACGTCCTGGCTTGGGCTTAGCTGCCGAGAGAGTCCTATGAAGACTTTCTAGCTACTCCTGATGAAAATTATTTTCAGTAAGAAAATATTAAATCTGTGAAATCTTTCTTACAAAGTGATAACAGTGTTCTTTGAATCAGTGTATATTGATTACACTGATTCAAAGAACACTGTCATCACTTTGTAAGAAAATATGCTGTAGGCAATGCACACCATACTTCCTGCAGAGCGTTCCACAATTCGGGTGTATTCCGAGGTCTCGGATTCCTGTGTTCGATAGCGCGTTGCATGGCATCCCAAATGTGTTCTATCACGTTCAGATCTGGGCATTCAGGTGGGAATGGCAACACCTCAAACTCAGATGAATGCTCCTCTAACAATAATGTGGCGTCCCGACACTTGTGTGGAGGTGAAGTCCAGCTAAACACACTCCATACCATTACGGACCCCCCCTACAGCCGGTTCAGTTCCCTGTTGACAGGCGGAATCCATGGCTTCATGGGGTTTGCGCCAAACACGAATCCTTCTATCTGCCCAATACAGTTGGAAACGCGACTCGTCAGACCAGGCTACTTGCTTCCAGTCATCAAGTGTCCAGTGGCGGTGTGGCCGTGCCCAAGCAAGGCGCATAGCTCGTGTCGTGCACTCATCAAGGGGACTCGAGTTGGGCGTCGGCTTCCAAAGCCCATATCGTGCAGGGTACGTTGCACAGTCCGGATGCTGATGCTTGTTGAGGCTCCAGCATTGAATTCCGATGATACCTGCGAGAGTGTTGCACGCCTATCGCGTGAAACGATTCTTGATAACCGACGATGGTCACGTTTACCTAATGTCTTTTTACGGCCACACTAGTATTGTAGGTTAGAGGTTTTACCGGAATTCTTGTAGTTACGGTTCACACTTCAATGGTCGTCCGTGAAAATCCGAATTTCGTTTCTACCTCCGAAATACTTTGGCCCATCTCACGAGCGCCAGCTATGGCACCGCGTTGAAAATCACTTAAATCGTTATTACTTGTCATTCTCATGAAGAAAACAGCTCTGACAACTGGCAAGGATGTCTATCGCTTTATATATGCACTGGAGGACGCAACCGAGTACGCGCATAGCTGACGTTGCTATGTATTTTGCATAAGCTCGTCTGTACTAGTTTTTCTGGCACTTCAGTGTATACTCAATGGACAGATCATTAGAGATGCCTACCTAGTAGCATTTTAGTCCTCCTCTAGCGCGGATAGCAACATGTACACGCTAAGGCCTCACTCCACCCAATGCCGGAGGGTTTCCGGAGGCTATGCCAAACATGCCTGTTGCAGCATTCTCCACAACTCCGCCCGAGACGTCGGTCCAGGATCCATGGATCTGATGTTCCCAGCCATGCCTGGTGCAGCATTGACCACAACTCCACCCGAGACGTAGATCCAAGAACAATGGATCTGATGTTCCCAGCCATGCCTGTTGCAGCATTCTCCACAACTGTGCCCAAGACGTCGGTCCAGGATCCATGGATCTGATGTTCCCAGCCATGCCTGTTGCAGCATTGTCCACAACCCCGCCCGAGACGTCGGTCCAGGATCCATGGATCTGATGTTTCCAGCCATGCCTATTGCATCAGTGTCCACAATTCCGCACAAGACGTCGGTCCAGGTTCCATGGATCTGATTTGCCCAACCATGCATGTTGCAGCATCGCCATTACTCCGCCCAAGACGTCGGTCCAGGATCCATGGATCTGATTTGCCCAACCATGCATGTTGCAGCATTGTCCACAACTCCGCCCGAAACGTCCGTCCATGGTATATGGATCTGATGTTCCCAGCCATGCCTGTTGCAGCATTGTCCACAACTCCGCCCGAGACGTCGGTCCGGGATCCATGGATCTGATTTGCCCAACCATGCATGTTACAGCATGTTCCACAACTCCGCCCGAGATGTCGATCCCGGATCCATGGATCTGGTGGTCCCAGCCATGCCTGTTGCAGCATTGTCCACAACTCCGCCCAAGACGTCGGTCCAGGATCCAGGAATCTGATATTCCCGTCCACGGCATCCCAGAGAGCTTATACGGGGTTTAAATTCGAGGACCTTGGAGGCCACTGGATGATTCCAAACTCAGAGGAGTATTAATCGAGCCATGCCTGGGAGGTTACGGCCGGTTGGTGAGACGCACTGTCGTGCTGGAACAGATCATCGGCCGCCAGATGCACGAAGGCCATTAAAACGTGTAGAAGATCAGTCAGCACATGGTGATAGGTAGCGTTTAAGGACCCCCGCCCCCCCAGACACACTAAGGGATCGAATACGTCACATGAGAAGGCTCCTTAAACCATCACGGAACCACCACCGCCTTGAACAAAGCTGGCCTGGCACGACGTGGCCATGGCCTCATGTTGTCGCAGCCACACCCGCACCCACCAGTCAACCCTGTACAGCTGAAAACGAGATTCGTTTGACCACACACGCGGCGTAGCTCTACAGAGACCCAGTTTTGATGTTTCCGGCACCGGGCGAAACGTATTATCCGACGACGAGCAGTCAACAGTGGCACACATGTGGAGCGTCGGCTCACGTAGCCCAGGGTATGCAACGTAGCCGCTTCCAAGCTGTCGGTCTGTACGAGTCTGGATAGTCTACGTCGACCCCAGTCATAAATGGTCACGGCTTGCTGTCTGGGCGTTGGTACGTCAGTTAATGGTATACACGCAGTACACCGTTGATACGATTGCCCTCGGTAACCCTAGGGTTCTTACCACTTAGACGATAGAATGACCCATCTGTCTTGCGCAGACAATGTGTCCATGATCAAAGTTGCTCAGATCACCACGTTTACCGATATTCGTCAATTGCAATGCACTGTTGGGAAGTTCTGCTAACCGCCTATTTATCGTCTGTGTTTGGTTTGGGTCTGTTCCATCGTGCGCGGGGGAACGGGGCATGTTATGTCAACTGCCCATTGCCGCATCTATAATGTTTGGTGTACCGAAAAAGAAAAAAACAAACAAACCCGGAGCGGCCAGAAGGAATCATCCAGTCGAAATGAAAACTGATACGTGCAATGTACATGTATAGGAAAGGAAATGACTGCAATTCCCGAGCAGTTGGGCCATTTATTCGTACAAAAAAGATTCAAGAATGGAATAAGTCAGAACGTTGTTGCTCTACCTCTGACTCGGATATAAACATTTACCCGGCATGAGATAGGCTCATACAGTTCACGGATACCATTTTGAGGTATAGCATGCCGGATAGCATCCAAATTGCTGGCTAGTATGCCGACATTCCGGGATGGGCGTAACTGGCGTCACCATCATGTCCCAAACATGTTCGATTGGTGAGATATCGGGTGATCGGGCTGGCCATGGAAGGGTGTCCACATTTCGGAGGCAGGTGTGGTAGAGCTGTGTCGTGTGTGATCTGCAACAGGAATGGCAACACAACCGGTCGTGCAATGTCTTCGACGTAAAGTTGAGTCGTGAGGGTGGCATGGCGGACGACCGAAGGTGTCCGACTATCGTAGCAGATGGCTTGCCAGAAAGTCCCTTCCTAGTGTCTGTGCCGTGTGCCGTTCCACGGTAAAGGCAGGATCCGTGAGCTAGCCGGCTAGTCTTCAGACAACTATGCGCTGGTCATCGGCGCCAAGTGCAAACCATGACTCCTTTCTGAAGACAACACGACACCGCTGGACACTATCCCACGCTTATCGAGCTCTACACCACTGCAACTGGTCCCGGCGATGCTCGCCAGTCAGTGGTAGGCGGCGGAGCGCCTCAAGTTGTTTGGCAACGTCCGGATTGCCACTTCCGTACCTGTAGACGACGCAACATGGGCGTTGATGATTGAGAGCTACAATTCGGTTTTGTTCGTGCGGCTCTCACAATCGCTCGATCCTCGCGATCTGTCGTTTCCTTCAGCCGTCCACTACTCACACGCCATTGCGTTGTGCCCTCCTCGACCCATTGACGCCAACATCGTCCGACTGCCGCTCCGATCTAAATGCCTGGCGATACGGCGACTTGACCAACCGTCCTCAGCCAATTATACGTACATCTTCTCTCAAACTTGCTCAGCTGCTCGTATAGTACGCGGATCTGACGTCGAGGCATCCTCAAAGTCCATACATGTTAATGCAACCACAATACGCTGTCACAATGGTACCTGCATGCGAGCTTCGGTCTTGATATTCCTTCCTTCGGAAAGGTAATATTATACTAGTGATCCGATTTATCGTCTAACTTCCTTGAAAAAGCCATCTGGTTGATGTGCGAAAGCTTGGAAACGCTTATATGTCTATTTCCTACGCCAATAAATCGGATCACTGGTATAGTATATTTCTTACATAACTGATAACGAGGAACCGTTTTGATGGAAATAGTATTACTATTTCCATCAAAACGGTTCCTCGTTATCAATTCCCTCCTTCAACGGGCGGTTCACGCGCGCTGTGGCGAGCCACTATTCAATCATTGGTCCCACTATTCAGTCATTCGTCCCACTATTCAGTCATTCGTCCCACTATTCAGTCATTCGTCCCACTATTCAGTCATTGTCCATAAGATCGTGGATGAAAGAGAAGAGTGGAAATATGCATGGTAAAACAAATTCAGTCGTGAGCAGAAATTTAACAATTATTTAACAGTGAAAGAATTTTAGAAATCCTCTCATGATTGAATGTGGCATTAAACCAGGCTCGAAACCAGATTTTATACCAGATAATAAGTTTCCCTACCAAAAACTTTCCCTGGCGCACTCAGTAGGCTAACACACTGGCGTGCAAAAATTAAGGACGAGACGGTTTTTCGAATGTAACGTCGTGCAGAAGTGCTCCACATCAACTGAAATCATACCATAAGATCCCCATGATGTAAGAATATGGGACAAGTGAGCAAAACCGTCCAAACAAGGAATCCAAAGGATACAAAGGCACTTTATTGAAAAGGTAGCTTCGTGCACAACTGGACAGAAGACGGAAACGTCCATGTGACAGGTGGCTTCCAAGAAAAATCCAGTCTTTAGTAGGAGATATGAACACCTCTGACTGCGTTGCAGGATTTACAACGTGTGTCCATGCTGAGGACGAGGTTGTCAAGGAGATGTTGAGGCATCGTGGCCCATTCCTCTTGTACCGCCAATCGCAGCTGCGGAATCGTTGCTGGCGGCTGGGGACGTGCTGCCAAGCGTCTCCCGATTAGGTCGCACACGTGTTCGATTGGATTTAGGTTCGGGAACCTTGCGGGCGAATCCATGCGTTGAATATCTTCACTCTCCAACAGCTCTGCGACAGCCACTGTACGATGAGGTGTAGCGTTGTCGTCCATGAAGAGGAACTCAGGACCCACAGCACCTCTAAACAGACGCACGTGAGGCAGGAGAACCTCGGTACAATAGCGGACACCAGTGACTGAACCTCCTTTGGAGATGTGGAGGTCAGTACGGCTACCAAGCATGATACCACCCAAAACGATAACTCCGCCACCTCCAAACCGGTCCCTTTCGATGATCTTGGAGGTGTGATTGCATGTTCCCTGCTCTCTCCAGATGTGTATACGTCCAGAACCGCTCGTCAGACTAAATCGGCTCTCATCCGTAAAAAGAACTCGACCCCATTTCTGATGTGTCCAGTTCTTGTGTTCCTAGCACCACAGAAACCGCCATCTCCGATGAGCAGGCGTTAATGGCACACACCGTACTGGTCGTCGTGCAAATAGACCACTTTTGTGCAGCCTCCTGGCCACGGTAAAACGCGATAACGGACGTTCAGTTTTCTGTTGCACGTGCCTTGCGATTTCTCCCGCTGTCTGCCGTCTGTCTCTTCTCGCCTGTAGAACAATAAACCGGTCGTCCGCCGCCGTATTTGCTCGTGGATGACCACTACTAAACTCTCGGACAGCTGTTCCTGTCGTTTGAAATGCTCCCCAAGCTCGTGAAACGATGCTGTGAGCGATCCCAAACTCCTCGGCCACACTAATCACACTTCGAACTTCTTACAACTTCCCAATGACGCGACCTCAGGTAAAGTCATCCAGAAGTCGTCTACTGGATTGCCTGTTGGCCGTATCACACGGTGGCAGCAACTCGACGTCGTTCAAACCAATGTACACCATGCAATAGATTTCACCGAATTGCTCAGCGTACACCGCCCGTGCTCTTTATACCCTTCCGACACTTCCCCTCCCCCCCCCCTACGGCATGCTGCATATATGCGCATACCCTACCGTACCGGACCCTAGTCTATCTCCTGAGTGGTCTTTAGGTCCGTTCTGCATGCTCGTTCCGCTGTTATGCTAATTTCTCCTCTTCGTCCTTAATTTTTGCACACCAGGTACAACGATAGTTCTTGCAATCAGTCTGATCACCTTTTCCTTTATACAACAGAACAATGATATCATCCTTCCAATCCTGAGGGACCATTTCTAACTCCCAGCATAGATGGCAAATTTCAGTTAATCAGTCAATTGCAGAGTCGCCACCATATTTCAATAGCTCGGCAGTTTACCCTAAACTCCCGGAGCCTTAATATTCTGAAGAGAGATTTTAGAGCTTTACACACCTCTTCTCTTGAGATCCCTCCAGTACTTATATCCTTCACTGTGACATCATCTGCTTCTGCCTCAGAAAAACCTTTGCTTTCTTGATCTAATAACTCACAAAAGTATTCACCCCATCTTTCACTTAACTCATGGGCTCCCATATCATTTCCCCGATCCTATTCTTCACACAACTTACAACTTTGTTTTCCCTATTTTTCGTGAGTTTCATGTACTTCCAGAAAGCCTTCCTGTCTTTCCAAAAAGCCAGTTCATGCCTTTCCACCTTCTCCTTCCCGTCTTTTGCCTTATCCTGGTGAACCAGCTTAGCGGCTTCAGGCTTCTTACAGCGATATACATCCACAGAAACTCTATCTTGCAACATCCCCAAATAAGCTTCCTTCTTTCTCTTTACTGCCTCTTCAACCTCACTGTTCCACCAAGCATCGCCTCTATTGTTACCCACTATTGTGGTGCCACAGTCTTCTTCAGCAGCAGTGACAACACAGTTCTTAAAACATTCCCACTTCTTTTCTACATCCCTCTCACATCCATGACTTCAGCTCCTCCAGTCATTCTCCAAGTAAATTAAAGTAATGCTGATGATCTATAACGAAGTAAATTTCTCCGTCATTTTTATCCGCGCCAGGATTCGAACCCGGGTCCCCTCATTCCGGAATAAGTTGCTCTACCAATTGAGCTACACGGACATTTTATTCTGATTCCTATCTGCCTTTATGTCGTGTGCGTCCTTCTGGCAGGTACGTCACATCTCCTGGTACGTTACATCATCTCCCCCTTATTTTTATTTTTTTTTCCAAGTGCTGGAGAAGGGATTCTCTTATTTTTCCTATCTCGCGGTGTGGAAAGAACATCACACCAATGCGAGATTTTGAACGGTCGGGTCATCCGGATAGTTCGGGCGCCATTATAACGAAGTAAATTTCTCCGTCATTTCTATCCACGCCGGGGCTCGAACCCGGATCCCCTCATTCCGGAATAAGTCACTCTACCAATTGAATCTAATTGCTATCTGCCAATATGTCGTGTGCGTCCTTCTGGCAGGTACGTCACATCTCCTGGTACGTTACAGATCTTCAAAGAGCCTTTCAACCTTTATTCTTCCCGTCGTGGGCCTCTTCATATTCCCTTTTCTCCAACCGACATTCAGTTTCACTCATGACACTACCAAGTAATGATCAGAACCAACATCCGCACCTCTCATCACACGGGTGTCAACAACTAAGTGTTTCAGACGCTGATCGTAGACAACAAAATCTATCACATTCTTTTGACCAAGAGGACGATTTACCCAAGTACATGAGTGGATATACTTGTGGTTGAAAAGCGTATTAGATACACACAAACCATTCTCAATGCAGAGTTCAATTAATCTTTCACCATTATCATTCACACAAGGATCATTAAACTTACCCAGAACATTGTCAGAAATTGCATTCTGCACACCTACCCTAGCATTGAAATCCCCTGCTATTATAACTTTCTCTTTAGCACCAAACTGGCTCAAAACAGCTTTTAGCTCATTCCAGGAACGGGGTCTTACATCAGAGAAAATGTGTCATGTTCAGAGTGGTTTTATGTCTGGTAATGGCTGCACTAATCAAGTTTTTGCATTACCTATGATGATTGAAAAGTATCTGGCTGTTGGTGAGAAAGTTTTTGCTGCCTTCATAGGTTTAGAGAAAGCTTACGACCAAGTAAATATGACAATTTTGTGAAAGGTATTGAATGAATATGGTGTTACTGGGAACGTACTTAACAGTGTAAAAGACATGTATGCTAGCAGTAGAGCTTGTGTGCGGGTGAATGGCGTTTCATCAAAATGGTTTTCTATTGGTGAATGAGTCAGACAAGGTTGTGTAATGTCACCATGGGCGTTTAATATACTGTATTTATGGATGCGTGTTTGCGTGATGCCAAAATAGATAATACTGGTTTATTTCTTGATGATATGTGTGTGCATATTGCTGTATGCTGACGATGAAAAATCCTGTTGGCAAAGAGCAAAAGTGAGTTGCAGAGTATGTTGTCCCGGATGTACGAAGTTTGCACGAAATTCAAACTGGGTATCAATAAGGGAAACAACCAAAGTTATAGTTTTTGAGAGAGGAACTGTTCGTTCTGAATGCAATATAAGTCTAAATGGCACAGTGATTGACCAGGTGAATGAGTTTGTGTATTTAGGAAGCATGTCTGACAGAGAGAACAAGTTGGACGGCGAAATTAGTAGGCAAGTGAATTCATCATTGAAAGTCATGGCTGCTTTGGGAGGTTTTCACAGAAATGATGGGTTTTCAAAAGAGTCCGGCATGGCTGTGCATGAAAGTGTAATTGTTCCTACTCTGATGTATGGCAGTAAAACCTAGGTACTACAGAAGAAACGAAGGAGCATTTTGTGTGCTGGAGAAATGCGTTTCTTACGGGGGTTTTGTGGCAAGACACGTTCTCATCATGTGAGGAATGATATGTTGCAATTGTGTAGTGTGAAGCAAAATATTGTTAGCAAGGTGGAGACTAATACGTTTAGGTGGTTTGGTCATGTTGAAAGAATGAGTGATGAGATGCTTACTAAGAAAATCTTTTTAGCCCAAGTGGCAGGAAGGAAAGGCAGAGGAAAGCCAATGAAGTCATGGGAGAATCAGATTCAGGAGTGTCTGCATGAGAAAAAGATTATGAGTATGAAGTATAGAAGATCTTATGTACGGCGTGTGATGGATGTCAGTGAACCACGAGTTGTGTGTCAAGATCACTGTAAATGGAGAAGTTTGATACACCCACAGTAAGTAAAAATTATCTGGTAGTTTGTATTTCTTTGTGGAGCTAACCTCTGAATCTCAGAGAACAGCTTAGTGATACGATATAATGATAATAATTTTCTTTTGAAAAATCTGAATTTGAAAAAAAAAAAAATTCGAATCCTTTGAAACCCTTATTTCCAACTAAATGACCATGAAGACCGTTCTGTGAGTTGAAATGTACACACGGAACATAGCAATGCGCTGATTTCTTAGAAAAATCAGTGCTCTGATTTCTTTTTGAGAAAATTCGAGCACCGCCCAGATGGAGCAGTGGTCTAAGCGCCGGTTTCTGATCGTTCGTCCGAGACGGGTCCGCGTTCGAATCCTGGTGATGCGTCGATATTGTGTTTGTCTTACGGCACTGTCTCTCTCCCTTACCTGGAATCAGTGGCCCAAAACTAAGGACGACAGACTGCTTATAGACCATAAAGTTGCTCACGGTGAGCGTTAAACCCCCAAACAAACAAAAATCTTTGTCGCTAATATCTGCTTGCTTTTTCGCTATGAGAAATTTCTTGTGCACAATTTAAATTTTGTAACATACTTCTTAGTCGCCAGTGGGAGAAATTGAGTATTTCTATTTGTAGAAATGCGACTGATTCTGTTAATGGGTTTCATTGACAAGGGATAACTTTGAAATGTTTTTTTCGTATCGGAAAGTATTCAAAAGACGTACTCATTACAACCGAAAATTCGGCGGCGTCTTTCTTGTTGAATTGTGAAGAAGTGGTTGGTCGTGCTTTCTTTCTGTGAAGGTTAAGAGGTTTTTCTATTTCTAGCTGTGAAACAGAAAAAGCTGCTCCTTCGTAGCTGCTGCTAGGAAAATAAAGTTCTTCTTTAATGTGCGTGAGAAGAGATTAGCCTGTTTTTTTTTGTTTTTTTTTCCCAGCGTGTGTTTTTCTCAGGGTCGAATGGAACTTTTGCGGACCTGAGCGAAATTTCATTCCAGGGCTCTAGAAAATAAATCTCATATCTCAATAAAGTTGCTACGTAAAAAAATGTCGTTCATAAAGAACGCACAAGTAAACTATCGAAGAAAAATATTTACTTTTTTAAACTTTAGAAAATGACCATAATATGGATTGAAAATTCAGAGAGAAAGAAGGAGAGAGAGAGAGAGAGAGAGAGAGAGAGAGAGAGAGAGAGAGAGAGAGAAATGTTGAAAACTACGATTTTCTTTTCGGAAGGAGGGGGTTGAGGTTATATGGCGATTTTTAAATAAACTTCCTCACAAAATGGTAAAAATTATATGAACTTCGTCGAAAAAATAACTAATCTACGTTGCTAATATACACTGAACTGCAATTGAATTAGAGATACCTGTCTAGTAACGTGTAGCACCACCTTTCGCCCTGATGACGGCGGCGATTCGTCTCGGTATGGACTCGACAAGACACCGGAAGCGTTGGGAAGCCATACGGATCCACGACCCCTGAAAAACTACCACAGTTCACGAAAATTTGATGGAGGGGGTGTCAGAGCCTCGAACATCTCTCTCGATGGAATCCCAGATGTGCTCGGTGGGATTGAGGTCAGGTGACCTAGCTGGCCAAGGAAGCGAGGTCACGTCGGTGGAGCATTCATCCAACCATTCGGATACAATTCGGGAGCGATGGTACGGTACATTATCTTGTTGCAAGATGAGGTCCCCTGTGGGATGTTGAAGAAGCACAAACGGGAGCAAATGGTCGTCCAGGATATCCCGGTAACGTTGACCTTTGAGGGACGATGTTACACATACCAGGGGTCCCATTTCAGTCCACGTAAACAGTCCTCAGACGAGAATGCCACCCCCACCAGCTTAAAGAGTACCCTGCTGGCAAGAAGGATCCATCGCTTTACGTGGTTTGCGCCGTACTTGTATCCTGCTATCCACATGTACCAACGTGAATCTGGACTCATCATTCCAGGCAACATTTTTCCATATGTCTAGGGTCCAGTGGCGATTTTCCCGCGCCCATGCTAATCTTTGCAGCCTGTGATGTGCGGTCAGCAGCGGTACCTTCCTGAGACGATGGCTTCTGTACCCCATAGCGAGGAGATGGTTCTGGATGGCGTGGCTGCTTACACGTCTTTGTGCACCAGCGTTGAATTGCCAAGTGATTTCTTGCACTGTGGCCCGCCTATCCGCTGTTTCAATGCGAGCTAGCCGACGGTGGCCCTGCTCATCCACATGCTCTTGTCCACGGCAGTTGGTCCTTGCTGGGATGGTTTTACCGGATTCGATGTACTCACGCTGCACCCGTGACACAGTGGTTCGTGAAAATCCCAGTGCTTGCACGACTTCCGAGATAGAGTGACGCATTCGTCGGGATCCGACAATTTGCCCACGATTGAATGCGCTTAGATCCTTCGTCTTACCCATACTGCGTCCGACTCGTACTGATTCCCGTCGCATCACTCCTTATATTGTCGGATCGCTTCATACGTCATGTCGTGTCCGTTTACAGGTCCACCCACAGCGCCACATTTGCATAACGCCAGCTGTCTGTAATTCAATTGCTCTTCAATGTAATATGAACATCTACCCAATAATGGGAATAGCCACCCTAGGCCCGGATGGCAGGGGCGAGACGGCGTGGCATGGACGCAATGAGGCCCTGGAAGGCTGCCCGAGCCACGGCTGCCCATTCGAACTGCAGCAGAGCACGGAGGTCCTGGAGATGCCTTGATTGTGCGTCGGCACGTCGAACCTGTCGATTCAAGGAGTCCAACAAGTACTATATGGGATTAAGGTAGGGCGATTTCGCTGACCAAGGGAGAAGGGAGACATCGTTGTAGTGTTCCTGGAACTAGTCCGGCATCCCTTTAGCGACGTGGCACGGAGCATTGTCCTGTTGGTAGACACCATGACCACCAGGGCAAACATCCAACATGGAGGGATGCATGTGGTCAGCAGGGATGGACAGGTAGCCGTTGGCGTTCAGAGACCCATTCAGTGGTGCCAGAGGTCCCAGATCATACCAAGAAAACATCCCCCTGACATGCACACCGCCACCACCGGCCTGTATTTGACCAACAAGCACGTCCGAGTGTTGGTTCTCGTGTGTCTGACGCCGTATCCGCCACTGGCCGTCAGTAGAAACCTCAATTCGTTGCAGAAGGCAACCTTTTCCCGCTGTCCAATTAAGGTAGTCCCATGCAAACTGCAGGCGTTGTTGCCAATGGACCTGGGTTAACATGGGCGCCTAAACGCAGCGTCGACTCCAGAGACCCATGCGTAACAGGGTTCGATCTACTGTTATCGGGAACACGTACCTGGATACATCAGCGTTCATTTGTGTAGTCAGTTGCTGTACTGTTGCGCGTCTATTGCCCTTTACCAGTTGACGGAGGGGACGTTCTCCTCTGCGGTCAATAGCCTTTGAGGATCCACAGTTATGCCGTCACGAAGTACTCGGTGCGTCAGCGGTCCATTCTTGGTACACCCTTACTACAGCACTTCCCGAACAGCCCACGAAGTTTGCTGTTTCTGAGATGCTTACACCCTTGGAGCGGTAGCCGATGATCATTCCTTTTTGAACGTCCGGAAAATCACTACATCTGTCCATTGTGCTCACGAAACGCACTCTGCCTCATCTGTTCTGGCGGGCGGCTTATATCTCTCTGTGGTCGACCTTGTCACGTGTACTCTGTGACGTGCCTGGGCGGGTACATTGTGATTCCGGGGGTGGTCATATTATTCCGATACGACCGTGTTTGTATTATCATAATTTCTCTGAAATAAATTCGTATATACATAAACAGTTTTCCCCCTAATATTGTTTTAGTGATTGATGCTGGGTGGAGTAATTGACAAATTAGTGACTTTTTCTAAACTTTTTTACCCGCTCATATACGAAAACATTTTTTTAGTACAATTTTTAAAGTAGCTGAACGTCTGCATATATAGCCCAAAATATAATTTCGATATTGTTTTTTTAATGTAGGTATCTGGTTTACACACAAATTGTTTGAATGTACAAAAGTAAGGAGCCGCAAAATGAACTTTAATTTTATGTTTCATGAATGCCCAGAAGATTAATGTATTTATTATAATTGCCCTAAAACTTCAAATCTCAGTATCTGTAGGACGAAAGGTGAGCCTATTTGAAAGTAGGGAGGGGGGGGGGATTAGTAACTAAAAAAATATATTTTTAAAGGCCTCGCACCCCAAACTTATGAAAAAGAAGTAAGAAATTCTACCAAAAATTTCCTAAACTTCTGTGACGTACCTGCCAGCAGGACGCACACGACATAAAGGCACATAGCAATCAGAATGAACGTCTGCGTAGCTCAGTTGGTAGAGCGACTTGTTCCGGAATAAGCGGACGCGGGTTCGAATCCCGGCGTAGACCAAAAATGACGGAGAAATTTACTTCGTTATATTTTCTTTAAATTTCCTAAACTGCGGAGGCCCGAGGCGACTGTTCCAGTTGTCCGGTTGGTCCAGATTGTTCTGTGTTTCGTAAGGCTCTGATTGTCTGCATTCTTACGGCCAGTAACCTTGAATTACGGACGAGCATCTTTCCCTCAGTTCCACGTTCTGTATGCTTAAAGAGAAAGCGATAAGTTTATATGTCTAGGCAATCGTTAACATAGTTGGCTTGTAATGGAAATTTCGTTTCTTTTTATGATACAAACATTTCTTCGATTTTATTTTTTTAAATATTTGTTCAAATGGTACTAGTTATAGTTTATTTTATTAAAAAGTGTATTACGACGCATGGTGTTCTTCAAAATATAATAAGTAGACTAATCATACCTAATTGTCTGGGAATCGTGATTCAGGAACAAGAGTGTGTTGAATGCATTGTAACAGATAAAAATTTCAAGATTGCGGAACCTCTGCCTTCCCTTCTTTAGCTGAAAACAGTTTTTAGTCCTGAAATGTTTGAAGAAGTAATTACTATATCAGGTATGTATATAGAATTTTCTTCCCGGGGGGAGGGGGAGGGGGGAGGGGGGAGGGGGCGGCGAAAAAAGGATGTTTTTGAAATCCACCATCTAGAACAAAATTAAAGTTAATGAAAAATTGAAGAAATATTAAAGCATTTTTTTCTAATGTAAGTTGATACATTTTTATTAAATTAAGGCATTTTTTTCTAATGTAAGATGCATTTTAACCAAAAACAAAAAATGAAGCATTTTCCGGGGGGGCGGCTCTAAAGTAGTTAAAATTATATATATATATACATCGCAAATGGAAAACTTGCCCCCTCTAAGGTTCCATTTGCCCCCCCCCCCCCCGGTCAAAAAGTCCTGAAAGAAACACTGCTTAAGACTCAATTTAGTATGTTCTAAAGAACAGATTTTTACCCAATTTGGAGAGATAATCTACATATCAAATACCAAAGTCTTGCATCCCGAAATTCTATTCTGCCACTGATTTTCTATTTTACAAAAAGCGGGCGTAAAAATGAGTGAACCTGTTATTCGTGCAGAGTTCATCAGTAATTCATTAAGCTACAGGTAAATACCTTCGTACGCAAGGAAATCATTATGAACACTCTGCAACGTGCTTCTTTCATCTGCACACATTAAACAGACCATTGCGACCAGAGGAATTACCAAAGCATCAATAATTTTGTGGGCATGATCTACGCTATTGTTGGCAGCATTTTTCAGCCTTCCGTTAAGTTGGCTCAACTCCAGCTTCACTCAACCCAAGTCCCCGGAGATGCCATTTACTGAAAGCGCTGTTCTTTTGCATGGCCAGCCAAAGAATTTATTGCCAGCCGGTACGGGCAGCTAAGCAAGCTAAATGGAAGGAGCTCGAACTTGCACGAATAAAATGGCCATGCGACCATTAGAGAGCATTAAAAAGGACCATTGCCCTTCGGTACTCTCGATAACACTGCTTCTGGGCGTCCATTTAATCAAAGCGGTTGCGGTTCTTTGTCTCGTGCCTCACAGCACCCCTTCTTACCAATTCTCCCCTACCCCTTCTCCCATTAAACTGTAAAAGAAAAATCAAAATGCCTGCCGTTCAATAACTATGTAAATTCAGTTATTTTATCTCTTGTGTAGGAAATTATTCACGTTTTCTGAGGTTTGACAACAATAAAGAACAGCCTTGTTGATAGTGTGTGTGTGGGGGGGTGAACTACCGCAGGATTTCGAAGATATAATGTATCTCGGGCTATTTAAAGATACAGCACAAATAAAAATTGGGAAGGAAGGGAGACAAGGTGACACCATATCTCCAAAGTTCTTCAATTTCACATTGCAAAATATCTTCCAATCATTGGACAGGGAGACAAGGGGATAAAGATTGAAATTATTTCACTCACTTTAGTTTTGTGATGATACACACCTTCAGAGCTGTAGAGTATCATCGAGAAACTTGCTGACAAGAGTAAAGGAGTGGGATTAAAAATAAGCCGTCCCGGTGGCGCATTGGTCTAAGCGCTGGCTTATGATCATTCGTCCGTGAAAGGGTCCGGGTTCGAGTCCCGGTGAGGCATGGATGTTGTGTTTGACTTACGGCTCTAGCTCTCCCCCTTACCTGGAACCAGTGACTCTAAATTAGGGACGGGCGACTGCTTATAGCCCATTGAGTTGCTCACGGTGGTCATTAAACCTCCAATCAAAAATAAAATAAAAACAACTTTGAGAGAGAGAGAGAACAGAACTAATAGATAATGCAATTAAGATTTAGCGCTTGATGAGGAAAATCTAGAGATAACAGACACCTACATATGTACCTTGGGCAACAGATACCAAGCGAGGGCCACATTGATGAAGAAATTAATCGGCGAATGAAACTTGGTTGGAGAGCTTTTGCAAGAAACAGTACAATATTCAAGAGCTATATACCATTATGTCTTAAAATAAAAGTTTTTAATCAATGCATCCTTCCAGTCCTTACGCATGCAGCAGAGAGACGTTGAGCTTAGCTAAAAGAAAGGCATACAGAGGTTGCAGACAACTGAACGAAGAATTGAGAGACGCATGCTTTGTGTAACCAGGAAAGATAAGGAGTGGAACTCGTGAATCAGGAATATGACAAGAGTGGAAAACATTATGATCAAAGTAAAATCCCTAAACGGGCCGTGTGCTGGACATATTGCTAGAAGAGCGGACCACTGATGGACAACTGAAATATTAGACTGGATATCAGGGGACAGAAATAACTAAGAAGACCACGTGGATGATGGGTGGATGAAATTCGAAATCATGCCAGAGTGACATGCGGGAGACAAGACAGACTGCTGTGGAAGTAATTTGGGAAGAACTTTATCCAGCAGTGGATTGATATTGGTTGATGATATGTATGATGGTGGTATATTTATATGCATATTTCTTAATCGTCTGAGCTTTGACACCAAATTCTAAGTCCGTGTAACTATTTTTGGAAGATTCGGATGTTTGACAACCTCATCAAATAAAAGTCATCGCTCTTTCCACGTTTATAAGTCAGTCACGGAAAGAATTCTCATCGGCCGCCACCGGAAATCGAACCCAGGGTCTTCCAGTTACGCGCCAGTTATGCTTCCACTGCACTACAGCGGCCTCGAAATTCTCCAGACTCACTAACGACAAACTGCCAAACCAGCATGGGCAAATACAAGGGCTATAAGCAGTCACCCTATCCTAATTTTGAGCCTCTGATTGCAGGGAAAAGAGAGAACCGGGATTGTCGGACTAACACAATATCCATGCCATGCTCACATCTCGACCCAACTCAGCCGATTAGACAAAAACATACGCCTCTGATCACTGGGCCACAACTTACGGAAATGACCACTGTTCATTCATTCTCAACTTAAAATACTACCTGATGAAAGAAGAAATCATAAGTTCGTTCTTTTGCTACCAAAGGTACACTATATTGATAAAAGTCACAGGACCCTCCTTCAAAAGCAAATGAACGGATCCGCTGCGCTGTTAAGATGCGCGGTACATCTGCAAACGGTATAAAAACAAGCCTGCTGCTGATCGCGATCATATCCCACTGTGAGGTTGAGTGAAAATGTCGCGGAGGGAGAAAACTGACTTTGAGAAAGGAAAGATTGTTGGGTGTTATTTTAGTGCGTTGTCCGTAAGAGAAACCGAGAAGCGTTTAAACATACCTAAATCAACTGTTTTAGATGTAAAATAAGTGGCGTCCCTAAAGCAGCAAAACGTACCGGCAGACCAAACAAAATCAGTGATAGAGGACGTCGAAACTTCAGGAGAGTCGTTACAGCTAATTGACGGAGTACTGCACAAGACCTCAGTGTACAGGTGAGTAAAAATGCTGGAACCTCGGTATGTACACGTACCATCCGCAGAGAACTTCATTCCATGGGATACCGTAGTCGTGCGGCTGCTCATAAATCTTTCATCTCCATTCGTAATGCTACTCGTCGTTTAGCATGGTGTAAAGAACATTTATCGTGGACCGTAGATCAATGGAAACGGGTCCTACGGACTGATGAATTCAGATACACTATCCATCAGTCTGATGGCCGTGTGTGGTTATGGCGGCAGCCGGGGGAATGCTATTTACCACAGTGTACTGTTCCTATGGTCAAGTTTGGAGCTTGCAGTATACTGGTATGGTGGTGCTTTTCGTGGTATGGTCCCGGCCCATCATGGTTATCGTGGACAAACCTGTTAATCAGCACATTTACCTCAATGTTCTGGACAACTATGCCCTACCAACTCTGTGGCAATACTACGGAACCGAGCCTTGTTGGTATCAGCAGGATAATGCACTGAGCCATAAAACAAGGATTGTTACGGCGTGGTTTGACGGTAATTTCATATCGTGTGTGGACTGGCTAGCACAGAGGCCTCATCTCAATCCCATAGAGCACCTATGGGATGAATTAGAGCGCCGCATAAGAAGTTTGGAACAAAGGCCTACTACGAAGCAACAGTTAGAGGCAGCATTATGTACTGAATGGAAGCGCATACCTATAGCTGTGTTCCAAAATCTTGTCGAAATCATGTCTCGAAGAGTCAGTGCATGTATTAAGGCCAAAGGTGGACCGACGCCGTACTAATGTATGTCAATAAATGCTCTGTTGTGTTTCTCTTCTTTTTTTTTTTTTAGGTGTCCGGTGCCTTTTGTCAATATAGTTTATGTAGAGGTGAGAAAAGGTGACGTTTTTACAGCTAAGTAGCAGATGGCACAGAAAGGGTGTTACAGAAATCGCCGTCGGAATAAGCAGGTCTTCGGACAAGAAAAACTCAATTTTAGAACGATCCACAATTTTCCAGATTCATGTCTTTCAAAAAGTTTGAAGACTGAAAGAGGAGGTACCGTATCCACAAACATACGGTACGAAGCTTTGTTGGTAATCTTTTCGATGTTAGACGACCTAATTATGAAGAAATTCACTGGTAAATTACTTTCCCCTTTTCTTGATTTCAGGTATTTCCTGCGTTGGTGACTCCAGGAAAATATGTAGCCATTAGAAAATGATTTCGTTTCATACTCGTTGGACAGTACCCGGAGCCACCCAGGTCTTACTTTTAATATACTATATAATCTGTACATTCTTATGTTCAGTGTAGTAAATGCTTGTTTTTCATTACCCTATATTAATGGACTCCACTTAAATAGTATTCATATTTGCAACTGAAGATTCCTGGGAAAATTAGTCGACAAACACATCTTGTATGATCATTTATGAATCGCAGGGGAAAACATTTACCCATTTGGAGGCCGGTAGCGAAACACTACATAAATCGACAGAGTGGCATACTTTCGTCACTTACAAAAACTACGACCTTCCCTTGTAATAGCGAAGAAACAAATGGTGAACGTAATTCACCAATGCCCATGTAAGGTAAGTTGTTTTGCTTCTCCTAATGCACACGTGTCAGGAACATTCTGGTGCTGTTCGCAGTTAGAGCACGTGGTTACGTACTTTTCTCTTCTGCTGCATCATTCATAAGTTACAGATTTTCGTAGAAGCAGCATAGCAAATATTTTTGCTTCTAGCAAGCTCCTCCCCCTACCCATGTGAATTTCGACTTGAAGCCAGCCTCTGCAATTCGAAAAACAATGAGAAATAATCTTCCAAATTTTGAAGTGTCTAACAAGATTTCCCGATGAGTTATGGTTACCACGGGAATACGCACACCGACATTTCATTTTTAGCATGTCTTTTATAAAAAAAAAAAAAACATGATTATGTTTACACTTCGTCCATCCGCCTGCGGACATCATATCTTTGCAACCTGTAGAGGAAATGGAAGTTATTCGCTGTCGGAACCCAAAGTATAAGTGAATGCCATAAATTTAATATGCACAAACCCATTCGCAGTAGATATAAAACCATATGAGGAAATTTCTTTATTAAACTTTAAAAAAAATCACATTAGGCTGGTCAGAGCTGTTTCCTTTATTCAGAGACAAAAATTTATACAAGATGGCGTCATTAATTGAAATGTGTAATGCACTGCGAAATGTTTTATTCAAATTAAAATATTAAATGTTCCCTTTCTTTTGATGTCGCATCGCTTCCGGAACGTGGGGTTTCGCTTTCGGAACGGCGTTCTGGCCAGTTTCCCCCAATGTTTGCAACTATTAGACCGACTGGAAAAACTTTTTGCTTTGAGAAACTTGAAATATGAGAACAATGATCCTTGCTTTCCAATTTTTATTATACATAATTTTTCCGCTAGAGGGCGACAAAGTTGTATTTAGAAGTAATGGTATGGAATAAAAAAAAAGCATTTTACTCCATACTATTACTTCCAAATATCAGATTGAAAAAGTTCTTGCTTCCCTTCGATACGATTTTAAACGAAGACTGTTTTGGGCACAATTTCGTTGCCAAATAATGCATAATTTTTCCGCTAGAGGGGCGTAACGTAAAATTACGATTTTCCCAATATTTCAGTTTCCAAAATTTCGACTGGAAATATTCTTTTCGCATCGGATAGAGCTCCTGGTGGGAAATGTCCTGCATGTAATTTCTAGTTTTTCTTGAAGAACGGTTTTGCCACTAGGGGCATAAGTGTATATTTCTGTTTCTGATGTATTTGCCGCAATATCTGCACTTCTGAAAACTCGATTGAAAAAAATTATTTTGTTATAAGATACTTTTCACAACGGAAAAGCTTTCTGAGAATACCTTCTGTTCAAAACAATTTATTGTTTTTCCGCAGGAGACGTAGATGCATATCTTATTTTTCTCGATGTATTCGCTTTTAATAGTCCGATTTGAGAACTTCTTTCTTCGTCGGAGGGTTTATCTGGAGCGATACATAGGAATTCAATTTTTTTATCGACAAGTTTGCCATCAGATGGCATAAGCTCACATTTTTTTACACCATATACACTGACGGAAAAAAAATCCCAACATCACGAAAAAATAGTTGTAGAGGAATGAAATGGCGGCAATACATTGGTATAGGTAACATATTTAATCGATTAAGGTTTCAAGATCACAGCTTAACGTAAGCGCGAAAAGAGCCATTTTAAATGTGAAATGCTGGTACATTAATAACCGGTGTAACCGCCAGAATGTTGAATGCAAGAACGCAAACGTTCATGCATTGTGTCGTACAGGTGCTGGATGTCAGTTTGTGGGATGGAGTTCCATGCCTGTTGCACTTGGTCGGTCAATACAGGGACGGTTAATGCTGGTTGGGGGTGACGCTGGAGTTGTCGTCCAATGATGTCCCATACGTGCTCGATTGGTGAAAGATCTGGTGATCTAGCAGGCCACGGCAACATGTCGACACTCTGTAGAGCATGTTGGGTTACAACAGCGGTATGCGGGCGAGCGTTATCCTGTTGGAAAACACCCCTGGAATGCTGTTCATGAATGGCAGCACAACAGGTTGAATCACCAGACCAACGTACAACTGTGCCGTCAGGGTGCGTGGGATAACCACGAGAGTGCTCCTGCTGTCATAGGAAATTGCTCCCCAGACCATAACTCCAGGTGTAGGTCCAGTGTGTCTCGGCCGCAGACAGGTTGGTTGTAGGCGCTCACCTGGCCTTCTTCTAACCAACACACAGCCATCACTGGCACCCAGGCAGAACCGGCTTTCATCAGAAAACACAACAGATCTCCACTCCGTCCTCCAATGAGCTCTAGCTTGACACCACTGACGTCGCAAACGGCAGTGGTTTGGAGTAAGTGGAATGCACGTTACAGGGCGTCTGGTTCGGAGCTGTCCTTCAAGTAACCGATTTGTAACAGTTCGTTGTGTCACTGTGGTGCCAACTGCAGCTTGAATTGCTGCCGCAGACGCGGTACGATGCGCCACGGCCATACGCCGTACACGGCGGTCTTCCCTCTCAGTAGCGCCGCGTGGCCGGCCGGAGCCCGCTCTTCTTGAGGCAGTACCTTCCCTTGACCACCGCTGCCAACAATCATGCACAGTGGCTACATGCACAGTGGCTACATTCCTGCCAAGTATTCTGCAATATTGCGGAAAGAAAATCCACCTTCTCGTAACCCTATTACACGACCTCGTTCAAACTCCGTTAGCTGTTGATAATAGCTTCTTCGTCTTCTTAAAAAGGCATTCTTGACTAACATCAACACCCTACGTCGAATCTCAACGATAACTAACGCTCACGAACGTTACAGCGCGTATTTACAGCAAACCTGCTTTGCATGTTCCGAGGGGCGCTACTAGCGCCACACGTATGCGCCGAGCGCGAAATTTGCATAGACGTCATCTTACAGATGTACTCTCACCGCCTACCAACTGTCGTTTATCTAACACAACCCCTTCTTGGTGTTGGAATTTTTTTTTTCCGTCAGTGTATTTATTATCGTTTCAGGTATTTACAAAACAATTTTTTATAAGTTTCATGAAGAATCACGTCCGCAAATCCCCCTTGACCATGACACTGCGCGAAGATCCGCGGTCACTGGTTGGCATGATTTTTCCACTCCAGGTGATCTGAAATAAAAAATACTCGTACGGCGTTTTACTCTATGCACATGTAGTTATCGTCTGATGAACCAGAAAAATAATATATATATATATTAGAGAAAATGGTGACTTGTCAAACTGGAATTATCAATTTATCTCAAAAAATTGACAATGTTTTTGTTAATAAAAAATATACATAACGTATCGCATTCCTGGTTCATCAAACAACAAAAGGATGTTCGCTGAACATGCAGTTTTACATTTGAAGTCGATCGGTCCAACAGTTTTTGAAATATCATTCCAATCATTCGCGAAAAAGCTGTTTCGAGAAAAACGCATTTAAAGTTTCAAGTACAGTTTACGGCGGCATATCCAGTACTTACAGTATTTTTCTGCTAATCTGCTATACCAGAGCCATACATTGTTCATTCCTCTGCTTCGTAGAACTCGTTTAGAGACACTTGCTTGCTTCCACGCCTTGTACGAGCCTCTTTTGTAGCTTCGAGGCTGCGTCTCGACGATCTCTGCAGACGCTTTTGGTTCTGCTCATTGGTAAATATCTTTGTTTGCTCGCCAATAACGATTTCTATGGTTGTCATCATTTTCAGGTCTGCAAGAAAACCTTCATTAAAAATGCCTGCTGCTACATAAGCTGCCATTTCGATGGTGTTTGAGCCACAGTGAAGATGTTTGGGCGCGAACCGCCAAACAGTAGAATTGAAATTTTCTTTGTTGTTTTGAGTGTCACCACCCAAACACCTTTCTAGCAACTCTCTGATAAATCGTTATAAATCGGCTTTATAGCATTTTCGACATCTTTATGAAGTGGCGGTTCGGGATTGAATTCGTCCTGAGTTTACTCAGCTTCGGCTTTGCGCCAGTTGCACCAACTCTGTGACCCCACTGGACAATAATAGATTATAACTTGGCCAATTTTGCGAATTTCGACTTGAAATTTGGTATACATATAATTCTTAAGACCTGAAATAATAAAATAACGTAAAAAATCGATTTTTTTCACACAAAAAAAATGAGAATCCCCTTTTAATCCGGCCCTGGGCAGCGTTGGAAACCAATCGGAAGCCCTGCTTTCGGCGTGACGTCACTACAAGTTACTAGACGGCCTTGCTGGGGCCTATCTCGGGAGAAACATTATAACCCAACTAGCCTATAGCCCGTCCTAAGACGGTTGTTTTTAAGCTTTAAATAAATATTAGTATATAGGGGATATTTACCGTCCTAAGACGGTGAAATTTTGAATTGAAACAGATTGAAAACAAATCAAATAGACGCCGGCTTTTTTGTAAGGAAATATAGTAAAAACTTTTATAAACAGTAAGAACTCATTCATGTTAAAACTGAAAATTATATGCTATTTATTTCTGTTTTTCAAAAGACCTCACGATAAATATTCTGCGCGAAATATTTGTTGTTCTTCAACAATTTTCCTTGTAGTTCAGTTGTTTTCGTGTAAACTTACCTTAATAATTTTTGCCTTGATTTTTCGCGTTAAATTCCTTTTTCTCGGGCACACTTGTTATTCCGCTCACGGCTTGTTTTAGACTGTCCTATTCGACAATTAGTTTGAAGCTTCATATCGGAGCTGTTTCTACAAAATAATGCGATATCTGGTATTACAAATCGTAACTATGTAAATTCTGAACAATATGCTATTGGGGCGACATCTGCCTTTAAATGCAATCTTGCTCACTTCGACATCGTAAGATTTCAGTTTTATTGTAGGTTAGAGCGTTTAGATAGATCGATATTTTGCAAAATGCATAATATAAACAGCACTAAATACGGAAAGTTAGTTAAATTAAAAAGTAAAAAATAATTAAAGCGTATAAATTAATATTCCAATTGTGCTGAATTAAATTAATATAAAAACGCAGCTTGCCGCGATGTTAAGATTTTAATTCGAATTTTGTAGATCGGATAAATAGAACTCGAGTTATTGATAATCCTATGTTTTTAAATTAGCACGCGATGACCTTGACATCACAATGTGATCGCGTGCAAACTCAGCTTGCTGTGATATTAAGAATTCAATTCGAATTTTGTAGATCGGAAAAACATAACTCGAGTCATTAATAACCCAATGTTTTTAAATAAGCACGTGATCACCTTGACATCTGAAAGTAATCTCGTGCTATTATATGGCAAGCAATCATTTTTGACATTGCGAGAGCACAAACGAATTGATCGATAAGTGAAGACGCAACAATGCAGACGTTGGTGTGGCGTCAAGCGTTCCAGAAAGACGGATCTGGGTGTTTATATTATTAATGCTTAGACCACTACGCCAACGGGGTCGCACACGTTTTCTGCATGAATCTGTGTATAGTGAGATAACAATACACAGGGATGAATCCCTACGTGCTCATAGAATTGAGATCTTGAGTAACACATAGTTTACGGACAACGTTTGGTTTCATTTTGTTTTTTAATCCGAAGGAGCTGTCTACATGACATTTTTCCCTCGAAACAGCCTGGGCCATAGCTGCCGGAGAGGGGGGGGGGTTAAAGTGGAGCGATTGCTCTCCCAGAATGCTCATACTAGGGGCGTAATGAATGTCATACTAGTGGGTATTTAAGTAAATTTCTGTTTTAAAGACTTAGCGAGCCTCCTACAATAACCACGCAGCTAAGCAGGGTACATCAATTCTGATATGTATGCCCTCTATATATGTAGAATACGAATAACCTACACTGTGAGGTGTGGGTCCCCTATATGCACGAAAGGATGTGTCCAAAAGAGCAAAGAGAGATACAGAGAGAGAGAGAGTGAGAGAGAGAGAGAGAGAGAGAGAGAGAGAGACAAAGAGAGAGAGACAGAGAAAGAGAGAGAGAGAGAGAGAGGTAGAGAGGGAGGGTTGAGAGAGAGAGAGAGAGAGAGAGAGAGGCAGAGAGGGAGGGTTGAGAGAGAGAGAGAGAGAGGGAGGGTTGAGAGAGAGAGAGAGATAGAGAGAGAGAGAGAGAGTGCAAGAGAGAGAGAGATTTAGAACAATACACGGAGATGTGCCTATATCCTCTGTGACCTTTCCAAATGTACCATAGGGATGAAGAGCTAACGAGTCGTCTGTGCTATGTCGTGAAAAGCTCCTCCGGATGGTTTAACCTTGGGCGTAATTTTTCCAAGCCACACTCCAAAGGCGTTTTCCTATTGTTACGTTCACTGTCTGACAGTCATTCGTTCTGCTTATTCATTTTTCATTCTATTTTTCTGCGGAGTGTTGTGTCGCCGGAGTTCACATAACTTTTACGTTTTTCTTGATATTTACAACAGTTGGCTTTTGGGTATTTGCATAACTTTCACACATATTTTTTAGTAAAATTTTCAAAAACCAGGCGTGTGATTTTTGACCGATCATCATACTTTCCTATTACGTAGGTACGAGTGCATACCATCTGAGTGAAAGTGGAGAACTTCCGAAAGTAAATTTCTGTTTTAAAGACTTAGCGAGCCCCCCCCTCCCCCACGATACGAAAAGCTTTGTCCGGCCCTAGAAACAGCAGTAACACTTCCAACACGTTTCCAGCTATTATAATGATTAATTTTTTTTTTTTTTTGGAGGTTTAACGACCACCGTGAGCAACTCAATGGGCTATACGCAGTCGCCCGTCCCTAATTTAGGGTCACTGGTCCCAGGGAAGGGAGAGAGCCAGTGCCGAAAGACAAACACAACATCCATGCCTCACCGGGATTCGAACCCGGACCCCTTCGGACGAATGATCAGAGGCCATCGCTTAGACCACTGCGCCACCGGGGTGGCCATTAATTTATGCTTCACATTCCATTAGACACAAAATATATCACATTTTCGTAGTCAGCTGAAGTGAAACAACCGAAGGATTAGACAGGAGTGGAACATGTAAGTGAATCACGCTTATGCGTTTATTATTTCACAGCTTCAATGGTAATTTGCAATATCTGGGAGGAGTGAGATCGATGTAAAACTTACGACGAACGCTTCTCGAAGAAGAAATTCAGGCTTAGCAATTCATTTTATCGAAATGTCATCGACGCTGCTGCGTCACAATATCATCCGGCAGTTATTCAGATCCCCAGCGTTTTTTTTTTTTTTTTTTTTATGGCCGTGTAAAACCACGGAAGCATTGCACGTGCTTATCGCCGTTCGCGAACCGCAACCGTAACCTTGTTGGCCATTAAATTTTTACTACGCTGTTAGGTTTCTGGATCATTCGAATAATAAAATTTGTTCGGAGAGAAGAAACACACACACATACAAGCAATGGAAGAAGAATACATTAACTGTTTACATCCTCAAAGGGCCATAAAAAAATCAGTACATCCATCCCTTCCTACCTTTGAAAAATTTACAAAAGCCAAAGTAACGTCGAGGGTTGCTGTAAAACTAGCGTTACCAGTGTTTTTAAGAAATTGTTTACTGGCATTATTTTTAAGTTTCCAGAAACTTAGACATTTATTCGCCGGATTCATCAGACTTTTTTTTTTTATTTTCATGCAGAAGTCCAGTGTTGAATAGCAGATTGGATTGTAGTAATACGAAAACAATCTGGGCCGTGGCGCAGTGGTCTAAGCGATGGCCTCTGATCATTCATCTGAACTGGGTCCGGGTTCAAATCCCAGTGAGGCATGGATGTTGTGCTTGTCTTAGGCACTGGCTCTCTCCCTACCCTGGAACCAGTGACCCTAAATTAGGGACCAGCGACTGCTTATAGCCCATTGAGTTGCTCACGGTGGTCGTTAAACCTCCAATAAAAAAAAAAAAGATGCAAGTAATTTTTACAGATGTCTTTCCTGTCATTCTATATCTGTGATACGTTCTATAAAGAACTGTTTCTCAACTGCCAATCATCAGCGCAGAATTTTAATTGGTCCGAAAAATCTATTGCTCTCTATAAAAAAAATTACTTTTTCTAAAAAAGCTTCATACAAGAAATACCCAAACATGACTAAATGTTACGGTAATACAACGTTTATCACAAATATTTTATTTTTTCAAGTCGACCAGAGTTTCTTTGGGTTCTGACCTAGCTTCATCAGGACGAATGGCACGTAAATATTTAAATTAAACCCGTGATTGTAAACACCGATTATGATATCATGTACAATTTGAATATTTACGTGCCATTCGTCCTGATGAAGCTAGGTCAGAACCCAGAGAAACCTTGGAGTCGCAACGGTGGCGCAGGGGTCTAAGCGATGGCTACTGATCATTCGTCTGAAAGGAGTCCGGGTTCGAATCCCGGTGAGACATGGATGTTGTGTTTGTCTTACGGCACTGGCTCTCTCCCTTCCCTGGGACCAGTGACCCTAAATTAGGGACGGGCGACTGCGTATAGCCCATTGAGTTGCTCACGATGGTCGTTAAACCTCAAAAAAAAAAAAAAAAAACCTTGGACGACTTGAAAAAATTAAATATTTGTGACAAACATTGTATTATCTTAATATATACGTAGTTCGATCAAAAAGTTCTGAGACTAGTTACGTAGCGCGCCAACAGATGGCAGTACGCGGATGCGCCAGCACCGGTCGAGGGCAGTGACTTTCATGAGTCATCGTGCCAAGTGGCGTCGTTCTGTGAACATTGGGAGCTCTGCTACACGATATTTGGTGACCATGTGTAGAACACAGCTGCGATTTTGGAATGGACTGCAAACTAGAGCAGCGAAGGAACATCAAATTCTGCGTCAAACTTGGCTAATCGGAAACGGAGACGCATGAAATGTTGCGGTAGGCTTATGGCAATGAAGCAATGAGTCGTGAGAGGTGTTTTGAGTGGCACTCGCGCTTCAAGAGCGGCACAACGGTACGGGAAGACGACGAGAGGTCAGGGCGACCGTCCACGTGTAAAACCCCCGAAAATGTGGATGCAATTAGGGAACTGGTGCATGAGGATCGTCGGAGAACCATTCAATACATTGCTACCATCGTCAATGTGTCATACGGAACAGTGCAAGAAATTCTAACTTCGGTTTTGAACATGCGCCGCATTGCTGCAAAGTTTATTCCAAAGGTTCTGAATCCCGAACAGAAGGCGCTCAAAGTCGAACTCTGTCAAGATCTTCGTCAGCAGGTGGTGAATGAACCAACGTTCCTGTCGCGGGTCATCACTGGTGACGAGACTTGGGTCTACGGTTACGACCCGGAGACCGAACAACAGTCGTCCAGTGGAAAATCCCGGCATCTCCACGACCGAAGAAGGTCCGACAGGTCCGGAGGGCAACCAAAAGCATGCTCATCGTGTTCTTCGACATTCGTGGGGTTGTGCACCGTGAATTCGTTCCCCAGGGCCAGACCGTCACCGCCCCAGTTTTTTTTTTTTTTTTTTTTATTTCACTGCAATTTTCTGCGGCGTCATAGGAAGGACATTCGCTTCAAACGACCTGAAATATGGATCAGGGGCGATTTCTTGCTCCATCACGACAATGCAGCAGCTCAGAGAGCGTTAGCAACACGCCAGTTTCGCAGCTGCAACAGCATGACTATCCTTCCTCAACCGCCTTACTCGCCGGATTTCTCCCCCTGCGACTTCTTTCTGTTCCCGAAGATGAAGCTGAAGCTCAAGGGTCACCGTTTTGAAGCCGTGGACGAGATCCAGCGCAAATTGCAGACGGTGCTTGACACCATTCGCGAACAGGACTTTCAGGGAGCGTTCGAACAGTGGCAAAAACGCTGGCAGCGGTATATCGCTGCCCAAGGAGACTACTTTGAGGAGAGATCATAGCCAGACTTAAGTAACGTAAGTACTTTGTTGTATATCGGCCTAGTCTCGGAACTTTTTGATCGGACTTCGTATAATCGTCACAAGACTGTAGTCTCTGATTTCAAGAATGACTGAATGTTATCGTTACGAAGGACAGGTTGCTAAATTTGGTTGACTAATGAATATATTTTTATTATTAACCTTTAACCACGTGAACCCTAAAATCTTGTGTCCCCCAAGAATACTATAACCCTCAAAACTGCCTGTTGCTGCTTTTATAATTTCTATCTTCCCACCCCCTTTCACAGGTTAACAAAAGAACGATTAGTTCTGGTTACCATATGAAACTTCTGATCTGTAGGCTTGATATTCACGAGCCTTCAGACTTTCTCTCTTTCTCTGGGGCGATCACTGCATTTTTCCACGAAGAAATGCGATGTCATGAGACTCATGATCATATGTAGAGGATTTTAGGAAGAGAGTGTCTGATCCCAGGTCTTAAACAACCCTTAGAAATAGGAAGCTAGAAGATTTGGACTAGAGTGCCCGATAGGAAAGTGACACGGAGGCGAAGTAGAAAGTGGGAGGAAGACGCCCTTATTTAGTACCGGGGGGCCAGTACCCGGGGTCCGACGGCGTAACGTGCCCATCCGACGCACGGCGGATATTTAGTGGATCGAGCGTTCGTACCTGCCTGGGATCGAACCTGAGATCCTTTCCGTGGCAGTCACGAACGTTGCCCACTCGGCCACCCGACTGAATGATATTCTCCCAGGAGAAGCCAACTCCGACTTCATCTCTTTGCTTAGTGACAACAGGTGACTTCTGTTAATCCCGCAGAGGATTAACACATTGCTTAGTGGCTAAGGGTGACTTCTGTTAATCCCGCAGAGGCTGTGCGAATTCAAAGAACATTAGGGGTAGAAAATTATGTTCACTCTAGATGGGTGATTCGGGAAGTCGGGGTTGTCTACATGTACGAGGGTTTTAAGCGTTATGGTCGTTAAAAGGTCAACGGAGCTTATTTAAGGTATTGGTAGTTCAAAACAGTCTTTCCCATTATTGTTTCGAAAAGACTGTTTGGTCTCAAGTTTTGACTGGGTAATTAACCTCAACAGTTCTTACTAAAGAGATCATCATCATCATCATTGTCAACCATTATCAATCCACTGCTGGACGAAGGTCTCCCCAAGTTTCCACCACAACGGTCTGTCTTGTGCCAGTCTCCTCCATGTCACTCCTGCATACTTTCGAATTTCATCCACCCATCTTCCATGTGGTCTTCTTCTGTGTCTTTTCCTGTCCCTTGGAATCCAATCTAAAATTTCGGTTGTCCATCGATGGTCTGTCCTTCTGGCAGTATGTCCAGCCCATTGCAATTTCAGGGATTTAACTCTGATCATGATGTCTTCCACTCTTGTCATTTTTCGGATCCACGAGTTCCTCGTTTCATCTCTCCTGGTTACACCAAGCATGCACCTGTCCATGCTTTTTTTAGTTGTCTGCAGCCTTTGTATGTCTCTTTTAGTTAAGGTCCACGTCTCTGCACCATACGTAAGCACTGGAAGGATGCATTGATCAAACACTTTTCTTTTAAGACATAATGGCATATTGCTCTTGAAAATTATGCTGTTTCTTCCAAAAGTTCTCCAGGCAAGTTTTGTACGCCGATTAATTTCTTCACCAATGTGAACCTCACTTGATATCTGCTGTCCAAGATAAACGTACGTATCTGTTATCTCCAGTTTTTCTCCATCAATCGATAAATCTTCATTTCTTGTAAAAGCATTGAACATCACTTTTGTCTTCTGAAAGTTCATTTTTAATCCCACTTCTTTACTCTTGTCAGCAAGTTCCTGGATCATACTCTGCAGCTCTGATGGGGTAGTTGCAAAAATGACTACGTCATCAGCAAAACGAAGGTGGGTTAGATAATCTCCATTAATCTTTATCCCTTTGTTTTCCCAGTTCAGTGATTGAAAGACATTTTCCAATGTGGCATTAAAGAGCTTCGGAGATATGGTGTCACCTTGTCTCACTTCCTTTCCAATTTTTATGTGTGTTGTATTTTCAAACAGCCGAATCTTTGCACTTGCATTTTCATAGATGTTATTAATAATATTAATGTATGCATCTTCAATACCGCAGGATTTCAGAGCCATTGCAACTGCTGATGGTTTCACCGAATCAAAGGCTTTTTCATAATCGATAAAAGCCATGCACAATGCAAGTTCATATTCCCTCGCTCGTTCAATTAGTTCTCTTCAGTACGTGGATATGATCTATTGTGCTGTAGCCACTCCTGAATCCAGCTTGTTCTCTCGGTTGAGCCATGTCCAGTGTTACCTTCAAGCGGTGTGAAAGAACTTTAGTGAAGATTTTATAAACCACTGATAGGAGGCTGATAGGTCTGTAGTTCCTGAGATCCTCAATGTCACCTTTTTTATGTAGCAGGATCATTGTAGCATTGTTCCAATCCTCAGGAATCTTCCCTTCATTAAGGCATCGAGTGAAAATTTGGGCGAGTACTGTTTCGATTTCTCCACTTGCTTCTTGTATGATGTCTATAGTAATTCCATCTTCTCCTGGAGCTTTCCCCCGCTTCATGTTCTTGATTGCATGAGCAACTTCTGCTGGGAGGACTGGAAGAACTCTGGTACCTTTCATGATGTCTGGAGTACATGTATCATCCCTTTCATATAATTTGGAGTAGAAATCTTTCACTCTTGTCAAAATTTCGCCTCTATTTCTTGTTATAGAACCATCTTCTTTTCTCAGAGCCATAATCTGTTTTCTTCCCTTACTGAGATGTCCCTTTGCTATCTTTAGGCTTTGGTTGTTTTCAATTGCTTTCCTCACTAGCTCACAGTTGAATTTCCTTACGTCTTCAGTGATACTTTTTCGTGCTGTCTTGCATAGCTCTATATATTCCACTTTGGAAGTCACATCTTCTTTAGTTGTCCTCATCTCTCTTCTTTTTGCATCAACATTTTGGTTTTTCCTGATAATTTGTTCACATGCAACTTGTTCTTAGACCCAGCTAATTTTGTTGCTGTTTCCATAAGAGCTTTGGTTACTTTTCTGTTAACTTCCGAAATATCCACTTCTTCCGATGTTAGGCCTTCTAAAGCAGAGAATCTGTTCTTCAGTTCCAACTTGAAAGTATTATGGTGTTTTTAAGGTTGGTTATGTCAATACATTTTGTTTGTCTTATGAGCTTGCCACGTTCCAGTTTAGTGTTGAGGTGCATCTTACATCTCACCAATCTATGGTCACTACCTGTGTTGAACTTGTTCAGCACACTGCAGTCTTCGATGACGAATTTTTTGTTACACATAATAAAATCAATTTCACTTGTCGTCCCAATTGGATGTCTCCATGTCCATTTCCTGTGTGGCTTTTTCTTGAAAAAGGAGTTCAAGATGAAAAATCCTTCTGCCTCTGCAAACTCAACGAGAGTATTTCCACGCTGGTTTCTGTTGCCGTGACCGAATTTACCTACTGAAGTTTCATTCTGTTGCCGGTGCCCTATTTTTGCATTGAAATCTCCCATAATTATCTTCAAGTGCTGCTTACCTTTATTATTTAGATGACGAATTTCCTCATAAAATTCTTCAATTTCTTCTTCAGGATGACTTGTGGTGGGTGCATAAGTTTGAATAATCTGAGCCTGGTATCTTCTCGATAGTTGGATAACGAGTCGTGCAGCTCTGTCAGAGGAACTTTCAACTTCTACCACTTTATCCTTCAGTTTCTTGTTTATTATAAATCCAACACCACTAGTTCTGCCAGTATCTGTCCCACGATAATAGAAGAGATGTCCACTTTTCAGTTCAATGAGATCTTCTCCTTTTCTCCTTACCTCACTTAGCCCGACGATGTCCCACTTGATCCTTTGTAGTTCCTCTTCCAATTAAAGAAGCCTTGAATCAGAAGATAGGGAGCGTCCGCTGTAAGTAGCCAAGGTCAGCATCAAATGGCAGCCTAGTCCGGTCCTCCAGGGATTCTTAGCACCCTCTGCCTTCATGTCGCACTGGCCGCTGCCTTGGCCAGGTACATTCCAGCTGCCGGAGACTGAGGGCCAAGATTTAAGTTGTAGAGTCATTTTGGAGGTGTTTGGCCATAACTCACCACCCTGGCCAAGCGGGTTGGTGAGTGTGGGATAGCATTTCCTCTGATCCCGATGGTATAGTTATACCGCTATTGGCGGTCGTCAGAGCCCCTTTAGTGGGAACAGGATGCACCACGAGAAGGCGGGGTTGACATTTGTCAAGGAGAGGCTGTGATGTTACGCATCACCTGACCTTACATCCCAGTGTACGTCCACCCCCGTCTAAAGAGATACTAAAGAGATATTCGTCTAGATATAGGTCCCTCTTCAAAACGATGGTACCACTCAAAAATCATACATAGGTTATTAGCTTATTTCCAAGTAATTGTTTTCATAAATTGATTTTTGTATCCTTAAATGTTGCTTCCATGTTCAGAAATGTTCCACTAAGAGGACTCTGGAGTCATTAAAAACAAGACTTGTGGAACATCATTATAGTGAACCTGAAGTAGATTTACAGAGGATTTCATGAATTCTATCAAACAAAACTATTTTGCTTTTCGCGGAACATTTAATAAACAGACGGATGGCTAATTCATAAGGATCCTACCGTCACTTATTTTGTATGAAATCTGTATGCGTCATTTTAAAGAGAAACTTTTCCAGCTTGTTAAATTCAACCTATGGATGCGATATACACTCAGTGGACAAAGCATTTGAGATACCTATCTAATAGCGTGTTGGATCTCCTCTAGGGCGAATAATGTCCTGTACATGCCGAGATATCGACTTCGCCAGATGACGGAAGGTTTTCGGAGGTAATGCTAACCATGCCTGTTGTAGCACTGTCCACAACTCCCCCGAGATGTCGGTCTAGGATCCACCAGGTTGGCTATCTGATGTTCCATTCCACGTCATTCCAGAGAGCTTCCACAGAGTTTAAATCCAAGGGCCACTGGATGGTTCTAAACTCAGATGAGTGTTCCTCAAGCCACGCCTGGGTGGTTACTGCCCGGTGGGGACGCTCATTATCCTGCTGGAACAGACCATCGTCCGCGACACGCGCGAAGCCATGAAAGCCTGTAGGTGATCAGCCAGCAGCTGGTAGCAAACAGTGGGTAATCACCTCTCCAAACACACTAAAGAGCCTAATGTGTCCCGTGAGAAGGCTCCCCAAATCCTCTCAGAGCCACCACCTCCTTGAGCATGGCTGGCCTGGCACGACGGGGCCATGGCCTCATGCTGTCGACGCCACACCCGCACCCTCCCCTCAGCTCGGTACAGTTGGAAACGGGACTCATCTGACCACACGACGCGACATCACTCTACAGAGATCCAGTTTTGATGTTCCCGACATCTAGCGAGGCGTAATTTCCGATAAAGAGCAGTCAACGGTAGCACTCGAGTAGAGCGTCGGCTTCCGCAGCCCAGAATATGCAACGTGCACCCGCTGACGCTGCTTGGGCCTCCGACATTTAAAGTGGATGTGATTTGCCCCTTCGTTGACGAGCGGTCGGTCTGTACCAGCCTAAATAGTGTACGTCCACCCCCGTCATCAATGACTCGTGTTTTTTTTTTTTTTTTTTTGATTGGAGGTTTAACGACCACCATGAGCAACTCAATGGGCTATAAGCAGTCGCCCGTCCCTAATTTAGGGTCACTGGTTCCAGGGAAGGGAAAGAGCCAGTGCCGTAAACAAACACAACATCCATGCCTCACCGGGATTCGAACCCGGACCCCTTTCGGACGAATGATCAGAGGCCATCACTTAGACCACTGCGCCACCGGGGCGGCGACTTGTGTTTGGTCACTGCTTGCTCTCCGTTCGCTAGTACATCAGTCGACGGTATATTCGCCGTGGACCCTTGATACGGCTTATCATGAGAACCCTAGGGTTTTACCACTTGTGTGATTCAACGACCCATCTCTCTTGCACCGACAATGCGCCCACGATCAAAGTCGCTCAGATCGCCACGTTTACAGATGTTCCTCGATTGCGATCCTTTGTCAGCTACCTATCACTCCTATTTCTAATGTTTTGCCTACTGAGTGCATGGCCGCCTGGTGGCGCAATGATCTGAAGTTCGTCCGAGATATGTCTGGGTTCGAATCCCGGTGAGACATGGATGTTTTGTTTGTCTTACGACCCTGGCTCCTTCCCTTCTCCGGAGCCAGTGACCCTAAACTAGGGACGGGTGACTTTTTTATGTCCCATCGAGTTGCTCACGGTAGTCGTTAAACCTCTAAACAAAGAAAAAAACTGAGACTATGCACAACAAATTTGTTCTGGACAGGCAACAATTCTGAAATTCCCAAGTTAGTCAAACTTATTAATTCAATTGATCACCACATTCAATTCTCCTACAAGATTCGAAACAGTGGTTGCTTACCACTCATTTGATGTCTTGGTATCACGCTCAGAAGAATCTCCTGTAGCATCAGTTGATCGCAGACCTTTTGCCATCTCCTCACCTCCACGAGCGAATCCAATTACCTGCAAGCGTCTTCTACAATTACACATACCGCGCATGTACTCCAATGATGAGATCAGATCATATGTAGAGGATTTTAGGAAGGGAATGTCTGACCCCAGGTCTTAAACTACCATTTGAAAACAGGAAGCTGGGAGATTTGGACTAGAGTGCCCGATAGGAAAACGATACGGAAGCGAGGTAGAAAGGGGGAGGAAGACGCCCTTATTTATTACCGGGGGAGGGGGCAGTATCCGGGGTCCGAGACTTAACGCGCCCATCCCACGCATGGCGGATATTTAGTGGTTCGAGAGTTCGGGTTATCCCCGTGGCAGTCACGAACGTTGACCACTAAGCCACCCGCTCCAATGAAGACTGTTTAAAAAGATAACTTGACTTTCTTAGAAGTACTGCAGCACACAGAGGATACAGCTCTTCCATTAAGACAAAAAATTTCGGACCCATCTCCACATTGACTCCTATTGTACGCCGTCTCGCAGCTGTCATCAGGGCCAAGGGTAGTTATTCCCATTATCAGGTTTGTGGTCATATTATTATGATACGACCGTGTACAACAAAAACCATAGAAGGGATAAGCATTGCCAAATAATGATTTATCATCACTAGGGCTAGGATTTTTTTATCTAAAAATTGCTAGAAACTGCCCTATAAAAATGCATTTATGATCCAAAAAAGTAAAAAAAGAATGCCGTATAACACAAAACAAAAATATTTAACAAATGCATAATTTTTTTATTTTCTTGCAAAACCAATTAATTAAAAAAAGAAGAGGTGCATGAAACAAAACAAAAAGAATCTAAAAAATGAAATTTAATCTTATGCAGTTGGGAAACGAATTTCCCCGAAGAAATAATTCTTCATAAATACATGGTAGGCATTGTAATGCTATTATTGGCATATTTTCACTGTATTCCATGTAACCACTTCTTTCAGAAAACTAGAAAATTTTCATCGTCCTGGAGCGGGAATCGAACCCGCACCTCCAAGACAAGGAATCTTCCTTGTCCTGTGTGGTGTAATGACTAGCATGCTTGACCGGAAATCGGGAGGTGCGGGTTGGATTCCCGCTCCAGGACGATGAAAATTTTCAAGTTTTCTGAAGGAAGTGGTTACATGGAATACAGTGAAAATATGCCAATAATCGCATAATTTAATCTGTTGACTGTGGATGTGACAACTGAAGTTCTTTATTTCATTAACCAACACATGACCTGTAGAACAAAAGATTGTTTAAAAATTTCTGTGCCAAACTAAAAATTTAGTGCCCAAAAAACTTTTTTTTTAAAATGTTCCTAAAAAAGACAACAAAGAAAATACACCAAAATGTACCTTTCCCCCACCGAAACTCGCCTTCCGACATAATTTGCCAAAGTCGTACTCTAAATGGGAGAACAGCTCATCTCCGGTTAGAAAGAAGAGACAGGGGAAGGGGGGTGGAGGTTCTTTTACCGCCGTTTGCTATGACGTGTGTACAGATGTTCTAAACACGAGCACCCGGTTCCCCCCTTGCTTTCTCTGGCTTACAGGGGAAAATGGAGTTTCAGGGAAGTTCATCCAAAAATACCCTTTGTTTCGAAAATACCAAAATATGCAAAATGGTGACAAAATAACAAAAAATGCCTTAAAACGACTGAAAAATTCCATATCGCGTAAAAATCACGGAAAAATGTCGTAACAAAGGTACTCTAAGTCAGCTTAGTATTGTATGAAACCCATTTGTATACACTTGAACAAAGTTTCAGTATCCCCCCCCGAAAAAAACGCAAAATGCAAAATCATAAATTCTAGCCCTAATCATTACCCACACTCACTCACTCACACACACACACTCACACACACACACACACACACACACACACACACAAATTGAAACACCATTTATACTCTCAACATAAATAACTCTCAGGCGGCCAGGCGAAAAGTACTAACTGTCGCAATTTAGTTTACACGACACAGACCGAAATCACGAAGTTGCCAAAGAAAACTGAGGTGTGAAGCTATAAATTTTATACAAATTTGGAAGATGTGAATCCATTTATTGGTGTAAATATGACATGAATGCTAAGTCAGGTGATATCCTAAAATTTAAAAATTCTTCGTCATGGAGCGTTAATCGAAACCGCGTCTCCTGGACAGCGTCCGAGTATGCTAACCACTGCACCACCCAGGACGACCGAGTTTCAAGTTTCCGATTAATTAGAATATAAACATCACAGAATTCGCTAGTCGAAGCAACCGGCATTCAAATTAAAATATCATCATTCAAATCATTCGGAAACTTGATCATTCTGGGTGGTGTAGTGGTTAGCATGCTATGGCGCTATTCGTGTGACTGGGTTCGATTACCGTTGCAGGACGACGAAATGTGCAGGTTTTCGGATATCATCTGGCTTAACATCCATGTCATATTTACACCAATAAACGGATTAACATCTTCTAAATTTGTATTGTACAATGGTGTAATCCCGTATTTCATTCATTGATGTAATATTTATTTTTTATTTCAGGTCTCGTATCTATTGATGTATTGAAATTAGATCATTCAACTGCAATGCGTTTGGCCAACATCAACTTTAACGTGGCAAAAACGCTTTGAACTGGTTGAGCGTCATCCATACCTAACATAACTTTAAAATAGCCCACAAAATATAAAGATTTCAGACTGAAAATCGAAATGAAATTATTCTAATGGAAAACTGGACATTTTGACTTCTGTACGATTCAAAAGCTTTCTTCCTAACTTGTGAAAGGAGCAACAAATTCCAGAAATGCTTTTTCTTTTTATGACGAAGTGCTGTGTGCATTATATTGAGAGGCCTTATACAGCTACAGTTAGGTTTTGCAATTTTTATCACGTTGCGACTTTCCTTGGAACTTAGCAAGCAAGATATTTACTGCTCTGCATTCCCTTGAGATTCAGAGTTGAAGAAATTGATGTTAGAGGAGAAAGGACGCCATTCGTCGAACGAATGAGATAAAACGGCGAAGGACGAAGGCGCGATGAACGTTGCAGGCAAGCAACCACCCAGTGACGTTTGTCATCTGAAAGTCCATGATAGCATTAACTTTAATACGGATTGTAGCGAAACTGTGCCGGTCCTGTTTAGCTTCCTGCGACTCCGTTCATCATTATTAATACGTCTGACTTTTAAATGTCATTCCACTGATGGAGATTAATGTTGCCATCTCCTCGTTTCAGTTAAAAATTCCTAATAATATATTTTGGGCGTGTAGCTTCTGTCCCAGATAGATGAAAAGATGAAGTATATCATCATCTGTTCCTCTGTGCTTTTTTTTTCTTTCTGTAGTTTATGACATTGCAGTGAGATATGTGTTGAGTATCTTTTCCTCCGGACCACACCCGAAGAACGCAGATCGATAGGGAAACAGGAAATGCCATCAATTGCTCTTGTAATATTGAAGGCTGCGATTTTCATAATTTAGGGTGACTTCGAGAGAGAACCAAGGTGACGCAGATGGTGATGTACCAAATAGGAAACAGCATTAAGGCGTCAAAGGTTAATCTGAGTGAGGCGGCGTTTTCAACCTTGCTATACTACATGGCGCACTTCAAATGTCACATTCTTCAAGCTAGTCAAGTTTAGAACGAACGTTTATTTTTTTTTTTTTTCGTTACGCCTTTTTGAATCTGCATTCAAATCAAAAATTGCTACGTATCGTTTTATTTGGGTTTCCCTCAGTTCGTGTGAGAATACAGTATCTCTTTTTTAAAAAGTCATATTTGGAAAATTTCTGAAAAGACAATGAAGTCTTATAAATCCGCAACTGGTGTAGTAACAAAGATATTTTAATTGCTTCCCGAAATTAAATTTTAAACTCCTAATGGATTCTTTATTCATCTAATGTAAATTGCCTTGACAAACCCTCCTGCTGGCAAGCGAAAGCTCGGCGAATCAAAATATCTTTTTTTTTTATTGGAAGTTTAAAAAGAATTATTTATTGGACTTGAATGACAGATACATTGACAGATATGTATATTGAACATATATTGGATTTGGCTGACAGATATATACATTATTGAAATTTTTTGTCTCAACGTTGTGTGAGTACATGGGCAGGTGAGCAAGGAACTCAGCGAATAAACTCCCGAAAGACAAGCACAAACAACCATGCCTTACCCGGGATTCGAACCCAAACCCCTCCGTTGGGCGAAGGATCAGAAGCCATCACTCAGACCCAGGGCAGGACAGGCGCAACATTTTCCATGGCAGTCTGCCTGGCTACTGCCCTGCTCAGACCGCTGCTCCACCTGGGCGGCTAAAATATTCTACATTAACTGCGGATTTATGAGATTTCATTTGGACGTAGGACTACGTCTAACTCCGCGGATAGTATGGGGCGACTTACGGCCGACCACCTGTGACAAAAATAGGTCCCAATTGAAATAATTATATCGTTAAAAATACGTGTTGCACACTAATGGTGTTAGCATATTCGTAAACATCATGGAGTCCGATTCGCGTACTGCGCAATACATCGTGCGCGTGACTCTCCCCTCACTCCCTGTGCGCGGGGGAGATGATGCAATATTTTTGGAGATGCCGCCGCGTTTGACTCAGTCTATCTCGGCAACCGTGAAAGCAACACGACTGTGCGTGGTATCGTTTTAAAGCTCTCGACGAGATCTATTCAAATATACGAAGAACATTTCGCAGCAGTTTGAACTGAACATTTTAAAAATTGTTTTCTCGTGAGCAGGTGAACACTTTTGAAAATATCGCGGTTTACTTGGACAACCGTGAGTGCAAAACGATTGTGCGCGGTATCGTTTTAAAGCTCTCAACGAGATCTATTCAAATATATAGAGAACATATCGCAGTGGTTTAAACTGAATTTATTTTTTTAAATTGTTTTCGTATGAATTGGTTGGCATTTCCAATAATGCCGCGGAATTCGCAGAATGAACACAAGCAAAAGTGGAAAAAATAAAAACGAAAGGCAAGAGCAAGTGATGAGGAAAGTAACGAGCAGCCCAACGAACTAGAGAGTATCGAGAACGCCTGAAAGCAGCAGCCGCATATCAAAAATCCAACACACCTATCGTGATTCTACTTTCCAAACTGACGGCTCAATCGGAACTGAGCCTACCCGTTTTTGTTTTATTTGTGTGTAGGGTAGATATGAAAAATGTTTTGCATATATACTGGTGTCCAAAGTTAATGTAATAAACACAAAATCGTGAATAACACAAAATCCACTCGAAAAGGTTGGTACAGACATACATACTTATTACAATTGTTGACTCGATATCGCGGTTTCCGTAGTAGAGGAGAGCTGCTGCGAGAGTTGCCTGGCTGTCGACTTCCCATGGCGGCGAGCTGTTAGAGATAAAAACAGGTTGTTTTGACTTGTTGTGTCTCGTGGGCGTTCTTGTCCTGGCCTATTGTTTATTGTTCCGGTTACCTGGAATTTTCTCCATAGATTGGAGACCACTTGCCTTGACACATTCAACCCTCTTGCTACTTCAGCTTGCGATTCTTCCAATTTACCAATCGCTTTCCACCGTAAAAATTCTTCAAAGCAATGGTACCGAGTCATTCTTGCGCATGTCTCTGAAAAATATTTACATTCGGTCGTCTCGTTTTCGACATTGTCCCGAATTTGTATTTGTCACGTTAATTTTGGACAGCAGTTTACGCGATGATTTTCCTAATACACAATTTGCCGACAAGCTACTGTACATGTGTGTTTGTACACTGCTTGACAATAAAACTGTCCCACCCAGAAGGAGTAGGCGTATCAGCATGCAACTGGTAGATGTGTGCAGGCAAGTGGAATATGTAAATCATTCCAGTATGCATCTACAGTGTGTCCCGTAAGTCGGGACTCATAAGAGAAAAGCACATACAATTACAGAATACACTGAAGAGCAATTGAATTAGAGACAGCTGGCGTTATGCAAATGTGGCGCTGTGGGCGGCCCTGTAAACGGAAACGACATGACGTATGAAGCGATCCGACAATATAAGGATGGATGCGACGGGAATCAGTAAGAGTCGGACGCAGTATGGGTAAGACGAAGGATCTAAGCGCATTTGATCGTGGGCAAATTGTCGGGGCCCGACGAATAGGTCACTCTATCTCGGAAGTCGTGCAGGCACTGGGATTTTCACGAGCAACTATGTCACGGATGCACCGGGAGTACATCGAATCCGGTAAAACCATCCCTCCAAGGGTCAACTGCCGTGGAAAACAGCGTGTGGATGAGCGGGGTCATCGTCGGCTAGCTCGCATTGTAACAACGGATACGCGAGCCACAGTGCAAGAAATCACTCGGCAATTTAACGCTGGTGCACAAAAACGTGTAAGCAGCCACACCATCCAGAACCATCTCCTCGCTATGGGGTACAGAAGCCATCGTGCCACAAGAGTACCGCTGATGACCGCACATCACAGGGTGCAAAGATTAGCATGGGCGCAGGAAAATCGCCACTGGACCATAGACATGTGGGAAAATGTTGCCTGGATTGATGAGTCGAGATTCACGTTGGTACATGCGGATGGCAGGATACGAGTACGGCGCAAACCACATGATGCGATGGATCCTTCTTACCAGCAGGGTACTCTTCAAGTTGGTGGGGGTGGAATTCTCGTCTGGGGACTGTTTACGTGGGCTGAAATGGGGCCCCTGGTACGTGTGACATCGTCCCTCACAGGTCAACGTTACCAGGATATCCTGAACGACCATTTGCTCCAGTTTGTGCGTCTTCAACATCCCACTGAGGACCTCATCCTGCAACAAGACAATGCACCGTGCCATCGCTCCCGAATTGTATCCGAATGGTTGGACAGTCCATCGACGAGAACTTGCTTCCTTGGCCAGCTAGGTAACCTGACCTCAATCCCATCGAGCACATCTGGGATGACATCGAAAGAGATGTTCGAGGCTCTGACCCCCCTCCATGAAATCTTCGTGAACTGTGGGAGCTTGTTCAGGGGTCGTAGATCCGTATGGCTTCCCAACGCTTCCGGTGTCTTGCCGAGTCCATGCCGAGACGAATCGCCGCCATCATCAGGGCGAAAGGTAGTGCTACACGTTACTAGACAGGTTTCTCTAATTCAATTGCTCTTCAGTGTTTGTTCAAAGTGTCCGCCGTTGTGTTGCACACAAAGAGGAAGACGCAATCTCCACTCTCGAAGCACTTTATGGATCACACTCGCTGGAATTTGCTGACACATCTTCACAATGCGTTTTTAAAGATGAAGAATACTTTGAATTTTGACCTCGTACACTACAGCTTCCAGGTGACCTCGCAAATATAAATCGAGAGAAGTGAGATCTGGGCTTCTTGGAGGTCACTCCACGTGTCCTCGACGTCCAATCCAATGTTCGGGAAATTGTATGCTAAGGTAATGTTACACTGCCAGCGCGTAATGCGGATGGAAGCCATCCTGCTGAAAACATTCCGGGAATATGTCTTCTGGATTCAATAAACTTGGAAATGCTTCCTCCTGCAACATGTTCAGGTACGTTTCAGCGGTTACCGTCTAGTCAAAGAAGAAGGGACCAACGATTCTGTCTTTCCATATCCTGTACCACACCATCACAGGCCCGCCGCCCTGTTCCTTCGACAGATTGAACCAAAAAGGATTTTGTACTGACCAGTATCGAGCGTTCTGACAGTTGATTTCCCCAGAAACACAAAAGTTTGCTTCATCAGAGAACAGAATTTGTGATGGCAACTTCCCATCATTCACGCATTGTTCTTCTGTCCATTCGCAAAACTGAATTCGCCTGTCAGATCATCTTCACTTAAACGCTGATGGGGTTGCAGTTTGTATGGATGCCAGTGTTTAAGTTTCGAGATGCGGTAAATGCTACTCTTGGAGATCCCAATTTCAGTGAGCCTGTGTCGAAGCGACTTCTTGGGGCTGGAAACGAAGCGAGCGATCACATTGGTACTGGTTTCGTCGTCCGTAACAATCCTTGGCGGTCCGCTGCGAAGCCTGTCATGTATATGGACCCAGTTTCCTTAAATTTGTATATCAGCTTACCAACACCTCTGTGCGTGACTGGTGCGCGGTCTGGATGAATGTGTTGAAATCTTCGGCCACTCCCATGTGACTGCGGGTTCCAACAAACAAAATAACATCGATTCGTTCCTACGTACTCACCTACATGGTTTACCTGTAAAAGAAGAAACAGAAATGTAAGAAACTCCTATGGGTCTGGACTTACGGGACACCCTGCGTGAGATGTGGTAGAGATGAATGGGAAAACGCAAGCAGCAGATCCCATGTCGTGTTCCGTACTCCCGGTCGTATGGAAAAAGTGCAACAATGTTGAAACTGTTGCAGCATATCAGAGGGCCGAATGTGCCTTGTTGACCTAATCGTCAATCCTATCGCCAACTAAGCGCGTTTGAGAGAGGCTGGATTGTAGGCTTCTGGGAAGATGGTTGGTCGATGTGGCTAATCGAACAATCAGCTTCACATAATGTTTCATTAGGTACACAGAACCATAGGCGTCACCGCCTTCTGATTATTGGGGGGGGGCACAGATATATCTTCCCTTACCTTCCCAACTCTCTTACTCTTCTCGCTATATAACAATGTATTATTTTTTACTTCAGAACTTCCCTTCCCCCACCCAGTCAATTTATCCACCATTAGATACTTCATGATGCAGTAACCAGAATTTATATCAGCTGCATTGCACGAGTAATAAGGGGTAAAATCATTACATCGAACTCTTCCAAAGGTGAGTGTTAACAATGTATTTATTCAGTTAAAGTAAATTTTTTCACCTATACTTTAATGACATTTCATATGTAGGAATAGTTCATAGAACAAAATCTTGTTCAACACAACCTTGATTTAGAAGCAGGAACATAATAAGCCTATAGTTTCCATTTAATCACAAACTGATCCAAAAACGCTCCTCCTCCCGTCCTGTTTGATATGAAAATCTTTGCCACTTCGTCCAGGTCAACAGTATCGACTATGTTCTGGTGGACATAGCACAACACTACGTGGTTAAGCCATATTAAGTGTATTTAGTACAGTAATAAGAAATTCTCAAGGTTTTAATTCATTTATAAAATATATTCTCAATGTTTTAATTGATTTGTAAAAAATGTTTTCCCACGTTAATGTAGCCTTTCCCTCGGTTTCTCATTTGGCAAAATATGGGGGGGGGGCACGTCCCCGAATCCCCACGCCCGTGCTCAGAAAATTCCCCGAGCGTGCACACCAAAAGTCTATACATGATGACTCCATGGCCAGCGAGCTCTCCTGGCCGATCACCCACCGAATATGTCTGGCATCTCTCCTCAAGTGACTGTGAATTCCTCTTAATTTTGGGACCAGGTAAACGTTGTGTGGCCCAGATATTCCAGGTCACTATTAGTGGGATGATCACTCCATGCCGCACCGCGTGTCTGATTGCACTGCAGAACAAGGTATTGACTTCTGTCACGTGATCCTGCTTTGTAGCCCGTCAAACTGATGTAATACCTTGGAAATTAAATCATGTATTGTCTACCTCATATTCTATGTCTCTGATAATTTTCTGCTCATTCGGCTTGCCTTTTCTTGGTGGGGCAATTCCATGTATTTAAAATCATATCTTTATTTTTGGTAAATTCTTTTATGAAGATTAGATAGACGTTACTATGCCTAAGTAGCGGGAAAAGATAGCTTTTGGAGCACACATGGTAACATTATGCACCGTTCGTAGCAACCATACTCTCTTCTCTATCACTCTACTGGTATCTTCGTTAACCAAACGATTTGTACCTCTCGGCTATCCCTATGGAATAGTCAGTGATGAATACTGATGATGAAAATGCATCTGGAATGAGTAGCGTGTATGCATTCGAAATGTACACACGTGGGCCACTGAATTATAAACTTTCATTCAATACCGGGTTGGACTTCCTTTAGCTCGAATAACAGCACTATGCGGTTTGGCATAGATTTCACAAGATGTCGGAGTGCATCTACGTCTACGGCATACTACGCATTCTCCAGACATTCCTTTTAGTGGCTCAGATTTGAGGTAGAGGTCGTTGCTCTAGGATCTGTTTTTCTAACATGTCCCTTTAATTCTCAATGAGGTTCGAATTCGGGTTTTGCGGTGTCTAGGAAAGATGGTGGAAGTCGCTGTCATGCTCACCGAAACACTGCTGGACACATTTTGCGCGATGGAGAGTAGCATTATCGTCCACGAAACAGCCGTCACCTGCTGAATAAAAGTGAACATTGCAGGATGGGCTTGATCGGCAACAATGGTAAGATAATCCTTTTAGGCCACCAGAACTTCAAATATTATCAGGAGACCGAAATAGTATAACTATATTAGTGATCCGAAATTTCTTGGTGTAGAATAGAAATCGAAGTTTCCAAGCTTTCGCACATCAACCAGGTGGCTTTTTCAAACTGTCTACCTTTTGGTAGGCAATTTGAAGAGTAGGCAGTTTGCTGTCTACTTTCCTTGAAAAAGCCATCTGGTTGATGTGCGAAAGCCTGGAAACTTTGATTTCTATTCTACGGTAAGAAATTTTGGATCACTAATATAGTTATACTATTTAAGTACAGTTGGTGTATTGTTCCTTGTTATTAATCAGAAGACCTGATCTCTACCAGCAGAGCAGGCCAAACACCATTACACCAGAACCTTGAATTGTGTTTACAGAGCAAACTGGACCCAATGCTTCAAGTATCTCCCACCAAACTCTCTGCCTACCGGCGGTACAGAACAAGGTGTGACGCGACTCGTAGGAACACATGGCTTTTTTTTCAGTCCTCCAGAATCTAGTTGTAGCGTTTCTGACATCACTGTAGACCAACTTTCTGGTTTTTAGCAGAAATCAGTGGTTTCCGTACAAACATGCGTCTGCCAATACAGATCCTGTTCAATTTCATGAGTATAGTTTGCTGAGATACATGTCGGGAACAGCCTTCATTGAATGTTTCGGTCAATTGCTGCACACAAGAAGTCCCCTTTCTCCGTACAAGCCTTCTCACACGGCGGCGATCTTGTTCCTGACAGACTGTCGTTTCGCCACAGTTATCTCTCTTACACATGCAATGTGGGTTATTTTCCAATTGATTAAAGACCCGGAATATCTCACTTTTTGAGAAAGAAGTTAGCTCTGCAGTTTTCAAAATCTTCGCTCCAGCCGGCGGGGCACCACAATAAGCCCTTCATCAAACTCCGAAAGATCCTTTGTTTTTCCCTTTGACGATTATAGGATTTCAAGAAGGGAGTGTCTGACCGCAGGTCTTAAACAACCCTTAGAAGTAGGAAGCTAGGAAATTTGGACTAGATTGCCCGACAGAGAAGTCACACGGAAGCAAGGTAGAAGAAAGGAGGAAGACGCCCTTATTTATAACCGGAGGGCCAGTATCCGGGGTCCGACGGCTTAACGTACCCATCCGACGCACGGCGGATATTTAGTGGTTCGAGCATTCACACCTGCCTGGGATTGAACCTGAGGTTATCTCCGATGGCAGTCACGAACATTGACCACTAGGCCATTCGCTGCCCACTGACGTGCAGCAGTCTTAAATAAGTGCTTAGTCTTAATAGCTCCCAGCAAAAACAGTGTTGCTGGATCAGCACTCAAGCCAGCACTGGCAACCAGCAGTGGCCCAGCACTATGTGTGCCGCTTCCCAACCGTCAATAAAATGTTCCGGAGGCCACCACATGGGCCAGCAGTTCAGGCCAGCAGCTGATCAAGAGTTGGCACTCCATCAGTTGTCATATGACAGAACAGAGCCATCAGTTATCCATCACAGGCAGTGGCTGCCACAATCGGCCCTTAAGCAGCCCTGCAAGCACGTGCGATAAATGATGGCTAGCCTAATGTGGTCCGCTAATTTCCCGACAGTGACCGCCGGCAATCGCGTGACGAAACTGATGGCTTGCCGAATCTTGTCCGCCAATTTCCCAGTAGCAGCCATAAAAAAAAAGATAACCGCAGTTTCCCGAACAGTAGTAGCCCAACCTCGTTGCTTCCACCTCGTGTTCGGGTTGCTTCGGTTGCCAGATACGGGACGCTAATGGCATTTGCTTGGAGGCCCGCAATTCACGACGATGCTGCAGGGCCATCAATGGCTGCCAACTGATGGCGCTGCCACCAACGGACCGCTACCGTGCCGTGAGTGGCAGATTTCAGCCAACATTGGCCCAATCACGGCCAGCAGTTTCCCAACACTTGTGTTTTTGCTGAGTGACTCACGCTGCGTAAGTGACGTTTACGTACATTTCTAATTCAGTGGCCAGTGTGTGTGTGTTGTTCAACAAGCACTTACCTCTCGCTCATACGACGTTGACTTTACGAATTTAAGCATCGTCGCGAAGTTCACTTCAATCTGCGGGAATTAAGGTTTGCAGACATGCATGCATTTCGCAGATGAATTGGAGCAGAAACTAAAGAAATTGGTGTTATGTTAAACATCCTTCGAGTTTTTGAAGATTTATTTTTTAAACTTTTTAATTTAACTTCGTTGCTCATTCAATGATTAATTGATTTATAAAAAGTCTTTTAATTTCAAGTCAGGTCCTCATGGGGACCTGACTTGAAATTAAAGAACTTCTCAATGCTCTGAGTTCTTTTGAGAGAATTCGAGCTCACAAATAGTTCAACACAAGCTTTGCGAAAAATAAAATTACTGGAGAACAATTAATTAGTAAATTACTAGCTTCAGAAAAAGTTGCTTTGTGTGGATTTATATCGGTGCTCTTCCGTAAGCCTGCATTAATAGAACAATGAAACACCACCTTTATCCAGACGTGTCTACTGCTTACCAACTATAACATGAGCATGGCCAAAAAAAATCGCTTGCAGATCCAGAAAAAGGAATTTGCTTTTTTTTCTTCTTTAAACAGGAACAAAGAAGAAGGTATTTTAAGTTTGCTCGGCAAGTAAAGTATGAAAATGCGCATTTTTTTTTTCATAAATTTAGTGCGTTTAACTCACACACATATTGAAAAAAATGCAAGGTTGATTGTATAGAAGAAATTAACTGAAAATAGGATATTTTGGGGCGACTTTTCCAAAAGGAAGTTTTTCAATTTTCCTTGGAAAAGATGACTTTGTATTGGTTGTTTTTTATAACAGCAAATTTTCTAAAACAGGAGACACTGTAATATGTGTAATTTCCATTTCATAACTCGAGGCTTCCAAAATTATTCAGTTTGCTTCGCAAAAAGAGACGTGCGTTTAGTTTTCTTAATTTCCTTCTTTATTGATTAGAAAGGAGTTGGGGACGTATAAAGAATTTTTTTCGGGGAGATAGGGGGAGGGGAGCACAAAAAATGGAAGTTTTTGAAATCAATCACTAGAACTAATCTAATTAAAAGTTAATGAAAAATAGAAGAAAAAAATAAACCATTGTTTTCTAATGTACGTTGACGCATTTTTATTAAATGAAATCCTTTTATTCTAATGTAAGTCGCATTTTAACCAAAAACGTAAAAAGATTGAAACGCTTTCGGGGGACAAGGCTCTTTGCTCCTTCCTCTAAATACGCCCCAGGAAGGAGAAATAATGTTTCAAAAGAGGAGTGAATATATTTGTGCCGAACATTTTCGTAAATAATATTTGAAAGTGCAATGGCCAAATTTTTGAATGATGGATATTTTTATGAATGCCACTTTTAAAATGGAAAAATTGTTATATGATGATAGTTTGGAAAATGGTAATCTCTTAAATATAAAATTAACGTAGAATTCCTTCATTTGAAAATCACATGGGATTTTCGAATTTCGAAATATATACACTGGTGTGCAAAAATTAAGGACGAAGAGGAGAAATTAGCATAACAGCGGGACGAGCAGGCAGAACGAACCGGAAGACCACTCAGGAGATAGACTAGGGTCCGGTACGGTAGGGCATGCGCATATATGCAGCAAGACGTAGGGGGTTAGGGAGTATCGGAAGGGTATAAAGCACACGGGCGGTGTACGCTCAGCAATTCGGTGAAAGCTATTGCACGGTGTACATCGATTTGAACGAAGTCGAGTTGCTGCCACCATGTGATATGGCCAACAGACAATCCAGTAGACGACAGTAGATGACATCTGGATGACGTTACCCTATGTCGCGTCATTGGGAAGTTGGAAGAAGGTCGAAGTGTGACTAATGTGGCCGAGGAGTTCAGGATCGCTCACAGCATGGTTTCACGAGCTTGGAGAGCATTTCAAACGACAGGAACAGCTGTCCGAGAGTTTAGTAGTGGTCGTCCAAGAGCAACCACGGCAGCGGACGACCGGTATAGTGTCCTACAGGGCAGAAGAGACAGACGGCGGACAGCGGGAGAAATCGCAAGGCACATGCAACAGAAAACTGGACGTCCGTTATCGCGTTTTACCGTGGCCAGGAGGCTGCACAAAAGTGGTCTATTTGCACGACGACCAGTACGGTGTGTGCCATTAACGCCTGCTCATCGGAGACGGCGGTTTCTGTGGTGCCAGGAACACAAGAACTGGACACATTAACAATGGGGTCGAGTTCTCTTTACGGATGAGAGCCGATTTAGTCTGACGTGCGATTCTGGACGTATACACATCTGGAGAGAGCAGGTAACACGCAATCACACCTCCAACATCATCGAAAAGGACTGGTTTGGAGGTGGCGGAGTTCTCGTTTGGGGCGGTATCATGCTTGGTAACCGTACTAACCTCCACATCTTCCAAGGAGGTTCAGTCACTGGTGTCCGTTATTGCACCGAGGTTCGCCTGCCTCACGTGCGTCTGTTTAGTGGTGTTGTGGGTTCTGAGTTTCTCTTCATGGACGACAACGCTACACCTCATTGCACAGTGGCTGTCACAGAGCTGTTGGAGAGTGAAGATATTCAACGCATGGATTGGCCCGCAAGGTCCCCGGACCTAAATCCGATCGAACACATGTGGGACCTTCTCGGGAGACGTTTGACAGCACGTCACCAGCCGCCAGAAACGATTCTGCAGCTGCGATTGGCGCTACAAGAGGAATGGGCAGCGATGCCTCGACAGCTCCTTGACAACCTCGTCCTCAGCATGGACAGACGTTGTAAATCTTGCAACGCAGTCAGGGATCATATCCCCTACTAAAGACTGGATTTTTCTTGGCAGCCGCCTGTCACATGGACGTTTCTGTCTTCTGTCCAATTGTGCTCGAAGCTACCTTTTCAATAAAGTGCCTTTGTATCCTTTGGATTCCTTGTTTTGACGGTTTTGCTCACTTGTCCCATATTCTTGCATCTTGGGGATCTTATGGTATGATTTGAGTTGATGTGGAGCCCTTCTGCACGACGTTACATTCGAAAAACCGTATCTTCCTTAATTTTTGCACGCCAGTGTAATTTTTGGAATAGCAGATGTTATTTGATGTAGAAGGTGTTCGATAAAACTTAATCTGTTGACATTAGAAACGCAGAGGCAGTGCCAGGAACGGCGCCAAATGAACGCGAGGATAGGTTGGAGCCCACCCTGAAATTTTTCTTGCCCAAAATGTGCCATTTTTCAAATCTTACTTCGCACCCAGTTCAAGATGTGCCATTTTTTCATTTTTTTTAACTTTAAAATATAATCTGGACTTTGCCAAGTAATAATGAGTCTCGTATTTTTCGTCGGATAGCCCTACGTATTTCTCCCTTAGGTAAGTACATTGTTTAATTTTCCATAGTACGGATATCAAAATAGCATCCACAGGGCCATGAAAGTTCAGTTGTTCTTCAATCTTCCAAATCCTTAGCCTTTTTTTCATGTTTGTATTACCAGGGGGCGAAGGGGGAAGGCGGATAGAAATTCGCTGAGAGAGACTGTTGCTAATTGCTCTGATGTTTGTTTAGAAGCAGTCATAAATGCTACCGGGGTTAAAAATGGTAGTAAATGCGACCGGTTTAACGTAGAGGGATAGGGAAAGAAATAAAGTAGGTCAGATGGAGGGGGGGGGGGCATCTGCTGACAATGTGGTGTGTTTCCTGTTTAATAGTCTTTTTAGCAAAAGTGTAATAATTATTGTATTGTTTGTATTTACAAATATACGACGTCATCACTCTGTCCACGTTATTTTATAAACAACGAATAGCAACTGAAAAATTGTTCTACTGACACCTCTGGGATCGAACCCCAGATCTCTCGATAACTAGCCGAGTGCGTTCGCTTTAATGGGCTCAGCAACTGATGTGTCGCCATCTAGTGGCATTTAACAAAAGAGCGATGACGTCGTATATTTACAATATCTCCACGTATTTGAAATATATCCACCATTTCTATCGCCCTTTGGATTTATCAGCTGTAATTAAACAGCTTACTTTGTTGAGTTGCTGCGCCCATCAATATGGATTTGTGTAGTCAGATGCTGACTGATAAACCACGAATAGCACTGTGAAATGTTGGCACCGTAGCGTAAAGCGAACGCACTCGGCTGGTTATCGAGAGATCTGGGGTTCGATCCCAGCGGTGTCGGTAGACCAATTTTTCAGTTGCTATTCGTTATTTAAAAAATAACGTGGACAGAGCGATGACGTCGTATATTTACATTATATCCACGTATTTGAAATATATTCACCAATTGTATTTACAAAATGAGGTTTTACCCATGTTTCTGGATTGCAGTTGAAGATACCCCTAGTAAAACTTGATCTGTATATAAAAAATAAAACACTTTCTTTTCCCAAGCAATAGCCATAGTACTTTCTCTACTGGCAAACTGCCGGAGATTTTATTCCACTCGTTTGCGAATTTCATTGCTATAACTGCATTCAGAATTAATTGTAAGTTTTTTCGCTTCTAGTAAGAAAGGAAATCCAAATGTTCCGAAATTTCATTTACTACCATTTCAACCCCGGTCGCATTTACCGTTTAGAAGACCCCAGGTGGTCAACACCTAATCTCTCCACCCTATATAGAAACGTGTAACTTAGTTGAAACGCGTAACGAAGTACCAAGTACAACACGCAGAAGGGAGTGTGTTTGTGTGATGTAGACCACAAGATGCCATGGAGACCAATTGACAAGTCGGGGTTTTACATACCGGCGAATGATGTGTTATTTTCTTGGTCGTGTTTACCTGAGCCACCCTGAGGCTCCTTGTATCTATTGAGACAGCCATCACCACACAAGGCTATGTTGACGTACTCGGCGGTTTCCTACTCCAGTTCATGTCGGTCCATTTCCCTCAGCCGGATACCTTCTTTCAGCAGGACAGCAACCTGTTTCCTAACTCCCGTATAGCGAAGGACTAGTTGGTGAAACATTCCAGTGAGTTTACAGCCTTCGAATGGTTCTCTCACTCTCCAGATTTGAGTCTAATTCACATCTGTGGGACGAAGTGAAGTGATGCATTCGATCCCGAAACCCAGAACAGACAACTCTCTGCACCTTACGGACGGCTGTCTTGAAATCATGGGTCGCAATACCATCCGAACGTTTCCAGTGTTTGGTAGAGTGCATGCTACGATGTGTTGTTCCTGTTGCGAGGGAGAAAGGTGGGTCCATTTGTGGGCCTACAAATTATTGCATGGGGGTTTATTAGGTTGTTTCAGATGAAATGTCGGAGTATTATGGAAACTTCAAACATCAAAAACACGGTGCGAATAAACTATATTAATCAAAATAATCACTGCCGGAAACAACGCAATTTTTTGAACGAGAAGCTGTATGCTGTTGTGAAACAATTGTGAAGCATACTCTAATTTAACTTTTATTTTTAGTTTCTTTTTCTATGTAAATTTGAGTTCGTTCTCCTTACCATTTTTCAAACTTAACGTGATATCTTCTCTCTCGCACAAATACGGTAGGCAACACTTGAGGTCTGTGAGAGTGACGTATTCTTGTAGTTATAAGAACAAGACGAGAGATATATAATATGACTAAGCAGCAGATGTGTGTGTGGTGTGCGGGGGAAACTGGCTATGATGTGTTTTTGATTTCGGAAATAGACAACGTAATGTGATTCCGTCTAAAGTTGCTTGAACGAAAAGTGCACAGCTGAACCAATAAAAGAAAGTTTACATAAGTGATTCTGCTGTCTCTATATGTTTCGTCTGGCCCTAAAGGCCTTAATCTTGTTGGATGTTAGCGTCTTTTGTTCGTTTCTCTTATTTTTCATCGGGCACCTGCTGCAAGTATTTACGCTTGTGTTGATGCCGAGCAGCCAGCAAGCGGTGCGTTGCAAAGAATTATGGGATCACGACCCTGGACAATTGTTGAGAAGGAGAGAGATGTTGGCGTCCCTTCGCTGTGTGTGTGTGTGAACATGCCGTATTTGTTGTTCTTACAAAAACTGCTCTAAAACAGTATTATCATTACCTAAAAGGATTCTCGAGGGATTATACAAAGTGTTTTTCCGTGAACTCCTAAAAGGAATATTAATCATGGTAAGACTGTTTAAAACAGACGAAATAACCTTAAAGCACGGTGCCATTTTTGTTTAATAACTCATTCATTCTATGTTTATTATATGTATATCCGTGAGCCATCATTAGCGTCTTAGTTGTGCGTTTAGTCAAGAATAAATAACGAAAAACTTAAATCAGGGGTCTGTCGATTATAAACACAGTTACCGTTTCAAATCATTTCTTAGTTTTTAACTTACACCATGAAATTTAAAGTGAGTTATCCGGTGGAATTAAAGCATCAGATTTACCCTTAGTTCAACATTTCGTCAGCCGGACATTTGGAACTTTGCATAACAATAAATCTCGCATAACGTAAAAGTGTTAATTTATAAAATGTCTAGTTGCGGGAAGCAGCAAGCTCATGGAATGCGGTTTCAACTGATGTTCGATAGGGAAAGGATTTACCCTGTAAAAAGATATCCTGCTGGAGGAAGTGAGAGTCCGTAAGTGACAGATCAGGTAAATAAGACGGTGATGTAAAGTTTCATACCTAAATTGGTACAGCTTCCGTATCGTCTATCTTGCAACGTGAAATCTCGCGTTATAATGGAAAAGTATGGGACGATTGACTAATGCCGACAGTTTGGTGGACAGTTTTCCATGCATAATGTACAGTTCTTGAAATTACCTATCGCCATGACGGTTTGGCCCGGTTGTAAAGAGAAGTGGATCACACACCAGCTGCGGACCGCCAAACGCTGACCATCGTCTTCCTGGGATGGAGTGCAAGCTTCGGGGTGTGTTTCCGGGACATTTAGTTTCTGAAGTTTTGTACAACCAAAAAACAGCTGAGAAATAATTCGTTGAGTGACTTTTATTAGCGTTAATAAAATGTTTGCAAATATAAAATATTTAAGTTGTAACTTAAGATCTTCCAAAAAGGCCCGCAGCCTAGGCACCTTGTCACCGTTTGAAGGCCGATTCCTCGAAACGCTTTTGACTTGCTTTTATTGCATGTTATCACATGCCAAATATTAAAATCACAACTCAAGATTTAGTGATTCAAAAAGCTCCTGTATAAACCTTGTGGCATTATGATCTTACGTACGCATATACATACACTATATTGAAAAAGATCACCGGACACCCCTTCAAAAGCAATTAAACGGATCTGCTGCGTGGTTAAGATGCGCGGTACAGCTGCAAACGGTATAAAAATAAGTCTGCAGCTGACCGCGATCATATCCCACTGTGAGGTTGAGTGAAAATTTCGCGCCGGGAGAGAACTGACTTTGAGAAAGGAAAGATTGTTGGGTGTTATATTAGTGGGTTGTGCAAAAGAGAAACCAAGAGGCGTTTAAACATAGCCAAGTCAACTGTTTTGGATGTACTGAATAAGTGGAAGACACATGGCGTGCATGAAGCAGCAAAACGTACCGGCATACCAAAGAAAATCAGTGATAGAGAACGTCAAAGCCTCAGGAGAGTATTTGCAGCTAATCGACAGAGAACTGCACAAGACCTCGTGTAAAGATGAGTAAAAATGCTGGAACCTCGGTACATACACGTAACATTCGCAGAAAACTTCATTCCGTGGGTTACCGTGGTCGTGCAGCTGCTCATAAGTATTTCATCTCCACTCGGAATGCTACTCGTCGTGTAGCATGGTGTAAAGAACATTTATCGTGGACCGTAGATCAATGGAAACGGGTCCTATGGACTGATGAATCCACGTACACGATCCATCAGTCTGATGGCCATGTGTGGGTATGGAGGCAGCCAGATGAACGCTATTTACCACAGTGTACTGTTTTTACGGTGAAGTTTAGAGCTGGCAGTGTACTCGTGTGGTGGTGATTTTCGTGGTATGGTCCCGGCCCATTGGTTATTCTGGACAAACCTGTTAAACAGCACGTCTACCTCGATATTCTGGACAATTATGTTCTACCAACTTTGTGGCAATACTATGGAACCTAACCTTGTTGGTACCAGCAGGATAATGCACCGAGCAATAAATCAAGGACTGTTACGGCGTGGTTTGACGATAATTCCATATCGTGTGTGTTCTGGCCAGCACAGAGTGCTGATCTTAATCCCGTAGAGTACCTATGGGATGAATAAGAAGTTTTGAGCTAAGGCCTACTACTAAGCAACAGTTAGCGGCAGCATTATGTATTGAATGGAAGCGCATACCTACCGCTGTGTTCCAAAACCTTGTCGAATGCATGTCTCAAAGGGTCAGTGCATGCATTAAGGCCAAAGGCGGACCATCATCGTACGTACTAATGTATGTCAATAAATGCTATGTTGTGTTTCTCTTCTAGGTGTCCGGTGACTTTTGTCAATATAGTGTACGTCAATAAATGGTATGTTGTGTCTCTCTTCTAGGTGTCCGGTGACTCATACGTGGAAAACTCGTACATTTCGCTTTGTTCCGCTAGGAAAACTCATACATTTTGTTTTTTTCCACTAGAAAAATTTCCACACTTGGACAGGATCTCCGATCGAAACGCAAGTTGTGTACATTCCCTTATATGAGAAGGTGTAGAAGTCTGTCGGTGTGGAAGTTTTCCGCAGTGTGACAGTTTTGTTAGCAAGCAGGAGAAAGCGTGGGAGTTTACCGGTGTGGGAGTTTTTATGTCCACCCTTTAAATTTACATATCACAATTTACATCGCGTGATATTTTAATTCGTAAATTAACTACAAACTGCACGAGTCTGCAAAATCCGACATTTCCTCCGCAATAACGTAAAGTTATTAATTGCCCTTTCAATGTATTATATTAAGCTACCAGGTGGAAAAATTGTATATTGAAGGCATTGACTCTGGTTATGCAATATTGAAACGAATTTTTCAACCTGATCGGTGAACAATAATATTGTCGAAACATTTCCTCCGCAACAACCTATAAATTGCCCTTTCGATGTATTGTTACGCTACCAAGGGTAAAATTGCATATTGAAGACATTGACTTGGATGACGCAATGCTGAAACGAATTTTCCAGCCTGATCGGTGAACAATACTATTGTCGAAGCAAAGATTAAATTTTTTTAAAAGGTGCACGGCAAAATGTCTGCCGTAACTGCGTTACAGGGTTGCAAAATTAATTTTACAAATCACTTTCACATGCAGATATACTGTATAGTATGAAAGAGAAAATGTTGGTTTTACGCATTCTTGTGCAAATAAGCATTTCCGATTCCTAGCGAAGAAACAACCTGTACGTGCGAAACATAAAAATACGAATAGCTTTTTTGGTCATTGTTCCCGCAATCCAATGAAAAAAAAAAATTATAGGCTGCCCTTTTACACTACTTAATGGAAAACTGTGAACTCTAAATGTGGAAAATGTAGGGTTCGTCATTTTATGATCGAAATTATGTAACACAAAACTAATTTTTTTAATCGAACTAATTGATGCGCAGATATCGAAAACACAAATGGTCATGCGGAAGGACCAAGTGTTACTGTTAGAACGTCTCTTTTTGCTTTTGCCCCTCCTTCACTCTTTTCTTTTCTTTTCATTTTTTTATTCCCAGCGATATGCGGATAAGAAAAAAAGAAAAGCAGGCAGTAAAAGCGATATCAGTATAATTTGACAGTAAAAAATTACTTCTTGCGAAAAACAATCTCGTTAAAACGGCGCAACCAAAATTCAGCAATCAAAGTTGAATGAGCACGAATTGAAAAGCAATTATGTATAAGGAAACATAGCACTTTTTCTAGCAAAATTAGCATATCTTTTTAATTTTCACAGCACACGCGTGTTCAGAATAGCATAAAAAATGCATACTTCTCAGGCAAAAACAGCGACAAAAACAGAACAATCAAAAACTGCTCTTGATCGAATAAAGAGAAATGACACTAAAGGGAAACACTTATGTTTGAGGGCCATTTGCTATTTAGAGAAACTTCCGAAATTAAGTAATTAAAATAATGAACAGAGTAATTATTTAGATAACGTTGTGTGTAAGGTTTTTAGTAAGAGACATGTTTTAAACATCCCTCAAGAGAAAATGTATTGTTTCACTTGCGCCTAAGAGGAAGAGGTAACAATAAACTAGATACAAGTTGAAAAACCTGAAATAAAACAATAAGGAATGAGGCAGAAGCAAATGCTCAATAAGGAATTGGTAATCTCGTCGCTCCAGAAGAGACAATGAGGAAAACGATTTCTTCTCTGCGTTCTAAATATTCTAGAAATGAAAATTAGAAAGAGAGGGGAAAACTGTGCAAGAATGTTTTACCTTTAAAGACATGAAAACAGTTCAATACGTAAAAGTACACATACCGGCCATTAAATTAGAAACTTTAATTTAGTATTGGGTTGGACTTCCTTTAGCCTGAATTACAGCACGTATGCGGTGTGGCATAGATTCCACAAGATGTCGGAATGCATCTAGGTCCAAAGTCGCTGACTTATCAAATTATGAGGGGGGGGGCAGGCGTGAAGAGGTCAGACGCCAGAGTCTCTTCCATTGTCAGGACAAAAAGAAAGGGGTAAAAAGATAAACTATGAGATTCGACGTATATTTTAACATGCAACTGTAATTGCTCATCAGCAACTGAACAACGCAACAGAAATATTCTTTTGCTGAATATTAATATTTTTAAAAATATAATTCAGCTTGTGATTTCATAAAAATATCCGGAGAGATTTTATTTTCAAACGTTTATGACAAAATGAGAAATTAACGCGATTACTCAAAGAATAAGAAGTGCAAAAAATAGATAAGTAAAGGCGGTAGAGATTATTCGTTTCTATATTTTTATTTATTAATTTTATTTTTGGATAATTGTCTTAAACATTCACCTCATATCACGAGAACATGTCAAACACAATACGGGGCTGGCAACCAAATTTCTTATCAAATGAGCAATACTAAAAATGGAAAAAAAAAAAAACGTTTTCTTATTTTGTTATTTAATATTTTGGGCTCATAAATTGGAGCTCGGAACATCTTATAAAGAATAATGCAATTCTATAAAGGAAAGAAATGTTAATTTTTGCAATTAGCACAGCATAAGATAGTCTCAGTAGCATGGGAAAGCATTTTTTCTCCGTAAAAATATATCAATTCAGGCATTTCGAAAATGACATACGCACACAAAAACATAAACTTGTTTAAACAGGGCCAAAAATATTTAGTGGGCACTGCTCCCCCCCCCCCACCTAGTAAAATTATTGGAGGGGAAAGATTGACCTTGTCTCCCCCCCCTTATAGTTCGGCCGCCTATTTCTATATCTACGGCACATCACGCATTCACCAGACAGTATCTTTTAGTGGCTCAGATTTGACGGAAGAGGATTTTGCTCCCGGAACTGTTTTTCTAACATGTCCCATACATTCCCAGTGGGGTTCGAATCCGGGCTTTGCGGTGGCGATGGAAGATGGTGGAAGTTGCTGTCATTCAAGCCGAAACACTGCTGAATACATCTTGCACGATGAAGAGTAGCATTATCGTCCACGAAACAGCCGTCACCTGGATAAACAGTCAACATTGAAGGATGGACTTAATCGGAAACAATGTTCACATAATCCTTGCAGGACACCCGAACTTCCTGCCAAATCAGGGGCAACGTTCCATACCAACAGACCGTGCTCCCACACCATGACCCCACCTCCAGAACTTTGAGGTATGATTACAAGGCACGCTGTGTCCATTGCAGGGACGTCTCTAGACTTCAAAATCAGGGTGGGCGAGTATTATTTTTGCTGGGGCAAGTTTGATAGCAACTTTCCTTACTGAAAACTGAAAGAAAGAATTTTAATACAGTTTACTACAGGCTAAAATGGAATTCGTCCAATCCCCACTTCATTGGATACATACTCATTAATTTTGGGAACTACCGTGAAATTTTTTGCACTTTTTGGAATACAAAATAATCCAAAGTTTCCAAAGGTCCTTTTTTGTTAATGTTACGTCCATCCATTTTTTTAAAAATTAGTAAAACCTCATATATTTCTTCGGGAAACGAATTTCTCCGAAGAAATACACTGGCGGAAAGTGAAAAAAGAACACCAAGAAGGAGACGTCTGATACCAACGAAATTTATACAGCATAATAACGGAATACAGAGGATAATGTGATCAAAATATTATGGCAAAATACAGCTGTATTTGCTGGTAAACTGAAAAATAACATTTCCATGTAACATGGTTAGTACGAGGTTGAACCGCCATGAACTGCGTTACACTGTGCAATTCTGGCATGGGGTCTGTCGTACAGATGTTGGATTTAAGTTTGGGGTATTGTGTTCCAAGTATCCTCAACGTGGACGCGTAAATCGGGGATGGTCGTGGCTGACCGTGGAGACAGGATAAGTCGTTGTCCCATAAAATCCCACACGTGCTCAATGGTGGACAAATCCGGTGAACGTGCAGGCCATGGAAGTTGTCTCACACCCTGAAGTGTATGTTGCGTTGCACGTGCCGTGTGTGGGCGTGCGTTATTTTGCTGGAAAACACCACGATGGACCGACCTTACAAATGGCACAACAACGGGCTGAATGATGTTGTTGATGTAGGAGGTGGTGTTTAACGTACCTGATACAAACACTAGTTGTGTACGGGAGTGATAGCTGATCGCTCCCCACACCGGGACACCAGGTGTAGGCCCTGTGTGTCGCTGGCGGATGCAAGAAGGGTGGAGACGCTCCCCTGCGCGTCTGCGAACACGCATACGGCCATCGGAGGCTCCCAAGCAGAATCTGCTTTCATCGCTGAACACGACAGATCGCCATTGCGTTCTCCAGTGCAGACGTTGGCGACACCACTGCAGCCGTTCCTGACGGTGGGCTGGAGTCAGAGGTACACATACCAGAGGCACACGTGCACGTAGTCCTGCATCCAGTAGACGGCTGCGGATTGTTCGCACAGTCACCTCAGGTGCAACGGCAGCTCGGATTTGCGTCGCAGTGGATGTTCTGCTTGACAACGCCGCTCTTCTTATGCGTCGATCGGTCCGCTCATCAGTCCGTCTGTGACTCCCGGTTCCACGTCTTCTCGTGTGGGAATGTTCCTCGGACCATCTACGCCACCATCGTACCACCACCGATACTTCCCGTCCAATTCGCTCCGCAATACGACGATACGACTACCCGGCCTTGCGGAGTCCGACTAGACGACCTCGCTCAAAGTCCGATAACTGCTGAAATCTTGCACGTCTTCCATGTCCAGGCATTGCAGCTTCTTCAGGGTCTTCGCACGTGTCCGTACGCCGACGACTGATTACATTCACTCTGCCGTACTCCTTAAATACCACCGACGATAATTTGCATTTTATGCCGTGCTGTGGCGTAAGCGCTCCCCGGTTGGTCCCGAAATTAACATCACACCTACGTAAACTCGACCCCATTAACATATGTAAATTTCATGATCGTCCGCCAATTCCTTCTTGGTGTTCTTGTTTCACTTTCCGCCAATGTATATATATTTTTGATGAGTTCATTACCTGATGAGTTACATACTGTATAACAAATATGTAGCATACACTCATTAAAGGAAAATTTTGTGCCTCATAGCCTTGATTTATCTTCCAGCCACCCCTCAAACTCATTTTTTATTCTCCTATTCCTTTCTTATAGTAAGAGGAAGCGCAATAGGCTTAAGGAGAAAGGTCTGAAAACAAATGTTTTCGTGGTTAGGGTTGAGAGGAAGTAAAAACACGCAGACACAATACTTTACTCCTTCTAAACTCCCTTATTTCAAGCCAGCAACCTTGCCTTGCGTTCACCTTTTTCAAAGCAGCCGTCAGCCACGTCTTACTCCATCACTACTCCAGGGCAGTCTTAAGGGCGCTGGTATAGGTTCAAACTCCACGTTCTAGGTTGGAATCTCATACTTAGTAGCACAAACAAACGGCACAGCAATTAGTAATGGCCGCCCTCAGTAATTCGTACTCGCCTTCCTCATTCCTCCTGACCATATTAACATGAAAAACGACTTAAACTAAGCCTTTTGAAGTGAAGAACAATGAAATTTTCATTTTGATAACCTTCCAACGGAGAAGTAAACAGAGCACTTCTTAGGGGAGAGCTACACGACGAAAAATAGCAGTCTCATCATTACTTGACAAAGTCCAGATTATATTTTAAAGCTGAAAAAATTGAAAAATGGCGCATGTGAACTGGGTGGGCGAGAAAAATTTCAGGGTGGGCTCCAACTCACCCTCGATTTCCTTTGGCGACGTTCCTGATCCATTGCTTCATTGGACTATCGCCTAACTCTCTGCCTACCGTCGGTACAGAATAAGATTTACCGCGACTGTCGGACCAGATGACTTTTCCCTAGTTTCATGTGCTAGCTTTCCGAGGCATGACACGAAGAACCTACAGTGCTACAAGAAACACCGACAGATAGTACGCAAATATTTTTTTAAGTGAAGTAAAGACTAATAAATTAAAAAAATTACACTACAAATGATCAATTGGGTCCAAATCAGGAGAGTGAGAAGATCTTTCGAGTGTTGCGAACTCACTGGCATGGTGCTACAACGAGTCCTTCGACAAAATGAAATGGAGCGTCTTCTTATTAAAGGGGGCATTCTGCAGTGAGAAATCGATAGCCATGCATCATAGTAGGTGTTTGGCGAGTACGCGAATATAGCCTTGTGCTATGATTGCGGTCTCAATGGGTACAGCAAGCCTCAACATGGCCCACGTAAACACACCCTGAGCATTTCACCGCTTCTGCTGGCCTGTAACACACAGAGCTGACAGCAGGGGTCCATGGCTTCTTGTGGTTTACACCATACACCCACTCCCATCGTTAGTTGTAGTTTGATCCCCTATTCGTCAGACCAAGCTACCATTTTTCAATGTTCCTTAAACCACTGCGGCCTCATAGGGAGATGATGTGGGGTTTTTTTCTTGAAGGGGTTCGATGCCATAGCCCTGTCGCTCCATCGTACGTCAAATAGTTGTTTCACAAACATAAGTAGGTGCCTCTTCGTTTAATGCCGACACTGCTACGGAAGAGACCTCGTTTACTTCGAATATTAACTGCCCGTTTACGGTCACATTTTCCCTGCCAGATGCAGGTTTTGGTGTAGTTTTGTGCTAGTGAAAAGGTTCGACTGTCACACACGAAATTCTCAAACATTCTGCGGTCGTGGACATAGTGCACTCCATCTTCCTCGCATCGACTACCTGCCCTCGATCTAAGTCTCTCAGGTTGCTGTGGTTGCCCATCATCGCTGTCGTGGGTACGCTACGTGACAAGTGGGTATCTGTCCTGTTTAATGCCATCAGGGAGTTTTACAGCTAGCAGTATTATTGTGGGTGGATTAGAACAGGGTTGTAGATGGATGTACACCGATGAGCCAATACATTATGACCACCTACCTAATAAGCTGTTGGACCCATTTCAGCCCAAAAAAACAGCGGCCATTCGGTGAGGTATCGATTCAATGAGGTGGTGATAGATATCCTGGGGTATCTGGTACAATAATGTCAACAGCAGGTCCTCTAGTTCCCGTACATTTCGGGATGGTGGTGATCTGGCCCTAACCTGCTTTTCCAAATCGAACCACAAATGTTCGATTGGGTTCATGTCAGGTAAATTTGGAGGTCAGGGCATTAACAGAAAGTTACTAGCCTGCTCCTCAAACCACTCCTTGACGATTCTGACAGTGAGGCATGGCGCATTATCCTGTTGGTAATGGCCATCACCAGCAGGGAACACAGTTGTCACGAAAGAGGGGAAGTTGGTCAGCAACGATGTTCAGATACCTCACAGCTCTTCGGGGATTGTGCTATTGGGATAATGAGGCCTAAAGTGTCTCAAGAAGGCATCACCTACTTGAGAGACTTAGATCGAGGGCAGGTAGTCGATGCGAGGAAGATGGAGTGCACTGTGTCCACGACCGCAGAATGTTTGAGAATTTCGTGTGTGACAGTCGAACCTTTTCATTAGCACAAAACTACACCAAAACCTGCAGCTGGCAGGGAAAATGTGACCGTAAACGGGCAGTTAATATTCGAAGTAAACGAGGTCTCTTCCGTAGCAGTGTCGGCATTAAACGAAGAGGCACCTACTTATGTTTCTGAAACAACTATTTGACGTACGATGGAGCGACAGGGCTATGGCATCGAACCCCTTCAAGAAAAAAACCCCACATCATCTCCCTATGAGGCCGCAGTGGTTTAAGGAACATTGAAAAATGCCTTCTTGAGACACTATAACACCACCGCCGCCGGATATTTCCACCCAACAATGCATCCAGGTGCTATAGCTTCCGTTGGTAATCGGCGTATCCGCGCTCGGCCGTCTACGTGATGCACCAGGAATCTTGATTCGTCCAACCAGGCCATTTTTTTCCAATCGTACACTGTCCAACCTGGAGGATCTTGAGCCCATTTCATTCGTTGTTGGCGATGGCGTGAAGTGTGTATGGGGACCCGGCTGGGCCCTCGGCTACGCAGGACCATGCGCAGAAGGCTGCGATGAACTGTGTGTTGTGACGCATTGCCCTGATCACCACTGTTGTAGCTGCTGGTGATTTGCCACACTGTGGCCCTGCGGCCGCTGTGAACAATACGCGACAGTCTCCACTCCCCTCTGACATCAGTGAGCTGCGGACGATACATGGCTAGACGACGATTCGTCGTTTGGCCATCTGTGCACTACTTTTGATACGTACCCACTACAGCAGCACGTGAACTACCCACAAGTCACGCCGTTTCCGAGATCGTAGTTCCGAGGCGTCGTACTATCACAATTTGTCCTTTATCAAACTCCGATAAGTCGGCAGCTTTTCCCATTCCGACTCCGAACACTCTATTAACCGAAAGCCGGTCCTCGGGTTGTATATATAGTGCTCTGTGAACTTCACCTGCGCCGCCGTTCGGGTTCCAGGCGCACACATTTCTCTAGGATGGTGGTGCTCATAATGGAATGAGCTCATCGGTGTAATATGTACAGTATAATGAATTGTGCTTTCAATGTGTATTAGCAGTTTTATTTCAAAATCCTTTGAAATTCTAAAGGAATAACTTTGGTCTCAGAGATGCAGTCAACAACGCAAGCACTCATGGCAGACTTGAAAAACTTACGTCATTCTGAAGCGGGAATCGTACACATACATCCCAGTACATTGTAGCTACTACAGAATCTAGAGCAATGTGCTTCCAATTAACTTACGAATCAGAAGATAGACTTGCCGACTGAAAAACTCCTTTTTTGCATGAGGCACGGGAAAATATTTTCAAGTTTATTCTCATATTGCCTAACAAATCTATAACCACTGATTTTTTTTTAAATTGGAGGTTTAAAGACCACCGTGAGCAACTTGATGGGATATAAGCAGTCCCCGTTACCGATATAGGGCCACTGGTTCCATCCATGGAAGAGGGGAGCAAGTAGCGTAAGACAAACACAGCATCCATGCCTCACCAGGATTCGAACCGGGACTCATCTCAGTTACTGATGACATGACTTAAAAATGCCCTTAATGATATTAGTTTAGAGGCTTTTGTTTGAAAAAGAAGAAAGAAAAAAAAACATGTTCATCATACCCGAGAATTCGGTAGCATCCTCCTTGTTATCGAAGTCATAAATCATAGAAAAAAAAGGGGCCATGTTGTTATTCCATCACCATAGTGTTAAAAAATAAGTGGTGTGAGTTCACGGAATTTTTTTGAAAATAACGTGCAGGACAATTGCGGGTAAGTGTCCGTCTTTTAACAAAATTACCGTTTTTAAAAGTGCCCGGATTTTTTTTAACTTCCATATTTTCACAGATTTTCCGTAGTCAAAAATGTTCAAGTTTCTTAATTACACAGAAATTTCGTAAAATCGATGACACTGAACTTCTCAGCCCTTACACCAGAGAATCCTTTAGCAGAGATGGGTATCGAATGGACGTCGTTTAGGTTGGGACAGCATATAACCCGCGTCTTAACCACTGAGCCAGAAAGACTCGGAAATGTTAACAACGTTCATGGTAAAACTAATTCGCGGTGCTAATTATTTTTCTTTTGGTTATTAATGCGAGTGATTTAGATATTGTATTTTATGTTGGAGCTTATTATTTTTTAATACGTGTGTAATAATTTTATTTTTTCTGTAGGATGGCTTATCACAAATTAAGTATTTTTTCATCGTGATTTTTCGAAGCAACAGAATGCTTTGAAACTTAAAATCCTTTTTAACTGACAATGACTTTCAATTATCTTTAAGAAATGGTGAAAGGCACTGTTTTTTCAATTCAATTCATTTATTTTGCTGAGCAAAAAAAAGAAAAAAGAAAAACAGTGTTACAGGAATATTAGTTGAAACAATGCACAGGAAGGAAGCAGGGAGAAAAGGCCAGCCAGGCCTGGCAGGGTGCCAAGCTCCCTAGGCTAGTTTTACACTGAGGTCAGTAGTTGTAATTACAAACAATAGTATCATAGTAACAAAATAAAATTAAAAAAAAAGATAATGTTATATGAGCAGATAATAAACCTTACCGATAATACCATTGAAAAAGCAATTTACATCAAGATATACAAGTCGTATTATTAGTCATAGTTCCCATCCACTGTAATCATTAGTTTGAGGAGCTGCAATTCATTATAAAGTTTTTTAGTTTTTTTCAAAAAAGGTTAAAATTATTTAAAGACGTTAGTACTGTAGGTAATGAGTTCCAGTAGTGTGGGCCAATGTAAATAATATATTTTATAATATAATTTCACAAAACTCCTAAATATAAAATTTACTCTTGATAGCTATAATAGCCTTTGTCTTAAGGGGTTCAAAGACTGATGACTGATACACAGACATTGTACAATCACCTATAAAATAAGTTAAGCACACTGTTTCTTACAGTACAACGTATAATGAATTAGCTTTATTTACTTTCCGCTAAGCTAATTATTATGAATGATTCTCTTAATACCAGCTAGCTAATGATATATTTGTACTAAGCTTCAAAATGATGAATTCAAAAAGGTGTTGTTACTAGTTAATTACGAACGTAAACAAAGTCTCAACGCTGGTTATTTATAGTAAGCAATAAATGTTATAAACCTAACAGCCAGACAGAGGTCTGACAAAACTATGAATTGAGAAAGACTGAACTTACTGAAAACTTCTTTATTTCAACGACTCTTGGTCAACTAAGGCACACACAACACTTGTAGTACAATAACGAATAATCTCTCCTCGTAACAACACAAGCTCTCTCTTAACGACCACAAGCTCTCCTCATAACAACACACAAGCTCCCCTAAGTCTCGATGAACGCGTCTATATACTAGCTACCACCACGTCATGACTTACACTCATTGCCAGATCTCATTCAGCGGGTGAAATAATATTTCGTTCAGTAGGAAGATAATTTACATAGTAAAATAAAATAACCAGAGATAGTAAAATCAAAAGGAAAGTGAATATAGAGTATACGTTACATCATCTCCCCCTTAATTTTTTTTTTTTTTTTTTTCGTTTTTTCTTTTTTTTTCTTTTTGTTTCCGAAAAACCTATCAGTTTTGGAGTGTAAGTCTTACATTTCGTTGATTGACGTTTCTCGATCTCTTTTTTGGTTTGTGGTTTGGTGGTAGCCGTATTTACATTACCAAACTTGGCATGACAATTTTCGAAATCTGTATTCAACTGTAAAATTTGTATTGTTGCACAAAACAAACCTGCATCGGCATACTTTCCTTTTATTCTGCCTAGCAGGAATCACTTTTTTAATTTCAAATGACGTTCTCATTATTCGGTGAATACATACCAACTGTATCAGCAGCGAAGATTGCCTGGAGCTGCCTAACAGTAACAATTTTATTATTTTCATGTCAAATTACGTTCGCAGTATTCGTTGAAATACATACCAACTGTATCAGCAGCGAAATTTACCTGGAGCTGCCTAACAGTAACAATTTTATTATTTTCATTTCAAATTACGTTCGCAGTATTCGTTGAAATACATACCAACTGTATCAGCAGCGAAATTTATCTGGAGCTGCCTAACAGTAACAATTTTATTATTTTACCCCTAAGCACATAGATATATATAAAAAAAAGTGGATTAGTAGATGGACATAGAAGAAATATAAAAAAAAAAACACACATATATACACAAAAAAGAATGCATAGGCCCACACGAAAAAAAGAAATTCTGACACGCCAACTGGTCGTGCAGGAAAAACAACAAACTGAGAAAAGAACCTGTCCACGAGAACTTACTTATCTCGAGGACGCATAAAAAACTCTAGTGCGATAACGTTTTCCAGGCCTAATTGGACTGGTAAAATCAGGTGGCTTGGATCTCTTCAGGGACTGGAATGGAATTGGAACATCGGTCTGCTGTCGGTCAGGAAATCCCGGCGGCTGACGGGAACGGTCAGGAATGGCGGAAATCCTTCGGTCCGAAACGGCTGAAGTCTGTGGGTCCAGAAATTCCTGCGGCTGAGAAGAACGGTCAGGAGTCTGGCGGTCTGGAAATCCCTGCGGCTCAGAAGAACGGTCAGAAGTCTGACGGTCCGGAAATCCCTGCGGCTGAGAAGAACGGTCAGAAGTCTGGCGGTCCGGAATCCCTTGCGGCTGATAGGAACGGTCAGGAACGTCCGAAGTCTGGCTGTCCGGAAATCCCTGCTGCGGCTGATAGGAACGGGCTCCCCCAGGCTTTGGATATGAAGTCCCTTTGTGCTGGGGCCCGTTGTGTCCTTCCAGTATCTTTTTGGACGGACGTGTCTCCGGCCACATCGTTTGCTTTCGCTTACGCCCACGTGGCATGAGAGTAGCAGCAGGCATCGGCCCTGTTTGCCATGAACGTAGGTTCCAGGGGCGAAACCCGGGCGGATGCAAAGATTTCTGCCTTCGTCGCTGTTGCGGCGAAGCAGATTGGGGAGACAAGGCACGTTTGCGCCCAGCCTTTGGTGGTGCTGGACGGTTTGGAACATGAAATTTAGGATTCATAACTGATAAGTCCGAAATGTCCGAAGCCTCTGAGTCGCTGCTGTAATTCAGTGGTCGTGCAGGGCGATGTTTAGATTTGCCTATAGGAATACTTTCTGACGAGGTATTCAAAGAAGAAGTAGCCCGCGTTGGTGCAAAGTTATCCGGAAACGGCGCAGCAATAGTCTTGGCAATGGTTGGAGGGAAAGGAACGATACTAGTATTCGACGAACTCGATTCGAGCCTTGGTCTCATGGGGAATCAGGTTGCGTGTGTAGAAACCCGTCTGGAGGGGGAGGGTGAAGGAAAAATCACTGGAGATTCTTCAAAAATGTTTGTTGGTTCGTCCAAAATTTCTGGCGGTTGAACATGAGATATAGATTCTTGAGTCTGTGGAACAGAAGGTTGAGTAGGATTGATTATGAAATCGATATTCCGTTCATGATACTTGCGACACTGATCAACATGTACATAGTGAAAATGGTTGTCAGGTTTCTCCAGAACAATATTATTTTCAAAGATATTTGCCACCCGATATGGACCTTTGTAGCTGGGTGCAAATTTCTTCACTAAAGTATGCGAAACAGAAGACTGGAAGTGCGTTTCCACGAGAGTGAGATCTCCAACGACAAAATCTGGTTCCCTACGCCTAGAATTATAATATCTTGCTTGAGCCGCTTGTGCTCCTAGCATTGCAACACGAGCTTTTTCTGCCATGATTCGTACTGATTGCGGAGTTGATCGCTGATTTAGTTCGTCGATAATCCCCGTTAAATTTTCAAAAGGGGTTTTAATTTTGCGACCCAGAAAAAGTTCTGCAGGAGTAATTTTAGTAGACTCGTGGACAGACGAGCGGAGGGCGAACGCAAAAAGCTCTAAATGGTCATCCCATCTTTCATGATGATCCATTACAAAAGTCGCAATCATTTTCACTAGCGTTCGGTTAACGCGTTCCGCAGGATTACTCTGGGGATGATATGGGGAAATGAATTTATGTTTAATGTGTAGTCTCGCACACATTCTTTCAAAAATGTCAGAAATAAATTGAGGACCATTATCCGAAACTACTTTATTAGGTGCACCATATCTAGAAAATACTTCATTAACTAAGACATTACAAATAACTTCAGCCGTAGCGGCTTTAATGGGAAAAACTTCAACCCATTTAGAAAAATTATCAGTTAGTACTAAAACATAACGAGCTTTATTTTTAACAGATAATGCATAAGGTCCCAATAAATCTATGGAAATAATATCAAACACATGAGAACTTGAACTAGATTTCAAGTGACCGGCCGGTCTTACATTACGGTAATTATTAATCTGACACAAGTGACATGATTGAACGTATGCGAGCACACTTTGGTACATGCCAGGATAATAGGCAACATCCCGCAATTTGCAACGGGTCTTGCGAATACCTAAATGGCCTGCAAGAGGTTTGTCATGAAATTCATTTAAAAGAGCCATTCTAAGGGTTCGCGTAATACATGGGCGAAACTCTGCCCTAGTAGTCCGAGATTTTGTATAATAAAGAAGACCCTCTATTACTTCAAAATGTTGTGACCTTCCAGCCAGAGAAGGATCACTTGGTAGGGGCGAACCCGCAAGCAAAAAATTGTAGATCTCCCCAAAATCTGGATCATTTATTAATTCTGCCATTATCTGCTCTCTGGATGTTATATCAGCTATTAGAAGTAAAGGCTGACATCCAGGAGTAGTTTCTGTGGGGACCCCACTAATCGGAACGCGAGATAATGCGTCCGGTAATTGATTCTTATTACCTGGCTGATACGAAATTTTGATATTGCTCTCTTGTAACTTCAGAGCCCACTTCATAAGTCTTTGAGATAGGTGCTTAGCAGAATTCAAATACTGAAGGGCAGAATGATCCGTAATTATGTTAACTGTCAATTCGTTAAGATAACATTGAAATTTATTCAGTGCATACACAACAGCAAGACATTCACGTTCCGTAGCTGAATAATTGCGTTCAGCTTTGGCTAAAGTACGAGACGCAAAAGCTATTGGATGCCCAGCTTGTGACAAAACGCAACCAAGACCAACTCCGGATGCATCAGTATAAATATCAAATTCCTTAGTATGATCCGGGAAAGCCAACACCGGAGGCTGAGTCAATGCAGACTTCAGTGTTTCGAATGCAGCGTTAGCCTCAGGTGTCCAAATAAACTTCTTGTATTTACGTTTTAAAGCATACAATGGCTCACATATTGTAGCATAAGCGGGGACGAATTGCTGATACCATCCGGTCATTCCCAGAAAGCGTGATAGTTCTTTTGCTGTTTTAGGCCGAGGAAAGTCAACAATAGGCCTAATTTTTTCATTATCAGTAAATAAGCCGTGGGGAGTAATTTTCAACCCCAGATATACAATCTCGTCCCGCGCTATCTGGCATTTACTAGGTTTTAACGTTAAGCCAGCATTGTATATGAGTTGGAACACCTGTTTGAGCAGATAAAGGTGCTCGTCAAAAGTCTCTGATGTGATAATAATGTCATCCAAATAGACATGCACATGGGGACCCAGGACAGGTCTGAGAACCGTATCCATAAGTTTTTGGAAAGTAGCAGGTGCAGAAGCTAGTCCAAAAGGCATACGTAAATATTCATAGGCCCCAAAAGGAGTCACAAAGCCAGTTTTATCGACAGAGTCCGGATGTACTGCCACCTGCCAATATCCACTCGCCAAATCCAAAGTTGACATCCATTTGGTTGACGACAAGTCATTTAAAATATGTGACATGACAGGTAGGGGATAATTGATCGTTTTTGTGACTTGGTTGAGCTTGCGAAAATCTGTCACGAAACGAAATTCATTGGGTTGTTTCTTTGGAACCAAAAAGGCAGGAGCAGCCCAGGCGCTTGTTGATTCCCTGATTATGCCCTGCTTAATCATTTCAGCAATTTGACGTTGCATTTCCTGTTTCTTATGTGGAGCACAAGGGTAAGGTTTCGTCGCAATGGCTTTCGAACCATCAGTGTCAATAACATGATAAACCACCTGTGTGAAACCAGGTTGATCCGAAAATAAACCAGTGCTTTCCTGTAAAAGGAGAGAAAGCTGGTCTCGTTGCCCCTCATTCAATTGGTTACTCAATAATAAACCAGTGATATCTACAGGAACCGTAGGAATCATTTCGACAGGTTCCGGAAAGGAAATCACATGTTGTACAAAATTCAAAGTTATTTGAAACTTGTTTATAAAGTCTATTCCCATTAGACATTTTACAGGTAGCTCGTCTATAAGCAGGAAAGAATGTGTAAAACGAGCTTTTCCCAGCCCTAAAGATAATGTGACAGTTCCTGCGATACTGAAGATTTCATTATTTGCACCTCGCAAATACTGCGTTGCAGGCTGAACGTGTATTGCAGAAAAAGTGTCAGTGCAAAACTTTGTATTTAGGGCTGATATTTCAGACCCAGTGTCGAACTTTGTCTCGACAATAATGTCTTCAAGTGTCAAGAAGACATCAGGCAACTGAGGAGTTTGAACAGTCACTAATACTGTTTTAGGGTCAGAATGTTTGGTATCAGGAAGCAGGACCGACCCTTCGTCTACTTCCTTTGGAAGTTTAAAGGAATCCTGGTGGGGTTATCATGTGGTCGGAAACCTCGACCCTGCCGGGTATCGGTAAAATTTTCACGATGAGGAAAACTGCGTGAAGCCTGCGTCGGGAACTCCGCGTGTCTGTTGACATTTTCATATCCGTTACGTCGGCCCTCAGCACGGGCAGAAAAATTATCATTGCCCTGAGCATGATAACGTTCCGAATGCTGCTGAGTGAAACGGGGTCGAGCATACTGTGCAGGTGTACGATATCCCAAAGCTTGTTCAGAAACTCGCTGTTGGTTTGCCACTCTTCTGTGTGGTGGAACGTATGAAGCTTGGGTGGGCACTTGTGTATGCTCGCGCTGAAAATTATGTCTATTATGCCGCTGAGGGTTTTCGTAATAAGCCTCGCGGGGTGCCCGAGCATGGTGAGTTGAACCATGTTTGCCATGTCGCTCTTCATACGTGCGTATGAGGCGAAGGCATTCATGAATGGTGGCAGGGTGTCGAACCTCCAGAAAATCTTGTAAGAATGGGTCGAGCTGCTGCACGAGGGTATCCAACATGTCAACATGACTGGCATGTGGATCCCATAGGTTATATAGGCGTGTAGTTTCCAACGCAAATGCAACAGGGCTATCATTGGGACCTTGCTGACGCGAAAAAAGCTGTTGAGCAAGGCTAGCTCGACTGAGGCCGAAAGGAAAGACCTTCAAGAATTCTGCACGGAAATTCTCATAATGAGAATCCGGGTTCGACCCTCTCCACTGCCGATACCAGGTCTTAGCGGTATCCCTCAAGCAAGTGCCGGCAATTTGGACTTTGCAGTCTTCAGGAATATTATATAGATCAAAATGATCTTCCAGATCTTCGAGGAACTTTAAGGACCCCTCCAAACCATTGAAATGAATTGTTCCTGCATGCGGCACGAAATGGGCAAGCATTCTGCTTCGCTGAGAGGATTGAACTCCCTCAGGTACGACCCGCGACTCAGAGTAATAAGAAGCTGGTGCATTACGAAATGGTGAAGAATGCCTGGGTGCGTGTAGATCATTCATATCAAAGTCAGAGCCACAGGCTTCGTACAAATTGTCCAAAAAAACACCATTACCCTCGAGACTTGCCGGAGGGTGGAAATTTGAAGTTGTCTCAGGTAAGGAAGACATGGGTAAGAAACGTCAAGATCTCGTGTTCGAGAAAAGTTCGGGAGCCAATTATAATGAATTACCTTTATTTACTTTCCGCTAAGCTAATTATTATGAATGATTCTCTTCCTACCAGCTAGCTAATGATATACTTGTACTAAGCTTCAAAATGATGAATTCAAAAAGGTGTTGTTACTAGTTAATTACGGACGTAAACAAAGTCTCAACGCTGGTTATTTATAGTAAGCAATAAATGTTATAAACCTAACAGCCAGACAGAGGTCTGATAAAACTATGAATTGAGAAAGACTGAACTTACTGAAAACTTCTTTATTTCAACGACTCTTGGTCAACTAAGGCACACACAACACTTGTAGTACAATAACGAATAATCTCTCCTCGTAACAACACAAGCTCTCTCTTAACGACCACAAGCTCTCCTCATAACAACACACAAGCTCCCCTAAGTCTCGATGAACGCGCCTATATACTAGCTACCACCACGTCATGACTTACACTCATTGCCAGATCTCATTCAGCGGGTGAAATAATATTTCGTTCAGTAGGAAGATAATTTACATAGTAAAATAAAATAACCAGAGATAGTAAAATCAAAAGGAAAGTGAATATAGAGTATACGTTACAAACGTTCGTGACTGCCACGGAGAAAACCTCGAGTTGGATCTTAGTCTGGTACGAACGCTCGAACCACTAAATATCCGCCGTGCGTCAGATGTGCACGTTAAGCCGTTGGACCCCGGGTACTGGCCCCCCGGCAATAAATAAGGGGTTCTTCCTTCCCCTTTCTACCTTGCTTCCGTGTCACTTTCATATCGGGCACTCTAGCCCAAATCTCCTAGCTTCCTATTTCTGAGGGTTGTTTAAGACCTGGGGTCAGACACTCCCTTTCTAAAATTCTCTACATATGTTCTGATCTGATCTGTTTCTTACAGTAACACAATACAGGGGGTCCATAAATTAAGTACACAACTTCAGTTTGCTATTGAAAAAAAAACTACAATAAACAACAACTTACTTTTGATGTCAAAACACATGGTAACTGTGAAAGTTTTTTTTTAATGTCAGGTGGTCTCCACTTGTGCTTCGTTGGTTACTCGCATGATGTCTAAACGATAGTCCAGTTCCACCCACGCACTCTGTAGAATTTCAGTAGATCTCCACGTGTGCTCCGTTGGTTGCTCGCGTGATGTCTAAACGATAGTCCAGTTCCACCTACGCACTCTGGAGAATGTCAATAGATCTCCACGTGTGCTCCGTTGGTTGCTCGCATGATGTCTAAACGATACCTACGCACTTTGCAGAATGTCAATAGATCTCCACGTGTGCTCCGTTGGTTGCTCGCATGATGTCTAAACGATACCTACGCACTCTGCAGAAGGTCAGTAGATCTCTACGTGTGCTCCGTTGGTTGATCGCAGGATGTCTAAACGATAGTCCAGTTCCACCTACGCACTCTGCAGAATGTCAGTAGATCTCCTCCGTTGGTTGCTCGCATGATGTCTAAACGACAGTCCAGTTCCACCTACGCACTCTGCAGAATGTCAGTAGATCTCCACGTGTGCTCCGTTGGTTGCTCACATGATGTCTAACCGATAGTCCAGTTCCACCTACGCACTCTGCAGAATGTCAGTAGATCTCCACGTGTACTCCGTTGGTTACTCGTATGATGTCTAAACGATAGTCCAGTTCCACCCACGCACTCTGCAGAATGTCATTAGATCTCCACGTGTGCTCCGTTGGTTGCTTGCATGATGTCTAAACGATAGTTTAGTTCCACCTACGCACTCTGCAGAATGTCAGTAGATCTCCATGTGTGCTCCGTTGGTTGATCACAGGATGTCTAAACGATAGTCCAGTTTCACCTACGCACTCTGGAGAATGTCAGTAGATCTCCACGTGTGCGCCGTTGGTTGCTCGCATGATTTCTAAACGATAGTCCAGTTCCACCTACGCACTCAGCAGAATGTCAGTAGATATCCACGTGTGCTCCGTTGGTTGCTCGCAGAATGTCTAAACGATAGTCCAGTTCCACCTACGCACTCTGCAGAATGTCAGTAGATATCCACGTGTGCTGCGTTGGTTGATCGCATGATGTCTAAACGATAGTCCAGTTCCACCTACGCACTCTGCAGAATGTCAGTAGATCTCCACGTGTGCTGCGTTGGTTGCTCGCATGATGTCTAAACAATAGTCCAGTTCCACCTACGCACTCTGCAGAATGTCAGTAGATCTCCACGTGTGCTCCGTTGGTTGCTCGCATGATGTCTAAACGATAGTCCAGTTTCTCCTACGTACTCTGCAGAATGTCAGTAGATCTCCACGTGTACTCCGTTGGTTACTCGTATGATGTCTAAACGATAGTCCAGTTCCACCTACGCACTCTGCAGAATGTCAGTAGATCTCCACGTGTGCTCCGTTGGTTGATCGCAGGATGTCTAAACAATAGTCCAGTTCCACCCACGCACTCTGCAGAATGTCAGTAGATCTCGTGTGCTCCGTTGTTTGCTCGCATGATGTCTAAACGATAGTCTAGTTCCACCCGCGCACTCTGCAGAATGTCAGTAGATATCCCCGTGTGCTCCGTTGGTTGATCGCAGGATGTCTAGACAATAATAGTACAGTTCCAATCGCGCGCTCTGCAGAATGTCAATAGATCTCCACGTGTGCTCCGTTGGCTACTCGCAGGATGTCTAAACGATAGTACAGTTCCACCCACGTACTTTGCAGAATGTCAGGTGTAAAAGGAGGAAGGCTGCAGTAATGCGTTCTTTGAGCTCAGTGATAGATGTAAACTTTTTCTTGTATACAATGTCCTTAATAAAGCCGCAAAGAAAAAAGTTACATGGGGTGAGATCAGGAGAACAGGGTGACCATGCCGTCGGACCCCTACGTCCAATCTAACACCCTGGAAAATCGTGGTCTAAAGATCTGCGTACATCGAAAGACCAGTGCGGAGGAGCTCCATCTTGCTGGTAAATGATGTCTTGAATATCCTGGAGTTGTGGAATTGAGAATTGTTCTAACATGTCCAGGTACGTTATGCCAGTAACGGTTGGTCCAGCGAAGAAAAAGGGACCTATCACTCTTTCTTCCACTAGGCTAGCCCTAGACATTAACTTTCGGGCTGTTGGTCTTGTGTGCTACGGCCACATGGGGATTTTCTGTTCCCCAGATTCGGTAGTTATGTTTATTCACTCTTCCAGAAACATGGAATGTAGACTCCTCGCTGAAACAGATCTGTGAAAGAAGTGTAGGGTCTTCGTCAATGCAAATAAGCATGTCTACCGCAAATGCTTTTCGACGTGGTTAATTATTTAGTCGAAGTTTTTGCCCTAACTGCATTTTTTATGCATGTAGGCGTAGACGTTTATGTATAACCTTATAAACCGTTGCTTGCGGTATTTCGGGTTCACGACTGGCGACGCGGACGGACTTCTTTGAGTTCCTTAGAAGAAGACGCGCGTCTTCCACATTTTTGTTCAAAATGGAAGGGCTCCCAGCACTTTTGCTCTTCAAGACGCTTCCTGATATCGAATTCATTTACCCATGGTTCCATGCTCCTTCGTGGCGGCGGCTGTCTCTTGTACTCTGTTCTGAACTTAAGCTGAACTGTTGTTAGAGATTTTTTTGACACCGCAAATCAAAACACACACGCTGCTTTCTCCACTGGGGAAGCGATGTGTGTTGTATTCCGTGTTTGACGAGATTTTTCCTCACGTGAGGCACCTGGCGCCATCTATCATCTGACTTAACAAACTTTAACACTTGCCATGTCTCTTGACGTTTAAACTACGTTTTTTTTCTATCTTATTTTTTAATAGCATACTGAAGCTGAATGCATCATTTATGGACAGCCTGTATAAATAGCTAGTATATAAAATGGTGGGAGGTGAAGAAATAACCTGTGCCACACTAACCAAAATTTATGCGATATGCTACCCACAATGTACAATCTCCCTGCAGAACTTCAAATTCTGATTCTTCGAAGGACAATTGAAATTTAATAGTTAATCAAACCTCAATTACTTTCACGAGGCGCACTTGTTAACGGAAATTTCTCGTCATATTGATTCGGAAAAAATGAGAACGGAGTTTTTCCGATAATGTACGAAAGGAATTGCTGAAAGCTTTCTAAAAATTAAGAATTTTCCTGTCATGCGAAAAATCCGTGAAATTCAGATTTCACGGGAAAAGTTGTATCAGAAATATGCTTCGTTAATTCATGATAATAATCATGGAAAGAGGCTCGTGAATTTCAGGTAATTTTTTACATTGAGCTTTATTGTGTGATATTCGCTTGTGTACCATGTTCTCAATTTTAACAGTCTGTTATGAAACAATAGGAATTCAATGCTCGTCAGCTGCTTTGCAAGGATCAGCTGACATGCATTGAAATCGTCTGCCCTTCCGTTTCTGTTGATCATTCGAGGTTTTTATTGATTCCTCTTTTCTCTTCGAACAGATGTGAGTGTTCAGAGAAGTCGATACTGTTCAGACATTTGTCGATCTTTGAAACAACCGAACCACTGAAAATGCTGTTGAACGGTGTTTTCATCTTCAAATACTGTTATTTGCTGCAAGAAGCGAAAATTTCGATCAGTGCTTTTTCTGATTTGTTGTACGGCGCACTATTCCAAATGCATGGGTGGAGTTGGACTCAAAGTACAAAAAAATCGAAAAATATGAAAAACACAAAATTTTAAAGCGGATCATAAACAACTGCGGTAGAGTTTCTTCTTTTTTTTTTTTTTTTTTTTTTTTTTCAAGATTTCTAATGGTGTCTTATGGTATCTGGTACCAAAACATTACCAGCAGATCCTTTCATTTTTGAAGACTACGTGACTGAGCCGCCACAAATCGTACTTGCGATGCTGGATTGAATTAATGTCTGAGGAATTTGGAGGCCACGGCAATACCTAGAAATCTTCCTCATATTCCACGAAACGTTCTTGAACAATCCAGGCAGTGTGGCATTGCGCATTATCCTGTGAAAAAAAGACACTACTAGAGGGAAATACTGTTGCCATGAAAGGATAGACTTGGTCTGTACCCAGCAAAAACACAAGTGCTGGGAAACTGCTGGCAACCAGCTGGCAGTGATGGGTCACTGCAGGCTGAAATCTGCCGCTCACGGCCCGGTAGCGGTCCGTAGGTGGCAGCGCTATCTGTTGGCGAGCCAGTGATGGCCCTGCAGCATCGCCGTGAATTGTGAGCCTCCAAGCAAGTGCCACTAGTGGCCCGTTGCTGGCAACCAATGCAACCCCAACAGGAGGTGGAAGCAACGGGACTGCGCATGCGCAGAAGCAACACTTGCTGTGTCTCTCATGGTACCAGTTAGTTGAAGACGACGCTATCGACACTGTGTTATTTTAGTGGATGTTAAGAAAAAAATCCATATGTAGAGAGGCGAATTAATTTCCTAATAAAATTCCACGTCGACGAAGATATCAGATTAAGCTATGAAATACTAGATTACAGCCATGAAATACACTCACTCCATTCCCATGAATGGAGCGGGCGAATAACAAGAAAAAAACTGAAGCCGCTTGAAACGAATGTCTTGGAAAACCATTAAAAAAACGTTTGTTGAAAAAAAAAAGACTTATACCCGTGCAAAGTTTATTAATTATTTGAAAAAAAATGCAACGCTATGTGGATATAATGTACTCATCCATGGGTTGAATACACAAGACTGGAAGGAATTCGCTTCTAAAAATAACGTGAAGTAAAATAAAATATCTTTCCTCTTTAAAACAAATGTAGCTTCGGACAACGGAAAGGAAAGATACAATGTTAAAAATGTAACAGAATGTGACATGAACCCAGGTAAATACAGTATATATTAATTCAACAATCTCCTTTCAAGACGGCAAGGACAGTAGAAAACGTTGGAAAGCGACTCTAAGTATGTACACACCTTGAAAATGAGTGAAGTTCCCTTAAGGTAAAAAAAAAAAACTATCGTTACGTTGTTAAAATAAATTTATGAATTATATGAAACTGACTTTTATGAAAAATACCTCGCAATATTGTAAAATGAAAGAGGGAGCCATTCGATTACATAATCCGCACAAAACAGACAGCTTCAAGAACACGCGCCTGCGTGGCAAATTAGTCCGGTCAGTAGAGAGCTCAGCTCCCACGCAAACGGCTCTGGTTCGTATCCACTGTGATTCAAATGGGCGTTTTTCCGTTCTGTTGAGGAAACTTCCCCAGCCCAGTGCTAAAATTCACAAGTTTCGTAAGGGTAGAAAAAAAAAGCTGTAGCTTTGGGGAACTGCGGGTATCCTTGATTTTTTTTTATGGCTACTACTGGAAATTGGTGGCCAAAATTCGGCAAGCCACCAGTTACGTCACGTGGTTGCCGGCTGCCACTACCGGCACACTAGCGGACCACATTGGGCTGGCCATCATTTCTGGCACGTGCTTGCAGGGCCGCTGAAGGGCCCCTTGTGGCATGTGATGGACGACTGATGGTCCTGTTCTGGCATATGACAACTGATGGGGTGCCAACTGTTGGCCAGCTGTTGGTCTGAACCTGCTGGCCCTTCTGTTGGGCGCCCGGACATTTTATTGACGGTTCGGCAGCGGCAACATATTGATGGGCCATTGCTGGCAGTGCTGGCCCAGCAAGACTGTTTTTGCTGGGTAATGATATCTAGGTAGGTGGAAAATGTCATAGTTTTCTGCACAGGAATGACTGGACCAAGGCTTTCCCAGCAGAACTTTGCGTAAATCATTACAATTCCACCACCGGCTTGTTGTTTTCCCACGGGGCATCCTAGTGCTAATATTTCCCCAGGTAAACGAAGCACACTTACTCTGCCGTCCTCATAGTGCAACAGGAAACGAGATTCATAGATCCAGACGACTTCCTTTTAATCATTCGAGGTCCAGTTTCGATGGCCGCGTGTCCATTGTAGGCATTTTCGATGGTGAACCGAGGTGAGCAATCTCATTTTCAATAGGGTTCCATGTAGTGTGTGTTCTGACACATTACTCCTGTCAACAGCATTCAAATTACTGGCGAGTTGCGCCATAGTATTCCTTCTGTTTGCTTGTACCATACGGGACAGTCTTTGCTCACCTCTATCATCGACAAACCGTGGTCAGCCCGACAAGCCGTGGTCAAGTCGTGGTCATAGACAAGCCGTGGTTTTCCTCCTCGGACCAGTTTTTGAAGGCACAAACCACGGCTGATCGTAAGTAACCCAGAAGCCTTGCCGTCTCAGAAATTCAGTCGTCTGTAGATTAGAATTTGGTCTTCGTCAGACTCGCTGAAGTCCGCAGCCTTTCCCATCTGAAGAACAAGAATAACACTGGTTAACAGAGCTCAGTATGTGGTGTTATTTATACCGTTGCATGACCTTCATACGCGCCTCCGGCTACCTGCAGTTGCTTCGATTTGCATAAAGATGTTCTGGTCATAATGTTTTTGGGGTGTAGTTCGATTAACTAGTTTTAATCTGACAACATCATTCATCATCATTGTCAACCATTATCAATCCACTGCTGGACGAAGTTCTCTCCAAGTCTCTTCTACAACGGTCTGTCTTGTGCCAGTCTCCTCCATGTTATACCCGCATACTTTCGAATTTCATACACCCATCTCCCATGTGGTCTTCTTCTGGGTCTTTTCCTGTCCCTTGGAATTCAATCTAAAATTTCGGCTGTTCATCGATGGTTTGTTTTTCTGGCAGTATGTCCAGCCCATTGCTATTTCAGGGATTTAACTCTGATCATGATGTCTTCCACTCTTGTCATTTTTCGGATACACGAGTTCCTCTTCTTATCTCTCCTGGTTACACCAAGTATGCACCTGTCCATGCTTCTTTGAGTTGTCTGCAGCCTTTGTATGTCTCTTTTAGTTAAGGTCCACGTCTCTGCACCATGCATAAGCACTGGAAGAATGCATTGATCAAACACTTTTCTTTTAAGACATAATGACATATTGCTCTTGAAAATTATGCTGTTTCTTCCAAAAGCTCTCAAGGCAAGTTTTATACGCCGATTAATTTATTCATCAATGTGACCCTCACTTGATGTCTGCTGTCCAAGATAAACGTACGCATCTGTTATCTTCAGCTTTTCTCCATCAATCGATAAATCTTCATTTCTTGTAAAAGCATTGTACGTCACTTTTGTCTTCTGAAAGTTCATTTTTAATCCCACTTCTTTACTCTTGTCAGCAAGTTCCTGGATCATACTCTGCAGCTCTGATGGGGTAGTTGCAAAAATGACTACGTCATCAGCAAAGCGAAGGTGAGTTGGATAATCTCCATTAATCTTTATCCCTTTGTTTTCCCAGTTCAGTGATTGAAAGACATTTTCCAAAGTGGCAATAAAGAGTTTGGGAGATACACTGCTGGACAATTGCTAAGGACGGATCATAAACGGCTATATAGCGCATAAAAAAGTAAGTGTGGTTGGATGCCAAGTGAAATGAAATAATGTCAGAATGCCAGGACATTACAAGAAAGACAATTTATTGTGCTCTGAAATCCAGAAGGCTTTGGAACGTGTTCAAGGGACAAACAGGCCATTTTGTGCAGAATACGTAAACGTGAAAAAAATGCAATTACCGTCCGCAGGCGTTCCGGCGTAAGATGTCAATACGGGATATGGCCACCATGGAGGGTGATGCAAGATTCCACACGTCGTGTCATGCTTTGCACAGCATTATCAAGCAGCTGTTGGGGTAATTTATCCCATTCCTCTGTCAGTGCACGGATGAGGGTGTCCTTGTTTATTGGAGGGCATTGGCGACCAGCAAGACTCCTTCCCAAAGCATCCCACACATTTTCGATGCGATTCAGATCTGGAGAACGTGCTGGCCATACGAGGCGTTGAATATCCTCGCTCTCAAGACACTCCTGGACAGCGATGGTTTGATGACATGTTGCGTTGTCGTCCATGAAAATGAATCTATCACCGACAGCACCACGGAACATGTGAACATGATGTAGCAGAACATCATTAATGTATCGTTGGCCAGTCATAGTCCCAGTTGGAAACACATAGAGGGACGTACGGCCATTGATCATGATGCCAGCCCATACCATGACACTACATGTCGGATATCGGTCCGTTTCCTGTATGTTTGCTGGACAATATGCAGTACCACTATATCACGCCAGATCAGTTGTCGTCGACAATCAGACGATAGACTGTATGTACTCTCATCTGAGAAGAGGACAGCAGACCAGTCGTTATCAGTCCAATTGCGATGTTGATGGCACCATTGCAAACGGGTGGTACGGTGACGTCTGGACAATGGGATGCACACAACAGGACGGCGGGCGTGTAGTCCTCCTTCATGCAAACGTCTGGCGACAGTTTTTCGGGAGATCCGCTTGCCAGTAGCAGCCATAAACTGATTTGCTACCTCACTAGCTGTGCTGCGCCGGTGTCTTTTTGTTGATAGCACTATGTACCGATTTTCTGCAGGTGTCGTACTGCGAACATGACCTCCCCGTGACGTTTGCTACACTCTCCATTTGTTTGAAATGATTTCCAAAGCCTTGAAACAACACTGTGGCTGACGTCGAACTCCCTGGCAACATCTGTTATTTTTCGCCCTTCTTCAATCTTGCCAATAATACGGCCACGCGTAAAATTATGTAGGTGATGTCGGGAAGACATACTGAAAATTGCAAGTTCGTCAATTGATTCTTTCCCTTTCAACTTGGCGTTTGAACAACAACGGTCAATACGCGTCAAATCCTTTATATCTCTTATCAGCGCTATGACGTCACGAACAAGTTCGGCAATCCAAAATTTGCATACGCACAACACGTCTTACTGTATCCCGCACTTATGCTAATTTCCACATTTTCCTGCCTTCCATTTTATGGTTGTTATCGTTGCTATTGTCATCCGTCCTTAGCAATTGTCCGGCAGTGTATGATATCACTTTGTCACCTTGTCTCGTTCCCTTTCCAACTTTTATGTGTGTAGTATTCCCAAACAGCCGAATCTTTGCACTTGCATTTTCATTGATGTTATAAATAATATTAATGTATGCATCTTCAATACCGCAGGATTTCAAAGCCATTGTAACTGCTGATGGTTTCACTGAGTCAAAGGCCTTTTCATAATCGATAAAAGCCATGCACAATGGAAGTTCACATTCCCTCGCTCTTTCAATTAGTTCTCTCAATACGTGGATATGATCTATTGTGTTGTAGCCACTCCTGAATCCAGCTTGTTGTCTTGGCTGACATACGTATTGTAATATGGCAAATATAACTCTTTTTTTACCTGTCCTGTTATAATAAAGTTCGCATATGTAGAATGCTTTTGACTCTCCCTTCAATTTCGCTATATACGCGTTCGACTCTATATGATTATTAATCAACGAACGACGTTCCTACGTTCAAGTATTCAGATTATTTTGTTTAAGTTGCTGTATTCTGTTACCAAGCTATTTGATCATGGTGTGACATACTACTCTGTCTTGATGAACGTGAAATAAAAGAATGTAATTTGCAAGATTTCTTTACCATTCTTCTGGCCTTATGGATCCTAGTGTTTAATTAGTTGATTATTGTTAATTAAATCCCAGCTGTGACGAAGTCAAGGTATCCGAGATTCAACCAAAGCGATTCAGCTAAGAGAATTAAGTAAGCTTTATAGTGAAGCAAACTACAGCAGCAGGTTTGTGTTTTAGTCCAAGAAGTGCTTTGCAGTGGTGTTTATGTTGTGGTATTAGTTTGAACTACTGTATAAACAACTATCATGTAAAGCAAATGTTATTCCACACACTAAAAATATTTAGGGGAATATGTGACTTTGGCGACACTATGCAAGCCAATCGTGTGATATCTTACCGAAACGTGGAAAACGCAAGTGACGTAGACAGCCGAATCATGCATATTCGTATGCAAATAAAGATCTTTGTTTGTTTGTGGGTTTAACTACCAGCATGAGTAATTCGTTGGGCTATAAGCAGTCACCGTGTTCCAGGATAGAGAGAGAGCCAGTGCCGCAAGACAAGCACAACATCCATGCCATTCGGGATTTGAACCGGACAATAGTTGCACTGGTTCCAGGGAAGGGAGAAAGCCAGTGCCGCAAGACAAGCACAACATCCATGCCATTCGGGATTTGAACCGGACAATAGTTGCACTGGTTCCAGGGAAGGGAGAAAGCCAGTGCCGTAAGACAAACTCAACATCGATGCCTTAGCGAGATTTGAACCGGACTACATGGCCACTGATACCAGGGAAGGGACAGAGTCAGTGCTGTAAGACACAGACAACATTCTTGCCTTACCGAGATTTTAACCCGACCACAGGCCCCACTGATTCCAGGGAAAGGAGAGAGCCAGTGCCGTAAGACTAACACAACATCCATACCTTACTGGGATTTGAGACGGACCACAAGGCCACTAGTTCCAGGGATGGGAGAGAGCCAGTGGCGTAAGACAGACAAAACATCCATGCCTTACCGGGATTTGAACCCGGAACTATTTAGGACGAAATTAGGATCTTTGACGGCGAAATGCCTTAATCACAGATTCGGGTAAAAATGAAGGTTTTCTGGGAGTTTCCTAATTTCGCTGCGTTTATTGTAACACTTTTTTCCTGAAGTCTTCGGTTTGAACGATGCCTGAAGAGCATGATTTACTGGGCGACTGCGTATTAGGAGTGGAGAGCTGATATCAGGCAGGAAGCAGGTCAAACACAGTGGATTGGAGCAGAAGCCATTGGAGTGTCACGAAGTGTCATTTCTCTGCTGTGGATACGAATCCAGGATACGTGAAGTGTTCGAAAAAGGCAAGGTCAAGGCCGTCCACGAGCAACTACAACAAGAGATGACAGCAAAGTATTGTTAAAAGCCCGACTGAAATTCGGTAAAATGCTACTCAGTTCCAGCGAGAAATTCTCATGTCAACAGGATGCAGGCTGTAAACTCAAACTATCCGCAATCGCCTTTACCAAGTTGGCCCTTTATGCTCATAGGCTAAAGGTTTGCGTCCCTTTAACGGCACGACACCGTCCGGCCCATAGAAACTGCGCTGAGGAACTTCGCGGTTCAGAATGCGACGTGTGGAATCAAATTCTCTTCTCTGACGAGTCGAGATTCAGTCTGGAGTCTGATAATCGACGAGCTCTTCCCTGCAGGGAACCCGACACATGAAATAACCCAGCTTTTTTGCAAGAAACATCAGATTACAACAGACGTGGATTAATGGTCTGGGCATGCATAAATATTGGTGGACGTACAGACCTGTACGTCATCCGAAAGGGCATATATATATATATATATATATATATATATATATATATATATATATATATATATATATATAGATTATATATATATAGATATATATACAGATTATTCAAACTTATGCACCCACCACAAGTCATCCTGAAGAAGAAATTGAAGAATTTTATGAGGAAATTCGTCATCTAAATAATAAAGGTAAGCAGCACTTGAAGATAATTATGGGAGATTTCAATGCAAAAATAGGGCAACGGCAACAGAATGAAACTTCAGTAGGTAAATTCGGTCACGGCAACAGAAACCAGCGTGGAAATACTCTCGTTGAGTTTGCAGAGGCAGAAGGATTTTTCATCTTGAACTCCTTTTTCAAGAAAAAGCCACACAGGAAATGGACATGGAGACATCCAATTGGAACGACAAGTGAAATTGATTTTATTATGTGTAACAAAAAATTCGTCATCGAAGACTGCAGTGTGCTGAACAAGTTCAACACAGGTAGTGACCATAGATTGGTGAGATGTAAGATGCACCTCAACACTAAACTGGAACGTGGCAAGCTCATAAGACAAACAAAATGTATTGACATAACCAACCTTAAAAAACACCATAATACTTTCAAGTTAGAACTGAAGAACAGATTCTCTGCTTTAGAAGGCCTAACATCGGAAGAAGTGGATATTTCGGAAGTTAACAGAAAAGTAACCAAAGCTCTTATGGAAACAGCAACAAAATTAGCTGGGTCTAAGAACAAGTTGCATGTGAACAAATTATCAGGAAAAACCAAAATGTTGATGCAAAAAAGAAGAGAGATGAGGACAACTAAAGAAGATGTGACTTCCAAAGTGGAATATATAGAGCTATGCAAGACAACACGAAAAAGTATCACTGAAGACGTAAGGAAATTCAACTGTGAGCTAGTGAGGAAAGCAATTGAAAACAACCAAAGCCTTAAGATAGCAAAGGGACATCTCAGTAAGGGAAGAAAACAGATTATGGCTCTGAGAAAAGAAGATGGTTCTATAACAAGAAATAGAGGCGAAATTTTGACAAGAGTGAAAGATTTCTACTCCAAATTATATGAAAGGGATGATACATGTACTCCAGACATCATGAAAGGTACCAGAGTTCTTCCAGTCCTCCCAGCAGAAGTTGCTCATGCAATCAAGAACATGAAGCGGGGGAAAGCTCCAGGAGAAGATGGAATTACTATAGACATCATACAAGAAGCAAGTGGAGAAATCGAAACAGTACTCGCCCAAATTTTCACTCGATGCCTTAATGAAGGGAAGATTCCTGAGGATTGGAACAATGCTACAATGATCCTGCTACATAAAAAAGGTGACATTGAGGATCTCAGGAACTACAGACCTATCAGCCTCCTATCAGTGGTTTATAAAATCTTCACTAAAGTTCTTTCACACCGCTTGAAGGTAACACTGGACATGGCTCAACCGAGAGAACAAGCTGGATTCAGGAGTGGCTACAGCACAATAGATCATATCCACGTACTGAGAGAACTAATTGAAAGAGCGAGGGAATATGAACTTCCATTGTGCATGGCTTTTATCGATTATGAAAAAGCCTTTGATTCAGTGAAACCATCAGCAGTTACCACGGCTCTGAAATCCTGCGGTATTGAAGATGCATACATTAATATTATTAATAACATCTATGAAAATGCAAGTGCAAAGATTCGGCTGTTTGAAAATACAACACACATAAAAATTGGAAAGGGAGTGAGACAAGGTGACACCATATCTCCGAAGCTCTTAATGCCACATTGGAAAATGTCTTTCAATCACTGAACTGGGAAAACAAAGGGATAAAGATTAATGGAGATTATCTAACCCACCTTCGTTTTGCTGATGATGTAGTCATTTTTGCCACTACCCCATCAGAGCTGCAGAGTATGATCCAGGAACTTGCTGACAAGAGTAAAGAAGTGGGATTAAAAATGAACTTTCAGAAGACAAAAGTGATGTTCAATGCTTTTACAAGAAATGAAGATTTATCGATTGATGGAGAAAAAGCTGGAGATAACAGACACGTATGTTTATCTTGGACAGCAGATATCAAGTGAGGGTCACATTGATGAAGAAATTAATCGGCGTACAAAACTTGCCTGGAGAGCTTTTGGAAGAAACAGCATAATTTTCAAGAGCAATATGCCATTATGTCTTAAAAGAAAAGTGTTTGATCAATGCATCCTTCCAGTGCTTACGTATGGTGCAGAGACGTGGACCTTAACTAAAAGAGACATACAAAGGCTGCAGACAACTCAAAGAAGCATGGAGAGGTGCATGCTTGGTATAACCAGGAGAGATAAGAAGAGAAACTCGTGGATCCGAAAAATGACAAGAGTGGAAGACATCATGATCAGGGTTAAATCCCTGAAATGGCAATGGGCTGGACATACTGCCAGAAGGACAGACCATAGATGGACAGCCGAAATTTTAGATTGGATTCCAAGGGACAGGAAAAGACCCAGAAAAAGACCACATGGGAGATGGGTGGATGAAATCTCGTAAATATGCGGGAGTGACATGGAGGAGACTGGCACAAGACAGACCGTTGTGGAGGAAACTTGGGGAGACCTTCGTCCAGCAGTGGATTGATAATGGTTGACAATGATGATGATGATGATGATGATATATATATATATATACACTGCTGGCCACCCAAAATGCAATACCAAGAAGGAAGCATCCGATTAGCCTGAAACTTGCAGCATGTGTTGCCCGCGAGAGGACATGCAAACGATTAGCATTGCAGGGCATATGCAAATCATGTGCGCCCGGCACGCCACCGAGAAGCACTATAAGAAGGGTGCACAGAAGGCGGAGTGTAAGTAGTGGAAGTGTGTTGTGCTGCCGGACCTGTGCGTTGGAAGCTTCCTGATGCTTCGTTGCAGAATACGGCAGTCATTCCTGCACGTTTCGGAGTTCGACAGAGAACGAATAGTGGCTTATCGCGACAGCGGTTTGTCGTACCGAGGCATCGGCACCCATGTGTGGGACGACATCCAGCCACAGTGCGGCGAGTATGGATTTGGTGGGTGCAGGAGGGACGGTCGGACCGACGTGAGTGATTGCCGCAGCCACGGCACACCACCGAACGAGAGGACCGGCATGTTGTGCGGCGGGCATTGACGGCTCGCACCGCCACATCACGAACGTTAGCGCCGGAATTAGGGTGTGTTGCGCAACAACCTGTGTCAGCACGTACCGTTCGACGTCGTCTACAGGAGCGGGGACTTGTGGCACGGCGACCATTGCTCCGATTACCGTTGACGTTACACCACCGGCGAGTGCGGCACAGTGGGCCGTCGAACGCCGCACCTGGACTACGGAACGGCACGTCATTGTCTTCTCCGACGAATCCCGCTTCTGCCTGTAACACTACGATGGTCGGATCCGCGTGTAGCGGTACCGCGGCGAGAGACTGTATGACGCCTGCATTATGCATCGCCATACCAGTCCGTCGCCTGGCGTTATCGTTTGGGGCGCAATTGGATATGACACCCGCACCCCTCTGGTACGCATCGCCGGTACACTCAACAGCCACCGCTACATCTCTAACGTTTTGGCGCCTGTAGTCCTCCCTTACCTGTAAGACCTGCCAGCGGCCACGTTTCAACAGGACAATGCGCGCCCGCACGTGGCATGCATCGTGCAACAATTCTTCACGGTCCTCCAGGTGTCACTGATGCCGTGGCCCGCATGTTCTCCCCATATGTCGCCCATCGAACTCGTCTGGTCGCTGATCGGCAACCGAGATGCCCGGCAAACACCACCAGCTGCTACGCCTGATGAACTGTGGCAACGTAGGGAAGCAGCCTGGACCGACATACCCCAAGCCCACATCCAAAGCCTCTTTCGTTCGATGCCGCGGCGCGTAGCGGCCGTTATTGCCAGCCATGTGGGGCCACACGAACTATTGATGTCTGCATGTTCCGCAAGTCGCACGGGCCTGTAAGCTCAATCGTTTCATCTTTGTATCTGTTGTTATGTGTCCAGTAAATCTGGCTTTGCTATCTCGTTTCCTTCTTGGTATTGCATTTTGGGTGGCCAATAGTGTATATATATATGTGTGTGTCATCATCATCATCATCATCAACAACCATTACCAATGGCTTGAGCCACTCTCCTCCATGTTACTCTGGCATGCTTTCGAATTTCATCCATCCATCTCCCGTGTGATCTTCTGGTTTTGTTTTGTTTTTCTGTTGCTTGGAATCCAGTCTCAAATTTCGGTTGTCCATCTGTGGTCCGTTGTTCTGCCAACATGTCCCGCCCATTGCCATCTGAGGGAGTTTACTCTGATTATCTGATGATGTCTTCCACACTTGTCATTTTCCTTATCCACGAGTTTCTCTACTTATCAAATTTTGGAGATGTAAATCCGTTTTTTGGTGTAAATATGACATGTATGGTAAGTCAGATAATATCCGAAAACTTGAACATTTCGTTGTCATGGAGCCCAAATCGAACCCGCGTCTCCCGGATAGCGCCCGAGTATGCTAACCACTACACCACCCAGAACGACCGAGTTTCAAGTTTTCTCTTCTTATCTCTTCTGGTTACACCAAGTATGCATCTCTTCACGATTCTTTAAGTTGTCTGCAGCCTTTGTTTGTTTTTTTAGTAAAAGTCCATGTCTCTGCTCCATACGTAGAATTGGAAGTACTTTTCTTTTAAGACATAAGGACATATTGCTCTTGAAAATTGCACTGTTTCTTCAAGCTCTCCAGCCAAGTTTTATACGTCGATTAATTTCCTCATCAATGTGACCTCTGCTTGATATCTGTTGCCCAAGGTAAATGTTGCTATTGGTTAACTCACAGCTTTTCCCCATCAATTGATAAATCTTCATTTTTTGTAAAAGCATTAAACATTACTTTTGTCTCCTAAAAGTTTATTTTTAATCCTACTACTTTACTCTTATATCATCATCATCATCATCATTGTCAATCATTATCAATCCACTGCTGGACGAAGGCCTCCCCAAGTTTCCTCCACAACGGTCTGTCTTGTGCCAGTCTCCTCCATGTCACTCCTGCATATTTACGAATTTCATCCACCCATCTCCCATGTGGTCTTCTTCTGGGTCTTTTCCTGTCCCTTGGAATCCAATCTAAAATTTCGGCTGTCCATCGATGATCTGTCCTTCTGGCAGTATGTCCAGCCCATTGCCATTTCAGGGATTTAACTCTGATCAGGATGTCTTCCACTCTTGTCATTTTTCGGATCCACGAGTTCCTCTTCTTATCTCTCCTGGTTACACCAAGCATGCACCTCTCCATGCTTCTTTGAGTTGTCTGCAGCCTTTGTATGTCTCTTTTAGTTAAGGTCCACGTCTCTGCACCATACGTAAGCACTGGAAGGATGCATTGATCAAACACTTTTCTTTTAAGACATAATGGCATATTGCTCTTGAAAATTATGCTGTTTCTTCCAAAAGCTCTCCAGGCAAGTTTTGTACGCCGATTAATTTCTTCATCAATGTGACCTCTGCTTGATATCTGTTGCCCAAGGTAAATGTTGCTATTGGTTATCTCCAGCTTTTCCCCATCAATTGATAAATCTTCATTTCTTGTAAAAGCATTGAACATCACTTTTGTCTTCTGAAAGTTCATTTTTAATCCCACTTCTTTACTCTTGTCAGCAAGTTCCTGGATCATACTCTGCAGCTCTGATGGGGTAGTTGCAAAAATGACTACGTCATCAGCAAAACGAAGGTGGGTTAGATAATCTCCATTAATCTTTATCCCCTTGTTTTCCCAGCTCAGCGACTGAAAAACACCCTCCAATGTGGCATTAAAGAGCTTCGGAGATATGGTATCACCTTGTCTCACTCCCTTTCCAATTTTTACGTGTGTTGTATTTTCAAACAGCCTAATCTTTGCACTTGCATTTTCATAGATGTTATTAATAATATTAATGTGTGCATCTTCAATACCGCAGGTTTTCAGAGCCATTGTAACTGCTGATGGTTTCACCGAATCAAAGGCTTTTTCATAATCGATAAAAGCCATGCACAATGGAAGTTCATATTCCCTCGCTCTTTCAATTAGTTCTCTCAGCACGTGGATATGATCTATTGTGCTGTAGCCACTCCTGAATCCAGCTTGTTCTCTCGGTTGAGCCATGTCCAGTGTTACCTTCAAGCGGTGTGAAAGAACTTTAGTGAAGATTTTATAAGCTACTGATAGGAGGCTGATAGGTCTGTAGTTTCCGAGATCCTCAATGTCACCTTTTTTATGTAGCAGGATCATTGTAGCGGTGTTCCAATCCTCAGGAATCTTTCCTTCATTAAGGCATCGAGTGAAAATTTGGGCGAGTACTGTTTCGATTTCTCCACTTGCTTCTTGTATGATGTCTACAGTAATTCCATCTTCTCCTGGAGCTTTTCCTCGCTTCATGTTCTTGATTGCATGTGCAACTTCTGCTGGAAGGACTGGAGGAACTCTGGTACTGGTATCTTTCATGATGTCTGGAGTGCATGTATCATCCCTTTCATATAATTTGGAGTAGAAATCTTTCACTCTTGTCAAAATTTCGCCTCTATTTCTTGTTACAGAACCATCTTCTTTTCTCAGTGCCATAATCTGTTTTCTTCCCTTACTGAGATGTCCCTTTGCTATCTTTAGGCTTTGGTAGTTTTCAATTGCTTTCCTCACTAGTTCACAGTTGAATTTCCTTACGTCTTCAGTGATACTTTTTCTTACTGTCTTGCATAGCTCTATATATTCCACTTTGGAAGTCACATCTTCTTTAGTTGTCCTCATCTCTCTTCTTTTTTGCATCAACATTTTGGTTTTTTCTGATAATTTGTTCACATGCAACTTGTTCTTAGACCCAGCTAATTTTGTTGCTGTTTCCATAAGAGCTTTGGTTACTTTTCTGTTAACTTCAGAGATGTCCACTTCTTCCGATGTTAGGCCTTCTAAAGCAGAGAACCTGTTCTTCAGTTCTAACTTGAAGGTATTATGGTGTTTTTTAAGGTTGGTTATGTCAATAGATTTTGTTTGTCTTATGAGCTTGCCACGTTCAAGTTTAGTGTTGAGGTGCATCTTACATCTCACCAATCTATGGTCACTACCTGTGTTGAACTTGTTTAGCACACTGCAGTCTTCTATGACGAATTTTTTGTTACACATAATAAAATCAATTTCACTTGTCGTCCCATTTGGATGTCTCCATGTCCATTTCCTGTGTGGCTTTTTCTTGAAGAAGGAGTTCAAGATGAAAAACCCTTCTGCCTCTGCAAACTCAACGAGAGTATTTCCACGCTGGTTTCTGTTGCCATGACCGAATTTACCTACTGAAGTTTCATTCTGTTGCCGTTGCCCTATTTTTGCATTGAAATCTCCCATAATTATTTTCAAGTGCTGCTTACCTTTATTATTTAGATGACAAATTTCCTCATAAAATTCTTCAATTTCTTCTTCAGGATGACTTGTGGTGGGTGCATAAGTTTGAATAATCTGAGCCTGGTATCTTTTCGAGAGTTGGATAACAAGTCGTGCAGCTCTGTCAGAGGAACTTTCAACTTCTACAACTTTATCCTTCAGTTTCTTGTTTATTATAAATCCAACACCACTAGTTCTGCCAGTATCTGTCCCACGATAGTAGAAGAGATGTCCACTTTTCAGTTCGATGAGATCTTCTCCTTTTCTCCTTACCTCACTTAGCCCCACGATGTCCCACTTGATCCTTTGTAGTTCCTCTTCCAATTCAAGAAGCCTTGAATCAGAAGATAGGGAGCGTCCATTGTAAGTAGCCAAGGTCAGCATCAGATGGCAGCCTAGTCCGGTCCTCCGGGGATTCTTAGCACCCTCTGCCTTCATGTCGCACTGGCCGCTGCCTTGGCCAGGTACATTCCAGCTGCCGGAGACTGAGGGCCAAGATTTAAGTTGTGGAATCATTTTGGAGGGGTTTGGCCATAACTCACCACGCTGGCCAAGCGGGTTGGTGAGTGTGGGATAGAATTTCCTCTAATCCCGATGGTATAGTTATACCGCTATTGGCGGTCGTCAGAGCCCCTTTAGTGGGAACAGGATGCACCACGAGAAGGCGGGGTTGACATTTGTCAAGGAGAGGCTGTGATGTTACGCATCACCTGACCTTACATCCCTTACTCTTATATATATATATATATATATATATATATATATATATATATATATATCATCATCATCATTGTCAACCATTATCAATCCACTGCTGGACGAAGGTCTCCCCAAGTTTCCTCCACAACGGTCTGTCTTGTGCCAGTCTCCTCCATGTCACTCCTGCATATTTACGAATTTCATCCACCCATCTCCCATGTGGTCTTTTTCTGGGTCTTTTCCTGTCCCTTGGAATCCAATCTAAAATTTCGGCTGTCCATCTATGGTCTGTCCTTCTGGCAGTATGTCCAGCCCATTGCCATTTCAGGGATTTAACCCTGATCATGATGTCTTCCACTCTCGTCATTTTTCGGATCCACGAGTTTCTCTTCTTATCTCTCCTGGTTATACCAAGCATGCACCTCTCCATGCTTCTTTGAGTTGTCTGCAGCCTTTGTATATCTCTTTTAGTTAAGGTCCACGTCTCTGCACCATACGTAAGCACTGGAAGGATGCATTGATCAAACACTTTTCTTTTAAGACATAATGGCATATTGCTCTTGAAAATTATGCTGTTTCTTCCAAAAGCTCTCCAGGCAAGTTTTGTACGCCGATTAATTTCTTCATCAATGTGACCCTCACTTGATATCTGCTGTCCAAGATAAACATACGTATCTGTTATCTCCAGTTTTCCTCCATCAATCGATAAATCTTCATTTCTTGTAAAAGCATTGAACATTACTTTTGTCTTCTGAAAGTTCATTTTTAATCCCACTTCTTTACTCTTGTCAGCAAGTTCCTGGATCATACTCTGCAGCTCTGATGGGGTAGTTGCAAAAATGACTACGTCATCAGCAAAACGAAGGTGGGTTAGATAATCTCCATTAATCTTTATCCCTTTGTTTTCCCAGTTCAGTGATTGAAAGACATTTTCCAATGTGGCATTAAAGAGCTTCGGAGATATGGTGTCACCTTGTCTCACTCCCTTTCCAATTTTTATGTTTGTTGTATTTTCAAACAGCCGAATCTTTGCACTTGCATTTTCATAGATGTTATTAATAATATTAATGTATGCATCTTCAATACCGCAGGATTTCAGAGCCGTGGTAACTGCTGATGGTTTCACCGAATCAAAGGCTTTTTCATAATCGATAAAAGCCATGCACAATGGAAGTTCATATTCCCTCGCTCTTTCAATTAGTTCTCTCAGTACGTGGATATGATCTATTGTGCTGTAGCCACTCCTGAATCCAGCTTGTTCTCTCGGTTGAGCCATGTCCAGTGTTACTTTCAAGCGGTGTGAAAGAACTTTAGTGAAGATTTTATAAACCACTGATAGGAGGCTGATAGGTCTGTAGTTCCTGAGATCCTCAATGTCACCTTTTTTATGTAGCAGGATCATTGTAGCATTGTTCCAATCCTCAGGAATCTTCCCTTCATTAAGGCATCGAGTGAAAATTTGGGCGAGTACTGTTTCGATTTCTCCACTTGCTTCTTGTATGATGTCTACAGTAATTCCATCTTCTCCTGGAGCTTTCCCCCGCTTCATGTTCTTGATTGCATGAGCAACTTCTGCTGGGAGGACTGGAAGAACTCTGGTACCTTTCATGATGTCTGGAGTACATGTATCATCCCTTTCATATAATTTGGAGTAGAAATCTTTCACTCTTGTCAAAATTTCGCCTCTATTTCTTGTTATAGAACCATCTTCTTTTCTCAGAGCCATAATCTGTTTTCTTCCCTTACTGAGATGTCCCTTTGCTATCTTAAGGCTTTGGTTGTTTTCAATTGCTTTCCTCACTAGCTCACAGTTGAATTTCCTTACGTCTTCAGTGATACTTTTTCGTGTTGTCTTGCATAGCTCTATATATTCCACTTTGGAAATCACATCTTCTTTAGTTGTCCTCATCTCTCTTCTTTTTTGCATCAACATTTTCGTTTTTCCTGATAATTTGTTCACATGCAACTTGTTCTTAGACCCAGCTAATTTTGTTGCTGTTTCCATTAGAGCTTTGGTTACTTTTCTGTTAACTTCCGAAATATCCACTTCTTCCGATGTTAGGCCTTCTAAAGCAGAGAATCTGTTCTTCAGTTCCAACTTGAAAGTATTATGGTGTTTTTTAAGGTTGGTTATGTCAATAGATTTTTTGTCTTATGAGCTTGCCACGTTCCAGTTTAGTATTGAGGTGCATCTTACATCTCACCAATCTATGGTCACTACCTGTGTTGAACTTGTTCAGCACACTGCAGTCTTCGATGACGAATTTTTTGTTACACATAATAAAATCAATTTCACTTGTCGTTCCAATTGGATGTCTCCATATCCATTTCCTGTGTGGCTTTTTCTTGAAAAAGGAGTTCAAGATGAAAAATCCTTCTGCCTCTGCAAACTCAACGAGGGTATTTCCACGCTGGTTTCTGTTGCCGTGACCGAATTTACCTACTGAAGTTTCATTCTGTTGCCGTTGCCCTATTTTTGCATTGAAATCTCCCATAATTATCTTCAAGTGCTGCTTACCTTTATTATTTAGATGACGAATTTCCTCATAAAATTCTTCAATTTCTTCTTCAGGATGACTTGTGGTAGGTGCATAAGTTTGAATAATCTGAGCCTGGTATCTTCTCGATAGTTGGATAACGAGTCGTGCAGCTCTGTCAGAGGAACTTTCAACTTCTACCACTTTATCCTTCAGTTTCTTGTTTATATATAAATCCAACACCACTAGTTCTGCCAGTATCTGTCCCACGATATATAGAAGAGATGTCCACTTTTCAGTTCAATGAGATCTTCTCCTTTTCTCCTTACCTCACTTAGCCCGACGATGTCCCACTTGATCCTTTGTAGTTCCTCTTCCAATTCAAGAAGCCTTGAATCAGAAGATAGGGAGCGTCCGTTATAGGTAGCCAAGGTCAGCATCAAATGGTAGCCTAGTCCGGTCCTCCGAGGATTCTTAGCACCCTCTGCCTTCATGTCGCATTGGCCGCTGCCTTGGCCAGGTACATTCCAGCTGCCGGAGACTGACGGCCAAGATTTAAGTTGTAGAGTCATTTTGGAGGTGTTTGGCCATAACTCACCACGCTGGCCAAGCGGGTTGGTGAGTGTGGGATAGCATTTCCTCTGATCCCGATGGTATAGTTATACCGCTATTGGCGGTCGTCAGAGCCCCTTTAGTGGGAACAGGATGCACCACGAGAAGGCGGGGTTGACATTTGTCTAGGAGAGGCTGTGATGTTACGCATCACCTGACCTTACATTTGTTGTTGAAAGTTTAATGACCACCGTGAACAACTCGATGAGCTATAAGTAGCCGCCCGTCTCTAATTTAGGGCCACTGGTTCCAGAGAAGGGAGAAGCCAATGCAGTAAGACAAGCACAACAGCTATGCTTCACGGGATTCGAACCCATACCCCACTCGGGCGTATGGTTATAAGCCAGCGTTTAGACCACTGTGCCACAGGGGCGGTCCCAGGGACATAGAGACGAGATTCACAGACCTTGTTGTCATGCCGCATGCTGCAATCCAATCGTCAATGATTCGCTCCTTTTCAGGGGAGATAACGCTCTTCTAGTGAAAAGAGGAGGGAATCGAGCGTATGAAGTGGCCAGCATGTTCCCCTGACTTTAATCCAATTGAGCCTGCCTGGAACGAACTTGGCAGACGCATTGCAGCTCGGCTGGCACCTCCTTTGACTGTATGTGAACTGGAGACTCCCCTCATTGAGAAGTGGCGAAGTTACCCTCAAAACCTCCTCGATAACCTCATCAATTCTATGCCACACAGGTGTCAGCGGTCTTGCACACCTTTCTAGCGGTCAATTACCACAAAAAATTCATTTTTTTTGTTGTTGTACAGATGTTCATATTACTGTACGCATACCATATTGTATCATGTGCATTAAATGATAAAATTGCATGAAAACTTTCTAATGTGCTACCCATATTATTAAATATTCTATTGTATCTTACATGAAAATAATATTTTACTTTCAACCACGTTAGTCGCACATGATTTTCCTTACAATATTCTTTCTTACCTAATTCTTTTGAGCAGTGTATTATCCAACATTGGATCAAGACGAGTTGATAAAAACCGCTTGGAAAATGCGTTTGCACAAATTTGTGAGATATCTCGGGACATAACAAAGAATGTCTCAGCCGTCATAGGTTTGAGGGACGGAGCAAGGAGATTTCAAAACCTTCCCCATTCCAATAATACTCGTGTGTGACGAATGTGTAAACTTTAGCTCTCAAAACTTTGCTGTAGGATGTTTCGCTGATGGCTTTCATTACCATTAATAATTCGCATCACAATGTTATTTCTTAAGATGTGGAAAAACAGTTTTTCTCCGTTTGTTCCTTTTCTCCACCCCCACCCCCCCCCTTCAAGGGTGAGTGTGCAGAAGTGAGAAAGATAGCCGGATCTTATACCTCATTCGGGAAATCTTTGCTGATTCAGACCATAAAAACCTCATCATCATCTGCTGATAGTCTTGTGTAGGGGGCACGTTTCCCAACCAGCCCTTGCATGATTATTGTGTTTCGGGGGAAGAGCGAAGGGGGAGAGGGGAGGGAAAAGAGAGACAGAAAGAGCAAAGAAGTAGTGGACTACATGATGGCATCATGCTGTAATGATAACTCGAAGAAGGTGAAGTCGCTCGTGTGGGGTATGTAAGACGGTATTGGGAGGCGAAGGGGGAGGGAGGGGGCGATATCCCAGCGTCGGAAGAACATTAGGAAAAATCAATGGAATTGCGTGATTGAGGAACAAAAAAAAAATCCGTGGGAGCATTCGCTACTTGCTTTTCTTTTTCTTGCAACACAGCAGGAAGGATACTGAGACATAAGGAGGCTTAACTGCAGATTCAGCAAAAGAAAATGGGAGAAAAAAAAATCTGCGAGACACGACGCGGAGAATGAATGCTGGCGTGATAAAAATGAACTACCTATTTTATTGAGCATTCGGCGGTCTAGCATCAAAGTATGAAAAAGGAAGTATGCTTCCCATGTCGTTTGAATAATTTCCATAAATACATACAGCATTTCACAAAGACATGTCAAAATAATTTTATGATCACCAGAAACTGATTGGCGCATTAAGAAATTTTGACTGAAAGTGTGATACCCTGAATATGACCTTTGTACTTAGAAATACAGCATACCGAATAACGATTAAGCAAGTAACCTCAATGGCCGAATGGTCAGGGATATGGACTTCTAGCTACACTGCAGCAGCAAACTATTACTACGTTCAAAAAGTTCCGGAACTTTTTATATTAAAAAAAATGAGTATAGATACTACCTGTTTATGCGGTGTTTCCTTCGAAGTGCAACTATGCATTTTTGCCAGCGCTCATACAAAGATTTAAATGCAGATTGCAAGCCTTCTTTTGCCACATCCTCCAGTGCATCCGTCACAGCTCGTTGCACTTCAGAAGCGTCGGCAAATTCTTAAGCAAATTCTTCATCCGGAGATCTTCATCTGTGCCTCCGTCGCAGCTCGTTGGAACTTGAGAAGCTTCGCCCCTTAAGCAAATTCTTCATCCGGGTAAAAAGGAAACAGTCACACGGGGAGAAATCAGGGGAATAAGCTGCTTGTGGAAAAACGGGAATGTGATGTTTTGACAGGTAATCGGACACCAGAAGGGATCTGTGAGCAGGCGCATTATTGTGATGGAGCACCCACGAGTTGGTCTTCCAAAGATCGCGTCGCTTGCGTCTCACTGATTCTCGGAGACGTTTCAGGACGTTTACGTACTCTTCTTTAGTGACTATACAACCATGTTGGAGGAATTCCTTGTGTACAACCGCCTTGCAATCGAAGAAAATTGTTAACAAGACCTTTCCTTTGGAGCGTCCAGCCTTGAACTTTTTTGGTCGTGGTGAGGACGGTGATTTCCACACTTTTGACTGTCGGTTGGATTAAGGGTCGTACAGAAAGCACCAAGTCTCATCGCCAGTGATCAATCGATTCAAGAGATCGGGATCTGAACCCACTGCCTCGATGATATCCCCGCAAACTTGCATGCGCTCATCCATTTTTTCTTGTGTCAGGTTTTTGGGAACAATTTGTTGGCACACGTGATGCCAACAAATTGTTTCTCTGTAAAAATGACATGGCAATTTCCAACTGAGATGCCGGCAACTTCTGCAATCGCTGCAACAGTTTTTCGACGGTCATTTTTCACAATTTCTCAAATATTCAAAATGTTCCGGAACCTTTTGAACGTAGTAGTAGTAGGAACTCGTGCTGGGCTACCCTTAGCCTTCAAAACAGCCTCGATTGGATGTACACTATGTGGACAAAAGTTATTGGACACTGTAAGTAAATAGAAAAACAGTACTGTATTTACATCAGTAGCGGGTAGGCTCTCCATTTGCAGAGATTACAGCAGCCATCCGTCGAGGTAAACTGTCCATGGAGTACGAAGAAAGGGTGTTCCTTCATTCCGCCATGAGCACACTGACCAACTCTGTCAGTGAAGGTCATGTTGGTCCAGACCTCACCCGTCGTTCAAGTTGATCCCAGAAGTGTTCAATGGGTTTGAGGTCCGGGCTCTGAGTAGGCGACTCCATCCACGAGACCTGGTTTTCTTCTTACCACTCAATTGTAGCCCTGGAAACATGACAAATGGCATTGCCATCCTGGAAGAAACAATCGTCGTGTCCGTAGAACAGCCACAACGTTGAGAGCATTGAGTTATCCAGGATATCACTGTCCAGCACGTAGGTTATGTTGCCATGATTAACAACCAGTTTGTCCCATACCGTACCAGCTGAAACAGCCCCATACCATAACTGCACCGCCTCCGTGCTACACAATTGGCACTGTACGTCTGATTCCGTTATCCGGGTAATCACCAAACCCCAACATGTCCGCTCAATCGGCATAATGTCAAGCTGGCTTCGTCGCTCCTTAACACCTGCCGTCATTGCTCCAATGTGAAATTTTTGTGCTGTTGACACCATTGTATTTGCGTGGCTTTATTGGTCTTTTCAATGAGAGGTTTATGGACGACTGCTCGGCCATAATACCTGAGTGCATGGGCCTCTCTTCGAAATGTCTTTGTGGAGACCATAACATCTGTGGCCATCCGGAACTCATGTGCCATGGCGTACATTGGTCAGGACCTGGTTTTCTGATCTCTGGGTTGCAGTTTCGCGGGTCTTTCAGGTTGAGGTGAATTCCTGCAATGTCCCGTCTTCTTCCACTTGTTGATGGCAAAGGCCACAGTCTATTTAGCGACATGTCTGACATCAGCAATACTTCTTATGCTCATGCCTCTAATTAAGCAGCCTGTTTTAACGCCCTTTTCAAACTCGGGAAGCTCTCTCCTGCCAGCCATTTTATAAGCAATTGATCTGAGCGTACTCCCGTTGCCGTTTTTATACCTTATGGACCACGTGTCTGCTGCGGGAGCACATCATACCGCTGCGTGGGGGTGTCCAATCACTTTTTCACATAGTGGAGCATAAATTCGACGAGGTGCTGATATCGTTCTACAGGTATGCTCCGCTGAGCAGATGTGATGGCGTCCGTTAATTGCCGACTATTTGCTGGTGGAGGATATCTGTTACGAATTTCTCTCAATCTCGTCCTACAGGTGTTTAATTGGATTCAGATGTGGAGACTGTGGTGTTAATTTTTATACTTCGAAGTCATCGTCGTGCTCTTGAAACCACCATTTGACTATCCTAGCCTTGTGGCGTGGCACATTATCGTGCTGAAAGTAGCCCTCTGAGACACAATGCTCATGTACATGTGTGCCTGGTCTGCGATGATGTTCAGATACCTGATGATATTCCAAGGCTGTTCCAAAGATGTTAAGAAACCCAATACCCGCCATGAAAACAGGCAGCAGATCATTACACCTCCTCCACCAGCCTGTACGGTTAACGATGGGCAACTGCGACCCATCGAAATTCGTGCTGCTGGCACCATATTCTGGCTCGTTCCTCGGCGTGTATTAGCTGAAAACGTGATTCATCGGATCAAACGACCTTTACCCAGTCCTCTAGGGTCCAGAATTGGTGCTCGTGTGTCTGGCGAATATGTCGGTTTTTAGTAGATACGATTGGTACAGGAAGGGAACATCTGCTGTTTACATACAACTCACGCCAAAGTGCAGAGGGGTTGTCTGCTGAAATTCTGACATAGATACCGCTGTTGCACTGCGAGGTTACTTGAGGCAATGGAGCTCGTTTGTTACCTTGGACAATCCTCTCCAGCCGACGTTGCACTCGGTCATCGAGTAGTCATTTCCATCCACAGGAAGATTACTGAATTCTTGTTTCCTTGTTTGTGCACCACTCATTGTACACCCTCGATACATTTTAGCAAGAATAAAGAGATACGCGCCCACGGCAGGGGCACTTACGTGCGGACGGGTCCGGAACAGAAATTGATGTTCAGCGAAAGATAGATAGATAGATCAGTTGCACCGATTTGATGGGCAAGAGTAAACATAGTATGAAAGAGTGGGAGGAGAATAGGGCAGAAGAGGTAGACGTTAGGAACGTCACCGGGGGAGGAACAGAAAGTGCAAAACGGTAAAGAAACAAGTCATCCGGTGAAGGAAGATAGGAACTGGCAGGCAGCGACGAAGGAACTGCCAGTGGGTGTTAATTTCTAGGAGATGGGAGAGCCGGTGAAGAGCAATTGACCAGATGGGGGAAAATGCAGGGTAGGAAGGGAAGGGTTTGGACAGTGGGAGATAGAGAGGGGTAACGAAGGTGATAGATGGTACTTGTGAGTGTTAGTTCATAGGGGATGGGAGAGCGAGTGAAGAGCAGATGACAAGACGGGGATGAGGGCAGAGGAGGAAGGAAAGACAGTGGGAGACAGAGGGGTAACAAAGATGATAGATGATACTTGTGAGTGTTAGTTTATAGGAGATGGGAGAGCTGGTGAAAAGCAGCTGACAAGACGGGGACGAGGGCAGAGGAGGAAGGAAAGGGTTTGGACAGTGGGAGACATAGGGGTAACAAAGATGATAGAGGGTACCTGTGAGTGTTAGTTTCTAGGGGATGGGAGAGCTGGTGAAGAACAGATGACAAGACGGGGACGAGGGCAGAGGAGTAAGGGTAGGGTTTGGACAGTGGGAGACAGAGGGGTAACAAAGATGATAGAGGGTACCTGTGAGTGTTAGTTTCTAGGGGATGGGAGAGCTGGTGAAGAACAGAGGACAAGACGGGGACGAGGGCAGTGGAGGAAGGAAAGGGTTTGGACAGTGGGAGACAGAGGGGTAACAAAGATGATAGAGGGTACCTGTGAGTGTTAGTTTCTAGGGGATGGGAGAGCTGGTGAAGAACAGATGACAAGAAGACGGGGACGAGGGCAGTGGAGGAAGGAAATGGTTTGGACAGTGGGAGACAGAGGGGTAACAAAGATGATAGAGGGTACCTGTGAGTGTTAGTTTCTAGGGGATAGGAGAGCTGGTGAAGAGCAGATGACAAGACGAGGACGAGGGCAGAGGAGTAAGGGTAGGGTTTGGACAGTGGGAGACAGAGGGGTAACAAAGATGATAGAGGGTACCTGTGAGTGTTAGTTTCTAGGGGATGGGAGAGCTGGTGAAGAACAGATGACAAGACGGGGACGAGGGCAGAGGAGTAAGGGTAGGGTTTGGACAGTGGGAGACAGAGGGGTAACAAATATGATAGAGGGTACCTGTGAGTGTTAGTTTCTAGGGGATGGGAGAGCTGGTGAAGAACAGATGACAAGACGGGGACGAGGGCAGAGGAGTAAGGGTAGGGTTTGGACAGTGGGAGACAGAGGGGTAACAAATATGATAGAGGGTACCTGTGAGTGTTAGTTTCTAGGGGATGGGAGAGCTGGTGAAGAACAGATGACAAGACGGGGACGAGGGCAGTGGAGGAAGGAAATGGTTTGGACAGTGGGAGACAGAGGGGTAACAAATATGATAGAGGGTACCTGTGAGTGTTAGTTTCTAGGGGATGGGAGAGCTGGTGAAGAACAGATGACAAGACGGGGACGAGGGCAGAGGAGTAAGGGTAGGGTTTGGACAGTGGGAGACAGAGGGGTAACAAATATGATAGAGGGTACCTGTGAGTGTTAGTTTCTAGGGGATGGGAGAGCTGGTGAAGAACAGATGACAAGACGGGGACGAGGGCAGTGGAGGAAGGAAATGGTTTGGACAGTGGGAGACAGAGGGGTAACAAATATGATAGAGGGTACCTGTGAGTGTTAGTTTCTAGGGGATGGGAGAGCTGGTGAAGAACAGATGACAAGACGGGGACGAGGGCAGAGGAGTAAGGGTAGGGTTTGGACAGTGGGAGACAGAGGGGTAACAAATATGATAGAGGGTACCTGTGAGTGTTAGTTTCTAGGGGATGGGAGAGCTGGTGAAGAACAGATGACAAGACGGGGACGAGGGCAGAGGAGTAAGGGTAGGGTTTGGACAGTGGGAGACAGAGGGGTAACAAATATGATAGAGGGTACCTGTGAGTGTTAGTTTCTAGGGGATGGGAGAGCTGGTGAAGAACAGATGACAAGACGGGGACGAGGGCAGTGGAGGAAGGAAATGGTTTGGACAGTGGGAGACAGAGGGGTAACAAATATGATAGAGGGTACCTGTGAGTGTTAGTTTCTAGGGGATGGGAGAGCTGGTGAAGAACAGATGACAAGACGGGGACGAGGGCAGAGGAGTAAGGGTAGGGTTTGGACAGTGGGAGACAGAGGGGTAACAAATATGATAGAGGGTACCTGTGAGTGTTAGTTTCTAGGGGATGGGAGAGCTGGTGAAGAACAGATGACAAGACGGGGACGAGGGCAGTGGAGGAAGGAAAGGGTTTGGACAGTGGGAGACAGAGGGGTAACAAATATGATAGAGGGTACCTGTGAGTGTTAGTTTCTAGGGGATGGGAGAGCTGGTGAAGAACAGATGACAAGACGGGGACGAGGGCAGTGGAGGAAGGAAAGGGTTTGGACAGTGGGAGACAGAGGGGTAACAAATATGATAGAGGGTACCTGTGAGTGTTAGTTTCTAGGGGATGGGAGAGCTGGTGAAGAACAGATGACAAGACGGGGACGAGGGCAGTGGAGGAAGGAAATGGTTTGGACAGTGGGAGACAGAGGGGTAACAAATATGATAGAGGGTACCTGTGAGTGTTAGTTTCTAGGGGATGGGAGAGCTGGTGAAGAACAGATGACAAGACGGGGACGAGGGCAGAGGAGTAAGGGTAGGGTTTGGACAGTGGGAGACAGAGGGGTAACAAATATGATAGAGGGTACCTGTGAGTGTTAGTTTCTAGGGGATGGGAGAGCTGGTGAAGAACAGATGACAAGACGGGGACGAGGGCAGAGGAGTAAGGGTAGGGTTTGGACAGTGGGAGACAGAGGGGTAACAAATATGATAGAGGGTACCTGTGAGTGTTAGTTTCTAGGGGATGGGAGAGCTGGTGAAGAACAGATGACAAGACGGGGACGAGGGCAGTGGAGGAAGGAAAGGGTTTGGACAGTGGGAGACAGAGGGGTAACAAATATGATAGAGGGTACCTGTGAGTGTTAGTTTCTAGGGGATGGGAGAGCTGGTGAAGAACAGATGACAAGACGGGGACGAGGGCAGTGGAGGAAGGGTAGGGTTTGGACAGTGGGAGACAGAGGGGTAACAAATATGATAGAGGGTACCTGTGAGTGTTAGTTTCTAGGGGATGGGAGAGCTGGTGAAGAACAGATGACAAGACGGGGACGAGGGCAGTGGAGGAAGGAAAGGGTTTGGACAGTGGGAGACAGAGGGGTAACAAATATGATAGAGGGTACCTGTGAGTGTTAGTTTCTAGGGGATAGGAGAGCTGGTGAAGAACAGATGACAAGACGGGGACGAGGGCAGAGGAGGAAGGGTAGGGTTTGGACAGTGGGAGACAGAGGGGTAACAAATATGATAGAGGGTACCTGTGAGTGTTAGTTTCTAGGGGATGGGAGAGCTGGTGAAGAACAGATGACAAGACGGGGACGAGGGCAGTGGAGGAAGGAAATGGTTTGGACAGTGGGAGACAGAGGGGTAACAAATATGATAGAGGGTACCTGTGAGTGTTAGTTTCTAGGGGATGGGAGAGCTGGTGAAGAACAGATGACAAGACGGGGACGAGGGCAGAGGAGTAAGGGTAGGGTTTGGACAGTGGGAGACAGAGGGGTAACAAATATGATAGAGGGTACCTGTGAGTGTTAGTTTCTAGGGGATGGGAGAGCTGGTGAAGAACAGATGACAAGACGGGGACGAGGGCAGTGGAGGAAGGAAAGGGTTTGGACAGTGGGAGACAGAGGGGTAACAAATATGATAGAGGGTACCTGTGAGTGTTAGTTTCTAGGGGATGGGAGAGCTGGTGAAGAACAGATGACAAGACGGGGACGAGGGCAGTGGAGGAAGGAAATGGTTTGGACAGTGGGAGACAGAGGGGTAACAAATATGATAGAGGGTACCTGTGAGTGTTAGTTTCTAGGGGATGGGAGAGCTGGTGAAGAACAGATGACAAGACGGGGACGAGGGCAGAGGAGTAAGGGTAGGGTTTGGACAGTGGGAGACAGAGGGGTAACAAATATGATAGAGGGTACCTGTGAGTGTTAGTTTCTAGGGGATGGGAGAGCTGGTGAAGAACAGATGACAAGACGGGGACGAGGGCAGTGGAGGAAGGAAAGGGTTTGGACAGTGGGAGACAGAGGGGTAACAAATATGATAGAGGGTACCTGTGAGTGTTAGTTTCTAGGGGATGGGAGAGCTGGTGAAGAACAGATGACAAGACGGGGACGAGGGCAGTGGAGGAAGGAAATGGTTTGGACAGTGGGAGACAGAGGGGTAACAAATATGATAGAGGGTACCTGTGAGTGTTAGTTTCTAGGGGATGGGAGAGCTGGTGAAGAACAGATGACAAGACGGGGACGAGGGCAGTGGAGGAAGGAAATGGTTTGGACAGTGGGAGACAGAGGGGTAACAAAGATGATAGAGGGTACCTGCGAGTGTTTGTTTCTAGGGGATGGGAGAGCTGGTGAAGAGCAGATGACAAGACGGGGACGAGGGCAGAGGAGGAAGGGAAGGGTTTGGACAATGGGAGACAGAGAGGTGTAACGAAGATGATAAAGGGTACCTGTGAGTGTTAGTTTCTAGGGAATGGGAGAGCGGGTGAAGAACAGATGACAAGACGGGGACGAGGGCAGAGGAGGAAGGGCAGGGTTTGGACAGTGGGAGACAGAGGGGTAACAAAGATGATAGAGGGTACCTGTGAGTGTTAGTTTCTAGGGGATGAGAGAGCTGGTGAAGAGCAGATGACAAGACGGTGACGAGGGCAGAGGAGGAAGGGAAGAGTTTGGACAGTGGGAGAGAGAGAAGGGTAACGAAGATAATAGATGGTACTTGTGAGTGTTAGTTTCTAGGGATGGGAGAGCTGGTGAGTAGCAGCTGACCAGACGAGGACGAGGGAAGTGTTTGGACAGTGGGAGACAGAGGGGTAACGAAGATGATAGAAGGTACGGGAAGAAAATGAGGGAAGTGGAAATGTGTCGCTGCGAGTGACATAGAAGAAGAAAAGAAGCTGAGCGGAAGAAGCAAAGAGGAGGCCTGAGGAGCCAATAAGGGACGGAAAAAGATCAGAGGGAATGGAACGGAGATTGATGTAGTTAACCTGGGATTCATGAGAGTCTGGTAAAAGAGGGAAAAGATCGGAGAAAGATTCCCAGAAGGGGTCTGGGTGAACCAGCTGACGAACGGTTTTATTTGCTCCACTTTCATCGCTCCTAATCCACTCCTCCACTTACCTGCCTTCAAGCGGAAAATTTTCTTCGCTGCTATTTTCGTATCAGAGTGACCGCTCGATGTGCAATTTTTGTGCTGTTGACACCATTGCATTTGCGTTGCTTTATTGGTCTTTGTATTTGCGTGGCTTTAAAGATATCAGTCGTCCCGGAACCATGGAAGACCTGCCTGGTCTTCCATGGTTCCGGGACGACTAATATCTTATTTATCTTCCACTGTAATTTCGTTCTCTCCGTCACATCGGTGGCACGTTTTCTACACTGAAGCCCCTTCTTGATTCACGGACTTGCCTGAATTATCTACGTCGCACGACTCATGTATTAGGTGTACAAATAAGTTTTAAAGCGTTTTTTGTGTGACGTATACCGCTAATTTACATATCCGACATTCCCCGCTTTGTTGTCATGTGACTGCAACTGGTCCAGAGTATAAAATGTGACACAGAAGTTTGCCCAACAGTCAAACGCACTTGCACATCTGTAGGTGAAAGATGGCAAGCGATAACGCATTTATTCGACACTCATTCGTTACAAATGTCATCAAGGAAAAAGTGCTGCAAAAGCATGTGCATCGATCTGTTCTGTTCTGGGGGAGAATGTTGTATCGAAAAGCACGTGTGAATTTTGTTTTAGAAGATTTAATGCATGTGGTTTTGATGTTAGCTATCGAGAACGTAGCCGCGCCCCGCAGAAGGTTGCACATGAGGATCTGCAACAATTGCTGGATGAATATTCGTCTCAAATGCAAAAATAACTAGCTGAATAACTGGGGGTAACTCAACAAACCATTTTCAATCGTTTACGCTCAATGGGGAAGATTCAGAAGGAAGGAAAATGGGTTCCACATGACCTGAGCCAGAGGAACAAGGGTGAGCGTGTCATGAAGTGTTTGCATCTGTTGAAAAAATAACACAGAAAGTCTTTCCTGTGGAAAATTGTTATGGGTGATGAAAAGTGGATATGGTACGACAATCCCAAACGCAAAAAACACTGGGTAGACCCCGTGAAGCAATGACTTTGACATCGAAACACAATATTCACTCCAAGAAAGTTCTGCTGTGCATCTGGTGGGATATGAAGGGTATGCTCTATTATGAACTATTGGAACAGGGTCAAACTGTTACTGCTGATTGCAACAAGCAACAATTGAACCAGGAAATCTGTCGGGAACGTCCATTCACAGGCAAAGGATTGCGCCCCGTGAAATTACTGCATGACAGCGCTAGGCCGCATATTGCGAAATCGGTCAAGGAAACGTTATTGACACTTGGCTGGGAAGTTTTGGTGCACCCGGCGTACAGTCCCTACATAGCCACTTGAGACTATCATTTGTTCCGATCGATGCAACATGGTTTGTCTGCTGTACGGTTCTGCACATGTGACGGAGTGCAAAAATGGGTTGACGACTTCATCGCGTCACACGACGAAGTATTCTTCATGGCTGGAATCTGCCAGCTGCCCGACCGATGGCGGAAGGTGATGAATGATGACGGCGCATATTTTGATTCGTAAAGGTATTGTTGTCTTTTCTCAAATTACATGTTGCGTAGTCTTAAAACGCTTTCAAACTTATTTGCACACCTAATATTTATTACATTCTCACTGAACTCTACATATTCCATCATACTCTTCAAGACAGTTGTATTATTTTAATATTGAACACTCACCGTTGCAGTTAGCACTCACGGACTATAATAATGTGTTATTGAATACTCTTCTTCTCATCTATTGTTCAAGTACTGCTCACCTAGATGTCAGCACCTTATTTTGCTCACGTGATTATACTGTGCCTTCTTGTAATTATCATTCTTCATTTGTTGTACATATTATATCATCACCTTTTTATATGGGCAAGTTGTACACTTAATTTCTTTTCCCTTGTTTTGTTTAATAAAGTGATGTTTAACCCTCGATATATATTTGTTCCTGCACAGCAGAGAAAGTTTGGTGTTCAAGAAATGATTGCACCTTCCCGCCTAGATCACATGCCTCTTTCAAAGTCGCTTGAATTTCGAGCTTTTCCCGTATTGCAGCCATTTACGCTTCGCACACATCTGAGTCCTTTGCAGTGAGTTGTTTAGAAATCCATCTCAACGTCATAGTTGCATACGTGAGTGAGGATGCTACGTCCACGATTGCAATCTGGTGTTGCTAATATAATTTGCTGCATCATTGTAACAGTTTGAGTTAGGCCTGGAAGTTCGAGTCCTTGATAAAGTTCTACGCTTTTCCTGGAGCCAGAGGTTCTGAATTGCGTACAGGCGACTCCTTACGGTCTCCAGATGTAGGGGGGTGGGGGTTAAACACCGAAGCGAAAACAAAAAATTGTCTGTCAAACTCATAAAATCAATCATAAATTTTGATTGCTTTTTGATTGGTTCAAAAAGCAATCAAAAGTTAGTTTTTGTTTTATCGCTTTCAAAAGACGGCTCTGCATTTCCCCCGCGCTGTGATAATCAAATCGTCTCTGTGTCCTTGCTCTCAGATTGTTCTGTACGGTTGCACAAAGAGTAACGAATGCTCACGCATGCTTTCTCTAAACTGAGATGAGATTACTTCTTTTTGGCATTGGGGGGGGGGGCTGATAACAAGAAATAATAGAGAAAAGCGTCTTGCAAAAGTGAATCGCACAGCTGCAGAAGGAAGGATCGCCTGCCTGTATGGTATATAATCAATCAGACTGCAACCAGGGGTTTTATCACAATACATTTCCAAATGTCGTACAGTCCTAAACCCATCAAGAAAATCTTTTCTATTGTGATTTGTTGGGATTTCAGAAATTTAGACATCGTGATAAAAAAAAATTTGCCTTGAACAACGTATCTTTTAAATATTTTTATGCAGTAAATTGTGTGAGGTTTAAAATAAGTACATTAATCTGAAAAGAGAGAGAGAGAGAGAGAGAGAGAGAGAGAACAAGAGTCATTGTTCGTGTAAAAGGTACTTGACGAAGGCTTCTAAGCACGTGCCTCTGCCTTGAGCGCCGGAATGAACAAAATGACATGCGCTGAAATCTGCTGTCGCTGCTGAACAGGATGTGTGAGCACAACGAGCCAAGATTTCTAGCAGTGGAACTCGGTCCTGATGCCTATAATGATATTCACGATATCCTCAGATCCTTCCTAAGGCAGTGGCGGATCCAGCGGGGAGCGACTGAGGCAATCCCCCCTCTCCTAAACCTTAACGAAGTTTTTACGTTTAAAGTAACGAAGATTGTAAATGATTAACTTTGCATATTTTGTTTTCAGTTTGTCTAAAAAAATTAACAATTAAACTTAGTACGGAGGATTTAAAATATTTATTACATTGATTTAGGTTTAGTAAAAAAAGAAAGAGAGGGGAATAGAATAAAAAGAGAGAGAGAGAGAGCGCAAAAGATAAAGGGAAAACAGGGACAGCGGGAGTAAAAAACATGGGGATATTCTTTGTTAGTTCTTTGCTGTTGTTATATTATCTAGTATAACGAAGTAAATTTCTCCGTCATTTTCGGTCTACGCCGGGATTCGAACCCGAGTACGCTTATTCCGGAACAAGCAGCTCTACCAACTGAGCTACGCAGACATGTATTCTGATTCCTATCTGCCTTTATGTCATGTGCGTCCTGCTGGCAGGTACGTCACATCTCCCCCCCCCCCCGAAAGAGGGCCGGGGGCATGGCCCACGGATCAGCCGTGACCATGAATCGCTGCAGGCAGACAACCACTGTAGAACGTGCACTTGAGAACTCCCAGTCAATCTGGTGTGTGGAATGCAACGTCACACACATTTATTTTTCGAAGCACTGGAGAAGGGATTCTCTAATTTTTCCTATCTCGCGGTGTGGAAAGAACATCACACCATTGCGAGATTTTGAACGGTCGGGTCATCCGGGTAGTTCGGGCGCCATTATAACGAAGTAAATTTCTCCGTCATTTTCGGTCTACGCCGGGATTCGAACCCGAGTACGCTTATTCCGGAACAAGCAGCTCTACCAACTGAGCTACGCAGACATGTATTCTGATTCCTATCTGCCTTTATGTCATGTGCGTCCTGCTGGCAGGTACGTCACACTAGTATCTGTAACTTCTCGAAACAGGGTAAGGCAGAGTTTGGTACTAAAATCAGAGTAGGTGGGAGAAACTATGAATAACAATCTGATCTACGTACGTATCTGAACTGGGTCATAAAGAAAATTCGTGAAAATGTCCCCACCGCTTCCTCCCAGATGGTCTTTTTAGGACTTCTTTCTTTTCTACGCTTTCCAACCGTAGGTTGAAGAAGCGTATATGCTCCAGCTTTGTCCATCCGTCTGTCCGTCCGTCCGTCCGCACGATAACTCACGTGAAAATGGTTCGATTTCGACGAAATTTTAGTATGTGGTAGGGGACTACCTGGGGACGAATCCTATTGAAAATGGGCGAAACAGGGTCAAAGGTCAGGACATAGGAGCGGGATCCATTCCATTGCTCTTATGCGTCATAACTTGCGTAAACATTGTTCGATTTCGATGAAATTTTATTATGTGGTAGGGAACCACCTGGGGACGATCCCCATTGAAAATGGGTGAAATAGGGTCAAAGGTCAGGACATAGGAACTGGATCCATTCCGTTGCGTTTTTGCGTCATAACTTGCGTAAAAATGGTTCGATTTCGATGAAATTTTAGTATGTGGTAGGAAACCACCTGGGCACGAGCCCTATTGAAAATGGGCGGAATGGGGTCAGAGGTCAGGACATAAAAGCGGGATCCCTTCCATTGCCTTTATGCGTCATAACATGCGTAAATATGGTTCGATTTCGATGAAATTTTTGTATGTGGTAGGGAACCACCTGGGCACGAACCCTATTGAAAATGGACGAAATGGGGTCAAAGTTCAGGCAGGGCATAAAAGCGGGATATATTCCATTGCCCTCATGCGTCATAACTTGCGTAAAAATGGTTCGATTTGATGAAATTTTAGTATGTGGTAAGGAACCCCCTGGGAACGAAGCGTATTAAAAATGGGCGGAATTGGGTCAAAGGTCAGGACATAAAAGTGGGATTCATTCCATTGCCCTTATGCGTCATAACTTGCGTAAAAATGGTTCGATTTCGATGAAACTTTAATATGTGGTAGGGAGCCACTGGGGACGAACCCTATTGAAAATGAGAGAAATGGGGTCAAAGGTCATGACACTGGAGTGGGATCCATTCCATTGCCGTTGTGCATCATAACTTACCTAAAATGCTTGGATTGCAACAAAACTTTATCATGTTGTTCCGGAGGTATAGTGAACAAGTTCTGTTGAATATCAACGAAATGGGGTCAAAGGTCAATGCACAAAAGCCAGATTTATTCCACAGCCATTATTCTCATAACTTGTGTAAAACTGCTTCTATTGCAACAAAACTTTATCATGTTGTTCCGGAGATATAGTGAACCGGTTCTGTTGAATATCATCGAAATTGGGTCAAAGGTCAGGACACAGGAGTGAGATTTATTCCACAGCCATTATCCACATAACTTGAGTAATAATTTCTGGTATGTTGGAAAGCGTATCATAATCAATGCATTGCATGATTTTACTAACTTGTTTCTGATTTTTCCTGCTCCCTCACGAATCACGGGCGCTTCCAGTTGTTCCACCCACTCCGAAGTCAATCTCCGCTTGGGTGGGGTGGGCTGGGAGGGAGGCAGCGTGACTAATACGGGGTAATTTTCGATATCTCCTGCTACTAACATTATACAGTATATATATATGGATGAAATTCGAAAGTATGCGGGAGTAACATGGAGGAGACTGGCACAAGACAGACTGTTGTGAAAGAAACTTGGGGAGACCGTCATCCAGCAGTGGATTGATAATGGTTGATTGACAATGGGGATGATATATATATATATACTAACGTTGTATTAAAAAATAACTATTTCATAATGCCCCCCCCCCCCCCGAGTGAACTTCTGGATTCGCCCCTGTTCTAAGGTAGAATGTTTTTCTTCTTTTGTCAAAAGTAAAACCTTTTACGTCGTTCAGGGCATAGGGGTAGCGTCAGGAAAAAAGAAACGGCACGTACCCCCAATATAGGAAATCTAAATGCGAGGTTAATCCTACGATGAGGCAGCAAATATGAACGGAAAGTTAAATGGAGTAGCTACGAAGTTCAAAAAGATTAGATCAGGTCAGGTCATATGTAAAGGATTTTAGGAAGGGAGTGTCTGACCCCAGATCTTAAACAACCCTTAGAAATAAAAAGCTAGGAGATTTGGGCTAGAGTGCCGACAGGAAGGTGACACTTAAGCGAGGTAGAAAGTGGGAAGAAAGACGCCCTTATTTATAACCGGGGGCCGGTACCCGGGGTCCGACGGCTTAACGTGCCCATCGGACCCACGGCGGATATTTAATGGTTCGGGCGTTCGTACCTGCCCGGGATCGAACCTGAGATCTCTCCCTGGCTGTCACGAATGTTGACCTCTAGGCCATCCGCGGCCCACGAAGTTTCAACAGGAAGAACCAAGAGCTTTACACACGCACGTTATGCTCACCTTTTAAATTTCGCTGTGATTCACTTTTGTGAGGAAGTAAAAGCACGGCAAAATGCTATCAATGTACAGAACTTATTATATGATACTATTCATAGGGCTATACAGAAAATTAGTACCGTTTGAAGATAAAACAAAAATAAAAATATTGACAGTCAAATTTTAATGTGCGATGAATTCTACATACCTTAATCTACTTTTCAACATTCCCCGTTGATGTTAAGGCATTTGTGATATTGTAGTACAAGTTTCTCACAAGAGCTTGCGGCCGGGGTTTGGAGCCACCGCTTAACCGTCGTCTTCAGGTCATCGTCGTCATCGAACCGCTAGCCGGCAAGAAATCGTTTCAAGTGGAAAAACAAATGATAATCACTGGGTGCCAAGTCTGGGATGTAAGGTGGGTGCACCAGTTGTTTCCATCCAAATTTGGCGACCAGGTTTTGCGTCACATTCGCGGCATGAGTCCTTGCGTTATCATGGAGAGGAACAACTCCCTTGCTCAGCATGCCGCGCCGTTTGTTTTGAATTGCACGACGCAACTTCCTCAGTGTCTCGCAATAAATAGCAGCGTTTACTATCGCGCCTTTAGGCAGGAATTTAACCAAAAAAATCCCTTTCCTGTCTTGAAAAATAAGGTACATGACCTTCCTAGTCCACATCGTCTGTTTGATTTTTTTGGCTGTATAGTCCGTGTGTTTCCATAGCAGGGACTGCTGTTTCGATTCAGGTGTGATGTGAGAGATCCAAGTCTCATCTCTAGTCACTGTACGGCTTAAAAAATCATCGCCTTTCTCCGTGTACCGTCCCAAAAATTGCAAAGCAGATCCCTTTGTTTTGTGCTCTTTCGTCAACATCTTTGGAACCCATCGTGCGCACACTTTGCGGTTCTGAAACTTTTCTGTAATGATTTTGAAACTTCAGGGAAATGTTCTGAAAGATCAAAAATTGTGATGCGTCAGTTCTACCTAATGTTTTAATTTATTCTCCCCAACTAATCATCCATGATCAGGGAAGGACTACTATTGCGCAATTCGTCATGAACGCTCTGGTGTCCTTCATTAAACATTCGAACCCACTTCCGCACCATTCCTGATTTCAGGGCGTAACTAGGCATGCGTGGGCCCGGCGCGAACCGCAAAATATTGCGCCCTAATCTGCCTCTCTCTGTTTCTATGTCCTTCTTTCTCTCTATATATATATATATCTCTCTCTCTCTATCTCGATCTCTCTTTCTCTCTCCCGCTCTCTGTCTCTCTCTCTCTCTCTCTCTCTCTCTCTCTCTCTCTCTCTCTCTCTCTCTCTCTCTCACACACACACACACACACACACACACACACACACACACACACACACACACACACACACACCAAAAGAACAAAAACTATCATTGAAAATCTAAGCGAGCACAAGCTATAGAGAATAATTTTCAAGAAAAATAGCTTTAAATTAAAGACAGCAAAAAGCAGGTACAATTTCAAAAATATAACAGTACTAAATACAAAGGCTTTCTTACGAAACTAGGCGTAAAAAAGGCACAATCAAAATGTGACTGTATTTACAACTTTTTGCAACTGCTTCGGAGTTCGGACCGAATGTAGCTGACAGTCGGGGGGACATGGAGCCACAATAATAAAACTTCAAAAATGTGAACATCATTATCTTGCAACGCATGTATAGTCCATCCAACTAAATGAGTACTGGAGGCTCCATTGTTGTAGAAGGAGGCCATGGTTCTTCTTCAGTTGGACAGACTATACAACCACACCCTCATTACTGAATATGAACAACTAACAACTCCTGAACATTTTGAGGAGTAAATTCTAATTTTAATTACGCCAAAAACTTGTGTAAAAGTTTAAGTTCCAATTGTAATCGCATTCCAAACAGTGATTTCTGCGCCCTCTCTTGAGCGGCGCCCAGAGCAGCTGCCCCGTCTGCCCAGATCTAGTTACGGCCCTGCTGATTTCATTTCATTGCGTTTTTCCGTAAATTTTGCAAATTTACTGATGAATCTTACTTGGTCGGTCATTTCTCGCATTGAGAAACCTTTTCACAAATCGGACATCGCAGTCGGCGGGCTGTTCTATTAACTTAAACATTATTAACGCACAGTGCAAACTTTTAACATAAGCATAAAAAAAAAAAAAAATAGCGTCAGGGCAGGCGAATTGATGAGGCAGCACAACTGCGCATGCGTGACTCTGAAGCGAATAGTCAAATAGATGCTACAGGCAGATGGATGCTAAATTAAACAAGCAAGTAGACATGCCTCAGAAAACTTGAAAATAACATCGTTTTGGAACGGGAATCGAACCCGCAGCTCCCGATTTACGTTTTAGTATGTTACCTTTACACCACCTAGAACATTTTTCAAGTTTTTTTAGGCATGTCTGAAGCGAATACTTGCGCTGGAGTGATGTGCGAACTGCATTTATTCTCTGAATGGCCCTCGTATCAGTATCATTAGCATCTTCTCAAAAATCCGCTGGACTGTTCTTCACTGCTCATTATCAGCAGTGTTCAGTGGCGTAACTAGCACAACGTGCGCCCCCTCCACTCAAGATTTACTTCAGCCCCCTAAGCACAGTAATTTTCCCAGGATTTCGAACACGAGGGAGGATGCAGTTTTCGCGATGTGTGTGTTAGATAGGTCTGCACGGGCCTTAATTTGGAAAGCCCGGCCCGTATATTTCTCCTGTTTCCAATGCCCGGGCCTGCCCGTAAAATTTAAACAATTACCAAAACACGAATTTGACACCTGGTGCACTCGGTCATTCGGCTCCTGAAGAGTTTTCGTTTTCTTAATTGCCACACGTATTTATTATATTACAATAAACGTTAATTCGGAATATTTCTGTGACAGTGTGTCACGTGACGTCCGAGGACGGGGGGGGGGGGTTGTATACTAAAAAATATTGCATGAAAAGGAAGTCAGAGGGAGTGTCTGAAAAAGTAATAGTGGTACCTAGACTCCTGTAGTTTTAACTTATTTAGTAATAGATTTGACAATGCGTGTAATTACGTTGTCCAAAACTAAAATAAATCACTTGAAGAAATCACCCTCTTATACGTGCAGATATGCGGCTGCTGCGAATAAATGTTGGCAGCTGTCGTGCGCGTAACTGACTGTTTTTCCACATCCCCCCCCCCAGATATCTCACTGTGGCCTCGCGCTTTTCCTCAGCAGCGCAGAGAGAGGGATTTTGGAGAGCGATCGTATTATTTACAACCCATTACAGAGCAATCGTATTACAACCCGAAGTCAAAGAGCCGAACACTTTCAATCTGTAGGACATTCAGTGTTTTAAAAGTGAAACTAGGCCTTTATGTAGGAAAAGCTAAATATATCTTAAAGCAAAATATAAATATTTGGGTTAATTATTGTGCATGTTGGAATTTTTTCATAAAACTATAACTGGGAACTGCAGTACGCCCTTTTGTTACCTGCGCCCTCCCTCCCCCGAGCCGCTGGGGCTGCGGGAGTGGTAGTTACGCCACTGGCAGTGATTGAAGAGTAAAAAAATGTTTTGTTATGCACTTGGACAAGGTGAAGATACCCCCCCCTCCCGATGGTATCTTCACCTTGTCGTGGTGGGAGTGCTTGCGTGCGTTGACAACCCCGAGAGCTATGCCAGTGGTAGTTTGACTACCAGGAGGGACACCCAAGCCGGACAGGTCTTCGTGGGGTAGAAGCCAGAAGAGAGATACCTAGGAGATGAATAACTCTGAAATCAAATCCTGTAAGTGGGAATCAGCACTTGCAGAATGGGCTGGAGACTAAAAATTTGTTCCATTGGCTCCTGTCCAGCGAGATGCAAGCTAGGCCTATTGGACCAGAAGGTTGCATCACTGCGATGTGGAAAGCAAGGGGAAACTACCACATTATATTCCCAAGTAATCAGTAATGGGAAAGTCTCAGCAAATGAATGATTCTGGCAACTCCGATCCCGGGACATTTCTGGAGTCGGGCCCGGCAGGAGAAGAGGCAGGGCTTCTCAGATCGACACCATGCGAAATCCGTATACAAATATGCACTCACTTCCAAAAGTTAAGCACGCAGAGGGAGAAGTTAATTTCCGGAAGCCAATCGGAATTGGAGAAGCTGCAATTCACCGCAGCGGTAGATGGAAGTATGCAAATGTGGTAGGTAACAGCGAATCACGCTGTCTTGCCAAGAAATATGCAAAACAGACAGTCGTATAAGAAGCCAGCACTCTGAAGGGGTACAGGAGTTGCACGCAAGTGCTGCTACAAGGTGTTGAGAACTGTCGGAGGATTTGTTTTGAAGACAGACTTGATTTTATGGCTTCCAGAGGACGATTGGAAGATTCTGAGCGCTGGCGTGCCGTCGGACGCATTGAAGCAGGACAGTCAATCACAGATGTTGCTGGTTTCTTCGGCGTGAATCATTCCGTCATTTCACGTTTATGGAAACAATTTCTAACCAGCCAAACAGTTGTCCGCGGACCTGTGGCCGGTCGCCCAAGGGTTACGACCCCCGCGGAAGACCGATATATTGCTGTTGTAGCCAAGCGGAATCAAAGAGCGACGTCCACACGTGTGACATCTATGGTTACGGCGGCCATTGGTAAGACGATATCTGCCACTACTGTGCGTCGAAGGCTACACATGAAGTGACTGTAGGCCCGGGTACCACGGGTTTGTGTTCCTCTATCCGTCCAATCCAGAGGGGCACGATTAAAGTGGTGTCGCCATCATGTCAATTGGACTGTGTCAGATTGGGGCAACGTTATGTTCACGGATGAGTCCAGATTTGCCCTGCAACCCGATGACAAGCGTGTACGGGTGTGGAGGGAAGAAGGCACACGCAATCGACCCCAGAACATCACTGAACATCATGCATTCCGAGGTGGAAGCATCATGATCTGGGCAGGAATTTCGTTGGGATATCGCACCAACCTCCACATCTACAGACGGGGTTCTGTGACGGCTGTACGGTATCGGGATGAAGTCCTAGACCCCACTGTGCGATTGTACGCTGCAGCAGTTGGTCCTGCCTTCGTTTAAATGGACGATAATGCGCGTCCCCATAGAGCTGCCATCGTCGACGACTACCTGGAGAGTGAGGGGATTGCGCGTATGGAGTGGCCGGCGTACTCGCCCGACCTTAATCCGAATGAAAATCTTTGGGATGCCCTCGGGCGTGCTGTGTGTTCACGTCTCCCGCCCCCAACCACTCGCACAACTTTGGAAACTGCTCTACAGGAGGAATGGCTATTACTGGACTCTGCGGTGGTTGATCACCTCATAAAAAGCATGGTCAGACGTTGTAAACTTTGTATGCAGATGAGGGGTACTCACATACCCTATTAATGTCGGGTTTTGTTGTTTGTTGTGACTTTATTACTCACTTTGTAAATGACTCCAATTTGACGTCATCTTATAATTTCTGAAAATTCAATATTATTTTCATCTCTGTCTGTATTTCTTTGTTTTGATTCATTAATAAACATATTTCCAAAGTTCCTGCCGCATTTCGTGTCAATCCAAGCAGTACTTCTCCATTTTTTTACATTTTACTGCTCCGTGCTTCACTTTTGGAAGTGAGTGTAGCAACATGGAATGTTCGTACAATGATGAGAATGGGCAAACTAGAAAATATTAAAAGAGAAATGTGGAAGCACAGGATTAATATTCTTGGACTGTCTGAGACTAGATGGAAGAAGAAAGGAGAATTTCAGAGTGACAACTATCACGTGATTCATTCTGAAAGTGAATATGGCCAAGGAGGAGTGGCTATGGTGTTGGATAAGCAGTCTGTTGCTGCCCTACCATAAAGGATGTTAGAGTATTGAGCCACAGAGCGATTATGATCAGGCTGTTTACAAGAACTGTTGATACGGTGATAGTTCAAGTCTACATGCCGACTACAAGACATGATGACCAGGAAGTGGAAAATATGTATGAATGTTTGGAAGAAATACTGAGTTCGACAAAATCAGTTGACAATGTAATCACAATGGGAGACTGGAACGCTGTAGTGGGGAAGGTCCGGAAGGAGATATCCTAGGAAGATACGGATTGGGACTGAGAAATGAGAGAGGACAAAGGTCGATCAGCTTCTGTGAACAAGAAAAATTAGTAATTACAAATACGTGGAATCAATATCATAGACGGAGAAGATACACATGGAAAAGCCCGGGGGATAGGAATAGGTACCAAATTGATTACATTTTGGTTAAGAGACTTTATAGAAATCAAGTGAAAAAGTCGATAGCCTACCCGGGAGCAGATGTTGATTCCGATCATAACCTCCTTATGATGACTTATCATTTAAAATGGAAGAAGATAGAAAAACCAAAGAGAAGAATGAAATTTAATCTGGAGGCGTTAAGACATAAAAATATATAAGGCTTAGTTATCAGACCAGGATTTTAAATGGTATTGAAGCAGTTCAGATGGACATTCAAGAACCTGAACAACATTGGAAGATGATAAAAAAACATAGTAATAGAAACTGCAAAAGAAACAATCGGAAGACAAAACTTAGAAATTAGAAAGAAATGGCTGACACCGGAGGTGTTAGTCAAAATGGAAGAAAGACGTAAATGGAAAAATATTAACACAGAACAATGAGTATTCATGTGTAAGAAACTAAAAAATGAAGTGGATAGAGAATGTAAAAAAGCAAGAGAAAAATGGTGGTTGGATCGTTGTGAAGAAATAGAGGAAATGGAAAACCAGGGCCGGTCAGACGTTGTTCGCAAGACTATCAAAAGCACGGCACAGAGGAAGAGAGGAGTGCAATCCTGTACCATCCAAAACAGGGAAAGCACCTGACTGACCCAAAAGAGAAAAAAGAGGTGGAAAGAATATGTGTCTGAACTATATAATAAGGAGAAGGAACAAGAACTAAATCAGTCAAATTCATACTTACTCAATGATGGAATAGAGAGGGGTCAGGAAATTACAAGAGAAGAATTTGAGGAGGCGCTTAGATCAATTCCAAACAATAAATCTTCATGGAGTATAAATAAATCCATTGCTCTTTCGACATTAAGCAAGGCACAGCAACCGAAAAATCATTATTCGGCCGCAGTCAGGGAATTGAACCCCTGATCTCTCGATATCTAGCCAAGCGCGTTAACCTTACACCACAGCGGACAACAATTCACGGCGCTATGTGTGTTTTTCTTTTTCATTCAGCATCTGACATCATAAATCCGTAAGATGGGCTCAGCTACTGAGACGTCTCCATCTGGTGGGTATTAACGGCACTGGCTATTTATTAATTATATAGATGCTGACTGAAAAAGAAAAACTCGCATAGCGCCGTGAATTGTTGGCTGCTGTGGTGTAAGGCTAACGCGTTCGGCTAAATATCGAGAGATTCGGGATTCAATTCCCGACAGCGGCCGAATAACAATTTTTCGGTTGCTGTGCGTGGCTTAACGTGGAAAGAGCGATGGATTTATTTATTCAACTGAAGCCACGTATTTAGAGGATTTTCGCTCTAGGAGTAGATGAGATACCCATCGAACTACTTAAAGAATCTGGTGAAGCTTTAATTAATCAATTTTTCGTCTATGTAAATTGTTGCTATCAAAAAGGAATTTATCCTGCTGACCATTCGACCTCCGTAATAATTCCTATACCAAAGAAACCTAAGGCAGCAGAGTGTGAACAGTACAGAACCATAAGCTTAATTTCACATGCATCGAAGATTCTGCGGAAGATTATTAAAAAGAGATTGAATTTTTAAGGTGTAAGAAGCGTTGGGAGATTACCAATTTGGATTTAGAGGAAGAAAGGGTACTACGGATGCTATTGGCACCCTGAGATTCTTGGCAGAAAGAATGATTGACAGAGGACGCTCCCTCTACATTTGTTTCAATGATTATGAGAAGGCCTTCGACAGAATGACTTGGAAAAAACTTTTACCAGTCCTAGAGAGACTTGGTATGGACGGCAACAGTATCTAGCTTATCAAAATCTCTATGTAAATTAGGAAGCATTGATTTCAATTCAAGAGGGAATGACTGATTCAGTCTCAATAAATAAAGGTGTAAGGCAGGGATGCTTGTTGTCATCTGGCCTTTTTTGGTATTTATGCCGACATTATGATGGATCAGGCTATATGGAGGGCCAGCGAAAAACTTTGGGTTGATGAAGAAAGAATTAAGGTCATTAAGTTCACTAATGACCAGGCAATTGTTTCAGGATCAGTCAAATCATTACAGCGCATGATGTCAAAAATACACAAAAATGCGGAGATCTATGGAATGAAGATAAATAAAAATAAGGCAAAAATAATGGTAATAGGGAAGGATCCAAAACAGGCTTTTCTTAAACTTGAAGGACTGTGCATCGAACAAGTTAAACTATTCCGCTATTTGGGTCAAATTATTACTGAAGATGTGAAATGTAGAATGAGACTGGAGATTGCAAAAACGGCTTTTAGAGAGAATCAAAGAATAGATCGGAAAAATAGATCTAAAACTGAGGAAGAGAATTTTAAAGGCATATGCTTGGTCAGTAGCTCTCTGCGGTTCTGAGACATGGACATTGACCAAGAGGGAAGTGAAAAGGCTGGAGGTATTTGAGATGTGGAGCTATAGAAGAATGGAGCTCATAAAACAAACAAAGTGTATTGACATAACCAACCTTAAAAAACATCATAATACCTTCAAATTGGAAATGAGCAACAGATTCTCTGCTCTAGAAAGTGTAACGTCAGAACAAGTGGACATCTCTGAAGTTAACAGAAAAGTAACCAAAGCTCTTATGGAAACAGCAACAAAAATAGCCGGTACTAAGAACATGTTGCATATGAACAAATTATCAGGAAAATCCAAAATTCTGATGCAGAAAATAAGAGACCTGAGGACAACCAAAGGAGATGTGACTTCCAAAGTGGAATATATAGAGCTATGCAAGACAGTACGAAAAAGTATCACTGAAGACGTAAGGAAATTCAACTGTGAACTAGTGAAGAAAGAACTTGAAGACAACCAAAGCCTGAAGAGTGCAAAGAGATAGCTGAGTAAGGGAAGAAAACAGATTATGGTTCTGTAACAAGAAATAGGGGCGATATTTTGACAAGAGTAAAAGATTTCTACTCAAACTACAGTATGTGAAAGAGATGATACATGTACTCCAGACATCATGAAAGGTACCAGTACCAGAGTTCTTCCAGTCCTCCCAGCAGAAGTCGCACATGCAATTAAGAATTTGAAACGGAGAAAAGCTCCAGGAGAAGATGGAATTACTGTAAACATCATACATGAAGCAAGTGGAGAAATTGAAACTACACTCGCCCAAGCTTTCACTCGGCACCTTAATGAAGGGAGCATTCCTGAGGATTGGAACATTGCTACAATGATCCTCCTACATGAAAAAGGTAACAATGAGGATCTCAGGAACTATAGACCTATCAGCCTCCTATCAGTGGTTTATAAAATCTTCACTAAAGTTCTTTCACATCGCTTTAAGGTAACGCTGGACATGGCTCAACCGAGAGAACAAGCTGGATTCATGAGTGGCTACAGCACTATAGATCATATCCGCGTACTGAGAGAACTAATTGAAAGAGCGAGGGAATATGAACTTCCGTTATGCATGGCTTTTATCGATTATGAAAAGGCCTTTTATTCGGTGAAACCATCAGCAGTTACAATGGCTTTGAAATCCTGAGGTATTGAAGATGCATACATTAATATTATTAATAACATCAATGAAAATGCTAGTGAAAAGATTCGGCTATTTGAGAATACAGCTACCATGAAAATTGGAAAGGGAGTGAGACAAGGCGACGCTATATCTCCGAAGCTCTTTAATGCCACATTGGAAAATGTCTTTTAATCACTGAACTGGGAAAACAAAGGGATAAAGGTTGAAATGATGAAGAGACTATCGTGCTGATTGATACACAAATAAAGAAGATAGCTGTCTAAGCACGAACACTTTAGCTCAAACCAATTACAACACTCAAATGAAGCTAAGACGTATCACCGGTATCAAAAGTATACACAGTTAAAACCATGACGACACAACAAATAACTCATTCCATTGAGGTTTAAAAAGGTTTAATGTTAAAAACTTACGAGATCTTTCGAGCCTACGACTTATAGGTTCATCATCAGGCAAAAAACTTTGGTGCCTGATGATGAACCTATAAGTCGTAGGTTCGAAAGATCTCGCAAGTTTTTAACATTAAACCTTTTTAAACCTCAATGGAATGAGTTATTTGTTGTGTCGTCATGGTTTTAACTGTGTATACTTTTGATACCGGTGGTACGTCTTAGCTTCATTTGAGTGTTGTAATTGGTTTGAGCTAAAGTGTTCGTGCTTAGACAGATATCTTCTTTATTTGGGATAAAGGTTAATGGAGATTATCTAACTCACCTTCGTATTGCTTATGACATAGTCATTTTTGCAACTACCCCATCAGAGCTGCACAGTATGATCCAGGAACTTGCTGACAAGAGTAAAGAAGTGGGATTAAAAAATGAACTTTCAGAAAACAAAAGTGATGTACGATGAATGATTTTGCAAGAAATGAAGATTTATCGAGTGATGGAGAAAAGCTGGAGATAACCAATACCTACATTTATCTTGGATAGCAGATATCAAGTGAGGATCACATTGATGAAAAAATTAATCGGCGTATGAAACTCGGATGGAGAGCTTTTGGAAGAAACGCTATAATTTCCAAGAGCAATATGCCATTATGTCTTAAAAGGACAGTGTTTGATCAATGCATCCTTCCAGTGCTTACGTATGGTGCAGAGACGTTGACCTTAACTAAAAGAGACATACAAAGACTCCAGACCACTCAAAGAAGCATGGAGAGGTGCATGCTTGGTATAACCAGGAGAGAAAAGAAGAGGAACTCGTGGATCCGAAAAACGACAAGAGTGGAAGACATCATGATCAGAGTAAAATCCCTGAAATGGCAATGGGCTGGACATATTGCCAGAGGGCAGACCATCGGTAGACAGCTGAAATTTTAGACTGGATTCCAAGAGACAGGAAAAGACTCAAAAGAAGACTACATGGGAGATGGGTGGATGAAATTCGAAAGAATGCGGGAGTAACATGGAGAAGAATGGCACAAGACAGATTGTTGTGGAAGAAACTTGGGGAGACCTTCGTCCAGCAGTGGATTGTTAATGGTGGACAATGATAAATGTTGATGATATATATATACACTACATTGACAAAAGTCACCGTACACCCCTTCAAAAGCAAATGAACGGATCCGCAGCGTTGTTAAGATGTGCGCTGCAGCTGCAAACAGTACAAAAACAAGATTGCAGCTGACCGCGATCATATCACACTGTGAGGTTGAGTGAAAATGTCGCGGAGGGAAAGAGCTGACTTTGAGAAAGGAAAGATTGTTTTGTGTTATATTTGTGGGTTGTCCATAAGAGAAACCGAGAGGCTTTTAAACATACCCGAGTCAGCTGTTTTGGATGTACTGAATAAGGGAAAACACATGGCGTGCCTGAAGCAGCAAAACGTACCGGGAGACCAAAGAAAATCAGTGATAGAGGACGTCGAAGCTTCAGGAGAGTCGTTACATCTACTCGACAGAGTACTGCACAAGACCTCAGTGTACAGGTGACTAAAAATGCTATAATCTCGGTATGTACACGTACCATTCGCAGAGAACTTCATTCCATGGGTTACCGTGGTCGTACGGCTGCTCATAGGCCTTTCATCTCCACTCGGAATGCCACTCGTCGTTTAGCATGGTGTAAAAATCATTTATCATGGACTCTAGATTAACAGAAACAGTTCCTATGGACTGATGAATCCAGATACACGATCAGTCAGTCTGATGACCGTGTGTGGGTATGGCGGTAACCGGGGGAACGCTATTTACCATAGTGTACTGTTCCTATGGTCAAGTTTGGAGCTGGCAGTGTAATCGTGTAGGGGTGTTTTTCGTGGTATGGTCCCGGTCCATTGGCTATCGTGGACAAACCTGTTAGCCAGCACGTCTACCTGGATATTCTTGGACAATTATGCTCTACCAACACACATACACACAGCGTGTGTGTGTGTATGTATGAGTGTGCGCGCACTTAAATCGCCCGCGTGAGCTGGGAGTCGTGGCTCGTAGCCACAGTAATGATCGAATACTCACCACAGAATCTTCAACAATGACTAAAATGAGCGACATTCTTATCCATTCAACTAAAGAAAAACGACATCCTTATCCATCCAACTAAAGAAAAACTACTGGCTTCATTGTTGTCAACGAGGGTCACGGCCACTCTTTAGCTGAAATGACTATACAACTGCTTCTCCATTTCTGAATATAAACAAATTGTATTCACTGAACATTTTAAGGAAGAAATCTGAGCTTTAAATCTACCGGGAACTGTTTTAAAAGTTTCAATTTCAATTTTAAGCAGATTGCAAGCAGTGATTTCTGCGCCGTCTCTTTTGCTGCGCCCGGGGCAGCAGCCCCATTTACCCCGCTCTAGTTATGCCTCTAGTTGTAGTTAAGATCTGCCCATTTCGGCACACATATCATGAGGCAGTGTTCCAAAAGTACGTTTCATATCAGGAAACACTCCAATTGTGAAGTTTACGACATCTCAGAATTTATTGATTCTTCTGTGAAAATAAAAGCAGAGTTAGTTGATCGATCTCGTCAAAAGCCATATTGGTTTTTATAAATAAAATTCAGAAAAATATTATTTATAAGGGGAAACTGCTGTTGCTAAGGATTCACTTAATAACTTCATTGAAAAGTCTGTGCCTAAATTTAGGCTGGGGCAACAGCGCCTTTTTCAAGTATCATAATGGTCCGTGATATTAAGCGCTTGAGAAGCACAGCCGATCCCATGAAATCTTGTATTGATCTGAATTCCAATAAAAAGACAAAACCGCTTTGATAAGAGCAGCGGAACTGGCTGTTCTAGGTCTTGACTTTTGTTTGAAATTTTACAAAACAGCAGTAGAACGAAAGCTTTTACTTCTGTTAATTTCATGATTCCATCTGTGTTTGGTTCCAAGAACTCGTTTTCCGCTTAGTTCCTGTTTAAGCCACCTTTCCCAGGAGTAAACTGCATTTGTTCTTTCGCAAACACGCTCACACACACACGCTCTCGCGCATTACGGATTTGTAGGGCGTCTCACTAGAATCTTTTTGTTTTCCATCATTTCCCCTCCTCACCCTTCGATACTAAGAACTGGTGGGAAAGTGGGACTGAGGGACTAAGGCTGAGTGGCATCGATTTCTATGTGTACGCTCTCCATGCTTGCGACGTCGTCGTCGGGCATCTTTCTTGAGGGCCTTCCGAGTCTTGAGGGAACGCAAACACGGAAGGAGGGATACATCGAGAAAGATGACAGCGCCAGGATCTCAAATATCTTCCAGAAAATCGAATAGGAAACAAACTGTAGGAGTCGATAATGTAAAGGATCTTCGAAACCGAAAAGAAAAACTATAATGAAATTTTTTTCAGCTTATTTGTGGTGTGGAAGTTACTTTTTACGTCACTAGAAATGCTAAATAGCTCATAAAACTCGACCAGGGTTTGAATAGAATATTTTTCGTCTAACTGAATATGAAATTGTAAATGGAATTTCCCAAAGGTGTCTTTCAGTCTTGCATTCTCTTTTTTCAGAGAGGGGCAGCCATGGAGGGTGCTCACAGGGCTTGATCCCCCTATCCCCCCCCTCCGCTTCTTCATTCATAAAACTGATCAAACTTAACGCCGTGTGAAGCAAATCAAAATTTACCCAAATATATTTTTTAAAAACGATCGGCATGTATTTATAACTAATCTACGGTTGTACTTTTTCAAACAGCACTTTTGTCTTTTGATGTTCTCCGCGCTGGGTAGGAACATTGGCAGTACGGAAGCAACGAAAACATGTCACACTTTGAACGCTTATATCTTCGAAACTAATAATCTTAGAGTAATTAATAATACATTAGATAGTTTGTAGAGTCCCATTTATAACAAAACAAGTTTCAACCCTCCACTCCTTAACCCTTCGATATAGTAAGCGTTTGAAAATTAAGCTAAGTTTTGGTTGATTTTATTTCTCCGCGTGCCATTTTAAGGTTGATAACTAGTGAATAGATAATGATAGTGATGACCTCAGCACCGCATTCCGTAGCAGACAGTCAGAGCTAACGAACGTATGTGATGAACCGAAATAAAGTGGATTTAAAACTTATTTATTTTTTAGATAAAAAAAATTTTGGTGACGAAAACCTAGAAATACTGCGAAAATTCAGGGAAAATTACTATAAGAACTGACGAAAGTTGAAGAAACAGCTATAGGATAACGAGAGGAATCCGAAAAGGTCAGCTAAGTCATCAACCAAAAGGTCACGAGAATGTAGGGAGCGTCAAAAGTCCGCGCGCCAGGATGCATTTCACCCGAGTTCGACTCTAGAGCCACAACCTTTCACTTCAACTGCACGAATTGAGTCTGGACAGCGAGAACAGATGGAGATTGATGTCATCAATCCATATTTTCAAATTTTTACTCCAAGTATTAGAGGTGAGCTTAACAGTGATTTTCCTGTCACAGTGACAACGGTGACAGTTCCACTGTAGTAACGGTGACTTTAAACAGTGAGAAAATCACAGTTTACAACAGGGATGACGGAACTGTAACGAGATGGCGTGTTGCCGCCTTACTACGTAGTATCAGTGACAAAATCACTGTTCACGACAGGAGTGATGGCGCACTTATGGAACGACGAGTTTCGAACTTTTGCTTACAAATATCACACGAAGCAAAATTTTCATCAAGGACAGGGAAATAATTTCTCAACTCACTGATTTTTCTGCGCTGGGTGTCAGACATTCTATTATGTTGAATCTGAACAGCAGTAACACTTTATTATCGCTCATTCTTAAGGTTCCTCGTAAAGGCGGGTTTTCCTAGGTACCGGTTTTTTACGCAGCGGAGAACGGAAAACGCTACTTAATCACGTCGAGCACTGCGTAACGTAATACGCTGGCGTGGAGTGTTTTCTTCCATGGGGCAAACGACAACGGTATAAGCCAGCCGTGAAGATAAAATAGCTTGTAATTCATATAATCGAGTGAAGAAGCCTATAACACTTGCAGAAAAACTTGCCCTCACTCTGAGGTAAATTAACTAGAGGAACGTGTATTATTAAAACAAATATTTGTGTAATTGCTGATCATTTTTTATTAAGTATGTATACACTAGAAATTTTTCTACATTAAAAAAAATATATATGACATAGAACAATGAATAATTCGGAAAAAGCCATTTTTGACGGTGTAGAATCCACAAAAAAGCACGCATTGAAATAGGATAAAAATTATGTCCAAAGTATTTATTTTTACTCATTACTGTCGCTGAGGGCGTATGCAAAAGCGTCTCTGAGGATGTTGCTTTCTTGAGTTGAATACTGTTCCATAAAATAGGATTTCCGCCAACCAATTCTATCAACTGCTCATCCTTGGAAACTGAGAAACGATCCAATGGCATTGTTAAAAATAATAGGTTACTAATAATCGAAGGAAAACGAACTTTCTTGGTGAATGAATTATACTACCATAACTGACTGCTCTCAAAGCAGTCACCTTATAACGTAGGGCGTCTCATATCTGAGGAGAACTGGTTTCTTCCTTATAGGAAAACAGTCTGGGTCCTTCCCATTGTACAAGTGGGGATAGTAATGCGTTCGACGTTTTCCGTTCTCCGCTGCGTATAAAACCTGTTGCTAGGTAAACCCGCCTTTAAGAGACGAGCACAAAAACCGGTTTCTTCTGAAGAAAGCTGGCATCACTAGCGACCTCTGTGATGTTTTAACAGAAACAACATTGTGACATAGTAACTTTGGACCCCAAGCACTGCTCGGACACGGCTAACGGTGACATTCTTATCAGTGAAATGGAACTGTTACTTTTTGTCACTGGTCGTAACGGTGACAGTGATTTTTCAGTAACGGTGACAAAGTAATTTATGTGATTTTCGACCCATCTCTGCCGATCAGAGAATATCAATGTACATCGGCAGTCTTCACAACACTGGATAATGAACGTATTACTCTCAAACTTTTACACCGCCGATGCATTCTGAATCTAGATAAGAACAAGAGAAACCACAAGAAAAGTACATTAGGCCCTAGAAGTATCTCTGCTTTTATAACAAGGCAACTAAGGAGTTTGAAAAATTGATTCTGAAGAACGATTCCTTCAGAAACAATTTTAGCACTAACTGCTGACGACGATAGACGATAATACTACGCCTTCTACTTCTACTAAAACATTAGTTTATAATCAACATAAGTTACTATGAATTGTATATGAGTTCCTTTTAAGTAAGTAAAGTAAAGCATTTCATCCATTTTATTTCTTAAAAATTTTGTTTGAAAATATCAAAGGGGCACAGTAGATACTGTGCCGCAACCTACAACGTAGGGCTACGTCAACTGTCTTTTGCTGGATACTTCAAGGACGTAGAACTGGTGAGATAGTGCCATGAAGTAGTGACAACTGACGTAGTTCTACGTTGTAGGTTGCGGCGTAGTTGTTACCGTGCTTCTTTGTTTTTTGAATTTTTTCTTCTATTCTTCATTAGCTTTTATTTTCTTTACCCCGAGTGTTGGTGCTTATTATTGTAGTGCCTTCAAGCAGTTGTTTTACGTAAAAAATATAAGAATGAAAAAAATAAATAAAAGGAAAGCTGTCAAATCTACCTGCTATTCTGTCAAGCAGAAGTGAATGCCTCACCATTCTCAGGATAACAAGTTGATGAGCTCCTACAGGATTCAGTGAGAACTGAATACATTGGGTTGTTGTTTGTTTCAGTTTACATCCGCAGATAAACCATGGCGTTCGGCATTTCATTGCTTTACAATCACCATATGTGCGCCGACAAGTCAAAAACTTTTAACGACTTTGGAAGTTTTGTTTATTTTCCTCAGATGTCCCACTCAGTAGACATAATGGGAGAACACGCAGGAGCAATATGAGGCAGGTGTGAATTTTTCTTCCTTTGATTCTCGTAATGTTTTGGAAAAGAAATTATTTATTTTTCAGTTCCATATTTGTTTTCATTTGCAGTGCATCCTCCTGAACAATTAAAAGGAAAACCTCAAACGAAATTTCACCATACTCTCACAAACAAAGTATTTTACTGTACGCGTTCTCCGAGATTTTTAAGATAAAAGTGCATAAGAGAGTGAAAAATAAAGGGGGAAAAATAAATTTAATATTATATGGTTTAGCACACTATATTGGCAAAAGTCACCGGACACCTAGAAGAGAAACACAACATAGCATTTATTGACATACATTAGTACGGTGTCCTTTCACCTTTGGCCTTAATGCATGCACTGACTCTTCGAGACACGCTTCCGATAAGGTTTTGGTACACAGCAGTAGGTATGCGTTTCCATAATGCTGTCGCTAACTGTTGCTTAGTAGTAGGCATTGGTTCCAAACTTCTTATGCGCCGCTCTAATTCATCCCATAGCTGCTCTATGGGATTAAGATCAGAGCTCTGTGCTGGCCAGTCCACACACGATACGGAATTATCGTCAAACCTCACCGTAACAGACCTTGCTTTATGGTTCGGTGCATTCTCCTGCTGGTACCAACAAAGCTCGGTTCTATAGTATTGCCACAGAGTTGGTAGAGCATAATTGTCCAGAATACCAAGGTAGACGTGCTGTTTAATAGGTTTGTCAACGATAACCAATGGGCCGGGACCATACCGCGAAAAACATCCCCACACGAGTACACTGCCAGCTCCGAACTTGGCCGTAGGAACAGTACACTGCGGTAAATAGCGTTCCCCCAGCTGCCGCCATACCCAAACATGGCCATCAGACTGATGGATCGTGTATCTGGATTCATCAGTCCATAGAACCCGTTTCCATTGATATAAGGTCCACGATAAATGTTTTTTACACCATGCTAAACGACGAGTAGCATTCCGAGTGGAGACGAAAGGCTTATGAGCAGCCGCACAACCACGGCAACCCATGGAATGAAGTTCTCTGCGAATGGTACGTGTACATACCGAGGTTCCAGCATTTTTACTCACCTGTACACTGAGGCCCTGTGCAGTACTCCGTCGATTAGCTGTAACGACTCTGCTGAGGCTTCGACGTCCTCTATCACTGATTTTCTTTGGGATGCCGGTACGTTTTGCTGCTTCAGGAACGCCATGTGTCTTCCACTTATTCAGTTCATCCAAAATAGTTGCCTTGGGTATGTTTAAACGCCTCTCGGTTTCCCTTATGGACTACCCACTAATAAAACACCCAACAATTTTTCCTTTCTCAAAGTCAGTTCTCTCCCTCCGCGACATTTTCACTCAACCTCATAGTGCGATATGATCGCGGTCAGCTGCAGGCTTGTTTTTATAACGTTTGCAGCTCTACCGCGCATCTTAACAACGCAACGGATCCGTTCATTTTCTTTTGAAGGGGGTGTCAGTGACTTTTGTCAATATAGTGTATATCTAAAACGGAATACAAAATATTTCAAGATTATATCTTCGCTTCCAATTTTAGTCATAAATTTTCTCTTAATAATAATATAATATAATATAATATAATATAATATAATATAATATAATATAATATAATACACGTATAAGAAAGCAACACTTCATTACAAATGAGCCTGTCTTCTATTACAAGTGATGTTGTGACACATCCGAAGGTGGCACTTCCGTACAATGAACATTTTGCGTTAGATCCGTACAAGCAAGCATTCCTCCATTGCGTCCCCCAAATTCTTTCGCAAGGGAAGAGGGATGCTAACCGATCGTGTGTTACTTCCGTACAAAGGGTGAGGGGTCATTACTTTGTTAGTTTTTTTTTAAATTCTGTTGCACAGTGCTCTTGTTGCATCTGCAGCTTTTATTTTTTAAAAATGGATCTTTAAACACAGATCGCAATTTTTAAACTAGCCAGTTTTTTTTAACTGCCAGTCCTAAGTCCTAGTTAAATTTCTTTTGGAAAAAGTGTGAAGGAAAGTTGTTAGATTATGAACTCATGGTATTAAAACATAATGGAAAATTGTTGACAACGTGAAATTGAAATGATGTAAAAAGTATATTGTTATTTATTAATGTTGATACATATACCCTGTTTGAGCCAAAACTGAATAAGTTCCGTAGGGATTAATGATATTTTAAATAATTCTAATCGTTTCGTAGAAAAATACACTCTCAAAAAAATAGTTGCACCCAAAAGGACATGTCGGATTGCAATGCTATTTGGGAGGAAGGTACAGGTTACCGGGAACAATAAACGATTAAATATTGAGACTGACATGAGCAATATTTATTGAGCTACACGGCAATAAATAGTGTCTCCCAGTATGGCGTCGGGCAGCCATGTTTGCTCACACAGCATGCTAAAGGTCTCAACATGGAGTTGTACAGGTTCCTAATGGTGTCCTGCGATAAGCCATCCCATGCCGCTTGAATCTTCTCACGCAGTTCCTGCAGATTGTGCTGTAGGGGTGAAGTATGGATAGCGTGTTCAATAGCATCCCACGCATTTCCAATCGGCGACAGGTCTGGCGAGGCGGCTGGCCATGGCAGAGTGTCAGTGCCTTGAAGGCAAGCTCTCGAGACAGCAGCAGCACGCAAACGAGCGTTGTCGTGTTGGAAAATCGCACCGGAGTGAGCGTTAAAAAAGGTAGGGCCACTAGTTGCAGGACCTCATTGACGTAACGTTGGGCTGGCAAAGTGCCTGTAATGAACACCAAAGGTGATATGGCATCGTAGGCAATTGCACAGTACACCATGACACCAGGTCTTCTGGACGTGTGACGCTCTACAACAAATCGTTCATCTGGGCGCTGACGACGGTGCCTCCACACACGGATTCGGTGGTCGTCTCCTCCAAGACAAAAGCGGGACTCGCCGGCCCGGTGGCGCAGTGGTCTAAGCGGTGGCCTCTGATCATTCGTCCGAACGGGGTCCGGGTTCGAATCCCGGTGAGGCATGGATGTTGTGTTTGTCTTACGGCACTGGCTCTCTCCCTTCCCTGGAACCAGTGACCCTAAATTACGGACGGGCGACTGCTTATAGCCCATTGAGTTGCTCACGGTGGTCGTTAAACCTCCAACCAAAAAAAAAAGCGGGACTCATCACTGAAGATCTCCCGCTGCCATTCTGCATGGCTCTGTTACATCAGGGGCTTGGAGCTGAGTTCTATTACAGCATCCTGTGTGGAGGGTTCGTTGATCCTTCCTTTGCAGTAAGTTCGGTATCGGTGGTTTAATCCGTAATTCTCCCAACTGGAGCAGATAAATACAATACAAAGTAAAGAGAAGTGAATCGACTGAGAATAAATGTTGCAGTGAGGAAAACTTTTATTCAGATGTTACGGGGAATGTCATCAAGCTTTCGTCCATCATTCATTTTCGAGCTTTCCTTATGTTAGTTGTTCCTCGGTGTTCTACACCACCGAAAATCCTTCTCTCTCTTTCCGGCCACTCAGAGCTATCCCTTTCTCCGTCCCTTTTCTCCCGAAGAGTCCTCATCCCCGCTAAAGCTCTCTTGCTTCGTCCGCTCCGACCAAAACCACCGAGGTTTTTCTCAGAGCCTCCTAAAAGTATATCGCCTCTCTCTCGACGTTTCGCCACCGAGTCCTTCTCATGCCCGGAGTCAGAAACTCCCTCCAAAAAAACTGTCCCCTCGTCCGACTTCCAAGAAAGCGCAGTCGCTCCTTCACACTCAAAACTCTATGTTCTTAATTGCTCAGCGGCTCCTTTTGCTGCGACGCGTGGGAAAGGAAATACTTTATTTACCTTTCGCTAGGCTTCCATCAAAATGGCGGGAAATGAAGGAAAATGACTACAGAATCTCGCTTCTGATAAATATGGAAGCCCCGGTTACAGCTCCATGACAGTCTCGCACGACACTATTGCAGTTTTTGGCGACGATGCACTATTGCTAAGGGCAGTCGTCTTAACGGTCTGCGTGCGTGTAGTCCTACGTCGTGCAACCATCTGCCAATGGTGCTGGCACTAATTGGACAATGCATGGAGGGCACCATTGTTCGCTGAATACCCGCAATCGTGGTTGTTTGGTCACTCCCGTGCATATCGAATAACCCGTCGTTCTTCTCTCTCCGTGATTCATCTATGTCTTGCAGACCCTTCCTGTTGCTGCTGCGTGACTTGTTCTATCCACTGCTGCCAAGAGCGTGCTGTGGTGATATCCGCATGACGACAGGTATCCCTCTTCCAGGAGCCCGCCGATGCGACACCTCTCGAACTTCTCCAACTGCTCGAATTGCTTCCAAACTTTTCTCCAAAGCATACTTCACTTCCAAAGGATGCAACCAACACAAAAGCAGAGGCAGAATGGCAAGCACGCCAACGGGGCGACCTTATATAGCCCGTCAGGCACAGCGCTACGACACTACCTTGCTTGCGTCACATGTGCGGCCGAGCATGTCTCACGATGTCAAATCTACCCACCAAGTTTAATTCCTGTCGGTTGCTTCCTTCTGGGTGCAACTATTTTTTTGTCGATGAGTGTAAGTACTTTCGAACTAAAATAGAGCCTATGTTTTAAGTTCACATAAAGGGAACAAGGTCAAAGAGGGTCCACATGCATCTTCTGGGTATGAAAGAGTTAAATTCCTTTTTGTACGCAACTGACACAAAAACGGAAAAGCTGTAGGTGATCTCAAATACGATGCGTAATTAAAATTAACATTACATTGATACGGAAGCGACGCTATAATTTTGATGTACGGCAGTGCCATGTCCGGATCTGCCGGCAAAACACTACACGTATGAGCCAACAATGCTACTAGAGAACTACATCCAGAAGATGTACTGGGACAGACCGATCAGAACAGATAAGACCATCCCCACGCAATCCGCCCGACATCGTCCTGGTCGACAAGGAGAAGTGATCATACCTCATTTGCATTGCCTTGGCAAACACATACAACATCCAGAAGACACACGGAGAGAAGCTGTCAAAGTATAACTACCTAAAATACGAAGTCAACGAAATGTGGCATACGGAGAATGCCACCACCGTAACATTAGCTACAGGAGTTGTATGTTTCGGGGATTTTGGAGACTCTAAAGCACTTTTGTATTAATTCTTTTTCACGTAAAGTCAGCCGGCTTGGGGTGTTCGAAGACGCTAACTAAGGTGACATCGGTTATTAGACTTGTAAATCTGATTTTCCCAGGGAATTGTTGTTTTGCATGGAGGAGTCGTTTCAGAAGACATTAAGTGACTAAATCGTTTTATTAGACTATGCTGCAATCATGGCCTTTGTCATCCGCAAAGCGATCGAGACTGCTTAATTAGTTTATTGCATCAGAGACGCCATAGCTCTTCGAGCTACGAGACGGACACAGGGGTCAAAGAGAGGGGGGAAGAAAGAAGTTTAGAGGAGACAGAAGGCGCAGAAAGATGCTTTGAGAAGGGAGACGATTACGAGGTGCGAACGAGGAAGGAGGTGTAGCGAAGATGGTTTCGAAATCGAGGAGACCTAGAAGCGAGAATGATAAGTAAAAGAAACAGAAGAGAGATTAAGTAGTTCATGCAGATTACAAGTGGAAAATAAAGTAACCATAATCAATTTAGAAATTAATATATCTTCAGGCAGGGGCGCACCCAGGGGAGGGGGTGGGGGCTTCGGGTCCAGACCCTTTCCCATGAGGCCAAGTGTTTTGTAATATCATTCCGACACCAACGGTGTCCGACACGAGAGATTTTCAACCCTCTAACTGTTCTCTAATTCCCCTAATTGCTGAATTTCAATTTTCATATTTGCTGAAATCACGCATTACATTATTTGTTCTAAAATACATTCTCTGAAACTATAATATAGCTATAGATGAAATAATTTCATTTGTGGTTAACTCCTTTTTTGAAATATGTGTTTTTATTAAAGTAAAAACAACAATGAAAACACCATTTGCCGCTGGATAATTCATGAATACAATGTATTAAATTCTTTCACAGATCAAAACATTTGTTATAATAGTCACATCGCGCAAGTAAACATACATTAACATTTTTACTTGCAGAGCCGGGTCTCCCCCCTTTCCGAATTTTTGGGAGCACCCCTGACCTCAGGACACACCCAACAGGGAAATTAGATAGTAATAAAGGATAATGCAGTATCGCAAATGATCTTGATACTTTTGTGAAATACAATTCTTACATAACATCCGCAAAAAGTTGCAATTCTTTCCTACAATCGAACCTTGTAAGAGTGGGCTTCCGAGCTGGAGGTAAAGAGAACGCACATGAAGCTTCGGAATCAAAACGTGCAACACTGGCAGCATGGTTTAATTTAAACCAACGTGATCCCGGTGCTCACCAATACCTGTATACTGGCATTGCAGAATGTTATACATTTAATAACAAGAAATGGGTTCCACGGCAAAGAGGGGGTAACAAAGTGATTGGCAGAATGTACGGTGTCGCTCCAAACGATCGTAACAGATTTTACATACAGATATGTTACTGCTTCATGTTAAAGAACCTATTTGCTGATTTGTGCTGCCACAATGGTTGTAACCTATAAAACATTCAAAGAAACAGCCCTTCACATGGCCTACTTGAAGATTGAAGACGATACCGAGTGGCGTTCAACGTTATAATCATGTTGACCAATTTTTTGTTAACCAATTACCAGTTAAATGTTATGTTCGTGTAAGTCCTTCCTACAATTATTTCGAGTGTGTACTGTCTATTAACAAAATTCTTCCAAATTCTTGTTGTATCGAATACATCCTCGGGTGCAATAATCCTACTTTTGGAGCAACGTTAGAATATCTAGAATTGCGACTTTTACAGGTCTCTAAAAGCAGGACAGATGTATTCTATCCCTGGTAATGTGGTACTAAGTAATCTTTTGTTACAGGGCTGTTCACACTAGATTACTTTCAATGCCCTGTCGCGTGGGTTCGTCAGGCTTTTGCTTGTTAGGTAGTTTTGAGTTTTTAGCTATATTTTCCCCTGATGATGAAATGAGTGAACTATTAAATAAATAAGAGCTCTCTCTCTCTCTTTTGCAATGCAGTGCTTTACTTTATCAGACGGGCAGAGGAGGTCACAGCTGGTATTGCCCTAGTACAAAATGGGTATTAAGTCTCAAAACACACGTTGATTTTTGGCTTGCACTTACATATGTTTATCTTTACACTTTTGCGACGCACTGCAGAGGCAAAGCACATGCCAAGACGACAAATCTGCAGCAATACATTCTGTCAGTGTAGTTTAGTTGGGAGAGCAACTTACTCCGGAGTGAGGGATTCGATCCCGTCAGGGATAAATTTATGTTTTCACACTTCGACTACAATTTTGCATACTTCTGTCGTTTCGCTTTCGACTTAATTTTGTCCTCCAACCTCCCTTCTCGGCATCTGATATTCAAAATCTCTATTATCTCGTCTTCCGAGAGAGAGGAACCTCTTCTCCTGCCTTCCTCAAACGCGCCAGAGCATTTCTGTTGCCCTTCCTCATTTTTCAGCCAAAATCCTCTGGATAGACTATCTCGGCAGCTGCTGAGTCTTCATTATCGCGACTTTCACCCTCCTCGTGAGAAATTCCTCATTAAAGTTGTAAGAAAAAGCTATGCGTTTGAATCTCTTCCAACGCGACCATTGGTACCATGAAATAATTTCCAGAACTGTAGTCATTTCCAAACTGAACTTCATAAGCAGGTGATGCAAGAAACGGCCAGGAGGAATGTTTTCTGCAAACATCGGAAGCATAGCGGGGAGTGGTCTACTCCCCTTCCTCATTAAGGTGGACGTCTAGTGATTTTGCTTCTTATACTTCCAATGGGCAAACTTCTGTACACATTTTCTTCACAATTAATGCGTTCCCAAGGATGAAAGTTTGAACATCGATTAAAATAACTTCATATTATAACTTGGAATACTTAAAATTTTCTAAAACATGACCATAATTACGCAATACAACACTTCTTTGTCTACTCACGTCATCAATGTACAGGTCGCGTCATCTTTTTTCTGGTCTCAACACCACCAAAGGAAAAGTTATTGATTTTTAATATAATTATGGTTATGTTTTAGAAAATATTACGTATTCCAAGTTATAATATGAAGTTATTTTTAATCGATGTTCAAATGTTCATCCTTGGGAACGCATTAATTGTGAAGAAAATGTGTACAGAAGTTTGCCCATTGGAAGTATAGGAAGCAAATTCACTAGACGTCCACCTTAAAAGCTGGTTGAAAACTACACTTGGGACAAAGCTAACCTGACTATGCAGCTAAAACTACGGAGTGTGTGTAGTTCAACTGCATAATATAGTTCCAGTTCTAAAACTCCTGTTCACGCTTGAGCTGAGACCTAAAAAAGCACATGGATATGTAGATGTCGTACGTATGTACATAAAAATAATGAAGACCCCAGTTTCGGTCACGTTTCTAAAAAATACAAATACACTGGCGGAAAGTGAAAAAAGAACACCAAGAAGGAATTGGCGGACGATCATGAAATTTATATATGTTAATGGGGTAGAGTTTACGTAGGTGGGATGTTAATTTCGGGACCAACCGGTGAGCGCTTACGCCACAGCACGGCATAATATGCAAATTATCGTCGGTGGTATTTAAGGAGTACGGCGAAGTGAATGTAATCAGTCGTCGGCGTACGGACACGTTCAAAGACCCTGAAGAAGCTGCAATGCCTGGACATGGAAGACGTGTACGATTTCAGCAGTTATCGGACTTTGAGCGAGGTCGTCTATGGGACTCCGCGAGCCCGGTAGTCGTATCGTCGTATTGCCGAGCGAATTGGACGGGAAGTATCGGTGGTGGTACGATGGTGGCGTAGATGGTCCGAGGAACATTCCCACACGACGAGATGTGGAACCGGGAGTCACAGACGGACTGATGAGCGGACCGATCGACGCATAAGAAGAGCGGCGTTGTCAAGCAGAACATCCACTGCGACGTAAATCCGAGCTGCCGTTGCACCTGAGGTGACTGTGCGAACATTCCGCAACCGTCTGCTGGATGCAGGACTACGTGCACGTGTGCCTCTGGCATGTGTACCTCTGACTCCAGCCCACCGGCAGGAACGGCTGCAGTGGTGTCGCCAACGTCTGCACTGGAGAACGCAATGGCGATCTGTCGTGTTCAGCGATGAAAGCATATTCTGCTTGGGAGCCTCCTATGGCCATATGCGTGTTCGCACTTCGCAGACGCACAGGAGAGCGTCTTCCTCCTTCTTGCATCCGCCAGCGACACACAGGGCCTACACCTGGTCTCCTGGTGTGGGGAGCGATCAGCTATCACTCCCGTACACAACTAGTGTTTCTACCGAGTACGTTAAACAGCACCTCCTACATCAACAACATCATTCAGCCCGTTTTTGTACTATTTGCAAGGTCGGTTCATCGTGGTGTTTTCCAGCAAGATAACGTACGCCCACACACGGCACGTGCAACGCAACATGCACTTCAGGGTGTGAGACAACTTCCATGGTCTGCACGCTCACCAGATTTGTCCCCCATTGAGCACATGTGGGATTTTATGGGACGACTTATCCGGTCACCACGGCCAGCCTCGACTATCCCCGATTTACGCGTCCAGGTTGAGGATGCTTGGAACTCAATACCCCAAACTTACATCCAACATCTGTACGACAGACTCCATGCCAGAATTGCACAGTGTGACGCAGTTCATGGCGGTTCAACCTCGTACTAACCATGTTACATGGAAATGTTATTTTTCAGTTTACCAGCAAATACAGCTGTATTTTGCCATAATGTTTTGATCACGTTATCCTCTGTATTTCGTTATTATGCTGCATAAATTTCGTTGGTATCAGACGTCTCCTTCTTGGTGTTCTTTTTTCACTTTCCGCCAGTGTATTCGCATTTTGGCGACGTCATTGTTTTGTTTTGCTTCAGAGAGGCTATACAATATATACGGGGGATACTGCGAGAGAGAGAGGAGAAATGTGTTAGCCTGATGGTAAGGAGGAGATAATGGCTTGGAGGTCACTAAGCTTGCTCCTTTCTTCTTGGTTCTTCTTCTTGGTTACTCAGTCCAAGCCCTGGTTGTTCAGTAGATGTACTCTGTCTCTCCATTCCTCTCTATTCTCTGCTGTTCTCTTCAAGTCATAGTATGTCCTAGTTTTGGTGTCTTGTAGTAACTATACCACAAAACTATTCCTTGGCCGTCCTCTTCCTCCATAACATTCTTCGTGGTTACTCATTCAGAAATCGTTTGTCTGGTGGTCGGCAAGGTTGTGTGGGGTTTGAAGAGTGACATCGTGATGGAACGCGAAAGTTTCCTTTTGTCTTGCCTTAAGTCACCCTTAAGGGGAAGGGTCCACGACATATGACACCCCATTAGTGCGTGCATAACGAAGTAAATTTCTCCGTCATTTTTATCCGCGCCGGGGTTCGAACCCGGGTCCACTCATTCCGGAATAAGTTGCTCTACCAATTAAGCTAAGCGGACATTTTATTCTGATTCCTATCTGCCTTTATGTCGTGTGCATCCTTCTGGCAGGTACGTCACATCTCCTGGTACGTTACACGTGGAGAAATACTGAAACACAAGAGATATCTTGTCGGTAAATCGGTTTCACAGCATTAGCAATGTAGTCAGGTTAGCTTTGTCCCGAGTATAGTAAAAAGACTTTCTCAATGCCTCTCCAAAAATTATAACGAAAAGAGAAATGATTATGAGATGATATTAAAGATGGTGCTTACTGCTAACTTTCGTTGAAATTAATGGGCCAAGGGTTGCACTTTCCAGGTTTTTCCATTCAATATCTGATCAGGAAATCATGCGAAAGCTGTACGTCACAAAAGAAAAAGCATGCGTACTTACAGACTTAAATCAGTTATTATTGTTATTATACAGGGTGATTCATAAAGAAGTATACTTACAGTTTCCAGATGCTGTAAAACAGTAACAGTTGAAGACACGGACAACAACTGCGAACAGTTAGGTAGATGTACTCATAAAGTTTGTGTCCCGCTACTGAGGGAAGTGACGTAGGCGATAGCGCGCGTGTTACGTGACTAGTCAGTCAAAATGGCCGCGTCTGCAGTGGAGAAGGTGTTTTGTGTTCTTGAATTGAGCAAAACGGAATCTGTAACTGTTGCGCAACGGCATTTTCGATCACAATTCGGTAAAAGAACCTCCAACCAGAAAATCTGTCTACGATTGGCGTAAAAAATCTAGCGAGCTGAAACAGTGTATCACACGACTATCACTGCACTTGATTCAGGTATCTTAAATCGCGTTTGGGCGGAAATGGTTTACCGGCTCGATGTGTGTCGTGTGACTAAGGGTGCACACATAGAACATCTGTGACTGTCTCTAAAAATATTTGAAACATTCCCCTACAATTCTGTTACAGGTAACATAAAATATCTTACATTGTTCTTGTTTTATAGTGCGATGAACCTGTATACTTCTTTATGAATCAGCCTGTACTTTCAAATTTTTGGTTGATCTGAAATAGTCATGCAGAGGAACTCATCATTCTTCAACTGATTCTAATTTTGTAGATTTGGTAACTTAATGAAATGTTCATGGAAACTCATATTTGATTTTGCAAGCAGCAAAATATTTCGTAGCACAACTATCTCTCGTTATAATGAACTTTCACTGCATTTTCTATCCTCTAGGAACTGAAATATGGTGAAAGAAAACAGATTCTCAACGTAGCAAGAAACTTTTGTGATGGAAAAAGCTGAAAGCATGTGGAAGTGTTTTTTTCGTCATGCATTCGATGGAAAAGCGAGTTTTTTGTTTTGATTTTTACAGTTCTTGCAATAAAATCAGATGGATGGGAAAAAAATAGCACGATGCTTTTTCCGGAAAAAAGGAGGCTTCCAATTATAAAGATGGAGATAGAGGAGACATTTCGTGGGATTTTATTCAATAGCCGAAAATGTACACTGATCCTGCTTTTGTCTGGAAAATACGGCGTTTGTGTTACTGAAGTGAAACACATTACTAAACCATTAGAAACACATGAGCACCAACAAACAGTCTTTAAAACATAAACAAGGGCAAATGGAACAGACAAGGAATAAATATTTTTTCCAGTGAAAATACATTGTACGAACAAATGTCACTTTTCGTCATTGCACTTTACTGCCGGATCTTATGTTCTTTTATGAGGACGGCTTCTGATGCTTGAAGACATTTCGAAGTCCTCGAGAGGCTTTGGCAAACAAACAAATCACATTTCTCTTCGACGAAATGCCTCTTACGTCATGCCAAAAGTGATAAACAACAGTCAGGAGAAGTAGCTGGATTTTGTTATTGTGCTTCTTCTAAGAACAGACCTCTTCCTTTCTTTCAACAGATGTGGAACCGAAGTGTCGAAATAGCGTTTTCGATGATTTTCGTATTTTCGGAATCGATCGCGTTATGCATTGAAAACATTTCTAGACGGTTTGAATTTTCTCTCTCGCACGTAACGTTTTTAAATAAAATATGGCTCACCGTGCAGACTAAAACGAAAAACTTTTGTCAACTTCTCAGATTGAAACAGAAATGGGGTTCTCTCCAGTAAATGCATCCTAACAAAAAAAAAAAAATTAGGGAAAAATTCTATTTTTCAAAATTAAAAATTCTTACGTATTTCCTATTGCTTTTTTTAAGAGATAAATAATTCATGTCAGCCAGTGACGTAGCCAAGATTTCTATCCGGAAGGGGGGGGATCCTATTTCACACTGCTACTGTATGCATGCATGTATGTGTGTGTTCTACATTCATATTTAATTTCAATTAAAATATATGCAGGTAAGACTGGGTTTTCGACGGGGTTAGATTCCTGAGATTTCCGGCATAAAAATATGTGGCGTAAACTGAGGCAAAAATACATAGGGTGTTCAGACCAGATCATACGTAGAGGATTTTAGTAAGGGAGGATCTGACCCCAAGTCTTAAACAACCCTTAGAAATAGGAAGCTAGGGAATTTGGGCTAGAATGCCGGGCAGGGAAGTGGCACGGAAACGATGTGGAAAAGGGGAGGAAGACGCCCTTTTTAATTACGGGGGGCAGTACCTGGAGTCCGGCGGCTTAACGTGCCCGTCCGACGCACGGCGGATATTTAGTGGTTCAAGCGTTCATACTTGCCTGGGATCGAACCTGAGGTTTATCCGTTGCAGTCACGAACGTTAACCACTAGGCCATCCGCGGCCCCGAATGGTGTTCAGAAAGTAATGCCCCCATATTTATATACAAGCTAAAAGGCAAGTTACCAAATTGAAACAAAACAAGGACGAAGCTCAGAATTTCTACTTTAGTTCACATATTTTATTTTTCTATGTAGTTCCCCTCACGCTCGACACAGGTACGCCCATGGGCGTACTGATAGTCCCCGCAACCACGCAGTTGGGAGGGCTTTTAGCCTCAGCAGAAGGATTTTTCAAAAATTTGCGGAAACTTCATATGAAACTGATTAAAGAAAAAGCCAGGAATTTTTGAGAGCAGATTTGAATGAAGTATTAAAAATGAAAGCATTTTTTTCAGTAAATGAGTAAAATCTTTAAGAAATCATTTTCGCTTTAGTTTATAAAAAGTAGATGATGGGAAAGTAGCTATTGCAGAGGACTTAATGCCCCTTTTCACAGCCATAGCAATAATTCCTGTGCATTTATAGTAACAAGAGAATGTGAATGAAATATCAGTTGAATAAATGAAATGTTTATATCAACAAGGATAAGGCGTTATATCTTACAATTCTCTGCACATAACTACGCATTCTTCAGATCATAATGAGGTAGAAGGTGTTCTTTGTGGGAATGAAAAAGACAGAGACGTGTGTCATCGCTTTACATACAGTGTAACCTCGATATCTCGAATCTCACAGGAACAGAAAGAAATTGGAGAAAAATAATTTTCGAGATATTAAGGTTCTATTTTAAGTAAAGCTCAATAATACATTACACATTATAGTTTACAAATATGTACGTATACAACATACTTTAACGAAAATAATCCGTCAATAAAGTCTGATGCCTGGTTGTCTTTCTGCGACTGAACAACTTTTTCTAAGGCAGCAATTGAGGCCTGTGATTCGGGACCTATATATTTTCCGATGATTCCAGAAAAGTACGCAACGTATTAACAGCTTTTTCTGCTTCCTTCACAGTCACTTTTCGGCACTGTCCCTGCTGTTCCACTTCATCAGCTTCTTCGTCTGATACTGCTTTTATATCCACTACAGACTCTGCATCCGTTAAAGTACCGCATATTTGAAGGAAAGTGTCGACTTCCAAGAAATCACCGAATGAAATGGCAATATTTAGGTTCTGTTTGATGATCATCCACAGTTCCAAATTTACGTTGTCTCCGTCTTGCGCTTCGACTACATTTAAATTGGCAGTGTGCTTTCCCCCTCATTGTTGCTTCTTTCTCCGAATCCTTCTTTGGTGAAACAATTTTTTATTTTTATCTTAGTAACATTTCTCCAAGCGAAGTCAGCCACCCGCATTGCACTTAAGACATTGAGATGAGGAGGGCTTTACCTTCACCAATAATATCTACAAGTTTCTTAATCAGCTGCTGCCTGTATCCGACTTTGAAGCTACGGATGATACCTTGATCAAGAGGTTATAACTTCGAAGTCGTGTTAGGAGGCAAAATTTTCACAGTGCTAATTTTTAGACTTGGAAGATTGGAGTGGGCATTACAGTTATAAATAAAAAAGAGAATCTTTCTTTTTCAGAGCCATAGCTTTGTCAACTCCCTTCAACTAATCACCAAAAATTTCGCTTGTCATCCAGGCTCTTCTGTTTGCTTTGTACGTCATAGGAAATGATTTAATCTTAGCAAAGCACCTGGTTTTTTTTTTTTTTTTGCTTGCCCAATCCTTTAACAGCGGAAGTTTTTCACAGCCACTTTGATTTGCTGCTAAGAGTATAGTCACACGTAGTTTGCTTTGTTTACCACAATGGCACTCCGCTCTTTTGAATGTAGCTGTTTTATTTGGAAAACACTGGGAAAATAACCCTGTTTCTTCGGCACTGCTGACGAAACAGGGTTATTTTCATAATTAAACACATCATCTGGCTCGTATTTTCACTCTAAAAAATTGCAGGATCAAATTACTGTAGATACACCGACAGCTGAGTGGCCAGTCAATAAACCGTAATTTTACAGTACTATACCGTAATGTTCATTAACATGCCTAATGACCGGGAAATAAAAACGTGTTGCCCGCCCACAGAGGTGTTGCCAGTAGACTGATTGCACGTGAAAAAAATCAGTGTAACGTACCAGGAGATGTGACGTACCTGCCAGAAGGACGCACACGACATAAAGGCAGATAGGAATCAGAATAAAACGTCCGCGTAGCTCAATTGGTAGAGTGACTTATTCCGGAATGAGGGGATCCGGGTTCGAATCCTGGAGTGGACAGAAATGACGGAGAAATTTACTTCGTTATACCAGGAGTATAACCACTTTAAGGAGAACGTTACCAGATTGTCAAGGTTGAAATGCAGTAACAGTTCAAACAGTCTAAACACTGTGAACATGTAGTTCATCTACCGAAATTTTATGGTTGACTGCCAGGTGGCGTGCTTAGAATTTGTAAAGCGTCTTAATCCTGGTGAAACACTGACTATTCACCGCAATTTTTAGAGTGTTTGTAAAAGAGAAGGAAGCTCTTTGAACCACTCTTCACAAACACTTTGGTTAACCGACGCACTTTCGCCACAAAGCTGCCTAAAGACGATATACTGCCTGTTTTTGAAGTTTTCCAGCTACCTGTTGCTAGCTTTGAATTCACTGCAGCCAAGCTCCTTAGTAAAGTCGTCGGCTTCCTGCTGCAACAGTGATCCGCTGACAGGAACTTCTTGATCGCGGCATCGCCGCACTCACTTCCGAACACAATCTTCCACTTTCGGGTATGCCGATTTTCGAATGTTCTTCACTATTTTCGTGTTTTTATCATAGTTTCTTTCGATGGTTTCTATGTTTTTTATGATTGTTGAAAGCGTACTATAAGGTATTTCAAACTTTGCAGCAATTTTGCTTTTCTTAATTTTGTGTTTTCGTTCAAAAATTTTAAGATTTTTACTTTTTGTTCAATTGGAAGCACGTTTAACTTTCGTTTTACTCCTGCCATTGTCGTGTTTTAACGTTACAATCGCTTACGGTGTCCACTGACTACACGCGCACAACACTCAAGAACATCCAGGAATGAGTTACTGTGCCCATGGACTTTGCAAACTGAGATGATTTCCACGAACAAAGAGGGAAGAAAAACTAACGCTGTCCTGGTCACGTGGTCTCATATTCACTGGAAGTGAGTGAAACCAGTGACGGCTATGAGTGGAACTGGTTCCGAGCAGTCCGAGTGACGTCACGCTCTCTCTATTCATGCTCCAAGAAAGATTCGCTTGGTCAGGAAATACCCCCCCCCGAACGGAATTCTTAGAACGCATTTGTTTCACATTCTAACAAAAGACGCTCATTCCCCTGAAGGAGATGAATGATGAACACAAAGACGCCTGAACACCTGTTTGTAAACGTCTTACATTTCTCGAGCACAGGAGTCTCTAATAATTCGAGATAGCAAGGGTTTTGAAGAAAATGCTTCGATATAACTATGGGGAATACACCGAATTAATGCCTAAAGTGAAGGGAAAAAATATTTTTCGAGATAAAGAGGTTGGAGATATCAAAGTTTGACTGTATATACCCGATTCAAAAGAAAATACTCTTACAATGTGCAAAACATTGTGTGTTTTTTTTGTTTTGTTTTTTTCATATTCAAGAGCAAATAATTTAAGTAATTTTACTCTTTTTGTGCCACAATTCTGAATTATTACTTTTTTTATTCGCTTACTTATGTTCTTCATTTTCGTATAAATCGGAAGATCACTTAGATACTGTCTCACGGGCGTCACGTGCTTTGCCTGTGACCTCGTGACGTATTTCAAAGAGGCTGCCCTTAGTTCTTTAAAAGAATAACATTTCCACGATATGATTAACTTTGGTGTAGGTAATTTGTAATACTCTGTATTGGTATAAAACTAGGATAGTCATTTTAATTACAACGCGTACATTTGTGTTACACGCAATGAAGTGTAATGATTTTGGTTTTACGAAAAATACCTACATGTTCCAAAGAATTTGAATTATTAAAACCCCCGTAAAGCCTAATGAATAATATGGAATTTAGAAAATTTTAGTAATTGAGAGCAAATAGATTTTAGCAAAAGGGCCTCGAAAGAATTTTTTGCGGGGGGGGGCAAGTTTTTCAGGTACGCCACGGGATACGCCAACGTTTCTTAAACATATCTCTAAAATACTTCAGCTTGTTCACGGAACCATTTCCTCGTAACGGCTGAAACGTCTTCGTCACGGGTGAACTGAATTCTTTTCAGATATTTCATGAGAGCAGAAATCAACCAAAAGTCGGACTGCGTCAAATATGGGCTGTAGGTAGGGTGTTCAAGAATTTCCAACCCGATTTTCTGTATGGCCTCTGCAATGATGCAAGCACTGGCGTGGAATTTGGCGTTGTCGTGTGCAGATTTATTGGCTTATTTTCCCCACGCACAGCACACGCTTTGTTATTGGCTTTAACTTTTTAAAGTATGCACGTAGCTCTCAGAATTGATAGCAAGGCCGGATTAAGGCCTTAGTAGGCCCCTAGGCTAAGACGTTTGAGTGGGCCCCAAGTCTAAGACATCTGAGTGGACCTCAAAGAATTATGACAGGGTATCATTATAAAGCCTGTTAAAACACGAAACTGTAACAATATGCTTGTGATAATTATTACGTAGTGCATTCTTCAAACTCATAAAGTATCTGCAGAGTTTTTGTAATAAATCACAGTATTTTTCATTGTTCTCATAAGAACATGAGTTAAAAGCTTAAGATTCCTATATTTTGTCTTGGTTTTTCTAATGATTTAGCATTGCATACTTTTCTTAGTGCACCTGTTTTGTTAAGCAAAATGTAAAACCACAGAGGATTTCGACCATTAACGGTTCCAAGTGCAAATATATTTGTAATTAACGCCGGAATACAAAGGGATACTACATTAAATGTCACTCAACCCGTTTACACTTCTGTTTCACTTACCACTTCGTCGAATGTTTCGTACACCGGATCAATTCGAGGTGTGGGTGGATCCTAGTTGAAAAGATGAAACTCTGCCGCACCCTGCTGTACACAGCGACATGAAACCTTTACCCTTGGTGAGAAACTGCTTTGAAATCTGTTCGTCTTCCAGCCTCTAAGTTTCTTACCAAGTAGAAATCATACGAGACAAAAGTATAAAACTATTTTACAAATCTCTCTCTCTCTATCCTATCTACACCATCTACCAACAAGTAATTGGAAACCTGTGATAGCAAAGGAAAACGAAGTTTATTCACCTTCAATAGTTGGTGGAGATTCCACGAGCGACGATTACAGCTGCGACCCTCCGGGCAGACTCTCAACCAGGCGTTGTACGACGGCTAGCGGTATTTTCTTCCACTCGGCTTGGAGAAGACAGGTCAGTTCCTTCACCGATTTCAGACGGTGGGGGAACCCCTTAAGTCGACGCTCCAACTCGTGCCAGAGGTGCTCGATAGGGTTAAGGTTCTGCGCTGGCCAGTCCATTCGATTAACCCCATTGTCACCATGCCAAGCCATGGTGGACCTCGCAACATGACAGGTGGCATTGTCATCCTGAAAGTAACATGGGTCCACCCCGTAAAACTGCCACAACGTAGGAAGCGCATGGTCATCCAAAATGGTGCAGTAGGTCTCGGCGTTGAGTCTACCAGGAATTGCGACCAAAGGTCCCGTGCCATACCAGGAAAAACACCCCCATATCATAATTCCACCGCCGCCGAACTTCACAGTTGGCACAATACATTCCGGCAGGATGCATTCTCCAGGCAGACGCCAAACCCAGACCCTGCCATCCGAACGGTAGAGGGTGAACCTTGATTCGTCGCTCCAGAGAACCTGTTTCCACTGTTCAACGGTCCACTGTCGTCGTTCTTTGCACCACGTTAGCCGAGCAGCGCTATTGGACTTGATGAAATGCTTGTCGGCGGCAGCACGTCCATGATAACCAAGTCTTCCTTACGGATGGTATTCATCGAAAGAACACTCCCGGATGCCTGTTGAAACTCCTCGCGGATGTGGCCCATCGATTTGATGAGGTTCTTCCGAATTTCTCTGGCCAGCACCCGTCGGTCTCTAACTCCCAGTTTTGTGGGTCTGCCGGGTCGGGGCACATTCCGACAGTCACTTCTCATCTTCCACTTGCCCATCACGTAGGCCACTGTTGATTTTGGGTACTTCAACTCGCTGGATATGTCACGCATGGATCGGCCATTTCTGTGATACCCGACGATTACACCTTTCTCGAAATCAGAGAGCTCCGAACTACGTGGCATCTTGCATGCGACCGGTTGCGTTGTTGTTTCCCACACGATATTTAACGGCGGCGGCCGTGACGTGTATCAGGACCGCAGATATCGTCGATTGCAGGGGTGTCCAATTACTTGTTCGTAGATAGTGTATCTATTATTGTTTTTGCCCAGGCATGTCTCATGGTTCGTTGGTCATGGCGGGCCCCAAGGCTATAGCCCCTGTAGACCCCCCTTTAATCCGGCCCTGGTTGATAATCTAACCTTTGACCACGTACTCCTGATACATAATGCATCTGTTGTCCAGGGTCGGACTGGGCCCTCCAAAAGGGAGCAGACCTTGGATTTTCAGAGGGCGTAAAATATTTTGACGAACTCAAAATAGTTCCCCATTTAATTTTTCTTACAGCTACACACACACATGAAAGGTCTACACCTTCAAATTAATACAACCGCCAATATCGCTTCAAAAACATCCAAAATCACATTTTTTTTATTTTCCCCATGTGACTCAAAGTATTGTTGAATTTTGTGTATTACTGGAGAGTATTTTTCATAAATACTGATCTACTAATAAAGAAAACTTAAATAAAATTCAACAATGAATTTATTTAGTTTTTCTGTGAATACGTTTATTATTTTTTCAAGTGAATTTTATTTTACAAAATTGGAAAAACATCTGGCATTTAAGAAGCAAATTGTACAAGATATTATACTGTATTTTTATACAAACAATAATTTCGTGAGCCTTGCCCTCAAGCACCCTTTCCCGGATTTTCCAGTTTTGTTTATGAAATCTTTGGTAATACAAAATTGGAAAATCCAAAGGAACTTAAACATCGCGTAACAAAATTACTGCTCTATTGCACCAATAAAAAGGCATTTACTTTGAAAATAAAATATTTCTTATAAAATACTTCCTTCAAAAAATTGTTTTTGAAGAAGCTGACTTCAATTTTTTTTTCTCCTGGAATGCAAATGCCACTGAAATGTTTTCATCATTGCAGTTTTATTATTTATTACTTTGTTTTCAGCACGGTTTTTTTTTATTGCCAAAAGGAAGACGGAGCCTGGTTCGAGGGCGCACCTGCCTATGCGCCGTTGGGCCGGAAGGCCAGTCCTAGCCTGCTGTTGTCCCAGAACACAATAAGCATGCACTTACCGGCAGAAATTTGAGTCTTGAATTTTTTCACTCAAGCGGAAGATGGGTGTCGGTATTCTAGCTATTGAGTTTTCATTTCTGGACCGTAATAATGAACCCAACCAACTCTTATCGCCAATCACAGTGGTTTGAAGATCACTTCCATATTTTTCATAGCGAGCAAGCAACGTTGCGCTTATTTCAAGTCTTGATTTCTCCATTTCAGTCGTTAGATGACGCGGTACCCAACGAGCATACACTTTGTTGTATCCTGAAACGTTAACAATGTCACTGACACTATCTAAACTAATGTTCAGCTTACCTGCAGTGTTTTTCTGAGTTATTCTTTGATTTTCCCTAATGAGCCCATCGACGTTTTGCTTGTTCAAATCGCAAGTTGCGATTACGGGGCTCCCACGCCGCGGCTGATTCTTTACGGCCAAGATTCCCCCACTGTTCCTTTATTTTCTTACACAACGATGAGCGGTGCTATGTCAAAAGTTCCAGAACCATAAACTTCCACCAATCTAGCGTGAATTTCTTTAGGAGGTACATTTTCATAAGTTGAACTGAAGGTTGCTTGACACCCATCAGCAGGGTTGAAAAAGAATCATCCATTTTAAGCACAAGTAAATACGAACAAGTAGATCTACGGGGTTCTATGTAAAATGAAGCTAATGGCACAGAGAATCGTTTGCCGTCTGACTGGTTGCCAGGCAAAGTCATATTGAACACGCCTCGTATAATGGGAACATACGTAAATACCTTAGGTTCCGTTCCAAGATTTTCAGTAATCAACATAGAATTCTTGAAAAATGTTTTACTTTATGATATTTACGTATTGAAAATTAAAAAGAAAAAAAAATTACTGCTTTTAAGAACGATAGAATAGATGTCCGTCGTCCTTTTTTACGCTTTCCAACCTTAGGTTGGAGAAGCGTATATGCTCCAGCTTTGTCCGTCTGTCTGTCTGTCTGTCTGTCCGCGCGATAACTCATGTAAAAATATTTCGATTTAGATGAAATTTCAGTATGTGGTAGGGGACCACCTGGGGACGAACCCTATTGAAAATGGGCGAAATGGGATCAAACATCAGGACATAGGAGCGGGATCTTATTTATATATATACATATGTACAACATATGGTATTATTACAGTGTGTGGTTGTTTTTTTCATTCACACATGGTACTATTACAATATGATATTATGTATATACAACATATGCGAATTCTTACGTATATTCACCACCATCACCATGTTATCTCAGAGAAGAAACATTCAATGTCCAGTAACTTCTTAAATACCACTTGAATGAAAAATGGTGCATGACAAAATTGCAGAACTCCATTAAGTGTACCAAATGCACTCACATTTAGTTGCTTAGTAAATTACAAGAAAATTGGTGCTGAAAGATATAATGTTTCTTCCCCATTCTACAAATTATTCAACGAAAATTAAATTAAAAAAAGCAGAAGAAATAAACTAACCAGCACCGTTTCCGGACAATATGACCCACTGAACAAAAATACCGATATGTGGCCAACGTCATTGTCATTTATTGAAACAGCGAAGATTGAATATATATAAGTAGACCTGGTGGGCAAACCTCAGTGATATACATACGTGCACTTCTTCGTATAGATAGACAACACAAATGACTGTTGAAAAGGAAAAAGTGATTCGGAAAAAATTGCGATTTGTGAGTAGCCTTCATGACCCTCAAGCCTCACATACACTCGAGATCGCGAGAGAGGTCGGCTTTTTTTGTTTCTTATTTTGTCACAAAAGACCCACCTTAACACCTAACTTCCCTCCTGTCTCCTCGGGAAATCGAAGCTACGAGAAAGGTTTGAAAAAAAAAGGCGGTAGGACTTCCAACTTTCTGCAATGGTGTTTCTTCATTTCTTTAAATAAAAAAATAAATAAATAACCTTCTGGTGAGTGGTGACAGATTTTGATTTTTTGTAAACCTATAGGACTCTTGGGGAGTTGGGGTCCCAGTTCAAGTGGGGGCCCTGGGCACCGGTACCGTTGGCGCACCCCTTAAGACGGCCATGGATTCAGGAGGTATCGAAAGCATTATTTGTATTAGTTTTGCCGGACGAATAGTCTCATGCCAGCAACATATCTCAGCTGTCAACTTGCCTCGGTTATGTCGATGAAAATGGACCCCAAGAAAGATTTTTAAATTTTATTGACGTAAATGCCGATAGAACAGCTGACGCTTTATTTAAGCACTAGCTCATAGCCCGTACCATGCACGGGTAAAAAGCTCTGACTGAAATTTTTATAACACGAATCGTAAAATACATGTACATAACTACAATAAACGTTCAAGTTATGCAAAGTATTAGAAGACTGGTTTGCACTCCTTCGGCGTTCTCATTCTTTATTTAAGTGACGTTTTCTTTCAGCTTTATCTTCTTCCATCTTGTACTACAAAGTAAAAAATTCATCGGAAACAATAATTTTTTTTAAATTTCCATCACAGTGAAGCAAAACTACACCTGCAGTTACTTTCTTACGGTCTTTTAACGGGCGGCAAAAGAGCATGTTTTCCGTCCATTAAAGACCATACCATAATTCAAGTATCGTACTAATACAATTAACTGTCTTTGCTAGATCCGAAGCGTTTGTGGTCTCATTTAACTGCAGAGCATACATAGCACTTTTCCACCAATTCTATAATAACATATTCAACATCCTCAGATATATCGTGGATTCGACGAGACACTGTGTTGTTTGAAAGGGATGTATCACGTGCAATTTCCTTTCCGAATCGTCACCAAACATGCATTTGGCAACTGCTTTCGCTCACGGTAATGTCAGATTTTCCATAATAGATTTTCTTCCCCAGACTTTCCTATTTGGTAACTTACCAAGTATGATGCTTTAATCGCTTTTCTACTATCTTCATTACGAAGTGAAATATACGAATTAATATACTTTGAGTTCTTGGACTTCTGTTTGAAAAAATATACTGGTTTATTAGCAAGACTATGGTGCTTAGTTTCTAAATGACGAGACAAGAGTAAAGGAATCAATAAATAAGTTTCAGGCTGCTTTCTGCGAGGACTTCTCTGCAAAAGAACATTGTGGGCGTGGATAGTCCTTACCTCCTGTAAATGAAAAGCCAAATTTAATCTTCACTGCATTCCTATTTTTTTAGTACTAGATGTAATGTGAATAGCTTGAAGAACTTTAAACAGTGTTTGGGAATTTTTGTCAGTTGAATGCGTTTTACGGGGTTTCAGATGATTATCAATACATTTCATTTTTTTTATCTTTCATTACCATGGTTCCAGTCTTCAATTAGTGATCCGTGATTTCACAGTAAAAAATTCCTAATGGCAGGTATTTCCGCCTTGAAGTTCAAATTTTTCACAAGTTGCTACGATTCCAATGCTACCTTAACGATGCGCAGACTTTCGATGCTCTGAGAGTTCTGGTGAACAAAAGCAGCACATGCGCACTCTGCAAGGTCGTCCCACAAGCTAAAAACTAACCGATTTCTTTCTACGTCAGAGTCAGGTAGAACGAACTATTCCGTGGCCTTGTGATGTCAAGGAGTAGTATTTCCATCACTGCGGTGCCCATCGCACACGGATATTTTTGGCAGCACCGATCACCCTTTCATGCATGCTGGCTATGTAAGAACAAGTGTCCCAAACATCTTCAAAAAATAATTAAACTCTTAATGCATTTCAACTTACTTGCGATTTAAAAAAATGCCTTTATTGTAATTTTATGGAGACGCCATTATAGAATTTTAACCGCAAACCCCCTAGACCAATGATGCACAACACATGGCCAGCGACGGGGTCGCTTTGGTCCGCTACCACGACACTAGCAAAACCTAAATTTTTCGTAATCGCCCGCAAAATATTTTTCTCCGTGCTGAATGCTGAACTCGAATTCAAACCTGCACACGTGCAGCGAAATGTGCCAGCCGGCGCTTCTTTTTTACGCTTTCCAACCGTAGGTTGAAGAATTGTATATGCTCCAGCTTTGTCCGTTAGTCTATCTGTCTGTCCGCACGATAACTCTCGTAAAAAATGGTTCGATTGCGATGAAAATTTAGTATGTGGTAGGGGACCATTGGGGATGAACCCTATTGAAAATGGGCGAAATGGGTCAAAGGTCAGGAGCGGGATCCATTCCATCGCCCTTACGCGCCATAACTTACGTAAAAATGCTTCGATTGCGACAAAACTTTATCATGTTGTTCCAGAGGTATACCGAACTGGTTCTGTTGAATATAATCGAAATGGGGTCAAAGATCAGGACACAGGAGCGAGGTTTATTTCACAGTCATTATCCTCATAACTTGACTAACAATGCTTCTATTGCGACAAAACTTTAGTATGCTGTTCCATCTGTATACTGAACTAATTCTGTTTAATATCATGGAAATGGGGTCAAAAATTCTACCTGTATCGCATACAACGCTTGATGGAAAATCTTTTTTATATAATTTCTAATGTTTAATGAAGAATGGTTTTGCCACCAGGGGCATAAGTGCTAATTTCTGCATATGTATTTGCAGCAAAATCTAAGCTTCTGAAAACTTGACTGAAAACATTCTTTCGTGGACTTATACATCTGAAATCGAAAAACCTTTTTGAGAATACGTTCTTCTTAAAGTAATGCATGTTTTTCCCGCCAGGGAGCGTAGATTCATATCCTATTTTTGCCGATATCTCTGTTTCTAAGAGTCCAATTTGAAAAATTCTTTCTGTGTTGGAGAGCGTTTCCTGTGTGAAATGTTTCTCATATAAATTCGTATTTTTCTTAATGCGCAAGTCTGCAACCAAAGGGCGTTAGCTCACGATTCCGTTTACAGCAATATCTGAGGGATTAAAAATCCGATTGAAAAACTTCTTTCTTCCGTCAGATACTATTGCTTTCCATACCGGTTCCATTGACTTTGAATAGCTTTGATAAATTTGATTTGCGACAGAAATGATTCAAAAGACGTGCTTATTATATCCGAAACTTCGGTGTCATCTTTCTTGTTCATGCTAGAATAATAATATTCGAGAGCTTGCTGCACTTGTCAGACAAACTGCCAGTCAAAAAGTGGCAACTATGTCCGAAAACGACAAATGTGCAGTTAAACAAAGAAAGGCGAATGTTCAAGAGGAATTTAAAACCAAGTTGCGCATTATTGTAGATGTTCCCAAACCTGGGTTTGGAAACACCAATAATGGGAATATCAGCCGAAGATTTCTTATGGATCCCGAGCACAGCTCGAAACACAGAGTTCGTGGAGTAGGCTTGAGGAGACCTTCATCCTGTAGTGGATTGATAGACCACCAATCGAAAAACTGACAACTTCAGGTAATTAGGTAAGCACGTGCAGTCGAAAGAAAATCTTGTGAGCGAAAGCATGTGAACTTTTCTGCGAGAATATTAAAACGCACCCTTTGTGAAGGCACTAGTTTCGCAAAAAGTAACTGGTTCATTAATGAGAACATGTTAATTAAAAAAACGATAATAAGCTTCAGCTATGCTCAAAAGAAAGTGTGTTTCATGTTAAAACATTTTTTTTTATGTATGTCTGTAATTCCATGCTTAGTATGGTTGCTTTATAAATGCAAAGTGGCTATATGCATCTGCTTAACACAAAATAACAAAACGATAATTATACTTTCCTGCGAAAGAGGGGGGTGGAAGGGGTATAAGAGGACTGCAATTAACCACCCCGAATCTAATCAATAATGAGTGAGTTATTAAATTCACTCTTCATCTTTTTGTATTTCATTTCGAAATGAACGATTCATTCCCTAAACTCGCATAGTTCGTCGATTAGTGGTACTAATTAGGTAGGAAAGTTGGTGATTTCCATTAAGCGTTTCAATATCACTGCACCTCGCATGACTTCAGATCACAGATGCCGGAATGTCAGCACTTCCATTACCAAGGTAACACATAATGATCTGGCGGAATAATTTGGGAGCATCGCTCGATTGTTGCTAAGATACGGTGCAGTAAAACCCGGAAAGAAAACGAAAGTTACCCAGCATACCAAATTAAATTCTCATTTATTTCTATGCCAAACAGTAGGCATGAAACTGAGGCCCCAGTTTTATCAAAACTCGGCGAGGTAGTTTGAAATATATATATATATATATATATATATATATATAGGCTATATATATATTGTATATCTCCACGTCTCTTCCTCACAGAAATGTCTTCCGGGCATCTTTCGTTAACTGAAACGTGGCATTTTTTTAGTTTCCCTTCCTCTCCTTCATAGAAGCTGTCCCTTAAACTTTGACAACGCTCTGAGTCACTGGGAATGTAAGTAATTGCACTGCCTCTTAAATTCGCGCAACAATGAATATTTATGGAGCTTTCTTAATATCGCTGCGATTTAAAGACTCTACGCATTACACTCTTCATGGAAATTAAAAAGGACAGGATATTCATAATCTTCAAACGCTGCCATCAGAACTTAAAAATGAAAAAAATATACCAAAGCATTCAATAAGAACCAATATTATTAAAATCGTAATAAGTGAATGTTGAGCTTTCGCATATTTATTTGTACCGTCATTTCATTAATTCTCAAACACAGATATGTGGGAGCAATTTAAATTGGAATTGGAATCGTCTTTACTCCTCATAAGCAACATTTCAAAGCAGGCGGAAAAGGGTAACTCAGTTCACGAAACAAAGACAACGATCCCTTAGAAAGGATCGGAATCTTTCTCAGCCGTTCGTAACCTGTATGCTATTCCAATGAATTAACTCTGTGCGGGGAAAACGATAAATACCTATGTATTTTCTTTCACGACATTATTCAAGCGCTTTTTTCATGTTTTTTTTTTTTTGCATGTGAAAAAAGAAAACCCCCGCAAATCTTAGATGTCGTTCTTAGTCGATGCAATCATAACACTGTTTCATCAGCACACAAATAAATAAAAATATTATGTTTGAACTCTTTGGTGTTTGTCATACTCTTTAAATAAATTATAAACAAATTAAGTCCATGTATGCCGAGCCTCAAGGTGTTACGTAATTTACACTTAACCACCCCAGTGGCGTAGTGGTCTAAGCGGTGGCTTCTGATCATTCGACCGAGATGGGTCCGGGTTCAAATCCCGGTGAGGCATGGATGTTATGTTTGTCTTATGGCACTGGCTCTCTCCCTTCCCTGGAACCAGTAGCCCTAAATTAGGGACGGGTGACTGCTTATAGCCCATTGAGTTGCTCACGGCGGTCGTTAAACCTCGAATAAAAAAAAAAGGAAAAACTTACACTTAATGGGCAAAACATTAGAGATACTTACCTAATAGCATGTTGGTCCTTTTCTATCACGAATAACAGCCTGTCCACGCGGAGACATCGACTCCACCAGATACTGGAGGGTTTCCGGAAGTAATGCCAGGCTTGCCTGTTGCAGCATTGACCACAACTCCGCCCGAGACGTCGGTCCAGGATCCATGGATCTGATGTTAACAGCTATGCTTGTTGCAGCAATGTCCACAACTCCGCCCGAGACATCGGTCCAGGATCCATGGATCTGATGTTCACAGCCATGCCTGTTGCAGCATTGTCCACAACTCCGCCCGAGACGTCGGTAAAGGATCCATGGATCTGATGTTCCCAGCCATGCCTGTTGCAGCATTGTCCACAACTCCACCCGAGACGTCCGTCTAGGATCCATGGATCTGATGTTCCCAACCATGCCTGTTGCAGCAATGTCCACAACTCCGCCCGAGACATCGGTCCAGGATCCATGGATCTGATGTTCACAGCCATGCCTGTTGCAGCATTGTCCACAACTCCGCCCGAGACGTCGGTCCAGGATCCATGGATCTGATGTTCCCAGCCAGGCCTGTTGCAGCATTGTCCACAACTCCACCCGAGACGTCCGTCTAGGATCCATGGATCTGATGTTCCCAACCATGCCTGTTGCAGCATTGTCCACAACTCCGCCCGAGACGTCGGTCCAGGATCCACGGATCTGATGTTCCCAGCCATGCCTGTTGCAGCATTGTCCACAACTCCGACTGAGACGTCGGTCCACAATCCATGAATCTGATGTTCCCAGCCATGCCTGTTGCAGAATTGTCCACAACTCCGACCGAGACGTCGGTCTAGGATTCATGGATCTGATGTTCCCAGCCATGCCTGTTGCAGCATTGTCCACATCTCCACCCAAGACGTCAGTCCAGGATCCATGGATCTGATGTTCCCAGCCATGCATGTTGCAGCATTGTCCAGAACACGGCCGGAAGCGTCGGTCCAGGATCCATGGACTTGATGTTCCGTTCCACGGTCACCCAGAGAACTTTCGCAGGGTTTTTGATCCGGGGACCTTGGGGGAACCACTGGATGGTTCCAAGCTCAGATGAGTGGTCCTCCAGCCATGTCTGAGTTATTGATGCTCAGTGTGGCGGCGCATTGTCCTTCTGGAACAGATCATCCGCCGCAGGATGCGCGAAGGCTTTGAAAGCGTGTGGGTGATCAGCAACACATGCCGGTAGCTTGTAGTGGTTACGGACCTCTGCAGACACACTAAAGAACCTAATGTGGGACATGAAAAGGCTCCCCAAGCCATTACAGAGCCACCACCGTTTTGAAAAGATCCAACCTGGCATCATGCCGCCGATGCCACATCCGCAACGTCTCGTCAGCTCGGTACAGCTAAAAAGGGGATTCATCTGACCCCACGATGCGGCGCCACCCTGCAGAGGTCCAGTTCTGATGTTCCCGAACACATAATTTTCATGACGAGCAGTCAACAGAGGCACACAAGTAGGACGTCGGCTCCTGCAACCCATAGTATGCAGCGTGCGTCATACCTTTTGCTCGTTGGCCCTGCTTGAGCCTCCAAAATTTAACCTGGATGTGATTTGAGCCGCCGTTGCCAAACGGTCGGTCTGTGTGATCCCGGATAGTCAGCGTCGATCATCAGCGGCGTGTGTTCAGGGGGTTTTGTTCAGCCACTGCTTACTTTCTGGGCGCTGGTACGCCCGTCGATGGTATACGGTGTCCTCTTGATACCGTTACCCACGGGAACCCTAGGGTTCTTTACCACTTGGGGGATAAAATGACCCATCTGTCTTGCGCCAACAATGCGTTCACGATCAAAGTCGCGCAGATCACCACGTTTACGCATGTTCGTCGATTGCGATGCACCTTTGGGAAGATCAGATCATATATAGAGGATTTTAGGAACGGAGTGTCTGACCTCATGTCTTAAACAACCCTTAGAAATAGGAAGCTAGGAGATTTGGGCAAGAGTGCTCGATAGGAAAGTGACACGGAAGCGAAGTAGAAAGGGGGAGGAAGACGCACTTATTTATTACCGGGGGGTCAGTACCCGGTGTCCGACGGCTTAACGTGCCCATCCGACGCACGGCGGGGATTTAGTGGATCGAGCGTTCGTACCTGCCTGGGATCGAACCTGAGGTCCTTTCCGTGGCAGTCACGAACGTTGCCCACTAGGCCACCCGCTGCCACACCTTTGGGAAGGCCTGCTGTCCACCTATTTATCGCCTGCGTTCGATTTGGGCGTGTTCCACTCTGTGCGGGGGATACCCATGTCAACTGCTCATCACCCCAATTTTTTATGTTTTGTCTGCTGAGTGTGCATTTTCTTTTTTCACGTCATTATTCCAAGAGCTTTTTCCATATCTCTTTTGTTGTATATGTGAAGAAAAAACTCCGCACTGCTTAAATATCGTTCTTAGTCGTTGCAATCATAACACTGTTTTATCGGAACACAAATAAATAAAAATATTAAATTTGTCCTTTTTGGTGTTTGTCATGCTAAATAAATTATAAACAAAATAATGCTACCTATGCCGAGCCGCAAGGTGCTACTCAGGAGCGAACTGATAGTCCCCGCAACCAAACCTGCAACCCCTGCAGAGCGGGAGGAGGGGGAGAGGATGCTTCACGGCTAAGAGGGCCTCTGGCTTTAGCAACAAGATTTTACAAAAAAATTTGCGGAAGCTTCATATGAAACTCATTAAAGAGAGAAAATTTTGATGGTAGCTTTGAGTGAAATATTAGAAAAGAAAACATTTTTTTTTTTTTTTTTTGCAGTTTTAGTTTACATTAACTGGATGATGGAAAAGCAGATATTCCAAAGGACTTTAGGCTAGGGATCCCAGACATCTCTGCAAAATACGGGATCGTCCCGTTTTTGGCTAATGCGTCCCGTTGTCCCGAGAAAACTCTTCGCGACAGCTTTCTATTCTGTATTTTAGAGTTCAAGGCTGAAAAACAAAATGGATGAGTTACAATTTCTATTCTTTTACAAACATATTTTTTAACCTGCACGTGACGCTATCTCCCGTGACAGTATCTCCCGCGTCTAACTCTGTGGTCAATGCCCTCATTACGTAGGCAAGCACAGCCGTGGCAGATTGATATAGGAGGATAGGAGGGCACGTGACCTCGACACCTGGTGGATGCAGTCAGTAATCCAATCTCATAAAATTGATTTCTACAGCACATCTGTGTCATATATAAAAGAATGGTCACAGTATATGCTGAAATTAGACAGTATGTCTTGGGTGAAATGAGAACAGATTATCTTGGGAAAAAATTTTCAAACAGTCCAACTATTAATCAGACCGCTGCCATATCAAACATTGTTGAATCTAATTTGTTTGATGAAGTAATGGTAGCCAAGCTGTGAAGTCCAAAAAAGGTAGTGAAGTGAAGGATATGTTGAAATCTAAACAGTTAGATGGAGTCTGGGTGGATCTCTTCAAAAATGTTGAAGGAGAACTATCAAATTTAAAGAAAGTAGTGGAGTTCGTTATGTGTATCCCTGGAACAAATGCGTGTGTCGAAAGATTATTTTTTCGTATGAACCCACTGTGGACTGGTGAGAAAAACAAATTGTCTGTAAAAACTGTAAAATCATTCTTCAATGAGGATTGTGTAGCTTTTCATGACATGATTCTTAAAAAGAAACAATTGTTAAGTGAAATTCATTCTTCAGAAAAGATATTGCAAGAGTGAGCAAGACTGATTGATTAATAAGAATATTGATCAATAAGAATAGTTAGAATCATTTTGTAAGACTGGCATATGTGATGGATGCACATACTAAACTTTCACCCTAGTCGTAAGTGTCCCGTATTTTTTCCCAATGTATCTGGGATCTTTACTTTAGGCTCCTGTCGCAGTCATAACAATAGTTCCTATAGGTGTTTATTAACAAAGGAATGTGTAAAAACTATCAGTTCAATAAGCGAAGAATTATTATACCAATAAGGATAAAATGTTATGTATTACAATCTTTTACATATAACTGTGTATTTTTCAGAATACAATGAACTAAAAGGTCACGGGGACGAAGAAACAGATATTAGTGTCATTTTTTTACCAGATCGTTTGAAAAACAATGGCCTATTTGGAGGGTAAAAATGAGGCATATCTCATAGCACACAATCTTGTTTTATTCGAAATAGGCGCCTTCAGCAGCTACACACCTCTGCCAGAGAGTGGCAAATGTTTCAATGCCAGTCGGGAAGAAATCTGGCTCTCTGGATGCAAGGAAATCCCAGAATGCAGTTTTTGCCTCCACTCGGTTTCTCGATGGGGCCCTCTTGACCCCAGGCCCCGATGTCCTGTCCTTGAGGTAAATGCTAAAATGCATGAATAGGTGGAAATCGGTAGGTGCCAAGTCTGGCGAGTAGGCTGGGTGTGGGAGGGTTTCGAACCTCATTTCGTGTAGTTTCTGTTTCGTCATTTGGGACACGTGTGGTATAGCGTTGTCACGGAGGAGGATAGGATCCTTCCTGTTCACTAAAGATGGCTGCTTGGAACACAACTACTCGTGCATTCAGTCAATTTCTTCACAGTATGTGACTGAGGTAATGCTTTTACCAGCATTCAAGAACATGTATTCTATGACACTGTAGACAGCCCACCGCACTGTCATTAAAACCTTTGGCTTCAACCTTGGTTTAGGATGTTGTTTCGGTGGTTCACACACACATACACACACAGCCACTGTCCAAATAGCTTGTGGTTGTCGTATAGCACCCGTTGTCAGTCGGTCTCGTTCATTTCATCGACACTCAATTCGTCGACACTAACAGTAGATTCCTAAAGAACCAAAAAAAGTCCAGAACCACCAAATTTGGTATACTATCTCATGGTACTGTAACTTAGATCGCAGACGGTTTTTGGAAGAGCCCGGGGTGAAGGGGGCCCATACAAACTTTTCGTAAAATCTACAGTTTTCAATTCAGAACCACCAAATTCGGTATACCATCTCATGGTACTCTAACTTAGACCGCAGATAGGGTATTGGAGTGCAAAATTGTTCCACAGTTCTTAAAAAAACTGGCAATTTTTTAGATAATTTCGTATGGGGCCCCCTTGATTCCGGGCCTCGACCCCTTCCGTCTATGGTCTAAGTCGGTGTAACAGTACAATGAGATAGTATACCAAATTTGGTGGTCATAATTTGAAAACTGTAGATTTTACGAAAATTTTGTATGGGGCCCTCTTGACCCCAGGCCCCGACCCTTCCAAAAACCGTGTACGGTCTAAGTTAGAGTACCATGAGATAGTATGCCAAATTTGGTGGTTCTAAATTGAAAACTGTAGATTTTACGAAAATTTTGTATGGGCCCCCTTGACCCCGGGCCCCGACCCTTTCCAAAAACTGTGTACGGTCTAAGTTAGAGTACCATGAGATAGTATACCAAATTTGGTGATTCTAAATTGAAAACTGAAGATTTTACGAAAATTTTATATGGGATCCCTTCACCCCGGGCCCCGACCTCTTCCAAAAACCGTCTACGATCTAAGTTACAGTACCATGAGATAGTATACCAAATTTGGTGGTTCTGAACTTTTTTCGGTTTTTTAGGAATCGACTGTTTGCATTGTATATAGTGTTGACGAAATGAGTTGTCGGAGAAGAAAATATTTTATCATTTCATAAAGTTTGTCGTACTATTGTAAAAAAAGACGTGCTGACTTCATAGGGAACTTTGCTAAAAAAAAATTTTTTTTTCGATTAAACTTTGGATCTTAAAAAAAACATTTTCATATCCTTATAGTTTCTCAATGTAAACTTACTGTACACAAAAACGGCGTTAAACTATAGATTTTTATACTTCCAGATTGGTACAAATTCCGCAAGAATTGCAGCCGTAGACGCTATAATTCAACATTGAAGGAACTGATATATCATTCCTCGCCCTACTTCCATTTCCTCATTTATTTTTACTAGTGTTTTCAGAGGAAGATTATTTTTTACACCTAATGAGACACAAAACTTTGCTGGTCTTCAAACGGTAACCAGCAATCCCTACTGTTTAATGGAAGTGGCATTTCTTGGGGTCTCGAGATCGGCATTAAAAAAATCAGATTTCTATATAGTTCATGATAAAAAAAAGAAGAGCAATACTCAATTTGTATCAATATGAACTTCAAAGCTAAAAAACAAAACAAAAACTAATGTTTGAGATTTCCAGTCACGAACATATGCAATTAGAGGAGAGAAAAAACTGAGGTGGCAAATGCGATGTTTTGCCCCCACACTAATTTGCGTGCGGGGACAACTTCCCACTCTGTCCCCGTGGTTCCGACTTCGGTGCACGTTGTTCATCACAGATTACATTGCGATCAAGTAGGGACTCTTTTTTGTTGCGAAGCAGAAGGTTACTGCATATCTCAAACCGTTGTTGTTTCTGATGCTCCGTCAGTTCTTGTGGGACCAGGTATGGAGCTTCTTGACCTTACCAATTTGGTGGAGATGTTTGGAAATGGCTGATACCGGCACATGGTATTGTTTGGAGAGTTCTATAACTGTGACACGAGGATTTGCCTCCACATTTGCCTTCAGAGCGTCGTTATCAATGACCGAATGTCGTCCTCGACCCTCCTTGCCCCATTCCTCGACCACATTACAATAGGTTTGTGGCGCATTGCGACCCAATTTGAATTCATGAAGCAGAGTCACCGGCAACTCACTCCTTCCTAACATGTTGCGTTATACATACCACTCTCACACGAGTAGCAGCGACTGCAGCTCAACCGATTATGGCGTGTGTGCAGTGTCTGCGTCGCCCTTCAACTCGTACGAATGGCGCTGCGAGTGGGTTGGTCTGCAAGCATTGTGGGCGAGTTAAATGTGGCACCTCAGAAAATCGGCCATTATTTGACGAACGACCTGATATAACAGTCGAGAGAAAAAATTGGTACTATGTGCAAAACATTGTGGCCTGACGATAAGTGTTTTTTTTTTCTTTGTTTTTTACTCAAGAGTAAATAATGTAAGTAGTTTTGCTTTTTTTTTTTTTGTGCTTCAATTCTTAATTGTTATTTATTTGCTTACTAATGTTCTGTATTTTCTTGCAAACAAGAAAAAGTCATTAGGCACCGTCACACGGCAGTTAGGTGTCTTGTGTGTGTAATCATAAAGCATTTCAAAGAGGCTAAAATTGGCATAATATGATCAACTTTGGAGTAACTGTTTTGTAGTACTTTGCAGGGCCGTAACTACACTTTAGTTTCGGGAGGGGGGAGTAAAAATATTTCACAGCAAAAATATAATCTATCTATCAGGGCCGTAAATAGACTTTTGTTTCGGGGTTGTTGTTGTTTTTAAATAACACTATTTCACTGCAAAACTTTATCTATCTATCTATGGGTATCTATCTATCTATCTATCTATCTAATCACTTAACAAAAAATAAACTCTTTAGTTTTTAGTATGTTAGTATTAATTAGCGAGTAACGACACATGAACTTACTGAGTATTAACAGAAAAACAAACTAAAAAATATGAGACAGAAATCACATGAAAACAACAAGATGACACAGCAGACAGGATGAAAGCAAGTACAGTCTGAAATTATTAAAAAAATTGAAATCTCCGTCAGGAAGTGAATTTCAAAATTCCGATATCGATAGATGAAGCCACCATACTAAAGGACTTTGACGTTGAATTGTCTGTCTAATATTAGGTGTGCAACTTAATTCTCGGCAACAGGTACAACACGTTGACAGCAAATGATAGCAAATCGAATACGTACCTAATCAGGGAAATAATCCCCGTCGTGTTGGATACATTTAAGCCATTGGTCAGGGAGCTGCCGAATGCCACTGCGGAAAAAAGAGGGATGTTTCGAGTTGATAAAGTCATCAATACTTGTGTGAACCTTCTCGACAGAAGTGAAGTGCGTATCACTCAGCTGATGTTGCAGGGAGTGAAAGAGGTGATAATACGACATGGCGAAGTCTGGAGAATACGCCGGGTGGGGAAAAATCTCCCATCCCAGGTCGGTGATCGTGTTTAAAGTCGTTTTCGCGGTGTGAGGACGCGCGTTATCCTGAAGCAACAGGACCGACCTTCTGCCCTTGCCGGTGTATGGCCTTTTCGTCTCCATTGCGTCACTCACACGAATGAGTTCCTGACAATAACGTTCAGCATTGACCGTTTCACCAAGTTTGAGCAACTCATAGTGTACGAACCGCGCTGATCCCGGGCCATATGCACAGCAACAACTTCCTTTCATGGATATTCGGTTTGGCGGTACTGGTGGAAGGCTCTAGCTGGCCTGGATAAACCCACGATTTGCGCCGCTTAGGATTATCGTAGAGGATCCACCTCTCATCACGGGTCAAAATCTTGTGGAGCAAATTCTTCTTCTTGAACCTGGAGAGCAAGGACACAGAAACATCGTAGCGCCTAGACTTGCTCGCAGCTGTGAGTTGGTGGGGCAGCCAACGGCCACCTTGTGAATCCGTCCAAGCTTGTGCAGGCGCTTTGCAACCAAGCAAAAACAGTCTTGCTGGACCAGCACTGCCATCAATGGCCCAGCACTATGTTGCCGCTGCCGAACCGTCAATAAAATGTCCGGGCGGCCAACAGAAGGGCCAGCAGTTCAGACCAACAGCTGGCCAACAGCTGGCACCCCATCAGTTGTCATATGCCACAACAGGGCCATCAGTTGTCCATCACAGGCAATAGCTGCCACAAGTAGCCCTTCAGCGGCCCTGCAAGCACGTGCCAAAAATGATGGCTAGCCTAATGAGGTCCGCTAGTTTGCCGGTAGTGGCAGCCGGCAACCACGTGACGTAACTGGTGGTTTGCCGAATCTTGTCCGCCAATTTCCCAGTAGTCGCCGTAAAAAATAATAAAAATCAAGAATAACCGCAGTTTCTCAAAGCTACAGCTCTTTTTTTTTTTTTTCTACCCTTACGAATCTTGCGTATTATAACACTGTGCTGGGGAAATTTCCCCAACAGACCGGGAAAATGCCCGTTTGGATCTGAGGAGATACGAACCACTGCCGTTTGCGTGGGAGCTGAGTTCTCTACCGACCGAACTAATGTGCCACGCACGAGCGTGTGCTTGAAGCTGTCTGTTTTGTGTGGAATGTGTAATCGCAATATTGTAAAATGAATCCCTCTTTCATTTTACAATATTGCGAGGTATTTTTCATAAAAATCAGTTTCGTATAATTCATAAATTTATTTTTTCAACGCAACGATAATTTACTTTTTACTTTATGGGAACTTCACTCATTTTCAAGGAGTGTACAAACTTAGAGTCGCTTTCCAAAGTTTTGTACTGTCCTTGTCATCTTGAAAGGAGATTGTTGAATTAATAAAAATTTACCCGGGTTCATGTCCCATTCTGTTACATTTTTAACGTTGTATCTTTCCTTTCCGTTGTCCGAAGCTACATTTGTTTTAAAGGGGGAAGATATTTTATTTTACTTCTCCTTATTTTTAGAAGCGAATTCCTCCCAGTCTAGTGTATTCAACCCATGGATGAGTACATTATATCCACATAGCGTTGCTTTTTTTTTTTTTCTTTCAAATAATTAATAAATTTTGGACGCGTATAATTCTTTTTTTTTTTTTTTTTTTCCAACAAACGTTTTTTTAATGGCTTTCCAGGACATTTGTTTCAAGCGGTTTCAAACTTTTTCTTGTTATTCACCCGCTCCATTCCATGAATTGAATGGAGTGGGTGTATTTCATGGCTGTAATCTAGTATTTCATGGCGTAATCTGATATCTTTGTCGACGTGGAATTTGATTAGGAAATTAATTCGCCTCTCTACATATGGATTTTTTTCTTAACATCCACTAAAATAACACGATGGCGATAGCGTCGTCTTCAACTAACTGGTACCATGAGAGACACAGCAATTGTTGCTTCTGCGCATGCGCAGTCGCGTTGCTTCCACCTGCTGTTGGGGTTGCATTGGTTGTCAGCAACGGGCCACTAGTGGCACTTGCTTGTAGGCCCACAATTCACGGCGATGCCGCAGGGCCATCAATGGCTCGCCAACTGATAGCGCTGCCACCAACGGACCGCTAACGGGTCGTGAGCGGCAGATTTCAGCCAGCATTGACCCATCACTGCCAGCTGGTGGCCAGCAGTTTCGCAGCACTTGTGTTTTTGCTTGGAATGGCTTCCTGTGTTACTCCGAGTTCCTGGGTGTGCTCTGACTGTGTGCGACAGAGGTCCGCGTCCAACAGTTGTTCCAGTTCCTCATCGTCAACTTTCTGTGGCGGTCCCGGACGTTCTGCATCACGGAGATCAAAATTTCCTTGCTTAGACCGCTGGAACCACTTTTTACACGTACTGTAGAACACAGCAGCCTCACCCAAAGCATCACAAATCATTTGCTGGGCTTCCGCGGCACTTTTTTTCAGCTGAAACGCGAACAGGAGGCAGTGCCTCAAATGTTGCTTCTCGAACGACATTGCTTTCATCGTCAAGTTTCGTCCCTTCTGTCACTACAGCTGTGAACGGTTACGGTTGCCTGGAAAGCTGTTGTATGGCGCTGCAATCAGCCGTTGTGGCGCAGTGGTCTAAGGCGTTTGGCCTCTGATCATTCCTCCGTAAGGGGTCCGGGTTCGAATCCCGGTCAGGCATGGATGTTGTGTTTGTCTTACGGCACTGGCTCTCTCCCTTCCCTGGAACCAGTGACCCTAAATTAGGGACGGGCGACTGCTTATAGCCCATTGAGTTGCTCACGGTGGTCGTTAAACCTCCAAACAAAACAAAAACAAACAATCAGCCGTTATCGCACAGAGCTATTTGCATTTGCCGACGTTCTATGATCGTTTGCGGTTAGGGGCCCAGAATTAAGTTGCACACTTAATAGTTGCTACCATAGTAACGATGGTAATTTTCGTTCATTTCTGAGGTTACAAGTTTCTTCTGGGGATTCTGTGCTTGCAAAGCATTGCAAATTAGGCACAGCAAACGCACAATATACCAGTCCTTTCATTCAAAAACAACTTATCAACATTTGCGGAAACATTATTCAGGATACACTAGTAAAAAAGTAAATACTGCAAAATGTTTCGCCGTGATGGCAGACAAAGCGACAGACATTTCGTAGATCAAACAATGTGTCAATATGCCTACAGGATGCAATCACTTACTTCGCTCTCACATTTCTAAACACAACTCATCCCAGTCTGGCATCTTGATGTTATAAAGAAACAATAAATTACGATTCCAACTGCCTTTTTTTTTTTTTTTCGTCTCTCTTAAAACGATAAATAAATAAATAAATAAATAAATAAATAAGTGATCTTAAAATGGAATCGAAAGATATACATTTTTTTTCAATCGGATGTTTAGAAGCAAATATGTGGAATAAAACGTATTTTTGAATTCGACATCATCTGCATTTACGCTCTCTACCGGCGAACTTGTACATCGTAAAAAAAACGAAATAAAGGATCATCATTTGCATATTTCAAGCTTCCCAATGCAAAAAGAATTTTTCAAATCGGGCTAATAGTTGCTGAGATATCGTGGGTACAGACGGACGGACGGACGGACAAACCGATAAGAGAAGCACCATCTTTTTTTACAAAAGACTCTACAGAGAATAGAATTCAAATTCAATGAAGAAATGAAATACAGTATTTGGTACGGTCCATGCCGTAAAAAATTAATCGTTTTCATTTGATTTGTACAAAATTTAGATAGTGAATAATCACCAAATTCTCCAAAGCAACGCCGGGCAATTCAGCTAGTTTTAGATAAATGGTGTAACTTTTATAGAGCATGAATACTTTTGAACAGAATGCCTCAATTCTTACAAATTTTCTAACTTCGTCACTTCCGTTTTCGGAAAATTTCCTCTTCTTTACAAAACTGAAATGCAAACATTTATGGGGGAAATAATATTTAACAGCAATACAGGTCAGTGGAAACATCTCGAAAAAAAAAATAATTAAAATTTACGATTATGGGGAAATTCGTGCTCGTCCGATTTCCGTTTTCGGAAGTTTTTTTCTTCATTTTCAAGCTGAAATACAAATATTTATGGAATGAAATGATATTTAACAACAATAGTGGGCATAATGAACATCGCGAGAAACAGAATTTACAAATTACAGAGACATTTTCGCTCCGTCTAACTTCCAGTTTTGAAGATTGTTGCCTATGTTTTCATGCTGAGATACTAACATTTATGCAAACAGTTATATTTAACAACCGTGTTGGAGAGAGACAACATCGGGAGTAAAAATAATGCGATTATGGGAGAAATCTTCACTCCGTCTAACTTCCGTTTTCAAAAGTTTTGAAAGACGGAACTCTGTCCTTTGACGAACCCCCCTTTTAAAATTCTATTCAGTATAGTGTTATACGGAAATATTTGAAATATAATTAAATAGTGACTTTAGTTATTCTGTGTGCGAACAGCAGTAGAAATTCGGCTTCAGTTAAAAAGGTGTTTAAGAGATCCCTAGAGATAGCCATTCTTTCACGGACCATGGGACAGTCCACGAACAAAAGGACCCCACCCCGCCTTCGTCCTCCCGTCGTTGGAGGACACTCCCGCTCAGAGAGTGCCCGCCAGTGACAATTCGTCTGTAAGCAATCAAGGACAGTCAATTTCTTACGTCAGGAGCATCTTCGGAGCGGCGGAGAATGAAAAGAAAATACTAAGTGGTCATACAAGATTTCAGACAGTTCGGAAGAATTTTGCTCAGGCACTAGGCAGGGTTTCTTCCCATCTTTACACAAGCATGAATGAGAACAGATTTCGTGGGAAATACATAGAGAAAGTCACCCGAAATATTCATCTCCCTCTGGAAGTATGTACAATATCCCCCCCCCCCCGCCATCTGAAGAATAAAGACTCGTTCGGACGAAATCACCTGTCGTTACATTCAATTTGTTTAATTATTTATTTATTTGCTTCCCTGATCCAATGACAGGAACCTGCAAACAGCGATTCTTCTGATAAGTTGGCGTCCACTTCAATACTTAACAATAACTGCACCAACAATAGTATCGATCTCGAGAATAACCCAAATGATGACGAAAATTTTTAATTCTGCGATTCCGCGGGAGAACCTCATGCCTGTTTCCACAGCAGGGAAATCAAACAGCGATTTGCCGTAATTTCGTCGTCATGTCCGTACTTCCGTAATTCCAACCAAGAAGTCGTAATATTATGGAAAATTCACAGTGGTTGGCATCTATGGCTATAGGGAATCTCTTAGGACATGTTAAAGCTACAGGTGCAACGATACGTCCGTCCGCAAGAAACTCTTGATGAACTTTGAACGCGGTTCAATACAACCTGGATGGTTTCCCACAGACATTCATTCACATATTATTTTTTCAGTTTGCACAGCAGGTGATACCAGTCAGATGTGGTCACACCGATTATTAGCCACATCAATGCACCAAGTACGTACGTATAACACCGAGATGATAATCATTTGTTCTGTATTGCCTACACTATGAAAAAATTTCTGAAATTCACGGGCAACTTTCCGTTATTTCTTTCGTTAATTAACGAAGCATATTTCTGATACAACCTTTTCCGTGGAATGACGGAAAGAAACCTGAATTGCACGGATTTTTTCGTACCATGGGAAACTATTGCTATGGCTGTGAAAAGGGAGCCTCAAGTCCTACGGATAAGCTGCTTTTCCGTCATCCAGTACCTAAGCTTCGAGCTGAGCATAAGAAAAAAAAGCAAGTTTTTTTTTGCCTCTGATTGTGGCTGTGTTGTCGTTCAGTTTTCAAAAATAAAATTTATTAGTTCCTCAGGTATGAGTTCAGAAAAAGGAAAAAAAAAGAAAAGGGAGTTGAAAATACTTTCATTTATGTTTTTTTTTTTTTTTTTTTTGTGTTGTCATGTCTGGTCTTTTAGCAACTCCCCAGGCCAGTATATTGTAATGTATCCGAAAAATTTGGTTTAATGTTTGAGCACAGTGAATTTTGGTGCATCGATTGTAGTTTAGTTGGGCATATGAAAATTGAAAAGCAGTGTTATTGGGATTCCGTGTGTGATGAAATAATTGTAAACATTTTTCTCTAGCCTTTTACAGCGTTGAGTTTCTTTTTTTTTTTTTTTTTTTTTTTGAGTGAAGATAAATTATGGGATGATTTATATTGGGATTTTGGGAGCATATGTATAGTGTGATGAAATTGGAAACCTAACGTGCTGTTTACATTCTTGGAGTGTTGAGTGTCGAAATTAAGAGTGTTGGTGTGTTATTTTGAGGACCAGTATTTTACATGCTCCAGATGAGTGTTAATCTCCCATTGGAAAGGGGTGATCTTAGGGCAAGCCTGGGAACTTGTCCTAAGGCAGAGGGCTCTGAGTATGGAATTTTCACCAGGATGCGATATGTGCAAAATAGAAGTTAAGGTGTTTGGGTTCTAAAGTTTAGTATTTCACAAAAAGAATGAACATCATGAGTTGAGAAGACACACTTTTGCTCACCAGTTCCAGTATTAATTGTTCTTTTCTTTGGCCTAAATTTTCTTGTTTTTACTAGAAAGTCTAAATGTAATTTTAATTTTCAATAAGGTGAAAATATTTAGTAGGTTATGTAAATGGTCAGTGTTATTATCTGCAGTGCAACCTGCTCATTGCCACGATACAGAAGAATTTCCTTGCTAGTGATTTTTCCAGGGATTTGGATGTAGTGTGAGATAAGTGATTTTTTTCTGGGATATATAGAGATAAGTGACTTTTTCCTGGGATATATGTGGATATTGTGATTCTAGATTTCCTGGGATATATAGAGATAAGTGATTTTTCCTGGGATATATAGAGACAAGTGATTTTTCCTGAGATATATGTGGATATTGTGATTTTGAATTTTTCTTGGGATATAGAGAGATAAGTGATTTTTCCTGGGATTTAGTTGTGTTAGTTCTGGGCCGGGTGTGCCTGGAGTATTTTGGGTTGAAGTACTTTTTGGGGGAAAACTTGTCTTCAAACCCTCCAGTAGTTTCGCTGCACACGGAGATATGTACTGCCAGCGAGGGTCGGTCGGGCGTTGCTTCAATGGATGTTGCGAGATCATGTTAGAGGATCTTCTGTACCTGATGATGTGTCGCACTTGAGGATTTTTTTTCCTTTCCCTTTGCCTGGGCTGAAATTGGATTCACGACCCAATTTCACGCCTTCAGCCTGACTAGTATTTTCTTCCTGTGTTGGTTCTCAAAACCCAGGGTAGTGTCTGAACTGAGAGTATTTGCCTCACCGCTACCTCAGTAATTCACTGCAGGTGTTAAATTTAAGTTTTGTTTGGTGTGACTTAAAGTATCTAAATTAATTTGTTTATGATATGCTGTAGTGCTAGGGATGTAAATTCTAAATTCTGGTTGTTAGTGTTAGTGAACATGATATTTAGTTTGGAAATTTAGTTAATTGGTATTTTGAGCTTTTTTTTTACAGTATAGAGTTATTAAGTATCTTGAGCTATTATTTGAAGTGCAGAGTGAGGTGATTTTTATGAGCAAGATAGTGCAAGAAGATTGTTTGAATTTCTGAATTATGTTGATGATGTTATGAAGAGTGAAAATTTTTAAGTTAGTTAGTGAGGTTTCTTTATAAGTGAAGTAGGTTCATCCAGGATAGTTCTATAGGTTATGTAATGTTAATTAATGCTTGTGCTCAGTGTAAATTCTGTGTTGAGGATAATTTACTTATTTTGTTTACTTGCAGATAGTAGATTTGTTAATGTATAATTTGTGGCTCTTAAAATAACTGTAAATTTAATTGAAGTCTTTGAAGCTGGTCTGGGAGATTGCAGAGTTTGCTAAGGTTGTTCAGGTGCTGTAAATTTAAATCAATAAGTGTAAAATTGTAAATTTGTCATTGAGCTAATTAGGTGAGGGAGAAAAGAGTACGTTTCAAAAAGAACAGAACTTGTCCACCTTGTGGAATTAAAAATAAAAAATAATTCAGTATTTTTTTTGTGTGTAAATTATGTGAATCGTAGTATAATTTTGGATGCATAAAGTCAATGCCTAGTGTTCAAACCAACTGTGTTGAAATATGTCAAGTTGGGCTGTTCATAAGGCCAGTGGCCAAATAGAAAAAAAGATTGAGATTCTGTTTTTATACTGCTGTGTGTAAGCAAACAAGAAAAGAAAGAAATACCACAGATGATTGTCCACTAAATTACCTTGTTAAGTTTTTAAAGAAAAAAAAATAAATATAGGCAGTAGCCTTTCAAAAAAAGTCCAAAATTAGTGCAGTGTGAAAAATTTTGTGTGCTGTTGTCTTCCATGACTTGGACCCATGTATTCACCTTAGCTTGACTAAGGCTATCGATCCGAAACCTGGTATTATAAGGTATTTCATAACTGCAATTTTTGTCCTGTCCTTTTAAATTGACTTTCATAGCCTCCACAAGTTGTTATTGAACGAGTACATTTTATCCTATGACTTATAGTGACACATTTTCATACACATGCAACAATATTCACTTATTTTTGCACTTTCAGATGACTCAACTCTGCGTGAACACAAACTTTTCAATAACTTCTTGTGGAATGTAAATTTTTAGATGCCTTTTTGTTTAGGATGTTCATGGCCTTCATATACTTAGAAAATATTTTTGTTTCGAAATGCATCTACCCATCTCGCAAAGTTAAATTTTAGTCGAAATTCAAAATTTCCCTTCAGGTTAACTTTTGGCTATCTATTATAATAACCCTTATATAAAGTGGCTGAGATACCGCCACAACACTGGTAGCATGCATTATGCAACGTCATACGTATCCGACACTGGTCGTTGTAGTGTGGGGGTTCTGTTAGGTTTCGTTCATGTTCCCGCCATTGCAGGAACCATGATCAGCCAGCGGTACATCGCGGAAGTTGTGTAGAACCAAGTGCTGCCATATCTGCAGACGGTCCCCGGTACCATGTTTCAACAGCACAATGTCCAACCATGTGCGCAGCGGAATGACTTACAGCTCCTGGATGCCAGACGTGTGCCACGTCTTCCATGACCAACGCGTTCACCTGATCTGTAGCCGATTTAACAAAGTGTAAGATATGGTCGCTCGACGACTGACCCGTCAGGCTCCGTAGCCAGTTATCCAAGATAAACTTTGCAATGAATCGAGACAGCATGGAATGGCCTTCCACAGTGCGACATCGAGAACCTCTTCCAGTGGGTGCGACGCCGTGTTTGAGTCGTTATCCCCGCTCGTGGTGGGAACACAAGTTTAAGTATTGTGTATTCCACATCACTAACAGGTTTGTACTTTTGATCTTTTACGTCTTGTATCATAAGTAATGTGCCCTAGAAATTTCACTTCAATATCTCAGGTCTTTTTTTTGGTGTTCATTTTCAATAGACAGCAGTGTATTCAGCGCAGATAATCAGATATAAGGAAGAGACAATGAAACATTATGCCGCAAAAGTATTTTAATTAAAGAAACCGCAGTAACCCCAGAGACAGATTTAGGGTTTTGTCACCCCTAGGCCAAGACAAATTTGCCGCCCCTACTCCCTTTTAAAATAAAGAATTTGATGGCTACAATTTCATTAACTCGTTTGGATCCAATCCAGGAGCAAAACGAAATGTTATTGGGAGGTGGGAGAGGAATGTATCCTATCCAAAAGTAAGTGCAAATAAAAATAAAAATAATAATTTAAAGCTTAAATGTGAGGAAACTATAAACAAGAATTTTTTTTATAACAATTAATCACACAATTTTGTCTATCGTTGACAAAAATTCCTTACTTTTGATTTTCACCATCAATTCCTAAATTGATTAAATATTTGTGATTAATCAATTGCTTTGGTAAGACTGGTAACTATAACCCGCACCGCCAAAAAGGCATAGCAGAGATTCATGGAACTCACTAGGAGCCTCTGAAAGGAATAACCCCGTCCACCGGAACCACAGGCAAATACACCAGGACAGGAGGAGTGAAGCGGGGAGAATTTTGAAGACCAGCTGGGAGTTTGTTGCCTGCGCAAACAATATCTCTTCTTTTTTGAAGGCCAAATGCCTTTATTTCATTCCAAAACAAAGTACAAAATAAGAATGAAGTGATAAACTTAAAAATTTTCAAACAATGAAAGAATGTGAACAAAACTTCCTCGACGACCTGCTGAGAGGATGAAAACAAAATTAAAATAATCACTTAAAAGACAGATAAACTCACTGCATTTCATGAAATAAATCAAGGCACCCAATTTAGTGCAAAAAATCACATCTTAAATTAAACAGATCCTTCTTCATGGGCACTTTTATGAACAATCAAGAAAATAAAAAATACAACGCAATTCTTTTAACGTTATACGAGATTTATTATTACGTTAAGTTCCAAATGTCCGGCTGAAGAGATGTTGAACTAAGGGTAAATGTGATGCACTAATTGCACCGGATTGCTCACTTTAAATTTTGGCTTTTAGGGCCAGACGAAACATATACAAAAAGCAGAAATCACTTACGTAAACTTTTTATTGGTCCAGCAACTTTAGACTTCAAGCAACTTTAGACGAAATCACATAGGGCCTAACGTTGTCAATTTACGAAATCACAAATATATCACCGTGAGGCAAACCAAACAACTTCGCAACGTAGTTATGCAGACGGTAATAAAAATATAAATTCACGTACGTTATTAGCTCTCGTGAAATCAATAAGCTCAGAAAAGATCTAACATCTCCACCCACAAGCAACTGCGTCGTAAAAAAATATATATATATATATCCTTTCTCGTTCTTATCAGCATGCATACGTCACTTACGTACTGACCTCAGGGGTGTTGACAAACCTCCATTCATGTGAGAGAGAAGATATCACGTTAAGTTTGGAAAGTGCAAAAGAGAACAAACTTAAATTTACATAGGAAAAGGAACTAAAAATGAAAGTTAAAATATAATATACGGCACAACAAAATCATGGCAAAACCGCCATTAAAAGGGGATTATCATACAAACTAATATGCGAAAAAAAAACACACTTCAAATCAAACAATGAATTAATTGTACATGAACAGGAAAGTTTGTGAAACATAGCAATACTTCATTAAAAACAATTTCAGCACAGAAAACGGCACTAGATTCATTTCTTAATTTCTTGTACCAGATCGATAAATTGCATCATTCAACTATCTGAGTCTGAAGAGGTACTAAGGTCCGGAGAACATTCATGTTGGGTGAAACAAAGTTCGGCCTTTCTTGTCTCCAACACTCACAAACTCAATTAGATTTCTTGTATAATATTCGGATTTTATTAATTCCCTAAGAGGTTGGGAGCCATATCCAAGGTTAAATCTCGGTCGAATGTCAACTGTAGCAGGACAGTGAAACAAGACATGATCAGCAACTCCTCTCTGGGATCCACAAACGCAGATACAGGACCTAATTGAGAATCGGTTGCTTTGGTAGAAGTTTCTGTCTTCTTTCTTTCCCGTTTTATGTTTTTTAATCATTTTTAATGTTTTGATACATGGCAGCGCAGTGGTCTAAGGGATGCCTTCTGATCTCTCGTCTGAGATGGGTCCTGGTTCAAATCCCGGTGAGGCATGGATGTTGTGTTTGTCTTACGGCACTGGCTCTCTCCCTTTCCTGGAGTGCGTGGCCCTAAATTAGGGTCCGGCGACTGCTTATAGCCCATTGAGTTGCTCACAGTAGTCGTCAAACTTTCATTCAAAAAAAAAAAAAAAAAAAAAAAAATCAGCGCTTGTCCTGCCTCCTACCATTGTATTCATTCTAAGGGGAGATGGGATAACTTTACATGAACATCTTGCAAATGTTCCGCCCCAAAGCGATCTTCATTTACCTAAGCCTGAAAACTTTTACCGGGCTCCAAAGAGTAATTCTAACACCCAACTCTTTTCTTCCACCACCCGTCCGTGTTCTTTTCAGTTTTTTAACATAGACAAACAGATAAACATACTGTATGTTTGTCAAGGGTTTCTCAAGTCGAAGAGAAAGGAGATTATCGGAATTCGGAAACACGATCTTGTATACAGCAGTCCTCGGACTAAATGTTAGTTTCCACTTTTATTTTAATTAAAAAAAAATATTTCATGATATTTATGCACTTTTAACAAATTGTTAATTTTCACTACCACTAAAATTTGCCGCCCTAAAAATTGTTTCCCAAGGCCCGGGCCTAGTCCGCCTATTTGGAAATCTGTCTCTGAGTAACGCTTATTTATTTTAAAATACACTGATGCATTTTATAGCATATGAGCATTGACTGTGAGCAAACAGAATATTTGCATAGTGTTTTTCTTCCCACTCTCCCCTTGGAAATTTTGACGGAGCAGGAAGTGAGAGCGAGAAAAAAAAATAACAATTTTTAAAGTTTGTGACGCATACCCCTATTAAACCTACCCTTTGAGTTCCTATTCTCTTATTTAAATGTAGTTACTTCTCATTAAATTTGTTCTCACTGAACGACACATCACGTCCCCGAAGAGATTTTACAATTTGGCAATGCTGACAATGCGTAACATATATGTAGTTTAGAATGTCAACATTGAATGCATATAAGGCAGAAAGTTAAGCGGAGTAGATGACGTGGAGTTGTCGAGAGATTTATATGATTCGAGATTTACGTACGAGAGGTGTTGTTGAAGAGTTGATCGTTAAACGTTGTTATACACACATCGTCAAAAAAATAATTGCACTCAGAAGAACGAGTCGGATCGCAATGCTATTTGGGAGGAAGGTAAAAGTTACTAGGAACAATAAATGATTAAACATTGAGACTGATATGGGCAATATTTCGTGAGCTACACGCCAATAAGTAGTCTCTCGGTATGGTGTCGGGCCGCCATGTTTACTGACGCAATATGCCAGACGTCACGGCATGGAGTTGCAGAGGTTCCAAATGGTGTCCTGCGATAAGCCATCCCATGCAACTTGAATCTTTTCACGCAGTTTCTGCAGATTGTGCGGTAGGGGTCAGTGTGGAAAGCGCGCCCAATAGCATCCCACACATTTCCAATCGGCGATAGGTCTGGCAATGCGGCTGGCCATGGCAGAGTGTCAGTGGCTTGAAGGCAAGCTCTCGAGACAGCAGATATACGCGGACGAGCATTGTCCTGTTGAAAAATCGCACCGGAGTGAGCGTTCAGAAAAGGTAGGGCCACTGGTTGCAGGATCTCATTAACGTATAACGTTGGTCTGTCAAAGTGCCTGTAATGAACACTAAAGGTAATCTGGCATCGTACGCAATTTCACCCCACACCATGATACCAGGTCTTCTGGACGTGTGACGCTCGACAACAAACCGTTTATCTTGGCGCTGACCATGGTGCCTCCACACACGGATTCGGTGGTCGTTTCCTCCAAGACAAAAGCAGGACTCGTCACTGAAGATCACCCACTGCCATTCTGCGTGGCTCCATGACAGGCTGGCACGACACCATTGCAGTCTTTGGCGACGATGCACTGTTGTTAATGGCAGTCGTCGTAACGGTCTGCGTGCGTGTAGCACTACGTCATGCAGCCGTCTGCCAGTGGTGCTGGCACTAATCGGCCGATGCATGGAGGGCACCACTGCTCTCTGAATACCCGCAATCGTGGCTGTTGGGTCACTCCGCGCTTGTCGGACAACCCGTCGGTCCTCTCTCTCTCTCTCTCTCCGTGGTTCGTCTCGGTCTTCCAGACCCTTCCTGTCGCTTCTGCGTGCCTGGTTCTATCCACTGCCGCCAACAGCGTGCTATGGTGATATCCGCACGACTGGTATGGCGCGCAGTGCGGCGATAAAAACATCCTCCTTCCGGGGGCCCGACGATGCGGCCCCTCTCGAACTCCTCCAACTGCTCGAATTGATTCCGAACTTTTCTCCGAGGCATACTTCATTTTGCAAAGGATGCACCCAGCACGAGTCAGAATGGCAAGCACGCGCAACGGGACGACATTATATAGCCGGTCAGGCACAGCGCTACGACCCCTCCTTGCTTGAGTCACATGCGCGGCCGAGCGTGATACTTGAATCATTTGCGTATTTCATGATGTCAAACCTACCCACATTCATTCCTGTAGGTTGCTTACTTCTGGGTGCAGCTTTTTTTTTTTTGACGATGAGTGTAAAAGCTATAGTACAGATATCAAATATAATTATTAATGTCTGCAGTGATGCTGATTGGTCTCCCCATGAGTGGAACAAATAAAAGAAGAATTCGTTATAACAATAACTGTTTATTCTTTCACCCTGACTGTTGTGATCCTGGTCTAAGTGAACTACAGGGGTTGGACAAAATAATGTGAACACCATTGTTATAAGGGTTAATGTTAATCGTGTGGCCTGCTGAAAAACACAAATGTTGTGACTATCTTTTCTTTGTATATATATTCTATAGGTTGTATGCCAGTGTAGTGCAAGTTGTGTTCAGCAGAGGTTCGTGTTCAACATATAGGTTTATTTGTCCGAAAAAAAAATGAAATACGATGAAAAATATATATACGAGCGGTGAGTGAAATGGGTGACCTGTCAGACTTCCAAAGAGGACAAATCGTAGGAGCCCGTTTAGCAGGAGCGTTTGTAACCATAACAACCAAATTGTTTGGTGTTTCAAGAGCAACACACTGAGAAAAACGTTTTATTAATCCAACAAAAAATGTTGGCGATATACAGTCATTTTTTTGCTGAATTTGCAAAATTATTTTATTGAAAATTATTGTGGATTTTACAAAATTTATTGTTATCACGACAAAACGTTTTGTTCATTTAACAAAATGATTAGGTTGATTTTTGGGAATTTGTTTGATCTAACAAAACATATTGTTATCATGACAAAATGCTTTGTTGCTGAAACAAAACATGTTGTAATAGCAACAAAACTTATTATGTCACGATAACAATATGTTTTGTTTGAGCAATAAACTATTTTTTCAAGATAACAAAATGTTTTGTTGTATCAAACAAATTCCCAAACATCGACCTAATCATTTTGTTAAATGAACAAAACGTTTGGTCGTGATAACAATAAATTTTGTTAAATCAACAATAATTTTCAGCAAAATAATTTTGCAAATTCAACAAAAAATTTCGTTGACTGTATATCGACAAAATGTTTTGTTGAATTAACAAAACGTTTTTCTCAGTGCAGTCTCCACGGTTGTGAATGCTTACACAAAGCATGGCAAGACTTCATCAGCGAAGAATAATGGGCGAAAACCAAGATTCAATGAGCGAGACATGTCGAACAACACAGAACTACTGCAGCAAAAGAGACAGCAGAACTCAATATCCACCTGGAAGACCCTGTTTCCACAAAAACAGTTCGCAGAGAACTTCACAAAGCCAACATCCATGGAGGAGCTACAGTTGCTGTACCTTTAATCACAGAAACGAACGCTACAATGCGAAAAAGATGGCATCATGCGCATGAAATTAGACAGCTGATGACTGAAAACCTGTGATATGGTCCGATAAATCTTCATTTATACATTATTGCCAACAGTATTTCGGGTTTATGTATGGAGACACCCGAGGTTTCAAAATCGCTTTATTCTAATTTATCATAAGAAAACATAAGAGGGAGACGTACAGTATTGGGCATCTCACTGGGAAATAATACAAAGCTGTTAAAACATGATGGTATATACACTGCAATGACAATGGGGATGAATAACAAATGCTGCAAGCAAAGCTTATTGAATAAAAAATTGCAGAAGTGACAAAGAGAAACACATCGTGTCACATGACATTGGCTGGGCATGATTTACAGGATAACACAGGCGAAACAATAGTACACAATTAAAAAAGAACAGCACAAACACCGCCGTGAAGGTAAAACATTACATACATGAGATAAAAACACAGCGTGCACAATTGTGCAAGTTATTTAACGAGGGCACCAAAGCAACATAATACAGGCGGGGTGAAAGTAAGTAATGTACACGAGTAAGCATGAAAATACACTGAGATGGCATTAGCATTCACAATTCAACGGTAGTGTGGATTGCACGAGTCGTAGAGTGGAGGAGGGCCACCAGGGTGCCAAGGAACTCAGCAAAGGAGGTGTAGAATGTCCTAGGGTTCTGATAGGTGTAGCAGTCCAGAATCAATCGCAAACCATGGAGCGGCCGGCGCCCAGGTAGCATAGAAGGTGGCTTCTCGACGACTGGAAGAAGCCGACTGGTAATCCAGGCGGAGTCGAGAAAGCAATCGATCTTGAAAATGGCACAAAAGTGCTGCGCTGGCCTGGTGTAAAGAGACCGGCGAGGAAATGCTGCGGAGTTGTTGAAGGTATACGTAAATAACGTGTTTAACCAGCACGAAAAGATAGGCACATACTGAAGGAAGAGTTGTAGGTGGATGAGCCCGCAGAAGAAGATGTCTGTAGGCAGTGAACGGAAGATCTTGAGAACAAGAGCGACTGGCAATCCGGAAAGCCTGGTGGAGGAGAGGCATCAGGATGGGACAGTAAAGGTAGACGTGAGAAACGTCTGCCTCCTGTGCGCAGAAGGAGCAGAGAGGGGAGGAGAGAAGAGACATGCGAAAGAGAAAATACGGAACAGGGAGGCGATTATGCAAAAAGAGCCAGTGGGTATTAATTTCAAGAGGGGCAGATAAGGGTGAGCGGGCAGCGGCCCAGACAAGAGGAAGAGAAGCAGGGGGAACCTCCAGAATAGAAAGCGGTGAAGGGGTGGCAAGGTGCACTAGAAAGCGATAAAGAGATTTAGAGGAGAGAGAGGAGAGAGGAAGAACCGAGTTTGTGAGTCGGAGGAAAAACGGCAGCGGAAGAGGGGCAGAAAAGACAGAGACGAGACCGGTGGGGGAGACAAGATCAGGGAAAAGCGAAAGAAGTGCAGTTAGCAGAGAGTCATAGACCAAATGGGCGGATGGGGACGAGAGAATTGCAGGGGGAGGCCAGAGAGAGGGCGCCAGGATAGATCCGAGTTAGTGAGGTCTTGTACAGTTACTACACCTGCTCGAAGCCAAGAGGGGAATGAAAAACAGGGGAGATGGGGGGATGAACAAGGGAGTTGAAGAAGAGGGGTTCAGAAAGAAGCTCTAGAGTTGAAGAGGGAGGGGAGCGAATGAGGGGGAGAGAGCGAAGGTGAATGAGGGCTTCAGAATATGCAGGTGGGAGTTTGGAGGGGGGAAAGGACAGCAATCCATGAGAACTAAGGAAAGAAAGGAAAAATGTGGGTTACGCAAGGAGGCAAGAACGTCACGTACCTGAACTGCGGAAGCCACTGGAGCCGTGAAAAGGTGAATGAAGTTGATCACTCGGCTTGCTTTGTAGCACAGCGGGACATCAGGTAGGCCAGCACCACCATAGGAGGGAGGAGCACAGAGCTTGTGGACGTTAATCCAGTGATGACCCGCCCACATTACTCGAGTAAGGCAGCGTGTAACCTCCTGGAGACAGAAAAGCGGGGTCGTAGATGCAATCCAAGAATGCTTGCAGATGGACAGAAGGTATGTCCTGGTAAGATTTGCACGCTTATAGTAGGACGTACAGAACTGCGCACGACACCAGAATGCAGCTGTGCGGAGGAGGCGAGGATGGAGTTCCGAGCGAGTTGCACTGGATGTAGCTTGTGGTGCGCCTAAGTGCACACCCAGGAAGCGTTGGGTAGTGGATGACCATGTGGCCCCCCATGGAGCATCCAAGCGATTGGACCACGACCCGCACCACAATCCAGTGCTCTTAGACGTATTCAGTTCAGCTGCAGAACATGAAGCATATGCGGAGAACAAACGACGAAGCAGTTGGAACTGTGAGTCGCTACGAATGCAGACGGTGATGTCATCTGCATAAGCAGAGTAAATGACTGAGTGATGCCGTGAGCTGGCAACTGGTGGTGGAAGTTGTGCTAGAAGAGATGTTTGCAGAGAGCGTAGAAAAGGCTCGACGGCAATCGCAAACAGTTGACCAGAAAGCGGGCAGCCCTGACGAACTCCCCGCTTGAAGGGAACATGTGCTGTGAGAAAAGATGCCGTCTTGACATGGAAAACGGCGTCCCGGTAGAGGGAGACGAGAACGGAGACAAATTGTGGAGGAAAGCCAAAGTGTAGCAGGGTTTGTGTTAAATAGGCGTGTGAGATATTATCGAAAGCGGAACGGAGGTCTAAGGAAAGGAGAGCAAGAGGTTCAGAATGAGTCTTGGCAAGATGAATGAGATCGCGAAGAAGTTGAACATTGGAGGAAAGAGAACGGCCAGGAACAGTATAGGTTTGAGAGTCAGCAAGGATGTGAGGGAGGATAGAGTTTAGTCGACGGGAAAGAAGCTTAGTATAGAGTTTATAATCTTGATTGAGAAGAGAAATGGGGCGCCAATTTCCCAAGTCAAGAGGGTCACCCTTCTTGGGAAATAGGACCACATGTGCGTCCGTGAAACTCCTCGGGAGGGGGGAGCAGTTAAATGCAGCAGAAAAAGCGGAGAGGAGAAAAGGCAACAAAAGAGGCAAGAACGCACGGTAAAAAGGAAAAGAGAGGCCGTCCGGACCCGGAGCGGCATGGGGGTTAAGGGAAGAGAAGGTGTCGGACACCTCCGTGGATGTGGGTGCAAGAGACAGGGTGGGAGCAAGATGAGACGGAACTTGAGGCAGGTTATTGAGAAGATGGGGGAGAGCAGAGGGAGAAGGGGGAGGAGTTTCACTGAACTTGGTGGTATAGAACTGACGAACGTGAGAGCAAATCGCTGCCGAATCGGATGTGATTTCGCCAGAGGGGAGGCGAAGATGACGAAGCGAGGTAGAAGACTTACGTGCAGATTCCATTGATTTTAGAAAATCATAGGTGCATTCCTCCGGATTGAGATGTTTAATGCGCAGACGTAAAAGTGCTTGCTGCGCAAGAGGTTTCAGCAAAGCCTGGAGGAGAAGTGTACAATTCGGAATGTTTGATTCCAACTGTCAAACATGGGATGGATCTCTGATTATTTGGCCTGCCATATCTTGGTATTCGGCTGACCCCATAATCACCCTAAATAGTCGAGTTACTGCCAGCGAGTACTTGTATATTCTAGATCAGTGGTGGCCAACTCACGGCTCGCGACGTGCCACTTTTGATGTAGACAATCTTGAACGCACCACTCTACCTTAACCTAACTCTCCCCTCCATGGTTTCCAGAAAGGATACAAAAATTATGTATCTCTGTATACTTCCAATAAAACAGTGTTGAAGAGAAAAATATTGTTAAACCAATACTATTGTAAAAGGACACTAATAATCATTCAAGAACTAGCTTACTAGTATATCAAAAACACAAATTACTTGCAAAGCAAGAAACATATTCCAACGTTTGTAGCGTAAAAGCCTTTTCGACTTCTACGCTGTTTTAACACATCAATACACAAGGAAATAGTTCCTAAATGAAAGAAAACCTTAACGGCCAGACGAAGCAACATAGGTCAACTTACGGAAAATCTTTATTCAGGCTGTAAAAGACACTTCCACCTGAACGATAAAATCACAATGTACTCCACACACCACACATGATCACAACACTCCTTTCAATAATCATCAGTTTACAATACAACGCTCTTAATAATCGCTCTCTTCAACGCCCCTTAAACAATAGATCAGTCGTCGTTTTATCTCTTGTTCTTATCTTATATCAGGCATACGTCACGTGCATTCAACCTCAATTGTGTTGCCAAACGTATTCGTTTGAGAGAAAAGATATTTCGTTAAGCGTGAAGAATACTGAGAATAAACTCAAGATTTACATAGGGAAAGAAACTAAAAAAAGGAAAGTTAATCTAGAATATACGTCACACGTTGTATGATTACATTTCCATTCACAAGAAAAAAAACCCGGCTTAGTTCTTAATGAGGCTTTTTGATGTCTTTCCTCTTCACCAGTTCTTCAGTGTTGGGATTCAGAGATGAAGTAGCAAGAACCAGCAGGTTTTTGAGATTCTGATCAGTGAGTGCTGAACGGTACTTATTTTTCACCAAGTTCACGATAGAAAAAGTATTCGCATATGCTTGTTGACCCGAACCTGCAACAATATCGCAGGGCCATGTCTCGTAGTGCAGGAAACTGAGAGGGGGGAGATATTTCCAGAAAGTGGCAAAATTCCCGGAGGGCTGGATTTCCAAGCATCTTCTTGAACTATCTGTGAATTGCTGTGCTATTCTGAAGCTCCAAGAATTTCAGTCTGCACATCAGCAGGATAGTGAATGATGTCCTCGATAGAAAGGGAGAAGGGTTTTGTGAAAAGATTTTGTTTTTCGTTTGGGTAGTCTGAAAACCTGCCTTCAAAGGATGTTTTCAAATCAGAAATAGGTTGCTGATATTTAGAAAAGTTTAGAATCCCACCGAACTCAGTTTGTGACAGTTGTATCATTCAAGGAAAATGTGCGATATCATGCCGAGAAAAATGCATCTTCTCAAGAAGGGCAAGTTTTACTTTAAGTGCCTCAACTGAGTTGAATAACACTGGGAAAAGATTGTTTTTACCTTGCAAATGCAGATTTACTTTGTTAAGGTGGCCCACGATGTCCGTCACAAATGCTAAATCGCATAGCCAAATTTCATTCTTTAAAAGCGTACACTCATCAGGAAGTTTGACGTTTTCTTCGAAAAACTTCAGCACGTTATCTTTCAGTTCCCAAAGTCTTTCTAATGCAGTTCCCCGTGAAAGCCAACAAACACTACAATAAAGCAAAACTTTCCCTTGGTGTTCATCTGCTTCCAGGAGTTTGTGCAATTCCCTTCTGTTGAGTGCTCGTGCGCGGATTTCATTGATACATCGAACCAACAGGTCCATTACAGAAGACAAGTTCAAGTCTTTGGCACAGAGGGCTTCTTGATTAATAATGCAGTGGTATTTAAAAATCTTACGTTGCGAATAATTTTCCAGTAAAACCACAAAACCTTTTACTTTGCCAATCATAGCAGGAGCTCCATTTGCGCACACACTATCTAGGTTTCCCCAGTCTAAATTCCTATTTTCAATAGCTGTTTTTACTTCTTGAAAACTATCTTCTTTTCTAGTAGAAACCAACTGATGCAAGTCGAGAAGCTCTTCTGACCAGGGCCTGATTTCTGCACGTGCACAGGGCCTCAGGATTTGGAGGGGCCTCCGAACTATGTACCTTAATAATAATATAATTTTTCAGAATCAAAATATATTTTCCGTTATAGCACTAAATTACTACATGGTTCGGTTTCAAAATTTCGGATGGGATTTTGGAAACCAAATTGTTACTAATTCATATAATAAATCTACTAATTCATATAATAAAGCGTTGTACTGTGGTTTGTACTGACGTGTGATCGGCCAGTGTAACATCTTAATCTGACCCTTATTTGTAACAATCAAAATGCAATGGGAACAGCCTAAATTCGGAGCAATATGGTATAGTATATACATGAAAAGCATTTCAGCAAACATGCATAATTTACTTTAAATATTTTTATTTTATTATTAATATTAGTCTTGTGAAAACAAAAATTGTGAATCAATATTCACAGTTATGTAGGGTTTACTTTTACATAAATAAAAATGCAAAAAAAAATTTAATTGACACTACTTTATTTAAAGACTGTTGTAATAATCTACATGGAGTGTTACAATAATTTCTTACCACGTATGTGGTCAGCTGTAAGACTCGTGAGAAATTGCTTCTTACAGCTTACTACCACTACCAACTACCATGGGCCCATCATCTCCATTAAATTTATGGTAAACTAGGTGTTTTAAATTATATCTCTGGGAATATAGTTATTTGTTTCCGTAAATGATACTAGAAAACAAAAAAGAATTCCAGAACAATTAATGTTATAGCTGTAAGCTGTGCGGGTGCGAGGAAGTACAAGCGGTGTGAATCCTTCGTCTATTACATGTCACATTGGCTGTAAAGTTGACGAGTCTATGGCATGTGTTTTATAATATTGTTTTTACTGCTAGAAAAACTGCTTACAAGAAAAATATTTACCAGTAAATATTCTTTTCGACTGTTTGAATGAAAATCTTTATCAAGGGGGCCGCAGATATAGGACGTGCACAGGGCCTCAAATGACCTAAGTCGGGCCCTGCTTCTGACACATCAAATTGCTCGCTGATACAACGCACATACACACTGAGCTGAGCAGTATCAATTATATCACAACTTTCATCTATAGCGAGAGAAAAATATTTACACATGCTGATGCAAGACAATATTTGTTTGGTAACGTCTTCAGACATCTCATCGACCCGCCTCATGACAGCATTTCTTGAAAGAGCAATTAACGTTATCCACCATGTTAATGACCTTCAAGTCTCCAGTGCGAAGGTCACGAGACTCGGCTTTATTATTTGTTTTTCATCCGAGCACGGCCGTTTTTTCCTGGCAATAATGAGGGTAATTTCATATCATGCTTTCACCATTGTCATCAACTGATCACTGTTTTCTTAAAAATTGTTTGTTGTACCCTCAGTATTTCTTCTTATTTAAAAATTCTATTCTCATTACGAACCAATCGGATACTGTGAGCTTATATTTGCATGCATCTGTTTGAAGTGCAGCTCTAAATTATTTTTTTCGGAACTGCAACACACGCTACACAAATAAGGCACACAGGCATTGACAAATTCTCCTTCGTAAAAAAATACTGTTCGTCCCATTCAGATTTAAACTCCCGCAGAGCAATATCATCTTCATACTTCCTTTTTGAACCACACGACTTGCTCAGATCCATATTTACAACACAGCAGGCAATACAGTTCTAAGAAGACTGAGGGTGAGAACAAAAACTGAATAAAGGAGAAGCGTGTCGTCACTCCTGCGGCTACACAGACAAACAAAAAAACCCGCGAGCGTTGCAATCGCTGTACCTCTGTCGTCTTGACCTTGCAGGGAAAGTGAGGGGGCTGGATAAGTGCTTTCCAGTGAAAACGGTGAAACGGCTAGGCGCGTTCGAGTAACAACAATAGTGTTGATGAGCCGGTTTGTTTAATAAATTACGAAAATTACAAAAAGTGGATCTGCGCGCACGTGCCACTTGTGGCACGCGTGTTGCTGGTTGCCCACCCCTGTTCTAGATGATGAGATGCATCCTATGGTCCAAATGTTGTTTCCCAAAAATGATGATTTTTCAAGAGAATAATGCGTCCATACACACAGCCAAAACAGTTCAGTCTTAGTTTGAGGAAACACCAAGATGAACTTCAAAATCTGCCCTGGTCAGCTTAATCACCTGACTTGAATATCATCACACCACTGTAGACAGTTTTGGAGAGCAGAGTAAGAAGCAGATTCCTCCTCCAACATCTCTGAATCAAGTGGCTGACGTTTTGATCAGCGAATGGTACGACATTCCACTTAAGACTATTCAAAAGTTGTATGAATCTATGCCAAGAAAGTTGGAAGTTGCATTAAAGCAAATGGTGGTCCAACACCTCATTAATAAAGAGATATGGCCTATTTCCAAGGTGTATCACATTATTTTTCCCAACCCACGTATACACTATATTGACAAAAGTCACCGGACACCTAGAAGAGACACACAACATAGCATTTATTGATGCACGTTAGTACGGTGTCGGTCAACCTTTGGCCTTAATGCATGCACTTACTCTTCGAGACATGCTTTCGATAAGGTTTTGGAACACAGCGATAGGTAATGAGCTTCCATTCAGTACATAATGATGCCGCTAACTGTTGCTTAGTAGTAAGCCCAGATTCCAAACTTCTTTTGCGGTGCTCTAATTCATCCCATAGGTGCTCTATGGGATTAAGATCAGGGATCTGTGCTGGCCAGTCCACACACGATACAGAATTATCGTCAAACCACGCCGTAACAGTCCTTGCTTTATGGCTTGGTGCATTATCCTGCTGGTATCAACAAGGCTCGGTTTCATTGTATTACCACAGAGTTGGTAGGGCATAATTGTAAAGAATATCGAGATGGACATGCTGGTTAACAGGTTTGTCCACGATAAGCAATGGGCCGGGACGTTACCACAAAAACCACTCCCACATGAGTACACTGCCAGCTTCAAACTTGACCGTAGGAACAGTACACTGTGGTAAATAGCTTTAACCCGGCTGCACCCATACCCACAAACGGCCATCAGACTGATGGATCGCGTATCTGGATTCATCAGTCCATAGGACCCGTTTCCATTGATCTACGGTCCACGATAGATGTTCTTTACACCATGCTAAACGACGAGTAGCATTCCGAGTGGAGATGAAAGGTTTATGAGCAGCCGCACGACCACGGTAACCCATGGAATGAAGTTCTCTGCGAATGGTACGTGTACATACCGAGGTTCAAGCATTTTTACTCACCTGTACACTGAGGTCTTGTGTATTACTCCGTCGATTAACTGTAACGACTCTCCTGAGGCTTCGACGTCCTCAATCATTGATTTTCTTTGGTCTACCGGTACGTTTTGCTGCTTTAGGCACGCCATGTGTCTTCCACTTATTCTGTACATCCAAAACGGTTGATTTGGGTATGTTTAAACTCCTCTCGGTTTCTCTTATGGACAACCCACTGATATAACACCCAACAGTCTTTCCTTTCGCGAAGTCAGTTCTCTCCCACCGCGACATTTTCGCCCAACCTGACAGTGCGATATGATTGCGGTCAGCTGCAGGCTTGTTTTTATACGGTTTGCAGCTGTACCGCGTATCTTAACAACACATCGGATCCGTTCACTTGCTTTTGAATGGGTGTCCGGTGACTTTTGTCAACATAGTGTATGTTCACGAAATTTATTATGAACATTAGCAAATGTATTATACACATAAGTAAGCACTTAATCTTACAACTTCCAAAGCTTAATCTTCACAAATTGTATTTTAAAATCTGTTTCCACAATCTAGCAAAACCTTTGTGAAAATCCTCTAAATACTCTAAAATCCTCTAAATAGTTTTCGGCCGCCCCGGTGGCGCAGTGGTCTAAGCGATGGCCTCTGATCATTCGTCCGAACGGGGTCCGGGTTCGGATCCTGGTGAAGCATGGATGTTGTGTTTGTCTTACGGCACTGGCTCTCTCCCTTCCCTGGAACCAGTGACCCTAAATTAGGGACGGCGACTGCTTATAGCCTATTGAGTTGCTCAAGGTGGTCGTTAAAGCTCCAATAAAAAAAAAAGAAAATAGTTTTCAAAAGACCGTCAGTGAGTAAACAACGCTCTTTTCATGTTATAAGAGCAATGTCTTTGTTTATAAAACCTTTATGCATGTGCATTTTACTACAACCATGGGCAGCTCTGAGGATTATAAGTTGTCGTTCGGCCCTAATTAAGGGCCACTAGTTCCAGGGAAGGGACAGAGCCAGCACCATCGGACGGACACGCCCACGCCTCATCCAGTGCTCGAGGTCGGGCCCATCTTGGGCGAATGGTCAGAAGCCAGTGACTCAGACTACTCAGCCACCGGGGTGACTGTCGAAACCTTTCCGATATCAGTATTTGGCAAAGCTTTCCACGTAACCTTCCTTCAAATTTCAAATATTCTCTTACCATCCAGGGATTTTCAGTATTTATTTATTTATTTATTTATTTGTGTTCATTTTCTTGCGTTATGTGATTTTTAATATGAAATTTTTAATACTTTAAGGCTGCACTTTTATATATTAATAAAAGGTTTTCAAATCCATAATGAAATTTTGCCCCAAAAACCCTACCGACAGACAAGACACTGGCGTTACTTTAATTTCCATTGTTGCTTTTACGTTAGAAATATGATATAGTCAGCTGCAGAATTTAAACGTCACAAGCCAGCTGAAGAAATATTGTTTCTGAACAAAATCGATAGACTAATGCTGTGAGCTAAATATAAATCGACTGACTCTTCCTCGGAAAGTGGGCGACGGAGCAACAAACTCGATATCACCATCGCAAGAGTACGCAACACAGTCCCCTTTTGTAAGCAGCCCAGTTTTCAAAAGACAGAGCTGTAGAACCCTGATAAGATCAGCTGTTTGGGGGTGGAGGGGGAAGTGCTGTGTTCCGCGAAATCCGCCATGGTGTTAAGACACAGCACAGCGCCTGCCTGGCTCTTTGCAAAAGATGTTGTTTCCTTGGTAGAGCAAGGAAGGCGTCTTCCTGGCCTTGCCCTGCGAAATGGAGAAGGCGCCAGCGCAGCGTTTTCAATCCGTCGATCGATCACGCAGGCTTCGCTCGCCGCTGCTGCTGCTGCTGCTGCTGCTGCCACAGCCTCACTCGTAAAACGAATTGGAAGACACAGGAAGAGAATGTGGCATTTGTAGATTTATTCTCATGCTAAATCGTAACCGTTCGAGTCTCCAAACGACGGGCTTTTTGATGACTTTCCATTACGGGAGCGGAATAGGCTTTCCTTGTGAACGGTGATTGTTGTTGGTCTCCACAGTGGACCGTGTGGTGCGTGTGCATATGTATGTACGCATGTGTGTGTGTGTATGTGTGTGTGTGTGTGTGTGTGTGTGTGTGTGTGTGTGTGTGTGTGTGTGTGTGTGTGTGTATTTTCCGAGGCGGGCGTGGGATGCGTTTTCGAGTTCGAAGCGACTGCGATACGTCAGAAGGGAAAGGCAATTTGTGTCCGCAGTAATTTTCTAGTTCCGATACAAAGTAGGCTTACGAATTGCCCTTAAACATCTGAATGTTAATCACGACTCTATAATGCTGGAGAACTCCCTCTTCCTCCCCCTTTAACAATGACGTTTTCCGTTTTAGAATTGAACTGCGCATGAAGTTATGATTTACCATCTGCTGACAGACAAAGTCATCGTACTATTTGATAGAGGAAACTGAAAGAAAAATTAGTAGGAAAGGGGGAAGAAAAACGTGTTACCTTATAACAAGTTAGTAAAATCATGCAATGCGTTGATTATGATACGCTTTCCAACATACTAAAAATCATTACTCAAGTTATTACTTAAGTTATGAGAAAAATGGCTGTGGAATAAATCTCACTCCTGTGCCCTCACCTTTGATCTCATTTCGATGATATTCAACAGAACTGGTTCAGTATACCTCCGAAATAACATGATGAAGTTCTGTCGTAATCGAAGCAATTTTACGTAAGTTATGATGCATAAAGGCTATGGAATAGATCCCGCTTCTGTGTCCTAACCTTTGACCCCATTTCGCCCATTTTCAATAGGATTCGTCCCTAGGCAGGTCCCTACAATATACTAACATTTCATCCAAATCGAAACAGTTTTGCATAAGTTATGACGCATGATGGCGATGGAAGTGATTCCGCTCCTATGTCCTGACCTTTAACCCCGATTTCGCCAATTTTCAATAGGGTTTGTCGCCAGGTGGTCCCCTACAACATACTAAAATTAAATCGAAATCGAACCTTTTTTACGTTAGTTATGACGCAAAAGAGCAGTGGAATAGATCCCACTCCTATGTCCTGACCTTTGACCCCATTTCATTCACTTTCAATAGGGTTCTTTCCCAGGTGTTCCTCCTCCACATACTAAAATTTCATCGAAATCGAACGATTTTTACCCGAGTTATCGTGCGGACGAACATGCGCACACAACGCGTGACGTAATGAGGCAGATGGGAACCGCGACCATCTGCTCGCAAGACTGTGACGTCATAAAACTTTAATAGGATCCACACACAACGCGTGACGTAATGAGACAGATGGCGTGACCGCGCGCCTACATCTAATGGGGCGACGCCATGACACTACACTAAAAACGTGGTGGTTCGGGGTGGTTATTTAACCCACTAAACGAATTTTCCTCCCGAGATCAAGCTAAATCGATTTCCAGTACCAGGAAATGGTAGGTTAACGACTTTCATCAAAATCCTTAGAGCCGTTTTCAAAATAAAATTTACATACATACAAGAATTTCTCCTTTAAGGTGAACGTCAAGTAATTTTGCTTCCTGTACTTCGAATGGAAAAATTTCTGTACACATTTTCTTCCCAATTAATGCGTTCCCAAGGATGAAAATCTGAACATCGATTAAAATATTTTCATTTTGTAACTTGCAATACTTAATATTTTCTAAAACATAACCATAATTGTGCAATCCAACATTTGTTTGTCTACTGACGTCATGAAAACACAGGTCGGGTCATCTTTTTTCTGGACAATTAATGCGTTCACAAGGATGAAAATTTGAACATCGATTAAAATAGCTTCATTTTATAACTTGGAATACCTAATATTTTCTAAAACATAACCATAATTATGCAATCCAACATTTGTTTGTCTACTGACGTCATCAAAGTACAGGTCGCGGCATCCTTTTTCTGGTTTCAACACCACCAAAGGAAAAGTTATTGATTTTTAATACAATTATGGTTATGTTTTAGAAAATATTAAGTATTCCAAGTTATAATATGAAGTTATTTTAATCGATGTTCAAATTTTCATCCTTGGGAACACATTAATTGTGAAGGAAATGTGTACAATTTTTTTCCATTGGAAGTATAGGAAGCAAAATTACTTGATTAATAATACCACCTTAATAATATGGGATAAGGGCGATAGATGGATCGCAATCCTATGTCCTGACCTTTGACCCCATTTCGTCCATTCTGAATAGGGTTCGTCCGCAGGTGGTCCCCTACCACATACTGAAATTTCATCGAAATCGAACCATTTTTACGCACGTTATGACGCATAAGGGCAATGGAATGCATCCTGCTCTTTTGTGCTGACCTTTGATCCCAATGCACCCATTTTGATAGGGTTCGTCCCCAGGCGATCCCCTACCAATGGTAAAATTTCATTGAAATCGAACCATATTTACGCAAGTTATGACGCATAAGTGCAATGGAATAGATCTCGCTCCTACGTCGTGACCTCTGGCCCCATTTGTCCCATTTTCAATTGGGTTCGTCCCCAGGTGGTCCGCTACCACATACTAAAATTTCATCGAAATCGAACCATTTTTACGCCAGTTATCATGCGGACGGATGGACAAAGCTGGAGCATATACGCTTCTTCAAAATACGGTTGGAAAGCGTAAAAAAATGGCTAAACGTGAACTAAATTATAGTTCTCCGAATAATACAAATTTGAATGAAGAGAAATCTTCTTCAATTTTTTATTTTATTTCGCAGACTGCGCTCTGGTGAACAATGCAGGATAAAGAAATAGAAATTAATATTAAATTTGATTTCATGTTTTTCCGGTATGTGGCAACACAACACGCTGGCATCTGTTATGTGATTTCCATCTTCCTGACTCATGTTTCGAATTCCGTGATATCAAGTTCTTTGTCGCCAGCTGTCCGAAAAGACTTGCAGAAGCACATGTGAGAATAACTTTTTATTTGTGTACTCATGGCCGTATTAAGGCCTTAGTGGGCCCCAAGGCTAAGACATTTCATTGGACCCCAAGGCTAAGACATTTCAGTGCGCCCCAAGGCTAAGACATCTGAGTGCGCCCCCAAAGAACTTATGACGTAGAATCATTATGAAGTCCGTTAAAACACGAAACTGTAACTGCTAAATTATATGTAGAGTTTCTATAATAAGTCACTGCAGTGGCGTACCGAGAAATTAATTTTGGGGGTGCATATCGTCGTCGCAATGTCAAAACCACGAATGCAAAATTTTGTAGTTTGAATTATCGCTATTTAAAAATTAAATTTCATCAAAGAATCACTTCTGCAATTACATCAGACTGTTCAAGCACTACACATAACATTTACATAAAGTTGTATCTGTATTATGCATCAGTTAATAAAATTTTATATAATGTAAATTCAACAATCGAAAAATTCTCACATTCTTGGTTTTATCAGTGCAGCTACGATATCATTAATTTCTAAAGTGACGAAAAAAAAATGTGTATCAGAACAGGCATGTTTATATTTCTCAAATACTATTATTTACAATGTAACATTCATTCTACGTTTTTGTTTTCCTGCTTTGGTATGTACTCAAGATAAAAGGCTTACCCCCTCCCTCCCTCCACCAGGCCCCAGCCCCCACCATTCATTAGACTGATGCCCTGACCAGTACAACATACAACACCAATTCGCTCTCTTCTTTCTTCGGTGGCATACGTGTGGGAAATGTGCACGTGGGGGATAGGCATTATCAATAGGCACAAGGGACATCGTCTGACCATTCCAAACAAAGAAGTAACTAAGGGCAATTTAAGGAAGACCAGAAAGGCGGCACTAGCAAAATAACGTCACCGACAATTTTTTTCAGTTTTTAATACTAGAAAAAAATATTTTGGGGGTTGCATATGGCCCTTTGCAGCCCCTCTGGGTACGCCACTGAATCAGTGTATTTTTCTTTGTTCTCATAAGAACACGAGTTAAAAATTTAAGGCTCCTAGATTTAGTTTTGGAATTTTTAATGACTTAGCATTGTATACTTTTCTCGGTGCATGTTTTTCACGCTTTCCAACTGTAGGTTGAAGAAGCGTATGTGCTCCAGCTTTGTCCGTACGTCTGTCTGTCTGTCTGTTCGCACGATAACTCGCGTAAAAATGGTTCGATTTCGATGAAATTTTAGTATGTGGTAGGGGACCACCTGGGGGCGAAACCTATTTAAAATGGAATAAATGGGGTCAAAGGTCACGACATAGGAGCGGGATCCATTCCAATGCCCTTATGCGTCATAACTTGCGTAAATACGGCTCGATTTCGATGAAATTTTAGTATGGGGTAGGGGACCACCTGGGGACCAACCCCATTGAAAATGGGACACATGGGGTCAAAGGTCAGGACATAGGAGCGAGATCCATTCCACCCCTCTTATGCGTCATAACTAACGTAAAAAAGGTTCGATTTCGATGAAATTTTAGTATGTGGTAGGGGACCACCTGGGAACAACCCCTATTGAAAATGGGCGAAATGGAGTCAAAGGTCAGGACATAGGAGCGGAATCACTTCCATCGCCATTATGCGTCACAACTTACGTAAAAATGCTTCGATTTGGATGAAATGTTAGTATGTGGTAGGGGCCTGCCTGGGGACGAATCCTATTGAAAATAAGCGAAATTAGGTCAAAGATTAGGGTACAGGAGCGGGATGTATTCCATAGCCCTTGTGCATCATAACTTACGTAAAAATGCTTCGATTGCGACAAAACTTTATCATGTTATTTCGGAGGTGTTCTGAATCGGTTCTGTTGAATATTATCGAAATGGGATCAAAGGTCAGGGCACAGTACCAAGATTTATTCCACAGCCATTATCCTCATAACTTGAGTAATGATTTCTGGTATGTTTGAAAGCGTACCATAACCAATGCATTGCATGATTTTACTAACTTGTTTGTTATGCAATGTGAAGCCACAAGGGACTTTGCCTATTAACTGTTCCAAGTGCAAATTGGGAGTTGTGAATGGACGGTAGTGAAAAGCTGAAACTGTCTCGCCAACCCTGCTGTACAAACGACATGAAAACCACTTTTGGTGAGTCACTTCCTTGAAATCTGTTCGTCTTCCAGCCTCTGTTTCTGATCAAGCGGAAATTTTTTTTTTTTTTTTTTTTTTTTTTGATTGGAGGTTTAACGACCACCGTGAGCAACTCAATGGGCTATAAGCAGTCGCCCGTCCCTAATTTAGGGTCACTGGTTCCAGGGAAGGGAGAGAGCCAGTGCCGTAAGACAAACACAACATCCATGCCTGACCGGGATTCGAACCCGGACCCCTTACGGACGAATGATCAGAGGGCAGCGCCTTAGACCACTGCGCCACCGGGGCGGCCAAGCGGAAATCATACGAGACAAAAGTAAAACTATTTTATAAACCTCTCTCTCTCTCTCGCTCGCTCGCTCCAACTACCTATCTATAAATTGCCCAGGCATGCCTCCTGGACCCATGGACATGGTGGACCAATGTAATTTCAATGTAATCTCTATTTTGTACAATGCAAGACCTCCAGCGCTTACAAAGTGCATAGATTCCTGTAAAAAAAATTATTTCGGTGGCGTGTGCAGTCACTCATGCACCACCTGCTGCACTTCTTCATAGGACCTGAAAGTCTTTCCTCCAGTCGCACCGCTAAGTAGTCCAACAATGTGGTAATCATTTGGGGCAAGGTCTGGTGAACACGGCGGATGTAGAAGATACTCGAAATGCAGGTCTTGTAGGTTGAACGGACAGTATGGGGCCGAGCGTCGTCATGTTGCAACAAGACACCAGTACTCAGAAATCCACGTCGTTTGGATTTGATGAGAGGTCGAAGCTGATTCCTGATAAGATCTGCATACGTGTCACTGGTTATAGCGTTCACCCTGGGCATGTAGTGCTCCAAACGTACGTCTCATTCATCCCAAAAGAGAGTCAAAATAACCTTCCCTGCAATTGGCTGCGGAAGGAACTTCTTCGGTTTTGGTGAGGAGGGATGGCGGCATTCCTTGCTCGCTGTCTTGGTTTCTGGCCGATGATGGTGAACCCAGGTTTCATCTCCAGTAACAGTTCTCCGTAGGAAGCCATTACCTCCTGCTTCAAAGCTCCACAAAAGTTCTTGACAGGCTACAACACGTCGTTCTTTCAATTCTGGAGTCAGCTGGCATGGCACCCATCTTGCAGACACTTTGTTGCCTATCATGAATGATGTGATGCGCTGAACCATGACTGATGTTCAAAAGTGCGGCTATTTCATCCATCGCCACTCGGAGATTTCCCATCACAATACCTTCAACTGCTGTAATGGACTCGGGGGGTCACTATTCTGTGTGCCTGACCCACTCGAGAAGAATCTGTCACAAAACTCACGCCATTTCGAACTTCCTAATCCATTCGTACACTTGGAGTAACAGACATGTATCACCATACTGCAACTTCATTCGACGATGAATTTCAATAGGTTTTACGTTTTCACTACTCAAAAAACGGATGGCAGAACGTTGCTCCTTTTTGGTGCATGACTCAAGTGGGGCGGCCAGCTTTACACTGCTATCGTGACGTCACTAAGCTTGTCTGCACCATGCTGCCACCTATAAGAGAATTTTTTAGTCATTGGTAACAGCACCGCCAAGTTACATGAAAATGAGATTCTATTTTGATTTTTTATTGAACTTTTAAGGTTTTCATTGGACTCATGTGGTATAATTACAAACTCTGAATGGCATCGACATGGCAAGCATAGTAAAAAGAAGAATCCAAATGAAACAAAAAATTCTATGTTATAACGATTTCGAATTCTTAAATTTAACTTTTTATCTTGATCTCAAACTTCTCTAGAAGAATTAGACATTTGTTGGTAATATTTCTTCTTCAGCAATGGTGGTGGATCGTATACATGTAAAGAGAAAATTACATCGATTTCTACATCTGAAGTTGAAAACCAGTAAGCATCGTCTTGGGTGTCTTCTGACTGAAAAAAGAAAGAAAAACGTGAACAGAAGCACGTTGAAGAACCTGCCTTTTCCAACTCTTTTTTTTTTAAGAGTACTGTTATCAGTACGTTTATTTCTAGATTTTTTTTTTTAATTTTCTGGCGGACTTAACTGCAAGTTTGTAAGAATCTTTTGCGTACAGTATATACAGTAAAGACGATGCTGAGGTGAAAATCACACTAAGAATACTAAATGAAGAAGACGAGAGCGCAAATAATGATGTGTGCGCTGTGAAAGGTATTTGAAAAGCTCAGAGCTCTGATACCAGATTTGCGTCTACACTAGCTCTAATGCCAGATCAGCACTTCCTCGCACGCAGATGGCCGTCCAAATTATGCTTTGCCATGCATTCCACCTACTGACCAGTTTTGCTTGTTTGTTATGATTGGAGGTTTAGCAACCACCTTGAGCAACTCGATGGGCTATAGGCAGTCACCCGCTGCGATTATAATTTAAAATCACTGGTTCCAGGGAAGCCGTAAGCAAACCCAACTTCTAGGCCTCACGGGATTCGAACCTGGATTCCATCTCGGAGGACTGGTCAGAAACCAGTGTTTAGACCACTGCGCAACTGGGACGGCTGGTATCAGTTTAATTTCCACTGGATTATTGCTAGTTTTGTTGAAGGTCGTATCTTAAATCTTTCCTGAAATCAGGTTGAGGTCTTTCATTTTCAGGAAATCCTTTGTCATGATACTCCACTTTTGCATTGTTCATATTACTACTCGTGTGTGTATGTGTCTTCAGTTTTTTTGTTTTTTTCAGTCTTCAAATACAACAAAACACGCGAAAACAAGGTTTATATTAAGTGCAATGACTTTTCACAAGAGCATACATTAGATGCAGCAGCAATTTTTGATGCACTACACGCATGTGTATGTACTACCAAAGATGGGAACGGGTCACGGGACAACGGGTCAACAATTTCTTGCAGATCAAACGGTCAAGGTGTTCCTGACCCGATTTCGACCCGTTTTTATTTCCGTTTTATTTTTTAAAAGAAAAGAAAATATATCAAAGAAAAAAGCGCCCTGTGGAATTTTGTCCTCGGTACTGGTGCTCGCGGAGTGAAAATCTGATTTGCCATGCAAAAATATTGCCGTCCCTTTCTTAAAGGAACGAAGATTCCTACTGACTGAAGATATGACGCTGACGTTAGATACACCGACACCATATCGTAAAAACAATACTTCCTTTGCGTTTGTTTTCAATGTAGTTGTCCGAAGCAAGATACAGGCAAACGCCTGTTGCCTGCTTTTCTGCTGATTCACTCTCTCACATCTCGCGTGTCACATTGTAAGACTGAGAGTTACTTTTCACATCGCATCTTTCGCATTGAGCATTCAGAGGTTTTCGTTTAACATGCTGACATCCCGTTCCATTGCATGTCGTGTCGGAATTAATGCCTTATTTATTAATACGGATGAATTTAATATTAAGGAGATCGAAAAAGGCGTCGAGGGCAACAAAAATGTGCTTGTTGAAAACAACGAGGGGAAGAGTGAATGCTGGAAATTGTTTCGTCTCATTAAGGAAGCAGTGAATATTCCCACTCTAAGACGGCGAAATTTCAAGTTTTCGGATATTATCTGACTTAACATCCATGGCATATTTACACTAATAAACGGATTCACATCTTCCAAATTTGTATTGTACAAGTGTGCAATCCTATATTTCATTCATTAATATTCTGCGCCTAAGGACAATCACGGAAATGAATTCTAAACCTCCAGATTCGCTATATCACTATATTGACAAAAGTCACCGGACACCCCTTCAACGGCAAATGGACGGATCCGCTATGTTGTTAAGATGCGCGGTACAGCTGCAAACGGTGTAAAAACAAGCCAGCAGCTCACCGCGATCATATCGCTCCGTGAGGTTGGGTGCAAATGTCGTGGCGGGAAAGAACTGACTTTGAGAAAGGAAAGATTGTTGGGTGTTATATTAGTGGGTTGTCCATGAGAGAAACCGAGAGGCGTTTAAACATACCCAAGCCAACTGTTTTGGATGTACTGAATAAGTGGAAGACACATGGCGTGCCTGAAGTAGCAAAAGGTACCGGCATATCAAAGAAAATCAGTGATAGAGGACGTCGAAGCCTCAGGAGAGTCGTTTCAGCTAATCGACGGAGTGCTGCACAAGACCTCAGTGTACAGGTGAGTAAAAATGCTGGAATCTCGGTATGTACAAGTACCAATCGCAGACAACTTCATTCCATGGGTTACCGTGGTCGTGCTGCGGCTCATAAGCCTTTCATCTCCACTCGGAATGCTACTCGTCGTTTAGCATGGTGTAAAGAACATCTATCGTGGACCGTAGATCAATGGAAACGGGTCCTATGGACTGATGAATCCAGATACGCGATCCATCAGTCTGATGGCCGTTTGTGGGTATGGGTGCAGCCGGGTTAAAGCTATTTACCACAGTGCACTGTTCCTACGGTCAAGTTTGAAGCTGGCAGTGTACTCATGTGGGAGTGGTTTTCGTGGTAACGTCCCGGCCCAATGGTTATCGTGGGCAAACCTGTTAACCAGCACGTCTATCTCGATATTCTGAACAATTATGCCCTACCAACTCTGTAGCAATACTATGGAACTGAGCCTTGTTGGTACCAGCAGGATAACGCACTGAGCCATAAAGCAAGGACTGGTTTGACGATAATTCCGTATCGTGTGTGGACTGGCCAGCACAGATCCCTGATCTTAATCCCATAGAGCACCTATGAGATGAATTAGAGCACCGCAAAAGAAGTTTGGAACCAAAGCCTACTACTAAGCAACAGTTTGCGGCAGCATTATGTACTGAGTGGAAGCGCATACCTATCGCTGTGTTCCAAAACCTTGTCGAAAGCATTTCTCGAAGGGTCAGTGCATGCATTAAGGCCAAAAGTGGGCCGACACCGTACTAATGTATGTCAATAAATGCTATGTTGTGTTTCTCTTCTAGGTGGCCGGTGACTTTTGTCAATATAGTGTATGAATACTGGTTGCATCGACTAGAGAATCCTGTGATGGTTATATGCAAATTAATCGGGAATTTGAAACTCTGTCGGTCTGTGTGGTATAGTGGTTAGCATGCTCGGGCGCTATCTGGTAGGCGCGGATTTGATTCCCGCTCCAGGACGACAAAATGTTCAAGTTTTCAGTTGTTATCTGACTTAACACCCATGTCATATTTACACCAATAAACGGATTCACATCTTCCGAATTTGCGTTGTACAATGGTGTAATTCCGTATTTCATTCACTGAATAATTCTGTGTTGTTTTGTCTTGCTTGTTGTTCAAAATGTGGAAAGTGTACAATTACAAAGAAAGATGTCGACGGTGTGCTCAAAGATTATGGAACCAAAAATCTGACCGATCATATGTAAGCATGCGCTCCTTCCTTGAAGCGTGGAAAGAGTGAACAATCTACTTCGCCGTTCAAACGATCATCAGTTAAAGTACAAAATGCTGATTTGGATCAAGTAAGGGAATGTGAAAGTGAACTAGTGGCAGGAGCTTACTTAGCTTTTTTATGTAGCAAATAATGTATACTTTGGTGGTTTTGCTGAAAGACTAGTGAAACTGGGAGCAACGTATGGAAATATGCAGTATATAGATGTAAACAATGTATTAGTGGGCAGGAAGACAGTAATTTCCGATTATATAAAGATGGTTGAAAGCGTGAAAAACAATATTAAATATTCCTTACAACCAGCCAGCCAGAGGAACAACTCTGTGGCAATACTATGGAACCGAGCCTTGTTGGTACCAGCAGGATAATGCACTGAGCCATAAAGCAAGGTCTGTTACGGCGTGGTTTGGCGATAATTCTGTATCGTGTGTGGACTGGCCAGCACCCTGATCTTAGTCCCATAGAGCACCTATGACTCCATAAGTCAGTTTCACAACTGACTTATGGACTGATAACATTGTACAGAGAAATTATTTGGATATTACATTCTTCTGGATTGAAGAACAAAGTGCTGTAAATCATGTTGGAGTCTCAACTATGCTATGTATTCTTGTGCTCATTTCCAGGAGAGAAAGACCTCACGGAATATTGCAAACGTGTTAAATGCCACTTTGAGGGAAGTAGGATGTGATGAGATCAACACACCTGCAACTACAGATAAAGGGTCAAATGTCCTAGCAGCAACAGAACAAAATGTTCACATTGGTTGTTTTTGCCACAAGTTAAACACGGCAGTTTCTAGAGCGTTGGAGAAATGCAAAGAAATGGAGAGTATTAACGAGTTTGACCAATGTGCTCATAATTTAGTGACGTGTGTAAAGAAAACTACCAGCACTCAATCGGAGTTGAATATTTCGTTGAAACACAGTGGGAAGACTCTGCCATGGTGATCTCTTCAGAGAACATTCACTTCAAAACACGGAAATCATAAGACGGATAGTTAGTAGAAACACCTGTTACCCGACAGGGGGAAAGAGTATCTTCTATACTGTGCAAACCTAAATCTTCTGAAAGGAACAGTTGAATTCTTAGCTCCAATGAGCATCGTGTTCGATATTCTAAAATTTGCTTATATGCCAACCTTCCAAAATGTTTCGACAGCCGTTTAGCTGTTGAAAAAACAATGAAATACGAAGAAAGACAGTGATTTGGTGGAAATCCGTAAAATGAGAAGAGTATATTTGTAAATTAACCTGATGAGAAAACAAGAAGCCTGATTATCTTATTCTCATTTTTGTGCCAAATTACTTGACACAAGCTCGAAAGCATTCAGTTCGTGCCTGTGCTAAAGATAACAGAGCGAAAAGCTATGATGGATCAAACACTTCGCTGTATTCGTGATTGCGCCGTTAGTGTAATTGTTAGCACGAATACTCCAGGTGAAAATTGCTTCACCCTGAAGAGGACAGCGACAGTCTAAACACAGCAGAACCATCAACTCATGCGAGTCCACATGGAGAGCGCAAATTAGAGAATGACTCATTTGCTTCTTTCCGACAAAGTAATGTTGAACTAATTACACAAACTGTGAATCAAACAATCTTCAGAAGTACTGAAGATCTTGAAATGGAACTGAAACGCTACCATACAATTGTATGACCATTCGTGACTCCACAGAGCAAATGTGGAAAGTGCAAGAATACCCGTGAATTGTCTCTATTCGATTTTCTTGAGTGGTGGGATGAGCAAGCAACAAGTTAATTAATTCAAAAAAATTTGGATGTAGCGGCATCAGAATTATTTTGAACAGCCTTAACATTACTGCGAAGGGAATCTTTGACTCTCTCAGATATGTTAGAAAACTTGTGTAAAACTGTTAGGTTATGTCTTGCAAATGAAGGACGACAGCTTCAACACTTATTGTAAGTAAGTGAGTAAATTGTACGTTCTCGTAATACACGGTCGAGTAACATTATTGTGACCACCAGCTAATATCCAGAGTAACCGCCGTGTGCAGCGCGGACAGCAACTAGACGGGCTGGGAGTGACTCGATAAGGTGCTGGAAGAAGCTCACAGATATGTGGAGCCATGCTCACTGCTGCGCATCTGACAGCTGCTGGAGGGTGCGTGGTGGAGGATCCATAGAGCAAACAACACGATCTACGTGGTCCCACAGATGCAGAGTTGGGTTTAAGTCTGGGGAATTAGGGGGACAGATAAGTACTTTGAAGTCTTCATCGTGCTCTTTCAACGACTCTCAGACATTTCTAGCTTTGTGACACGTCGCATTATCGTGCTGGAATATCTCATCCGCCCCAGGGAAGACAATCAGCATGTACGGGTGTATCTGGTCTTCAAGGATGGATTCATAACGAATTCAGTCCATAGTGCCTTCCACAGGTATGAGTGGACCAGGGGATGCCACGAAAACATTCCCCAGACCATAACGCTGCCCCCACCAGCTTGTGTTCTTCCAGCAATGGTTGAAGAGTGTTTTTTCTCTGATGTTTCTCGCCTTATACGCGAACGTCCATCCCTTCGATGAAGCAGAAAACGTGACTCATCGGAGAAGGCAATCCTTTGCCAATCAGCGGAGGTCCAATTCCGATACTGTCGAGCAAATGTAAGCCTTTTTATGCTGATGTATCTTCGTTAGCATAGATGCAGTGACCATCCGTCTGCATCGGAGCCCCATGGGCAGCAGGGTTCGCTGAAATGCCGTTTTAGACACACTTCCAGTAGCCACCTGGTTCATTCGGCCAGTGAGTTGCTCCATTGTAGCGTGTCGATCGGCCCTCACGCACCTTCTCAGGTGACGTTCACCTCTCACATCAACGGCACGTGGTGCTCGGCAGTTTCCACGTCACTTATTCGCAATGGTGCCATTTCTCCAATCACGATACACTTTAACCACAGCAGCAAGCGAACGCTTCACAAACTGCGCTGTTTCAGAAATACTGCCACCCTTGGCCCGAAAGCCGATAATCATCCCTTTTTGTAAATCTGATAAATCTCTCCTTTTATCCATGACAGCAACGAGTGATACGTTTTCAGATTTCCTGCAGCGCACCTTATATACCCTCAAAGCGAGCTCACGACACGTGCCTTCTTTCATTGGCTACGCGCTGTTGACGTCAAAAGTAGGAGGTGGTCATAATAGTGTGACTCGACTGTGTATATTTGTTTGATTTCCGTATAACCTACGATGCCCTTTGCAGGGAGACTTTTTGAAAGCCTTGTATACCTAAGTATGTACGTATATCATCATCATCATTTCAACCATTATCAATTCACTGCTGGATGAAGGTTTCCCCAAGTTTCTTCCACAACGGTCTGTCTTGAGCCAGTCTCCTCCATGTCACTCCCGCATGCTTTCGAATTTCGTCCACCCATCTCCAACGTGGCTTTCTTTCGGGTCCTTTTCAGTCCCTTGGAATCCAGTATAAAATTTTGTTTGTCCATCGGTGGTTCGTTTTACTGGCAATATTTCAGCTCATTGCTATTTCAGGGATGATATATAAAATTTTTGGAAATTTTCGACCCGTTTCCAAATCTGGGTTTAAAATTTTTGACCCGTTTCAAATTATGTGTACTACACAGATATGTGGCCTAATACTACCTTACTTGCGACACGATAATACCTGTCCACACTCGAAAGAAGTTTTATACATATGCATAAACTACGTGGCATGTACACATTGTTATGTCCCTTACGATCTTAGTAGTTTTTATCTAGCCAGCGATTCCTGGGACCACTTTAGATGATAATTCTGTAGACACTTCTGCTCCAACCACCAAAGGGTTGCACGCAGAGGTTCTAGTTGCATGGATTAATTTTCTTGACATAAGATTGATAGTCTGATTGACAGTACGTCTCACTGTCTCAACACCTGTGTGACAGCAATCGGCGGGGATGTTGCTTTATTAAACAAAGGCCAATTTTTTTTCACATTTCTGTTTCCTACGTTATTCATTTCCCCTAGTGATTTCTTTCATGCGTGTTTATGATAGCAGGGAAAACGCAATGTATAAAATTAAAAGAATCTCATAAAAATAATGTAAAAATTAATTTATGTTCTTCTGGCGTACGATAAAATCTTGTGCTGGGAATCTTTAATATTGCGGAAAACTAAATATGATTTTGTGCGCCCTGCCAATAAGCAGCAACGCGAGTTTTAGAACTTTCTACAAAATGGGGAATCGAGTGTTTGAAAACCCTTCCTGAAATATATGCTTTTCGTTCAAGTTAGGCAAAGAATATTACCTCACCACGACTTTATTTCTTCGATAAGAGCTGAGTAATGAGGCATGTCTCCTGTTCTCCTACAATCACGAGATAGATAAACTCAGCTTCTCAGCGCTGTTTGTTCTGGATAAGTTCCGAAGTGCCTGTTTTTCTGCGTGTGTCGTTTAATACTTTTTCCCTTGTTTTCGTGAAGTAGCCATTACTTCGGCGACATAAGCTCTCTTATCTCTCCGGAAAGGATATTTTTGTGAAATCTGACAAGAACTTGCATTTTTCAAAACAGTAATGAATAATCGAAAACTTTAACCATGAGTTAATAAGTGTGATCTAGTTTTTGCTCATTACTCGTTTTGGTATAAATTCAGTCTTTTTCTGAACAGTTCTTTTGATCTGACACATTTTTTCCATGTCATAAAAATTTCTTTTATCCGTTGCTTGATCTAACAGATTTGTTCTATTCATTTTTAGCACGTCTTTTGTAAAAAGAATATCCTGCTTATGTTATCACTTTGTCCGTCCGTCGGTCCGTCTGTGGACACCATATCTCTAAAATTATTAATTAGTTCGATTTGAAAAAATTCTTTCTGTATTGGGAAGCATGAAATGTCAGAATGATGATCCTTGCATTCCTTTTTTCCTCGATGCATAACTTTGCCGCCATAGGACGTAAATGCAGATAGCATCGAATTCAAAATACATTTTATTCCATATATTTGCTTCTGAATATCTGATTGCAAAAGTTATTTTTCTTTTCGATGCCCTTTATCTCGAAGACTATTTTAGGTACACTCTCTTTTTCAAGTAATGCATAGATTTTCCGCTAAGTGGGGTAAAGGTAAATTGCGTTTTCCCCGATACCTCTGCTTCTAAAAGTCCGATTTAAAAATGTTCTTCCTGTATCAGATACAACTTCCGATAGAAAATGTTTTTCATGTAATTTCAAATTTTTGGTAAAGAATAGTTTGGCCAATAAGGGGCGTAATTATTTCTGTTTCCACCGCATTTGCAAAAAAAACCTGAGCTGTAAACTGGATTGAAAAAATTCTTGGCTGGACCGATACCACTTACCTCGGAAAACATTTTGAGAATACCGCCTGCTTAAAACAGTGCATAGTTTTTCCGTCAGGGGGCGTAGATGTGTATCTTATTTTTTTCGATATCTCTGTTTCTAAGAGTCCGATTCGAAAAAAAATTTCTTTCCGGTGCGAAATGTTTTCCATAAAATTTAATTTTTTCTTAACGCACACCAGGGTGCGTAAGTTCACGTCCCCGTTTACTGTAGTATCTGTGGGATTAAAAACCCGATTGAAAAAACTCTTTTCCAGTCAGATACTACTAACTATGAAAACTCTTTGTGTATATTTTCTTCCCAAAATAATGCACAGTTCCGCCACTAGGGGGCGCGAATTTTTTATAAGTTTTCGCAATATCTCTGCTTGTTAATGTGCGATTTAAAAATTATTTTAACACCGGATGTCATTTTCCTTGTGGAATACTTTAGATTTGTATTTGAGGACTTTTGTAGTTCACAGTTCTGTCGCTAGGTGGTATTTGTGTACTTTTGTTTGTAGCTGTATCTCCGCTTCTAAAAACCCTACTCAGAAACTTCTTTTTTTACTGTATGTCATTCCCTACAGTAAATATGGGGAGCATTGTCCTCTTTAAATAATGCACAGCTTTCCCTCTAGGGGGCGTAAAGGTTAAAACCTTTTTCTTGCTATCTCTGTTTCCAGGAGACGTATTTGAAAAGTTCTTTTTTTTTAGCATAGCATTTACCATGAAGAATATTTTTGCCTATTTTCAACTTTTCCATTATGCAAATTCTTCAGCCAGAAAAATTATATCATGTCTCCTACTAAATTTTTTCTTTTAACTGTTCGATTTGAAAATCTTTGTCTCTGATACTTCCTTCTGCAATGAGAAACTTTCTGTGCGCCATTTGTTAATTTTTGTAGCATTCTTTTAGCCGCTAATAGAGAAGTAAGTAGCTGTTGCTATTTCTGGATGTTTTATCGATTGTAGAAATCCGTTTAATATTTTTGTTCTAACGGGTTCTATTGACTTTGAATAACTTTGATAAATTTAATTCACTTCGGAAGGGATTCAAGAAACGTGCTCATTTCGACCGAAAATTCGGTGCCATCCTTTTTGTTGAATAATATTTTTACTCACCATCGTGTTTCGGTGATCTCATTCAGTTTCTGTTTGAATATTTCTTTTTCTTGTTAATTATTTTAATAATTAATTCAGTCTGTATTTGAATCCCGCCTTTAATCATTATTCCTCATTCAGTTTCTGTTTGAATATTTCTTTTTCTTGTTAATTATTTTAATAATTAATTCAGTCTGTATTTGAATCCCGCCTTTAATCATTATTCGTTGTAGTGTATTATTCTAATCGGGAAAATGGAAGTGTTTATGGAGTCGCTTTATCTGTTTGTAGACAAAATATCTCATCATCCGGTAGTGTGTATACACTATATCAGCAAAAGTCACCGGAAACCCCTTCAAACGCAAATGAACGGATCCGCTACGTTGTTAAGATGCGCGGTTACAGCTGCAAACGGTATAAAAACAAGCCTGCAGCTGACCGCTATCATATCGCACTGTGAGGTTCAGTGAAAATGTCACGTCGGGAGAGAACTGACTTTGAGAAAGGAAAGATTGTTGGGTGTCATATCAGTGGATTGTCCATAAGAAAAACCGAGAGGCGTTTAAACATACCCAAGTCAACTGTTTTGGATGTACTGAATAAGTTGGAGACACATGGCGTGCCTGAAGCAGCAAAACGTACCGACAGACCAAAGAAAATCAGTGATAGAGGACGTCGAAGCCTCAGGAGAGTCGTTACAGTTAATCGACGGAGTACTGCCCAAGACCTCAGTGTACAGGTGAGTAAAAATGCTGGAACCTCGGTATGTACACGTACCATTCGCAGAGAACTTCATTCCATGGGTTACCGTGGTTGTGCGGCTGCTCATAAGCCTTTCATCTCCACTCGGAATGCTACACTACGTTTAGCATGGTGTAAAGAACATTTATCGTGAAGTGTAGATCAATGGAAACGGGTCCTGTGGACTGATGAATACAGATGCACCAGTCTGATGGCCGTGTGTGGGTATGGCGGCAGCCGGGGAATGCTATTCCCCACAGTGTACTGTTCATACGGTCGCGTTTGGAGCTGGCAGTGTGCTCGTGTGGGGGTGTTTTTCGTTGTATGGTCCCGGCCCATTGGTTATCGTGGACAAACCTGTTAACCAGCACGTCTACCTATATATTCTGGACAATTACAATTATGCCCTACCAACTTTGTGGCAATAATATGGAATTGAGTCTTGTTGGTACCAGCAGGATAATGCACCGAGTCATAAAGCAAGGACTGTTATCGTGTGGTTTGATGATAATTCCGTATTGTGTGTAGACTGGCCAGCACGGAGCCCTGATCTTAATTCCATAGAGCACCTATTCGATGAATTAGAGCACCGCATAAGAAGTTTGGAACCAAGGTTTACTACTAAGCAACAGTTAGCGGCAACATTATGTAATGAATGGAAACGCATACTTATCGCTGTATTCCAAATCCTTATCGAAAGCATGTCTCGAAGGGTCAGTGCATGCATTAAGGCTAAAGGTGGACCGACACTGTACTAATGTATGTCAATAAATGACATGTTGTGCTTCTCTTCTGGGTGTCCGGTGACTTTTGTCAATATAGTGTATATTGATTTCGAAAAACTCAAAATTCTTTTTGCATCGGATAGCAAATGACCAACGGTTTCGAATTCTTTTTGCGTTTGGTATGTAGCACTTCCATAAAGTTTCGAATTTTTGGAAACTCCTAGTTGACCAACTACGTTGGTTACATTTTTCAAGACATTTACACTTCTAAAAGAAGATCCCGCCACGGTGGCCAAATGGTCAGCGGTTAAGATGGGCACGAATTTGAGCTGGCCCTTTCCCTTCCCTTTAACCAAATTAGGGACGGGTGAGTTTTTACAGCTCCTAGTTGTGTTCCTTAAACCACGAAACCCAAAATAAAGTTCATTTCAAATAATCATATTTGCGTTCGATAACGACGTTTAGCAGCATCTTGTGTTTCTCATGCACTGGCTGGAACTCCGTGTGCCAGCTGGACGTTTTTCGAACGTGCTCTTTTCTGGCACTAAGAGTGGAATGCAGCCCTAGGTTCCATTACAAATATTGTTCATCTTGATGTGTACTATCACCCCTTTGGTTTTGTTGAAGGAGTTTACAATCACCCTCTATGTGGGTTCGACTGCATAATACTTTTTTAAGCAAAATGCGCTTGCTTCTTTTAAAGATCTTAAAAAAGTGCTAGATATGTTTGCATACTTATGTAATTAGGTACACGAGGTGTAATAAAAAAGTATCCAGACTAGCTGCATAAGTTCTGAATCGCACCACACAGCAGGAAGCGGTATGAGCAGGTTGACTTTGGAACCTACGACGCATTCAGTTTTTTTACAGTAGAGCTTTGTCTTACATGTGTGAAACTGTTCGTCGCATTTGTCATATCGGAAAAAATTTGTCAACGAATTTGAATCAGATTTTGTCAACAACTTGGTGAAACCAGCAAAGACATATGCTGAAAGTTGCAGAATATCTGTGAGGGGGATTGTATGAGTCGTGCAAATGTCTTTGAATGGTATAAACGCTTTAAAGGTGGTTTTGAAAGAGTTGAGAGTAATGAACAGTCTGGGTGGTCTGCAACCAGAAAAGTGAAAACAATGTCTAACTTGTGAGCACAGTTGTGCGAGAAAATCGCCGAATCACTATTCGTAAGTTATCTGATCATTAGTTTCGGTTCAACTCAGTCGATTCTTACGGAAGATTTGGGTATGAGACGCGTCTCACCCAAATTTGCGCGAAAATTGCTCTCAGCTGAGCAAAAACAGGCCAGTGTTTCAGCTGCTACTGACCTGCTTGAGTGCATCGAAAACGATGAAAACTTTTTAAAAACTATCATAACTGGTGATGAATTGTGGGTTTTTTGGGTATGACCCCAAAACTAAGGCCCAGTCTTCATAATGGAAGACCCCAAACTCTCCCAGACCCAAAAAAAAAAAAAAAAAAGGCAGGGCGGCAGCAATGTCAAGACGATGCTGACTGTTTTTTTTCAATCATGAGGGAATATGCATCATGAATACGCACCATCAGGCCATTCAACAAAGAGTACTACTGTCAAGAGTTTTTCAATCATGAGGGAATTGTCCATCGTGAATACGCGCCATCAGGCCATTCAACAAAGAGTACTACTGTCAAGAGTTTTTCAATCATGAGGGAATTGTCCATCATGAATACGCACCATCAGGCCATTCAACAAAGAGTACTACTGTCAAGAGTTTTTCAATCATGAGGGAATTGTCCATCGTGAATACGCGCCATCAGGCAATTCAACAAAGAGTACTACTGTCAAGAGTTTTTCAATCATGAGGGAATTGTCCATCATGAATACGCACCATAAGGCCATTCAACAAAGAGTACTACTGTCAAGAGTTTTTCAATCATGAGGGAATTGTCCATCGTGAATACGCGCCATCAGGCCATTCAACAAAGAGTACTACTGTCAAGAGTTTTTCAATCATGAGGGAATTGTCCATCATGAATACGCACCATCAGGCCATTCAACAAAGAGTACTACTGTCAAGAGTTTTTCAATCATGAGGGAATTGTCCATCGTGAATACGCGCCATCAGGCCATTCAACAAAGAGTACTACTGTCAAGAGTTTTTCAATCATGAGGGAATTGTCCATCATGAATACGCACCATAAGGCCATTCAACAAAGAGTACTACTGTCAAGAGTTTCTCAATCGTGAGGGAATTGTCCATCATGAATACGCGCCATCAGGCCATTCAACAAAGAGTACTACTGTCAAGAGTTTTTCAATCGTGAGGGAATTGTCCATCATGAATACGCACCATCAGGTCATTCAACAAAGAGTACTACTGTCAAGAGTTTTTCAATCTTGAGGGTATTGTCCATCATGAATACGCAGTATCAGGCCGTTCGACAAAGAGTAATACTGTGAAGAGTTTTTTCAATCATGAGGGAATTGTCCATCATGAAGAAGCACCATGACGCCATTCAACAAAGAGTAGTACTGTCAAGAGTTGTGGTGTTTGAGGGACACAGTTCGTCGCAAAAGGCCGACATTGCATCAGAGGAGTGAGTGTCGACTCCACCATGACAACGCGCCTACCCATGCATCGCAACTGGCAGTATCTTGCTAAGCACCGCATTGGGCAGGTCCGGGAGCTACCCTATTAGCCAGATATTTCTCCCTGAGACTTTTTTCTCTTTCAAAAATCAATTAGCCCTTGAAAGGAAAAAGGGTTCAAGATATTGAGGGGATACAACAGAATGCGACAAAGCAGCTGTTCGCTGTTTCAGATGACTTCAAAAAATGTTCCGAGAAGTGGAAACAGCCCTGGGGTAAATAAGTGTGTGACTTTGGAAGGAGACTACTTCGAAGGCGATTAAGCTTTAAATCTGTAAGTCTTGTACTTTTTCTTTCTAATAAATCCAGTCTGGATCCTTTTTTATCACATCTTATACATATCATCATCATCACCAACAACAATTATTATCAATCCATCGCTGCATGTAGGTCTCCCAAAGTCTTTTCCACGGCTTTCTGTCTTGAGTCAGTCTGCTCCATGTCACTCCGGCATGTTTTCAAATTTCATTCACCCATCTCCCACATGGTTATCTCCTAAGTATTTTTCTGACCCTTGATAATATTCAATATTTCGGTTGTCCAACAGTGATCAGTTTTTCTATGAACATGCCCAACCCGTATCCACTTGAGTCTTTGCTTTGGTCATGATATTAATCACTCTTACCATTTTTCTTTACTTTGGTCATGATATTAGTCACTCTTGCCATTTTTTTTTACTTTGGTCATGATATTAGTCACTCTTGCCATTTTTTTGATCCATAAGTTTTCTTGATCATAAGTTTTTCGTTCCTGGTTATGCAAAGAATGTACCTCTCCATGCTTCTTTCAGTTGTTTGCAGTCTCTGATGTCTTTTTTAGTTAAGGTCCATGTCTTGGACCCATATGTAAGAATTTGAAGGATGCATTAATTAAACACTTTTCTTTTAAGACATCATGGTTAACTGCTTTTTAGCCGCCCCGGTGGCGCAGTGGTCTAAGGCGTTGGTCTCTGATCATTCGTCCGTCAGGGGTCCGGGTTCGAATCCCGGTGAGGCATGGATGTTGTGTTTGTCTTATGGCACTGGCTCTCTCCCTTCCCTGGAACCAGTGACCCTAAATTAGGGACGGGCGACTGCTTATAGCCCATTGAGTTGCTCACGGTGGTCGTTAAACCTCCAATAAAAAAAAAAAAAAAACTGCTTTTAAAAATTGTGCTGTTTCTTCGAAATGCTCTCCGACAAAGTTTTATATGCCTATTAATTTCTCCTTCGATATGGTCCTTGCTTGATATCTGGTGCATCTGTCGATTCCATGCAGTTCTTGAAGTTTAACTTGAGTCCGATTAGTGGTATGAGGTTTTGCATTGTCTTGTTGGAGCATTATTCGCCTTCGGTTGACTAAGGCAGGATACCCCTGCTGAAGCTTGTCATACACCCTGTCCAATTGCTGATAATATAGTTCAACTTTGATAGGCCACCCATTCGGAATGAGCTCGAAGTGGGTTACACCTTCATAATTCCGACAGACACACAGCATGAATTTTTTGTCAAAACGTTTGCGTCTGTAGGTAGGTAAAGCTGGTTCATCTCTATTTAACCTCTGTTGCGAAGAATCTGGATTACGTAGATATATCCATTTTTCATCCCCAGTAACTATTTGTTTGATAAATCGGGTACCGCGGGGATTTCTGAGGAGTTCCTTGCATGCCTAGACACGTCGTTGAGCTTGAGCTGGGGTTAGCTCATGAGGTACCTTACGGCTTCAAGTGCAAAAAGTGTTTCCAATCTTGTGCATGTGATCAGCGATGGTAGATTTAAAAACTCCCAGTTTTTCTGACAATTTTCGAGCACTGGCTCGTGGATTGTCTTCCGCAGTCGCTTGCAGGGCGTTCCGAATCAACAGAAGAGAGACTACCCTAACCTTCCTTTCTTTTCAAGCTCAAGTCACCAGCCGCAAATTTCTTGAACAATGTTTGCGCGGTCCAAGTAGTCCTCAATTAACTTCGTTAATTTTTTTTAACTGCTTCAGCAGCTTTAAACCCATGTTTCCAGTAATGACGCAAAGAACTAATATTTCAAAGTTTGCAGCCATTGCGATTGACCGCGCTACAAGTTCAACGCATGGGCCGCGACATGATCTTCACGCCTCACTTTGATATCCCACAGTACGCGCTTTCAATTGTCTGCGGCACAAGGAAACTGTCGTGCAGAAAATATGCATATTTACGTCGTGGAATTGTCCTATGCAACAACGTCATTTTTGTTTCGGTTGCTCCAATATTTATTTAAAATTTGATATTTTGAGTGGATTGAAAAAACGTATCGTTTCCTTGAACGGAAGAACACAGGACTGTGTGATGGGCCTGGAAATACATACGAAGTGCGTCAATAAAGTTCGGTGAATACATGATAAAAATTAACAGCAGGTAATGTTTAAGAAAACTTACTTTAGTACTCTTAAGAAAACTTACTTTATACCCTCACACACATACAATACATTGTTGGCATCGTTCGTGTGGCTACTGAAAGCTATGAGAAAAAAGTTCTCCTTTCTTATCATCTGCAGCTGGGTCATCACGTTCGCTTGAATATCCTAAATGTCCACATATCTCTTTTCCCTTTCAGCGCTAATTTGAATAGGGTACACAAAAAATAGTCAGTCGGTGCCAGATTAGGTGAGCATGGTGAGATTATCAACGCAGCAACGGCTCGCTCACCTAAAATAATGTGATACTGGATATTTGCTCAGTTTTTGCCCGTTATACTCACCTACATTTGCTGCCATGACACGCTCTCTGTTCTACACCCTATCACACAGCTCCGTGACGGTTACGGACACGGAGTATAACACAGCTCCGTGACGGTTACGGACACGGAGTATAACATAGCTCCGTGACGGTTACGGACACGGATTATAACACAGTATAATGAATTAGCTTTATTTTCTTTCCGCTAAGCTAATTAATATGAATGATTCTCTTCCTACCAGCTAGCTAATGATATACTTGTACTAAGCTTCAAAATAGTGAATTCAAAAGGGTGTTGTTACTAGTTAATTACGAACGTAAACAAAGTCTTAACGCTGGTTATTTATGGAAATAAATGTTATAAACCTAACAGCCAGACAGAGGTCTGACCAAAAACTATGAATTGAGAAAGACTAACTTACGGTAACTTCTTTATTTTAAGACTCTTGGTCAACTAAAGCACTCACACAACTTGATTTACAATAATGAAGAATCTCTCCTCGTATTATAAACGCTCTCCGTAAACAACAACGCTCTCTCATAACAACAACAAAAGCTCTCTCTAAGTCTCGATGAACGCGCCTATATACTAGCTACCACCACGTCATGACTTACACTCATTGCCAGATCTCATTCAGCGGGTGAAATAATATTTCGTTCAGTAAGAAGATAATTTACATAGTAAAATAAAATAACCAGAGATAGTAAAATCAAAAGGAAAGTGAATATAGAGTATACGTTACAACAGCTCCGTGACGGTTACGGTGTGACGTACGGCAGAAGTGAAGCACGTGTCAAGACGACAAATCTGAAGCGATACATTCCGTCGGTGTAGCTTAGTCGGTAGAGTAACTCACTCCGAAGTGAGGAGACGCGGATTCGATCTTCGTCACCGACAAATTCCTGTTTTCACAACCGACATGAGTGATGTACTTATCTGCGTCGTGAAAGTTACCGCACCTTTCTCAAACTTTCCTTCCACGCGTTACGACAGCATTTCCCGAACTACTTTTTTGACACTCCTTGTATAATTTTTGTCCGATGGTTTTCGCTTTGAAGCGCCCTACAGTGTTAATCTTCACTTCAAGAAAATCTAGAACTTCTGTCTCGCTTATTAGTCTGGCGATCTTTTGTATCTTTAATAGCTAACCTAAAACTACAGCAGTGATCTCTTGTTCATTTTTAAGAGTTGAAAATCATGAAATTCTTTGTCTTGCGCACCAGAGATACTGGGAAGATGTTATTTCCATTCTCCATTATTTTAGCAATTTAGGTTTTGTTTTTCCATCTTTCATGACATAACTTGGAAAGGAAATTAAGCAGAAAAGGAACAGTAGATCAGGAAACTGAGAAAGCAACTGGAAAACATGGTGTGCATCTGACCCAGCACACATTAATCATGAGCGGTGGCAGGAAAGAACTTGACTATGTTGGCAGACTTCCACAAACGATGACCAAGACTGATTAAATTAATGCAATAATACTTAAGCGGATCCCATGGTATAACTGGAGTGCCGTGATTCTATAAAAAATATCTATTTTAAACATGCCCACATACAAAAAGAAACATGCGAGCGCATATGGGGTCCCACACATGCATATGTATTTTTACATATAACTATTGTGTCTATAATTAACTATAAACGAGTAGAACTACGCTTTTCCCGAGACAAAAAATAAGCTTTGTGCGTTTTCCGATGGGAAACTTCCTTTCTCCTTTTGAAATAACCCTTAAAGTTTGATAATGTCAGACTCTGCTTGATTAATAAGCTACTTTCTTGCACAACAGCTGCGCTCGCTGAAGAAGAGAAAAACCATGTGACTAAATGGAAATGTCGACAAGCTACGTAACAGAGGAATTAATGGCTCCCATATGTACATTATGAAAGCAGATGTATTTACAAAGTATCGCCATTATTCTCAACTGACGTGTTTGACATTTTCGGATTATCATGTATTACATTCAGAGCCGTAGCTAAGTCCTAGACACCCAGGGGGGTCTAAAAGGTCATCTGGGGAGGGCTTAGGTGTTCAACTACGAACTACATTTTTCACCAATGCAGACGAGGGTTTTTCTTTGTTTCTTCGTTCCTTTTGTTCATTTACTTCACTAGCGAATAATTTCTTCATGCCAAAAGTAAAAGCAATAAAATAAGATACAAAATATGAAAACCGTGGTGGGGGAGGTTGAAAGAAAACTGCTTTCTTGATTTTTCGTTCCTTTTGTTCATTTACTTCACTAGCAAATAATTTCTTCACGCCAAAAGTAAAAGCAATAAAGTAAGATACAAAATATGAAAACCGGGGTGGGGGAGGTTGAAAGAAAACTGCTTTCTTGAAATAAAAAAAATTCTCATGCTCTGCATTTACTTGATTATGGTTTAGCTGTAGGTTTCCTATTATTGGAAAGACTACTTAATTTTTTTAGTTTACTATTCTGGTCCGTTTCCGCAGATCCTCGTAATAGCATGTTTCCTCTTTCTATACTCCTTCTCCGGTTTCCCTTTACCAAGTTCCATCATTTACCAAGCATTCACCTTCTCTGATGTTCGGAGATAGATTTTTCTTACCATGGTAAACAGCCAAACTCCCTGCATTCCCCACTGAAGAAATTAAAAGACCTCAGATTCATGTGAACAAAGCATTTTTCTCCCACACGCACGTATCATACAAATAAACCTACTGACCCATAAGTAATGAATAGGAAGAAGCTCTTTTTCTTCCCCTCTCTTCCCCTCGCCCCATTACTATTATTCTCTAACGCTTAGCGAGATACACATTTAGCTACCACCCATATCTCCTCCCCTTGACATTACTTCTTCGCAGGCTATTAACTACATGGAAGTTTCTTAACAGCCCCCTAGCATCTCATACTCCTTCACCAAGTGACGAACAGAGTTTTATCCTTCTGCGCAACTACACACCCACTTATTTTTCTTTCCTTTTTTGGGTGGATTGGGTGGAGGTAGACGTTCTTCCATTTTTTACCTTCCAAAAAAAAAAAAAAAAAAAAAAGGAAGAAAGTAAGAAGTGATCATTTCTGTCTTCTTTGAACTGTGACGTACTACAGAAGTGAAAACATGTGACAAGACGACAAATCTGCAGCGAGACATTCAGTCCGCGTAGCACAGTTGGGAGAGCGACTTACTCCGGTGTGAGGGGGACATGGATTCGATGCCCGTCGCGAACAAACTTGTGTTTTCACAGAACCTTAACTCCAACAACTCTCTGCTTGTGTGGTTGAGAGTCACTGCCACAGCTGTTCCTACTAATCCTCTCCCCCTCTCTCCCGAGAAGCAATTCCTTTTTTTTTTTTTTTTTTGTTATCCAACGTTCGTTCCTCTATCATTTCAGATTTGCTTTTTAAAAAAAGTTCAATATTACGAATAAATAAGATATTTTTGCTTATAATGGAACACAAGAGTAATTTTCACAACCACCGAAAATGAAATTTCAGAGAAACTATAACAACGTAAAATCTTCCAGGAGGACTTGCTTCCATTACAAGAGGGCTACGCCCCCTTCCAGCCGTCCACATCATAAAAATTTCCCCACGCGGAAGAAGCACAGCTATGTTTATGTAAATTATTACACAAGTGCCGGACAACAGCATAAATGAAGAGAAAATGGGGGTCTCGCTATATCTAAAATGCAGCGGATCACACTGATTCCATTAGTTGTAGAAAGTTAGGAGAAAGTGGACAGTATAGATTTAAAAAACCGCAAATGACTTGTAAACCTGGTAACCGGGCCGCGAGTGGCCTAGTGGTCTAAATACCAGCCGTGGTTAGGCTGCGAGTGGCCTAACCACTAAATACCAGCCGTGCGTCGGATGGGCACGTTAAGCCGTCGGACCCCGGGTACCCCCCCGGTAGTAAATAGGGGCGTCTTCTACCTCGCTTCCGTGTCACTTTCCTATCGGGCACTCTAGCCCGAATCTCCTAGCTTCCTATTTCTAAGGGTTGTTTAAGACCTGGGGTCAGACACTCCCTTCCTAAAATCCTCTGCATGTGATCTGATCGAACGTTAATACCGTTTGTACTTCGTAGACGGCTGTTAAATAAACTCATGGAGCCGGCTGTTAAATAAACTCATGGAGCCGGCTGTTAAATAAACTCATGGAGCCGGCTGTTAAATAAACTCATGGAGCCGGCTGTTTAATAAACTCATGAAGTTTGAACATGGTCGTATCGTTGTATACGTAAAACTGAATGGTCTACGCGACGAACTGCAGGGCGTTTGGGACTTGATGCGGTACCCGTTGGGCGCTCCTAGTAATGATGGACACGTGAAGGTGTTTCACGTCGTCTTTAAAAAAATTTCGGGCGTACTCGAGTGACTTCAGATCGGGATGAACGGTAGATCCTCCGCGTGATTGTTAACTACAGAAACTAAGCCCGATAGATATCCGAAGACAGAACGACTGATGGAACACCGCAGGAGAAGATGTAATTCTAAGAAAAGAAGCGCCTTGGCGGCGAACGGGTTTAGTGAAACATACCCAGAAAGATGGAGATCAAAATTTTCAAAAGCAATTTAGAATTTCATTTGTTGTTTTCATCAGTTAGTATGTTTAGTAAAGTTCTGTTACTAATTATTAAAATCTTTACCAACTTTTGTTGAAATTGGTTAATGAGAGCAATTTTAAATAAAAGATAAAAGTTAGTGGTAGTCAGATGCTAAGAATGCTACATATTGTTCTATTATTCTGTACAGTTCCAAATACTCAGTGATAATAATGTGTATCACTTACACTGAATACATGCTGTACTTCCGTCCGCTCTTAAATAGCATGCGAGCTTGTCGTCTTGTTTGTTAAGCTACACTTGTTACTTTAGGAGCAGAGGGCAAAGTCAGGCCTATATGGTCTTTTCCCTCCTCATTCACTATATTTACCACTATATATTACTTATTATATGCATCATGCTATTGTGTACTAATGTTCTAACAACTAAAATGCAATAAATGAAATGAAATAAAATGTAACTTACATACCCCTCTTGTTAAGATTATGGGGTGGGAGTGGCGGATATTTTTTATGTTGCTTTTTTTTTCTTCCTGGGTGTAACGACCACCGCGGTCATCTAGGGCAGGGCTTCCCAAACGTTTTGAGACAGCGCCACCCTTTACAAGTCACATTTTCCGTACGACGCCCCTGTACCAAAAATTTAAAAAACAAAATGCCCAAATTCGAGTTTGTGGTATTTTTTTTAAAAGAAAATAGTCATTTTCATTACAAGCTTGTATTCTTTTTAATGTGAAAATACAAAATTATAATAAAATTACAAAAGTGAATAAGAAGAAATTGATGAGATAGGCATATTTTCACAATGGTAACACTCTTCATTTGGATTTCACATTTGTACAGTAAGTTTAGAAAACTACTTAAGAGAAGTATTTGCGTCTTAATGGGATCGTGGAGCTTGTTTCTCGTCACACAAGACATCACATCTGGGGACGATGTTCGATACAGCTACGCGGATCTCCTTATTCAACGTTAATTTTGCTTCTACCTATATCTGGATTTTATTACCGCTAGCGCTGAAAATCCTGCCTCGCAAAGGTAGGATGTGGCAAAAGGGAGAATTACTCTTACGGCTTTCTTCCTCAATTGTGGGTACTACTTTGCCACACTATTCCAAAACTATGGCAGAGTTTCGGAAGAGAATGTCATTTTCAATATGGAGTCTGAAGAAATATCTGTTAACTGTTCCTGCTCAGCAGTAGTGAAGGTTGATGGTGGATCTGCTGTACACGGGTCTGTAACCCGCTTGCGTTCATCTGTTTGTGGAGGAAAATATTTATCAAATTGAACATTGCGTTGAGATAGATGCTCGAAAAGCTGCATGTTCGCATATTGCGTTTCACTATAAATTATAAGTTTTTCCTTATAGTCGCGACGCCCAAGACCAAGACCGGCGACGTGACGCACAGATTGGGAACGTCTGATCTAGGGCAATAGGCGCCGGAAGACGGTGCCTCTGACCACTCGAACCCCGGAGAGTGCTTTCGCGTTATTCATGTGGAATCAAAGAATGGGCTTAGAAGATTACTTTTGTTGAATCTGGTGGGGAGTTTAGCTGAAAAGCCCTTCTCAACCATAAAACACTTGTCACTTTTGGGATGGGGGAGGGTTAGCGACCACTATGAGGAACTCTAAAGATATAATCAGCGGTTCGTCCCTAATTTAGGGTCACTGGCTGGAAAAAAGCAGTACTTTAAGACAAGCACACTACCTATGCCTCGAATGCGACCAGAGCCCAGGCCCACTCAGACGAACGGGAAGTAGCAGAGCTGAGACGGGCTCGAGCTGTAGAATATTTACTGCAGTTAGGGCTCGGGAGGGTTCGGGTTATTATATAGAGGGAGAGTGAGATATTTTTTTTTTATATATATAAATGTGATTTTATATGATTTAGCAAATGAAACACTTTATAGTTGGTAAAGGGAATTCTTCGCTAACTGGATGGGGAGCGGGAATTCGGGATGGCTATTTATTCCGGGTTTTGGTAGAAAACGCCATAGGCTGCGCATTAGTGTGTTTCTGCAGAGAAGAAACAGATTTTTCAAGAACTATAGATATTGCGTAGTTGATAGCTTGCCAAACATAATTTACCCCCTATCTCCCCAGGCAGTAGCTCCCAGCTCATTCTATTTAGCAACGTACATGTTGCAGCGCATTATGGCGTGATAATGTTCGTATTTTTTGAGCAACATACAATTGCAGCACCCCCGTATCATTTTGGAGCCCGGCCGTCCGAAGCATTTCAGGTGGAAACGAACGGTCAAAGAAAATCGTACAGTAACACTATAAACATAGATAGAGGTCCCTTGCCCACTCCCCATTTGTGAAATACATTGGTTAATTGCAGGAAGAGGAGAGAGTGGAAGTGTAGAAAAGGAGATGTTTTTTTGTTTTGTTTTTTCTATTAATGGTTTGAACAGGTTAGCCAGTTTTCGGGCTCGTTCGGGCCCGGGCTCTATCTTGCAATATAAAATTCGAGCTCGGGTGGGCTCGGGCTGATATACCACGGGCTCGGAAAATTGAGCCCGGACTCAGCTCTGGTGAGTAGTTTCAGGGCTATAAAAGAGAAGGGCTGGTCCTTAGAGTTAGCTGCCCTGAAGCCGGAAGACGGAGGTGATGACGTAGTCATGTGCAGCAGCAGCCTGGTGGTGGGTTCTCTGAAGCCGCTGCCGCACGTGAACTGCGAACTAAAAAATCAGTGCAAACGGCATGAAAAATCCTGTCCTGCAGCCCATGGAGTAAAGGGAACGGGAACGAACTAGACTCTCTGTCATCATCGTAATTTAAAAGAAACAAAATATTCTTTAAGCATATGTTTTCACCATTATAGTATTCGGCGTATGGAACTGAGTCTTAGTGAAAACGCAATTGATACATTTCTTCAAAGTTTTTAATTTGCCTTTTCTTTTTTAAAGTACTGTACTTGTATTTGAATATTTATTTTTAATTGCTGAATCGTTGAAGAGAAACTTTGCGCTACCTATTTTTTTTTTTTTTTTTTCTGCCTTTTGGTTTGGAGATCTTTCTCAAGTGTTATTTTTTTTTCATTAGATTATCATTACAGATTTGTAAAAAAATAGAAGTTACGGCATTCTTTCGTCTGTACATTGCCACTGATTCCACATTTCGTGCTCCAGCTTTCGTTTCACCTTTGGTAATTTTCTTCGGGCCTAATTTATTTAATTGTTCCAAAGCACTTCGAACAATTTTTTTCCCTGTGTCTTTAGATCTTCTGCGTTATTTCTTCAGAATTTAAAGAAGGTACATTGCTGTCGCGATAAGCCACTATTCGTCCTCTGTCGAACTCCGAAATGTGCTGGAATGACTGCCGTATTGTGCGACGAGGCATCAGGAAGCTTCCCACGCACAGGTCCGGCAGCACAACACACTTCCACTAATTACACCCCGCTTTCTGTGCACCCTTCTTATAGTGCTTCTCGGTGGCGTGCCGGACACACATGATTTGCATATGCTCTGCAATGCTAATCGTTTGCATGTCCTCTCGCGGGCGACGCATGATGCGAATTTCAGGCCGATCGGATGCTTCCTTCTTGGTGTTGCATTTTGGGTGGCCAGCAGTGTATATGGATTATAATGTGTTTTGAATTCGATATCATCTGCATTTACGCCCTCTAGCGGCAAAATGTCGCATCGTAGAAAAAAACGAAATAAAAGATCATCATTCGCACATTTTAAGCTTCCTAATGCAAAAGGAATTTTTCAAATCAGACTATTAGTTGCAGAGATATCGTGTCTACAGACGGACGGAGGGACAAACGGATAACATAAGCACGGTCTTTTTTTACAAAAGACGAGCAAAAAATTATGTACTTAAATTTATATGAAAATAAATTATAATTTTCTTTCATGTGAAAAACTAACTGCCGACCATTTAATCTTTCGGCCAATTTCCTCCATGCGTTGCTATGAAATTCACCTACAGTTCTTATAGATGATCATATGCAGAGGATTTTAGGAAGGGAGTGTCTGACCCCAGGTTTTAAACAACCCTTAGAAATAGGAAGCTAGGAGATTTGGGCTTGAGGGCCCGGTTGGAAAGTGACGCGGAAGCTAGGTAGAAAGGGGGAGGAAGACGCCGTTATTTATAACGGGGGGGGGGGAAGTACCCGGGGTCCGACGGCTTAACGTGCACATCCGACGCACATTTAGTGGATCGAACGTTCGTACCTGCTGGGATCGAACCTGAGGTCTTCTCTATGGCAGTCACGAACGTTGCCCACTAGGCAACCCGCGGCCCTTATGGGTGAATCGGATTACACGTGTTATGTTTTTCAGTGACATGTTCACCGCGAGTGAAGCTGTGGGCACAGCTAATATATATATATGTAACAATTGCCCCCTCCAAGAAAGAAGCTGTAATATGTCTACAATCGCACATGACAGAACTTTTTTTACCGGTAAAGCGAACTTGTATCAATTGACAGAGAGGAAGCTGACTTCTTGGAGTATTCTAAGCGTCAACTGAACTAGTGCTTTACAGATTTTTTTTTTCTTTTAGTTTTATATGAGACTTGTGTTTTATGAAAACTTTAATTTTCGGGAAAGAGAAAATGATGTTGCTAAAGGTATTTATTTCATGTAAAAATGAATAAATATTGGAAAATATTCTCGTACAAGGGGCAGCAAATGCCCTTGGCTCGCCACTATTTGAATGGACAGCTTTTGAAAAAACAATGCAATTTTCAGGAGCAATATGCCATTATGTCTCAAAAAGAAAAGTGTTTAATCAATGCATCCTTCCAATGATTATATACGTACAGAGCAGAGACGTGGACCTTGACAAACAAGTTTGTAAAATCATGCAATGCATTGATTATAATACGCTTTCCAACATACCAGAAATCATTACTCAAGTTATGAGAATAATGGCTGTGGAATAAATTTCGGTTCTGTGCCCTGACCCTTGATCCCATATCGATGGATTTCAACAGAACTGGTTCGGTATACCTCCGAAATAACATGATAACGTTTTGTCGCAATCGAAGCATTTTTACGTAAGTTATGAGGCATAAGGGCTATGGAATACATCCCGCTCCTGTGTCCTAACCTTTGTCCCCATTTCGCCCATTTTCAATAGAATTCGTCCCCAGGCAGGCCCCTACAAGATACTAACATATCATCCAAATCGAAGCATTTTTACGTAAGTTATGACGCATAATGGCGATGGAAGTGATTCCGCTCCTGTGTCCTGACCTTTTACCCCATTTCGCCCATTTTCAATAAATAGGGTTTGTGGCCAGGTGGTCACCTACCACATACTAAAATTTCATCGAAATCGAACCTTTTTTACGTTAGTTAGGACGCACAAAAGCAGTGGAATGGATCCCGCTCCTATATACTGACCTATCACCCCATTTCGTTCACTTTAAATAAGGTTCCTTCCCAGGTGATACCCTACCAGATACTATAATTTCATCGAAATCGAACGATTGTTACGCGAGTTATCGTGCGGACGGACATACGCACACAGCGCGTAATGTAATGAAGCAGAAGGAAATCGCTACCATCTGCTCGCGAAAGTATGACGTCATAAAACTTTAATAGAATCCACACACAACGCGTGACATAATGAGACAGATGGCGTGACCGTGCGCCAACATTCTCAAACGCGAGATTGTGACGTCATAAGATTTCTAAGCATTGGAAACATTAATAGAACAACGCCATAACACTAAAAACGTTATAATTCGGGGTGGTTATTTAACCCACTAAACGAATTCTTCTAAAGTCGAAATCAAGCTAAATCGATTTCTAGTACCAGAAAACGGTAGGTTAACGACTTTCATCAAAATTCTTAGAGCCGTTTACAAAATAAAATGTATATACATACATACATACAAGAATTGCTACTTTAAGGTAGACGTCAAGTAATTTTGCTTCCTATACTTCCAATGGAAAAACTTCTGTACACATTTTCTTCACAATTAATGCGATCCCAAGAATGAAAATTTGAACATCGATTAAAATAGCTTCATTTCATAACTTGGAATACTTCATATTTTCTAAACCATAACCGTAATTATGCAATCCAACATTTATTTGTCCACTGACGTCATCAAAGTACAGGTCGCGCCATCTTTTTTGTGGTTTCAACACCACCAAAGGAAACGTTATTGTTTTTTAATATAATTATGCTTATGTTTTAGAAAATGTTAAGTATTCCAAGTTATAGTATGAAGTTATTTTAATCGATGTTCAAATTTCCATCCTTGGGAGCACACTAATTGTGAAGGAAATGTGTACAAAAGGTTTTCCATTGAAAATATAGGAAGCAAAATTACTTGACGTCCACCTTAATAGTGTGGGATCAGGGCGATGGAATGGATCCCAATCCTATGCCCTGACCTTTGACTCCATTTGTCCCATTTTCCATAGGGTTCCTCTCCAGGTGGTCCCCTACCACATACTGAAATTTCATCGAAATCGAACCATTTTTACGCACGTTATGACGCATAAGGGCAATGGAATGCATCCCGCTCTTTTGTGCTGACTTTTGATCCCAATTCACCCATTTTGAATAGGGTTCGTCCCCAGGCGATCCCCTACCACATACTGAACTTTCATTGAAATCGAACCATATTTACGCAAGTTATGACGGATAAGGGCAATTGAATGGATCCCGCTCTTTTGGCGTGACCTTTGACCCCACTTCACCCATTTTCAATAGAGTTTGTCCCCTGGTGGTCCCCTACCACATACTAAAATTTCATCGAAATCGAACCATTTTTACGTGAGGTATCGTGCCGACAGACAGACGGTCAGACGGACGGACGGACGGACGGACAGACGGACGGAAAAAGCTGGAGCATATACGGTTCTTCAACCTACTGTTGGAAAGCGTAAAAAAGGCATACAAAGACTGCAGATAACTGAAAGAAGCATGGTGAGATGGATGCTTGGTGTAACCAGGAGTGGTGAGAAGAGGAATTCATGGATAAAGAAAATGACAAGAGTGATCAGAGTGAAATCTTTAAAAAGGCAATCGGATGGACATGTTGCCAGGGAAACTGACCACCGATGGGCAAACGAAATTCTAGACTGAATTCCAAGTGACAGAAAAAGACCCAGAAGACCACAAGGGAGATGGGTGGATGAAATTCAAAAGCATGCGGGAGTGACATGGAATAGACTGGGTCAAGACACGCCGTTGTGGAAGAAACTTGGTGAAATCTTCATCATTAATAATGGTTGACGATGATGATTAAATATACATATATTTTCCTGAATTTGACGATAAAAAAAATTATATACGTTACACAACGATTTTTTTCCTGAATTTTGACGATAAAAGAAACGTGTTATTTCGCTTAACGAGAATCAGTACAAACATGAATTAGGGAAAACATAAATTTAGGAAAACGCGAATCAAGGCAAAGGAGAATTAGAGCAAATTTGATACAGGAAACGTTTTTAGGGATAACTTTGATACGGACAAACGTGTTTAGGGTAAACTTGAATTAAGGGAAACGAGATTTAGGGGAGACGAAATTAAGGGAAATGGGATTCCGGGTAAAAGCAATTTCCGGGAAACGCAATTGGGGTAAACGTGAATTAGGGGAAACGAGATTTAGAAGAAACTAGAGTAGGGCAAACGGAATTAGGGGAAATGGGACTTCGGGGAAACGGAATCGGGGTAAACGTGTTTAGGGCAAACGTGAATTAGGGGAAACGAGGTTAGGGCAAACGTGAATTAGGGGAAACGAGATTAGGGCAAACGGAATTAGAGTAAATGGGAATTCGGGTAAAAGCGATTTCGGGGAAATGCGATTGGGGTAAACGTGGTTAGGGCAAACGGCAATTAGGGGAAACGGATTAGGGGAAACAGGTGTTTACCATCCTTATGCCCAGCATCCTCTGTCTTCCTTCACGCATATCTCACTGCTTACGGATCATCACATCCATGTACAGAAATGGCACTAGACGATCTGGATGTGTACGGAAATGGGACAAACATTCATTTGTACGTAAATGACACGTACGGAAGTGGGACGACACGACGTCAAGCGCTGAAATTTGTGAGGGTGTATAAAAAACATGTTTGTTGACATTCTGCTACTTTACATAATGAACGTACGATATAACGAACATTTCAGGGTGCCCAGATGTGAAATGAATTTCAGTGACATCTCTCCAAAATTTGTTCGCATTTTTGTTCTAAAGAGATAGTTTATTTACCCCTGTTTTATTTTATTTTATTTTATTTTATTTTATTTTATTTTATTTCATTTACATCAGTGAAATCACTGGAAATTTCATGGCGCATGTTCTTTACGTACAATTTTTATTTTATTTAACGAAAAGTTTGCTTACATTATTTTTTATTGATTTTCTGAGTGTAACATTTTTGGACAACAAAAGTTCAACGACACTTCATTATTTTTCTGGCGTGCACACAGACAAGAGGAATGTCTGTTTAGAATGACGTAACAAGCAGCGATGTGTCATTATCACCAGAAACGAAAATGAGGAAAAACGCATTTAAGATTTTTCTCCCATTTGTATTCTCAGAAATGTGATTAATAATTCAGCATGTGAAAACAAGGGGGGAAAAATAAATACAAAGTTTTGGTGCGCTTGCGTATACATAACATAACACGCTCGTGTACCAGTTGGTAAGATAGCAATAAAATATTTAGTATGCAGTGGCGTAACTACCACCCCCGCAGGCCCTGCATGTGCGGGGGTATCAAGTAACCAAGGGGCGTACTGCAGCATCCAGTTATAGCTTTTTGAAAAAATTTGAACACCCACAAAGACAAACAAATAAATAATTAACCCAAAGGTTCATATTTTCTTTTAAGGTACATTTAGCTTTGCCTAAATAAATGTCAAGTTTCCCTTTTAAAGCACTGGATGCCGTACAGATCGAAGTATTCGGCTCTTTGACTTCGGGTTGTAATACGATCGCTCTCCAATCGCCCTCTCTCTGCGCTGCTGAGGAAAAGCGGGAGGCCACATGAGGATTCCCCGTGGTGGATGTGGGGAAACAGTCAGTCAGTCACCTAGGATTACGTACACGACAGGCGCCAACCTTTTTTATTCACAGAAGCCGCAGATTTGCTATGTACAAGAGGGTGATTTCTTCAAGTGATTTATTTTAGTTTTGTACAAAACAATTACATGTATTGTTAAATCTATTACTTAAAAAGTTAAAACTACAGAGTTCTAGGTAGCAGCATTACTTTTCCAGGCACTCTCCCTGACTTCCTGACCCCCACTCCCCTCCCATCCACCACACACACCAGCGAAAAACGCATCCTCTCTCGTGCTTGAAATCCTGGGAAAATTACTGCGCTTAGGGGCGCTGAAGTAAATCTTGCGGGGGGGGGGCGTCGTGCTAGTTTCGCCACTGTGCATGAGTATGATAATAAGAATAAATGCATTTTGCTATCCAAACTGTTTTAAAATGATAATACTAAGTGTCTTAAAAGTGTATAAAATACGTTTTATCTCCTTGTCATTATTTCACTAAAGCACTTTATTGAAGTTACATGCACAGTTTCATATTCAAAGTCATTGACCTCAAGAGCTGAGAATGCGATGGAAATCTGTTTATTTCTGAAGAAACAATGGTAACCATGGGATCCCACTCACGACGGAAACTCTCTACCGTTATCCACCGAATAATATACATCGTTTCCCTTTTCTTTTCTTTTTTTCTTTTTTTTTTCTTTTTTTTTTTTTTTTTTTTTTTTTGTCTGAGCACTTTAGTGGCGCAAATAAAACTACCACACGGTGAATTTCTTGATGCAGAATAAAAAATAAAAAGTCTTGTGACATGAAACGAAATATAAAAATCCCCTAAGGGAGAATAAAGTGCATGAAAGACCATGAAGGAAAAGAAAAAAGAAAAAGGTTTCATTACATTAGTCCTCTGTGATCGCTCAAAAACACGCCAGTTGCTCCAAAGCTAATTCCCGGCATGTATTTTACAGATCAATATTTATTCTAAAGCACTGTTACGCGCGCAGTGTACAGAAACATCATCCATGAACATTAATCCTATTTTTCTATTTCTCACGGTCATACTCAGCCGCTGTGGGCCACTTCGCAACAAGGCAAAGCACAAATTGTTTAATTAAGCTTGCCTGCCTCGTTAGCAAAGTGAAATTTCTGCAACTGTCAAGCAACTTTCTCTAATGCTGCTGCTTTTATCAAACATAGCTTCTGCACGCGCTGATGCCCCCTGCCAAAGCGGAGTCGTGAAATCGGCTTCTTCATAATTTGCAGATGTCTCTTTGTAATCACTCATCACAGGTACTGCGTTCGACGGCAACATTCCCTCTCACATTCTTGCCGATGTTTCCAATCACACACAAGCAGAAAAACAGCGCGTTTGCTTGTGACGGCCCTTGCGAACCGCCGTATTTGACTAACTTCGTAGAAGCGCCAGACGATGTAGTTATGATACACTAAGGTGGGAAAGACGCATGCTGTGGCCAGTGATGTATTCAGGCCACAGGCGCCGACTATAAGTGGACAAGGTTAATCTTGCCCCCTAAAAATTTCACTAGGGGAGCAATGCCCACCCAATATTTTTCGTCCTGTTTAATTAAATAATCGCTTTGGCCTCATAAAGTGGACCAAGCTCAACGTTATGAGATCAAAGCGATTTATTTGCGAAAAATTTATAAATAACAAAATAAGTAAACTTTTTTCCCCGTATAAAGAAAGCATTGTTTATTTGATAAGAAACTTGATTGTCAGCCCCTTTTTTCGATATGTTCTCGTGACGTTCTATATGTTCTCGTGATTGTTCGATATGTTCTCGTGACGTTTAAAACAATTATGAAAACTAAAATAAATAAAAATACAGAAACGCATAATCTCTAGCGCATTTATGTATCTGTTTATTTTTTTGCGCTGCTCGTTCTTTGTTTGAGTAACAGCGTTATTTTTTCATATTTTTGATAAACGTTTGGAAGCAAAATTTCTAGATATTTTTATAAAATCGCAGGCTGAATTTGGTTTTTTAAAATATTAACATTCAGCAAAAGAATATTTCTACTTCCTTGTTCATTTGCTGATGAGCAATTAAAATTGCGTTTCAAAATATACGTCGAATCTCGTAGTTTATCTTTTTGCTCCCCCCCCCCTCATTTTAATTTTTATTTTTTTCCTGACAAAAGAACAGACGTGCTTCTCCCTCTCTTGATCCTTCACGCCTGCCCCCCCGAATTTGGTGAAGTTGGCGCTCCTGATTCAGGCATCTTCTCGAGGTTCTTAACCCCTCACTTCACCCCCCGAAAGTCCATGAACGTCCCCCTCCCCGTAGGTTTTTGGGTGATCTCCCCTTATATTTAGTCTAATTATTTTCTTTTATTGCTGAATATTTGGAGAAATTAACTTAAAAAAAAAAAAAAAAAAAAACTTAAGAAAATTAGGGAAAATATTACACCGATGAACCATTACATTATGACCACCTTCCTAATAAACTGTGGGACCCCTTTAACGCCGAAAACAGTGACCACTAGGCAAGGCATCGGTTCGACGAGTTGACGGTAGTTATCCTGGGGTATCTGGTACCATAATGTCAACAACAGGTGCTCCAGTTCCAGTACATTTCCGTGTTTTGGTGATTTAGCACGAACCCGCTTTTCCAAGTCGAAACACAAATGTCCGATTGGGTTCATGTCAGGTGAATTTGGAGGCCAGGGCATTAACAGAAGAAAGTCACTAGCATGTTCCCCGAATCACACTTTGATGATCCTCTTTTTTTTTTGGTTGGAGGTTTAACAACCACCGTGAGCAACTCAATGGGCTATGAGCAGTCGCCCGTCCCTAATTTAGGGTCACTGGCTCCAGGGAAGGGAGAGAGCCAGTGCTGTAAGACTAACACAACATCCATGCCTCACGGGATTCGAACCCGGACCCCTTTCGGAGGAAAAAATGATCAGAGGCCATTGCTTAGACCATTGCGCCACCGGGGCGGCACTGTTGGGTTCATGGGGTCTAAAGTGTCCCAAGAAAGCATCACCCACAGCATAACACCGCCGTCGCCGGCCTGTTTCCGCCCAACAGTGCGTCTTCCGTTGGTAACCGGCGTATCCGCGCTCGGCCCTCTACGTGATGCACCAGGAATCTTGATTCGTCAGACCGGGCCAATTTTTCTGCCAATCATCCACGGTCCAATCTCGATGATCTTGGGCTCATTTCATGCGTTGTTGGCGATGACGTGCAGTGAGCATGGGGACCCCACTGTGTCTTCGGCTACGCAGGCCCATGCGCAGAAGGCTGCGATGAACTGTGTGCTGTGACACATTGCTCTGATCACTACTGTTGTAGGTGCGGGTGATTTGTCGCACTGTGATCCTGCAGTCGCTGCGAATAATGCGCGACAGTCTCCGCTCCCCTCTGGCACCAATGAGTTACGGACGCCACACGGCAGGACGACGGTTGGTCGTTTGGCCATTTGTGCACCACTTTTGATACGTACTCACTACAATGGCACGTGAACAACCCACAAGCCGCGCCGTTTCCGAGATCGTGGTTCGAAGGCGCGGTGCCATTACAATTTGTTCTCTATCAAACTCCGATAAATCGGCAGCTTTTCCCATTCTGACTCCGAACACTCTACTAACCGAAAGCCGGTCCTCGGGTTATATGTATATGTACTGCTCTGTGAACTTCACCTGTGCCACCGTTCGGTCTCCAGGCGTGCTCATTTCTTTAAGCTAAAGGTGGCCATAATATAACGGCTCGTCGGTGTATAATAATAAAAAAAACACATCCACTTAAATAGGAAATTTCTATCATCCTTCAGTAAAACATTAAACTGCTTCCAATATAACATAATATTTTCTACCTAATTCTTAACAATGGCAAATCATTAGAAATTGTTCCTATGAGAAGTGTTTTTTTTCCTAGCGGTGGGAGGTTTACACTCTGTGACAAAAAAGAAAAAAATCGAGGTACCTCAAACTGGCATCCAAAGGGTTAGTGAGTTTGTTTGTATTTTACTACTATGTGCTAATCTAAATAAATAATCTAAAGGTGCTGAAATTAATTGGCAGGGGAGTGGTTAACACCATGCGTTTTCAGGTAACACTGTAATGATTCATTAATAACCAGGAACATGCTTGTTGTAAGGCGACGACATTTTTACCACTCCTAATATTTTGGGGGGATTTTCTACAGCTCAGCGTTATATTACTAGCATCCTCAATATTTTACACTACCCCATAGTGAAATCCGTGGTGTAATACTGAATTAGAGTAAAGGTATAACATTTTCACATTTTTAATCACTTGTACACTGCTGGCCACCCAAAATGCAACACCAAGAAGGAAGCATCCGATTGTCCTGAAATTCGCAGCATGCGTCGCCCGCGAGAGGATATGCAAACGATTAGCATTGCAGTGCATATGCAAATCATGTGCGTCCGGCACGCTACCGAGAAGCACTATAAGAAGGGTTCACAGAAGGCGGGGTGTAAATAGTGGAAGTGTGTTGTGCTGCCGGACCTGTGCGTCGGAAGCTTCCTGATGCCTCGTCGCAGAATACGGCAGTCATTCCAGCATGTTTCGGAGTTCGACAGAGGACGAATAGGGGCTTATCGCGACAGCGGTTTATCGTACCGAGACATCGGCGCCCGTGTGGGACGACATCCAGCCACAGTGAGGCGAGTATGCATTCGGTGGGTGCAGGAGGGACAGACGGACCGACGTGAGCGATTGCCGCATCCGCGGCACACTACCGAACGAGAGGACCGGCGTGTTGTACTGCGGGCATTGACGGCTCGCATCGACACATCACGAACGTTAGCGCAGGAATTAGGGTGTGTTGCGCAACAACCTGTGTCAGCACGTACCGTTCGACGTCGTCTGCAGGAGCGGGGAATTGTCGCACGGCGCCCATTGCTCAGTTTACCGTTGACGTTACACCACCGGCGAGTGCGGCAGCAGTGGGCCGTTGAACGCCGCACCTGAACTACGGAATGGCACGACATTGTCTTCTCCGACGAATCCCGCTTCTGCCTGCAATACCACGATGGTCGGATCCGCGTGTGGCGGCACCGCGACGAGAGACTGTATGACGCCTACATGATGCATCGCCATATCGGTCCGTCGCCTGGCGTTATGGTTTGGGGTGCAATTGGATATGACACCCATACCCCTCTGGTACGCATCGCCGGTACACTCAACAGCCACCGCTACATCTCCGATGTTTTGTAGCCTGTAATCCTCCCTTACCTGCAGGACCTGCCAGCGGCCACGTTTCAACAGGACAATGCGCCCTCACGTGGCGCGCATCGTGCAACAATTCTTCACGGCCCACCAGGTGTAACTGCTGCCGTGGGCCGCCTGTTCTCCAGATATGTCGCTCATCGAACACGTCTGATCGCTGACCGGCAACCAAGTGGCCCGGCAAGCACCACCCGCAGCTACGCCTGATGAACTGTGGCAACGTGTGGAAGCAGCCTGGACCGACATACCCCAAGCCCACATCCAAAGCCTCTTTCGTTCGATGCCGCGGCGTGTAGCGGCCGTTATTGCCAGCCATGGGGAGCCACGCGAACTATTAATGTCTGCGTGTTCCGCAAGTCGCACGGGCCTGTAAGCTCAATCGTTTCATCTTTGTATCTGTTGTTATGTGTCCAGTAAATCTGGCTTTGCTATCTCGTGTCCTTATTGGTGTTGCATTTTGGGTGGGCAGCAGTGTATGTGTAGATTTCTTGCTTTTGCATTTCCGGTATACGAGCATAAAAAACTTTTTATACTCTATTTAAAATTGTGTTATATGTATTAATGTATACAGTATATAAATAACAAAATTGTTATTATATTTACATAAAATCAGTCAACAAATTTTTATCCCCCTCAAAATTTGCAATTGCCCTCCCGGCAAAAACTCCCTGAATGCAACGCTGGTTGTGGCCAGTGCTGATCGAGCACACTGTAGTGCAGGGACGACCCTAGACTTCGAAATCAGAATGGGCGACGGATGGGCGAGCATTATTTTTGATGGGGCAAGCTGCATAGCAACTTTTTTTTTTTTTTTAATGAAACACTGAAAGAACGAATTTTATTGCTTTTCATAACCAGCTACACCACCTGGACACACACATACATACATACGCGGATCTGATTAGTTACGCAACTGGTGTAAGATACTAAAGTTGCTAGAATGTCGCCTTCAACATTTTGCTTGCTCTGAATGCATTGTCTTAAATTGCTTTTAAAGATTTTGCACTTCTGCTTACGAAAAATAGAACTGTACTTGAGCGTAATTTATTTGAAGGAAAATGTCTTCTTTTTTTTTTTTTTTCTTTTCTTAATCAAATTTTAACATCGTGCTACGCAGACACAATACCTTCTCCCTCTTTAACTCCCTTCCTTCAACCAGCAACTTCGCCGTGCTCTCCTCTCCTACAAAGCAGACGGCAGCTACATCCTGCGCTTTCACTGTCTCAGGGCAGACATAAGAGCGCTAGCTCACTGTCTCAGGACAGTCTGAAGAGCGCTAGCTCAGACGCCTGCCACTTCCTGCGCTTTCACTGTCTCAGGACAGTCTTAAGAACGCTAGTGCAGACGCCAGCTACTTCCTGCGTTTTCACTGTCTCAGGACAGTCTTAAGAGCGCTAGTGCAGACGTCAGCCACTTCCTGCGCTTTCGCTGTCTCAGGACAGTCTTAAGAGCGCTAGTGCAGACGTCAGCCACTTCCTGCGCTTTCACTGTCTCGGGACAGTCTTAAGAGCGCTAGTGCAGACGTCAGCTACTTCCTGCGCTTTCACTGTCTCAAGACAGTCTTACGAGCGCTGGTGCAGCTTTAGACTCCCTTTTCCTATTGGAATCCCTTATTTTGAAAAGAAAAACAGCACAGCAATTAGTAGTGACCCCCCCCGTGAATTCCAATCCACCCTCCTCATTACCCCCCCCCCCCCCTTCGTACAAACATGTAAAAGTAGTTTAAACTAAGGAATATGAAGAGAGTGGAGAACAACTGAATTTTCATGGCCCTGCGAATGCCATTTTGATAATCTTTTTTGGAGACATAAACAACGCCCTTCCCAGGAAACAATTCGTAGATCTAGATGACATAAAACACAAGACTCATTATTACTTGGCAAAGTCCAGATTATACTTTAGAGTTAAACGTACTGAAACATGACCCATTTCAAACTGGGTGGGCAGCAGGTTGGGCAAGACAAATTTCAGGGTGGGTTCGAACCCCTTTGGCGACGTCGCTGCTGTAGTGTGGCCAATTTTGTTCTTTCATTCTTCCCCACAAATTTATTTTTTCTCTACATTCAAGAACAGTTTGTGTGTGCACACAACCGTTTGTGAAAATTGCAACACCGAGAAAGAATTGCGCTATTCAAATGTAATTTATATCACAGATTCCTCATGTTGCAGGGGATAACTCATTACATTTGTAGAGCTACACAAAATTTGTTTGCTTCAAAACTCGGTATCGTGTTAAGTCACCTCGAGCAAACAATAACAGCCTTTACCCGGCGTGGCATTGAATGGAAGAGGTTTTTCATATCGTCCTGGGGAATAACCTACAACGCTGCTTCTATGCGAGACCAGAGTTTATATGTGGCGACTGGCGGAAGCGCTTGACAGGCCAGTTGCTTAGCTACCATTTCTCTGACATGTTCGATCGGGGACATATCCGAGGAACGTGCAGGCCAGGGGAGAAGCGTAATCTACCGAAGAGGTCTTGGACATTCCAGGCCACATATACACCTGCGGCGGAACCTAATGGTTTCAGAGGGGGTCCAGCTTCTTTAAGAGCTAAAATAATAATTTAAAAAAATGAACCAGACAGTTAGAAAAAAAAAACAAGAAAAAACGTAGGATATGCTGTATATGTATAATGTATAATCGTACATTGGAGAAAAGCTAGAGACAACCGATACCTACATTTATCTTGGGCAGCAGATATCAAATGAGGTTCACACTGATGAAAACATTAATCGGCGCATAAAACTTGGATGGAGAGCTTTTAAAAGAAACAAGGCAGTTTTTAAGAGCAGTATGCCATTATGGCTTAAAATAAAAGTGTTTAATCAATGCATCCTGCCTGTGCTTACGTATGGAGCAGACACCTGGACCTTAACTAAAAAAGACGTACAAAGACTGCAGACAACTCAAAGGAGCATGCCGAGATGCATACTTGGTGAAACCAGAAAAGATAAGAAAAGGAATTTGTGGATAAGGAAAATTCGAAAGTATGCGGGAGTGACATGGAGGAGACAGGCTCAAGACAGACAATTGTGGAAGAAACTTGGGAGACTATGACGTAGTACAGAGGTGCAGTGCAAATCTGCAGTGAGACATTTTGTCCGCGTATGTCAGTTGGAAGAGCGACTTACTCCGGAGTGAGGGGACTCGGATTCGGTGACCGGCGAGGACAAACTTGTGTTTTCACAAAACCATCCATCAATTGATTAATAATGGTTGACAGTGATGATGATGGTGATTCATTCATCATCAATCCACTACTGGATGGTCTCCCCAAGTGCCTTCCACAACTTTTTGTCTGAAGTGTGTCACTCCAGCATTCCGAATTTCATCCACCCATCTCCCACGTGGTCTTCCTTTGGGTCCTTTCCTGCCCCTCTGTATCCAATCTAAAAATCAGTTGTTCAACAGGGGTCAGTTCTAGCAATATGTCTAGCGCATTGCCAATTGAGATTCTTCGCTTTGATCACGATGCCATCAACTCATGTTATTTTCTTAATCGATGAGTTCCTCTTCCTTATTTCGACAATAATTGTTCTCGCAGCAAAAACACGCACAAATTTGTCCTGCCTCATGCATCTTCTATATGGCAAAACTCCAAGAAAGTCCTGTGTACAAAAAGCAGTAGTACACTTATCGCATAATTTTAGTTCGAGTTATTTCTTGTTCAGTCGTTTATTTGGCAGATGCATTGGGCGTCCTAATCTCGAGTAGGACATATTCGAACTTCGAAAAAAAAAGGGGGGGGAGAAAACACCAACGGAGAGGAAGGGAGAAAAAGAAACGCCATAGTTATTACTTTTAAATCATGTTAACGATTCTTTAATGAACTTTTTTAAAGAGAAAAACACAACGCTAGGTTAACCGTTCAATTCATTAGAGCAAAATCAATTTTTAAATTGTGTTTTCCGAGAAAATGTAAAACGTGGTGGCGGCCCCTAGGAAATCTCACCCTTCCCAAGACCTCAATCATATGTGAACTAGAGATGCTTCGTAGAAAGACCCCCAGCTAAGGGGACCATTAAATTTCAAATTTCATTTTACTTTTAATTTCGGGACCTCCGTGTCCCCCTACCTTCCTCAGACCGTGCATATGTAGCCGAACATTACGCCAGGAGAACTCTGAAGGAAGCGTATCACCTCTGCCTCTAAAGCATCTCTGATGTATCGCTGGCTCTTGAGGATTCCCTCCATTTCGCATCAGGCGAGATCGCGAATTGAACCCAATGACGCCCCAAACCATGACGTGCGTCTTTGGGTCGGTATGACGCCCCAAACCATGACGTGTGTCTTTGGGCCTCTTGGATATCGGATCTCCATTTACAACCTTATCTACCATACCCCTGTTGCAACATCTTCCTGAAGCCTCGGCTGTTGTACCAGTCTCCACTGAGGCAGCTCAGCTACGTACTGCTTCTTCGGCGACGGTCGTTTCCTCGTCTCCTGACTTGGGAGGTGAGCCTGATCCACTAATGGATATATCCGCCTCAGCTTCTTCTTCGAAGCGGATTGGAACTTCCAAAATCGCTGTGAAACAGAAAAAGTTAAAACAACTTTCTGTGCCACATTCTGAGGATTCATCTAGTGTTCCCGAGGTTTCCGGTTACGGTGTTTCTCCACCTGATGATTCTTCAAACAGTATGCTTCTCCGCTCAGGTCCTGTCAATCCTCTCTCTGATGCTGAGGTTCTACAGGCCGTTCATACGTTTCCTCCAGTTCCTGGACCACTGTGCAGACAGCAACTTTTACGTCTTTTTCAACCTGCACGTACGATTGTTGGTTCTGAAGAATTCCTTCACTCACCTGATCTGGACCTGTATGCAGCGGTAACGCAACTCGAAGCTTATGTGTCACTTTTTAAATCTCTGTGTGCCACCGATCCTCGGTATCAGCCTTTTTTGAGACGTTACACGCGCCGTCTCGCCTCCTTGAAGGAGCTCGTTGAGAAGCATATATGTGATACCTTCTATCCTTTTACCGATGACCTTTAGCTCTCTTCCTCACACCAATTACTTTTTGTTCTCTCAATGCTAGGGGATTTGCGACCCCGTTCGCAGATGCCCTGGTTTTGCAGCCTTAGTGCATGTTGATTCTGATGTTTTCATTGTGTGTTTCTACTGTGATTCACAAGTAATCAGCTTTTCGCCATCAATCGATAAATCTTCATTTTTTGTAAAAGCATTGAACATCACTTTTGTCTTCTGAAAGTTCATTTTTAATCCAACTTCTTTACTCTTGTCAGCAAGTTCCTGGATCATACTCTACAGCTCTGATGGGGTAGTTGCAAAAATGACTACGTCATCAGCAAAACGAAGGTGGGTTAGATAGTCTCCATTAATCTTTATTCCTTTGTTTTCCCAGTTCAGTGATTGAAAGACATTTTCCAATGTGGCACTAAAGAGCTTCGGAGATATGGTGCCACCTTGTCTCACTCCCTTTCCAATTTTTATGTGTGTTGTACTTTCAAACAGCCGAATCTTTGCACTTGCATTTTCATAGATGCTATTAATGATATTAATGTATGCATCTTCAATACCGCAGGATTTCAGAGCCATTGTAACTGCTGATGGTTTCACCGAATCAAAGGCTTTTTCATAATCGATAAAAGCCATGCACAATGGAAATTCATATTCCCTTGCTCTTTCAATTAGTTCTCTCAATACGTGGATATGATCTATTGTGCTGTAGCCACTCCTGAATCCAGCTTGTTTTTCCGGTTGAGCCATGTCCAGTGTTACCTTCAAGCGGTGTGAAAGAACTTTAGTGAAGATTTTATAAACCACTGATAATAGGCTGATAGGTCTGTAGTTCCTGAGATCCTCAATGTCACCTTTTTTATGTAGCAGGATCATTGTAGCGTTGTTCCAATCCTCAGGAATCTTCCCTTCATTAAGGCATCGAGTGAAAATTTGGGCGAGTACTGTTTCGATTTCTCCACTTGCTTCTTGTATGATGTCTACAGTAATTCCATCTTCTCCTGAAGCTTTTCCCCGCTTCATGTTCTTGATTGCATGTGCAACTTCTGCTGGGAGGACTGGAAGAACCTTTCATGATGTCTGGAGTACATGCATTATCCCTTTCATGTAACTTGGAGTAGAAATCTTTCACTCTTGTCAAAATTTCGCCTCTATTTCTTGTTACAGAACCATCTTCTTTTCTCATTGCCATAATCTGTTTTCTTCCCTTACTGAGATGTCCCTTTGCTATCTTTAGGCTTTGGTTGTTTTCAATTGCTTTCCTCACTAATTCACAGTTGAATTTCCTTACGTCTTTAGTGATACTTTTTCGTACTGTCTTGCATAGCTCTGTGTATTCCACTTTGGAAGTCACATCTTCTTTAGTTGTCCTCATCTCTCTTCTTTTTGCATCAACATTTTGGTTTTTCCTGATAATTTGTTTACATGCAACTTGTTCTTAGACCCAGCTAATTTTGTTGCTGTTTCCATAAGAGCTTTGGTTACTTTTCTGTTAACTTCAGAAATATCCACTTCTTCAGATGTTAGGCCTTCTAAAGCAGAGAATCTGTTCTTCAGTTCCAACTTGAAGGTATTATGGTGTTTTTTAAGGTTGGTTATGTCAATACATTTTTTTTGTCTTATGAGCTTGCCACGTTCGAGTTTAGTGTTCAGGTGCATCTTACATCTCACCAATCTATGGTCACTACCTGTGTTGAACTTGTTTAGCACACTGCAGTCTTCTATGACGAATTTTTTTGTTACACATAATAAAATCAATTTCACTTGTCGTCCCATTTGGATGTCTCCATATCCATTTCCTGTGTGGCTTTTTCTTGAAAAAGGAGTTCAAGATGAAAAACCCTTCTGCCTCTGCAAACTCTACGAGAGTATTTCCACGCTGGTTTCTGTTGCTGTGACCGAATTTACCTACTGAAGTTTCATTCTGTTGCTGCTGCCGTATTTTTGCATTGAAATCTCCCATAATTATCTTCAAGTGTTGCTTACCTTTATTATTTAGATGACGAATTTCCTCATAAAATTCTTCAATTTCTTCTTCAGGATGACTTGTGGTTGGCGCATAAGTTTGAATAATCTGAGCGTGGTATCTTCTCGAGAGTTGGATAACGAGTCGTGCAGCTCTGTCAGAGGAACTTTCATATATATATGTATACAAGTATATACACTGATATGCCAATTTATTAGGTACACCTGTCATCGTCACACAAATGGCTAATTCCAACACGTAAGACATCACGTGAGAAAACAAACAACGACGTCAACACGTAAGACGTCATTAATCAGGCAGATCAGCTCGTCGAGCAGCAGTTAACATTCGATTGAAGATCGTGATAGACAAAACGAGTGATCTGAGCAACTCCGAACGTGGCAGGATATTTGGCGCCAGGCGTAACAGTTCCATCATCTCTCAAACGGCCGTCCTCCTAGGAATTTTCAGCTTCTAATTAATTTTCTCTACCTCCAATTTCCCATTTCGATGTCGGACATTTTCATCCTATGGTTTTTCCTTTATTTTTTTCGAGAGAGGGACGATTTCTCCCGCTTTTCTCAAACGTCAAAACACTCATGTTCCTTTTTTCTCATCCCCAAAACAAAGGACGTGGAGTTATACTTAACCTTATACCTACGGCCTGTTGCTGAGTTCACAAATCTTCTTGCTCATACTTCACTGTCCTCTTCTCTCATTTGCGCAAGTTGGCACGCTTGAATCTCCTTATTATGGCGGCTTTCTAGCATCTTGAGAATTCCGGCATTAAACCTAAATTTCTAAGAGAAGGGAACAAACACTATGAAGCTACTCCTAGCTAGATTTAAGGTTTAAAGGCTAAGAAGCCATTCTTAGTCACTCCAACACCGTAGTTCATGAACGGCCGAATGCCGATAATAGTGTTTTCTTCGAACATCGGAAGGAGGGAGTGGTCATCCACTCTCTCTCATTAACACGTGGCTGAAAACGACTAAAAGGAACCTTCTCCGTTTTCCCAAAATATTAATAAAAAAGCGTGATGATCTTAACTTATGCGATAATATTAAAGAAGGTTGTTAATGCTAATTTCGGCTGAAACTAATAGGATCACAGTGGCACACACGGTCGTTCCGGAAATGTTAGAACCGGGCGCCAAGTATCATGCCACTTTCAGAGTAGCTCGTTTTGCCGATATCGACCCTGATGCTCTGCCATACTCCACAAAGGCAGCAGTTCAGGTTACATTTTCACTACTCCTCCAAGCATTCACTATCATCCAATCCTAAAAGTTCGTTAGATCCCTATGCTTTAGCTTTAGCCCTTCAGTATACATATCCCAAAAAAACTACTGAGAGTGTTGCTGTTTACTTGATTATGTAGCTGTAGCGACGTGACATCAACGGATTACATGCAGTATAAGTATAAACAAGCAAGAAAGATGACACCGAATTTTCGGGTGTAATAAGCACGTCTTTTGAATCCGTTCTGACGCAAATTAAATTTATCAAAGCTATTCAAAGTCAATGGAACCGGTATGGAAAACAATAGCATCTGACGGAAGAAAGAAGTTTTTCAATCGGGTTTTTAAACCCTCAGATATTGCTGTAAACCGAATCGTGAGCTTACGCCCTCTGGTTGCAGACTTGTGCGTTAAGAAAAACATGAATTTATATGAGAAACATTTCGCACCTGAAACGCTCTCCAACACAGAAAGAATTTTTCAAATCGGTCTCTTAGAAACACAGATATCGACAAAAATTAGATGTGGCTTTACGTCCCCTGGTGGGAAAACCATGCATTATTGTAGGAAGAAAGTATTCTCAAAAGGTTTTTCCATATGAGCGGTATCGGTAACAGAAAAAAAAATTGGTCGAGTTTTCAGGAGCCCAGATTTTGCTACAAATACATCAGAAGCAGAAATTAACACTAATGCACCCTGGTGGCCAAACCGTTCTTTACCAAACATTAGAAATTATGTGAAAAATATTTCCCATCAGGTCTTGTATCCGATACAGGAAGAATTTTTCAAATCGGAGTTTTAGAAGCAGAAATAACGCAGAAAACACATTTAACTTTGTGCCACCTAGCGGGTACAAAGTTAACATTTTTAATTTATCGTAAAAACATTTCGCATCGGAAACACTATCCAACAAAGAAGAAAAGAAGGGATTTTTCAAATCGGACTCCTAGAAGTAGAGATATTGACAAAAATAAGTAATACGTCTAAGCTTCCTGACGTAGAAACCATGCATTATTTCAAGAAGAAAATGCTCCTAAAAGGTTTGTCGACATGAATTGTATCGGTCAACAAATTACTTTTCTTGCAATCGAGATTTAAGAAGCTAATATTTTGCTGGAAATACATCAGAAGCGGAAATTAAGACTTACGCCACCTGGTGGCCAAACCATTATTTACAAAAATTAGAAATTATATGCAAAAGGATTTCCCATCAGGAGCTGTATCCGGTGCAGAAAGAATTTTTCAAATCGGAGATTTAGAAGCAGAGATATAGGGAAACAGAATTTACCTCTACGCCCTCTAGCGGAAAGTCTATGAATCACTTGAAAATTTTTGAAATTATATGAAAAACATGTCACACTGAAAACACTATCCAACAAAGAAGGAATTTTTCAAATAGGACTCTTAGAAGTAGAGATATTGACAAAATTAGATATACATCTACGTCCCCTGGCGGAGAAACTGTGGAATATTTTAAGAAGAAAATATTTCGAAAAGTTTTATCGATGTGAGGGGCATCCGTCCACTAAACAATTTTTTCAATCGATATTTTAGAAGCTCAGATTTTATGGCAAATACATCAGAAGCAAAAATTAACACTTACGCCCCCTGGTGGCCAAAGTATTCTTTACCAAAAATTTGAAATTATATGCAAAAGATTTTCCATCAGCGCTGAAGAAAAATGTTTTTCAAATCGGAGTTTTAGAAGAAGAGTTATCGGGAAAAATGTAATTTATTTTTACGCCCCTAGCGAAAAATCTATGCGTAATTTGAAAACGTTACTATATCTTAAATACTCTTCGACATAAATGGAATCGAAAGATAAAAGAATTTTTTCAATCAGGTGTTTAGAAGCAAATAGGGGGAATAAAACGTATTTTTGAATTCGACATCATCTGCATTTTACGTCCTCTGGCGGCGAAATTGTACATCATAAAAAAAACGAAATAAAGGATCAAAGCTTCCCAATGCAAAAATAATGTTTTAAATCGGACAAATAGTTGCAGAGATATCATGGGTACAGATGGACGGACGGACAAACCGGTAACATAAGCACGAACTTTTTTTACAAAACATGTGCTAAAAAAATTAGCACAAGACTTTATGGGAAAAAATCCGGGTCTTTTACATATACCGGTGTGTTTATACAATATTTGCCAAGCTTTCACACTCCAACGGGCGGCTTTTTCAAGTATCCAGAGCAGTTCAGACTTTGTAAATCATAAATAGAACAAGAGGTTAAAGAAACCAAATTTGACAATGATCATAGTGCCTCGCAATATACACAGTGAGCTACTTTTTGTTGAGATCTAAGAGGAGAGTCCATGCACGTAGTAGGTCTGTTGAAACAAAATCATTACACGCGTCTGTGTGAGATAGGATTTCAACAGTCTCTCTAAGTAATGTTCCTTTCAGTGTGGTGTGCGGTGCAATATCCTTGATTTCGCACCGGAGTGGCGTCACCTCATTATTTGAAACTTCCCTGGACACAGCAGTCGTGAGTTTTCCATTCTTGAAGTCCCTTTTATGCTAAGTACACAAACACCATCCAGCGACAGAACTGTGAATTATAAAACTGCTCAAATACTAACCTAAAATGCTCCTTAAGGTAAATGGCATCCGGTGTTGAAAGAATTTTTTTTTAATCGCACATTTAAAAGAAGAGATATTGAGAAAAACAGATTAAGCATTGACCCTCCCTGGCGGCGAAACTGTGCATTATTTTTGGAAGAAAATATACACAAAGAGTTTTCGTAATTAGTTGTATCTAACCGAAAAAAAAATTTATATTGGGTTTTTATTCCCCCAGTTATTGCTGTAAAAGAGAACGTAAACTAACGCCCTCTAGTGGCAAGCTTGTGCGTTAAGAAACATTTTAAATCATATGAGAAACATTTCGCAGAAGAAACGGTCTCCAACAAAGAAAGAATTTTTCAAAAATTACTAGCAGAGATATCGACAAAAATATGATATACATCTACGCCCCCTGGCGGATAAGCTATGCATTATTTTAAGAGAAAGTATTCTGAAAAAAATTTCCCAGGTGAGCGGTATCGGTCCACGAAAGAATTTTTCCAATTGAGTTTTCAGAAGGTTAGATTTTACTACAAACGCATCAGAATCAGAAATAAAAACTTTCGCACGCTGGTGGCCAAACCATTTCTTATCAAAAATTAGAAATTGCAATCAAAACATTTCCCATCAGGAGTTGTATTCGGTGCAGGAACATTTTTTTTTTAGAAGTAGAGATATCGGGGGAAACGCAAAATTTACCTTTACGCCTCCTAGCGGATATCTATGCATTACTTGAAAACGAAACCGTGTAACAATGCTGACCTTCAACAACTGATATCTAAAACTATATCGGTGAAGAGAAATCATTTCCCAATAATACCGGTATGTGCAGTGACTATTCATAAATCCAGGGCCGAGGTACTAGGAGTGCAGGGAGGACGGTTGCCTTCCCAGGATGGTCAGACCAGGGGAGTAATTTCATACTCTGAGGGGCGAAAAAAATAGAAATGAGCAGAGTGTGAATAAATTTGCCGAATATTTTAACTCAAAAACAAAGTTATGCACTTTAGTATCTTCTTTTGTAAATACTTCAGTTAGCAGCATACACTATTATGTGTAGCTAGCCAGCGTACAAGACTTACACGGTGAGTTGTGGATCACCTCATATTGATGCATGGAATTGTCCAAAAGAGTGGATGGAGTTATGTAAAACAATATGCTAATATGCTTAGCCTCCGTGACCTTTCCGCATATGTCGTAGGAATCAGTGGCGTAACCATGCTTCAAAATCTGGGGGGGGGGTCCGATCGCACATACACACATTATATGCATTGTTATTCGTTCTGTGCTGGTTTGTTTTCATTTTGCGTTTCTGCACGTATTGTGTTATCGTTGTTCACATAATTTTTACGTTTCACTTGATATTTAAAACCGTTGTATCTTGGGTATTCACCTAATTTTTACATTTTGAGTAAAATTATGTCGAAAACTGGGAGAGATTCTGTAAGGATCGCAATACTTTTCTGTAACGAAGTTATGAGAAAGTAAGAACCGCTTAGTATTTGAGTGGAAGTAAGGGACTTTTGAACTCAATGGGGCGTAATATCATGGATCGTCCTCCCAGATAAGAAAAAGTTTGCTACGTTCCTGCATAAATCTCAAGAAGGAACGTTTGATCAAGTCGTTTATCAATGAGGGAGATGCCACGAGCAAGCTTTGGTTTACGTAGGTCTTTCTCGAGTTAAATCACTGGAAAGGCTCTTCTTTACTTCACTGTCGGACGTTGACGTCCTCTATCACGGCATGAGAAACGCGCTTTCTACAGTTGCATTGAGGAATGAGTTCTCAGCGTTAACCGAACATAAGTTATGTACCGTTCAAGACAGCATGCTGGATTTCATACAAGATCGGAAAACGTTCTCTCTGTATACGTTCAATTGCCACAGTTTGAAAATGCACGCCTTTGACTTGAGATTCTGTCGTTCAGAAATGAAGCATACTTCTTCTCTCCGAGACTTGGTTAGCTAATAACGATAACGATAGCACAGACATTCCGCGCTTCGAATGTAGCGTTAAATATCGAAGAGACAACGCTAGTGCTGGTGGTATAACTATTTATCAGAAACGCGACACAACTCCTTACATGGGCACTATCTTTCATCAAAGTTCAAGGTTCGGAGTTTCTATAAGATCCATAGGTGAAATAGTTTCTGCTGAATCTACAACAAAGAGGAGTACTACAATCATGCTGTTTTCCAGAGACACTTGGGTCTTCTAGAATTACAAGTTTACATACCATACTTTAATTACCATAAGCCATTTGCATCTGCTTTATTTCGTAAGAATGTCGTGTGTTGTACGTAAGTAAATGTATACTCTCAAATCACTCGTTTTTATTTTACTCTCACAAAGAGCTTCGTATGTGAAATACGCATATCATAAATTATCTACAAAGAGTACCAGGGTCTCTCTCGATTTATTTTTTTTTTTTTCGAGCTAAGTGCCACGTTTGTCTTTTTTTTTTAATTTTACCAGTCAGTATTCAATTACAAAGCATTTTCACTATTTACCGTGGGTGTTATTAAGGTTTCATTGCCATTTTATTCAGGGGAACTGTTTGTGCCCAGGGGTGTCAAAGTCTTGAAAGGATTTTCTTGTTATCCGTAAAACGCAACAAAGGACTGCAGCAAAATCGTATATTGGATTTGTTTCATTTGATTCTGCGCGTGTTACCAGAGACAGCTCTGCACCACTCTGTGAAAGGACTACAAATTTAATTTTCATCGACTGATGATACTATTGGTCGTACTGTGATCCGAAGATAGTTCAGTTTCCTTTGAGACCAAGAAAATAGAAAGTTATTTTATCCCTTAGACTTCGAAAACGACTGGTAAAGATCCCTGTCCTCTTGATTTCAAATGTAATGGATCCTTTGACCTCTTGGAAAAGAGAGAAAGAAAAATCGTGATTCCTTTCGTCATTGCTGGGAATACAGGAAGTAGAATAAATCGTTCCCGAAGGCGGAATTCGGAAACTTTTTTTCTTTCTATACCATCAAAGATTTAAAGCAAGACTTCTGACCCCTAGCGAAATACACGAAAGAAATTCTTTGGAATTCTGGACTTAAGGAACGAGTTTTATTTCTGACAATATTTTATATATTTATACATTCTAGAGGGCGAAGATCTGTGGTCAAGAACTCCTGGCTGTTTAGTTGACTCAGTGAAGTACACAAAAGTACCAATCATTAATAATACAATCAAACAAAATAAATCAAAGATATGGAATAATATATCAATACTGACCGAAAACAACAGTTTTAATAATTCTTTACCGTTGCAATAATTCTACTGGGAAGGAAGAATATCTATCAACCATCAGAAATGAAGTCAGTGATAATAAAACTACCAGCTTAGAATAATACACGAGTAATGATAGGTAGCATAATAAGCAATCGTAATAACTATACAGGGATGGAAGGATGCAGAGGTATCGATTCTAATTAAAAGGAAAGTCAATCATATTAAAAAAACAAAGAAAATGACACCGAATTTTTGGTTGTAATGAACACGTCTTTTGAATCCGTTCTGACGCGAATTAAATTTAATAAAAAAGCTATTCAAAATCAATGGAACCGATTTGGAAAACAATCAATCGGTTTCAACAATCGATAAAACATTCAGAAATAGAAACATCTGCTCAGTTCCACTAGCGGCTAAAAATTGTTACGAAAATTAACAAATGGCAGGAAAAAAAAGCTTATCATAGCACAAGGAAGGTATCAGCGACAAAGAGATTTTCAAATCGAACAGTTAAAAGAAGAAATAAACGAGAGAAGGAAACATTATGTAACTCTATGCCTCCTAGCGGAAGAATTTTGCATAATGGAAAATTTGAAAATTGGCGAAAAATTTTCTGCATGGAAAAAGCCATGTTAAAGAAAAAGAACTTTTCAAATACATCTCCCGGAAGCAGAAATATCGAGAAAAAGGTTTCGACCTTAACGCCTTCTTGCAGGAAATTTGTGCATTATTTAAATAGGATAATGCTCCATCTCCACATCTCTAGTGTAGCGAATAGCATACAGTAAAGAAGAAATTTTTCAATAATGTTTTTAGAAGCGCCGATACAGCTGCAAACTGAAGTGCACAAACACCGCCTACCGACAGAACTGTGATCTACAAAATTCCGCATGTACTAGCCCAAAGAGTTCTACAAGGAAAATGGCATCAGGTGTTGAAACAATTTTTTAAATCGCACATGTAAAAGCAGAGATATTGAGAAAAACAGATTGAGCGTTTGCGCCCCTAGCGGCGAAATTGGGAAGAAATTACACACACAGAGGTAGTAGTATCTGACCGAAGAAAGAAGTTTTTCAATCTGGTTTTTAATCTCGCAGATATTGCTGTAAACAGAAACGCGAACTTACGCCCTCTGGTAGCAGACTTCTGCCTTAAAAAACATTGAAATTGCATGAGAAACATTTCGCAGAGGAAATGCTCCCCAACAAAGAAAGAATTTTTCAAATCGGAGTTTTAGAAGCAGAGATATCGGAGAAAACGCAATTTAGTTTAACGCTCCCTAGCGGAAAATCTATGCGTAGCTTTTTACCTTAAAAAGTCTTCGACATAAATGGAATCAAAAGGCAAAAGGATTTTTCAATCGGACGTTTAGAAGCAAATATATGGAATAAAATGTATTTTGAATTCGATTCCATTTGCATTGACGCCCCTAGCGGCAAAATTTTGCATCGTGACAAAAAAAAGAAGTAAAGGATCATTATTTGCATATTTCAAGCTTCCCAATGCAAGAAGAATTTTTTCAAAAAGGACTATTAGTTGCAGAGATATGGTGTCCACAGCCGGACGGACGGACGGACAAACCGTTGACATAAGCACCATCTTTTTTGCAAAAGACGATCTTTTTTGTAAGAAATTAGCTAAAAAAGAACATTATGGAAAAGCTCATTGGTAACGAAGTGGAAAATCGACATGAAGTTCTGTCGAGCTTTTTACTGATTTTCTGAAATGCTTTAGTAGATTTCATGGGTTTGATTGAACTCTATTGAAAGTTTCATCGATTAGTTGATCACAGTGCTTTAAAAAAGTTTAATTTAACTCTACCGTGCATTATATCAGTATAACTGAGCTCACGAGCGATTTTTTACGCTTTCCAACCGTAGGTTGAAGAAGCGTATATGCTCCAGCTTTTTCCGTCCGTCTGTCGGCACGATAACTCACGTAAAAATGGTTCGATTTCGATGAAATTTTAGTATGTGGTAGGGGACCACCAGGGGACGAACCCTATTGAAAATGGGTGAAGTGGGGTCAAAGGTCACGCCATTAGAGCGGGATCCATTTCATTGCCTTTATGCGTCATAACATGCGTAAATATGGTTCGATTTCGATGAAATTTCAGTATGTGGTGGGGAACTACCTGGGCACGAACCCTATTGAAAATTGGCAAATTGGGGTCAAAGGTCAGGCAGGGCATAAGAGCGGGATTTATTCCATTGCCCTTATGCGTCATAACTTGCGTAAAAACGGTTCGATTTCAATGAAATTTTGATATGTGGTAAGGAACCAACTGGGAACGAAACCTATTGAAAATGGGTGGAATGGGGTCAAAGGTCAGGACATCAAAGCGGGATCCATATCATTGCCTTTATGCGTCATAACATGCGTAAATATGGTTCGATTTCGATGAAATTTTAGTATGTGGTATGGAACCAGTGGGCACGAACCCTATTGAAAATGGACGAATGGGGTCAAAGGTCAGGCAGGGCATAAAAGCGATATTTATTCCTTTGCCCTTATGCGTCATAACTTACGTAAAAATGGTTCGATTTCGATGAAATTTTAGTATTTGGTAAGGAACCGCTGGGAATGAACCCTATTGAAAATGGGCGAAATGGGGTCAAAGGTCAGGGCATGAAAGTGGAATCCATTCCATTGCTTTATGCGTCATAACATGCGTAAATATGGTTCGATTTCGATGAAATTTTAGTATGTGGTAGGGAACCACCTGGGCACGAACGCTATTGGAAATGGGCGAAATGGAGTCAAAGGTCAGGCAGGACATAAGAGCGGGATTTGTTCCATTGCCCCTATGCGTCATAACTTGCGTAAAAATGGTTCGATTTTGATGAAATTTTAGTATGTGGTAGGCAGCCACTGGGGACGAACCCTATTGAAAATGGGCGAAATGGGGTTAAAGGTCAGGACACTGGAGTGGGATCCATTCCATTGCCCTTGTGCATCATAACTTACCAAAAAATGTTTCGATTGCGACAAAACGTTATCATGTTGTTCCGGAGGTATAGTGAACCGGTTCTGTTGAATATCAACGAAATGGGGTCAAAGGTCATTGCACAAAAGCAAGATTTATTCCACAGCCATTATTCTCATACCTTGCGTAAAACTGCTTCTATTGCGACAAAACTTTAGTATGTTATTCATGAGTTGTACTGAACCGGTTCTGTTGAATATCACCGAAACGGGGTCAAAGGTCAGGACACAGGAGCGAGATTTATTCCACAGCCATTATCCTCATAACTTGAGTAATAATTTCTGGTATGTTGGAAAGCGTATCATAATCAATGCATTGCATGATTTTACTAACTTGTTTCGATTTGGCTGAGTACTACCTCGGTGGTGCAGTGGTGTAAGCGCTGACCTCCGACTGTTTGTCCGAGTGGGCCTTAGGTCGGATACCTGATGAGTAGAGTAGTAATTTTATCGTGGGAAAAAAAGCAAAATTCGTGGAGCGGTCGCAAGGAAAATTGCAAAATTTCTCGCAAAGTTCGCGACTTTTCGAGAAAATTTCGGGATCTTCCCCAAAATTTCGCGAAATACCGTATTTCCTCAAAAATTCTGCTTTCGTGCTCTTTCCCCACGCTTTGGATATGTAAGATGCATTGTCGGTCACAAAAGCGGTTATACGTATTCGCAAAAGGTATTTCATACTTATTATGGCAATGAAGTATTGCCTCGCTGACTGCTTTGAAATTTACGGATTCCAAAGTGATACACTCGAGGAAGATTGCATTCAAAGAGGCTTCAGCATTACAGCTTGAAAGCTGTAAAAATTCGCTTCAGCTGATTGTTGAAACATTCAACAATTAGCTGAAGCGAATGTTGAAACATTCGCTTCAGCTGATGGGACAGCAAGAATATTCAAAATGTACCTATCTTTTGAATCAGTTGTTTCGTCAGCTACGATGCTTACACCAGTTACTGATTTTAAAAAACTTTCACTTGTTACTTGTGAATATCCTATATTTTCGGCAAATAACATTTCCGCATCCAATTTGCATTCTGAATAACAACAATATTCAAGGAATTTTCCAAGTAATTTTTTAATGTAGGGTTATCCAGTTTGAAAAGTGGAATGTTACCTGCACAAAAAGCACCAGTTAATTTCAAAAGTTCAGTTGAGCGATGATGTTCTTGTTTAGTTCTTCTTTCAATTAATGCATCAACACATTTCTGCATTATTTTCGGTTGACTGTTCTGGCATATTTTTTTTTTTTTATGCAGCTTGCTTGCTGAATGCTTTTTTTGAAAAATCCACTGGCATGTTGCATCACTAACATAACAATAGATTTTTGTTCACATGAAACGTTCCCTTGCTTTACTGCTTGCATCTTTCAGGTGCACTCATGCTACTCACGTGGCTCATTCTCAAAAATAACAAAAAATATCTAAAAACTTTATAAATTAAATACTCACACGAAAGAAGAAAAAGTTGCTAAGCTAAGCGCCTGGAAACTCAAGCACTATTTTCTGTGAGCGGTTTTTTCAGCTAAAACTACTAATGCAAATGAAGAATCCGGTTTACTAGTGAGGCAAGTAGCCAAGGTTATTCAATAGTAGCGGGAGGTGGAAATCACGAAAGGCTACGCGTTTATTCTTCAGCGGAGTGCATATGACCTGGAAATATCCGTCAAACTTGTTCGATAAAGGTCTCTTCGTAATGTTACAGTGGACACCCCCCCCCCCCCCCATCCTAAAACCTGAAGAAAACTCTAAAATTTGTCCGCCATGTCGCGTATGGTATGAGGCAGCTAGGAATCACAGTTCGGCAGGATCACATGTTCTTTTACAGTTCAGTTTTTTTATTTATTTCTCATTTACGTTGTTTTTTCTTTCGGATGTTCTCTAAATTAATTAACAAAATTGCGGGATAATTGGGAAGTCGCTCCAATGCTCTTGAAGGCATGAAACGCAATATTTTTGCCATTTTAAATTGTTTCTACCTGTGGGAAAATGTAGCACTCAATGGTTGCTCTGGAAATTGATAAGAGCAAAGCGATAGGCCCAGAAGAGGGCTTCTGGATTTCTTGATTAGGGGCCGATGTTACGATCCACCCCCGCCATTAATTTAGTAATTAATGGGCGTGGTTGATGTGTGAAATTAATTAAGTATTAATTATGTTCGAGGCTTGATTGGAGTTTAAAAGGTAAACAGCAGATAAAGTTTTATCTGGGGGTTTGGAAAGAAAAGAGGCGACGAATTCTCTCTCTGGCTGGGTGGTCTCAGAATAGCTCTGTTAGGTCATAAATATCAGGGCGCAGCTGACGGGAAACTAAGCAACACGGAATGGTACCTTTCGAAGAGGGGTCCACTTGAGTAAATGAATGAAGATGGGGACAAAAGGTTTAGCGAATAATCGTAAATTCGTCGATTGTTTGGGGCATTTTCGAGAACAATTGCTCTCTGTGTGGTCCGTGCAGAAAAATAAGAGTTCGCACTTGGCATGAAAATAAGGAAGAAAGTTTAGTTGTCTGTGCGCTCTCCGATGTGAAAGGCTGGATGCCTTGGATCTGCAAAAAATGAATTGGGAAAAATGAAGCAGCAAACCTCCCCGCATTTGGTAAGAAATGGAGACAACTCGAGGCAGCTGGAGATGCCAGTTTGCCATAAAGACAGCAGAATGCCTAAATCCGCAGGATAAAGCAGAAATTTCTAGGCTGGAGCGTAATGGAACTCAGCGACTGTTTGGAGTAATGAAAGCCAAGTTACAGGGGAATTAAGAAGTCTGCGAGTAGACAGTGGTCATTCCAATGAGAAGCGAAGCCAAGCAAAAGTCGGGTTCGGATGCCAACCACTGCAGTGTGGAATCGTCACCCCCATTCATCCCCTACTGTGGAGGAAGTGAAGAGATGCGCTTGTCTTACGGGGCGAAGCGAGGCCCCATGTGTGCGTGTGTGTGGTCGCGTAAGCAGCGAAGCCACTACGTGTAAGTGCGACGGGATAAAAACATGTCGAAAGAAAAATATGAGCGTAAGAGCGGTGGCTTCGATACCTAACAAATATACAGGTGAAATGTTGAGTTGCCGATATACGCTTAAGGTAAAAGCACGTCTGATTTCGCTCGGCCGAGAAAATTAATCTTGAAACCGCAACATCAGATGTGAGAGGGCCTATTTTGCTTAACGGCCACCTTCAAATCGTCACGAGAATAGATCAGTGTGCACTCTAATCATTGCAACAAAGTGCGGCGTGATATTACCATTTTTAATTGTGTGCTTCATTTACATCAAGCGTCAAAGTGAAGTGTTGAATTTCTTCGGTGCTGCCACATGGTGCAAGTGTCTGTGTGCGTGTTTTTTTTTTTTTGTCGTGTGATATTATGTGATGCACAACGGATTTTCACAGCAAAGTCACGAAACTGTAAGTAGATGAATATTTCCTTTTTTCTTCTTCGCACATCTGCGAACTTGTGCCATCCCGACACCCAAAGCTGCATGGACATAGATGCAGTAATGCTGAGTGACTGAACCTCAGAGGAAATACCTGCACATACAGATTTCAATTTCTTACAGGGCCCATTTCCTGATTACTTTTTTTACATGAATAAGGGAGAAGGTGTGGCCAAATTCCGCTGGGCGGGACAGTTTCTTTTAACTTTGGTTCAGGACCAACGTCAGCGGGGCAGGGTTCTGCATGTGCATGCTTATTAGATTTAGTTAATTAACTTTGGCAGTATTTCGCACCTATAATCTTATACCGCAAATTAACGTGCTTGTGTATTTTGTGTCGCGAGTATTTTTAATGTGATCGTTTGCATATAATTTTTTTTCATTCTCTACAATTGTATATGAATATCACCTGCAGCTCTATTTAGTGTGTAAACGAGTAGTATCTCTTGTTCAGATAGTCCGGTGGAGACTCAGTCGGCTGCGTTATCCGACAGTAAAGTGTGACACCGTATGCTGCCCACATATGAGGGGCAATTGTCTATGCGCCTAGAGAGCGCCGGATCTGTTTAAATCTCGCAGAACGTTATTAAATGTTGTGTTGTGTATTTGAGAATCATGTGTTATTTGCGAAAGTGAGTGTTGTACTGGCTGGTTGGGGATTGAATGTACCGGAGTAAGATCCGGACCACTACACTCAGTCACGAATTGGTGATTGCGGGTGAACCTCATCACAACTCTGATCCCAAAGTATCATTTTTTTTAGATTATTTTATTGTTTATTTGTTGTTGTTATTTTGTTCACAAGGTGGATTCACCCAAGCCTTATGCTTCGGGTCATTCTTCAACTTTTCATTTTTTATGTTCTGGTGTGAATCTTTGAGTGCAGCAGTGCACCTGAGATTCTCACCTGGTGCCGTGGCCAACTAAATTGTACTTCAGGTCTCAAGCACCGTTACCGGCAGACTCGGCAGGAACACTGCTAGTGCCGTGTAACATTAATGATGCCGTTGTCCCAGGATCGATACCTATATTTTGCAGCTAGCGGAACAACACTCATGTTCGTAAAATAAGTGCGAATTGACTGCCATTACTATTTTTATTTAGTTTTGTTCGGTGCGAATTTTGTATAATTTAGCATTAAGTAAGCCTTAAGCTGTTTTCTAAGAACTGCCATAATTTTAGTGGGTAAGAAAAACAAAATGGCTAACACAAAAAAATCGTCATCTGCGAGTCACATGGATTCAGATGATTCTGGTGGTCACTCTGACGGAGAACATGTGAGCACTGGGGCTGCAATTGTTCCGGAAGAGAGTACACCTGTTACAAGTACAGCGGGTACATCACAGCTGAGACAAACAGCTTTAGCCGCACCTATGGTTTACGGTGAGCAAATAGCGGGATGCATAAACATGTTGAGGCTATTTACAGGCACTGATCCGCTGTATCGTGCTAAACACTTTTTTCAGGATGTCGAAAGTGTAGCGATGGTGGGTAGATGGTGTGAGCAAACTAAACTCGCGATTGCAAAATCTAAATTTCGGGAGAGAGCTGCTGAATTTCTATCTGATAGCGATGAGCTGAGGGCAGAAACCGAACCCTTTGCAGCGCGAACCCGCATGATTGTGGATCCCTTACGAGTGCAGGGAAGTCAGGTCAAAAGTCCTCCAATCATTTCGCGGGCGTAGGAGCATCGAACGTGAGAGATCTGTGGAACTCGTGGATTCTCGAAGCTATGCCTCATATTTAAATTTTCTTTCCGCATATCTCGACGGGTAGCAATGAACGTGTGATGAAATCCTTAAACTTTCCTTCCGCTCTCAGGGCACTTAAATCCGGAATTAGGTGCCTTGCGACGGTGGGAAAGGGTTGAGTGTTTACAGTTAAAAAAAAAAAAATAGAATGATTGGATGAATAAACTTCATCCAGTCATCCCTTTTTTTTTCTTTCATGGGGGGATGGAATGTTACAGTGGACACCCCCCCCCCCCCATCCTAAAACCTGAAGAAAACTCTAAAATTTGTCCGCCATGTCGCGTATGGTATGAGGCAGCTAGGAATCACAGTTCGGCAGGATCACATGTTCTTTTACAGTTCAGTTTTTTTTTTATTTATTTCTCATTTACGTTGTTTTTTCTTTCGGATGTTCTCTAAATTAATTAACAAAATTGCGGGATAATTGGGAAGTCGCTCCAATGCTCTTGAAGGCATGAAACGCAATATTTTTGCCATTTTAAATTGTTTCTACCTGTGGGAAAATGTAGCACTCAATGGTTGCTCTGGAAATTGATAAGAGCAAAGCGATAGGCCCAGAAGAGGGCTTCTGGATTTCTTGATTAGGGCCGATGTTACGACCCACCCCCGCCATTAATTTAGTAATTAATGGGCGTGGTTGATGTGTGAAATTAATTAAGTATTAATTATGTTCGAGGCTTGATTGGAGTTTAAAAGTGTAAACAGCAGATAAAGTTTTATCTGGGGGTTTGGAAAGAAAAGAGGCGACGAATTCTCTCTCTGGCTGGGTGGTCTCAGAATAGCTCTGTTAGGTCATAAATATCAGGGCGCAGCTGACGGGAAACTAAGCAACACGGAATGGTACCTTTCGAAGAGGGGTCCACTTGAGTAAATGAATGAAGATGGGGACAAAAGGTTTAGCGAATAATCGTAAATTCGTCGATTGTTTGGGGCATTTTCGAGAACAATTGCTCTCTGTGTGGTCCGTGCAGAAAAATAAGAGTTCGCACTTGGCATGAAAATAAGGAAGAAAGTTTAGTTGTCTGTGCGCTCTCCGATGTGAAAGGCTGGATGCCTTGGATCTGCAAAAAATGAATTGGGAAAAATGAAGCAGCAAACCTCCCCTGCATTTGGTAAGAAATGGAGACAACTCGAGGCAGCTGGAGATGCCAGTTTGCCATAAAGACAGCAGAATGCCTAAATCCGCAGGATAAAGCAGAAATTTCTAGGCTGGAGCGTAATGGAACTCAGCGACTGTTTGGAGTAATGAAAGCCAAGTTACAGGGGAATTAAGAAGTCTGCGAGTAGACAGTGGTCATTCCAATGAGAAGCGAAGCCAAGCAAAAGTCGGGTTCGGATGCCAACCACTGCAGTGTGGAATCGTCACCCCCATTCATCCCCTACTGTGGAGGAAGTGAAGAGATGCGCTTGTCTTACGGGGCGAAGCGAGGCCCCATGTGTGCGTGTGTGTGGTCGCGTAAGCAGCGAAGCCACTACGTGTAAGTGCGACGGGATAAAAACATGTCGAAAGAAAAATATGAGCGTAAGAGCGGTGGCTTCGATACCTAACAAATATACAGGTGAAATGTTGAGTTGCCGATATACGCTTAAGGTAAAAGCACGTCTGATTTCGCTCGGCCGAGAAAATTAATCTTGGAAACCGCAACATCAGATGTGAGAGGGCCTATTTTGCTTAACGGCCACCTTCAAATCGTCACGAGAATAGATCAGTGTGCACTCTAATCATTGCAACAAAGTGCGGCGTGATATTACCATTTTTAATTGTGTGCTTCATTTACATCAAGCGTCAAAGTGAAGTGTTGAATCTTCGGTGCTGCCACATGGTGCAAGTGTCTGTGTGCGTGTTTTTTTTTTTTTTGTCGTGTGATATTATGTGATGCACAACGGATTTTCACAGCAAAGTCACGAAACTGTAAGTAGATGAATATTTCCTTTTTCTTTTTCTTCGCACATCTGCGAACTTGTGCCATCCCGACACCCAAAGCTGCATGGACATAGATGCAGTAATGCTGAGTGACTGAACCTCAGAGGAAATACCTGCACATACAGATTTCAATTTCTTACAGGGCCCATTTCCTGATTACTTTTTTTACATGAATAAGGGAGAAGGTGTGGCCACAAATTCCGCTGGGCGGGACAGTTTCTTTTAACTTTGGTTCAGGACCAACGTCATGGGGGCAGGGTTCTGCATGTGCATGCTTATTAGATTTAGTTAATTAACTTTGGCAGTATTTCGCACCTATAATCTTTATACCGCAAATTAACGTGCTTGTGTATTTTGTGTCGCGAGTATTTTTAATGTGATCGTTTGCATATAATTTTTTTCATTCTCTAAGCAATTGTATATGAATATCACCTGCAGCTCTATTTAGTGTGTAAACGAGTAGTATCTCTTGTTCAGATAGTCCGGTGGAGACTCAGTCGGCTGCGTTATCCGACAGTAAAGTGTGACACCGTATGCTGCCCACATATGAGGGGCAATTGTCTATGCGCCTAGAGAGCGCCGGATCTGTTTAAATCTCGCAGAACGTTATTAAATGTTGTGTTGTGTATTTGAGAATCATGTGTTATTTGCGAAAGTGAGTGTTGTACTGGCTGGTTGGGGATTGGAAATGTACCGGAGTAAGATCCGGACCACTACACTCAGTCACGAATTGGTGATTGCGGGTGAACCTCATCACAACTCTGATCCCAAAGTATCATTTTTTTTAGATTATTTTATTGTTTATTTGTTGTTGTTATTTTGTTCACAAGGTGGATTCACCCAAGCCTTATGCTTCGGGTCATTCTTCAACTTTTCATTTTTTATGTTCTGGTGTGAATCTTTGAGTGCAGCAGTGCACCTGAGATTCTCACCTGGTGCCGTGGCCAACTAAATTGTACTTCAGGGTCTCAAGCACCGTTACCGGCAGACTCGGCAGGAACACTGCTAGTGCCGTGTAACAGTAACGAACAATCTTGAGGGGTAATTCAAGGTTTAAAGTTCTAGTTTGGACTTTGGAGTAGAGTTTCTTTGCGGTATATTTTTCGAGTAAATTCTAATGAAGGCAGTAATAAAATTATTTAAATATGAAAAATAATCTAAAAATTATGATAGAAATTAGGCAAAGATAGGAAAAAATCTGCAATTCGCAGATATATTTTATATTCGCGGAAATGCCCGCCGCGAAACAGTTACTAGCCTACTGATGAGGCATGGGTGGTGCGCGTGTACCACGGCACTGGCTCTCTACCCTCCCTGGAACTAGTGGCCCCAAGTTAGAGACAAGATACTAATTACAGCCAGGTTTCTCACTATCTCGTTACCCACTCCCCCATAAGAAAAGCCCATAGGGGAACACATACCCATACTTATTCCCTATGGATTTCATTAAGTTCTTCGATACTTTATATCAGAGGTGGCCAAACTTTGAGGAACCAAGATCTACTTAAGCTATCATTCCCAACTGTGACCCATCATGTTTTATCGCAGCGATATATAGGCACATTTAAATAGGATTAAGCCTATATCAGGAGTGTTTAGTTAGTGTGTGCGGTTTTAAATCATTTTTTATGTCAGAAACACAATTTTTCAAATAAATTATATAATTTTTCTTATAGATTCCTTATTTACAATATTTAATTCTTAGATGTTGATGCTCGACACTGTATGTCCTCACAAAGTTTAAAATAATGAGGCACATATTCAGTGAGGCACAGTCGGAGACACCTTTTAAATGAGCATCAGTCAGGCATCTCGTGTATTTCGACTTCATTGTTTTCATTTCTGAAAAAGCTGCTTCACAGAGATATGTGGATCCAAAGAAAGCAGACAACCGCAATGCAACAGCAGGGATATTTTTCTTCTGATAATAGGTTCCAAAATGTGTTATCTGACGCTCTTGATTTCAGTACTATGTCGGATTGAAGTTTCACATTTCTGATTCTAAATCTGAAGAATCGAAGAGGAAAGTAGAGGAAATGTTTGATGAGAAACTTCCTCGATATCACATGCGCCTAAAGAGTATGACATCAAGCTCAAAATGCGCTGAAAGATTTTCAGGTCAGGGAGTCGTATGCCAAATTCTGTTATCAGAACTTCTCTTTCAGTGATGCATTCGACAAAATTGCAATCAATTTGACGTGTTGTGTGTTTTTCCTGAATGGGAAGGTTTTTCAAATTTCCTTTGCCAAGTAGACAATTTATCAAGCGTAGTTTTGATTCGAAAACATTCAGCGAGCTCACTAAATCTATAACACTCTTCCCTTTCCCTTGCAGCTCAAGGCTGAACGTGTTGTAATGGCCTGTGAGCATGGCCGTAGCCAGGGGTTTCATATACAATTTCATGTATATGAAACTGTATAGGCACAATTCAGTCTGTTGGAACTTTTTTAGCTCATCTGCAAAAAATAACGAAGTTCTCAAAGGTTTTATCAAGCAAGTATTACCAGCTTCCAGGCACACGACGTTAACATCAATGTGCGAAACACGTTGGGTTTACAAGCATGAAGCTTTATTGAAATTCCGAGAAATCTACGTTGTAATAGTTCTATCGTTACAAAATTTGCAAGATATAAAAAATCGCAAATCCTCCCAAAAAGCACAGCAGCTATTATGTGCTATTACCCAAGGCCAGTTTGTAGTCACACTTTGCACACTTGACCTTGTATTTTCGTGGACGTTACCGCTGTCCAAAACTCTTCAAAACGTTGACTACGATTTGACGACATCACTGGAGCATATTGAACTCGTGGTAATTTCCCTCGACCATCCAAGAATTAGCGACATCGATAAATTTAGTGTTATTTTTAATGCAGCGTCAAAATTGATCACATAAGTTGATGGAGTTATCACAATGCCAAGAGTTACATTCCGGATGATTCGAAGAGGGAATATTTCATCATAAACTCCAGAAGATATTCCCGGAAGAACCTTTTCGTGCAATTTGTTGACCACGTGCGAACACAAATTAATGATCGATTCGAGATTCACAAGACATTAGTCAAGGGGCTTCAAATATTTCTACCTCGTCATGTTACGTTAAACTGCGAAAAAGAGCTAACGACTTACAAAGGATTGTATGAAAACATACTTCCAGAGAGCAGTACTCTCATAGTTCATTTGGCGAAACAAATGGATCAACATAGATGTTACTTCAAGACCTGGTAACGCAATTTAAGCCCTTTTACAAAACGACTAAAATCATTTCCCCAACTCATACACCTTGTTACAGATTCTTGCTATAATTCCGATTTCCACAGTTACGCTAGAAAGGACATTTTCAACACTTAGACGATTGAAGACATATTTAAGAAACTCAACGGGAGAAAACAGACTGGAGTAGATTAGCACTTTTAGCAACCCATTGCAATACTGAGGTGCAACCGGGCGAAATTTTAAACCGGTTTATTAAATCTTCAAGGCGCGCTAATTTTTTATAAAGTGAGTGAAAATGTAAACCTTATTTGTTCTTTTTAATGTAAAAATTTCTTAAATTTACTGATTTGTACAAATTGTATTACACCTATGTTAAATGCTTTAATGTTCGCCTTAAAATTTAAAACTTTCTATCGATACATACTGTAATTTTTATTGCTTGTATCAAAACATTGGTTCAACATAATTTTTAAATCATTAAAAACAGTTATCTAAAGAAATTACATCCTGTTATGTTTGATCTATGTCTCTTGTAAATTTATAGGAGGAAATTTTACAAGTAACGCAAATTTATGAGGAAAATTTTACAATTATTGATCCCAAAAATGGGTGGGGGAGGGAAGGGTTGGTATAGCTTTTTGTATTATAAAAAAAAATTTAGTTTCCATTCAATTATCAAAAGAAATGAATATCTCACCGATAAAAAAAATTCCTGGCTGCGGCCTTGCCTGTGAGATCAGTTACAAAAGCTAAATTTTGTAGCCAAGTAGCGTCTTATTGCTGAGCATAATTTTCTTCCATTGCGTCTAGGAATTCAATTATTTCTAGCAAGAGATTCAAACATCTTTCAAGAAACTTTCCTTTACTGAGCCACCTAACATTCGCAAAAAACAGCAATCTTCGTATTCAGCTTCATTTTCTTCTAGTTGGCTTCGAGAAAGCCTTCTACGTAAACTTCGTGCCCGAACAGAATTTGCTATTTTGGCAGTTATGTCCATAATGTCTTTCACATTTAAAACATTGATGGATAATGCATTTTAGGTGATAATGCAGTGAAAACAGGTAAAGTTTGGAAAATCTTCCTTTTTCCAACAAAGTGCAATGAACCCATTGGTTTGGCCTACCATCCAAGGTGCCCTGTCAGTAGTTATGCAAATAAGCTTTCATAAGGGTAGATTTAATTTTGGGGCGAATTCCGTAAATATATTAAAAATATCTTGAGCCCGAGTTAGTTAGGGTTGGGAACGGGAGTGTGGCTGATTCATTCTATCATGTGGTCTCAGGCAGTGCGTTTGGAACAACATAAGCCAGCGCGATAAAACAAACGATCGACCGTTTTTCTACCCTGCTCTAGATCAATTTGGTTGAGCTATTCAGAACTACACTATCTACCAACAAGTAATTGGACACCTGTGATGGCAAAGCAAAACGAAGTTTATTCACCTTCAATAGTTGGTGGAGCCTTCACGAGCGGTGATTACAGCTGCGACCCTCCGGGGCATACTCTCAACCAGGCGTTGTACGACGGCTAGCGGTATTTTCTTCCACTCGGCTTGGAGAAGACAGGTCAGTTCCTTCACCGATTTCGGACGGTAGAGGCACCCCTTAAGTCGACGCTCCAATTTGTCCCAGGCCGCCCCTATGGCGCAGTGGTCTAAGCGATGGCCTCTGATCATTCGTCCATAAGGGGTCCGGGTTCGAATCCCGGTGAGGCATGGATGTTGTGTTTGTCTTATGGCACTGGCTCTCTCCCTTCCCTGGAACCAGTGACCCTAAATTAGGGACGGGCGACTGCTTATAGCCCATTGAGTTGCTCACGGTGGTCGTTAAACCTCCAATCAAAAAAATTGTCCCAGAGGTGCTCCATAGGGTTAAGGTCCGGGCTCTGCGCAGGCCAGTCCATTCGATTAACCCCATTGTCACCATATCAAGCCATGGTGGACCTCGCGACATGACAGGTGGCATTGCCATCCTGAAAGTAACATGGGTCCACCCCGTAAAACTGCCACAACGTAGGAAGCGCATAATCATCAAAAATGGTGCAGCAGGTCTCGGCGTTGAGCGTACCAGGAATTGCGACCAAGTATCCCGTGCCATATCAGGAGAAATACCCCCATAACATAATTCCACCGCCGCCGAACTTCACAGTTGGCACAATACATTCCGGCAAGAGGCATTCTCCAGGCAGACGCCAAACCCAGACCCTGCCATCCGAACGGTAGAAGGTGAACCTTGATTTGTCGCTCCAGGGAACCTATTTCCACTGTTCAACGGTCCACTGTCGACGTTCTTTGCACCACGTTAGCCGAGCAGCGCTATTGGACTTGGTGATCAAAGGCGTGTAGGCGGCAGCACGTCCATGATAACCGAGCAGATAGGCTTCCTTACGAATGGTATTCATCGAAAGAACACTCCCGGATGCCTGTTGAAACTCCTCGCAGATGTGGCCCATCGATTTGGTGAGGTTCTTCCGAATTTCTCTGGCCAGCACCCGTCGGTCTCTAACTTCCAGTTTTTTTGGGTCTGCCGGGTCGGAGCACATTCTGACAGTCACCTCTCATCTTCCACTTGCCAATCACGTAGGGCACTGTCGATTTTGGGTACTTCAACTCGCTGGATATGTCATGTATGGATCGGCCATTTCTGTGATACCCAACGATTACACCTTTCTCGAAATCAGAGAGCTCCGAACTGCGTGGCATCTTGCATGCGACTGGTTGCGTTGTTGTTTCCCACACGATATTTAACGGCGGCGGCCGTGACGTGTATCAGGACCGCAGATATCGTCGATTGCAGAGGTGTCCAATTACTTGTTGGTAGATAGTGTATTTGTCAACCTCTAAAGTGTTATGCATCAATTTTATTGAATCCACAATATTTTATATCAACATGATTTCACTTTGCAGCACTTTACGATTTTTTTTTCTTTGTTTGATAGTTTCAGTCTAGTCTGATCTAGTTCAATTCTGTTAAACTTTGAACCAGACTGGACAAATTTCACGGAGCTGTATACAAATTTCCTTGAACTTTAGTATTTCAATATATTTTGCAGTCTCTTTTAATTTCTAAATATTGTATTCGGAGAAGCTTAATCCAAGCGTAGCGTATGCTTACTATTCTTCTTACCACTTTAGTTTCGAATCTCAGAAATGTTTCGAAACTGTGCATGACAAATCAATGACGAACGCCATGAGCATTATAAACTTGAAGGAGTTTGAAATAATGGGTTCATCCCCATTCGCATTCTGATGAATGTTCCTCCTTCCATTAAGAGTAAGAAGAGGTCTCCGTTCATCTGTAATTAGTTCTTTCCGAGGTGCATCATTTCCCAAAGTACGATGCAGCAAAGATTTCTGCGCTTATGACATCGTAAAAGTGATTTGTGATATCGATTTTACGTCTTACCCTCCGGAACCTGTGTCCCCGGAAGCGATGGTCTGGCGATGAGAAATGGCATTCCCGTGCATCGATCATACAGCTCTGAGCAGACTAATTCGATTATAAATTCAGAAGATATTGCAGGTTTAACTAATTTACTTTTCCTTGCCTGTGTTTATTTGCTTCCACAGATTTAGTACCATATGTGAACTATACAAGGAAGTTCGAGTAATTGCAGCTCCTTCCAAAACTTTTGAAAGTAGTTAAAATAACGATGAACTCATTCCCTAGTTTGATTAAGTTTCATTTACAAATGAATTGTTGAAAATAAACTTGGAAATCTGCATGGAATGTGATTTCTATATTACGTATAAAATCATACAAACTTCGGTTGATTCTTGAACAGCGAACAGACACTGCTTTTGTCACACAATGCACTACATCAGGGGTCAGCAAACATTTATTTGTAAGGGGCCAGATAGTAAATATTTAGGCTCTGCGGGCCAAGAGGCAAACTCGGGGATATTTATGTGGGTATTTATTTTTTTTCTTGTTATTTAAGGTGTTTCCACCTGAAATCTCTGCCTTATGTTTCCAATGGTAAAACTTCTGTACATATTTTCTTCGCAATTAATGTATTCCCAAGGATGAAAATTTGCACATCGATAAAACTCACTTTAAGTTATAGCATGGGATACTGGAAACCACCTTTCGTCACACCTGTAACTATCGAGCAACCACCGCTTGAGACTGGCCAGCTTCAAGCCTGCCGATGGTTCTCCACCTCAATCGATCGTCTAAATGATTCCGAGTACTCATTCCAACTGAAATCAGACAATCTTGTGATTTTTCTTGCAAGAGACACGACTCTGAAGCCGAAATTCGCAGATCCAGAAAACGATCACTTTCACGTTCTCTTACCAAACTCGTCCTGTTAAGGTGGTTTTCACCTAAAATCTCTGCCTTATGTTTCCAATGGTAAAACTTCTGTACATATTTTCTTCGCAATTAATGTATTCCCAAGGATGAAAATTTGCACATCGATAAAACTAACTTTAAGTTATAGCATGGGATACTTAATACTTGCTAAAACATGACCATAACTAAGCAATCCAACATTTTTTTGTCTACTGACGTCAACAATGTACAGATCGCGCCATCTATTAACAGGTCTGAACATTACTCAAAGAAAAGTGATTGATTTTTAATATAATTATGCTTATGTTTTAGCAAGTATTAAGTATCCCATGCAATAACTTAAAGGTAGTTTTATCGATGTGCAAATTTTCATCCTTGGGTATACACTAATTGCGGAGAAACTATGTAAAGAAGTGTTTACCATTGGAAACAAGGCAGAGACTTTAGGGGGAACCACATTTAGTCGTATTCAACTGTTCTCGCTGAAAGGCTCATAGATTTAAATAAATCCATTTTCCCCTGGACACGTTTCTTCTGTTGGTACAGTCAAACATGGTTTAATTACCTCACCATCAGTAAACGGCTTACCTTCCTTGGCTTACAAATGAGCTACTCGTAAACTGACTTTAGTTGCAGCCTCATTTTCATTTTTCATTTTCGTGAATAAATCTTGTTGTGATGAAATATTCCGTTTTAAAGTTTCCAATTTGCATGATTGTTGCTTTCCTGTGAGTTGTGAATATTGTGTCGAGTGCTCAGTCTGGTAATGACAACGTATATTGTACTGTTTTAGTATAGTCATTGCACGATAAACACAATGCTTTGTCATCTGATTCGGTAACAAAATAATTCACACTCCACTCTGCCTTAAAAGCATGACATTCGAAGTCCGCTCTTCTATTTTTTTCTGGTTTTGACAGGGACATGATGGATATGCGAGGGAAATCAAACGAGAACAAAGTGTCGCAGAGCAGCGATACACGTGGCACTGGAAACGCTGCCGAATTATAATGGCGGCGTGACGTCACAGCAGAGGCCAGCGAATGCGAACCTATAGGAGCGCCACATACGCTCGTGTCTCGCAACTCCTCAACTCGGCGGTCGGCCGTTATAGCGAATACTTTGATATTTTAAAGAAATTTTAAAGAATTTGAAAATGTAAATCCATTCTTAGAGCTCGCAGGCCGTACAAAAAGAGGCGGGGAGCCGTAGTTTGTCGATCCCTGCACTACATGACCAGGCCGAGGCCTAAGGAATGTGGTATTAGGCTTGTTTGAAACGATTAATCTGTTCACTGCGATCAGTGGCTTAAAATTATTGGTGAACCACGGCTGGTGTTTGGCGACAGTAAGGCACCGGACGAGTACCTTTCGTCTCAAACCGTGTTGAATATTGGTCTAAATAAAAAAGTGCCTTAGCGGTCAATGGTTCAGGTGAAAAAAAAACTTTCAAAGAAGACCTTCGAGACTTTTTTTTATTGGAGGTTTAACAACCACCGTGAGCAACTAAATGGGCTATAAGCTGTCGCCCATCCCGAATTTAGGGTCACTGGTTCCAGGGAAGGGAGAGAGCCAGTGCTGTAAGACAAACACAACATCCATGCCTCACTGGGATTCGAACCCGCACCCCTTTTGGGGCGAATGATCAGAAGCCACCGCTTAGACCACTGCGCCACCAGGGCGGCCCTTCGAGACTTTCAAAAGCTTATGAAGTTTGACTTGTTTTTTATCATTTGTCATTTTTAATTAAATTATTATCATTAATTATTTTTTGATTGAAATCTCTTAAATTAGGTAATTTGAAACAAAAAAAGTTACGTGGGAGTCATTCTAAACCATTTTCAATATTAAGTGTGAATAATACGAATCAGGTACAGTGTGTACATGTGACTTTTGTTGTGATTTTGGGGCGGAAAAACGGATATCTTCTGCGGGTTTTTTTTCCTTTGTTTTTGTTTGTTTGATTCGGGGTACAACGAGCACAGGAGCATGTAGTGCTAAAGGCAGTCCCCTGCCCCTGATTTCGGGCTGCTGGCTCCGGGGAGGGAAGAAGGCCAGTGCCCCGGGCATTCTGTCCTCGCATTCATTCGCATTCAGGCCAGCGTCCCCTGCATTCTGTTCTTGGGTCTGAGATCAGTTCCAGCGATTAGCTAGAATCTAGCGCCTCTGATGGCCACTCGTCAACCAGAGCTCCCTTTTGTGTTACTCGTAAGAAAACAAAGAAATGACGCAGGGGATTACTTTTATTGAAGCTCATGACGACTTTAGCAGAAATTCTCACTGCACACATGAAACACTTGTCAGTCAGACTACATGGCTATTTAATTTTACTTGTTGATTTCTCTGTCATCAGTGAAGTTTTATCATACGGAAAAGACAGCTTCCCTATAACGTCATTTTGAAAACTGCTGTCTTGACAACGTAGTTACCATTCTCTTCACACTAGAACTCTTGTGATTCATGAAACGTCCTAATGCGCGAACAGACTGTTTAACCTCGTCCTGTAATACGAGCATTCGATTAATACACTGCTGGCCACCCAAAATGCAACACCAAGAAGGAAGCATCCGATTGGCCTGAAATTCGCAGCACGCGTCGCCCGCGAGAGGACATGCAAACGATTAGCATTGCAGGGCAAATGCGAATCATCTGCGCCCAGCACGCCACCGAGAAGCACTATAAGAAGGGTGAACAGAAGGCTGGGTGTAAGTAGTGGAAGTGTGTTGTGCTGCCGGACCTGTGCGTGGGAAGCTTTCTGATGCCTCGTCGCAGAATACGGCAGTCATTCCAGCACGTTTCGGAGTTCGACAAAGGACGAATAGTGGCTTATCGCGACAGCGGTTTATCGTACCGAGAAATCGGCGCCCGTGAGGGACGACATCCAGCCACAGTTAGGCGAGTATGGATTCGGTTGGTGCAGGAGGGAATGACGGACCGACGTGAGCTATTGCCGCAGCCGCAGCACACCACCAAACGAGAGGACCGGCATGTTGTGCCGCGGGCAATGACGGCTCGCACCGCCACATCACGAACGTTAGCGCAGGAATTTGGGTGTGTTGCGCAACAACCTGTGTCAGCACGTAGCGTTAGACGTCGTCTACAGGAGCGGGGACTTGTCGCACGGCGCCCATTGCTCCGATTACCATTGGCGTTACACCACCGGCGAGTGCGGCGGCAGTGGGCCGTTGAACGCAGCACCTGGACTACGGAATGGCACGACATTGTCTTCTTCGACGAATCCCGCTTCTGCCTGCAATACCACGATGGTCGAATACGCGTGCGGCGGCACCGCGGCGAGACACTGTATGACGCCTGCATTATGCATCGCCATATCGGTCCGTCGCCTGGCGTTATGATTTGGGACGCAATTGGATATGACACCCGCACCCCTCTGGTACGCATCGCCGGTACACTCAACGCCACCGCTACATGTCCGATGTTTTGGAGCCTGTAATCTTCCATTACCTGCAGGACCTTTCAGCGGCCACGTTTCAACAGGACAATGCGCGCCCGCACGTGGCACGCATCGTGCAACAATTCTTCACGGCTTACCAGGTGTAACTGCTGCCGTGGCCCGCCTGTTCTCCCGATATGTCGCCCATCGAACACGTCTGGTCGCTGATCGGCAACCGAATGGCCCGATAAGCAGCACCCGCGGCTATGCCTGATGAACTGTGGCAACGTGTGGAAGTAGCCTGGACCGACATACCTCAAGCTCACATCCAAAGCCTCTTTCTTTCGATGCCGCGGCGTATAGCGGCCGTTATTGACAGCCATGGGGGCCACACGAACTATTGATGTCTGCGTGTTCCGCAAGTCGCACGGGCCTGTAAGCTCAATCGTTTTATGTTTGTATTTGTTGTTATGTGTACAGTAAATCTGGCTTTGCTATCTCGTGTCCTTCTTGGTGTTGCATTTTGGGTGGCCAGCAATGTATATTAATATGCTTGCACATAAAACACAGCATTCTCTATTTTTGCCTATGAGGTCATCCAAAAAATCTCCTTCTCCCTGCTTTTCTTACCATGTAGCTATGAGAAGTGCCTTATCGACCCTAAGCTTAGAGAAAAAGTGCCTTAGCGCCTCAATAAGGCCCTTGTACATCACTGGTCTCAAAGGCGTAATCGCTAATCACTAAGCCACCGAGCAGTGATGTATTCAGGCAACTTCTCAAGGGTGCTTAACCCCAGCGAAAATCTATGAATGCTTCCTTCCCCCCAGTGGCGACCATATGAGTACTTTTAGGGGGGCTAAGAAAAATCCTTACCTCCTTCAAGGCTGCCAAACATTTTAGTAAATGTGCAAGATACTAAAATACAACAAAAATAATTGATACAATCAATCATTAATGTTTTATTATTTTTAAAAATGCTTTAAAAAAAGGTTTCGTCTATTTTAGTGTTTTACATTTATCAAAAACTTGGCTATACCAACGGCTAGGGGGGACTCGAGTCCACCCCCTGCCCCCTTATGAGCGCCCTTGCCCCCCCCCCCCCCCCGTAAGTTTTTGGGCCATCTCTTCTTATATTTAGTCTAATTATGTTCGTTTATAACTGAATATTTAGAGAATTTAATTTAAAAAAATAAGAAAATGAGGGAAAATATTATAATAATAAAAAAAAAAATCCACATGGACTTCAATCTGAAATTTCTATCATCCTTCAGTCCTCGCCCCCAGGGGCAATTTTTCAAGCACTAATAACTCGCACTACTTTCGTAATAAAAACCTAATTCCACACAGTAGAGATGTTTGCATTGCAACACATCATCATATTTTGGAAGCTGGCATTCAGTTTTATTTCAGTCTTCTGGATGCCGACATTCCATGTATATTATTAAGCCTCATAGTGTAGCTAACGTGACCTTTGTGCTTCGAATGCAACAATATATTTGCTATGTAATTTTCAACAATAGAAAATTATTAGAAATTGTTCCCATAATAAGGTGTTTCTTTTTCTGGCGGTGGTGGTTTACACTCTGTGACAAAGAAGAAAAAATCGAGGTACCTCAAACTGTGGCATCGAAACGGTTAGTTAGTTGTTGTTTGTTTTTTACTACTATTTGCTGATCTAAATAATCTAAAGGGGCTGAAACCCAATGGCAGGGGAATGGCTTACACCATACGTTTTCAGTTAACACTGTAATGATTCCTTAATAATCATAACCACGCTTGTAGTAAGGCGAGGACATTTTTACCACTCCTAATGTCTTGGGGGGATTTTCTCCAGCATAGCTCTACGTTTACTAGCGTCCTCAATATTTTACACCACCCCATAGTGAAATCCGTAGTTCATTACTGAATTAAAGCAAAGTATAATATTTTTACATTTTTAATCACTTGTATTGTATGTATAGATTTCTTGGAATCTGCATTTGCGATATAAGAGCATAAGAAAATTTTTGTACTTTATTTAAAATTTTTATATACTGTATATTAATATATTTATATAATAACAAAATTGGGATTATATGTATGTAATCAATCAACATGTTTTATTCCCTTCGAAATTTGTAATTGCCCCCCCCTCCCTCCCGAAAAAAGCTCTCTGAATGCAACACTGCCACCGAGAGAGTCCTTAATGATCAGCATTTGCGTAAGCAGCGAATATTAATCTACCGTGCAAAAAAAAAATAGTTCAAGTCAAAAGTACAAGAAAGTTGTATCGAAGAAATATGATCGAGAACTAGCTGACGAAAGAATTGAGCTTAGAAGAATGTAATTAAACTTAAAAATGCCTTTAGTATGTGTTATCTACTCTATTTAGACGAAGTATTCGGACACCACGGTCGAACGAAAACAAACTTACTTATCGGTCGAAATCCGTAATGACTGCAGTGATCCTTCTGGGCAGGTTTTCCACGAGATGCCAGTAGGTCTACACCTGAATTTTCTTACATTTCTCCTTCGAGGTTCTGCCAGAGCTGCAGTAGAGTCAAGTCTTACCGGCTGAGAACGGATTCGGCGTTCCAGTTCGTTCCATAGATGATCCTTTTTTATTCAGATCGGGTCAATCCAACGCTTGGACTTCTTGCTGCTCAATCCAGACCTGGACAAGCCTTGCAGTGTGGTAAGGCGCTCTATCTTGCGGAAACAGGCTGGGACTGTGCCGAAGTACTGCCAAAGCGTAAATAGTACCGAATTGTTCAGAATGTTTTCGTACCTGACGACCGTTAGGCTGAAAAGTACCGCAACCAAATGTACGCCACCGTAACCAAAGAAACAGGCCCAGATAATCACAGGTCCCCTCCAAACTTGACTGTTGAGAGTCCTCCTGACAGCATTCCCCAGGGAATTGCCACACCCACATACGTCCATTCGAATGAAAGGTTGATTCGTCACTTCACACGACCCTCTTCCACTCTTCTGGAGAGTGGAAGAGGGTCGTGAGAGGGTGAGCCACCACTGAAGTTGACGTCTGGCATTGCTTTGAATGATGTACAGTTTATGCGCAACTGAAAATATGCTAACCTTGAGAATGCAGTTCCCGACTTCTGGTGGTTCGTGAAACGACACCGGTCAGGTCTGTGGCGGAGGACTTGCGTATCTTCTCCACATTCAGCAGTAATCATATTTTTGCACGATCGCCCCGTTTTTGCAGTCTCCCAGAGCTCGGGTTCGCTGTAGTGGCACAATCTTCTATTCATTGCTGAAGAACATCAGCGACAATGGATTTGGGGAATCCCAGAAAAATGGAAATTCTATGCACTGATTTGCTTATTCAGGTGGCATCCAACCACCATGCCTCTTTCAAAGTCCGTCAGTCCAACTTCGCGCAGTATAGTTGCTTCCAGTGCGGTCTGACAGGTCTGACAACGTTTCTCTTTATATACAGCACCCCAAACAACCCATGCGTGTGCCTTTGGTTCGGCAAATGCACGTTTCTTTGCATATGTGGAGATGACCGAATACTTTTGTCTACATAGTGTATATGAAGAATGAAAACTAATATTATCTCGTGATTTCTCCGCAAGTGTGCAGAAGTAACGTAGTTGTTTGGAAATGCACTGTCGTGTAGATGTAGAAGCCATCACAGACCTGACCCTGCCCGTAAAACCCCGGCAGGGTTTTCTTTCGCACCAATTAAAAGACAGGCTTGGGTCGAGCGTGAGCTAGATTTAACATTTTAATTTTGTATTAAAGTGAAAATATGTCAGCTAACAAAATGAGAGCTGATTTGTGATATAATCAACTGTTCCTTATATTACCTCCCCATCCTTATGATTCAAATTAGCAAATAAAACGAAATAAAATTTTATTTTATATAGAAACAAGAAAGATGACACAGAATTTTCTGTTGCAATTAGCACGTCTTTTAAAATCTTCCCGACACGAAAAAAATATTTCAAGGTTTTTTTACAGCCAATGGAACCGGTTAGAATGAGAAATCAATCAGATTTCTACAATTGATGAAACATCTAGAAATAGAAATAGGTACCTTGGCATACTAGCGGCTGAAAAGAACTTTACGAAAATTAACAAATTGTGCACAAAGGGTTTCTCATAGCAGAAGGAAGATACCACAGACAGAGGGGTTTTCGAATTGAACAATTAGAATAAGAAATATAAAGCGAAACATGATATAGCTTTACGCCCCCGAGCGGAAGAAATTTGCATAATGGAAAAGTAAAACATATGCGAAAAGTGTCTTTCATAGCATAAGCTGTGCTAAGGAAAAATATGGTTTAGGTACGTCTCCTGGAAGCCGAGATAGCGAGAAAAAGGTTCTGATATTTACGACCGCAAGCGGGAAAACTATACGTTATTTAAAGAGGATAATGTTCCCCATCTTTACTGTGGCGAAAGGCATAACGCCCTGATAAAGAAATTTTTCAATACGATTTTTCGAAATTGAGATACAACTGCAAACAGATATGCACACTGACACCACCTAGCGCCAGAACTGTGAACTAGAAAAAACCCACGAGTGCGGACAAAGTACACTGGTGTGTCAAAATTAAGGACGAAGAGGATAAATCAGCATAACAGCGGAACGAGTAGGCAAAACGGACAGAAAGACCACTAAGGAGATAGACTAGGGTCCGGTACGGTAGGGCATGCGCATATAGGCAACATGACTTGGAGGGGGGAGTGTCGGAAGGGTATAAAGCACACGGGCGGAGTACGCTCAGCAATTAGGTGAAAGCTATTGCACGGTATACATCGGTTTGAACACCGTCGAGTTGCTGCCACCGTGTGATATGGCCAACAGGCAATCCAGTAGACGACATCTGGATGACTTTACCCGAGGTCGCGTCATTGGAAAGTTGGAAAAAGGTCGTAGTGTGACTAGTGTAGAAATTAACGCTTATGCCCCTGGTGGCCAAACCATTCTTTACCAAACATAAGAAATTATGCGAAAAATATTTTCCATCAGGTCTTGTATGCGATACAGGAAGAATTTTTCAAATCGGAGTTGTAGAAGCAGAAATAACGTATAAAACGCAGTTTGCCGTTGTGTCCCCTAGCGGAAAGTCTATGATTTACTTGAAAATTTTGGATTTTTAGGAAAAACATTTCGCATCGGAAACACTATTTAACAAAGAAGGAATTTTCCAAATCGGACTCGTAGAAGTAGAGATATTGACAAAAATAAGACATACATCTACGACCCTGGCGTAGAAACCATGCATTATTTCAAGAAGAAAATGTTCCTAAAATGTTTGCCGACATGAGTAGTATCGGTCAACAAAGGATTTTTTTTTCAATCGAGATTTTAGAAGCTCATATTTTGCTGCAAATACATCAGAAGCGGAAATTAAGACTTGCGCCACCTGGTGGCCAAACCATTTTTTACAAAAATTTGAAATTATGTGCAAAGGATTTCCCATCAGGAGTTGTATCCGGTGCGGAAAGAATTTTTCAAATCGGAGATTTAGAAGCAGAGATATAGGAGGAAAGCAATTTACCTTTACGGCCCCTAGCGGAAAGTCTGGGAATTACTTGAAAATTTTCAAATTATATGAAAACCATGTCACACTACAAACACTATCCAACAAAGAAAGAATTTTTCAAATAGGACTCCTAGAAGTAGAGATATTGACACGAAAAAGATACATATCTACGCCCCCTGGCGTAGAAACCATGCATTATTTTAAGAAGAAAATGTTTCTAAACGGTTTGTCGACATGAGTATATACTATCGGTCTACAAACGACGTTTTTTCAATCGAGATTTTAGAAGTTCATATTTTGCTGCAAATACATCAAAGCGGAAATTAAGATTTACGTCCCCTGGTGGCCAAACCAGTTTTTCACAAAAATTAGAAATGATGTGCAAACGATTTTCCATCAGCAGTTCTTTCCGGTGCAGAAAGAATTTCTCAATCGGAGATTTAGTAGCAGATATATAGGGGAAAACGCAACTCACCTCTACGCCCCCTAGCGGAAAGTCTAGGAATTACTTGAAATTTTTGAAATTATATGAAAATCATGTCACACTGAAAACACTCTCCAACAAAGAAGAAATTTTTCAAATCGGCCTTCTAGAAGTAGAGATATTGACGAAAATAAGATGAAACGAGAGAAACTGTGGAATATTTTAAGAAGAAAATATTCCGAAAAGGTTTATCGATGTGAGCGGCATCAGTCAACGAAATAATTTTTTCAATCGATATTTTAGAAGCTCAGATTTTATAGTAAATATAACAGAAGCAAAAATTGACCCTTACGCCCCCTGGTGACTAAAGTATTCTTTACCAAAAATTTGAAATCATATGCAAAAGATTTTCCATCAGGAGGTGCATCCGCTGAAGATTTTTTTCAAATCGGAGTTTTAGAAGAAGAGTTATCGGGAAAACTATAATTTACGTTTACGCCCCCTAGCGGAGAATCAATGCGTAATTTGGAAAAGTAACTATATCTAAAACACTCTTCGACATAAATGGAATCGAAATATAAAAGATTTTTTTCAATCGGATGTTTAGAAACAAATATGTGGATTAAAACGTATTTTTGAATTCGACATCATCTGTATTTACGCCGTCTAGCGGCAAAATTGTACATCATAAAAAAAAAACGAAATGAAGGATCATCATTTGCATATTTCATGCTTCCCAATGCAAAAAGAATTTTTCAAATTGGACTAATAGTTGCAGTGATATCGTGGGTACAGACGACGGACGGACGGGCAAACCGTTAACATAAGCACAATCTTTTTTTTTTACAAAAGACGTGCTAAAAAGACATTTCGTAAAGGTATTTCGTAGCGAGGGGTATCTAACCACGAAAGAATTTTTTTCAATAGAGTCTTCAGAAGCTCAAATAATGCTGCAAATTCATCAGAAAGAGAAATACACTTACGCCCGTTTAGTGGCCAAACCATTCTTCACTAATTATTAGATATTATGAGAGGAACATTTCCCATCAGGAGCTCCATCCAATGCAAAAGAAAAATAATTTTTCTAATCGATCATTTAGAAACAGATATATCAGAAAAATTGGAATTTATCTTAAAAGCCCCCTAGCTGAAAAACTACGCATTACTTGAAAAAGAAACTATATACACTGGCGGAAAGTGAAAAAAGAACACCAAGAAGGTGACGTCTGATACCAACGAAATTTATACAGCATAATAACGGAATACAAAGGATAAACGTGATCAAAACATTATGGCAAAATACAGCTGTATTTGCTGGTAAACTGAAAAATAACATTTCCATGTAACATGGTTAGTGCGAGGTTGAACCGCCATGAAATGCGTCACACTGTGCAATTCTGGCATGGAGTCTGTCGTACAGATGTTGGATGTAAGTTTGGGGTATTGAGTTCCAAGCATCCTTAACCTGGACGCGTAAATCGGGGATGGTCGTGGCTGGCCGTGGAGACCGGATAAGTCGTTGTCCCATAAAATCCCACACGTGCTCAATGGGGGACAAATCCGGTGAACGTGCAGGCCGTGGAAGTTGTCTCACACCCTGAAGTGCATGTTGCGCTGCACGTGCCGTGTGTGGGCGTACGTTATCTTGCTGGAAAACACCACGATGGACCGACATTACAAATGGCACAACAACGGGCTGAATTATGTTGTTGATGTATTAGGTGCTGTTTAACGTACCCGGTACAAACACTAGTTGTGTACGGGAGTGATAGTTGATAGCTCCCCACACCAGGAGACCAGGTGTAGGCCCTGTGTGTCGCTGGTGGATGCAAGAAGGGTGGAGACGCTCCCCTGTGAGTCTGCGAACACGCATACGGCCATCGGAGGCTCCCAAGCAGAATCTGCTTTCATCGCTGAACACGACAGATCGCCATTGCGTTCTCCAGTGCAGACGATGGCGACACCACTGCAGCCGTTCCAGACGGTAGGATGGAGTCAGAGGTACACATGCCAGAGGCACACGTGCACGTAGTCCTGCATCCAGTAGACGGTTGCGGATTGTTCGCACAGTCACCTCAGGTGCAACGGCAGCTCGGATTTGCGTCGCAGTGGATGTTCTGCTTGACAACGCCGCTCTTCTTATGCGTCAATCGGTTAGCTCATCAGTCCGTCTGTGACTCCCGGTTCCACGTCTTCTCGTGTGGGAATGTTCCTCGGACCATCTACGCCACCATCGTACCACCACCGATACTTCCCATCCAATTCGCTCCGCAATACGACGATACGACCACCCGGCCTCGCGGAGTCCGGCTAGACAACCTCGCTCAAAGTCCGATAACTGCTGAAATCGTACACGTCTTCCATGTCCAGACATTGCAGCTTCTTCAGAGGCTTCGTACGTGTCCGTACGCCGACGACTGATTACATTCACTTCGCCGTACTCCTTAAATACCACCGACGACAATTTGCATATTATGCCGTGCTGTGGCGTAAGCGCTCACCGGTTGTTCCCGAAATTAACATCACACCTACGTAAGCTCGACCCCATTAACATATGTAAATTTCATGATCGTCCGCCAATTCCTTCTTGGTGTTCTTTTTTCCCATTCCGGCAGTGTATGTATATCCAAAATAGTCTTCGTTAAAAAATTGTACTGAAAGGAAGAAAAAGTTTCGAAGTCTGATGTTTAGAAGTAATGATATGGGATAAAATGTATTTTGAATTCGATAGCATCTACGCTTATGCATTCTAGCGGCGAAGTTGTACATCGAAAGGAATCGGAAGAGCAAGGATCATCGTTCTCACATTTTAAGTTTTCCAACGTAAAAAGTATTTTTTAAATCGGACTAAGAGTTACAGATATGGTGTCCACAGACGGACGGACAAAGTGATACTACACAGTTGAGTCACATTATTGTGACCACCTCCTACTTTTGACGTGAACAGCGCGTAGCCAATGAAAGAAAGCACGTGCCGTGAACTGACTTGGAGGGTACACAAGGTGTGCTGTAGGCATTCTGAAAACATATCACTCGTTGCTGTCATGGATAAAAGGACAGATTTATCAGATTTGCAAAAAAAGAATGATTATCAGCTTTCGAGCTAAGGGTGGCAGTATTTCTGGAACAGCGCAGTTTGTGAACCGTTCGCCTGCTGCTGTATTTAAAGTGTATCGTGATTGGAGAAATGGCACCATTCCGAATAAGCGACGTAGAAACTGCGGAGCACCACGTGCCATTGATGTGAGAGGTGAACGTCGGCTGCGAAGATGCGTGAGCGCAGATTGACACGCTACAGTGGAGCAACTCACGAACCAGGCGGCTACCAGAAGTGTGTCTCAAACGACATTTCAGCGGACCCTGCTGCTCACGGGGGCAGACGAATAGTCACTGCACCTGTGCTAACGAAGGTGCATCGGCAGAAAAATCTTACATTTGCACGGCAGTATCGGAATTGGACCTCCCCTGATTGGCAAATGATTGCCTTCTCCGATGAGTCACGTTTTCTGCTTCATCGAACGGATGGACGTTGGCGTATAAGGTGAGAAACATCGGTAGAACAAACACTCTTCAACCATTGCTGGAAGAACACAAATTAGTGGGGGCAGCGTTATGGTCTGGGGAATATTTTCGTGGCATTCCCTGGGTCCCCTCATACCTGTAAAAGGCACTATAGACATAATTCTTCGTGAATTCATCCCTGCAGGCCACGTACACCCGTACGTGCTGATTGTCTTCCCTGGCGAGGATGGAATCTTTCAGAACGACAATACGACGTGTCACACAGCTAGAAATGTCCATGAATGGTTGAAAGAGCGCGATGAGGACTTCAAAGTACGTCCCTGGCCCTCTAGTTCCCCAGACTTAAACACAATTGAACATCTGTGGGACCACCTCGATCGTGTTGTTCGCTCAATGGATCCTCCACCACGCACCCTCCAGCAGCTATCAGATGCACTGTGGTCAGCATGGCTCCACATATCTGTGAACATTTTCCAGCACCTTATTGAGTCACTCCCAGCCCATCTAGCTGCTGTCCGCGCTGCACACGGCGATTACTCTGGACATTAGCTGGTGGTCACAATAATATGACTCGACCGTGTAAGTTTTAGATACGTCTCCTGGAAGCAGAGATAGCGAGAAAAAGTTTCTGACATTTACACCCCTAGCGGGAGAACTGTACATTATTTAAAGAGGATAATGTTCCCCATCTTTACTGTAGCGAAACGCATACATTACTGATAAAGGAATTTTTTAATACTATTTTTCGAAGTTGAGATACAACTGCAAACAGAAATACACACTAACACCACCTAACGCCGAAACTGTGAACTAGAAAAAAACCACTAGTACGGGCAAAGTAAAGTATTCCAAAGGATAAATGGTGCCCGGTATTAAAAGAGGTTTTTAAATCGGACTTTTAGAAGCAGAGCTGTCGGCAAAAATAAACTAAAACTTTATTATCCTAGCGGATAAATTTTGTATTATTTTAAGAAGGAAATGCCCACGCATATTTTTGGTAGTTAGTAGTATCTAACTGAAGAAAGATTTTCCAATCGGGTTTTTACACGCACAGATATTGTTGAAAATATCTTGTAAACACAAGCATGAACTCATATGCCCTGTGACATCAAACTTGTATTAATACGTTAAGAAAAATTTGAAATGGTATGCAAAACATTTCGCACCAGTATTTTTCTCCGGCAAAGAAAGAATTTTTCAAATCAGACGGAAAGAAGCAAAGATATCGAGGAAAGTAAAATATACGTCTACGCCCCCTGTCGGAAAAAATTGCGTCCTTTTAAGCTCTTTTGCTTATTGTAAAGGTACTTCGTAGTTGTATTTCATTTTGCAAAGGTATTTCGTAGAGAGGGGTATCTAACAACAAAATAATTTTTTCAATAGAGTTTCAGAAGCTCAGAATATTGCTGCAAATACATCAGAAATAGAAACGCCCCCTAGTAGCCAAACTGTTCTATTCTAAAAACTATAAATTATGAGCGGAACATTTCCTACCAGGAGCTCCATCCAAAGTAAATCTTGCCCTTCCAATAATTTTACTGGGGGGTAGTGCCCAACCAATATTTTTCATCCTATTTAATGAAATAATCGCTTTGGCCTCATACGGCTCATAGGCCAAAGCGATTTATTTCCAAAAAATAAATAAATAACGAAATAAGTTATCCTTTTTCCCAAATTTAGCATTGCTCATTTGACAAGAAACTGGATTGTCAGCCCATTATTGTGTTTAACACGTTCTCGTGATTATGTGGTAAATGTTTAAAATAATTATCAAAAATAAAAATAAATAAAAAAAGCAGAAACGTACAATGCGTAGCGCCTTTATTTATCTAATACTTTTTGCGCTTTGTTTGAGTAACCCCGCTAACTTCTAATTATTATTTTTTTATAAATGTTTGGTAGTAGAATCTCTCTGGATACTTTTATAAAATCACAGGCTGAATTTTAGTTTTAAAAATATGAATATTCAGCAAATGAATATTTCTGTTCCCTTGTTTACTTGCTGATGAGTAAGTACAATTGCGTTTTAAAATATGTGTTTAATCTTGTAGTCCATCTTTTTGCCCTTATTTTTTAATTTGCATCCTATCAATGACAGAGACGTTCCCCTCCCACATCTGATCTCTTCACGCCTAACCCCTCCCCCCCCAATATTTTTGTGACGTCGGCGCTTCTGTGTGGCTCCCTGTTATAACTTAAATGAACCTACCTTCGTTTATATTTTTATATTTTTAATTACTTAAAATTCCAATCAAAAACGTCACGACCATCCCAGGTCTCGTAACTTGCAACCCATGTTGACATACCAACTTACCTGATCATTTCTCCAATTTGTCGCGTGATTACGTCAGCCAATCGCGGAACGTTGAGCAACCTTCCGAAGAGTTTCTTCACAGGTTCTGGGAACGTGCCCCTCACTCTCTCTTTAGGTTTCTCAGTTTGACCTTGCCAGAAAGAAGGGCCGCGGGTGGCCTAGTGGGCAACGTTCGTGACTGCCACGGAAAGGACCTCAGATTCGATCCCAGGCAGGTACGAACGCTCGATCCACTAAATATCCGCCGTGAGTCGGATGGGCACGTTAACCGTCGGAGCCCGGGTACTGGCCCTTCCGGTAATAAATAAGGGCGTCTTCCTCCCCCTTTCTACTTCGCTTCCGTGTCATTTTCCTATCGGGCACTCTAGCCCAAATCTCCTAGCTTCCTATTTCTAAGGGTTGTTTAAGACCTGGGGTCAGACACTCCCTTCCTAAAATCCTCTAAATATGATCTGATCTGATCTTGCCAGAAAGAAGAAATTTCACTGCTTACTGAACTCGCCTTATCCCGTGATTATTGTCGTTCTTCTTCAAAATTAATTGATAGTTTTTATTCTGAAATAAATTGAAAGTGTTTAATACAGTTATAATATTGAATATTAATTGCGTACTACTACTCAGTTTTATTTGTCAAAATGAAAATGCTAATTCAATGCAAATGTTTTATGTTTTTTACGCTTTCCAACCGTTGGTTGAAGAAGCGTACATGCTCCAGTTTGTCCGTCTGTCTGTCTGCCCGCACGATAACTCGCGTAAAAATGGTTCGATTTCGATGAAATTTTAATATGTGGTAGGGGACAACCTGGGGACAAACCCTATTGAAAATGGGCTAAATGGGGTAAAACGTCAGGACATAAGAGCGGGATTCATTCCATTGCCCTTATGCATTATAACTTAGGTAACAAGTTAGTAAAATCATGCAATGCATTGATTATGATACACTTTCCAACGTACCAGAAATCATTACTTATGTTATGAGGATAATGGCTGTGGAATAAATCTCGCTCCTTTGTCCCGACTTTTGACCCCTTGTCGATTATATTGAACATAACCGGTTCAGTATACCTCCGGAACAACATGATAAAGTTTTGTCGCAATCGAAGCATTTTTACGTAAGTTATGGCGCATAAGGACAATGGAATAGATCCCACTCCTATGTCCTGACCTTTGACCCCATTTCGCCATTTTCAATAGGGTTCGTCCCCAGTTGATCCCCTACCACGTACTAAAATTTCATCGAAATCGAGCCATTTTTACGCAAGTTATGACGCATAAGGGCAATGGAATGGATCCCGCTCCTGTGTCCTGACTTTTGACCCCGTTTCGCTCATTTTCAATAGGGTTCGTCCCCAAGTGGTGGTCCCCTACCACATACTAAATAAAATGTCATCGAAATCGAACCATTTTTACACGAGTTATCGTGCGGACGGGCAGACAGACGGACAAAGCTGGAGCATATACGCTTCTTCAACCTACGGTTGGAAAGCTAAAAAAATGCTTCAATCGTGAGAAAACTTTATCATGTTGTTTCGGAGGTATACCGAACCGGTTGTGTTGAATATCATTGAAATGGTGTCAAAGGTCAGAGCACAGGAGCCAGAATTATTCCACAGCCATTATCCTCATAACTTGACTAAAAGTGCTTCCATTGCGACAAAACTTCAATATGTGATTCTGAAGGTACACTGAACCAATTCTATTTAATATAATCGAAATGGGGTCAAAGGTCAGGGTACAGGAGCGAGATTTATTCCACAGGCCATTATCCTCATAATTTGAGTAATAATTTGAGTATTGATGTTGGAAAGCGTACCATTATCAATGCATTGCATGATTTTATTACATCAAACAAAGGTCTTCGCTCTTTCCACGTTCATAAGTGAGTTACGGAAAAATTCTCCTTGGCCGCCACCGGGAAATGAACCTATGGTATTCCAGTTACGCGCCAGATATGCTTCCACTACACCACAGCGGCCTCGAATTCCTCCAGACTCCCATACACCTATAACAAGCCAATTTGGCAGGTTGCTTCTTGGAGCCCCGCACAATGCTGGGGATTCGCCAAAGATGGTAAGCAGCAACTGAAGAAATAATTAGAAGGGTAATGAATAATTAATTCAGACATTTGACGTGGACCAGGAACATCAAACAAAGGTCTTCGCTCTTTCCATGAGAATTTTTCAGTGACTCACTTATAAACTTGGAAAGAGCGAAGACCTTTGTTTGATGTTCCTGGACCACGTCAAATGTCTGTATTAATGATTTTACTAACTTGTTTTTCATGATAAGGTAAAACTTATTTGTCACATGCACTCCCAAAAATTTGGCTCCCCTCAATATGCAGCGGCCTGGGCCCCATGTTGGCCCAATCGTAATCCCGCATCTGACTGAGGGTGTCTGTTCATTCGGTTACATGAGTTTTTTAAATAGAAAAAAAAGTATACTTTAATTTTTTATTATCTTCTGATGCACGTAGAAAAGAATCAATACCTGATGTATTATTATTATTTTGCAAACAATGGATAAAAGTGTTTAACACAATACAAAGTTTTGTCCACTCAGTGGACAAAACGCTACAGATAACTACCTAATAGCGTGTTCGTCCTCCTCTAGCGTGAATAACAGGCCCTGCACGCTGAGGCATCGACTCCATCAGATGCCGGAGGGTTTCCAGAGTCATCTCTGGAAACCCTCCGGCATCTGGCCATGCCTGTTGCAGCATTGTCCACAACTCCTCCCGACGTCGGTTCATAATCCATGGATCTGATGTTCCACAGCACGGCATCACAGACAGCTTCCACAGGGTTTAAATCAGGAAACCTTGGGGGCCACTGGATGGTTCCAAACTTAGATTCATGTTCCTCGAGCCATGACTGGGTAGTTGCGCCCCAGTAAAGTGGCGCATTGTTCTTCTGAAACAAACCATCGACCGCAGGACGCGCGAAGGCCATGAAAGCGTGTTGGACACACTAAGGGACCGAATGTGTTCAACGAAAACGCTCCCATACAGCCAGCAGCGCCAACATACAGCCACCGGCGCCATCATGCAACCACCAGCGCCTTGAACAGAGCCGAGCTGGCACGACGGGGCCGTGGCTTCACGCTATCGACGCCACACCTGCACCCTCCCGTCAGCTCGATACAGCTGAAACGGGGTTCATCTGACCACACGACGCGGCGCTTACTCTACAGAGGTCCAGTTTTGACGTTCCCGGCACTAACCGAAGCGTAATGTCTGATGACGAGTATTGTCAACAATAACACACGAGCAGGGCGTCGGTTCCCGTAGTCATGGTACGCAGAGTGCGCCATATGGTTCGTTCGCTGACGCTACTTGGGCCTCCGACATTTGACCTGGATGTGAATTGCGTCACCGTTGCCAAGCGGTCGGGTCGGTCTGTATGAGCCTGGATAGTCAACGTCGACTCCGGTCATCAGTGGCGCGTGGTTGACCACCGTTTGCTCTCTGGAAGCTGGCACGTCTGCCGATGGTATGCTCGCGGTACACCCTTGGTACGGTTGCCCTCGTGAACCCTAGGGTTCTCACCACTTGGGCGATAGAATGACCCATCTCTCTTGCGCCGACAATGTGTCCAGGAACAAAGTCGCTCAGATCACCACGTTTATCCACGTCCGTCCATAGCATACTCCTGGTACACTCTTGATATGGTTACCCTCGGGAACCTTAGAGTTTTTACCACTTAGGCGATAGAATGACTCATCTGTCTTGCGCCGACAATGTGTGCACGATCAAAATCGCTCAGATCACCACGTTTACCCATTTTCGTCGATTGCGAAACACTGTTGGGAAGCCCTGTTGACCGCTTATTTATCGCCTGCGTTTGGTTTGGGTCTGTTCCACTCTGCGCGGGGGATGCCCACATCAACTGTTCATCACCCCTATTTGTAGTGTTTTGTCTACTGAGTGTACAGTGGTGGTGCAAAGTGCATCTATTGCGGTAAACGATCAATAAAATAATTGAAAAGGTTTCTTGGCTGTTTGGGGTGTTTAACGACCTCCGTGAGCAGCTCAATGGGACGTAAGCAGTCACCTCTCCTCAATTTCGGGTCAGAGCCTATGCCTTAAGACAAACAGACCACCAATACCTCGCCCGGGAATCGAACCAGGGCCTATCGCGGACAAACTGTCAGAAGCCAGAGCTTACAGCATTGCACCACAGGGACGGCTGAAACAAAGTTTCCAGAAGCATACATGTAATGCAATTAGTACCAATGTAATGTTAAATGAAACAAGAAAGATAACGCTGAATCTTCGGTTGTAATGATCACGGCTTTCCAATCCGTTCTAACGCGAATTAAATTTATCAAAGCTATTCAAAGTTTTGGGGAACCGGCATGAAAAACAGCAGTATCTGATCGAAGAAAGAAGTTTTCCAATCTGATTTTTAATGCCGCAGATATTGCTGTAAACGGAATCCTGAGCTTATGCCCTCTGTTTGCAGGCTTGCGCGTTAAGAAAAATTTGAAATTATATGAAAAATATTTCGCAGCGGAAACGCTCTCCTGTAAAGAAAGAATTTTTCAAATCGGACTCTTAGAAGCAGAGATATCGACAAATATAAGAAATGCATCTATGCCCCCTGCCGGGAAAACCATGCATTATTTTAAGAAGAAAGTGTTCTCAAAAGGTTTTTCAATGTGAGCTGTATCGGTCCACGAAAGATTTTTTTCAATCGAGTGTTCAGGAGCTCTGATTTGGCTGCAAATACATCAGAAGAAGAAATTACCACTTACGCCTCTGGTGGCCAAACCATTCTTTACCAAATATTAGAAATTGTATACAAAACATTTCTCATCAGGAGCTTTATGCGATGCAGGAAGAATGTTTCAAATCGGAGTTTTGGAAGCAGAGATATCGGGGGAAACGCAATTTACCTTAACGCCCCTTAACTGAAAGTCTATGAATTACTTGAAACTTTTGAAATTATGTGAAAAACATTTCGCACCGGAAACGCTGTCCAACAAAGAAGGAATGTTTCAGACAGGACTCTTACAAGTAGAGATATTGACAAAAATAAGGTATACATTCACGCCTCCTGGTGGGGAAACCATGCATTATTTTAAGAAGAAAATCTTCCGAAGAGGTTTACCGATGTGAGTAATATCGGTCCACAAACAAAATTTTTTTCAATCGAGATTTTAAAAACTCAGATTTTGCTGCAAATACATCAGGAACGGAAATTAAGGATTACGCCCCCTGGTGGCCAAGCCATTTTTTACCAAAAGTTAGAAATTATATGCAAAATATTTCCAATCAGGATTTGTATCCGGTGCAGAAAGAATTTTTCAAATCGGAGTTTTAGAAGCAGAGATATTGGGGGAAACGTTATTTACTTGTGCGCATCCTAGCGGAAAATCTATGCGCAACTTGAAAAAGTGACTATTCCTAAAATAGTATTCGACATAAATGGAATCGAATGGTAAAAAAAAGTTTTTCGATCGGATGTATAGAAGCAAATATGTGGAATAAAATGTATTTTGAATTCGATATCATCTGCATTTACGCTCTCTAGCGGCAAAATTGGGCATCGTAAAAAACTGGAATGCAAGTCATCATTCGGAGATTTCAAGCTTCTCAATTTTTTCAAATCGGACTAATAGGTGCAGAGATATGGTGTCCACAGAGGGAAGAACGGACGAACAGACGGACGGACAAACCGGTAACATAAGCACGATCTTTTTTCACAATAGAAGAGGTGCTAAAAACTAAATGGATTTATCATTAATAATAACGAGGAACTATACACCAATTATGTAGAAAATAAGAAAACTATATGCTAGGTAGTCCGATTTAAGCTGCCCCGGTGGCGCAGTGGTCTAAGCGATGGCCTCTGATCTTTTGTCCGAAAGGGGTGCGGCTTCGAATCCCGGTGAGGCATGGATGTTGTGTTTGTCTTACGGTGCTGGCTCTCTCCCTTCCCTGGAACTAGTGACCTTAAATTATGGACGGGCGACTGCTTATAGCCCATTGAGTTGCTCACGGTGGTCGTTAAACCTTCAATCAAAAAAAAAATCAGATTTAATGGCGTAGGAACATACTGTATAAACAATCGTTTATAAGCTTTCGCACATCAACCAGATGGCTTTTTCAAGGAAGATATAAAAAAAACGGCAATCTGAATAATAGAACGTTTTAACAATTTGAACGCGGTGACTTGTCTTGACAATAACTTGGTATGACGTAATATTCCTTTGAAGACATGAGGCATCACGTTGGTTATGCAAGGACTTACTTGAAGAACTGCAGCCAGTTCTTCAAGTAAATACGTAACGCCTTCTTCCTACCAGGATACCGCGTGCAAAACCAACGTGATGCCTCGTGTCTTTCCTGGTAGAAAGAATGCGTTACTTGAAAAACTGAAGCCAGTTCTTCAAGTAACATCTTCTTCCTAACAGGAAACCGCATGCACAACCAACCTGATGCCTTGTGTCTTCAAATGAATATTACGTCGTACCTATTTATTGTCAAGTCAAGTCACTGCGTTCAAATTCTTAAAGCGTTCTATCATTCAAATCGCAGTTTCTATCTATCTTCCTTGAAAAAACCATCTGGCTGATGTGCGAAAACTTGGAAACGAGGACCTTTCCTGTTATCTGCCCGCCACTATCAGCTTTTGTTCATTGTTACATAAAATGACACTGTTTACTTCCGAATAAGAACGCTTTCAAGCAGTTCCCGATTTTGAGTGTATCGTTCCGCTATGTTTACACGAAACCTGATCACACCCAACATGAGATAAAAAACCTACTTATTCACTTTTAAATAAAATTTGAACTGTTTAAGAAACATATAAAAGAAAAAAATTATACAGTATGAGAAAACAAAGGAAAATAAATAGCTACAAATTAGGTACCAATATCACTCTGGGGGCCAATACGCTACCATATCTTTCAAAATTTCTAAAATGGATCGTCATTAGTTTTCAATCTTTTTCGCCACATAAATTCATATAAGTACGTATCCAACATGCTCCTATGAGTGCCCCAACGAGTTTTACTTTTAAATTCAGCGCAGACAAACTGTTAAAAGAACATTCCTTCGGAATGACCACACATAATTCCAAAGCTCAGACAAACGGTCAAAAGAACGTGATCACTGCTCATCTGCTGCCGAGGGCTCTGTGCAGCCTTGGTTCTACTTTCGAAATCGGGGACTACTCGAAAGCGTTCTTATTCGGAAGTCAAATAGTGGCGGGCAGATACAAGAAAGGTCCGGAAACGATTGTTTATAATTATATTCCTAAGCCAATAAATAGGATTACTAGCATAGTTTTACTATTTTCTGTATTGAACATGTCTTGTGATGAGTATTGTGATGATTATTTATTTAAAAATAAGGACAGAGAATGAGTTAAAATGAACATTAAATTATCCTGGTTTAATTTCAATCTATGCTATTTTTCATATTGAAATGTGAACAAATAGAGCAACATCTTGGTACAATTTGGTCTCCAGTTTTTACCGTAATCGTTGGCACTATTTTTTTATTACTCAAGATTCTTTGAATCTTCCGTAAAATTGTGAGATATGCGCCACAGTCCTCGTGGGATCCTGATTTGAAAGTGAAATAACTATCAGTATTTATCAAGGAGAGAGATAAACAGGAAAGAAAATGACCAGTCGGCAAAAGGCACAAAAATTCCAGTCATTCCGATCATTTCTTTTTCTTTTTTTTAGGCGAAGCTTCGACTCTCTCTTGAAATAAAACATATTCATTTTCAACCGACTCCTTTTCCTTATTAGTGAAATTACTTCTGATGCTGAACATGTTTCTAATCTCCTCAGCACTTTTTCCATATATCATATTAGCTACTTGTTCGCAAGCAACGTCTTCGAGTCTTTTAATATCCAAGTAATCAGCAGCGCGTATCAGTCCAAACAGAACTGCGTAATCCATTTTTAAGAATTCCTGGTCCCATGCACAAATATGCTCTGTCCCACCATTCAGCGGCGGATCATCCCGATGATGCGTAGCCCACTCTACTACTTTTTCTAATATGGTTGAGTCAACTTTCGGCAGCGTAACAATCTCTTTATCATGCTCGCCTAAGCCTAGATTCTCAATCATAGTTTTTATTGTCTCAGAGACGTTAGCAACCTCGACATCAACTTCAAACTCCACCTCATCGCAGCTTCTTAGTGTAATCGTAGGCATGTTGCTTCTTCCAGTAGCAACGCAACCTAGAAAGAGAAGATAACAGACCTTTATAACTAAACTGAGCGCAATTTGAGATAAATTTCACTTAATCTTTAGTTCATGACAAGTAGATTTTTAGTATACTGTAAAGTAGAACCCGCTTATAACAAGGAGCTCGACGAAAACCCTCGCTAAATCTGTTTTCGGCTGAAAATTTTCACCCTGTAAGAACATGCACATTCGTTTGTATTATGTATTGTGAAAACAATTTGCCGGTGACGAAGATCGAATTCGCGCCGTCTCGCTCTGGAGCCAGTTTTGTGCTTTCACATTGGCACCCGATTGAAAGTTCTGTGCTTTCACATTGGCATCCGATTGGTTCTAACCGACGGAATGTATTGCTGCATATGTGTCGTCTTAACATGTGCTGCATATGTGTCGTCTTAACACGTGCTGCACCTCTGTAGTACGTTCCATCAACAACCTCTTAATTTATTTATTTTTAAGAGAAGCCAGCGCTTAGACCACTGCCCCGGTGGTGCAGTGGTCTAAGCGCTGGCTTGTGACCATTCGTCCGAGAAGGGGCTGGTTTCGAATCCCGGTGAGGCATGGATGTTGTGTTTGTCTTACGACACTGAGTCTCTCCCTTCCCTGGACCATTGCCTCTAAATTAGGGAAGGGTGACTGCTTATAGTCCATTGATTTGCTCAAGATTGTCATTTAATCTTCAATCGAAAAAAAAAAAATGAAGCGAAGGAGTTTTCATTAATTTCAGACGATGTGTGGAACAAACATCGCCCATTTTTCGAAGAAGCCAGCTGCCTGTAGATCCATTTTCCACAATCGGGTGCCAATGTGAAAGCACAAATTTGTCGATCCAACCATGCCTCCTTGCTCCGCAGCAAGTTGTTTTCACCAACTAAACTACGCCGACGGAATGTATCGCTGCATATTTGTCGTCTTGAAACGTGCTTTACCTCTGTAGGGCATCACAGTATCCATAACAACTGGATACGCTCGAAAGATTTAATTAATTAACTACACTGCTACTATAGTTAATTAATTAAATTCTTCAAGTATATTCAATTTGAAGGCCACGTGAGCCTGGCAGCTGTTGAATTGCATAACACACATGGAGCAAAAGCAGCACCGATATTCCCAAAGCAAAGCTCATTTGGTGGGTGAAAAGAGGCAATGGACACCGTTCCATGGATTGTTATCTCCTGTTTCCCCTCAGGTGACATTCCACATTCCATTACTCTTCTATCCTTCTATGCAACTGTTTAATTACATAAAACACATGCAGAAACCTCCCTAGACTTCGAAAGCAGGGTGGGCGACGGGTGGGCGAGTATTATTGTTGCTGGGGAGAGTTTGAAGCAATCTTATTTACGAAACACTGAAAGAAAGAATGTTTAATGCTTTTTACTACCAGCTACAACGGAATTCCAGCAATACCCCGTTCCTCACTGATCTGACTAGTTACGCTACTATCGTAAAATACAAGTGTTGGTAGAATGTCGGCTTCAACTTGTTTCTTGCTGTGAATGCACTATGTGAAAACGCAAGTTTGTCCGTGTCCCCCTCCTTTGGAGTAAGTCGCTCTCCCAACTGAGCTACGCGGACAGAATGTCTCGCTGCAAATTTGTCGTTTTGACACAGATTTTCGCCTCTGTAATACGTCACAACTGTCTTCAGATCATGTGTAGAGGATTTTAGGAAGGGAGTGTCTGACCCCAGGTCTTAAACAACCCTTAGAATTTGAACTAGAGTGCCTGATAGGAAAGTGACACGGAAGCGAAGTAGAAAGGGGGAGGAAGACGCCCTTATTTATTACCGGGAGGCCAGGGTCCGAAGGCTTAACGTGCCCATCCGACACGCGGCGGGTATGTAGTGGATCGAGCGTTCGTACCTGCTGGGATCGAACCTAAGGTCCTTTCCGTGACAGTCACGAACGTTGTCCACTAGGCCACCCGCGGCCCTCACAACTGTCTTAATTGCTTTTCCAAATTTTATAGTTTTTCTAATGAAAATAATACTGTACTTGAACAATTTTTTAAAGGAAACTGTCCTTTTTGTTCATCTAAATCAAATTTCAACGTCTTGACACGCAGACACAATAGCTAATCCCTCTTTAACTCTCTTCACCTCCCCAGTGACGCAGTGGTCTAAAGCTTGGCTTCTGACAAATTGTCCGAGATGGGTCTAGTTTTGAATCGTGAGTGAGCATGATGTTGTGTTTGTCTTACGGTAGTGGCCTTCTCCCTTCCCTGGAACCACTGGCCCTAAATTAATGACGGGCGGCTTATTGTAGCTCATCGAGTTGCTCACAGTATTCGTAAACCGCCCCGAACAACAACAGCAAAATTAACTCCCTTCCTTCAAGCCATCTATAGCTTTAGATTCCACTTTCTGTGTTGGAGTCCTCTACTTTGTAGCACAAACAGCAGAACAATTAATGATAACCTTCCAATTGATAATAACCTTTAACTCTCCTCAATCGCCCCTGGCCACAGTTGCCCTAAATTAGGGACCCTTCCCTGAAACCAGATGCCCTAAATTAGGGACAGCACATCTGGTTTCAGGGAAGGAAGCGCCCCACTGCAATATGGCAAACACAACATCCATGCCTCGCCGGGATTGGAATCTGGAGACAGCGCTTAGACCACTGTGCCATCGGAGAGGCATAGTGTAGCTTTTTAGATTCCACTTTCCTGCGTTGGGGTCCCCTACTTTATAGCACAAACAAATGGCACAGCAATTAATAATAACCTTCCTCCGTGAACTCCTATCCACCCTCCTCAATCGCCCCTGGCCACACTAACGTGAAAAAAAAAGCTTAAACTAAGGATTTCGAAGAGTAGGGACAATAACATTTTCATGGCACTGAGAATGCTATTTTGATAACCTCTCTACGGACGGGGACACAAGCAACGAACTTCCTAGGGAAAATACATAGGCATACGAAAAATACGATAATTTTTATTATTTGACAAAGTCCAGATTATATTTTAAAGTTAAAAAATATTGAAAAATGGCACATCTTGAACTGGGTGGGCAAGACAAATTTCATGGTAGGCTTCAGCCCATCCTATCATCCCCTTGGTCACGTCCCTGGTGGGCATTAAACCAGCAGCGGATCCAGCGGAGGTCGACTGTGGTGATTCGGTGTCATCCCGATTCATCCTTTCCCGTTTCATCCTCTGCTCAAAATCGTGCCGTTTCATCCTCGGGTTTCGGGTTTTATTTAACAGGAATGGCGATTCGTCCCCCTCTCCCTACATTTTCCCAGTCGTTTAATAAACTGTATCATTGGGTTGTCGGAAAAGTCATGACGTATTTTGGCACCCGATGGCGGATGGGCGGTTTTGGAAGTACTAGAGTCATGCGCACCTCTGTTATCGCTATGGCATTCGACAGGTATCAGTTCTAGCTGCAGTCTAAAAGGAATAGTGAGCTATTTGGTGGATTTGCGGAGATTTGACATCAAGTTGAAGATGGAAGACCAAACTGTGCATTTTCGCCATATTTTACTGTTTTACTTCCGTAAAGGGAAGAACGCGCGTCAAAAGTTGCGTAAAGTGTACGGTGATAATGCTCTAAAAGAACGTCAGTGCCAGCAGTGGTTCGCAAAATTCCGTGCTGGTGATTTTGACCTTAACGATGCTCCTAAGTCCGGGAGGCTCACCGAGGTTGATGACGACCAAAACAAGGCATTGATCGAGTCAAACCCAAGTTACGCGACACGAGAGATTACAGACACATTGCACATCCATCATTCAAGCGTTCATGACCGCCTGAAGAAGCTGGGATACGTAAGCAAGTTCGATGTGTGTGTTCCTCATGAACTCAAAGAAACTCAGTTGACGGCGCGTATAAACATCTGCTATATGTTCATTAAACGTGAGGAAAACGATCCTTTTTTGAAGCGACTGATAACTGGTGACGAAAAGTGGATTGTGTACAACAATGTGCTGCGCAAACGGTCTTGGTCCCGACGTGCTGCTTCGCCTCAAACGACTTCCAAAGCAGATATTCATCAGCGGAAGGTTCTGGTCTCAGTTTGGTGGGATTTTAAAGGTGTCGTGTTTTTCGAGCTCCTACCACGGAACCAAACAATCAATTCGAATGTGTACTGTTGGCAATTGAACAGTTTGAATGAATCCATCATCCAGAAACGTCCAGAGCTTGTTCATCGTAAAGGTGTTATGCTTCATCACGACAACCCGAGACCATACACAAGTTTGATCACCCGCCAAAAATTATTGGAGCTTGGATGGGATGTGTTGCCACACCCAACATACTCGCCTGACCTTGTGCCGTCAGACTTCCACTTGTTTCGCTCTCTTCAACAGTCCTTGCGTGGTACAACGTTCAATTCAGATGAGGCTGTAAATCAGCACCTTGTACTGTTTTACGCCACGAAAGACAGGCTCTTCTATGAACGAGGCATTCTGCAGCTCACTGAAAGATGGCAAAAGGTTATCGAACAAAACGGGCATTATATCATTGATAGATCTTTGTTCTTTCTATCAATAAATGACCTTTGTAAAACATGGCTAAAATACGTCATGATTTTTCCGGCAACCCAATATTTGAGTTCCTGTTAGTTACTCGTTATTTAGTTTTGCTCAGGCTTTTAGCCGCATATTGTGTTTCTAGAAACACCACGAGGAGATGTCTGACTTCGTTCCCCAAAAATTATTGTCGTGGTTTTTGAGACTGCTCCGTCTTCTTTTAATTTTTCTTGTCACAAATGCAGGAAAAATCTTTGTCAGAAAAATGCAGTGAAAATAGCACTTTGTCAATTTTAAGAACTTATTTAACATATATTGTAGTTTCACTGTGTATGTCAAAGCACGTAAGCATTCAATTAGTGTCTTCTTTCCGGTTTCGAAATCATGAACCGTTTTCTCAATAATTTTATCCAAGTTTATATTTTTTTTTATTTTTTTTTCTGTAGGCATATTAAGTTCATGTTGATTTCTTTGAATGTCATATAGATTTGCGCGTCTTCTTTTAACTTAATCAAAAGTTCTAATATATTTGGATGTGATTTTCTTACAGATTTATTTAATCTGTTATGCCAATATACTACGGAATTTGTCGTTCTGTGACGCTCTTTATGACAGTTCCATATTCGACCAATAACAGAGTTGTCCATCCACTGATCTACCATAAAATTATTAAACTCTTGAATAGCATCATTTGTGGGCGCATCCTCTATTATGGCTAAAAATCCATCATCCACACAAGTGGGTGGAATGAATGCAAGAACTCCGAACATTCGTATATGACCTTTGATGTCTTTATTGTTTATGTATTCTGATGTTCGGCATAAATTTTGAACTTTACGCCATAGAGATTGTTTGTAATGGTAATTACATCCTTTGACTTCGCAATCTATATATTAAACAAAATGGGAAAGGATGAATCGGTACCTACTCCTGTGTGCAAGGGACGAATCGCCACACCAGTTAAAACCCAAGGATGAAACGGCGCGATTTTGAGCAGAGGATGAAACGGGAAAGGATGAATCGGTGCCTACTCCTGTGTGCGAGGGACGAATTGCCACACCTGTTAAAACCCAAGGATGAAACGGCGCGATTTTGAGCAGAGGATGAAACGGGAAAGGATGAATCGGTACCTACTCCTGTGTGCGAGGGACGAATTGCCACACCTGTTAAAACCCAAGGATGAAACGGCGCGATTTTGAGCAGAGGATGAAACGGGAAAGGATGAATCGGTACCTACTCGGTGATTCACCTATAGAAGACTTTTCCTTTTTAAATGGCTGAGGTTGTAAATCATTAACACATTTATTTTCGTAAATTTACAGTAACAAATGAACAGGTTTTCTTAAAAGTCTTCGTAACGATTAAAATTCGCTGTGAATTTGGAAATTAAATGTTTTCTTCTAGCTTTAGAGAAAGAGAGAGAGAGAGAGAGAGAGCAGAAGGAAAAAAACTCGTGTTTTAGAAACATGGTAAGCTGAGAGCGGAAGGGAAAAGAGATTTTGACTGATCAAGAAAAGCAATGACTGTGCTTTGTTTAATGTAATATTTCCACAAACTTTCAAGAGAAAATCGCCGTTAAGACAATTAATGGTGTGGGTATGATTTGATGAAGTGAAGTAAATGGAAGATCCTTTCAAAATTAGTGGGAATCATGCATTGCGATAGAATAAAGCAGTACTTTAAAGAGGAATTACCGGTCGTATTACTTAAGAATTATTTGATGATTCAATCTGATTTTTTTTAATTTGAGCCGCCCGAATAGAAGAACTCGAATTTATATTGAAAGATTCTATCCATTTAAAAAGCAAGAAACTTGTTTCCCGTAAAGCAGGCAGTTGAACACCAGGAAAATATGTACTGATTAATAACGATAAACTGTACACCGAATATACTTAAAGTAGTAAAAGTATACTAGTAATCCGAATTTAGGGGCGTAACATAAAATGCAAAGTTTCCAAGCTTTCGTACATCAACCAGATGGCTTTTTCAAAGAAGACATCTGATTGAAAATTCGGATTACTAGTACAGTTTTACTACTTTATGTAAAAACAGAGTAATGATTTTTCAGTTTTTTTCCCACTTTGCTTTAAAAATTTCAACACAATTTTTTATGGAAAACGTTCTTTAAAAAGCGGTGCAATTTAAAAACGTTTCTTTCAATTTAATTTTTTTTATTTATTTTTTTTTTTATTTTTTGCTTGGCTTTAAAAAACGCTTTCACGCACACAAACTAGCAGAGGTTCTGTGTGTATCATCCTTCCACAAAGTGCCTTCCTATCAATTTTTGTGCATGTGTGTATCATCCTTCCACAAAGTGTCTTCCTATCAATTTTTGTGCATGTGTGTATCATCTTTCCACAAAGTGTCTTCCTATCAATTTTTGTGCATGTGTGTATCATCCTTCCACAAAGTGTCTTCCTATCAATTTTTGTGCATGTGTGTATCATCCTTCCACAAAGTGTCTCCCTATCAATTTTTTAGACTAGAACAACCCCTCTCCGCTTAAGTAAGCTTTGTGATCCACCCCTGCATTAAGCCCACATATATTTCTTTGCATGCATGCACAAAAGCAATGTTTCATCGAAGGAAAGTTTAATTGAAAGCAATTTTTACGGTGAAAAATTATAATTTAATTTATTCCGTTCCGGGACGCACTCAGTGGGGGTGGCCCAGGGGCCCAGGCTATCCCCACTGAGTATGCCTGAATATCCCTCACCATGAGAAACCATATCACATAGTCCTTCGTTCTTTGTTATTGGCTATCTAATTTTAAATATGTTTGAATTAAAATATGTGTCTTACGAATAATTGAAAACGCACCTTAATACGGTGGAGTCATTTTTATCGCTTCCCAATATTTTGAAAGATGTTTTTCCTGGTGTATTTTTATTTGCGTATTAAATTTTTTGAGACATCTCCAATAAGGAAATCCTCGGTGCGCCACTGGCCGGGTGGTAAGGCTAAAATCTCTATTGCGAAACAGAGCCTTTCTTATACAAGATCATGTACGTTTGGATGTTCTATTCATAGACCGGTGGATATAAGATATAAAATGACATACAAAATTCATAAATTATCAAAAGTTTTTTTTTTTAGTTTTTATTTTAGTTTTTGCCCTTCATTTCTGCCAAATCATTACTTATAGTATTGTTGTAATTCAGATTTTCACATAATGTATTTCAGTGTCGTTTGCAGCAGTTTGAATTCACACAAACACGAAAAGTACAAAAATGCATACGGTGAGCTGAGGCTATCCGTCCTATCTAGGACAATTGGCTGGCTTAATTTAGGTGTATTCAGATGTTCTTATAACCCTAAAAATATATCCCATACAAATAAGGTAATAAATACTTGGTTGAGTAGGTTATCCATAATTTTTTTTTAATCTGCATATTTCATTTTTACCTTAAGAATTTTTTTCTCCCCCAACTCTATGATGAATAGATGTGGCGACGCCAGCCGCTCAGAACTGGGTGGGCTATGGGATGGGGGGCAAGCATGCTGGGGGGCACAACTTTTGGAATGTTTGTCAGAAATTTTGACCAAAAATTTCGTTCATGTGCATTTTACCCGACCCTGATAGTGTCATCCCTAGTAAAAAAAGTTTTCAAGTGCATACTGTACGTAGTGTTTATTCAGTGTATATATACATGTAGTATGGGAACCATGAATGCTAATCTCTGCGGCAAGTTACTATTTCTTCGCAATTTTAGCTTACTTCGGTCGTTTTCTTCTTTTTCTTTCATAAGGCTGTTTATGAATTTTAGTTTGCAACCTGACAAGGAATCTCTCTCTCTCTCTCTCTCTCTCTCTCTCTCTTTCTCTCCCGTTTTAAATTATAATTACAAAAATGATGTGTTTCTACTGCTGTCTTGGAAATTTGTTCAGAGGACTCCTCCATTTCCCAGAAGTACAAACACTAAATTTAACAAAGAATTCGTTTTATATAACAAAATTTCAGTAAATTCCAGAAATTGACATACATTTATCCAAGTTCCCTAGAATCTTAGATGTTTGCACCCGACATATGTTCCAACTGCTGAATTGAGGGGGGGGGGGAGAGCTAACCGGTGGGCTCAAAGAAAAGTTCAGGCGCCACCCCAGCCCACCCGTTGAGTCGTGCCTGAACGGAATCCTCCAAAGCGCAGGGCACCACGTAGGGTCCGGGTTAGGTGCGCCGTTTGCCCAAGTCTGAGGTCGGTACTGATTTTAAATTTAAAACGCAATTGAATCAAGAGTGACGGAATTATATTTTTATTTTTCATTCCGAAGAAAAGTATGTAGTACCCCATTTTCCTTAGTCTATCAACGACACTGTTGCTCACATAAATGTTCATTACGTCTATAAATGTATTAAATTTTCCTCTGTTAATTTTGAGATCGTAAGAATCATAGGCGTAGCCAAGGGGGTGGTCCTCGGGTCCGGACTCCCTCCCCTTGAGGGAAGATTTAGTATGAATTTAAAGCGATATTTATGTATATATGGGGCTTTCACCAATGAACCGAACCCATGCCCCCCCCCCCCCCATAAGAAATTTCTGGCTACGCCACTGATACGAAAAAGTATAATCAGCAACGTTTCAAGAACCTCTGAGGTCCCCGGGGCGTCGCATCGTGGCATGAGGCAAGTGACGCATTCATTGGGGGTGGCCCAGTGTTCCAGGCCCTCTCCATAAAGCATAACTTGATTCTTTGTTACTGGCTGCCTGTTTTAAAATATATTTGTATATGTTTTAAAATATTTATTTTACGAATAAATGGAAAAGCACTTTCATATGGCGAAGATACTTACATCCAGTGTTTCTTTCAGGCATACATTCGGGGGGCGAAACCCTCCCGGAAACGACCCCCCCCCAGACACTTTAGGTTACCGAGCCAAAATGTTAATAAATTCAGGCTATGATGAAAAAGAAAGTTTTGTTTCTTTTTTTTGCTACAAATATTTCTCCAATTATATTATTTTTAATATTTGATCTAGTATCATAGTTTATGTTGCTAAAAAGTATATTACGACGCATGCTATTCTTCAAAATATAGTAAGTAGACTAATCATACCTAATTGTCTGGGAGTCATCATTCAGGATCAAGAGTGTGTTAAATGTATTTTAATAGATAAAAATTTCAAGCCTGCCCCCCCCCGAACTTCCCTTCGTTTAGCTGAAAAAAGTTTGTTATCCTTGAAATGTTTGAAGAAGTAATTACTATATCAGGGGTGTATACAGAATTTTTCTTCAGGGGGGGTGACGAAAAATCGAAGTTTGGGGGAATCCACCAGAACAAAATTAAAGTTAATGAAAAATAGAAGAAAAATTAAAGCATTTTTTCTAATGTAATTTGATGCATTTTTATTAAGACATTTTTTCTAATGTGAGTCACATTTTAACGAAAAACAAAAAAATGATGAAACACTTTCTGGAGGCCAAGGCCCCCCTGGCCCCCTCTAAATGCACCCCTGTATGATATATATAATAACTACTTCTATATATATAAATATAGTAGTTAAAAATTTAATATACACAGTGCGTCAAAGAATTTTTAAGACTGGCGCTAGATTTCAGCCTACGGTAGCGCCACCAGTGTAATCGCGAATGCGTTATAAACCGTGACCATCTGCTTGCTTTCTGCCAAAAGTACTGCGCAGTTGTTAAAGTAACTCAAACAAAATGGCCGTTCATTAGAGAAGTAAAGTTTTTTTCATGTTGAATTATTAAGATGGAACAAAGGGCTGTTATTAAATTTAACGCAAAACATGGTAAAAGTGCCTCGGAAACGTACCAAATGATGAAACAAGTTTACGGTGAGTTTTGTTTAAGTAGATCAAATGTTTTCCTGTGGCACAAACGTTTTTTGGACGGAAGAGATACGCTAGAAGATGATAAGCATACCGGAAGACCAAGTTCATCTAGGACACCTGAGATTATTGAAAAAGTGCGAGATTTCGTGGCAAACAATCGATGTGCGTCACTAAGAATGATGGAAGAGTCTTTAAACATCAACAAAGAAACGATTCGAACCATCCTGCATGAAGATTTGGGCAAAACAAAAGTCTGTGCTAAATTTGTTCCACACACGTTAACCAATGAACAAAAATCAAGGAGAAGTGCACATTGCAGAGACATCATTTCAGCCGCTGAAAATGATCCAAACTTCTTAAAATCAAAATCGATTATTACAGGTGATGAAACATGGTGTTTTCAATATGATCCTAAAACAAAGCGCCAAAGTGCGGAGTGGAAGTCAAAAAACTCGCCACAAGCCAAAAGAACAGGAAAAGTTCAATCGAAAATCAAAACAATGCTCATTACATTCTTTGATAGTAAGAGTATTATCCACAAAGAATTTGTTCCAAGTGGACAAACAATTACTGGTGAGTTTTATTTAAATGTTTTGAGGTGTTTGATGGGCAGAATTCGTCGCATTCGTCCAGAATATCGAGATGAAAGCAATTGGTGTTTGTTGCACGATAATGCACCCAGTCACACCTCACTTCTTGTTCGTAGATTTTTGGCAAAAAATAACGTCTGTGTGTTGAATCATCCACCGTATTCGTCTGATTTAGCACCCTGCGACTTTTCTTTGTACCCAAAACTTAAAATGACGTTAAAAGGGTGTTATTTTGATGATATTTCGACCATACAAACAGCTTCGACGCGTGCTTTGGAGGCAATTCCGCTAAGTGAACTGGAACAGACATTCCAATTATTATTAAATCACTGTAACAAGTGTATTGAAGCCAGAGGGACTTATTTTGAATAACAAACCAAAACAAATTACAATTTCTTGTTTCTATTTCATTTTACAGACCCAGTCTTAGAAATTCTTTGACGCACTGCGTGTATATATCATCATCATCATTGTCAACCATTATCAATCCACTGCTGGACGAAGGTCTCTCCAAGTTTCCTCCACAACAGTCTGTCTTGTGCCAGTCTCCTCCATGTCACTCCCGCATATTTACGAATTTCATCCACCCATCTCCCATGTGGTCTTTTTCTGGGTCTTTTCCTGTCCCTTGGAATCCAATCTAAAATTTCGGCTGTCCATCTATGGTCTGTCCTTCTGGCAGTATGTCCAGCCCATTGCCATTTCAGGGATTTAACTCTGATCATGATGTCTTCCACTCTCGTCATTTTTCGGATCCACGAGTTCCTCTTCTTATCTCTCCTGGTTATACCAAGCATGCACCTGTCCATGCTTCTTTGAGTTGTCTGCAGCCTTTGTATGTCTCTTTTAGTTAAGGTCCACGTCTCTGCACCATACGTAAGCACTGGAAGGATGCATTGATCAAACACTTTTCTTTTAAGACATAATGGCATATTGCTCTTGAAAATTATGCTGTTTCTTCCAAAAGCTCTCCAGGCAAGTTTTGTACGCCGATTAATTTCTTCATCAATGTGACCCTCACTTGATATCTGCTGTCCAAGATAAACATACGTATCTGTTATCTCCAGTTTTTCTCCATCAATCGATAAATCTTCATTTCTTGTAAAAGCATTGAACATCACTTTTGTCTTCTGAAAGTTCATTTTTAATCCCACTTCTTTACTCTTGTCAGCAAGTTCCTGGATCATACTCTGCAGCTCTGATGGGGTAGTTGCAAAAATGACTACGTCATCAGCAAAACGAAGGTGGGTTAGATAATCTCCATTAATCTTTATCCCTTTGTTTTCCCAGTTCAGTGATTGAAAGACATTTTCCAATGTGGCATTAAAGAGCTTCGGAGATATGGTGTCACCTTGTCTCACTCCCTTTCCAATTTTTATGTGTGTTGTATTTTCAAACAGCCGAATCTTTGCACTTGCATTTTCATAGATGTTATTAATAATATTAATGTATGCATCTTCAATACCGCAGGATTTCAGAGCCGTGGTAACTGCTGATGGTTTCACCGAATCAAAGGCTTTTTCATAATCGATAAAAGCCATGCACAATGGAAGTTCATATTCCCTCGCTCTTTCAATTAGTTCTCTCAGTACGTGGATATGATCTATTGTGCTGTAGCCACTCCTGAATCCAGCTTGTTCTCTCGGTTGAGCCATGTCCAGTGTTACCTTCAAGCGGTGTGAAAGAACTTTAGTGAAGATTTTATAAACCACTGATAGGAGGCTGATAGGTCTGTAGTTCCTGAGATCCTCAATGTCACCTTTTTTATGTAGCAGGATCATTGTAGCATTGTTCCAATCCTCAGGAATCTTCCCTTCATTAAGGCATCGAGTGAAAATTTGGGCGAGTACTGTTTCAATTTCTCCACTTGCTTCTTGTATGATGTCTATAGTAATTCCATCTTCTCCTGGAGCTTTCCCCCGCTTCATGTTCTTGATTGCATGAGCAACTTCTGCTGGGAGGACTGGAAGAACTCTGGTACCTTTCATGATGTCTGGAGTACATGTATCATCCCTTTCATATAATTTGGAGTAGAAATCTTTCACTCTTGTCAAAATTTCGCCTCTATTTCTTGTTATAGAACCATCTTCTTTTCTCAGAGCCATAATCTGTTTTCTTCCCTTACTGAGATGTCCCTTTGCTATCTTAAGGCTTTGGTTGTTTTCAATTGCTTTCCTCACTAGCTCACAGTTGAATTTCCTTACGTCTTCAGTGATACTTTTTCGTGTTGTCTTGCATAGCTCTATATATTCCACTTTGGAAGTCACATCTTCTTTAGTTGTCCTCATCTCTCTTCTTTTTTGCATCAACATTTTGGTTTTTCCTGATAATTTGTTCACATGCAACTTGTTCTTAGACCCAGCTAATTTTGTTGCTGTTTCCATAAGAGCTTTGGTTACTTTTCTGTTAACTTCCGAAATATCCACTTCTTCCGATGTTAGGCCTTCTAAAGCAGAGAATCTGTTCTTCAGTTCCAACTTGAAAGTATTATGGTGTTTTTTAAGGTTGGTTATGTCAATACATTTTGTTTGTCTTATGAGCTTGCCACGTTCCAGTTTAGTGTTGAGGTGCATCTTACATCTCACCAATCTATGGTCACTACCTGTGTTGAACTTGTTCAGCACACTGCAGTCTTCGATGACGAATTTTTTGCTACACATAATAAAATCAATTTCACTTGTCGTCCCAATTGGGTGTCTCCATGTCCATTTCCTGTGTGGCTTTTTCTTGAAAAAGGAGTTCAAGATGAAAAATCCTTCTGCCTCTGCAAACTCAACGAGAGTATTTCCACGCTGGTTTCTGTTGCCGTGACCGAATTTACCTACTGAAGTTTCATTCTGTTGCCGTGACCGAATTTACCTACTGAAGTTTCATTCTGTTGCCGTTGCCCTATTTTTGCATGAAATGTATATATTTTTGCATTGAATTGTATATATATATATATATATATATATATATATATACTTAAGAGCAAGACTGAAGACTAAGGAAAAACTTTAGAATTTAAAAAGAAAGTTGCAAAATAACCTGAAGATCAAAACGCGCAACGCAGCAGTTTTGAAAATTCAGAATTCACATTCTATTAAGAAGATACCTAAGCAAAAAAATACATATATAATTTTGACTCACACCTAGTACAACATAGAAAAGGTTATGTATCTACCTGTGTGAGTAAAAGGAGAAAAGATAAAAAAATAAAATAAAACAATTGAATGTAGAAGGTGTCGAGAATACTGAGCCTTGGCTTTATCAAGGACCAGCAAAAACTCTGCATTTTCTCACTTCCACAAAGACCTAGTTGGAAATGGGTTTCTGCAAGGCCATAGATGCAAGTAACATTCCCACCTAAAATAGTTTAAAATATATATATATGTCATGTCCTCCGTAGAGTTGCATGACCTAGCACTAGTTAACAATTTCGCTTGCATCCATTAACCTTCCTGACCCGACCCATGCTCTTCATCTGTTACTATTAAACAGAGAGAAGAAGATTAAAGAGAACTCAAGCTGTGAGAGTGACATAATAATTAGAAATGATTTTCAGCCTTAACGAATTGCCAAGTTCGTTTGAGAGAGAATTTAAACCTGAAAATCAATGCAAAAGAAATCCAAATTTTTACATTGCAATTAAAAAAGGAAATATTAATTTTTAACAAACAGATTTTTGAAAGAAAACTTGAGTCTAAAACCCCTACTCTACAACTTATGACAGCACGAAAACGAGAATAAGTTAAAGATAATAATTAACTAAAGAAAACTTTGTGAAAGTTATATACCTTAAACAGTTAGTTGCAATATGTACAAAGTATTTCAGCAGTGCTTTAAGTGCATAATTAATTAGTTATTAAGAACTTAACTACTTTGAAAATACAGCGCATAGAAAAGGAACAAGCTTAGCCATCTTCTGTTCCTAGGTACCCCAAAAGACGCGCAAAGTTACAAAGAAAAGAAAGAGTTAAAACCCGCAAAAATGTTAACAGACAAGCCAGTGCCTAAAAGCTGAAAAGCTAAAAAACAACAGAGAAAAAGTACATGAAGTACAAACATTGAACTTATAAAACCTAGAACCCAAAAACAAGGAAGAGAGCTTACCTCTTGTGTGACAAAACCTTTCTCCTCAGAAGAGTAGAACATGGCTGACCTCTTCCGCCACTCCCTAGTCCCTGGGGGCAGTGAGGGTGGGGCTGATGGCCTCCTCATACAGCAAGAAACCAACACGCGGAGATTTTAACCAGAGAAAAAAATATATAAACTTAAGACTGTGGATCTGTATGATCAGAAAGAGCAAAATTAACTCTCCAGAATACATGAGAAATATTATAAAATACACGAGTAGTGTATTTTATAATCTTTGCATGTATTAAATCACCTTAGTGAGCTTCTATAGATTAATCAGAATCTTATTAATTTTAATGTTGGTTTTACTATTTTTAGTATAGCTATCCTAGTGATGAATAACTAGTTTTCTTTTTTATTTGTTTTTATTTTCTTTTATAAACAGATTTTTAAGCTTTTTTTGTGATTTTGTTTATATTATTTAATTTTTTGTTTTAATAGGACCGTCATATCCATAGCACTAAGGTTCCTTTAGGTAGTTAATAGGCATCCTCTAGCCAACTTCCTTACGGCTTTGATTGGTCAGAATCATATTATTAACTGTGTAGAAAATTAAAGCAGATCTGCCAACCTTACTCTATTATTCAGAATAATTTTTCTTAAAGTTCTTTTGATGAAAGAAGAAGGAATTTCGTTCTCTAGAAAACTTTCTAATAGTATATTAATGTGGTAATTGAAGTCCAAATTGTTGCTGCAAATTCTTGAAATTCTTAGGACCTGAGAAATTAGTACATTCTCAATTACTTTGGTTGAAATGTTATTATTCCAGTGTAGATATTTAATTACTTTGAAAGGAAAATTAACTCTTTTATCAAAGAGGCTAATAGATGGGTTACCTCTGTTGAGCTTAATGCTTAAGTCTAGGAACTCAAGTTCCTGATTACTGTGGTTGGTTTTACATAAGTTAAGAGAGCTAGGATAGATATTATCAAAATCACTCTCTATAACTTCTGAATTATTGATACACAGCAGATCATCAATATATCTAAAAGTGTAAAGGTAGTTATCTGAGCAGGTGGGGTGATTTTTAATGAATTTATATTCCTCAAAGAACAGGAATAGATTAGCGATATTCGTGGACGTTGATGTTCCCATGGGAATACCGTTCACTTGCTTATAGAGAGTATTATTATATAAGATATGGTTATTTTTTATGCAGCAATTGAGATAAGAGTTCCAAGTTCCTACATTAACAAATTGGTTAAGTTTAAATTCTGCATATAGCTCTTTAAAGGTAGTGATTATATCTGATAGAGGCAGATTAGTATATAGGTTTTCAAAATCATAACTATTAATATCTAGGGGACAAACATTGAGTATAGTAGAAATTACTTCTGCATTATTATTAATTATCCAAAAATCTCTGTACATCAAGTTAGAACAGTTTCTAATGTGTTTCAAAACCTTCTTTAAGACATCTTCAAAAGCAAGATCTATTTTCTTTTTATGACTCCTTACTCCACTAGCTATGAACCTGAACTTCACAGGATCCTTATGAAACTTAACCGTTGCAAAAAGAAATGGAAATTCAGGCTCATATCTTCTAGTTTGTGGAATTTTAAGTTTCTTGAAGAATGCCTTAAACCGATTTTCTAACTGCTTGGTAGAATAACTTACGGGCTCGTATGTTACTCTATTATTGAGTTCCATAGTTAACAATTCAAAATAGAACTTCTTACAGATAATTGCAAAATTATTGCTAGCTTTATCCGTAGTGGTAAAAATAAATTGGTCTTGTAGTTTGGAGAGTGACCTTTTAGCTTCTCCAGAGAAAAAGAGATTTCTGTCGAAACAAAAGTCCAGACCTGCCAACTCACCGGTGAAGCTATTGATTATATTATATTTCCATTCAGCGAAGGCCTCAATAGGCTGATTGTACGTTAAACTGGTTTTTACGATGTACCTATTAACATCTTGAGTGAAGCTCTCAAGAATCCTTTCTTTGGAAATTGTGAAGGAAGGTCTGAATTTAGAGCCATACTCTAATAAATTCCTAAGCTTTTCATTTTCCACAAAACTCAAGTTTCCGGTGATAATATGGTTGTAATTCTTATCATAGTGAACTGTTTCTTTATGTTCATCACAAGAACATGTAGTAATTACAGGAATGTAGCTCGAAGAGTTAAGTTTGTAGTTTTTAACTATTGACCCTAAGGTCTTAACATATTTAAAACTAACAATAGACTGGTGCCTGTGGATGGGAAAAAAATTGCATTATTGTAGAACAGCTTCCTTACATTGAGATTATCGTAGGCTTTATTTAGAAACCTGATGGTAACAAAATTACTGGAAAATTCTTTAAGAGAAATTTTATCTTTAAGAATATGTTTCAGAATGTCCAGAACCAAAGCAAAAACATGCTTATCAACATGGTCAGCAGTTTCATTCCAGAATTTGAAAAAACTTTTAAGGACAGAGTGCTTGAAGGACTTGAGAATTTTGTAAGTATTTTTAACAAAATTAGTGCCAGTTTTAAAGCTTTCCAGAGTTATTAGCAAGTTAGCAAAATCAACTTTGCTTGATGTGCGAAATAACCTCTGTCCTCTATTACCTCTAGAGCAGCTCTTATTATTAACAAGAAAGAAGAGTTCACGAATTGAAAATTTATGCTGATTATGCTTATTGTCAGATAGAGTGGAATTAAGGCCATAGGGATAAAGAGACTGATGCTGCAAAATTTCAAGGGATTCAGTTTCTAGCCGAGCATAGAGGTCAGGGATAATATGTAGTACCTCTATTTTCACTTTGTCAAAACCATGAGTATGGAAATGCTCTAATTCAAAGGTAGAGTACTGGTTGGCGTTTGTGGAGGGGTTCACTCCTGAATTAGAGAACTTGTTAACTAGAGACCTGTGACCATTAATCCTAAGATGAAGAGGATTTTTACTTTGGCCAATATAGCTAAGGTTGCAGACAGTACAGGTGAGCTTATAGATGGTATTGTAGGCTTTGCAAAACTTGTTGGAGCAATTATCCTCAACAGAAGAATACAGGTTAGGATCTGCAGATTTACATGTCAAACAACGTTTGTCATTTCATAACTTTAGATTACCTTTGCCAGCGAGTTCATACACTATGGGAAAGGGTGCTAGCCTAACCGAGCGGGAGGACTTAAAATATCTGAGCTGACCTCCAATCCTTTCATCGTCCTTAGAACTCCACTTGGGCCAAAACATACATATATATATATATAGCAAATGGAAAACTTGCCCCCTCTAAGGTTCCATTCCCCCCCCTCCCCCGTCCAAAATTCCTGAAAGAAACACTGCTTACATCGCTCCCCAATATGTTGGGAGAAGTTTTCTCTGGGCTATTGTGTGTGTATGTGATCAACATTTTGGGCTACTCCATAAACAAATCTTGAGTGCACCACTGATTCCATTTACGTATATTTAAAATGTTCCATTTAATTCATTTCAGAATTGAAATTAAATAAATGCCTTACATCGTTAAAGCAAAATGAACTATACCAAAACCTTTTTTAATGCTAACATCTAATTTTCTATCACGATAGATATTACACGAATGGGAGTTTCATAAAGCATTCTGAGGGTGTCTTCCTGCAGAATGTATGTAGGTATAATTTCTGTCGAATTGGTTCTCCGCGAGCAAGTTAAACAATGTCACGATCCTACGGCTAGCAACGTTGTCTATATTAGCTTTTAGTTACTGTGCTGTTGGAGTCGTTTTTATGCATTTGTTCTTTTTTCAGAAAATCCCAAATAAAACAAGTAGGGGGCCGTCTTATAGTGCTCCCACAAATCTTTGTAAAGATTCCTGTACAGCAAAACAGCATCACATTCAATGATGCCTTAGTAGCGTAACAGGTAGCGCCATCTTGTTGCATCTAAATGTAACTTTCGTCAAATTCCATTGAAATGATAACATGATAAATTAAGAATGCATTGTTATTGACACGGCGGTTACCAGGACATGGCCAGTGCGGCCCCGGCAATAGGCGCCAATTAGATGAAAGCGTCATACGTGGTTTAAGATAGTTAAAAAATAGTAATTAATAACTGTAAGGTTTAAAAACAGCAGCGGGAGCATGAACTTTCTTTATATTAGAATACAATGTATTTTCATTATTTTTATATATGTTTGAATTTTGCACTTTAATTACGACATGAAATGTCATTTCTCCAGAAGCTAAGCGCAGTTTTTTCGGTCACAAGGCTACGGACAAAAACGAAAAATTTTTCTTGACCGTCGAACCACGCTAATGTAGTTCTGGGTGATGACTACGGAGCGATAAATAGTGGGAAAGAGAGAAGGGGAGATAAAAGATCAAGGTAATGGGGGGTCAACTTAACCGACTGCTGGACAGCGCTGAGCTATTCACGTAACAGGAATAAAAGGGAGCTTTTTGGATGGTCCCCCAGAAACATAGAAAGCACGAAAAATCAACTTTATTTGGACTGTATTTTTTTTTTTTTTTTTTTTTTGTAGTGTGCACTGAAAAGAACAATTTGTATAATAAGTACTAATTTTCATTGCGAAAGTTTTTTTCATTTTATGAGATTGAGTTTGAAATTAATAGGTAGAGCCTAAGCTAAGTACATAGTAGAGGTAGCCGGTCGAGCGGTATTGGCTACTTGGTACCACACCCCTGTGACGTCAACGCTGCAAAGCAGCTAAGGACCGAAGATTCTGTTTAGCGTTTCACAAGCTTTTGAGAGAAGACTAAAACTTCAAGACTTATGGAAAACGCTTAAATAAAATATTTCAGAATATTTTACACTGCATTAATGGAGAGTATCTTCAAATATAAGGCAACAAAATGTATTTCGATTTCCAAAGGAAGTATAAATATATTGAAAAAAAAATGTCAAAAAAATAAGATTTGCGCTTAGAAATTTTAAAGTAAAAGCTAAAATCGCAATAAAATTAATTATCTAAGTAGCTAGTACTTTAAAAAGAAATACTGCCGTTCACTATAAACCATACAAATACCTTCGCCATTTTTTTTAAACTAAAGATTAAGAGCTATGAAAGTTGATAAATTTTGTGCCGAAATTTTAGATTGGATTCCAAGGGACAGGAAAAGACCCAGAAGAAGACCACATGGGAGATGGGTGGATGAAATTCGAAAGTATGCAGGGGTGACATGGAGGAGACTGGCACAAGACAGACCGTTGTGGAGGAAACTTGGGGAGACCTTCGTCCAGCAGTGGATTGATAATGGTTGACAATGATGATGATGATGATGACATGAAATTTATAGTTATTTTCAAACTTTCAGCTGGGCTCTGGGTGTTGAATATTAAAAAAATTAATTCATTCCTTGAACTCGTTATTCTAGTTACAATAAATAAAAGTTAAAATGTGGTGCGTTATCATACAGATAGCTGCAAAGAGAGAGAAACAAGATCTCTACATTCCAGATAAAAAAGAAATTCCGATGTTTATGTTAAGATGCTGTGTGATATGATTTGTAACATTTAACAACTGTGCGTATATTTTTTCATTTTCAGAAGAAAAATTGCTGCGTTTAGGTAACAGAAATGCAAAGAATATACCTTTTTCTGAGTTTGAAGTACCTCTCATGACGAATTTGTTTTACTTTTGAGAACTTTTGCCCACTTTTACTTTTGAGAACTTTTTGTCCACTGTTTATTTTTTTTTTTTCATATTAATACTGAAGTTTCGATCGTAACTCAGTCATACAATTATTAAGGAATTTAATCCTAATAAAAACGCTCAATTTTGGGTAAAGATGTACGATTTTTTCATCCACCTCTGGAAACACCTTTTTGAGTTCAAAAGATAAATGCTTAACTATATGATGTTTCGCAAGTTGTTCTCCGTGGACTTTCAGGAAAACACTTTCAAATTTTCGAAGAATTTCCATACAAGAACTTGTAAGATACGTATAATTTTCGAAGCTGATATGCTTTTGAAAAATTCTGCTTAAAGTTTCTTTTGCTTTTTTCACCGTTTTCCTCAGCAATAACAGAAAAGCTTGTTTTTTGTTTTGTTTTTTGAGCAATGCATTTTTAGATTGTACATTTTTAGCTTTCAAATATGGATTTTAGCTTTGGTTTTCCAATACTGAAGTTTCGATCGTAACACAGAATTTATTTTATTGAGCTTTTCTAAATATTTTTAATGGTGCAATTTCCTTTCATTCTTCTATTTCGACTTTCAAGCTAAATGAAAAGAATCACTTTCAGCTAGTCGTCAACAGACTGAACTTGCAAATCTGGATTTAATCTGGCATTCTTTGATATAAAATTCTGCATTACTTCTGACAAAAACTGCTGAGGTTTTTTTTTTGTTTTTTTTTTCAGCACGTTTTGAGCTTTCTTGCTTTGTGCTTGAAGCACAACAACCACATATATTTAAAGTGAGGAATCACACCTGTTTTCAGGCGAGGCGAGAATTGCCGCATATTAATTCACGTTTTAAATCTCTTTCAAAATCCTCATCAAAATGGGCACAACATATTTTGGCGTTGTCAGCGTTAAATGCATCTTTTCGTCGACATGAGTTCATCCGGGCTTTTTTCAAACTACCCTTTGGAATCCGATGAAAATTTAAGTTGGAATCTTCAGATCTTTTGCTGTTGCCGCAACACGCAACAGGGCATCCAGGCATATCTATTAATGCACAATGCACAAAAAGCTGCTTTGACCAAATATATTAATAAAAAATATTTATAAACTGACTATTAACTCACTGCAAAATTGTGTATCATTTGCAAAATACCGGACAAAAGTCGCTGAAACTTGGCATAAATTCTAGAAAGCACGCGCACCTTAGGCAGGATGTCAGTCTCATCTTGCACGTTTGCACCTTTGACGATACAACTCACCCCGCCTGAGAGTTTAGAACTACTAGCTTCGAAAACCTGCTCTCGGACTTACCTTCTATAATCTACTTACCTTGGGCAGAGCCCATCCGCCGAGCGTCTGATCAAAGATAGAAACGGGTCACGGATCAGCGGGTCAAGGGTCGACAATTTCTAGCTGGTCAAACGGGTGCTGGGGCCAAGATGTTTCTGACCCGATTTTGACCCAGTTTTAGATCCGTTTTATTTTTGAAAAGCAAAGAAAAAATGTTTTCAAACAAACACGAGCCGTGTGGGATTTTGTGCTTGATACTGGTGTCCCCGAACTGAAAAATGATTTGTCATGCAATATGAAGGAAGAGCGTCTTCAAAAGAAAAAATGTCCCTTCCTTCTGAGAGGCAATGATGAAAACAACATCCACATTTTGCAAGCTTTCAACTCATCATAAACTTGGGAAAATTGATGTTGCTGTGAAACATATTCTGATGTTTGATATGTTATCAAGAAAACAGCAAAAACGGAAATTAAACATAAAACAAGTTGCTTAATTCAAATTTTTTTAACTGTGACGCCATCGAAACTAGGTGGAACAGCCTTAACGTTACTGCAGAGGGACTTTTTGACTGTTTGAAAACATGTGTAAAACAGTTAGATTATGTGTTGCAAACGTAGGACGACAGTTTCAATTCTTGCTGTAAGTAAGTAAGTAAGTAAATTACACGTTCCTACAATGCATTTATTTGATTTCCATATAACCTAAGATACCCACTGCGGAGAGACTTTTTGAACGCCCTGTATACGAGTATATGTATTATAGCTAAAAGAAGATTTGTTCGGATAGGGTCAGGGGCCCAGGGCCAATTACAGATTCGGGTCGGGCTCAATTATGTGACGTCCGGGTCCGAGTTCAAAATTTTTTGACCCATTTCCAACTCTGCGTCGGATGGGATCTACCTATGATGTGATCTAATCTACAGTGTTAAATCATTAAAAAATCCAAGACAAAATCTAGGAATCTTAAGCTTTTAGCTGATGTTCTTGTGAGAATAATGGAAAATACAGTGGCTTGTTATGAAAACTCTGCATAATTTATTAGTTTGAAGAATGCACTATACGCTTTAATTAACACAAACACATTGCTACTATTTCTTGTTTTGACGGGCTTCATGATGATTCTCAGACATAAGTTCTTTGGGGACCCACTCAGATATCTTTGCCTAGGGACCCACTCAGATGTCTTAACCTAGGGGCCCCTCAAATGTTTTGTCCCAGAGACCCACGAAGGTCTTAATCCGGCACTGACAAGGATGGAACCAAAAAATCAGATTACGCAACAGGGTTTCTAATGAATCGCAAGGGTTTATAGTGTAAAGAGAATGGCAACTCCTTTGTCAAGAAAGCAGCCCTCAAAATATAGTTACAGCTGGTAACTTCTTCTTACGTTAAGACTGCACTGTACTGCTAGGAGGAAAGACAATACATCTGAATTAAACAGGCACATAAGTTGAGTGACTAGTGTTTTACGGTCGTGAAGGTAATTTCTACTAAATTCGCCCCCTAGTCCAACAAAGTAATCCTCTGAGCCACTTTCTAATTCTTTATTGGCTACACAAAAGGGTGCCTTTGAGACTGAGTAGTCAGAAGCGGTGGCTTCTTGCTAATCGCTAGCGCCGGGCTCCATCCCGGATGAGGCATGGGCAGTGCGTCAGCTCCGTGGCACTGCCCCCCCCCTCCCAAAATCAGTGCCTCCAAATCAGTGATAGGAAATACGCTCTAGATGCTCACGGTGTCTTAAACCCCAAAATAAACAAAAGAAATTACACAAAAGACATCTTCCACTCCTCTTAGAAAAAGCAGCTTAAAATTTCGTATGTAATCAGTCTGACTAATTCGTGTTATTCACGCTGAATGTTTGGAATCGTAAAGAAAGGGAGAAGTAGTTTTTTTTTTTTTTTTTTTCATTTTTAGCTGTTACATGAAACATTACTACAATTACTAACATATCAATCTGGGAATGCTGAAACAGCGCGGAGAATCAAGAAAAAGGTCTACATAGTGACCTGACTTAGCCTTGAAACCCCGGTCATAGTCAAATAGAACCCAGTGTTTGACAGGTCATGAGAACAAAATCGAAGTACCAAAAAGAAAAATTTTATATTCTTACGTAAGAAAGATTCTCAAGTAAGAAAAAATTCATATTCTTACGTACCATTCTTTCTTTTGCTTAAATTGCCCCCTATTTTTTAAATAGTGGGTAATAAAAATACAAAGAAAAATACAAAATTTGAAAAACCATAAATCAAAACTTACATTGTTTTTGAACAGTTTGAGGGTCTTCTTTTAGAGTAGTTTAGACCTAAACCATTTTCCTCTAAGGCATTTTTTTTTCTTAGAACGACACACCACTGATAGTAACTACATTACCAGAATGTTTCATTTAAATCTACTCATTATTTTCTTTCTTATTCGTTTAAGTTTCGCACTTTTTTTTTTATTTGATTGGAGGTTTAACGACCACCGTGAGCAACTGAATGGGCTATGAGCAGTCGCCCGTCCCTAATTTAGGGTCACTGGTTCCAGGGAAGGGAGAGAGCCAGTGCCGTAAGACAAACACAACATCCATGCCTCACCGGGATTCGAAACCGGACCCCTTTCGGACAAATGATCAGAGGCCATTGCGCCACCGAGGCGGCAGTTTCGCACTTAGGCTACACATTAAGTATCATATTGATAATGAGGAACAGGCCGTCCCGGTGGCACAGTGGTCTAAGGCGCTGGCCTCTGATCATTCGTCCGTAAGGGGTCCGGGTTCGAATCCCGGTGAGGCATGGATGTTGTGTTTGTCTTACGGCACTGGCTCTCTCCCTTCCCTGGAACCAGTGACCCTAAATTAGGGACGGGCGACTGTTTATAGCCCATTGAGTTGCTCACGGTGGTCGTTAAACCTCCAATCAAAATAAAAATGAGGAACACAGCACCTACTATGTATAAAATAATAAAACTATACTAGTAATCCGTTTTATTGGCGTAAAAATACAAATTAATATTTCCAAGCTTACGCACATCAACCAGATGGCTTTTTCAAGGAAGGCAGACAGAAAAGTTAGTCTAAGTTAGTTTCTTTTGCAGTTTCCTTCAATTAATCCTTGAAAATGCCATCTGGTTGATACGCAAAAGCTAGGAATCGTTTATTTATATTTTTACACCAATTTAGTACAGCTTTACTATTTTACATGAAATATCATATTTTAGATTGGGTGGAACGTTTCACATTTTTATTTGAGGAATTGTACGAACCAAAGAAATCTGCACGGGAGCGAAACATTAAGCCGATCTGCATCTTTCAGAATGAAAGGATGTTTCAGTAAGTACGATCGGCTTAAAAGGGCAGCACATCCGAGAAAAACGAAAGTAAAAAATGATGACATGGAGCAGAATGAGGAAAGCACCTATTTTAAAATCTTACGGAATTTATTTGCGGTGTGTAGGTAACGTTAGAACAGGAAAACTTGAGAAAATCTGCGAACGAAAACTCTTTCAACACAGAGACACGTTGTTCTTTGTATGCGATCTCAATTTAAACGCCTTAGGTATAACGCAATTTAGGGGGGGGGACAACTGTGCACTACTGGTAGAACTGAAGCAAATTAGCAATTTCGTATGCGTGAAACGCGATCGATTGTGGGTGGAGTTGGCTAGTTGCTCATATCAAATCTATCCTCGATTAGGCTGCATGTAGTATTTACCGAAGTTCCCCTCGTAATCCTGGCAACATTTAAGCCTTAGTTCAGTGCGTGCGACCATTAGATGAAGATTAAGTTGAAATGTGGAGTAAAATAATCCTTTTCGTCTTTGAAGCCCGCAGAAACGATTTTATATTAACCCATGATCGGATAAAAATGATTCCCTCCTCACTGTGTCACTACAGCGCTCGAATAGCGCGGCACACACTGAGTTACGAATCTGCGGTACCGAGGTGGAATAGAGAGCAGCAGAGAATGTCGAATCACACGCTGATCTTGTCACGCAGGTGCCTGTGATCAAGGTCACGTGTCCACACACATCCCCTACTACGTACGCAGGGTCACGTAGCTCAACATTATGAGATGACGCCATTATTTGGGAAATTACGCTAAGTGTTCAGTCTCTCTGCAGTCGAAGAGCCAGGACATCGCAAACGATGTTTCATCTTTCAAAATATGCGGAACGTACTAATGTAGTGTTGTGTAGCGAGTAGCACTTTTTTCAAAAAATCTATACTCATAGTAAAATATCAAAGTAGTAACCCAAGTGATGCCGCAAGCGGTAAAGGAAATCTATAATTCTCAGCGCAAACTTGGATATGATGTGACGTACTACAGGGGTGAAAACATGTGTCAAGACGACAAATCTGCAGGATACGTTCTGTCCGCGTAGCTCAGTTGGGAGAACGACTTACTTCGGAGTGAGAGGACACGGTTTCGATGGCCGTCGCGGACAAACTTGTGTTTTCACAGCGATTAAAAGCAATGATCCAAATGGATAACAACCGGTTCACATGAGCAGCAACATGAATGATGGTGATGGAAGATAAGTGTGACAGTACAGGCGACATTTAACAACCGAAGCTAATCGCGGTTCCTAAAGAATTGCGCTTTGTCATAAACTGATTTTTTTTCTAAGTTTAGTTTCAGCTCAAGACAGGGCCTGGTTTATACATGGGTCGACATGGCCCAGACTTTGGGTCCCCATTTTTAAATAGCTTTCAAATTTCTTCAAAGTGCATTGCGCCGAACAAAATCATATTGTTTTGTCTGTATCCGTAAACTATAAAGGATCGGATTTGCAGGTAAGACCAGGGGTTCCTGAAATCAGGGTCTGTCTTTGGCTTTAGACATTTAAGGTATTTAAATACGGCCTATTTAATATAAACTGGTGTCCAAAAGTTAAGCATAATCAATAAAAAGTGTTGAATTACAGAAACGAGAAGGCACGATGAAATAGGCTGCTTACTGAACATTGATACCTTAGTGAGGAACTACATGCGCAGTACAAAATCGCGTAAAAAATGATGAACCAGGAAAACGTACCAATAGTCCAAAATGATGAAAACACCAGGGATTTTACGAAGGCGTTTCTGATTTTGTACAACGGTCTAGTAAAGTGTATGTTGACCACTTACAGCCATACAAGTCTCACACCGATGTCTCACGTTGTTGACAACGGAAACAAGGAGACTCTGGCACAAATCTCACTCCTGAACAAGAACAGATCAGAGTTCCTCGGGAATTCTGGCAGGAGTTTGACGATCCGCAATACGTCTCTTCAATGCATTCTACACATGCTCTATTGGGTTAATGTCTGGAGAATACGCTGGCTATGGTATACGGTGGGTATCTTCACTTTCCGGGTAATCATCAACAATAGCAGTCCTATGAAGTCTAGCGTTATAGTTCATGAACAGGAAATCTGGGCAAACAGGACCCCAAAACACGCCTCATGTAGGGATCAAGAATTTCGTCTCTGTATCTCCGACCTGTTAAAGTTCACCAGAATAGACATGGAGTGGTGTGTGCTCGTTGGACACACTGCCACCCCAGACAAATACACCACCACATCTGCAATGGTGCATTTCTAAGATGTTTGTGGGGGAATTACGGGTTCCAGGTTCCCTCAAGATGATAACACAATGGCTGTCACTTTTGAGACTGAACCTGGATTTATCGGTGAAGAGGACATTGGCCAATTAAATTTCGTCCCAGTTTCCATGTTGTCTGAACCACAGTACCCTGCCATTTCTTGCTGATGCAGTGAGTGGATGCAAACTGCAGGTCCTCTCGCGTATAGTCCTTGTCCATTGAGCCATAAAGAGGACATTGGCCCATTGATTTTCGTCCCAGTCTCGATGTTGTTCACCACAGTACCCTGGCATTTTTTGCTGACGGGGTGAATTCGGTGCAAACTGCAGGTCTTCTCGTGTATAATCCTTGTTCGCTGAGCCGTCTGTATACTATCTGCCTTGAAACAGCTAATCCACCAGCCGCAGATAGCTCTAACGCAAGCGCTCTTGCTGATATCGACCTGTTACGTCTCGCTCTTACACTTCACATACCTATATCATCTTGAGCCGTTGCAATCCGTGGACGACCTGCTGCAGGCTGACGACTAACATCTGCGGTGTCTGGATACAATGGATTGATTCACGTCACTGGCTCTGGCAACTATACTGTGCGTCTGGCCGGATTCTAACATCCGATAACCCGACCACGTGTAAGCATGCCCACTTGTCGTCTTTTTAACATACTGTATTATTAAAACATAAATTTCACTTGTAGCAGGGCGAGATAACGACGGGAAATGTCACTTTTTGAATGTTTGCAGCTTTTTCTCAACTCCACAAATCCGCTGCTTCGCCTTTCATGCCAATTATTGATAAAAGGCACAAATTAGTGATTTCTGTATTTGAGTATTCCCTCTTCCTCTGAACTTTATTTTATTACTCTTCTTCCCCCTTTCTTTTGTTTTAAAACGTCTCTTTTTTTTTTTTTTCTTAATTTTACTCAGAGCTTATTTTTATTGACACTTTGTAAGTAACGGCTTATATTCCAATCTATAAATTTAAACACATAGGTAATCTCTTAGCGACAAACAATAGAAACACACACACACACACACAAGCGCACGCACATAGACAGGCAATAAACACTCTTAAACCTCTGCGGGATAAAATGTAGGAGCTATGGACGAGAGGGGCAGGGCCGTATCTAATGTATTTCTCCTTGCCGTCGTACACCAATCAAGTTAAACCCGTATAAAGCGCAAATTTTCGATGAAATTTTCATCAGACGCTACAACACAGTCCCATCGTAAAGACATATCCCCAAATTAGCTTCCCTCCAACTTTGAATACAGGTGTCCAGGGGCGGGTTTAAGCATTACAGCGCCCTGCGCCAAGAAAAATCAGACGCCCCTAAGTATTGTAAGAAATTTGAGACCGATTAGAATTTCATATTTAAATTACATATTACATATAGAATTTTATCACGCAAAGAATCAGCATATTCTCAAGAACAACCCAAACCTGTAAAAATTTTAGCACATGTATTATTTAAAACTGGGCATTGAAATAAAAATTTATAAATGTCGTTTTCTCACATGTTTCATCCGCATAATTTTAAAACATCATTTCACAGTAAATTTTTATATTTACAAATGAAATTGTTTTTTTAACACACTTCTGAAACATTTGCCTGCAAAATTTTGGATTTAAATTTACAACGTATGCAATATTAATTTTAGAATTGTTAAAAAATATAATGACAATGCTGCTACCAATGTTTATTGTATATCAATTAAGTGGCTGAGAGATAGAAGAAATGAATGAACATAACTTATATATAGTAAAATTACGCACCGCAAAAAGATGATTTTTCTCGATTTCTTTGTGGCAAAATACTCTACTATATCATCAAATGTTAATGTTTCTACAATGTTCGGATTAAGTGACAAAGTTGCCAATACACTCGTTCTTTCTTCAGAACTAGATGTCCTCAAATAATTGTGGATGATTTTCAAAAGAGAAAAACTTCTTTCTCCAGAGGCATTAGTGATGGGTATACATAGGTAAATCCTTAGGATAACATCAATGTTCGGAAAAGTTGAATCAGTTCTCTTTTTCCCTAATCAGTTTCATCATATCCTCAACAGGAACACTAACACTTGAATCTATCACTGCTTGTCTATCTAAATTATTCCAAAATTTCTGGAAATGAAGACATTCTTGTTCAAATTCTGGGCCTGAATCCTAGAGTAAACTGTCAGTAGGTTACTTGTCTTTTGAGATACTGTTGTCTCATCAACATCTGATAATTGCGTTAAAACCCCAAACATGCTCTCCACACCGGAATATGCATCTCGTTGACGTTTCAACTGCTGCACCAAATTATCAATGATCGTATGGAAAACGCATATTTGCATATGTTCCTTTCCAGTGAAAACAGTTTCTTTATTGCCATTCATCTCTTGAAATTGTAGTTTTCTCCGACGGGTTCTAGCAACATTTTTCTTATATTCGTCACACTGAGACAAAAGTTTTCCATCTTCCTCATACTTATCAAATTTTTTCCGGAGATCACTTAAATGTTTAATAAGTGAATCGTACAGTTCTACAGCAACTGAAAGGTCAATATTCACTTTCTGCAGTGTTTTATTGCAACTATCAATTCTTTGTAAAATATCACTCCAAAGCTCTAAGAGAATGCCCATTTCTAACAAATTCATCTTATTTAATAATCCCTCTGCTTCTACTCTTGCTTCTAATTTTTCACCGGTGTTTTCTGCGAAGTCTTGAAGTGCATCTCTAATGCAGGAATAACTAGAGTTTAAGGCCTTGCATACACCAACCCTTGCTGCCCATCGGGTTTCACATAACGTTTTAGGTACAAGAAGTGGCGATTGCGTTCCAGATTCGCTGTGGAGCTTAGAACTATCTTGAAGACTTGTCTTCAAGATTTGCCACCAATGTGATGAAGATGACCAAAAGTCGTATATTTCCTGTACGAACATAAAAAAAGATGTAGCTTCAAGGCAGCATCCCGCTGCGGATTTCCCAACCAAATTAAGAGAGTGTGCTGCGCATGGAATATAGAAGGCTAAACTATTATGACTTTTTAATAGAGCTTGAAGACCTGAACATTCACCAGACATATTTCTCGCATTGTCATAACTTTGGCCTCTGCAGTCTTTAACAACTATTTTTAAATCTTGTAACAGCTTCAATAAAGCCCTCTCCATGTCTTCTGCTTTATGACCAGTGTTGGGCAAGAAACAAATAAATCGTTCCACTGGTTGTCCATTTTTCAGAACATAACGAAAAATAAGTCAACTGACAAATCTGGAGTGCAGTCTATAATAATAGAATAATATTTGCTCGATTTCAACTCTTTAACTACTGCGTCAGTGACTGATACAGCCATTAATGAAATGAATTATTCACATACATCCTTCGAAAGGTGTGAAACATTTTCACTTCCCTTATTTCCAAAATTTTTCAAATGTTGCTCCAGAAAAGGGTCAAATTTTCCTATCAGTTCACGGATACCTAGATAATTGCCATTATTATTATTCCCTAACTTGTCGTTCGCTCCATTTCCACGAAATGCTAATCCACGGGAAGACAGAAATTTAATGACTTCGATAATCTGTAAAAGTACTGCTTACAATAATTTTTCTCATTCATCAGTTGCTTCATTACAGCAGAATCAATTTTTCCACTATTCTCTGCACGTGTTATGAAACACTTTACAGAGTCTACATGCTCAAATGAAGCACTAAGTGCTCATATAAGGTTTTCGTGTTTCCAATCATTGAAACCTATACTTGCGAAAGAACTCTCTCGCTTTGCAAACAGTTTACATGGTAAACAAAAACACGTCCAGTTGACTCAGAATACAATAGCCATTCTCTTCTTTTAAATTCACCATTTTGAAGACGGTTATAAAATAAGCCTTTTGAGGCAGATCTAAATCGATCACTATAAGATCTTTTTGAAACTGTAAAATCTATTTCGTTTAAATTTTGATTCGGAGGAATTTTTGTAATATAATCAACAAATGAATCGTCTACTTTCCATTTAGCAGGATCTAATATCATATGACGTAACAAAAATCCATTTCCTTCAACATCTTGAAAATTTCCTCCAAGATTTATGTTAGACTTATCTTCCCCATCCTCACCATCGGAAGAATCACAAATTTGATCTTCGCCCTGAGCCCTTAGTTCTTGTTCAGTTGGCTCCTTCACTTCTTCATCGGTAGATCTTGCAACCAAACACTGAATTTTCTTTTCACTTACTGTGTCATCTTATGCCAGTTTAAAAAGTTTTTCAGTTTTGGTATTTTTTTTAACAGTTGCCCTTCTTTTTCAATTTTTTAAGCTTTCTTTTTCTATTTTCGCATCCAAAAACTTCTTAGTCGACGTTTTCGCTGACGGTGATTAATATGTAGTAATGGTTTCCCCCAAAAGAACACAGCGAGAATGAAAACACACATGTAAATTTACGGGACGGCGGAGGAGGAATGAATCCCAAAGCAGGCAGCTGGTGTAATAAATTGAATTGGAATGCATTCTAACCAGTACTCTGTCCTCTCTTGTCACCCACAATACCCTGGGCCCTTGACCTTGAATTCATGGAGTCCGATTTCGATCTTTCAACCCACATCCCAAGGCTGTCCTCACGCTCAGATTTTATAATGTCTTGTAAAAACTATGCGCCAGTGCAGTGCCCCTCTCCTAGCCTCCCACTCTTGTTCCCCGTTGTCTGCGAGCTCTGTAAAAGAAATGCTCCCCCTCTCCGCCCTCTTCTGAGTTTCGACCTTGCCAGGAAGCAGGAAGAAAAAGACTTCCTCGGGGGCTCCTGAGTTTTACTGAACTCACTTTCAGAATGAATTAATAGTTTTAATAATTAAACACATCGAATGTATTAACACCATTTAATATTTTCTTAAGTATTACTACGCACTTTATAATTTGCAGAAATGAAAAATCCCATTTCATTCTTTCTTTTTGGAGGGGTGGGGGATGAGATAAAACGTCTTGTGTCACATGTATTCTCAAAATTTTGGCGCCCCTATTGACACCCGCCCCTGCAGGTGTCACCAATATTTCTGTGGTAAAACGTATTTCGAGTCCATTACACGTCTCTGAAGGAATCCCAAGCTTCTTTCCTCTTGTTTCCCAAACGTCTTCCACGTTCTCCACTCTTTCTTTCCTCTCTTGCGGAGGGTCTGCTGGTTGTGAACTCAGAAGTCCCACTCTGCGAGCTCCTCCTGGGGCTACAGGCAGCAACGAGGCTCAAAAGCGTTGAACTATGAGGTATGGGGGGGGGCGTGCTTGGTGTAGTGTAAATACCAACAACTGGCCTGACATGGGGGAAAATTGAAAGAAATAAAAAACAACAAGAAACTGAACAACAGGAAAAGAACAAGAAACTGTTAGTAATAGTTTAAAAATATTTGCCTCCATACTTCTTCTCATCCGAACGTTTAATTTAACAAACGGTTCAGGCAAAACGTCCGGATTTTAACAAACGGTTCGCTCGAATCGAACTGAACCGGCTACATATCAACTCTGATTAAATAGTATGAATGCAACGAACTCACCGTTCACAAAGTTAAAGGCGGCCAGTGGCTCAGTTGCCTAAGCACTGGCTTCTAATCATTCGTATAAAGTGGGTCTGGGTTCAAATCCCAGTGAAGCATATATGTTGTGTTTGGCTCAGTATATATATGCCCCACATATGCCTGGCTCTCTCCCTTCCCTGCCCTAAATTTGGGACGTGCGACTGATTATAGCTCATCCAGTCGCTCACGCTGGTCGTTAAACCCCCTAACAAACAGAGTTAGTGGAATCTCCGAATCGATTTTAAGGATAATAGTCAGTAAGGAAGCAAATTGGGCAGTGGCGTCGCGTCGCGCCTATCCGTTATATATATACATATAACTTTTGAAATAATATTTTCTTCAAAACACACCCAGAAGCAAAGATGTGCAATTCAAAAAAACTGTCTAAAGTACCCTGATTTATCTCAGTTATTTATAAAACTGGAATAATGTCGAACTTTATACATACCAGATTTTTCCTCTGTATCACAGGGCAATTGTCTGAAACTGAATTTGAATAAAATCGACAATAAATAGAGCATTTTTATCTAGAAAGCATTTTTTGTGTGTTAAAGAGCCCGTGCACACAGTGACTACTTGCGTTAAACCATCACCCCTAATAGCTTAACAGGCCCGCGCACCGATTTGTGACATCACTAGAGTAGTCCGTAGTCGCGGAGAGGAGCATTACGGCGATGTGCGAACGAACGCGTCTCTACGTACACCAACTAACCAGGTCGTGCGTTCTTTTAGAGTTTCACTGCATTTAAATAAGAACCTGTGTGTTAGTTTTTAAATAACTGCAGAGTTAACAAGTTTGTTTAATAATCTTTTAAAATACAGAAGAAAAAGAAATTACAGCGTAAAATTTAGCGCAGCAATAATTTCGACTTGAAAGGGTAAGCAACACAGATTCGTCAACTTAATGAAAGCATCCCTGTCATTTCACTGGAAGTGATAAACCATTCCTATAATCGAAATTATAAACTGTTGTCGTAGTTTCACTTGAAGTTATAGTGTCTTTATAGTTAGCCGAACGATTCCTGTACTTGTGAACAAATCGTTCTTATACTTGAAAGATTAGTTTGAGGGTCCATTACGAAGTATCGCCGTCGTTTCAAAAGATGTCGATTGACTAATTTAAGGAATCAGATTTTTCATTCATTGCAAACTTATGACTATGAAAATTTTAGTAATGAAATAATTCCTTTAGTGAAAATGTATTTTATATGCAATCCGTGATCACTAATATATAAAAAAAGGTAAAAAAAAACTGAATTTTTTTCTGTGTTTTTTAATTATTACCAAAATCTCAATAAAGCACGTTTTAACATACATACAGTAAATTGCTGCTTGATCCACTGATTGCATCAAATAAATTAAGATTTCAAGAAAATTATGCAATTGCTACATTATTAAACGTACAATAATGACATAACAAGTTTTCCTAATTTTAGTACCATCTAGTTACGTGTTTGGACAACTTCATTTTGATAAGCAAATATAAAGTTTATAATTTTTGTCTTCCAGAGCACTATTTCAAAAAAGTTACCTTGTCAAAGTTCAACACATCTGTATTAAGTATATTAGTAGCATTAAGCAAAACTATTTGGATCCACAATATAAGCATTTCTTTTTATCTGGAAAAATACAAGTAACTTATTGGCAGAAATTTCCTGAAATTTGATTTTCAAGAAGTATTCAGGAAAACTGCCAATGTACAAATAATTATGGTTGTGTAGTTCTTTGTGTATCACAGACACAATTTGATTATGTGTCCGTTAGCTGTTCCTTGAAGAATTTCAAAGACACGTTTCTAAGAAAATCTGAAATTTGTTCCAATAATTTCTTAAAGTATTTTTTCAGATAATTATTATATTTTTTGAGAACCTGACAAATGCACATGCAGTTATTGTACTGAATAAATCTAAGCGATTGTTTTGGTACTATAGGATGTATTTTAAAAGATGTACATGTTTCATTATAAATTAACTAACTTGATGTACCATTTTCTCAGAAACTATAAAACGCAAGGGTATAAAATTTTGCACAAATGTTTTGTCATTACTAAAGCTATTGAAAAAGATTGTTTTTTCCTTTTTTTTGTGTGTGATTTTGGTTTCAAAATAAATTCTATGAAGGATTGAAGAAGTAATTCCCCTTACAAAAATTGACACCCACCCCCACGTTTGGAAGCACACTTTCCAGTAGTTATCGGATAATATAAGATATATTAGTTCCAGTTATTATTGATGTAGCTTGTGAAGACACAGTGCAGGAAGTCTGGAAACAGATAAGTCTAGATAAATGAATAAAAAGTTCATCTATCATTTTAAGCAAATGTTTTCAACAAAAAAAAAAAAAAAAAAAAAGAAGCGAGTATATATTTCTACTTGTATTTTAAAAATCTTGTTTGTTCAGAACATAGTTTCCACAATATGTGGATTCATGTCGATCCACGTACTTTTTTTCTCTTAAAAATAACAATATCCAAGGCTTAAAAATACCATGCCCGAAATGCCCAGAGCATGTAAATCATTCGTCTGGGCAGGTAAATAAAACATCTAATTGCCTGTGTATGGTAACTAAATTTTAAAATAAAAAAGTTTGTAATAAAATTTCCTACTAAACAAGAAAAAAAGACAGTCATCACATGTTAATTAATAGAAGTTGTATTATTGTTACGAAGTACCAAGGAAAGAGCAATATCACATCTTTAATTATGTTATGCTCTACGCTTCCGGTGTTCGGTGCGCGGGCCTGTTAAGCTATTAGGGGTGATGGTTAAACCCCGTTGCCTGACGCTGTCCAAGAGAAGAATTTCGCGAAGCTATTTTTTTTTTAAATTCTATCCTAGCAGCTCTGAAAGTATAGCTTGCAGTGGACAAAAAAATCAACTGCACTTAATTGAGAAGAACACGTAGTAACGCTGTTCTGTAAAAAAAGAATCTATCATACGACAGCTCTCCGCTCTCAACGCCCTTATTCTATTCCCCGCCCGATGGCTGAATATATCCACCAATAAAACTACCGTGACGAGAAATACGCTAATACCCCACCAAAATTCCTTTACCCAGTGAAACAAACGACTTCACTTACAATGTTAGTGGAAACTTCTGCTCTCTTTCCTGCTGTTTTTATTACCCTAGTAAAGATGCCGCCTTTTCACATGAATATTACCGTTTCTGACAAGCTGTTGCTGTCGTACATCGTTTCTTCAGTCTTTTGGCCTATGACTGATTCTCAGGATTTGGGATTTTTTAGCTTGGGACTGATGGTACGTGCCTCCACGATACTTCCACCCCCGTAAATCATTAAGTTGTTTGACGTGTTTTACCCTAATAACCTGACCGCTGCAGAGACCAGGCGACGAGATTACCTCAACTAGAGTAATGTTATCTTATAGCTGTGACACCTGACCCCCTCATCGACGAAAAAAAAAAGAGAAAAAGGAAATCGAAAGAAGAGGGTTTTTTTTTTTTTTTTTTTGCTTTGACAACAAAACGTTTAACTTCCCATCTGCCTTTCTTTTTTTTTTTTTAAGTGGAAAAATATTACATAGGTAAAGGTAAGCTCCTTCAAGAAAAAGTTTATTTTGATTGGAAGGGCTTTACGCTTCTTTGGGGAGCTTGAGCCTCGAAAAATTGGTCTAACGACGCCACTGAAATTGAGAAAAACTTTCTGATGAAGTTGACTTTCCTCCAGCCTTCGTTACAAAAGTGACCGACAGATGGCGGCACATCAGAAATGACTTGGCAGGGGGGTTGTTTGTCTGTTTTATTACACTATGAGAAGGTATAAACTCCTTGCTAAAATATTAATTATGTTACTTACAAACATTCACATTTTTGCAGGCCAGAATTTTTTTATGGCTTACAGTTCCTTCAAAGGCTTGCTTCTTAACAGTTTGAACCTTCTGCTGCAACATATATTCAGCTCAGTAGGATTCTGATTGGTGATGGCTGTTCCTCACAACCGTATCAAGCGAGGGCGAAACGGCTGGGGCGATCCTCGGTAAGCCGGTAACGATTCTCCTCAGAAGGCTTTTTCTTTTAAAAAGGCCAAAATCGTAAATAACTAATGCTTTTTATTATTATAGTAATAAATACACAGATTTTCGTAAGTTTTATAGCAGTTAAAATTTGCTGTCAGTTTGGCGTGCCGCCCGATGGCGCAGTGGTCCAGGCGCTGGCTTCTGACCGTTCGTCCGTGGCGGTGAGGGTAGAGTGCCTAGAAGGCACTGTAGTCTTCTAGGCACTGTAGTGAGGGATTCGAAGTCTGACCCACCACGGACGAACGGTCGGTTGTTTTTTTTGTTGTTGTTGTTTTACTAGAGGTTTAACGACCACCGTGAGCAACTCAATGGCCTATAAGCAGTCGCCCGTCCCTAATTTAGGGTCACTGGTTCCAGGGAAGGGAAAGAGCCAGTGCAGTAAGACAAACACAACATCCATGCCTGACCGGGATTCGAGCCCGGACCCCTTTCGGACGAATGATCAGAGACCATCGCTTAGACCACTGCGCCACCGGGGCGACACGGTCGGTTGTATTTGGCACCGGTTCTCTCTCCCTTCTCTGGGAACATTGGCTCTAATTTAGAAACTGGTGACTGCTTACAGCCGATCGAGTTGCTCACTGTGCCCCCCCCCGAAAAAAAAAGATTTTTGAGATTAAACGTTCCGTTTTAGTTACAGAGAGAGAGAGAGAGAAAAAAAAAGAGAGAGAGAGGGAAAACAAGTAGTGTTTCAGAAGCTGAGAGCGGAAGGGAAAGGAGATTTTGAGTTATCACGAAAAGCAGTGGGTGTGCTTTGTTTAATGTAATATTTTCCACAAACTCCGAGAGAAAATCTCCTGTGATACAATGAATTGCGCAGGAATAATCTGATGAGATGAAGTACATGAAAGTTCCTTTCGAAAGAAGTGTGAATCATGAATTGCGAAGGAATAATCGAATATTCCAAAGAGGAATTACCGGTCCTGTTGCTTAAGAATGATTCCATGATTCAAGCTGAAAATTTTTCGAATGATTCCATGATTCAGGCTGGATTTTTTTTTTTTTTTTTTTTTTTTTGTTGAATTAAGCCGTTCGAATAGAAAAGATCAATTTTATTTTGTAGGATTCTATCCAGATTTAATATTTGAAAAATACGGTGCTCGTTTCCTCGCAAAAAAAAAAAAAAAAAAACAGCAATTGACCGCCATGAAAATAGTATTGATTTTTCAGTTGGGTTTTTTTTTTTTTTCCGCTCTGTGATTTTAAAATTTCGCACAATTTTTTTGATGGAAAAAGTTTGTTAAAAGCCGTGCACTGCCAGAGTGGGGCAGCTCGGCGTGTGTGTGTGATAGTTTCATAAAATTCCTCTATATAATTATGTTTAGACCAGAGCAACCTCCCAAGGGCCGCGGGTGGCCTAGTGGGCAACGTTCGTGACTGCCACGGAAAGGACCTCAGGTTCGATCCCAGGCAGCTACGAACGCTCGATCCACTAAATATCCGCCGTGCATCGGATGGGCACGTTAAGCCGTCGAACCCCGGGTACTGGCCCCCTGGTAATAAATAAGGGCGTCTTCCTTCCCCTTTCTACTTCGCTTCCTTGTCACTTTCCTTTCGGGCACTCTAGCCCAAATCTCCTTAGCTACCTATTTCTAAGGGTTGTTTAAGACCTGGGGTCAGATACTCCCTTCCTAAAATCCTCTACATTTGATGAAGCAACCTCCCAAACCCTAAGGTAAGCTTCTTGATGCCCCCCCCGCCTCTCTGTTTCTTATTTTACCGTTTCGCGGACCCCCCACAGTTTTCCATTTGTGTGTGTGTTAGCTGTAGTTATCTGATCTACGGAATTGTTCTTATGATTCAAAGTGAAATGTTGAAATCTTACATCGTAAAGTTAGACGTTTTTATAAGCTCACCAGCTGTCCGAATAAATTGTCGAACCAGTTCGCATATGATTGTCAATTGCGTTCGTCAAGAAAGTGCCAGTTAAAGTTGTAAAAGTAGGACGGTAATGACAGCTAATAGATCACACAATATTGCCTCCGATTTGAAGGCATTATAAAAGATGTTGGCGCAGTGGATTGTGAACATCAAAATCAACATGCTATTACTACAGTATATTCACCAGCATTATCCAGACTGAAGTAAAAACTATGAACCTGAATGCTATTGAGCTACATTCCTAAAGTTCAATTCTGAGCAGCACGTGCTGGGGTGCTTTTGAAGTCTACGGGCGGGATAGATTCCATAGCCAACAGACGAAGCAGGAGCAGCAGCAGCAGCAGCTAATTTTAGCTGCCCAAAGCATGGTTATTTTGCCTGAGTAAGTGTCCTATCTATTGTAGATGAAACAGGGTTGTTCTGGAAGCGTATGTCAAGCAGAGCATTTACCTCAAAAGAAAACTGCCCTATGTTTTAAAGCCTCCAAGGATCGCCTCACATTGAACATAAAAATGCACAGAATTGGAACATGTAAAGAACGAAGATGATTTTTGAAAATAACGTGGCCGCCCCGGTGGCGCAGTGGTCTAAGCGATGGCCTCTGATCATTCGTTCGAACGGGGTCCGGGTTCGAATCCCGATGAGGCATGGATGTTGTGTTTGTCTTACGGCACTGGCCCTCTCCCTTCCCTGGAACCAGTGACCCTAAATTAAGGACGGGCGACTGCTTATAGCCCATTGAGTTGCTCACGGTGGTCATTAAACCTCCAACCTAAAAAAAAAAAAAAAAAAAAAACGTGAGTGACATCACGAGCATATTACATAAATATTTATCACGTAATTATACGGTGCGCCGTGATGTGTTTCCATCTTTTAATAACGCATGCCAAACCATTGGTAGTTCACTAGGGACCATATCATTGCATGCCACTTTGCTGCATAGGATTTCCACTGTATCCCTGATGGCAGTTTCTTTAAAATTCGTGTAAGGGGCAATCCTTCTAATATTATTCCATACAGGAGCGGCCGAACAATGCATGACTTCTCTGGCGAGGGTCTGCATGCCCTGGTTCACACTACGTGCGTGTTCTTTACATCTAGTATCCAAGGATCGCTTTGTCATTCCGATATATATCTTTTTCGTGTTGTCAGGATACAAGGTTGGTCAGGATATACCAACGGTATAGCGTACACACCCGCCTTTTCTTTCTCACACTGTCTCTCCTTGCAACTTGATATTATATGTGATAACGGGGTAGGGGACTTCATTGCTATTAATATGTTGTATTTGCGTAATAAATTCTTTAACCAATACGTAAAGCTTGGGATATATGTGATGGATCCTGCGTATCTCATCGTCCTACTAGGTGATTTTGTTATTGCTGATATAAATATTATAAGATTTCTTACAGTCCTGTGTATTCTATCTATATGTCATCCTTCTTATATCCAGCTTTTAGACCTTTGCTATAAATATTATCAATTTCTTTATTATTTAGGTAATCGGGTTTGCATACGTTGTACGCTCTGTAGAACCATGCTCTATAAATGCGGAAAGTTTGTACTCTTTTGGGCAGTGCGAATCAGGAGGGACAAGGTTGGGTACTGCGGTCGGCTTATAATAAACGTTAAAATCGTAGCTGGATGTTCTATTTCTTCTTAGTGCGACGTCAAGATAATTCAACGTCCCGTCTTTTTCAAGCTCCATGGGGAACTTTATTGTATTGTGTAGGCTGCTTAACTTGTGCATGAAATCATTTAATTCGTCTACTCCATGTTCCCATATGAAGAATATGTCGTCACCATAGCGGATCCACGCTCGGGGTTTCTTGATACAATTTAAAAGGGCTGCCCGGTGGCGCAGTGGTCTAAGGCGCAAGCCTCTGATCATTCGTCCGTACGGGGTCCGGGTTCGAATCCCGGTCAGGCATGGATGTTGTGTTTGTCTTGCGGCACTGGCTCTCTCCCTTCCCTGGAACCAGTGACCCTAAATTAGGGACGGGCGACTGCTTATAGCCCATTGAGTTGCTCACGGTGGTCGTTAAACCTCATAAAAAATAAAATAAAAATAAAATTTAAAAGGATTAGATCTTCTAGCGGTCTAAGTGCTGCTTCCGCAAGGACTGTTGATAGAGGTGAACCCATCGGTGCTCCTTTAGTTTGTTTGTAGATGTTTCCATCCAACTTGAAATAGTTGTGGTTAGTAACCAGATTTAAGGCACCGATAATTTTCTTTGTTTGGATGGTTGTGAATTCACGGGAAGTGACGATTATTTCTTCCAGTTTTGCGACAGCTTCTGGTATAGGTATAGACGGATATAAAGACGCTTTGTCGAAACTTTCCATTATATCATTATCAAATATATTTAACCTTTTTGCGCGCTCCACAAATTTTTTGTTGACTTGATTACGTATAATCGGAGTTTTTTAAAAGTTCAGAAAAGAATTTAGGTATGGATTTTTCTAATATGTACGTAGGAGCTTTGTTTTTTGTTACTATAGGTCTAAGGGTAAATCCAGGTTTATGATTCTTTAGTCGTCCAAAGAGTGGTGGAATTGTAGGGCCCAGTGGAAGCTTCGCTGAGACGTTGACATTCTAATAATTTCCGGTAGATCTTTGTCCCTGGCCATAGCTTGAATTTTCCGTTTTATGCTGTTTAGAGGATTCGTCGACTGCAGGATTGAGTCCGATTGATCAGCAAATTCTTTAAGTTTTCTAATATAATCAGACCTGTTCGTAATGGCAATCTGATTCGACTTGTCGGTGAGGGTAATCGATATAGAGTCATGGCGTAGATTCTCTAAAACTTTCTTAATCTGCCTGTCACTTTCTTTAAAGTTGACTATACACCACAGAAATAAACAGATTTAATACGCTATATGCGTTTCATTATTATTCATATCTGGTGTATTTAAAATAAAGTTTTTAAACGTATCAGTTACTTTGAAGTGTGTTATTCTAATATACTAGCAACTGCCAAAAATTTAAGGATACTTCTTAATTGAAAATTTTTAAGGGGAGTTATTCATAGCGTTAAGGTGGACGTCTAGTGATTTTGCTTCCTATACTTCCAATGCGAAAACTTCTTTACATACTTTCATCACAATTAATGCGTTCCCAAGGATGAAAATTTGAACATCGATTAAAATAACTTCATATTATAACTTGGAATACGTAATATTTTCTAAAACATAACAATAATTATATTAAAAATCAATAACTTTTCCTTTGGTGGTGTTGAGACCAGAAAAAAGATGGCGCGACCTGTACGTTGATGACGTCAGTAGAAAAACAAATGTTGGATTGCTTAATTATGGTTATGTTTTAGAAAATATTAAGTATTCCAAGTTATAATATGAAGTTATTTTGATCGATGTTTAAATTTTCCTCCTTGGGAACACACTAATTGTGAAGGAAATGTGTACACAAGTTTTCCCATTGGAAGTATAGGAAGCAAAATTACTTTACGTCCACCTTAAGTAGCGTCGTAAAACCATAAAATAACGAAAAGTGAACGCTTTTTCATGGTGTAAATTAGGACAAGAGCGGTAAGTCACATAATATCTGAAAACTTGAAAATTTCATCATCCTGGAGCGGAAATCGAACCCGCGTCTCCCAAACCGGGAGGGCCCGAGTATGCAAACCACTACACCACCCAGAACGACAAAGTCTCAAGATTCCGAGTAATTTGAATTCAAACTACTAGTAAATTTTATTAGTAGTAATTTGTAAATTTTGTTATTAGTAATTTGAATTCAAATTACTCGGAAACTTCAGACTTGGTCGTTCTGGGTGGTGTAGTGGTTAGCATACTCGGGCACAAACCGGGAGACGCGGTTTCGTTTTCCGCTCCAGAACGATGAAATTTTCAAGTTTTCAGATATTCAGGAGATGTTCTTCCATAGTTTTATAATTTATTAAAAAGAAATGGGAAGTCCATTGCCGCAAAAGAAAGTCAAAATTCTTTTGAAACGGAGAGTAGTGGCAAACAATGAGAAAACAGCCAATTAAAGCAGCCCGAAAAGCGGTGGATTGATGACGTCAGTATGCTGAATGTTTCACGGAAATCTTTTATAAAAGAGATGAAATTTTTTTTGAGCGAGTAGCTTATTGTATTGGCTGGACTTCCGAACTAGAACGCTCTCGAGTAGTCCCCGATTTCGAGTGTATCGTTCCGCTTTGTTCACACAGAACCTAATCACACCCAACATGGAAGAAAGTAGTTCATGATAAATTTTATGCGGGTTTTTTGTTTTTTTCTTTTGAATTTTGCATTAACACACGCTTTAATAACTGTTTTTATTTGTAAATATATTTTACAAAGGAAATACACTCAGGGGCCCAATATTACGAACGTTGTTGGGCCACCTTTTGCCCTTAACACTGCTTAAATTCGCCTTGGCTATTTTAATTTACTCTATTAAATATCGGTAAGTGGCTTGGGGTATATTAGCACATATGCGATGAATTGCACCATCCAGCTTTTGAACATTTGATGGTAGCGGATCCAACTGTCTTACGCCCCTTTAGACTTCATCCTACTTATGCTCCATAGGATTGAGATCTGATGATGGAAGAGGCCAATGTAGCAGGAAAAGTTGCCGTCATGCTCCTCAAACCATTCGCGGCTATTCTTCCACAGACGGGCGGACGGCTCATTTCTCACAGCTAAGACAGTGGGACGCTAGCATAGCTCCGGGAGCATGTAGCGGAACGGAAACATCAAGCTACTGTTTTTGAGGTGGCAACGGATCTGTTGTTGTTTACAATATAGAATGCAAAGAGCATGTTTTTGGAGTCTTTTGAAAAGTAGGATAATGAAACAAGGTGTAGCCTACGTAAAAACAATCTAGGCGATCGTTTGATGGAATTCATATTCCAAAGGGAACGTAGTGCCAGGAGCGCAGACATCTCCGAAGAAATGCTTCAAATAATCAGAAATCACGAATGGCAATTAACGTCGATGCTTTTGTTTTAAAATTGTCTTTTTCTATATATTTGTAAATACGAATCAAAGTACTACTTGTAAATACGAAAGTAATTTTTTTTATCAGTATCCGAACGTATATAGTGGTAAGTTCATTCTTTTTTTTTTTTTAGTTCTTTTTCAGCATTTCAGTTATTGTTTTTCATGTAGTCCATGAAATATTTTTTTTGATGAAATCAACGTTAGTCATCATGTTGAATAAAAAAAATCTGCACAGAATGCAAAGATAACCATTTCGTCACTTCCCATAATGTTTGCATTCGAATGTAAACAACAACAGAACCGTTGCCACATCGAAAACAGTAGCTTGATGCTTCCGCTACATGCTCGCGGAGCTGTGCTAGCGTTTCGCTGTCTTAGCTGTGAGAAATGAGCCGTGCGCCCGTCTGTGGAAGAATAGCCGCACTTTGTATATTATTCTGGTGTGCGGTTGGTTGCGACTGCTGCATTCCAAAATAAAATAAATTCCTGTAATTATTTCTATTGTGATAAGATTTATTTCGATGAAAATAGTAATCAAAACTCAGTATCGCATCGTGAATTACTTTCTTTTACGTTGGGTGTGATCAAGTTTTATGTAAACAAAGCGGAACGATACACTCGACATCGGAAATTATTGATACTTGAAAGCGTTCTGATTCGGAAGACCAGCCATTTTTGCTTTTCTTCAGATTGCCAAGGAAACTCAAATGTCGATTTCATTTTATCAAAAAATTCGCATTAACTCTTACGTCTCTTAAATGAATAAGTCCAGGAAGTCTGGCTAATCAAATAACGTTTTGCGACTTATATCGTAGTATTGTATCGTGGAAGTAGAATTAAATTAAACCTTTCGATTCGCTATTTGAACAAATTCTTAAACGAAACATGAAATCTGTTCTTAACCGCCCGGAGAGTGAAAACACAATACCAGAGAGTAACTTAACGAATATGAAGAACTGACGGTCCTACTTACTTTTACCTTCAGAAACAAAATGGTGGAAGAGTAAACACAACGCAAGCGATTAAATGAGATGCAATGAAACCGAAGCTCGCTAAATCAGCTAAGGCTAAAACGCAGAGGCGGGATTACAGCGCCATCAGTTTGTTGCGTCTGTTTTCAAAATTAACCGCTTCGAGAAAATTAAGTTTCCTTATCACGTTGCCGTGCCCTCAATCACTTTGACTAACAAGACAATACCAGAGATAAACATTTATTGTGAGAAACGTTGCTAATTTTATTCTATTCTACAATATAAGAGAATTTATCCATTTCTCAATTATGCGAATCAGGAAATTTAACGGACGTACGCATTGTCGATTTACACCCAAGGAGGTTAGGATAAGATATCTGGAGATGCCCTTCTTAATGGAGAAGTACTCCTTTGCGTGAAGCCTATAACCGCGAGAAACGGCAGTCGAAGTGTGGAAAAGCTGGTGGTTTCAAGGCTATTGCAATGTATTTTGTGTTGGCGGAATCACCTTCTTTTGTCGCAAATGTTTCCGATTTCGCATCGGAACTTGTTGCTAATGTGTGAGAAAATGCTGAATTTATAAAAAAATTAACTATTTTGGCGCTCTTTACTATATTAATTATAAATTGAAATACACAAACGTTAGTGCGAATTCTAAACAAAACATAACGTTAAAATGGAAAACTTCACTCGTATAAGAAGTATAATTAATTTCGGTTTGATATTAACACGGTTTCTGCAACCCAAAACCACGCTATTCCAAAATACACGCACTTAAAATTGCATAAATATCATGCAAACAACATCAAATTCCAAAATTTTTGCGGCTTCACGGTTAAGAGACTCAGGGCATCTCCAGAAGTATTATTCTAACCTCCTTGTTTGCACCACAGGATTTATTTTTACAATATTTTCTTAATCAACTTGCACCTAGCAACTGACAAAGTAGGTGACTCCTTCGGGGAGATGCTAAGTTCACAAGCCCAGGATACCATGCTGACGTCACAAATGATTCGCTTCTACTGTCGATAAACTGATATAATCTCAGTATGCAGAAGCTATATGCGTCTCTTGAGTGATGTAAACATTGTGTTTTTTGAAGCAGTAAAAAAATCGAGTAAACTTATGCGGAAATAAAACAGACGCAAACATAAAAGACTGGTTTGTATCTTGTTTCTCCGTGATCTCAGATCTTCATTTGACCAATGCAGAAATAAAGCAGATGCAACAAATAACTATTCGCCTAGTTTACATCTTGGGCCATTTCTTTATCCCAATGTTCCTATTATTAGCATTATTCACTGAACAGTCATATATGAGCAGACCTAATAGTACCAGACAACATTGCGTGTGCAGCGATCTTTTAAATCACTTCCTAAGAAAAGCTGAAATCTCTAATTCGCAGGATTTCAGTAAATTTCTGATTCTAAATAGTTTTCGTATATTTTATAGAGATTTTCATTTCCGACAAAGTTACAATCATAGCTGTTTTTGCTAATGACTAGTCATTAGTGCATACCATAGATGGCGGCATACGTTCTCTTGAATGGGGTGTGCTGAAAATTAAGTAACTTCGAAGAATGTTTAGTTGCGTTGCTTTTGTTAATGAGAACAGTAATCCGATAATTGACATTACTGTATGCAGAACATTATTATTAATAAAATTAACGACATTGTAAATACATAGATATTGGTATTTCCACTAAAACTATAGCAAATAATTTTTAAAATAGTATTTTATTAAGATTAAAAATTGTAATATTTTTTCTTCATATTTTGATCAAAGTTGATGAAAACCGGAGCCAATTAAAAAGATGTGAAACTGTATTCTGGGAACGTGAAACTCCTGACGGATTAAATTATTTTAGTTATTCGAGTTTCGACTTGTTTAACCACCGGTAGATGACGCCGTATCAGATTATCTAAAAACCTTCCCCAGCTGTCTGACGCGATTTAGTTAGAAATAACGTCATTGTTAACATTATTATTGAGTTGGTTAGTAATTACGGTAGTAAAAAAATCCATAACACAGTAAAAATTAATTTTCTATGTTTGGCTTCATTTCGTTACTGCAACAGATAGAGTACGAATACCCCAGTAGATTGCCGCCCCGGTGGCGCAGTGGTCTAAGGCGCTGGCTTGTGATCATTCGTCCGTAAGGGGTCCGGGTTCGAATCCCGGTGAGGCATGGATGTTGTGTTTGTCTTACGGCACTGGCTCTCTCCCTTCCCTGGAACCAGTGACCCTAAATTAGGGACGGGCGACTGCTTATAGCCCATTGAGTTGCTCACGGTGGTCGTTAAACCTCCAATCAAAAAAAAAAAAAAAAAAAAAACCCCAGTAGATTCAAGTCTGTCAGCAGTTTTTTGTACTTTTCGTCCGATTCTAAAAAACCAGAAATGGAGCAATTTTTATCAATATTGTAATCCCTCAAAAATTTCTGGAAAATGTCATTTAATGAAACCTCCGTAATCTTCAGAGAAACCGAAATTGCTAATTTGGGTCTCGTTCCACCATCTGATGTAGACATAATCGATTGCTTGTATATCGTTTTTCGATATCTTTTATCACACGGGCAAAACTGACTAAATCTGTGACGTCGGCATAGTATCCTGGCCTTGTGAATTTGCATCTCCTGATGGGTGACTCTCTTTATTTAAGGTGTTTCTACCTAAAAGCAGTGATCTATGTTTCAAATGCTAAAAACTTCTGTACACATTAGGCGAATTTTGCATTTAGGCTTTAACCTGTCATGCAGTAAATACATGGTTTTATTATTTAAGGTTTGAAGTATTTGCATACTTCTATTATTCTATTCCTCGCGTATATATTTGTACATGAGAAATAGAATAATAAAAATATACAAATACTTCAGTTATGGCAGTGAAACTTAGGTACTACAAAAAAGACAAGAGTCGTTTGTGTGCTGGAGAGATGCGTTACTTGCGAGGGGTTTGTGACATAATTCTCTGATCATGTGAGGAGTGAGGATGTATTGCAGTTGGGAAATACGAGGGAAAATGTTGTCAGTAAGGTGGAAACTAATATTCTTAATTGGTTTGGTGTTGAAATAATGAGTGATGAGATGCTTAGAATGAGTAATGACTTCCCCTCGTAGGCAGAACGAAATGCCAATTTTTTTTTCTATTTTTTTTTTATTAAGACAGTAACGTTTTAGACCGATAACATAAAGCTAAAATCAAGTTAATGATTCTTATTCACAAGTACCAAGATAATTATTCGTTTTTTCTAAAACAATCTAGACAAACAGTATATGAGAAATAGCGGACCATTTCTTGAGTGGTCCAGTGGGAAATATCTCGGTGTCCAGGTGAGCCAACACGCCCCTGTTCGATATCATCTGCATTTACGCCCTCTAGTGGCGAAGTTGTGTATTAGAAAAACCCAAATTTCAAGGATCATCATTCTCACATTTCAAGCTTCCCAATGCATAAAGAATTTTTGAAATCGGAATAATAGTTGCTGAGATATGGTGTCCACAGGCATACGGACGGGCAAACCGATAACATAAGCATAATCTGTATTTACAAAGGACGTGCTAAAAATAACAAATACAAGCGCCCATATGCCGTTTCATTATTTAAACATTTTACTGCACACACGTAAATGAAACAGAAAAATCCAATTGAGTAGAAGATGCAGGAACCACACAAAACAGAGTAGTATCAGTAGATAACAAGAAAGATGACACCTAATTTTCAGATGTAATGAGCACGTCTTATGAATTCGTTCTGACGCGAATTAAATTTACCAACGCTATTCAGACTCAACGGAACCGGTTAGGAAAACAATCAACCTGTTCCTACAATTGATAAACACCCAGAAATAGAAACATCTACTTAGTTCCACCAGCGGCTAAAGAGCATGTTACGAAAATTAACAAATGGCAGCACAAAAAGCTTCTCACAGCACAAGGAAGATATCAGAAACAAAGAGATTTTCAAATTGAACAATTGAGAGAAGAAATATAGAAGGAAACATGGTATAAGTCTACGCTTGCTAGCGGAAGAATTTTGCATAATGAAAAATTTGAAAGTTAACGGAAAATATTCTTCATCGAAAAAGCTATGCTAAGGAAAAAGAAATTCTCCCCGAGGCAGAGATAGCGAGAAAAAAAGTTTGATTCTTACCCCTAGCGGGAATTTTTGAAATATTTAAAGAGGATAATGATCTCTATTGTAGCGAATGGCATAGAGTTATAATGAAATTTCACAATTGAGTTTTTGGAAGTGGAGATGCAGCTGTAAATTTAAATACACAAACATCACCTACCGACACCGACAGAACTGTGAACTGCAAAATTCCTCACGTACTAGCCTAAAGTGTTGTACGAGGTAAATGACATTCGGAGTTGAAAGAATTATTTAAATCGCACGTGTAGGAGCAGAGATATCGAGAAAATCAGATTAAGCATGTGCGCCCCATAGCGGTGAAACGGCACATTATTTGGGGGGGGGGGGGAATCCACACACAGAGTTTGCATAGTTAGCAGCAACTGGCTGAAGAGAATGGCTTTTTAATCAGGCCGCAGATATTACTGTAAACGGAATCGGGAACTTACGCCTCCACGTGGCACAGTTGTGCGTTAAGAAATATTTGAAATCATATGAGAAATATTTCACACGCTCTCCAACATAAAAAGAATTTTTCAAATCAGACTCTTAGAAGCAGAGATATCCACAAAAAATAAGATATGCAACTACACCCCTAGCGGAAAAACCATGCATTATTTTAAGAAGAAAGTATTCTCAAAGGGTTTTTCGATGTGAGTGGTATCGGCCCACGAAGGAATTTTTTCAATCGAGTTTTCAGAAGCTTAGAATTTGCTGCAAATACATCAGAAGCAGGAATTAACACTTACGCCCTCTAGTGGCAGCACCATTCTTTACCAAATGTCTGAAATTACATGCAAAGCATTTCTCATCAGAAGCTGTATACCGTACAGAAAGAATTTTTAAAATCGGACTATTAGAAGCTGAGATATCGGGTTAAACGCAATTTACCTTTACTCGCCCTAGCGGAAAGTCTATGAATTACTTAAAAAATTTGAAATTGTATGTAAAACATTTCGCACCGGAAACTCTATTCAACAAAGACGAATTTCTCACACTAACTCTTAGAAGCAGAGATATTGACAAAAATCAGATATACATCTATGCCCCCGGCGGAGAAACCATGCATTGTTTTAAGAAGAAAATATTCTGATAAGGCTTATCGATGTGAGTGGTAACGGTCCACGAACGAATTTTTTCAATCGCGATTTTAGAATCTCAGATTTTGCTGCAAATACATCACAAGCAGAAATTAACACTTATGCCTCTTGGTAACCAAACAATTCTGTAGAAAAAATTAGAAATTATATGCAAAACATTTCCCATCAGGAGCTTAACCGATGCAGAAAGAATTTTTCAAATCGGAGTTTTAGAAGCAGAGATATCGGGGGAAACGCAATTTACTTCCGCCCCTAACGGAAAATCTACGAGTAACTTGAAAAAGTGCTATACCTAAAATAGTCGTCGACATAAATGGAATCGAAGGGTAAAATACTTTTTTCAATCGGATGTTTAGAAGCAAATATATGGAGTAAAATGTATTTTGAATTTGATATCATCTGCCTTTGCACCCTTTAGTGGCGAATTTGTGCATCGTAAAAAAAACAAAAAAAAAACGAAATAAATGATCATCATTCTTACATTTCAAGCTTCCCAAAGCAAAAATAATTTTTCAAATCAGACCAATAAATGCACAGATATGCAGTGGTAATTCTAGACCAAAAAAAAAAAAATGGGGGGGGGCACAAAAAATTTGGAAGGCACAATTCCTGCATGTGACCGTAATTAATCAAAATTAATACATAATTCTCCCCCCAAAAAACGGTTAGATTTGGGAAGCCCCAGCCTAGATACGGCACTGGAGATGTGGTGTCCACAGATGGACGGACGAACAAACCGGTAAATAATAAACACGATGTTTTTTTCAAAAAGATGTGCTAAAATTAGTAACATGTTGGAACAGTAAGTAAAATTCTTTGGTATCTATATTTTTCTTTCGAGTTTTGCGCCTTTTGACCACTGCTGTTTTTTAGCCAGCAAGACCCCAGTGATCGATCAATCAGTCAACAATAAGGAAACAAAAAATTCTCACGGAAGAGTTCTGACAGGAATTTGTGAAGAGCTTTGTCTAATAGTTAATTCAAAAAGAATGGTCGCTTTGGATAATGGTGTGTTTCAGTTCTTCGCCTTTCGTGTTGTACATAGGTGCAGTGTCCTCCGACATGCGTCAGGAAACATCATTCTCACTTCCTATACTGGAAATCTCCACTCTGTTCTCAAGGCCTTAATCTTTTTCAAAATGCACGCATGCACAGTGAAACGTACAGCAGGAAAAATGAATAATCATCTGCATTGACTCTCATTGCGCAAATCCCCGTAGGCTGTAATAATTTCTCCAAGAATTGCAATAATTTCTCTCTAAGAATTGTAGCGCAATGCTCAAATTCTCGGTGAAGGGGCAAGTGTCCCGTCCTCCCCCCTCCCGGGTCTTGAATGGGCTTCCATGCTAGGCACGTAAATTCAGCGGCGGTATATAAGTGTCAAAAGGTTTTACGAACGTATCCGACTGAGTGCATAATACGTGGCTACGTCTCCTTTTCAGTTTTGTTGGCCAGCAGTAGTTGTTTGTGTCAGGCCGTAAATTATTCAAAGTTTATCGAGTCATGCAAACAATCGCCGCCCCGGTGGCGCCGTGGTCTAAGGCACTGGCCTTTGATCATTCGTCCGTAAGAGGTCCGGGTTCGAATCCCGGTCAGGCATGGATGTTATGTTTGTCTTCCGGCACTGGTTCTCTCCCTTCCCTGAAACCAGTGACTCTAAATTAGGGACGGGCGACTGCTTGTAGCCCATTGAGTTGCTCACGGTGGTCGTTAAACCTCCAATCAAAAAAAAATAATAATAATAATCACTCATATTAACTGTTAACAATACAGTTGCAAATTATATAATTACAGATAAATGTATCTACCGCACTAATTGAAAAATATGCGCTACCCATATTAAGGAGCTTACAATTTCACCCACCTTGATGCGTCTCCTCCTAATCTAGTTTTATTTATTTATTTTTGATTTAAGGTTTAAAGACCACAGTGAGCAACTCAGTGGGCTATAAGCAGTCGCCCGTCCCTAATTTAGGGCCACTGGTTCCAGGGAAGGGAGAGAGCCTGTGCCGTAAGACAAACACAACATCCATGCCTCACAGGGATTCGAACTCAGACCCAACTCGGGTGAATGGTCATAGGCCATCGCTGAGAGAACTGTGCCACCGGGGCGGCATCTAGTTTTAATTTCTTTTTTCCATGCTGTCAAGGTACCCGGTATTTTCATTGCTATAACCTAAGCTCTTATAGCATTTCCAACTGTCATATTAAAAAACAGGTGTCCTGAAATTTCTGAAAGGTATTGTGTTTTTATAAGAAGAGCACAGAAACTCTTCCTATTTCATTTAAGTATAATAAAATCAGTCTCTTTAAAGAAGAAAAGGAAAGAAAATGGAAAGCGCGGGTGAGAAGAGAATGAGTAACATCTTTATACTTATGTTGTTTGATGTACAACTGTTCTGGAATTCGTAGTGATACGAGCTTCTGCTCTTAAATAACGTGACAAAATTCTTTGTACTCCTGTGAGAAAAGTGTCACTGGGCCAAGCATATTGTTATAAATTAATTACGTTGAAGCTAACTGTAGTAGGCCGCAGATGACCTAATAGTCAACGTTCGTGACTGCCACGGAAAAGTCTCAAGATCGATTCCAGACAGGTACGAACTCTCGAACCACTAAGTGTCCGCCGTGCGTCAAATAGGCACGTTAAGCCGTCGGATCCTGAGTACTGGACTCTGATTATAAAGGGCGTCTTCTGCACGCTTTCTACCTCGTTTCCGTGTGACTTTCCTGTGGGGCACTCTAGATCAGATCTCCTAGCTTTCTACTTCTAAGGGCTGATTAAAACCTGGAGTCAGACATTCCCTTCCCAAAATCCTCTATACATAAATCTCTGCAAAGAATAGTTAGACGTAGGTCGTTGAACTTGGTGACCAAAGTCATTGGCATGCCCTATTCTCCCTTTGTAATCTTGGAGACACCAATACCCATTGTGATGGCCTATCGTCCCAATGCTCTTTTCCACCAACTGACACAGAGCGGAGAGTGATTCTTCGGCAGAGATGTTCTGAAATCCGTGTCTCACCCGCCTTTATCTTAAAAGAAACAATGATTTACCAGTACTATCTTATGGGTCAAAATGGTGGTTCGTGGGAGAATTTATGAGTAGATTTAAAAAGCCGTCTATTCAAGGTGTAGATACCAATACTAATGCCCAACAGGCGATCACTGGCCATATTAATACCAGATCAGATCAAATCATATGTAAAGGATTTTAGGAAGGGAGTGACCGACCCTAGGTCCTAAACAACCCCCAGAAATAGGAAACCAGGAGATCTGGGCCAGCCAGAGCGCCCGATAGGTAAGTGGCACGGAAGCGAAGTAGAAAGGAGGAGGAAGACGCCCTTATTTATTACCGGGGGGCCAGTACCCGGGGTCCGACGGCTTAACGTGCCCATCCGACGCACGGCGGATATTTAGTGGATCGAACGTTCGTACCTGCCTGGGATCGAACATGAGGTCCTTTCCGTGGCAGTCACGAACTTTGCCCAATAGGCCACCCGCTGCCCATTAATACCAAAATTATTTCTATACCAAAATTGCTAAGAGGCATGTACACATTTCAACTTTCAGACTGATCTTCATGGTGATTTATATATAGTTTGAAATGGGTTTGCAAAAGACTGTTTTTCTTTTCGGGTAGTCAAAACCTACTTTTTTGAAAGAAACTGATAATCTGGTTAGATGCTTCATTCAGTCATGAGCTGATTTCTAAAGATCTTTCGCCTTAAATTGTTCCTAAAATTTGTTCATAGCGTAATTAGTTTTACATTCAGTTGTGAACAAATTCAACAGTTTTCTTTCCTCCTAATAGATTTTTTTTTCATGAAGAAATTTATGAGGTGTTCCGCTGTAGGTACGTGCCTTTTTATTTTATTTTTATTTTTTAATAGCGTACCAGAAAACTAAATTTCCCGGCCTGGTTTGGTCAACCCAATCCGCCCCTGGTTTTATATAAAACAAGAAAGATGACACCGAATTTTCGGTTGTAATGAGCACGTTTTTTGAATCCATTCTAACGCGAATTAAACTTTTCAAAGCTATTCAAAGTCAACGGAACCGGTTAGGAAAACGAGCAACCGGTTTCTACAATCGATAAAACATCTGGAAATTTTAATTATAGAAAAGCCTTCACAGCACGATAAATATATTTATTAATACTGCCTGTACTTAAAATAGCATTTTTAAGGTACAGCAACTTACAAGATCTTTCAAAGTAGCGAGTGCTCCATCGTCATGTTTATTGAAATACCTGACGATGGAGCACTGGGTGCTTTGAAAGATCTTGTAAGTCGCTGTACCTTAAAAATGCTATTTTAAGTACAGGCAGTATTAATAAATATATTTATCGTGCTGTGAAGGCTTTTCTAATTAAAATTATGTTTAGCGCACGAAGAATTGTTATTAAACATCCAGAAATACAAACATCTACTTAGTTCCACCAGCGGCTAAAAAGCATGTTAACAAAAATTAACAAATGGCGCACAAAAAGTTTCTCATGGCACAAGAAAGGTATCAGAGACAAAGAAATTTTCAAATCGAACAATTAAAAGAAGAAATATAGAAGGAAACATGATATAAGTCTAAGTCTCCTAGCGGAAGAATTCTGCATAATGAAAAAGTTGAAAATAGGCAGAAAAATATCCTTTATGGAAAAAGCTATGCTAGAGAAAAAGAACTTTCCAAATACGTCTCCCGAAAGGAGAGATATTGAAAAAAAAAGTTTCGAACTCTACGCCCCCTAGCAGGAAGTCTGCGCATTATTTAAAGAAGATAATGCTCCATATCTCTATGGCAGCGAATGGCATACAGCAAAGAAAAAAATTATCAATAGTGTTTTTAGAAGAAACGATCCAGCTGCAAACTGAAGTACGCAAACACCACCTATCGACAGAACTGTGAACTGCAAAGTTCCTCATGTACTACCCTAAAATGTTCTACAAAATAAAGACATCCGGTGTTGAAAGAATTTTTTAAATTGCACATGTAAAAGCAGAGATATTGAGAAAAACAGATTAAGTGTTGGAACCCCCTAGCAACAAAATTGTGCATTATTTTGGGAAGAAAATACACACACAGAGCTTGCATATGTAGTAGTATCTGACCAAAGAAAGAAGTTTTTCAATCGGGTTTTTAATCCCGCAGATATCGCTGTAAACGGAAATGTGAACTTACGCCCTCTGGTGGCAGACTTGTGCGTTAAGAAAAATTTGAAATTATATGAGAAACATTTCGCAGCGGAAACGCTCTCCAACAAAGAAAGAATTTTTCAAATCGGACTCTTAGAAGCAAAGATATCGACAAATATGTGATACACGTCTACGCCCCCTGGCGGAAAAACTATGCCTTATTTTTGCGAAGAAAGTATTCTCGAAAGGTTTTTCGATGTGAGCGGTATTGGTCACCGAAAGAATTTTTTCAATCGATTTTTCAGGAGCTCAGATTTTGCTGTAAATACATCAGAAGCAGAAATTAACTCTTACGCCCCCTGGTGGTCAAACCATCCTTTACCAAATATTAGAAATTATATGCAAAACATTTCTCATCAGGATCTGTATGCGATACAGGAAGAATTTTTCTAATCGGAGTTTTAGAAGCAGAGATATCCGGAAAAACGCACTTTACCTTTACGCCCCCTAGCCGAAAGTCTATGAAGTACTTGAACATTTTGAAATCATGTGAAAAAAATTTCGCACCGGAAATTCTATCCAACAAAGAAGGAATTTTTCAAATCGGACTATTAGAAGCAGATATATCGACAAAAGTAAGATATACATCTACGCCGCTGGCGGAGAAACCATGGATTATATTAAGAAGAAAATATTCCGAAAAGGTTTATCGACGGGAGTGGTATCAGTCCACAAACGAATTGTTTCAGTCGAGATTTTAGAAGCTAAGATTTTGCTGCAAATACATCACATACAGAAATTAACCCTTACGTCCCCTGGTAGCCAAACCATTTTTTCCCAAAGATTAGAATTATATGCAAAAGATTTCCCATCAGGAGCTGTATCTGCTGCAGAAAGAGTTTTTCAACTCGAGTTTTAGAAGCAGAGATATCGGGGAAAATGCAGTTTACTTTTACACTTCCCTAGCGTAAAATCTGTGCGTAACTTGAAAAAGCGACTATTCCTAAAATAGTCTTCCACATAAATGGAATCGAAAGGTAGAAGAATTTCTTCAATCGGATGTTTAGAAGCAAATATATGGAATAAAATGTATTTTGAATTCGACATCATCTTCATTTACGCCCTCTAGCGGCAAAATTGTGCATCGTAAAAAACAAAAAAGTAGGAATGAAGTATCATCGTTCTCACATTTCAAGCTTCCCAGTGCAAAAATAATTTTTTGAATTGAACTAATAGTGGCAGAGGTATGGTTCCACAGACGGACGGACAAACCGGTAACACAAGCATGATCTTTTTATACGAAAGACGTGCTAAAAAAGCCTGTAATTTAGATAAGTATTAATTTAGGTTTTATCGATATAATTTGTTTATTTGTAGCATGTTCTAAAGACATCATCACGTCCTGTTTTACAACAGCATAAAAAGTTTTATGATCTGACCAAAAAGTACAAAACTTGATATTTTGCGCCTGTTGTCAAAATATAGTTCGGACGTCCCTGGAAGGATATCGTACATTTTGCAGTATTCATCATCATCATTGTCAACCATTATCAACCCACTGCTGGACGAAGGTCTCCCCAAGTTTCCTCCACAACGGTCTGTCTTGTGCCAGTCTCCTCCATGTCACTCCCGCATACTTTCGAATTTCATCCACCCATCTTCCATGTGGTCTTCTTCTGGGTCTTTTCCTGTCCCTTGGAATCCAATCTAAAATTTCGGCTGTCCATCGATGGTCTGTCCTTACTTACGGTTAACTGTTAATGCTGTATTCTTCCGTTTCGTTTACGTTTCGACTCTTAAAGGCATGTATCAGTCAACAAAGAATAGAGTCTCTTGATTTTGTGAGGAAAAATTCCAAATTTTATTTTACTAAATTATTCTTTCAGTGACCCCGATCCATGTTCAGAAAATCACGATGATTGGTCAAGTGTTGAGAGAAGAAAAACGTCTTGTACATTTTGCAATACAAGTCGCATAAGACGGGAGCTTCGCTCCAATAAAGAGAAATTTTAAAAGAAATTGGTTTGGGGTTCTTTTCCAGGTTATGTATGAATGTTTTGAAGACATCAGTAAATCTTCAAAAAGTTAAGTTTCAAGCCCTTGGGTATCCAAACACATGTGCTGTAAACTCACCCCATATCATCAGTCCCATGTGGTCTAGTGGTTAGGATTCCTGGCTTTCACCCAGGCGGCCCGGGTTCGATTCCCGGCATGGGAAGGTAGGTCTCATGGTGTAATGGTTAGCACTTTGGACTCTGAATCCAGCGATCCGAGTTCAAATCTCGGTGGGACCTGACTTTTTTTAATGCATTACTTTTTATTTTAATTAGCCAATTGTTTTCTTTTCTTTCATTTTATCTTCAAATACGCGTTTTAATATGAAATTTCACTTCTACCAAGTACAGAAAAATGGTTTAAAATTTAGCACCTTTTCTTTACTTTTCTTTCTTTTTTTTTTTTTTTTTTTTTTTTTTGCATGTCAAATACGTGCCACATCAGCAAATTCTGGGCCGGTAGGCCTTATGCTAACTCAAGAAAAAAATAAAACATTCTTGTAGAAGAAAAGCAAGTAATGTTGAAACGACAAACTTTGTCCATCACTTTGATGGTTTCCAAAAAAAAAAAAAAAATAAAACGTATCTATTAATAGTCTGGGTTAGAAACTCGAAATTCATTGTGTGCGTTAATGCATTGAGATTTACCCATGGCAAAATTTTTGAGTTGCTGCTTTTTATATCTACATTCTTTTTCTTCCTTTTTTTTTTTTTTTTTTTTCGTACTAGATCTGCATCTGATTTACTACTGTTTGGGCCTTCCAATAACACGAATTCTTGTGAAGCCTGTTTCAGCTACAGCAAAGAAGACTTTTACCATTTGAAAGTAATTAAATAAAAATTAATTTTCGCATTCTTTAAATTCTCCCGCTTCGTAAATTTGTACTGAAATTCAGGACATTTAAAATATCTCAAGATATTTTTTTTTCGTAATTATTTTATTAGTGATAGATAAGTCCAGAAAAAGTAGTAAATTTTTAGTAAATTTGGATTTCCATTCTCACTAAAACCGAAGAAACTATAACCAATTCTGAATTTAGTTATCGCCATAAAATTCGTAAGAATGGAATAAAGTCTTTTACAATCTATGTCCGAGGACGCCACTTGGAAGTAATTTTCCGCATTCAATAACATTTAACATTTTTTTACCCATTTTCCTAAGGGGTGGGGGAGATAACCTCAATGATTCGTAGACTTGTGTTGAAAAGATATTTAATTAGTAAAAGGTGATGCTTACATAACTTTTTTTTATCGGGGGATGGGGTAAATTGGCAATCTTTTCCAAAAATCAGCAGCTCAAAATCAACTTCCGGGGCCATTAACATTGGATCGCCAGCAGTGGCGTAGCCAGAAAAATGTTTTTAAAGGGGGGGGGGGGGTCTGGACCCGAGGACCACCCCTTGGCTACGCCTGTGATCTCCAATCCGCCATTATGATCATATGTAGAGGATTTTAGGAAGGGAGTGTCTGACCCCAGGTCTTAAACAACCCTTAGAAATAGGAAGCTAGGAGATTTGGGCTAGAGTGCCCGATTGGAAAGTGACACGGAAGCGAAGTAGAAAAGGGGAGGAAGACGACCTTATTGATTACTGGGGGGCCAGTACCCAGGGTCCGACGGCTTAACGTACCCATCCGACGCACGGTGGATATTTAGTGGATCGAATCTGAGGTCCCCTCCACGGCAGTCACGAACGTTGCCCACTAGGCCACCCGCGGCCCAAAGTCCGCCATTGATACATGTATGTAAGATAGATGGGGGACACAATATTTTTTGTCCCGGGCGCGCAGAAATGAAAGTGTTGTTTTCTGATCGTTCTTCCGAGTACCCTGGATCTGATTCCTGGATGAGGTATGGGTGAAGTGTTTTTTTGTCCATGGAACCAGTAGTCCTAAATTAGGGACGAGCGACTGCTTATAACCCATTGAGTAGCTCATGGTGTGATCGTTCACCCCTCCCCCTGCCGTCTCCCCGAAAAGAATTGTAAACATAGGTCCTTTTCACCTCGACTATGGCAAGTGAATAAGAATGGTACTTCTACTGTATTAAGATTGGCATTTTATTTGACTATTCGTGAAGCAAAGAAAAGCCGCCCCCCCCCGGTGGCGCAGTGGTCTAAGCGATGGCCTCTGATCATTCGTCCGTAAGGGGTCCGGTTTCGAATCCCGGTGAGGCATGGATGTTGTGTTTGTCTTACGGCACTGGCTCTCTCCCTTTCCTGGAACCAGTGACCCTAAATTAGGGACGGGCGACTGCTTATAGCCCATTGAGTTGCTCACGGTGGTCGTTAAACCTCAAATCAAAAAAAAAAAAAAAAAAAAAAAAAAAAAAAAGAAGCAAAGGAAAAAAAAAATACGGCTTGGCATTTCGTTTTACTTGACTCTGTCAAGTAACAATAGATGTAATCGAGTGACGTCACACTAACTGATATCATTAAACTGTGGTCACTATCATGTGTGACGTACTACGGAGGTTAAAACATGTGTCAAGACGACAAATCTGCAGCGAGACATTCTGTCCGCGTAGCTCAGTTGGGAGAGCGACTTACTGCGGAGTGAAGGGACACGGATTCGATGTCGTCGTATTAGTATTGTACTTCCGATCTCTAGCGAATGCACAATAAGCGTTGTTTATTTATTTACATTGTTGTTTATTTATTAACATTTTATTATAGACGTTGTTTATTTCATCATCATCATCATCATTGTCAACCATTATCAATCCACTGCTGGACGAAGGTCTCCCCAAGTTTCCTCCACAACGGTCTGTCTTGTGCCAGTCTCCTCCATGTCACCCCTGCATACTTTCGAATTTCATCCACCCATCTCCCATGTGGTCTTCTTCTGGGTCTTTTCCTGTCCCTTGGAATCCAATCTAAAATTTCGGCTGTCCATCGATGATCTGTCCTTCTGACAGTATGTCCAGCCCATTGCCATTTCAGGGATTTGACTCTGATCATGATGTCTTCCACTCTTGTCATTTTTCGGATCCACGAGTTCCTCTTCTTATCTCTCCTGGTTACACCAAGTATGCACCTCTCCATGCTTCTTTGAGTTGTCTGCAGCCTTTGTATGTCTCTTTTAGTTAAGGTCCACGTCTCTGCACCATACGTAAGCACTGGAAGGATGCATTGATCAAACACTTTTCTTTTAAGACATAATGGCATATTGCTCTTGAAAATTATGCTGTTTCTTCCAAAAGCTCTCCAGGCAAGTTTTTGTGCGCCGATTAATTTCTTCATCAATGTGACCCTCACTTGATATCTGCTGTCCAAGATAAATGTACGTGTCTGTTATCTCCAGCTTTTCTCCATCAATCGATAAATCTTCATTTCTTGTAAAAGCATTGAACATCACTTTTGTCTTCTGAAAGTTCATTTTTAATCCCACTTCTTTACTCTTGTCAGCAAGTTCCTGGATCATACTCTGCAGCTCTGATGGGCTAGTTGCAAAAATGACTACGTCATCAGCAAAACGAAGGTGGGTTAGATAATCTCCATTAATCTTTATCCCCTTGTTTTCCCAGCTCAGTGACTGAAAAACACCCTCCAATGTGGCATTAAAGAGCTTCGGAGATATGGTGTCACCTTGTCTCACTCCCTTTCCAATTTTTATGTGTGTTGTATTTTCAAACAGCCTAATCTTTGCACTTGCATTTTCATAGATGTTATTAATAATATTAATGTATGCATCTTCAATACCGCAGGTTTTCAGAGCCATTGTAACTGCTGATGGTTTCACCGAATCAAAGGCTTTTTCATAATCGATAAAAGCCATGCACAATGGAAGTTCATATTCCCTCGCTCTTTCAATTAGTTCTCTCAGCACATGGATATGATCTATTGTGCTGTAGCCACTCCTGAATCCAGCTTGTTCTCTCGGTTGAGCCATGTCCAGTGTTACCTTCAAGCGGTGTGAAAGAACTTTAGTGAAGATTTTATAAACTACTGATAGGAGGCTGATAGGTCTGTAGTTTCCGAGATCCTCAATGTCACCTTTCTTATGTAGCAGGATCATTGTAGCGGTGTTCCAATCCTCAGGGAATCTTTCCTTCATTAAGGCATCGAGTGAAAATTTGGGCGAGTACTGTTTCGATTTCTCCACTTGCTTCTTGTATGATGTCTACAGTAATTCCATCTTCTCCTGGAGCTTTTCCCCGCTTCATGTTCTTGATTGCATGTGCAACTTCTGCTGGAAGGACTGGAGGAACTCTGGTACTGGTATCTTTCATGATGTCTGGAGTGCATGTATCATCCCTTTCATATAATTTGGAGTAGAAATCTTTCACTCTTGTCAAAATTTCGCCTCTATTTCTTGTTACAGAACCATCTTCTTTTCTCAGTGCCATAATCTGTTTTCTTCCCTTACTGAGATGTCCCTTTGCTATCTTTAGGCTTTGGTTGTTTTCAATTGCTTTCCTCACTAGTTCACAGTTGAATTTTCTTACGTCTTCAGTGATACTTTTCCTTACGGTCTTGCATAGCTCTATATATTCCACTTTGGAAGTCACATCTTCTTTAGTTGTCCTCATCTCTCTTCTTTTTTGCATCAACATTTTCGTTTTTCCTGATAATTTATTTACATGCAACTTGTTCTTAGACCCAGCTAATTTTGTTGCTGTTTCCATAAGAGCTTTGGTTACTTTTCTGTTAACTTCAGAGATGTCCACTTCTTCCGATGTTAGGCCTTCTAAAGCAGAGAACCTGTTCTTCAGTTCCAACTTGAAGGTATTATGGTGTTTTTTAAGGTTGGTTATGTCAATAGATTTTGTTTGTCTTATGAGCTTGCCACGTTCAAGTTTAGTGTTAAGGTGCATCTTACATCTCACCAATCTATGGTCACTACCTGTGTTGAACTTGTTTAGCACACTGCAGTCTTCTATGACGAATTTTTTGTTACACATAATAAAATCAATTTCACTTGTCGTCCCATTTGGATGTCTCCATGTCCATTTCCTGTGTGGCGTTTTCTTGAAAAAGGAGTTCAAGATGAAAAACCCTTCTGCCTCTGCAAACTTAACGAGAGTATTTCCACGCTGGTTTCTGTTGCCGTGACCGAATTTACCTACTGAAGTTTCATTCTGTTGCCGCTGCCCTATTTTTGCATTGAAATCTCCCATAATTATTTTCAAGTGCTGCTTACCTTTATTATTTAGATGACAAATTTCCTCATAAAATTCTTCAATTTCTTCTTCAGGATGACTTGTGGTGGGTGCATAAGTTTGAATAATCTGAGCCTGGTATCTTCTCGATAGTTGGATAACGAGTCGTGCAGCTCTGTCAGAGGAACTTTCAACTTCTACCACTTTATCCTTCAGTTTCTTGTTTATTATAAATCCAACACCACTAGTTCTGCCAGTATCTGTCCCACGATAGTAGAAGAGATGTCCACTTTTCAGTTCAATGAGATCTTCTCCTTTTCTCCTTACCTCACTTAGCCCCACGATGTCCCACTTGATCCTTTGTAGTTCCTCTTCCAATTCAAGAAGCCTTGAATCAGAAGATAGGAGCGTCCATTGTACGTTGCCAAGGTCAGCATCAGATGGCAGCCTAGTCCGGTCCTCCGGGGATTCTTAGCACCCTCTGCCTTCATGTCGCACTGGCCGCTGCCTTGGCCAGGTACATTCCAGCTGCCGGAGACTGAGGGCCAAGATTTAAGTTGTGGAGTCATTTTGGAGGGGTTTGGCCATAACTCACCACGCTGGCCAAGCGGGTTGGTGAGTGTGGGATAGAATTTCCTCTAATCCCGATGGTATAGTTATACCGCTATGGGCGGTCGTCAGAGCCCCTTTAGTGGGAACAGGATGCACCACGAGAAGGCGGGGTTGACATTTGTCAAGGAGAGGCTGTGATGTTACGCATTCACCGTTGTTTATTTATTTATATTTATTTACAGACCATGTGTTTTCACACATGGTCTATATTAAGAAATGTACTGGATTTATAGTATTAGTATTGCAATCCCGAGCTCTGGCGAATGCACAATAGGCGTTGTTTATATATTTACATTGCTTTTTTAATAACATTTAATTCACATTTAAATTGCTTTTCAAATATCTTTTTGATAAGAGAGTTAATTAGATTTACGAATGTAACCAGATGACGACACCGTACTCATTGTTTAAAGTTTCTTGTTTGAAGCTTTCTTAAGTCCCTTTTGCGATATATGCTACACAGGTCTCAGCACTGCCCATAATTTAGAAAGCCCGGCCCGACTCAGAATTTCCGGTTTACTGCCCGTCCCGTTCTGTACTTTTATCAAGCGTTCTCCGCCATTTATCAGAAATAACACAATTCTTCCTTCACAGTAGAGGTCTTCAACCCGTGGTCCGCGGAATACTTTTCTAGTGGCCCGCTGTGCGTTGTCGACAAAAGAAATTTCAAAATGGAAAAAATAAACTTTCGAAATGGAGAAATGAATATCTACACGCTCAGAGAGAAAGTTTTAAAAGGTACTGAAAGAGGTAGGCGTATCAGGCTTTCGGAATTCATTGTAACACAGATATTACGTTTCTTTTTCAGAAAGTTATGTTTTAGAATTTAAAACCTGTCTCTATCAACACTTAAATACAAAAAAAGGTAGTCCTCGATCCCCAAATATGTGAACAAATACTTCGAACTTTGTCATCTCCGCTGTAGCAACGAATCAAGGTTAGTAGAAGAGAAGGTTGCCTTGGAGTGGAGAGGCAGAGGCGCGTGACGTCACTGACAGACCGACATATCATTTACAAATTTTGAGGGGGCTGAAACTTGTTGACCAATTATGCACATATAATCACAATTTTGTTATTTATTTGTTCATTAATACATATAAAAATTTTAAATGGAGTATAAAAGTTTTCTTATGTTTGTGCATCGCAAAAGCAAATTCCAAGAAATCTATCTACACATACAAATCATTAAGAACGTAAAAATGCTATACCTTTGCTTTAATTCAGTAATGCACCGCGGATTTTACTATGGGGTGGTGTAAAATATTGAGAATGCTAGTAAGGTAACGCTGTGTTGGAGACCACCCCCTCCACACACACACACACACAAAGCATTAGGAGTGGTTGCCTGAAATCGCATGGTGTAAACCATTGCCCTGCCACTTGGTTTCAGCCCCTTTTCATTATTTAGATTAGCAATAGTAGTAAAGAAAACTAACTAACTGTTTGGATGGCAGTTTGAGGTGCCTCGATTTTTTTTTTCTTTCTCACAGACTGTAAACCATCCTCCACCAGGAAGAAAAAAACCTTTTAATTTCTAATAATTTGCTATTGTCAAAAATTAGGTAGCAAATATTTTGTTATATTGGAGGTACTAACGTCACGTTAGCTACACTGAGGCTTGACGGTCGTATACATGGTAAGTTGGCATCCAAAAGACTGAAATAAATCTGAATGCCAGCTTCCAAAATATGATGATGTACTGCAGTAAACATCTCTACGCTGTGGAATTAGGTTTTCATTACTGAAATAGACCGAGTTGTCAGTGCTTGAAAAATTGCCCCTTCAGCGAGGACTGTTTAATGTTTTATTGCCGGATGATAGAAATTTCAGATTGAAGTCCATGTGATTGTTCTTGTTTACTATTAGAATATTTTTCCTCATTTTCTTAAGTTGTTTTTTAATAATTTCTTCAAATATTCAGCTATAAACGAAAAAAATTAGACTAAATTTAAGAGGAAACCTACGGGGGCGTTCATGTATTTTCGGGGGCTAAGCACCCCCAAGAAGATGCCTGAATACAACGCTAGCAGGAGGAGCTGCTGCCCTGGGCGCAGCTCAAGAAAGGGCGCAAAAATCACTGTGTACAATACGATTAAAATCGGAATTGAAGCTTTCTGGTACAATTTCTTCGCACCATTATTTGTCGTTTATCCGTTTACAAAATTTACTTATAATATCTTTTCCCAATTTTGATAGCCTTGGCAGCTTAAAATTCCCATTTCTTCCTCAAACTGTGCAGGGAATATTAGCTGCCCACATTCAGTAAAGGCGCTTTTGAACGCACATTGCAAAATAAGGATATCGTTCACATTGTTGAAGTTTCTCTAGGAGCAATTCGATCGTTACTGCCACTACTGCAAGCTGCATTCGGCCCGTTTAATGAGGCACCTACGGTCCGAACAAGTTGGGAATCTCACTCGCACTCATCACCTTCTGTATTTTACAGCCATAATGGCGTGGCGTTCCGCGTCCAGTTCGGCTTCACTACTCAGAACAATCTTGATGTAAGGCATAGGCGCTGACTTCGTGGGTTCGAGACACTTTTTGAGCCCCCAATGATTTTGTTGTGGATTCCTCGAACCCCTAATATTTTTGCGCGCATTTTGCGGGGAAAATACACGTACGCATACACCAATGAGCTATTACACTATGACTACTCCCAGCCTACAGAAATGAGCGCGTCTGGAAACCAAACGGTGGCGCAGGTGAAGTTCACAGAGCAGTATACATACAACACGAGGACCGGCTTTCGGTTAGTAAAGTGTTCGGGGTCAGAATGGGAAAAGCTGTCGATTTATCAGAGTTTAATAAAAGACAAATTTTGATGACATGGTGCTTCGGAATGACAATCTCGAAAACGGCGTTGTTCGCGAGCCGCTGTACTGAGTACGAATCATAAGTAGTGTACAGATGGCCAAACGACGAGCCATCGTCCAGCCGTGGGTCGTCCGCAGCTCATTGATGCCAGAGGGGAGCGGAGACTATAGCGCTTTGTTCACAGCGACCGCAAAGCCACGGTGCGACAAATCACCCGCAGCTACAACAGTGGTGATCAGGGCAATGTGTCACAGCACACAGTTCATCGCAGCCTTCTGCGCATGGGCCAGTGTAGCTGAAGACCCAGCCGGGTCCCCATGCTCACTGGACGTCATCGCCAACAACGCATCATTTGGGTCCAAGATCATCGAGATTGGGCCGTGGATGATTGGAAGAAAGTGGCCTGGTCTGACGAAACAATATTCCTGGTGCATCACGTAGACGGCAGAGCGCGGATACTCCGATTACCAACGGAGGCACTGCTGGGCGGAAACAAGCCGGCGCCGGTGGTGTTGTGCTGTGGGCGTTGTTTTCTTGGGACACTTGAGGCCCCATTATATCCCAATAGCACAATTCCTGACAGCTGTCAGATATCTGAACATCGTTACGGACCAAGTTCACCCATTCATGGCAACTGTGTTCCCTGCTGGTTATGGCCATTACCAACAGGATAATGTGCCATGCCACACTGCCAGAATCCTCAAGGAGTGGTTCGAGGAACATGTTGGTGACTTCCTGCTTATGCCCTGGTCTCCAAATTCACCTGACATGAACCCAATCGAACATTTGTGGTTCGACTTGGAAAAGCGGATTCGCGATAAATCCCTACCACCGCGAAATGTACGGGGATCTGCTGTTGACATTATGGTACCAGATATCCCAGGATGCCTATCGACCGCCACCTCATCGAATCGATGTCTGGCCGAGTGGCCGCTGTCTTGTGGGCTAAAGGAGGTCATACAGCTTATTTAGTAGGTGGTCACCGTGGCGTATCCAGAAATTAATTTGGGGGGGGTGCATATCGTCGTCGCAATGTAAAAACCACGAATGCGAAATTTTGTAGTGTGGATTATCGCTATTTAAAAATCAAATTTCATCAAAGAATCACTTCTGCAATTACATCAGACTGTTTAAGCACTATACATAACATTTACATCAAGTTGCATCTGTATTATTTATCGGTGAATAAAATTTTATATAATGTGAAGTCAACAATCGAAAAATTATCACATTCTTTGTTTTATCAATTCAGCTACGATATCATTCCTTCCTAAAGTGACGAAAAAATGTGCATGAGAACAGGCATTTTTATATTTCTCAAATACGATTAATTACAAAGTAGCGTTCATTCTACGTTTTTGTTTTCTTGCTATGGTATGTACTCAAGATGAAAGGCTTACACCCTCCCTCCCCAGGCCCCAGCCCCCACCATTTATTGGTCTGACGCTCTGACCACTACAATATACAATAACAATTCGCTCTCTTCTTTCTTTGGTGGCATACGAGTGAGAAATGCGCGCGGGAGATGGGGGAAGACTGGGGGGAAGAGGCATTAGCAATAGGCATATGTGACCTCGTCTGACCATTCCAAATTAAGAAGTAACTAACGGCAATTTAAGGAAGACCAGAATGGCGACACTAGCAAAACAACATCACCGACATTTCTTTTCAATTTTGAATACTATACAAAATAATTTGGGGGGGGGTGCATATGGCCCTTTGCCCCCCTGGATACGCCACTGGGCGGTAATAATGAAATGGGTCCTTAATGTATAATAATGTTGCGCCTACAAAAGCAAAACAAGTAAAATAAATAATTATCTAAAGAAAAAAAAATTTTCTCTAATTAACTATAATTTGATTCATTTTAGCATTTCAGACGTCTTATTGGTCCAGATAACCTGACTGAATGAAATTAAAATTAGACTTAAATCCTTTGAAAAATGCATGGGTCATTCGATTTAAATTTTCCAGAACCCCCAATAATTTTCCAAGTCGGCGCCTATGATGTAAGGGTAACGGAAATGCTCGAAACCCTTCTGCTGAGAGTGCTGGCCTTCATTTCCGAACTTCTTCCGTCGCAATTAAACAGGGCAAAATGTCGTTCCCCTTTAGGATAAGGAATGGTATCTACAGCAGCTATATAATATACCCTATTTACTGTATCATACCCAATCAAGGACGTCGCCAAAGGGTGCGTGGGTGGACTGTAGCCCACCCTTAAAATTGTTTTGCAGACCCTGCCGCCCACCAAGTTCAAGATGTGCCATATTTCAATTTTTTTAAACTTTAAAATATAATCTGGAATTTGTCAAAGAATAATGACTCCGGTGTTTTTCGTCGTGCAGCCGTACGTATTTCCCCCGAGAAAATGCGTTTTTCCTTCTCCGTAGAAATGTTATCAAAATAGCATCTGTAGGGCCATGAAAATTCAGTTGTTCTCCACTCGTCCAAATCCTGAATTTAAGCCTTTTCTTCAAGTTTAGTATGATCAGGGACGAATGAAGAAGATGAATAGGAATTCACTGGGGTCATTGGTAATTGCTCTGCTAATAAGGAGAACAGGGCCGGCTGGACCACAGAGGCAACCGGGGCGATCGCACCGGGCTGCGCGTTTTCACGGGGCCCCGCACTTTACAAAACAAAAACAAAATTGTTTTTGCTAGAATTCTCTATATTTATTGTTATTTTCTTTAAGTTTTGAGGGCGCAAGGCTCTCAAAAATATATTTTTACGTTTTCCAACCGTAGGTTGAATTAAGCGTATATTCTCCAGCTTTGTCCGTCTGTCTGTCCACCCGATAACTCGCGTAAAAATTATTCAATTTCAATTAAATTTTAGTATGTGGCAGGGGACAACTGGGGACGAACCCTATTGAAAATAAGTGAAATGGGGTATAAGGTCAGGACATAGGAGCGGGATCCATTCCATGGCCCTTATGCGTCATAACTTACGTAAAAATGCTTCGATTGCGACAAAACTTTATCATGTTGTTCCGGAAGTAAACTGAACAGGTTATGATGAATGTCATCGAAATGGGATCAAAGGTCAGGGCACAGGAGCGAGATTTATTCCACAGCCATTATCCTCATAACTTGAGTAAAAATGCTTCTATCACGACAAAACTTTAGTATGTTGGTCCAGAGGTATACTGAACCAATTTTTTTAATATCAGCGAAATGGGGTCAAAGGTCATGGCACATGAGCAAGATTTATTTCACAGCCATTATCCTCATAACTTGAGTAAAAATGCTTCTATTGCGACAAAACTTTAGCATATGAAATTTCGCCCTGGGCCCCACAAAAGTTCAATCCGGCTTTGAAAGAGAGTAAACGTATGCACTGAGTGGCCACTTTATTATGACCGCCCTCTCAGTACTTCGTTCGGCCCCCTTTTGCCTTTAATACTGCGTCGATTCTTCTTGGCATGTACTCCACGAGATGTTGATAGGTGGTTTGTGGAATCTGAGACCATGCTTGATGAATAGCACTTTCCAGGAGTGTGAGATTACAGGGTTGTGGATCCAGCTGTCTGATGGCTCGTTCAACTTCATCCCACAAATTCTCAATGGGGTTGAGATCTGGAGATTGTGAGGGCCACCTAAGCAAAGTAAACTTACCGGCATGTTCCTGAAACCAATCCTGTACAATACGGGCATTATGGCAGGACGCATTATCTTGTTGAAAGTAGCCATCGCCATTGGGATAAACCATCCACATTACAGGATGCACTTGGTCCGCAACGATGTTTAGATATGATGTGCCAGTCAGACGTTGATCAACACGAATTAAAGGGCCCAAAGCACGCCAGGAAAACATTCCCCAAACCATAACGTTGCCTTCACCAGCTTGAAGGGTTGTAGCAATGCATTTGGGGCCCATGCTTTCGTGCTGTTTCCGCTAAATTCTCACTTGGCCATCGGCATGGTGTAACTGAAAACGTGATTCATCGGACCACATAATTTGTTTCCAATTATCGACTGTCCAATCCTTGTGCTCCTGTGCGAACTGGAGACATTTTCTCTTGTTAATTGCAGGCAGCAAAGTGTTCGAACAGGGATTCGGCTGTAATATCCCATCCGATGCAGTGTACGGCGAACAGTGCGTGCAGAGATCATTTGAGGGGATCCTTGATTAAGATGGTCTGTAATTTGCTGCACTGTTGCCTTTCTATTGTCTGTTACCAGTCTGGACACTCTCCGTTCCGCCCGAGCAGTCACTAGTCGATGACGACCACACGTTGCACGTAGAGACCCAGTTTTTTGGCTGACAGTCCGGTCTTTAAATACTTTAACAACAGCTGCTCTGGAACATTTCACGAATGCGGCGGTTTCGGTGATACTCGCTCCATGGCTCCGAGCTGCTACAATCATCCCACGTTGAAAGTCCGTCAAAGCGCATTTTTTGCCCATGTCGTCACCCAAAAATCACTTCTACTACTATCGCAAGCACTAAGCTTTCACTTTTTATACTAGCCTCGCCCTCTGGCGGCAACAGCGTACAGCCATAGCTCATTTGCTTAAAACTGTCATGTGGTCATAATAAAGTGGCCACTCAGTGTATAAATCCGTTTATTGGCGTAAAAATAACAAAACAATAGAGAACAACAATTATGCTAGCTTTCATCACCTACGGGTGGCTTCATCAGGAAGCTATTTAGTGCCGCCCCGGTGGCGCAGTGGTCTAAGGCGCTGGCCTCTGATCATTCGTCCGTAAGGAGTCCGGGTTCGAATCCCGGTGAGGCATGGATGTTGTGTTTGTCTTACGGCACTGGCTCTCTCCCTTCCCTGGAACCAGTGACCTTAAATTAGGGACGGGCGACTGCTTATAGCCCATTGAGTTGCTCACGGTGGTCGTTAAACCCCCAATCAAAAAAAAAAAAAAGAAGCTGTTTAGTAAACGATAAACAGAAATGTGAAATGTGCAAGTTAATATTAATCATACTAACTTGAGCATTTCCCCTCACCCCTAATCCACGAAAATATTTGCTTTAAGATCTTTCTCCTAGGCATGAAATTTTCTTTTAATCAGGGCGTTTTACTGGTGCTGGTGGCAGTGTGCCATGTTTATCATACTGGTATTTAGGTTTTACTAATTTTATTAAAAATGGATGGACGGAACATTAGCAAAAAATTACTCCTAACTTTAAACACTTTTGTATTCCAAAAAAGTACAAAAACTTCAACAGTTCCAAAATTAATGAGTATGTGTCCAGGAGGGGGCGGGGATGCATTGCGAATACCTTTGCAGCCTGTAGAAAAAGGAAAACATATTCTTTCTGTCAATGTTTTGTATGTAAAGTTGCTATCAAACTTGCCCCGGCAAAATTAATACCCGCCCACCCGTCGCCCATCCTGATTTCGAAGTCTAGCGACGTCCCTGTACCCAATAAAAATACTTAAGCGTTAGTTTGTTAAACTGCGATGAAAATGAAAATGAGGGCAGTGGTAAATTTGGAAATGTGGGCCTTCCCCTGGTCCGCCAAAAATAGCTGGTTCTTAAAATCTGTTGCACAATGATTATTAGTTATCAATTAATTTCAAGAGAATATGACAAAAAAGAAAATATAAAATTCAGTCTGAAGTGATGTCCGAGATAACTCCCAGTGGCCATTGCTATTTATTTTGAAAATTTGTAATTGCGTATTCGTGTGGCTACTAAATATGTAAATGAGGCAGACTTGTGCGCAATCAACACAGAAGACTAATTTTACCTAAAAACGCATGCAACATGCATTATTAAAGTATTTTATTTTAAGTACCAAGCGCTAAACATATTTTGTCTTAACGACTTTAGTGGGAGGAAGGGGGTGCAATAATTTGTGTTTGCCCCGGGGTCAGAAATGTCTAAGTTACGGCCCTTCGGCCTATTAGAAAATCCGTCTCTGGCTCATTCTGATAAATTGAAAAGTGAAAATACAAAGGTGATGGTTTTACCGCCGAATCTTACTTCATTACGTTCGCTAAAGTGGAAACATATAGTGAAAACTGTCTCATTAAAAACCCAATCATTTAAATCAGGGGTGGCCAGGCTTTGAGGAACTAAGATCTATCTTAAGCTATCATTCACTACTGTGATCTAAAATAGTTTATCGCAGTGATATAGACATATTTAGATAGGAATAAGCCTATATCAGGAGTGTTTAGTTAGTGTGTGCGGTTTTGTAAGTTTGGAAACACAAATACAGAAAAATAATATTTAAATCATTTTTTATGTCTGAAACACAATTTTTCAATTAAATTATATAATTTTTCTTATAGATTTTTTACTTACAGTATTTAATTGTTAGATGTTGATGCATGACACTGTATGTCCCCACAAAGTTTAGAATAATGAGGCACATATTCAGTGAGGCACAGTCGGAGACACGCTTTTAAATGAGCATCAGTCAGGCATCTCATGTATTTCGACTTCATTGTTTTCATTTCTGAAAAAGCTGCTTCACAGAGATATGTGGATCCAAAGAAAGCAGACAACCGCAATGCAACAGCAAGGATATTTTTCTTCTGATAATAGTGTCCAAAATGTGTTATCTGACGCTCTTGATTTCAGTACTATGTCGGATTGAAGTTTCACAATTTCTGATTCTAAATCTGAAGAATCGAAGAGGAAAGTAGAGGAAATGTGAAACTTCCTCGATATCACATTCGCCAAAAGGGTCCAACGTGCGGACAAACAAACGATCGATTGTATGAGAGCTCGCGATCGACTGTTTGGCCACCCCTAATTTAGATCATAGATTATCAACAATTTCTCTTCACATGAGTTGTATTTGCATTAATGCACAATCGTAAAAACAAAGCAACGGAAAATTCACCATCGGCGGTTTTTCTTCGTAGCGTGGTACAGGCAAGATTCCATACACTTAAATGCTCCCCTTCCCGGGCAGACTTACGGGTGCGTATTTAGAAGGGTGGGTAAGTTGCCCCGAAAGTGTTTCATTTCTTTATGATTTTGTTTAAAATGAGACTTACAATAGAAAAACATGCTTTAATTTAATAAAAAATACATCAACTTAAGTTAGAAAAAAAGTGGTTTAATTTTTCTTCTGTTTTTCATTAACTTTTATGTTGTTCTGGTGGATTTCAAAAACTTCCATTTTTCGTCGGCCCCACCCGAAAATATATTCTATGTACACCCGTACCGTGACGTGTTCAAACTGCCGTACATGAAGGTTAAGTGAATTTCACCTGCTGAGAAAAAAGAAACACAGACAAAACACAAAGCTTGTGAGAAACTTATGGAAACGACATATGTGTAACAAAATTTTGGTAATCTTTCGGAAGACAGTAGGGACGTCGCTAGACTTCAAAATCAGGGTGGGCGGGTATTATTTTTGCTGGGGCAAGTTTGACAGCTGCTTTTATTAAAAAAAAAACACTGAAAGAAATAATTTTTAATGCTTCTTACTGCCGGCTAAAAAGTAATTCGGCGCAATTCCCCGTCTTGGACGGACTCACACACGCCTACATCGGACTAGAACGCCTCTGGTAAACCAACAAGATAGCATGGCAATGACTAATGGGTTAGTAGTGTGAGATATAAATGTTGGTAGAATGTCGCCTTCGACTTGTTTCTTGCTGTGAATGTCATAATTGCTTTTCAAAATTTTGTATTTTTGCTTACGAAAATAGCACTGTACTTGAACCATTTCTTTAAAGGAAAAACATTCTATTTGTTTTCCTAAATTAAATTTTAACGTTGTGACGTGTAGACACAACACCTCTCTACACCTTTCCTTCAAGCTAGCGACATTACCTTGTACCACTCTCCTCTTGTCCTTCAAGTCATTGACCTTGCCTTGCACTCCTCTCTTCCAAAGCAACCGTCAGTTCACGTCCCGCCCCTCACTACCCTGGGACCTTGGAGGAAAGAATAGGGTGGAGGTGCTAAGACGTCTAATCCCTGAAGTCAGTTTTCCCGGCGACCTTGGAGCACTAGGTTTTCGGCCACTCCCCTATAAGCCCAAAAAAAGTCCAACAGCCTTACGGGAGCCGCGGGTGGCCTAGTGGGCAACGTTCGTGCCTGCCACGGAAAATACCTCAGGTTCGATCCCAGGCCGGTACGAACGCTCGATCCACTAAATACCCGCCGTGCGTCGGATGGGTACGTTAAGCCGTTATCCCCCTTTCTACTTCGCTTCCGTGTCACTTTCCTATCGGACACTCTAGCCCAAATCTCCTAGCTTCCTATTTCTAAGGGTTGTTTAAAACCTGGGGTCAGACACTCCCTCCCTAAAATCCTCTACAATCAATCAATCAATCAGCCTTACGGGAACCAAACCAAGTGCAAAATTATGCTCTTTTCAAACATTTACGTACTAATATGTATATATAAAGTAAGGATATATAGAGTGGAAACAGACATTGAAGCCTGTGCAAACTCCTCCCATAGAACGTGGCGTCCTCATCGACATGCAACAGAAGCTAAATGTGACGTGACCTGTTCCGTCGGCAAGGGTTGTTGTGGCAACTCTGTTCTCGGAGTGGTTGAGGAGCAGCTTCTCATGCGCCACCCTTCCGTTAAGTAACCCCCACGACCTTTGTCCTCAACTCCTGTCACAATTTAAGCCAAGTGAGGCATCGGAAAGATGACAATAACGTAATATAGATATCGAAGCCAAAAACGTAGATATCGAAACAGATGATAATGGAATACAAATCAGAATTGAAAGTGAAGCCCAGTCACAGCTTATTTTGTGAAGAAAACAATGACAAAATATGCGTGCACGAAATTTACAACAAAGACACGTAGAAAATAAGCAAGAATAATGTCACTTATTAGAATGTTATTGGAAACTGAAAGATGCACACCAAAAAGAATCCGGAAAACGATAGGTATACGTCGCCTTCTACTCTGCTGGGAGTCCGGGAGTGGGAGGTCAAACTTCATTTCAAATGGACAAAATCATGTGCTCGTGATGATTTCTGAGAAGCCCAGCTGACAATCAACGGTAGTTCTGTTGTAGGTCGATGGTGTGCTGCAGTCGACTTCATGAGTTTCAGATTACTACAGCTTGTGTATATAATATACACCAAACTCAAAAAAGTCACCGGACACTCTTCAAAAGCAAATGAACGGATCCGCTGCGTTGTTAAGATGCGCGGTACAGCTGCAAACGGTATAAAAACAAGATTGCAGCTGACCGCGATCATATCGCACTCTGGGATTGAGTGAAAATGTCGCGGCGGGAGAGAACTGACTTTGAGAAAAGAAAGATTGTTGGGTTCTATAGTAGTGGGTTGTCCACAAGAGGAACCGAGAGGCGTTTAAACCAGTGGCGGCTCGTGCTTAACTGATAAGGGGGGGGGAGGGCTGCATCCGAATTTTATGGATTTCAAAGATAAATTTGTGCGTCTGTTTGTGCTTTGGTAAGGGTTATTTATTGCTGTGTTGTGTACACATACAGCCAAAAAATTTTGTGTGATACAGTTGAAATGAATAAAAAATATTATATGTTTAGAGCTTAGTTTCACAGATACACTTCAGCTTTTTTCCTCCCGATACTTACATTAACAAAGATGATTAATTAAAAGTTTAACATGCAAAAGATATCCAGTTTACACTTAAACATTAATTTTCCAAATGCAAGTAAATCACTTTGATGTTTTCTTTCACTGAGTTTTCCCGGTTGCCTGCTGGTTTATTTTCCATTTTATATATAAAATATTATTAGCTGACCCCCACCGGGGTATATTTATGCTACACTGAGGGCTAAACGGCCCGGGCCAAACATCGAAGGATGGGAGTTTTTATTTATAACGAGAAGTCATTACCTCGGGACCGCTGGCTTAACATTACTTCCGAACCACAACGGGTCTTCAGCGGCAACGAGATTGGAACCCTTCAAGTCGGGAGGCGAGCATGCTGCCACTGGGCTACCTCGGCCCAGCGCACTCCGCTCTCCGTATTGGAAGATTGGCTGTTATGTAACTTCCCACTGCTTAAGGAATATCAAGAATACATTTTGTAACAAAAACACATGGTTTGCATAATTTACTGATATTTAGCGGAAGCCACGGAAAATTTGCAGTGCAAGCGGGAAATGTCAAATTTAACAGTTTCTGACTTCCATCAAGTGCTTTAAGAATTTTTAAACGGTTCTTAATTTTAATTAAAGTAATAAAAAAATTACTTCCTAGCGTTAAAATTGAGAAATGACTTGCAGTGATAGGGAGATCAAAATAACATTTTTTTTAATTGATTAATAAATATGATACAAAGGAATTTCAGCACCCCTAGAGGGAGAATTTCACCGTAATTAAAACTTCATTACTGCTTAAATTAGTAAATTTATGTTTTACGAAGTGCATGTTAGATGTTAACGAACTTTTAAAGCAGCGAAGACTGTTTAGAAACGTAAGTTTAAAGATTCGAGCATGCAGGACTTTCATCATTCCTAGGGGGAGCTTAAGAAGTACTTGAAATGTTACCGTATCAAATGAACTGTTATTGTGCTTCACGATCAATCATACAGATAATTTTGGCTTCACCTGAAATACCTGCTCCAATGTGACTTAAAATTTTTCTAATTTCCTTTATGAAATATGTTGCAAATTTAATTGTACCTAAACATTACGATTTTTAAATGTTATCGGTCACAAAAGAACGTTTGTAAATTTTGGAAAAAAAAAAAAAAAGTTTTTCTGTTTGAGATATAAGATATTAAAAATATTTTATAGTGATCAACACCAAACATGGCACCACCTAGGATAAAAAAATACACACAAAATAAAAATTTTAGCAGTTTTTAGCAAAGCGTGCAAAAAATTTTTAGCAGTGATAACATACATACTTGTCACTTGTAAATAAACTTCATGCGCCGATCTCGACGAGTAGCAAACATATCAATAACTTGTTCGTTGAATTTCTTGGTGCTAGCAATAATGTTTCTTTCTATAGACAACATTGCAAGTGCTGTCAGTCGATCTTGTCCCATACTGTTCCTTAAAAATTCTTGATTCTCTTGAGGGACGAGAAACAACGTTCTGGCTCTGATGTGGTCATTGGGATAGTAACTAAGATGCGAAGAAGTTTCACCGTTTCCGAAAAGGATGCTTCCAAATTATTTTTCAGCATGAACTGTAACAGCTGAGTCGCACTTGTAATATTGTGGAAATCGCTTCAAGTCAACTGTTTTGGATGTACTGAATAAGTGGAAGACGCATGGCGTGCCTGAAGCAGCAAAACGTACCGGCAGACCAAAGAAAATCAGTGATAGACGACGTCGAAAAATCAGGAGAGTCGTACGGCTAATCGATGTAGTACTGCACAAGACCTCAGTATATAGGTGAGTAAAAATGCTGGAACCTCGGTATGTACATGTATTATTCGCAAAGGACTTCATTCCATGGGTTACCGTGGTCATGAGGATGCTCATAAACCTTTCATTTCCTCTCGGAATGCTACTCGTCGTTTAGTATGGTGCAAAGAACATTTATCGTGGACCATAGATCAATGGAAACGGGTCCTACGGACTGATGAATCCAGATACACAATCCATAAGTCTGATGGCTGTGTGTGGGTATGGCGGCAGCTGGGGGAACGCTATTTACCACAGTGAATATACTGTTCTACAGAGTGGAAGAAATATTCTTCTTATAATACTTGGGAAATACGTCATGATAATTAACACAGCAATTAGACATCGCTAAATTGATTGTAATTACTGTTTCACACGTGAATACAATCACATAAAAAACTTGAAAATTTCAGCGCCGTGGAGCGGGAATCGAACCCGCATCTCCCGATTACCGTTTGAACATGCTATCCGTTGCACCACCCACCCGCGCTCTTAATCAATGCAGATTCTGCTGCCATCTAGCGTTGTTACGTAAATCTCCAGTTGTTCAGGTATACAGAGTGGAAGAAATATTCTTCTCATAATACGTGGCAAATACGCAGGGGCGAATTTACCATTGGGCCAACCTAGGCCATGGCCCAGGGCACTGCACATAGAGGGGCGCCAAAATAATTTTGAGAATACATGTGGCACCAGACGCATTATATTCTGAGTCAACTGGACTATATATATATTATATTCTGAGTCAACTGGACGCGTTTTTTTTACGGTGTAAACTGTTTGCAAAGCGAGAGAGTTCTTTCTCAAGTATAGGTTTCAATGATTGGAAACACGAAAACGTTATACGAGCACATAGTGCTTCATTTGAGCATGTAGAGTCTGTAAAGTGTTTCATAACACGTGCAGAGAATAGTGAGAAAATTGATTCTGCTGTAATTAAGCAACTGATGAATGAGAAAAATTATTGGAAAACAGTACTACTATTACGGATTATCGAAATCATTGAATTTCTGTCTTCTCGTGGATTAGCATTCCGTGGAAATGGAGCGAACGACAAGTTAGGGAATAATAATAATAATAATAATGGCAATTATATAGGTATACTTGAACTGTTAGGAAAATTTGACCCTTTTCTGGAGCAACATTTGAAAAATTTTGGAAATAAGGGAAGTGGAAATGTTTCATACCTTTCGAAGAATGTATGTGAAGAATTCATTTAATTAATAGCCTTATCAGTCACTGACGCAATACGTAAAGAGTTGAAGTCGAGCAAATATTACTCTATTATTATAGACCACTTCAGATTTGTCAAAAGTTGACCAATTTTTCGTTATGCTCTGGAAAATGAACAACCAGTGGAACGATTTGTTTCTTGCCCAACACTGGTCATAAAGCAGAAGACATGGAGAAGGCTTTATTGAAGCTGTTACAAGATTTAAAAATAGATGTTAAAGACTTCAGAGGCCAAAGTTATGACAATGCGAAAAATATGTCTAGTGAATATTCAGGTCTCCAAGCTCGATTAAAAAGTCATAACAGTTTAGCCTACTATATTCCATGCGCAGCACACACTCTTAATTTGGTTGGGAAATTCGCAGCGGGATGCTGACTTGAAGCTATATCTTTTTTTATGGTCGTACAGGACATATATAACTTTTGGTCATCTTCATCACATAGATGGCAAATCTTGAAGACAAGTCTTCAAGATAGTTATAAGCTCCACAGCTAATCTGGATAGCAATCTCCACTTCTTGTACCCAAAACGTTATGTGAAACCCGATGGTCGTCAAGGTTTGATGCATGCAAGGCCTTACGCTCTAGTTATTCCTGCATTAGATATGCACTTCAAGACTTCGCAGGAAACACCGGTGAAAAATTACAAGCAAGAGTAGAAGCAGAGGGATTATTAAGTAAGATGAATTTGTTAGAAATGGGCATTCTCTTAGAGTTTTGGAAAGAATTGCTAGTTATTTTACAAAGAATTGCTAGTTGCAATAAAACACTGCAGAAAATGAATATTGACCTTTCAGTTGCTGTAGAACTGTACGATTCACTTATTAAATATTTAAGTGATCTCCGGAATAAATTTGATAAGTATGAGGAAGATGGAAAACTTTTGTCTCAGTGCGACGAATTTAAGAAAAATGTTACCAGAACCCGTCGGAGAAAACTACAATTTCAAGAGATGAATGGCAATAAAGAAACTGTTTTCACTGGAAAGGAACATATGCGAATATGCGTTTTCCATACGATCATTGATAACTTGGTGCAGCAGTTGAAACGTCGACGAGATACGTATTCCGATATGGAGAGCATGTTTGGGTTTCTAACGCAATTGTCCGACTTTGATGAGAAAACATTATCTCAAAAGGCAAAAAATCTACTGACAGTTTATTCTAAAGATTTAGGCCCAGAATTTGAACAAGAATGTCTTCATTTCCAGAAATTTTGGAATAATTTAGATAGACAAGCAGTGACAGTTTCAAGTATTAGTGTTCCTGTTGAGGATATGTTGAAACTGATTAGAGAAAAGAGAACTGATTCAACTTTTCCGAACATTGATGTTATCCTAAGGATTTACCTATGTATACCCATCACTAATGCTTCTGGAGAAAGAAGTTTCTCTTTTGAAAATCATCCACAATTATTTGAGGACATCTAGTTCTCAAGAAAGAACAAGTGCATTGGCAACTTTGTCACTTAATTCGAACATTTTAGAAACATTAACATTTGATGATATAGTAGAGGATTTTGCCATAAAGAAATCAAGAAAAAAATCTTTTAGCGGTGCATAATTTTACTGTTTATAAGTTATGTTCATTTATTTCTTCTATCTCTCAGTCACTTAATCGATATACAATAAACATTGGTAGCAGAACTATCATTATATTTTTAAAAAATTCTAAAATTAATACTACATACGTTGTAAATTTAAATCCAAAAATTTGCAGGCAAATGTTTCAGAAGTGTGTTAAAAAAACAATTTCATTTGTAAATATAAAAAATTACTGTGAAATGATGTTTTAAAATTATGCGAATTAAACCTGAGAAAACGACATTTATAAATTTTTATTTCAATGCCCAGTTTTAAATAATACATGTGCTTTAATAAGGATTCTTCGTGCGCTAAACAATATTTTAATTCGAAAAGCCTTTCAGCACGATAAGATCTTATCGTGCTGAAAGGCTTTTCGAATTAAAATACATGTGCTAAAAATTTTACAGTATTGGGTTGTTCTTGAGAATATGCTGATCCTTTGTGTGATAAAAAAATCTATATGTAATTTAAATATGAAATTCTAATCGACCTCAAATTTCTTACAATGAGTTTACTTAGGGGCGTCTGATTTTTTTGGCCCAGGGCGCTGTAATGCTTAAAACCCGCCCCTGCAAATACGTCATGATAATTAACACAGCAACTAGACATCGCTAAACAGACTGTAATTACAGTCAATTTGACTGTAATAGCATTGCTAAATTGACTGCAATTAGTAATTACAGTCAATTTAGCGATGTCTAATTGCTGCTTTAATTATCATGACGCATTTGCCACGTTTTATGAGAAAAATATTTCTTCCACTGTATACCTGAACAGGGATGTAAGGTCTGGTGATGCGTAACAACCCCGCCTTCTCGTGGTGCATCCTGTTCCCACTAAAGGGGCTCTGACGACCGCCAATAGCGGTATAACTATACCATCGGGATTAGAGGAACCCACACTCACCAACCCGCTTGGCCAGCGTGGTGAGTTATGGCCAAACCCCTCCAAAATGACTCCACAACTTAAATCTTGACCCTCAGTCTCCGGCAGCTGGAATGTACCTGGCCAAGGCAGCGGCCAGTGCGACATGAAGGCAGAGGGTGCTGAGAATCACCGGAGGACCGGACTAGGCTGCCATCTGATGCTGACCTTGGCTACGTATAATGGACGCTCCCTATCTTCTGATTCAAGGCTTCTTGAATTGGAAGAGGAACTACAAAGGATCAAGTGGGACATCGTCGGGCTAAGTGAGGTAAGGAGAAGATCTCATTGAACTGAAAAGTGGACATCTCTTCTACTATCGTGGGACAGATACTGACAGAACTAGTGGTGTTGGATTTATAATAAACAAGAAACTGAAGGATAAAGTTGTAGAAGTTGAAAGTTCCTCTGACAGAGCTGCACGACTCATTATCCAACTCTCGAGAAGATACAAGGCTAGGGTTATTTAAACTTTTGCACCCACCACAAGTCATCCTGAAGAAGAAATTGAAGAATTTTATGAGGAAATTCGTCATCTAAATAATAAAGGTAAGCAGCACTTGAAGATAATTATGGGAGATTTCAATGCAAAAATAGGGCAACGGCAACAGAATGAAACTTCAGTAGGTAAATTCGGTCACGGCAACAGAAACCAGCGTGGAAATATTCTCGTTGAGTTTGCAGAGACAGAAGGGTTTTTCATCTTGAACTCCTTTTTCAAGAAAAAGCCACACAGGAAATGGACATGGAGACATCCAATTGGGAAGACAAGTGAAATTGATTTTATTATGTGTAACAAAAAATTCGTCATAGAAGACTGCAGTGTGCTAAACAAGTTCAACACAGGTAGTGACCATAGATTGGTGAGATGTAAGATGCACCTCAACACTAAACTCGAACGTGGCAAGCTCATAAGACAAACAAAATGTATTGACATAACCAACCTTAAAAAACCCCATAATACCTTCAAGTTGGAACTGAAGAACAGATTCTCTGCTTTAGAAAGCCTAACATCAGAAGAAGTGGATATTTCCGAAGTTAACAGAAAAGTAACCAAAGCTCTTATGGAAACAGCAACAAAATTAGCTGGGTCTAAGAACAAGTTGCATGGGAACAAATTATCAGGAAAAACCAAAATGTTGATGCAAAAAAGAAGAGAGATGAGGACAACTAATGAAGATGTGACTTCCAAAGCGGAATATATAGAGCTATGCAAGACAGTACGAAAAAGTATCACTAAAGACGTAAGGAAATTCAACTGTGAACTAGTGAGGAAAGCAATTGAAAACAACCAAAGCCTAAAGATAGCAAAGGGACATCTCAGTAAGGGGAAGAAAACAGATTATGGCACTGAGAAAAGAAGATGGTTCTGTAACAAGAAATAGAGGCGAAATTTTGACAAGAGTGAAAGATTTCTACTCCAAATTATATGAAAGGGATGATACATGTATTCCAGACATCATGAAAGGTACCCGTACCAGAGTTCTTCCAGTCCTCCCAGCAGAAGTTGCACATGCAATCAAGAACATGAAGCGGGGTAAAGCTCCAGGAGAAGATGGAATTACTGTAGACATCATACAAGAAGCAAGTGGAGAAATCGAAACAGTACTCGCCCAAATTTTCACTCGATGCCTTAATGAAGGGAAGATTCCTGAGGATTGGAACGACGCTATAATGATCCTGCTACATAAAAAAGGTGACATTGAGGATCTCAGGAACTACAGACCTAACAGCCTCCTATCAGTGGTTTATAAAATCTTCACTAAAGTTCTTTCCCACCGTTTGAAGGTAACACTGGACATGGCTCAACCGAGAGAACAAGCTGGATTCAGGAGTGGCTACAGCACAATAGATCATATCCACGTACTGAGAGAACTAATTGAAAGAGCGAGGGAATATGAACTTCCATTGTGCATGGCTTTTATCGATTATGAAAAAGCCTTTGATTCAGTGAAACCATTAGCAGTTACAATGGCTCTGAAATCCTGCGGCATTGAAGATGCATACATTAATATTATTAATAACAACTATGAAAATGCAAGTGCAAAGATTCGGCTGTTTGAAAATACAACACACATAAAAATTGGAAAGAGAGTGAGACAAGGTGACACCATGTCTCCGAAGCTCTTTAACGCCACTTTGGAAAATATCTTTCAATCACTAAACTGGGAAAACAAAATGATAAAGATTAATGGAGATTATCTAACCCACCTTCGTTTGGATGATGACATAGTCATTTTTGCAACTACCCCATCAGAGCTGTAGAGCATGATCCAAGAACTAGCTGACAAGAGTAAAGAAGTGGGATTAAAAATGAACTTTCAGAAGACAAAAGGGATGTTCAATGCTTTTACACGAAATGAAGATTTATCGATTGATGGAGAAAAGCTGGAGACAACAGACACGTACGTTTATCTTGGACAGCAGATATCAAGTGAGGGTCACATTGGTGAAGAAATTAATCGGCGTACAAAACTTGCCTGGAGAGCTTTTGGAAGAAACAGCATAATTTTCAAGAGCAACATGCCATTATGTCTTAAAAGAAAAGTGTTTGATCAATGCATCCTTCCAGTGCTTACATATGGTGCAGAGACGTGGACCTTAACTAAAAGAGACATACAAAGGAAAGGCTGCAGACAACTCAAAAAAGCATGGAGAGGTGCATGCTTGGTGTTACCAGGAGAGATAAAACGAGGAACTCGTGGATCCGAAAAATGACAAGAGTGAAAGACATCATGATCAGAGTTAAATCCCTGAAATTGCAATGGGCTGGACATACTGCCAGAAGGACATACCATCAATAGACAGCCGAAATTTTAGATTGGATTCCAAGGGACAGGAAAAGACCCAGAAGAAGACCACATGGAAGATGGGTGGATGAAATTCGAAAGTATGCGGGAGTGACATGGAGGAGACTGGCACAAGACAGACCGATGTGGAGGAAACTTGGGGAGACCTTCGTCCAGCAGTGGATTGATAATGGTTGACAATGATGATGATGATGATGATACCTGAACAACTGGGGATTTACTTAACAGCGCTAGATGGCAGCAGAATCTCCATTGATTAAGAACGAGGTCGGAGAATATTCCGAAGCTCTTAACAGTAGCACTCATATACTTGCGAATTCACCGTCGTGGGTGGTGCAACGAATAGCACGCTCGAATTGTAATCGAGAGAAGCGGGTTCGATTCCCGCCCCACGGCGATGAAATTTTCAAGTTTTTTTATGTGATTGTATTCACGTGTGAAACAGTACTTACACTCAATTTAGCGATGTCTAATTGCTGTGTTAATTATCATGGTGTACTGTTCCTACGGTCAAGTTTGGAGCTGGCAGTGTACTCATATAAGGGGGGGTCGTGGTATGGTCCCTGCGCATTGGTTATCGTGGACAAACCTGTTAACTAGCACGTCTACCTCGATATTCTCTACAATTATGCCCTACCAACCCTGTGGCAATGCTATGTTGGTACCAGCAGGATAATGCACCAAGCCGTAAAGCAAGGACTGTTACCGCAGGGTTTGATGATAATTCTGTATCGTGTGTGGACTGGCCAGCACAGAGCCCTGATCTTAATCCCATAGAGAACCTATGGGATAAATTAGAGCACTACATAAGAAGTTTGGAACCAAGGTCTACTTCTAAGCAACAGTCAGCAGCAGCATTATGTACTGAATGGAAGCGCTTACCTATACCTATCGCTGTGTTCCAAAACCTTGTTGAAAGCATGTCTCGAAGGGTCAGTGCATGCATTAAGGCCAAAGGTGGACCAACACCATACTAATGTCAATAAATGCTATGTTGGGTTTCTCTTCTAGGTGTCCGGTGAGTTTTGTCAATATAGTGTACATCCTTACTTTATGTATGTATCTTTTTATTCAAGGGTTTCACGGTTTTGTTAATATGGGGACAACTTGATATGGATCACTTGCGGGTGGCAAAAAATGCTTTAGCGTAATGCTCGTAGGCATAAATACCAATTTCAAAATACCTGTTGGCTACTTTTTTGTAAATGGCTTATCAGGATCACAACTGGCAAATAGGTATATCTACTTGGAGTGCCACTTTTCCAAAACAAGAAATCAATGCTGCCAAAGTTTTGTACTAGTTTTGTACACCCAAAAGAAATTTTTTACACCACCGGAAGTGGTACTTTTTGACTCTCCTTTGTGGCTCTCGAGAAAGTACTTGGTGTGCCACTTTTCCAAAATTGAAAATCAATACTGCCAGAGTGTTGTACTAGTTTTGTACAGTTTTGTACGCCCAAAAGAACATTTTGTACGCCACTGAAAGTGGTACTTTTTGACTCTCCTTTGTGGCTTTCGAGCATGTACTTGGAATGCCACTTTTCCAAAATAGGAAAGTGGCATTTCAAGAATAATAATATGATCCAAATATCATGATTCAAAGGAATTCTTCATGTATGAAAATTTTCCCCAATTACAGATGTGTGCAAACAAAATTCTGTAATAAAGATCTGAGGATAGACTGGGGATAACTATATTTTTTGTGGACTCCTCCTAAAAAAAGCAGAAAGAAATAGAAACTTTTTTTTCACAAGTCAGTTTCTTATAGTTTTTGCTGTGCTATCTGCAAAGATGACAAACAAAAAAACAACTACAGAGCTCTGTCAATTCTTCAAGCACACTGCATAATTATGGGAACCCTTGAAAATACCGGGCCCAGGGTTGCAGCTCCCCTAGCCTCCCTCTTAAATGGGCTCTGCAAAAAGTATATAGCAAAAAGCTATGCTAATAAGAAGAAAATTTTCAAATATGTCTCCTAGATGCAGAGATAGAAAGAAAAAGGTTTTGACATTTATGGGCCCTAGCAGGAAATCTGCTCATTATTTAAAGAGAACAATGTTTCCCATCATTATTGTAGCGAATGGCATGGAGTAAAAACAGAAATTTCAACAGGGCTTTTAGAAGAGCAGATACAACTTAAAACAAAAGTACACAAACACCACTTAGCAACAGAATTGTGAACTATGAAAAACTCCACAAGTACAAACAAAGTGTTCTACAAAGTAAATGGTATTCAGTGTTAAAATATTGGTCGTTTGGAAACAGAGATATCAAGAAAAACAGATTAAACATTTGCATCACGAAGTGGGAAAATTGTACATTATTTTGAGAATGAAATACACACAAAGTGTTTTCATAGTTAGTTGTATCTGACCAAAAAAGAATTTTTTTTAATAAGATTTTTAGTCCTGCAGATATTGCTGCAAATATAGTGTAAGCGGAAGTGTAAACTTACGCCCTATAGTATCACACTCATAAGTTAAGAAAAATTTGAAATATATGGAAGATGTATTCATCTTTAGTTAATATCCATTTAATGATAATGTTTTAACTGTTGTAACTTTTTACATTATTTTTCTTTTGCGTCAAATGCGTTTCTTGATTGGAAAATACTGGAATTAAATGAAAAAAATTAGATAGATAAAATTCGTAACGTATCTTTTGGTTGTAACAGTTGTTGGCCTAGTTGTCGGTGCTCTATCTTTCACTCAGTTCTTGAGTTTAAACATTCTAAAAAAACAGTAGATATATTCTTCATGTAGGAGTCCATATTCATTGATTATGATATTTAAAAATTTGCACTAGAAAGGCTCCCTGATGAAGAATTTTTTCTTCCAAGTCGGACTCTTAGAAGCAAAGATATCAACAAAAATAAGATATACATCTATGCCCCCTAACAGAAAAAAATATGCAATGTTTTTAGCAAAAAGTATTTTCAAAAGGCTTTTCATGGTGAGCAGTAATGATCCACGAAATAATTTCTCAAATCGAGTTTTGAAATGCACAGATTTTGCTGCAAAAGCATCAGAAACAAATATACTTTTACACCCCATTGTAGCAAAGCCATTTTTTACCAAATATTAGAAATTATATGCTGAACATTTCCCACCAGAAGTTCTATCCGATGCTGAAATTTTTTTCAAATTGGACTTTTAGAAGCAGATATTGGGAAAATCACAAGTTACTTTTATGCCCCTGGTGGAAAATTCTATGCACTGATTGAAAAAGAAACGGTTCCTAAAATAGTCTTCATATTTGTATATGGCATCAAAAGGAATTTTTCCAATTGGATATTTAGAAGTAATGATATGAAATAAAATGTGTTTTGCATTCCATAGCATCTGCATTTATGCCCTCTCGTGGCAAAATTGTGCATCATAAAAAAACCAAAAAAAAACCCCCTGAAATGCACAATCATCGTTCTCATGATAATTAACGCAGCAATCAGACATCACTGAATTGACTGTAATTACTGTTTCACACTTGAATCATAGTTAATTCAGCGATGGGTGTTAATTACAGTTAATTTAGTGATGTCTGATTGCAGTGTTAATTATCATGACGTATTTGCTACGTATTATGAGAATATTTCTTCCACTCTGCATCATTCTCAGATTTGAAGCTTTCCAAAGCAAAAATTATTTTTTAAATCTGACCAATAGTTGCTGCAATATGATGTCCACTGATGGATAGACAGACAGGCAGACAGTGATACTATAAATATAAGCACATATTTTTTTTACAAAAGACATGCTAAAAATGAGCTGTCTCACTATATAAAAATGCATGATGTATTAAATCCATATGAAATTGTACATCACAATACAAAGAGAAAGTACAATAATGAACTTCATTTGCAGGAAGTGAAAGAAACCAATTTTAAACACACATGACAAACTACTTAGTTGATATAACAGCATATATAGCCTATGATGCCCTAGAGGCAAAATGAATCTAAAATAACACAAGACCATTTTGAATTAATTTAGATTTACTACATCTTTAATACACAAATACAGTAAAATAACACATTTATGTTCAAGCCCAGAACCCATTATTACAGAATTTTATTTCTCAGCTATAATTCAGTTTGCCCATGCATTTCTTAATCATGAATAAAAATGGGAAACGATATTATGTTGCAAATAGTAACCAGTTTTCCACAGTAATACAAATGTGAAAGAAAAATAAATCCCAACACCTATTAGAAGAAAGATGGTAAATGAGAAAGAAAAAAAAATCAGCTATAACAAAGGGGAATAAAAAATATCTTCAGATATTTCATTCTGGTTTTGAACCTACCCATGATGTTTCTCCAACATTTGTTCAGTCCTTTTGCCCTGTATTTTGAGTAATATCATTCTTGATGTTGAAAATGTTTCGCATTTCTTCAGTACTTTTCCCTTTCATCATATTAGCTGCAGTCTTGCAGGCACCTTCCTTAAGTCCTTCAATGTTCAAATAATTAGCAGCATTAAGCAATCCACATAGAGTTGCCTCATCTACTTTAAAGAACTCAGTATCCCAAGCACAAAGATCATCAGATCTGTTGCTGTTTTCATCATCTCGGAGTGGTGGGGGATCGTCACAGTGATATGTGGCCCAACTGATTACTTTTTCCAATATAGATGAATGAACACGGGGCAATGAAATAACCACTTCTTCTTCATTATTATCACTTATAGCACGTTTTTCAAATCTAGTCTTGATTGCCACAGAGACCTTTGCAACATTCACCTCAACCTCAAATGGCTTCCGATCAGCACTCAGCAGTTTAACTTTAGGCATGTTGTCTTTTTTTTTTTATAGGTATGTGCACTCATAGGCAAACACAACCTAAAGAGAAAATAAACTTCATTGTAAACACTTATAAAATTAAATCTTGTATGTCAAAATTTACTTATATCTAGTAACTGAGTACAACAAAAGTAAATTTTTCTATAATAAAATTGCTAGTCTACAGGAAAAATTTAGTAATTACAAAGTATGTTTCCAGTGGCATAGGAAAGCTTTTGATTTAGGGGGTACAAGCTCATGAACCTTACATCTCAAAAATTAAGCCATCTATGGATGACCCCTCCGAATTTTTTTTTGGGGGGGGGGTAGTATATTGGAGTTTTTATAAAATATGTATACTGATCAAGAATTAATCCGAATGAACATTGTTATCATCATATTATTATTAATTATTACCATTATTATTTTTATTGCTGACAGAAAGTTCACATTAATAATTTCTTATCGGAAAATGAATGGAGAAGTTTTTTTTTTTTTTTGTGTTCTCTTTTGTTCACTTTTGTACTCTTTTTTTTTTTCCATTAAAATACTGAGCAGGGACAAGTCAACGTTAGGATGAATTTCTGTCAGCAGGGTTTGGAAAAGAGGGATTTCTCAGGAAATGTTATATAACTCTTTACAAGAACGAATTAAATTTCTTATCATTTTTGTTTACGTTAATAAAGTAAAACCGCAGTAAGATAAAAACTGCTCTACCCGCGAAGATAGTACCATTGAAGGGGGGGGTTACAGTAGATATTAATGTACCCTCTCCAAAATTGGGGGTGTACATTGTACCCCTATACCCCCCCCCCTGTTCCTATACCACTGTATGTTTCTATATTTTAGTAAACTATGCTCCTGAAATTTTTTGCATCAACCAAAATTTGTGTAAGTTTGTTTTGAATATGATCATGCACCAAGCTCTTAAAGTTGTAAATTTACCTACTTTAGTTTGTGATCAGAATCAAGAACTTTGGTTTTGGGATACAAAATAATTTTAAGCATTGATTGCTGCCCATGCATGAAAGAACATGCAATAACACCACTCTTCATCATTTAAAAAAAAAAAAAAAAAGCAAAAGCAAAATAGGTTCACATAGAAACAAAACAGTTTATTAATCCCTAAAATTGAAAAAAGTATTACTTTTATGATTTAAAAGAATTTTAAGGTTTTAAAAAACAATTTATAGCACACGAAGAAACTAAAACAAAACATTAAATCAAAAATACTTTATTAATTTTTGCCCTGTTTAAACTGTTGTGAATATTTCAAAAATGTACAATGATAGATAAATCTGAAATTATGCTTCATTACCATATGTTATAGTAAATGTATTTACTATTTCACTTTCTGTTCGACACATTTTATTAACATCAAATCTCAAGTTGAGCATTTAATAATAAAATATCAAATACAATATGCCCTTTTTGGGACTTTTATTTAAAAAATTGTAAGTGCATATGGATATGTAACAGCCAATTCAATAAAACATTGCTGCTTACATTGTTGTAGGGTTTTTTACTTCTTCATACTAGGCTTACATACTGTACTGTATTCTAAGTTAGGCCCATGCCAAAAATAAACAAGTATCACAACTTTTACATAAAATCTCAATGTATCCTGGTAGATATTTTCCAGCTTGTAAGCAAAGGATCGAATTCCTTTACTGTAATGTTTTTTTTTATTATTGCAGTTTGATCAAAAATATGATATATACAACTCTATACAATAAGCCTTACACTAATTCCTGATAATAGACACTATTTTCGTTCAGTTGATAGGTTATAACTGATCACAATGCAGTAGAAAGCCTGAAGAATTGGAGGGTGGGGGTTGATACGTAATGAACTCACTGAAATATCTAACTTTGTTGTATTACTTATCCGTTTACATTTCTGTAAATTGCAACTATGTTTTAAAAATTCTCACAAACTCAAATAAAAGCAAGACACACTTATCCTAAAAAACTCTAAAAAGACTATTTACACATCTCACAAACTCCTAAAATGTCACCTCCCCAAGATTCAATGTATTCTTCTGGATGCGTTTTGCACGGAATGTTTTGCTGGCATCTTCAAAGGAGTTACTAAAACAACCGTGATTCCCTCAAACTACTGAAAATCATGCCACTGCATCAGTCCCCTGAAGTTATAACATACCTGGCGTCATCTATCAGTGACCACTTTAAAAAATAGGCGACTCTTTATACTTCCTTTTCTTTTTTTGTACGTAAGCCTAATATGAAGAACCCTACAACAAACAACAATGGTTGTAAGTAGCAGTGTTTTATTGAGTTGACTGTTACATATCCATATGCACTTATAATTTTTTAAATAAAAATCCCAAAATGGGCATATTTTATTTGATATTTTATTATGAAATGCTCAACTCGAGATTCAATGTTAATATAAACATGTCGAACAGAAAGCGAAATAGTAAATACGTTTACCATTACTTATGATAATTATGCCACGTAATTTGTTACATTCATTGCTATGATATTTTGAGTCAAATGAATATAAATGTTTCATTACTATCAACAGTTGGCAACATTGTATTGGATATTATGTATTTCCAAATATTGCATCATATCTTTGAGTGTACAAGCAAGAAAAACCATGAAGTACTATGTGATTTTCATTATTCAGTTGTCAATAAACAGACAGAAGGTACAATGACTTCCTCCAGGAAATCTGAAAGGAAGACTGACTTACATCGTTTTCAAAGCCCACTTAAAACCAGATGGATGAAAACCACAAAATTAGCACATTTGATTGACATTGTGGCATTGATACTGATAGGTGATATGCCAGGTTTAGAATCACATAACAAATGCAATCTTATTATCAGTTGCAAAATACTTTAAAAAAAGCAAAAGAGCTAACCTTTCACTTCTAGATTACAAAACATTCGTAACAATACAAAATAAAAAATAATATAAATGTCTGGCTTTTTTATTTCTTTGCCCTAGTTAAAAATGATAGATATTTGCTTTTTTGTTACCCTCATTAATGATGTATATTCACTTTTTGGTTACTCTTGTTTAACATTGCACATTTTTAATGATTATAGTAGAATTGTTGAAGTCCAGCACTGCCCTCAAGGAATAACTGATTGGAATTTCTAACATAATGCTACAATTTTAAGTTTTTTATTGTAGGATATAGGCAAGGGTTAGATCCTAAACAAGGCTTGTAGGAACTGCTTTGAAAAAGTGCTAAATGGTATTCACAATAAAATTGTACACTGAAGAGCAATTGAATTAGAGATACCTGTCTAGTAACGTGTAGCACCACCTTTTGCCCTGAGGACGGTGGCGATTCGTCTCGGCATGGACTCAACAAGACACAGGAAGCGTTGGGAAGCCATACGGATCCACGACCCCTGAACAAGCTACCACAGTTCACGAAGATTTGATGGAGGGGGTCATCTCTCTCGATGGCATCCGAGATGTGCTCGATGGGATTGAGGTCAGGTGACCTAGCTGGCCAAGGAAGCGAGGTCACGTCGGTGGAGTCTTCATCCAACCATTCTGATGCAATTCGAGAGTGATGGCACGATGCATTGTCTTGTTGCAGGATGAGGTCCTCAGTGGGATGTTAAAGACACACAAACAGGAGCAAATGGTCGTCCAGAATATCCCGGTAACATTGACGTGTGAGGGACAATGTCACACATACCAGGGGTCCCATTTCAGTCCACGTAAACAGTACCCAGACGAGAATGCCACTCCCACCAGCTTGAAGAGTACCCTGCTGGCAAGAAGGATCCATCGCTACATGTGGTTTGGGCTGTACTCGTATCCTGCCATCCGCATGTACCAACGTGAATCTTGACTCATCAGTCCAGGTAACATTTCCCCACATGTCTAGGGTCCAGTGGCGATGTTCCCGTGCCCATGCTAATCTTTGCACCCTGTGATGTGCGGTCAGCAGCGGTACACTCGTGGGATGATGGCTTCTGTACCCCATACCGAGGAGATGGTTCTGGATGGTGTGGCTGCTTACACGTTTTTGTGCACCAGCGTTAAATTGCTGAGTGATTTCTTGCACTGTGGCCCGTCTATCCGCTGTTACAATGCGAGCTAGCCGACGATTTTTTTTTTTTTTTTTTTGGTTGGAGGTTTAACGACCGCCGTGAGCAACTCAATGGGCTATAAGCAGTCGCCCGTCCCTAATTTAGGGTCACTGGTTCCAGGGAAGGGAGAGAGCCAGTGCCGTAAGACAAACACAACATCCATGCCTGACCGGGATTCGAACCCGGACCCCTTACGGACGAATGATCAGAGGCCAACGCCTTAGACCACTGCGCCACCGGGGCGGCCTAGCCGACGATGACCCCGCTCATCCACGTGCTGTTGTCCACAGCAGTTGGCCCTTGCAGGGATGGTTTTACCGGATTTCATGTACTCACAGTGCACCCGTAACCCAGTAGCTCATGAAAATCCCAGTGCCTGCACAACTTTCGAGATGGAGTGACCCGTCGTCGGGCCCCCGACAATTTGCCCACAATCAAATGCGCTTAGATCCTTCGTCTTATCCATACTGCGTCCAACTCTTACTGATTCCCGTCGCATCACTCCTTATATTGTCGGATCGCTGCATATGTCATGTCGTCTTCGTTTACAGGGCCACCCACAGTGCTATATTTGCATAGCGCCAGCTGTCTCTAATTAAATTGCTCTTCAGTGTATAGCTATACTAGTAATCTGAATTTATTGGTGTAGAATAAAAAACAAAGTTTCTAAGCTTTCATACATCAACCAAATGGTGTTTTCAAGGAAGGTAGACAGCAAACTGGATAATAGAATGCTTCAACAACCTTCCTTGAAGAAGCCATCTGGTTGATGTGCGAAAGCTTGGAAACTTTGATTTTTATTCTGTGACAATAAATTTGGATTACTAGGATACGTATGCTACATATCTTATGAATAGTTGGTGTAAAGTTATACACCAACTATTAAGTTATACACCAACTAAAAGTATTTGTTATTCACAACTTGTAAAACTAGTCAAAAAGTTTTAAAATTATTGCATATCAAAAGTAATTTTTTGAAACTTTTTCATTAGAAATTGCATTTGAGAGCAATTAGAGCCATTATTTTTAATGTAAAAAAGGTCTTATTGTACATAACTGCTTTCACAAGTAAAAAAGTTATAGGGAGCAACATTTTCAGAATCATATACGTATGCTCTTTTGTGATAAAGCAAATTAGGTGCAATGTGAATGAATAGGTTAGAAGTCACATTATCATACAAAAATGTGTGGATGAAACAAGGTGTTTATTTATGCTTTGTGTAATTAATGAAAAAAAATACTAGATAAATGCCAGGCATGAGTAGCAAAGGAGGGATCTAATATCTCCTTTATTAATCATATTTCACATTGAATCCATCTGTTTGCTCCCATCTGTCAAAATTACATGATTCCTTTTTAATATTTCTGTCAAAATTACATGATTCCTTTTTAATATTTCTGTCAAAATTACATGATTCCTTTTTAATATTTCTGTCAGTTACTCTTCAAAATTAACCAGGCATTTAAAAAAATGTACCGCTGCCACAGGGAGATGTTGACAAAGCATTTACAAAGGTAGTTTACAACACTATCATTCATAAGCACTGGCCTCCCAGAAATCCATTGCGTGCTTGAGCTTTGCACATGACATCCAATGGGTGCTCAAGCTTATTACATACACAAACATGTAAATCTACAGTGGAAAGTTGATAATATGCCAATTAGTCATGTGATTTAATTAACATAGATTTTTAAATTGGAACGCATATGCACTTATGTATAATCTTAATTTTTCTTCTGTACATTTTACTGTACCAACTTTTGCAGTTATGTTATTTATTTATTTATTTTTTGGAGGAAGTTTTATTGTACTTAATGACTTAATGGCTGCTTGAACCCACAGTACACATATTATTTTTAATGTAAAAGTGACCCCTGTTTTTGGCCTCTACCACAGCATATTTTTTTTTTTATATAATGGGTACAGTGCTTCTGTTGAAAGTTTTCAAAAAATCCAAAACTGGTGAATTAAAAGAGTTTTTTTTTTATTTCAAAGCTTTCATTTTTTGCAATTTTTTAATGAGTGCTTGAGCTCTGAAGCAACCACATAGTAGGTGTCTATCCTATCAATGGTATCTAACAGAACAGACAAACAAATTAAAAAGTTCATACCTATTAGAATAATATGAAATAGTATGTATTAAATAGTATGTATAAGCAGTTCAAGGCACAGTGGTCTAAGCGCCAGCTTATGACCATTCATTCGTGAAGGGTCCGGGTTCGAATCCCGGTGAGGCATGGATGCTGTGTTTATATTATGGCACTGGCTCTCTCCCTTCACTGGAACCAGTGGCCTTAAATTAGGAACAGGTGACTACTTATAGCCCAATGAGTTATTCATGGTGGTCATCAAACCTCCAATACAAATAAAATAAAAAAATAAGCAGTTCAAATATAGGCATGAAATTTATTTAAGAAATGCACAGAATAAAATACACTAAGCAATATGACATTAGATTCATAGAAAGGCAATTTACATAAGTTTAACAACATACATTTTTAGTACAAAATCAGCATTCTGTTGCATAACATTTCTAATGATTATTATCAGGATTCATCACATTTCTAATGACTACATCAGGATTCAGTGGCAAGTGTGTAATGAAATGGACTGAAAAACAAAAATTAGTGTAAGCCTTAATGTTTGTACAGAAATAGAGGCTAAATGAAAATCACCATTAAAAGCAATGCGAGTAGGATAATCTCACGAGTCAGAAAATTTAAGTATCAGTTAGACTTCTATTCCACCATGATGTATTTTACTTGTAAACAAACTACTTTTTGCAAAACTGTTTTCAATATATCATTTCTAGATTTTTGTGTGCCTTTCTGAGGTAGAAATCATTTAGAAATCACATTTTTTTTAATTCACACACCATATATGTTCTTTTTTTTTAATTTAATGAAATTTGTAAAACCTCATCAGACCCATACTCTTTAAAACTGGGATGTATAAAATTCCTGTACAGTAGCAAAAAAAAAAAAAAAAAAAAAAGTGAAGAGGCATATGAATGAAGTTCTCAATGATTATGGAAAAAACCTTGTGGGATTTACTGCATAATTTATTTTAGCTTATTATAAGTTTGGTCAAATTTATAAATCCTGATAAGATAGTAGTTTTCAAAATAATAATGAACTTTAAAAAAATTGTATATAAAGTCCCAGCAGATGTTAATGTCCAAAATACAACAATAGGCACAGAATCCTTCATTACTAAAGTTACTCTAGCTGTGTTTCCTTCACATCATCCATATCAGATTCATTTGCTATGGTGAATCAGATGTAATTCAAATAGGCCACTTAAGCAAAAGGCAAATTATTAGAACTAATAACTAGTAACCAGGAACATATATACTATAATATCCTTATAATTGTTTGAAGTATAATCAGAAACATATGAAAGATCAAATTCAATCCTGAATTTTTCTGCCTAGTGGCCAGAGGCACAAGCTTCTGGCTAATCGTCCAAGATTAGCTAGGTCTTGAGTCCCACATGAAGCTTGGATGGTGTGTTTGTCCTACAGTGCTGTTTTTATCCTTTCCTTGCAACCACTGCCTCAAGTGAGAAGTTCAACTCCTTATATTCTTAGATGTTCATGAGAATTGCTAAGCCCCCCAAAAGAAAACTCCTTATGGCCTTAGGTGTTCATGGAAATAGCTAAGCCCTAATAAAATTAAAAAAAAAAGCACCTTATAGCCTTAGATACCCATGAGAATTGATAAGCTCTAAGAAAATAAAAAACAAACACCTTATAGCCTTAGATGTTCATGGGAATTGCTAAGCCCTGAGAATAGAAAAAAATACCACCTTATAGCTTTAGATGTTCATGGAAATTGCTAAGCACCAAGAAAATTAAAAAAAAAAACTCCTTACAGCTTTAGATATTCAAGGGAATTGTTAAGCCTCAAGTAAAGAAAACAATCAAATGTCTAATAGCCTTAGAGGTTATGGGAACTGCTAAACCCTGAGAAAAGAGAAAAAAACCCCTAATAGCCTTAGATATTCATGAGAATTGCTAAGCCCTGAAAAAACCCTCCATGTTCATAGGAACTGTGAAGACCCAAGAAAAAAAAATTAAAGTACTGCTCTACTTTCAGAAGAAAAAGAGTGATTAAGAATTATATTGGTGTAGTTTCAAATGTTTTGGCACAGTACTTCTTCTGCCATTGCAGCTCTTCATATCTGAAACCTCTTTTTTTTTTTTTTTTTGTACCAATATATAACAGCTGAGGTGCTAAAGCATAAAAATTATTTGGAGGAGCACAGACCAAAGAGTTAAATAGTTCCAAGGTGGTTGACCTTGACTTTGAATGATACTCCTCAAAACTTTTTCTTCTGAGTCTGAAGTTCTAAATCTCCCCCTCCCCCTGTTTCATCAAAGTTTGGTGAAAATGATGTAGATGCAGCCATTATGAATGTTGAGTCCAGTATGATCTGCTGAGTTGAGAAAAAAATTCTGATTCACAAGATTTTTGGCAGCCATGTTAAGTCCAACAACGCACAAAATTCCTGAGAATGTCTGTAGTCAAATACAATTTGGCTCCACCTACAGAAGGGCAGATTGGGATGATTAAACCAGGCTGGGAATTTTAGTCTTGCAGTCCACTATAAAAACACACACACATTCAGGGGAACACATTGTCATTAGTAGAACTGTTGAAATATGTATTGTAAAGCGAATTCAACTGTGAATAAATTTTAAAATTTCAACAATGTAATAATTTTTAAAATCCTTTCGTGATTGAATGTAGAACCAACCACTCTCAAAACAAGGTGCTGTATCAGATTATTATTTTTCTTTATGAAATTTGATTTTCACAAAAAAAATAAAAAAATTAAAAATCGAGTCTCTTGAAGACCCAATTTCCAACTAAGTCACTATGAAGATCATTCTGAAAGTTAAAATGTGGACAGGCTGCATAGCAATTTCCCTGCTCATTTGATTTTTATATTTATTTGCTCACTGATCACCCACTATGCAATGGTATTGGTATCTCCTCCTTGAGTAGATGACTTTTCTAAGTCAGCCCATTATTATGACCTTTGTACCAGTACTGTGGTAAACCTTTGTCTCTTATATACGTGTGTGGGGGACACATATTTCGGAATATCTCTGCCTGAGAAGCATGCTCTGTGTCAGTCAGTGGATAAGTGTGTCAGGATTAGACTATCACATGAGGGTAGGGCACACCAATGACCTTGGGTTTCGAAATTCAGCAACCTATATCTAACTGCAGTTAGCCTTAGCTTAATTAGTTTATAACAGGTTGCTTTTTCAGAAGGCATGTTTCTCACAGACATGCGGATCTTTGCTATTTTATTTTGGAGCCAATACACATGATGAATAGAAGGAAAAGTTGTTTTATTTTATGTAAATAACCTTTCAGATAGAAATAAAGCTCCAATGAAATTTACCCTTATATTATTTGTAAGTACCAAAATAATTACTAATTTTTTGTTGTTGTTTTCAAATGATCCACACAAAACGGGAGAAAGTGGGCCATTTTTTTAATGGACCACCGGGAAATATGCCGGTGGGCCAGTCCACCCGTGCCTACAGATGTTCTAATAATTATCCTACCAAACAAATCATTTTGTAACACATTCACACCGAAGCTTGATACAACAAGAACCCTTTCTTTGACATCTAATGTGCTGGCAGTAAAATCAGTTGTGGAAAATTACAAATTCTCTTTCAGCAATTTTGAGGCAGCCTTCAATCCACATTCTGAGTGCAAAAATTTGAAGCTACACTTGCTTGTTAGTGCATCAAATACACAATAATTATCCCACCAAACAAATAATTTTGTAACACATTCACACTGAAGCTTGATAAATTCCAACTAAAACCCTCTCTGTGACATCTAATGTGTTTGGCAGTAAAATCAGTTGTGGAAAATTACAAATTATCTTTCAGCACTTTTGAGTCAGCCTTTAGATGTCACAGAGAAGGTTTCAATCCACATTCTGAGTGCAAAAATTTGAAGCTACACTTGCTTGTGAGTAGTGCATCAAATAAACATTTTGTCATATTATGGTCAGATTTTAAGATCAAAAAGTGGGCAGGGTTGTTGTTGAAAGCTACTTTTCTCAGAGCTGGAGCTTTATCTTGAAAGCATGAATACTCTCATAAACAAACATCATCAGCCATCAATTCTGAAGTATCTACTAGGAAAGCAAGATCGTGAAATTTATTCATTAGTACTTTCTCTCTTGCAGCTGAAGTACTTCGTGAACTGTGCAGTGAATATTTCTTGTTCACTACATTTTCTTAATGATATGTTTGATAACATCCCTTGATGTAGGGAGCAACAGTGTAGTATGGTAAGTCGCATGGGTTGATGATTTCTTGTAGAACACACACTTACTGTGTTAAGACCTCTTGCTCTTAACTAACTGTTTTTATGACAATGTTAAAGATATTATCTAGCTTCAGTGCTTTAAAATACACTGGTTTTTGGTGTAAGGTATAATGAAAACTACAAAATTGGTAGGTAAGTCTGCTTGAAGTTGGTATGAAGGAACTTTCTCTAAGTTCATGACCAATCTACCAATAGCTCTTCTTGCCACTATCTGTGATATTTCATTTGTCAGAAAACTCACCACATACATCCAGAGCACATCTGATAATCTGGTGTTGAAGCTACATTGTTGAAGATATTGATACTTAACATCTTTTGGGGTACTTTATACAATTTTTCAGTCATGTGCACATTGCGGTGAATACCACAGCAAGTTGTGACACATATACTACTTATGTCTATACTTCCATCAGTTGCAACTGAAAATGCTGAAGGACTGTGGTCCAACCCGACTGACTTCATTCTCAGACAGTGTTTCTGAGATGCTAGTATTTGTAAATGCTTTCTGTTTATCCTCACTCACACTCAGACACACACACACACATGCACACAGTAACTATTTTATATTTAGTAACGTACTTATATTTTTATAATGTCTCCTTTTCAAAAAGGTTTTGATTGCCATGCTAGCTAGTTCATTGACAATCATACAGCTTGATGTAACCGCAATTCTCAATGGCATTTGTGATTCAGCAACATTGCGACAATTTTCCTAAGTATTAATCTTAACACTCAATGTATCTAGTATTATAGTACTTCCAATCATTATACATCTTTATCAAGTCAAGAGCTACACACTGCATACAAATGCAGAATGTTGGGTTTTCATTTTCTCAACAAAGGAATACAAGTTTCTCCAGATTTCTTGCACATTGTTAAATCTTAGTCCATTTTTCTTATTTCCAGGTGCTTGCTTTGGATCTGAATTTTCACTACTGTGCTCACACATATTCTATTGAAATTGTACAGCACTTATAGGCAATGATATAGTTGGACTTAAATGTTAGTGGTAATGTACAAGAAAAGTATGAGGAGGGGAAGATAGCTTCAGTTCAAAATCAGGTAGAACTTTGTCATATTGACAGCAAATTTACAAATTAAATGAAAGATAAAATAAAGCTTCATTTTATTCCACAGAATTCAACTACAGAAAAATGATGCCAAATAGTTATAATTAATTGTCCTTGCACTGTGTAGCTATTGTACATGGACAATTCAAATATTAAAAAAATGTTTTACATTACAGTGCAATCCTTACTGTATTTATTAACTAACAAACTTACTAAATACAGCAAAACTTCCCTTAATGGACACACCTCAGAAACAGACCTCTCCCACTTATGGCCATTGTCCACAGTCCTTGCAGAAAACCAGTAGTAATAATGGACAATCCCCTTCTCTTTTGTGGACTGCCTCAGATATGGATGCCGATACTGGTCAGTACTTTAGAACATCACAGTTATGGCCAAATAACCATTGTACATGTTACTTCATCCATACAAATTAACAGCATTTCATAAGTGACAGCACCGTCGGTGGCTGCATCTTCATCTAACTGACAGATCATCCCTTCCCCTCTGCGGAATTAACTGTCGTAAACTCTAGGGCATGATTCCTGCTAAAAGAAACAAGTGTTGTTGTTTTCTTTTCTTTTTCTTTTTAGATTTAATGACTGTCATGGCAACTTGGGGGTTATAAGATATAAGAGCCACCCATCCCTAGTTTAGTGCCATTGGTTCCAGGTAATGGATACAGCCAGTGCTATAAGACAAGCACACCACCCACATCTCATCCAAGACTACAGCCTGGTCTAGTATTAGACAATTAGCTAGAAACCAGAGCCTCTTCACACTGGCCCATCGGTGTTTTCTGTTTGCTTCCCATGCTGACATTTCTTTTCTGTTAGATTACTTATCAGTTTGAAATTCTAAACGTTATTTTTACCTATGGCTAATAAATGTAAGGTGTTAACACTATAAGAAATGCAAAAGAGTTTTACATTATTTCTGTGTTCTGTTACCCAGAAAGAAAAAGCACAAAACTCTGGTAGTGCTGAGGAAGGGTAGGGTTACTACACGAAAATTTGACTTGTAAATATTCTTTTATTCCTTAGCAAAAACTCATAATTTAAAGATATATGCAGTTTATTAAGTCTAGGAACAGCCATGTCATCTGTTATTACCAAGTTCAAAACTCTCTTTTAAGGATACCTTTCTTTCATGGTCAAAAATAAATGAGAGGTTTTACTGTATTTATACTTTGAAAAGGCATTAGCAATGTTACTTGCTCAAATCATTGAAATATATTTTCAAATACCCTCTACTTACTCAACATTTTTTACATGTTTTTAACTTCACTGGGACACTTCCCCATGAGAAAAATTTGGAGAATTCAAAACAGTTCTTACTACTAGTAGGTATGAATTGATTAATGTTTTCCTGGTTTTAGTCAATACATTACAAAACCAATGTAATTTTTTTTTTAAGCTTTCCAATGACAAAGACTAAAGTTTACAAAAATATTGAAATGGAAACAAAGTCTGTGCATCACATTTAGAAAATCCAGAACTTGTAGTAAACAATTCCTCAAGTCTGATACACAGAAAATTTGCAGATATGTTCGCCATACTGAGACTTCTAAAAATGTTGCACTTGTTTTGCTATATTATTTCATTGACCACATTCTGGATACTTGATTATCGAAAGCAGATTTGCTGAAAATCCAGCTAATGATGTGACATGTTGATTGGCCTTACATATAGTTTTCACCCATTTATTATGTTCAAGGTCAGGTTTTACTTAACATGTGACTAGTACATAAAATGCAATTGTTGAATGATCTACAAAATCAACACACTTCAGAAGATTTAAATTACATAATAAATATTGTGGTAGAATTTACACAAGCAACAATACTTTCTGCATTTAAATTACATAGTAAATATTATGCATGTGAGCAGTCTAATGAAATTAAATAATACAAATGACAAAATAATATTTTGTTTGGAATTTGTTTAAAAAAATATGGTACAATTATTAAACATTAATTTCAGCTCAGGGAAATAAGTTTTTAAAAATTTTTCTTTCTGTTTTAATAATAACAAATAAACTGTTAATATCAATGAACTGTATACCAATTATACTTAAAATAGTAAAAATATACCAATAATCCAAATTTATTGGTGTAAAATAGAAATAAAAGTTTTTAAGCTTTTGCACATCAACCAGATGGATTTATCAAGGAAGGTATACCAAACTGCCACTGCCTGTCTTCCTTCATTGAAAAAGCCATCTAGTTAATGTGCAAAAGCTTGGGAACTTCTATTTCTATTTTATGCCAATAAGTTTGTATCACTAGTATATTTTTACTATTTTAAATAAAGTGCTGTAATGAAGCTCAATACAATGAAAACAAAGCTTGATCTGCACAATATTTGAAAGAGGAAAAATATTTCTAACTAATGTATTTTTAGTTTTTATAGTAATTTTAGAAAGCAGAAACCAGAGTAATAATGCAAAAAAGTTCAAATCATTTTCTGTTTTGTGCTTTCAAAATCACATAAAAAGGGAACTGTTCATGTGATCTGCAATGAAAAATTGGGGAATGGATTATTATCTAAATCTCTCATGAATTCTTTAAATTATTTAAACCTCACTGAAAACTCACAAACAGAAAAGTTATAATACACTGAGAACAGCAGTTCTCATTCACTTAGGTATATGTCTGTGTTTAAATAGTATGAAGCTTCTTTCATATTTGTAAATTTATATCACTAAAAACACTGAAATGTGTTACAAACTGAGTTGAATAAGTAAAAATCAATTGTGAATGACTATATTTTAAATTTAAATCTATTTCAAAATAATTTCAGCATAAATAGCTATGCAGAAAAATTGCTTATCTCAAGGGTACAATGAATCAAAAAAAAAAAAAAAATCTCAAGATTTCCATCACATTTTTTATTTGTGATATTTTTATTGTTAGAACATGATCAAACTGAAGTAGTGATACAACAAAAAACAAGTTAAATAAACTTAGCTCCAATTTTCACAATAGTTATTTGAACAACTGCAATTCAATACTTCTGAAGACTCTTTTGACACTGCATTAAACTGGGAAATGGATTTTGCTAAATACAATAATGGCTGTTTCATGGGAATAGATATGTGGAAACATAATTGGGAATATTAGTCAAAGGCAAAAAAGTACACGATTGAGTAACAATCAACAACCAATGTGATAAAACACAAGTCAAAATGTGTCATCCCATGGCTCATCTTCAATTCGAACCTGCTGTCCATATTTATTTACTCTGCGACTTAGTTCCTCTCGGATCTTTTCCTCTTCACTTGGAGTGAAACCACTTTCAATGTTAAACATCTGTCGAATCTGCTGAGTAGTTTTTCCTTTAATCATATTAGCTGTAGTTTTGCATGCAGCAATCTCGAGGCCTTTAATATCCAAATCATGAGCAGCATGAATCAACATACAGAGGGTTTGCTGGTCCACTTTAAAGAACTCTTCATCCCATGAACTCCCAGGGTCAGATTTTTCCTCATCTTTGTCATCTTTGGGTGGCATGGGATCATTGTTGTAAGATTTCTGATCATCTACATCATCTCCTACTGGCACTGGATGATCATTTTCAGATCTACCCTCCTCATCCATATCATCTCCAACTGGGACAGGATCATCATTGTCATACCCATCCTTCTCACCTCTTCCACCTCCTACTGGCTGGGGAGCATGAGTGTTGGATCTCTTCCTTCCATCTTCATTATTGCCAAACCTTTCCTCTTCATCTTCAGATGAGGAATCATCAATGAATGGTTTTCTTATCTTATATTCATCCTCTTCCACTGGAAGGGGATCATTATAGTGACATACTACCCACTGGATAACTTTTTCAATATAGATGAGTGAACAGTAGGTAGAGAAACAATCCCTTCTTGTCCAACACCGGTGTCAGGACTTTCAAGTTTAGTTTTGATTGTTACAGAGACTTTTGCAATTTCCTCATCAATTTCAAATTCCTCTCCATCTGAACTCTTCAATTTAATCATAGGCATGCTGTCTTTTTTGTTTTTATTTCGTATATTAACACAACCTAAACAGAGAAAAAACTTCATTATCAGAAAGTCAAACATCTAAAATAACTCAAAAATCAGAATCTGTTGACATCTAGAATTGTTTTAATACAGCATAGTAAATTTTTATTAAGTAAAATGTTCAGAGACTGAAGTAAAAATGCCATTTCATTAAAGTGCAATGTTGAAATTCAAACACCCCATCTTAAAATTAACTTTTAAATTTTGCAGGATTTTTTAGTTGCAACTATGGCTAATTTGAGGAATATTTTAAATTCTTTATCTCCAGCCATATTCATATTCATGCATCAGGAGCATGATTGGTTAGCTTTGGGGATTTCATAGCATTTACAATAACGTAAGAACAGTGCAAAGTGCAACCAAAGCTAACAAAACATATGGACAAAATGTATTTATATTTATATGATTTTCAGTGATTTACCATTTTAAAATAATTTTCAAGTATAAAAAATTGCTTTGATGAAGATAAGGAATCAATACACACAAAGACTAACTTGCCTAAGAGAATGCACCATTTGCTATAACATCGGGTCTTCACTACATTCCTTCATCAGCTTCCTGCAGATGGTAAAAATGCAAAAATCTTGATAGTTTCCTGACAAACCCCATTCCTCTTCATGTCCAATTGTACTGGATGACAGACTGCTACTCCTCTTAGCATCCCATATCAAGCACATAGATATCTGTCATCATATTATATAATTAATGCTGTAGTGGTTACACTCATTACTATATGTTGTTTTATTATATAGTGGATGTAAAATGCCAAGAACTATAACATGCATCAAGAGGAGCAGAAGAAGGATATTACACACACACACACACACACACACACACACACATATATATATATATATATTGTCACTGTTATTTCTTTACATAAACTTATGTGAATTGTCCCATGTTCTGGTTTCTGGACATGAAGAGAGTTCAACAGTCCATTAGTGGATGAAAGTATCTGTTATTTCATTGGCATCACTGAAATGTGGTACAAGAATCCAAGTTATAGTTCTAAGAAAAAAGAAACATTTCTCAATTGTGTAGTGGAGTGAAAATCACAAAAAAAGTAAGTTTTTGCATAAATATATGCTAATAGTCTCCTTTCTTCATTTCTTTCTCTCTTCTTCCCCCTCCTCCCTTTTTTGGAAACTGAGTTTCAGAACTCAACTGCCCCTTTTGCTTACTGAATATTAGAACTACTTAGTACTTACTTTGCTGTCTAATGGAGTCCCTTCAGGTATGAAAACTCAGGAAAAAATAGCCAACTACGAATACCCTATAACACATAAAGCAAGACAAAAAAAATTCTTTCTGATATTGAATGTATTCAAATTTTCTTCTAACGCAGCAGTTCTCAAACTTCTTTTATCTTAGGTATCTTCTCAGTGACGCACCCATGGGGGTGGCCGATGCGGCCGGGGGGGAGTTTTCCAGCTGAAAACGGAATTCGGTCTTTCAAAACATGCAAAAACGAAAGCTAGAAGGAGTGATTTCTCCCGTAATCGTTTTTTTTGTTCTTGCGATTCCCTCTGTTCAGTGTTAATGTAAAATATGATTTTGTTCAGTAAATAATTGTGTTTCAGCTTCAAAATAGAGCAAAAATTTCTGAAAATGGAAATGAGACTGAGTGAAGAGTTAAAAAAAACTGCGCTCCGCACAGAACAACAGACATAACTCCTTCATATGTTAACATAATTATAAAAAGAGCAGGTATTTTATTGAATTTTGAATTATTAATATTTCCAAGAACTCACGTCAGTTATGAGCAGAAGAAAGAATTGGAAGATCTTTCCAATTTCATTGAAGTTGTAAAGGTTTTACCATATGTTCCACACTCTGAAGACGAAAAAAAAAAAAAAAAAAAAAAAAAAAAAAAAAAAAAAAGAAAAGGATTTATTCTTTGAGGAAGGCATTTATTATCCTATAATTCTAAGTCATCAGTTATGAAACTATATGACAGATTGTTTGTTCCATATTTTTTGTTAGTATTTTGGTTTTGTAAAACAACTTTTGTTTTTAGATAAAAGAAAAATTCAACCAAACTTGAGGTTCCATATATTTAAAATTTGGGAAATTTTAAAAGGTAACTTCCTTAAACTGTCATTTTTATGTTTTTCTAATTTGTGTTGTACAATAACAAAAATCTGTAATTAATTATCCTGGAATACACATTCTTTTCTATGTTTAGATTTTTATCATAACTATAGAATCTGTGATTTATACACCAAATTCGAATTTCATTTAGCAATAAGTAGTTTGGGTAATAGACAGTGTTTAATACACTTATATTATTACTTTTTGTTCCAACATCATCACTGTGCATTACGTTTGTGCGTGATACTTTGAAATTTGCTTTCGTTTTACTTGGCTCTTAGATTTGGAGCTTATTTTTCCAGCCCTGTTCCTTATAGTAGCTCACAGTGAAAATTGAAACCAGAAACAAACAAACAAACATTCTCTTTACCCTTAAATGTCCTATTGTGTGATCCGACGGTTTGATCTCATTCTTGCGATATGAATATTTTGGTTATGATTGCATATAAACACAGTATTCTTTATTTTCAAATATATGATCATCTAAAAGATTTCTTTACCCATCTTTTGCAACAGCCTACCTACAAAAAGTACCTTAGCGCAGCTAAGCCACGCTACGGTCTTTCTACATCTCTGTACTTTATTACTAGATCATAGAAACCATCTCTTTTTTGTTAGATACAAAATGCTATGAGAAAAATGGATGGAGAAGTGTGCTATCTGAAAAATTATAGATATTCATCTTAATATATACATATATGTACTATGTAGATAACAGGTGCATTCCCCTACTTCATATGTGCCTTGGCATTCTAAAAATACTCAGCTGCATTAAAATACATGCAGACAGTCCCAAAGTAAAGCTATAGTTTCAAATCATTATGCTCAGCAATACACCTAAGAAAGAAATACTAACTCAATTTTAAAATCCTTTGTTTTTGATCACTGTATTAACAACATAACAGAAAATAAGAATATCATTAGAAGGTATCTTCATTCTACAGTTTTATCATAGAAAATTTAAATGTGAAAGCCTGCTTCAAAACACTGCTGCAAAACCATAGATAGCACAGTCAAGTTACTTACAAAGGAAAATAAATACAACCCACCAAAAAAAAAAAAAAAAATTTGAGCACCCACGATCCATGGAATTGTCTTTGCAATCTCTCCTTACCGAAAAGATATTTCAAAATATCAGAAGTGAAATAAGACACTTCTAGTCCCAGAAACAAAACAGTACATTTGCACATTGGTGACGATTTAGTTTTTTCAAAACACGGATGGGCTTTCAAATTAATTTGCTGTTCCTTTTCCAGTTGATATAACATCATTCTCTTTATTATGTGTGTGTGTGGATATTGAAAATAACCATACTTTACCAGTTCTTGATCTACTACTTAAACAAATAATTGATTTCACTAAAGTCTGACCCACTGATATTACTGAGATACAACCAAATGAAGTTTCTCACCAGCTACAAAAAAATTACTGCATTACTATAAAATACTCAAACTGAGGGTGATGTGCGCTATCTCATTTCTTATTATGATATTGTTGTTTTGCATATGTGTGTGAAAATACCATTTACTTAAAACAGTCTGACAAAAGCTTCAGACAAAGCAAGGTGAAAAACAAAAGGGATGTTACCCAAGTCTCAGTTTTTTTCTTCCTTCTGGGAAAAAAAAAAAAAAAAAAAAAAAAAAGAAAGGGAAAAAATTAAAATTTAGAAGAATTCCCCACTACTGTAGATTACTATCCAGAATCACATGAAACTTTTAGAAATTTCAGAATATCAGACTCTAAGTAGACACATGTTCTCTCCCAACTATGCAACCTAAAAAGAATTCTGCGTTAAGAAAAATTGAAAAATCTTGGTCATGAGTTCCTCTGCATCATATGAAAATAAATAAATAAAATATGTAGATATCATAAACCATTATAAATTGACTGCTGGATGAAGGTCCCTCTAAATCTCTTCCACAACTTTCTGTCCTGATGCAGTCTCCATCATATCACTCTAGAATGCTTTCAAATTTCATCCATCCATCTCCCACATGGTCTTCTGGGTCTTTATCTGTTCTTTGGTATCCAGTCTAATATTTCAGTTGTCCAACTGTGGTCTGTTCTTTGTGCAATATGTCCAGTCCATTGCTATTTCAGGGTCTTTACTTTGATCATGATGTCATCATTCATGTTATTTTAGTAATCTACTAGTTAGTGGAGATACCCGGCATTGCCCGGAATAGACATAAAGTTTGTTTTCAAGTAACAATGTAAATCACACTATAAAAAAAAATCCTACCATGATGAACAACGCTCAAGTCAAGCCTCACGCTGTTCCAAGGTTTCTGCCGCCCTAGATACACTGGCTCTTTCCAGCTGATCCATAAGTTTTGATCATGTTGTTCGGTTGCCTCACTCTCTTGAAGTAATTTTACTTTCTTTGCTTTCGGCTGAACTTGTCTGATGGGTTTGCATTTTTTTGGAGGCATTTCACCACACTTGATGAAAATTTTATTATAAAAATCACAATATAAATAATGGCCATTTTGAGCCCTAAAAACTCGAAATAGCAAGCATGCACAATAATGCATTTCCTGCACTCCTCATTCAGCTTTCCAGGGTGTAGATATACAACCTGATTACACCCAACGTGAAAGAAAGTAGTTCACAATAATATATGGCATTTTTTTTTACTAATCTCGAAAACTAAACTGATTCAGATAATTCTTTCATCGTTGGGAGGCTTTCCGGAGGACATAGGCTATTTCGTTTATTTATTATTTTTAGCTGTACTACCAAATAACATCGCTTTCAAGTAGTTTCCAATTTCCCATGTATCATTCCGCTTAGTTTACGTACAACCTGATCACACCCAACATGAAAAAAAGTAGTTCACGATAATATATGGAATTTTTTTTACTAATCTCGAAAACTAAACCCATTCGAATAATTCTTTCACTGTTGGGAAGCTTACTTCTTTCCGGTAGACATAGGCTATTTATTTTATCTATACTAATACCAATACTAATCTTGTATTCAAATTTTATGTATGAGGAAAACTGTCTGTTTTAACTACAACTTAACCTTGATGCTATTTGAGAGGACGCCGCCTATTGGTGGGAATCTGTAGCTCAACCCATATTTAAGACTCCTGTGCCAATTGTTGGGAGTCTAATGAAACCTAATCCTTACAAAGAAAATGCCATGGTAACATAAACAACAAAAAAATAAATACTTATGACAATATGTTCCGCCAGTGCATTGTGTTTTCAAAAATTGGACTTTTCCCCTAAGCCTGAACCACTGAAGCTTGCGAGGAGTGAGGCGTCACCTGACGATCGTTGCTCTGACACTCGGAGTAATAACCGCAGCAGCCAACTTGCACCCAATCTATAGAGGGCCCCGTAAAAGCACATTTGACCCCCTTAGGGATGGAATTTCTAAAAATCATCCCACCTGTATTTTAATCTGGGTGATGAAGAGTATGTATGCCAATTTTGATGCAAATCCATCAAATCGTTTAGGAACGTATGCCGTACAAACATACAAATTTTCACTTTTATATATAGAGAGATGAGTTCTTCTTCCTATCTTTCCTGGTTACACCATGCATGCAGCTCTCCATTCTTTTTTGAATTGTCCATAGTCTCTATATGCTTTTTTTCAGTTAAGGTACATGTCCCTAATTCATAAGTAAGGACTGGAAGGGGACGGAGCTGATTAAATACCTTTCTTAATCAGTGCTTCTTCCCAGTTCTAACTTATGGATCGGAGACATGGACCTTAATTAAAAATGACATACACCGAAGAGCCAAAACATTATGGCAAACATGTCTTTATGCAAATAAAAGCAATTGCAGGCAAAAGACGGCATGTGTTGAAGCTCATGAAATGGCATAAATAACATCTAATACTGAGCTCTCTTCATCAGTGTTATTCTTGTTCTTCAAACAGGAAAGGCAACAGACTTAACCAAGTTTGAAAAAAGCCAATTTGTAATAGGCCAGAGCATTTCTGAGATGGCAAGGCTTTTGGGGTGCTCATGGTTAGCAGTGGTTAGTACCTTCAAAAAGTCGTCCGATGTGGCAAGAAACACAAACTTCTGGCAAGATGTGGGCCAACGAAGACTCATCGATGCTAGAGGTGAGCAAAGGTTATGCTTTCCCATATGGTATGAGCCAACAGAAGGGATACTGTGATGCAACTCGCCGGTAATTTGAATGCTGGTAATGAGAGTAATGTGTCACAACACACACTATATTGAACCCTGCTGAAAATGAAGCTGAGAAGCCATAGGCCACACAAAGTACCTATGCTGACCTCGGTTCATCATCAAAAGCACCTACAATGGGCACACAATCACCAGAAACTGGATTCTGAATGATTGGAAGAAGGTCATCTGGTCTGGGGAATCCTATTTACTGTTGCACTATGTGGATGGCCGGGTACGTGTGCATCGTCGTTTGCCTGGGGAAGTGTTGGCACCAGGATGTACTGTGCAAGGAAAACTAGTCGGTGAAGGAAGTGTAATACTTTGGACAATGTTCTGCTGGGAAACCCAGGGCCCAGTCATTCATGTGCAGAAAACTATGATGTCTACCAATCAGGGCCGGATTTAGACTTCATGCCACCCCAAGCACTTGGAGTTTTAATGCCATTTTCTTAGCTGCAAAATAAAAGTATCGAAATTATAAATGTTACACGTGATGATATTTTTCAGTCAAGTAGCATTAAGAACTATATAAAAAAAAGTCATCAAATGCCTGATTTTTCCCTACATTATTAATTACCCCATCAAATTTAAATACACAACTTACATCAGAGATGACCACCTTAGGAAACTGGATGATTCAGCATTTGTGTTCGGACTGTTCTAGTAGTGCGTTCCTTCTTTCTGCTATTATGGACGCGGAACTGAAAGCACTATTCAATATTAATCTACATCAACTGTGTGTATTAATTATTCATTCACCTCATAGCTATTTGTTCAGTTGCTGCTTACCATCTTTGGTGAATCCCCAGCATTGTGTGGGGCTCCAAGATGCAACCTGCCATGTGGTTTGGTAGTTACTTGTACGTGAGTCTGGAGGAATTTGAGGCCGCTGTGGTGCAGTGGTAGCATGTCCGACGCGTAACTGAAAGACCTGGGTTCCATTGCCGGTTGTGCTCATTGAGAATTTTTCTGTGACTCACTTATAAACGTGGAAAGAACGATGACTTCTGTTTGCTATCCAATATTTTGACCCATCAGGAAGAGGGATTACATGCCCCTCCCTCCATACTAATACTCCAATGTGCAAGCCCACACTTGCCCCCCCCCTCGACGTTTCTAGATGTGTCAGTGAGAACTTCACTGTCTCTTCAAGGCGAAAACGTGCGTACATGTGTATAAGGGGTGTTGGGCATTGTTTAGGCTTCCTCTCTTATTAGAGTGATCCCAGAGAAAGACACCGCACAGCGGGAACAGAAAAGGGACGACAGATACAGTGGAACCGTTTCACAATATTCTCAGTATTTTATTCTTGCAAAAAAAAAAAAAAAGGCACTTGCGTACTTCTTGAAAAAAAATATATAATAGTGAAATTTTCAGGTCTTATTTGAGTCATAATGTTTGTAACATTTCATTCATATGGAAAAAAATTATTTGAGGGAAATGTGCCACTCCTTGTTACCTGGCGGCAGTGGAGGCCCTAATCCTTGCAGGGCCGTGGGCGATGGCTCTTCACGGGGCCCTTAGCAATTGCAATAACCCAAAACCATCGCAATAACCCCTTATATATATATACGTAAAAAAAAATAACGTGTGGCTTACTCTGACCGTAAACCAGTTGCTCGCTTTTTTTCTCACACAAACCCCCGCTTTGGGTGAATGTGATCTCAAAGCAAATCTTTTTTTTTTCTTTATCGGGAATTGTGGTATTGATTTAAATGAAATAAACACTATATGTAATACAATACATTGTTTATTAATATAATTAGGAATCCAAAATATTACTCGTTCCAAAATGATCTGTTACTAAATAAGAAAGGATAGCTGTATAATTATAAAATAAGTCTGTTACTTAAAGAATTCTGCAACTTTTCTTGTGGCTGAAGCCTTCAATCAAATCACTATATAGACCAGAGTAGCTGCCATTTTTCTCTGGACAAAAAGAGTGAGTACATTGCAACTCACTACTTGTACCCGGAATTGCGGCAAAACTCCTATGAAAAATATCTTTAAAAAAAATTAAATTTAGACATTTCTCCACAACTTTCCCCCTGAAAAAATGTCTCTGACCAAAAAATAAAAAAATTTCTAACAGAGTAACTTTTTGATGTTATTAATTAAAAGCAGTAAACAAATATTAAAATTGGTCATTTATTTGTATATGATCATGAACTTAGGTGACGCCAGGCAAAAACTACTAATTAATTGGCGGTGGTGCGGGGCCCTGGGCGGTTGCCCGGTATGCCCGTACCTGAGACCGCCACTGCCTGCCCCAAGCAGCTGATTACTTTGCTTAATGGTAAATACGAGCCTGCTACCACCTACCTGGACATCATTGCAGACCAGGTACATTCTTTCATGCATGCACGAGACAGACTAAGAAGAAAAAAAGCTGAACTTTTTAAATTTGTAAAAAATTTGAACATGCTACAGCCATACAAGAGACCAACTAAGCAAAAAAAAAAAAATACTAGGTAGAAAAAACATCAAGAGAGAGAGAGAGAACCCTTATGAGAAAAATCTTTACTCGGTGAAACTTTCGAAAGACAGAATTCCGCCCTCAAATGAAAAAAACCCCAAGTACAACAAAATTCCCCCAAATTATGTTCAGTTGTGCATCAATCACGAGAATGACCTAAACGATAAGGAAAACGCGGAATTTCCCGAATTCATGGAACAATCTCCTTCCTTAAGTTTACAGGAAAATCTTTGTGCCATCTTAACTTTCGTTTTTAGAAATTGTTGCCTTCAGTTTCATGCTTAAACACAAACATTTATAAAATAAAATATTTAACAACAATACTGGTCAAACGCCACTTTGCGAGAGAAAACAAATTTGGATTACGAGAAAAACTTTCACTCCGTTTAATTTCAGTTTTTTAAAGCCTTGAAAGTAGAAATAACCTCCCCAGACGGAAAACGACTCCACCCTACCCCCACTAATCCCTCCAAAATTTCTCTTCAGTTTTGCATCGATCTCGAGAATGACCCACATGATGAAAAAACCAGTGGAATTCCGCGAATCCGCAGAAGAATCTCACGTATGTTCATGTCAACAGTATTCCTTTCTAGTAATGCCTTCTTTCAGGAGGATAATGTGCCATGCCACACTGCCCAGATTATTTGAAAATGATTCACAGAATATGAAGAAGACTTCCAGGTATTGCTTTGGTTTCCAAATTCCCCAGACATAAATCCAATTGAGCATTTCTGGTTTGTGTTGGAACAGCAAATGTGAACTGTGTTGGCTCAACCACATAACTTACAAGAAAGAGTTAAAGGATCTGCTGGTAATGCTTTGATGTGTACCAGGTACCATAAGACACTTTTACAAATCCTGTAGCAACCGTGCTTTCTATGTAAGAGCTGTTTTGGTGGCACATGGAGGAACAGCATCATATTAGGCAGGTGTTCATAATGTTTTGGCTTTTCAGTGTATATAGCGTGCATATATAAAAGAGGCCCGAGTATAATGAACGACAACAGTCAGGCAATGTTACTATACATGATAAAGAATAGTTGAAATGACAGAAAACAGCAGTAATTTACCTGAGTTTACAACAATTGCTGAAAGTGCTGTCCTCTGACATCAAGACACAGCTGCACACAATGGAACATGTTGTTCCTAATGCGCCACAACTCATTGGCAGTAATCTGGGCTATGGCATCCATAATGTTCACTTTTAATTCATCAAGGGTGTGCAGATTAGTTGCATACACTTTCCCTTTCAATGCTCCTTTCTGTAAAGAACTCATTTAAGACCTTGTATGAGTTATTTCTGAAATACTGTTCCACAATAAAAATCCGCTGTTCTGTACTTAAAACCATTTCCATTGCCTTTGTTCTCTCTTCACTTATACTTATGACCGCATACCTAAACTGCTTTGGCTGTGACTAACCACTCCAGAGAATTTCCCTGCAGCTGTACATGCAGACACCGGTTAGAAGTGGAACAAAGCAGTTTTAACTGGAAACCTGCCATTTCTATAGCTTTTTCAATTCTGTTATATGCAACTCATTTATACACTTTTTGCAATTATACGTTAAATTTTGAATTTCAGATTATCAAAAATACACGGTTCTTTTATTATTTCATACATAACCTGGTATGTTACAACTTTGGGAGAATCAAGACAGCATATTTTTGCAGCCATGAAATAGATTATGTAACTAAAACTTTACTAAACAACTTTCACAGTTGTCCTTTATCTCTGAATTAAAAAAAAATTGAAACAAGCAAAAATTAATGAATATTTTACTCAGGATTAATGTTAAATCAAATATTGGACAAACTGCTTTGAAAAGAGTTATGTTTATAAGTAAATGATGTGTAATAGTATATTGAATTTAAAACAAAATTGTATTCAGATTTACTACCTTTATTTCAAAGGTAATTTTTTTTCATAGATTAAAAATACAAAATTGTACATAGTTTATTAATCTAGTTTTTTTTTATGAAGAATTATTTCTTCAGGGAGATTCGTTTTCCACTTATATGTATGTAGTTTTTATAATGAAATGTGAATGAAAAATTAATATAAAAGTCAAAATAGACATAGGCTTAAGTTAGCAAACAAAGTATTCATGTGTGTATATCTTACATTATAAATTAGCATGATCTAAAACTATGAGTCTCCCCCTTCCTTTTTTTTTTTTTCTGTTTTTAGATGCATTCAAAATTTTACAATACTATATAACATTTTGAAATTCCTTTTATACCCTTTTTACATTTATACGTTTCTAAGGCCATCCCCTAGAAAAATGCATGACTGAGGTTCCACTGTGCATACACATTTCTCTTAAGTTTTCTAGAAAAACACATGTTATTAACCTAGTTTAGGTTAATAACATATTTTTCTACATGTAATTTCATTAATAAAAATATTTATTAGCATAGTTTTTTTTCATTTCCCTTTAGTTTTCAAGAAAAATATGTTATTAACCTAGTTTAGGTTAATAACATGTTCTTTGGTACTTTCCCATTATACTGACCTACTGACTATCTATTCGACAATTGTTTTTTTACGTACTGTAGCGACATATTACCAAGGACTACATCACTTACCAAAATGTTGTCATGGAATATGTCACCTACTCACTGAACCTGTTTCCAAGGGTTTGTTGACAACTTCCGAATGCAGATGGTTTTCAAAATGGCGATTTCGAAGGTCAAGACGTTGTGGGATTTTCCAACTAGTGAAAAACAAGGTGTGAGTTTTATGCAAGAAGTTGGAATTTTACCTTTTAAAAGAATATGTGAAAAAGGCCATTCTATAAAAATGTATTTTGGGAATGTTTTTCATGTGTGAAAAAATAAGAATTCGAAACTGGACATTTATGGAATGAAGTCTTTTGCCATTCGTAACATTCCTAAGATTCATTTACAGTTGGTGTGAGGGTTTGAGCTCCACAAAGTTTTGCAAAAAGCATCTGCCAATGTAAAAAAATACAAATGTTGGCTGGAGCAATTATATGCGAGAGGTTATAGTTGAGACTTTTGGCATGCAAAGGAAAAAAATCGGAGGTGAAGGTAAAATTGTTGAAGACGATGAAACTTAGTTTACTAAACATAAGAATCAAGCTGGATGCATTTTGCCCGAGCAATGGGTGGTTGGAGGAACATGCTGTGAAACAAAAGAATGATTTGTAAAAAAAAGTAGTAAATCGAAGTGCACATTGCTTAGCATCAGTAATACAAGAAAATATATTACCCAGCTCAATTATATATACTGACTGCTGGAAAGGATATAAAACACAGGATTTGTATGATGATGGTCATACTCATCTGACCATTAATCATAAATTACATTTCGTTGATCCAGAAACTGGAGTTCATACTCAGAATAATGAAAGACTTTGGGGTTCATGCAAATGGCAAAATAAAAAACAAAGAGGAACACACAGAGCACATTTGGATTTGCATACATACATACATATCACCAAGCTGTTCTCTGAGATTCAGAGGTTAGCTCCAAAAAGAAATACAAACTTCCAGATATTTTTACTTATTGTTGTCGTATCAAACTTCGCCATTTACAGCAATCTTGACATACAACTCGTGCTTCACTGATATCCATTACACGCCATACACAAGATCTTTTATACTTCATACTCATAATCTTTTTCTCATGCAGACACTCCTGAATCTGATCCACCCATGTCTTCCTTGGCCTTCCTCTGCCTTTCCTTCCTGCGACTTGGGTTGAAAATATTTTCTTAGTAAGCATTTCATCACTCATTCTTTCAACATAGCCAAACCACCGAAGCATATTGGTCTCCACCTTGCTAACAACATTTTGCTTTACATCACACAACTGCAATACATCTTCATTCCTCACACAATCAGATCGTGTCTTGCCACAAACCCCACATAAGTAACGCATTTCTCCAGCACACAAACGACTCCTATGCTTCTTCTGCAGTACCCAGGTTTCACTGCCATACATCAGAGTAGGAACAATTACTGTTTCATACACAGCCATGCGGGACTTTCTAGAGAACCCATCATTCCTGTGAAAACCTCCCAGAGTAGCTAAGACTTTCAAAGAAGAATTCGCCATCCAACTTGTTCTCTCTGTCAAACATACTTCCTAAATACACAAACTCACTCACCTGGTCAATCACAGTGCCATTTATACTTACATTACATTCAGTGCTACCCATTCCTCTCTCAAACACCATAACTTTGGTTTTTCCCTTATTTATACTCAGTTTAAATTTCATGCAAACTTCGTGCATCCAAGTCAACATACTCTGCAACTCACTTTTGCTCTCTGCTAACAGGACAGTGTCATCAGCATATAACAATCTGCACACACGGATATCACCAAGACATAAACCACTATTATCTATTTTGGCCTCACGCATGCATGCGTCCATAAATATATTAAACAGCCATGGTGACATTACACAACCTTGTCTAACTCCTGCACCAATGGAAAACCATTTTGATAAAACACCATTCACTCGTACGCAAGCTCTACTACCAGCATACATGGCTTTTACACTATTAAGTAGCTTCCCAGTAACACCATATTCAATCAATATCTTCCACAAAAGTGTCCTATTCACTCGGTCATAAGCTTTCTCTAAATCTATGAAGGCAGTAAAAACTTTTTTCCCAACAGCCAGATACTTTTCAATCATCATGCGTAATGCAAAAATCTGGTTAGTGGAGCCTTTACCAGGCATAAAACCATTCTGAATATCCCACACTTTCAATTATGTAAGACCCCATACTTTTTCAATAACAACCTTACCAAACACTTTCCCTGGCACACTCAGTAAGCTGATACCACGATAGTTCTTGCATTCAGTCTGATCACCTTTTCCCTTATACAAGGGAACAATAATAGCATCCTTCCAATCCCGAGGGACCATTCCTAACTCCCAGAACAACTGGCAAATTTCAGTTAACCCGTCAATTATAGAGTCACCACCATACTTCAACATCTCTGCAGTTATGCCATCAACTCCTGGGGCCTTACCATTCTGAAGAGATTTTAGAGCTTTACACACTTCTTATCTTGAGATCCCTCCTGTGCTTTCATCCCTCATTGTGACATCTGCATCTGTCTCAGAATCATTTTTGCTCTCCTGATCTAATAACTCACAGAAGTATTCACCCCATCTGTCACTTAACTCATTGGGCTCCCATATCATTTCCCCAATCTCATTCTTCACACAACTTACAACTTTGTTTCCCCTATTTTTCCTGAGTCTCATGTACTTCCAGAACGACTTTCTATCTTTCCAAAAAGCCAGTTCATGCCTTTCCACTTTCTCCTTCCTATCTTTTGCCTTACTGTGGTGAACCAGCTTAGCAGCTTCACGCTTCTTACAGTGATATTCATCCACAGAGACTCTACCTTGCAACATCCCCAAATAGGCTTCCTTCTTTTTCTTTACTGCCTCATCAATCTCACTATTCCAACAAGCATCACCTCTATTGTTACCCACTATTTGTGGTGCCACAGACCTCTTTAGCAGCAGTGACAACACAGTTCTTAAAACATTCCCACTTCTTTTCTACATCCCTCTCACAAGATTTCAGATCCTTCAGTCGTTCTCTGAGTAAGTCAGAATACCGCTGATGATCTTCAAGGAGCCTATCAACCTTTATTCTTTCTATCCTGGGTCTCTTCGTATTCCTTTTCCTCCAACCAACATTAAGTTTCACTCGTGACGCTACCAAGTAATGATCAGAACCAACATCCGCACCTCTCATCACACGGGTGTCAACAACTAAGTGTTTCAAACGCTGATCGTAACCAACAAAATCTATCACACTATTTTGACCAAGAGTACGATTTTCCCAAGTATATGTGTGGATATACTTGTGGTTGAAAAAAAGTATTAGATACACACACAAACCATTCTCAACGCAGAGTTCAATTAATCTTTCACCATTATCATTCACACAAGGATCATTAAACTTACCCAGAACATTGTCAGAAATTGCATTCTGCACACCAACTCTAGCATTGAAATCCCCTGCAATTATAACTTTTTCTTTAGCACCAAACTGGCTCAAAACAGCTTTTAGCTCATTCCAGAAATCTTCTTTCTTATCAGAAGGTTCCGAGTCACAAGGAGCATACACTACAACAATTACAATTCTCTGAAGTTTCACTTTCAAACGAATCCAGAGAATTCTCTCACTTATGCAACTATAGTGAATCAAGTTGTTCTTCATCTTTTCACTTAAAATCACACCTACACCAGCCTGTCCTCTCATATTATCCAATACTCCAGACCACACACTCACCGTGCCATTCACTTCTTCTACCCCAATTTCCTTCTTTTTGGTTTCACTTACACACAGCACATCCAGTCTATACTTATTCATCTCCTTAATCACCTCACTCATCTTGCCATTTATACCTCTAGTATTCCATACACCAATCTTACATTCACTCAGCCGAGATCTCTTTCTCATACGCCGTTTAGAAAGTCCAGGTCGATTCCGTGGTGGACCGTCCTTCTCAAGTGTGGTAGGTCCACCATATCCCACACTTGAGTCATTTTTAATATTTCTTTTAATAAAGTTTCAAATGGATCTGTACTAAGAGTTTCTCTCCACATGAATTCAGCGAGATGCAAATCCAAATGAATGAGAACATTTGGATTTGCATCTCGCTGAATTCATGTGGAGAGAAACTCTTAGTACAGATCCATTTGAAACTTTATTAAAATCAATTCTATTGTTCATGTCTCCAAAAATTGAAATGTAAATTTAAAAAATTTTGTTGCACACACTGATTTGTTAGTCTTGACTTTAAAACCAATTCTGATGTTTGTGCATTGAAAGGTTGTAATTCTAAATTTAAAAAATTGTTTTTTTCTTAGCAAAATATGTGCCATATATATACTTTACCCTGCACTAAAACAGTTTTCCAGTTCTTTAACTAGAAGCAAAGAATTTGTAACTATTGATCCTAAGGGTGTTTATAAAAAAAAAACAAAAAAAACTGAAAATGTTATTTTTGAAAGTGAAAAGTAGTTCAGGAATGGTCCTATTAATTTAGTTTTGTTGAAATTTCCATATACAGTTTTGTTCCTAGATCATCTTCTGAGAGTTGCTAGTAGATCATCTAGGAAGAAATGAGGCAGTGCAGGTAAATATTTGTGTTCATGAAGTTCACATCCAAGCCAGCCATAATAAAATGATCTGGCATAAGGAGTACTTCAAATTTAGTTTTTAGTTCTCTTGAGTTTGTAATCAAGAATAAATGTTCTGGGGGTTTTCTTTCTTTTGTTTTCTTAAATGAAAGAGAATGCAAAAACTTATGTTTGAAATTAGAGTATTTTCTGTATTAGTAATGGCTTTAGAAGGATGACCATCATTGTAGATGTAGCTGAGCCATATACCTGTAAGATTCTGAAATGGGTTTTAGAAAGAAATTCAACAGTTTTACAGAACTTATTTTCCTATTTTAGTCCATTGACCAGTGCTGAAAAGTTAGATCTATTATTAATTTTGTGCTTGTAGACATTTCTTGTAGCATTCTATAATGCTTTCTTACATCTTTTTAGAATATTGTTTTCTTATGCTAATGTCTGCTTTAACTGTTACTTTTCATTCATTTTATTTGTTTTAGAACTGAGATACATTTCTTTTCATAATTTCTTGGCCCATTATCGATAATGCACAGAAATTTTACGATATAATTGCAATAATGATTTCATGAAATTAGACCAATTCTCTGAACCTTGTCTTTCAACTCAATTGAGAGGTTTTTCTCATTTCTTTACACATTAAATTTAAAGAGAGGTTGTAGTTGGATGCATTGTTCAATGTGTGAGTTAATTCCAATTCCACTTCTGAGCCAGTCAAACAAACACTAGGGGATCCATGGAAGGCTCACAAAACTTTTCTTTTATCTATTTAAAATTTTTATAAAAACCTTTGTGTTGAAAACTAGTAACATTTCAATTTAGTATTAACACTTCCCATTCTTAAATTAATCTGTAAGATGATAATATATCAGGACAGAATGACAAAAAGGTTTTATATGTTAACCAGTTGCCAGTAAGAACAGCATATTTAACTATCTCTCCTACCCCCCACTTACAGTGGCAACAGCAGTTCCAAATTGGGAGGGAAGGCTAAGTATCATACTGGGAGAGGGAACAATATTCTGAAGTGCTTGGCAGAAATTTTGCTAAAAAATTCCATTTCCTACAGATTTTACCCAATCCTGATAATGTTACCCACAGTAAAAAAAAAAAAATATATATATATATATATATAATAATCATTTAGGTGTGTACTGTATGTAGTACCTATTCAATGTAAAAATACTGAGATCCATGGACACAAACCTCCATGGCCTTTCACAACTTACCATTTTTTCACGACTTTAGTTTACTTAACTTTTCCCTTTAATGTGTACTGCTATAAAGCTTTTCATGAATTTAAATTTGTAAGCTGGTAAGGGATATCAACTTTTTAAACTATAATTATGAAAACTGTCTTTTTACTACTTTCCCAGGCATTCACTCAGAGGATTCCTTCCATTTCACAGAAAAGTACAAATCACTGAATTCAACCAAAAAATTAATTTCATATAACAAAATTTCTGTGAAGTACTTTCACATTTGGCTAACAGCCAATACCATCTTTATGGCATGTTTCAGATTTTAGGGGGCATAGAGATGAAAGAACCTCAGTGGAGTTTTTATTTTGTTGTTGTTGTGGGTGATTTGCCTTTGGCAAGAAACTACAAAGTTTTTCCTACACACTTAGATGGATTCAATAAAATGCTGTAGACAGAAATTTTCCAACAGTATTTCAAAAATCTTAAAAATTGAAATATGCTGTTAATCCAAGTTCCCTAAAATCTTAGTGTGGCTGCACTCGTCATACATTCTAACTGCTTAAATATTGGAAGGGAGAGGCTAAAGGGTGTGCTCAAAGAAAAGTTGTGTGGGCTGAAGCCCACCGTAGCCTATCTGTAGCATGCGCCTGCCCACCTAAAGTACTCATAACTGCTTGATCCACTAGTGCTGTCAAGTATATGATGCTTTTTTGGAATTTACTCCTTTGTTAATCTTGGTAGTAAAATATTCTTCTAAGAGACACAACTGCCAGTAGAAGCTTCTATAAACACCTTTGATACCAAGAACTATTTTCTAAACATCTATCAACATGTAAAGTTTTATTGTTAAAACAAAATATTTTATGTATTACCAGATATGGAGTTCTCATTTTTACTGACAAAAGTAAGCAGTAAAAAAAATGAATTTGAAAATTATTTTCAATTACAAATCACATTTTTATAAGTCAGTGATCATCACTAAGGCAATGCAGGAAGCTTGCTAAGGTCATTAGATCGACTGGACTTCTCTGCCTAACACCTGATACAGTTACTTATTTGGTAGTACAGTAGAAACTATAAGGTTCCCAGGGAAAGCAGTAACACCTTTCTGAATAATCACAAGTAGAACATTGCCTAAAGCCTGTAAGACTTTTCATTCCAAATGAGAGACTAAAAATAAAAAAACAGCAAAAGATGACATACAAGATTTCCTGAAACATCCACCACACTTGAGAGCCTGTGAGCAGTTAGAGGAAGGACTGTACTACTTTGAATCATGGCCATCTTAAGGGGTGGGCCAATGGGGTTGGTGCCCATGGCCCCTACCTGAACTGGGGCCCTCAATGCCCCAAGAGTCCTACGGGTTTACAAAAATCAAACTCTTTCACCACTCACCAGAAGGTTAATTTTTTTTCATTTAAACAAAAAGAAGAAACACCAATGTGGAAAGTTGGAAGTCCTACCACCTTTTTTTTTTTTTTTTTTTTCAAAGCTTGCTCATAGCTTCGATTTCTGGAGGGAAAAGGTGGATCTTTTGTGACAAAATAAAAAGCAAAAAAAAAACCTCTTTCCCGATTCTGAGTGTGGGTGAGGTTTGAGGGCCAAGCACAAATCGCAATTTTTTCCGAATCACTTTTTCCTTTTAAACAGTCACTTGTGTTGTCTATCTATACGAAGAAGTGCAGGTATGTATATCACTGAGGTTTGCCCACCTGGTCTACTTATATATATTCAATCTTCGTTGTTTAAATAAATAACAATGACGCAGGCCGCATATCAGCATTTTTGTCCGCTAATATATATAATAGATCTAGTTGGTTTATTTCTTCTGCTTTTTTAGTTTAATTGTCGTGGAATAATTTGTAGAATGGAGAAGAAACATTATACCTTTCAGCACCAATTTTCTTGTAATTTACTAAGCAACTAAATGTGAATACATTTGGTACACTTAATGGAGTTCTAAAATTTTACCATGCACCATTTTTCATTCAAGTGGTATTTAAAAAGTTATTGGGCATTGAATGTTTCTTCTGTGAGATAACATGGTGATGGTGGTGAACATACAAAAGAATTCTCATATGTTGCATGTACATAACACCATATTGTAATTATACCATGTATGAATAAAAATAATAACCACACATTGTAATAATACCATGTTGGAATAAAAAAAACACACACATTGAAATAATACCATATGTTGTATATACACTGAACTGCCAGAAAAACTGGTACAGATGAGCTTATGCAAAATACATAAAAACGTAACCTATGCGCATACTCGGTTGCGTCCGCCAGTGCGTATATAATGCGATAGACATCTTTGCCAGCTGTCAGAGCTGTTCTCGGCATGAGAATGACAAGTATTAATGATTTAAGCGATTTTCAACGCAGTGTCATAGTTGGCGCTCGTGAGATGGGCCATAGTATTTCGGAGGTAGAAACGAAGTTCGGCTTTTCACGGACGACCATTGCAAGGGTGTACCGTGAATACAAGAATTACGGCAAAACCTCCAACCTACGATACCAGTGTGGTCGCAAAAAGACATTGGGTGAACATGACCATCGTCGGCTGTCAAGAATCATTTCACGCGATGGGCATGCAACACTCTCGCAGGTATCATTGGAATTCAATGCTGGAGCCTCAACAAGCATCAGCGTCCGGACTGTGCAACGTACCCTGTACCAAATGGTCCCTTTGATGGGTGCATGACACAGAGCTATGCGCTTCACTTGCTCACGGCAACACCGCCATTGGACACTTGATGACTGGAAACAAGTAGCCTGTTCTGACGTGTCGCATTTCCAACTGTATCGGGCAGATGGAAGAATTCGTGTGTGGCGCAAACCCTATGAAGCCATGAATCCCGCCTGTCAGCAGGGAACTGTACCGGCTGGTGGGGGCTCCGTAATAGTATGGGGTGTGTGTAGCTGGACTTCACTGGGAACCCTGGTATGTCTACAAACGTCTGTGACCGGCCAACGCTACGTACGCATCCTTTCTGACGAGGTACACCCGTTCATGTCCTGCATTCATGCTGATGGGTTGGGCCTGTTCTAACAGGACAATGCACCTCCACACAAGTGTCGGGATGCCACATTATGGTTAGAGAAGCATTCATCTGAATTTGGGGTGTTGCCATTCCCACCCAAGTCCTCAGATCTGAACGTGATATAACACATTTGGGATGCCATGCAACGCGCTATCGAACACAGGAATCCGAGACCTTGGAATACATCCGAATTGTGGAACGCTCTGCAGGAAGGTGTGCATTGCCTACAGCATATTTCCAGAAGTTAGTGGAGTCCACGGTCCGTCATATTTCTGCAGTCCTGTGGGGAACCTACCAAGTATTAGACTGGTGTACCAGTTTTTCTGGCACTTCAGTGTATGTATATACATAAATAAGATCAGGGGTCCCGAAAAATGTGATGGTCCAGGGCCTCCAGAAGTGTTAAGACGGCACTGCTTTGAATACCCAGATGCTAGGATAACAGTGTACCTAATGCAAAGGATCATTCAAGGACATTACTGAATAAAACCAGTTTCTAAATTTATTTTTTGAATAAAAATTAAGGATTGAAAAATGCATTTTTTATGGGAAATGTCACCAAAGATTTCAGTACTTATTTTACAAAACATTAGCCATTTAATGGTATTATTGGCATATTTTCACTGTATTCCATGTAACCACTTCCTTCAGAAAACTTGAAAATTTTCATCGTCGTGGAGCGGGAATCTAATCCGCACCTCCCGATTTCTGGTCGAGCGTGCTAGTCATTACACTACCCAGGACAAAGAAATTCCAAGCAACTGAATGTAGATATCTGCTTGGAATAATATTTGCTAAAGTTAGAATTTCCTTGTCCTGGGTAGAGTAATGACTAGTATGCTCAACTGGAAATCGGGAGATGCGGGTTTGATTCCTTTTCCACGAAAATGAAAATTTTCAAGTTTTCTGAAAGAAGTGGTTACATGGAATACAGTGAAAATATGCCAATAATAGCATTGCAATACCTACCATATATTTATGAAGAATCATTTCTTCAGGGAAATTAGTTTACCAATTATATGACGTACTTCGATCATTGGAATTTGTGACCTACATCCGACCCTGGATGTGAGGAAAGGTCGTGAGACGCTACGATGGAGCAGGAATAGCTTCAACTAGCGCAAATCTGAAGGTTCTCAGATATCTATGGTTGCTTGGAATTTCCTTGTCCTGGGTAGTGCAATGACTAGCATGCTTGACCAGAAATCTGCAGGTGCAGGTTCGATTCCCGCTCCAGGACAATGAAAATTTTCAAGTTTTCTGAAGGAAGTGGTTACATGGAATACAGAAGTATGCCAATAATAGTATTACAACTGCCATGTATTTATGAAGAATTATTTCTTTGGGGAAATTTGTTTCCCAATTGTATATGACAGCCTTTTATTCAAAATAGTGCTTCCACATTTTTGAAGAGATCAGTGGAATTAAATATCGTACTTTATAAAAATTAATGTAATCTAACTAACTATTGCATCTTTTAAACTGCTCATGGGTTAACCAGTAGTATTAGATTACTGAATTACATATTTTTGTGATTTAGTTGACATCTTTCTTAGTTTATGTTTTTAACTTGTGGTTGATTATGTACACCACTGAACTTGGTCACAAGAGTTGTTCTTATTTTACCCACACAGCAAACTAAACTTTGCACTTATCAGAATTTTTTTTAAACTTTAATAATTCATTTCCACAAGCAATTTTTATGTTAATACTTTACTGATGAAAGAGGACATAAGACTGAATACTCTAAAAAAATATTTTTTTGCATTATTATATGCCCATATGTATAGAATAGCATGCAACAGAATAATGTTTTTTCAAGTTTTTTAATGCAAAAGAACCATTTTTTTCTTATGAATTTTATACTACAATCAGTCATTTCCATTTATATTTTACAAAACTGGAAATGCAGCATCCCATTGAGTTTATAATTTCACAAAACTTAAAAACCTTATATCCCCAACAGGAATTTGATACTTTAAGGAACAAAGGAACTTGCTGTTGCTCATGTCTTGTATGTGCAGAAAATAATCAAGACAAAAGAACCAAGTTTGCCAAAAAAAAAACAAAAAACTTGTGGCCACTCCAAGCATTATTCAGAAATTAATTTATTATATTTCTGTAATCATTTTCAAGCCCATACCTGACACCACTCGAATTTGTCCTAAAAATAAATAAAACTTGAGTGAAAACCCCATAAAAATGTAAGAAATCAATTTAGTATTTTAAAGACATATTTTCAGTGGCAGTGTTCTTTTGTTCTTTTTTAGACATCAGAACTGCAAAATTTTGAAATGACAGTGACACTGTATAGCCTTGCCTTGAGTAGTACTGTATAGGTTTATTAATTACATGTTGTTATTTTATTATTGTTAAAAGTTTCTTTGGCTGCTGTTCTTCAGCTGCATCAAGGCTGAACTAAATGAACCTTAATCTTGAAGACAGTAGATTTTTGGTGATAGGGCATTAAAGATGATTTCTTCGGTTAGATAGCAATACATTCCAAGGTATAAACCATACAGTTTCCATGTTAATTGAACAGCTGCATTGTGTTTGTTAAAAAAATTATGTTTCTGTTTTAAAAGCTATCCATTGTTTTTACAACAAAATATAATCCATTTACAATATGGTTTACTGCTGTTTTGCTGATGTGCACATCTTTAAAAAAGAAAATGTTATAATGTCATTTCACGAGTTCCCATCAGATCACAACCTGAAGTAACTGTGGTTTAAAGCAATATCTCAGCAGAATTTTCAATGAAATGGAAAGTCACTATCGAGTGTTGTTTGTGGTAAGCAGTTTAATTTGGTAATTCTGTTCCTAGTGTGAGGTACAAATGACTGAAAAGATTTGCTATACCATCTACATATTTCCAGGTTATCCACATTATATAGAAAGTGCATCCAACAAAAAATAGCAGATGTGTTCTTAAAAGAAGAATTGATGCAGAAGATCACTGTACTATTACAAGAATGAAAATAATGAGTGTAACATACTTGGATAATAATGAATGATTAGTTCATTTTGTAAATACTGTCAGGAATGACTCTAATGAGAGATTTTATGACATATTATTTCATCAGTAGTAGCCATGTTAGGCTTAGCTAGCTATGATAATGTTTTTGTAGGAAAAGTAGCCAGTTTGCCTGCTTCAGTCTGAAAACTATACACTAGTTTACATATAAATTACATCAGTTCCTATAAAAAAAGTGTCACCCAAATAATATGAGTTCAGAATGTATATAAAATCCACCAGCTTGAATGATGTAAATAGTGATACAAAAAGAACATGTTTGTTTCTCAGTCACACATCAATAGATGGCACCATGTTCTGTTTCCTAACTTTTGTCCTCATTGTTTTTGCCTAATGTTACCTCATCATTTTATAAATTTATACAGCCACGACAGATCTAGTTCAGTCATGGCTGTATAAATGTTTATATGAAGTTTTATTTCACTTGTAAATTTACTGAAAGTTATTTGTTTTTGAAAAGGATATTTTGCAAGAAATTTTAGGAATTAAAATTGCTAAAATTGTCATGTTAATTTCTTAACTATTATTTATTTGTGAAAGACGGGCACTCCCCTCACAAAGGCCACTTGAGGTGATGAATATAATTCACTTTAAAAATGTGTATCATCATGACTAAACATAGCTAAACATAAATATGGAACAAACTCTAATCACTACTACAATGAGTTTGGCAGAGCAAAGTTTACCAACATGCTATAATATAAGATTACTTGTATCAGCAATGAGTTTGTATGAGTAGAAAAACAGGTTAAAAATTCTTGCACACTCTGAAATGAAAAGAAAATACAACGATCATCATAAAAATGGGTAACAAAAAATCCCATTAAAGGAAAAAAGTGTATCTATAATTTACAAAAATACCGAACCTGAAAACAGCATGTACAACAGATATCAGAAGTTTGTATATGTTATTGTCACGCTTGTGGTTGTGACAGGTTGACAAAGAGATGTTTTAACACCTTCAACATGAGTTTTATTTATGTCTATTATTAGCCCATTTACATCATCAATGAGTTAATATTACTGTATCACTTCATATAATAAACTGCAGGACATGCAGGTGACAGGAGCAATATTTAAAGGAGGGCAGGGGGCTTTGGTTCTCAAATTGTTTCATTTTTTAAGTTATTGGTAAAAATGCAACTTTCATTAGAAAAAATACACCAACTTTCATTAGAAAAAATGCTTTAATTTTTTCTTCTATTTCTTATTAACTTCAATTTTGTTCTGGTGGATTTCAAAAACTTCCATTTTTTATCAGCACCCCCCCCCCCCCCCAAAAAAAAAAAAGATTCTATGTATGCCCCTGGCAGATGATATTCATACTTTTTTTTGTTGCTTACATGATGATTGGCTTTTCTTGCTAATTCTATGGTTATCATATAACATAAACAAATAGTGGAATATGTGGAAACCACATACTTTATTAATACCTCAGAAAAAGAAAAAAAAATATTCAGTGTGTCTAATAAGTTCTCATCTATGATCACAGAGGTGAGGCTTCTAACCAGAAAAGCTAATAAAGACAACAATGAGTGTATCAGAGCAAAGTTTAACAACCACAAATAAATAATGATACACTTTTTGAGTAAAAATTAAACAAATGAAAAGAGAAGGGAAGAAAGGAATAGCACTGAAGACAAACACTTGCAGTCACTAATGATTATTCTTAAATAACAATAGGTAGACATTGTTAAGAATAGATTAGTACTGAGCAAAACATTTTGACTGAACCACAAGATATTGGATTTAAAGACAGAAAATATCCACATGGGACATATAATATGTGATAGTTACATTAGAAATAATGCTGAAACATGGAAAAGAACTTCTGGAGAAAGAAATGTGGAAAGACTTCATTCTATATTGCTAGAAATCTGGGTCAGCACGGAGCAAGAATTTTACGTGGATAACAATACATCAGATTTAGGGACTCAGAAAATAACCACGGGGAAGATGTAAATATTATGATTAGGAAGTTTGCTAAAACACAGAAAAGAACTGCTATAGAAAGAATTGTAGAAAGACTTGAAGAGACTTTCCACGTTAATCAAGAATGGTTGACACTAAGGTACAGTCAAAATAGCAGAACATTCATTTTAAACCAACCACGGTGTCATTAAAAAAAAAAGGAACTCTGAATGTGATTTGCCAACTGTTGCATCCACTAATACACCCCTCTTCATGTACACAATAGATCTAAAACAGATACTGCACGCACCACAAAACTCAGACAGAAATTTTAATGTATTCATATCCACATTTCAATTTTTTCAAGTTTATTTTGCCCAAGATTTTTTTGAATCCTAAAATATTTCTTACATAATACGCTACATAACGACAAATCTTTTATATCAGATGCGGGAAATATTTGTAAGCTTAGAAAAAATAATAGATTAAGCCATTTATATTCCACAGTAAACTTGTAGTAAAAGATTTCATATTTTTTCCTTACTTAAGTTTCCGAAACCAAAACTGTTTTACTACTCACTCTGCTCAGCTGATTTTAGAAGGTCACAGATATAATACGCAGCATACAATTTCACAGACACACAAAAATATTAACTCTACATTTAAAAACGATGCTTTCATTTCATTGTAAAAGGAGAAATTGAATAAACGAACAAGAATCACATAGCGCGCTATTCCTTCGCGAGACATTAATTTCAAATTAACCGGCAAAGAAATCTATCGATTGACAAATAAGAATCAATCACGTGATCATAAGACCATCCACACCTATACTCAAAGAATATAAACGCTTCGCGTGAAGAAGCTCAACTCTCGTAGAGATAATGTAAAACAGGCGACAGCAGCGCCACCATGTAATGCGGCAGCAGATGCTCTGCGGGAAAGTTAACATTCAGGCGCAAAAAGCGTAGGAGACACGGGACGGGAAGCCTATTTCACGGAAAGGAAGCTAAGCTTTGATCTGCGACTGTTTCCTTCGGTCTCATTGGGTCTACTAAAGCATTTTTTTTTTTTGTTGTTCTTTTCTGAGTATCCCTCCTGTCCCTTCTTTTGGTGAAACAAATATATACATTAGCAATTAATATTATTTTAAGGAAATTTTAGCAGTTTTATTCTCACTTTAAGCACCGTAGTAATACCAGGTTGCTTGGCATGAATTTCATATTTACAATATACCTTAAATGTCAAAAATGCTGAGGCTGGTTTCCCAGTAGCAGCCATAATAATAATAATAAAAAAAAAAAAAAAAAAAAAGCAAAGACAACCGCAGTTTCCCAAAGCTACAATTTTTTTTCTATCCTTCCGAAGTTTGTAAATTAAACGCACTGCGCTGGAGGAATTTTCTCAACAGATCGGAAAAACATCCGTTTGTATCTGAGTAGGTTCGAACCTGGGCCGCTGGCGTGATAGCTGAGCTCTCTACCGACCGGACTAACTCGCCACGATTGAGTGTATGCTTAAAGCTGTCTGTTTGGTATGCATTGTGTAATCGAATGCTTCCTCTTTCATTTTACAATATTACGAGGTATTTTTCATAAAAGTCAGTTTCATATAATTGATAAATTAATTTTTTCAACGTAACGATAGCTTTTTTTTCAGCAAACGTTGTTTTAATGGTTTTCCAGGATATTTGTTTCAAACGGTTTCAAATTTGTTCTTGTTATTCATCCACTCCATTCCATGAATTGTTATTCATCGGAATGGAGTGGGTGTATTTCATGGCTGTAATATAAACGCAGATCTAGATGAGAACAACAAAACCTTTGAACAAAACGCCAACACAAACAAGCGTTTATATTCTTTGAACACAAACACGCATGCTCAGTCTAACTCAGTCTGCTCGGCATCCTGCGGCATCAGCCTGTAATGTTGGCTTCTGTGTAGTAATTCTTTGCCGCATAATATAGTGGCGCTAGTTACGTCTCGCTGAGCCTTACCTTCTTATCAGTTAGATATTCTTTGCCTATACTGGCAAAGCGATTTGTATACTGGCTTTGACCCTCACAAGGAGGTCAGAATCAAGGTAAGTAGATTATCTACTTACCTTGGGTTAGAATAATACTTACGGATATGCCCCGAGTCTCTTAATCGTGAAGCCACAATGTGCGGGAATTTGACGTTGTTTGCATGATACCTGTGCAATTTCAACTGTGTGCATTTTAGAATTGCGTGGTTTTTGGTTGAAGAAACCGTGTTAATATCAAACTGGAATGAATTATATTTCTTACACGAGTGAAGTTTTAAATTTGAACGTTATGTTTTGTGTAGAATTCGCTCTAACGTTCGTGTACTTCAATTTAAAATAAAAATGCGAAAGAGCATCAAAATAATTGAGAATTTCATACATTCATAATTTTCTCTCACATTGGCAGCAAGTTATGAGACAAAATTGGAAATATTTGCGACGAAAGAAGGCGATTTGGCCAACGCAAAATGCATTGCAATAGCATTCAAGCGCGGCGGTAAGTGAAATTCGTTGACCGGGCCCGAAATTTCGAATCGTGGTGCGCTCTCTACCTTCCCGGAAGCGTATTTCACAAGTGAATGTACGGAATTGCGATTTAGGCAATTTCTGCCACACGATTGGTTCAAAGCTACTTTGGAGATTGCCAGTAGGCGGGGCCTATGAGCAGAGTCATGTGTTGGAGACATGTAGGCTTTGCTGCACTCGCCGATAAGACATAAGCCATTTTAAAGTTCGAGTGTTTTCTTTGCAAAATGGTTACCTTCAGTTGTTTTACCCGTACAGTCGGAATGCGACAGGAGTTAAATAGAGAGTGTACTTTATTGGTAGGGAAACTTTTGAGTTTTTATATCAACATGGCCTCCTTGCTTGTGACTTATCTTCCGAAATACCTTTTTTTTTTTTTTGATTGCAGGTTTAACGACCACCGTGAGCAACTCAATGGGCTATAAGCAGTCGCCCGTCCCTAATTTAGGGTCACTGGTTCCAGGGAAGGGGGAGAACCAGTTCCGTAAGACAAACACAACATCCATGCCTCACCGGGATTCGAACCCGGACCCTGTTCGGACGAATGATCAGAGGCCATCGCTTAGACCACTGCGCCACCGGGGCGGCCGAAATACCTTTACTCTATATAGTTCTCACTGAGCCCAAAAGATGTCAGAACGTCAGCGCTCATTCCTTCTTTTGCTATTATTAGTACTGATGTGTTTTGTATGGAGAACTCGAGTTGTTTAACGTATTTTTTTTATTTTCGGGGAGAAAAGGGGGGGGGGAATTGTGGAATTGAAGGCATTTTTGATGAAGTTTAAAGGGACAAAAATATGAGGAACTTCCGAAATATTAGAAAAATATATATATTACAGATCACTTACTACTTTATTAGACACAATATATGGTAAACAACATTCTGAAGTATTTATTCAAACGGAACTGTCTTATTTCAACAGAACACTGTTTTGAGGTCTTATTTCGTGTCATTAGGCAGTTCTTTGCTTATGCAAAATCACTCTATTTGATTTTTTTTTTCTAGCTAGACCTCTTCACATTCATGAGCAAAAAAACTTGATCGTCAGAATAAATATTTCATGTGGAGACATCATTTTCATTGTTAAAGGTCCTTTTAAGGGTAATAGAAAGGACTTTTAAAAGGGTAATTTTTAGTATCCTTATATACGTACTTTCACAACACCACAAATCTTAACGGATACTAGGTTGACGTGTTGCCATCTATTGGCCGATATAGAGTATGGTATAGCTATTTATTGAAGTCGTCCTCAATTTTCATATTAAGATAGATTTCGACTTGTATACATCTGAGAAACTGCAGATATTCCTTATGATATCGTGCGCAAAATTACTTTACCTTAACAGTCAATATGATCATTTGTCACATATGTTAAGTAACCTCACAATGAATTTCTTAGGAAGCAGAAGTTCCGAAAATACAATTCAACAAGTCTCCGTCCATGACTCTGCTCATAGCCTCAAAGGCCCCACCTACTCACAATCTCCAAAGTAGCTCTGAACCAATTGCGTGACGAAAATGGCCTTAATCGCAATTCCGTACATTCACTTGTGAAATATGCTTCCCGGAACAAAAACAGAAGAAACCACAATGTCTAAGAAGTGGCGCACCCACATGAGTGGTCGAGCCCCCCCCCCCCCCCCCCGCTGATGGAGTGATAAATTATTATGTCGAAGTTTGAAACAAAAAGTCACAATACGCGATGATATACATAAACTTCTTAATCATGTATCGTATAATTATAACATATAATAATTATAAGGGAGTAGTTTTGTTAGATAAATTTAGAAAAATCTAACAAGGAAAACAATTTCTTTTTTTTTTTTTTTTTTTTTTTTTTGATTGGAGTTTTAACGACCACTGTGAGCAACTCAATGGGCTATAAGCAGTCGCCCGTCCCTAATTTAGGGTCACTGGTTCCAGGGAAGGGAGAGAACCAGTGCCGTAAGACAAACACAACATCCATGCCTGACCGGGATTCGAACCCGGACCCATTACGGACGAATGATCAGAGGCCAGCGCCTTAGACCACTGCGTCACCGGGGCGGCGAAAAAAAAAAAAACAATTTCACTGCTTCTAATCATTTAACTTTCTTGTACTGTAACATTAGTAGTAACTGGATAAGAATAAATGGCCGCCCCGGTGGCGCAGTGGTCTAAGGCGTTGGCCTCTGTTCATTCGTCCGAAAGGGGTCCGGGTTCGAATCCCGGTGAGGCATGGATGTTGTGTTTGTCTTACGGCACTGGCTCTCTCCCTTCCCTGGAACCAGTGACCCTAAATTAGGGACGGGCGACTGCTTATAGCCCATTGAGTTGCTCACGGTGGTCGTTAAACCTCCAATTAAAAAAAAAAAAGAATAAATGCACAAAAGTCAACTTCCTTAATTGTTACAGCACCTGACTACTTTTCCCGGTAAATTTAGGAGGGGAGGTCACCCCCACCTTGGGAAAAGTTCTGTGTGCCAGGGCGCACGGGCTCCTCCCTTGGGAAATTTTTGGGTGCGCTACTGTGCCTAAGGAGCTTTGTGGGGAATTAGGACCACCCAACCACTTACCTAGAGGAACTTTCTAAGGCACATCACAACAATCGCACATATGTCAAATAAAGAAATAATAAAAATAAAAATCTTGGCTGAAATTAGTGACCGGGCCCGGACAATTCCGACGCCACTAATAGCATTGAAAACCATGAGCTTTCCCACAATTTGACGCCCGTCGCTTGCGGTTATAGGCTTCACGTAAAGTGTATTGCTTCATTATAACAAAGGCATCTCCTTGGATCCTCAAGACCAAAAACGTCTGACCTCAAGATCAAAAACGTCAAGACCTCAAGACGAAAATCGTCTGATGCCTTTGAAGACGATATTGTCCTCGAATTTTGATTTTTGTCTTCAAGTGTCCTCTGATTCAAACTTCAGCACCAGGTCGTTACACTCGTAATGAGCTATGTTCTTAAAATTAAATTTCGTTATACCCTTTCTATCTTTTTTTTAGTTTCGGATTTTATCGCCCACTGTGATTATATCACAGCGGTCAAAGGACTATAGTACTCACTTGTGGCTTAGGGCCGCTAGTTCTAGGCAATGGAGTGAGCCAGTGCTCTAAGGCAAAGATATACATCCTATGCCTAATCCGGGAGTCGAATGCCAACCCACTCGGAAACAAGGGCTTAGACAACCTCGCAAGCCAAATTTTGACTTTTATAAAATAAGAAAATTCTCCATGCATTTCGTCCTTCAGAAATATATAAGAATTATGCAACTTACTCTTAATTCAGCACGTGTATCTATGGTAAAGTATTTCATTTTTGCAGAGTATGTTTTCTCCATCACAGCTCTGCTTTGTCGTTACAAGTTACCAATATTTTACATAAACAAGATATACCTTTTAATATTTTTAATTTTATGATGTAATATATCACTTACAAAAACAATACAATTTTGAATTTTTTTTTTTTTTGCATATTCCGTATAAATGTATATGCGTGGCTAACTGGGATCATCAACTGTTGATGTTACTGTTTGGTTACTGCCACAGATATCATATACAAGAAGCTAGATTGGACACCCAGCCCATGAGGCGTAAGAAGGTAGGCGCCATTTTCAGCGGGTCATCACGATCCATTTAAGCAAGGCTACTTTGCATTAAGTCAAAGGAATACGAGTTGGGTACTGTGATTTTATATTTATATTGAGATTCAAAGCAGTCAGTACCCATGTAGCAGCGGAAGTTATAAAATTTAAGTAAAAAACAGTAATATTCCTTAATGCTAACTAGAATGCCAAGGGTCTTGCAAAATATTGAATTATTTCGGATTCGGCCAGGGCTTAAATTCCAAAGAAAACATTCCGGTATCTGCGATATAAAAAAAAAAATATCACGCTGGTTTTAATTTGCTGAGAGATATGATTTTGACGTTTCTTGTTAATGAATGTTTCCATTTAATACGCCATTTTGTTGCTGTATTGCCCAAATAAATAATATGAAATGTTAAAAGCTGAAATTTCCTTAGTGCATAACAAGACGAAATAGCCGCCCCTGTGGCGCAGTGGTCTGGGGCGCTGGCCTCTGATCATTCGTCCGTAAGGGGTCCGAGTTCGAATCCCGGTGAGGCATGGATGTTGTGTTTGTCTTACGGCACTGGCTCTCTCCCTTCCCTGGAACCAGTGACCCTAAATTAGGGACGGGCGACTGCTTATAGCCCATTGAGTTGCTCACGGTGGTCGTTAAACCTCCAATCAAAAAAAAAAAAAAGACGAAATATCAAAATGTTTGGTGAAATTCAAAACTTTTTGAGCACACATAATAAATAAATCAGAATGACAGAGGTAATAGCAACAAGGAAAAAGATTCACATTATTTCAGCTTTTCTATGTAATGCATGGGGAAGCCTTTTTTTTTTTTTTTTTTTTCGGGGTCAAATCAGTAGTTTGCTGGATTTAATAGCTACTTATTGATTTTAAATAAATTATTTGCGTTTCCATTATTTTAAATCGTTGCTGCATTACCTTCTTAAAAATGTTTCCCAATAATTTTCTATATTTGTATACAATACCAGCTTTAAATTTTATTATATATATGTATTGTTTTCAGCATTCGGCAAGAGGCAAATAAGTAACAGCAATTATATTTTCGTCTTTCTGCGTAAGATTTTTATCTGAGGAAGCTTTCACCATGATTTATACAATAACCAAGTCCAAATCATCCTGCGTAACGTGCCATGCTCCGCCGCCATCTTGACCCTCTCAATGTGGCTCCATGCTTCTCACAGCGCAATCCCATGCTCAACAGAACAGAGAGCCAATCTAGTCCCTTATACGATATCTGTGGTTACTGCTAACAATTAGGGTGCAGTTAACAGTTGCAGTTGATGATCCCAATTAGCCGTGGTATATGTGTACCCAAATGAGCTGCTGATTTAAACACCCAGCTATTTTGTCTTCGAATGAGTGTTCCGATATCTGGTCTAAAACCTTGTCCTGGAAGCTGTTTTTAGGAGTGGAGACAACATAATAAAGTTGCCATCAGAATGAAAACTGTTATGTTAACTAGAAACGTTCTTGAAAATGTTTTCTTTAAAAAGGAAACGCGAAAATTTCGAAAAAGCTTTAGTAGAGGGCAACTAGAAAAAAAAAAAAAAAAAAAAAACGGGCCTTTACATGGTGTATATATAATTGCTGGCCGGAAATTTTCCCGGAACGACAACCTTATCGGCAGAAATAAAAGTGGCAATTTTAATATCGTGTTTGTATATTTTGTTGTAAGTATGTAAGTAGAATTAAGAAACACGGAAAGCTCCGGAACGTGTTCAGTTTGTGTTTCTCAAAGAGACATTTCTATATGAACCACTGATCAATGAATACCTGGAAAAATCAAATATCTGTTTCCTTTTATTTTAACTTCTAGCCGTGTTTCACCTTTCTGTTCATAAACGAGACCACAGTTTCACCTGTTTTTGGGGATCGCTGCCTAGCGGTTGAAACTTGCGTAGTTATAAATTTTCTTTCTTTTATTTGGAAGAAACAATTTCGCCTATGGTTTGTAGCAGTAGGTCCTGGTCTGTCGTTTTGACAACTTGTAGAAAATGACGTTTGGCTTTGGCAAGTGGCAACTTGTGTGTGCGTTAATTTCGTCATTTGTTATAACGTTAGTATCCGAAGGTCGTTTGTGGAGGTTCTCGTAGGTATTTTAGCCGAAAACTAGAAGCTTAGGAAGGTAAAGTGTTTTTTTTTTTGCATTTAAATTAATCATAAAAAATTAAGGCTGATGTAAGAATAAGTATATTTTTATTTCAATTTTTCAGGTGGTTTCTCTGGCTGGAAACAACATCCAAAAGCTGTATCAATATTTGGATTGTAGATTATGATTGCCAGCGTGTTTTCAATGTTTGTCACCGTCACCTGCACGTTTCTGGTCTGCAACTTGTAAATTGTAAGTTATGATAGTAAATATTTCACTAAGTTTAGATAACATGAGCCCTGCTTTTCTGTGGTAATGCAGCAAGTGATTTGCCATCATCAAATTCTTTGCTTTTCTCATTTTATTAATATTGTTTTTAGTAAATTTCGAGGACTGTTTGGAGGAAATCTGAACGTATGATGAGGAGTTTTAGTTGGCTTATATGAAAATAAAATGTTCAGTACTGAATTTGTAGTGGGTGGCAGTTTTGCACTCAGCAAACAATTAATGTACTATCTCATCAGCATGATCAAGATGGCTTAGCAAGCAAATTGCTTGCAGTAAGGACATGCCATTATAACACAAAACCTGATCAGATAGTCAATTAAGGGGTTGTCTCCTGGAGACAACAACTGTTATCGCCATGTTGTCCTGCTCAAAATGTCTTCATTCATTGAGCTGCATGTGTGAAACCCATTGCTCCTACTAATAACTTCAGTGGTGTGAAGGGCAGTGCTCCCCATGCATAATGGATGAAAATCCTCTCCCTGTAGCTAGAGAGCTGTAAGATCAATTGTTTATATTCTTGTAGAGAGGCAGTGTATGTAGTTTAAATTGAAGCATATGAACTGAACCATTTTACATCTGTATGTCTGCATGTGATAAAAAGTTCCATTTATTCATGGAAATGATAAGATTTTTTTTTTCAAATAAAATTGAATATAAAGTTTGGGAGTTTTTGGTAAGGTATGCATATGAAGTTTATTTTTTTATATCTGTATTTCTCAAAATTTATAAATTATAGTTTTCTGGCAATTTTAATGAAAATGAAGGGCAGAATATTTTGTAGCAAAAGCATGCATATATCTTAATGCAATATATATGTCCCAATTTTGAACTTTAATTTTAGCATGAAAAAATTGCATAACATTGTAGCTCTGGTGATTCATATTACATGAAAAGGCACTAAGAAATGGGAAATTGTGCATTTCATTGGAAAAAATGTCAAGGAGCAAACCTGTCCCCAAAAAATGAAAAACATCTAGTAATCCTAATGATGAGAGGGATGACATATGGCACATTAAAATATTAATAATAAAAAAAGGTGCTTTTTCACTTCTGTAATTTAAAATTAATGCTAAATATCATTTTCAATGATATGCAGTTTTATCCGTCTAAAAAAGTACCTAATTTTGTGAATGTCTGTCTTATATATATGTACCACCCTATGTGGATAAAATTATATATTTTGTTGCATTATAATGTGGAAAATATTATGTAATACATCATGTAGGAGGATTTTAAATTTATCAATGCAACTTAAAATGTCAGCATTTTGTTAGATTTTAGGTGAGCTTCAGAATCTCAGAGTGTGTCAAGTATTCTATATACCTCCATTAATTTTATTAAGCTTATATAAACAAAGCATTGTTTATATAAGCTTGTACAAACTCACCATCACAGGACAAAGAACTTAGCTTCACCACACCACTACGTTTAATGAGGAGTGTTTGACACTGTAACTTTACATGTTTTTTTAATGAAATAAAAACCATATGACATAATTCATATATATATAACTCTGCCATATTGACAACAGTCCATTCCCACCTACCACAAAGTGGAAAAGGAACTAGCTTCACATAAATTTCATGTGGAGTTTATTTATAGACAATTTCACTACTCTAATAACGGGGATTTTTTTTTTAAACGTGCAAACATGCAAGTTCTTTTTAAATCTGGAGGAAGCACAAAATAATGTACAGCTTTTTTTTTTTTTTTTACTTTAGCCTGCACCCAAATGCTAATTTTACAAAGGGAAGAACTTCTGCCACAACAAGACAACCATATTAAAAAATATGTATAGTTGAACTATGCTGTTTACCCATTATTTCATGGTTTACTTAAAATTTATTGAAATGTGTCCATTTCTTTTTTATGTTAGAAGTAAGCAGGCCGATGGTTAGAGTTTAACCAGTAAAAGAGTTCATTCTATTATTCTGTATTTCAACATAAAAGAATCCTCATTTTTGTGTATAAAAATATCCATGTTATTACAGCTTTGGAATTATTTTCCTATACAAATAACTCCACATGAAACTTATGTAGTTTCTTCACCCTATGATTCACCCCATACATGCTTTGTTATGTAAACAAAGCAGATTGATGCAAAGTCCATCCCAATTTATTTTTTCACCTTATATCAGGCATTATTATTGACATCTTTAATCCTTCATAAGTGTTTTGATTACAATTTAGAAGAAATTGTGTACACAGTGTGACAGCTAAGCATCTTTAACATTTGTAGCAAGCACAGTATGTGCTCAACACTTTCAAAGGGTAATTTCCAGTACCAGAAAAATTTCAAAACTGTAACATGCCAAGTTGGACAGGCCATCCAAAAAGAGCCTGAACCAAAATTTTACACACACACTGTACAATTTTTTCTAAACATTTAAAAAATAATGAAGCAAAGCACTTTTACCGTGTTTCATAAATTGGGACCTTGCAATGAAATTTGAACTCACCTCTGTTTCACTGCATTTCATAAATTGCACCCAGCAGAAAATATGTACTTGCTACTTCCATTGCAAAATCAGCACAAGAAAAGTAACATTTTTAATAAGAACCCCTTTTGATTTTCTTGAGACCTAGTGAATTTGTAACCTTTAGAAAGAAACTAATCAGTGTGAAATTTCAGCTTTCTACATACAATACTTCTATAAGTTATAGGGCTTTTGAAATTTACAAAAAAGGCATTTTTGTGTCTACCATGCCTATCATGAATGGCAATACTGTAGACCTAATTGGTCAACAGAAATCATGTTGGGTCCATTTGAGATCTTATTACATGAGCTTTCTTTTAAGATATTGCACAATCATATTATGGGCAATTCAAGGTCATCCATTTTGGCCTTTTGTCTATCAAAACACACTCCATTAATTTTATTAAATAAAGCAGAGGGAATGATATTCTGAATAGTACGAAAGTAGACTGGAAATAAAACAAAAACTTTTAACCTATAAAGAGCAAGTTTTCTACATGTCTAATTGGGCATGTAGGAAAAATAATACATGCTCCAGGCATGTTGGGCAATATAATTTTTGAGCCTTGGTAATTTCTAAAAGAAATACAGTCATGGCCAAAAGTCCTGCACCAGTAGACCGAAAGTCAATTTTTGATGTTTGAAGTCAACTTATAGAGCATAACGGTAAAGTCAAGAATACATAGTATACATCATTTTAAAGGAAATTTTATGCTGAATTCAAATATTTTTACATAATGTTATTACCAGTAATAGAAGGGAAGTTACTAGCAAAAGTACAGCATATAGTCATAAAAAACAAAAAAAATAGTGGAATTTGTGAAATTAGTGTACAATGCATTTAACGTAAATTACTGTACAGTACATTATTGAAACTTGCAGGACACTTGAAATAGCTTACCAGCAAACAAAATACGCTTTAATATTCAATTGGATAACCACGGTTTCTTGGTAACAAAGTGCACCTTCTTGGCGTGGAACTAATGAGCTTCTCTAGTTGTCCATTGGTGATAACACGATGCCATACAGCCCTTGCAGACTCAATTAATGCTATTTTAGATGTGGGCCCTTGTTGACAGATCTTTTGCTTCAATCTTGCCCACAGATTCTCTATGGGATTAAGATCCGGTGACTGTGCCGGTCACTGAAGTTTTCTTATAACTTTTTGATTAAACCACTTGTCAACCAACTTTGACCGATGACATGATGCGTTATCATCCTGAAAGATAAAATTTTGTAAACCCATGGCTTGTGCAGATGGTAGCAGTTTGGACTCCAAAATATCCACATATTTCAACCCATTCAATGTGCCATCAACAATGTGCAGACGGCCAACACCACTGGCTGAAATACAGGACCATAACATCACAGAATGTGGGTGCTCGATTGTTGGCTGGGTGCAGCATGCCTTATATCTTACACCAGTCCAACGACATACATAATTAATTCCATTATTAGTGGAAATAGTAACAGTTGTTTCATCACTGAAAATAACATTTTTCCATTCATCAACAGTCCAATTCTTGTGTGCCTTGGCTGAAGCAATTCTTTTGAGTTGTTGTTCAGTAAGGAAAGGTTTTTGTGCAACTTTTCTTGCAGTCAGTCCATTTTCTTGTAGCCTATGACAAACTGTACGTGCAGATGCAATGCCTACTTCATTCTCCCACTCCTTTCTTAAATCAGTGGCTGTTTTAAACCTTGATTTTAAGGAACGACGAATCAACATGTGATCATCACGTTCAGTACACAGCCTTGGTCGACCTGTTATTTTTCTGTTTCCCACACATCCAGTTTCTGCAACTCTTTTAATGGTGTACAAGACAGTGGAATGATCACAGCCGCATTTAACAGCAATTTTGGCACCGCGTTATCACCAATGGATAACTAGAAAAGCTCATTAGTTCCATGCCAAGGAGATGCACTTTGTTACTAAGAAACCGTGGTTATCCAATTAAATATTAAAGCATATTTTGCTTGCTGGTAAGTTATTTCACGTGTCCTGCAAGTTTCAATAATGTACTGTATAGTAATTTTATGAAGCATTGTACAGTAATTTCACATATTCCACTATTTTTTTGCTTTTTATGACTAGACACTGTACTTTTGCTTGTAAACTCACTTTTATTACTGGTAATAACATTCTGTAAAAATATTTGAATTCAGCATAAAATTTCATTTAAAATAAAGTATAATATGTATTCCTGACTTGAGCCATTACACTGTATAAAGTTGACTTCAAACATTAAAAAATTGAGTTTCGGTCTACTGGTGCACGATTTTTGGCCATGATTGTATCTGATAAGAGTGGAATAGATATTGGGGTTTCATTGCAGAAGTGTTTTATCTATTCAGTCATTGATTTAGTGTCATTTAATTAAGTGCTAATGTGCAATGGCAGTGAAATATTTTTGGTTTACCAAAGTTGGATGTTTCTCTTAAGTTTCAGCAAGTGTCTCAGAGTTGATCACAGTACATCTGCAATCTGATTGTTTGGACAGAGTTCTGGTGTTTGTAATGACTATATGTAGTAGTGTCACCAGTATGGGTGGAATAAGAAATGAGATGATAAAAGCATTAGTTAACCCTTTGAACAGTAATTTAAAAATACATGCAAATCTCATCCCTGCAGTGTAACTTTCTTGACTCTCACTGCAGAGTGGGAAGTTTAAATTATTGACTATTACGTGTGATGTTCTCCTCCACCTCTTTTTAGGTTTGTGGTAAAATTAGAGATTCTCCTGCCTTACATTTTATGTAATAGTATCGGGTTATGCGACAGTTAAGAGTCCATGTCAGCAGTTCTATGAGACACAAATGTTAAATGTCCAATTTCTGTGTCACTTGATTGACAACTACAGGAAGGAGAAGCTACCAATATAGCAGCTTTACAGGCACTACTAACAAGGGTGAGCAGTGCCCATTTTAGAACCTGTAAAACTGATGAAAATTGATGGGTATGAAACTTTTTTTGTGAATTGCTTTTTTGTTTTTTTTTTTTTACTTTCTTTGCTCAGTATTAGATTTTTGATTGATTTAGGAGGTACAGTCTGGAATGTATGGATGGTATTTCATAGTTATAATGCATTTAGAATTTGTTGTGTAAAAGTTTCATAATGACAACACTAGCATATTATTCAAAACAGAAATCTTAGTAGCTTTCTTGAAACAGAATTTTGCCGTCTAATAAATGTAATAACACAAGGGACTGTACACCAACTATACATAAGATAGTATAACTATACTAGTGATCCAAATTTTTTGGCATAGATAAAGTAAAAGTTTCCAAGCTTTTGCACATTAACCAGATGGCTTTTTCAAGGAATGTAGACAGGAAACTGGATAATAGAACACTTCAACAATTTAAACATGGTGACTTGACAATTAATAAAGAGATGCCAATGTAATAATTCAATCAAAACATGAGGCATCATGTTCGTTTTGCATGCGGAGTCCTTAGAGGAAAACAAAAGGCATTCACTATTTGAAGAATTGGTTCTAAATCCGTGGTTACTCTAGCAAGACGCTATCATTGCAGGCCTCATAACAATGCAACGGCCTCTCAGAGCTGCTGTTGCATTGTTATCAAGCTAGGTCCTAAGGACCCACAGATTTTTAAAAAGTGGGTGGTACTTTGTAAGATATTATGGATCCTTTTAAAAAATCAAAAGACAATGAATATTTATCCCTACATAAGCAAATGAAAAATGTAATGCACATTGTTCAACCAAGGCTGAACTGGATGAAGAACAGGCTATAACATTAACGTTGAAGACAATAGACTTTTGGTGATTGGCCAGTGGGCGTTAGGGACGATTTCAGCCGTTAGATGGCACTGCGTTCCAAGGTATAAATAACTCGGTTTCCACGTTGTTTGAATTGCTGGATTGTATATGTTCGTCGTTTTTTCTTGCGTTTCTTTTAAAAAACCCTTTCAGTTTTAAAACCAAACTGTTGTTTTCACAACAAAATCTAACCCATTTTCAAAATGGTTTACTATTGTGTGCTGATATGCACATCTTCTGAAAAGAAAAATGTGGGATTTTCATTCCATGAGTTTCCCTCAGATCAGAACCTAAAGCAACTGTTGCTGAAAGTAATATCTTGTCAGGATTTTGCTCCAAATGACAAAGTCACCTTCAACTGTTCTTTGTGGTAAGCATTTTCATTCTAATAATTACGTACCTAATTCAATAATTACGTACCTAATTCAATTTTAGAAAAAAACTCGGCAATATAAACTCATATTAAGTAAAATAGTAGGTAAATGTGTAGGTTTGCATTTTAAATTATTTCGTCGGAAAAATATTAGTACCTGGGGACAGTGCGACATACAGATTTTAGATTATGGAAGTTAATGGCAAATGGTGCAGAAATTTCGTGTTTCAAATGTCTTTTAAAGATTTTTATCCTAACATTTACCTGTAATTTCGATGCTATGAAGAGATGCCGCCGTAAACCTAACACATCGAACATTACAGGTAAATGTTATGATAAAAATCTTTAAAAGACATTTAAAATACGAAATTTCTGCACCATTTGCCATTAATTTCCGTACTCTAAAATCTGTACATTGCACTTTTCCCAGGCACTAACATTTTTTGGACGAAATAATTTAAGATGCTAATCTACACATTTATCAAAATCTCAGCCCTAGATCATTTAAGAATAAAGAAGGAATGAGATTTACACATCAATTACACCAGTTCCTACAGAAAAATTCTCTTGCCCAATTACTACGAATTCAGAATGTAAATATCGATCTGTTCATGTGAAAGTGAATATAAATAAAATCTCAAATGTAAGTAATGATACGGAATCTGTTTGTTTATGCGAACTACGTCCCAACTCTTTCTGTCCTCGCTGTTTTTGCTTGATGTTACAGCCTGGTAGGACCCAGTTCAGCCTTGGTTCGACACTTGAATTTATGCTTTTTGAAAGCAATCTTTAAAAAAAAATCAAGTACTGACAATTAAATTTTAACATTTTCTACTAAATTTTATCCTAATGGAACTGCACAAAGACAATGCATTGTAAGTGAGCTCAGAATACCAGAACGGTTTTTATTTTTCAAAACACAGAAACTGTGTGAATGACTACTCTAGAACAGTTTTTTTTTTTTTTTTTTTTTACTTTTGATGAACAATAATTGAAGTAGACGTACAACTTTTAGTAGAGTTTAATCGTTCACAATGCTCTCATTAAATGTAAGTTTGCTTGTTTTTCAAATTTTAAATTTCAACTGTTCCAATATTGATTAAAAGAGCTGAAAGGTTTAATAAATTAATCATTTGTATATTTACATAAACTATGTAAATATACAAAGAGACATTTGTATATTTGCATAATCTTGAGGGATGGTGCATTGCTGGCTGTTTACGATCTTTCTCTAATCCTCACTAATTTGGCTTTTGCCAAGTGGGATGTTAAAAAAAATCTAAAATAAAATGTGGGTCCCAAAGGATACATAGAATTTGTATTTATGGGTCCTTTTTTTTTTTTTTTTTAGTAATTTATGCGCTACTGCACGTCAGTGGCAGCGCTGTATGTCATCCCACATAGGATCGGCGGAATTGAACTGGACTTCTCTGGATAGGGCCGTGGTTAATTTGCTGTTCTTTTATGTCCCTCTTATGCTCATTGACTTAATTCTAAATGAACGTTTGGTCATTTCAATGTGGTGTATCGGTTAGAGCCATCCGGATATTGTAGTGGGATGGCATAAACATCTGCTTCGTTGGAAAATGGGGGCTTGTCAGTATTTCGCTTAAGCATAGCATATGAAGATGTCTGAGATCTTATGTTGACACCAAGGTTCATCTTCCTGAGCGTGCTCTTGAGTTTATAGGAAACATTTGGTATGTAAGAAATAGAGCCCAGATAATGTAGCTGCGGCATAGAAAGATTGGCATGTGATATGTTGCTGAAAATCTGTGGACACCTGATCAATGTTTTCAGATTTTCATCAACATTATCCACGTTTTTCTTGAAAGAAAAAAATAAATAAATCGAAGGGATAATAGTGGTCAGTTCAGGAAAGGGTGACGATTCTTCCCTGGAGTGATTTGCTGTTAAACTTTTCGTAAATTTAGATTTCACCTCCCTGGGTTTGATTTTTGGATCCAGAGAGAAAAGTCAAGAAAAAGTCACAGAAAATTCTATTTTCTCATCGCTATTTTTTTCTCCTCTTCTCTGCTTAATGTACAAAATGAGTGTTTTTACTTTGTTAAGGGATAGGAGAGTAGCAAAGGGCTACCCTCTCGGCGATTCAGTATTTCAGTATTTATCATCGCTCTGGGGCTAGCCTATGGACCTTTTGGTTGAGTTCCAAGGTTAAGCATATAAATTGTGAAATAAGCATATAAATTGTGAATACTCAGCCCAGCAGGAGGGAAATGGCAGTGCATAAGAAAAAAAAAAAAAGGAAGGGATGTAATATTCTGAGTGAAGAGTAGTGTAAATAATTTTTTTTCTCTTTCTTTTACCTTTGTTGTGTGAACAAAATTGTAGCATTTGTATTATTCATTATCTAATCTATGAGTAGGATGATTCAGAAGTTAGTAGGATGTATTATAATTTTAACTTTGAAATTATGAAGTTGGTGAGGTAAGACTGGGATGGACTTGATAAGTGGGCCTTAAAAAAAAAAAAAACAAGAATAAATGTAATCCAAATCAAGAAAAAAAAAAGGAAAAGAATAATCTTTCGCCGGGGCAAGTAATTTCATAAGTGATGTTTTTTTTGTTGAGTATTAATAAAGGAATGCAAGAAAAAGAAAGCTGGTCTATGCTCAAAATAGGTAGTGAAAAAAAAAAAAATGTAGTTCTTTTTATGGTATATGATGTATGTATTTATATTTTCTGTAAGTCAAATGCAGTTCCTTTCTTCGTCCAACGGTCACTTTTTTTTTTTTCCCAAGCTCATTCCAAGAAAAGGGGAGTGCTGTTTGAAATTGTTAGGAGGTCGCCCACCCAAGAGTGAGCAGTTATTTACACAAAAAGGCATTTTTCCCTCTCTACAACGCTGTGGTGAAATTCTCCGAACAGAAACACCACCCCGAGAAATTTCCCAGCTGGGTTCCGTGGGCTGGCAAAGAGGGTTTAATCCTGAAGAATTGTAATACGAGCTGTCAAGCTCTGAGCGGCAGGAAAGCAGGCGTGCATAAAAATTTATGTGTTTCCCTCCAAAAGGGCAAGAGGGGTCATATCAGATTACACGTGTGCCTGGCCGCTGAGAGTTCCCGCGCTTTTGTTTTTTCCCCCACCCTACCTTCCTCTGATTGTAAGAGGAATGTCACGTGGGCAAGCACGAAACCATTGCATGGTTTTGACCGGCTGACCAATGGGAGCAAAAGCGTCCCTCGTGGACGGCGCTGATTGGCTCTCTGTGTTCTTCTGCGAGAGAGCGTCGTTTTGAGTCTGGACAAGAAAGGTCGAAAAGGCAGTGTGGGACGTGAGAAGAAGGAAGGGAAAAAGAATGCAGGGCAATTGGAAGACAGTCCTGGTCATCTGTGGTTATCGACCACCAGGCAGTTAGGCCTATGAAAACAGTTTTTTTTGCCGGGCCGTAAAGAGGTCAACCGATGCGTGCATCTCCACCCCAGACGAGACTTGGCATTCGATACCTGCAACCTAATTCATGATGGTCAATGACTGCTCCGGGAAGAAGGCATCCTAACGTACCAGTTGCACTTCGTCAGTGAGCGTATTCAAAGCATTCAACCTTCCAGCAGTTGTCAGCCTAAGACGTGATGATCCGACCTATTTGTGAATTCCAGCCCCGATTCCCCCCTCATCAAGGGGTAAGTTGTATACACTAATTCTATTTTTGGCCCTTTCGTAGAGCCGAAGTCGGCACTACAGCAATCAGATTACCAGTATGCTCTGGAAAAAAAAAAAAAAAAAGGTACTTTCCGTCTGCATGTCGGAGGTTATCCAGTTAAGGTTCATCAGGAAAGAAAGAGGGAACTGTACGTGACATTGCTCTCACAAATGTAGTAGACATATAAAAAAAAAAAGTTAAACTCACAAATATGATTGTAAATCGTGATAGTTTACTTCGCCTCTTCAAGGCGGGAATTTTCATGTTGAAATGTTAACACTTCAGTTCACCTGTGCATACCTGCCTTAAAAAAAAAAAATATATATATATATATATTTTGAGTTTTGTTGATAGAGAGAAAGATATAAGTAATCTTAATCTACACCTATATATATATATATACCTATATATACTATAAAGATACCTAAGCAAAAAAATACATATATAATTTTGACTCACACCTAGTACAACATAGAAAAGGTTATGTATCTACCTGCGTGAGTAAAAGGAGAAAAAGAAAAAAAAAGAAAATAAAACAACTGAATGTAGAAGGTGTCGAGAATACTGAGCCTTGGCTTTATCAAGGACCAGCAAAAACTCTGCATTTTCTCACTTCCACAAAGACCTAGTTGGAAATGGGTTTTGCAAGGCCATAGATGCAAGTAACATTCCCACCTAAAATAGTTTAAAAATATATATATAAGTCATGTCCTCCGTAGAGTAGCATGACCTAGCACTAGTTAACAATTTCGCTTGCATCCATTAACCTTCATGGCCCGACCCATGCTCTTCATCTGTTACTATTAAACAGAGAGAAGAAGATTAAAGAGAACTCAAGCTGTGAGAGTGACATAATAAATAGAAATGATTTTCAGCTATAACGAAATTCCAAGTTCGTTTGAGAGAGAATTTAAACCTGAAAAACAAATTTTACATTGCAATTAAAAAAGGAAATGTTAATTTATAACGAACAGATTTTTGAAAGAAAACTTGAGTCTAAAACCCCTACTCTACAACTTATGACAGCACGAAAACGAGAATAAGTTAAAGATAATAATTAACTAAAGAAAACTTTGTGAAAGTTATATACCTTAAACAGTTAGTTGCAATATGTACAAAGTATTTCAGCAGTGCTTTAAGTGCATAATTAATTAGTTATTAAGAACTTAACTACTTTGAAAAAAACAGCGCATAGACAGCGCATAGAAAAGGAACAAGCTTAGCCATCTTCTGTTCCTAGGTACCACAAAAGACGCTCAAAGTTACAAAGAAAAGTAAGAGTTAAAACCCGCATAAATGTTAACAGACAAACCAATGCTTAAAAGCTGAAAAGCTAAAAAACGACAGAGAAAGGTACATGAAGTACAAACATTGAACTTATAAAACCTAGAACCCAAAAACAAGGAAGAGAGCTTACCTCTTGAGTTACAAAAACTTTTCTCCTCACAAGAGGAGAACATGGCTGACCTCTTCCGCCACTCCCTAGACGCTGGGGGCAGTGAGGGTGGGGCTGATGGCCTCCTCATACAGCAAGAAACCAACGCGCGGAGATTTTAACCAGAGAAAAAAATATATAAACTTAAGACTGTGGATCTGTATGATCAGAATGAGCAGAATTAACTCTCCAGAATACATGAGAAATATTATAAAATACACGAGCAGTTTATTTAATAATCTTTGCATGTATTAAATCACCTTAGTGAGCTTCTATAGATTAATCAGAATCTTATTAATTTTAATGTTGGTTTTACTATTTTTAGTATAGCTATCCTAGTGATGAATAACTGGTTTTCTTTTTTTATTTGTTTTTATTTTCTTTTATAAACAGATTTTTAAGCTTTTTTTGTGATTTTGTTTATATTATTTAATTTTTTTTGTTTTAATAGGACCGTCATATCCATAGCACTAAGGTTCCTTTAGGTAGTTAATAGGCATCCTCTAGCCAACTTCCTTACGGCTTTGATTGGTCAGAATCATATTATTAACTGTGTAGAAAATTAAAGCAGATCTGCCAACCTTACTCTATTATTCAGAATAATTTTTCTTAAAGTTCTTTTGATGAAAGAAGAAGGAATTTGCTTCTCTAGAAAACTTTCTAATAGTATATTAATGTGGTAATTGAAGTCCAAATTGTTGCTGCAAATTCTTGAAATTCTTAGGACCTGAGAAATTAGTACATTCTCAATTACTTTGGTTGAAATGTTATTATTCCAGTGTAGATATTTAATTACTTTGAAAGGAAAATTAACTCTTTTATCAAAGAGGCTAATAGATGGGTTACCTCTGTTGAGCTTAATGCTTAAGTCTAGGAACTCAAGTTCCTGATTACTGTGGTTGGTTTTACATAAGTTAAGAGAGCTAGGATAGATATTATCAAAATCACTCTCTATAACTTCGGAATTATTGATACACAGCAGATCATCAATATATCTAAAAGTGTAAAGGTAGTTATCTGAGCAGGTGGGGTGATTTTTAATGAATTTATATTCCTTAAAGAACAGGAATAGATTAGCGATATTCGTGGACGTTGATGTTCCCATTGGAATACCGTTCACTTGCTTATAGAGAGTATTATTATATAAGATATGGTTATTTTTTATGCAGCAATTGAGATAAGAGTTCCAAGTTCCTACATCAACAAATTGGTTAAGTTTAAATTCTGCATACAGCTCTTTAAAGGTAGTGATTATATCTGATAGAGGCAGATTAGTATATAGGTTTTCAAAATCATAACTATTAATATCTAGGGGACACACTTTGAGTATAGTAGAAATTACTTCTGCATTATTATTAATTATCCAAAAATCTCTGTACATCAAGTTAGAACAGTTTCTAATGTGTTTCAAAACCTTCTTTAAGACATCTTCAAAAGCAAGATCTATTTTCTTTTATGACTCCTTACTCCACTAGCTATGAACCTGAACTTCACAGGATCCTTATGAAACTTAACCGTTGCAAAAAGAAATGGAAATTCAGGCCCATATCTTCTAGTTTATGGAATTTTAAGTTTCTTGAAGAATGCCTTAAACCGATTTTCTAACTGCTTGGTAGAATAACTTACGGGCTCGTATGTTACTCTCTATTATTGAGTTCCATAGTTAACAATTCAAAATAGAACTTCTTACAGATAATTGCAAAATTATTGCTAGCTTTATCCGTAGTGGTAAAAATAAATTGGTCTTGTAGTTTGGAGAGTGACCTTTTAGCTTCTCCAGAGAAAAAGAGATTTCTGTCGAAACAAAAGTCCAGACCTGCCAACTCACCGGTGAAGCTATTGATTATATTATATTTCCATTCTGCGAAGGCCTCAATAGGCTGATTGTACGTTAAACTGGTTTTTACGATGTACTTATTTACATCTTGAGTGAAGCTCTCAAGAATCCTTTCTTTGGAAATTGTGAAGGAAGGTCTGAAATTAGAGCCATACTCTAATAAATTCCTAAGCTTTTCATTTTCAACAAAACTCAAGTTTCCGGTGATAATATGGTTGTAATTCTTATCATAGTGAACTGTTTCTTTATGTTCATCACAAGAACAAGTAGTAATTACAGGAATGTAGCTCGAAGAGTTAAGTTTGTAGTTTTTAACTATTGACCCTAAGGTCTTAACATATTTAAAACTTACAATAGACTGGTGCCTGTGGATGGGAAAAAAATTGCATTATTGTAGAACAGCTTCCTTACATTGAGATTATCGTAGGCTTTATTTAGGAACCTGATGGTAACAAAATTACTGGAAAATTCTTTTAAGAGAAATTTTATCTTTAAGAATATGTTTAAGAATGTCCAGAACCAAAGCAAAAACATGCTTATCAACATGGTCAGCAGTTTCATTCCAGAATTTGAAAAAACATTTAAGGACAGAGTGCTTGAAGGACTTGAGAATTTTGTAAGTATTTTTAACAAAATTAGTGCCAGTTTTAAAGCTTTCCAGAGTTTTTAGCAAGTTAGCAAAATCAACTTTGCTTGATGTGCGAAATAACCTCTGTCCTCTATTACCTCTAGAGCAGCTCTTATTATTAACAAGAAAGAAGAGTTCACGAATTGAAAATTTATGCTGATTATGCTTATTGTCAGATAGAGTGGAATTAAGGCCATAGGGATAAAGAGACTGATGCTGCAAAATTTCAAGGGATTCAGTTTCTAGCCGAGCATAGAGGTCAGGGATAATATGTAGTACCTCTATTTTCACTTTGTCAAAACCATGAGTATGGAAATGCTCTAATTCAAAGGTAGAGTACTGGTTGGCGTTTGTGGAGGGGTTCACTCCTGAATTAGAGAACTTGTTTACTAGAGACCTGTGACCATTAATCCTAAGATGAAGAGGATTTTTACTTTGGCCAATATAGCTAAGGTTGCAGACAGTACAGGTGAGCTTATAGATGGTATTGTAGGCTTTGCAAAACTTGTTGGAGCAATTATCCTCAACAGAAGAATACAGGTTAGGATCTGCAGATTTACATGTCAAACAACGTTTGTCATTTCATAACTTTAGATTACCTTTGCCAGCGAGTTCATACACTATGGGAAAGGGTGCTAGCCTAACCGAGCGGGAGGACTTAAAATATCTGAGCTGACCTCCAATCCTTTCATCGTCCTTAGAACTCCACTTGGGCCAAAACATACAAATTCTGAGCAAACCAACTAGGAAAAACTTTTAGAAATAAGCAGTCCAAGAAAAGACCAAACTCGAGTATAAACTACACTCCAAAAAGCTGCATCCAAAACATACTAAAAAGAAAAATTAGAAAATGAAAAAAACCTCAAGTAAAAAAATAGTAATAAAAAAATAATAATAATAAAAAATAATAAAACATTTCAACTAGAATTTGCGCATGAGCTGCTAAATAATAAATTGAAATTAGTTACTTAAGAGCAAAACTGAAGACTAAGGAAAAAATTTTAGAATTTAAAACGAAGGGTGCAAAATAACCTGAAAATCAAAACGCGCAACGCAGCAGTTTTGAAAATTCAGAATTCACATACTATAAAGATACCTAAGCAAAAAAATACATATATAATTTTGACTCACACCTAGTACAACATAGAAAAGGTTATGTATCTACCTGCGTGAGTAAAAGGAGAAAAGAAAAAAAAGAAAATAAAACAACTGAATGTAGAAGGTGTCGAGAATACTGAGCCTTGGCTTTATCAAGGACCAGCAAAAACTCTGCATTTTCTCACTTCCACAAAGACCTAGTTGGAAATGGGTTTCTGCAAGGACTGCTGCGTTGCGCGTTTTGATTTTCAGGTTATTTTGCACCCTTCGTTTTAAATTCTAAAATTTTTTCCTTAGTCTTCAGTTTTGCTCTTAAGTATATACCTATATAAATATACACTCATAAATATTGGATCCAGAATTTTGATATTTGTTCAGAGAAGATACAATTTGTTTTGATAACATGTAAGCAAGCCACGAATGTAAATTAACGTTCTCGCTGTGTTAACAAATGACAGTATTCACGTGGACTCTGCCATGATTATATAAGATCGATCATTTGAATTACTGTCTTCACATATGAGTGGGCCAGTGAAGCCTTAGCGAAGTGCTAAATAGTAAATGTATTAAACCTTTCATAGCAATATTAATATCTGTCCTATTTGTGCATGTTGTAAAAATAAATACAGGCATTAGCCTTTCAAAAAACAAATTTTGGTATAAGTTGGCATTCGATTTCTAGGTGTGTCTCATAGTTTCTGAGCAATGGCACTCATCACCCAACGCTCTGACGTTGTCTAGGAAGTCCCTTGGTAGTTGTTTACATAATGATAATGTCCTAGTAAGTAAAATAATTATGGTCTGATATTTTCCTTTTTTTTTTTTTTTTTTTGCTTACAAACACGAGTTCATAAACACGGTTTCTTTGAGTTGACACATATGTTACACATGTACCAAAAACACAGGGCTGTAGTTATTCCTCTGTTGAAACAAAACTCACAGAAACACTAACACAGGTGAAAACTCAGTTGTGCTATGACAAATATGACATCTCAAAGTTTCTTCTTATAAGCTTAATTTTTGGTTGTTTCAAAATGCATCTACCCATCTCCCAAAGTTAAATTTTAGTCGAAATTCAAAATTTCCCTTCAGATTTAATTTTGGCTACCTATTTAATAAATATATAATGTGGTTGAGATTTCCACCACAACACATGCCTCTTTCTGTTTCTTTTGATATATCTGTGTACCATGTTTGGATCTATTATCCAGTTTGCTGTCTACCTTCCTTGAAAAAGCCATCTGGTTGATGTGTGAAAGCTTGGAAACTTTGATTTTACCTACACTAATAAATTCGAATCAATAGTATAGTTACACTATCTTATGTAATAAATGTAGTTGTACCATGACAAGTTGAAGGAAATTTTCTGACCAAGGGAGCAAACAGAATTATTTTTTTTACTAAAGGATAAATTTTAATCTCTCTTTTGGTCATTCCATGACAAATCAACAAATAGGGAGGGGGGGGGTACTTCACAGTCATGGATTTTGCTACAAATTTAATAATTCATAGTATAGAGAGGAAAGACAGAATCCAGAATTTTGAGTTTTCTTTTCAATGAGTAACAGGGAGAGATTTCGCCCCCTGAATCTTCATTCAAGGACATATTTCTGTAAAATGGGATGTTCATTATTTTATTAATAAAATTGCACGTATTTGTCATTAACTGATCATTATAAGGTGTCATTTTAAAGGTAAAATTGCCACCTTTCTAAAACCACAAGTAAGTTGAATTTGCAAGCAGGTTTTAAGTAGCTAAATTTTTAAAATTTATTTTTTTAGTTCCAAAAATTTATATCTTTGATGTTCAAATGAAACCAGCCTTGAGGTTTGGTCTATTTGAAAAGTTAGAACTACTTTGTCTTCAGAGTAAATTTTAAGTTCATATTCCAATATTTTCTTGGCTTTTAGGGTTCTAAACTTCAATTTTTTTTTAATGTAATAATTTTTACCACTTAAGAACTTGATATGGGCAAGGTGATAAAAATTTAAAAACTATTTTAATAAAGGGTTCAGTGTTATAAATTCACACCTGAAAATATTGTGCATCTCTGACTTTCTATTTAGAAAATAATAAATGCGAGAGTCATTTTCGCAGAATTTTTGAAATTTAGGAAGTTTTGTCATTTTCCCTGCACACCACTTTCCCTTGCTCTTTTTTGTACTAATAAATTTTATCCTGTTTGTACATTTAGAAACGTTTTACGATGACTTAATTTCATTAAGATGTATTTTTGGTGCCTGATTTAAACAAAATAAAAAAAATAAAAAATGCGTTATTACTAACTGCTGTGCAGAGGCAAACTCGGAAATTGCTTCATATACTGCTAATGCTGGGCAAAATTATTCAGAGTCAAAAAAGCCCCATGCATTCTTGTGCTGCCCTGTGAAATGGATTATGCCCTTAAACAATACCCATAAGTTTTACAAGATAAACATTTTAACACTTGACTTGAAAATATATGGGTCAATTCCATATGAAGTGGTCCAATGCTTGTTGCTTGACCATTTTTAAGACTTTTTATATTTTGCATGCTGTTGGCCTTATATATGTTGACAGTTCAAAACCAATATTGTGTAATTTTTATTCACATTGCTTTCAACATGGTGGCCATTTTTGTACCTTGACGTATGGCATTTTTGGCATATGTAAGGGTTAGCAGTAACTTCATTATCTCAGCTGGGGTAAGTCCTAGAACAAAATTTCAGATATTGTTATGTTAAGCTCATTGTAAGGTACTATTTTGTCAATAATACTATGCTTCTAAAAATATTCCTTCATCATAAATTTTGTATTCAAAGTTTTGTATCAAAATCGCTAAAAATGTCATTTTCGAGGTGGTTTTAAGGGGGAAGGCAATTGATTTAAGATTTGAATTTTTTTTTGGAAGTACATATATACAAATAGTCTCAGTTAAAAATTTATTTGAAACTTGAGAGTTGCATACTTTTTTTCTACATGGCAGTAAAAATGTACTTTTTCAAAAAATTGCCAATTTTAGAGTTTAATATCTCTGGTGGGCAGTTATTTGAAAATCTGAAATTTACAAACATTAAAGGTACTCTATTATAAGCAACATTAAGTAAAATTTTGAGTTTGAGATTCAAGTGGTTTAAGAGATACAGCCTTTCAAAAGTCGTAAAGCATCCGTGATGATGATGATTATTATAGGTTTTCATTTTAAAGTGATTCCTAGGGCTTGATGGGAGACAGCAGCATAAAAAGAAAAGAAAAGAAAAGTATTATTTCCAGGAAGTTTTGAGAGTATTGTGGTATGATTGTACAGTTACAGCATGGATGAAAGTTTTCCTTCATTTTATTTTAATGCATCAAAATTGCAGGTATTCCAGTTTAAAAGAAAACACATTTACAACTAGAGGCTATGTTCGCATCACACTCGCACCCACTCTTTGTCTTATTCCGACACCCTGGGCTTGCACATTCCAGGCGATTGCTAACTCCTAATTCGGAAGCTTATGGTGGACCCCCTGTATTGAAAATTAAAATACGAAAACTTATTTGTCTGAAAAATTCAGCAACTTGCGCAGTTTTTTTGTAGATATTGTAATGATTTGCTGAGAAAAGCAGATGCCCCAAATTTCACCAAAATGCTTTGATAACTTTTAAAATTAAGTCAGAATGTTTGTTTTAAGGTAGAAGGATACAGATTTCTTAATAAGAAAACAAACTAGGTGTAACTTAAAAGATATTGTTGGATTTGGGCAAAATTTGGGGAATCTGTTTTTCTTAGGCAATCATTGTGTTTTAAAAAATTCGCATAATTTGCTAAAATTTTCTCGCAAATTTAAGCAAATTATGCGAAAAGAATATTTTAAACAAAATGAACTGCAACCTAGAGCTTGTCCCTGGTAAATCATTGTGTCCTACCTGTTACAAAAATATTTTTACAATTAGAAAATGTCAAAAAGAAGAGGATGAAGAGTTTATTGCTTCTACTGAGCATTTACCAAATGTAGACTCTGCTTGTGCTCTTTTAGGGATTTCACCACCATCTAAAATAAGAAAATTAACTTCAGAAAGAAGATTGCTGGCCTGAAAAACAAAGACAGAGAAAATTTCAAATTCATTGAAAAGAAATTTGAGATTTCCTTTGATATGGTAATAGAAGAGCCTGAAAAAAAATGTGGATGCAGTAGATGAGTTTGAGGAATTAATAACAAAATTGAAGAAGAGTGCTGTAACAGACAAAGGAGAGAGGGTAAAAATAATTAACTTACTACCTAGTTCTTGGACTCAAAAAGAATAAATACTGAGTTTAGTGTATCCGATTGTCTAGTAAAACTGACAAGAGATCTAGTTAAAGATCAAGGTATTCTACCAGAGGTAGGAAGGAAGTTGGGTTCTGGCATTCAACCAGAGACATTAGCTATTGTCCTTGAATTTTATGAAAGTAATGAGTATAGCCTACTATGCGCAGGCAAAAATATTATCTGACATACCATCCTTGTCACATTTACGCCAAAAAACGGATTGACATCTTCAAAATTTGTATTATATGGCGTAATCCCGTATTTCTTTCATGATTTATCTGCTTCTCCGGGCAATCACGGGATAGGATTATTAACCTCCAGATTCGCTAAACATGAATGCCGGTTGCTTCGACTAGCGAATCCTGTGATGGTTAAATTCAAATTGATCGGAAACTTGAAACTTGGTCGTTCTGGGTGGTGTAGTGGTTAGCATACCTAGGCGTTTTCTGGGAGGCGCGGGTTCGAATCCCGCTCCAGGACGATGAAAATTTTCAAGTTTTCGGATATTATCTGACATACCATCCTTGTCACATTTACGCCAAAAACAGGATTGACATCTTCAAAATTTGGATGAACCTTTTTGTGGAGTTCAAAGCGAAAAATCCAAATTGGAAGATCAAAATTCATAGAACTCGGACCTAAGTGGTGTGTCATTGCTGGATCCTCAGGAACTCATACTGTTTGTGTTTGTACCATCAAAATGTTAAGCTCATGATTGATGGAGCAAAACTTAGTATTAATTACAAGGACCTTCTTGACATGATTGTTTGTGACATGAAGAGTTACAACTGTATGATGGGAAAATGTGTTAAATGTCCAGGAAGGGAAGCCCTCTAAGATTTGATGCAAGAATTTTAAAATACTGATGCCATGCCAGACAATATAGTCTTTAAACAGTGGACCACTACAGATCGGGCTGAAATAATCACTGTTGTTCAACCGATAAAATAATTTTTTCCGTCCCTCCCTGAAAAGCTTGTTTTACTTAAGACTCGCCATTTTACAGCAAAAGTACAAACTCAGTTCCTGAAAGAAAAGAACTCAATGAAACTGAATGTATTATTCTTGCAGACATTGCAGAAAACTTTACTTTTGTAGTTCAAGATGAGATCTAAAGCTACCACACTGGGTAAACCAACAAGCAACTGTTAATTCATTTGTGTGGTATTTCAAACAAAAAGGCAAATTTCTGAGCCAATGCATTTGTGTGATTAGTAATAACTTGGACCACAACATGGTTGCAGTGCACATGTTCCAAACACACTTGCTGACACACATTAAACAAATTGTCCCCAGTGTTAACAAAATAATTCACTTTTTGGATGGAACATCAGGCCAATATTAATACAAGGATTTTATTAACCTATGCCACCACAAGAAAGATTTTGGTCTTGATGCTGAATGGAATTTCTTTGCGTCATCACATGGAAGGAATGCATATGATGGTGTTGGTGTAACAACAAAGCGAGAAGTGACTAAGGCGAGTCTACAAAGGCCTCTGAATAATTACATTATTACCCCTGAACATATGTATGACATTTGCAAGAAAAATATAAAAGGCATCACATGCATTTATGTTAAAGAGGAAGAAATACTTACTCAAGAAGATTTGATAAAGAGATTTGACAACTGCCCGTGACTTCCTGGGACACGAGACATTTCATCGCTTTGTTCCAAATTTGGAAAGTAGTATGAGATGCTATTTAACATCTAATTCAAAAGAATATGAGGATCTTCCTATAATGAAAGCTGTCCCACTAACTCTTAGGAACAATGACATCACCTGTGTGTACGAGGAACAGAGGTGGCTGGGAGTAATTTTGGACATCAATTTAGAGAACAAAGATATATTTTTGAAGTTCTATCACCCAGCTGGACCTAGAACTTCATTCAAAATGTCACGTGAGGACAAAGTATCAGCACCACTGACAAATGTACTAAGAAGCTGAGCCCCTTAGAACTATACACAGGAACAGGATGTTCATATAATACATATATCAGCATTGTTTTGTGAAGAAATTTCGTTGTTGTTAAACAAGCATACAAAATAAAATAAAATAAGATGAGTATTTTATGGCTTCACTTGTTCTAAATTGCTAACTATATAAGCATTGTGATTCCATCTGAACTATTTGAAAAATTAACTTTGTTAAATGCATTTAACACCTATGCTCTGTTTTTTTATTTTAATTAAGGCTCTTAAACAACTAAAATTCATCATTGTATTTTTTATCCATTGTGATCATGCCTGTTTACATTCCAAAGCTTAATTTACACCATAAATATCAACAAATATGTATGAAGACAAGTAATAAACACAGTAATAAATATGATTTATTCAATAAATTTTATGACTTTTGCAAGGCTGTATCTCTTAAACCACTTGAATCTCAAACTCAAAATTTTACTTAAAGTTACTTATAATAGAGTACCTTTAATGTGTGTAAATTTCAGATTTTTAAATAACTGTCCACCAGAGATATTAAACTCTAAAATTGGCAATTTTTTGAAAAAGTACATTTTTACTGCCATGTAGGAAAAAAAAAGTATGCAACTCTCAAGTTTCAAATAATTTTTAACTGAGATTATTTGTATATATGTACTTCCAAAAAAATTTCAAATCTTAAATAAATTGCCTTCCCCCTTAAAACCACCTCGAAAAGGACATTTTTAGCGATTTTGATACAAAACTTTGAATAAAAAAGTTATGATGAAGGAATAATTTTAGAAGCATAGTAAATTGACAAAATAGTACCTTACAATGTGCTTAACATAACAATATTTGAAAATTTGTCCTAGGACTTACCACAGCTGAGATAATGAAGTTACCGCTGACCCTTACATATGCCAAAAATGCAATATGCCAAGATACAAAAAAGGCCACCATGTTGAAAGCAATGGAAATAAAAATAAAGCAATAGTGCTTTTGAACTGTCAACATGTAAAGTCAACAGCATGCAAAATATAAAAATTTTTAAAATGGTCAAGCAACCAATAATGGTTTTTTTTGGACCACTTGATATGGATTGACCCATATGCATAATGATTTTTTTCTGAAAATTATTGCACCTAAAATGTCTCACAGGCAAATAATGTTAAATTAAAATAAGGACTAAAAAGTAATCAAAATTTGTAAACAAAAAAACTGTGTGTATGCAGAACAAGTTTCTACAGAAAACATTTTGCAAATGTATTTTGTAAAAATTTCATGTGACCTTTGTGTGTCTAATTAAATTATTTAAAACATGTCAAGAGCACAGTTCAACCTGGAATATGCATACCCGTGTTAGATTTATCAGAACATTATTCTTTTATTGTTCAAGAATTTTACTAGGAAAACACAAGTTACTTTTCATTCTTTGAAAACACAAATTACTTTTCACCATCTGAAATTCTAATGAGCCAAGAGTCATTTTAAGTGCATTTATAGTCAGCAATTGTCTACAACACACAGTTGCAGATGTCTATAAATTAAAAAAAAAAAAGTAAGGAAGTGTATGCAATGTATCAAAGAAATTATATGTTTTTCTGATGGTGTTAGTAGCCAGTACAAGAACAGAAAAAACTTCACTAATTTGTCTTATCACCTTATCTGTCACTTCTGTCACTCGTTGTGCCAACACCCCACACTCTATTGACATTTGCTGCCATTTCGGACACATTCCAGCCAAGTTTGAACTCATGCAAAATTGCTAATTTCATGTTTCATTGCTCCATTATGTCCCCAACTGTTGAGATCTGTCTGAAATACCGTTTTATACACGAGGACTGAACCGATTCACTTTGCAGGGGCGTTTGGTAGTTCCTCCTACGAGGCGCCCCTTGTAATTGGCTATGCAAATTCGCCTTGCCAGCATTGGCTAATAATTATGCAACGACCCGATATAATGATTTGTCTTTGCCACTTTATCACCTTATCTGTGCAAAGGCATTTATCTGTTTTTAATTTGTCACCTTACAAGGCCACTGCATCAAAGGTATCTGTCTCATTTTGTTCTTCATAGTCTTAATATTATACATAATGAGTTATATTTGTCTAACCTTTTAAGTCCTTTCAAATTGAGTTCACATGCACGGTAGGAAACCAGTCAATAAAAGGGTGGGGGGTGGAAGATTTTAATTTATATATTCACTTTTTTAAAGTGGCAGCCTTAAACAGCTTGTATGTATTAATATCTCAATTAAATTAATACTCATAGCAAAAAATTCTCAGATGTACAAACAGGATAAAAATTACACTAGTCATTATTTTTTAACTTTGTTTTCATAACATGGGTGAAATAAGGTGTTTTTAACTAATTTCGAGGTGCTGAATTCAAATATGACTGTAAAAGCTTTTCATCATGTATAGTTTTTTGTGTATGAACATTTGCTATATTTCCAGATACATATGTACAATGCAAGATGTACACATTGCAGCTTCACATTGTAATGCATTACAGCATTTATGTGTCTTGTTAGCTACAGAATTAGTGTTACAAAGTAAAGGGTGTCCCACTCATTCCCGAACCCGGCATTTCTTTAATAATATTAACACCAATGAAGATATTGCAGCAACATTTGAAGTGGACTTACCTCATTTTGTGCAAAATGTGATGACATCACAACACATGCTGGAAGTGGCCACCATTTGCATCCAGACAGCATTGAACCCGTCACATGATATTGTGGACAGTCCTTGCCAGTACGTCCACTGTTACTGCCTGAATTCCTTTGGTGATGTTTGCTTTCAAGGCATCTACGGTTTGCAGTTTCTTTTGGTAAATTATCCCTTTTAGATATCCCCATAAAAAGCAATCAGGAGGCGTCAGATCAAGCAAGCTGGTGGCCATAGACCCTTCAAAATGATGCAGTCGCCAAAAAAAGATTGAATTTTGGCTATACTGGTGTGCGATTCGTGTGATTTCGCTCCATCATGCTGGAAATATCCAATAGAGAGTTCGCGTTGAAGATTTCTATATATGCAGCTGTTGTGATGGTTGTATCGAAGAAGATGGGACCAATTATGCTGCACTGGGTCATCCCACACCAAGCACCAATTTTCTGTGAATGAAGGGGTTCATGTATCTCGTTGGGATTTTCACTGGCCCAAATGCGGGAATTTGGAGAATTGACTTATCCAGACAGGTGAAACCACGCCTTGTCCGAGAACCGCGTATAGTCCAGAATCTGGATTTCCCTGAAGTAATGCCTGAAACCATCGACAGTATGTCACTCGTTTCACGTGGTCAGGCTTTTTCAGTTTGTGGACCACAGAGATATGGTACACATGAAGCTTTGCTTTTTTCACAGCACGTTGACAAGTGCTTTTGGACAACCCTGTTTCCTGTGACAGTCGGCGAAGTGACTCACGGGAAACAGGGTTGAAGAGCGAATTATAAACACTCACTCCTCCAAAGTATACCGATACATTTTCACACCTACGGGAACAGCCATGAACACAAGCACTAGCTATCAACAAATGTATTGTGTAGACACTCTCAGTGAAATGGCATAACAAAGCAGAAGAGAGGCATGTCCAGCTGGCTGGCGGATTCAGTGCTGTCTGGATATAAATGTTGGCCACTTCCAACACATGTTGTGATGTCATCATTGCATTTTGCACAAAATGAGGTAAGTCCACTTCAAATTTCGTTGCAATATCTTCGTTGGTGTTAATATTATTAAAGAAACGCCAGGTTTGGTAGCGAGCGGGACACCCTGTATAAATATCATATTCATATATCACTGCATATGAGACAGAAAAAGAAAAGGGAAACAGTAAACAATATTAACACAAATGTATACCCATACAAATAGTCAAATTTTTTTCTATTATGTGTTGGTGTTGCCTCCTCCTGCAAAAAGCAGCAGTAATCATTCAGCATTGAGGGATCCCACCTACCTTGATATCTCTCTTCCATCGTTCGAATATCTTGGTGAAACCTTTCTCCTTGTTCATCGCTGACTGCTCCTAGGTTGTCAGGAAAGAAGTCCAGATGTGAATGGAGGAAATGTATATTTAAGGGCATCCAACACCCATGGGGTTTATAGTTCTTGAGAAGGTTGCGAATCAGCTGTTTGTAGTTGCCCTCTTTGTGGTTGCCCAGAAATTTTTTGACCACAGATGTGAAAGATTGCCATGCGGCTAGCTCTGTGCTTTTTTTTGTTGGTAAAAACAGAATTGTGCAGTAGTTTCTGTATCTGAAGACCAATGAAGATGCCTTCTTTGAGTTTTGCATCACTTAATTGCGAAAATGTTTGCTTTAAGTGCAAGAAACCTGGGCCAGATTAGTCCATAGCCTTTACAAAGTTTTTCATCAGCATCAGTTTGGTATGAAGTGGTAAAAGCAGCCCATCAGAGGGATTAACTAAGGGCTTGTGACAAACTTTACTCTCTCCAGGAATGAAAACACCTCATTTAGGCTAGTCTGTCCGTTCGTAGTGTTCTGCTGTGGCCCTACTGTCCCACATACAAAGAAAACAACAAAAATTGGTGAAGCCACTTTGAAGCCCGAGCAAGTGTGATATCATTTTCAGATCACTGCATATTAACCACCTAAACTGGCCATATTGTATTGCAGTGAGAATTTTGTCCATGCTTTCATACGTCTCCTTCATTCCTACAACACGTATTACTGGAATGGAAGGCTTCTGGTTTCCGTTGGACGAAAGGGCAGCTTTTAAACTAACCTTGGATGAATCGATAAATAGACGCCATTCTGTAGGATCATGAGATATTCCTAATTCTGTCATTAGCCCCATAATATCTGAACAAAAACACATACCATCTTGCATTTCATAGAAAGAACATAGACCCAAATTTCTATTTCTGAACACAGACACATGTGCTCTTCGCCAGCAGGTTCCACTCTTGCAGTCGGGAACCTAAAAGTACAGCTTGTTGTTTGGAAAGATGTAGGTCTTGAATGAAATCATTCAGTTCATTTTGCTCAATCAAATGAAACTTGTCTAAGTGTTTAGGAGTGTATGTAGGATCTGGATCTTCATGTGCGTCCATATCTTCATTGGATGAATTTGAATCTATCTCTTCACAGTTCAATGGAGGTTTTGGTATAAGTGGATCTTCCCTGTGTGGAACAGGCCTTAAGGCTGATGACAAATTTGGATACTGTGTTTTACTTTTACTCTTCTTTGGAAAGCCATTCACTTTGGTTAAACAAAAATAACAATCTTCCACGTGATCAGTTGGCTCACGCCAAATCATTGGAACTACAAAAGGCATGGATTTCAGCTTACCTTTCAACCATTCACTCAGGCCAACTAAGCAGGAAATGCAGCAGATATATCGTGGAGCCCACAATTTATTTTGATCTCCAACATGACATCCAAAGTACAAATAGTATGCTTTCCTCAGGTCAATGTAAGTACAATAGTATGCTTTCCTCAGGTCAATGGAAGACTCTGCGATTTTATAATATAGTACTGTCCGCACCCGTAGCAAAACTTATTTGGAACATTTATGCATCTGTGACAATCCCTTTTCTCCATTTTGCCAACTTTTGCTTATAAACATGAAATGATTCAAGTATCACACTCGGCCGTGCATGTGACACAAGCAAGGAGGGGTTGTAGTGCTGTGCATGACAGGCTATATAAGGCCGTCCCATTGTGCGTGCTTGCCATTCTGACTCGTGCTGTTGTGTTGGTTGCATCCTTTGTAAGTTCGGAAGCAATTCGATCAGTTGGAGGAGTTCGAGAGGGGCCGCATCATTGGTCACCGGGAAGCTGAATGGTCTTATCACCATTTTCCCCACCATACTGGTCGTGTGGATATCACCATAGCATGCTTGCTGTTGGCGGCAGCAGATAGAACAAGGCATGCAGCAGCAACAGGAAGGGTCTGGGAGACCTAGATTAACCACTGAGAGAGAGGACCGACTGGTTGTCCCACATGCACGGAGTGACCCAATGGCCATGATTACAGATATTCAGTGAGCACTGGTGCTCTCCATGCATCATCCAATTAGTGCCAGCACCATTGGCAGACGGCTGCATGACATAGGATTGCATGCATGCAGACTGTTACAATGACTGACCTTAACACCATTGCATCGTCGCCTAGGACTGCAATGGTGTTGTGGAGCCACCCAGAATGGCAGCAGGTGATCTTCAGTGACAAGTCCTGCTTTTGTCTTGGAGGAAACAACCAACGAATCCGTGTGTGGAGGCACCATGGCCAGCACCAAGATGAATGGTTTGTTGTCACACGTCCAGAAGGCCTGGTGTCAATGTGTGGGGTGCAATTGCCTGTGATGCCAGATCACCTTTGGTGTTCATTACAGGCACTTTGACACCCCAACAATATGTTAATGAGGTCCTGCAACCAGTGGCCCTACCTTTTCTGAACGCTCACTCCGGTGCGATTTTCCAACAGGACAACGCTCATCCGCATACTGCTGCTATCTCGAGAGCTTGCCTTCAAGGCACTGACACTCTGCCATGGCCAGCCACATCAACAGACCTATCGCTATTGAAAATGTGTGAGATGCTAATGGATGTGCTATCCACACTCCACCCTTACTGCACAATCTGCAGGAGCTGCGTGAGAAGATTCAAGCTGCATGGGATGGCTTATTGCAGGTCACCATTAGGAATCTGTACAACTCCATGCCAGGATGTCTGGCATGATGTGTGAGCAAACATGGCATTCCTACGTCATACTGAAAGACACTACTTATTGGCGTGTAGCTCAATAAATATTGCCCATATCAGTCTCAATGTTTAATCATTTTATTGTTCCCGGTAATCTTTACCTTCCTCCCGAATAGCATTGCAATCCGACTCATCCTTCTGGGTGCAACTTTTTTTTTGATGATGAATGTGTATATATATAAGGAAATATACTTTAAAACATATACTATGAAGTTGCACAACTCATCAGGGAACTGCGCTTAGCTGCAAGAGCCACGGGTAGAGTATATAAACAAAATTTTACTCACAATCAACAAAGAACTCTCCAAGGAAACCCTGGAACCTCCCATGAACTAACGAACATAAACCAGAACACATACTGTTACAAATATGCACACAAAAGTAGCCATAATAGAAATTACAATGATAGCAAACACAAGGTCGGAAACCAGGAGCCACTCATCAGGGAAAGACACCCCCTGCCCCCGACCCTGGTTCAGGTTTTATGTTGGTGTTGAATTAACTGAAAAACAATCTCCAAAATAAGGGTTAAGAATTTTGCAAAATTTAGGACTAGACACCCGGTCTTTCCTACCTGAACCAAAAATACCAAAAATTAAATATAAGGACTTACCTTAAACAAAGTAACCATAGACACTTTCGTCCTCACAAACAGAATTCCCACACAAATTCAATCCGTTCTTCCAACACACTAATCCCAAACCACACGGAAGAAAATGAACAAATGCCATACAAATTTCCTAAATGCAATTCATGAATAAAAAAAGAACTAAATGATACCTTGTGACAACCCCTGTTGAATTCCAGAAAAGACAAACTAGGTGCAAGTGTACTACTAATGGGAGAGCAAGTTTAATGTTAAATGTTCCGGAGCTACTCGGAAGAAAATGTTTTGAATTGTAGCCCGAAAAATGGTTAATCAAAGGTATTAGATGTGGCAATATTGCATAATCTAATTTTGAAAGATTTCCCTAAATTAAAAGAAGTCAACAGATTTTCAAAATGGAATAGACAATATTTCAAAGGATAATGATTTTTTAAGCAAGAGGAGAAAAGTATTTTTAGTTGTTTTGTAATGTTAGATCTGTTATTACAAATTCTTGTGACTCTAACAAATTGAGAGACAATGATATTCCTCAGAACGTGATTTGAAATATTTGAATACAAATCACTTATAACATTGGTGTTAAAGTTGAAATGTACCCTTTTATCAAAAACATCTCAACTAATACCCTGCCCCTGCAGATGAATGTCCAAATCAAGAAAATATGTATGATCCTTAGTACTCGTCTTACACAGTATCAACCCTGGAGGATAAATGTCCTTCACAGGAACAGAAGGAAGACTGAAGGAAAAGGTAATTAAATCATCTACATATCTGAATGGAAAAAATGCAAATGAACTGAATTTCTCCTCATAATGATGAAGGTAAAGATTTGCCAGTAGACTGAAACAACAAGTACCCATTGGCACACCCCTCACCTGAATTTACAATTGTTTACTATCATATGTATAATTATTTAAAATACAGAAATTACATAAAGTTGTCCAATATTCAAATTCTACTTCCAACTGGTGACCAAATTGATCAAAATAAATATCCAGAATTCTACATAAATCATTTAAGTCGATTGAAGTAAATAAATTTGAAAAATCGTAAGTGGTAATCTGTAAGTCAGTAGTGTTAATCAAGTCAACAAACTCCAAAACTTTTATTATTAATAATCCACGAAGTATGAGATATTATTATAAATAACGAACAGTAATTTTTTAAATATTTTACAGACTTGATTCTTATAACTATTTACTCCACAAGTGATGAATCTGAATTTTACAGGCTGCTTGTGAAATTTAGGAATTGCAAAAACATAAGGAAATTGTAATTTTATCTTATTTATTTTTAACAGCTTATTAAAACCAACCTCTTTTTTAATGTATTTAAATCAAAATTTGAAACTATTTTATAAGTGTCTTCATTTGATAATTCTGAAGCATGCACTTGGTAATATTTTTTGCAAATAAAAGTGTAATTATTATTACTTTTATCTATCTGTAACAATGAAATTATCCTGTATTTCTTTAATTTGAGCCCTAATTCTCCTCCAGTTCTTAACATAACCATCCCTAACTAAAACCATTAACCATTTAACTATATTTAACCATTTTAACTATATATATATATATATATATACATATACATACATGTAGTGCGATAAAACAGTTCCAAGACTAGGTATGTAGCGCACCAGCAGATGTTAGCACGCAGATGCGAGCGCAGCGGTCAAGGGCAGTGATCTTCATGAGTCATTGTGCCAAGTGGCGTTCTGTGAACATCGGGAGCTGTGCTGCACGATATTTGGTGACCACGTGCAGAACACCGCTGCGATTTCGGTATGGACTGCAAACTAGAACAGCGAGCGAACATTAAACTCTACACCAAACTCGGCAAATCGGGTACGGAGATGCATGAAATGTTGCGGCAGGCTTATGACTATGAAGCAATGAGTTGTGCAAGGTGTTTTGAGTTGCACTCGCGCTTCAAGAGTGACAGAACTGCACTGGAAGACGACGAGAGGTCAGGGCAACCATCCACGAGCAAAACCCCCCAAAATCGGAGAACTATTCAAGGCATTGCTACCATCATCAACATGTCATACGGAACAGTGCAAGAAATAAATTCTGACATCGGTTTTGAACATGCACTGCATTGCTGCAAAGTTCGTGCCAAAGATTCTGAACCCCGAACAGAAGGCGCTGCATGTCGAACTCTGTCAAGATCTTCGTCAGCAGGTGGCAAATGATTCAATGTTCCTGTCGTGGGTCATCGCTGGGGACGAGACTTGGGCCTATGGTTACGACCCGGAGACAAACCACAGTCATCGCAGTGGAAGAGCCCGGCATCCCCACGACCGAAGAAGGCCTGACAGGTCCGAAACGCAACCCAAAGCATGCTCATCGTGTTCTTCCGCATTCGTGGGGTTGTGCACCATGAATTCGTCCCCCAAGGCCAGACCATTGCTGCTCTTTTTTACTGTGATGTTCTACAGCATCTTAGGGAGGACGCAGGGGCGATTTCCTGCTCCATCACGACAATGCAGCAGCTCACAGAGCGTTAGCAATACGCCAGTTTTGCAGCCGCAACAGCATGACTACCCTTCCTCACCCGCTTTGCTCGCCAGATTTGGCCCCCTCAGACTTCTTTTGTTCTCGAAGCTGAAGCTCAAGGGTCGCCATTTTGAAACCGTGGACGAGATCCAGCGCGAATCGCAGACGCTGCTTGACACAATTCGCGAACAAGACTTCCAGGGAGCATTCTAACAGTGGCAAAAATGCTGGCAGCGGTGTATTGCTGCCCAAGAAGACTACTTTGAGGGAGATCATAGCCAGACTTAAGTAACATAAGTACTTTGTTGTATATCGGCCTAGTCTCTGAATTTTTTGATCGGACCTCGTATGTATACTATTTTTTTTTAAATGGAAACAGTCAGAAGTGCAAAATGTTACTGTCAAGTGTGAATCTATACACATTGGTTCCTTTATTGAAACAGCTTTCAAATTTTTATCACCTTGCTCACATCAATTGCTTGAGGGGTAAAATGGGAAATAAAATTTAGCTTCTCAAAACTTTGCAAATTTGAATTTTTTTCAACTTACTTGCAGTTTTAGAATGATGGCAATTTTCCTTTTAAAATGACACCTGAATTATTAGTTTAGGACAAATACAAGCAATTTCAATATTAATAAAACAATGAACACCACTTTTTTTCAGAAATACACCCTTGAATAAAGTTTCAGGGAGCAAAATCTCCCCTGCCCTACCCATTGAAAAAAAAATTGAAATTCTGGATTCTGTCTTCTCCCTGTATATATATATATACTATGAATGATTAAATTTGCAGAAAAATTCATGACTATGAGGTAACCCAGAAAATAAAATTTTGTTGACTTGGTGTGAAATGACCTCTTTCTGCACTCCTGTACATCATTTGTGATACATTATGATCAGCCCATGTGTATGCAGTAGAATTGGAAATTGATACTTGTTTTTGCTCTTAATGTTAAATAATATATTTATCACACTTGCTAAATTGTTTCTTGTGTTTCTATCTTACAGTGATCTTCTTCCCAATTATGGCCTGCTGAAATCTTACAAGATCAGCATCCCCTTGGGGGTGCTGCTGGGAACTGGGAATGTGCCAAATTTGAAGTGGATGCTGCTAAGAAAAAATACTCTGTCGGTTTAAACCGTCCATGCCTTTTAACTTGTTTATATTGTAAATAGTGTACACTGTGTGCTTGATGAAATTAAGTAACATTATTGTTACTTGGATTAGTACCTCTTATAGAGGATTTTTGAAAGGCTTCCAACTTGTGATATACTATAGCAAAGAGCTTAAATTTTCTTCAAGTAATGAATTCTCCAAGCGCTGAGCAGTTTCAGGAGAAAGAATGCACTCCCAAGTGTCGTTCTCAAGCTCATGCCCAGAATATTTTGAATTGCGTCACTAAAGCCACCCCTTCTGAAATTAGAGCTTATTGCATGTGAGTATATTTTTATCTTGTTCCTTTTAACAAAGTTTAATTTCATTATTTATAAAGTTACTTACCTGTGAATGTACAAAACTATGAAGGTTACATGATATTGAATATTTTTGAGTTATTAATTTAAGCTGAACTTTATTAGTTGTTTCCTGATCAGCATGTGAAACTTTCTTTCTGTAAAGACTTGATATGGAATATTTTCATATTGTGCGAACACACGTTTTAATGTGCAGGTGTAGTAGTAGTAGTAGGTATGGTGTTGGTGCAAAGTGCAGAGAATTTCTTGTAAAGGAATATGTGCTGAAAGCCTGAAAAGTCAATATCATCTCGGGAGTGGCATGGAGGAGACTGGCTAGTATGCGGGAGTGACATGGAAGAGACTGGCACAAGACAAACCGTTGTGGAGGAAACTTGGGGAGACCTTCGTCCAGCAGTGGATCTATAATGGTTGACAATGATGATGATGTAAAATTGAATGTTTGTTTGTTTGTCCGCTATACACATCTACAGTTTTCAATTTAGAACCACCAAATTTGGTATACTATCTCATGGCACCCTAATTTAGACCGTAGATGGTCAAGGCCCAGGGTCTAGGGGCCCCCATACAAAATTTCCGTAAAATCTACAGTTTTCAATTTAGAACCACCAAATTTGGTATACTATCTCATGGTACTCTAACTTAGACCATAAACAGTTTTGGGATGGGGTCAGAGCCTGGGCTCAAGGAGGCCCCCATACAAAATTTTTGTAAAAAGTTCCATTTTTTTACTTTTAAGAACTGCAACACAATTCAGTACTCCAATACCCAATCTACGGTCTAAGTTGAAGACCATAGATAACAAAGGGCAAAAATGTCTTAGTGTATTAAAAACACAAATGAATAAACCTTAGCTTTCACCACCAACAGGCAGCAGCTTCATCAGGAAGAAATGTAAATAGAGAGTTCCACATTTTCAAAATTCAAAACGGTAAACAAAAGGATGATCAATGCCAAGTCGCATGCACGCGACATAACATAGGAACATTGCATTTCAGTGTCGCAGGACTCTCAGATAAACAGCAGTTCTGTCTCCTCAAAGGTGAGTGTTTCCATTCCTTTCACTTTTTTTGTTTTGTAAAGGTAAATTAACTAAACCTTTTTTTTTTTCACACTTGGCAGCCACCCGGCTCCCTTTTTTGGGGCGGAAATATTACTGCATCAGCCAGGCATTGGCAGTGGTTGGCATTAATTTGGAGGAACCCTGCTTCCCACGCAGACAACTCTATGTTGCCTGCTCAAGGGTTGGCAATCATAAAAATCTCTACATTTTTGCTCATAATGGGAAAACCAAAAATATTGTTTACCAAAATGCACTAACCTAAATGAATTAAAATAATTTGCTGGAAAATTACAGGAATATATTTTTTATTCATTAACTTTCATCCACTAAACTTGGTGATTCCATGAATAGTAATATTTACCCAGGAAATACCAGGTACCCGTGCTAGTATATACAACAAGAAAGACATGTTGTTATATATATATATATATATCATCATCATCAACCATTATCAATCCACTGCTGGGCGAAGGTCTCCCCAAGTTTCCTCCACAACGGTCTGTCTTGTGCCAGTCTCCTCCATGTCACTCCCGCATACTTTCAAATTTCATCCACTCATCTCCCATGTGGTGGTCTTCTGGGTCTTTTCCGGTCCCTTGGAATCCAATCCAAAATTTTGGCTGTCCATCTATGGTCTGTCCTTCTGGCAGTATGTCCAGCCCATTGCCATTTCAGGGATTTAACTCTGATCATGATGTCTTCCACTCTTGTCATTTTTCGGATCCACGAGTTCCTCTTCTTATCTCTCCTGGTTACACCAAGCATGCACCTGTCCATGCTTCTTTGAGTTGTCTGCAGCCTTTGTATGTCTCTTTTAGTTAAGGTCCACGTCTCTGCACCAAACGTAAGCACTGGAAGGATGCATTGATTAAACACTTTTCTTTTAAGACATAATGGCATATTGCTCTTGAAAAGTATGCTGTTTCTTCCAAAAGCTCTCCAGGCAAGTTTTGTACACCGATTAATTTCTTCATCAATGTGACCCTCACTTGATATCTGCTGTCCAAGATAAACGTATGTGTCTGTTATCTCCAGCTTTTCTCCATCAATCGATAAATCTTCATTTCTTGTAAAAGCATTGAACATCACTTTTGTCTTCTGAAAGTTCATTTTTAATCCCACTTCTTTACTCTTGTCAGCAAGTTCCTGGATCATACTCTGCAGCTCTGATGGGGTAGTTGCAAAAATGACTACGTCATCAGCAAAACGAAGGTGGGTTAGATAATCTCCATTAATCTTTATCCCTTTGTTTTCCCAGTTCAGTGATTGAAAGACATTTCCCAATGTGGCATTAAAGAGCTTTGGAGATATGGTGTCACCTTGTCTCACTCCCTTTCCAATTTTTATGTGTGTTGTATTTTCAAACAGCCGAATCTTTGCTCTTGCATTTTCATAGATGTTATTAATAATATGAATGTATGCATCTACAATACCGCAGGATTTCAGAGCCATTGTAACTACTGATGGTTTCACCGAATCAAAGGTTTTTTCATAATCGATAAAAGCCATGCACAATGGAAGTTCATATTCCCTCGCTCTTTCAATTAGTTCTCTCAGTACGTGGATATGATCTATTGTGCTGTAGCCACTCCTGAATCCAGCTTGTTCTCTCAATACGTGGATATGATCTATTGTGCTGTAGCCACTCCTGAATCCAGCTTGTTCTCTCAGTACGTGGATATGATCTATTGTGCTGTAGCCCCTCCTGAATCCAGCTTGTTCTCTCAGTACGTGGATATGATCTATTGTGCTGTAGCCACTCCTAAATCCAGCTTGTTCTCTCGGTTGAGCCATGTCCAGTGTTACCTTCAAGCGGTGTGAAAGAACTTTAGTGAAGATTTTATAAACTGATGAGGCTGATAGGTCTGTAGTTCCTGAGATCCTCAATGTCACCTTTTTTATGTAGCAGGATCATTGTAACGTTGTTCCAATCCTCAAGAATCTTCCCTTCATTAAGGCATCGAGTGAAATTTGGGCGAGTACTGTTTCAGTTTCTCCACTTGCTTCTTGTATGATGTCTACAGTAATTCCATCTTCTCCTGGAGCTTTTCCCCGCTTCATGTTCTTGATTGCATGTGCGACTTCTGCTGGGAGGACTGGAAGAAATCTGGTACTGGAAACTAACATTCATACTATAAATTAAGAGCACTAAAATCTACTAAACTTTTACATATGTGCAATGTCAATCTATATATTAATTCTATAAGGCTTTTTACCACAAGACCTATTTTGTGAAAACAAAAATATGGTTGAGGTATCAAACTAAAGGTCTTACCATGTAGATGTGCCAGTCGAAGAGAAAAATGATATTGGGGCAACGGTTCAGGCATTGTGGGGCGGCGAAGTTCCCATGTAAAGTCTATGGGAGAAGCGTGCGGTTGATATTCGATCGGGTGCGGTTGACTGAAACAACTTGTGCGAAACACGCGCTGTTAAAGGCGGAAGCATAGAGGGACTGAGATAGTCCAAAGTCTTCTCTTTTCTGAGTGAACCGTTGCGCAAAGCAATGATCAATTCACCTCCATATGCTTATTCATGTTGTCATGGAAACTAGCAGGCAATCATATCGAAGTTTTTCGCATCAGAACAGGGGAGACTCTCGAAGACCTGCTTCCGTTATGCCGTTGGATTGTGTGATGTATATATACAATTTAATATTGATTTGATCGAGTTTATTCATGTAGGTAAAACAATTCCCATTATGTAAAGATGTAAATAAACATTCCGTTGACCATGGCATTGTTAGTAAAAATATTTAGAATGCACATATTGAGTTTTTCACTGTAAGACCTATTTTGAGAGAACGGCGTTTCGTAAAAACATGGCTGAGGCATCAAAATAAAGATCTTGCCATGTAGATGTGCCTGTTGAAGATAGAACTGAGATTGGAGCAGCGCTTCAGGCGTGGTGGAGTGGCAAAGTTATCATGTAAAGTCTATGGGAGAAGCATATGGTCCTTATCTACATCAGGTGCTCAGTTTAGTGTCAGACTTTGTGTGTGCATGGTGTTCTATGATCAGTCCTAAAGTAAGTAAATACTTTATTGCATACTTACCCTTAACAGAATGTCTCTCCCAAAAAAAAGAAAACATAAGAGCCTTACTGGAAGGCATGAGCGATCAATGGGTCGCAACTATATGTCTCAGACAAGAGAGAATGAAGAGTATTCACAACACGAATCTCATTCCAACAACATTTACAAACACAGTTGTGACTGAAGACGAGAGTGAAAGAGTGTGCTATCCAGTTGAATTTTTGCATACGATCAAGATGAGTAGACTTGTCCCTCACATCCTTCTACTGAAAAGGGTATAGTCGTGATGCTCATCACGAACCTGGTGGTTCCGGTGGCGAAGTGGTCTAAGCGCTGGCTTATGATCATTCGTTCGTGAAGAGTCTAGGTGCGAATCCCGGTGAGGCATGGATGTTGTGTTTGTCTTATGGCACTGGCTCTCTCCCTTCCCTGGAACCAGTGACCCTAAATTGGGGACGGGCAACTGCTTATAGCCCATTGAGTTGCTCATGGTGGTCGTTAAACCTTTAGTCAAGAAAAGAATCGCGAAAGTGGACACAATGAAATGTTTGGTCAATGGCACACGTATGATTGTAAAATCGCTTCTTCCAAAATACAATTTCTGTGGAAATTTTGTGTGGAGAACACAAGCGGTCGTTGCACACCTTGCCACGCATTCGCCGACTCCAAGCGACAGAACTTTCCCTTTTACGATCAAACGGATTCAATTTCCGATCATATTGTTCTTTGCAATGACAATAAGAGTCAAGGACAGACACTTGCCGAAATCGAAATATACCGGCCAAAACCAGTCTCACATGATATGCTCTAGATTGCCCTATCTCGAGCAAGATCAAAGGTATTCTCTTGCAGTAAAGATCACTCACGAACATGCACCTGGATTACCTGTCACAAATGGATGGACTCAAAATATTGTCTTTACTGAAGTGTTTGAATGAATTGAGGACATTTTTTTGCCAATCGAATAAAGTTTACATTTGTTGCTTCATATGAGTTTATTCTTTAAAAAAAACAAAAAAAAAAACTAACCGTTGATTTTGACAGGTTTAGTCTATTATTATTATTATTATTATTATTATTATATACTGGCAAAGTTAACATACACGTTCTTCACCAGTTCATTTGCACTAAGACCGTTTACATGTTTTTCAGCTTACATCATTTATAGTTGTCTTCTAATTAAAATTAATGTAATTAAAAAGATTAAAAAAACATTTAAAAAACAGTTGAATGCCCCGGAAAACATGAACTCTTATTCTTTGAATAAAGCTCATGTTGAGAATTGGCTTCCTAGTTTCTTAATTCAATTACTAACAAAAAAACTACTATTATGGGAATTTTTACTAAGAATTTTTTTATTTTAATTGCAAATTTTCAGAGAAAACTCTTCTTCTTCAGGCTTTCTTCTGTTGTCACCTATCGTCACTTTCGCGGTCAAGGTTACAACTATTTCAAAAAAGAAAGCTAAAAGAAGGAATAGAGATTGAGAAAAATCAAAATTCCATCATCAATGACTGCAGAGGATTTTCCTTGCCTAACATCTGGCAGGATTTGATGAAAAATAACCGTAGCTGTCAAGGTTAACCGTAACCGCGATAGTGATGGGAATAATTGACAACAAAAGACAGCCTGAAGAAGAAGAGTTTTCTCCGAAAATTTGCAATAAAAATAAAAATTTACTAGTGAAAATTCCCATAATAGTAGTTTTTGGTTAGTAAATGACCTCTTAATCCAACTCTGAATGTTTTCACAAACTAATTTTAACATCTTCATAAAGGAGTATACATGTGATTTGTGCTGCTGTCTGCAGCAGTCTAAAAAGCCCAAGGTTAGCACGGCATCCTTGCAGTGTGTTTGCTGATGTTCTTGCTTCTGGCGCCATATTTTGTACCGGAAAATCAAGCACAAGCATAGAAAATTTTAGTATTTTTTTGTGTGCTGAATTTAATAAAATGAATGTTAGTTCCAGTAGAGCTTAACATATCAGGTTGCCACTGGGAAAAAGTAGTCCTACAAAGCCATGCGCATTTGAAATTTCATTAACAGATAATATTGGAGGTACAGAGAATACGTCATGAAAGGCATTACCACCCACCGTGGACAGCGCAGTGGCCCCCCCCCCCCTCCCCGAAAGTCTAGTGCTCTATCTATTTTGCTCATGTCAATGCAGTCACCCAACATGAACCTGATAGAGCGTTTATGGGATGTGGTGGAAAGGTTCATTCACACACAAGATCCTGCACCTACAAATACCAGAAAACTGTGTGTGGCTGTTCAGACGGCATAGCTCAACATCTCTCCAGAAGTCTTCCGGCCACTTGTGGAATCAATGCTACGTTGAGTTGCTGCACTTTGCCAGGCTAGAGGAGATCCTATACTATACTAGGTATGTATTCCATGACTTGGCACTTCAGTGTGTGTGTGTGCCCCATAGCAGAAAGTTCCTGGTCAGTCTGCAACAGATATCAATGTGCCACAAAATAATCTGCGGGTGGTCACTAAACAAAATGACTACTAGATACGAAAAACAATAAAAATTTCAGAGACACATTTTTCTATCTAAAAAAAATTCCCACCTAGGTACTACAGTAATTGCAATGTTAATTATGATCAAGAACATTCTGGCCCTCTGTATCTGGAATTAAAACTGAAACACAAAGTTTTATAGAATAAAATATTTAACAACAATAAAGCATAGAGGCATCACTAGGAAAAAATTGCCATAAGAGGAAAAATCTTCGCTCCATTCTACTTCCGTTCTCGAAACATTTTCTCCATTTCCTGTCTCAAATGCAAACATTTATGTAATTAAATGATGATTAAACAATAACACAGAAGCACAGTGGGAGGGTGGAGGGTTAACTAGAGGGATAAATTTTTGCTCCGTACAACTTCGGTTTTCAGAAAATTTTTCTCCATTTTCAATCTTAAATACAAACATTTATCTAATAAAATGATATTTAATGACCATATAGGGCAGAGGGAGCATCGTAAGAAAAAGAATTCGAGATTACTGGGTTCCATCAAACTTCTTTTTTGGAAATTGTTTCCTCCATTTTCAAACTAAAATACAAAAATGTATGCAATAAAATGACATTTAACAATATCCGATGATCCTCTCTTCAAGCATCGAGGGGACGTCACGAGAAGAAAAATTGCGATTACAGGAGAAATCCTCACTCCAACTAACTTCCGTTTCCAGAAATTCTGAAAGGCGGAAAACTTGCATCTATGATAGGAAGTCTGCAAGATGATTTAATAGGTTTCTGGGGATATCATTTAGACGTCAGCAGGAACAGAATAAATCTGCGCTGTACGTCGGTTGTCGCCCATCGCCGCGATTCTGGTTCGGGGATGAGTACAACATAAACCTGCGATGTACGTCGCCCGTCGCCGCAATCCTTCAACAGGGATGGGTATAAAATAAATCTGCGCTGTACGTCGGCCGTCGCCGCAATTCTTTTACAGGGATGAGTACAAAATAAATCTGCAATGTACCTTGGCCGTCGCCGCGATTCTGCTACGGGGTTGAGTACAAAATAATTCTTTGACGTACGTCACCCATCGCGAGAAAAAAAAATTAAGATTACGGGGAAATTCTCACTCCGCCTAATTTCCGTTTTCAGAAATTTTGGACAGACGGAGGACTTGCATCTATGATAGGAAGTCTGCAAGATGGTTTAACATTGTTCTAGGGATGCCATTTTTGTCTGCAGGACCAAAATAAATCTGCGACGTCTGCCTCCCATCGCCGCGATTCTGATACGGGATATACACGATCTACCAACAAGTAATTGGACGCCTGTGATAGCAAAGGAAAATGAAGTTTATTCACCTTCAATAGTTGGTGGAGCCTCCACGAGCGGCGATTACAGCTGCGACCCTCCGGGGCATAATCTCAACCAGGCGTTGTATGACGGCTAGCGGTATTTTCTTCCACTCGGCTTGGAGAAGACAGGTCAGTTCCTTCACCGATTTCGGTGGGGGCACCCCTTAAGTCGACGCTCCAACTCGTCCCAGAGGTGCTCGATAGGGTTAAGGTCCGAGCTTTGCGCAGGCCAGTCCATTCGATTAAACCCATTGTCACCGTACCAAGCCATGGTAGACCTCGCAACATGACAGGTGGCATTGTCATCCTGAAAGTAACACCTGGGTCCACCCCGTAAAACTGCCACAACGTAGGAAACGCGTGGTCATCCAAAATGGTGCAGTAGGTCTCAGCGTTGAGTCTACCAGGAATTGCGACCAAAGGTCCCGTGCCATACCAGTAGAAACACCCCCATAGCACAATTTCACCGCCGCCAAACTTCACAGTTGGCACAATACATTCCGGCAGGAGGTGTTCTCCAGGCAGACGCCAAACCCAGACCCTGCCATCCCAACGGTAGAGGGTGAACCTTGATTCGTCGCTCCAGAGAACCTGTTTCCACTGTTCAACGGTCCACTGTCGACGTTCTCTGCACCACGTCAGCCGAGCAGTGCTATTGGACTTTGTGATCTAAGGCTTGTGGGCGGCAGCACGTCCATGATAACCGAGCAGATGGGCTTCCTTACGGATGGTATTAATCAAAAGAACACTCCCGGGTGCCTGTTGAAACTCCTCACAGATGTGGCCCATCGATTTGGTGCGGTTCTTCCGAATTTCTCTGGCCAGCACCCGTCGGTCTCTAACTCCCAGTTTTGTGGGTCTGCCAGGTCTGGGCACATTCCGACAGTCACCTCTCATCTTCCACTTGCTAATCACGTAGGCCACTGTCGATTTTGGATACTTCAACTTGCTGGATATGTCCCGCATGGATCGGCCATTTCTGTGATACCCGACGATTACACCTTTCTCGAAATCAGAGAGCTCCGAACTGGGTGGCCTTGCATGCGACTGGTTGAGTTGTTGTTTCCCACACGATATTTAACAACGGCGGCTGTGATGTGTATCAGGACCGCAGATATCGTCGATTGCAGGGGTGTCCAATTACTTGTTGGTAGAAAGTGTATATACACTGCCAGACAATTGCTAAGGACGGATGACAATAACAACGATAGCAACCATAAAATGGAAGGCAGGAAAATGTGGAAATTGGCATAAGTGCGGGATACAGTAAGACGTGTTGTGCGTATGCAAATTTTGGATTGCCGAACTTGTTCGTGACGTCATAGCGCTGATAAGAGATATAAAGGATTTGACGCGTATTGACCGTTGTTCAAACGGAAAGTTGAAAGGGAAAGAATCAATTGACGAACTTGCAATTTTCAGTATGTCTTCCCGACATCACCTAGATGATTTTACGCGTGGCCCTATTATTGGCAAGATTGAAGAAGGGCGAAAAATAACAGATGTTGCCAGGGAGTTCGACGTCAGCCACAGTGTTGTTTCAAGGCTTTGGAAATCATTTCAAACAAATGGAGAGTGTAGCAAACGTCACGGGAGAGGTCGTGTTCACCGTACGACACCTGCAGAAGATCAGTACATAGTGCTATCAACAAAAAGACACCGGCGCAGCACAGCTAGTGAGGTAGCAAATCAGTTTATGGCTGCTACTGGCAAGCGGATCTCCCGAAAAACTGTCGCCAGACGTTTGCATGAAGGAGGACTATACGCCCGCCGTCCTGTTGTGTGCATCCCATTGTCCAGACGTCACCGTACCGCCTGTTTGCAATGGTGCCATCAACATCGCAATTGGACTGATAACGACTGGTCTGCTGTCCTCTTCTCAGATGAGAGTAGATACACTCTATCGTCTGATTGTCGACGACAACTGATCTGGCGTGATAGTGGTACTGCGTATTGTCCAGCAAACATAAGGAAAGGGACCGATATCCGACATGTAGTGTCATGGTATGGGCTGGCATCATGATCAATGGTCGTACGTCCCTCTATGTGCTTCCAACTGGGACTATGACTGGCCAAAGATACATTAATGATGTTCTGCTACCTCATGTTCGCATGTTCCGTGGTGCTGTCGGTGATAGATTCATTTTCATGGACGACAACGCAACATGTCATCGAACAGTCGCTGTCCAGGAGTGTCTTGAGAGCGAGGATATTCAACGCCTCGTATGGCCAGCACGTTCTCCAGATCTGAATCCCATTGAAAATGTGTGGGATGCTTTGGGGAGGAGTCTTGCTGGTCGCCAATGCCCTCCAATAAAAAAGGACACCCTCATCCGTGCACTGACAGAGGAATGGGATAAATTACCCCAACAGCTGCTTGATAATATTGTGCAAAGCATGACACGACGTGTGGAATCTTGCATCGTCCTCCATGGTGGCCATATCCCGTATTGACATTTTACGCCGGAACGCCTGCAGACGGTAATTGCATTTTTTTCACGTTTACGTATTCTGCACAAAATGGCCTGTTTGTTCCTTGAACACGTTCCAAAGCCTTCTGAATTTCAGAGCACAATAAATTGTCTTTCTTGTAATGTTCTGGCATTCTGACATTATTTTATTTCACTTGGCATCCAACCACACTTACTTTTTTATGCGCTATATAGCCGTTTATGATCTGTCCTTAGCAATTGTCCAGCAGTGTATATATATGAGGAAACTAACATTTTCTAGTTATTTGAACAAGTCTATATTTAATGCAAAAATTGCTCTCGGCAAACTTTTTCTTTTAATTTAAGTACATTTCAGCTTCCCTGAATGGCTGTTTCTCGTAAACACCAAGTAATGTGAGATTCAGGATTTTTGCAGTGAGGCATGGATGTTGTTCTTGTCATACGGCACCAGGTCTCTCCCTTCCCTGGAACCAGAGGCCCTAAATCAGGGGCAGGTGACTGCTTATATCCTATTCAGGTGTTCACAGTGGTCATTAAAAAAATGCAAACAAACAAATGTGTGTAGTGTGTGTGTGTAGTGTGTGTAGGGAGAGTGTGGGTTTTCATCATTGAAAAATGTGTAAGCTCACATGTGGAAGAGCTTACTACCAAACCATAGTTTAAAAATTGAATGCCCAATAGCAACTGTAAAGGCAAATCTAAGATGCAAGTGTGTATATTTCTTAAAAAATTTTGTTTACAAATGTCACTGCACATACAGTAATATTTACCTAAGAGCTAACAATAATAGAACGTAATTGCTTATGGTAAAAAATAAAGAAAATCAGTGTTTGCTGACTTATTCCATACCCACCTATTGAGTCCTTTATCTGTTTACCAGTTTGGCTAAGACACCTCATTTCTGAACAAAAATGTTGAATCTGTTCCAGAATCCTATTCAAAGTTGTTTTTTTTTTCTTACATTCTTACACTTATGAATTTAAGTGAGTCGTATCTGATCATTAGGTAATTTTCTTAAATTTGAAAAGTTAGAATTCTGAGTAATTATAAAATTCTGGCTTTGCATACTGATGAGAGCTTAGATTTCAAATTTGCTGATTTTTCATCTTTCGTTGGAGTTGGTAAATTATAAATTAAGGCACAGCCTTTGATGATGATTGAGTGTCTTTAAAATCTGGTTAACTGCAAAAATATAAATTGCTTTATTTGTTTTTCTAATTATGTTTTTTTTTCTTCTTTTTATAGGTGGCTCTGCCATAATTTCAGCACTGTAACAGATGATCTAGGTCGTAATCTTCTACATTTGGCTTGCTCTTGTGGAAAGTGGGAAGTAGTTGAATGGCTTTTGGATCACTGCAGTTGCGAGGTTGATGTCAGGGATGCTGAGTCAGGTTGGACTGCACTGCATCGTAGCTTGTATTATGGTCATCTTCATGCTGCTCGTGTACTGCTTTCTGTAAGTTTTTCTTCTTTGTTTTTGTACTGATTGCTCTTCCACATTTCATTTTTAGCTAATGTATATCGAAAGAGTATTTTAACTTAAATACAAATGTTCCCCATTTTCCCTGTGACTTGCAAGATTTTGAGATTTTCTTTTTCTACGATAAGTGTTTTAACTTCTAAAAAAATAAACTCTGAAATCCCGGAACTCCTTTTTATCCAACAGCACTAATCAATATAGAACAATGAAAGCTCCATTGTAGGAGGAAACAGTAAGACAATGGCATTTTTTACTAACATTTTAAATGGCATTTTTTTTTTGTGTGTGTGTGCAGCGGTCTAACGATGGCCTCTGATCATTCATCCGGAAAGGGTCCGGCTTCGAATCCCAGTGAGACCTGGATGTTGTGTTTGTCTGACGGCACCGGCTCTCTCCCTTCCCTGAAACCAGTGACCCTAAATTAGGGACGGGCGACTGCTTATAGCCCATTGAGTTGCTCACGGTAGTCATTAAACCTCAAAAAAAAAAAAAAAAAAAATTTGGTTATCACCAAGACATAGCTGTTGAGGTAGTTGAGCAGTAGGATATTCACTTTCTGGGCTGAGTTGGAAAAAACAAAAACGTACTCATAGAACATGTTTAAATAAAATGTCTTTCCAGCCCTGCAAGTTGCATTTTATTCATCTAACATTAGCAATTTTGCTGTAAACAAAGACAAAATGTGATTTACTTTCATGATAATCAATTTGATGTATGTTATATGAATATTCTGTATTTTCATGTTCAAACATATGTAAAAGGTAACATTTGAGCTGTATAGAATTGCAGAAAAAGTGGGATGGAGCCACATCTGTCATAGTAAATTCGTCTATTAACAAGATTGCAGCTTAACCATGTTATAATCATATAAATACTCATTTATAAGTTGACCCCTACTTTTGGAGCTGAAAATTTGTGAAAAACCTTGACCTGAATATAAGCTGACCTTAAATTTCAAGACTTTGCAAAATATATTTATTGAAATGAATTATGCAAATTTCTGAGATTATCTTCTGTAAAAACTTTCAAAGTATAATTCACTGTTGGAGTTCCCAAATAAATCTGGTAACATCCATTGCATTATTTATGCAGCATTTTTTGAGATACTTTTTAACTATTTCTCATGAAATTGGGTCCTACAATTCTTTCACCTAAGAAGTAACAAAGCTATGTCAGCTTTTTTCAAGTTACCACCTTAAAACACCAAGTTTTTGCTCTTGCATAGTGCTGATGGCTTCCACCAGCACATAGCAGATGACAAGCATGCTGATGCTTTCTGTGAAAACTCAGAAGAGAAATACCTGATTGGTTGTTGCTCACCTCAACAGCTAAGTGATTTACGTGGTTTCTGACTCACTGTGTGTCCATTCATGACCTTTGAAAAATGACGTCCTGTGGCTGCACACAGAAAAGGAGGTAATCCATGTTTGGAAGCAAGAAATTTCTTGGTCTCAATTTGAAACAGGATTAGGTTTTTCACTTATCATATTAGCAGTACCTATTCCCGTAGAATCTTACTCTGGGTGGAAATATATTTAACTTTTAATTTTCTGGAAGTACTTCTGAAGAAGTGTTGTGTGAATCCTTGTGCTGTAGTTGCCAGTAATTTGTTTGCTTTGAGACTGACTTTCTCCACAGGCTACTATGTAATATAAATAGGGAAATGCAAAGCACGGTCTGATTTTTAAAGAATACATACATACATACATACATACATACACTATGTTGACAAAAATCACCAGATACCCCCTTCAAAAGCAAATGAACGGATCCGCTGCATTGTTAAGATGTATGGTACAGCTGCAAATGGTATAGAAACAAGCCTGCAGCTGACCGCGATCATATCGCACTTTGAGGTTGAGGGAAAATGTCATGGCGGGAGAGAACAGACTTTGAGAAAGGAAAGATTGTTGGGTGTTATGTTAGTGGTTTGTCCATAAGAGAAACCAAGAGGCATTTAAACATACCAAAGTCAACTGTTTTAGATGTACTGAATAAGTGGAAGACGCATGGCGTGCCTGAAGCAGCAAAACGTACCGGCAGACCAAAGAAAATCGGTGATAGAGGACGTCGAAGCCTTGAGAGAATCGTTACAGCTAATTGTTGTAATACTCCACAAGATCTCAGTGTACAGGTGAGTAAAAATGCTGGAACCTAGGTATGTACACGTACCATTCACATAGAACTTCATTCCATGGGTTACTGTGGTTGTGCGGTTGCTCATGAGCCTCCTTTCATTTCCACTTGGAACGCTACTAGTCATTTAGCATGGTGTAAAGAACATTTATCATAGACCGTAGATCAATGGAAACGAGTCCTATGGACTGATGAATCTAGACACATGATCCATCAGTCTAATGGCCGTGTGTAGGTATGGCGGCAACCGGGGAATGCTATTTACCACAGTGTACTGTTCCTACGGTCAAGTTTGGAGCTGGCAGTGTACTCGTGTGGGGGTGTTTTTCGTGGTATGGTCCTGGGCCATCTGTTATTGTGGACAAACCTGTTAACCAGCACGTCTACCTCAATATTCTGGACAATTATGCCCTACCAACTCTGTGGCAATACTATGGAACCGAGCCTTGTTGCTACGAGCAGGATAATGCACCGAGCGATAAAGTAAGGACTTTTATGGCGTGATTTGGTGATAATTCCATATCGTGTGTGTACTGGCCAGCACAGAGCCCTGATCTTAATTCCATAAAGCACCTATGGGATGAATTAGAGCACCACATAAGAAGTTTGGAACCAAGGCCTACTACTAAGTAACAGTTAGCAGCAGCATTATGTACTGAATGGAAGCGCATACCTATCACTGCATTCCAAAACCTTGTCGAAAGCATGTCTCGAAGGGTCAGTGCATGCATATTAAGGCCAAAGGTGGACCGACACCGTACTAATGTATGTCAATAAATGCTATGTTGTGTTTCTGTTCTAGGTGTCCGGTAACTTTTGTCGATATAGTGTATATATTTCAATGAATGCAAGTAAAATACACTAAATGGAATGTGAAATATCTCTGTAATCATTATACTTCCATGTGAAGTCAGTGTTTCCTTTTGCATTGTGTGTACACCATTGGCAGATGGAAAAAGTGTCATTTCTCCACAATGTCTTGAGAGCAGAATAACCACACCTACCATTTGTTATCCATAGCTGTGCTTCCTGAAAGTGGGGAGCACAGCTGAGGATATAACTAACAGGTCAGAAAACTATTGTGTGGTGACACGCTGAAAGCTGCAGTCTAAAATGTAATCAATTGTCAGTAAATTAGACGGGAGAATTCAAGTAACAATGTGGAAGTCCAGTTGGATTTTTTACTGACCTGCACATAGCAGACTCCTCCACTTTGAAAGCAGGATTCGTTACAAAAACTTTCGGCTTGTATGTGAGTATATACAGTACACAGTTTAAGAATTCCAAAAATCCAGCAATTGGTTGACAAATTGTACCAAAGCTGCAGTGAAGAATTCCTGTGAAATACAGAAAATTGTATTTCTTAGTTCAGGAATTGATTTCTGTTAGTCTGTTATCAGGCAATTTAAACTGAATCACGAGTCAGAATATACTGAAATATACAATATACTCTCTTACCATAACTGCTATTATATACTCTCTTGCCATAACTGCTATTATTATGTCACCACATGAATAACCCTTACTGATGTCATATCTGTGTCTATACAGGCTTGCAAATAGATGCCCACCTAGGACAACTAAGGAATTTCAACAACCAACTGGAGTTTTCATGTTTTTTCCCCTCCCTTGAATATCACATTCTTTTTCTTCCTCCTTAGGAAAAAGAATAAAGCACATAAAGTACTTTTTTCTTTTTTAGAAGTTATCTCTTCCTGACAAATCAAAGCATTGAAGGTTGGCAGAAATGACTAATTGTGCTTTTACTACACAGCTCGCTGATTGATAGCCTGGAATCTTACTTAAAACAGGAGCTTGCAAGTGCTTTCCTTCATTCATGAAGGAAAGACTATTCTGCGGAATTCCAATACAAAAGGGCTTAAAAAAACCAACACCTTAAACAATCCTCCAAGGGTGAAATCCCCAAGAAAGAGGAGTTGAGTACAAAGCTTGCTACTCTCGGATTATGTCTTTCACCTTGGCATTAAGTGATTGATGGTATGATCTTGTTTCTTGCCCCAAAGGAAAGTCTCAAAGGGTATTTTTTGGGACGATTCAACAGTAATTTGGTACTGAAGTGCATTCCTTGGATGGAAATTTTGGATTAAATGGGAAAAATGCAATACAGATGTAACAGGTAAATAATAGGGGAGGGGGTGATCATAGTGAAAGATGGATTTGTTTCCATTGAGTGTTCTTTGCTGGGCAACAATGGCACATATGACAGCATCAAGGGTCTCCATAAATCTGAGAAGCTGACACAAAATTAGGCTTTGGTATGAATACTGTTCAGGTACCAGCAGGTTCTGTATGACGTTGACCAAAAGTCTCTTTAACTCACTGCGTTTTGTTCCAGAAACCTTAGGTGGAGTGACCAACTGGAATCATTAGCTATGGGCTGATCTCCCACACTGATGTACTTTTATGATTTTTAAGATTAAAAAAAAAAAAATTAAGAGACTCAAACATGGAATAAAGTGGGCATACCACACTTGAGAAGGCTGGTACATTATGTAATTGACCTAGAACTAATAAATGGCATATGAGACAGAGATCTTGGCTGAGTGAGTGTAAGATTGATGTATGAAATACTAGAGGAATAAACAAGTTAGTAAAATCATGCAGTGCATTGGTTATGATATGCTTTCCAACATACCAGAAATCATTACTCAAGTTATGAGGATAATGGCTGTGGAATAAATCTCGTTCCTGTGCCCTGACCTTTGACCCCATTTCAATGATATTAAACAGAATTTGTTCAGTATACCTCTGGAACAACATGATAAAGTTTTGTCACAATTGAAACATTTTTAGTCAAGTTATGAGGGTAATGGCTGTGGAATAAATCTCGCTCCTGTGCCCTGACCTTTGACCCCAATTTGATGATATTCAACAGAACCGGTTCAGTATACCTCCGGAACAACATGATAAAGTTTTGTCACAATTGAAGCATATTTTCATAAGTTATGATGCATAAGGGCGATGGAATGGATCCCACTCCTATGTCCTGACCTTTCACCCCATTTCATTCATTTTCAATAGGGTTCGTACCCAGGTTGTCCCCTACCACATACTAAAATTTCATCGAAATCGAACCATTTTACTCAAATTATCGTGCAGACAGACAGACAGACAGACGGACAAAGCTGGAGCATATGCGCTTCAACCTACAGTTGGAAAGCGTAAAAAAAGATTAAGTGATTGAAGAAATGAGGTATGATTGGATGTGTTGTGTAAAAAAAAAAATTAAAAAAAATGGAACAGATGATGTGAATGAAATGGTGAGTGTGTAGTCTGGAGTGTTAGATAATGTAAAAGGACAAGGGGGTGTAGGTGGGATTTTAAGAGAAAAGTTAAAGAACAGCTTGATTCATTACAGCTGCAATTAGTGAGAGAATTCTTTGGATTTGTTTGAAAGTGAAACTTCAGGGAATAGTAATTGTTGTAGTGTATGCTCCTTGTGACTCTGAACCTTCTGATAGGAAGGGATATTTATGGAATGATCTGAAAGCTGTTTTGAGCCAGTTTGGTGCTAAAGAGAAGGTTATTATAATAGGGGATTTCAGTGCCAGAGTAGGTGTTTCTGAACAAAATTTCTGATAATATTCTAGATAAGTTTAATGACCCCAGTGCAAAAGATAATGGTGAAAGCTTAATTGAACTTTGCATTGAGAATGGATTGTGTGTATCTCATACATTTCTAAACCATAAGTATGTTCACACATACTTGGAAGGATTGTACTCTGGGGCAAAAGAGTGTAATAGGTTTTGTTGTTTATGGTCAGCATCTGAAACACTTAATTGTTGATGCTTATTGTTGATAATGCTGGCTCTGATCATCATCATCTGTTAGTGTCATGAGAGGAACTGAATGTTGAGTGGAGAAAGAGGAATCGGAAGAAGCCTGTGATGAAAAGAATAAAGGTTGCCTGATGTACATCAGTGTTGCTCTAAAATATTCAGTAACATCTGAATGAGTTGAAGTTATGTGAGAGGGAGTGGAAAAGAACTGTGTTGTTACTGTTGCTAAAGAAGTCTATGGTACTGCAGCAGTAGGTAGCATTAAATGTAATGCTTGGTGGAACCATGAGATCAAAGAAGGAAGTATATATATTTGGGGATGTTGTAAGGTAGAGTTTCTGAGAATGAATATCACTCTAGGACAAGTGAAAAAATGAAGCTGGCTTGTCGTAGTAAGGCTAAAGATAGGAAAGGTAAGGTGGAAAAACATGAATTGGCTTTTTGGAAAGATAGGAAAATATTCTGGAATTACACAAGACATAGGAAAAATTGGGGAAATAGAATTCTAAGTCGTTTGAAAAATAGGATTGTAGATATGATATGGAAGTTTAGTGAGTTAAGTGGAACATGGGGTGAATACTGTGAGTTATTAGAACATGAAAGCAAAGGTGATTTTGAGTCAGAAGCTGATGATGCCACAGTGGGAGAAGGAATCCCAGGAGGGGACTCAAGGGAAGAGCTTTGTAAAGCTCTAAAATCTCTTCAAATCTTGGCTAAGTGAGTGCAAGAAACAAGATCATACCAAACTGGATTTGGGAGTATATGTCATAAATGCTAAGATGTTGAAATATGGTGGTGACTCTGTAATTGATTAGTTAACTGAAATTTGCCAGTTGTGCTGGTAGTTAAGAATGGTCCCTTGGGATTGGAAGGATGACTATCATTGTTCCGTGGTATAAGGGAACAATGATAGCATCCTTCATATTTTCTTAAATCAGTTTCAAAGTGGTAAAAATGCATTTCATGTCAAAAAATAATACTTAACCCTTAAATCAAGGTTTAAAAATTCAAAATTATTTCTTTCCCTTTAAAACAATTTGTATAAAACAAAAATAACTTTATTATATGTCCCGTAAATAAACACAGTAAATCCCTATTTTTGCCACTTTGGCAAAAACCTATTTTTGTCGGGACGGTTTTTCCATTTTTGGCAAAAACTTGCCAACCCTGGTCAGGTATGTTACTGTAGGCAAGGCACACTTAAACCCCGTTCCACCCAATAATATAAAGTCACATAACATTGTCCCGGGTAAATGTGCTAAGGATTTTTAAATTATATTATATTTATATATTTAATTATTCACTATGTAATAGTATGGTCTAACCACTATGCCATTATATTTTTATATATCTGTCTAAATATATAAAAGGTACAGTGCAGCGATAAGTGTATACAGCATATATATATATATATATATATCATTGTCAACTATTATCAATCCACTGCTGGACGAAGGTCTCCTCAAGCTTCCTCCACAACGGTCTGTTTTGTGCCAATCTCCTCCATGTCACTCCCGCATACTTTCGAATTTCATCCACCCATCTTCCATGTTGTTTTCTTCTAGGTCTTTTCCTATCCTTTGGAATCCATTCTAAAATTTCGGCTGTCCATCGATGGTCTGTCCTTCTGGCAGTATGTCCAGCCCATTGCCATTTCAGGGATTTAACTCTGATCATGATGTCTTCCACTCTTGTCATTTTTCGGATCCACTAGTTCCTCTTATCTCTCCTGATTACACCAAGCATGCACCTGTCCATGCTTCTTTGAGTTGTCTGCAGCCTTTGTATGTCTCTTTTAGTTAAGGTCCACGTCTCTGCACCATACGTAAGCACTGGAAGGATGCATTGATCAAATACTTTTCTTTTAAGACAAAATGGCATATTGCTCTTGAAAATTATGCTGTTTCTTCCAAAAGCTCTCCAGGCAAGTTTTGTACACTGATTAATTTCTTCATCAATGTGACCCTCACTTGATATCTGCTGTCCAAGATAAATGTGCGTGTCTGTTATCTCCAGCTTTTCTCCATCAATCGATAAATCTTCATTTCTTGTAAAAGCATTGAACATCACTTTTGTCTTCTGAAAGTTCATTTTTAATCCCACTTCTTTACTCTTGTCAGCAAGTTCCTGGATCATACTCTGCAGCTCTGATGGGGTAGTTGCAAAAATGACTGTAATCAGCAAAACGAAGGTGGATTAGATAATCTCCATTAACCTTTATCCCTTTGTTTTCCCAGTTCAGTGATTGAAAGACATTTTCCAATTTGGTATTAAAGAGCTTTGGAGATATGGTGTCACCTTGTCTCACTCCTTTTCCAATTTTTATGTGTGTTGTATTTTCAAACAGCCGAATCTTTGCACTTGCATTTTCATAGATGTTATTAATAATATTAATGTACGCATCTTCGACACCGCAGGATTTCAGGGCCATTGTAACTGCTGATGGTTTCACCGAATCAAAAGCTTTTTCATAATCGATAAAAGCCATGCACAATGGAAGTTCATATTCCCTCGCTCTTTCAATTACTTCTCTCAGTACATGGATATGATGTATTGTGCTGTAGCCACTCCTGAATCCAGCTTGTTATCTCGGCTAAGCCATGTCCAGTGTCACCTTTAAGCGGTGTGAAAGAACTTTAGTGAAGATTTTATAAACCACTGATAGGAGGCTGTTAGGTGTGTAGTTCCTGCGATCCTCAATGTCACCCTTTTTATGTAGCAAGATCATTGTAGCGTTGTTCCAATCTTCAGGAATCTTCCCTTCATTAAGGCATAGAGTGAAAATTTGGGCGAGTACTGTTTCAATTTCTCCACTTGCTTCTTGTATGATGTTTACAGTAATTCCATCTTCTCCTGGAGCTTTTCCCAGCTTCATGTTCTTGATTGCATGTGCAACTTCTGCTGGGAGGACTGAAAGAACTCTGGTACTGGTACCTTTCATGATGTCTGGAGTACATGTATCATCCCTTTCATATAATTTGGAGTAGAAATCTTTCACTCTTGACCAAATTTCGCCTCTATTTCTTGTTACAGAACCATCTGGCCAAGCGTGTTGGTGAGTGTGGGATAGCATTTCCTCTAATCCCGATGGTATAGTTATACCGCTATTATAGGGATGTAAGGTAAGGTGATGCGTAACATCACAGCCTCTACTTGACAAATGTCAACCCCGCCTTCTCGTGGTACATCCTGTTCCCACTAAAGGGGCTCGGACGACCGCCAATAGCGGTATAACTATACCAATCGGGATTAGAGGAAATGCTATCCCACACTCACCAACCCGCTTGGCCAGCGTGGTGAATTATGGCCAAACCCCTCCAAAATGACTCCACAACTTAAATCTTGGCCGTCAGTCTCCGGCAGCTGGAATATACCTGGCCAAGGCAGCGGCCAGTGCGACATGAAGGCAGAGGGTGCTAAGAATCCACGGAGGACCGGACTAGGCTGCCATCTGATGCTGACCTTGGCTACGTATAATGGACGCTCCCAATCTTCTGATTTAAGGCTTCTTGAATTGGAAGAGGAACTACAAAGGATCAAGTGGGACATCGTCGGGCTAAGTGAGGTAAGGAGAAAAGGAGAAGATCTCATTGAACTGAAAAGTGGACATCTCTTCTACTATCGTGAGACTGATACTGGCAGAACTAGTGGTGTTGGATTTGTAATAAACAAGAAACTGAAGGATAAAGTTGTAGAAGTTGAAAGTTCCTCTGACAGAGCTGCACGACTCGTTATCCAACTCTCGAGAAGATACCAGGCTCAGATTATTCAAACTTATGCACCCACCACAAGTCATCCTGAAGAAGAAATTGAAGAATTTTATGAGGAAATTTGTCATCTAAATAATAAAGGTAAGCAGCACTTAAAGATAATTATGGGAGATTTCAATGCAAAAATAGGGCAACGGCAACAGAATGAAACTTCAGTTGGTAAATTCGGTCACAGCAACAGAAACCAGCGTGGAAATACTCTCGTAGAGTTTGCAGAGGCAGAAGGGTTTTTCATCGTGAACTCCTTTTTCAAGAAAAAGCCACACAGGAAATGGACATGAAGACATCCAAATGGGACGACAAGCGAAATTTATTTTATTATGTGTAACAAAAAAATTCGTCATAGAAGACTGCAGCGTACTAAACAAGTTCAACACAGGTAGTGACCATAGATTGGTGAGATGTAAGATGCACCTCAACACTAAACTCGAACGTAGCAAGCTCATAAGGCAAACAAAATGTATTGACATAACCAACCTTAAAAAACACCATGAAACCCTCAAGTTGGAACTGAAGAACAGATTCTCTGCTTTAGAAGGCCTAACATCGGAAGAAGTTGATATTTCTGAAGTTAACAGAAAATTAACCAAAGCTCTTATGGAAACAGTAACAAAATTAGCTGGGTCTAAGAACAAGTTGCATGTGAACAAATTATCAGGAAAAACCAAAATGTTGATGCAAAAAAGAAGAGAGATGAGGACAACTAAAGAAGATGTGACTTCCAAAGTGGAATATATAGAGCTATGCAAGACAGTACGAAAAAGTACCACTGAAGACGTAAGGAAATTCAACTGTGAACTAGTAAGGAAAGCAATTGAAAACAACCAAAGCCTAAAGATAGCAAAGGGACATCTCAGTAAGGGAAGAAAACAGATTATGGCACTCAGAAAAGAAGATGGTTCTGTAACAAGAAATAGAGGCGAAATATTGACAAGAGTAAAAGATTTCTACTCCAAGTTGTATGAAAGGGATGATACATGTACTCCAGACATCATGAAAGGTACCAGAATTCTTCCAGTCCTCCCAGCAGAAGTTACACATGCAATCAAGAACATGAAGCGGGGAAAAGCTCCAGGAGAAGATGGAATTACTGTAGACATCATACAAGAAGCAAGTGGAGAAATCGAAACAGTACTCGCCCAAAGTTTCACTCGATGCCTTAATGAAGGGTAGATTCCTGAGGATTGGAACAACGCTACAATGATCTTGCTACATAAAAAAGGTGACATTGATGATCTCAAGAACTACAGACCTATCAGCTACCTATCAGTGGTTTATAAAATCTTCACTAATGTTCTTTCACACCGCTTAAAGGTAACACTAGACATGGCTCAACCGAGAGAACAAGCTGGATTCAGGAGTGGCTACACCACAATAGATCATATCCACGTACTGAGAGAACTAATTGAAAGAGCGAGGGAATATGAACTTCCATTGTGCATGGCTTTTATTGATTAGGAAAAAGCCATTGATTCAGTGAAACCATCAGCAGTTACAATGGCCCTGAAATCCTGCGGTATTGAAGATACGTACATTAATATTATTAATAACATCTATGAAAATGCAAGTGCAAAGATTCTGCTGTTTGAAAATACAACACACATAAAAATTGGAAAAGGAGTGAGACAAGATGACACCATATCTCCGAAGCTCTTTAATGCCACATTGGAAAATGTCTTTCAATCACTGAACTGGGAAAACAAAGGGATAAAGATTAATGGAGATTATCTAACCCACCTTCGTTTTGCTGATGACATAGTAATTTCTGCAACTACCCCATCAGAGCTGCAGAATATGATCCAGGAACTTGCTGACAAGAGTAAAGAAGTGGGATTAAAAGTGAACTTTCAGAAGACAAGTGATGTTCAATGCTTTTACAAGAAATGAAGATTTATCGATTGATGGAGAAAAAATGGAGATAACAGACACGTACATTTATCTTGGACAGCAGATATCAAGTGAGGGTCACATTGATGAAGAAATTAATCAGCGTACAAAACTTGCCTGGAGAGCTTTTGGAAGAAACAGTATCATTTTCAAGAGCAATATGCCATTATGTCTTAAAAGAAAAGTGTTTGATCAATGCATCCTTCCAGTGCTTACGTATGGTGCAGAGACGTGGACCTTACCTAAAAGAGATATACAAAGGCTGCAGACAACTGAAAGAAGCATGGAGAGGTGCATGCTTGGTGTAACCAGGAGAGATAAGAAGAGGAACTCGTGGATCCGAAAAATGACAAGAGTGGAAGTACTAATTGAAAGAGCGAGGGAATATGAACTTCCATTGTGCATGGCTTTTATCGATTATGAAAAAGCCTTTGATTCGGTGAAACCATCAGCAGTTACCACGGCTCTGAAATCCTGCGGTATTGAAGATGCATACATTAATATTATTAATAACATCTATGAAAATGCAAGTGCAAAGATTCGGCTGTTTGAAAATACAACACACATAAAAATTGGAAAGGGAGTGAGACAAGGTGACACCATATCTCCGAAGCTCTTTAATGCCACATTGGAAAATGTCTTTCAATCACTGAACTGGGAAAACAAAGGGATAAAGATTAATGGAGATTATCTAACCCACCTTCGTTTTGCTGATGACGTAGTCATTTTTGCAACTACCCCATCAGAGCTGCAGAGTATGATCCAGGAACTTGCTGACAAGAGTAAAGAAGTGGGATTAAAAATGAACTTTCAGAAGACAAAAGTGATGTTCAATGCTTTTACAAGAAATGAAGATTTATCGATTGATGGAGAAAAACTGGAGATAACAGATACGTATGTTTATCTTGGACAGCAGATATCAAGTGAGGGTCACATTGATGAAGAAATTAATCGGCGCACAAAACTTGCCGGGAGAGCTTTTGGAAGAAACAGCATAATTTTCAAGAGCAATATGCCATTATGTCTTAAAAGAAAAGTGTTTGATCAATGCATCCTTCCAGTGCTTACGTATGGTGCAGAGACGTGAACCTTAACTAAAAGAGACATACAAAGGCTGCAGACAACTCAAAGAAGCATGGAGAGGTGCATGCTTGGTATAACCAGGAGAGATAAGAAGAGGAACTCGTGGATCCGAAAAATGACGAGAGTGGAAGACATCATGATCAGAGTTAAATCCCTGAAATGGCAATGGGCTGGACATACTGCCAGAAGGACAGACCATAGATGGACAGCCGAAATTTTAGATTGGATTCCAAGGGACAGGAAAAGACCCAGAAAAAGACCACATGAGAGATGGGTGGATGAAATTCGTAAATATGCGGGAGTGACATGGAGGAGACTGGCACAAGACAGACCGTTGTGGAGGAAACTTGGGGAGACCTTCGTCCAGCAGTGGATTGATAATGGTTGACAATGATGATGATGATGATAGGGATGTAAGGTCAGGTGATGCGTAACATCACAGCCTCTCCTTGACAAATGTCAACCCCGCCTTCTCGTGGTACATCCTGTTCCCACTAAAGGGGCTCTGACGACCGCCAATAGCGGTATAAATATACCATCGGGATTAGAGGAAATTCAATCCCACACTCACCAAACCGCTTGGCCAGCGTGGTGAGTTATGGCCAAACCCTCCAAAATGATTCCACAACTTAAATCTTGGCCCTCAGTCTCCGGCAGCTGGAATGTACCTGGCCAAGGCAGCGGCCAGTGCGACATGAAGGCAGAGGGTGCTAAGAATCCCCGGAGGACCGGACTAGGCTGCCATCTGATGCTGACCTTGGCTACATACAATGGACGCTCCCTATCTTCTGATTCAAGGCTTCTTGAATTGGAAGAGGAACTACAAAGGATCAAGTGGGACATCGTGGGGCTAAGTGAGGTAAGGAGAAAAGGAGAAGATCTCATTGAACTGAAAAGTGGACATCTCTTCTACTATCGTGGGACAGATACTGGCAGAACTAGTGGTGTTGGATTTATAATAAACAAGAAACTGAAGGATAAAGTTGTAGAAGATGAAAGTTCCTCTGACAGAGCTGCACGACTTGTTATCCAACTCTTGAAAAGAGACCAGGCTCAGATTATTCAAACTTATGCACCCACCACAAGTCATCCTGAAGAAGAAATTGAAGAATTTTATGAGGAAATTTGTCATCTAAATAATAAAGGTAAGCAGCACTTGAAGATAATTATGGGAGATTTCAATGCAAAAATAGGGCAACTGCAACAGAATGAAACTTCAGTAGGTAAATTCGGTCACGGCAACAGAAACCAGCGTGGAAATACTCTCGTTGAGTTTGCAGAGGCAGAAGGGTTTTTCATCTTGAACTCCTTCTTCAAGAAAAAGCCACACAGGAAATGGACATGGAGACATCCAAATGGGACGACAAGTGAAATTGATTTTATTATGTGTAACAAAAAATTCGTCATAGGAGACTGCAGTGTGCTAAACAAGTTCAACACAGGTAGTGACCATAGATTGGTGAGATGTAAGATGCACCTCAACACTAAACTTGAACGTGGCAAGCTCATAAGACAAACAAAATCTATTGACATAACCAACCTTAAAAAACACCATAATACCTTCAAGTTGGAACTGAAGAACAGGTTCTCTGCTTTAGAAGGCCTAACATCGGAAGAAGTGGACATCTCTGAAGTTAACAGAAAAGTAACCAAAGCTCTTATGGAAACAGCAATAAAATTAGCTGGGTCAAAGAACAAGTTGCATGTGAACAAATTATCAGGAAAAACCAAAATGTTGATGCAAAAAAGAAGAGAGATGAAGACAACTAAAGAAGATGTGACTTCCAAAGTGGAATATATAGAGCTATGCAAGACCGTAAGGAAAAGTATCACTGAAGACGTAAGAAAATTCAACTGTGAACTAGTGAGGAAAGCAATTGAAAACAACCAAAGCCTAAAGATAGCAAAGGGACATCTCAGTAAGGGAAGAAAACAGATAATGGCTCTGAAAAAGAAGATGGTTCTGTAACAAGAAATAGAGGCGAAATTTTGACAAGAGTGAAAGATTTCTACTCCAAATTATATGAAAGGGATGATACATGCACTCCAGACATCATGAAAGGTACCAGAGTTCCTCCAGTCCTTCCAGCAGAAGTTGCACATGCAATCAAGAACATGAAGCGGGGAAAAGCTCGAGGAGAAGATGGAATTACTGTAGACATCATACAAGAAGCAAGTGGAGAAATCGAAACAGTACTCGCCCAAATTTTCACTCGATGCCTTAATGAAGGAAAGATTCCTGAGGATTGGAACAATGCTACAATGATCCTGCTACATAAGAAAGGTGACATTGAGGATCTTGGAAACTACAGACCTATCAGCCTCCTATCTGTAGTTTATAAAATCTTCACTAAAGTTCTTTCACGCCGCTTGAAGGTAACACTGGACATGGCTCAACCAAGAGAACAAGCTGGATTCAGGAGTGGCTACAGCACAATAGATCATATCCACGTGCTGAGAGAACTAATTGAAAGAGCGAGGGAATATGAACTTCCATTGTGCATGGCTTTTATCGATTATGAAAAAGCCTTTGATTCGGTGAAACCATCAGCAGTTACCACGGCTCTGAAAACCTGCGGTATTGAAGATGTATACATTAATATTATTAATAACATCTATGAAAATGCAAGTGCAAAGATTAGGCTGTTTGAAAATACAACACACGTAAAAATTGGAAAGGGAGTGAGACAAGGTGACACCATATCTCCGAATCTCTTTAATGCCGCATTGGAGGGTGTTTTTCAGTCGCTGAGCTGGGAAAACAAGGGGATAAAGATTAATGGAGATTATCTAACCCACCTTCGTTTTGCTGATGACATAGTCATTTTTGCAACTACCCCATCAGAGCTGCAGAGTATGATCCAGGAACTTGCTGACAAGAGTAAAGAAGTGGGATTAAAAATGAACTTTCAGAAGACAAAAGTGATGTTCAATGCTTTTACAAGAAATGAAGATTTATCGATTGATGGAGAAAAGCTGGAGATAACAGATACGTATGTTTATCTTGGACAGCAGATATCAAGTGAGGGTCGCATTGATGAAGAAATTAATCGGCGTACAAAACTTGCCTGGAGAGCTTTTGGAAGAAACAGCATAATTTTCAAGAGCAATATGCCATTATGTCTTAAAAGAAAAGTATTTGATCAATGCATCCTTCCAGTGCTTACGTATGGTGCAGAGACGTGGACCTTAACTAAAAGAGACATACAAAGGCTGCAGACAACTCAAAGAAGCATGGACAGGTGCATGCTTGGTGTAACCAGGAGAGATAAGAAGAGGAACTCGTGGATCCGAAAAATGACAAGAGTGGAAGACATCATGATCAGAGTTAAATCCCTGAAATGGCAATGGGCTGGACATACTGCCAGAAGGACAGATCATCGATGGACAGCTGAAATTTAGATTGGATTCCAAGGGACAGGAAAAGACCCAGAAGAAGACCACATGGGAGATGGGTGGATGAAATTCGAAAGTATGCAGGGGTGACATGGAGGAGACTGACACAAGACAGACCGTTGTGGAGGAAACTTGGGGAGACCTTCGTCCAGCAGTGGATTGATAATGGTTGACAATGATGATGATGATGATGATGATGATATAAAAAAGCTCTCTCTCTCTATATATATATAAGCTCTATATATTGTATATATACACGGTCGAGTCACATTATTGTGCCCACCAGCTACCACCAACCACCGTGTGCAGCGTGGACAGCAGCTAGACGAGCCGGGAGTGATTCAATAAAAAAGGTTCTGGAAGTTGTTCACAGGTATGTAGAGCCATGCTGACTGCAGTGCAGCTGTCAGAGGATGCATGGTGGATGATCCATAGAGCGAGCAACACGATCAAGGTAGTTCCACAGATGCTCAATTGGGTTTAAGTCTGGGGAATTAGGGGGCCAGGGAAGTATTTTGAAGTCTTCATCATGCTCTTCCAACCACTCTCAGACATTTCTAGCTGTGTGACATGTCGCATTGTCGTGCTGGAAGATCCCATCTGCCCCAGGGAAGACAATCAGCATGTATGGGTGTATGTGGTCTGCAAGGATGGATTCATAACAAATTCGGTCCATAGTGCCTTTCATAGGTATGAGTGGACCCAGAGAATGCTATGGGAACAGTCCCCAGACCATAACGCTGACCTACCAGCTTGTGTTCTGCCAGCAATGGTTGAAGAATGTTTGTTCTTCGATGTTTCTTGCCTTATAAGCCAACGTCCATCCGTTCGATGAAGCAGAAAATGTGACTCATCGGAGAAGGCAATCCTTTGCCAATCAGCGGAGGTCCGATTCCGATACTGCTGTGCAAATGTAAGCCTTTTGTGCCAATGCACCTTCGTTAGCATTGGTGCTGTGACCATCCATCTGCATCGAAGCAGCTCTGAACTGTCATTTTGGACACACTTCCAGTAGCCCCCTGATTTATTCAGCCAGTGAGTTGCTCCACTGTAACGTGTTGATGGGCCCTCATGTACCTTAGCAGCTGACCTTCACCTCTTACATCAATGGCGTGTGGTGCTCCGCTGTTTTCATATCACATATTTGCAATGGTGCCATTTTTCCAATCACGATGCACTTTAACCACAGCATCACACGAACAGTTAACAAACTGCTCTGTTTCAGAAATACTGCCACCCCTGGCCCGAAAGCTGATAATCATCCCCTTTTTGCAAATCTGATAAATCGCTCCTTTTATCCATCACAGCAATGAGTGATATGTTTTCAGAATGCCTGCAGCACACCTTATATACCCTCCAAGCCAGCTTGTGACACGTGCCTTCTTTCATTGGCTTCACACTGTTGACATCAAAAGTAGGTGGTGGTCTCAATAATGTGACTTGACTGTGTGTAATGTGTAAACAAATAAAGATGATCAGCTAGCTCATTGATTCTTTGCATAATAAGAAGATATTTGTTTAATGTGCATTTTCTGTTGAGTGGTGAATTGATTTTAAAACTGATGAAGTGGAAAAATTGTCAAGTAACTAGTTTTGTTTTTTTTTCACCTTACAAACATTAGCATGGTGCAAGCTTGCGCATGACTGATCATGATGGATTAACTCCGTTGGACATCATATTAAAGGACAGAATTCCCTACATTGAGTATCTTCCAATCTGTAAGTGCAGGTTAAGTTTGTGATGCTGTTTCAGCATTTGTCTTTTTTTGTACGCTTCAGTAGTATACTTTTAAATGGTCGGTTATAATTTGATTCTAGGAAAAATCCTGCATAGAAGAGAACATTAAAATAGCATGATATTGATGCACACTATGCATTTGCTTCTTTTTGTTTATTGCAATTTTTTTAAGGAACAGAACTGCATGTCATTTTTTTTATTTTAAATATTCAGCCTAATATTTCTCAAAACAACTAGAAAAATGACTAATTTTTTAGAATATTAGGGGGGGGATAGGGGGATTAGAGGGCAAGCTGGCTAGTAAAATTATAATTTGGTTATGTTATTTTGCATCTGTGCTGATATATAACTTCATTTAATGAAAAATCCTTTTATATCTGACAGATGTGAATGTAGACTTAAGAATTTTCATTTTTCATATCATGTGTGCTTTTATTTTGTTTACTTTTTTTTTTTTTACTTGTGCATTTTCTTGAACCATATTGAGATACGTACAGATGTTGTACTTATTGGATGTTTGATAATTATGTGTGATATATAAAACAGAATGTTTATCTGTCTGCACTTTATCGTTGAAGTCTTTTGGAAGCAAGTAGCACAATGGCAGACTTAAAACTTCGGAAAAAAATAACTATTGCATGCATGAACAAACTCACCTTGAATAATTGTATCCTTAGTTAAACAAAAAGAACTATTTAATAAAATAACGTAATAGGAGCACTATACACAAAAATAACAGGAGCACTTTTTATAGCTTGTAAACATTGCAGCTGATGAAGAACAACTTCCTTTCGGTTCTGTCGCCACTTAGCTTATGAGAGTTCACGTGATGAACCACGCACTCGATGCAATGAGAATTTCAAAACAATTCTTTCTCCTCCTCTCTCGTGTGGACTTTTACCTTTTGACTACTGAAAAGTGCACCATACCTTTCCTTGCATTTCCAACAGAACTTACTGTAACATTACATTTGCTGTATCTCAAAAATGAACTGACATCTCAAATGCATGTTCACATGAATGTGCAGCTGGCTCAGTGATAACTCTAATCACGTACATTGACTTAGACTTCAAACCCTAAATCTTTTAAAAGTGCAAAAAGTGCATTACTGTCAACTTAAAAACACCTTCCTAATTCTAAAACTACTGACAGAATTACTGAATTTCATACGTTATCAAACAAAAGTGAACAGCAAACACACTTTGCCATAAATTAAAAAAAATGATGAAATATAAAAGTAAAGTGCTCATGAAACAGTATCTTCAAAATCATAGCCTTTGGAATTTTGTCAATTTTTTTACATGTGTACCTATTCAATCGAATATGTATATTCAAGTTATCATTTAATAACGATCAGTGAACTTAACTTATGCTACAAATATTACTTTTAGTACATACTCAAAAAGCTATTTCATTCTTGAAAAGTTTAATATACAGTTCTACTAAGCCAATGAAATGGTGCAACTTTTCTTCTGTGTTGTAATGTTTGGCCAAAACAAATCATTGGGTATATCGTATATACTTTTTAGTACAACCTGAAAGCTTTTGGAAAAAATCCTGCATTCAAAGTGGGGTGGGTGAGGGGTGTCACTTTTATGCAAATATACGACGCAATAAAAAATCTGGCTGTGTGTGGACTTCTGAATTGCTATGTGAATTCTTTTGCGGAAGCGGAATTTACCAGTGGGGTTGTTTACATTTTAGACCATGGCTTTCCACATGTCACCGTGCAGAAACTTTCTGACCTTCTGTTAGTTATATCCTCAGCTGTGCTCCCCACTTTGAACGTAGTGTAGCTATGGAGAATAACTGGTAGGTGTGGTTATTCTACTCTCAAGACATGGAAAATAATAATCCTTCCATCAGCCAGTGGTGTATTTCAAATATATTGCCTGTGTGCAACCATGGGTGTGCGTGTCTCTCTCTCTTTTTGCTTTCCTGATCTAATAACTCACTGAAGTATTCACCCCATCTTTAACTAACTCATTGGGCTCCCATATCATTTCCCCAACCCTATTCTTCACACAACTTAACACTTTGTTTCTCCTATTTTTCCTGAGTCGCATGTACTTCCAGAAAGACTTCCTATCTTTCCAAAAAGCCAATTCATGCCTTTCCACTTTCTTCCAATCTTTTGTCTTACTCTGGCGAACCAACTCAGAGGCTTCACGCTTCTTACAGCAATATTCATCCACAGAAACTCTACCTTGCAATATCCTCAAATAGGCTTCCCTTTTTCTCTTTACTGCCTCTTCAATCTCACTATTCCACCAAGCATCACCTCTATTATTACCCACTATTGTGGTGCCACAGACCTCTTCAGCAGCAGTGACCACACAGTTCTTAAAACATTCCCACTTCTTTTCTATATCCCTCTCACAAGACTTCAGTCGTTCTCTGAGTACATCAGAATAACGCTTAATGGTTTTCAGGGAGCCTTTCAACTTTTATTCTTTCCATCCTGGTCCTCTTCCTATTTCTTTTCCTCCAACCAACATACAGTTTTGCTCGTGCTAAGTAATGCAATGGATCTTACTGGAGTTATTAGGAAACTCCAATACTGAATCATACTTTGAAGGTTTTTACAGATGTCTCAAAAATTTGCATAAATTCATTTCAATAAATATATTTTCCAAAATCTTGAAATTTAAGGTTGGCTTACATCCTGGTCAAGGTATTTTACAAACTTTTAGCTCTTGAAGCAGGGGGTTGGAGGGTTGGGGGTGGGTGGGGCGTGGGGGTGGCTTATACACGAGTACGTACATCCCTGGGCGAAAACTTTTTAAATCCAGGATTTAACTAATAATTCACATATGTAAGTCTTGTGTCTCATTTTAGAGCATATTGCTGTTTTTGTGTGTTTTGTCATTGTTTCGTTGCTTTAATAGATCTAAAAATAATAGGTAAGAATGTAATAATTATGTTCTAAATTATGCATTTTGACTTATATCACTTATAGTGAAATGACATCCATAGAGTTCATTTCTGTTATAAGAGTTATTGAAAAACTAAGTAAACTAATTAATAACAAAAAATGAAGTATTAAGTTTTGTGAATTTTTTAAAATTGAAGGGGTTGGTGAACCTTGTAATCCCATTCTTGTAGGTAACCCCCCCCCCCCAAAAAAAAAAAAAAACAACTTCTAAAAGTTTCCACGATTGTTCCTCATGGTCTTCACACAATGTGGGCAACCATGAAAATGTCTTGTCTAGGTGGCAAAAGAAAATTACCTTCCTTTTTTATTATACTTTCAAGTGAATAATTAGATTAAAAAAAGGAGCCTAGTTGATACAAATAAGTACTCCACTTGCAGTGCTTAAGCACATAAAAAAACTCAAGTTTTTTTGTTTTTTTTAATGTAAAAGAAAGTTGTTTTTATGTGTTGATTTAGAGTGCACAGTCTATGATGTACTACAGAGGTGAAGCACATGACAAGATGACAAAGTTTCAGCAATAAATGCCATCAGTGTAGCTTAATTGGTAGAGCATTGTGTGCTGGAGCCGGAGGGATAACTGGTTCGATCCCTGTCACCGACAAATTTGGGAATTTCACATTGGCCCCCAATTGTAGAAATAAATCTACTTGCTGTTGGGTTTTTCTAAAAATGTGTGAAGTTTGTTCCACACATCATCTGGAATTAATGAGAATTCCTTCTTCGCTTCAAAAGAATAAAGTTGTTCTTCATCTTTTCACTTAAAATCACATGCACACCGTTCCATTCACTTGTTCTATTTCAGTTTCCTTCCTTTTTTATTGCATTTGCATCATGTTAATTTACTGATTGTTTAGTTGTCATATCATTATCTTTCTGGTGCTTAATAAAACATGCACACACACAACCTACCTCTGTGTATATCTTCTTTTTATCTGTAGTTTACAGATTAACATCTTCCCTTTTTTAGTAATTACTATTTATGCGTCAGCAGTTTGTCATCTCTACAGAGTGCTGAATAATATTTTTGGCAATGAGTTTTATGTAATTGGCAAGTATTGGACTGTGCACTTGTCTAAATTTGTAGTATGTTGGGAGAGATAGTTTTCCATCTTCAGCATCATTTCTTGAGATCTTGCACAGCTTCTTGGTCAGTTAAGGACCTAGCGTTTTAGAAGTAATTAACTGTAATGAATGCAAGTGTGTAATTGTTTCTATCCATTACACATTGACTTTGCATCACAGAATTCCAAAGCTTTGGTGGGATTTCAGCCAAATTATGTCTTGATACACCTTAGGATGTGTTTCTTTGAATATCTCTTTCTGTGTACTGGACAGAGTTAAAATGAAAATACCAATGTTTACCACAATCAAAGGTTTATTATACATCGGCTATAGTTTTGCAGATCATCAACAGGACTATTGCATTTGTCCTGATGATATCGAGTCTATAGCTCTATGAAACTATAGTCGATGTATAACAAACCTTTGATTGTGGTAAACATTGGAATTTTTGTTTTATCTCAACACCACAAGTTTTGTAGTCATAAATTATATATTGGACAGAGTTTCAGCCACTGATTATTGGTTGCATGCTGATGGATTGAAATACAGTCAAGCCTCATTAAACTACCATATTTTATTCATTGTGCTAAACTGGTGGTAAGTGATGGTGGCAGTTTAAAGAGTTTCCTGTAAAAAAAGGTGTAAATTAATTGAATGACACTATAAAGAAGAAACAGAAAATAAACATACATTTTTGTGCATCAGATCTATAATTCTGGGAATGTAGGGACTGAAAATAGATATTAAGTCATTCATGATTTTTTTTTTACATTTTTCTATAGCATCAATACTTTGTTTATCAGTACTATCGGCATTTCCACAATGAACTGTGGAAATGCCGATCTATCTTTCCATTTTTGCAACCTTTATCATTTTTGTTTGAAATCCATTTATCAAGTATCCTATAAAACAATCCAGATTCATCAATGTTATACACATATTTTAATTCATAGCCGAATATGGTTTCTAACATTTTTTTTCTTGCCTCATCTACTGAACTTTCAGAGGTTTTGGCTGTTTCACAATTCCATATTCTCAATGATAATTAGTCCCAATTTTTGAATCTTTGAGACCAACCATTACTGTAGCCAGATTCTTTAATTTGGTATTCTTTCCTCAGACTGTCTCGCTTTTTTGAGAATAACTTCATCGATAATAATTCTATGCTTAGCATTTACCTGGCCATAATCCATAGAACAAAAACTTTTCTTAAATCTCGTGCTTGCCACTTTAAAATTTTTTAACTCAGTGCGTTTGTTTTTCAGATCCCATCCATTTATGTTTGTTGCTTAATACATCAAATTGACTTTCCAGAAATATTGGAAAAGTGATTTGTTAATGTCTGATGGATAGATTCAGAATTGTGATCTTTTATTCACTTAACAAAATTTTCTCAAAAAAAAAAAAAATAAATAAAAAAAAATGTAACGTAATGAAATTATTATGATAGATTGCATGAAGATTAATTTTCTAAAATTAATTACAATAGGCCATCAAACAGATATAGCAGATGTAAAAAGAAAAATAATACATACTGTTGGGTCATCCGATAGATGGTGCCACTGCACCCGATTTGTGAAGAACAGGAGGAGATGATGCCGCACGAGAACCAGAACATTCATTGCGTTGGAGGGCAGTGACGGAAGATTGAAGTTGCATCCACTCCTTGCTGATGGCCTGGGCAGAGGCTGAAAGTACTTGGAAAGTACTGTTGTTGCTGTTTGGGGAGGGGTTCGATATGATTGAGGATCGTAGTATATGTTATGTGGGAGGTTTGTTTGTTAGATAACTAAGGGTGTTCATTTCTAAATAATTATGGATTAGTGTCTTTTAACTTTGAAGTTTTAGGAAGTGTGTGTAATATGTTTTTTTTTTTAAATTGAATTGTTTTTAATTAGGTATCTGAGTTTTTTAGGGAGTAGAGTTTGTTGTGTAATTGAGGTTGTTATATTTGAATTAGCATAGTTATTGTGGAAGAAAAAAATCTGAGTTTGCATGAGTTTTTAAAAGAAGCATACTTGAGCCTCTAACTACGCAGTGGCAAATATAATTACGTGTTTGAAATGTATACACGAGAAGAAAACCTCCTGAATGATATTTGGGGAAGAAAGGTGAGTAACCTCAGAATTTAGTCTTCTAACAATGTTTTATGCATTTCAGGATGCCTTAAAACAAACAAACTGATGAATGAAAAAAGCCCGCACAAAAAGCAGTCACTGTAAGAAACAGTGGCTACCGAAGGCAGTAGATAACTGGATGCTTTAGGATGATCTAAAATATGAAATTTATGCGAGTCAAGAAATGTAATTTTCTGAGGGACTATGGCTTCTATGAAAATTGAAGACATAGCATTTAAGGCAGGGGTTCTCAACCGGTGGGGAATTCCCCCTAGGGGGGAATTTTGTAGTTTCAAGGGGGAAATGTGGTGCCAGCCTGGCACATCGTCTTTTCAGTCCCCTGACTTCACCGCGACACTCGCTGCTGCATCCCAAGTGAAGAAAAAAATATGAAGAACCGAGAGATTAATCTGGCATGGTGCCAAAGTCACCGCTCGCTCGAAACCGGTTGGAAGCGCTTTTGTTGCACAGAAGGAAAAGCAAGTTTTTATGAACTGCTACGTGTTCATATCACCCTGTAACGTCGGAGCTTGTTATTGCGCGTTCATTCTTTGCAAGGAAGTTGTAGTTGAGGGAGGAGATTTTTGTCGCTGAAGGGCTTGTGATACTATTTCCTCGTGAACTTTTTATTTATCAATAAAAGAACAGAATGAGTATAAAAAAAAGAGCGTATGATAATTCATATATTCAATATGGATTCACATCCGTTAAAGTCAATGGAGAAGACAGACCTCAATGTGTTATTTGTAGCAAAGTTATGTCAAATGATTCCCTAAAACCAAGCAGTTGAATCAACATTTGCGGAATGTTCATTCTCAACACAAGAACAAGGACAAAAGCTTTTTTGAGCGGCATGGATGAATGCACTCAAAAAGATGAAACTAGATTCAACAGGGGCATTTCAAGAAATGAACCACAAGGTTACCGAAGCTTCTTACGTCGCAGCATTGGAGATAACAAAGCAGAAAAAACCACATACAATTGGGGAAACTTTGATCAAACCTTGCACTCTCAAAATGGTGGAAATTGTGTTGGGAAATGAAATGGAGAAAAAACTTGCAGCAGTTTCACTATGAAACAGTACTGTTCAAAGGAGAATTAGTGACATGGCCATTGATATTGTTATGGGGATATTTTTGGAGTCACGTCATTAAATGTTATAAGGATGATTTGGTGTATTAAAAATAGAAACTTATGCTGATATTGAAATTTATATGTAAATTATGGAAAAATTGGAATTTGGGAGATGGGTGGATGCATTTTGAAACAAAACTGAAATTTTGATTAAGGCCATGAAATATAAATAGGAAAATAAAATGCACCACTGAATTTGGAAACTCCCAAAAGTTACTATTGTATTGTTTGCGTTTGCTGAGTAGATACACCTGAAAGTGTAAGAAAGGTAACTATTGTTTGTATCTGTTCCAAATTTGTAAACACTAAAATTTAATGGTATGCAATGTACACGTGTAAATAACCTTTTGGAAGTGGCAATGATTAAATTAGATAGTTAGAACAAAAACATTTATTTATTTTTTTACCACAATAATCTAAGATTACTTTTCCACCTCAGTCACTGCTGAGGGGGATGCACTTGAACCATGTGATGAAAATTCGCTCTTAAAATATCTAAAACTTCACTGCACTAAGGTTTAGGTTTTTGAAAGGCCACTTGGCCTATATTTATTTTAAAACTTAACCAAAAACAACAACAAACACAATAACAAAGTGTTCCAAGAAGTCAGATAATTACCCAGACAACCATGTGTTTTTGTTTTTGAACACAATCAGCTTTTAAGATTTTTTGGTCAATTCCACTTTTGGCAACCAGGCCTTATAAAAGCAAACAAAATCAGATGACACTCACTTGTTGTATTTATATCAACCATAAAAGGAAGAACACACATTTTTGCCAGAAAATCAAGATTTGCAAAAACACATAAATACTCTTGACTTAGGGAACATAACATAAACACTGTGGATGAGTTTGGACAGCTGAAGTGCTATCTCTCCCTCTCTTCATAAATTTAAAGATTATTGTATACACAACACAGATTTCATTTCCTTTCAAACACACCCCTCAAACCAGTTTCCTTAACCAACATTAATTTTAAAATTGCAATAACTGAATAAAAATATTATAAATAACCAAAAGTTACTTCCGTAAACAATCCTACACTACCAGGAAAATTTGCATTAAAACTTAATATACTCAACATTCTAGCATTACTGGATACAAAATCACTCTACTAAGCAACCTGTACTAAATACCTTACTCAATTACCTCAAAAGTTATCATACACAATAATGCTGACAAATATACTTAAAATTCACCCTATCATCTGGAAAAATTCAAAATACTTCACTATTCAAACTTGCTCTGAGTACACAATATCCCACTATGTAAACAAAAGGCAAACACTAACTCTCAACACTCCTGGACACAAATTCATACTTATCTGCACTCCCACTGTTCACAACAATTTAAAATTTACACCACTAATTCTCACCATCAATTTATCAACAACCTAATCGAAAAATTCAAACTAGTGCCATGTAAGCTTGTAGTAATTTTTACTAACTCATGTAGTAAGCCACTGAGGTAACGTGTAGGCAAAACATCTCAGTCAAATTACTAAATTTCACTTAAAAACAAAATTCTCACTGGGCGGAGGTATTATTAAGGCTGAAGATGAGATTGGGTCGTGAATCCAATTCGACCTATGCACCGAAATGGTAAAATATGTGTGACTATCACCCTGTATTGGTTCTTCACTCTGATTTTGGGACAACATCACTTCACTCTCTGATAGATAGCACCTCCTATGAGCCAACGAGCTTACTCGGGCAGAAAACAAATCCCCCAATCTGTTTTCATGCACCCTTTCAGACCCGAGGCGTGTCCACATAGGGAAAAGCATCCCACCAGAGTTCTCTTGCCCCCAAAATATCTCATTCCCTATTTTCCAGAAAACTACATCAACATCGTCATCTCCAGAAAATTTAATACATCACCTTTTATTCCAGAAAATTACTTCTTATCCTATTTTTCCCAGGAACACACTTCATATCTTCATTTTCCCAGGAACACACTTCTTTCCCAGAAAATCACTTATCTTTATTTCCCAGGAACACACTTCTTTCCCAGAAAATCACTTATCTTTATTTCCCAGGAGCACACTGTACTCACTCATCTCCCAGAAAATCACTATACCGCAGAACCACTTATTTCCAGAAAAATTCAACACCTATCGCAAATCTATCCATTTCCAGAAATCACCTCCTCCTGAAGAATTCCAACGTTATACAAGGGTAATGTACAGTACAACACTTTATTAACCTAGTCAGCGTGCATGCCCTTTTTAATGTCTCCCACCCATGAAAATTAATTTTCCAGATCCATCTGCTGATATGGTCCCTAGTCACACTAACTATTAAATGGTACGAACAATTTTACACCCCTTTCTTGCCAAACTAGAAAATCACCACAACCTGCCTTTAAGACAAAAAAAAAAAAAAAAAACTTACTATCAGACTCTTACTTTATACTTACTACTACCAAATACAATTTATACAATATTAAAATTTACCAAGCACACAGAGTTAAATTTCAATAATAATAATAACTGGTTTGAGGAATTGCTTTATCATGATAGATTATAACACAATTTGGATTTCAGATATTCCTTACACATGTAAAAACTTACACAGCATAACATTATCATAAAAAACCTGAATGGAAAAACATTTACATTTTTATTACTTTAGTTTTACTGACCCAAGCATAGATTATAACTTGAACCTGACCATAGATTATAACTGAAACCACTGTCAAAAACTCACATGTTAAATATTTTAGAGTAACCCTAACCTATCTCTTTCTTTGCAACATATTTTTTTCTCGACATCCCCATTTTAAAACCTACTCATTTCATAATTTTAAAGAAACCACAACATAATACAAAAAATATGCCAAGAGAAATGTACCTTAAGGACTGGGGCAGCAACATTTCTGAGCACCCTGCCTACCGATGGTTACAAGCAAATTTCACCGCACCATATTTAAGTCTCTTCTTGAGAGAACATCACTGTCCCCGGAGATTTTTCTCTTCACCTCCAAGGGTTTTGCTCTTTCTTTTTTCTGCCACCGCGTGTTTGGCCAACGAGACAGGAAACGGGCATTTTGGAACCCTGCTGGTGGACCCTTGTTGTAGCCAGAAGTGGGCCAGGCTCGACAATTTAGTAGTAAGACGCAAAGGTGACCAGACTGTCCATAGTGTGCCTTGCAGGAATTTCCCGTACCAGGAGGAACTTGCTTGAGTCCGTTGTAGATGGTGGGGCCTCTTTTTCTGGGATATCAATGGAGGAAGAAGACATTTTTTCTCAGCTCTCCCCTGGTAGGAATTGGGTCTGCTTCTTCCTCCACCATCTTGAAGCGCACATACTGGCATTCAAATCTTACCCAGTGGTCGTCCGTTACTGGGTCCATCATTGGACATTTTTCATCTCTGGCAAGGAGATCCCTGCAAATCATTATTTTAGCCGTTGTCATCTTTTTGATTCCAATACGAATTTTCATTCTGCCTGCCCCCTCCTTTTTTTTTTTTTTTTTGCCGGAAGCTGGAGTGCATCAGAGAACATTACATCTCTGGTAAATGAGATAATAAGTTTGGTCTCCACCCCTCCCGCCACGAGGCGATGGGAGAGTCAAATTTTCACTCCGTTCTTCAAAAATATAAAACCGTCTCTGTGAGAAATCGCAACGGCTCTTAGCAACCTTTGATCTCTAGCCGTCTCTCCATTGGCCAAGTAACCAACAGCTTCCCAACGGAATTTCTCTCCCACGCAAGCCAGGGGTGACACTCTGACCTTCACACGTAGGGACCAAGTAACCTCCTGCATAATGCTGTGACCTTGTTCCCGAAATAGAACATTGCTGGCCACTAAGAGAGCATTTCTGCAACACATTTTGGGTGACAACTACAGGTTCCTTAAAATGACCGATCTAAAAGAAAGATTTTGCTTGCCTCAATGCCCAGAGAACCCTCTGCGACCACATTTTTGAAGCCTCTGAATCCTTCGCCTAAAATGGCTGACTGAAAGATTTTCTTTTCTCACAACTTTTTTTTTTCAGAAACGCCTTTTTCTCATTCCGTGATTAACTGCGAATAATTTTGTTTTCTAAAAGGGGTTGATGCTGTCTTCTTGCTCGCCCCTTTTTTTTCTTTTACTAACTTACTAAAGAGGGAAAAAACAATATGAATCAGGCCAAAAGAAAAAAAAAGAAGTTTAATGCCCATTACTATCCTTCCTTTTAAGAAATTTTGTTTGCTTGGTCAGGGCTGTGAAGTAAATGAATATGGCCAATTACTCCCTTACCTCACTGCCTCTTCCAAACATAATTTTGAAACGTGGACTGTCGAGTATTTTCATTCTGTGTTTTTTGTTTTTAATTATTTTCTATCATTTTTATTTTTCGCAAATCTCAGCGAAGTGATCAGGTTCCCCAAGATTTACGAACATGAAAATTCTCGACAGGACAATATCAAGGATCAAGTTATGCAGGAGATTAGGGGTGCAACATTTGGCTTATTTTCAATTCAACTTGATGTGGCATCGTGTTCCCAGTTACTAGTGTTTGCAAGATATCTTCACTTAGGTTCATTTAAAGAAGAGTTTCTCTTTTGTTCTCCTCTAGAAACAACTACCACGGCCTCAGATATTTTGAAAAAGGTTTCATCTTTTTTTAGTCAGAAAATCTTTTGTGGGATAATGTATGTGGGTGCTGTACAGATGGAGCACCAGCTATATTGGGGACAAAATCTGGATTTCAAGTTAATGTGAAAAAGTTGTCTCCAAAAGTGAAAGGCATTCATTGCATGATCCATCGTCAAGCACTGGCCTCAAAAACACTTCCAGCTCCACTATTGATAGTTTTGGATCAAACAATTCAAATTGTGAATTTTGTCAAGGGAGGGGCTCTTAATTCACGACTTTTCAAGCAGTTATGTATTAACCTGGATGCAGGCCATCATTTGCTTCTTTTCCACACAAATGTTTGTTGGCTTTCAGAGGAAATGTAAGTGAGCAAGTATTTGAGCTTAGAGATGAGCTTAAAATATTTTGTGAAATTAAGGGTAAGATGGATTTTTTGCCTGGTTAGACGATGAAGAATGGATCTTCACCTTGCTTATTTGGTTGATATTTTTGAGCAGCTGAATAAATTGAATCTTCAGATGCAAGGAAGAAATGCCAACATCATAAAATTCATCGATTCTTTGAAAGCTTTTATGAGTAAACTAGAAAATTGGAAGAGAAAAGTCAACATGAAAAATGTTGCAATGTTTTACAAATTGTCATCAATTCTTGTTATAGTGGTAATGATAAAGTACTTCCAGAATTCGCAAAAAATGAAATTTTGCAGCATTTGACAGCACTAGAAAATGAATTCAACCGATATTTTCCTGAACTTTGTGATGAGGAGTTGGACTTAGTGCAAAATCCATTCAAATTATCGGTTGAAAAAGTTCCTGATGCTTTTCAAGATGAATTTCTGTAACTGACGACTGATTCGCGAGCAAGAATCATGTTTGATGAGAAACGCGTCACAGAATTTTGGCCTCTGATGTGTGACTCTTACCCAAAAGTGGCTGAGAGAGCTATCCGTGCATTGCTTCCATTTGTGTCAACGTATCGTTGCGAGTCTGGCTTTTCAACTCTGTTGCAAATGAAAACGAAACAACGAAGTAGATTGGAGGTTGAAAGTGACCTGCTTTGTGCTCTTTCAAGCACTCCTCCGCGTATCCAAGAATTGGCAAAGAAAAAACAATCGCAGGTTTCTCATTGAATATAAAATGGATTACAACATCCAAGGCATGTTATTGAATTTTTTATTAATTGAGGTATGTGTCATTTTATTCATGTTCTAAAATTCATCAACATTTTCTATTGCTGTTTATAAAACTTTGCTATAAAAATAATCTAAATAATTATATATGTACTAATATAGACAAAAAAAGATTTTCAGTGGTATATTCATTAAACTTGGTAATCCATTTTTCGCAGTTTTGGAAGGGGGGGTGGCCTTTCTGACATATGGTGAGAAGGGTGCATGGGGCAAAAAAGGTTGAGAACCCTGATTTAAGGTATTGTCCGTTGGCCAAATCATAAAGGGAACCGTATGAACAGGGTGAGTAGTCCCCACCTTTCTGTTTAGTAAACTTCAATATTTAACTGTGCATAACCACATACATCAGTTGTCTCACTTCTGTCAGATGCAATGAATTGCTGAAGAGTCTGCCCTGGATTTTCAGCAGTTGATCGATCACACTTCACTGACTGCATTCTTCTCCCCCCCTCCTGGGATGTGGTCACGGCAGGGGCTGTTATCGCATCCATTATGCACAACTTCTTTGAAGAGGACCCTCATAACATGCTTTTGGGGCACACTTGCAAAGATAAGGTGCACCATTTGAAGTGTCTGTTGCAACAAGTATTTTTTTCAATGACAAACAACCCAATTTCTCTAGAATATCCTGGTGGCTGACGGTTTAAATAAGATTTGTACCCAGTGAGCAGTGGGTGGAAAGCTGGGGTGGGTGGGGGTATTAATGCTCAACTGTTTGTCGGTGATGTAAGACCCTCATTCATTTGTGCAGAGAGAATTCTGTCAGTGTTAGTTTTTATAGTTTGCTTTGTTATTGACATTGGTATGCAATTGAAGCTTGGTCCTTGTACTGTAGTTTACCTGATGAATTCCTTGGATGTTCTGCTGGGGATTTATTCACTAAAAAGGTGTTGATTCCCCGGTGTCTAGAAACCAGCTACCAGACATTTGCCATTCCCCTTTTCTTATCAGCAAGTTGTTTACAGAGTTGTATCGATTGAGCTTGAATGTCTTTACTGTGAATTGAACATCGTTATTCACATTTTTGTACGGATTATTGCAGCTTACCAGTGTACGTGTGATGTGATGTTCTCATAAAAACTAATGGAAAAGAAAAACATTTGCTAATACATAGCACACACATTGTGGCATTTCTATGCCTAAAATAATAATGTCCTGTTAACATGTCCTTTTTTTTTTTCTGTTGTCACTTTTGAATCGTTCAGTTTTGTTTATTTCTCAGTGAAATGCCATTTCCTGGTGATTTATACAAATGTGCTGCTTTTTGTCGTCAACAAGTACACGTTAGTGCAATTTATCTTAAAATTAATTTTCCTTTTTTTTTTGCATATTTTTTTTTTCTTCGAGTAATTATTTTTCGTATTAGCCTCCAAGTGTTTGTATGTAGATTTCTTTCTAGATATGTGCACTAGCAGTACTTTTTTGTTCATATGACCATCCAGAGATTTTAATTTATCATAATTTCTATATTATATTTTTTACTGCATTATCATTATTTTAAATGTGTTTATTGTTTATGTAACAAAATATAAAGGTTTAAAACACCCCAGTAGCATTAATTAATTTATTCTTATTGTAATATTTTTGTAGCCTTCCTGTTTTATTTTACTTGGATTTGTTATTTTATTGTGATTATGTATATTTATATGTTAATGATATTCATAAATTTATGTTAGTGTAGTTTTTCTTTTTCTCAATTGTTCTGTATTTATCTACATATCCCTCTGTCCTTTTCTTGTTGCAAATATGCATTTCATACTGGGCTTTCTCTTTTTTGTGAAAAATAAATAAATCAAGGTATGCTTTTTAAAGCTCTAATTGTGAATATTCAACAGTGATCAGTGCACATTGTACTTTTAATTTGGGTAAAGAAATAGTTAAATGTCAAACTTAAAACTTCTAGGTCTTTGTTTTGTACACCATGGATTTATCCTATTGAAATCTTCTGTTTCAGGTGCAATCAGAACATGCTATACTGAGCATCACAAATTTTTGAATTTTTTTATCCATGTGAGTAAAGGAATAATGGATGGTAAAACACTATTCTCTGATCTACCACAAGTACATATTTTTTTTCCTAGTGCTCCAGGTCTTCATTTAAATTTTATCTGTTCTTTATCTGAGTTTTTTTTTTCTTCTTTTCTTTGGCTTATGTTTTTTTAGTTGACCCAGAGATTCTTTTACTTTACCCTTATATTTTAAACTTGTTTACATCTTTCAACTTTTAGATGTATACATTTTTTAGACTAATATATTCTTTAAACAAAACTGTATTTGATTTATTTCTATAAAATACTTTTTTTGCTGTACTATTTAAAGAGTGATGGGTAGAAACTTTTTTTTAGAAATATCTAGTTAAAATGTGTGTGCATATTAGTTTAATCAGTTGTATATGAAACTCTCATCATCATGCGTTCTTTCATGAAAGATTTTCAAACATTATTTGTCTTACAGTTGTGTCCTCATTTGTGTTGTATTATGTCTTGTCTTTTTTGTTGTCATATATTGTCTTTTGATATTTTGACACTGTCATGTTAGAAGAGACAAGACAAAAACAACTGTAACAAATATTGCAGTTCCTACACATGGAAGAACTTTTAATGACAGAAAGAAAAGAGAGAAAGAGAGGGGACAAAACAAATCAGGAGAAGGCAAAAAATATCAAGTACTTCAGGGTTAACTGAGCCGAAACCAGATTAGCAGTACAAGACATGGTGCTAAATGTAATTGTTATGTATTAACCAATAAGAATGACTCCTACAAGAGTATCTAGAGGTGTTATTCCCCAGAACTAGTGGCCCTGAATTAGGAGTGGGCAACTGCTTTATAGCCCTCAGCATTTCTCACAGTGGTTGTTAAATCCTGAAACGAAAAAGAAAAATGCTGTGCTGCAGCAACATCCCTCACTGTCTGGATGTTGAATTCTAGAAGTTCAATATTTATGCAATGGCGATATTGTGAAGATTCATAATTTCCAGCAAGTGTCTTGAAATGGCATATTGAGACTTTTAAGTATTTTAAGTAATTTATTCAAATTTTAATTTCTCTCCTCTCCTTAATTTTTGTTGCCATATTTTTTACTTTACATCTTTCGAGAAAAATTTCCAAATTATAACTATCCTGTATTACATAATGCTCCATCAAGGATCGGTTACAATGGCCTAACATGAGTCACATTATGATGGCAAGTCACACTAAGTCTAAACCAGAACAATATTGTTAACATTTCATGACAAGAAATAAGTGACAATGTTAGATGAGAATATATTATATGTAAAAGTAATTGTTTTAAATACACAGTGTGTGTCTGTTAAGTAATGAGACTGATTTTTTATGGGACAGCCATTTGAATAAAAGTAACAACGTGTTTATCGTTTTGACTGCCAGTGTGTACTGTAATCGCAGGAGCAACTTTCGAGTCGGGTGATGCAGCAGTTTTCTCATGGCCACTGTTGAAGTAAGATTGTGTGAATGGAGTGTGTCAGAAGTTGCTTAATGGAGCAAAGAGCTGTGATAAAATTTCCCTAATTATGTTAATGATGGTCTGAGTCATGAACAGATAATTAAAAAATAATAATAATTATGACAATGAGGGTCTGAGCCATGAACAGAATTAAAAAAAATGGCAATGATGGTCTGAACTGTGCACTGATGTTCCTGTGGTTTTCAAGGTTTAAAGACAGGAGGGAGTCCCTCAAGGATGAACCACACACAGGATGTTCAGTTTCTGCACGGACAAATGAAAATATGGTGAAGGATTGCAAAATTGTTGCTCATGACAGGTGAATAATCACTAGGCTACTCAGTGAACAGCTTGGTGGCATGCCAGTAAGGAAATGGCCAGGGTGATCTTAGAAAAAGATCTGTGCAAGAGGAAGATTTGTTTGAGGTTTGTGCCACAAACATTGACACATGAACAAAGAGAGCACCGGGTTGCATGTTGTCAAAATTTCATTCATGCAGTTGATCAAGATCATGATTTGTTGCAAAGAATTGTCACCGGTGGTGAAAGTCGGTGTTTTCAGTTTGATCCTGAAACAAAACACCAGGTCATGGAATGGTGTGGGAACGTCTCCTCACTGTCAGAAGAAAGTCCATTTGCAAAGAAATGTGTCAAGACAATGGTCATTGTTTTGTTCGACTCTACTGGAATTATCCAGTGCATATTTGTTCCTGAGGCACCACAGTGAGTGGCCCGCATTATTTAGGAGTGATGCAATGCCTGTACACTCACATGCAACATCAGGAAAGAACTGTTCCACAAAAACAATTGGCTTCTGTTGCATGGCAACGCTCCGCACACTGTGAGCTGCCTGTGAAGCAGTTTCTAGGTTTGAAGTCTGTGTGATTGAACATCCACCCTACTCACCAGATTTGTCTCTTGCAGACTTTCCCCTTTTCCCAAAGGTGAAGTGTGCTTTGAAAGGGGAGCACTTTAGCGACATTAAGGACATTCAATGAAGTGTGACCAACAGGCTGAAAGAGGTCTTACCCAGGGGTCAAAAAATGCGGTCACCTGGTCAACCCCGGGTGACCAAAATAATTGTCTGGGCCACCACGGAAAACATCACTGAAAAACTTAGAATAATTTTCGTCATATATATTCTATATATATATATATATATGAATTTTTTAACTGCTAAAAAGTTAAAAAATTAGGTTCTATGGATTATATGCTGTGGATAAACTCAGATTTAAAAAAAGAAAAACATTTTTGTGGTCCTTTGCTTTTTAAAAAAATCTGTAGGGTAATTGTGCAGGAGAGGGAGTAATTGGAAAAGGAACTCTCGTAAAAATTTTCTCAGTTCAGGAGTTTATGGAGCGAAGAAGGGGGGGGGGAAGTTGTGTCTTAATGGAAGATCAGGGAAGTTGTAGGGAGGAATGGCAGAAGTCATTTTGTCTTTGTATTGTTGAGAAAGATAAAACCCTGACTGCTTGTGCCCTCACTTTGTCAACCAGCCAATGAAAATGTATGCACAGCATTTGCTACACGAACCTACATATGCATGCCTCCCTTCAAAGAAAGTTTCATGTTCTCGTGTGCCCTGTGCCTTGTGTTTAGTTCATCCTTCACAGTTTTCATGAAAATCTTTGCTGCTGATATTTTCCATCATTGCTATTTATGTCTTCAAAAATGAAACGTTTCAGTTACACTGCCGAATTTAAACTTAAAGGGGAGGGCACAGCTGCGGATATGATTGTGTCACTATGTGATAGTATTCAAAAGGTCAGAAACTAGCATGCAGTGACATGCGAAAAGCCATGGTCTAAACCCTAAGTAAACAAGCCCGTTGGTAAACTCCGCGAGATAAGTCCCGGAAGTCCAGCTCTATTTTTTTTTTTTTACTCACCTGCGTTTAAGACGGCTCCTGTACTTTAAAAGCAGGGTTTCTTCCCAAAACTTGTGACTGACTTGCGTGTATATATATACAGTATTTCTATGAATTGTTCTGTATCAGCATTTCATCATTGGAAATGTGTAACGCAATACTCTAGAGCTGCATCGGCATGATTAAATTTTGTGCTCTGTGAATGTGACACTATTAAGCTTCGTGTCTGGAGATAAAAATATATTAAAAAAAAAAAGTCGAAAAAAAGTTGCCTTTAAAACGAATTTTTTTATTTAATACTAGCTATACCCGGCCACGCGTAGCTGTGGCACATTGTGGTTGCATGGATGAGAAATGAGGAACAAAACAAAGCATACATTTCATAGAAGTTTAATTTTGCAATACTTGTGGGTATACAATATTTTTTGTTTTTCCATTCTCTGTGTAGATATAAAGGCTATCTGGTTTGCCGACACGGGAACACGCAACATACAGTTGTCCATGTGAGAAGCAATCCGCATCTAAATCTAAACCACACAATTCTAAAGATTGACCTTGAGCTTTATTGATTGTGATTGCGAACGCCAATCGAATTGGGAATTGCAATCTTTTAAATTGAAATGGTGTATCGGTCGGGATCATGGGAATTCGAGGGATGAGGACATCTTCACCTTCGAAAGGCCCTGTTAAAATCGTTGCTTCCACTACATTTTTCATCAGTTTTTTAACTGCGAGTCACGTGCCATTGCAGAGTTTTGGCTGATTAATATTCCGCAACATGATAATTGGCACACCTATTTTCAATTTTAATATGTGTGGTGGCATCCCTGGCAGATCAAGTGAGTTCAAAAATTCCGTTGGATAATTAACTACTTCATCTGCTTCCACAACTGTATCTATCGACTTGTATGTAATTTCCTCACTTTGAATGCTGGATTGAATAACATTATTAATTTGATAGACATCTTTATTCTTCGCGGCAAGGATAGCTCGTTCACTGAGCCAATCGTGATTCTTATAATTAATTTGAATATTAGGAAATACTTTTTCGATCAGTTCTTCTTTCGATGTTACTAAATTACAAAAATTATCAGGAAATGATATTCGTCTTGACGTCTCATCGACTGGCAGTTGTCCGTTCCCAATGTCCAGTAACTGTCGTGAGAATACCTCGGCTGATTGATCGTTCTGCAGCTGGACACGCATATTCGTAGTCAACTGCAATGTACGTACGTGTCGCCACAATGTTGAATATTTCAGGCAAGCATTTATTTCGTCCGCTGGTGTCGATCGAGAAATTACAGGCAATGTTTGCCTAAAATCTCCTGCGAGCAATATCAATGGTTGAACGTTTCCACGCAAATCTCGCAACGATCGATCAAGAGCTTCAAGCGATTTTTTATGTGCCATCGTGCATTCATCCCAAACAATGAGTTTACATTTTTGTAATACTTTTCCCATACCAGATGCTTTGGAAATATTGCACGTGGGAGTCTCAATGATTCGCATGTTTAATGGCAACTTCAGAGCTGAATGAGCAGTCCTTCCACCTGGTAACAATGTCGCAGCTATTCCAGACGAAGCGAGAGCTAAGGCTATGTCATTTTTTGATCGAACCGTTGCCAGAATCAATCTGATAAGGAATGTTTTCCCAGTTCCTCCTGGCGCATCCAAGAAGAAGGCCCCCCAACTCCGTCATTTATCATTTGCATTATGCGATCATAAATGCCCTTCTGTTCACACGTTAATTTGGGAATGTTTGATTGGACATGTGACTGGAGATCACTGGTGTTGTAACTCTGTTCACGGCGCAAATCCACATCAAATGAAGCAGTCGTAGTTCGGTTGGGTGCTGGCATTCCCAATTGACTAAGAACTTTATTTGCAATAGCTAAGCACTTGTCTTCAATATTTATCAATGTTTCGTTGTAAATGCCTTCTGTAAATTCCATGGTCATATTGGCATTTTCTAGGCGTACTCTATGCAAAATATCCTCGGCCATATGCGATTGATATCTTTCCCATAACTCTGTGGGAGATGAAGGGAAGCAAGCGGTCAATATAATTGCGAATAGTGCTCGAATTTGGTTTGGATGTGCAGCGTTGCATGCGTCACTAATACATATATCCCACTGTTGGTCGTTTTCTAATAAATTAAGAGCTTGACACGCACTGCGGAAAGTGGCATATGTGACGCCGTCAACAATTTTCAATTGCTGGAAAGATCTAGGACCAGGCACATTTACCAACAGCATGCAAAGGAAAAAACATTCATCTTGATTAGGATGCACTGTATAAAGTCTACCAATTGTATTTTCTCTGAAAATGGCAGGTTGACCGTCGACTGGCTCCCCTCGTCTGCGTCGTACGAATGCTTTTTTAGTTACATTCCACGTGTAATAAGAGGGCACTTCTGTGTACATCAGTGTTCTGGCGAAAGCGTCTTCCTGACATAAGGTGAAGAAAGCAGTCAGAGTTGTACCAGGTGGATTAAGGGCTCTTTGTTGCACATTTGCATCTGTGAAATAAACACGCTGTCCATTCTCTAAATGTACTGCTAAGTGAACCACAGCTGGATTGCGTTCATGCATGGGAAATGAAAAATTCGCCATGCAGCCTCATTGCTGCTTATGTATCTTCCAGCCTGGTATTGTGCAATTTCATCGATAACTCGTACTGCATTTCTGTCACTATTTTCTGGTTGCACACCAAAAACTGCCATATCGCTGCCTTTATTCACATACTTACAGATGTATTTAATCGATTTGACCGAATTGCAATATTCTACGTTTATGTGCGCTTTGTATGTTTTTGACAACAGAGGCGAATATGGGACCACCCAACGGTTGTCTACATCAATATCACCATTTCGCATGTGTATAGTTGCCGAATTCCCGCCATCTTCAGTTGATCGTCTCCTATACTGAGGATATCCATCGTCTCCTGTTACTGTGCTGGCTGCGAATGCTCGAGAATATTGCTTAGAACATTTCCCGTCTACCATGCATGGTGAATTCGGATTTAGTGTACTGCATGGTCCATGTATCATGTTTTTGATAACAACTGCATGCAAATCCTTATCGACGTCGGCCCGTGGAATCTCAGCGTATATCACATCGTCGATTTCGTCTGAAGTTATTTTATCGTATAGCCAGATTAGTATATGCTCATGTGGCAATCCTCTCTTTTGCCATTCTACTGAATACATCCAGCAGCGCACAGATCCAAACACTTCATGTTTCGCAATGAAATCCATCAGCGACTTAAGCTTTTGTCTAAAAACACGTGCTGTGATGTCATGCCTATCCACGGGTGATTGCCCAGGAAGTAACAGCTGCTGTATCTTGTCCCAAGCTGGATTGCACGTGAAGGTAATAAATAAGTCTGGACACCCGTAATGACGAACATATGCCATTGAATCTTGAGCATATTCCTGCATGTGACGTGGACTGCCTATGTATGAAGATGGCAAAATAGTAAGCTTTCCAACGTTGGTTTTATTACCGTCATTCACAACTGCATCTCGCAAATGAATGTATTCTTCGGAGCGGAGTTTGGTCTGATTCAAACGAAGAAATAGCAAACGTTCCGTTTCAATTTTTGCATACATATCCACAATGTACTGGTGAAACAACTGACGGCATTTCAAAATATAATTGTCCTCGTTCCTCCGAATCATTAAGCGGTAGGCGTAAAAGTTCATTGCACTGCACTTTTTATTAATTTCTGCACCATTCACTGGGTTTATCATCTTCACATTGAAATGATATCCATCGGCACCATCCCAGAAGATAACTGGATATTGCAAAGCATTGTAACAACGATGAGTTTCTGCGACGTTTATCAATTGATCGTTTCTTCGATGGAGAACAATATCTCTAGGTTGGAACTGATCTCCGACTATGACAATTGCTACTTCGTCTATAGTTGGAGCATTATATCTTCGGACATGTTCTCCAGCGGGCGTTTTGTCGGCGTGAATGACAATCTTGTGGGTATCTGATGGCATCATATCCATTGCTGTTTTGAACAAACGCACCAAATTGTTCTTTTCGTGAAGGAGCTCCTGTAGTTGCGAAATGATGGATCTTCTTAGCGAGGTATGTATTCCACAACGTGCATCGACTTCATCTCTATCATCACTGATGAAGTACATTTGAAGGAATTTATGGTCACTATCTTGGAACGGGAGCAGGGAGCCAGCTTTGTGATATATTTGTCCTTTGATTTTAAAAGTTGGCATGAATTGAGCAGTCACAATTTCCGCACCAAATGACGTCATTTGGAAGCAAGAGTTATATTTCCTAATGTTCGATAGGAAATGCTTCGATTCAGCGGTAGATCCAGCAAGTAGAGTTTTCAACGGCTCTGGTGGTGCTTCAAGTTGAGGCAATTTAATTTTTCCGCCAGCGCAACACATCCCATTCATTTCATTATTGAACTTTAGAGCCTGGCAGTAGTTGCAGACATGACTCATCTGGCCAATGACAACAATGAGCATGCGGACTTGAACTATAATCAACAGCTGGATTGTACCGGAATGCAAGATGATTGTATTGCAGAATCAGATCTGCTGTTCTTTGGGTACGTGTTTCAGCTATCCTCGATGCCTCGCGTTCATTCCGTTGAGAACGAACCAAATCTGTTGCTGCAGAACGCGACTGCCGTGCTCGCAATCGTGCATCCTCAAGCCTGGCTGCTCGTCTTTCTGCTGGTTCTGTGTTACACATCTGGATGGTGCTTAGTCTGTTCCTCTCTCGTACGTATGCCCGCTCTTCCTCTGTCATATTCGAAAGCCGTCTTCTCAATCCTTCTGTGTGGTGAGTGCGATGACCCAAATTCGTTTTTTTGCGAGGCATTATTTCAGTTTTCACTGGAACAGAAGGAAGGGATAAGATTATAATCTCTTATGGCTCTCACAGCTCTAGGTTGAAAACCATGAGAGATAAGAGACAAAACATAACCTCTACTTACGATTTGGCGAACGGCGCAGCTCAATCACGACACGATCATCTAGTATGGAGAGTGTTCCCCTCGCTTCTAGCAGATGGCGCGTTTGCTGGTACACAGCTGACCGTTGAAAAAGCTGTTTTCTCGCGGTCGCGGGTATGTAACTGACGCGAAAAATATATAAAAACAACACGATCACCTAGTATGGAGAGTGTTCCCCTCGCTTCCGGCAGATGGCGCGTTTGCTGGTGCACAGCTGACCGTTGCAAAAGCTGTTTTCTCGCGGTCATGTTACTGACGCGAAAAATAGATAAAAACAACACAATCACCTAGTATGGAGAGTGTTCCCCTCGCTTCTGGCAGATGGCGTGTTTGCTGGTACACAGCTGACCGTTGAAAAAGCCTTCGACCATATATACTGATAGACTGCGCATGGCATCAAAATTTCTGGCTCCAACATCGCAAGCCATGAAATCTTGTGACTTCGGGCAAAAAGATGGTTAACTCGTGCTGTGCTCATCATGAATTTTAGGAGTTTCTTTTTTAGAATTCCATTACGACTTTTCATTCGTGAATACATTTATTACGCTCTGATGCAGCTATTGCCAGTGCGCAGTCCATTAGTATATATGGTCGAAGGAAAAAAGCTGTTTTCTCGCGATCGCGGGTATGTTACTGACGCGAAAAATAGATAAAAACAATCTTTGAAGCGGGTTGTATATCGTGTCAAAATTTGAGCTCAATCGGTGCAGACCTTTTTGAGTTTTTGAAGCATACACAAACCAACTTAACCTTAACATTTTTATATATATAGAAGATAGTTTTTTTTTTTTACTTTTTTGGACTCGGAGGTCTTTATGTGTACCGACTTTTTCTGTCAGAAATTCCGCTTCCGGATCAACATTTGCGATGTGCGGGCTATACGATGATTTTTTTTTTTTTCTGTATGTCTCGGTCTGCAGATAATACGACAAAAATTATGGTAATTCAAGAATTTGTGAGCCCCAGGAAAAAAAAAAAATGTAAATAATTAAATAAAAAAATAAATAAATAATTAAATAAAAAACTCCAATCGTATTATATTTTTACTTCAGTGAAATGCTCAATGGCATGCCAGTGGGTTTCAGCATTAAGTACAGGTTCAGCACTTGTCTGTTGCCTCTCCTGTTACTTCAGTGTCATCAAATCTTATCCTGATTGAAGATTTTGTTGGGAGAAGGGTGAGGGGTGGGAAGCTTGAAGATTACAGCTGCAAAGTAATATGTGCTATGTAGATTTTCCTAATTTAAGTTTTCAGGAAGTATACTATAGTAATTATTAAAATTGATATTAAATACTTTTGTTGTTTATTTATATATTGTTTTTACTGTGCTTATATAAAAAGAATGTTTAAAAGCAAAAATGTGCTAAAATTATCATAAATTAATGCTTCCCCCTACTTACATTTAATTCCTACAGAAAAGGAAATCTTGAATTATGCAAAGTGGTCAGGACTACATCCCTCACATAAAATGTGATTACCCCATATGTGTTTAAAGAACCATGTAGTATTTTAATTTAGTTGATATTTAAATTTCTTGCATTTTTTTGTTGTTTCTTTAAGCAAGCATTCATAAACATCCTGTAGTTATTTATTTTTGTGTTTTTCTTCATAATACCTGTTTATGGGATTTAGTGGTAGCTGTTGTTCTGAGCTATATAAACTTTAAACTCCTTTTACTGGAGGTAAGCATCAGCAGTTCTGGATTGTCTAAACCATATTGAAGATACAAAAGTTTTACATTGTTGATAAAATGTCATGTGGCATCTCATTTGCTTTCCTCCTTTCTTTTTTATCAAGCATTTTCTGTATTCTTTGTTTTCAATCATTTCCTGAAATTAAAGTGATCCAAGGGGTTAATAGCTGTTATTAAATGCACTTTTATCTTTGGACTTTTACCATTCAAAATAGAAGGCATTCAGTAAAATAATGGTTTTTGTCTTAGAAATGCCATTATAGGTGGTCTCCAAAGAAAACTCAAAAGTTGCATTTCCTGAGAGGGAGAATTCTGTCTACATCTCTTGATTGCTGTCTGGAAATGTCAATATGATATCCAGGACAATGCTTTTCACCTAATGTATATGAATCTTGAGTAAACATATAGATAGCATTATTGGAAGTTTCTGTTCATGTGTCTGCCCACACAGCAGTGAATCTTCCTTCCTGGTAGTCAGTTACCCAGATCAAAAACCACCTACTGTTCAAGTTTGAATATTGCAGAAATTAATAATTAATCTTCCAAAGTGCAAAATAATGTGAGATTGTTATTTTGGGCATATAAAACATTAAAAATTATCAATATTCTCTTAGCTTCAAGAGATTCTTTATTGATTTGTACAGCATTTCTGTGCCAAAAATAACAATCATGAATACTTATGTGTACATTGGAAGACTAATTCTTCATTAATTTTGATCAAGCTAATTTTTGAAACCCCCCACCCTTTTCTTTTTGTTACTTATCTAGGTCCTGCAGAAGTATATGTTTGGGGTTCTAACACAAACTACAATCTTGGACTAGGTAATGAACAAAATCGTGAATATCCTGAAATCGTGGATTCATTCCGTAGAGACTGCATTAGTATTAAACAGGTAACTTTTTTTTATTGTTATTATTATTTGGTTAACTAAGTTTTAATTTGTTTTTCAATTTCCTGTAGCTGGTATGTGCATGTTCATGCTGATGAAATAGTGAATGCATGCTTAGTGCTCCTTTTCTTTAAAGGATCCTTGGCAGTTCACTCCTATATATACTAGTAAGGGTGTGAAATTCATGTTGTTGGGGTGTGTGCTGACACATAACAGTATTTTGTGACTTAAGTTGTGAGAACTTATTGCTGTAAGGTTTCTGGCAATTAGAAAATGTGTGATGTTAAACTGTTAGACACCATGTGTAGTACTAGTGAACATTTGTAGGGTAAAACTTTAAATGATGTAAACAGTAAATTTTTTGACATACACTTAATCATTTTCATGCCCCGTAGCACATAAGGCCTGCAATCTCTTCCTCCATGCTCCAGCGCTATAAACCCATGCCTGTTCCTAGCTTGCCCATTCAGCATGTTTTTTATTCTTTTCTGTAATCATTCTTCACCAAGAAACCTTTTTGCATGTACAGCATGTCAAACCCATTTCCATCTTCCAAGCTTAATTTCACTTTCAATACTCTTAAGTTTCGTTCTTTTTTACATTTCAACAATGGAGATACACTATGGCCAAAAACTTTTTTTAGCGTTTTGAGAGAAAGTTTTGATGTTTGCATTTTAGTAATCTTCGAGATTTCTTCACCGTAAAGCAAATTCACGTGGACAGTGGGTGCAGAAATTCTCAATTTTGCCTTGCTGAGGTTAGATGTCCACAAGAAATTAGTTCAGGTCACTGAAAAATTTCTTTGTTTTAGAGATTCTTTGTTGAATTTTTCTTCTGTTAGTGCCACCATACCATCCCTACTCAGGATGGTTCCAAGAAAAGTAAATGTATCAATATCTTGCATAACATCGTCCTTCAGATTTATCAGTCTAAGAACTTTGTTTTTTCGTATTGAAATGCAGACCCCCCCCCCCCCAAAGGTTCAGTTTTGTTCTGGAGATTTGCATGACATGTATGACAGTAATACAGTATAGTTGCTAAAGTTTTAAGCCTTTTTAAGTGCTGTGGTAAATTTCCACTGAATGCCTCTTTTTTTTTTTTAAGGACATCTTTTGTAAGAAAAAGTACATGTTTATGGTATCACTGTATCCGCCTGTGGATACCATACCATATGCCTGCAATTATTATTCCTATTTGAAAAATTCTTTTTGCATTGGGAAGCTTAAAATGTGAGAATGATGACCCTTGCTTTCCGCCCCCTCCTTTCTGAGGAATAACACTGCCTTTGGTGGGCGTAAATGCAGATGCTACAGATGCTATCAAATTCAAAATGCATTATATTGCATATCATTGCCTCTAAATATCTGATTTAAAAAATTATTTCCCCCTTGATACTATTCACAGTGAAGCCTATGTTGGGCGAACTTCCTTTTTTATGTTTTCCAACCGTAGGTTGAAAAAGCGTATATGCTCCAGCTTTGTCTGTCCGCACGATAACTCAAGTAAAAATTGTTCGATTTCGATGAAATTTTAGTATGTGGTAGGGGACCACCTGGGGACGAACCCTATTGAAAATTGACGAAATGGGGTCAAAGGTCACGACACAGGAGCGGGATCCATTCTATTGCCGTTATAGTTCCTAACTTGCTTAAAAAAATTTTGATGAAATTTTCGTATGTGGTAGGGGAACACCGTGGAATGAATTCTATTAAAAATGGACAAAATGGGGTCAAAGGTCAAAACATAGGAGTGGGATCCATTCCATTGCCTTTATGCGTCATAACTTGCGTAAAAATGTTTCGATTTCGATGAAATTTTAGTATGTGGTAGGGGACCACCTGGGGTCAAATTTTATCGAAAATGGACAAAATGGGGTCAAAGATCAGGACATAGGAGTGGGATCCATTTCATTGCCCTTATGCGTCATAACTTGCGTAAAAATGCTTCGATTGTGACAAAACTTTGTCATGTTGTTCCAGAGGTACACTGAACAGGTTCTGTTGAATATCATCGAAATGGGGTCAAAGGTCAGGACACAGGAGCGAGATTTATTCCACAGCCATTATCCTCATAACTTGACTAAACATGCTTAGATTGCGACAAAACTTTATCATGTTGTTCCGGAGGTATACTGAATCGGTTCTGTATAATATCGAAATGGGGTCAAAGGTCAGGACACAGGAGCGATATTTATTTCGCAACCATTATCCTCATAACTTGAGTACGGATTTCAGGCATGTTGGAAAGCGTTTCATAATCAATGCATTGCATGATTTTACTAACTTGTTCAAGTAGTGCATAGTTTTTCACCTGGGGAGAGGGGGGGGGGACCTAAAGAAAAATTGAAATTCCCTTGATATCTCTGCTTCTAAAATACCAATTTGAAGATCTTTTTTTGCACCTCATAGAGCTCCTGGTTGGAAATGGTCTTCCCATCATTTCAAATTTTTTTGGTTAAGAATTGTTTAGCCATTAGGGGACATAACTGTAATTTTTTTTGTTTCTGATGCATCTGCAACAATATCTGTTCTCTGAAAACTTGATTGAATTTTTTTTTTTTTTTGGTCAGATACCACACACCACAGAAAACCTTTTGAGAATATACACTCATTATAAAAAAAATTGTTGCACCCAAAAGGAAGTAACCAAGAGGAATGAAACCTGTTAGGTAGGTTTGACATCGTGAGACATGCAAATGATTCAAATATCATGCTCTGCCGCTCATGTGACTCCAGCAAGGAGGGGTCATAGTGCTGTGCCTGACTGGCTATATAAGGTCGTCCCATTGCGCGTGCTTGCCATTCTGACTCATGCTGTTGTGTTGGTTGCATCCTTTGCAAGTGAAGTATGCCATGGAGATATGTTCGGAAGCAATTCAAGCTGTTGGAGGAGTTCGAGAGGGGCCACATCCTCAGAAAGCGAGGTGGTCTTATCGCCATATTGAATGCCATACTGGTCTTGCGAGTATCACCATAACACACTGTTTGTGGCAGTGGATAGAACAAAGCACGCAGCAGCGGCAGGAAGGGTCTGGGAGACGTAGACGAACCACGAAGAAAGAGGACTGGCAGGTTGTCTGACATGTGCGGAGTGACACAACAGCCACGATTGCAGATATTCAGCAACAGTGGTGCCCTCCATGCATCATGTGATTAGTGCCAACACCATTGGGAGACGGCTGTGCGACGTCGGACTATATGCATACAGACCGTTACGACGACTGCCCTTAACACCAATGCATCAGCGCCAAAGACTGCAATGGTGTCGTGGAGCCACGCAGAATGGCAGCGGGTGATCTTCAGTGATCAGAGTCCCACTTTTGTCTTGGAGGAGACGACCACCGAATCCGTGTGTGGAGGCACCTTGGTCAGCGCTACGATGAACAGTTTGTTGTTGAGCGTCAAATGTCCAGAAGATCTGGGGGTCATGGGGTGGGGTGCAATTGCCTGCAATGCCAGATCAGCTTTGGTGTTCATTACAGGCATTTTGACAGCCCAACATTATGTTAGTGAGGTCCTGCAACCAGTGGCCCTACCTTTTCTGAATGCTCCCTCCGGTGCAATTTTCTAACAGGACAACGCTCTTCCCCATACTGCTGCTGTCTCAAGAGCTTGCCTTCAAGGCACTGACACTTTGCCATCACCAGCCGCATCGCCAGATTTATGGGCGATCGAAAATGTGTGGGATGCTGTTGGACGCACTATCCTGTGGGATGCTGTTGGACGCACTATCCACACTCCACCCCTACTGCACAATCTACAGGAACTGCATAAGAAGATTCAAATGCATGGAATGGCTTATCGCTAGACACCATTAGGAACCTTTACAACTCCATGCCGAGACGTCTGGCATGCTGTGTGAGAAAACATGGCTGCCAGACGCCATACTGGGAGACACTAATTATTGGCCTGTAGCTCAATTAATATTGCCCATGTTTGTCTCAATGTTTAATCATTTATTGTTCCTGGTAACCTTTTTATTTATTTATTTATTTTTATTGAAGGTTTAACGTCCACTGTGAGCAACTCAATGCGATATAAGCAGTCGCCCGTCCTAATTTAGGCTCACTGGTTCCAGGGAAGGGAGAGAGCCACTGCCATAAGACAAACACAACATCCATGCCTCACCGGCATTCGAACCCAGACCCTTCACGGATAAATGATCATAAGCCAGCGCTTAAACCACTGCGCCACCGGGGCGGCCCTGGTAACCTTTACCTTCCTCCCGAATAGCATTGCAATCCAACATGTACTTCCAGGTGCAACTATTTTTTTGATGAGTGTACATACATACATATCACTAAGCTGTTCTCTGAGATTCAGAGGTTAGCTCCAAAAAGAAATACAAACTACCTGATATTTTTACTTACTGTTGTTGTATCAAACTTTTCCATTTACAGCGATCTCGACATATAACTCGGGCTTCACTGACATCCATCACACGCCATACACAAGATCTTCTATACTTCATACTCATAATCTTTTTCTCATGCTGACACTCCTGAATCTGATTCACCCATGTCTTCCTTGGCATTCCTCTGACTTTCCTTCCTGCCACTTGGGCTAAAAAGATTTTCTTAGTAAGCATCTTATCACTAATTATTTCAACATGACTAAACCATCGAAGTATATTAGCCTCCACCTTGCTAACAACATTTTGCTTCACATCGCACACTTGCAACACATCTTCATTCCTCACACAATCAGACCGTGTCTTGCCACAAACTTATAACTCATTTCTCCAGCACACAAACGACTAACGCATTTCTCCAGCGCACAAACGACTTTATCCAGCAGTAACACATTTCTCCAGCACACAAACGACTTCTGTTTTTTCTGTAGTACCCAGGTTTCACTACCATACATCAGAGTAGGAACAATTGTACTTCCATACACAGCCATGCGGGACTCTCTAGAGAACCCATCATTTCTGTGAAATCCTCTCAGATCAGCTATGACTTTCAAAGAAAAATTCACTCACCTACTGATTTTGCCATCCAATTTGTTCTCTTTGTCAAACATGCTTCCTAAATACACAAACTCACTCACCTGGTCAATCACAGTGCCATTTATACTTACATTACATTCAGTGCTACCAGTTCCTCTCTCAAAGACCATAACTTTGGTTTTTCCCTTATTTATACTCAGTTTGAATTTCATGCAAACTTCGTACATCCGGGACAACATACTCTGCAGATCACTTTTACTCTGCCAACAGGACAGTGTCATCAGCATACAGCAATCTGCACACATGGATATCACCAAGACATAAACCACTATTATCTATTTTGGCATCGTGCATGCAAACATCCATAAATATATTAAACAGCCATGGTGACATTACACAAGCTTCTCTGACTCCTGCACCAATGGAAAACCATTTTGATAAAACACCATTCACTCGTACGCAAGCTCTACTACCAGCATACATGGCTTTTACACTATTAAGTAGATTCCCGGTAACACCATATTCATTCAATACCTTCCACAAAAGTGTCCTATTGACTCTGCCGTAAGCTTTCTCTAAATCTATGGAGGCAGTAAAAACTTTCTTCCCAACAGCCAGATACTTTTCAATCATAATGCGTAATGCAAAAATCTGGTTAGTGCAGCCTTTACCAGGCATAAAACCACTCTGAACATCCCACACTTTCTCTGATGTAAGACCCTGTACTTTTTCATCTCCTATTTGCCTGCCAGGCAATGTTCACATTTTGTTAACTTGCCCAATCACTTGCTTTCTGCATTATACAGATATTTGCTTACATGTATGTGCACCCCACACATGCTGTTATTTTGTATTTTGCCGAGGAGCAGGTAGTGTATTTTCAAACAGCGCTTATTTAGAATCACTAGCAAAGCAATTGCCCTGTTAGGTATCGTAGTCCCTCTTCCACTATATATATATATATATCATCATCATCATCATCATCATTGTCAACCATTATCAATCCACTGCTGGACGAAGGTCTCCCCAAGTTTCCTCCACAACGGTCTGTCTTGTGCCAGTCTCCTCCATGTCACTCCCGCATATTTACGAATGTCATCCACTCATCTCCCATGTGGTCTTTTTCTGGGTCTTTTCCTGTCCCTTGGAATCCAATCTAAAATTTCAGCTGTCCATCTATGGTCTGTCCTTCTGGCAGTATGTCCAGCCCATTGCCATTTCAGGGATTTAACTCTGATCATGATGTCTTCCACTCTCGTCATTTTTCGGATCCATGAGTTCCTCTTCTTATCTCTCCTGGTTATACCAAGCATGCACCTCTCCATGCTTCTTTGAGTTGTCTGCAGCCTTTGTATATCTCTTTTAGTTAAGGTCCACGTCTCTGCACCATACGTAAGCACTGGAAGGATGCATTGATCAAACACTTTTCTTTTAAGACATAATGGCATATTGCTCTTGAAAATTATGCTGTTTCTTCCAAAAGCTCTCCAGGCAAGTTTTGTACGCCGATTAATTTCTTCATCAATGTGACCCTCACTTGATATCTGCTGTCCAAGATAAACATACGTATCTGTTATCTCCAGTTTTTCTCCATCAATCGATAAATCTTCATTTCTTGTAAAAGCATTGAACATCACTTTTGTCTTCTGAAAGTTCATTTTTAATCCCACTTCTTTACTCTTGTCAGCAAGTTCCTGGATCATACTCTGCAGCTCTGATGGGGTAGTTGCAAAAATGACTACGTCATCAGCAAAACGAAGGTGGGTTAGATAATCTCCATTAATCTTTATCCCTTTGTTTTCCCAGTTCAGTGATTGAAAGACATTTTCCAATGTGGCATTAAAGAGCTTCGGAGATATGGTGTCACCTTGTCTCACTCCCTTTCCAATTTTTATGTGTGTTGTATTTTCAAACAGCCGAATCTTTGCACTTGCATTTTCATAGATGTTATTAATAATATTAATGTATGCATCTTCAATACCGCAGGATTTCAGAGCCGTGGTAACTGCTGATGGTTTCACCGAATCAAAGGCTTTTTCATAATCGATAAAAGCCATGCACAATGGAAGTTCATATTCCCTCGCTCTTTCAATTAGTTCTCTCAGTACGTGGATATGATCTATTGTGCTGTAGCCACTCCTGAATCCAGCTTGTTCTCTCGGTTGAGCCATGTCCAGTGTTACCTTCAAGCGGTGTGAAAGAACTTTAGTGAAGATTTTATAAACCACTGATAGGAGGCTGATAGGTCTGTAGTTCCTGAGATCCTCAATGTCACCTTTTTTATGTAGCAGGATCATTGTAGCATTGTTCCAATCCTCAGGAATCTTCCCTTCATTAAGGCATCGAGTGAAAATTTGGGCGAGTACTGTTTCAATTTCTCCACTTGCTTCTTGTATGATGTCTATAGTAATTCCATCTTCTCCTGGAGCTTTCCCCCGCTTCATGTTCTTGATTGCATGAGCAACTTCTGCTGGGAGGACTGGAAGAACTCTGGTACCTTTCATGATGTCTGGAGTACATGTATCATCCCTTTCATATAATTTGGAGTAGAAATCTTTCACTCTTGTCAAAATTTTGCCTCTATTTCTTGTTATAGAACCATCTTCTTTTCTCAGAGCCATAATCTGTTTTCTTCCCTTACTGAGATGTCCTCTCTGCTTTAGAAGGCCTAACATCGGAAGAAGTGGATATTTCGGAAGTTAACAGAAAAGTAACCAAAGCTCTTATGGAAACAGCAACAAAATTAGCTGGGTCTAAGAACAAGTTGCATGTAAACAAATTATCAGGAAAAACCAAAATGTTGATGCAAAAAAGAAGAGAGATGAGGACAACTAAAGAAGATGTGACTTCCAAAGTGGAATATATAGAGCTATGCAAGACAGCACGAAAAAGTATCACTGAAGACGTAAGGAAATTCAACTGTGAGCTAGTGAGGAAAGCAATTGAAAACAACCAAAGCCTAAAGATATATATATATATATATATATATATATATATATATATATATATATATATGTGATGTCCCACCACCAGCATTCAAATTTCATTATGCACAAAATAATTTTTCATCCCTTTCTTTCCCATTATTCTCCACAATCCAAGCCATCCCAATCTGTGTAGTATTCAGTCAGAATTTTTATTTGACAAATAGTAATGAATTAAAAATTTAAATTAAATTTGATGTCCCACCACCAGCATCCAATTTATTTATTTTTTTACCCAGTGACTTCAAATAAATTTTTAATTTTTTACTCAGCGACCTCAAATTTCAGGAATGAATTGCGGCATGCGATAAATCCGTGCAAATTGAGTTGTGCCGAGTTTGCTCAGATAGATGTTTTACATACTACTGGTAAATAAAATATATATATATCTTCCTTTGAGGAAGGGGTGTGGTTAAATTTCATCTGCATGCGCATTCCCAGAAAAAAATAAAAATAAAATGTGGATCCATTAAAACTTGATATAAATGAAAACAGGTGCAGAGTTTAAAACGGTTAAAACAACTATAGGTTCAGCTTAAGCTGAAGAAGGAATGGAAAAAAATGAAGCTACTGAAAGAGAAAAAATGCTTTGCATCCATTAAATAAGAATTGATTAGTGGAAAAAGGGTCACTTAAGAAAAAGTAATAATCCAGTGCAAGTTGCAGAACTGCTTTCACTGAAGCATATTTTTGGGATAAACATTGCAGCAGCAAATCAACAAACCAGGAGGGCATTAGCAAGCATCCCCATGTAGAATTCTTTTCCTGTATTTTAGAGGAAGTATCAAGTGAGGATTGTTCAAGAGGTATTCAGAGTGCATTACGATGTTTGTTTTAAAGGTATATGATTCTTTAATTTTTCAGTTCTAAAAAATTATATTCAATTTTCTTTGCCTGGATTTTTTTTTCATTTTATTTTATTAATATTTTTTCTGCAGGTGGTTATGTGCAAATACCACAGTGTATTCTTATCCAGCGATGGAAGATTGTTTTCTTGTGGACATGGGTATGGAGGTCGTCTGGGGCAGGTGTCTGAGAATACTTCAGTTGTTCCTGCTCTAATACATGGAGTTGGATCCATATCATGTGAGGAAGTGGCTGCTGGTCAAGATCATTTGGTGCTTTTGATGCAAGGAGGGCAGGTAATTTTTTTTTTAAATAATAATAAAACAAACATATAATTCATCTAATTTAATAGGATAGTTGTGATTGAAAACGTTTTACTTCCAGGTATTTCAATTACTAATATAAGCAGAATGTTTTTCAAGATGACAGAGAATACAAAGAGAGGCCAGTGAGATTGAAAGATCATAATTTATGTAACATATGTGTAGACAGTGCAAATTGCTCAGCATTAGATAGTAAATTTGTCCCTAGTCTAGCAACTTTCTTTATCACAAATACTATGATGTCACAGCTAAATTATTTATTTTTCTGACATAATCCTTTATGGGTTAAGTTTTTGTGTGTCTGTGTAAAAAGAGATATCTAAATAGAGTAAAACTTTGTTGTTGTTTTTTGTTATCTGTTTACATGAACAAAAATTTTCTAGTATGCTGTGAAATGTTTTTATAACTTTAATTGTGCAGAATGATATCCAGCTGGAAAATGTCCTTATGCCAGTAAATGTGGTTTCTGTTAAATTACATATGAAGAAATTTTATACATGTATGGGAATTTCAGAAGAAATATACTAATGGAAATGGGAGCATCATTTGACTGTGGTTGTATTAGAAGAGAATTGTTGACTGTTAATAGGGATTATAAAAATAAAGTTTTCAAGAAATTTGATTAAGTGTTCAAGCAGGGGTTTTTTTTTTTTTTTTTTAAAGAAATCATGGAGTTGATTGAAATCAAGAGGTTAAACATAATTTTGTGAAAATTTTAAGATGTCACTTTTTAAAATTTTAAATACATAGTTTTCAAAATCTTGCATTTTGGGAGGAAATTGCGTGATGGGTTATATATGCATCATATTGTTACAGCCTGAGGGCAGCTGAATTAAATTAAAATAATGTTTAAAGAATTTAGAACAGCAGCATGCAGGACTGGCCATGCCCAGGAGGTAAACATTAGAATTTAGAATATGTGAATTGATTATTCCAGGATTCTTTATCACCAAAGTCTTATTGGGGTGAGAGAATTTTTAACCGAAACTTACTAACCGATCAAAAGCACATTTCACTGACAGTCAGAATGACTCATTCGACTTCAGGTGTTGGCACAAGACAACAGACATGTAATCAATTAACCAAATGGTAAATAAAATAAAGGCCTCACTATCAAATACACTTAAGAAATGAACCCTTAATGGCCTCAATATTTTTCTATTACATTGCAGACTCAGTTCCTCAAGAGTTTTGGGCCTACAAACTGTCTAATTGCTAATTAACCACATAAAGTAATCCTTATTAAATTCAGTTTAACTAATCAGTCATGCAAGCATGAGTTCTACTGATAGTTTATGCATTTTACCCTCCTGACAGGTAAAGCAGTCATGCCAATAATAAATAAGGACTACTTACAGTTTCTTGTGGCATGGTTAAATTCAATTTCTGTTGTAGATCAATAGCACCAGATTTGCACATGTATCTGCTTATTTAAATCATATGCTGGCTTGATGCTCTTGCAGGCACTGGGTTTTGCTGATCACAAGCACTCACCCACACGCAAAACACAAACAGAACAGCTGATAACTTTTTTTTTTTCACAAGGTAACTCACACATGATGCAGATGCACTTGTTTCATGAAGATGGGCACACTAGTTGAATCTCTGGCTCTTGCTGTGGGATAGATTGCTGTTTTATCCTTCTCTCCCCCACCTGCTCAGATGGTGAAAAGAATGCCCTCCTCTCTTTCCCAAAGATGGATCACTGATGCTGACCTGAGTTTGGCTGTTCGCTCCAGTTATTCATCTGCCAACACGTTCGAATTTTGAATTTCTCTTGTCAGTTCATTGTAATCCTGGATTGCTTTATAGTATTTATTTATTTATTTTTTTCAATCTAGTAACACTTGCGTATAAAGGTCAAACAGAGAGGTTGCAATTGACCAACTTTCTGCAAGGAATCGGAACTTTCCTGTATAATGCCAGGGGTGTGCTAGCCCCTCTTTCTAGGAAGGTATTTCTAGCTATCATTATAAAAAAATTTCTTGACTTACAGAAGATGGTTTGTGTTCTTCTCATCTCGCTAGCCTGAAGCTAGTTCAGTTCTGTTGGCTCTCGGAAACTCGGCCAGCAACAAATCTCCAAACTACACTGCTTGTATCGAATCAGACCTTCCTCTGATTCCTAGAATGGGACTGCATTGTTCTCTCTACCGCATGTTTCAGGCCCACCACATATTTACACGTGTCAAATTTATGCCTGAAGGCTTTTAGTATAGATGCAATATGTAGAGACCACGCATGATGAGTTTCAAACATTTGTGTGTGATCCCTTTTAGCCGAAATTGCATAAACTAACTTCAAGATGCCTTTGTCCTGTCATTGGTAAGTGCTTTGTTTCAGGCAGGGCTGGGTGTCAATGGCCTCCATCCCACCACTATTTACATCGCCAAAAGAGAACAGCATTTTCTTTAGGACTGATAGCCACTGTTGCACGCTTAACTCTTGGGGGTCCAAGAGGTTTTTAATGACCCCCTTTTTCTTTTCTCATTGGGAAAACACTGTCTCCTCACTCCTTAAGAGTTTGCCTTGGAATGCAGGCTCACATTTACCACAACCCATTAAGGTGACACTTTTCTCCATTCTTGTTTCCTGGGCTATCAGCTAACACTTTATTTTGATTTCTGAAATGTTCTAACAATTAATCCTCTTACACACAGAGGTCCTAGTTGCTGTTGTGTGTGCCATTGTTACCACGGAGCGCCCCGAGGAGGCAAACCCATCGCTCACTACGATCGGGAGAACAAGTTGGATGGTGAAATCAGTAAGCGAGTGAATTCTTCTTTGAAAGTCATAGCTGCTCTGGGAGGTTTTCACAGGAATGATGGGTTCTCTAGACAGTCCCGCATGGCTGTGTATGAAACAGTAATTGTTCCTACTCTGATGTATGGCAGTGAAACCTGGGTACTGCAGAAGAAACATAGGTGTCGTTTGTGTGCTGGAGAAATGTGTTACTTACGTGGGGTTTGTGGCAAGACACGATCTGATTGTGTGAGGAATGAAGAATAGATGTATTGCAGTTGTGTGATGTAAAGCAAAATGTTGTTAGCAAGGTGGAGACCAATATGCTTCGGTGGTTTGGCCATGTTGAAAGAATGAGTGATGAAATGCTTACTAAGAAAATATTTTCAACCCAAGTGGCAGGAAGGAAAGGCAGAGGAAGGCCAAGGAAGACATGGGTGGATCAGATTCAGGAGTGTCTGCACAAGAAAAAGATTATGAGTATGAAGTATAAAAGATCTTGTGTACGGCGTGTAATGGATATCAGTGAAGCACGAGTTGTATGTCAAGATCGCTGTAAATGGCGAAGTTTGATACGACAACAATAAGTAAAAATATCTGGAAGTTTGTATTTCTTTTTGGAGCTAACCTCTGAATCTCAGAGAACAGCTTAATGACATAGTAGTAATTAATCCTCTTAATCAGTTTATCGAAATATCCATAATTAATTCACTTCTATTAACCTGATCTATTTATGTACATAATTTGGAGGCTCCACTTTTGCAGCTAATTAGTTAAACAACCCCCAAAATTATGCATCAATATTATAGTTATTACACTAAAGTAGCTTGATAATACACTGCTGGACAATTGCTAAGGACGGATCATAAACGGCTATATAGCGCATAAAAAAGTAAGTGTGGTTGGATGCCAAGTGAAGTAAAATAATGTCAGAATGCCAGGACATTACAAGAAAGACAATTTATTGTGCTCTGAAATCCAGAAGGCTTTGGAACGTGTTCAAGGGACAAACAGACCATTTTATGCAGAATATGTAAACGTGAAAAAATGCAATTACCGTCCGCAGGCGTTCCGGCGTAAGATTTCAATACGGGATATGGCCACCATGGAGGGCGATACAAGATTCCACACGTTCTGTCATGCTTTGCACAACATTATCAAGCAGCTGTTGGGGTAATTTATCCCATTCCTCTGTCAGTGCACGGATGAGGGTGTCCTTGTTTATTGGAGGGCATTGGCGACCAGCAAGACTCCTCCCCAAAGCATCCCACACATTTTCAATGGGATTCAGATCTGGAGAACGTGCTGGCCATACAAGGCGTTGAATATCCTCGCTCTCAAGACACTCCTGGACAGCGACTGTTCGATGACATGTTGCGTTGTCGTCCATGAAAATGAATCTATCACCGACAGCACCACGGAACATGAGGTAGCAGAACATCATTAATGTATCGTTGGCCAGTCATAGTCCCAGTTGGAACCACATAGAGGGACGTACGGCCATTGATCATGATGCCAGCCCATACCATGACACTACATGTCGGATATCTGTCCCTTTCCTGTATGTTTGCTGGACAATATGCAGTACCACTATCACGCCAGATCAGTTGTCGTCGACAATCAGAAGATAGACTGTATCTACTCTCATCTGAGAAGAGGACAGCAGACCAGTCATCAGTCTAATTGCGATGTTGATGGCACCATTGCAAACGGGCGGTACGGTGACGTCTGGACAATGGGATGCACACAACAGGACGGCGGGTGTATAGTCCTCCTTCATGCAAACGTCTGGTGACAGTTTTTCGGGAGATCCGCTTGCCAGTAGCAGCCATAAACTGATTTGCTACCTCACTAGCTGTGCTGCGCCGGTTTCTTTTTGTTGATAGCACTATGTACTGATCTTCTGCAGGTGTCGTACTGCGAACATGACCTCCCCCGTGAGGTTTGCTACACTCTCCATTTGTTTGAAATGATTTCCAAAGCCTTGAAACAACACTGTGGCTGACGTCGAACTCCCTGGCAACATCTGTTATTTTTCGCCCTTCTTCAATCTTGCCAATAATACGGCCACGCGTAAAATCATCTAGGTGATGTCGGGAAGACATACTGAAAATTGCAAGTTTGTCAATTGATTCTTTCCCTTTCAACTTTGCGTTTGAACAACAACGGTCAATACGCATCAGATCCTTTATATCTCTTATCAGCGCTATGACGTCACGAACAAGTTCGCCAATCCAAAATTTGCATACGCACAACACGTCTTATTGTATCCCGCACTTATGCTAATTTCCACATTTTCCTGCCTTCCATTTTATGGTTGCTATTGTCATCCGTCCTTAGCAATTGTCCGGCAGTGTATATGTAGATCCCAAGATATTATTAAATCAAAATCTATAAAAAGTGCCGGGAAATTCAAAATTTTGATTTTCTTTTTATTTCCAAAACAATCCAGAGGGCATTTTTTTCATAAAATTGTTTTTTTCTTTGTGACACACAGTACCTTTCCACCAATTTTTGTTAAAATTGCAGGTCAAGACTGAGTGTTTTGTTGAATTGATATGAAATAACATTGTCGAATGTTTTCATAAGAAATGATTATGTTCCTGTGGTCAATTGAGATCATCAGATCAGTCTTCAGTCAAGCATGTGTGAGACACAATTGGAGGGTGTCTGATCTCCTATTAATTACACGTATGGTGTTTTATCGAAATGTTTTTCTATTTGTGCAGGAGTCAGACATGGTTGTATAAAGTCACTATGGCAGTTTAATATACAGTATTTATAGACGTGTGCATGTTTGATGCCAAAATAGACAATACTAGTCTATTTCTTGACAATAATTTTGTGTGCATATACAAGAATTGTCTGATGATGACACAGTCCTGTTGGTGGAGAGCAGAAGTGAGTTGCAGAGTATGTTGTTCCGGATGTGTGAAGTTTGTATTAAATAAAGGAAAAACCAAATTTATGGTTTTGACAAGATCAGTCTATGTGGTACAGGGATAAACCAGGTGAATGAATTTGTTTATTTAGGAAGCATGTTTGACAGAGAGAACAAATTAGTAGGCAAGTGAATTCATCTATGAAATTCATAGCTGTTTTAGGACTTCACAGGATTCTCAAAAAAGTCCCAAATGGCTGCATATGAAATTGTAATTGTTCCTACTCTGATGTATGTCAGTGAAACCTGAGTACTGCAGGAGAGACTTGGGAGTTGTTTATGTGCTAAAGAGATGCCTTACTGAGGTTTTGTTGCAAGACATGTTCTGATTATGTGAGGAATGAAGATGTGTTGCAGATGTGTAATGTGAAGTAAAAGGTTGTTGGTAAGATGAAGACATGTTCCTAGGTGGTTTGGATTAGTGGTGAGATGCTTACTAAGAAAATTTATTCAGCTCAAGTGTCAGGAAAGAAAGGTAGAAGAAGGTCAAGAAAGTCGTGGGAGGACCAGATTCAAAAGTGCCTGCATGAGAAAAAGATAGTGAGTTGTGAAATACTACAAAAGGCGGTCTTGTGTCTTGCGTAAGATGTGATGGATGTCAGTGAAGCTCATGATGTGTTCTGAGATTGCTATAAATGGATATGTTTGTTACACATAACCAGCCATTGAATTAGAAACTTTTATTCGGTACGAGGTTGGACCTCCTTTAGCCCGATGTACAGCACATATATGGTTTGGCATAGATTCCATAACATGTTGAAATGGATTTATGTCTACAGCATACCTGATGTTAACCAGATTTTCCTTTAACTGACTCAGGTTTGATGGAAGAGGACTTTGCTCCCGGATTTGTTTTTCTAATATGCCCATACATTCTCGGTGGGATTTGTGATAGCCAAATAAGATGTTGGAAGTCACTGTCATGCTTACATGAATCACTGCTGCATACATCTTGTGTGATGAACAGTAACACTGTTGTTCATGTAACAGCCATCACCTGCTGGATAAAAAGTCAACATTGCAGGATGGACTTGATCTGCAACAATGCTTAGATAATACTTGTAGGACACCCGACTTTCCAGTAATATCAGGGGACCTGTTCCATACCAATAGTATGTGCCCAACACCATGACACCACATCCAGAACCTTGAGTTGTGTTTACAAAGCAAGCTGGGCCCATTGCTTCATGGGGCTCCCACCAGGGTATGAACTGGCTTTTGAAATTTCTTTTAGCATTTTGAAATTTTTTAGCATTTTTTATAAACATTTTAGCATTTATTTAGAAAGATTTATTTAGAGACTAATAAAAACACTCGAGCTAAAAAAAATTATTAAATTTTTTTCATTAATTTACAATGCAATATTTTTTAATTGATTTTGGTTAGTAAAATAACCAAAAATAAAATATGTGGTATTATATAACAGAATAATAGCTATATACTATATTCACTACTGTTTCACACGTTATATACGTTCTGTGCGTTGTGTGCACATTTGCAGCAAAATCATCCTGGCATTTATATATCATATGAATAGGAATAATATTATTATAAGTTTTAATTATTATATTATCAAGGACTCACCTTGTATCGGCATTCCAGCTTAGTAAGCTTCCTTTTGTATCTTGAAAAATATGTTTATCTAGCGTGTCATTAGCCACGTAGAATCATCGTATTAAAAATAGGCCTAATTGAAATTTGCGACCAGGGTTTAAATTCAAATAAAACACGACTATGGATATCATACAAAGAGAGTGTGAAAGGATTATATACAATGTAATTAAGGAACATGTGTGTCTAGCGTGTCATTTGCCACGTAGAATCACCTTATTGCCAATAGGCCCAATTGAAATTTGCAACCTGGGTTTAAATTCAAATAAAACACGACTATGGATATCATACAAAGAGAGTGTGAAAGAATTATATACAATGTAATTAAAAAACTTATACCATCAACAGGTATTGTCAATCTTTAAAAGAATGAATGGATAAAATCAATGACATTACAAACAGACCTCAAATAAAATTTTCGCCCATTATTGAACTATGCCAGACAATCTCTGTAACACGCACACAACTCCACGTAAACCACCGGACATGTTTCGGCACGACTGACTTTCGGCCATTATCAACGGTATGCATCCTGGATCAATGTTCAAAGTTTTCAAAGTTGTTATATATCTAGGTCACCTTGGCATCACCTACGCTATAGTTGTTCTACGTCGACGTTTTCCGTCATCGTTACATATATGTGTATTCACGTGTGAGTCACATCCACGCCATCTATTGGGTTAATTCCGGAATTGCTGTCGCTTTTTATTTCGTAAGTATATGTTATTTCTTTTATTTTCCTTTTTGTTGTTATATTTCGTATTATTTTCTTGTTGTATTAGATATTTCCATGGGTACGGGATATCTTTCGGAGTAGACGTATTGCAATTGGATTTTTGGGTTTTCTCAATTGTTATAGCCTCAGACCACAAAATTTGATTATGTTTATTGTGGGAAAATAATAAAATCTTAACTTCCCGCAATAAACATAATCAAATTTTGTGGTCTGAGGCTATAACAATTGAGAAAACCCAAAAATACAATTGCAATACGTCTACTCCGAAAGATATCCCGTACCCATGGAAATATCTAATACAACAAGAAAATAATACGAAATATAACAACAAAAATAAAAATAAAAGAAATAACATATACTTACGAAGTAAAAAAAGCGACAGCAATTCCGGAATTAACCCAATAGATGGCGTGGATGTGACTCACACGTGAATACACGTATATGTAACGATGACGGAAAACGTCGACGTAGAACAACTATAGCGGAGGTGATGCCGAGGTGACCTAGATATATAACAACTTTGAAAATTGATCCAGGATGCATACCGTTGATAATGGCCGAAAGTCAGTCGTGCCGAAACATGTCCGGTGGTTTACGTGGAGATGTGTGTGTGTTACAGAGATTGTCTGGCATAGTTCAATAATGGGCGAAAATTTTATTTGAGGTCTGTTTGTAATATCATTGATTTTATCCATTCATTCTTTTAAAGATTGACAATACCTGTTGATGGTATAGGTTTTTTAATTACATTGTATATAATTCTTTCACACTCTCTTTGTATGATATCCATAGTCGTGTTTTATTTGAATTTAAACCCAGGTCGCAAATTTCAATTGGGCCTATTTGGCAATAAGGTGATTCTACGTGGCTAATGACACGCTAGACACACATGTTCCTTAATTACATTGTATATAATTCTTTCACACTCTCTTTGTATGATATCCATAGTCATGTTTTATTTGAATTTAAACCCTGGTTGCAAATTTCAATTAGGCCTATTTTTAATACGATGATTCTACGTGGCTAATGACACGCTAGATAAACATATTTTTCAAGATACAAAAGGAAGCTTACTAAGCTGGAATGCCAATACAAGGTGAGTCCTTGATAATATAATAATTAAAACTTATAATATTATTCCTATTCATATGATATATAAATGCCAGGATGATTTTGCTGCAAATGTACACACAACGCACAGAATGTATATAACGTGTGAAACAGTAGTGAATATAGTATATAGCTATTATTCTATTGCAATATTTTTTATTTAACCATTTTTCATATGCAATTCTAAAATCGAATTCCTTATAACCTGGCCTTTCTATGTCAATGGTTAATATGTGTTTTACATTTTCTGTTGATAAACAATTTCTAATAAGAAAATTCCGTACAAAAAGTGGCCGAAATGTAAAGACAAAACAAAAGAAAAATAAATAAAATAAAATCACTTTGCAAGCAAACTACGAAAACCTAGAGCTTGATCCGTTCTGTAAATGTCAAACATTAAATTCTCATCTTCGCACACAAAAAATGAAAAAGTAACAAAAGTAAATTATTATGCATTAAATGTTTCGAAATACAAAAAGTAAAAACACGAATCTTAAAAAGTGAGGAAGGAAGCGAGATACTTGTACAACTGTCAAGAAAAATACAACTTTCCTCCGATGAGCAGCAAACTAAAAAAAAAATGTGAAAAAGTACTTTGCGGATCTTTCGAAGTAACATAAGCAAACGCACTCTAGCAAAGCTCGGATCTTTCGAAGGAACATAAACAACACACTCCGAGCTTCTCTAGAGTGTGTTTGTTCATGTTACGGAGCGTGAGAAAATGTATCATTACAGCTGGTGCGCAAGCGCAGTAATGACAAGCAGGTGGAAAACGTGGGAACACACGCATGTGTTCTTCACCAATCTTTGCAAACAAAACAGTATAAAAAAGAAAGGAAGTCACTACTCTGTGCTTTAACTGAAAGAAAAGAAGACACATAATATATCGGTCCCGGGCAATTCGTCCAACGATGATTGGTCCAATGCTGATTCATCCAATGGTACGATTGGTCCAACGCCGATTCGTCCAATGGTATCATCTTACCAACGGTAAACTTTTTTATTTTCCAGAAAGGAATAATAATTTAAATTATCCTCCTCTTTATATCCTTTTGAAAGATAATTTCCGTATATTTGGTAATTGTAAACATTTTACATAAACCTGGTAAAAGGCACTCAATGGAGCATTTCTCAGCTGTTTGCAAAGCACCTAGGCCGCGGGCATTTTTAGAAGATTTTAATTTACAACCTAGATATTTGGTATTTGTAAATATGTTATAAAACCTAATAAAAGGCACTCATCGAATCATTTCCCAGTCTTTACAAGGCACCTAGGCCGCGGGCCTTTCTAGAAAATCTTAAGTTAAAACCTAGATATTTGTAAACATTTTATAAAACCTAATAAAAGGCACTCATCGTATCATTTCTCAGCTATCTAACAGGCACCTAGGTTGCGGGCCTTTTTAGAAGATTTTAAGTTACAACCTAGATATTTGGTATTTGTAAACATTTTATGAAACTTTATAAAAGGCACTCATCGTATCATTTCTGAGGTCTTTGCAAGGCACCTAGGCCGCAGGTTTATGTATGAATTAATATTTTGTGCTTAAGTGAAAGCACAATATAACTTGATTTAATATGTGAACGTTATGAATATGGCATCGGTAGAATAAAAAGTCCTAAAAAGGCCTAGAGCCTATGAATTAATATTTCATGCCTAAGTAAAAGCTCAATATTATTAACTTGATTTGATATGTAAACGTTATGAATATGACATCGCTGGAATAAAAACTGTTGAAAATGTCTAGGCCTAGGGCCTATGAATTAATATTTTGTGCTTAAGTAAAAGTGCCATATTATTAACTTGATTTAATATGTAAATGTTATGAATATGACAGTAGAATATAAACTTTTGAAAAGGCCTCTGTCCAAACCCCGACCAGTTGTTTCCATTGGGCAGTTGGCGGAACCCCACTGCATTCTACATGACAATGATGGGCAAAACACGTAACAATATTAACAAATAAAGGTAACTTGATCACGCTAGTTACGTTAAATGAAAACTTTTACAAAAAGTTCGTAAGTTGGAAGGAAGCTTTCGACCTTATCTTAGGTCTTCATCACGCCAATGGAGGACTAAGATTGTTGTCAGATTCCACATTTGAAATTTTCCTATTTTAGTTGCCAAAACTTAGAATTGATCTCCAGATCATCGGAATGTAGAGAGGAGATTCGGAATTGCAAGTCATTGAGTTGAAAATAATTTCCAGGCTTTCACGGTAACGGAGGGCAAAACGATTGTCAAAAGAAGCAATTCGTTTTGCTTCGTTCCAGTGGGGAACTGCAGATGTGTCTTCCATTGTCTTTATTTGCATTCTACAAAAAGAAACGGAAAACTAGTATTTTTTATTATTTCATGCAAAAGAGAAACATTAAAGTTGATTGAACGGCTCGTACATCAGTAACTTCATATGGCAGCAAGGACAGTACAAAAAAAAAAAAATCTGTAACCACAATATTTACATATGAAATGTAACATTTTACATTCTTTGGACTACCGGTACTTTCGTATAACATCAGAGATAGAATCAGAACAGATGAGACATTTATAGCACGGGTAGCACTTCGGACAGATAGGACGAAATTGGACGAATCGGCATTGGACCAATCGTACCTTTGGACAATCGGCATTGGACCGATCGTCGTTGGACAAATCGTACCAGACCCATAATATATATATATATATCAGCCATGAGAACACTCACAGGTGTTTTCTCCACAAACATTTCGTTAAGTCAGCGGGAAAATAAGTGCACACAGCGCTCCTAAGGTCCGGTAGAACTAAGTGGATGGTTGCAGGAGATTGAAATATTTTGATTGAGCAATCGAAATTAAAAATTCTGTAAAAAAAGACCTATCTGTAAATCAATAAAATTAAGCAGAAATCCGTAAATTTTGCTGATAATCCGTAAAAGTTGGCAAGTATGTTGCATACTTTAAAATTTGTACGTCTCACTTTTTCGAAATCCTTCAACATTTGCGGCAAAATAATTTAGGACACTAAATTACACATTTACCCGATGTAAACAAAAACAAAAAATAATAATTCAGATTTGAAACTAAATTTGTGGAATTTATTCCAAAATTTGTAAACATGGCGATGTTTTGAAATTTGTCTTCGTAGATTGATTGCTTGCTAAATGCGATTACTCATCTTGGATATGCTGTTTTTGAACGCCGATCAAGCATGACAAAGAAAAAAATTAATTTATCCAAAGGAAAAAAGTAAATAAAGAGGGGGAAAAACTTACCTTCAGCAGTTGCAAGGATGTTTTTCTTCTTGGATTTCTGGCATAGCTCACACGAAATGTAAAGTTGACCGTCATGCCATCTTACTTTGGCCCACTTATAAAGTGAAAGCCACTTCTCCACTAAAGATTTGGATACCTTAGGTTTTTTAGCTGGCTGTTGTGTAGTAGTTGTAACACTTTCAATATTCATTTTTTTGTTTGGAACTTATTCCTAACCATTTATTCATATTTAGACTACTTAAAAATTTTCAACACAAATGAATAAGGCCGCATAAAAAAAGATTACCGCAAAAGTGAACACGTGAGAGAGAGAGATGACCACAGTCGGCAACTAGGTGTTGCCAATTTTTCAAAACCCAAAGTGGGGAGAACGTAACGAAGAGCTCGGTTCATGACATCATAGAAACTGGATTGGCTACTAGTATCTCTGCATCATTTGACGTCACACGATGAAAGAAGAGAAATTCCACCACAACAATATTTCGTATGCGTACAATGAAATCGCGGAATTTTAATGGTGCTCACTAAGAAACAGCACCATTTAATCGTTTTCGCATTTTTGCAAAAAGAAATATAAATATTTTAGCAAAATTGCATTTATTTTCGCAAAATGCAAAAAATGCGATCACAGTTTAAACCCTGGCTCCCACCATGCTCTTTGCCTACCCTCAGTACAGTACAAGGTGTACTGCGACTTGTGCCACACAACTTTTTTTCAGTCTTCCAGAGTCTGGTTACTGTCTTCCTGAAACCACTGTAGATTAACTTTCCAGTTCTTCCCAGGAATCAGTGGTTTCCGCATGGGCATGCGACTTCCAGTACCGATCCTCTTCAATTCCCTGCACGTAGTTCACTGAGATGTGGATCAGAAAGAGCTTTCATCGAATACTTCAGTCAGTTGCTGCACACAGGAAGTCCTATTTCTCCAACAAGCCTTCTCAGGTGACAGGAATCTCGTCCCTGGCAGATTGTCATCACACCACAGTTATACCTCTTAGACATGCAATGTATGTTATTTTTGCACGAATTTAAAGACTCGAGATATCTCGCCTTTTGAGAAACCTGTCGGCTCTGCTGTTTTCAAAATTGTCGCTCTAGCCAGACGGGCACCCACAATTAGCTCTTTATTGAACTCTGAAAGATCCTTTGTTTTTTGCACTGATTGTGATGAACAGTATTAACTATTACTGATGAACAGCAGTTGTAAATATTTGTGTAGATCACGTGATTGGATATTTTGTGTTATATGCTGCATAAGTGATGTTTACGTACATCTGCATAAAGGTTTCTGCCATTCTTCTGTCCTGGGGACGGATTTCTGTCTTTAGAAGATTATGGACACCTGTTTATAATTGTTAGAATATTTTAAAATTCTGTTTTCGTTTTTCCTCCAAAAGTTGTGTATTTCTGTAATCATTGAAATTGTGAAGTTGCACCAAATGTTTTAAAAGTGATCAAAATGTTCTAAAAATAAAAAGCTCATCCCGATTGCACACCTGGCAAATCTCTTCCTGTCGGAAAGTGCGTTTTTTGGGGTTCATCACATTTTCTGGAAGTTCGGCGTAAATGCGCAGTCTAGGGGACATGAGAATGTTCCGTGATTTTCCGCGTTTTGAATTTTTCTGAAGGAGAATTTTTCAACAAAGTGACTACCGCAGTACCGATTTTTGGAATTAATTTAACTTAAAATGCATGTTTTGCCATTTCTTAGTCATCTCTTGCTACATCAAATCACAGAGCAAGCATTTTGCCATTTTTTTAACGAAATTAAAGTTAAAGTTCAAAAAAGTCACTATACACGGCGACAGACAGTTGAAGTTCCAATTTTGAACTTTAATTTTCGATTAAACAAAAGGAAAAATGCTCGCAACTTTTATTTCTTGATATAATAAACAGTGATTAAGGAAATGCTTATAAACTAACTCCTCAACTTTATCAACTTATAAAGTTGAGGGAGGTAGTTAATTATATATTTTTACCCCCCTTGTCACATTGATTGATATAGCCCAACTCCTTACATCTTGTCTTGCTTTTCAGTCTTGGCGTAAGCACTTTAGTGTCACCCATGTTTCTAATTGAGTGACTGGTGTGTGTACATCAGCAGTAAGTTAAATCTAGTTCCATCAGCTTTAAACTTAAATCTAGCAGATGATCTTTGAGGAGATAACCTCTAAATCTCAGAAAACAGCTTAGTGATATGTGTGTATTTACTCTTACTCTACTCTACTGAGAGGCTAGAGTTGAACAGACAAAATTTAATGCAGTTATTTGAAAATGTAGTCCGTTGTCCTTATAGCAACCTTTTTCACTGTCACCATCTTTGGTCATAATCTGATAAGACTATATCTTGAGATCTTCAAGTTATTCAGGATCTCCAGAAATACTCCACTTTTAAAAAAATCTTAAATCTGTGGTTAATCTAATATAGCCCCTTTGTTGGCTAATGATTGTAAGTATTACAATTTCCATTGTGTAATCTGTAGATTGTCTGTTTAAAAAGTTACAAATTTACACTCTGCAGATAAAACATCACTTAATAAAAGTTGCAGACCTTCGATCTATAAAAGCTTTGCTTTGTAATTGTCAGGAAAGGTTGTGTATTTGGAAAATCATCAAAATGTCATGAACAGCGGAAACGCTTAACACTATAAAGATAGAGCTCGGCAAACAGTTGAAAAGTTTTTTTTTTACTTACAAACAAGCATTTTGATGAATAAGATTCAACAAAGGTGATAGTATTTGCTCTCATAGATGATCACATGCTGTGGAAAGTTCAGTGTCGCACATCCCCATAGCAGAGTTGCCGAGATGAGCGACACACATTGCAGATTTGTTTTACAGGCAAAAATTATATCCCCAGAACCTTTATTATGGTCTGCAGACAAAAGCAATGTCCACAGAACCTTTAGTTTGGTCCTGAAGACAAACAATATCCCGAGAATCTTTATTTTGGTCCTGTACACAAAAATGAATATCCCAGAACTTTTATTTTGGTCCTGCAGACGAAAGCAATATCCCCAGAACCCTATTAAATCCTCTCTTGCAGACTCTCGATCACAGATGCAAGTTTTTCTTTTTTTCTTTCTTTAGATGAAATTCCATTTTTCAAAACTTTCTGAAAACGGACATTAGACAGAGTGAAGATAAGATTACTCCGGTAATTGTAAGTTTTTTTTTTTTTTTTTTGTGCTTGCAATGTTTCCTCTGTACGTTTTTTTTTTAATCATTTTATTGCATAAATGTTTGTCTTTCAGTTTAAAAATGAGGGCAGTGATATCTGAAAATGGAAGTTAGATGCAAGCCCTGTAATCTTAAATTATTTATCTCGCTATGTTTCCACTGCCTCCTATGGTTGTTAAATAGCAGTTCATTACATAAATGTTTGTATTTAAGACTGTAAAATGAAGGCAAAAATTTTCTGCAATGGAAGCTAAAAGGCAGTGAAGATTTCTCCCATAATTTATTTATTTTTTGGCGATGTTTTTCCTGCACTGTGTTATAGGTACAGAGGGCACTGTTCTAGATCCTATTTATTGCAATTTCTGTAGTACCTATATAGGCAGGGCTTTTTATTTTTCTGTTTATTTTAGGTAGTAGAAATATAAGGCAGTCAGTTTCTTCCTTTTTCTTTAATCTCTACCTATACAATTTTTTTTTTTTTTTTTTTTTTCACATTCAGTAATTACCTTGCCCAGTGACTACCCGCAGATTATCTTTTGGCACCATGATGGCTGTCGCAGACTGACAAGGAACTTTCTACTATGGGGTCACACACATTTGTGGATGTTGCAGTTCTAACTACAGAATCTAACTGTGGAACTGCGATAATGCTGAAAGTGATTTTCTCTCTTTATTTACTTGAATTCTTTTTTTTTCTATTTCTTTAGACTATTGTGTCATCCTGTGAAATGTTACTTTTCTGTAGAAAATTATGATTTGGGATCAACATCACAAGTAGGGTTTATATGTCAATGTCCCTTTTTTTTTTTTTTTTGAAAATTTCATATGTGGATTACATGAAGAAAAATATGGCAGTTGCTTTGCTTTACCGGTCCATTTTGTATAACTTCAAAATGCCACTTGACGTAGTCTTCTGTCATGAATGGGTGTGAATCCAGATGATTTTGTTGTAATGTGGTATTGTGGGTAAGTCACATTTTCTGAGAAAGGTAAGACAAAAACATTATCTTTTGGATTCGAGAGTAGTGGTGAAATATGGTTGTAATTACTTTCAGTATGCCACATGTTGTGTACATATTCACACTCCACTGAGCTAGATATACCATGTAGAATTTTCACTGAGCTACTAACATCTATACCAATTCCTCCTCATATAGAGTGTGAGTTGGGATTCTGTGGTGGGATTTGTTTTCATCTTCATTTAAAAACCAAAATATTTGAATTGTTGTGTTTTCCAGGGGTGCTTTCAGTATGTCATGAAGATGCAAAAATCGTTCTCCAACAGGTATCATTACACATAGGTCTATAAAAAAAAAAAGTAGGCGAGATTAATCCCTTTAACAATTCCCATGAATTCATAGACAGCAGAATCATATCGTGTAGTACATTATTGAACTGCTCCCAATAACAGTAATTCATACTGAAATTTTTAAAGTAGATTTTAAAATTTTTGCTGGCATAAAACATATTCATAGTTTCTGTCCAAGTGTACTAGTAATTTAATAACGTGGGTTAAGGTGTTTTTTCAATTAAAATATTCAAACTGAATTTTCTAAATGCTCCTGTGGTGTGCCTTTGTTCCTTAGCAGCTTATATTCATGTCTGCAGACAGCAATTGAAGGTAGTGCCCTGTTAGACAATATTCTTAGTTTCTGTGCATCCATACATCATACATGATGTGAATGTTATTTTTGACCAGTTACTTTTAGTAATTTCAAGGTCTTCCTATTTACCTTTAAAGTGTTAAATCACTTACTCAAGGCTTTACCCAGATATATTCATTTGGTTCTAGTTTCAGTTGAAGAAATTTTGTTTAATCTTCCTTCCCTCTGGGTTCTTTTGGAATTTTACACACGTTTCCGGCCTCTTGATTTTAGTCAAGGCCTGTTCTCAATGTATAGAAGAATTAACAGACGTTTTGTTTACTACTGAAGAATTTAAATGTTGTTTCCAGGTTCCTCATACTGTTAAACAGTTTCTAGGTTCCTCCAACAGTATGAGGAACCTGGCAATAACATTTAAATTCTTCAATAGCAAACAAAACATTTGTTAATCCTTCTATACATTAAGAACAGGCCTTGACTAAAATCAAGAGGCCAGAAACGTGTGTAAAAATCCAAAAGAACCCAGAGGGTGGGAAGGAAGATTAAACAAAATTTCTTCAACTGGAACTAGAACCAAATCCCTTTAAAGTGGTTTCTAGATTAATAATGAGGAACTTTACACCAATTATGTAATAAATAGTAAAACTATACTAGTAATCTGATTTACTGGCATAAGAATATACAAATAAGCGTTTCCAAGCTTTCGCACATCAACCAGATGGCTTTTTCAAGGAAGTTAGACAGAAACTGCAATCTGGTTGATGTGCAAAAGCTTGGAAACGATTATTTGTATATTCCTATGGCAATAAATTGGATTACTAGTATAATTTTACTATTTGTGGTTTCCAGATGCTGAGTAGAAGTCAGTTATCATTTATTAACTGATTGGATTAGCTTAATACAGGCAGTCTTCGGGTTACAAGCATCTGACTTCCATACAACCCATAGTTACGAACCATAAAGCCTATTATATTAAAAATTAATATATTCCATAAAGCTTCCATAAAGCCTATTATATTAAAAATTCGAGTTATACCATGGTTCGCAGTAACAAATGGGCATTACTGTGTGACGCACATCAGAACATTGCGCGTCTACAGCAGTTCATCGGCACGGGCCTGAGGTTGGACAAATAGTGTTTTCTGGCACTCGCAAATTCTTGAATTACATGTTCTTCAGTGATGTTTTTTGGGTGGGCCTGGACAATTTGTTTGGTTGCCCTGGCGACCAGGCAACTGCATTTTTCTACCCCTGCTTTATATAAGTGTGATAGATGAAATCTGGGTTCATCACTTCAACTCAGAAGCAAAGGAAAGCTCCAAACAATGGAAGCATGCAGAGTCACAGCCTCCCCCAAAAGTGCAAATCAAAATACACTGCTGGACAATTGCTAAGAACGGATCATAAACGGCTATATAGCGCATAAAAAAGTAAGTGTGGTTGGATGCCAAGTGAAATAAAATAATGTCAGAATGCCAGGACATTACAAGAAAGACAATTTATTGTGCTCTGAAATCCAGAAGGCTTTGGAATGTGTTCAAGGGACAAACAGGCCATTTTGTGCAGAATACGTAAACATGGAAAAAATGCAATTACCGACCGCAGGCGTTCCGGCGTAAGATGTCAATACGGGATATGGCCACCATGGAGGGCGATGCAAGATTCCGCACGTCGTGTCATGCTTTGCACAACATTATCAAGCAGCTGTTGGGGTAATTTATCCCATTCCTCTGTCAGTGCATGGATGAGGGTGTCCTTTTTTATTGGAGGGCATTGGCGACCAGCAAGACTCCTCCCCAAAGCATCCCACACATTTTCAATGGGATTCAGATCTGGAGAACGTGCTGGCCATACGAGGCGTTGAATATCCTCGCTCTCAAGACACTCCTGGACAGCGACTGTTCGATGACATGTTGCGTTGTCGTCCATGAAAATGAATCTATCACCGACAGCACCACAGAACATGCGAACATGAGGTAGCAGAACATCATTAATGTATCGTTGGCCAGTCATAGTCCCAGTTGGAAGAACATAGAGGGACGTACGGCAATTGATCATGATGCCAGCCCATACCATGACACTACATGTCGGATATCGGTCCCTTTCCTGTATGTTTGCTGAACAATAGGCAGTACCACTATCACGCCAGATCAGTTGTCGTCGACAATCAGACGATAGACTGTATCTACTCTCATCTGAGAAGAGGACAGCAGACCAGTCGTTATCAGTCCAATTTCGATGTTGATGGCACCATTGCAAACGGGCGGTGCGGTGACGTCTGGACAATGGGATGCACACAACAGGACGGCGGGCGTATAGTTCTCCTTCATGCAAACGTCTGGCGACAGTTTTTCGGGAGATCCGCTTGCCAGTAGCAGCCATAAACTGATTTGCTACCTCACTAGCTGTGCTGCGCCTGTGTCTTTTTGTTGATAGCACTATGTACCGATCTTCTGCAGGTGTCGTGCTGCGAACACGACCTCCCCCGTGAGGTTTGCTACACTCTCCATTTGTTTGAAATGATTTCCAAAGCCTTGAAACAACACTGTGGCTGACGTCAAACTCCCTGGCAACATCTGTTATTTTTCGCCCTTCTTCAATCTACCCAATAATACGGCCACGCGTAAAATCATCTAGGTGATGTCGGAAAGACATACTGAAAATTGCAAGTTCGTCAATTGATTCTTTCCCTTTCAACTTTGCGTTTGAACAACGGTCAATACGCGTCAAATCCTTTATATCTTTTATCAGCGCTATGACGTCACGAACAAGTTCGGCAATCCAAAATTTGCATACGCACAACACGTCTTACTGTATCCCGCACTTATGCTGATTTCCACATTTTCCTGCCTTCCATTTTATGGTTGCTATCGTTGCTATTGTCATCTGTCCTTAGCAATTGTCCGGCAGTGTATATCTACCAGAAATTTGGTGAGCATTTTTCTATATCAGCAAAGTGGGATCCTAACTGATACCTTCCAAAGGCTCCATCATCACTAGAATGTGTTATGCTGACCTTTGCAAATTGCATGAGAATGTGAAGAAGCACAGATGTTAGCATTCCTCTTTGTCTTCCCTTGTATTGGTCTTGCTGCTCTAGGACAGTGCACCATCTAATACCTCCCTTCCTACCACAACAAAAGACTGTGAATGTGGCTTTAATATTTTGCCACATGTTCTGATTTCTTCCTTTTCCATCCTTGAAGTAATTTCTTTACAAAGCAAGCATTTTCCTAATGCTGATGTTGTCATTTCCATGACAGAGTCATGATTCAAAAGCGTAAACTGAGACATTCTACAAAGAAGGCATTTGCCAAGAGTATTCATTACTGGGAAAGTGTTTCTTTGGGTGGTGACTGTACTGAAAATAATTAATCGACCTGCCAATTTTAAGCATTCTGGGACCATTTTATGTGGATAAATATGGATCTTTATTGAACACCCTTCATAAATATTTAAGCTTCTTGATGATTTCTTAACTCTGCTTGTACAACATAAATTGCATTTTCTGGGGCAGAGCTTTGCCAAATGTAGCTCTTCATGTAATTTGAAAATTAAACAATTTCTTCACCATTTAGTTCTTCGAATGTTTAATTTCATTAGAGGCATCTTTCTTTTGTGTGATTATGTTGTCACTTGTGTTATAAATTTGTGATAGTAATACGATTTCTTTTAAAGGTATGGACCTGTGGTCTGAATTTATACCACCAGCTTGGTCATAGTCCACCACCAGAACGACTAGTGTCAGCCAGGCCATTGTCCTTGAAATTTTTGAAAGGAAAAGAAGTTGTTGGTGTGTGTGCTGCAAGATTTCATTCAGTCTTCTACACTAAGGATTCTGTCTTTACATTTGGGTTGAATGCTGGACAGTTAGGTAGGATATGCTGATGTTTAACTAACATGAATAATTTGCTTTTAAGTTATGCCGAAAAAGAGCAGCATTTCCCCCTTCAATTCTTAGAAGGAATTTTTCTAATGAGGTTCACTTTACTTGTACTAAGCCCTTTTACTCATTGTCACACTTTTTTTTTTTTAATCATTTCTACATATGTGTTGCAGCAAGTATTGTCATTTGCAGAACGTACAGAGGCCATCAATTTATATGGTATTTAAGTGTAATATTTCTGGCCAGCTGAAATTGTGCACTATTATCATAAGTAGGTCAAGCTGACCAGAGACATGAGAAACAGCTTTGGTATTATGATAGCATTTGCATGACTGTTAAACTACTGTACTAAACAATAATGACAGGCATACTGCATATTGTGTATCACTTCTGCTGTATCACTTCTTTGGCAAACTATGTAAATTCTTGGAGTACTACTGATTTCTTTTAGCTCTTAAGTAAATACATATTTCACTGTCTTTAAGTGTCCAAATGATAAGAGTTAGTTGAATCAACCATTCTGTCTGATGGAACAGTAATGGAACAGTTGCTCCATTGTTGCTTGACAATAAATCTGCTTCATGCTTAAAGTTTATCCCAAATTCTGAAATAAGAATAGTAGTAGACATCAAAAACATGGCTGGTATGCAGTGGAACATCAGTGAGGCACTACCCTTTTGTTGCGTGTGTATAAATAGCATATGAGTTTTCTCTATGCATTTGTATAGGGGTTTTTACTGAATGTTATTCATAATATTTCACCGTCTTTATTGTAACATATATATATATATATATATATATATATATATAGGATTCCAAGGGACAGGAAAATACCCAGAAGAAGACCACACCGTTGTGGAGGAAACTTGGGGAGACCTTCGTCCAGCAGTGGATTGATAATGGTTGACAATGATGATGATATATCATCATCATCATTGTCAACCATTATCAATCCACTGCTGGACGAAGGTCTCCCAAGTTATGGTTGACAATGATGATGATATATCATCATCATCATTGTCAACCATTATCAATCCACTGCTGGACGAAGGTCTCCCCAAGTTTCCTCCACAACGGTCTGTCTTGTGCCAGTCTCGTCCATGTCACTCCCGCATACTTTCGAATTTCATCCACCCATCTCCCATGTGGTCTTCTTCTGGGTCTTTTCCTGTCCCTTGGAATCCAATCTAAAATTTCGGCTGTCCATCTATGGTCTGTCCTTCTGGCAGTATGTCCAGCCCATTGCCATTTCAGGGATTTAACTCTGATCATGATGTCTTCCACTCTCGTCATTTTTCGGATCCACGAGTTCCTCTTCTTATCTCTCCTGGTTATACCAAGCATGCACCTCTCCATGCTTCTTTGAGTTTTCTGCAGCCTTTGTATGTCTCTTTTAGTTAAGGTCCACGTCTCTGCACCATACGTAAGCACTGGAAGGATGCATTGATCAAACACTTTTCTTTTAAGACATAATGGCATATTGCTCTTGAAAATTATGCTGTTTCTTCCAAAAGCTCTCCAGGCAAGTTTTGTACGCCGATTAATTTCTTCATCAATGTGACCCTCACTTGATATCTGCTGTCCAAGATAAACATACGTATCTGTTATCTCCAGTTTTTCTCCATCAATCGATAAATCTTCATTTCTTGTAAAAGCATTGTACATCACTTTTGTCTTCTGAAAGTTCATTTTTAATCCCACTTCTTTACCCTTGTCAGCAAGTTCCTGGATCATACTCTGCAGCTCTGATGGGGTAGTTGCAAAAATGACTACGTCATCAGCAAAACGAAGGTGGGTTAGATAATCTCCATTAATCTTTATCCCTTTGTTTTCCCAGTTCAGTGATTGAAAGACATTTTCCAATGTGGCATTAAAGAGCTTCGGAGATATGGTGTCACCTTGTCTCACTCCCTTTCCAATTTTTATGTGTGTTGTATTTTCAAACAGCCGAATCTTTGCACTTGCATTTTCATAGATGTTATTAATAATATTAATGTATGCATCTTCAATACCGCAGGATTTCAGAGCCGTGGTAACTGCTGATGGTTTCACCGAATCAAAGGCTTTTTCATAATCGATAAAAGCCATGCACAATGGAAGTTCATATTCCCTCGCTCTTTCAATTAGTTCTCTCAGTACGTGGATATGATCTATTGTGCTGTAGCCACTCCTGAATCCAGCTTGTTCTCTCGGTTGAGCCATGTCCAGTGTTACCTTCAAGCGGTGTGAAAGAACTTTAGTGAAGATTTTATAAACCACTGATAGGAGGCTGATAGGTCTGTAGTTCCTGAGATCCTCAATGTCACCTTTTTTATGTAGCAGGATCATTGTAGCATTGTTCCAATCCTCAGGAATCTTCCCTTCATTAAGGCATCGAGTGAAAATTTGGGCGAGTACTGTTTCAATTTCTCCACTTGCTTCTTGTATGATGTCTATAGTAATTCCATCTTCTCCTGGAGCTTTCCCCGCTTCATGTTCTTGATTGCATGAGCAACTTCTGCTGGGAGGACTGGAAGAACTCTGGTACCTTTCATGATGTCTGGAGTACATGTATCATCCCTTTCATATAATTTGGAGTAGAAATCTTTCACTCTTGTCAAAATTTCGCCTCTATTTCTTGTTATAGAACCATCTTCTTTTCTCAGAGCCATAATCTGTTTTCTTCCCTTACTGAGATGTCCCTTTGCTATCTTTAGGCTTTGGTTGTTTTCAGTTGCTTTCCTCACTAGCTCACAGTTGAATTTCCTTACGTCTTCAGTGATACTTTTTCGTGCTGTCTTGCATAGCTCTATATATTCCACTTTGGAAGTCACATCTTCTTTAGTTGTCCTCATCTCTCTTCTTTTTTGCATCAACATTTTGGTTTTTCCTGATAATTTGTTTACATGCAACTTGTTCTTAGACCCAGCTAATTTTGTTGCTGTTTCCATAAGAGCTTTGGTTACTTTTCTGTTAACTTCCGAAATATCCACTTCTTCCGATGTTAGGCCTTCTAAAGCAGAGAATCTGTTCTTCAGTTCCAACTTGAAAGTATTATGGTGTTTTTTAAGGTTGGTTATGTCAATACATTTTGTTTGTCTTATGAGCTTGCCACGTTCCAGTTTAGTGTTGAGGTGCATCTTACATCTCACCAATCTATGGTCACTACCTGTGTTGAACTTGTTTAGCACACTGCAGTCTTCTATGACGAATTTTTTGTTACACATAATAAAATCAATTTCACTTGTCGTCCCATTTGGATGTCTCCATGTCCATTTCCTGTGTGGCTTTTTCTTGAAAAAGGAATTCAAGATGAAAAATCCTTCTGCCTCTGCAAACTCAACGAGAGTATTTCCACGCTGGTTTCTGTTGCCGTGACCGAATTTACCTACTGAAGTTTCATTCTGTTGCCGGTGCCCTATTTTTGCATTGAAATCTCCCATAATTATCTTCAAGTGCTGCTTACCTTTATTATTTAGATGACGAATTTCCTCATAAAATTCTTCAATTTCTTCTTCAGGATGACTTGTGGTGGGTGCATAAGTTTGAATAATCTGAGCCTGGTATCTTCTCGATAGTTGGATAACGAGTCGTGCAGCTCTGTCAGAGGAACTTTCAACTTCTACCACTTTATCCTTCAGTTTCTTGTTTATTATAAATCCAACACCACTAGTTCTGCCAGTATCTGTCCCACGATAATAGAAGAGATGTCCACTTTTCAGTTCAATGAGATCTTCTCCTTTTCTCCTTACCTCACTCAGCCCGACGATGTCCCACTTGATCCTTTGTAGTTCCTCTTCCAATTCAAGAAGCCTTGAATCAGAAGATAGGGAGCGTCCGTTGTAGGTAGCCAAGGTCAGCATCAAATGGCAGCCTAGTCCGGTCCTCCGGGGATTCTTAGCACCCTCTGCCTTCATGTCGCACTGGCCGCTGCCTTGGCCAGGTACATTCCAGCTGCCGGAGACTGAGTATATATATATATATATATATACACACTGGCAGAAAGTGAAAAAAGAACACCAAAAAGGATACGTCTGATACCAACGAAATTTATACAGCATAATAACGGAATACAGAGGATAACGTGATCAAAACATTATGGCAAAATACAGCTGTATTTGCTGGTAAACTGAAAAATAACATTTCCATGTAACTTAGATAGTACGAGGTTGAACCGCCATGAACTGCGTCGCACTGTGCAATTCTGGCATCGAGTCTGTCGTACAGATGTTGGATGTAAGTTTAGGGTATTGAGTTCCAAGCATCCTCAACCTAGACGCGTAAATCGGGGATGGTCGTGGCTGGCCGTGGAGACCGGATAAGTCATTGTCCCATAAAATCCCACACGTGCTCAATGGGGGACAAATCCGGTGAACGTGCCGGCCATGGAAGTTGTCTCACACCCTAAAGTGCATGTTGCGTTGCACGTGCAGTGTGTGGGTGTGCATTATTTTGCTGGAAAACACCACAATGGACCGACCTTACAAATGGCACAACAATGGGCTGAATGATGTTGTTGATGTAGGAGGTGCTGTTTAACGTACCCAGTACAAACACTAGTTGTGTCCGGGAGTGATAGCTGATCGCTCTCCACACCAGGAGACCAGGTGTAGGCCCTGTGTGTCACTGGCGGATGCAAGAAGAGTGGAGACGCTCCCCTGTGCGTCTGCGAACACGCATACGGCCATCGGAGGCTCCCAAGCAGAATCTGCTTTCATTGCTGAACACGACAGATCACCATTGCGTTCTCCAGTGCAGACGTTGGCAACACCACTGCAGCCATTCCTGACGGTGGGCTGGAGTCAGAGGTACACATGCCAGAGGCACATGTGCACGTAGTCCTGCATCCAGTAGACAGTTGCAGATTGTTCGCACAGTAACCTCGGGTTCAACGGCAACTCAGATTTGCGTCGCAGTGGATGTTCTGCTTGACAGCGCCGCTCTTCTTATGCGTCGATCGGTCCGCTCTTCAGTCAGTCTGTGACTCCCGGTTCCACGTCTTCTCGTGTGGGAAAGTTCTACCATTGTACCACCACTGATACTTCCCGTCTAGTTCGCTTCGCAATACGACGACACGACCACCCGGCCTCGCGGAGTCCGACTAGACGACCTCGCTCAAAGTCCGATAACTGCTGAAATCATACACTTCTTCCATGTCCAGGCATTGCAGCTTCTTCAGGGTCCTCGCACGTGTCTGTACGCCGACGACTGATTACATTCGCTTCGCCATACTCCTTAAATACCACCGACGATAATTTGCATATTATGCCGTGCTGTGGCGTAAGCGCTCACCGATTGGTCTTGAAATTACATGACACCTACGTAAACTCGACCTCATTAACATATGTAAATTTCATGATCGTCCACCAATTCCTTCTTGGTGTTCATTTTTCACTTTCCGCCAGTGTATCCTAGGTCTTTCCGTTCTTGTCAATGGTGATGTTAAGTAAATTTCTTTTGCATAGCATTTATGAATACTCAAAATGTGTGTAAACTAATTTGTATGTTTACATGTAGGTCAGTTATATTTTAAAATGTGTGTAAACTAACATGTTTACATGTAGGTCAGTTATATTTTAAAATGTGTGTAAACTAACATATTTACATGTAGGTCAGTTATATTTTAAAATGTGTGTAAACTAACATGTTTACATGTAGGTCAGTTATATTTTAAAATGTGCTCAAATTATTATCCAAAGATTTAACTCCTGAAAGTGTTTATTCTTCTTGCTTGTTCTCTCTGTTCCCTTCCAGTTAACCTTTGTTATGCAAGTTTCAGGTGTTGAGAGATCAGTTTCTTGGAGAAATTTCTCCAAAACTCAGTATATAACGTATATATATATATATATATCTTTTTAGATATTTCGTCTAATATACGTTCAAATGCATTTAGACCTCATTTTTCTATTATTTATACCAGCTGAAAGCTGCCCGCACATTGTAAAAACCTATCATTTCGTGAAACAGGCTCCACCCATTGATAAAATACTGCAGGGAAAAGTCCAAGAATCAAGTAGTATGGCATTATAAGAAAAGAAAAGAATTCAAGTGTTGGGTTTTATAAGTATTTTTTTTCACACTTATCTTTTCTTGATACAGACTGGACACTTCCAGGATTATAACAAATTGCATGTGAACAAATTATCAGGAAAAACCAAAATGTTGATGCAAAAAAGAAGAGTGATGAGGACAACTAAAGAAGATGTGACTTCCAAAGTGGAATATATAGAGCTATGCAAGACACTACGAAAAAGTATCACTGAAGACGTAAGGAAATTCAACTGTGAACTAGTAAGGAAAGCAATTGAAAACAACCAAAGCCTAAAGATAGCAAAGGGACATCTCAGTAAGGGAAAAAAACAGATTATGGCACTGAGAAAAGAAGATGGTTCTGTAACAAGAAATAGAGGTGAAATTTTGACAAGAGTGAAAGATTTCTACTCCAAATTATATGAAAGGGATGATACATGTACTCCAGACATCATGAAAGGTACCAGTACCAGAGTTCTTCCAGTCCTTCCAGCAGAAGTTGCACATGCAATCAAGAACATGAAGCGGGGAAAAGCTCCAGGAGAAGATGGAATTACTGTAGACATCATACAAGAAGCAAGTGGAGAAATCGAAACAGTACTCGCCCAAATTTTCACTCGATGCCTTAATGAAGGGAAAATTCCTGAGGATTGGAACAACGCTACAATGATCTTGCTACATAAAAAAGGTGACATTGAGGATCTCAGGAACTACAGACCTATCAGCCTCCTATCAGTGGTTTATAAAATCTTCACTAAAGTTCTTTCACACCGCTTGAAGGTGACACTGGACATGGCTCAACCGAGAGAACAAGCTGGATTCAGGAGTGGCTACAGCACAATAGATCATATCCACGTACTGAGAGAACTAATCGAAAGAGCGAGGGAATATGAACTTCCATTGTGCATGGCTTTTATCGATTATGAAAAAGCCTTTGATTCGGTGAAACCATCAGCAGTTGCAATGGCTCTGAAATCCTGCGGTATTGAAGATGCATACATTAATATTATTAATAACATCTATGAAAATGCAAGTGCAAGGATTCGGCTGTTTGAAAATACAACACACATAAAAATTGGAAAAGGAGTGAGACAAGGTGACACCATATCTCCGAAGCTCTTTAATGCCACATTGGAAAATGTCTTTCAATCACTGAACTGGCAAAACAAAGGGATAAAGATTAATGGAGATTATCTAACCCACCTTCGTTTTGCTGATGACATAGTCATTTTTGCAACTACCCCATCAGAGCTACAGAGTATGATCCAGGAACTTGCTGACAAGAGTAAAGAAGTGGGATTAAAAATGAACTTTCAGAAGACAAAAGTGATGTACAATGCTTTTACAAGAAATGAAGATTTATCGATGGATGGAGAAAAGCTGGAGATAACAGACACGTATGTTTATCTTGGACAGCAGATATCAAGTGAGGGTCATATTGATGAAGAAATTAATCGGCGTACAAAACTTGCCTGGAGAGCTTTTGGAAGAAACAGCATAATTTTCAAGAGCAATATGCCATTATGTCTTAAAAGAAAAGTGTTTGATCAATGCATCCTTCCAGTGCTTACGTATGGTGCAGAGACGTGGACCTTAGCTAAAAGAGACATACAAAGGCTGCAGACAACTCAAAGAAGCATGGACAGGTGCATGCTTGGTGTAACCAGGAGAGATAAGAAGAGGAACACGTGGATCCGAAAATGACAAGAGTGGGAGACGTCATGATCAGAGTTAAATCCCTGAAATGGCAATGGGCTGGACATACTGCCAGAAGGACAGACCATCGATGGACAGCCGAAATTTTAGATTGGATTCCAAGGGACAGGAAAAGACCCAGAAGAAGACCACGTGGAAGATGGGTGGATGAAATTCGAAAGTATGCGGGAGTGACATGGAGGAGACTGGCACAAGACAGACCGTTGTGGAGGAAACTTGGGGAGACCTTCGTCCAGCAGTGGATTGCTAATGGTTGACAATGATGATGATGATGATGATATTTATTACATGTGAACAAAATTCATTTCATATAGGTTTTTCCATTGTATTTTTAATAATTGGTTCATACATCCATACATATCACTAAGCTGTTCTCTGACATTCAGAGGTTAGCTCCTGAAAGAAAGCTCATCTGCAAAAAAAGGAAGTTTAAAACTGATGGTCTGCATTTATAGTTATCTTGGCACGCAACTTGAGCTTCACGGGCTTCCATCTCACGTCTCACACAAGATCTTTTGTACTTCATACTTATTATCTTTTGCTCATGCAGACATTCTTGAATCTGGTCCTCCCACAGTTTTCTTTACCTTCTACCTTCTTTCCTGCTATTTGAGCTGAACAAATTCTCTTAGTAAGCATCTCATCACTCATTTTTTCAGAATGGCCAAACCACCTTGGAATATTTGTCTGCACTTTACTAATAACACTTTGCTTTGCATTACTTAGCTGCTGCATATCTTCATTCTTCACATAAGAGAATGTGTCTGGCCGCAAACCCCTGGCCAGTAACGTATCTCTCCAGTGCACAGACAACTCCTATGTCTTTTCTGCAGTACCCAGGTTTCATTGCTGTACATCAGAGTAGGAAAAATTGCACTTTCATGCACTGTTATTTGGGACTTTTTTTTGAGAACCAGTCATCCCTATGAAATCCTCCTGAAACAGCTATGACTTTTATAGATGAATTCACTTGCCTACTAAGTTCACCATCTGATTTGTTTTCTCTGTCAAACATTCTTCCTAAATATACAAATTCACTTACTTGGTTTATCTCTGTACCACTTTGACTGATTTTGCATTTAGGACTAATAAGTAGTCTCCACATTTAAAGTAAGAGTTCATCAGCATTTGAGAAATTGTGGTGCTTTAATATTTTTTGTGATTGCTCTTGCTTCTTAAATTGTTTCTGTTTTGTGACATTTGTTTCATTTTTTGATTGAACATTATATATTGATTGTCTTTAGTGTTTATCTGTGCATCAGATGGTATGTATTGGTGTATTAATACAGCAATATACACTAAGTGGCCACTTTATTATGACCACCCCTCAGTACTTTGTTGGGCCACCTTTTGCCTATAATACTGTGTCGATTCTTCGTGGCATGGACTCCACGAGATGTTGATAGGTGGTTTGTGAAATCTGAGACCATGCTTAATGAATAGCACTTTCCAGGATTGTGAGATTGCAGGGTTGTGGATACAGCTGTCTGATGGCTCGTTCAACTTCATTCCACAAATTCTCAATGGGGTTGAGATCTGAAGATTGTGGGGGTCACCTAAGCAAAGTAAACTCACCGGCATGATCCTGAAACCAATCCTGTACAATACGAGCACTATGGCAGGACGCATTATCTTGTTGAAAGTAGCCATCGCCATTGGGATAAACCATCCACATGACAGGATGCACTTGGTCTGCAACGATGTTTAGATGATGTGCCAGTCATGTTGATCAACACGAATTAAAGGACCCAAAGCATGCCACAAAAACATTCCCTAAACCATAACGTTGCCTCCACCAACTTGAAGGGTTGTAGCAATGCATTTGGGGTCCATGCTTTCGTGCTGTTTCCACCAAATTCTCACTCTGCCATCGGCATGGTGCAACTAAAAACGTGATTCATCATCGGACCACATAATTTGTTTCCAATTATCGACTGTCCAATCCTTGTGCTCCTGTGCGAACTGGAGACGTTTTCTCTTGTTAACTGCAGACAGCAAAGGTGTTCGAACAGGCCTTCGGCTGCCATATCCCATCCGATGCAGTGTACGGCGGACAGTGAGTGCAGAGATCATTTGAGGGGATCCTTGATTAAGATGGTCTGTAATTTGCTGCACTGTTACCCTTCTGTTGTCTGTTACCAGTCTGGACACTCTGTTCTTCCCGAGCAGTCACTAGTCAATGACGACCACACGTTGCATGTAGAGACTCAGTTTTTTGGCTGACAGTCCAGTCTTTAAACACTTTAACAACAGCTGCTCTGGAAGATTTCATGAATGCGGCGGTTTCGGTAATACTCGCTCTGTGGCTCCGAGCTCCTACGATCATCCCATGTTGAAAGTCTGTCAAACCGCATTTTTTACCCATCTCGTCACCCAAAAATCACTTCTACTACTGTCGCAAGCACTAAGCTTTCACTTTTTATACTAGCCTCACCCTCTGGTGGCAACAGCGTGCAGCCATAGCTCATTTGCTTAAAACTGTCAGGTGGTCATAATAAAGTGGCCACTCAGTGTATAACTCTTTAACATTTTCGTACATGTACATTAAATGGCATACAGATGCTACTCCACTGATGAAGAGGTTCGATTTCAAAAACCCAGTCATATGTAAGTTGGAAATCCTCTTATATGAATTATAAACATGTTGGGTTGATGCATAAGTTCATGACATTTTTTTCACTGCACTACAAAAATGTATTACATCAGAAGGGAAAACTGAACCAATCAATTATGTATCCCCCCCCCACACACACACACACATTGTTTACGATGGTGTTCCAACATCTGGATGGGTCTGCAATGCCATTCTTAAAAAACTTGCAGGTTTTGCTGCAAAGAAATCATCAAGAAAATTCTGGAGATCAACATCATTGTTGATCGTTTTGCCACGGAGTGCATTCGACAGATCGGAACAGGTGATAGTCTGAAGAGGTGATATCTGAGGAATAGGCCGGATATGGAAGGATCTTCCATTTCATGTCCTGAATGCCCATTTTGGTCATGTTTGCACTGTGAGGGTGTACGTTATGTTGGAGGAGGACACCATGTCACTGATACCATTTCTGCTGAATTGCTCCCTCCACAATGGCAGAGTTGCTCATAATAGAGTGCAGTGTTGATGGCCTGATTCCTCAGCAGCATTTCCCAGTGAATAATGTCTTCCATGCCCCACCAGACACACAACATGATCTTCGCAGGATAAAGGTCATGTTTTAGACGTGGTGTGGGCGTCTTGTTTGGGCTTAACCATTCCCTCCGATGCCTGAAATTCATGTACAGACGCCACTTTTCATCTCCAGTAACAATAACTGACAGAAAGGGATTGTGTTGCTGAGAACATTCACGATAACGGGTGAGCAAGGAATCACATATGACAACACGCTGATTCTTGTTATCCTCTGTAATAGTGTAAGGCACCCAAGAACCCAATTTCTGGACCTTTCCCATACATTCCAGGTATCACACCACTGTGGCCTGATCACAGTCCATCTCAGTGGCCAATTCACGTGTGGTTTGACGGAAATCCAAGTGGATTAGATGGTTCAAATGATCCTCATTAAAGTGAGATGGACAATCTGCGCGTGGAGAGTTGTTGATGTCAAAATTGCCACCTCGGAACCGTTCACACTATTTGCGGGCTGTCCTCGAAGCAATAGCATCCTCCCCATACACAGCTCAAATTTGTTGAGTGGCCTCAGTGGTTGTGGATCCCTTGTTAAACTCGTAGATGAGCAGATGTTGGAAATGTTCACTCCTCTCTACTTGACACTCCATACTTCCGGACCTGAAAACCACAAAACCATTAGCCACAATCACACAACGCAATATGATTTAGATACACGATATTACTGGCTACATTTTGATGTACAACTGGCCATCTGGACCATCACTACTGACCTGGGAAACACTTGTGAAATAAAATGGCATGAACTTGTGCATCAACCCAATACATAAACAATTAACATGCATGAATGCTATTTTTATTCATGTTAAAATAATGCTAATTTGAAATAATGTAAATAAATCCAGTACAGTAATTATAAAATGAAACGGCTAATTAGTATTAATAAGTAGTGTACATTAGTACTGTGCACTTATCATAAATGCATATAGTTGCATGCACACTGGGCTGGAAAGTGTAGCCAAGAAAGGTGTTATTTCCCATAAACCAAATTCAAGTTTTGTTGTGTGTGCTAAAATACACTGTTATGTTGTGGAAAAACTTGGCTGAGTGTTAGAGTTATTGTTGTGAATCTACAAAATCTAAGAGCAAAGACAAAAAAATCAACCCAAAGAAGAAAAAAACAAAAATGAAGGCATTAATAAGGGGAGCCATTCAACATGGTGTTTTTAAGGGCAACAAGGCGTGCAAAATGTTCCTCCTATCTCTACCACAACCTAGAATTTGTATTTTAAAATTAAAAACTAAGGAGCAAGAAGCTACCTGACTGGAAGTTGGAGGACTAAAGAAAGTCTCAAGGGGAAAAGAGGAAACTATTAATAAGAAGTGTAAAAATAAAATAAAATAGAAATGGTAATTAGACTGAAAGCTGGGAAATGAAATAGAGAAAAGGCAAAGCAATACCTGGCCCACAACAAGTCCTGCATGAAAATGAAGTAAGTTAAGAAATTGGATATGAGTGACTCTTAAACAAGTTCTGCATGAAAATGAAGTAAATTGGAAATTCACATGGGTAAATAAAAATAACTACACAAACACTAGGGCTAAAAAAAGTAGAATAAGATGTGAACTAATGTTAAATGTGGAAAGAAAGATCAGTTGTTGCTAAATTTAAGGAAAGTTAGTTTTATTAGTGACCTTATCAAATGGGGGGGGGGGGGCTTTCATGTGTGAGAGAGAGGAAGAGATGTTACATATAAATGGACAACTTTGTATTCAAAGTGTGCAGTCCATGGTGTGATTATAAGTCATGCCCAAACTCACCTGTTGTTTTTATTTGTTAGTTTTCCAAGCTAAAAACAAGCTTAAAATGCTGCAGATATATTAAAGATCAGCATGTAATTTGTGTTCAGACAGAGTTAGTCTGTTAAATTTGTTTATTGATTTTTTGTGTGTGATGTGAATTTTATCATTTACAGGCCATCCCAAAGGTGATCGTACACAGATTCTTCCTCGTCAGGTATCTGCTTTGTACAATAAGGAATGGAACATTACCCATGTCGCAGCAAGTGATGGAGCTACAGTGTGTGCCACAGATAGAGGGGATGTGTTTGTTCTTCATGAGTACCAGCACCGAAAAATTGCTTCAAGGTAATTGTTTGTATTACATGAACATGGCAGTGCTTCCCCAATGACTATCAAAATGTGCATTATTACTTCGTGTAAGTCACCTAGTTGCTGTGTGGATAAATAGCAGCATGTTGCTTATTTCAATGTGACTACAGAAGAAAGAAATCTGTAAATACTACATACATATAAACACTTAATGAGAATAGGTCATTAATACTTAATTTGTGTACATGCATTGTCTTAGGTTTTATTAGGAAAAACAACTTTTTTGTAGTAGTTACAATATACACAGTCGAGTCACATTATCGTGACCACCTTCTACTTTTGATGTCAACAGCACGTAGCCAATGAAAGAAGGCACATGTTGTGAGTGGCTTGGAGGGTATATAAGGTGTGCTGTAGGCAATCTGAAAACATACCACCCGTTGCTGTCATGGATAAAAGGAGCGATTTATCAGATTTGCAAAAAGGGATGATTATCGGCTTTCGGGCCAAGGGTGGCAGTATTTCTGAAACAGCGCAGTTTGTGAACTGTTCGCATGCTGATGGAGTTAAAGTGTATCGTGATTGAAGAAATGGCACCATTGTGAATAAGTGATGTGGAAACTGCGGAGCACCACTTACCATTGATGTGAGAAGTGAATGTCGGCTTTGAAGGTGCGTGAGGGCCGATCGACACGCTACGGTGGAGCAACTCACTGGTCGAATGAACCAGGGGGCTACCGGAAGTGTGTCTGAAACAACAGTTCAGCAAACCCTGTTGTGTATGGCGCTCCGTTGCAGACGGATGGTCACAGCACCAATGCTAATGAAGGTGCATCAGCAGAATAGGCTTACATTTGCACTTCAGTATCGGAATTGGACCTCTAATGATCGGCAAAGGATTGCCTTCTCCGATCAGTCACGTTTTCTGCTTCATCGAACGGATGGACGTTGGCATATAAGGTGAGAAACATCGGAGAATAAACATTTTTCAAGCATTGCTGGAAGAACACAAGCTGGTGGGGTCAGCGTTATGGTCCGGGGTATGTTTTCGTGGCTTTCCCTGGGACCACTCATACCTGTGGAAGGCACTATGGACCGAATTCATTATGAATCCATCCTTGCAGACCACGTACACCCATACATGCTGATTGTCTTCCCTGGGGCGGATGGGATCTTCCAGCATGACAATGCGACATGTCACACAGCTAGAAATGTCCGAGTGGTTGGAAGAGCATGATGAAGACTTCAAAGTACTTCCCTGGCTGCCTAATTCCCCAGACTTAAACCCAATTGAGCATCTGTGGGACCCGCTGGATCGTGTTGTTCGCTCTATAGATTCTCCAGCACGCACTCTCCAGCAGCTGTCAGATGCACTGCAGTCTGCATGGCTCCACAAACCTGTGAACACCTTCCAGCACCTTATTGAGTCACTCCCAGCTCGTCTAGCTGTTGTCCGCGCTGCACACGGCGGTTACTCAGAATATAGCTGGTGGTCACAATAATGTGACTCACCCTGTATATACATTATATACTTGTATATAAGTCAACTCCCATTTCTTCAGAAGAAAATCTAGAAACTTTTATGGATTTCATGGAAGAAATATTACATCGCCCTGGAGCAGGAATCGAACCTGCATCTTCCAATTTCTTTTTTTTTTAATTCAAACAATAGGTTATTGTTACTAATACTACTGTTTCACATGTATACGATAATGTGTTTTGGTGCTGGACGCCGTGCTATAAGCGTCAAACATAATATTATTATCATCACAGTATCAAAGTATAAAGCATTAAAAATAGAGTAAACTTAACCCTGTGCTGTCAGGTTGTAATTTCTTATTCGCTGAACAGTACTCGTATTCGTGCCTTTGGTCCATTTATTCGGTATTCTTTCTCGTCATCTTCACAAAATAGCTGACTGTTGGTGCCATCCTATGTGGTGTGCATACGGCATTATTTGATGAGCTTGACAAGCTATTGTTAAAACTTGTTGAATTTGAAATCAATTCTTCATGACCAAAGAAGGTTCAAAAATTTGCTGTTAGTTCAAAGCGAAAAGTACAGTTTACTAAAAATCAATGATTCGAATCTACAATACAAATTCAACCTCGTAAAATCGTGGAACAGAAACGCAAAGGAAAGGAACCATAAAAGCCAATAAAATCTTAAAAACCTCTGAAAAAGTTGTAAAAATCAAACATCTTATCCAGCCTTCAAACGTTACCAGACTAGTTTCGACAGCATATCCTCTGTTGTCGTCCTCGGTGGTCACATATGCCAATGCTGCTGCCTGCTCTACTACATGCAATGTTGGTCTTCTTCACGAATCCGCTCGAAACCTGTTGGCACCCGCAATCACTTTTCGTTGCCCAGTTCCATCACATGCCTGTTGTTGCTTCATGGCACCATCTAGTGTCTGTCTCAGGATTGTTAAAATTATCTTGCAACTGTTGTTCTTTTATGCTGTATTATTATAATTATTTTTGTTTCTCTCATTTTCTTTTTCTTATTATTGCTCTGTTCTATTAAATACTTCCATCGGTAAGCTAGCTCATATGGTGAAGAGGTGTTGCAGTTTTTGTCAAGTTTTTTCGATGATCATGGATTCTGATAGTAAGATTTGGTTATGTTTTTTATGTGAGGTTAATCTTTTAGAGCTTCTGAGTTTTTGATTGTAATGTTTCCTTTCCTTTGTGTTTCTGTTCCATGATTTTACGAGGTTGACTTCTATTGTAAATTCAAATAATTGATTTTAGTAAATTGTCTGCATTTTGCTTTGAACTAACAGCAAATCTTTTGAACCTTTGGTTGTGAAGAATTGATTTCAAATTCAACAAGTTTCAACAATAGCTCATCAAGCTCATCAAATAATGCTGTTGCACACCACATGGGATGGTACCAACAGGCAGCCATTTTGTGAATATGACAAGAAAGAATACCGAATAAATGGACCAAAGTCACGAATATGAGTGCTGTTCAGCGAATAAGAAATAACAACCTAAGACAAAACAGGGGTGAGTTTACTCTATTTTTAGTGTTTTATCCTTTGAGACTGTGACAATAACAATACAGGGTGTTTCATAAAGAATGTCCCGATTTGAAAAGTGAATATTTCAGCATCCATGAACCATCGATTAATGCGACTCATATCATGTCTACGGGCGGGGCCCAGAGTTTATGACTACTGCTAGATGGCAGCACGAGTGTCCAAATAGCTGCTACGCTTAGTGAGTGAGAAGATGGCATCGAGGCAACAGAAGGCGTTTTGTGTGCTCGAATTTAGCAAGACCAAGTCCGTGATTACGGTGCAGCGTGCATTTAAACAGCATTACGGCAGTGCTCCACCAGTGGGAAAAAAACATTCGTCATTGGTATCAACAATTTGAAGAAACAGGGTGTTTATGTAAGGGAAAGAGTCCTGGATGACCAACCACCTCAGCGACGAATGTGCAACGAAATCACGAGGCGTTTCAGCGAAGCCCACTAAAGTAAGTCTACTCGTCGTGTGAGCCGCGAACTTGCCATCCCTCATGTGACTGTTTGGTGTGTTTTACGATGACATTTGCTGCTGAAGCCGTACAGATTACAACTGGTGCAAGCTCTTCGTGGAGGTGACAAAACACAGCGAAAAGATTGTTGTGCAACTCTAGAGGACGATGCCATCGTGCAAAGGTTGATTTTTAGCGATGTAGCAACCTTTCATGTAAGCGGGAAAGTTTCGCGCCACAATGTTCACATATGGGGACTGGAGAATCCACATGAAACTCTCCAACATGAACGTGATTCACCGAAACTGAATGTTTTTTTGCGCTGTTTCTGTTAGAAAGGTTTATGGCCCTTTCTTTTTGCAGACAACACGGTTACGGGCAACTCCTATCTTGCAATGCTGAAGGACTGGCTACTTCCACAACTGCAGAACAACTCTGAAGATTACATTTTGCAGCAGGACGGCACGCCGCCACATTGGAACCACCAAGTTCGTCGGTTTCTAAACGACACGTTGCCTCAGCGTTGGATTGGACGCAGGGGGCCCCATGACTTGGCACTACACGCTTGGCCTCCAAGATCTCCAGACATCACATCATGTGACTTTTTTTTTTTTATGTTGATACGTAAAAAAACGTGTTTATGTTCTCCCTTTACCCGCTGACTTGGATGAGCTCCGAATGAGAATCACAGCCGCAGTAAATTCTGTGACTGAAGACACTCTCCGACGCGTTTGGGATGAATTCAGCTATTGGCTTAATGTTGTCTGTGCAGCAGGTGGAGGGCACATTGAGCATTTGTAATTGTGGTAAGTGAAACTTTAGACCTTCCTTCATACTTGGCTCTTTGTTGTGTAACTATCCCACATTTGCCTTATTAAATATACTACTTTGAAATTGGGTCATTCTTTTTGAAACACCCTGTATTATGTTCGACGTTCATAGCATGGCGTTCAGCACCAAAAGACATTATCGTATACAATGGGTGAAACAGTAGTATTAGTCACAATAACCTATTGTTCGAATAAAAGTATAGTAACCACGTAATGCTTATGGTTATTGGTCTAATCAGGGTGCGCAAATACGCCTGTCCGCTGCGGTCAAGAATTCATTGCGGACAATTAATTTCCCGACCACAAAGTCCGCGTGGACGGCCCTTTTTCCGCAAGCTTGCAGTATGATTGTGATTGGAACATTTTTATTTTACATTTTTTTTTTTTTTGTCAATTTTAAATTTGCACATGCCAAGTGCCACAGTTTTACGCAATTATGCATTCTCTTAAGCGATTAGCCGTTCTTTGTTTTGGCGAAATAGTTCCGCGGCGACACCCTACCTTCTAAAATTTTAACGTACTAAGCCAATGTTCTGCTTTCTCATTCCCTCTCATAAAGTTTTCCCATGTGAATTTTACGCCTGAAGGGGGGTGGTGTAAGGATAGTGACTTTGCAGTTGTTTTTTTCTTCTTCCTTTCTCTCCCGTCTATCTCCGTCCCCCAGTCATCCCTTGTTTAGTTTCATTGGTTAATACTGGAGTGACCCAGTATTAACCAATGCAACTAAACGACAGTTGCTTCTTCCCTTCACGTGACCTTGACAGCCTCGCACGTGTGATGCCCGCCATAATATTGGCTTCCTGTGCATTACCGTTCTCCGCATGTTTCCTGGCGTCCTTCACGGCGATCATACCTAAAGCCGCACATGCAGTATTCTCTCTCTCATCTTTTGCCGTTTTGCAGTTGAAAATTCTGGATTCCGTGTAACAAGATGAAGCGACAACTAAACATCCTTAATCTTTTTGCTAGTGGGCATGATGGTAACAAAAAGGCGAAAACCGTTGACAAAGACAGTGGTGGTCCATCAGGTGATACCACAAAAATGTGTTCAGAAAAGAATGAAAATCTTCATCAAACTTACGACAGAGAAAAGAGAAGACTTACATTTCAGGAAATCTGGAAAAAAGAATTTCCATGGGTGGAGTACCGTGAAAAAGAACAAAAAATGTATTGTAAATGGTGCCTTAGAAGTCCCTAACTTAGCCGATAAAAAGCCCTTTGTTGAACGGAAGTGGTGGAACTGCACAAGGTTTACGTAAAGAAACTCTGCAAACTCAATGTCAGCAAGTGTCATAAAAAGTGCAAAGAAGCTGTTATTGCTAAAGCAAATCCCACAAAAACGGTGATGGCTGTAGCTGTCAGAAAACCGAACGCCACGAATTTTGAGAAAATGAAACATTTGTTTAATACAGCTTACTACGTTGTAAAAGAAAACTTAGCTTTTGCAAAATTTCAAAGCCTATGTGAACTTCAAATTAAAAACACTTTAGACCTAGGAAACAATTATTGCAATGAACATGCATGCAAAAATTTTGTTCTCTCTATTTCTCACACATTGAGGAATGAGTAACTACTGAAATTAATGAAGCAAATTTTCTAACAGTTATAGCAGATGGATCTACAGATCGATGTGCTCTCAAGCAAGAAGCTGTTTATGTGAGATACGTCCAAAATGGGGCATCAGTTACAAAATTGGCAGGATTTGTCCCAGTAGATAATGCTAACAGCGACGGAATACACAAGTGTATTTTAAAAGGTCTATTGGATATTGGCATTTCTGAAGCAATTCTGGAAAAAAACTGGTTGGATTAAATTTAGATGGAGCTGCAACAAATATGGGATTTTACAGTGGAGTTCAAGCAATGATGAAAGTGAAGTATCCACACCTAATAGTAGTGCACTGTGTAAACCACATGTTAGAGCTAGGAGTGCTTGATACAAAGAAAAATGAACCCTATATGATTACATTTGAGCACACAATCAAACAGGTATTCAGTTTTTACCACTGGTCTCCAAAATGACAGAGAGAACTAGCAAAGGTTGCTGAAATGCTGGACATAAAATTACAGAAATTGGAGGAGTACAAAATATAAGATGGGTTGCTAGTCAAGCTAGAGCTCTAAAATCCTTGGTTTTGAACTTTGATGCCACTTTACTGCATTTAGAGGACATTGCTCAACGTGACAAAAAACAATCGGCAACTGCAAAAAGTTTGTTAAAGACTATGAGGTCAGATAAATTAAAAAAAAAACCTATTGTTTCTTTTGGATTTTTTTTTATCTATTATTGGCATTTTGTCCAAGCCTTCAGGTTTCAGGCTGAAAATCTGTTAATATTTGAAGCTACCAGCAAACTTGAACTTACATTTCTACAGTTAGTTGAACTAAAATCTCAACCAGGATTGTTCCAGAGGGAACATAAAAATCTGATAGATGACTATGATAAGGATATCAATCCCATTTTTGCAGCTGATTTTATTGACAGAACTGTTGAATTTTTAAACACTAAATTTAAACAGCTGCAAAAACCTCCCGTGTCACCCTTTCATGTGTTTGATTTCACAAAGTGGCCATCAGAAAAACAGCATTTAATATCCTTTGGCAACCAAAACATACAGCTGTTACTTGAACATTTTAGTTATTTTTTTACAGGAGTGGATAAAGATACAATTCGTCAAGAATGGGTGGCATTAAAACTTATGATATATAACATCCTTAAACACAAAAAAACATCAGCCCTTCAAGTTATTTACAAAGACCTAATGCAACAAAATGACCCACAATACAGCAATATACTTCACGTGATAGAATGAATGTTTTCTCTTTTTGGGAGTACTGCAACTGTTGAAAGGAGCTTTTCAGCAATGAATATTCAAAAGAACGTGTTACGTACTGGCCTTAAACAGGAAGCCTTAAATGCCATCATGACCATCCACCTAAATGGGAAACCCCTCTCAGAGTTCAGCGCAGAAGCCTCTATAAATCATTGGCTTGACCATGGACCTGGCAAATGCCATATAGAATCTACATGACTAAATAATTAATCTAAATGGTGTAAATTGATAATGTCAAAAAGTAAAGTACACCTTTTCAATGCTAATGCTATGAAAGCAGAAATGTATTTATTTTCTGTATGCACATAAAAAAAAAAAATCAGCAAAGTGATGATATTTAAATTCTATGTAGTTATGGTATTTATACAAGTCTGACGGGTTACTTTCAAAGGAGGACTGGTACATTTTTAGACAAACCATCCTCAAAGACTGGTAAAATTTCTGAGATTTTTCGTGCCCTGGGTCTAATAATAACCATAATGAGATTATCCCAATTTCCATTTAATCCTGCTATCTATCTATTACACCACTCCAAGTATGTGACTTCATTGCCCTGGGTGGTATAACGGATAGCAGGCTTGAATGGAAATCAGGACATGTGGATTTGATTCCCGCTCCAGGTGATGTAATTTTCAAGTTTTCTGAAGTGATTGTTGTATGTATTGAACAGTAAAACTGACAATTCAGGCATACCTGATTGTCAGTAAAACTGACAATTCAGGCATACCTGATTGTTAAAATCATTAGTGGAAGCTTTTGGTCGATTTCGTGCTTAAGTGAACCTCCATTTTTATGGAAGGAGTTGTGAAATGTTTTTTTGTGTTTGTGTGCAAGTTGGAAGGCCAATTATGTTCTAGTTGGGTACACTGGGAAAGAATTTGGCACTTGTGCACTGTTAAGTGTTCTGCATGGCGGGATCTTGCTTTGCTTGTGTTGAGTGCTAAAGAATTGCAATTATTTCATGAATGTTCATCAGCATTCTGTAGTTACAAGCATGTTTATTAAAATACTGCATTTTCTTTTTTCTTTTTTTTTCCTTTTTTTTTTTTTTTTTCTCTGCTATGTGAATTTGAAAGGAAAAATAAAGATGCATCCTGAGTTTAGGAAAATAAAGGGAAAATGAATCAAGCAGGTTGTAAGCTATCACTGGTGTGTTTTGGAAAAGGAAAAAGTGTTATAGTAATGAACTTTGGCTTGTAGAAAGTCATTTATTATTTTTTCCCTACTTTGCAGTAACTTTCTGAGTAGCTGTATGTTAAGAAAGTGACAACAGTACTACAGCTTATTTCTTTGTCTTCAACATTTGATACATTGCATTATATCAGTGTAGCTGGTCTGATCAAGTTCTATGGGTACACAGCACTGGTACATGAACTATGCACTTATTATGCACTTGATGCTTTCATTTGGAGTTATGTTAATATCCAGGGTGTCTGAGAATTATTGGACACATTGCAAAATTATGTAAAACAAAACATTAAACAGATGGAAACTGACTACTATCTTACAGTGTAACTACACAAGTTAATAAATTTTGATGTGAGATCCCTTGATTGATCGTACTACGTCCAAGCGATACTCAATTTCATGCCATGTATTGGCAAGCATATGAGGAGTTATGGAATTTAATAGCAGCTGTGATATGCTGCTTCAGTTCCTGCAAATCAGTACAAGGCATCTGATAGACACAATCCTTCACATAACCCCACATGAAATAATCCAATGGAGTTAGATCTGGAGAGCAAGGAGGCCACAAAATGGGACCAACACTCCCAATCCATCTGTTGGGGAAATGCTCATTTAGGCACTTACGTGCACATGTTGACCAATGCAGAGGCGCGCAGTCTTGTTGGAAAACGATGTCATATCTTTTGGTCTGGAGTATAGCAAAATTTTCTAGCATATCCAAGTAAATGTCACCATTTATGTTTTTTCCACAGAAGAAAAAAGGGCGAATCACTTCTCTTTTTGATAGGACGCACCACACATTAACTTTTGGAGAATCGCGTTCCAGTTCAATAGCAGCATGAGGCAGTTCACTGCCCCATATCCTACAGTTGTGACAATTCACAATACCAGATACATGAAATGTGGATTCATCACTAAAAATGACAGTACCGAGAAAGTTTTCATCGTTTTCCACTCGATTCAGCATATCCACAACGAAATCGTATTGCAGAGTGTGATCATTTACATGCATCTTTTGCACTATTTAAATTTTATAAGCATGAAACTTTAATTTCTTGTGCAAGATATCGTGAACTGCCGATTTCGGAATGCGCAGTTCTCTGCTTGCTTTACGAACGGATTTCCTGGGGCTTCGTCGGAAACTGTCATTAACTTGGTCAACCGTCTCACCGCTGATGCTAGGCCTACCTGCTCCTCCTCGATGTTCCACATTGCCAGTTTCTTTAAACTGTTTCATCCACCACTTAATTGAATTCGTTGACAGAGGATTACAACCATACTCTAAATGGTACCGTCTTTTAACTTTAATGACAGACTTTAATTCCGCAAGCCATAACACACACATCGCCTTCTGCTGTACGAATAACATGACTACTAATTGCGCATTTCTCATACATTCCTCATCAGGCCACACCCAGCACCATCTATCGGATTCTGGGATTATGTGTAGATTGCTTTATGCTGATGACACAGTCCTGTTGGCAGAGAGCAAAAGTGAGTTGCATAGTATGTTGTCCCAGATGTACAAAGTTTGTATGGAATTCAAACTGGGTATAAATAAGGGAAAAACCAAAGTTATGGTTTTTGAGTGGGGAACTAGTAGTACTGAATGTAATATAAGTCTAAATGGCACAATGATTGATGAAGTGAATGAGTTTGTGTATTTAGGAAGCATGTTTGAGAGAGGGAACAAATTGGATGGTGAAATTAGTAGGTGAGTGAATTCTTTGTTGAAAGTCATAGCTGCTTTGGGAGGTTTTCACAGGAATGATGGGCTCTCAAGAGAGCTGCATGGCTGTATATGAAAGTGTAATTGTTCCTACTTTGATGTATGGCAGTGAAACCTAGGTACTACAGAAGAAACATAGAAGTGGTTTGTGTGCTGGAAAAATGCGTTACTTACAAGGGGGTTCGTGGCAAGACACGTTCTGATTGTGTGAGGAATTAAGATGTGTTGCAGTTGTATAATGTGAAGCAAAATGTTGTTAGCAAGGTGGAGACTAATATGCTTCAGTGGTTTGGCCATGTTGAAAGAATGAGTGATGAGATGCTTACTAAGAAAATATTTTTTATTTTTAGCCCAAGTGGCAGGAGGGAAAGGCAGAGGAAGGCCAATAAAGTCTTGGGAGGATCACATTCAGGAGTGTCTGCATGAGAAAAAGATTGAGTATGACGTATAGAAGATCCTAATTAATAACAAGGAACAATACATTGATTGTACTTAAATAGTATAACTATACTAGTGATCCAAAATTTCTTGGCGTAGAATAGAAATTAAAATGAAAGTTTCCAAGCTTTTGCACATCAACCACATGGTATTCTCAAGGAACGTTGTGTTATGGATGTCAGTGAAGCCCAAGTTGTATGTCAAGATCGCTGTAAATGGAGAAGTTTGATATGGCAGTAAATAAATAATCAGTTAAAAAGTATCTGGTAATTCAGTGTTTGAACATCTATAGCATAGCCATAACTGTTCGTAATTTACGTGCATACAATTATAATCATTAATAGGTAAGCAACCTATTAAGAAGTATCTGGTAGTTTGTATTTCATTGTGGAGCTAACCTCTGAATCTCAGAGAACAGCTTAGTGATGTGTGTGTGTGTGTGTGTGTGTGTGTGTGTGTGTGTGTGTGTGTGTGGTTAAGTGCTTGAAATTCATGGTTGTTATTGAGGCAAATCTGCTAGCTGGTCTTAAGTCAAATATTTTGGGTGAGGCAATTAATGGGGGAAGAAACCTCTCTCCCTCTCACAACTGAAAGACAAAATCAATAAAAAATGATTTTCTTATCTTATATCAAATCAGTTTATTATTATTGTAAAGTTTTTTAATGCTCAACTTTCAATTTAGAATGTAGTGATGTTTTTTCATATTTGTTTATCATCCTTTGCAGACAAAGAGGAATAAAACAAATTTCTGTTGTTGGTGGCATTTTGGATTCTCGCTGTGATGCTGCTGGTGTTAGAGAAGGAGGAGGTTTAGAACTCAGAGTTCTGCTGTTAACTGAGCAGGGGAAGGTAAGATGCTCTGTGTCAATTTTGTCTATTGTTTTTCATTTCTCAAGCACTTTTAAAGTTGTGAAATATATTAATGATTCCCTTAACAGATGTCCATTCCCCTTTGGTATAAGCATTTATTTCCTTCATTACTGGGAAAATTAAAACAGCATTCATGTAAAAATATGTAGATTAATCCATGTTATGAGGTTGGTGAGAGATAATGTAGTTTTTATTTAGCACATTGCCACACTAATTTTACTGCATTTGTTCCTTTATTGTTTGTTTTTAGTCTTTTGTGCATATGTTATATGGCCATGTAACATATGCACAAAATTTCAGTTGCTCCAAAAAATACCAAAAATAAAAATAAAAAACCCCCAAAAAACTGAGTTGTAGCATGAGATCTCATCTGCAAGTGTCTATTCAGTTGGTCTAAAATATATTCTGTACCACCAGATGGTATCTGTTTCTTTGAAACTGAGAGAACTGTGACTAACAACTTTTATTTTTACTGAGTTTACTCATTGACTTCTTTGAACTTTATGCAGTCTTTGCAAGGGTATTGCTAATGATTTCTTCATTAGTCAGCCATCTAAGATTGACCACTGCATAATTTGTTCAGATTGCTGTTGTCTTATTGCAATAATTCTGGTTAAATGTCTCACTTAGCTCCCTTTGACCTTTTTTCTGATGTGTGAAGTATCTCATTCATAAAGCAATGATTCTTTACTGGCAAAAACTTACCAGTGAAAAGAGACTTGTCACTTTGTAGATATTGATAAACAGACACAGGAACACATGACTCACTGCAGTTACATACCTGACAACTGCTACGGAATGTCCGTAGTTTCTACAAATTTAGTTGTATGACTACAGAGTTGCGGAATTCACTCTCAAAACTTACAGATTTTCCTTGTTTATTTATTTATTGCTATTATTTCACGATATACACAGATATGACAACTTTTACGGATTTTCTGTAGTTTGTACGGATTTTCACTCCATCTTACGGTTTTACAAAAGGTCACCCAAAAACTACGTAAAAGTCCATGCACGCAATTTTCTATTTTTTACCGTCTTTTGGTTGAAAAAACGCACTTTACAGGTAGTCACTTATATGCCTTTGATGTTCCGACTCCCCCTCCAACGGAGGAGGAGCTTCTCCTCGTATGCTGTTTGTCACATGATTCTCCGTACAGCCATTTGAGAGTGTCCTGCGCAAAAACCGAGAGGGAACTCAGCTCAGTGCCTTTTGCAAACTCTTTATGTTGATTACATGTGGCTTTGTGCTTGTGAAAATTCTGGTGCAAATGTTTTAACCTTTTCCGCTCGACTGTCATGTGTCACCCACCACGCCGATTACGCCTCTGTAGCTCGTATGTCGGGGCTCGTGAAACATTTCTTTTTCACTAAATAGATAAAAAGAAATGTCATCGGAGTGTCGGATGTCACCCACCATGCCAATGACGCCTCTATAGCTCACATATCGGCACTCGCAAGGAATTTCTTTTTCGCTGAACAGCTCGGGTGTCATCTGCCACACCGATAACGGCTCTATAGCTCGCACGTCAGCGCTCGTGAGGAATTTCTTTTTGCCGTGTATGTCAAGTGTCATCCGCAATGCCAGTGACGCCTCTATAGCTCGCATGTACGCGCTCGCGAGGCATTTCTTTTTCACCGAATAGATACAAAGAAATGTCATTTGTGTGTCAGGTGTCCATCACCATGCCGACATGACGCCTCTGTAGCTCGCGTGTCGGCTGCTGTCGTCGGAACCATCCGGTGTCATCTGCCACGCCTATGACGCTTCTATAACTCGTACGTCGCCACTCGCAAGAAATTTCTTTTCGTTGTATAGGTTGAGTGTCATCTGCCACACTGATGATGCCTCTATTGCTCATATGTCAGGGCTCACGATGATTTTTTTTCGCCGAATAGCTTGCCTGTCGGGTTTCATCCACCACGTCTATCGTGCCTGTATAGCTCGCACATCGGCGCTCACGAGTAATTTCTTTTTCGCCGTATAGGTCGGGTGTCATCTGCCATGCCTATGATGCCTCTATAGCTTGTATGCCGCTTGCGAGACATTTCTTTTTCAACAAACAGATAAAAAGAAATGTCATTGGTGTGTCGGGTGTCACCCACCATGCCGATGACTCCTCTATAACTCGCACAGTGCTGCCTGTGCGTCAAAACATCGTTTTATTGCATAAATGTTTTTATTTCAGCTTGAAACTGTAAGCAACAATTTGCAAAAACGGAAGGTAGACGCCACGAAAATTTTTCCATAATCTCCAGGCTCTTCCACAAATTTGAAGAATTCCGCCTTTCTCGTTATTATTTTGGTTGTTTACAAGATCGATGCACAAGTGAACAGAAATTTTTTGGGTGGTTGGTGGTAAAGAGGGGGTTGATGTTTGTCGGATTATGAAATTCCATATTTTCGAAACTGGAAAATGGAAGGTCGACAGAGTTCACCCCCCCTAATCATAATTTCTTTTTTCCTGCGATGTTGCCTCTGTCCAGTATTATTGTTAAATTCCAAATCCAGAAGTCAGACAGAGCAAAAGTTTTCCCTTAATAATCCTCCCCTCCCCGCGATGTTTCTACTCTCCTGCATTGTTAAATATTCCCTGTCCCATAAGTTTTTGTATTTAAGCTTGATAAGGGAAGGGGAAATTCTTGAAAATGGTAGTGGCAAAGTTGGAAAATTTGTAAAAATTGATGCGTGGTGTTTTTCAAAAGTGTTCAAAATATTAATATCCTTGAAGTTACACTATTTATCTAAAATTGTTGAAGCTTTGATATCATTCATTCGTTCATGGTCCTCAGGCTGAAAGTTCTTTCAGCGTGATGGATGAAATTATTGTTATCATAGGGCATAAAAAAAAAAAGAAAAGAAAGAAAAACGACAATGGAGAAATGGGAAGACAAAGATAGCAGAAAGAAAAATTAAGAAAAATTATTATGCTGTGCAGCTGCAGTCAACAAAAGACAAACTGACAGTAGTCTGTATTCTTGCTGTGTGTTTTGATTTTTCACCCAGTTAAAACGTTTAACTTTTTTTTTCCCCTTCTTTGGTCTCATCTTGTCATAAACTACAATTTTAGAGGCAGTATGATCATGTGGTAAGTGAAAAGTTGCGCACTATGTGTTCTCTTGCTTAGATTTCCCGTCTGTCAAGCATCATGGAATTCTTAACACATATGACTGATTTTTACTAGTGGCAGTTTCGAACTTAAATCTCGCAGTGTTACTTATCATGCCCTCGCCATGGGAATAAACTTTGTGTTTCACATGTGTTTGGTTCGTTTCACTCTAGGGTCCTTGTTTGTTGTAACATTTTGTTGTGGTGTGTATTTCGTTTTTACTGAAATATGAATCATTTCATAAAACAGCATCTATGTATGCCACACAATAATACTAATTACTACTGACAAGGCTGTTGTCAATTTTGGCAGATATGCAGTTGCATGTGATCACATGAGGTTTCCACAATTTCAACTTTATGCTCGTGCCTAATAGTAGCACCATTTGGTGTCAGAGTTGTTAAATGATATATGTTAGTGGTTGTTCACTAGTCTCCATGAACCACCTCCAACATAAATGTTTCGTTCACTGATATTTTGTTCGTGGTTCCCTCCACATGCAAAAATGCAGTGAATCACTGTGAGATCGTGATTTATTTGTGAAGAACATGGCCTGCCATTTCTCTTGGATCTCGGTATGGTGTGAGCACCAATTTAAGGAGCCCCTGCTGCTATCATGCCAGGTAAGGCAATGTGCACTACTGGTTGCATAATATAAATGCACATCTGAGTGTCTTTAGTGCAGATCAGTCCCTTACCTGTTATTGGATCTTCTGTGCCTATGCTGTATGTCAATCAACAGCCACTTTCCAACCTCTGCTGTGTAACCCTTGAAAGCTGAATTCAAACTCCACCTAAGCTAGCTTCTGGATTTATTGGGTATATAAATAAGTTTTGAGGGATTTCCATTCGGTGTCGTACTTATTACTGCTCGCATGTATTTTAAGGTGGCAACACTGCGATATCGCAGTACGAGACGCCAGCTGTCAGAGTCGGTATACGACGTTCGATTGAGGTGCGAAGACGTATTTGTTTTACTTGATGGAAAATGGCAACTTTTGTCCCAACAAAACAGCTTTTGCGGGAAGTGTTAGTGCATTACTTTATTGTCAAGAAAAGTACTGCCAACAGCTATCGCTTAATGTCAGAAATCTATGGTGAGCATTCCCCATCCATAAAAACATGTGAGTATTGGTTTAGACGATTCAAAAGAAACAATTTCGATGTCAGTGATAAAGAACATTCTGAACCACCCAAAAAAATTGCTGATGCCGAATTGGAAGCTTTACTCGACAAGGATCCACGCCAGACCCAAAAAGAACTAGCAGTAGTATTAAATGTTAGTCAACCATGCATTTCACAACATTTAGCTGCCATGGGAATGGTGCAAAAAGAAGAGAATTGGGTTCCATGTGCGTTGCGGGAAAGAGACCTTGAACGTCGAAAAGCCATTTGCGAATTGCTGCTTCAAAGGCAAAAAAGAAAAGGTTTTTTGCATCGTATTATTACTGCCGATGAGAAATGGATATGGTACGATAACCCTAAATGGCAGAAAGCATGGGTGAAGCCAGGTGAACCAGGTCCTTCAACGCCAAAACGCAATATCCATGGTTCAAAGGTAATGCTGTGCATTTGGTGGGAACAGAAGGGTGTGATCCACTATGAACTGCTGAAACTGTCAGAAACTATTACTGGTGATCGGTATTGAACCCAATTAATGCATTTAAAATGAGCTCTCACGCAAAAACGGCTGGAATGGGAGAATAGACACAACAAAGTCATCTTACAGCATTACAACGCAAGACCACATGTTTCTCGACCTGTGAAAAAGCACTTGGAAGGATCTGACTGGGAAGTTCTACCCCACCTGCTATATTCGCCAGATATTGCACCATCGGATTACCATTTGTTTCGGTCGATGCAGTCAGCACTTTCTAGAGAACGGTTTAGTTCTTATGAAGACATCACAAATTGGCTGGACAACTGGATCTCTTCCAAGGAACCGGAATTCTTCCTTCGGGGGCATACGTTCACTGCCCGAAAGATGGGGTAAAGTTGTAGCTTCAAAGGGAGCCTACTTTGATTAATATTAAAATATTGTTTCTGTTCTCCAACAATGTGTTTTGTTCACCTCAAATCCCTCAAAACTTATTTATATACCCAATAATAATTTGGGATGTTTAAATTTTTTATGTTTTCCAACTTAAAATGTCTTGCATTTATTACAACAATTCAAGTATGAACACATTTCCATTTCCATTTAGTAAATAGTTTTTTTTTCTTTATGTGAATGTGGTACATTTAAATTTTTGAATATTTAAAGGGCATGTAAGTTTATTTTACCTGGATATATTTTTTCTATGTATACATTATGATTAATTTAGTGAGCAGGATAATAGAGACATCATCAAACAAAGATCTTCGCTCTTTCCACGTTTATAAGTGAGTCACAGAAAAATTCTCATTGGCCGCCACCGGGAGTCGAGCCCAGGGTCTTCCAGTTATGCGCCGGATATGCTTCCGCTACACCACAGCTGCTTTGAATTCCTCCAGACTCGCACACGCTAACTGCCAAGCCAGTTTGGCAGGTTGCTTCTTTGAGCCCCGCATAATGCTGGAGATTCACCAAAGATGGTAAGCAGCAACTGAAGAAATAATTAGAAGGCGAATGAATAATTAATACAGACATTTAACGTGGACCAGGAACATCAAACAAAGATCTTCGCTCTTTCCATATTTATAAGTGAGTAACAGCCGCTGTGGTGTAGTGGAAGCATATCCGGCACATAACTGGAAAACCCTGGGTTCGACTCCCGGTGGCGGCCAATGAGAATTTTTACCGTGACTCACTTATAAATGTGGAAAGAGCGAAGATCTTTGTTTGATGTTCCTGGTCCACGTTAAATGTCTGTATTAATTATTCATTCGCCTTCTAATTATTCCTTCAGTTGCTGCTTACCATCTTTGATGAATCCCCAGCGTTATGCGGGGCTCCAAGAAGCAACCTGCCAAATTGGCTTGGCAGTTAGCGTGTGTGAGTCTGGAGGAATTCGAGGCCGCTGTGGTGTAGCGGAAGCATATCCGGCATGTAACTGGAAGACCCTGGGTTCGACTCCCGGTGGCTGCCAATGAGAATTTTTCCGTGACTCACTTATAAACGCGGAAAGAGCGAAGGTCTTTGTTTGATGTTCCTGGTTCACATTAAATGTCTGTATTAATTATAATAGAGACAAAAGAAGTAGCCAGCACTCGACAAATATGTTCTAAATCTGGGAGCCAGCTCCAAAATCTAGGCGCAAACAAAGTCAATAACACATGAACAAAAACATGTTCGGTTTTGACGCTGAAACGAAAGTAGTAAACCATATTTGTTAATTTTTCTTTTTCCTTTTTACTCAAACCACTTATTACAAAATAAAGTTCAAATTTGCTTCATAATTTTCTTTTTCCATTCTTTCACATAATGATCTCTAAAAATTAAAGTTTCAGATTTCAATTTTATTAAAATCCGACTTCCGGTTTTGGAAATTTTTCTCCTATTTTCAAGCTGAAATACAAAAATTTATGCAGTAAAATGATACTTAAAATTACTGAACAGAGGCAACAACATCGCGAGTAAAAAGAAACTACGATTACAGAAAAAATCTGAACTCCGTCGACTTTCCGTTTTCGAAAGTTTTGTGAAGATGGAATTCCGTCCTCCGACAAACATCTACCCCCCTCCCCATTCTATTTATTTGTGCATCAAGCTCTTGAGTGGCTAAAATAACAAAAAAGGCAGAATTTCACGATTTTGCCGAAGAATCTCGTGCCTGAAGATTAGGAGGAAATTTTCGCAGCATCTAACTTCCATTTCCGCAAATTCTTGCCTACAGTTTCAAGCTGAAATACGAACATATATGTCATAAAATGATATTTAATAAGAATACTAGACACAAACGCAACTTCGGGAGAAATAAAATACGATTAGAGCAAATTCTTTTTACTCCATTTAATGACTATTTTCGAAAGCTTTGAAACACGAAATACCGTCCCCAGACGGAAAATGACCCACCCCTAAATTTTCTTCAGTTTTGCATAAATCTTGCAAATGATCAAACGACCAAAAAAAAAAAAAAAAAAAAAAACTGGAGAATTCCACAAATTTGCTTAAGAATCTTATGTATATCATAAAATAATAGCAAAATAATTTTTTTAAAACAAAATGAAAATCCGTAGTTTTGAGAGCGAGTTTCGTAGTCAGACAACTAAATCCGTAGAAACTACGGGCATTCCATAGTAATTGTTATGTTAACAGTTGTATAATCTGCACCTGTCATGTTAATCGTGAATCATAATTTCCGACAAAAAACAGCAACTCACAGGACCGACTCAGAAATCCAAAGATGTAAGAAAGAAATGACCATCTTATTGAAAAAGTAACTGTCATTTTGAAGTACTTTTGTGTTACTTTTTAAGTAAATAAGGAACTAAAATTGCTAGCTGCTGCAGCATTATTGTAGTTCATTAGTTACACTAAAAAACCCATTGAAATTGTGGACAGTCCATAGCATTGTCTTATTTCTGAATATGTTTCAACTGAATACTGAGAAAAAAAATCTTTAATTAATACAATTAGCGCACCAAAACTAGGCAATGCAATTCACATTTCATTGATTTAATGAAAAAAATTAAGTGTACAGTATTGGCCAATGCGATTCGCAAAAGGGTTACATGCTACGGAATAATAGCTTTGAGGGATTCCTGAGAGTCGCAGATTCTCACACATAGGCTTCCGTACGCACAAATAATAACGCCTTCCTTACGTCATATTTTCTGTCAAAATCTTCTAAGTAAAAAAATATAAGTATATACACTATCTACCAACAAGTAATTGGACACCCCTGCAATCAACAATATCTGCGGTCCTGATACACATCACGGCTGTCGCCGTTAAATATCGTGTCAGAAACAACAACGCAACCAGCCGCATGCAAGATGCCACGCAGTTCGGAGCTCTCTGATTTCGAGAAAGGTGTAATCGTCGGGTATCACAGAAAGGCCCGATCCATACGTGACATATCCAGCATGTTGATGTACCCAAAATCGACAGTGGCCTACGTGATTGGCAAGTGGAAGATGAGAGGTGACTGTCGGAATGTGCCCCGACCTGGCAGACCCACAAAACTGGGAGTTAGAGACCGATGGGTGCTGGCTAGAGAAATTCGGAAGAACCGCACCAAATCGATGGGCCGCATCCGCGAGAAGTTTCAACAGGCATCCGGGAGTGTTCTTTCGATGAATACCATCCGTAAGGAAGCCCATCTGCTCGGTTATCATTTATGTGCCTGCCGCCCACAAGCCTTTGATCACCAAGTCCAATAGCGCTGCTCGGCTAACGTGGTGCAAAGAACGTCGACAGTGGACCGTTGAACAGTGGAAACAGGTTCTCTGGAGTGACGAATCAAGGTTCACCCTCTACCGTTCGGATGGCAGGGTCTGGGTTTGACATCTGCCTGGAGAACGCCTCCTGCTGGAATGTATTGTGCCAACTGTGAAGTTCGGCGGCAGTGGAATTATGCTATGGGGGTGTTTCTCCTGGTATGGCACAGGACCCTTGGTCGCAATTCCTGGTAGACTCAACGCCGAGACCTACTGCACCATTTTGGATGACCATGCACTTCCTACGTTGTGGCAGTTTTACGGGGTGGACCCATGTTACTTTCAGGAGGACAATGCCAACTGTCATGTTGCGAGGTCCACCATGGCTTGGTATGGTGACAATGGGGTTAATCGAATGGACTGGCCTGCGCAGAGCCCGAACCTTAACCCTATCGAGCACCTCTGGGATGAGTTAGAGCGTCGACTTAAGGGGTGCTCCCACCGTCCGAAATTGGTGAAGGAACTGACCTGTCTTCTCCAAGCCGAGTGGAAGAAAATACCGCTAGCCGTCGTACAATGCCTGGTTGAGAGTATGCCCCGGAGGGTCGCAGCTGTAATCGCCGCTCGTGGAGGCTCCACCAACTATTGAAGGTGAATAAACTTCGTTTTCCTTTGCTATCACAGGTGTCCAATTACTTGTTGGTAGATAGTGTATATCATCATCATCATCATCATTGTCAACCATTATCAATCCACTGCTGGACGAAGGTCTCCCCAAGTTTCCTCCACAACGGTCTATCTTGTGCCAGTCTCCTCCATGTCACCCCTGCATACTTTCGAATTTCATCCACCCATCTCCCATGTGGTCTTCTTCTGGGTCTTTTCCTGTCCCTTGGAATCCAATCTAAAATTTCGGCTGTCCATCGATGATCTGTCCTTCTGGCAATATGTCCAGCCCATTGCCATTTCAGGGATTTAACTCTGATCATGATGTCTTCCACTCTTGTCATTTTTCGGATCCACGAGTTCCTCTTCTTATCTCTCCTGGTTACACCAAGCATGCACGTCTCCATGCTGCTTTGAGTTGTCTGCAGCCTTTGTATGTCTCTTTTAGTTAAGGTCCACGTCTCTGCACCGTACGTAAGCACTGGAAGGATGCATTGATCAAACACTTTTCTTTTAAGACATAATGGCATATTGCTCTTGAAAATTATGCTGTTTCTTCCAAAAGCTCTCCAGGCAAGTTTTGTACGCCGATTAATTTCTTCACCAATGTGACCCTCACTTGATATCTGCTGTCCAAGATAAACGTACGTGTCTGTTATCTCCAGCTTTTCTCCATCAATCGATAAATCTTCATTTCTTGTAAAAGCATTGAACATCACTTTTGTCTTCTGAAAGTTCATTTTTAATCCCACTTCTTTACTCTTGTCAGCAAGTTCCTGGATCATACTCTGCAGCTCTGATGGGGTAGTTGCAAAAATGACTACGTCATCAGCAAAACGAAGGTGGGTTAGATAATCTCCATTAATCTTTATCCCCTTGTTTTCCCAGCTCAGCGACTGAAAAACACCCTCCAATGTGGCATTAAAGAGCTTCGGAGATATGGTGTCACCTTGTCTCACTCCCTTTCCAATTTTTACGTGTGATGTATTTTCAAACAGCCTAATCTTTGCACTTGCATTTTCATAGATGTTATTAATAATATTAATCTATGCATCTTCAATACCGCAGGTTTTCAGAGCCATTGTAACTGCTGATGGTTTCACCGAATCAAAGGCTTTTTTATAATCGATAAAAGCCATGCACAATGGAAGTTCATATTCCCTTGCTCTTTCAATTAGTTCTCTCAGCACGTGGATATGATCTATTGTGCTGTAGCCACTCCTGAATCCAGCTTGTTCTCTCGGTTGAGCCATGTCCAGTGTTACCTTCAAGCGGTGTGAAAGAACTTTAGTGAAGATTTTATAAACTACAGATAGGAGGCTGATAGGTCTGTAGTTTCCGAGATCCTCAATGTCACCTTTCTTATGTAGCAGGATCATTGTAGCGGTGTTCCAATCCTCAGGAATCTTTCCTTCATTAAGGCATCGAGTGAAAATTTGGGCGAGTACTGTTTCGATTTCTCCACTTGCTTCTTGTATGATGTCTACAGTAATTCCATTTTCTCCTGGAGCTTTTCCTCGCTTCATGTTCTTGATTGCATGTGCAACTTCTGCTGGAAGGACTGGAGGAACTCTGGTACTGGTATCTTTCATGATGTCTGGAGTGCATATATCATCCCTTTCATATAATTTGGAGTAGAAATCTTTCACTCTTGTCAAAATTTCGCCTCTATTTCTTGTTACAGAACCATCTTCTTTTCTCAGTGCCATAATCTGTTTTCTTCCCTTACTGCAGGGATCGCATTCGTCCTAAAATTCCTAATATTTTGTGACCCTCCTTAAATTCCTAAAATTAGACCTAAAATTTGCTATTCATCCTAAAATTTTCGTAAGCTTATTTTTATTAAAAACAACCGTTATTAACGCCAATAAATTTACCATTACGGTAAGGTAAAAAGACCTGTTATTGTAGAAACACAGCCTATATGCTGTGCTGCTGAAGGGAGGGAAAAATGACGCCATCGAGATGCACTTGCTTCGGGGCGGGCGTTCCATTTTTTTGCCTTCGAACAGTTTTCGAGAGTAACAAGAGATCTAAGGAAAAAGGGGGAGGGGTCATTTTCACCCCTGGTTTGCGCTTTGCAGACGAACTCCGTGGCACGCAGAAGATCGTACTTTATTTTTGTACATGCCTTGTGGAACCTCCTCTTTCTGCTGATGTTTTGTTATTGTAAACCGCAGGTGGGTGGAAGCAAAGAGGAAACATGTGGTCTTCTTCCGTAACCTCCGGTAATGACGATGGGATGGTAGCTGAGTTATCTTGGCAGGCAGTAGAGCACGTGATCATTGACCTTCGATCATGCGTCGGCGGCAGCGACCTTCGATGCGCAATATATCTCGGCTCCGACTCGCTTTGACTGAACTTGCGTGAGATGCGTATGATAGTTTCTGGTTTTACGTCTTTTATGGTGTTCTCTGTGCAGGTTCAGTTCTCTAGTGGTGACCTGCTTTTTTTTTTTTTTTTTTCATATCTTCTGACATCCTCGCAGGCAAATTTCGGGAAGTTGTCTGGTTTTGCAATATTGGAACGTGTTTTTGTACTTCCCTTTCATTTTCTGGTTAGTAATACAAGTGTTTAAGATGCCTAAATCCAAAACGAAATTTCAAGATGCGTGGCTCGCCAAAGAATTGGACGGAGTGAAGTTGAAAGAATGGTGTTCTGCAACTGAAACAATATTTTCTGCTAAGTGTATATTGTGTTCAGAAATTTTCAATATTTCTAATAGTGGCTTTTCACAAGTAAAAGCGCATCATAAAGAAAAAAAAGTTCCCATAACAAGAAATTCCCATAACAATAAATTTGTTAAATAGTGTTCGTGATTCACATAAATTTTATAAAGAGTATGTTGATAAGCTGAAGGAAGAACAATCAAAAAAGGTAAAAGAAAGGAAGCAGAAAGAGAGGGAAAATAAGGAAAAGCAGCTAGAGAAAAAAAGAAAAGCTGAGTTTGATGACAAAATAAAAGAAAATGATGCAGAAATAAATAGGCTTAAAAAAGATAAAGAAGCCTCCCTAGCAGTAATTCAAGAGGGAACAGAAAGAATGAGAAAAGCTGTAGAAAAACAAAATACTGTTGAAATAGCAGTTGCCTCTAACTTGATCATACAAGGTTCAGCTGAAATAAAGAAAACAAAGTAAATTAGTTGTGGTGGAAGCAGAAAAAGATAGGCGTATCAGGAAAAGGTTAAAACAATAATATGAAAAAAGTAATTCAGTGAACAATTGTACATAGTTCTTGGTTTTCAATTACCTTTTTAGGATATTATAATTTAATGTGAAACCTGAAAACTTTCTGTGAAAATCGTGAATTGCTTCTGGTTAAACAGCATATTAATGTTCAAAGTGAAACTTGAATGTGGTAAATATACTTGAATATGATAATAACACGTGAAAAGATAAGAACTGAACATTAGAAGTAAATCATACTTAAACTTTAGACATTAGACGTTATGCAAAAAATTTGGGTGTGAACTTCGACCATATATACTAATGGACTGCGCATTGGCAATAGCTGCATCAAAGCCGCCATGGCTCAAACATTGGGCACGTCATCATCAGACTCCAAATTTCGTGTAAAAATGCTGTTATGATTACTAATTTACATTGCAGAACTTCAGTGTTTTCGGTGTATTATGTGAATGCGCCTCATATATAATGAAAACTCTTCAGGTAAGTTTACTTATGAGCTATATACATGCATGAACGGGTTGTTTACATTTTGTGATTTATAATGTGATGAACATTTGCGAAGAATTTGGAACATGCATTCCATTTTTTTTTTCTTAAGTTACTATATTTTTATATCAATAGCTGCAAGTTTCTGGTTAAGTAATTGAACTTTATTGACTTAGGTATTTAATTCGTTTCTTACCCATGAAAAATCATAGAACTTTCTTTTACTATATCGCTCAGAGCAACCATAAGCACAGCAGGTGTAACCCATCTTTTTGACTGTTGTCATGTGATTTTATGTTGGAGCCAGAAATTTTGATGTCATGCGCAGTCTATCAGTATATGTGGTTGAAGGGTGTGAAGCAAACTCTTTACAATGTATACAAAGTTGTTTTACTAGATGTATACAAATATACATCTAGTTTTTATTGAAATACACTCCTAAAATTTTCCTAAAATTTTTCTAAAAATTCCTAAAATTCCTAAAATTCCAACCTAAAATTTTCCAGAAGTATGCTATGATCCCTGCTTACTGAGATGTCCCTTTGCTATCTTTAGGCTTTGGTTGTTTTCAATTGCTTTCCTCACTAGTTCACAGTTGAATTTCCTTACGTCTTCAGTGATACTTTTTCTTACTGTCTTGCATAGCTCTATATATTCCACTTTGGAAGTCACATCTTCTTTAGTTGTCCTCATCTCTCTTCTTTTTTGCATCAACATTTTCGTTTTTCCTGATAATTTGTTCACATGCAACTTGTTCTTAGACCCAGCTAATTTTGTTGCTGTTTCCATAAGAGCTTTGGTTACTTTTCTGTTAACTTCAGAAATGTCCACTTCTTCCGATGTTAGGCCTTCTAAAGCAGAGAACCTATTCTTCAGTTCCAACTTGAAGGTATTATGGTGTTTTTTAAGGTTGGTTATGTCAATAGATTTTGTTTGTCTTATGAGCTTGCCACGTTCAAGTTTAGTGTTGAGGTGCATCTTACATCTCACCAATCTATGGTCACTACCTGTGTTGAACTTGTTTAGCACACTGCAGTCTTCTATGACGAATTTTTTGTTACACATAATAAAATCAATTTCACTTGTCGTCCCATTTGGATGTCTCCATGTCCATTTCCTGTGTGGCTTTTTCTTGAAGAAGGAGTTCAAGATGAAAAACCCTTCTGCCTCTGCAAACTCAACTAGAGTATTTCCACGCTGGTTTCTGTTGCCATGACCGAATTTACCTACTGAAGTTTCATTCTGTTGCCGTTGCCCTATTTTTGCATTGAAATCTCCCATAATTATTTTCAAGTGCTGCTTACCTTTATTATTTAGATGACAAATTTCCTCATAAAATTCTTCAATTTCTTCTTCAGGATGACTTGTGGTGGGTGCATAAGTTTGAATAATCTGAGCCTGGTATCTTTTCGAGAGTTGGATAACAAGTCGTGCAGCTCTGTCAGAGGAACTTTCAACTTCTTCAACTTTATCCTTCAGTTTCTTGTTTATTATAAATCCAACACCACTAGTTCTGCCAGTATCTGTCCCACGATAGTAGAAGAGATGTCCACTTTTCAGTTCGATGAGATCTTCTCCTTTTCTCCTTACCTCACTTAGCCCCTCGATGTCCCACTTGATCCTTTGTAGTTCCTCTTCCAATTCAAGAAGCCTTGATTCAGAAGATAGGGAGCGTCCATTGTAAGTAGCCAAGGTCAGCATCAGATGGCAGCCTAGTCCGGTCCTCCGGGGATTCTTAGCACCCTCTGCCTTCATGTCGCACTGGCCGCTGCCTTGGCCAGGTACATTCCAGCTGCCAGAGACTGAGGGCCAAGATTTAAGTTGTGGAATCATTTTGGAGGGGTTTGGCCATAACTCACCACGCTGGCCAAGCGGGTTGGTGAGTGTGGGATAGAATTTCCTCTAATCCCGATGGTATAGTTATACCGCTATGGGCGGTCGTCAGAGCCCCTTTAGTGGGAACAGGATGCACCACGAGAAGGCGGGGCTGACATTTGTCAAGGAGAGGCTGTGATGTTACGCATCACCTGACCTTACATCCCTGTATATATATATTTATATATATATATATATATATATATATTCTTACAATCTTTTTTGCTGTTTTCTATCTCACTGTTACATTACATTTTTTTCTGTTACCGCATTTTTGGTACTTTCCCAATAACACCAACTATCCCAACAATTACCTCGCATACTTTTTAAAACGCTGCTACACTTTTTTTTCTTTCTTTACTGGTGTCCACAGTACCTAAATTTATAACTTTTTTAGATAACTGTGAATTATACTACAGCAATCACGGTATTTACTGCAGATTATGAAATCTCAAGTGAGAAGAAAATTAGGCGCCACGTTGTCGAGACCTGGAAGTAACTATATGAGAAAAAACTGGCCAAAACATATGTGTCAGTAACTCAAGGGGAAAGAAATGTCAAAACTCTTCACTGGTAAACCCCAAAAATGTTTACTTATTCCCCTGCACAAACTAAGACTTATGAAAACTTTCTCAAAGCAGAGGACTGAAACAGTGCTGGATTCACATATTTAAAAAAAAAATTCCACAGAATCAGTGATGCCACAATTAAAGAAGGGATTTATTAGACTCTTAAATAAGGGAGTTGGCACAGGGTGAAATTTTGAGAAGTTGAGCCAGGTTAAAAAAGCAGCTTGGAAATTGTTCAAAAGTATTACTAAAAACTTTTTGCGAAAGTTTAAAGCAGAAAACAGCCATGACTTAGTGTGTGAACTCTTGGATGTTTGCGAAGCTATGGGGTGTAATATGTCTCTGAAAATCCTTTTCCTGGACTCCCACTTGGATTTCTTTCCTCAAAATCTAGGCTCTGTCAGCAACGAATGTAGCGAGCCATTTGATCAAGGTATTTCTACATGGAAAAGCCATTTGATCAAGATATTTCTACATGGAAAAGTAGTAGAGTCGCAGGCTGCTGGATGACTACTGCTGAACACACGAGGAGATGTTCTATGAGTGAAATGCAATACACCAGGAAGTCATCAATTGTTTCATCTTAGGTAATTTGTTTATGGTTTATTAGTATACACGGTGATTCAGAACTCATGGGACAAACTTTAAGGGGTGGTAGAGCACACTGCAACAAAAAAATTTTGTGTAGGAAGGTATGAGCACAAGTGACGCGTTGAGGCACAAACACAAGAAATAGACATGAAAGGAAACATAAATTGTTTACTTACAGCATCATTGACAAGTGCTTCTTTACAGCAGTGTTTACAATAATTGTTCAAAATTGCGTCCACCAGCAGTAATACATGTGTGGCAGCGTCGACGGAGTGATTGGCCTACAGTTTCCAAGATGCCAGGCATTTCTCGCACACGTGCAGCCACAAAGGATATTCGAGCGATGAGGTCCTCAACCGATTCAACTGGAGTCTCGTAAACGAGGGCCTTCAGATGTCCCCATAAGAAGTAATCAAGTCTCGATAAATCGGGCAATCAGGATGGCCAATGGACTGGTTCACCATGGCCAATCCATCGCGCCCCAGAAGTGCCATCCCGGTAATTGCGCACATTAATGCTGAAATGGGCTGGCGCCCCGTCATGCTAAAACCACAGTCCTTGTTGGACGGCCAGTGGAACATCTTGAAGCAATTCTGGTAAAACCTCTTCCAGAAAAGTACGATGATAACATCTGCCATCGAGTCACGTTGGTAGCCAAGCAGGAAGTCGTTCACAATACCCGCCCACACATTCACAGAGAATCGTTCTTGGTCCGTCAACGCTGCCACGCATGTATTGGATGCAATTTCGAGCAATTATTGTAAACATTGCTGTAAAGAAATACTTGTCAACGATGCTGTAAGTACACAATTTATGTTTCCTTTTATGTCTATTCCTTGTGTTTATGCCTCAACGCCTCGTTTGCACCCATACATTCCTATACAAAAAATGTTTGTTGCAGTGTGCTCTACCATCCCTTAAAGTTTGTCCCATGAGATCTGAATCACCCTGTATATATATACATAAAATTTACTAAAACTTAAACTGTGTTTTTAAAAAACCTTGCATGATAGAAAAAAATCTGATATCATATTTGAATTCAGCATTAAAAAAATACTATTAAAATCACATATTACTCGTGGGAATTTTTTTTTTTGTATACTAGTGTTATTTGAATGTTTCAGAATTTTTTCATGACTTATGACATACTGTGCTATAAAAAAAAAAAAAACATTTGTTATGCACCAAGTTACTTTTGAAATAACATTAATTTTATGTTGCCATTTATAGTTATACATGTGGAGGCAATCAGATCCTTATCTCAGAAGATGCTTGTTTACTCCTGGGAGGCAGCTTATCATATGTGATATTCATCTGAATCACTACACAGTTGGTTTAGTCACTGATGAAAATGAAGCTTTTGTTGGTACAATATTACCTTGCAAATCAAAAAAGAAACCTGCAGATGGAGTAGTTTCAGCCACCCCTCCACCACTAAAGCAACAAAACCACTTGAATCACCTGAGTGTTTTCCTGGAACGAGATGAGTGCAACCTCATTCGTGTAAAAAGAATTCAGCACGTTCACCGTGCAACTGCCATAACTTGCGACACAAAAGGAAGGAATTTTGCTGTGCTGCAATCAAGTCCAAAAATTGGGTAAGTATATCTAATAATTTGTAGTGCTTTTTTTAAGTGTCACATTTCATTAGTAAATTCTTCCCAATCATACTTCACTTCATCAATATGGATTTAAATTGTACCTTGTTTATTTTTATGCAAAATTCATTTATTTTTGACAGTGTTTTAAAAGTTAGCATGGTAAGACTCATATGATTATCTAAGTTTTTATTTCAAGTGTTTTTGATGATTAAATAAGATTTTTTTTTTTTTTTTTGTAATAACTGTTTGAGGAATTGTCCATGTATGGATATTATTTCCCCTGCTAGTATGGAGGATGAATGTTTCAGTGATATTTTGGATTCACAGCAGTGTTGTCAGACTTTTACCTGGAATCAGTTGACCAGTGCTCCAAAAATCAATAAAAATCAGTAGATCAGGTTTCTTTTTCTTAAAATTTGCAATACCAGACAAAAGTGATTGTTGCATTGGATGTAATATCAATACGAAGGAACACCTAAATGTGCAAGTATTTCACATAATATATCAGTACTCCACAAACTACTATTAAACACCGGAATGAAAATTCAAACCAATGCAATTCTGAGTCCCTTTTTACAGGATGTTACTGATAACCAGCTTTATAAAATAATGCTCACCATTAAAAATAATGTTGGTGTAAATAATGTCTTTGGCCTTTTAATGTGGTCACTATTGTGTCAGTCCTACTTGTTGTATTCCTAAAAACTAATTGTTTTATACTTATACTTCATACTAAATAATACCCAGATGTTCCCAAAGTGTGTAAAATAAGTGCTTTACTGGGAAAATGTGTCGTTAAAACATAGACATTTTCCAAATATTCTGGGTTTCAACAAAATACTTGGGAGAGTCTTTGTATGATAGCTTACATAGTAATTTAGATTAAAAATATATTTCATGACAACTAGTATGAATTTTGAAAAAAAAGAAAAGTAGCTAGCAGGTGTTGGATAATTTTTGGTGTTTTTCTGCTTTTTCTCTTTTAACCAGTTCTGAGGTGTCTTGTTGACTGGATCAGTAGATGGTGAGTACTGAAAGGATGCAGACATTTTTTACAGCATTCCCAGAGTATGTTAGATAAAACACCCTGGTACTGACATACTCTTTCTGACAGCTCCATTGCCTACAGTTTCCTTGCCTGGTCATCTAGTGACTAGTAACCAAGACTCTTACCTTCCGTGGAATCTGGGTAGAAGTCAGAACTGACTGATAAACGTGTATCTTTCTGTACTTCACTTCCATGTGTTTTTCTTATGCGGCACTCTAGCCCAAATCTCCTAGCTTCCTATTTCTAAGAGGTGTTTAATATAATTCTGCTGAAATAACTGTAGGACTTTTTAACTTCTCTAAGGGATTTGATAAAAGGAACCATTACCAGCTGCTTGAAAAATTACATAACATTAGTATCTGAGGTGCACCATGCAAATTATTTTACAGTTTATACGGGAAGAAAGCATGTCTCAAGCCAAAAAATTAGGCATAACATGGAAGTAAATTCAGGAGGTGGCCTTGAAAGAGAGAAAAATCAGTAGAATGGCAACATTGGTTCACCGCAACTGAGCAAAATATGGGCATTTCTTTGGTGTGCACTCAGCTGAATGACTAATGTGAAGATTGCAACTTTGTAGCTCCCATGATAGTGTTTATAAATCTTGAATACTGTAACTAATTTCATGAATGAAAGCCAATTTTTAAGTTGCACTTTATTGGTATTTATGCTTCAGTTGACTACAGTGTGCTCTTTGTCATCTGAGCAAGTGAAGGAGAAGAGGGTGCATGGCTGATTGAAAAATATTGATAATTTAAAATTTACATTTTACAAATACTAATAAAGTGTTCATTATTTAAAAATCTTTATTTCTTGCTAGTTTTCAAGAATCCCCAAAGTATTTTCTGATGTCAGTTTGAATTTTTCTCACAGCTATGATGTCTTTATATTCAAAATCCCACTGACTGGTCTACTCTTAACAAAATGTAAATGGTGTGCTGTGATGTATCAATTTAAGAGTGTATCAACTCTTAAATTTCTCTCTCTTCATTCTGAATTTCATTGTCTGCAGAATTGTGTCATATTTCACTGTTTCCCATGTAGCCATCTCTACAGAAAACTTGAAAATTGCCTTGGGTGGTGTAACGGATAGCATGCTTGAATGGAAATTGGGAGATGCAGGTTCGATTCCCTCTCCAGGGTGATGTAATCTTCAAGTTTTCTAAAGAGGTGGAGACAGTGAAAATATACCTTTGGTCCAATGACATTTGTATTGCCTTCCAAGTATTTGTAACAAAATATTTCTTCAGCAGGATTAGTTTCCCATTGATATCTAAGATGTCCTATTCACTCTGTTCTTCTTTGAATTGATCTGCAGTAGTGCTAAAGGTATTAGTATATTCATACACCGGTAAGCAACAAACAAATTTTTTAGCAGTTTCTGTCTCTTGAATATAATGAATGCCATGAAACTTTTGTGGCAGCCTAAACTCACAATGCTGCTGTAACAAATCGCATGCAAATTTCATTAGCTTGCCCCAGAGGTAATGCAACAACCGACACACTGGTCTTTCCATTGTTCTTTATAAGATAATAGTCAGAAAGACCAGCTTGTTCATGTTACTATCTGATACCATTTACAGTAATATTGTGTTCATGTTAAGTTGTAGGGATCTTCTGCCTGCACATTTGCAATGGGAAGCTGTTGTAAGGCTTGCGAGGCCTGACAGTCCCAAGCATATGTTGCCTGATGGCTCTGTGTTGTTTATTCTGTTATACACAGACTTTTAAGGTGTGTTCATGTTAAACATGTCTGACAGGAATCATCTGCCTGCATATTTGTGATGAAGAGCCACTTGGAAAGCTTTAGACTGGACAGTTCCAAGCAGATACTACCAGGTGGCTCAGTGTTGATTGTTCTGTTGTGCATAGACTTTGGAGACACTTCCAGAAATAGACTGTTGCCAGAAGACCCAACATTGATAGACCTAGGCTAGGACCACTACATCAGGTGACAAAAGTATCTTTAACTTTATAGCACTTTACACAATCATTCTGATGTATCATCTGCATTCTGTTTTTTATGTTGTACCAGTGTTTTCCATTTTATGTAATCTGTTGTCTTATAGTGGCCCTTTACACTGTTTCTTGTGTTTCTCATACGAGAAATATTTTTTTAATTATGTTTTGGTGTTTTGTTAGTGTTGTAAACTGTGGGACTTGGTGTTCTTTTGCCAATCAACTTACAGCATTGCATTGTGACCTAATCACAGTCATGGGAACTTCCATTTTTGCATCAACCGTATGCAAGAGGTCTAATAAGAATGGTCTGTATGCTGGTTGTTCAGTGGGACATATCCCTTTGACCCAACATCAGAGGAGAGTATGGCTAAATTGGTGCAGAGAGCATGTGACTTGGACCAAAGACCAATGGCTGTGCATATTGTTGACTGACAAGTTGTGATTTTCTCTGCATGTACTTATCTGGAGGGAACTTGTATAATGTCATCATCCCACTAACAATATTGAACAAGTCCTGTATGATAGGGCTAGTGTCATGGTTTGTGCTAGCAGTTGGGTGGACGTTCTGACTTCTATGTACTTTCCAGGAGGCATAATGACTGCTCATCCATATAGAGATTGGGTATGTAGATCTTATGCCAGTGCAACAGGAGAAAATTTCATCTTGTCAAATGATAATGTTTGACTCAAAATAGTATAACTATACTAAAGATCCAAAATTTCTTGGCGTAGAATACAAATAAAACGTTCCAAGCTTTCGCACATCAACCAGATGGCTTTTTCAAGGAAGGTAGACACCTAACTGCAAACTGGATAATAGAACATTTCAACACTTTCAACGTGGTGACTTGACTAGACAATAAATGAATAGGAGAAAATGTGATATTTCGAAGAAACGAGGTCACATTGGTTGGGCACGTGGTACTATGGTAGAAAACTCAGCATTATTTGAAGAATTGATTCCAAATACGTGGCAACTCCAGAGAGACGCTATCACTGTAAGCCTCGCAGCTGGTCAAGGTTTTGCAAATGGCAGTAGATTTGGTGTGGGGTATGAAGCTAATTTCTTTACATCACTCCATATAGGATCGCCGGACTTGAACTTGACTTTTCTTGATAAGGCAGTGGTTATTTTTGCGTCTCTTGTATCCCTTTTATGTTCGCTGATTCTAATTCAAAATGAACGTTTGGTCATTCCAATGTAGTATCGCCTGTAGCTGTCCGGATATTTTAGTGGGATGGCATAAACACCTGCCTCATTGAGAAGAGGGGGCTTGTCATTATTTCTCTTAAGCATCGTATATAAAGATGACGGAGACCTTATGCCGACACCGAAGTTCATACTCCTGAGCGCATTTTTGAGTTGATAGGAAACATTTGGTATGTAGGGAATAGAGCCCAGGTAGCGAAGTTGCGGCATAGAAATATTAGCACGGCTGGTTCTGACTTTCTCGATAAAGTTATGCATCTGGTTCGAAGTATATCCTGCCTCAATGGCCAACTCGACGATGTTTCTTAGTTCGGATTGTCTAGAACGGACGTCAGATGAGACAGCGAAGGCTCTTCTAATTCAAGAACGGAATAAGGCTGTCTTGTAATTATCAGGGCAGAATGAACTGTGGAGCATCAGGTTGGGAACGAAGGTGGGTTTATAATAGACTTCCGTATGAAGGCGGTTGTCATGCAATTTGCTCACTCAGACGTCGAGATAAGGGAAGGTACCATTGTGGTCAAGCTCCATGGTGAAATTGATCGTAGGGTGTATATAATTTATTTTATCGAGGAAAAACGGGAGAGTCTCCTTTCCGTGTGGCTATATAAAAAATATGTCGTCTGCATATCGTAGCCAGGTGGTAGGTCTTGAGGTGATGTTGGTGAATATATGTTGCTCAATGGGGCAGGGTATTGCTTCCGTGAGGACGGCTGAGAGCGAAGATCCCATCGGAGCGCCATTTACTTGTTTATAAATTTGCCCTTGGAAACTGGAGTAGCTGGAATTTGAGACCAAGTCCATTAATTTGAAGATGCTGAGTCAAGACTCCTGAGAATAAACCAATGAATTAGATATAGCCTCTTTCAATGTTCTGATGGCTTCCGGTACAGGTATCGATGGATAAAGAGAAACTACATCGACACTGCCGATAATGTCACGTTGTTGAACAGTGAGCTGCTTGACTTTCGTGATTAAACTCTAGAGTGGAAGTTATTATAAAGTATGACTCCGGTAGATGATTAGTTAGGAATTTGGTTAATGGTTTCTTTAGGTGGTACGTCGGTGCTGATCTTCTGGACACGATTGGTCTCAATGGATTGCCGGGCTTGTGGTGTTTTAAGTCTGCTGAAGAGTTTTTGGGATCTGAGGGCCAGGCGGTAATTTGGCGGATTTCTTGAGATCATCTGGAATATCAGTTGACCTTGCAGTTCTTTTTACCTGCGCAATCCAAGAATTTAGAGGATTCCTTCGTAAGATTATAGATCCAGAATCGGATATAAATTCTTCTAGTTTTTTATTATAATCTGCTGCGTCCATTATTGCTATCTGGCTGGATTTGTTCATTAGTGTCAGTATTATGGAGTGGTCATTTCTAAGGCTGGAAATCGTCCTTGGAATTTTGGAATTATTAAACGATTGCTTCTTATTGTACCACAATTTTAACCTAGAGCAACACAGTTGACGTAGTTCGTCTTTGTTGTCTTCTGGAATTCGCGATATTATGGTCTCAAACTCAGAAACGACGCTTTTTGGGTTTGGTCTCGATCGGAAGCAGAACTTTGGTCCAAGTTCCAAAACTTTAGTTTCCTCTCGGGTGAGCGTTCGGTTAAAAATATTGACGAAAGGAATGGTGAAATCTCTAGGTTTTGGAGTCTGGGAAGACTTCAAGTAATCCAGTTTCTTTCTGTGTCTGGATGAAAAGGAAGACTGGAGTCTTTCAACTAACATATCCACCCAAAGGGTAAGGTTGTTGAAGGTAATAGGGTCGCAAAGTCTATGCAAGTTCATATATAGGTTATAGCACCTGATTTCTAATGACATGACGTCCTTTCTTCTCAGGTTCACTATCCTTGACAAGGTCTGGTGTAGAAATTTGTCCTTTTCCTTCTCGAACCATGATCCTTTTACTGACGTCTTAAAATTAAGGAACTTTGGGATCAAGCCGAATGTCTTGCAAGCAGTTAGGAAGTCAAGATGGGACTGTTCCTTCTCCAGTTTGAGTCTAAGCTGTCGAAATAATTTAAAGGTGTTCCACATTGCTCAGAGACTGCAACAGCTCTCTTTTCTTGTAGTAGGAAATTCTATTCCAAACCTTTTCATTTTTAAATTTAGTTGCCCAGTCCAGGCAACTAGATTGCTTTTACCTACCCAGGCCAATAATTTACATGCCCTGGGCATCTCGGGCATGGTATTTTTTAAGCTCTGATTAGACATCAAGAAATATGACTGCTTTATCCAAAATTGTCTGTAAGATCTTCAAATTTTAGAATGTAACTGATCACACGCTTTAGAGAATACCCTGAAATACCTATAGTGTATTAGGTTTTAGATCTCTGTTAAATGATGTGATTGTATTGAACAACAATTTGGAGGCATCTTTCTTGTGAAAAAACGTTATAACAGACTTATTTAAACATCCTCTAAAGAATTTTATCTTCAATTATGTATAAATGCAGTACTTACTCTATTTTAAGCAATAGTAGTGCTATCTTGAAAAAAAAAAGCTTTTTTTTTATTTCTAAGCTTGTATTAATGCTAAGAATTTTGAATTAAATGTTGAGAACGTTTAAAAAACAGTATTTTTTTTTTTTAGTGTCACCTTAAAAAAAATGTTTTTCAATGGCAAAAACACATGTGGAGCTGCATTTTTATATATGCAGTACTGTTTTCTAAGGGATGTACCCACTTTTTCTCACCATAGTTTGACTTTATGTAATTCAACAATTGAAAATGCATTTGATGTTACAGGATTTTTGTGTCATTGCTTTTAATGTATTCAGTAAAAAAAAGAAAGCAGCATTTTATCTTTTTGTAAGATTTCCTTTCTGTTTTTTAAGATCTTTTGTGTTTCTCATTGTCTTTCAGCATCACTCTGATGTCATTGAATATTACAGTAAAACAATATTAATGTTATCTCTATTAGACAGCTAATAATCTGACAATTTGGATTCCATTTCAGATATGATACAAAGTCAAATATAATCATTTCTTTTCTTTTATATATGTATAGTGTTGTTCAGTAATATAACAGCTGAATGCAAAAATTCTAGTGATATTGCAAATATGTTGTATTAGTGTAAGAAATCAAAACTCACAACTTTTATTTTAGGCATTCTGTTTTATTTCTTCATTTTGTGCTGCTTCAATAGAAAAAAATGAACACCTACATTAAAACAGTCTTTTTTATAGTTTAAGTAATGCATTGTCCTTTTAAAAGCCAATGAACACTTGTGTGCAGGTAGAACTAAAATATGTCGGTATTGAAAGCAATTGATATTGTGTCAGACTCTTGTTTTTCTGGGAGGACTTTTCAATGTGTCTGTTATTTGCTTAACTTCTGTTACAAGGATGCTGGCAGCATTCTGTTGCACCCTCTTTTTAAAGCCTCTGTGAGTTCTTGTTTTGTCAGTGCCTGAGCCTGCTCTTCTTTTTCTTCAAAAGATGTTTGGTAGAATAGAGATAAAGTCTCGTTAATCCTTCAACCCTTGTGTTTAGTCTGTGCTTCATGGCATGGTCTATTGTCATCGGGTAAAAGTTGTAAGTCCCAACTTTATAAAATTCCTGCTTCGTAAGATATACAAAATTGTCCAAAATATCACTTCATGATGCAACAATCATTGCCCCATGCAGTGGTACCAGTGGCCATAATGTCTACATAGGAAACATATCCAAACCATTACATCACTTACTCCAAATTTCACAGCAGAGACAACATATTGAACTGAAAAGCATTTTGCATGCTAAAACAGATTCATCAAATTGGAAAGGCATGTAATTAACTTGTTTCAGGACTGGGTGTATTTCTGTTTACCTACAGTTGATATTCAATATGCTTTTAATCCATTATAGTTGACCCTCTGCATTAGTTTTTGGTATTAAAGGCTTATAAATTAATCTTATCTGGGATCATGCTTGACATGCTGCTCTCTGTGTGTTGTGGATATGCTTATAGACTTGCCTGTAAACTTCTGGCATTTCTGCACTCAGGATTGTATTCTGTTGATGTGATTTAAGCCAATCAGTATTTTCAGTCTGCCAGTTTGTTTGTTAGTGCAGTGACTGCAGAACTTCAGTTTCTTTAGTACATTACTGTCTATGGATTTTGAGAATTCCTAATGACCCAACAGTCACAAGTACTTACATTTTCCCCACCATCATGCTCTCTGAAACTCCTCTTGCTCCAGTTGCACACTTGTCATTTGGACTACCTTTAAGTTTATTGATGAGCAAAGTATATGCTACTTACCTTTAGAGGCAGAATACAGTTTCAAGTTCATCTTATAATAAACTACTGTATATTGTGGTATGTTTAGGGTGGAGGTCCTTTATCTTTTCTGGGCACTGGTCCCTTTAAAGATTTGTTGAAAGCTAAGGACCCCTTCCTAGAAAAGTGTCCATGAATAAATCATAATATTAACTTACCACTTGCAATAGTTTAAAATCCTATATGTAGTAATTGACATTGAAAAAGTTTTATAATTCAATTTTCTATAGTTTTTTTTTTTTTTTTTTTTTTTTTTTTAATTAGTTAGGCAGTGTTACTTTCAAAGCAAACCTGTGCTTCACTGACCCTAGTTTAAGACCTCTGGATTACGGGGTGGGGGTGATTATTTTTGAATCTGATGTTCATTGGAAATTCCTGTATTGAAATAGTAACTATTCGGTTGGTGCGAATAAAAATGTCCGGCGCGAATGAGCAGTGGAGACAGGCAGTGGAATGGAACCACCTGCACGCCACACAGGGGTTGTGGGTATTACGTCGCAGAGTTACTACTGTATAAATAGCTAGCACATGTGTAAAGAACAAGGTTCAGGCGTGGTTTGTTTGAACGTACCGTGGCTTGCAAAGGAAACCTGCAGATGCTGGATTTGAAAGTCATCTTCCTGTATGAATTTAAACTGGGCCATTCTGCGGGAATTGCCGCTCGAAACGTTAACAAAGTGTTTGGGGTTGAATTACAGCCAACAAACAAACCATTTGACGATTGTTTGTGAAATTTCGAAGCGGAGATACAGACCTGCAAAATAAAGCACATGGTCACTGACCTGTTGCTCTTTCTGAAGATGTTCTATTACTTGTGGTTGAAGTGGACCCCCGAAAAATGTGTCGTGAGATAGCGGCAGAGGTAGGTGTCCACCACACTGCAGTTGTTCAGCGTCTGGCTGCGCTGGGTAAGGTCATAAAGCTGGACATTTGGCTGCCGCATGAATTGACAACTGCCAACGAAACTAGGTGTTTGGAAGTTTGCACGTTGTTGCTTGCCAGGAATAAACAAGAACCTCTACTGCATCAAATCGTCACGTGCAACGAGAAGTGGGTCCTTTATGATAATCGGAAACGATCTGCACACTGGTTAAGCAAGGCACATCCTGCTGGACAGCATCCTAAGCGACCTCTACACACCAAGATGATGATGCTCCTTGTCTGGTGGTCTACAGCCGGGATAATTAATTCGAGTTTCTTGGCAAGAGGCCAAATCATCACTGCAGAACGTTATTGTGCTGAATTACACCAGATGCAACAGAAATTTCTGCAGAAACAACCAGCTTTGGTCAACAGACATGGTGTTCTTCTGCTCCAGGACAGCGCTTGCCTTCATGTCGTACAACGAAAACGATGCTGACACTAAGTGCCTTGAGCTATGCAGCACGGCCTCATCCTGCCTATTCCCGGACTTGTCTCTGACAGACTATCATCTGTTTCGTCACCTGGATCACTTCCTGTCCGGGAAACAGTTCACGGCAGGCAACGGGGTTCAACGTGCAGTTGATGACTTCTTCGAGTCCCAGCCACAAGACTTTTCGTTCCGGGATTATGGCCTTGCCGGACAGATGGCAACTATGTGTCGATGCCAAGGGAGATTATTTTGCCTAGGTAGGTTGTCCTACTTTGACGTTCTCACCGTCCACGTGTGCGGGTCCTTTGCCAGACATTTCATTCGCACCAACCCAATAATATAGTGTTTCAAATATATCTTGTGGAAATATTCCAAATCCAAATAATTTAGAGGACAATGTTCCTTAATAGCGAATTTTTAACATTATGGCAGTAGGGCTGCACTCGTTCCCCTATAAGTAGAAATTTCAAGAATTTTACAGAGCGAAAATTCAGTTTTCAAAAAACCAATGTAGGGATGGAACATTAATTTAAGATTTTGCTGTAAGCATTTATATCTACCTGGAAAACTGCATCAGAAAATGTGGTTCATATTTCTCATGATTGTTGCTATCTAACACATAATGAAGGAATTTTTCTGATCTAAAGTGTGAACATGTTGCACCCTAAGACAGATTCAATCACAGGTTGTAACCAGAAATAGAAAACTCCAAGATGACATATCACCTGAAGATTTTCACTTGGTTGCCTGAGTTTTCAACTTCTATTGATTTTTTTTTTTTTCAAAATTTGGGTTTCTATTGGGAAATTTCTATCTCTTTAATGAAGTGATAAGTACAATATACATATTTTTCTGTTTGCGTCTTTTTTGTAGACTATGTACTATAATATCAGAACAGTGAAGATGCCAATATCAATTTTTGGCATTATTGCCAGCAGTTTTATGCATTCTGCAGCAACATTGGCAGTAGTGGCTCAGGCTGAAGTTCTATGGAGTGGTCCAAGAGAGAGGCATGCACATGCAGAGTAAGCATCAGAGATATTCATAGCTATTGCATTGATTTTCTGTGGGGTGCTTATAAGTTGAGTTATTGAATAGTGGTTTTATTGAATGTTATACCCCAGAAGACAAAGCTGAACTTTCTGAAATGAAAACCTGTTTCAAAATGCAACTATTAATACAAGACATTCTCTAGTTTTAGTTGTGGATAGTGCCACTGAATTATTAAACAATATCTAATTAATTTTGGTTGTTAAGGTTGCAATTCTCTGTGTGTAGTTTTTATTTAGATCAGTTGTATCTCGTGAAAGAATATAATGGCTCCTTAAAAAAAAAAAAAAAAAAAAAAGGGAAGAAAATTGGATTTTGTCTACCCCAAATTTTAACTATATAGGCATGTTATTGTGTAATATAAAGACTGCAAAAAGAAAAATATACATTTTATTCCAGAAAACTGGTGTACTTGTATACATGAGATGCTGGTGATATGAAAATATTCAGGAAAAAAGATATCTTCAATTACTTTATTATTTGTTTATAATCCAAGAATGCCTTGCAGCCATATGATTTTTAAACATAACTCTGGTTTGGAAATGTGATATTAGTTTTTCGTTATTTATCCAAGAGTTCAGCTTAAAAAAATTGAATGATTAAAAATATTTTACGCATATTAGTTGTTAGTTGCTTACTCGTTTAAGTGCATTCTTAAATTATTTCTACTTTCTGTGCCACTTATGCCTCGTGTTTCCCCTAATTTGAAGAAATATGAGTTTTAAGTGCTCAAGACATTGTTATTGCTGAAGGAAGTTTAATATAAGTTTTCCTATTATTTTGTCAATTAGATTATTAGAAGTACCGGAAATAACAGCATCAGAAATGCATCAAGAAATGAAAAGGCTGCTTGAAGAAGTACATATACATGACAACTTCCATGATGTCATTATAAAAGTATGCTCTAGTTTTCAAGAATCAATCTGTTCTAATTTATCTTAAAATTTCAAGTTCATCCCATATTTTGTTCAATAGTTGTAATGTTTGTATCTACAATTTTAAGCTAATGTTTGTATCTACAATTTTAAGCTAATGTTTGTATTTAAAAGCAAAATCAATCACTGTAAACATTAATAGCTTAAAACAGGTGCAAATGGTAAAGAAAAGGTTTGAAATAACTTGTTCTTCACCATTTTTAGCTCAGAATTCATTTGTTGTTATCATCAATTTATTGGTTTCTGATGGTGTGGAGTACAAATTTGAGGTTGAATTGATGATGAAACATTAACCTCTTACTCAGCAGTTTTCTTAGAATTCCATCCCCTCCAGTTAATGCTTTGACAGCTTATTTTAGAAATATTGGGTTGATGCATAAGTTCATGCCATTTTTTTTTCAATTTTTCATCCCACTACAGGAATGTGTTTCATCAGAAGGGAAAATGGAATCAATCAACTATGTAACCCCCCCCCCCCATTGTTTACGGTGGTGTCCCAACGTCTGAATGGGTCTACAATGCCATTCTTGAAAACAAAGTGATGGTTTTGCCATGAAAAAATTACCAAAGAAATTCTGTTCTGGAGCTGAACAATATTGTAGAACATTCTGCCATGGAGTGCATTCGGCAGAGATCGGAACAGGTGATAGTCTGAAGGGATGACATCTGAGGAAAAGGCTGGATGTTAAAGGATCTCCCATTTCATGTCCTGAATGGACATTTTGGTCATGTTTGCACTGTAAGGGTGTACATTATCATGTTGGAGAAGGACACCATGGCACTGATGTAGCTGTTTCTGCTGAATTGCTCCCTCCACACGGCGGAGTTACTCACAATAGAGTGCAGCGTTGATGGTCTAATTCCTCAGCAGCATTTCCCAGTGAAAAATGCCTTCCATGTCCCACCAGACGCACATGGTCTTCACAGGATGATGGTCATATTTTTGACGTGGTGTGGGCGCCTTGTGTGAGCTTAACCATTCCCTGCTATTCCTGAAATTCACGTACAGGCACTACTTTTGATTTCCAGTAACAATATGTGACAGAAATGGTTTGTGTTGCTGAGAATATTCGCAATAATTGGCAACCAAGACCCACATATGGCAACACGCTGATTCTTGTTGTCCTCAGTGAGAGTGTGAGGCACCCAAGACCCCAATTTCTGGACATTTCCCATATGTTCCAGGTGTTACACTACTGTTGTCTGGTTACAGTCTATCTCAGTGGCCAGTTTGCATGTGGTTTGATATGGATCCAATGGATGAGATGGTTCAAATGAACCCCATCAAAGTGAGATGGACAACCTGAGTATGGAGAGTTGTTGAGGTCAAAATTTCCACCCCAGAACCGCTCACACCATTTGCGGGCTGTCCTCAGAGTAATAGCATCCTCCTCATACACAGTACAAATTTTTTGAGTGACCTCAGCGGTTGTGGATCCCTTGTTAAACTCTTAGAGGAGTCGGAAATGTTCATCTTCTCTACTTGACACTCCATAGTTCCGGACCGGAAAACCAAAAAACCATTAGCCACAATCACACAACGCAATATGATTTAGATACATGATATTACTGGCTACATTTTGATATACAACTGGCTATCTGCACCGTCACTACATACCTGGGAAACACTCGTGAAATAAAACTGCATGAACTTATGCATCAACCCAATATAACTTGATGCAGCGTGAGGATCTTCAGTGCAGATTTTCATGGCTTAGATTACAAACTGTAGATCAGATTGATTAGCCCTTTCCCATTGCTATTGTGTGATTATACCATCCACATGAGCATCTGAGATCAGTGTAGTGAAACAATGTAAGTCTGTGTTTCAAGGTGCCCCTCCACCCTTCTCTTTAAATGTAGTTTTCTGTTTAATTACTTGCATGCATGTTTAGGCTTGTGTTTTAGCTTTAAATATGAAATCCTTGCAGACACAAATTTAAACATTACAGCACCTTGAGCCAGGAAAAACCAAATGCCCCCAAGTAAATGTATTTTAATGAAAAAAAAAATATGGCCAATTTGAATTTTATGTTTAAAGTATATGTAGATTTTTTATTGCAAAAAAGAATCAGCGTATTCTCAAGAACAACTCCGTAGAATTTTTGGCATATGTATTATGTTAAACATGCATTGAAAAAAATTACTGTCCATTTTACATAAGTTAGTAAAATTTTAAAGCTTTCAAAATCAGTTTTTATATTTATGAATGATATTGCTTGATTTTAGCATAATTCTGAAACATTTGACTCCAAATTATGAAATTAAATTTACAGTAAGCTTCGTGCTGCTACTAATTAATGTTCATTGCAAATCGATTGAATTACTGGGAGAAAGAGGAAATGAATAAACATGAATTAGTCAAATTACTTATAACTGAAAGATTTATTTTATTGATATCTTTGTGACAAAATCTTCTACTATATCATCAAATGACAGTGTTTCTACAATGCTTGAATTAAGTGGCAAATTTGCCAAGGTATTTGTTCTTTCCTGTGAATTAGGCATTCTCATATTAATTATGGATGATATTTAATAGAGAGTAACTTTTTTCTCTGAAGAGGTAACTGGTAGGTATACATCGGTAAATCCTGAGAATAACATGAATGTTTGGAAAAGTTAAATTGATTTCTTTTTTCCTAATCAATTGGAACATATCCACAACTGGAACACTTTAAGAGGTCTCTAGCCTATCTAAATTATGCCAAAATTTCTGAAAATAAAGACATTGTTCTTCAAATTCTGTTTCTAATTCTTGAGTATAAATTCTCAATAGATTTTTTGCATTTTCAAATACTGTTATCTGATCAACATTAGATAGCCGTATTAAAAATCCAAACATGCGCTCCACATTGGAAAATGCATCTCATTGAAATTTCAACCGTTGCACCAAGTCATCAATGGTAGCACAGAAAACACATATCTGCATATATTCCTTCCCACTAAAAACAGTTTCTTTACTGCCCTCCATCACATGAAATTGTAGTTTTCTGCGATGGATTTGGAATCTGGTAACATTTTTTGTACATTTGTCACAGTGTGACGAATATAATGGATTCGTTGGATTCTTCATCACTAGATATCGTGACAAAACACTGGCCTTGCTTTTTACTTATTTTTCATCACTGCCTGTTTAAAAAAGATTTTTTCCCTTTTTAATTTTGGCATTTTTTAAAGTTATCCCTCATTTTCAATCCTTTTAACTTTCCTTTTCAATTTTCACTTGCAGAAAACTTTGTAGTTTATATTTTCATTAATGAATAATGACAGGGAAAAGAGAATTGATTATTTCTCCAAAAATGACAAAGTTAGGATACAAACATGGAAACTAAGGGGTATCCAAACACAAGCACATGGTAGCATGTCAGTCACTAGATAAGTAATCCAAGTGGTGCTGCATACCACTTAATCCAAGTAGTTACAACCAGTCCGCTCTTCTCTCCTGTCACCCACACTACTCTGCGGGCCTTGACCTTGTAGAAACCTTTTTTAGGGAATTAATTACTCCAATTCTGAGCTTTTCACTGTCACGCTCAAGTTTGTTAAAATGCCTTGCAAAAGCTATCCGCTCCTTGCCACCCACTCTTACACACTCCCCAACTATCAGCATCGCTGTGTTAGAGAAATGCCTCACTTTTATTTATTTTTTTCTCATTTCCACAATAAGGTAAAAGGGCTTTTGTTACATGTACTCCCAAATTTTTGGTACTCCTCAGTATGTAGCATCCAAGTTGTCCCAGTGGTAAACCCACCCATGAAACGATGTTTACTCTTTATACAAAATGTACTATCTAGTTGCCACAGAGCTGCTGTCAGTTGCAATTCATTTTAACATCTAGATCTAAGCAGTACAAAATGCAAAGTTTTGTCTCGTAATTTATACAGTATGTGCATTTATCATATACAGTAGATTCTGGTTAATTGAGCCATTAGTTAATCAAGGCCGCTATTTGTTTGGGACAATTCTTAAAGAACATTCCAAATGAGCTCTTTCAGATAATGCTTCACATAATTGGGCCAAAGTGTTCTAGCCCCAATGTATCCCAGTTAACCAGAATCTACTGCACTGATGTTTTAAGTATGTCCCCTTCTTTATGTGCATCAGAAGCAATTTAACATTCTAAAATATTTTTTATGACAGGATTCTCAAAAAAAAAAAAATAAATAAAGCAGAAGCATACCTGCCAGATTTAATGATTTACCCATAAAGTTTATGGAAATTCTGCTGGTTTTATGGTTGTTTTATGGAATGACATGTTTTACAGATTTTCAATTTTTTCTCTCTGGCTAGGATAGTGCCATCATCACCTAAAAAATTTTGAAGGAAAAATAAGTGACCCATAGGACCACCACACCTCTACATTCTAATTTACCTGATCCCAATTTTACCAGCTTCTGCGTTCCAACCTTGTCTGCTCACAGCCTAGTACAAAAGATTCAATAAAAATGCTGTAGGATTAGGATTTGGTGATAACAGTAAAAAAAAAAAAAGAGAGAGAGAGAGAGAGAGAGAAAAGAAACCAAGCCACCCTCTCGCACGTGAGACTTAAAATTACACTTTTTAAAGGTATTCTGTTGTGTTAGAACAAAAATTTAAAATCAAAACCTCTTTTAAGTTAAATATCTGTATCCTAATATTTCACAATTACAAATACAATTTTTACCTGTATATGTGGCCTAATAATGATGAAGCATGCTATGAGATAATTATGTATCAATTGCATTGTAATCACTGTAAGTGTGAAATACTGCCAAATATCTTAAACGAACAGTAAACTCATTTCGGGCATTTTTTTTTTCTTCGCATGAAAATGTAATGTCGAAAGAAACATGAAAACTGACGCAATCAGAAATGCTTTATCGTAAGTCGTTCTCCCGCTAGAGCGTTTTTTTTTTAATCAGCAGTGACGTCACACTAGACAAGAGACCGGACGCTCAGCGTGCGTAGGGCTCCAGTTGGTGCTCTTTACCATTCTGTGCAGTGCAGTCGATCCCATCAATCAGTAAAATGGCTAGTGTAAATCCTTATTCAGTTGAACTACGATATTCTGCCGGTACAGTACGAATGCTTAACAAGAAATGTGAGAACAAATTCGAGGGTAGAAAAGGTAATCTTGACTGGTGTCAATGTTATAACTGCGAGAGAATGTCAATAGACGCTGGGTGTTTGTGTTGAAACGAGAGTTATCAGATGCTGAAAATAAAACGTAATGCCCAATGTATAAAAAAACACGAATCATTCGACAGTGTTGTTTTAAACATTCACACCTTACAGGCAAGTCGTTATCAAATAATTTTTTGGGCTGGAAAAAACGAGAAAAAAAATATGAGCTTGTATGTAGCAAACTATGGAGACACATTGCGCACAAACAATTCGTATATTGGGTACCTGTAGGGCGAAAAATCAGAAAAGTAATCCATGGATACCTGTAGAACGAAAAATCGTGTAGGCCTGGATACCTGCGATACTTAATTGTGTAAGCCTGGATACCTGTAGGGCAAAAAATCAGAAAAGTAATCCCTTCTTGAGTTGTTAGAATGTTTTACTGAATCTAATGAACAACAGTATTCGGGTTTTGTTTGTTGCCCTGGAAATGACACAGACTATTTCGATTAACTCCCACTGTCACTAAAGATTTGTCAGCTACTGTCTATATGCGAGTATATAAAGGTATTTTTCATTGAACTAAGTGTATATATATATTTTTTAAGTTTCTCCTATTGTCATGGGAGAAACAACTTTATGAGTATTTCTCGTAGCCCAAGTGCAAAGTCATTAATAACCCCTGCTCCACGAAAATAAAAATACCGCAATAGTTGAACATGATATGGAAAACAAGAAGAAAAATATGAACTAGAAATAACAAATAAAAAGGCAGTTTATCTAACTGTTATTTCTACTGTTATTACTGTATGGCAGGTTAGTCAGAGATAGAAATTTTTCTACCAGAAATTCAGCATCTCCATTACACGTTTGAGCTGACCACCATAAATGGTTGGTTATTCTGGAGCGCTATGCTTCTAGTAAAGGAGATTCCTTTTCAGCAGCTTTTAGATTTTTAGTCAAACTTTTGGTCATGTGATGATCAATTTGGGATATTTTTTCTTCATGAGGGCATGAATGCTTCTATGTCTATCTGATAAAAAAACTGATATCTTTATTTCTTCATAGAGGCCTGAAAGTAATAAATTGCACGCATTATTTTCTAAGTCCCTGTCAAAAACACCTTTTTGGACGACAAAATCTACAATATCTCCCTTGCGAATATCCATAATGGAATACGTACAGTATTTGGCACAAAAACCTGGCGAATCAAACTGTCCATCTCCGCTCACCCAAATTTCGGAATCGCATAATTTTAAGTCATCAGTAATTTGTTTTTTCATACTGTGCCACATAAATTTGATTATTGACCCAAATAAAAATTTTACAACTTTGGAAAAAGTAGTTACTAAGTGATTTTAAACCAAGGGTTTCAGCAAAATCCGTAAACTGATTAAAATTAATTCCAGTTGTGTAAATTGCAGCAGAAAGTTTGATAACCAATGAACAGGAGATGTGCAACACAAGGAGAGAAATTTCTGATACTAATTACCTCGTATTTTCCCTCGCAACCCTTCCGCCCCGAGTACACAGATGCCACTGGTGCGAGAAGTGGTATGACTGACCGCTTGTCTAGTGTGACGTCATCACCAGAAACTTTGTCAGCTGTTTACTCAGCTCTCAATGTTTACTCAGCTCTCAACAAATTTTGGCTCTATGGGCATCACCCGCATTACATGACAGCAAAAATTCGTATTTTCGAAGACCTTTTTTTTTAAGTTTACTGTTCTTTTAACTACAACTTACGAAATTGATAAAATCAACATATTTGTGTAATCAAGCAGTTTTTAATCAATATGCTCAATACATTTAATTAAAGTGCTTGATACATCAGTTAGTCAAACACGTCAATTAAATATTCACAAAGTTTTTTACAGCTTTAAATTCTTGAAAGTTGCAAGTCTGCAGAAGCTTTGGTTTAGTGTACTGTGTTATTTGAATGAAGCACTGGAACTAGTTTGCATCTGTAGTAGTAGTAACATGAAAACATCATGTTACTGCTGCAAGGGTCATGTTCATATTTGCCGCCCCGGTGGCGCAGTGGTCTAAGGTGCTGGCCTCTGATCATTCGTCCGTAAGGGGTCCGGGTTCGAATCCCGGTGAGGCATGGATGTTGTGTTTGTCTTCCAGCACTAGCTCTCTCCCTTCCCTGGAACCAGTGACCCTAAATTAGGGACGGGCGACTGCTTATAGCCCATTGAGTTGCTCACGGTGGTCGTTAAACCTCCAATCAAAAAAAAAAAAAAAAAAAATCATGTTCATATTTGCGTAAACAATGAAAGTCAAAATTAGAGTCTTTAGCATAGTTAAGCAATAGTTCATTTGAACTTCCAAATTTTGCATGTACTGACCTTTATGCTTTCAGTATTTTTAGCTTCACCACTGAAACCAACAATTCTGTACAGGCTGCAGAAAAGTTTCTATTACATTAGGGCATATCAGAAAGTAGTGAGATAAAATTCCTTTAAAAAACATTTGTATCTAATTTTACATGATCTTTTTAAACATAATTTCCATGCATCTGTAACACTCTGCCCCCACTGAATTGCCACATTTCAAATATGATGCATGAAATCCATCCATGAAGCAAAAGGCATTTGCAAATATTCTTCATGACTTTTACCACATCCTTATCCAGTGAAAAATGTTTACCTTTCCATCCCTTTATCACTTCCAAAAAAAAAAAAACTAGATATTACAGGGGGGGTCAAAGAAGAGTGAGGAACAACGTAGAATCTAAAAATTTGGTTACAAAACGAAAAACAGGGTGCTTTATAATGAAGTAGCTTCTCGATCTTCTTTGCTTATCTACATGTGTGTGTGTGTGCGTGTGTTATGTAGATAAGCAAAGACAAAGCACCCTGTTTCTCGTGTTGTAACAAAATGTTTAGATTCTATGTTGTTCCTCACTCTCGTAGGACCAGATCTACCTCTGTAATATCTTGTTTTTCTTTAAAGCGAAAAAGGAATTGAAATGTTAACATTTTTCACTGGATAAGGGGGATGTGGTAAAAGTCATGAAGAATATTTGCAAGTGCATTTTGCTTCCTGGATGGATTTAGTGTGTTCATATTTGAAATGTAGCAATTCAGTGGGGGCAGTGTTACAAATGCATGGAAATGGTCTTGAAAAAGATTGTGTAAAATTAGATTCAAATGTTTTTTAAAGGAATTTTATTATGAGCTTGCCTGAAGACTGAATGGTGGTGCAGGTGAAGTTCACAGAGCAGTATGTACGCAACCCGAGGACCGGCTTTCGGTTAATAGAGTGTTCGGAGTCAGAGTGGGAAAAGCTGCCGATTTATCGGAGTTTGATAAAAGACAAATTGTGATGGCACGGTGCCTTGGAACTACGATCTTGGAAACGGCACTGCTTGTGGGTTGTTCACGTGCCGCTGTAGTGAGTATGTATCAAACGTGGTGCATGGATGGCCAAAAGACGAACCGTCGTCCACAGCTCACTGATGCCAGAAGCGAGTGGTGACTGTTGTGCATTGTTCGCAGCAGCCGCAGGGCCACAGTGCAACAAATCACCCACAGCTGCAACAATGGTGATCAGGGCAATGTGTCACAGCACACAATTGATCGCAGCCTTCTGCACATGGGCCTGCATAGCCGAAGACCCAGCCTGGGCCCAACATTGAGATTGAGCCGTGGATAATTGGAAGAAAGTGGCCTGGTCTGACGAATCAAGATTCCTGGTGCATCGCGTAGACGGACGAGCACAGATACGCCAATTATCAACAAAGGCTCTGACACCTGAATGCACTGTTGGGCGGAAACAGACCAGTGGCAGCAGGGTGTAATGCTGTATGCGATATTTCTTTGGAACACTTTAGGCCCCATTATCCCCGACAGCTGTCAGGTATCTGAACATCATTATGGACCAAGTTCACCCATTCATGGCAACTGTGTTCCCTGCTGGTGATGGCTATTACCAAAAGGATGATGCGCCATGCCACACTGCCAGAATTGTCAAGGAGTGGTTCGAGGAACATGCTGATGATTTTCTGTTAATATTTACCCTGGCCTCCAAATTCTCCTGACATGAACCCAATCAAACATTTGTGGTTCGACTTGGAAAAGCAGGTTCTCAGTAAATCACCACCATCCAGAAATGTACAGGAACTGGAGGACCTGCTGTTGACATTATGGTACCAGATACCCCAGGATACCTATCGCCACCTCAGCAGCCACTCAGAGAGGCATCGAATTGATGCCTCTCTGAGTGGCTGCTGTTTTGCGGGCAGAAGGGGGTCCTACAGCTTATTAGGTAGGTGGTTATAATGCAATGTCCTATCGGTGTGTGTGTGTGTGTGTGTGTGTATCTACATATAAATATATCTGTGCATATATAGGTATCATCATCGGCAACCATTATCAATCCACTGCTGGACGAAGATCTCCCCAGGTTTCTTCCACAACGGTCTGTCTTGTGCCAGTCTCCTCCATGTTACTCCCGCATACTTTCGAATTTCATCCACCCATGTCATCTTTTTCTGGGTTTTTTCCTGTCCCTCGGAATCCAGTCTAAAATTGCAACTGTCCATCGATGGTCTGTCCTTCTGGCAATATGTTCACCCCGTTGCCATTTCAGGGATTTAACTCTGATCATGATGTCTTCCACTCTTGTCATTTTTCTGATCCACGAGTTCCTCTTCTTTTCTCTCCTGGTTACACCAAGCATGCACCTCTATATGCTTCTTTGAGTTGTCTGCAGTCTTTGTATGTCTCTTTTAGTTAAGGTCCACGCCTCTGCACCATATGTAAGCACTGGAAGGATGCATTGATCAAACACTTTTCTTTTAAGACATAATGGCATATTGCTCTTGAAAATTATACTGTTTCTTCCAAATGCTCGCCAGGCAAGTTTTATACGCCGATTAATTTCTTCATGAATGTGTCCCTCACTTGATATCTGCTGTCTAAGATAAATGTAGGTATTACTTATCTCCAGCTTTTCCCCATCAATCGATAAATCTTCATTTCTTGTAAAAGCATTGAACATCACATTTGTCTTCTGAAAGTTCATTTTTAATCCCACTTCTTTTTACTCTTGTCAGCAAGTTCCTGGATCATACTTTGCAGTTCTGATTGGGTAGTTGCAAAAATGACTACGTCATCAGCAAAACGAAGGTGAGTTAGATAATCTCCATTAACCTTTATCCCTTTGTTTTCGCAGTTCAGTGATTGAAAGACATTTTCCAATGTGGCATTAAAGAGCTTGGGAGATATAGTGTCACCTTGTCTCACTCCCTTTCCTACTTTTATGTGTGCTGTATTTTCAAACAGCCGAATCTTTGCACTTGCATTTTCATAGATGTTATTAATAATATTAATGTATGCATCTTCAATACCGCAGGATTTCAGAGCCATTGTAACTGCTGATGGTTTCACCGAATCAAAGGCTTTTTCATAATCGATAAAAGCCATGCACAATGGAAGTTCATATTCCCTCGCTCTTTCAATTAGTTCTCTCAGTACGTGAATATGATCTATTGTGCTGTAGCCACTCCTGAATCCAGCTTGTTCTTTCGGTTGAGCCATGTCCAGTGTTACCTTCAAGCGGTGTGAAAGAACTTTAGTGAAGATTTTATAAACCACTGATAGGTCTGTAGTTCCTGAGATCCTCAATGTCACCTTTTTTATGTAGCAGGATCGTTGTAGTGTTGTTCCAATCCTCAGGAATCTTCCCTTCATTAAGGCATTGAGTGAAAATTTGGGCGAGTACTGTTTCGATTTCTCCACTTGTTTTTTTTTATGATGTCTACAGTAATTCCATCTTCTCCTGGAGCTTTCCCATGCTTCATGTTCTTGATTGCATGTGCAACTTCTGGTGGGAGGACTAGAAGAACTCTGGTGCTGGTACCTTTCATGATGTCTGGAGTACATGTATCATCCCTTTCATATAATTTGGAGTAGAAATCTTTCACTCTTGTCAAAATTTCGCCTCTATTTCTTGTTACAGAACCATCTTCTTTTTTCAGTGCCATAATCTGTTTTCTTCCCTTACTGAGATGTCCCTTTGCTATCTTTAGGCTTTGGTTGTTTTCAATTGCTTTCCTCACTAGTTCACAGTTGAATTTCCTTACGTCTTCAGTGATACTTTTTTGTACTGTCTTGCATAGCTCTATATATTCCACTTTGGAAGTCACATCTTCTTTAGTTGTCCTCATCTCTCTTCTTTTTTGCATCAACATTTTGGTTTTTCCTGATAATTTGTTCACATGCAACTTGTTCTTAGACCCAGCTAATTTTGTTGCTGTTTCTATATAAGAGCTTTGGTTACTTTTCTGTTAACTTCAGAAATATCCACTTCTTCCGATGTTAGGCCTTCTAAAGCAGATAATCTGTTCTTCAGTTCCAACTTGAAGGTATTATGGTGTTTTTTAAGGTTGGTTATGTCAATACATTTTGTTTGTCTTATGAGCTTGCCACGTTCGAGTTTAGTGTTGAGGTGCATCTTACATCTCACCAATCTATGGTGACTACCTGTGTTGAACTTGTTTAGGACACTGCAGTCTTCTATGACGAATTTTTTTGTTACACACAATAAAATCAATTTCACTTGTCGTCCCATTTGGATGTCTCCATGTCCATTTCCTGTGTGGCTTTTTCTTGAAAAAGGAGTTCAAGATGAAAAACCCTTCTGCCTCTGCAAACTCAACAAGAGTATTTCCACGCTAGTTTCTGTTGCCGTGACCGAATTTACCTACTGAAGTTTCATTCTGTTGCCGTTTGCCCTATTTTTGCATTGAAATCCCCCACAATTATCTTCAAGTGCTGCTTATCTTTATTATTTAGATGACGAATTTCCTCATAAAATTCTTCGATTTCTTCTTCAGGATGACTTGTGGTGGGTGCATAAGTTTGAATAATCCGAGCCTGGTATCTTTTCGAGAGTTGGATAATGAGTTGTGCAGTTCTGTCAGAGGAACTTTCAACTTCTACAACTTTATTCTTCAGTTTCTTGTATATTATAAATCCAACACCACTAGTTCTGCCAGTATCTGTCCCACGATAGTAGAAGAGATGTCCACTTTTCAGTTCAATGAGATCTTCTCCTTTTCTCCTTACCTCACTTAGCCCGACGATGTCCCACTTGATCCTTTGTAGTTCCTGTTCCAATTCAAGAAGCCTTGAATCAGAAGATAGGGAGCGTCCATTATACGTAGCCAAGGTCAGCATCAAATGGCAGCCTAGTCCGGTCCCCCGGTGATTCTTAGCACCCTCTGCCTTCATGTCGTACTGGCCGCTGCCTTGGCTAGGTACATTCCAGCTGCCGGAGACTGAGGGCCAAAATTTAAGTTGTAGAGTCATTTTGGAGGGGTTTGGCCATAACTCACCATGCTGGCCAAGCGGGTTGGTGAGTGGGGGATAGCATTTCCTCTAATCCCGATGGTATAGTTATACCACTATTGGCGGTCGTCAGAGCCCCTTTAGTGGGAACAGGAGGCACCACGAGAAGGCGGGGTTGACATTTGTCAAGGAGAGGCTGTGATGTTACGCATCACCTGACCTTACATCCCACTAGGCTGAATATATATATATATATATATATATATATATATACTTAAGAGCAAAACTGAAGACTAAGGAAAAAATTTTAGAATTTAGAACGAAGGGTGTCTTTATAGAATATATATATATATATATATATATATATTATATATAACGTTCTGAGTTGTGTAGAAACAATATAATACGTGCAAAGGTGTTAAGTTTAATCCAACAGCTATGAGTTCTGCCTTCAAAGGGAGTATCCCAAATCGTCAGTGTACTCGCAGTGACGTCACGTCCTCCCCAGCAAAGGGACTTCCTTTTGACTGCCTGGTGGGCCAACCCTTCCTTATTCTCTAGCCCTGGCTATCATCATGCTGCACTTCACGATTATCAAACTTGATTTGCCTCAAATCAGCAATTTGTTTGACATGTTTCATCTGCACAAATTTAACCATAAACTTCCTGAGTAATCTGTCCTTCTCCTCCATCATACCACCAATCTGTGATTCATCTGTTTGAAAAGTCTATTAAACTCATTTAAAAGTGGCAAAACAAAATGAAGAAAATGCATGGTCATCTGGGTCAGCGGTGATTTTAAAAGACCATAGATGTTTTTTTTACTACTCTACGAGGTTTTTCAACATCACTGTGGCTTTAAAAATAGGATGAAAGCTGCATACTGGTTGAGAACCCTGTCTACTACTTTGTGCAGTGATAACCATCGGGTTTGACAATGCTTCAATAAGTTCATGTCATCCACCTCAGTAAAAAGTTGGAAGTCCTTGTAGTATGGCTTTCGTCGTTTAGAACTGTACTGAAAATAGTAGTAAATGTCAATCATTAGGTCATCTATTGGTACAGTCAGTTGCTTCACTCCAGCTTGTGCACACAAATTGGCCAGGTGGCAAATGCATCCAATACTGAAGACATCAGAATTTCTCTGCTGCACCCTGGTAAGTACAGAGTTTGCTTTCCCCACCATAACACTGCAATTGTCACTAGCAAAGCCAATGCAGTTATTCCAAGGGATATTCAGCCTAGTGAATATTGTGTCAATGTCATTGAAAATGTCCTCACTGGTTCCACCACTACATACTGGCATGTCCAGCAATCTTGTTATGGGTCCCAAACCATCTTCGAACATTCTCACCATAATAGCTAATCTCTTATCACTTTTCTTGTCATTTGATTCATCAATCATCAATGAGAAAAATGACTCCCTGCACAGATTGATAACTGGTACTGTTGCTGATGAAGCTAAGCAGTTTTTAGTAATAAGTGTTATTTTGGTCTGCTTTAAATGAAAACTTCTTGGCAATGGCACTGTCAGGAAACATTTTCACTGCTAAGTCAGAAAATTTATCAGCTATAGAAGCAGGCAAATTGTGCTGAGCGACAAAATTAGCAAATGAAACTTCAGCCCTTGTAACATTATCTTCCTGCTTTGGCTGAGCAAAGAAAGTCTCTGTAGATGCTTCCTTCATTTTAAAATTTTTTTCATGCAATTTTGTCTTAAAGTGATCATATAAGCCAGACGCTACAACTTTAATGTCTTTGCTGCATATTTTACAAAAAGCATGGGTAGATCCTATATTAGATACATCCACAATGCCAGGGAATAGTTTAATCCAATCAGCCTGAAACTTGCCATGACCTCAGTTTCTGTCTTCCAACCTACGTTTCTTTGAGTTCTCGGCCATTCGATGGGTGAAATATTCAAATTAAGCTGAGAAAAATTATTTTGGCTTACCCAAATCCTATAACACTAGCTTTCCCCAAATGTGTAATTCCTGATTAATAATTCCTACAAAAAAACTTGTAATTCCAGTGAAAAACATCTGCTGAATTAGCACAAAATTTACAAAAATATTGTTACTTTTTCAAAACGAATCTCATGAGAATTTGTGATTACGGTTATGTTAAGATAGCTTGCCGATGTTCAGTATAAAGCGAGAAAAGCGTGGGTTTTGATTGGCTGTAGGGATGGGCAAAAACTTCCATGCTTTTGAACATCAATGTTTGCCACCTATAATCGATGCTGGAGAGCCTGATAATTGAAAAAGCATCGAGGTTTGATGACCCGATATTTGAACAAACTGGTAAAGAATATTTTCTACAAAAAATAAATGAATTTCTTTTTGTTGCATTCTTATAAAAAGGAAGAAGTTCAATGCATCGACGTTTTGGGAACGAGTAACCACCGATTTCTTGCCGATGTGCCCATTCCTACTTCCCCTGAGAGGGTGGGACGACACCTGGACTCAAGGCTCGAGGTCATCTCCTCGCGATATCCCCTGTCCTCAGCAGCTGTTATTCTCACCTCCACTGATTCCCCTACACACAACTGTGACCGGTGTTTTTAGACGCCACAACAATCTTACTGCCACATCAAACCATAAGGATGCGCATCTTTTGCCAATATTTTCGCAGATTCTGTTTTGTTTTGTTTTTCTCTCACAACATTTCTCAATCAGTGGTGATTTGGCAAATGTTTAGCACGAGCCATGGAATAAACATAAAACGATTGGTATTATATCTGTAAAAAAAAAAAAGTTTCCACAGAGGGCCAGTTAATGTAAAAAATTAAAACTTTCTTTTCAGGGATAAAAAAAAAAACTTACAAAGTGTTTGTACAGTCGTACATGAGCGAAAGAGTAAAAAACGTACAAAATACGGGTATACCGTACAAGTTGGCAGGTATGGGTATAGCTATTATGTTATACCGCTATTTGTCAGGTCGTCAGAGCACCTTTAGTGGGAACATGATGCACCACGAGAAGGCGGGGTTGACATTATACACTGCTGGACAATTGCTAAGGACTGATCATAAACGGCTATATAGCGCATAAAAAAGTAAGTGTGGTTGGATGCCAAGTGAAATAAAATAATGTCAGAATGCCAGGACATTACAAGAAAGACAATTTATTGTGCTCTGAAATCCAGAAGGCTTTGGAACGTGTTCAAGGGACAAACAGGCCATTTTGTGCAGAATACGTAAACGTGAAAAAAATGCAATTACTGTCCGCAGGCGTTCTGGCGTAAGATGTCAATACGGGATATGGCCACCATGGAGGGCGATGCAAGATTCCACACGTCGTGTCATGCTTTGCACAACATTATCAAGCAGCTGTTGGGGTAATTTATCCCATTCCTCTGTCAGTGCACGGATGAGGGTGTCCTTGTTTATTGGAGGGCATTGGCGACCAGCAAGACTCCTCCCCAAAGCATCCCACACATTTTCAATGGGATTCAGATCTGAAGAACGTGCTGGCCATACGAGGCGTTGAATATCCTCGCTCTCAAGACACTCCTGGACAGCGACTGTTCGATGACATGTTGCGTTGTCGTCCATGAAAATGAATCTATCACCGACAGCACCACGGAACATGCGAACATGAGGTAGCAGAGCATCATTAATGTTTCGTTGGCCAGTCATAGTCACAGTTGAAAGCACATAGAGGGACGTACGGCCATTGATCATGATGCCAGCCCATACCATGACACTACATGCCGGATATCGGTCCCTTTCCTGTATGTTTGCTGGACAATATGCAGTACCACTATCACGCCAGATCAGTTGTCGTCAACAATCAGACGATAGACTATCTACTCTCATCTGAGAAGAGGACAGCAGACCAGTCGTTATCAGTCCAATTGCGATGTTGATGTCACCATTGCAAACGGGCGGTACGGTGACGTCTGGACAATGGGATGCGCACAACAGGACGGCGGGTGTATAGCCCTCCTTCATGCAAACGTCTGGTGACAGTTTTTCGGGAGATCCGCTTGCCAGTAGCAGCCATAAACTGATTTGCTACCTCACTAGCTGTGCTGTGCCGGTGTCTTTTTGTTGATAGCACTATGTACCGATCCTCTGCAGGTGTCGTAGTGTGAACACGACCTCCCCGTGACGTTTTGCTACACTCTCCATTTGTTTGAAATGATTTCCAAAGCCTTGAAACAACACTGTGGCTGACGTCGAACTCCCTGGCAACATCTGTTATTTTTCGCCTTTCTTCAATCTTGCCAATAATACGGCCACGCGTAAAATCGTCTAGGGGATGTCTGGAGGACATACTGAAAATTGCAAGTTCGTCAATTGATTCTTTCCCTTTCAACTTTGCGTTTGAACAACAACGGTCAATACGCGTCAAATGCTTTATATCTCTTATCAGCGCTATGACGTCACGAAAAAGTTCGGCAATCCAAAATTTGCATACGCACAACACGTCTTACTGTATCCCGCACTTATGCTAATTTCCACATTTTCATGCCTTCCATTTTATGGTTGCTATCGTTGCTATTGTCATCCGTCCTTAGCAATTGTCCGGCAGTGTATATATATCATGTATTGAGAATAAGAAAAAGTACATGAAACATAGCTCTAAATTTGGAAAGTAGATAAGGTGGATATTGAAAATGAGATGGAGGGAATGTCATAATAATAGGAAGGAAAAACTTAGAAAACTTAGAAAACTTAGGGTAGGATAATGCAAAATGGACAGACAGTATTTTTAGTAATTGTTCATTTTCTAGCAAAAAATATTAAGTAATTCTCCATGCACTGACCACATAAGATGTAGATGTGGTTTCCATGTAATGATGCAAATGTCAAAAAAGGGGCATTTTCATCCTTTCCACAAAGAAAAAAGAAAACTGATAAAATAAAAAATGTCTTAACATAGAAATACATACTTGTGCATAATGTCATTTACAAAATTTTGATATCCATTTAGCAATTTAAACTATGCTACTTGTGATGTCAGAACATTTTTAAAGTATAAATGTTAAAGAAGGGTGTGTAATGAAATCTTGTATTAGAACTTACTTTTAAGTACAAAGTATGATGAGTAGATTTTTTGTTACTAGTAGAATGGCAAGGAGCACTTTTTCTGTAGTAGAAAAAAAATGGGGCATAGTGCCCCCCCTTCTTTAATTTGTGTAGGTGTGTGCGTGTACATGTGCATATACCGCTGCCTCGGCAGTGGGATATATATATAATCACTCACTTTTAAAAGGCTGTACACAAGTGTGCACACACGCACGAACACACACATACAGTAGAACCTCTCTTAACCGGCCTAACTGGGACCGAGAGTAAGCCAGTCGAGAGAAAATCTGGTTAAATGAGGGAGATTGAAATCGGGGCAAAATTAATTACATATGTATTGTACATTCAATCTTTTGGGTACTTTATAGTAAAATATTGCAGTACAAGAGTACTATATTTAAAGATTAGGCAAATAAATTGCAATTAAAAATTATGGGGTTATGTTTTATAGAGCAAATAGGGACTTGAAATTTGAAAAGAACTATTCATACATATGTACTGTTAATAAGAGCACTTACACAGAGGTGCCAACCTCTAGCAGAACCTATCAGTAATCAATAGGGGATTTTTCAGTAATGGAACACAAACTTGCAGTAATATTTTCAGTAATGTAACACACCATTTTTTTTTTCAAAGTTAAGTACATTATAGTATTACTGTGTAACCTGTAATACTTGCATGAGGTGACGACCTCCCGAGGAGCCTATCAGTAATCACCATACGAAGCCTCATCGTTAACATGCGGAAAGGGTATTTCATGAGAAATTAACGTGTGAAATGTGTAATAACCTTATATATTTTTACACTATCCTGATAAAAATTATGAAATTAAATTATCAATATTGTACTTACCTCATGTCATTGCTGACATAAAGACTCCCTTGTTGCTTGTTTTGCAGTGGTATATTCTTTTTCAGAAAACTTCTTTTTTATGACACGGCTCACCTGAGGAAAATGCTTTACTTTTCTGTACAAGAGTGGTTTTATGCCTGGTAAAGGCTGCACTAACCAGATTTTTGCATTACGCACGATTATTGAAAAGTATCTGGCTGTTGGGAAGAAAGTTTTTACTGCCTTCATAGATTTAGAGAAAGCTTACGACCGAGTGAATAGGACACTTTTGTGGAAGGTACTGAATGAATATGGTGTTACTGGGAATCTACTTAATAGTGTAAAAGCCAGGTATGCTGGTAGTAGAGCTTGTGTACGAGTGAATGGTGTTTTATCAAAATGGTTTTCCATTGGTGCAGGAGTTAGACAAGGTTGTGTAATGTCACCATGGCTGTTTAATATATTTATGGACGCATGCATGCGTGAGGCCAAAATAGATAATAGTGGTTTATGTCTTGGTGATATCTGTGTGTGCAGATTGCTGTATGCTGATGACACTGTCCTGTTGGCAGAGAGCAAAAGTGAGTTGCAGAGTATGTTGACTCGGATGCACGAAGTTTGCATGAAATTCAAACTGAGTATAAATAAGGGAGAAACCAAAGTTATGGTGTTTGAGAGAGGAATGGGTAGCACTGAATGTAATGTAAGTATAAATGGCACTGTGATTGACCAGGTGAGTGAGTTTGTGTATTTAGGAAGCATGTTTGACAGAGAGAACAAGTTGGATGGTGAAATCAGTAGGCGAGTGAATTCTTCTTTGAAAGTCATAGCTGCTCTGGGAGTTTTTCACAGGAATGATGGGTTCTCTAGAGAGTCCCGCATGGCTGTGTATGAAATAGTAATTGTTCCTACTCTGATGTATGGCAGTGAAACCTGGGTACTGCAGAAGAAACATAGGAGTCGTTTGTGCGCTGGAGAAATGCATTACTTATGTGGGGTTTGTGGCAAGACACGATCTGATTGTGTGAGGAATGAAGATGTATTGCAGTTGTGTGATGTAAAGCAAAATGTTGTTAGCAAGGTGGAGACCAATATGCTTCGGTGGTTTGCCCATGTTGAAAGAATGAGTGATGAAATGCTTACTAAGAAAATATTTTCAACCCAAGTGGCAAGAAGGGAAGGCCAAGGAAGACATGGGTGGATCAGATTCAGGAGTGTCAGCATGAGAAAAAGATTATGAGTATGAAGTATAAAAGATCTTGTGTATGGCGTGTAATGGATATCAGTGAAGCACGAGTTGTATGTCAAGATCGCTGTAAATGGCGAAGTTTGATACGACAACAATAAGTAAAAATATCTGGAAGTTTGTATTTCTTTTTGGAGCTAACCTCTGAATCTCAGAGAACAGCTTAGTGATATGTACAAGAAAGGCGGGCACTTAATGTTTTTGGTGCTCATTGTTGCGCAGAAGTATGTGAGGTTTTTCTTTACTATACTAAATATTTTCTCTGTAGAGGAATTGCTGTGAGGATAGTCAATATTGCCAACATTAGTTTAGGCAATGCAGAATACTTGGGAAGGCCAAATGAATCCTTCATCTTAGATATTTCATTCCATGCCACATCTGCTCTAGGATATCCAGCTTCATCAATATCACATTCTGGGAACATAGCATGAAACAAGGGACCAGCATGATCGCAGCTTGCTTATAGGTAGGTTATGTTCCACAGCGAATGTAGTAAACAGCAATTCAGCATTTATCACGCTATTTTCATTCTCTTTTGCAAAAAAATTATCCAAAGGCTTTTATTCAGTCTTTTATTTTACATAATCCTCATGGTTTTTTTTTGACTGGATATGCCTTCGGCAATCATCTCGTCCTACATGGGCTACTGCTTACTCCCATATTAGAAGGCACACAAGGAAACCTTTATTTTAGCATTTGTAACATTTTTTCCATTTCCTAGCTCGAGATTTGGGAGAAAGATTTGGATGTTCCTGGAGAAACCTCTTTGCATATTTATTTGTTTCAAAAACAATAATTTCAAGGATAAAATTAGTAAAAAACAAGTAAAAATGTGCAATAGGTGCCGCATTAGTTGCAGGAGCATGTTTGGGCCCCTGCATTTCATGATGATCAAAAGGATGCTGAGGTTGTTAATCACTTCCCTCTATTCGCTTTCATGACCTGAAGATTCACTACCAAGATCTTCACTTTTGGAAGATATTGTGTGCTTGGCACAGTGGCTAGTTTTCTGGCTTAATGTTGCTTGGCCAATATCACTCTCAGATGATTCAAAATCATCACTATCACTTGGCAAACTTTCACTCTCACTACAACAAGCCATTTCAAATAACCTTACAAAAACATTTCAAACAGTAGAAAAAAGCACGTCTGCTAGTCTGAGGAACAAGCTGTCAATAAAGTCATCCTCATATATCGTTCAATTTACGCTAAGTTGCTATGAACATACTTTTTACGTGGCTACGTTATTTTAACTCAGTTGACATTAAATGTCCGTAAATACTGTTTCACACGTTATGCAAGTTCAGCTATCGGGAGATTGCAAAAGGACGTTAACATAGTAATGGCAATTGAAGTCAAGTATAATAATAATAAGTATCTGTACTTACTATATTCATAGTGGCTGTCGGGGCTTCATATGTGCGTCATCTAAGAATGTGAATTCCTTCAATTGTGAAGTTAAAATTCATGATATTGTAAAATCTGCACCAGATAAAATTAAACAAAATGAATTTTTTACAATGCAAAAAAATCCATTAACATCGATGAAATAAGAAACTGAATTAAAACCTTGTTGAATTTTTTTAAAAACGAACTACAATCCTGAAGAGGAGACAATCTTGACCGCGAAGCACCCTGATATATAACGAAAACTGAAGATGAATTATACTTTTGCCAAAATCTCAAAAATAAACAATCTTGAAAAAGAAAATACAAACATACAAATCTCCCGAATGCGAAGCACCAAACTAGTTTCTGCTAACTTTAATAGCCATCATCAGTGGTAGGTGCACGGACATTAGGATTACCGCACTCACTCGCTCAGGTATGCAGCCTAATCCCAATGTATGTTCAGCCCTGTCGTGTAGATATTTGCGCATCATGATTTGGGTTTCTCTGCACATATCAATGGTGTCGCCATCTGTAGTCAAACAAAAATATACTAGTAGCATTTACGTAGAAATATTCAACTGTATTTTTAAGTAACATTTGATGTCACATGTTTTTTGTTAATGTTTTTCCTCTTGAAGTGTTTTCTCTCCTGTTCAATAAGGTATCTTCATGCAAACTGAAGCTCTACTGGACTATTAACGTTACAGTTGTATCTTTTGGTTTTCTCAATGACTACAGCCTCGGAGGTTAGAATCTGGGCATGTGATCTATGTGATGTTAGAATTTTTGTGTTAGTCCAATCAGGAGTTACATGATTTTTAATACAATGTTGTATTAATGAAGTTTTTCATCTTTTCTTGTCCAGTTCGCAATATGTTCATTTAATCTAGTCAAAAATCTTCTGCGCATACTTCCGATATATACTTTGTCTTTTTGGTTATCATACGTACTACTAATTGATATAGATCAATTCTAAATAAATCTGGTGTTTATGTCATTCCAACAGTAGTACGGATGATAACCAAAAAGACAAAGTATATATCGGAAGTACGCGCAGAAGATTTTTGACTAGATTAAATGAACATATTGCGAACTGGACAAGAAAAGATGAAAAAACTTCATTAATACAACATTGTATCAAAAATCATGTAACTCCTGTGATGTGACTGTTAGAATTTTTGTGTTAGTCCAATCAGGAGTTACATGATTTTTGATACAATGTTGTATTAATGAAGTTTTTTCATCTTTTCTTGTCCACTTCGCAATATGTTCATTTAATCTAGTCAAAAATCTTCTGCGCGTACTTCCGATATATACTTTGTCTTTTTGGTTATCATACTACTACTAATAATAGATCAATTCTAAATAAATCTGGTGTTTATGTCATTCCAACAGTTACGGATGATAACCAAAAAGACAAAGTATATATCGGAAGTACGCGCAGAAGATTTTTGACTAGATTAAATGAACATATTGCGAACTGGACAAGAAAAGATGAAAAAACTTCATTAATACAACATTGTATCAAAAATCATGTAACTCCTGATTGGACTAACACAAAAATTCTAACATCACATAGATCACATGCCCAGATTCTAACCTCCGAGGCTGTAGTCATTGAGAAAACCAAAAGATACAACTGTAACGTTAATAGTCCAGTAGAGCTTCAGTTTGCATGGAGATACCTTATTGAACAGGAGAGAAAACACTTCAAGAGGAAAAACATTAACAAAAAACATGTGACATCAAATGTTACTTAAAAATACAGTTGAATATTTCTACGTAAATGCTACTAGTATATTTTTGTTTGACTACAGATGGCGACACCATTGATATGTGCAGAGAAACCCAAATCATGATGCGCAAATATCTACACGACAGGGCTGAACATACATTGGGATTAGGCTGCATACCTGAGCGAGTGAGTGCGGTAATCCTAATGTCCGTGCACCTACCACTGATGATGGCTATAAAAGTTAGCAGAAACTAGTTTGGTGCTTCACATTCGGGAGATTTGTATGTTTGTATTTTCTTTTTCAAGATTGTTTATTTTTGAGATTTTGGCAAAAGCATAATTCATCTTCAGTTTTCATTATATATCAGGGTGCTTCGCGGTCAAGATTGTCTCCTCTTCAGGATTGTAGTTCGTTTTTAAAAAATTCAACAAGGTTTTAATTCAGTTTCTTATTTCATCGATGTTAATGGATTTTTTTGCATTGTAAAAAATTCATCTTGTTTAATTTTATCTGGTGCAGATTTTACAATATCATGAATTTTAACTTCACAATTGAAGGAATTCACATTCTTGGATGACGCACATATGAAGCCCCGACAGCCACTATGAATATAGTAAGTACAGATACTTATTATTATTATACTTGACTTCAATTGCCATTACTATGTTAACGTGTGAAACAGTATTTACGGACATTTAATGTCAACTGAGTTAAAAAAAAAAAAAAAAAGTCATCCTCTGCTAACACTAGTTTGGAAAAAAAGGGGGATTCGTAATTCACGGAGTTTTGCAATTGTGTCTGTTTGTTTGGGAAAAAAGAAATGAATAATGTGAAGAATTTCTAGTAATAAATAATGTGAAGAGTTTCTAGTAATATTTTTTCTGACTTTCGTTCTGCCACGCAGCGAAAGTCCGAAAAAAATATAATAAACACCCGCCATCGCTGGACCATGCGTTTCGACGAGTTGCGCCTTATTGCACTTCAAACGGGGCTCAAAAAAGTGACTTCCGATAGAACGACGTTTTAAAGTTCACCAACAAGGCCAAGTGAACAGCCCTGCCTCAACTGCAGTAGGAAAAGTTTTGGCTAAAGTAGGATTTCTCCCGTCACACGGAGAAAGCGCGTGGGAATCCCGATAGCAAGCGCAAACTATTTCACGATACGACTCTTACTGCATATTACGATTCTTTCGATAATATCGCTGTTTGACGATATGATTCATGGAGATTACATTTCAAAACGATATGATTGATAAATGATATGATCATCGACACTGATATCTGCCGTCTGATTCGGAAAATACTCGGATCAAAATCGAACGCCGACGAATCAGCCGAGTCGCACTAAAAGGGTTAACAAAAAAGGATACAAAATTGAGTTTCTCCAAAACGCACTGAAATCCGTAATTCTTCCAACCTGTCCGTAATTCCGTAATCTGACAGTCGAAACCATAATAATTACGGACAATCCATAATAGTTGGCACCTCTGCTTACATCAAGTATTCCTAAAGAATATAATTCAAGACTACACACTTGTGATGTTGATTAAGAATAAATTATCAACGTTTATTCACAATTAAAAGCTTTATTACGCTGGTGTGCAAAAATTAAGGACGAAGAGGAGAAATTAGCATAACAGCGGAACGAGCCCTCAGGAGATAGACTAGGGTCCGGTACGGTAGGACATGCGCATATATGCAGCATGACGTGGGGGGTCGGAAGGGTATAAAGCACACGGGCGGTGTGCGCTCAGCAATTCGGTGAAAGCTATTGCACAGTGTACATCGGTTTGAACGACGTCGAGTTACTGCCACCGTGTGACCAACAGGCAATCCAGTAGATGACATCTGGATGACTTTACCCGAGGTCATGTCATTGGTAAGTTGGAAGAAGGTCGAAGTGTGACTAGTGTGGCCGAGGAGTTCGGGATTGTTCACAGCATTGTTTCACGAGCTTGGAGAGCATTTCAAATGACAGGAACAGCTGTCCGATAGTTTAGCAGTGGTCGTTCACGAGCAACCACGGCGGCGGGCGACCGGTATATTGTCCTACAGGCGAGAAGAGACAGACGGCAGACAGCGGGAGAAATCGCAAGGCATGTGCGACAGACAACTGGACGTCCGTTATCACGTTTTACTGTGGCCAGGAGACTGCACAAAAGTGGTCTATTTCCACGACGACCAGTACGGTGTGTGCCATTAACGCCTGCTCATCAGAGACGACGGTTTATGTGGTGCCAGGAACACAAGAACTAAACACATCAGCAAATGGGGTCGAGTTCTCTGTACGGACGAGAGCCGATTTAGTCTGATGAGCGATTCTGGACGTATACACATCTGAAGAGAGCAGGGAACACGCAATCACACCTCCAACATCATCGAAAGGGGCCGATTTGGAGGTGACGGAGTTCTCGTTTGGGGTGGTATCATGCTTGGTAGCCGTACTGACCTCCACATCTTCCAAGGAGATTCAGTCACTGGTGTCCGCTATTGTACCGAGGTTCTCCTGCCTCACGTACGTCTGTTTGGAGGTGCTGTGGGTCCTGAGTTCCTCTTCATGGACGACAACGCCACACCTCATCGTACAGTGGCTGTCGTAGAGCTGTTGGAGAGTGAAGATATTCAACGCATGGATTGGCCCGCAAGGTCCCCGGACCTAAATCCAATCGAACACGTGTGGGACCTTCTCGGGAGACGCTTGGCAGCACGTCACCAGCCGCCAGCAACGATTCTGCAACTGCGATTGGCGCTACAAGAGGAATGGGCCTTGATGACTCAACAGCTCCTTGACAACCTCGTCCTCAGCAAGGACAGACGTTGTAAATCCTGCAACGCAGTCAGGGGTGATCATATCCCCTACTAAAGGCTGGATTTTTCTTGGCAGCCGCCCGTCACATGGACGTTTCTGTCTTGTGTCCAGTTGTGCTCGAAGCTACCTTTTCAATAAAGTGCCTTTGTATCCTTTGGATTCCTTGTTTGGACGGTTTTGCTCACTTGTCCCATATTCTTACACCTTGGGGATCTTATGATTTGGGTCGATGTGGAGCACTTCTGCTCGACGTTACATTCGAAAAACCGTCTCGTCCTTAATTTTTGCACGCCAGTGTAGCATCGACTATAGTTTTGCAGAGCTTCTGGCTCGGCTTCCATTCGTCCTGATGAAGCCAAGTCAGAAGCTCTGAGAAACTATAGTCGATGCTAATAAAGCTTTTAAATTGTGAATAAACGTTGATAATTTATTCTTATTCCTAAAGAATTCTGTTACTTTTTTTTATTTTTTTTGCAAACATGAAGAGCAGCTTTTTTCTGCAAAGTCCCACCATTTCTTTAACAACATCACATTTATTGGTGGACGTTGATTGTTGTTCCACATAACGAAGAGCCACTGCTAATGCCTTTAGTATGGGAAACCTGTGAATCTACGGGTGAATGCATGTCATCCGAATCTTTGGCGGCGTCTTGAGGTGAGTCAGTGACAGCTGTGATTATGTCATCATCAGACAGCATTTCAAAATCTAAAATCCAGTTCATTGTCAACTGTCATCCACTTTTCCACATCTTCTTCTGTTATATCGATGCATCCCTGAAGTTCTTTAAAACTTTTGATGAAGCTTGATACTAGGAGTTCTGATGCTGGCATTTCTTCAATCACTTCAGAAGTTTTTTTTTTTTTTTTTGAGTTCTTGCTGTTTGGGAGGAATTAGTTTCCACCACGATTTCTGTAATGTTGAAGTTGCTATTTCTGTCCATGCTGAGGCAGCCATGTACACCATATCCTTGATTTTAATGGCCTTTATCGAGTCACTAAGACTGACATTCACACAATCATTTTCTAACAGTGCTGTCAGTAATTTTTGATAGTATCTTTTATTAAAACTTTCAATTACTCCTTGGTCCATCGGTTGTATAAGGGAAGTAACATTGGGTGGAAAAAAACTGCTTTGACATTTCCGACCTTAAGATCTTCTTCACTTGGATGTGATGGCACATTATCTAGAAGCAAAATTGCCTTTTCTGGCAGGGTTTTTTTATTCTAAATGTTTCTTAACTGCAGGGGCAAACTGTGATTCAAACCATTCTTTAAACAAGAAAGTGGTCATCCAAGCAGAATTTTGAACTCAATAATGCACTGGTAGGGAAGCCATGTTAATACAAATTAGGAAGATGTGAATCCGTTTATTGGTGTAAATGTGAGATGGATGTTAAGTCAGATGATATCCGAAAACTTGAAAATTTTGTCGTCCTGGAGCGGGAATTGAACCTGCATCTCCATTTTCATTCATTAAAGCTATGTTAATATTCTTAAATGCCCTGGGCTTCTTTGATTTCCCTATAACTGTAAGAGGTAACTTATGAGTGCCAGTGGAATTGCTACACAATGCTAAAAGTTACTTTATCCTTGCTTGTTTTATATCCAGGGAAAGCTTCTTTTTTAGGGGCTAAAGTTTTGGAAGGTAGCATTCTGTAGTACAGGCCAGTTCCGTCGATGTTGTACAACTGCTCTGGTGATAAGTCTTCTATAGCAGTAATTCCCTGTAACTTATTCTGTAAACATTTTGCTCTCTTTGAATCAGCAGAAAATTTTTTTGCCGGAAATGACTAGCTGATGGACACTGTGCCTCTTCTTCCATTTGTGTAGCCAACCTTCTCTAGCAACAAAAGCTTGATTTCCTCCCATTCTTTCATGTAGAATCAATGCTTTTTCTTTCAAAATAGGACTACTGATGGGTGTTCCTTTCACTCATTCTTGGTTAAACCAAATCAGTAATGCATCGTCTACATTTTCTAACTTTGGCTTTTTTATTGTTAAATGAGACCAGTGCTTTCTTTGAATCTAGATGGCTACAAAATGTCTATCTCGCTTCACTTTTTCTTCCAATCACCAACAATACTCTCTCTCTCTGACACCAAAATCTAAAGCAATTTTTTTTTAAACTGTCACCTTTATCCATTCTCTTTAAAAGCACAAAGTCCTTTTTTTCCGTAGATACTACAACACGTTTTCTTTTAACACTCGCCATTTTATATGTTACTGTAGTTATGTCACAAGTGTAAATTAAGAACCGAATAACAGGATGCTTTCAAGTGTGCGCTAGCCAACAATCTCGCCCTCGTGATGCTTAGTCGAGGTCATGTGCTCTCATTCAAGATAAGCTAAGCATCACAAAGAACAACATCCCCTCCCATTCCCTGCCCTTGAACAAGGGGAATGCATGCATTCTTAAAATAGCACCGACCCACCCACCTTCCCACACACACACACACACACACACACACACACTCAGACACATGCCAAAGCTTGGACAGGGAAAATCCCCCAAACATATTGTAAAAATAGATCATGAGACAACCGAACAAAAATACAAGTCATAATGAAAATTGTATTTCCCAAATTTGGTAGACACCCTGGTTTTAGATTTTAACTTTTCCCCTTTGTTGTGTCTTGCACTGGAGTTAATTTCACAGTGTTTTACACAGAATATAAGGCAAAGCTTCCAGTATTTGTATACTGTGCATTTTTTATCTTGTATTTTTACTGGTTATGCAGTGTGTATCCTTCTGTGTTCATATCACTTTAAAGTAGACATATCTTGTTATCATGCTCATTAACTGAAATGTTATGAAAATTTATTTTTTTCCTTGGAACTCCAAATCAAAATGTATTGGTATTTTGTTTTTTTCTTTCTTTTTTCTTCTTTTACTGAATATCTGCAATGTTTCGTATTATCCTTGTCACATTTTACACTTTAGTATTGTGTAATATATATAATCTTACATATGTATTTTTCTTGTGTTAGGTTGACGAAAAGTGTTACCCTGCTCACAAATATGTCTTAGCTTCACGCTGTGAATATTTTTGCAAGCAGTTTCAGTGCAATAGTGGTACCTTGAGTAAACTTACTATTTCCATTGAAGGTGTTACACCTGCAGCATTTGAACAAGTTCTGAAGTTTATATATTCAAATAGCTGTGACTTCCTAATCGAAAACTTTGAAATTAAGAGAACTGTCACCAGCCCTGATGTAGATAGAATTTCTGACTTCGTTGACATTCCCAAAAGTGACATCCCCAAAATATCCAAAGTAAGTACAATTTAAAGTTTCAGTACTTTGTTTTGAATGTTTCTTATAAGTTATTTTGCATTATAATTCCTTCTTTAAAATGATTCTACATTTTTCTTTTTAATGCTTTATAGGGTCGACAGAAGAAGAAATCTAATAGCAAAACCAAAGATAAGGCTTTGGACAATGATCCTCTGAAACATGTACAAGAAGCAAGCAGACGTCTGAATCTTCATGCATTGACAAAACAGTAGGTATTATCTTGTAGTGTAGAACAAATAGCGGCATTGTGTAAGCAGTATGAGAGCAGCAAAGTAAGATTCAGCCAAAGAGGCACAGTGAAATTTAGTAAGATGTTTTTTTTTCATTTTCACAATGTTCAAAATAACAAGAAAGGAAAAAAAAAGAAAAAGTTGAGCAAAATGTAACTTTAAGTGGTATTACAAGATTTTATGAGAAGTGTAATGTGAGTTATTATTTAATTTCCTAAGTATTGTGTAGTTTTAAGGTTATTTTATTTTGAATTGTTTTGCATAACAATAAATCTCATCTTCTTCCTTCTGTTCCTGAGTCATGTCTACCAAATCATCAACATTAAGTTCATCATGTGAGTCAGTCAGCTGTATCACATTGTTCTCTTCCATACCAGTAAAGCCATCTCCACCTATACCTTCCGTTTAATTTCCACAACATTACACACTGTCACTGAGAAACTAGGGAAACCTTTAAAGTCATCAGTGATGTTTTTCCCACAATGGTTGAATATTGTTGATAGGATCCTTGATATTGTAGCATTTCCACTATTCTCGAATTTTGGGTTTACTCCGTGGGTTATCAAAATTGTCAGTCTTTAAAGTATTGGGACATAGTCATGTGCAGGTAATGACTTGAAAGTTGATATGACTCCCAGATCTAGTGTGGCTGGATTGAAGAAGTTGTGTTTGATGGCAAGAATAACACATGACTGATAGGGTTGATGTTATCCAAGTATTTATGGTGGCCAGGAGCATTAGCATGAATGAGTAACACTTTAAAAGCAAAGTTAGATTTCAAACATTTCACAGTTTCAACTGAAAAATTATTCATGAACCAATTCTCAGATACTTGGCAACCCAAGCCTTTTTATTTGTATTTCAATGCACTGGGATTTTGAAAGTGTTAGACTAGTAGAGGCTTCCTTTTACCATCACCTCCTGTGTTAGCACATAGCAGCAGCAGCCAGTCTTGTGCTACTTTAAATCCAGCTGCAACTTTTTTCCTCTGCTGATGTAAGTTCTGGACGCATCTGCTTCCAAAGTAATCGCGTTCCATCTGCACTAAACAACTGCTTAGAGTGATATCAGTTTTCTTCAGTGACTGATTTTAATTCTTCAGGAAACTTGCCAGTGGTTTTATGATCATCACTTGCAGTTTCTCCAGTAATTTTCAAGTTGTACAGATTTTGGCATGTAATAAACTTATCTAGCCATTCTTTACTTGCTAGAAATAGTTCAAGATCGGTAACGTTATTTTTAATGCACCACAATGTGAATACTCAAGAAACACACATAGCATATTAAATCCATTTTTTATGGCCTAATAAGCACTAAGATTTGCCAATTTTAATATGCTATATGCGTTTCTTGAGTATGGTTCAGGATCAGCAGCACTTTCTTTTTGAGTAAGGCTTTCATAAATTTTGAGAGCCTTAGGACAAAGTATCAGGTTACTAAGACTTTTTCATTTCATGTTCAATTTAGAACTAACAATTTTTTCATCTTCATTAGTGGCTTTCAATCTTCATAGTAATCTTGGCACACCGTGGCATAGAATGAATGACAGCTGTACGAATTTCATTAGCATTCTTCTTTACATTCAGTATAGTTGACTTGTGCATACCCAAATGCTGATAACCCTTTATCATCATCAGTGCTTTGTAAAATTTCTAACTTCCTTTCTAAAGTTAGAGAAGATCTCTTCTGTTTATGTACTGCTCCATCCATAGGCACTTGCAGAATGTTTGGAGTGTATAATAACCAATAAGATGAAAGCAAGGTGCAATAAACAGGATGGTAACTGATATATCTGTAGCTCACAACAGCACAGATCTGCACAGCACAATGCATACTGCAAGACTAAATTATCTTTGTTCTTGTATACCACAACACCTCCCACATGTGCCATCACTAAGATTGTGGCAGAAAAGCAGCAGGTGTGGAAACGTCCAGCCACTTTGTGCTGCACGGCAGTGACATTTTCTCTCATATAACTAGTAGCTGGGGAAAAAAATCTCACATTTTAGCGAAATCCTATGTGCAGAACTTGCATAAAAATCAAGGACTTGTTCTTCTTGAAACTTTTAACAGGATTCATACACCTCCTGGATTTTCTGGAAAGCTCGTGGAATTAAATTTTCATTTTCCAGGGTCCTGGAAAACTCCTAAAATTATTGTATTTCTTTTAATGCTGAACTAGTTTAGTCGGAAAAATTGGCCACTAATACCTCATTGTGTGGCCACAAGGGCTGTCATTTTTGTAAAAAGCATAAGTCCAGCAGAAGAAAAGTAATCATAGGTATAACTGTAACATATGCAATGTGACACCATATGCAAACTTTGCCCTTCCGTAAAGTGCATGGGGAGGAACGAAATGAGCAGTGCTAAGCTGTGCACCCTTTGGTTGATTGACATTAAACCAGAGTTGCCTTTGCAATGACAGCCGCACATGAAGACAGAAAATTGGAACAGGGAATCGTTCACCATCTGCATTCTTCTTGCAGGTGTTGTTGTGCTGTGCCTGCTCTGGCCGGTCCTTAAGGGCAAGTGTGAATTCAGGAATTGGGTTCCCAGTGTTTGTAAGAATGTTCAGTAGGAAACTGATTTATTGACTTTTTTTTTTAAATTAAATGCTGACCTAAAGAAAGATTTAAAAACAGTGGCATTTTAAACTTAGTTTTGGACTTTTTTTTTTTCAAGTAGCTAGTATTTTAAACTTAGTTTTGGACTTTTTTTTTTTCAAGTAGCTACTGGAAAACTATTGATTTTTGTACCAGTGCTACTGATGGCATATGCCAGCAATGGGGCAATGGAGGACAAACTGTAGTTCTGGGCCAGAGCAATCTGCAATCATCATCATCAACCATAGGTACAATTCTCGTAGGTGTCTGTTGCCATTTTAACTATATTGCCCCATTAGAGTCTGTTCATTGTAGAGTGGCTCAGTTCTTGAAGAGTTCCACCACACCAGTCTTTAATATCGTCAGCCCACACACGGCGAGGGTGTCCTCTTGCATTTCTTCCATTCAATAAGCCAAACACCACCAATGTCTTTATCTTTCTGTCATTTTTTGTTCTGTAGATGTGTCCAAAGAATCTTAGTTTCCTCTGTATGATTTTTTGGAACAGGGTTTTTTAGTTGTATTCTTCTGTACACTTGTCCATTTCTTATCCTCTGAGTCCATCCAATTCGTCAGATTTTACAATAGCACTTTCTTTCAAAAGCAAGTATCCTTCTCTCTGATTCTTTTGTCAGTGTCCAAGTCTCACATCCATATAGCATGCTGCTGAAGATGCATGTCTCAAGAATGCTAACTTAGTTTTGAGGCTAATAGCTCTGCTCTTCCAAGTTTTATCCAGGGCTTTTAACAGTGTTATAGCCTTTGCAATTCTAATTAAAATAAATTTTTTGCTGTTTAAGTCATATGTTTTACAGCTTCACAGATAAGTGAATTTTTCCACATTTTCAAGTTCTTTGCATTCCAGAATGATCTTTTTCCTTATCTCTTTTGCACCAAATACTATTGTTTTTGTCTTTTCTATGTTCATCTTTAGTCCATATCTTTTATCCTCTCTATTCAGTTCTTGTACCATTTGATCCAGTTTCATTTCATCTTCTTCAATCAGTACAATGTCATCTGCAAAACATAGATGGTTGAATCTTTGTCCTCCAATAGAAATTCCCGTGTCCTCATACCTGATTTTGTCCAACATTTTCTCCAGATTTGAGATGAAGGTGCTGAATAGAGAGGGTAAGATGAACATAGAAAAGTCAAAATCCAGGCTAGAGGGAGTGAGACTATTCCATGGAAGAGTGCAAATGGACTGTTCCAGTCTCCTATCAAAGCTGATATTTGATTGTCATAAGTTTTGAGTTCTGGTCTTATATTTTTGGCAATATTGGATCTCCAATATTATTAGGCTTGGTGACATTTAATCTGCAATATTATTTTTTAAGCGAGCCAAAGTTAAATGCATAAAATAGTGAAATATTAATCAAATAAACAATTATGTGAATAAAATGTGCACAACAGATTTGCTTTTTTATCATTTTCCTCCATTTTATTAGTTCTTTTTCATTCTTTTAGTGCATTCATAAACACCATATTTTTCTTCATATAATCTGCACACCATGAAACTCGGACACGGAAAAAAAAAATCATTTAATCTGCATCCGTAAGGTTGATTCTAATCTGTAATTTTGTACAAAAAAGTAGTGGTTCATAATATTACTCAGCAGCCCGAAGAAATAGGAAAAAAATATCTTATTAAAAACAAAATAACTGTCCCTTTTTAAGTGCTTTTGCATTACTGGAAAAAAAAATGCATTGAACTCCACTGCAATTTACAAAATATTGAAACAAAGCACTATGATTCTAGCAAAATATCGAGTGCCTGGAATTTTATTAAATCCTGGAATTAATATTCTGTAAAAGTATGCAAACCCTGTTTTAATGAACATGAGTTTCTTAGTATTTAAATTCTCTGCTAAGATTTAGGAATTGCTTCTTTTACGTATAAATTATCCCTTTTATATTGCCTCTGATTTCTGTGTATCATTCCAGGTTAGAGGGAGTGAGACTAGTCAATGGAAGAGTGCAAATGGACTGTTCCAATCGCCTATCAAAACTGATATTTGATCGTCATAAGTTGTGAGTTCTGGTCTTACATTTTTATTTATCATTTAACTAAACAATTATCACATAGTTCTTATGAGATTTTGTTTGTGCTGATACCTTTGAGGTTTGCACAAAGCCAAAGTAATTTTTAATGAAAACCTTAAAGTAAAAGTATGGAAATGTAATTAATGTATATGTGGGTAGAATTTTCTTTATATTGTATTTCAGTAGTGTAAAACATGGTCATCTGACTTGCTCTAAACAGGATGCTCATGGTCAGTCGCTTATTAATTTGAGTCACTGCAGGTACATCGATGAAACATTACATTATGACCACCCCCAGCCTAGAGAAATGAGCGCATCTGGAGACCAAACGGTGGCACAGGTGAAGTTCACAGAGCAGTATATATACAACCCAAGGACTGGCTTTCAGTTAGTAGAGTGTTCGGAGTGAGAATTAAAAAAACTTATCGGAGTTTGATAAAGGACAAATTGTGATGGCATGGTGCTTCGGAAATGGCGCTTCTTCTGGGTTGTTCATGTGCTGCTATAGCGAGTATGTATCAAAAGTGGTGCACAGATGGCCAAATGACAAACCGTCATTCGCAGCTCTTTGTTGCCAGAGGGGTGCTGGGACTGGGCCACATTGTTCACAGCGACCACAGGGCCACAGTGCGACTAATCACTTAACAGCTACAACAGTGGTGATCAGGGCAATGTTTCGCAGCACACAATTCATCACAGCCTTCTGTGCATGGGCCTATGTAGCCGAAGACCCAGCCAGGTCCCCATGCTCACTGCAAGTCATTGCCAACAATGAATGAAATGGGCCCAAGATCGTCGAAAGAATGTGGCCTGCTCTGTTGAATCATAATCAAGATTCCTGGTGCATCACGTAGACAGCCGAGCATGGATATGGCGATTACCAATGGAGGCTCTGGCACCTGAATGCACTGTTGGGCGGAAACAGGCCAATGGCTGCTGTCTTATGCTATGGGCGATGTTTTCTTGGGACACTTTAGGCCCCATTGTCACAATAGCACAATCCCTGGCAGCTGTAAGGTATCTGAACATCTTTGCAGACCAAGTTTACCCATTCATGGCAACTGTGTTTCCTGCTGGTGATGGCCATTACCAACAGGATAATGTGCCATGCCACACTGCCAGAATCGTTAAGGAGTGGTTCAAGGAACATGTTGGTGACTTTCTGTTAATACCCTGGCCTCCAAATTGATACGACATGGTTTGGTTGTTTAAAATATTATATTATGATGATGAACTTACTTCTGAAAAAATGCAAATATTACACAATTTTATTTTTAAAAAGAAGAAAATGGCCGGTGATCAATCTAGGGACCCAAATTAAGAATTTTTTTCATCAACGACTAACACCCCAGGTACGATCCTTAAAAACTCCCAGTAAATTGAAGGTGATTCCACCACCACCAACAAGAGAAATTCACATACGACACAAAATAATTTGATTAAACATATGTTCCAGGTTAACTAAAAATTTATTTTGTGCCCCCAGGCACATGTTGGCAAACAACTCAGTACAAGGAAATTTTAGGTGGCTAGGCCGAAAAAAAAAATAATTTAGCTATGAATTTTAGAGTCCAAAGTATGTTAACAGTCCTAAATGATCCTCTCAGAAACCCTGGTCTGCAAACCAAGTAGTTTTCACCTGTGTGGTTTAGAGGATGAAGGAGGTAAGTGGCACAATTTGGTTACCAGCTTGCCTTACAAAAATCATCAAAGAATGTGATCATTCACTCAAAGAGTGTTAAGAGCTTAATGCTCGATGTGCATATCTGATACCTGTTGAACCTTGAGCTAAATGCTCTTTACAATTTAGATTTAGATGGTTAAGAGTGACATTTTATTCTTTTTTTTTCACAACACACTGATTTTGATCAGTTACCTGGAAAAATCTTTTTCTTACTTTACAGTACAGAAAACCAAACAAACAAAAATGTCAAGTCACTTTCCTCTCATTTGGGCTAACGAAAAAAACCTGTTCTGACAGAAAACCAAAATTAATATACTTCAATCCATTTCTTTGGTCACTGGCATTAACTAGACATTTTTACAAAAAAAAAACGCAATGACATATTACATTTGTTGGTTCTGGCCAGACCATTAATTCCAAACATACATTTTGCATTTCCCTATTTTCCTCCCATTTTAATTTCACCTTCCCCCATTTTTTTCACCCCTGAATTTTAACCTTTTACATCATTCCATTTCTGATCAAGACACATTTTTTTTTTCTTTCAATTTTAGGTGGTCCTCATTTTTTTTTTCTTTTTTTCTCTTCGTTTTTCCTCCTCTTTAAATTTTCCTTTTGATGCCGAATTGGAATTGGTGTTTGTGCTGTTGCTACGAGAGCCGGCACGCCGTGGAAACGGGGCCTGATGCGCTTATGATGACATGGTAGGATTTTCCCTCTTCTCCTTCCTTTCTTTTATTCTTTTTCTTACTTACTCCCGATGCCGGCCTTTGAGGAGACTTTCTCTCTCCCACACGGCGACAGGCAGCAGCGATGTTACCGAGCGGGTTACGAGGCGTAATGCCCGCTATTGCCTCGGGACGATGTCAAGCACTTTTTCGCGCCATCTCGGCAGCAGAGTAAATTTTGAGCCATGAAAAGAATTTGAAAAGAAAAGGATCATTCCTACCGTTCTCGAGCCATCGCGGCCGCACGTTCCCGGTGCTGGAAGGTTACGGCAGGTTCGGCATCCGGACGTCCGTCGTGCTGACTCCCCTCCTTTACTCGATTTTTATTTTTTGTATTGTGGGACTCTCCCTTACGAAGTCTGGTATCGAAGTGTCTAGCAGCACGCAAAAATTCTCCGCTCCTCGCCGAATCCCATGCGCACGCGCCCGAAATGGCGGAAGGCAATTGGCCCGAAGTTAAGTCAGAAGGCGGAGAGAAAGACTCAATTCCCAGAAATCGCTGGCTCGCATCTTCTCGGAGTCAGGCTTGAACTTTGACCCACGAAAACGGGCGCTGCGGTGAACCTCGCAGAATTCCACCCAAATCCCGACGTGTTCCTGTGCCAAGCGAAAAATGCCTTTTCGAAGTAAACAAGAGCATAAATAAATCGGACTTTCTGCACTGGTAAAGCTGGGAAAACGTCCTCACAGATGCCATTCTACGAATTTATCGCTTTTAGAAAAGCGACACCAGAAACTGTAGCCATTTTCGTTCTTTCTTTCTGAAGAAAGACTTTTAGAGAACCACCTTTACAAAAATTCATTAAACAAATTAACTAACATTAACGAACATCGTTACAATTAACTTCGTAACGCATAAAAATCGAATTCTCTCTAGCTACAGGTACGACGATCGGAATTACGAAAAAATCGCGTAGAGCAATGATTTCTTATTTTGTCCTGATGCATTAAGCCACAATTTTATTATTTTACTAAATGACTATTTAATATCATTTACGATAGCGCACGCGCAATTAACTTAGGAAAGTCACTTCGTTACGGAGCGATCGCCGACCCGCTTTTTCTAACAGTCGCTGCATTATACTATCACTAGTTAATACCAAGTAAGATTCATACTAAAACCAACTAAATATTAATACTAAGCAAGATTTTAATTACGAAAGGTTACTAAATTAAGCCCGATACACACAACAACGATTTTAATACACGCTACTGACATATGGCATAAACACGCGTTTTTTCTCCTTGGATACAACTACAATACGATAAAATACCTCGTACACTATATGTTTACAAATTACTTTTCAATTATTAAAGCTTACAGAATAATATAATAAAAGAAATCGCGATAACGACGGTAAATACGGAACTACAACCTTACGATTTTTCTTTTTATCGCTACGTTATCCCGACGATCAATAATGCCGAACGCCGCGGCGTCGCTGATAATTTTAAACTGACACATCTAACACTATACATATATAAACTGCACTATACACTTAAGAAACTAAGGCAAATCAATTCATATACACTACATCATATACTGCACTAAAATAAACTTCACTAATATCTCTTCCCTGAAAGTAAACAGTGCACTAAAAAATGCAATGGAGGGAAGAAAAAAAAACATTGCATGAAAGAACAACAAAAAAAACAGCAATATAGCATGATGTCAAACTTCCTTAAATCTACTTCCCAGCTAGTTACACATCCCTTAACTAGAAACAGACATCAGAAGGCTAACTTACCTAGACCTATTCACATAAATTTAACTAAATACACACAGATCAACACTTCACAGAAAAATCAGAAAGGACAGAAAATAATTTACTTGATTTTTTCTTGACTCTTAAATGTATTTTTTTTTTTTTAACTCCCTCCTTGCCAAAGGGATTTGAGATCATCTCATGACAAAAATTATCACTCTCATTGAGAGTGCGTGGATCTGGTGATGGGTTTTCCGATCCAAAAATATTGGCCCATTAATTTAGAGATCGGAAAAACGTCAACAGATCAAAATGCACCTGGCATGAGAACCCAATCAAGCATTTGTGGTTCAACTTGGAAAAGCGGGTTTGCGCTAAATCACCACCACTCGGAAATGTACGGGAACTGGAGGACCTGTTGTTCACATTATGGTGATCATGATCACGTGTAGAGGATTTTAGGAAGGGAGTATCTGACCCCAGGTCTTAAACAACCCTTAGAAATAGGAAGCTAGGAGATTTGTGCTAGAGTGCCCGATAGGAAAGTGACACGGAAGCGAAGTAGAAAGGGGGAGGAAGACGCCCTTATTTATTACCGGGAAGCCAGTACCCAGGGTCCAACGGCTTAACGTGCCCATCCGACGCACGGCGGATATTTAGTGGATCGAGCATTCGTACCTGCCTGGGATCGAACCTGAGGTCCTTTCCGTGGTAATCACGAACGTTGCCCACTAGGCCACCCGTGGCCCGTCACATTATGGTACCAGATACCCTAGGATACCTATCGCCACCTCATCGAATTGATGCCTCACCAAATGGCCACTGTTTTGCAGGTTAGAAAGGGTCCTACAGCTTATTAGGTAGGTGGTCATAATGTAATGACTCATTGGTATATAATGCTTTGCTCATAGCTTCTAACTCTACTTATTTTTTGTTTTATTTTTTAATTTGAGACAATTTTCCAATTCTCTCCCAAAAACTGGGTTTTCAAACATTTTTGTAAAGAAACCAAAATATTTTTCCTTTGTAAAAATTTTGTTTATCTGGAGCAAAAAAAAAAAAAAATCCTTGAAAACACACACACACACACACACACACACACACACAAAATTGGTTTTCTAAACTCCATTTCCCTGCATTTTTAGTAAATTTTGTACAGTGGGTAAATAAAGTAAAAAAAACATTGAAATTGCATGATATTGCTTTTTTAATCATCTTGTCTTCTGTTGCACATTTTATGGAAGCAGCCTGTTTTAAATCTTATAAGCAGTTTAACGAAGTAGCATTACTTTTGAGTGTGAATAAGTTGGAATCACGTGAGTGATTTACTGAGGAGGGAAGATTTTAGCTTTATTTGTATTCAGATCCTTTTGTGATGCAATTTCAGATGGTGCAAAGAGTATGGCAGTTTATAAGTGTGCTTTCAGGTGGCAGGAAGAGTGTTCTTTTTTTAATACAATTTCTATCAGCTTAAAGATTACAGCATTATTTTAATGCAGTTGCTCAGAATACGAATATTGTAGCATTATATGAAAAAATATGATTTTTTAGCTATGGAGAAAATTGCAGAATTCTTTGTATGTTATCAGCAGAGTATGTGATTCTTCAATGTGTGTTGGATAATTGCACACTCATGAGCACAGGAAATTGTGTTTCAAGATGGTGAATTAATTCTGAATGATTCCTGTTTAAAAACAAAACTTTATTTTCTTGCCATAAGCTTCCACATTTGTGAACTTGAAAAATCTAACACAGGAAAGTTGCAGAAAAATATCTGATTTTCTTTAGAGGTTGTGGCATATAAGTTTTAAGTCACAAATGAACATGGTAATGGCAGTAATCAATGAGTACTATGGTAATCAAATTGGGGAAATGACTTAATTCTGTGACAGCATTAAGACTTCTTTGCCCAGGTTTCGTACGGTCCTTAAAAGTCCTTAAGAACTCCTTAATTTCCATTTGCCTTTTTAAGAGCCCTTAAAAAGTCCTTAAGAACTCCCTTAATTTCTATTTACCTTTTTTAAGGGCCCTTAAGAACTCCTTAATTTCTGTTCTGTTTTTAAGGGATCCTAAAAAGTACTTGAAAATACCGTAATTATATTATATTCGGTCGTTAAAAAGGTCGTAATTTTTTTTAACCAAAGAAATGCGCGCGTTACGCAGGTCAGCTGGTTTCATTAGCGTACTGATGATGGCATTATGTCACTAGATCTAGATCGCATGTCGCAAAAGTTTACCTATGTTATGTATTGCTTTTGGCAGTTTGCCAACCAGCTACCTTCAAATCCCTTTGGTTTAGGTTAGATTTATTGCTGGCTACTTGTTTTCTTTGCGCAGGGTCAGTGCAGTTCAGATCGTTATCTTCTGTTATTTATTAGAGAATGTGGTACTAAGTGAAGAGCTTCTGTCTTTTCAGCTAGACAGAAATATGTTCAATATTTAGATGCCGAAAAAAAAAAAAATGTGCCAAGCAACATCTGGGAGGAAACGTAAATTGATTGAGGAGGAATTGCAAATGCTTAGGTACAAAAAAACTGAAAGTAGAAAAAAATAATTATAGAATTATAGAAACGTGCAGATGACCTTGCCGCCCAAGGGGAATTGATGAGAGATATGAACTGCTTCCTTCAATGAAATAGTTTTCGAAAATTAATAAAGGAAAAAAATGAAGAATTGGCAGAAATTACCATGTCAGTAGTTGCAAAAAAAGAGCTAAAACATTGATTTCATGCTTGACCTCAAAAAAAAAAAAAAAAAGTTAAAATGTCCTTTGCTTGACCTCAAAAAAAAAAAAAAAAAGTTAAAATGTCCTTTGCTTGACCTCAAAAAAAAAAAAAAAGTTAAAATGTACATAATATAATTTCCTTGCAGTCATTGTTAAATTGCATTACTGTTTTTTAAGTTTAAGAGCAAAAAAAGATGTATAATAGAAGTAAAAATTCTGAAGGAAATTTCATAGGTGTCTTTGTTACTGCAGTTTGTTTTAGCTTGTACGCGTATACAATATTGCCAAATGTTGAAAATCAACCTGCATTAAGTGTATGGAAGAAGTTACAACAAGTGCTACAGCTGTAGAACTAAAAATAAAAATGCAACAGTTACACAAGCAAAAATGTGTTATTCATCCAAATCTACGAAAACCAAATTTTTCTCCAGATTTGAGAACTCGGAAGCTGTGTAGTAAATAAAAATATAAATAAATACTTAAAAGAAAGTGATGCTTCACTGTTCAGTTTTGATTCTTTGAATTCTGGCAATGTAGTTTTGAAATGTATGCAAACAAAGGCTTTCAATTCCGATAATATGATTTAAGTTACAATGAACTTGTGTGTTTCGATTTGATTTAGATATTGTGTTTACTTACTTCATTAACCTAAAACAGGTCTAACAAGCTGTGCTGCATTTTTATAAAAGTGTTATTTTTCCAGCTGCAGCACTTGTAGTGATGCCACCCACAGAATTAAAGCATTTAGTTTCTTAGCCTGTGTCCGTACATATTTGTAAAAGTAATTCTAATGGAAGGAATTAAGTTATTGAATTGAAAGGTAAAGATACCAAAAATTTTAAAGACTGACAGTCACAGCCATATGAAATTCTAAGCTGTATTTGTAATACTGTTTTTGTTAAAATGAATTTGTAAATTAATAAAAAAAATATAAATTCGGATAAACTTTGAAGGAAAAACAAATGCAAATTTAAAAAGTTTCCGAAACCACAAAGATGGGCCTATAATCGCAATTAATGGGTGAAACTTTGTTGAAAATTGAAATTCCAAAGTAAATAAATTTTATGCTTCACACCACAATACGAAGAAGCAGAGTGTTAGTTCTGTAGATGCACAGATATGCTTCAGGACAAATAATGGATCCAGTATTACCAGTAAGTAATGTATATAAGGAACTTTTAAGTTAGTTGGTTTTTCTGTTGGAGTATTTAGGTTTATTTTAGTAGAACTAATTGATTTATTGTGTTAAAATGACTTATGTTGTAATAGTTAACTCACATTTTGTGTGATGTGTATATTTGCATGCAGCGATTATGAAGTCCTTAAAAATAGCCTGAAGGTCCTTAAGAACTCTTTAATTTTAATTTTCTAAAAAGAGTATGAACCCTGTTGGGCCTGGCCTACAACACTTCATTTTAGTGACAGAACACATTAATAGTGGATATTGGGGGAAATATTGCTACTAACCGGACCATGCAAGTTTTTCTGAAAGAACTATGCAGTTCGTTAATTTCCATTTTTCCTATTTCTGAAATAGAAAAAAAGTTAATTGGAGTGTTCTCTTAATTGAAGTTGCATCCAAGAAAATGAGCTTTATAACATTGAAATGTAGGTTAAAATACTAAAGAGCAGAATCTGTTTACATATACATATTGGTTAAACAATTTATTATATAAATACAACATGTACACTGCCGAACAATTGCTAAGGAAGGGATGACAATAGCAACGATAGCAACCATAAAATGGAAGGCAGGGAAATGTGGCAATTAGCATAAGTGCGGGATACAGTAAGACATGTTGTGCGTATGCAAGTTTTGGATTGCCGAACTTTTTCGTGACGTCATAGCGCTGATAAGAGATATAAAGAATTTGACGCGTATTGACTGTTGTTGTTCAAACGCAAAGTTGAAAGGGAAAGAATCAGTTGACGAACTTGCAATTTTCAGTATGTCTTCCCGACATCACCTAGATGATTTTACGTGTGGCCGTATTATTGGCAAGATTGAAGAAGGGCGAAAAATAACAGATGTTGCCAGGGAGTTCGACGTCAGCCACAGTGTTGTTTCAAGGCTTTGGAAATCATTTCAAACAAATGGAGAGTGTAGCAAACATCACGGGGGAGGTCGTGTTCACACTACGACACCTGCAGAGGATCGGTACATAGTGCTATCAACAAAAAGACACCGGCGCAGCACAGCTAGTGAGGTAGCAAATCAGTTAATGGCTGCTACTGGCAAGCGGAACTCCCGAAAAACTGTCGCCAGATGTTTGCATGAAGGGGGACTATACGCCCGCCGTCCTGTTGTGTGCATCCCATTGTCCAGACGTCACCGTACCGCCCGTTTGCAATGGTGCCATCAACATTGCAATTGGACTGATGACGACTGGTCTGCTGCCCTCTTCTCAGATGAGAGTAGATACAGTCTATCGTCTGATTGTCGACGACAACTGATCTGGCGTGATAGTGGTACTGCATATTGTCCAGCAAACATACAGGAAAGGGACCGATATCCGACATGTAGTGTCATGGTATGGGCTGGCATCATGATCAATGGCCGTACGTCCCTCTATGTGGTTCCAACTGGGACTATGACTGGCCAACGATACATTAATGATGTTCTGCTACCTCATGTTCGCATGTTCCATGGTGCTGTCGGTGATAGATTCATTTTCATGGACGACAACACAACATGTCATCGAACAGTCGCTGTCCAGGAGTGTCTTGAGAGTGAGGATATTAAATGCCTCGTACGGCCAGCACGTTCTCCAGATCTGAATCCTATTGAAAATGTGTGGGATGCTTTGGGGAGGAGTCTTGCTGGTCGCCAATGCCCTCCAATAAACAAGGACACCCTCATCCGTGCACTGACAGAGGAATGGGATAAATTACCCCAACAGCTGCTTGATAATGTTGTGCAAAGCATGACACGATGTGTGGAATCTTGCATCGCCCTCTATGGTGGCCATATCCGGTATTGACATCTTACGCCGGAACGCCTGCGGACGGTAATTGCATTTTTCACGTTTACGTATTCTGCACAAAATGGCCTGTTTGTCCTTTGAACACGTTCCAAAGCCTTCTGGATTTCAGAGCACAATAAATTGTCTTTCTTGTAATGTCCTGGCATTCTGACATTATTTTATTTCACTTGGCATCCAACCACACTTACTTTTTTATGCGCTATATAGCCGTTTATGATCCGTCCTTAGCAATTGTCCAGCAGTGTATTAATAGCAACGAAGCCCCCGACCCTGTTATCACATATAATATCAAGTTGCAGGGAGAGACAGTGTGAGAAATAAAAGGTGGGTGTGTATGCTATACTGTTGGTATGTCCTGACAATACAGAAAATATATGTATCAGAATGACAAAAGTGATCCTTAGACTCTAGATGTAAAGAACACATACGAAGTGTCAACCAGCAAATGCAAAATACAGCCCTCGCCAGAGAAGTCATGCATTGTTCGGACACTCCTATATGAAACAGTATTAGAAGAATTGCCCCATACACAAATTTTAAAGAGACGGCCATCAGGGAAACAGTCGAAATCCTATCCAGCAAACTGGCATGCAATGCTATGGTCTGTACTGAACTGCCAATGGTTTGGCATGCGTTATTAAAAAATAGAAACACATCGCTGCGCACCATATAATTGTGTGATAAAAATTAATGTAATATACTTGTGGTGTCACCCACGTTATTTTAAAAAATCATCTTTGTTCTTTACGTGTTCCAATTCCCTGCATTTTTAAGTATCATTGTCTTGAAAAAGCCTCCCAGTGGAGTGTGAAAGCTTGGCGAATCTTTGTGCTGACTACACCGCAAAAATAAACGGATTTAATACACTCTATGCATTTCATGAGAATGTTTTTTTTTTTTTTTTTTTTTTTCTTCTTTTCATCAAAATTATCTACTACCCTGATTGGCTGCCAGGTCTTCATCTTGCTGCTCCACACTGGAGATTTTCATCAAAATTTTGAGTTTGTGCTAAATGTGATCCACTTTATTCTGACTAGGAAGTGATTTTTTCAGGTGCTATAAAACAAAAACAAAATATTTATTTTTTATATGCTAATAATTTTAAAAAATATTTGCTAAAAATTAAAGTATATTTTCTTAAAAGGTAAAGTAACCAGTTATTTTCTGTGATAAGATGATGATGTCAGTACTCTACTTACTGATCACTACTATACATGTTATGGAAAATGTTCTTCAGAGTTGCAGTGGACAACAAATGTCATCTCTAGATTTTTCTATCGCAAAACTATGCCTGTTATCATGAAACAATATAAATGAATGAGACCACTAAGTACTGAAACTAAAGGAATGATATGGCTGGACCAAACCAAAACTTGCAGCTGGTGAAAATCATCGTGCAAACCAATTCAAAACTTTCAGCTGGTAAAAATAATTGTCCAGACCAAATCAAAACTTCCAGCTGTTGAAAATCATAATTTGGAAACCATGCAATCCACAGAGCTGCTAATAGGCATGAGAAATGAGAAATAAAACAACAAACTCCACAGAATCGTTTTGTTTTGCATTTGATTTTGACTTTTTTCCCTTAAGAATGATAATGTCACTTGATGTCACATCCACCTTATTTTTTGATGTGATGCTGTTACCTTTTTGTTACTTTTCTTGGGCTTCAGATTAGAAGGCTCTGTTTTCACTCGCAGATTCGTAATGAAGAGGTAGAACACTCATTAAACCTCAACACAGAAATCTACTCAGCACAGCTGTACAGCTCTTAGAAATTAACTTAATGCACTTTAAAAATTGCACTTCAGCACACTATACAGGAGTGGGATAATATTGGAGGAAGAAAAATATGCTGGCCACCCACATATAAATGTGTTAAAAGAGAAATTCAATTTGAAATGCATTTCAGATGTCAGTCTTGTCTATTTCTTCCTCGTTGAAAAAAAAAAAAAAATACAGCTAGGCTCAGTTCTAATTAAGCCTTGAGTTTGAAATGTAGGACTACAACTTGCAGATCGGAGAGTTGAAATGAGCTAGTCGAGTATAGTTTCAAAGCGTTTGTTTTATTTGTGATAGTCAACACAGGTCTATGATATGAAATGTAGCTTACATAATTTTTACAAATAATGCTGGATACATTTGTGAATACAAAGCGATCAGTGTGTTGGATTTTTGTTTCGCAGCGGCTTCTTTCACATGTTCTCGATACTATATTTCATTGGGCTTCTTACATTCCTCATCACTTGCTCTTTTCTCTCGTTTTGATTTTCTTCACTTTCGCTTGCGTTCATTCTGCGAATTCCGGGACATTGTCGAAAATGTTAACCCATTCACATTAAAACAGTTTTTTTTTTATTTTAGTTTAAACCACTGTGATATGTTCTTTATATATTTGAATAGATCTTATCAAGAGCTTTAAAACGGTACCATGCACAGTCATTTTGCACTCACGGTTGTCCAGATAAACTGCGATATTGTCAAAAGTGTTCACCGGTTCAAAAGAAAACAATTTTCAAAATGTTCAGTTCAAACCACTGTAAAATGTTCTTCATATATTTGAATAGATATCATCGAGAGCTTTAAAATGATACCACGTGCAGTCATGTTACGCTCACAGTTACCGAGACAGAATGAGTCAAACGCGGCAGCACACCCAGAAATATTACATCATCTCCCCCTCGGACAGGGAGCAAGGGGAGCATCGCACGCATGATGTGTTTTGCAGTACTCGAATTCAACTCCATGCTGTTTATGAATATGCTAACACTATAGTGTGTGGCACGTATTTTTAACGCTTTAATGCTTTCAATTGGGACGTATTTTTGTCACAGGCGGTCTGCCATAAGTCGCCTTATCTATCCGCGGAGGTAGACGTAGTCCTACATAAAAAAAAAATTAAAAAAATTAAAAACAGATGAAATATGTAACCATAAAATCTCACATTTTCAGCTGTCAATTTGAGAGTCATTGACAGAAAGGTGTAATGAGAGTATATAATATATTCTGAGAGAGAGGGACTATACTTTGAAGGATTAACCACACTCCTCTTTGTAAGTAAAATATGCCTTAGCGTAATATTTTCAAATTCAGTGCCCAATTTTATTTTTTTATTAGTCATTATTTTCTTCTGTTTATCTCTATTCTGTCTGTGTTATTGTTAATCATTATTTCCATTATGGTAACTGTGTTCATGTATTTGAATGATGTACATTAAGTTTTTGGGCTTTTTATGTTTTTGTAGCTCTTTCATTTTCCATATTGTAGTTCGGATCTATGTGATGTTACACTGTCGTCTCAAGATGGAGTAAAATTTCCATGCCATCGTTGTGTTCTTGTTTCTCGCTCAGAATATTTTCACAGTATGCTGGGATCTTGTTGGATGGAGGTAACTGTTATATCATGGTTTTATAATTAACAATTTCTCAATGACAATGATTGAAATAACTGGCAGAAAATTTATAAATTTTTTTCATGGAAATACTAAAGATGGCTCCTGAAGAGCTAAGAATGTATGTAAAGTTTAAGCCCCCAAACTATATGTATACTAAAGTCAGTCATTGTGCACTCTTTTTTTTTTTTTTATCAAAATGATACCCCCCCCCCCCAACTTTTTCTAGATATCTAAATAAACTATATGCTAAATCATCTTGAAGATTCTTTAAAGGTGTTGCTGTAGATGTGATTCTTTAAAAATGAAATCATGAATCACATATGTGAAGTTAATTTTTAAAAGTTCAGATGAAATTACTGTAATTTCTTCAAATATTTTGTTTAGGTGTTTTTTCATGTAGTCACTGTTTGACATATTTTCCCCACATCAGTACAGTTGACCTTTCCTGCACATCATTAAATTTTTTAACTCTATATCCATAAGATGATTTATGTAACTCAGAAGATTTTTATACAGTATTTTTGAAATCACATGGAATTCATGTAATGTCTTGCGGATATCATGGCAGTCTTGTTTGTGTGCATCCTGTCTGAAATTGCCAACTGCTACATATTTTGAATATCTGTGTTAGCTGGTGAACAGTTGGTGCAGTCAGAATAAGATGCTTCTACTGTTGTAAAGCTCTAATGTGCAGTTGTGTCTGTTTTAATATGGCTTAACTGTCACTTCAGTTAAATGCAAATTAGGTGCTTTAGTTCCAACAGCTGCTGATTCAGTTTTAAAGAAAATGATTTGTCATTTTGCAGTTCTATCAATTGATCTGGGTAATGTACATTAAGTCCACACTTGATGATTGTTCCTTGTTGCTTGAAATATTTACTGTAATCTGAAGAAGTGATAGCATTTGCCATAAGCTGTGTAAATGACACTGTCTGTGAATTTGAAGAGAAGGTATCATCCTCAACAATTTGTTGAAAATGACCCATTGCAAAAATGGCATATCTACAGTCATGTGTTTAGAAGCTATTAAATTCCAAGAATTTTAAGTTTACACATGCAATCACGCTATATTTAATACTTATGAATTTTGCACAATAATAATATCTGCTCTAGGAATTCATGGTGACCAACTTGTCAGCAATATGGTTCTTTTGATTCTCTTCACTGTTAATGGTTCAGTTTTTCTGTTCATGATCTCCTTGAGATGATGATGTCATAATTTCCATTTACTTTCTTGGTGAAGTTCAGTTTGTGTATTCAGCATAACAAGATGAAAATATAAAGTTACTTTTGTGACATTGTAAATAGTGATAAAAAAAATAAAGAAGAAAGAAATATAGGTAATTCATTTCTTGAATGCAAAAATTAAATTGGTTAAGCACTCTGAAAAATTTACTCTTGACTCAAATATTTGTATTACATCTCATAGAAACTACAGTGGCTTTGGTCCTTTAGCAGAAGTATTGGTTATACTTCCATCTCTGGCCCACTCTTCATGATGGAGGAGTGAGCACTGATCTGCTACCATCTGTTGGCTGATGAAAAAGATGGCAACACGAAAGCTGAATATCGATCTTCTTGTTACTATTTTGGTTATCCCTTAAAAGGATCTTCACAGATGTTAATTGCATCTCTACTCCTAAATATGTATTATAAAGTAGAAGTTCTGTTTCCTTATGAACCAAACCTGTCTATTTAGCAGAATAAATCAAGTACATTGATTATCTGCAAGGGAAGAAATGTCTGTGATACAAATCAACATCTCAGAGTAGTGTTATAGTAAGGAGAACATTTCCGTCAGAATAAATATTGCAGAATGTGGTGTGCCAAATATTTTTGAATTCCCCTCTGTTAGCTTAATTTGAGTGAATGCCAATTGCTCTGCATATCATGAAAATATCAAAGGAATATGAGGAGTGTGGAACCACATCCCAAGTGTACAGGAACACATATCTGAAAAATGATTGAAACATACTTCTTCAGGCACCTTAATTTTCCAAAACCACAAGACAAATCCACTCAGGTCATTTGGTGACCCTTGGAATATCTTCTTGAACTCCAAAGTAATCCCAGTCATTCACAACACAAAATGCACATATCCTTGTCCCTAGTAATTTAATTTAAAAAACCCTTCTAATTCTACATCTTATAGCAAAAAGTAAACCCAAAAAACCCCTGCAAACTGGGTAAAAATGGATGTCGAAACAACTTATGAGCTCTCACTGGAAAACGTGCACTACTAACACACTGGAGCTGACTTGCTTCCATCTATCAGCCAATCTGTATTAATCACTATATCTTGTAGTACAGGCCACAGTTGGAAGTTTAGTCAAAGTATGACCCTTAGAGATGGAATACTGCACTGTGTGGTATGAAATTTAGATCTCTTAGACTGTTATTATGCTGGAAATGAAGTTAAGTGTTTATAAATAACCACAGCAGTTTAGAGTAAAGATTTAGAGAAACTAAAACAAAGGTACTTTTTAATGATAAGAATAAGTAAGAGTTCCAGGAAAGAAATTTAATATTCCCTGTGAGCGATAAATCGCTACGTACTCAAGAATGTGTGTTGATGTTTTTAATTCTTTTGTTGCATCTGGGATGCATTTTTATGCTGAAAAAAAAAAAGTCATTTTCGTGTGACCAGTGAACTCTTAAAACTTAAAACGTCTATAGCAAGGAACTACTGTTCATGTTTCTCTATTGCTTTATCATTCTAAATTAATTAAAGCAATTAACAAGTAATAGAGATAACAACTTACCTCCAATTGAACATATATGGCACGTTATGAGCTTGGCAGACACATGCTCCCACCCCGAGAGAGGTCTAGCATACAAAGCTATTTGTTAGTTAAAATGAAATATTTGCAAGCTAAAACACTATTAATAATATTAATTTACAATACTTAATTAAATTATATTTACATACCTGAAATATTTAAACTTCTAAAATATCCTAAAGTTAAAATGTACAAACATCAAACCTAGTTATCTCAATGGCTGGGAGACACTGTCTGCCCAAACACTCTGTCATCAATTTTGTATGCGAGTGCATTTGTCACTACTTTACTCGCATCCTCAGGCAATCAGCATTCTTATGAGGACTCCCTTGCATATCTCTAGCATTTGAAGTTGCATGCCAGAAAGAGGAAGAGGTGTGGCTCATTTGTTACGTATCTAAAACATGCACATCTCCTCAGTGCTGCCATCTATTGAAGAGCCTGTAAATGTAAGCATTGTATGTACTCATTTATTTTATATATATTGAGTCACTAAAAATTCTAAATAAACCTATTAATTTACTTGTATATAAAAATCTTTTTTTGTCCTTTCTTTATATGTTTTTTCACTTTTTATGGATGACTTCCAAGCTGTATCTAAAGTAGTTGGGTCCTGTAAATTACAAATTTAAAAGTAGAGTACGTACTTATGATGTCTACATTTATTGGCTTTTCAATAGATGGAAATACTGAGATGTGCGCGTTTTTTAGATACGTAACAAATAAGCCACCTCTTTCCGGTGTGCAACTTTAAATGCCAAGGATATGAGATGGAATCTTCGTGTGAATGCTGATTGCCTGAGGATGTCAGTAAAGTATTGACGAAAGCACTTGCATGCAAAATCGATGACAGTGTTTGGGCAGACGGTGTCTTCCAGCCGTTGAGATAACTAGGTTTGATACACACTATTGATGTGGATTAGGAACATCAAACAGAAGTCATCACTCTTTCCACGTTTATAAGTGAGTCATAGAAAAATTCTCATCGGCCGCCACCAGGAATCAAAGCATGTCCGGCGCATAACTGGAAGACCTGGGTTTGATTCCCGGTAGCGGCCAATGAGAATTTTTCCGTGACTCACTTGTAAACGTGGGAAGAGCGATGACTTCTGTTTGACTTGGTTTGATGCTTGTACATTTTAACTTTAGGATATTGTAGAAGTTTAAATGTTTAAGGTATGTAAATATAATTTAATTAAGTATTGTAAATAAATATTATTAATAGTGTTTTAGCTTGTAAATATTTCATTTTAACTAACAAATAACTATGTATGTTAGGCCTTTCTCGGGGTGGGAGCCTGTGTCTACCAAGCTGATAGCGTGCTATATATGAGTATGTTCACTTGGAAGTAAGTTGTTACCTCTATTGCTTGTTAATTGTTTTAAATACATGTTGAAACATGAAGTTATTAATTTTGACAATTTCATGACATATAAAAAATGTGACATTGAGGATCTCAGGAACTACAGACCTATCAGCCTCTTATCAGGGGTTTATGAAATCTTCACTAAAGTTCTTTCACACCGCTTGAAGGTGACACTGGACATGGTGGCTCAACCGAGAGAACAAGCTGGATTCGGAGTGGCTACAACACAATAGATCATATCCATCCACGTACTGAGAGAACTAATTGAAAGAGTGAGGGAATATGAACTTCCATTGTGTATGGCTTTTATCGATTATGAAAAAGCCTTTGATTCGGTGAAACCATCAGCAGTTACAATGGCTCTGAAATCCTGCGGTATTGAAGATGCGTACATCAATATTATTAATAACATCTATGAAAATGCAAGTGTAAAGATTCGGCTGTTTGAAAATACAGCACACATAAAAATTGGTAAAGGAGTGAGACAAGGTGACACCATATCTCCGAAGCTCTTTAATGCCACATTGGAAAATGTCTTTCAATCACTGAACTGGGAAAACAAAGGGATAAAGATTAATGGAGATTATCTAACCCACCTTCGTTTTGCTGATGACATAGTCATTTTTGCAACTACTCCATCAGAGCTTCAGAGTATGATCCAGGAACTTGCTGACAAGAGTAAAGAAATGAGATTAAAAATGAACTTTCAGAAGACAAAAGTGATGTTCAATGCTTTTACACGAAATGAAGATTTATCGATTGATGGAGAAAAGCTGGAGATAAGACACATACGTTTATCTTGGACAGCAGATATCAAGTGAGGGTCACATTAATGAAGAAATTAATCGGCGTACAAAACTTGCCTTTAGAGCTTTTGGGAGAAACAGCATAATTTTCAAGAGCAATATTCCATTATGTCTTAAAAGAAAAGTGTTTGGTCTATGCATCCTTCCAGTGCTTACGTATGGTGCAGAGACGTGGACCTTAACTAAAAGAGACATACAAAGGCTGCGGACAACTCAAAGAAGCATGGAGAGGTGCATGCTTGGTGTAACCAGGAGAGATAAGAAGAGGAACTCGTGGATCCGAAAAATGACAAGAGTGGAAGACATCATGATCAGAGTAAAATCCCTGAAATGGCAATGGGCTGGACATACTGCCAGAAGGACAGACCATCGATGGACAGCCAAAATTTTAGATTGGATTCCAAGGGACAGGAAAAGACCCAGGAGAAGACCACATGGAAGATGGGTGGATATAATTCGAAAGTATGCAGGAGTGGCATGGAGGAGACTGGCACAAGACTGACCGTTGTGGAGGAAACTTGGGAGACCTTCGTCCAGCAGTGGATTGATAATGGTTGACAGTGATGATGATATATTCTAAATTAAATCTGTTCTTCCTTTTTTTTTTTTTTTGTTACTCATACATCTTTGTATTTCTTTGCTGTTCTTTATATATACTTTGTAATGCTGTGTAGTACGTTAGGAATCACATATTGCATTTATTGGTGGGGTTTTTGTAAAACATAATGTAACTGTGATTACCCATGTATTCTTATTCTTCCAGACATCTTCATTAGAATCCTTGTCATTGCCTATCTCATCGGACATAATAGAAGTTATTCTTGACTTTTGTACACTGATAATTCCCCTGGAGTTTTTAGTAAGTAAAATTGTGCAAATGTTACTACATGTACTGAATTAACTCTTTATTTTTCATTTCAGGCACTGAAGTAGGTAATTCTGATACCAGCAATAATTAGCTGTATTCTGATAATTTCAAAAAATACAAATAGCTTGCAGTGTAAACAAAATACATTACAGGAGTTTTGTGGGTTGGTGCAGCCAGCCCACCCTCAGGTGAAGTTTATGTAAACACCTTTTCCAGCGCCCTTTTTATAATCTTAAAGTGTACCCTAATGCAAACTTACACATGAAGAGCAACACTAAAAAAACATAGTATGACTTGAGAAAAATTTGGTGAGGAGATAAATGTACAAAATATTGATCATGGTATATGTTGGAAAGTATAGATCAAATGAATCTAAGTTGAATTCCAGAAATAATTAACTGTGTAATATGATAGAATATGGGGGAAAAAAAAAAAAAAAAAAGGGGGCTACAGATTTTAGCTGTTTGGTTGTGATTATTAAAAGGCCAAAGTTTGATTAAGAATGTTATGGCAAAACCAGGAAAGTCGCCTGTCAGCTGTGTAAAACTCTTCACTAAGGAAGAGGTCAGCAAGAGAATTAAACTGATTGCAGATAATGCAGCAGTTAGACAAAATATCTTTATTAGTAAGGAATGGGTATAAAGCATAAGTCTGTGCATGAAATGAGGAGGTGTTAATGTGAGAGTGTAAGAGATACAAGTGGAATATCAAGGTAAAACTTGAAATGCACATTTAATTTAATTTATCAGACTAAATCCACATTTGCTGTTAGTGCTCCATGCCTGAAGTGTCATTCAATTATACAGAAGGACTGATATATTTTTATATTGTTCATTTTTTAGTTAATATTCTTTTTATAATTACATGTATTTGGATTGAATTAGTTGTGAGTAATATTTTGTGACAATCCTAATTTTAAGTAAATAGGAGGAGTGTGCAATAATTTAGTAGCCATGCATTTCTGATTTATTGGTGTACATTTCAAATATAATGTAGCTATTCATGTCACCATGCTGTATATTCCAAAATTTAAGAGTAGTTTCAAAAATAGATGTTTGCAGACAGTGTCAGATTTGTGGACACAGCTTCAAAGAAATACTGCTTGGAACTATATTTTGCTGTCCCAGATATCTGAAAACCTCATTTTGTACCTCCTCGTTTTCACTTGCTGTGATAAAGAGATGCTCCTCACAAATATTCATTTTCTTGTAATTTTTTTATAATACTTGGTGTGAGTGTAAGTTTATTATTATTTTAGATTTGTTATAATGTAAAGCAACCCTTATTGTGATTTTTCTGAATCATCTTAACATATGACTTGAGGTGTTGCTTGGTAATTACATAGTTTGCTCCTTTGTGCAGTATCTGTGGTGAATAATTGCTCATTCATGTGCAAACCTAGACTGCCTTTTTTTTTTTTTTTTTTTTTTTGTCAAATAACATGTCCACGAAAGTGTACTGTAGAAAAGTTTTACTTCACAAAACATTTTATGAGAACATTTTAAACATAGCAAATTTCCTGTTGTATTGTGAAGTAAACTACAAGTAGAACAAAAACTACTTAAAATTTGAGATTGACTCTCAATTTCCAAGGCTGTATTATGCATAAGCCAGGCACTGAATAAAGCAAAATTAGATTACAGCAGAGAAGTGTCAAAATTTGTTGCAACCTGCCAAGGAAAAACAGTCTTCCATATTCTTTTGAAAGGTATTGGATATTTTATTGAGGTTGCTGCAAGCAAATTTTGTAAAATGAGTTTTCTTCAAAAACTTGCATACATTTTTTTGAATTTACATAACTATGAATGTAGGATTATCCTTAGCCATTTGTGGTTAATCTTTATCCAAGCTTTATCCTTAGCCATTTGTGGTTTAGGAATTTGTGTTTGCAAATATTTAATTTCAAGAACAGTGGAATATTATAGACATTAATGGGGAAATGAATCCCCCTGAAACAACAATCCTTCGCAAGAGCACGATACCCACATACAAATGTTATTAACACACCCTGTGGCCATCACATTAAAAATCTTTAAAACTGCATCACCTTGGAGTGGGAATAAAACCCACATCTGAATTTTGTTTAAGCCTGCTATTGTTACACTACCCTTCACAATATAGTTCCAAAAGACTGAAACTAAGCAATTATATTAGGTTGGTGCGAATCAAATGTCCGGCAAAAGATCAGCACACGTGGACAGTGAGAACAGAAAAGTAGGACAACTTACCTTGGCAAAATAATCCCCCACGGCATCAACACACAGTTGCTATCTGCCTGGCAAGGCCATGAATCCAGAATGAAAAAGTCTTGTGGCTGGGACCCAAAGAAGTCATCAACTGCATGTTGAACCTCGTTGTCTGTCGTAAATTGTTTCCCGGACAGGAAGTGATCCAGGCAATGAAACAGTTGATAGTCTATTGGAGACAAGTCCGGGGAATAGGCAGGATTAGGCAGTGCTTCATAGCCCAAGGCCACTTAGTGTGAGCATTGTTCGTTGTGCGACATGAGGGTGGGCGTTGTCCCGGAGCAGAACACCACCCTGTCTGTTGACCAAAGCCGGTTGTTTATGCAGCAATTTCCAGTGCATCTGGTGTAATTCAGCACAATAACATTCTGCAATGATGGGTTGGCCACTTGCCAAGAAATTCCGATGAATTATCCCAGCTGTGGACCACCAGACATGAAGCATCATCTTCTTGGTGCGTAGGGGTGGCTTAGATGCCGTCCAGCAGGCTGTGCCTTGCTTAACCATTGTGCAGAACATTTTCCATTATCATAAAGGACCCACTTCTCGTCAAGGTGACGATTCGATGCAGTACAGGTTCCTGTTTATCCCTGGCAAGCAGCGATGTGCAGACTTCCAAACACCTAGTCTTGCTGGCAGTTGTCAACTCATGTGGCAGCCACATGTCCAGCATCTTGACCTTACCCAGTGCAGCCAGACACTGAACAACTGTCGTGTGGTGGGCACCTACCTCTGCCACTATTTCATGACACATTTTTCGGGGTTCTGCTTCAACCACGCGTAACAGAACGTCGTCAGAAACAGCAACATGTCAGTGGCACATTCGTTTTGCAGGTCCGTATCTCTGCTTCGAAACTTCAGAAACCATCAGCGAATGGTTCGTTCGTTGGCTGTATTCTCCCCAAACGCTTTGTTAACGTTTCGAGCGGCAATTCCTACAGAATGGCCCCGTTTAAATTCATACAGGAAGATGATTCTCAAATCCGGTGTCTGCATGTTTCCTTTGCAAGCCATGTTATGTCCAAACAAACCACCCTCAACCTTGTTCTTCACATACGTGCTAGCTATTTATAGTAACTGTGTGACGTAATACCCAAAACACCTGTGGGTGGTTCCATTCCGCTGTTTGGGGGGGGGGCTGTCTCCACTGCTCGTTCACGTTGGACATTTCATTCGCACCAACCCAATAGATTAGGAATATGAAGACCCTTCAGATTTTCAACTTTTGTGAAGAAAATTGCATGGGAAACAGTGAAAATTCAGCACCTATGTGCCAATAACATCAGTTTGTGCCTACAATGTTATTCTTAATAATTGCTTCTCTTCGGAATGCTTTGTTTTCCCTGATTAATTTGTGTGATGTTCTCTGAAGCACTAATGGTTTGTGGCATTTGTTCACATGTGGGTGAGAAATAGGTCATTGATGTTATGAGGAAAAAACAAAAATGCTTCAGACTAGTTAGAATCTGTAGGTTGTTCAGATTCCTAAGCTATTATTTCTTAGCTTCAGTTACTCAGAACTTCACTGTTGTGAGTAGTGTAACAGTAGCATGATGGAATGGAAATCAGGAGATGTGGGTTTGATTCCTGCTCCAGGGTGATGTAATTTTCAAGTTTTCTGAGGAGATTGATACATGAAAACAGTGAAAATATATGACACCTGTGTGGCAATAATGGCACTTGATTATTATGTTCAATATTCCTTTTGTTGTCAACTTAATCTATGTGCAATGCCCTTACAATACCTAACTCATTTCTCTGTAAAATCTCATAACTTATTTTGTTGAAAATGACACTTTTTTTTTTATTGTTTGTGGCTAAAACATTGCTTTTGTTTTGCCTTTTTAGCTTCAGAAGATCCTGAATTTTTGTGTCACGTTCTAGTTGTTGCAGATCAGCTACTAATTACTCGCCTGAAGGAAATGTGTGAATTGGCATTAGTTGAACTGCGTAAGTATTTAAACTTGGATTTAATTTATCTGATTTAGAACTCCTTGTATTTATATCAATAAGTTTAGTTACTAAAGGACTGCATGGTGCCCCCTTTTTTTTATCCATAAAAATGTTTCTGCATTTAAAACATAGCAATTTGGCAATTTGTGTGTGGGGGGAGGGGGTACACAGTACTCAAGAGTTACAATTTCAATAATAGGTTTAATCTTTTGATGACATCTGTTTCTTTACTGATTAAAGATTGCTGGCTTCTCTAGTGATACATCAAAATCTAAAGAAGAAAACAGAATAACATGCATTACAGAAGTAAGGGTAATGAAAAAAATAGAACAGCTTCACTTCATTCTAAAGAATTTATAGTCATAACTTTTAAACAGATACTTTAAAATAACATCCTGGCTGTAGAAGTTGCTAGAATGTCAGAATAACATGTTTGTTCTCAGACAGCTGTCTCAAAAATTCCTAAAGAATTATCAAAAAAGATTTACAATGGATTCTTAGCAGTTAGGTTTTGTTCATATCAGAAGATTATTGAGTTAGTAGTAGCTTACTAAAGTCTTGAAATAATAAATACATACATGCATATCACTAAGTTGTTCTCTGAAATTAAGAGGTTAGCTCCAAAAAGAAATACAAACTATCAGATAATTTTTACTTACTGTTGCCTTTTCAAACTTCTCCATTTACAGCGATCTTCACATACAACTTGGGCTTCATTTACATCCATTATATACTGTACACAAGATCTTCTATACTTCATACTCATAACCTTTTTCTCGTGCAGACACTCCTGAATCTGATCCTCCCATGACTTCCTTGGCCTTCCTTTCCTTCCTGCCACTTCGGCTAAAAATATTTTCTTAGTAAGCATCTCATCACTCATTCTTTCAACATGTCCAAACCACCAAAGCATATTAGTCTCCATCTTGCTAACAACATTTTGCTTCGCATCACACAACTGCAACACATCTTCATTCCTCGCACAAGCAGAACATGTCTCGCCATCCCCCTCCCTCCTTAAGTAATGCATTTCTCCAGCACACAAACAACTTCCATGTTTCTTCTGTAGTACTCAGGTTTCGCTGCCATACATCAGAGTAGGAACAATTACACTTTCATACACAGCCATGCGGGACTAGTCTTGAAATAATGTGAATCAATAAAAGGATTAGTAAGTAATTTAAGGTTGACTCAGGATTGGCTAGATGTAAATCATCTACACTTCCATCTTTAGTTTATGTGGGTAAATTGGTTGAATATACATATATATAACTGATACCTACATTTACCTTGGACACCAGATATCAAACAAGGGCTGCATTGATGAAGAAATTAATCGATGTTCAAAACTTGGTTGGCGAGCTTTTGGAAGAACAGTACAATTTTTAAGAGCAATATATGCTGTTATGTCTTAAAAGAAAAGTGTTTAAACTGATACGACGTGGTTTGGTTGTTAAAAATATTATTATATTATGATGATGAACTTCTGAAAAAATGCAAATATTACGCAATTTTTTTTTAAAAAAAGAAGAAAATGGCCGGTGATCAATCTAGGGACCCCAATTAAGAATTTTTTTTCATCAACGACTAACACCCCAGGTACGATCCTTAAAAACTCCCAGTAAATGGAAGGTGATTCCACCACCACCGACAAGAGAAATTCACATACGACACAAAATAATTTTATTAAACATATGTTCCAGGTTAACTAAAAATTTATTTTGTGCTACCAGGCACATGTTGGCAAACAACTCAGTACAAGGAAATTTTAGGTGGCTAGGCCGAATAAAAAAATAATTTAGCTATGAATTTTAGAGTCCAGAGTATGTTAACAGTCCTAAATAATCCTCTCAGAAACTCTGGTCTGCAAACCAAGTAGTTTTCACCTGTGTGGTTTAGAGGATGGAGGAGGTAAGTGGCACAATTTGGTTACCAGCCTGCCTTACAAAAATCATCAAAGGATGTGATCATTCACTCAAAGAGTGTTAAGAGCTTAATGCTCGATGTGCATATCTGATACCTGTTGAACCTTGAGCTAAATGCTCTTTACAATTTAGATTTAGATGGTTAAGAGTGACATTTTATTCTTTTTTCACAACACACTGCTTTTGGTCAGTTACCTGGAAAAATCTTTTCCTTACTTAACAGTACAGAAAACCAAACAAACAAAAATGTCAAGTCACTTTCCTCTCATTTGAGCTAACAAAAAAAAAAAAACCCTGTTCTAACAGGAAACCAAAATTAATATATTTCAATCCATTTCTTTGGTCACTGGCATTAACTAGACATTTTTACAAAAAAACAAAAACACAATGACATTATATTACATTTGTTGGTTCTGGCCAGACCATTAATTCCAAACATACATTTTGCATTTCCTATTTTCCTCCCATTTTAATTTCACCTTCCCCTCATTTTTTTCACCCCTGAATTTTAACCTTTTACATCATTCCATTTCTGATCAAGACACATTTTTTTTTTTTCAATTTTAGGTGGTCCTCATTTTTTTCTTTTTTTCTATCTTCGTTTTTCCTCCTCTTTAAATTTTCCTTTTGATGCCGAATTGGAATTGGTGTTTGTGCTGTTGCTACGAGAGCCGGCACGCCGTGGAAACGGGACCTGATGCGCTTATGATGACATGGTAGGATTTTCCCTCTTCTCCTTCCTTTCTTTTTTCTTACTTACTCCCGATGCCGGCCTTTGAGGAGGCTTTCTCTCTCTCACACGGCGACAGGCGGCAGCGCTGTTACCGAGCGGGTTACGAGGCGTAATGCCCGCTATTGCCTCGGGACGATGTCAAGCACTTTTTCGCGCCATCTCGGCAGCAGAGTAAACTTTGAGCCATGAAAAGAATTTGAAAAGAAAAGGATCGTTCCTACCGTTCTTGGGCCACCGCGGCCGCACGTTCCCGGTGCTGGAAGGTTACGGCAGGTTCGGCATCCGGGCGTCCGTCGTGCGGACTCCCCTCCTTTACTCGATTTTTTATATTTTTTTTGTATTGTGGGACTCTCCCTTACGAAGTCTGGTATCGAAGTGTCTAGCAGCACGCAAAAATTCTCCGCTCCTCGCCGAATCCCATGCGCACGCGCCCGAAATCGCGGAAGGCAATTGGCCCGAAGTTAAGTCAGAAGGCGGAGAGAAAGACTCAATTCCCAGAAATCGCTGGCTCGCATCTTCTCGGAGTCGGGCTTGAACTTTGACCCACGAAAACGGGCGCTGCGGTGAACCTCTCAGAATTCCGCCCAAATCCTGACGTGTTCCTGTGCCAAGCGAAAAATGCCTTTTCGAAGTAAACAAGAGCATAAATAAATCGGACTTTCTGCACTGGTAAAGCTGGGAAAACGTCCTCACAGATGCCATTCTACGAATTTATCGCTTTTAGAAAAACGACACCAGAAACCGTAGCCATTTTCGTTCTTTCTTTCTGAACAAAGACTTTTAGAGAACCACCTTTACAAAAATTCATTAAACAAATTAACTAACATTAACGAACATCGTTACAATTAACTTCGTAACGCATAAAAATCGAATTCTCTCTAGCTACAGGTACGGCGATCGGAATTAAGAAAAAATCGCGTAGAGCAATGATTTCTTATTTTGTCCTGATGCATTAAGCCACAATTTTATTATTTTACTAAATGACTATTAAATATCATTGACGATAGCGCACGCGCAATTAACTTAGGAAAGTCACTTCGTTACGGAGCAATCGCCGACCCGCTTTTTCTATCAGTCGCTGAATTATACTATCACTAGTTAATACCAAGTAAGATTCATACTAAAACCAACTAAATATTAATACTAAGCAGGATTTTAATTACGAAAGGTTACTAAATTAAGCCCGATACACACAACGATTTTAATACACGCTACTGACATATGGCATAAACACGCGTTTTTTCTCATTAGATACAACTACAATACGATAAAATACCTCGTACACTATATGTTTACAAATTACTTTTCAATTATTAAAGCTTACAGAATAATATAATAAAAGAAATCGCGATAACGACGGTAAATACGGAACTACAACCTTACGATTTTTCTTTTTATCACTACGTTATCCCGACGATCAATAGCGTCGCCGATAATTTTAAACTGATACATCTAACACTATACATATATAAACTGCACTATACACTTAAGAAACTAAGGCAAATCAATTCATATACACTACATCATATACTGCACTAAAATAAACTTCACTAATATCTCTTCCCTGAAAGTAAACAGTGCACTAAAAAATGCAATGGAAGGAAGAAAAAAAAACATTGCATGAAAGAACAACAAAAAAAAAACAGCAATATAGCATGATGTCAAACTTTCTTAAATCTACTTCCCAGCTAGTTACACCTCCCTTAACTAGCAACAGACATCACAAGGCTAACTTACTTAGACCTATTCACATAAATTTAACTACATACACAGAGATCAACACTTCACAGAGAAATCAGAAAGAAAAGAAAAGAAATGAAAAGATTTTACTTGATTTTTCTTGACTCTTAAATCTATTTATTTTTTCTAACTCCCTCCTTGCCAAAGGGATTTGAGATCATCTCATGACAAAAATTATCACTCTCATTGAGAGTGCGTGGATCTGGTGATGGTTTTTCCGATTCTAAAATATTGGCCCATTAATTTAGAGATCGGAAAAACGTCAACAGATCAAAACAATGCATCATTCCAGTGCTTATGTACAGAGCAGAGACGTGGACCTTAACTAAAAAAGACATACAAAGACTACAGACAACTATAAGAAGCCTGGAGAGATGCATGTTTGGTGTAACTAGGAGAGATAAGAAGAGGGACTTGTTGTTAAGGAAAATGACAGAAGTGGAAGACATTGTGGTCAGAGTAAAATCCCTGAAACTGCATTGGGCTGGACATATTGCCAGAAGGACAGACCACTGATAGACAACCAAAATTTTAGACTGGATTCCAAGGGACAGGAAAAGATCCAGAAGAAAACTACATGGCAGGGCTGCCCGACCTGTGCCAATTGCGCCAGCCCACGCCAAAACGTTGTTCTTGCATCATTCTGCTAAAAAAAAAAAAAAAAAAATCGTGATTTTGACGAAATCTGCTCCAATTTTGCGCCAAAAGTAAAAATTTACCGGTCATTGACATCTTGGTGTAATCTTACGACATTTGAAATCGATTCAGCTGTTAATTCGTACGCGAGATCATTTCTTGCATTCGCAGTCTCCTCCCTTCTTTTTTTTTTTTTTTTTTTTTTTTTTTTTCCATTTTCGAGATTGATGCAAAAGTGAAGAAATTTTTGGGGTGTTAGTTAGGTGGGGGGGGGGGGTCATATCGTATTCCGTCCGGAGTCATTGTTTTGTTTTTTTAAACGTTCGGAAACGGAAGTTAAACGGAGTGCAGATTTTCCCCGTAATCGTAGGGTTTTTTTTTCTGGCGCAAAGTTGCTTTCTGTTCAGTATTGTTGTTAAGTGTAATTTCATTGCATAATTTCAGCTTGAAATTGTAGGCAACGATTTCCGAAAACGGAAGTTTGGTCGCCCGAAAATTTCCCCGTAATCTTCGGCCACAACATTCTTATGCTAATTCGAGGAATTCCATCTTTTTTGTTATCATTTGGACCATCCACGAGATCAATGCACAACTGAACTAAAATTTTGGGAGGACTGTTGGGGGGGGGTTCTCCGCCGGAGAACGGAATTTCATCCTTCGAAAATGAAAAGTAGACGGAGCTAAGATTTCTCGTAATCGTGTTGTTGTTTTTTTTCTCGCAATGTTTCTTCTACCCAGTATTGTTAGATATCATTTTATTCCATAAATATTTGTATTTCAGCTTGAAAATGTTGGATAAAGTTCCGAAAACGTAAGTTGGACGGAGCGAAGATTTCTTCTGTAATTGTAACCCCCGCACCCCCTCCTATGTAGTTATTAAATGTTGTCACCCTCATAAATGTATGTGCATTTTAGCTTGATAAGGGTGGGGGAAATTTCCAAAAACAGAAGTGACGAAGTTTGGAAATTTGTAAGAATTGATGCATGGTGTTCAAAAATTAAAGTATTCATTCTCTGAAAATTACACCATTTATCTATAATAGTGAAAGCTCTGATATCAGAATTCATGGTTCTCAAGCTGAAAGTTCTTTAAGCATGATGGATAAAATTGTCATCTGAGGGAATTAAAGAAAAAACGAAAAAAGAAAGAAAAGTAACAAAGAAAAATAGTAAGGGAAAACTATCAGCAGAAAAAAAAAGTAAACAGTGAATGCTGTGCAGTGGTAGAGTCAACAAAAGACAAATGTGGTTGTGGAATTTGCTGAGAAGAAAGAAGGGTTTGCTCACAAGAGGAAACCAGAGCTAATGTTCTAGCAAGTACAAGAACAAAACCAGGAAAAAAAAAAACTGTTTGAAGCTATGTCTTTCAAAACCACCTTATTTTGTTTGGAATTCAGTAATTTTATAATTGTGAATACAGTGGGGTGATCTAGTTAAATATTTTCATAAATAAATGACAGTGAACGATTCAGTTTTGTTCATGCTGCGTAATATTCACACTTTCTCACTGCACAGTCTGTTTTTTCACCAAATTAAAAAGTACAGCTTTGTTTTTTTCACTTGTCAGTCTCATGTATGTTAATTAAAATTGCTCAGGAACGCTATGGATAAATGAAAGGATTGTTTATACCGCATAACTTGTAATCAATTATCAGGAATACTGATCTTTTGGTTCTTACATAAAGTCTGAATTTTGCCCAGTACATTCAGGGAGCAGAATTTTTAGATTTTTTTTTTTTTTCTCATTTTGACCTACCTTGGGGAGCATTTTCACCCTCACACTTTTCTTTTTCCGGATGGAGGGTGCGTTGAACCACTTACTAACTCGCAACCATTTGCCTAATGTCCATGGCCATACATGCATGCAAGAGTAGTGGCTCTTTCAGACAGCAACAACAAAAAAAGTCGTAAACTGATTCTACTACTACTACTGAAGAAAGGGGGCCCCGGGGGGCAATCCTGTGCCAAAATGTCACTGCACAAGCGTTACGTGATGGAAACAGCTTTTATCTAACCAACTTTACTAAATCTCAATGTTATGTTATACTTTTGGTTCCAGTTGTGATTGTTCACAGCAATAACGAAAGTTTGACATTGATAATTACTGGATGAAAAACATTGTGTGAAGAGTATCATGGCACAACTGCTGAAAGGTGATTTTACAATTTGATTATTAAGTGTTACATTAGTTTTCCTTTTATATCGAAGGTACGCTTTCCTTCAGAAAACCTTAGGAGTTTGTGATGCACATGCAAACCATGTACGCATGGCTTCCCATTTGGTTGGTTTCAGAAATAAAATATTTTCATCTGAATGCCATGAATCTCGAAAAATATGCTGCTAAAAACCAACCAAACAACAAATAGTAATCACATATTATTTATTCTTCCTAAATGTATATTCGCAAGTGTTCAGTAACAATAGCAACAGTTCTTGGACGCAGCAGCATCCTATTCATGTTACAGCGAAGCAAATGCATTCAGAAGAAAATCCCTGATATTAATGTGTTACGCTTAAAATATTGCAGGCCTTTTAGTTTTCAATAAATCGTGGGTAGTATAATTGTTTTCCCATTTATCTCGTTGTAGGAACGACAGAAATGCTAATTAACAGTAGTAAGAGAAGCAGTAAAATGTGAACAAACCTGAAATATAAAAAAGTTTTATAGTTCATAAAATAATGGTCATTCAGTATCTATATATATATAAATGTTAAGTTGGTTTGTGTACGCTTCAAAAACTCAAAGTTCTGCACCAATTGAGCTCAAATTTTGACACGATATACAACCCGCTTCAAAGATTGTTTTTATCTATTTTTTCGCGTCAGTAACATCCCCGCGATCGCGAGAAAACAGCTTTTTCCTTCGACCAAATATACTAATGGACTGCGCACTGGCAATAGCTGCATCAGAGCGTAATAAATGTATTCACGAATGAAAAGTCGTAATGGAATTCTAAAAAAGAAACTCCTAAAATTCATGATGAGCACAGCACGAGTTAACCATCTTTTTGCCCGAAGTCACGTGATTTTGTGGCTTGCGATGTTGGAGCCAGAAATTTTGATGCCATGTGCAGTCTATCAGTATATATGGTCGAAGGCTTTTTCAACGGTCAGCTGTGTACCAGCAAACGCGCCATCTGCCGGAAGTGAGGGGAACATTCTCCATACTAGGTGATCGTGTTGTTTTTATCTATTTTTCGCATCAGTTACATACCCGCGACAGCAAGAAAACAGCTTTTTCAACGGTCAGCTGTGTACCAGCAAACGCGCCATCTGCTGGAAGCGAGGGGAACACTCTCCATACTTGGTGATCGTGTCGTGATTGAGCTGCGCCGTTCGCCAAATCGTAAGTAGAGGTTATGTTTTATCTCTTATCTCTCATGGTTTTCAACCTAGAGCTGTGAGAGCCATAAGAGGTTATAATCTTAACCCTTCCTTCTGTTCCAGTGAAAACCGAAATAATGCCTCGCAAAAAAACGAATTTGGGTCGTCGCACTCGCCACACAGAAGGATCGAGAAGACGGCTTTCGAATATGACTGAGGAAGAGCGGGCATACGTACGAGAGAGGAACAGACTAAGCACCATCCAGATGCGTAACACGGAACCAGCAGAAAGACGAGCAGCCAGGCTTGAGGATGCACGATTGCGAGCACGGCAGTCGCGTTCTGCAGCAACAGATTTGGTTCGTTCTCAACGGAATGAATGCGAGGCGTCGAGGATAGCTGAAACACGTACCCAAAGAACAGCAAATCTGATTCTGCAATACAATTGTCTTGCAATCCGGTACAATCCAGCTGTTGATTATAGTTCAAGTCCGCATGTTGTCATTGGCCAGATGAGTCATGTCTGTACCTACTGCCAGGCTCTAAAGTTCAATAATGAAACGAATGGAATGTGTTGCTCTGGCGGAAAAATTAAATTGCCTCAACTTGAAGCACCACCAGAGCCGTTGAAAACTCTACTTGCTGGATCTACCGCTGAATCGAAGCATTTCCTATCGAACATCAGGAAATATAACTCTTGCTTCCAAATGACGTCATTTGGTGCGGAAATTGTGACTGCTCACTTCATGCCAACTTTTAAAATCAAAGGACAAATATATCACAAAGCTGGCTCCCTGCTCCCGTTCCGAGATAGTGACCATAAATTCCTTCAAATGTACTTCATCGGTGATGATAGAGATGAAGTCGATGCACGTTGTGGAATACATACCTCGCTAAGAAGATCCATTATTTCGCAACTACAGGAGCTCCTTCATGAAAAGAACAATTTGGTGCGTTTGTTCAAAACGGCAATGGATATGATGCCATCAGATACCCACAAGATTGTCATTCACGCCGACAAAACGCCCGCTGGAGAACATGTCCGAAGATATAATGCTCCAACTATAGACGAAGTAGCAATTGTCATAGTCGGAGATCAGTTCCAACCTAGAGATATTGTTCTCCGTCGAAGAAACGATCAATTGATAAATGTCGCAGAAACTCACCGTTGTTACAATGCTTTGCAATATCCAGTTATCTTCTGGGATGGTGCCGATGGATATCATTTCAATGTGAAGATGATAAACCCAGTGAATGGTGCAGAAATTAATAAAAAGTGCAGCGCAATGAACTTTTACGCCTACCGCTTAATGATTCGGAGTAACGAGGACAATTATATTTTGAAATGCCGTCAGTTGTTTCACCAGTACATTGTGGATATGTATGCAAAAATTGAAACGGAACGTTTGCTATTTCTTCGTTTGAATCAGAACAAACTCTGCTCCGAAGAATACATTCATTTGCGAGATGCAGTTGTGAATGACTGTAATACAACCAACGTTGGAAAGCTTACTATTTTGCCATCTTCATACATAGGCAGTCCACGTCACATGCAGGAATATGCTCAAGATTCAATGGCATATGTTCGTCATTACGGGTGTCCAGACTTATTTATCACCTTCACGTGCAATCCAGCTTGGGACGAGATACAGCAGCTGTTACTTCCTGGGCAATCACCCATGGATAGGCATGACATCACAGCAAGTGTTTTCAGACAAAAGCTTAAATCGCTGATGGATTTCATTGTGAAACATGAAGTGTTTGGATCTGTGCGCTGCTGGATGTATTCAGTAGAATGGCAAAAGAGAGGATTGCCACATGCGCATATACTAATCTGGCTATACGATAAAATAACTTCAGACGAAATCGACGATGTGATATGCGCTGAGCATATTTTCCTGCTCCAAGAATTGCTGTGAAACAATGGTAGGAGCACTAACACCCCTGACATGGGAGATGGGTGGATGAAATTTTAATGCATATGGGAGTAACCTGGAGGAGACTGGCTAGAGACAAACTGTTGGGAAAGAAACTTGGGAAAACCTTCATCCAGCAGTGGATTAATAATGGTTGACGATGATGATGATATATACAGTAGATAAAATAAAAATACCAACATTTACCACAATCAAAGGTTTTTATATCGACCATAGTTTTGCAGAGCTATTGGCTCGGCATCATCAGGACAAATGGCAATAATGCCGAGCCAATAGCTCTGCGAAACTATAGTCAATATATAATAAACCTTTGATTGTGGTAAACATTGGTATTTTTATTTTATCTCAAAACCACAAGTTTTGTAGTCATAATTTATATATATACAGTAGTCTTTACATAACAAACTATTTAACGAAATCTTCTATTTAATAAAAGTTTTTGCAGAACCTTAACTTTGAATGACACTTACGTGTAAATTAATCTCCATATTATGAAAATAAAATTCTATATGACGAAGTTTTTTTTTACTCAAAATTAGCTTTGAGTTTGTTTTTTTCAAAAGTTTTGCTTTACAATTTTTTACCACGCAGATGGGAGTAAAGCGCCCTTTATCCTTATCTTGAAACTTTTGGTTCTGGTTTGGTTTCATTTAAGTGTTTTTAGGAAGGGAGTGCCTGACCCCCAGGTCTAAAACTGCCATTAGAAATTAGAAGCTAGGAGATTTGAGTAAGTGAACTCAATAGGAAAGAAAATTAAGCTAGAAGAACTAAGTGACAGACAGACAGGGGAACTGATCTCGGAAGCAAACTGCCACCAGCTGGGAAGGGGCCACCCAAAGGGACCAAGCAATCATGAGACCCTCAATGCACCACAAAAACAGGTAATCGCACATCCACCTCCACCCCAATCCCACGGGGTAAGTGAAACAGACAAGAAACCACATCTGGAAGCCAGAGCAGCAATCAATACTCACCATCACATACCAACCTGAAAAAGAGGGAAGGTAGTGGTTTGTCTAACACCAATATAATGTTCACACACCTACACTCCATCTAATCCAGTCCTCCATCTGATCCAAGGCCTCCAGCCTAGGAAGCAGTGCTCAACAGTACTGCCCTCTCACATGTCCCAGTCGGGGAAGGGGGGAGTGCTAAGATCACAAAGATTACTATTGAAAATTTGAGGTTAAAGTGCCTCCATCTGATCCAAGGCCTCCAGTCTAGGAAGCAGTGCTCAACAGTACTGCCCTCTCACATGTCCCAGTCGGGGAGGGGGGGGGCGCTAAGATCACAAATATTACTATTGAAAATTTGAGGTTAAAGTGCCTATAAATAGTTTATTTGTTTAAAAAGTTTTGTGGTTACTAAAGTTACCAGAAATGTATGTTTCAAAACTTACGTTGTCAACATTTAAAACAGTCTAAACAAATACCAGATTCATTATTTCTTGAGAAAGTAAGGTTTTCTGTGTTGAATAGACTACACTGTGCAAGTGCTTTAAAAAATCATCCATAAATTATTGAAAGTGTGACATAATTAGTTGAAACTTTTAGCGAAATTTGTGATAATAGTTATAATTTGGAATTTCCTGTGTATAATGAGATTCAGACTTTGTAGTGAGACACTATCTATAGCCGCAGTGTAAAAACAACAGATAAATCATAGTTGTTTAGCATGGGGTCACACAACTCCAGGTGCAAGTTAAAAATTAAGTAAAGGCAGCATTGGAGTCTTAACATAGAAGTTGTCTGTTTTAAACTATGAGCTTTGTAATCGGCATTCATGCCACTTAAGCTATGAGTTTTCCAGAGTCCTTATCCATTTTCATGCCATTTAAATGACTGCATATCATAAAGGAATTACTGGTGAAAAGCACCCCCACACACACACAGTACACCCCCTCCTCCCCATTGTATTCTGTTCAAAAGATCTGTTAGTAAAGTTTTCCAGATACCTTAAATATTGAAACTATAATTGCAATTTTGCAGGACCTGACAACCCCTCCCCAGTATCAATCTTCTAGTATAAGGGGGATCAGGTCCTGTAAAATAGTAGTTTTTAGATAAAAGTTGAAGTGATCTCTGGAGAAGTCAACATACAGGGGTTGGGCAGAATAATGTGAACACCTAGGAAAAGAAGGTTTTGTGTACCTAATAAGGTGTAGGACCACCTTTAACATTCAAAACTGCCTGAATCCTCCTTGGAATAGACACATACAAATACTGAATGGTGGTTAGTAGGATGTTACACCATTCTTCATACAGAAACTGCTCCAGGTCCTTGACAGATGCAGGAGGATGATAGCAGGACCTTACTCTGTTTTCCAACAGAGGCCGCAGTGGTTTAAGGATGATTAAATCTGGTGATTGAGGAGGCCAAGAAAGGTGTGAAAGTTTGTCCCCATGTTCTTCAAACAGTGATTGGACATTTCGATCTCTGTGAATTGGGGCGTTATCATCTTGAATGGATGGTATCCCCTGCAGGAAACAATACCCGAGCCATTGGATAGACTTGGTTGGCTAAGATGGTTTCATACGCCCTGCCAGTCATCCATCATTTCAAGGTGATCAGAGGACCTGCTGAAAATCACAATATGTCCACCCGGAGCATGACAGAACCACCACCATTCTGCACTCTTGGGGGCAGACACTCTGGGTCTTACTCTTCTGATGATTGTTCTCCACATGTAAACACATCCTGCTGTGGGGAATAGTGTGAATGTGGATTCATCCTACCACATTACACACTTCAATGCATCAGCAGTCTACGTTGTATGCTCCTAGCACCACTGCCGTTGCCATTGTGCATTCACCCGTGTCACCAGAGGTTTTGCAATAGCAGCTCTGTTATGAATATCATGTTTATGCAATTCCCTGCACACTGTTTTCGTTGGTACTGGGGTCTGGAGATGCAGATTGAGCTCGTCACTAATTTTCAGTGCCATTGTCTTATTACTGATAACAATCCTCTTTAATGCTCTCCTGACTCTATCAGTCAGCGTAGTTTTCCGCCCGCTCTTGTGTTTCGCAGACGAGGTTTTGCCACGAACACTTTATGCTGTCATGGCGCTAGACACAGTAGCTCTCGATACCCCTGCTACCCTGGCGACTGTTGTCACAGAGGCACCAACTAGCCAGCCACCAACAATTAGCCCTCTTTTGAAGCCTGTTAAGTTGCTCATTTTGTCATTGCCCTGAAAGAAATTTTGTAACAAGACACTTTAAATGCACTTAAACAGGACCTTGAGGTTCTAAACAAAGCTATTTACAACCAAAAAGTGGTGGGTACTTTTGCGTATTGCGACGTACACAACTGCATTAAAAGTCACGTCGCTAAGCTTGGTGTTCACATTATTCTGTCCAATCTCTGTATGTGCTGTTGATACTCAGCAGCATTTCTGTTTTAATTGTATTCTCATGTAGCGGTATGCGAATCATGCATGCATATATATATATATATATATATATATATATATATCATCATCATCATCATTCATTATCAATCCACTGCTGGACGAAGGTCTCCCCAATTTTCCTCCACAACGGTCTGTCTTGTGCCAGTCTCCTCCATGTCACCCCTGCATACTTTCGAATTTCATCCACCCATCTCCCATGTGGTCTTCTTCTGGGTCTTTTCCTGTCCCTTGGAATCCAATCTAAAATTTCGGCTGTCCATCGATGATCTGTCCTTCTGGCAGTATGTCCAGCCCATTGCCATTATATATATATCCAGCCCATTGCCATATATATATATATAATGCATTTCTGCATCAGCTCATTTAGGCACAAAGATAATCTTCATTTTGTAACATTATTAAAAACCACTAAAGATTTTTTTTTCTTTTCTCACTAGCCTATTTTCCTTCAAAAACCTTGTGAACACAGTACTTTTAAATTCAGTGCCTACATATTAAAAGCTCAATCAATTATAAAGTAGTTACACTGCATCTTGTTGTTCTCAGATTAAAAACACTTAAAACTTAATTTGTAGTTGAAAATCACATCTATGCCTTTTTGAAACGTTCAGTATTTCTATCATTAGGGGTTATTTTCATACTACACCCACTTTGGTTTTATTAAGCCTTGTGTATGTTACTGCTGCCAACTTGGTGCTGACCCCCCTACACCCCACCCCCTTTTAAGGTATTTTGCCCTTATTTCTGACTGATGCTTTTTTTTAATCATCCTTTCCTCTGGGCAATTTAATTGCTATAATATATATATAGCTAGTGCCGTTAATGCCCACCCGATGGAGACGTCTCAGTAGCTGAGCCCATCTTACGGATTTATGATGTCAGAAGCTGACTTAAAAAAGTACACATAGCACCATGGATTGTTGGCCACCGTTGCGTATATGTAACGCACTCGGCTAGATATCGAAAGTTCTGTTGGTTCATTTCCACAGCGGCGGCTGATAAACAATTTTTCGGTTGCTGTGTGTTTCTAGAACGTGGTTAAGAGCGATGTATTTATTTATTTTATCCTTTCCTCTGTTCCTATTTGGTGTCCCATTCTTGGTCACAATACAATAATACCAAGAACAGACACTAGTGGGCAACATAGAGACAAGAACAAGGATTTTAAAAAATATCAAGAGGAAGAGGATAAAATGCATTGAAAATGTGTTGTGAAAAAAAAAATAAGCAAAAACATTCAGTGCCACAGCGGCAACATCAATGCTTAACACGTTCACTGCCGCCATACTATATCAGCAGCAAACACGCTGTGCCAGTATGAAACCCGTGCAAATCTCCCACGATGCCACAAGGCGTCATGTGGCACCACGATTGAGCTTTTATGCGTTTGGACCAACCAACCGTGTGTTCGCATCTCATAGCTTTGCATGACTTAGCAATTCTAAAATACGAGAAAATTTATCCATAATTGATATTCGTAATTATAATTCTGCCAGCAATGAAATATTATTCCGATACTGAAGTAGACATTTACTAGATAACATATTTCGAACATATGTATCTAGTAAATAAAACGAGAAATAATACTCAAATGCCAAAGAATTCCATAAATAGTGCCATGATGCATAACTAGATAAATACAAAATCCATGCATTTTGATTTGGGTAGGGTAAAAAATCCCACATGCACAAACATACAGTTCGACTTGGAACATACTTTTTTTAGCAAAATTGGAACACAAAATATTTATCCCTTATGTACAATGATATAATTTGAAACGTGGCTGAAAGCACAGTGCAGGATTTTCTGGGCACTGGGTGCAGTAATAGAGAGTGTCCCTGGGAATCCCTTTGGTAGAGAACATTTTGCATTGTCTCCTCAAAAAATGTCTCTTTTTGTTTTTTTGTTGTTTTTTTTTTACTGGAAGATGGCCACCTACTTTTAATGATTTAAATATCTTCGCTCGGGAAGTTGATGGCTCTTGATTCAAATGTTGACGTACAATGGATAGCCTAAAATCGTAGAAGCTTATCTTTTTTCCTGAGAATTTATAATGCAAGTTGTGGGAAGTGATTATCATCGTATGAAATATATGTATTCCTAGCTTCTTGTACCATCTTATGGTTTTCCTTTCACAAGGATAGTAGTACACTAGCATCTGATCTTGACGATCTATCCCTGACAAATTTATTATAGTTGATAACAGCTTTTGGTTTTTCTTTTATCTGTCCCCTTTTATTTACAGTTTGAACTAAATCGTCCTCAAACTCCATGGTAATGAAGAGAACATCACTTTTATTTTTCTATTTGCACACTGCAACAGCATTAGAATATTGGCATTTCTGTTCCCCCTTCAAAAGTTTAGCTTTCGTGACATCCTTAGGAAGATCTTGTCAGTCTGCGTGGAAAGTTCCAGTGCAAATAAGTGTCATTGTTCAACAACTGCAATGCAAGATTGTAACTATTATAAAAATTATCCATATAAATAGCATGACCAATATTTAGCTTCCCTTCCATCAATTTTAAAACTACATTAGCAGCATGCTCCTGCCCCCCTCCCCCAGGGAGTCCAGTTGCCCTGTGTAAACCAAAGCTTTTAGAATCATACCATTTGGTTCTGTTAGCACATAAAGTTTCACCCCATATTTATGACATTTTTCTTTCATGTACTGTTTGAAAATCAAACGACCTGTCCATAAAGCCATTGATTCATCAATCATAAGTTCTTTTCCAGGGTAGTATATGCTCTCTATGGTATCAATAAATAAATCCAGTAAAGGCATTATTTTTGCAAGGCGGTTGGTTGTAATTGCTTCGCCAGGTTGAGGATTTCTTGCAGAATGAAGGCACCGCATGATCAGAAGAAAACGATTCCTGCTCATATTTTAAGAAAAGCAGTCCATTTTGAATAATGGATCTGTTTTCCAGTAATCTTGGAGATGGGGTATTTGTACAATGCCCATATGAAACAGAAGGCCAGAAAAACTTTTATCTCATCTACCGACATATCCTTCCATTCATTTATTCGTGAAGCTTCAGTAACTCCCGAGATAAACACTTCTACAGCATATGCATTACTTTCCCTAACTAATAGATCATAAAATTCCTCATTTGCAAAAAGATTAAAAAATTCGATTGGCTCAGTACCTATTGATATTAATTTTCAGTCCTGGTACACCAGTGAACGGAATTCTTCTCATGATGTCGGGACCATCACACCAATGTGTAGCCAAAATTCGTTGAGGCAGAGTATGAGAAAGAACGCTGCATTCTTAATTCTCACTTTCACTGCTGGTTGTACTATAGCTAGTAAAAGAAAAAGTTTCTGTTCTTGATGACAGAATGTGCCCGCCGAGGAACTTTTGATCGAGAGGGACCAGCGATAGTGCATCCGAATATATCCATTGTTTCCGCAAAATTAAGTATTGAAGTGAATATGGGTTTCTTTGAAATCGCTTTAGCCTCCTCAATAAGCCTCCCTGTGACGTATAAACTAAATAGCAAATGCTTTTTATTGCCACTCAAGCATTTATTTATTGATAATTCCCTTCACCGTAACACCAGTGACGTTCAAAGGAAAATAAACATTGCAGTGAAAAACGCTCCCTGTGTTAAGTCTATGGGAAGTCAACTTACTTTCCCTTCCCTAAACCATGTGGGAAAAAATCTGCTATCCCAAAACCGTGATCACTTTCGACAGTTGGAGGCTCATTTTCAGTGCCAGTAACAAAATAGATAACTCTCTTCAAGTGCCGAAGGTTTGAGGAAGCGAAATATGAAGCCATGATTACGACGCCGTTCGGTGGCGGTGGCACCTGGGCTAAGTATTGTATGGCGCCGTTCGGCGGCGCGTGGCAGTGAAAGTGTTAAATGAAGCCAAAGTGGATATGTATGAAAATGTAAATATATAGCCCTGAAAATGAAAGTGACAAATGTGTCCAATATAATAGGTGTAATTTAATAAAAAGAGCAACGTTTGTTCACAATTAAATGTTTATTTAACATCGACTATAGTTTCACAGAGTTTGGCTCAGCATCATGAGGACAAATACGATGATGAGTCAAACCCTCTGCGAAACTGTAGTCGATGTTAAATAAACATTTAATTTTGAACAAACATTGCTATTTTTATATACTAGGTGTAATATTTGGATATCATTGAATTTTTTTTAGCTTTTAATGTGAAGAAACTCTTCTGGTAATGTAGATACAGCTATGATTCCATAAGGCATCAAATTTAATAATTGTCTCTGAAAGAAAACAGGTTAGAAAAAAAAATACCTAAAAATGACCATCATAACAACCTTTTCTAAATAAGATCTTTTTGGTTTTTATTAACACTGCAAAGTGAGATATCCTTGCACCTAAACATGCAGATGTAGAAATGAACGATTTCTATATAATAAAGTAAAGTGGTAAAATAGGAAAATGCAAGTGTTTCCATCCACAAATAATTCAACCACTTCTAAATAACCTAGAGATCTGAAAATTGGCATGCTGATACATCTTAATGTCCCTATGCCTAAAAAAGTCCGAAAACCAAAAAAAAAAAAAATCATCAAAATGCCGGCTTTGTAACAATGCCTGCTTGAATTTTGTGATTTGTTTGACCACTTCTAAATGACCTAGAGATCTGAAAATTGGTATGCTGATAGGTCTTGAGGTCCGGGTACCTAGAAAAGTCTGAAAACCAAAAAACTCAAAATGGTGGTTTTGGAACATTGTCTGCTTGAATCTTTCGCGAATTGTTCAGCCACTTCTAAATGGCCCAGAGAACTGAAAATTGACATGCTGATAGGTCTTAAGGTACAGATGCCTAGAAAAGTATGAAAACCAAAGTACTCAAAAGGGTGGCTTTGGAATATTGTCTGCTTGAATTTTTCTACCACTTCTACGCCTGGAAAAGTCTGAAAACCAAAAAATTCTAAAGGATAGCTTAGCTTTACTGTTCAGAATGCTGATAGGTTTAAAGATAATTATGCCAGAAATGTTGAAATGCTGTAAAATTTCCATGAAATGTTTATTCAAAATGAAGGGATGCAAAAGCCTGCTACCGTTTTGCATCAAACTGTATGCATTGACATCACAACTCTGTTCTAAATTGTAAAACAGTTATGGATTTTAAATTACTTTTCTTTCCCTTAATTATTTTTCCCTTTCTTTAATTTTACGTTCAAAAAATGATTTTATAGATTCGCCATTTGGAGAACGAGCATGACTGCTAGTACATATATATAAGTTATTGAGGCTGGAAAAAACACCTTAACTAGCATCTGTATATAAGATATAATATTCAATGCACATGTTACTGATATTGAAATAATCTTGCTCCACTATACAATATTAAATGATATGGCTTGCAAAACTGACTCTTGTGCATTGTTTTGCATTACATTGTGTTAGTTCTAGGTACTAAATATTACCTCTTCATGACTATGTCATAGAAATTGTGCATGCGATAATAACATAGTGTATAAATCATGTTTACATAGGTGTATTTTTAACACGAAATTCTTTTGCCAATTATTTTTATATAAAACTGTATCTGTATGTTTTAATTGAACATTTATGTGATTATGGCATGTGTAAAAGCATTAATAAAAAGGTTTGTTTGTTTTTTCTCTCTTTTTAGTTACACTGAAGAATGCTCCAGAATTGTTGCAATTATCCTTTGTCTACAATGCAGCTCAGCTGAAGAAAGCCTGCATGGAATACATTTGCATCAACCTACCTTCTATTATTGAATCAAAGTATGTGTACTTACTAGAAATATTTTAAATAGCTTTACTTATTGCAAGAGATTTATCATTTTAATCTCACAATCTGAAGCATAATTTAAGGTTTTGGAAGTTTTCACATCAGTAATCAGTTGTAAAGTGAGTTAAAATGAATTAGCATTTTAACTCACTACTGGTGTGAGAACAGTTAAATGATTGAGATCAAAATTATCTGATATTAATAAATATTAGACCATAAAGGATCTTTCTTTGATTTATAGACACCTTTCTTTGAGGAGCTAACCTCTGAATCTCAGAGAACAGCTTAATGATATGTAAATATCAGATAATTTTAATCTCATTATCTGAAGCATAACTTAAGGTAAAAGAAAGCTCTCACACTAGTAGTAAAGTGAGTTGAAATAAACTTTGTGATGATATAATGCATTCTGTGCTAGTTAAACATTATAAATTAAAATAAATAGTAATAATCATTTGAATATATTGGTACCTTTAACGTGTCTTTGTTATTTGCAAATGAAAAAATCAATTTTAATGTTGCAGCAAAATGTGATAAATTATAATGAACTAATGTTATTAGTAACTTTAGTGTGTATCTCTATGATATAATTCGCAATGAGAAAGAAACTTTTCACAGGGCTAGTTAAATTTTATGTGTTGTAAGCAATGATTATGTGCTGTTAAGTATGAGAAACTTGTTAGTAATATGTTATTGTTTCGTTAAATATTTTGCTCATGGCTGCCCTGGAAGCTGAGTGATCAGAGGCATGGGTGGTATGTTTTTCCTATGGCACTACCCCACCTTCACTCAAACGAATGGCATCAAATTAGGGATGGATGATTGTTTATAGCCTTTAGGGTTGTTGACTATGGTCATTAAACACCAAAACAAACAAAAAAAAAGTCAACAAGAGTATTTAAAAAAAAGCATACTCAAGTTCATTATGACCTTAAAATGAAGTCTGATTATTTTTTATTGTTGCAATCATAACTGTCATTATCAATCACATTCAAAATTTTAAATTCAAAAATTCTAATTCATATGTTTTTTGAGAACTTATTGTTTCAAGTATCGGCAACTCATTTCACATTATTGCTAAATGTTTGGCTGTGCATGAAAAGGATTTTACCCAAGGTAGACCTAATTCTTCCTTGGTTTTATCTACATTGCCTTTCTGGAAAAATACTGAGAAAATTGCTTCTTTCATCAACAAAAGGAATTTCTGTTTTCATGACAGCATTGAAATATCTACCTCTTCAAACTGCTGTACTGACAGTCCCTATTTTATGCCCATCATTTGGAAATCTCTTATCATTTGGCAACAACCAAAATGGCAAGCTTGGAAATCAAAATCTGGCAACCAGTCTTGTTCTAATTATTGGGTTGGTGCGAATAAAATGTCTGGTGCGAACTAGCAGTGGAGACAGGACCCCACCACAGCAGAATGGAAACACCAGCACACCACACAGGTGTTGTGGGTATTATGTCATAGAGTTGCTATAAATAGCTAGCACTTGTGTGAAGAACAAGGTTCAGGCGTGGTTTGTTCGGACGTAACGTGGCTTGCAAAGGAAACATGCAGACGCCTGATTTGAGAGTCATCTTCCTGTATGAATTTAAACCGGGCCATTCTGCAAGAATTGCCGCTCGAAACGTTAAAGCATTTGAGGAGAATACAGCCAACGAACAAACCATTCGGCGATGGTTTCTGAATTTTCAAAGCGGAGATACGGTCCTGCAAAACGAAGCATGTAGTCACTTCTAAATGCAAGCATGCAGATAATGCTCTGTTACATGTGGTTGAAGCGGACCCCCAAAAAACGTGTCATGAGATAGTAGCAGAGGAGGTCCACACGACAGTTGTTCGACCTCTGGCTGCGCTGAATAAGGTCAAAAGGCTGGACATGTGGCTTCCGCATAAGTTGACAACTGCCAGCAAGACTAGGCGTTTGGAAGTCTGTACATCGCTGCTTGCCAGGAATAAACAGGAACCTCTACTGCATCAAATCGCCACCTGCAATGAGAAGTGGGTCCTCTATGATAATCGGAAACGTTTTGCACAATGGTTAAGCAAGGCACAGCCTGCTGGATGGCATCCTAAGCCACCCCTACACATTAAGATGATGCTCCTTGTCTGGTGGTCCACAGCTGGGATAATTCATTGGAGTTTCTTGGCAAGAGGCCAAACCATCACTGCAGAATGTTATTGTGCTGAATTACACCAGATGCACCTGAAATTGCTGCAGAAACAACCGGCTTTGGTCAACAGACATGGTGGTGGTCTGCTCTGGGACAACGCCCGCCCTCGTGTCGCACAATGAACGATGCTGACACTAAGTGCCTTGGGCAATGAAGCACTGCCTAATCCTGCCTATTCCCCGGACTTGTCTCCAACAAACTATCAACTGTTTCATCGCCTGGATCACTTCCTGTCCGGGAAACAATTTACGACAGACAACGAGGTTCAACATGCAGTTGATGACTTCTTTGGGTCCCAGCCACAAGACTTTTTTGTTCCAGGATCATGGCCTTGCCGGGCAGATAGCAATTATGTGTCCATGCCGAGGGGATTATTTTGCCTAGGTAAGTTGTCCTACTTTTCCGTTTTCACCGTCCACGTGTGCTGGTCCTTTGCCGGACATTTTATTAGCACTAACCCAATATTTAGAGGTGATCGACACCTAAGTCAGGTGCTTCTGTGTTTCTTTTATATCTTTATGTAACTATAGCTTGTTAACAACTTATTAGCTACAATTATTTTCCATTATGGGCTTGTTCTTAAATCAGTCGATTTGGCATGACAGTGCCTTTATCCACTTTACAAGCAAGTAATTGAATGAAAATTTTTATGCAATTTGGCTGATAAAAATATCTTCAAATATTTTGAAATACATGTTGCTTGGTCAAGTGGTTATAAACACTAACTATCGTATGTGTTAAAAAATGCTGATTGATGCCAGCAGTGGTTTTACTTTTTGTGTATCAAACCATTATGAGCTACTGCAAAGCCAGGGCTGTAGAAGAGAAGGGCTGGATCATTCCTTTGTTTGAGGACGAGAATTTAAGCTCCAGCGAGGTAGCGGTGTATGGCAGCTGTGACGCCATGGTGAGGACAGGCACTTTTTCCTCACAAGTCTCTCCCTCTGTTCTGTTGGTAGTAAACTTGAGAACTAACTGATTTTTTGTTACTCACATTTCTTTGTGAATAAACGTGTCTTATTTATATTTATTTTAATACATAAAATGCTTTCATCTTGTGCTGTGACTAATCGTAAAAATACACATAAGAAATTAAAACCATGGACCGTGCTGTGGTTTATCACGTTTTCCCTGTGAATAACAAGGACATGGTAAAGGAATAAAGGAATGGATTATTAAATGCAAGCATGCAGATAATTTTAATCTGAAGCAGCAAGGATTTGTAGTGATCATTTCTACAGTTCAGACTATGAAGATATGAAAAATCGCTTGCTTGGACTTCCAGAACGTAAATTTCTGAAACCTACAGCTGTGCCAAGTTTGAATTTGGAATGTACAAGATCAACCAGCGTACTCAATAATGCACGAGAACACAGGCAAATGAAAAGGTATGTACATCAAAAGCTCTGAATCGAATCACAGGACTTAGTAAAAAAAAAAAAAAAATGCGTGTTGAGAAGGATGTTATTTTCAATGAAAAAGTACGTTCAGAAGAAGAAATAGCATTTACAACAGTATGCATGTCTTGCTCAGAAATGGAAACTAAAAACAAAATTCTCACTGAAAGAGTTACCATGATGGAGAAACAGATAGGCAGCTTAAAGAAGAAAAACAATTTCCTCAGACTTTTAAGAGCTAAAAAGCAACGTTTAAAGAACAACCGTTCAGAGATTTTGGCTTATGAGAGAAAGACACATAAAAACTAAAAATTGCAACAAATGGAAATATGTAAACCTTCAAAAAATGTTGACGCCTTCACAGCTAGAATGCATCGCAACGCAAAAGAAAAGAAACAAGTGGACAGAAAAAGATATTAATGTTTCTCATGACATAGTGAGTAGGGCTATTTCTAGGAAAGCTTATGAATTCTGGAAGGATAAAATTTAGATCCCTTTACTAAGTGCAAGCACGTTAAAATGATGGTGTGCCAAATTTATTTGTCACCCTGGAATTTTCCACAACATTCTACTTCTTATGAAGAAACATAGTGAAAACCTATCAGAAAATGTGAAGCTTTGATGAAATATACATTGACAGCAAAATATGCTGTGACACAGGAATGGATCAGATTCTGGGTCCATAGTCTAAAGTCTTAATTGTCCTAGTCAGTGGAATTTTGTCTCCACAGAAGCAACCAGTTTATTTTGATTTTCAATGTGTAATGAATAAAAAGCTTCTCTTTGAGATCATTACAACTCTAGAAAAAACTGGCATAATAGCTAAAGCAGTGGTTTCAGATTCAGGAGGTTGCATGATGTTATGGAAGGAATTGTTAATTTTGCCTGCAAAGTCGTTTTTCAAGCATTCTTTAAACAGTGTCTCAAAGATTTGGATTTTTGCAGACCCGCCTCATTTCTTGAAAATTTTATGGCGGAACTACTTCATAGACAGCTGCAATTGCTTTCTAGATTTGCTGCATTGCTTTCAATATTAGATTAAGCATTCATTTATTATAACTGAACTTTTAAACAGACACAATAACAGGAAATGAAACTGATAAAATGTTTATAGATACATAGTTTCAAATGCAAATATGCTCATGCCCCTATGTCTCTTTAATTGTTGAGCTGCTGCTGCTTTACTCAGTGTCCTCGTGGTGACGTCATGCTCCCGAATGAGAGAGGTTCACGTGCGGACGCTCCATGAAGCCAGCCCTTACTCTTTCAGAAGCCCTGCTGCAAAGCAGAGTAAATGCAAATTTGCTTTTGTTGTGTGTGTGTGTGTGTGTGTGTGTGTGTGTGTGTGTGTGTGTGTGTGTGTGTGTGTGTGTGTGTGTGTGTGTGTGTGTGTGTGTGTGTGTGTGTGTGTGTGTGTGTGAGTGAGTTAAATTGACCACACACACACTGCATCTGGGCTGATAGCCAATAGCTACAAAAAAACTTTGTGGAAAATAAGTACACTGTGCTGGACCTAACAACTATATTATGTGTTTTATCATCATTTCAGAAAAAAAATTGTTCCTGTTCATCATATCAAGATACTGTTTTTCTCCTGTATTCATTTTAAATGGCTGTGGTTTAGAATATAATTCAGTAGTAGTATTATTATCCAAAGGAAATGTTATGAATTATTTTGTGAAGACCATGAATTATATTGAGTACTGTTTTAACTGTGCCAGGCACACCCCATATTCCTTCAGTTCATATAACTTGTTAGGGGACTTATTTTCACTTAGAATTGTATGTTTTTCACTTTTAGTATATGTTGCAATTGCATTTGGCCCTGCTACCAACAGGAACTGTTATCAGGTAACCCTTTGAAAACAAAGATGAGAGGGCATTTGTAACATATTCCATTTCATCCCAAAGTCTTTGGTCACATTATGACCTGGCAATTGTCTTAGGCCCCTTCATTTTTATTTTATTTTTTATTTTTTTTTTTTTTTTTTGCACTTGTAGAAAATTGGCATTAAATCATCAGCAGTTGTGTGCTGGTTATTTAGTGCTAATTTCTAAAAATGAAGGAAGCCTGCATCCCTCCCAGACTTACTCCAAAGTTATTCTGAAACCTTGCCAGTACTTCTTCCTATCCTGGCTGTTGTAAAACAAATTGACTGTTTTCAAATTGAAAAAAAAAAATATAAATTTGCCTTTCACTACACATTGACACCATTTCTTGGGTACGCAGTTAAAAGTATTTTTAAAGTCAGTGGACACCATAAACTAATCCTGATTCACCTCATAAAGCTTTTCAGAAAGCTACATGTGTACAAATTTATTTTATTACCTTTTCATCTCCCTACTCTTCACTCATCTGACTGCCCACCACCACTTGATTAAAACCTTTTAAAATAACCCACTATGTGCTCGCAAATCACTGAACAATAAGAACTGCTATGGTCTCTAAATAAAATGTACCCTGTCCTTGTACATATGTGAAAGTCTTATTATAGAATACAGTCCATTCGAATTTTACTATTTGCCAGTGATTCCTGTTGGGCAATAGCTGAATTGTCATGCATTATTGTAATGTGCACTTGGCATACACGTCTTCTTCAAAACTCCATTTAAAATAAATTAGATCCAATAATCCTGACTAATTTCCAAATTACATTTTGAACCTCATTAACAAAAGTTTAGATCACAACATGGGGAAATTCAAGGTGCGCTTAGTGGGGTGGTGCTCACAAAAAGGGGCATTAGGCTGCTTGTTAGCGATGCCTAATGTCCTGCTGTTGGCCTAAACAGGAATTACATGAATGGCTCTGTCTGTTTCTTGCCATTGCTAGTGTGTGTGTGTGTGTGTGTAGTTTCATCCTATAATAAGTTTCCTGATTAAACTTTATATTGACCAATGTCAAAAAGTCTGTTTTTATGTTACCGCATCAGTCAAGGAATCAGTTATGGTTTTCACTGTTATTTGCTGGTGAAAGATAAGCAAGTAAAAAAGGCACTTAAAATTGATACAACATATAGATGAATAATCAGTATATGCCACATATATTGCATTGTACATTTATACGTGGTTGTTAAGCTAATGTGCTATGGTGTATGCCTAAAGAAGGGTTACCATAAAATTATTCTGTACAACATGTCCTCTTTATTCAAACACTGTCTCTTTAGCTCAACTGCAACAATTAAAAGTTTGTCAACTACATAACCTGTCCGATATCTTGGTATGAGCTTATATAAAATAGTAAAATTATAGTTTAAAAATAACATGCCTTATTCAATTCAAGTTAACTTGTATGTAATCCAGTAGTAAATATCTTATATGAACCTAAAAATTTGTTTTTTCTGGGTCATACATTGATTATGAACATTGAAAATTCTATAGTTACAAATAAATATTCACTTATGGATCTAAATACATTCTTGTGAATAAGAGAAAAAATTTTTGGTGTTTAGGTAAAGCTTAAAACAAATCTCTCTCTATCTCTCTCTCTCTCTCTCTCTCTCTCTCTCTCTCTCTCTCTCACACACACACACACTCACTCATGCACTTTAAAGAAAAGATATGAAATGTGATTTCAAAAGAAACTTTTCCTTGCAGGAGCTTGGATGTGCTGAGTAATGATGCCATGAATGAGCTAAGCTCTGAATATCGAAAACTGGTAAGGCCACACAAAATTTCATTTCAAATGCATGAATTGTATGTTTTGTATTTAACACTTTTAAGAAACAAGGTGTTTGGAGGTTTTCCATTTTTGAATATCTTTTGGTAGAGTGAAGATACATATCGTACTTCAAAAATATGATTGCATGTGAATGGGTAAGACATTGTGATAAAGTTATGTTAGAGACCCATAAGATTCTTTTGCTTAAAAAAATGTGTGTAGTAGTAGACTGTTTCCAGGTGAAGAATTTTTCCTGAAAATTTGCATGCATCTTAATCCTCATGATAGATGTGTAGTGTGCCTGTAGAAAGGCTAAAGGTACCTGTAAGAAGATGTGTATGAATATTGGGTTGGAAAAAAAGTGCTAATTATACAAGTACAAATCAGTCCAAAATGTAGTTGTCATCGTTTGCCTCGGCCTGCTCCCATCGTCTGGGCAGCTGTTTGATACCATCCCTGTAGAATTGTGATGGTTTGTATGCAAATAAGTGAATAAGTGTGAATTCAACATATTCCCAGTTGGTGAACTGCTGTCAGTCTAGGAAACACTGCAATGACCGGAAAAGGTGGTAACCAGTCGCTTGAGGGCAATGTCCAGGGAATAGGTTGTGTGTGGTAGCAGCTCCCAGCCCTGGTCTCTGATCTTGTGACAGATCACCCTTGCTGTTCAGCAGTGCTGGTCATTTTGACGTGAGCGATGTGTGCAGATCGTCAAGCTGATGACAGTACACATCGGCTGGGATAGTGGTGTTGTCTGACAGCAGCTCCAAAAACATGACACCCTGTCCCACCAAACAGACATCAGGACCTTACGTGGGATGTAATCCGGTTTTGGGGGTCAGCATGAGCTAGGAAAGCAGCTTTGGACATAGGCAGCTTGGGGAAGAGGCAGGGCAGGACAGCAGCTCCCAGCCCAGATGGTCCAGGTCCTTGATCTTGTGACAGGTCATCCGTGCAGTGTGAGGTGTCACTTCATCCTGCTGTAGGAAAACGTCCGTGCGGTTCAGCAGTGCTGGTCGTTTCGACATAAGCAATGCATGGCATGCTGGCGTACGATGGCATACCTACCAGCTACCACGGAATATCCATAGTTTCTACAGAATTAGTTGTCTGACTACAGAACTCACTGTCGAAACTACGGATTCCATGAATTTTCATTTTGCTTTTATTTTATGATATACATGAAATTCTTAAGCGGATTAACGGAATTCCCCCTTTTTTTTGTCATCATTTAGATTTAGTATAGCGGCTTTCGGAGGTATTCACAGGAATCATGGGTTCTCAAGGGAGTTCTGCATGGCTGTGTTTGAGAATGTAATTGTTCCTACTCTGATGTATGGCAGCAAAACCTGGGTACTGCAAAAGAAACATAGGAGTTTGTGTGCTGGAAAAATGTGTTGCTTACCGGGGGTTTGTGGCGAGACACGTTCTGATTGTGTGAGGAATGAAGATGTGTTGCAGTTGTGTAATGTGAAGCAAAATGTTGTTAGCAAGGTGGAGACTAATGTGCTTCGGTGGTTTGGCCATGTTGGAAGAATGAGTGATGAGATGCTTACTAAGAAAATCTTTTTAGCCCAATTGGCAGGAAGGAAAGGCAGAGGAAAGCCAAGGGAGTTGTGGAAGGATCAGATTCAGGAGTGTCTGCATGAGAAATAGATTGAATATGAAATATAGAAGGCAGGGGCGCAAAACTGCCTGTTCGCGGCGGTCAAGAATTCATTGCGGACAATTAATTTCCCGACTACGACGTCCGCGTGTATGGCCCTTTTCCCCCAAGCTTGCAGTATGATTGTGATTAGAACATTTTTATTTTACTTTTTTTTTTTTTTTTTTTGCCAGTTTAAAATTTGCGCGTGTCAAGTGCCACACTTTTACGAAATTACGCATTCCCTTAAGCAATAAGCCGTTCTTTGTTTTGGCGAAATAGTTCCGTGGCGACACCCTCCCTTCCAAAATTTTAACCTACTAAGCCAGTGTGCTGCTTTCTCATTCCCTCTAAAAGTTTTCCTGTGTAAATTTTACGCCTGAAGCGGGAGGTGTAACGTTAAGGATAGCTACTACGCAGTTGTTGTTTTTTTCTTCTTCCTCCTTTCTCTCTCGTCTATCTACGTCCCCCAATCATCCCTTGTTTAATTTCATTTGTTAATACTGGAGTGACCCAGTATTAACCAATGCAACTAAACAACGGTTGCTTCTTCCCTTCACGTGTGACTTTGACACCTCGCACGAGTGATGCCCGCCGTAATATTGGCTTCCCATGCATTACCGTTTTTCACATGTTTCCTGGAGTCCTTAATGACGATAGTACCTAATGCCGCACATTCTATCTCTCATCTTTTGCCAATTTGCAGTAGCAAATTCTAGATTCCGTGTAACAAGCTTTTTTCTATGAAAGCAAAAATGTATTTATTTTCTGTATGTACATAAAAAAAAAATTCAGTAAAGTGACTATATTTAATATGCACATATTTCTCGACGTATCGAGATTAAAAACATGTTTTATATACGTTATTCTTTTTCAGTTAAATACATTCAATAGTGGTTTAACTGTTGGAACTTTTTACATGTTATAGTTCCTTTGTGTGAAATGCAATTTCCAGTTGGAAATTATTAGTTTTTACTTGGAAATTATTAGTTTTTACTGCGAACAAATACCTCGGTAATCAAATGTAATTGAAGGGAAAACTTTTCACGTACCTCTCAGTTGTAAGTGGTCGATGTTTGAATCTTTGTATGGCTGTTTTCATCAGAGTCTTGAGTTTAGACTTTTAAGAATTAAGTCGGCGCATTTTCCTTACGGGTCCCGAAATTGGATAGGCAAATTCATTGAATAAATTAATTTGTCTATCTAATTTCGAGACCCGTGAAGAAAATGTGCCGATTCAATTATTAAAAGTCTAAACTCAAGAGCCTGATGAAAATAGCCGTACAAAGATTCGAACATTGACCACTTACAACTGAGAGGTATGTGAAAAGTTTTTCCTTGAATTACATTTGATTACCGAGGTATTTGTTCGCATTAAATACTAATAATTTCCAACTGAGAAATTGCATTTCACACAAAGGAATTATAACATGTAGAAAGTTCCAACAGTTAAGCCACTATTGAATGGAAAACTTAAAAAGAATGGCGATATTTAAATTCTACGTAGTTATGGTATTTATACGAGTCTGACGGGTTACTTTCAAAGGAGGACTGGTACATTTTTAGACAAACCGTCCTCGAGGACGGGTAAAATTTCCGAGATTTTTCGTACCCTGATAGAGAAGGTCTTGTGTATGGCGTGTGATGGATGTTAGTTAAGCCCGAGTTGTATGTCAAGATTGCTGTAAATGGAAAAGTTTGATACAGCAACAGTAAGTAAAGATTATCTGGTAGTTTGTATTTCTTTGTGGAGCTAACCTCTGAATCTCAGAGAACAGCTTAGTGATATGTATGTATGTATGCATGATGTATTTAGATCAGCAGGTGGGGGAGGGCTCGTTTTCCATCTGGGAATGGTATTTCATCTTTCAAAACTTTCAAAAACTTGTGTTAAACGGAGTGACGGTTCCCCCCCCGTAATTGTAATTTCTTTTTCCTCACGATGTTGCCTGTTCCCAGTATTGTTATTAAGTATAATTTTATTGCATAAATGTTTGTGTTTCAGCATAAAACTGTGGGCAGTGATTTTCAAAAACGGAAGTTAAGACGGCGCAAAGATTTTCCTGTAGTCTTCAGACATGAGATTCTTCCATGGATTCGAAGAATTCCGCCATTTCTGTTAACATTTTGGGCATTCTCGAGATCAGTGCACAACTGAACAGAAATTTTTTTTTGGGGGGGGGGAAGTCACTTTTTTGTCTGACTATGGTATTCCGTCTTTCGAAACTATCAAAAATGGAAGTTAGATGCAGCGAAGATTTCTCCCGTAATCTTTTTTTTCTTGCAATGTTCCTTCTGCCCAGTATTGTTCTTAAATATCCTTTCATTCCGCAAATACTGCATTTTAACTTAAAAATGGCCGCCTTGGTGGCGCAGTGGTCTAAGGGATGGCCTCTGATCATTCGTCTGAAAGGGGTCTGGGTTCTAATCCCGGTGAGGCATGGATGTTGTGTTTGTCTTACGGCACTGGCTCTCTCCCTTCCCTGAAACCAGTGACCCTAAATTAGGGACGGGCGACTGCTTATAGCCCATTGAGTAGCTCACAGTGGTCGTTAAACCTCCAATCAAAAAAAAAAAACTTAAAAATGGAAGAAGTTTCCGAAAAGGGAAGTCGGTTGGAGCGAAGATTTCTACCGAAATCGCATTTGTTTTTTCTTCCCGCAATGTTCTCACTATCCTGTGTAGTTGTTAGTGTTACTTTCCCCATAAATGTCTGAACTTAAGCTTGATAAGGAAGGGAAAATTTTCCAAAACTGGAAGTGATGGAAATTTGTTAGAATTGATCCATGGTGTTCAAAAGTATTCATATTCTGAAAGTCACACCATTTATCTAAGGTAGCGAAAGCTTTGATACCATGCGTTCATGGTCCTCAGGCTGAAAGTTCTTTCAGCATGATAGATAAATTATCATCTGAGGGAATAAAAGAGGAGGAGGAAAGAAAGGTGGTAAAGAAATAGGAAGGGAATGATATCAACAGAAAGAAAAACTAAGCAAAGATTGCTGTGCAGCTGCAGAGTCAACAAAAGACAAATATTTCCATGGAACTTGCTGAGAAGAAAGCAACACAAGAGGAAAATTGAGCTGATGTTCCAGCAAGTAAAAAAAAAAAAAAAAAAAAGGAGAGATGTGCTTGAAGCAGTGTCTTTTAAAATAATTTTATTTTGTTTTGAATTCTGTAATTTTATATTGTGAATACAGTGAACAATTCCATCTTGCTCGTGTTGCTTTATATTCACACTTTTTTGTCACATGTTCTGATTTTTTTTGCCCGATTAAAAAGTTCAGCTTTTTTGTTCCTTGGTCAGTCTTATGTATGCTAAAATAGTTGAAGCTTTGTTATCATGCGTTCATGGTCATCAGGCTGAAAGTTCTTTCAACGTGGTAGATGAAATTATTGTTATCAGAGGGCATAAAAAAAAAAAGTAAAGGGACAATGAAGAAATAGGGAGAGAAAGATATCAGCAGAAAGAAAAATTAAGTAATGGATGCTGTGCAGCTGCAGTCAACAACAGTAGTCCTCATTCTTGCTGTGTGTTTTGATTTTTCACCATGTTAAAATGTTCAGGTCCCCCCCCCCCTTCCCCTTCTTTGGTCTCATCTTGTCATAAACTACAATTTTAGAGGCAGTATGATCATGTGGTAAGTGGATGTTCACGCCTTGTATGTTCACTTGCTTGGATTTCCCGTCTGTCAAGCATTGTGGAATTCCGGATGCATCTGACTGATTTTTACTGGTGGAAGTTTCAAACTTCAATCTCACAATGTTAGCTATCAGGCCCTTGCCAGGGGAGTCAACTTCGTGTTTTGCACGTGTTAAGTTTGTTTCATTAGTATCCTTGTTTGCTGTAACATTTTGTTGTGGTGTGTATTTCTTTTTCACAAAGTGATGACCATTTTGTTAAAAAGTGTCTACGTATGCAGCGCTGTAATAATAGTAACTACTGACAAGGCTCTTGCTAATGTTGGCAGGTATGCATTGGTGACCTGACATCACTGCTGATACACAAAATAGCCCCTGTCAAAATAAAATTGTATATATAACATATGTAGGTACTTAGCTACTAAATTGCCAACTGAAGTAACAAAAAAAGAATACTAACAGTTTTCTTTTTTGTTTTGTTTTTTTGCAAGAACAAAAAATTTAAACATTTTTTAGTAAAAAATAAAAGATTTTGATCAAATTATGGGGTTGGAAAAAATATAATGTTCGATGATGAGGTACTTGAATTGGAAGCCCCAGCAATGTCACACATTGGCCACTGAGATTACGCAGCACACCTGCATGATATCAGCAGGTAGGTAGCTTAAGTCAGTGGCAATTAGCCATCAGAAGGCAAAGAGTAAGCACCAGCCAACATGGAAGTGTACAAGAAGCACGTCCATTATTTCATACCATATGAGTTTTGTCATGGTAGCACCCTTGCAAGTACTATAAGAAACATTACCAGTGTGTACACCAATGCCATATCATATCATCAGTGCTGCCATTGGTTCGAATGATTTGGAGAGGGAAATTTTGACCTGTGAGACCATCCCAAAGCTGGAAGATTCTGAACAGTGGATATGGACAGGCTTTGAAGACCTTAGTGGAGACCAAGCCACATGTGACCACACTGGAGTTGGCCAAACAGCTGCGGTGTACTTGAACATTATCACACACCTGCATCAACTTGGGAAGATGCACAAGAAGAAAGTTTGGATACCCCATTAGCTGACAGTTGAGCAGAAAGCAAATTGCATGAGTGCATGTGTTTCCCTTCTTGCATTTAAGCAAGTTGAATTGTTCTTCAACTGCATTGTGACAGGTGATGAGAAATGTGTCCTGTATGACAATGTCAGGACCTGGAAACAGTGGCTGGACCCAAAACAGAAGCCTGTGCCAACCCTCAAATCCAGCTTACACCCACGTAAGGTCTGTTTGTTTTGTTTGGTGGGATATGTAGGATGTTATGTTTTTTCACCACTATCACTACCCATGTGTGTACTGCCATCAGCATGACAATCTGCACGCATCACTCACGTCAAAATGGCCAGCACTGCTGAACCACAAGGGCATCCTCCTACAGCAGTATAGAGCAAGACCTCACACAGCACAGGTGACCTGTCACAAGATCAAGGACCTGAGCTGGAAGCTGCTGCCACCCTTCAGCCTATTCCCTGGATGTTGATTCAAGCAACTACCACCTTTTTTTCCAGTCATTGCAGTATTGGATGTACGGTGGTTCACCAACCGGGACAATGTTGAATGCACAGTTACTCACTTTTTGTGTCCATTGCCATCACCCCCCATAGCAGAAAGTTCTTGGAAGTTCCAAATAATCTGGAGGTGGTCACAGTGCAACAGCCCTTGCGAATGTCAGTAACCAGTAGCCAAATGGCTACCAGATATTTTGTAGTGGCTAGTAAATGTTTTAATATAGTAGCCAATGATGGACAGTAGATTTTTTCCCCAAGTGAGCAACTATTTTGTCCAACTTTTTCCCCACTTGTGAATGAATATTGAGTTCAGTTTTCTCGTCGGTGTTCCTACAGCTGCTTCGAAAATGAATGTGGGCTTCGAGAGAAGCTAAATCTGCTGACAGATCAGCCTTGAGTGACCAAAGGGTTAAGGTTACTAAAGCAACCTTTGCCATGGAATATTTGATCTTTGCCATGGTATACCTTGCACAAAGTATAATGTCATCTACATTTAAAAGAATTGTTTTTGAATCTCTGTTTAGCCGCATATATGCTGAACAAAAAGAAACAAACTGTTATGACAATGTTTTTATGATGATGCAGCTGCTGCAACTAATGCCATGTACTACTGCTCCTTGTGAATGTGGCATTTCAGCAATGTACCTCTAAAAACGAATAATTGGGCACATCTGAAAAGTGGCGCCTTAAATGACTTAATGATGATCAGATGCAATGGCCCTTCAATTGAAGATTTTGTTCCTCAAACTGCTATTCAATTGTGGTAGGCAGATATGTCTGATGGGAATATCAGACACAGTACTACCAGTGGTAAATTGTATCAATATTATTAGTGCCACTTTTTACATATATAGCCTAGCTTTTGTCCCTTTGTTCTAAATATTATTAAAGAAATTAGACATCTAACTTCAATGGCTTCTTGAAAATAAATTATGTATGTCTAAATTAAGACAGTAAGAGTAATGATATTACAGCACTGAAAATCAACCATTTTGGAACAAAAGCATATGCAATATTTGCAGTCAATCTAATGATCCTATGCAGTAACTGCTCTGCAACTATTTTTATGAAGTTAATGGGAAAAGGGTTGTCATTTGAAAGGGGGAAAAAAACATTCACCCATTTAATTTTATAGAAACATAAGTAGAGAAGTTACTGAATTATTTTTTATTTATTTTTTAACTTTGCATGGCCAGTCGATTTTGTATTTGGCTAGTAAAATTTTTATTCCACTAGCCACATTGGCTAGTAGAAATTTCAGCAGTTTCACAAGGTCTGCCATGCAAGATAACAAATAAATGTAGAACACAATAAAAATTTAACATATTTTTCTACTTAAAAAAATGCTTAACCTATATACTACAGCAATTGCAATGTTAATTAGGATTAAGAACATTCTGGTCCCCTGTATCTGGAATTTTGCCAATATTTTCAAGCTGAAACACAAAGATGTAATGGAATAAAATGATATTTAACATTAAAGCGCAGAGGCATCACTAGGAAAAAATTGTCAAAAGAGGAGAAATCTTCGTCCTGTTCTGCTTCCGTTTTCAAAACATTTTTCTCCGTTTTCCATCTCGAGTGCAAACATTTATGTAATTAAATGATGATTAAACAATAATACAGAAGCACAGCGGATGGGGGTTATTAGAGGGAGAAATTTTTTTCTTCGTACAGCTTTAGTTTTCAGAAAATTTTCCTCCATTTTCAATTATTAGAGGGAGAAATATTTGTTCCGTACAACTTTGGTTTCCAGAAAATTTTCCTGCATTTTGAATCTTAAATACAAACATTTATCTAATAAAATTATATTTAATTACCATACAGGGCTGAGAGAATATCGCAAGAAAAAGAATTCAAGATTACTGGGTTCCGTCAAACTTTCCTTTTCGTAAATTGTTGCCTCCATTTTCAAACCAAAACACAAATATTTATGCAATAAAATGATATTTAACAACAATACCGGATAATTCTCTCTTCAAGCATCGAGAGAACGTCGGGACAAAAAAAATTACGATTGTGAGAGAAATCCTCACTCCGCCTAACTTCCGTTTTCGGAAATTTTAAAAGGCGGAAAACTTGCATATATGATTGGGAGCCTGCAAGATGGTTTAATAGAGTTCTGGGTATATCGATTGTCGGCAGGACCAAAATAAATGTGCGATGTGTGTCGGCCATTGCCTCGATTTTGCTATGAGGATGAGTAGAAAATGAACCTGCGACGTACGTCGACCGTCACCGCGATTCTGCTACGGGTATGCCGTGATTCTGCTACGGGTATGCCGTGATTCTGCTACGGGTACAAAATAAACCTATGTACGTCACCCATTGCCACGATTCTTCTACGGGGATGAGTACAAAATAAATCTACGATGTACGTCGCCGCGATTCTTCTACGAGGATAGTAGAAAATGAATCTACGACGTAAGTCGGCCGTCGCCGCGATTCTGCTATGGGTATGAGTGCAAAATAAAGCTGTGTTGTACGTCGCCCATCGCCGCAATTCTTCTACGGGGATGAGTACAAAACATCTGCGATGTGCGTCGTCCGTCGCCGCGATTCTTCTACGGGGATGAGCTGAAAATAAATCTACGATGTACATCGGCTGTCGGGACGCGATTCTGCTACAGGGACGAGTACAAAATAATTGTGCGACGTATGTCGTCCTTCGCAAGAAAAACAAATTACGATTATGGAAGAAATCCTCATTACGCCTAACTTCCGTTTCCCAAATTTTGAAAGACGGAAAACTTGCATTTATGATAATGAGTCTGCAAGATGGTTTTAATAGCGTTCTGGGGATATCGTTTTTGTCTGCAAGACCAAGATAAATCTGCGACGTACGTCGCCCGTCTCCGCGATTCTGCTACGAGGGCCACCACTAGAAGGACGGTATCCAACAGCTGTCCAGGCGATGAGAGCAGTTTGTGGCAAACGATGGCATCTACACTTTGGACTGATTTGTACTTGTATATGCAGCAATTAGCATTTTTCTGTTGCCTTGCATTTGCAGACATTACTTTCTTTCCAACCCAATAAATTTCCACATGAGAAGATCCACATAGGCAGACTAAAATATTAGTAGCACGATAATTCTGCAGAGTTTTAAAAAAAATTTTAGTAAAAAATGGTTTTAAACAAATGAAGTTATATTATCCATTTTTGAAAAATTCCACGCAGATAGTCCAAAATATTGGTGCCATGTTAGTCCTGCACAAATGTTTCAAGTCACCGATTTAATTGCACATACTTTTGCTTTGATGCTTCTGGTTGTCTAAACCCTGCTTGAAAATGAGCTAAATGAATTTCAATGCTAGTGTGTTCTTTTAGAAATTGATGTATAAGTATTTACTTGATTGGGGGGCGTGATGGCAGTGATCTCTTGAAAACAGCAATGCCATCCATCAACCAAGTTATCAGTGTGAGGAAAATTATTCATTGAGAACTGTACTGTAAATGTTGCATATGAAAATTATAACATAATTTGCAAACAAAATGGATTACAACTTAATTGTATTTCATGGCAACCATATTGTGTCTGAAGGAAATATTCTAACTAATATAGATGCCATGAAATTCTATCAAGTTGTAATCCATTTCCTTTTATGACTTATGTTATTAATCAAGAAGCACAGAGTGACGTAGCCATATGGGTCTGCAGCAGTAGGCTCTTTTGATGGGGGCTATTTTATCTATTTGCTGTGATGTCTGGGCTGTTTTGTCAGGGTACTGTCTGCCATATATTTGTGAAGAATTATTTCTTCAGGGAGATTCGCTTCCCATTGATATCTTATTGAGTAGTTAAAGCTAAACTTATATTACATGTGTAGTATATAACTTTGTATTTAATTTTTGATTCCCTATTTTTGTATTTTAAAAGGTTCACCCCATGTGTTACCGCTTTATTACTCCTTATCCTGGTTTTCCAACCAAAGATGAACTTCAAAATGTGGATAAATCATTTCCAATCAGCAAAGACTCAGATGTTATCAGGCCCAGAGTAGAGTCTCTAAGTGCCAAAGGACATGAAATAAAACCAAACAAAGGAAGGAGAAGAACTCAGTCCCAATCTCAAAGACAGGATGTACCTATGGGAGATTTTCCAAGATGTTCTTCTGAGGCATATGAAAAAGATATTATCCTTAGTATTGCTACAGACCAGCCAGAAGAACATTTGGAGGAAAATCCTAAGGTGTGTAGTATGACTCAGTTTTGGCAGATGTATGAGTGATTAAATAAAATTCATCAGGCCTTCATGATGTATTTTACCTGCTTGTGTAAAAAAAAAAAAGAAAACAAAATGACTGGTCTCTGCAAAAGTTATGGGCCTGTGTTTTTATATAATCATGTTCTTTCAAAGTAAGCAAATGTAGAAATAAAGTGCAATTGTGTTATGTATCTGTGCTTAAGGAAAGTATAATGTTATGTACCAATTAAGTGAAAGATTTCCAAAAAAGATAAGTCTTCAGTCCAAATGAGAGTAATTAGAACAAGAAAAAGAAAAAAAGGTTTATCTTTTGTGAAACAGCAAAAGAGTTGAAATAAAATCTGTACACAAGTACATTCACACTGGTACACAACTTTGAATGAAATAAAATTAAATTTTTTGTGGAAGGTGAAAACCAGAAGCTGATAATTTTCATTATTAACTGTATGTTTCTCTACAGATTAACCTCATTTATTTTTTGCATCTTTTTTTTAATTGTTGTAATTGTTATTCATCACTTTAAAATATTTTAACTAATTTTGATTCATGTTACCAAATAACAATTAAAATATCTGAAGTGATGCAATCATCAGGTACATTGTGACAAATATCAAAATTTTATTTGAGTTCTTTCATTCACAAAATCATGCTGAGCATATTAACGTATGTGTTTTATATATCTTATTCAATAGTAAAATCATCTCACTATCATACCTCCTGTTATACACATGACAAATGTCAACCCCGCCTTCTCGTGGTGCATCCTGTTCCCACTAAAGGGGCTCTGACGACCGCAAATAGCGGTATAACTATACCATCGGGATCAGAGGAAATGCTATCCCACACTCACCAACCCGCTTGGCCAGCGTGGTGAGTTATGGCCAAACACCTCCAAATGACTCTACAACTTAAATCTTGGCCCTCAGTCTCCGACAGCTGGAATGTACCTGGCCAAGGCAGCGGCCAGTGCGACATGAAGGCAGAGGGTGCTAAGAATCCCCGGAGGACCGGACTAGGCTGCCATTTGATGCTGACCTTGGCTACCTATAACGGACGCTCCCTATCTTCTGATTCAAGGCTTCTTGAATTGGAAGAGGAACTACAAAGGATCAAGTGGGACATCGTCGGGCTAAGTGAGGTAAGGAGAAAAGGAGAAGATCTCATTGAACTGAAAAGTGGACATCTCTTCTATTATCGTGGGACAGATACTGGCAGAACTAGTGGTGTTGGATTTATAATAAACAAGAAACTGAAGGATAAAGTGGTAGAAGTTGAAAGTTCCTCTGACAGAGCTGCACGACTCGTTATCCAACTATCGAGAAGATACCAGGCTCAGATTATTCAAACTTATGCACCCACCACAAGTCATCCTGAAGAAGAAATTGAAGAATTTTATGAGGAAATTCGTCATCTAAATAATAAAGGTAAGCAGCACTTGAAGATAATTATGGGAGATTTCAATGCAAAAATAGGGCAACGGCAACAGAATGAAACTTCAGTAGGTAAATTCGGTCACGGCAACAGAAACCAGCGTGGAAATACTCTCGTTGAGTTTGCAGAGGCAGAAGGATTTTTCATCTTGAACTCCTTTTTTCAAGAAAAAGCCACACAGGAAATGGACATGGAGACATCCAATTGGGACGACAAGTGAAATTGATTTTATTATGTGTAACAAAAAATTCATCATCGAAGACTGCAGTGTGCTGAACAAGTTCAACACAGGTAGTGACCATAGATTGGTGAGATGTAAGATGCACCTCAACACTAAACTGGAACGTGGCAAGCTCATAAGACAAACAAAATGTATTGACATAACCAACTTTAAAAAACACCATAATACTTTCAAGTTGGAACTGAAGAACAGATTCTCTGCTTTAGAAGGCCTAACATCGGAAGAAGTGGATATTTCGGAAGTTAACAGAAAAGTAACCAAAGCTCTAATGGAAACAGCAACAAAATTAGCTGGGTCTAAGAACAAGTTGCATGTGAACAAATTATCAGGAAAAACCAAAATGTTGATGCAAAAAAGAAGAGATGAGGACAACTAAAGAAGATGTGACTTCCAAAGTGGAATATATAGAGCTATGCAAGACAACACGAAAAAGTATCACTGAAGACGTAAGGAAATTCAACTGTGAGCTAGTGAGGAAAGCAATTGAAAACAACCAAAGCCTTAAGATAGCAAAGGGACATCTCAGTAAGGGAAGAAAACAGATTATGGCTCTGAGAAAAGAAGATGGTTCTATAACAAGAAATAGAGGCGAAATTTTGACAAGAGTGAAAGATTTCTACTCCAAATTATATGAAAGGGATGATACATGTACTCCAGACATCATGAAAGGTACCAGAGTTCTTCCAGTCCTCCCAGCAGAAGTTGCTCATGCAATCAAGAACATGAAGCGGGGAAAGCTCCAGGAGAAGATGGAATTACTATAGACATCATACAAGAAGCAAGTGGAGAAATTGAAACAGTACTCGCCCAAATTTTCACTCGATGCCTTAATGAAGGGAAGATTCCTGAGGATTGGAACAACGCTACAATGATCCTGCTACATAAAAAAGGTGACATTGAGGATCTCAGGAACTACAGACCTATCAGCCTCCTATCAGTGGTTTATAAAATCTTCACTAAAGTTCTTTCACACCGCTTGAAGGTAACACTGGACATGGCTCAACCGAGAGAACAAGCTGGATTCAGGAGTGGCTACAGCACAATAGATCATATCCACGTACTGAGAGAACTAATTGAAAGAGCGAGGGAATATGAACTTCCATTGTGCATGGCTTTTATCGATTATGAAAAAGCCTTTGATTCGGTGAAACCATCAGCAGTTACCACGGCTCTGAAATCCTGCGGTATTGAGGATGCATACATTAATATTATTAATAACATCTATGAAAATGCAAGTGCAAAGATTCGGCTGTTTGAAAATACAACACACATAAAAATTGGAAAGGGAGTGAGACAAGGTGACACCATATCTCCGAAGCTCTTTAATGCCACATTGGAAAATGTCTTTCAATCACTGAACTGGGAAAACAAAGGGATAAAGATTAATGGAGATTATCTAACCCACCTTCGTTTTGCTGATGACGTAGTCATTTTTGCAACTACCCCATCAGAGCTGCAGAGTATGATCCAGGAACTTGCTGACAAGAGTAAAGAAGTGGGATTAAAAATGAACTTTCAGAAGACAAAAGTGATGTTCAATGCTTTTACAAGAAATGAAGATTTATCGATTGATGGAGAAAAACTGGAGATAACAGATACATATGTTTATCTTGGACAGCAGATATCAAGTGAGGGTCACATTGATGAAGAAATTAATCGGCGTACAAAACTTGCCTGGAGAGCTTTTGGAAGAAACAGCATAATTTTCAAGAGCAATATGCCATTATGTCTTAAAAGAAAAGTGTTTGATCAATGCATCCTTCCAGTGCTTACGTATGGTGCAGAGACGTGGACCTTAACTAAAAGAGACATACAAAGGCTGCAAACAACTCAAAGAAGCATGGAGAGGTGCATGCTTGGTATAACCAGGAGAGATAAGAAAAGGAACTCGTGGATCCGAAAAATGACGAGAGTGGAAGACATCATGATCAGAGTTAAATCCCTGAAATGGCAATGGGCTGGACATACTGCCAGAAGGACAGACCATAGATGGACAGCCGAAATTTTAGATTGGATTCCAAGGGACAGGAAAAGACCCAGAAAAAGACCACATGGGAGATGGGTGGATGAAATTCGTAAATATGCGGGAGTGACATGGAGGAGACTGGCACAAGACAGACCGTTGTGGAGGAAACTTGGGGAGACCTTCGTCCAGCAGTGGATTGATAATGGTTGACAATGATGATGATGATGATGGACTCAAAGGTGAGCACCTCAAAAGAAATAATTGTTTAATATGTAGCATGCTCTTATTGGCTCTTTTAACTTGATATCTTAAAAAGAAGCAATTGGTAATGCACAGTTTAATCCATTATATAAGTACTTTTGTTATAGCTGGTTATTTACTTCCTCTGTTCTTTATGTCCACTTCCTTTTCATTCTTGCCTGTAGGTTTCTTGTTATTTCATGCTTTTGAATGTAAATTTTCTTTCTGTAGATAAAGCAGTGTCCATTATATTGTATTATCAGGTCATAGGAATGGACGGGTTTGATATACGACCATCGTATAGGGATCCATTTCCACCATATTTTCTCAAAATTGCGTCCTTGCTCCAATTATTCTGACCTTATTATCTGTACATTTTTAAAAAGTTGGGGTTAAAAGGTTCCTTATAAATACTATTGCTTGTCCATTATGCAAATCAATGCTCTTGAGTCTTTCATATTGTTGTCGTGACGTCACAGATAGTTAATTCTTTGTCGGCTAAAATTCATCTCTTTATGCTTAAAAAGAACAAAAATGAACTATTTATGTTCTAGAAATATCTACATCTGTTAATCAGTTTCAGAATTGCATCCTCTCAAGAGTCACACAGTATTAGGCTGTATTTGACATTGTGGCCACACCCTTCCTTTGTTACTGTTGCCGATATTGTTGCAACTATGTTCCTGAGAGTTTGTCACTATCAGCGTATACTAAAAATATCAAAATATTTAAAACATTTATAGGTGAAGAATATTTAAACAACAATGGATGTTTCCCAACTAAACCGCTTAACTGAACTTACATAATTTCGGTGGAAATGGAGGGTTCCTATATGATGGTCGTATATCAAACCCGTCCATTCCTATGACCTGATAATACAATATAATGGACACTGCTTTATCTACAGAAAGAAAATTTGCATTCAAAAGCATGAAATAACAAGATACCTACAGGCAAGAATGAAAAGGAAGTGGGCCGCCCTGGTGGCGCAGTGGTCTAAGGCGCTGGCCTATGATCATTCGTCCATAAGGGGTCCGGGTTTGAATCCCGATGAGGCATGGATGTTGTGTTTGTCTTACGGCACTGGCTCTCTCCCTTCCCTGGAACCAGTGACCCTAAATTAGGGACGGGCGACTGCTTATAGCCCATCGAGTTGCTCACGGTGGTAGTTAAACCTCCATTCAAAAAAAAAAAAAAAAAAAGAAAGAAAAGGAAGTGGACATAAAGAACAGAGGAAGTAAATAACCAGCTATAACAAGAGTAAGTACTTATATAATGAATTAAACTGTGCATTACCAATTGCTTCTTTTTAAGATATCAAGTTGAAAGACTTAATAAGGGCATGTAGACGTGCCAACTCTCCGGGTTTAGGCCGGCAATGCCGGATTTTATTACACTTCCCAGAATTCCGGATTATAAATTAATATTGCCGGATTCCATCATGACCGTAGCGTAAATTAAAAAGTAATGAGAAAAGTTCGAAGTTCTCCAAGGCATCGGAGAACTTTGATGATTACCGTAGCGTAAATTAAAAAGTAATGAGAAAAGTTCGAAGTTTTCCAAGGTATCGGAGAACTTCGATTGCCGTAGTGCAAATGAAAAAGTAACCAGGGGAAAAGTTCAAAGTTCTTCGAGTCATCGGTTCATTAGCGGAGAAGTGACCTTTCCCTTCTGAGTCAGCAGCGAGCAGTTTTGCTCCGCCGTTGGCAGCGATGTTTACTCTTCTGTCCGCTAATGATCTCTGGCGCTGCAGGCACGGAGTAGGAGCGGGCTTGGCCTTGGCGCGCCGTACGCAGAGTTTGCCAAAATGCGTAATTACGCTTCTATAGTATGCATCGAAATTTTACCAACGTGTAAAAATACTCATCGAGAAACTCGTTAAACTACGCACCGAAGAATTTTACCAACGTATAAAAATATGCACCGGGACGGTATTTCGTCTTTCAAAAACGGAAGTAAACGAAATAAAGATTTTTTTCCGTAATCGTAATTTTGTTTTCCTGCGGTGTTGCCTCTGTTCAGTATTATTGTTACATGTCATTTTCTTCCATAAATGTTAGTATTTCAGTTTGAAAACGGAAATTCGACGGCGCGTAAATTCCCCTGTATCGTACGTAATCTTTAGGCTTGAGAGTGTCACGGCTTCGAGGAAATTCTCGTTTTCCGTCATAATTTGGGTTATCCTAAAGATTGTTGCATAACTGAACGGAAATGTTGAGGCAATTGGTAGTGGTGAAGGATGCTTTCCGCCTAAAACTTTCAAAAACGGAAGTTAGACGCAGTGATGATTTCTTCCGTAATCGCGATTTTATTTTTCATGCGATGTTTCCTCTGCCTAGTATTGTTGTCAGATATAATTTTATTTCATAAATATTTGTATTTCACTTTGAAAATGGAGGGAAAATGTCCGAAAACGGAAATCGGACGTAGCAAAGGTTTCTCCCGTAACTGCAATTTTTTTTTTTTCCGAACGATGTGGCGAACATGTGTCCTGTGTTTTTAAATATTCGCCCCCAAAAAGTTTGCATTTCAGCTTGATAAGGGGGGTCCGAAAACGAAAGTAACGAAGCTGAAAAGTTTGTATGAATTGATGCATGGTGTTCAAAAGTATCCATATTCTTAAAGTTACAGTATTTATCTTTTATCTAAAATAGTGAAAGCTATCATGCATTCATGATCCTCAGGCTGAAAGTTCTTTCAGCATGATTGATGAAATTGTCATCCAAGGGCATTAAAAAAAGAAATTAATAAAAAGCAAAAATGAAGAAATGAGAAGGAAAACAAAGATATCAGCAAAGTGAAAATTTAAGTACTGGATGTTGTGCAGCCACAGAGTCAACAAAAGACAAATGTGGCTGTGAAACTTGCTGAAAAGTTTATTAGATATTTTTAGATATCTATAGGAATATCAAAAGTGCAATGTATTCACTTCTTGAACACATTGCTGTTGCATGTGGTCATTACAAAACATGATAAATTTAATGTTATTGTTTTAAAATACAAATATTATATTTATTACTAAAATAAGCAAAACTGATACATCTGGATTTTTCATAATTGCCCTTCATTTTTGTAAGTTTTTTTTTATTTCATCTGTTAATTTTTGTAAAATACTCCCCACTTTTAAAAATTACTACTCCACTTTTAAAAATTTTACTCCTTAAAATTTTTCAAAAGAGTAAAAATACTCCTTTAAATTTTTTTCTGGCAAACTCTGACGCTAAAAGAGTAAAAATGACTCCTTTAAATTTTCTATCGGAAGCGCACGGTAGTGTTTTGGTTTGTTTTATGTACTTTGTCTGTCTTAACAGGAATTTCTGAGAACTTTTTGTGCACGTGTTTAATCAAGCGATGGCTGGTAGAAAATATCAGTCTGTGTTTAAGAAGTGTTATACGACAGATTATCCGTGTATAATCGAATCAAGGAAGGGCCAACAATTTGCCTTTTGCTCTATTTGTAGATGTGATTTTTCCGTTGTCCACAAGGGCAAAGGAGATATAGTTAATCACATTCATACACAAAAACACATGGACAATTCTAAGTGCGTGGACAATAACAAAACATTAAATTTTGCTCTAGATAGTTCCTCTTCCGATGCCATTATCAGTGCTGAGTGCTTATTTACTTCATTCCTTGTGGAACATAACTTACCTTTAAGCTGTGCTGACCATGCAAGTGTGCTTTTAAAGAAAATGTTCCCCGATAGTAACATTGCAAAAAAATATGCATGTGCCAGGACAAAAACATCGTGCGTCGTTGCCGAAATGGGGGAAATCTTCAAAAATGGACTGGATTCATTCTATGCAGAACGGCCCATTTTCCATTGCAACAGACAGCAGCAATAAGTCTGAAAATTACTACCCACTTGTTGTAACACTATTTTGTGCCAAAAGCAATCGAATTGAAAGTTTGTTATTTCAAGTGCCTGTTTTAGTTGGGGATAGCACTGGGGAAAATATTTCCTAATTGATAGTTAGTTCTTTGGAACTGGAGAATATTCCATTAGGAAATTGCATTGCCTTCAGTGTGGACAATGCACCTGTTATGGTAGGTAAATATAATGGTGTTGCAGCTTTTCTAAAAAAAGAATGTCAGCCATTTGGTTGTTATAGGAGGGTGCCCATGCCATCTAATTCATTTGGCTGCAGAAAAGGGAGCAGTATGCCTTCCAGGTAATACTGAAGAATATTTAATTGATATATTTTATTATTTTCAGAGAAGCTCTAAAAGAAAAGAAAAGTTCCAAAATATGTGTGATGCTGAAACTAGAAAAAATACTAAAACATGTATCAACGAGATGGCTCTCCCTAAATAAATGTTTAGGCAGGTTGTTGGAGCAGTGGGATCTATTACTAAAATTTTTCAAGGAAGAAGTGAAGCAATGTAAATCTGTGACTGATAGCCTTCAATATTTTACCATTCCTAAGATAACTGGAAATGTGGCAGATTGCTCTAAAAAAGAGGCAAAGTGAAGACCTTTCAGGAAATATTAGTAAGAAACCTGCCCACCAAAATAATTTTTCTGTCAAAGGAACTGAACCCAAAGTAGCCATAGAGCGACAAAATCAACCTAAAGCATCACCGGTGCTAACACGTGAAAAAGGAATTTGTTTTTGTCTGACGATTTGAATAAAGCAATTTGTTCATTTTTGATATTTATTTTGCCAAATTAAATTTGCAGTTCCAGACATATAAGCCCATCATCCACATGGTCAGATCAATCCTATTGAATCTCTTTAAAGATAGTGTCAAAATTTGTTTTGCCATCTGTTGTGAAAAGTGTGACTTCAATTAAAGCTGTTAACTATCATTCAGTTGAAAACCAAAAATCTGATGCTGATTTAGTTATTGGTAGGTCCACTGAAAAATTGGTTTCAGATTTAAAAGCTTAAAAAACACTTATTGATGATGAAGTATTTATTAATGCAGAAGTAGCTGACATTCACTTAATAGAGAAATCTTCATTTTCTAAAGTATGTTTTTTTTTGTGAAAAAGTACTCTTCTATTGTCCTAAGAGCAATAGAAGTTTAAGTGAGGATTGAGTTTTGCTGTCTTCAAAATGAAGATATTCCAGGCGAAATTCTTGAAGAAGCGAGCTGATATTCAGGGGCAGTTAATAGGTAAACTTAAAAGTGCTAATGGAGAATTTAAATTCAAGAGGCTGTCACATTTAATGCTTCTCATACTAACAATCCCTCACAGCAATGCTGAGTGTGAGAGGATTTTCAGTTATGTGACAAAGACCAGTACTCAGTTCAGATCAACAATGTCAAAGGAAACAATAGAAAATCTGTTGATCATAAAACCTAATCAACAAGGACCTTGCTTTGAACAGAAATTTGATACTGACTTTTTGAGGAGGTGCAAGTCTTGTACAGCAAATGCACTGCATAAAAATTAGAATCATATTGGTATAATGTAAATAGCTTGTATATAATATTGCATATTTACAGGGATCGCATTCCTCCTAAAATTCCTAAAATTCCTAATATTTTGTGACCCTCCTTAAATTCCTAAAATTATACCTAAAATTTGCTATTCATCCTAAAATTTTCGTAAGCTTATTTATTAAAAACACAACCGTTATTAACGCCAATAAATTTACCATTACGCAGGGTGCGCACGCGTGCTTGAAAACCTGGAAAGTCCTGGAAAATCATGATTACGTTTTCAAGGCCTGAATATCCTGGAAAAACGGTGTTTTTTTAATGCCGTCTTGAAAAGCCTTGAAATTAGTGCTTAAAAATGCCCTTTTAGAAAATCGTGTTACTGTTACCCTTCATTTTTTAAAGTTCCTTTTCTCTGTTCTCAAAGAAACCACCGGCAGCGGTTTCTCGATGTGCACCAAATCCTAATTTGGCTGGGGGGAAAAAAGAAAAAAAGGCACTACTTCCAGTGCAATAAAATTGGATGTCGAAGGGGAGCTTGATGTCCGTCCGACAATTGAGAACAGAAGGGGAAAGAAGAGGCATTTAGCATTTGCAGGGGGTCGCGTATGTACCAAGTCAGCTGGCATCCACCAGTGAGGAGTATGCCTGAACAACACATTCATCTTCTTCTTGTTTATGTGCATGCCACCCTCCCTCCCCTCAAGAGACTTCCACTACTTATGATAAAAAATAAGAAAACTATCTTTGCGAATTTTTCACGAAAGTGGCTGAAATTTTTACATTCACTGTAATTGGATTACAGAAGCTCACTTCCAAAATTCCAGTTGAATCGGTTTAAAACTTTAAAAGTTAGCATTGGTAATTTTTATTATGGACAAGTATCTGAGCCTCCAGCAGAAAGGGTGTTACCATAGCAACGGTTGATTGACAGCTGGGAGCGCTGATCTGAAGCCCTTGGTTGGGAAGAAAGCAAACACCTGTTTATCACTTCCACAGCACAAAAGGACTAGGAGAATATTTTCAGAAATCCATTTTTCTGAATTTTGAAAATAACACAGTAAAATTTTTACAGTAGTTAAGATACATCACAATGAAGTTCTAGTGCAAATTTCTGCCAAATTCCGTTAGGAACTTTAGCAGATGCAAAAAAAAAAGACGTTGCATAATCGGATTGAAAAAAGAAACGGTAATTATAAATTACGGGAAAAGCAAGTGAATTATTTTTTTTAGATGCCATGGTTTATTTAAACAGAGTGATCCTTAAATTTTTTTTCTGTGATGATATGGACTCTATTTGAATTACAAACACGTTTTTATTCAGACGTCTGAGTTACTGTTTTAATAAAAAAATCATCTATAATTAAAAAGTTTTCAATGGATTTAAGCAATATTCAGCAGATAAACAAACGTATTTTAGTAAATTGCAACATCATGACACAAATTTGGTAATTTAATTTTGTCAAAAATTGGGGAGCATTTTTTTTTTTTTTTTTTACATTTTCTATTATAGTTGGAGTGAAAGAGGAAGGGTGCAACTTGACAGTTCAGTGAGCTGCAGGTGGTGATTTATGGCGATGTGCCAAATGAAAAGAAGCCATTCCATCAGGTCATTCCAAAGGTTGTGTGTGGACGCGTCCTCCTGCTGTTTGATCTTAATCGGAATGTTTTTGTGCATGGGGGGGGGGGGGGGGGGTCGAGAGAAATATCCGTTTCAGCTTTCACAGCTCTTTTTTTTTTTTTTCTTGGTAATAAATAAAAATCATAGTTGCTGCATTCACCATTGATCCATGTTTGCATTTCTTGAATATAAACAGCAGACAATCAGAAACAGTGTTGGGCGGGTCTTGATGATCTTCATTTTGCATATGCTGAATTCAGTTCTGTGGTAATAAGGAATGACTTATACTGTGAATATATACAAAACTACATATTTTTGAGCTGAAAAATAGGTCTACTTGTACACAGTAGCTAAAGTGTGAAGACAATCAGACATACGGACGTCTGATTCCATAAAAAAAAATCAACATAGTTTTTTTATTTACACTACAGGTAAAAAAGCAAAAACATGTTTTTAAACGTTATAAAGGAAAACGGATTTTTGAAACGCATGACGTGATGATCTTAATTTCTGAAAGTTTCTTTTTTCCACATCCTTTTTTTTCAATTACAATACACTGTAACAGGATACTGTGTGTTATATCACTTAGAGATATGGCAGATTTTCGGTTGCTGATATCCGCGATCGTAAGCGGTAGTTGCATTGCGATTGTTGATGATGACAAGATAAATACTGGAGTGATGTAAAATGTTGCATAAACTAAAAAATAAAGCCCCCCCCCCCCCCCCGAACTTTTATGCGGTCGTCATAGCTGATCAACCATTTCATTCCATGAACATCAGCACATTTCAATCATTTGAACATTGGGGGTATCTGAAGGAATTCAGCCGTGCTTAAGCGCCCTAGCGCAACGAAAACATGCTAATTTTGGACAGTTCTATTCCCTTCCCCTCTACCATCCCTAATAATTGAGAGTGCATACATTGAAAGTGTTTCAAATATTCTATTTATGAGCTAGTTTTCGCGCTGTTTGTTATGCTTTTATTTTCGAAGAAAGAGAGGGAAAATAAGGAAAAGCAGCTAGAGAAAAAAAGAAAAGCTGAGTTTGATGACAAAATAAAAGAAAATGATGCAGAAATAAATAGGCTTAAAAAAGATAAAGAAGCCTCCCTAGCAGTAATTCAAGAGGGAACAGAAAGAATGAGAAAAGCTGTAGAAAAACAAAATACTGTTGAAATAGCAGTTGCCTCTAACTTGATCATACAAGGTTCAGCTGAAATAAAGAAAACTGAAAGTAAATTAGTTGTGGTGGAAGCAGAAAAAGATAGGCTAATCAGGAAAAGGTTAAAACAATAATATGAAAAAAGTAATTCAGTGAACAATTGTACATAGTTCTTGGTTTTCAGTTACCTTTTTAGGATATTATAGTTTAATGTGAAACCTGAAAACTTTACTGTGAAAATCGTGAATTGCTTCTGGTTCAACAGCATATTAATGTTCAAAGTGAAACTTGAATGTGGTAAATATACTTGAATATGATAATAACACGTGAAAAGATAAGAACTGAACATTAGAAGTAAATCATACTTAAACTTTAGACATTAGACGTTATGCAAAAAATTTGGGTGTGAACTTCGACCATATATACTAATGGACTGCACATTGGCAATAGCTGCATCAAAGCCGCCATGGCTCAAACATTGGGCACGTCATCATCAGACTCCAAATTTCGTGTACAAATGCTGTTATGATTACTAATTTACTCTGCAGAACTTCAGTGTTTTCGTGTATTATGTGAATGCACCTCATATATAATGAAAACTCTTCAGGTAAGTTTACTTATGAGCTATATACATGCATGATCGTGTTGTTTACATTTTGTGATTTATAATGTGATGAACATTTGCGAAGAATTTGGAACATGCATTCCATTTTTTTTTTCTTAAGTTACTATATTTTTATATCAATAGCTGCAAGTTTCTGGTTAAGTAATTGAACTTTATTGACTTAGGTATTTAATTCGTTTCTTACCCATGAAAAATCATAGAACTTTCTTTACTATATCGGTCAGAGCAACCATAAGCACAGCAGGTGTAACCCATCTTTTTGACTGTTGTCATGTGATTTTATGTTGGAGCCAGAAATTTTGATGTCATGCGCAGTCTATCAGTATATATGGTTGAAGGGTGTGAAGCAAACTCTTTACAATGTATACAAAGTTGTTTTACTAGATGTATACAAATATACATCTAGTTTTTATTGAAATACACTCCTAAAATTTTCCTAAAATTTTTCTAAAAATTCCTAAAATTCCTAAAATTCTTACCTAAAATTTTCCAGAAGTATGCTATGATCCCTGTATTTAGTGATTGTTCTGAAACTGTAGACTTTTAATAATGATTCTGATGGAGCAACAAAATAAACAGAAAAATATAATCCAATCAACATTTTTTATATGCATTAACATAACATTCGTGCTTCAAATTATGTCCATTGATATTTCAAACATACGAAAATATGCTTGCAGAATTTTCATCGAAAATTGCAGGATTTTTTCTTGTTAAGGTTGGCAAGTCTGGGCATGTTACATATTAAACAATTCTTTCTTTCGAGGTGCTCACCTTTGAGTCTGATAGTATAATAAACGTGTATAACAGAAGATATGATAGTAAGATGATTTTGCTATTGAATAAGATCAAAATTTAACCCTGAGCTGTATAATGTGAATCCTAGAATGAGTAGCTTTATGAAATGGCTTACCAAAATGACAATACAAAGTAAAAGTAACTGACATTTTCCCCCAAATTAATGCAGTTTTGACTGAAGCTCTTTTTTATTTGAAAAATATTTTATATATTCATTAATAAAAAAGATTATTTGAAAAAATATTTTATATATTCTTTAATAAAAAAGATTGTGATGATTGCTAATTAATTAAAGAAGGTATCAAATAAAACTTTAAACAAAATTAATCAGAAGAATGGCTGTGCTCTTTTACCTTTAAAAAGAAAAAGAAGTTCTGTTTTTGCTGCTGCTTCTAGTGGAATTGCTGTTTTATGTTCTATATCCATTCATATTAAATTCAGTGACCACCATCTCAATTTGTTATGTGTGCAACATGCTACTTATACCTGCCATTTTGGTGGCCCATTCAAAAAATTAAATTAGAAACTATTTGTTGCACAAGATAAATGAATCAGAATGAAGGTAACCAAAATTTTAATGTAGGAAGACATTTCACAATCATTGCTTTAAATGCATTATCGCCACTTTAAATGCATTATCGCCACTTTAAATGCATTATCATCTCATTAAATGCAGTACCAAACTGTAGTAGACTATGATCACTATTGTATCACTTTGTCTAATAAAGTGATCTAAAAGCCACTTTTATCTGATAGTGATGCCTTTTTCTGTCCCTGGTGGCATCCTCATACCTGATCATCAGGCACCAACAAGTTAAGAAAGAGATATCATCACAATTTTACATGTTTTGATAGTGAAAATAAGACTGGGAGACTAGCAGTTCACACACAGCAGTCGAATGAACCCATAAGTGGTGCTACTCATGGTGCAACTTGCTAGACATACTGCCAACAAGTCATCTGAAGTATAAAAACTTCCAATGATTTGTATCATAAAGTACAAAAAGCTCAGATAACTTGTATCAAATGTATCGCATGGTGTTCATTATAATGGAAACTGCTGAAGTTAAAGGGAATGCTTCCCAATGAAATTGTACGACTGTTTAGCAGTCTTCTTGAACTTTTGAACTTCGTAACTTGTAAAAGAAGCAATGAAACTAAGTGACAGTGGAAACATGAAGTCACAAAAAACTTAAAAATGCTTTTATGAAAGATTTTAATAAATCAAGAATTTCAAAATGTAGTTATCTAAAATTTTTAATTATTTTAGTCATGACACTACTGCATCAAGAAGAATTCAAGAAAGAAATTGACAGAAATTCAGCTAGCCAGAAACATTACAAAAAATTTAGAGATTTTATAAAGAATTTGAGTTTTTGGCTTTGGAATTCGCTTTTGGGGGGGGGTGTAAGCTGTATGAATGATAGCCATATTGAAATTCAGATATGACACTGACAGAATTAAGTTTGCAGTAAATTAACAGACAGATTTACTTCCTCCATTACATTTCGTTTTCATCAAGCAAATGAGCAGTTTTTCAAAAAAGTAATTATACAACAGCGTGCACTAGAAAAGAAATTCATACATCAAATATGAAGCTCCATTTATTACCAGAAGGTTGTGCCGTGCTTTGGGTAGGATTGTTGAGATGTATGTTATGAGCCACATTGAAACATTAATTTTGAGTGCTCTTGCTGAAAACTGGATGTTGGAAGTGAATGAGGCATTGAAAGTTTAGTGGCTGCCTTTCATAAATAGGAAATTTGTAATCCTTCACCAGGATGATACCAGGTTCTATGTTATAATAAACATCCAACAGAAATCAAAATAACTTGGCTGGGGAAATTCTTGCACATTCCCCATATTCACTAGGTAGGATGCCTTTCTGATTACCACTTACCGTATATACTCGCGTATAAGTCGACCCCCCACTTTCAGGGGGAAATCGTAAGAAATCGGAAACTCGTGTATAAGTCGATTCCCCCCACTTTCAGAGGAGAAAATCGTAAGAAATCGGAAACTCACGTATAAGTCGATCCCGGAATGAGAAAAAAAAAATTTCAATTAATTTATTCAAAAACATTTGAAAACGAAAAAAATTATATATATAATACTAAATTTAATTTGCATACCCAAAAACTTCATCGGAACCCTTCAAAATCCGATTCCAAGTCAGACTCGCAAAACAGTTCAAAAAAGTCTTTCTCCATCATGCGTCATCATAAACATCAGTATTCCCATCTATGCCTGTGTCAGCAGAATCACTGTCATCATCACTCATAAAAATCTCATCATCCTCTGTGCCATCAAGTTTGTTACTAATGCAACATTTCTTGAATGATTTCACAACCATTTCCGCAGGTATCGCATCTCAAGCATCCTTGACCCATCGCACAATCAAAACAATATCCGGCTTCTTTAGATTTCCGCCCTTGGTTTCAGTCAGCAAATCGGAACTTATCCAATCTGCCCAATACCTCCGCACGTTGTCCTTGAAGGGCTTATTAAGGCAGACATCTAGTGGTTGAAGAACAGATGTCAACTCACCTGGGATGACAGCAAGAGTTGTTTTTGAATTTTCTGCAGTTTTTTTCACTTCTGCACAACGGTGTGCAACAAACATATCCCACACCAGAAGAGAAGGTTTCCTCAAAAGTGCTCCTGGCCTTTTGTTCCACACATTCTGTAACCAGTCAATTGTTCCGGATTCGTTCATCCATCCTTTTTCATGGGCACGAACGTCAAAGCGTTAATTAAGTGTTGTTGTTTTTTTGGAAGATAAGGCGAACATTATAGGTGACATTAGAGTAATCCCTGGAAATTTACAAGATACAAGGTGGCAACATCAATGACCCTGCTGGATGGAAAATCCACCAGGCTTGGTCGCCAGACTTGTGGAAGTAGTAAGACACAAGAACTCATGAAGATGATCTAGTGTATAGATCGAAAATTGGAGAGGTAATGTACCTTAATAAATTTATCCTCAATAAATCCTGTTAAGCATTTATAATAACTTTAAGTTGTAGCATGGGATACTTAATACTTGCTAAAGCATAGCCATAGTTATTACAAATCAATAATTTTTCATTGAGTAATGTTCAGACCTGTTAATAGGTGGTGAGACCTGTACATTGATGACGTCAGTAGACAAACAAATGTTGGATTACCTAATTAATATTATGTTTTAGCAAGTATTAAGTATCCCATGCTGTTATAACTTAAAGTTAGTTTTATCAATGTGCAAATTTCCATCCTTGGGAACACATTAATTGCAAAGAAAATATTTAAAGAAGTTTTACCATTGGAAACATAAATCAGAGAATTTAGGTGGAACCACCATAACGCTGGACAAAACATTGAAGTTTAAAAGAGAAAAATGTGTTGGTGGTAAAATATCGAAAAACCGAGTAATGCTGTGGACATGTGCAAACATGTCAGTGTCAGAGAAGAGCGAACTGCTGCTAATTGGGAAATTTAAGAACCTGGGGTGTTTTAAAAACATCAAGCGACTCCTGGTTAATTTATCAGTTCAATAATAAAGCCTGGATGACATCCATTTTTAAAGAAGAACTTCGATGGTGGGATCAAGATTTGAGAGTGAAAGAAAGAAAAATTCTGCTTCTGGTAGACAACTGCCCAGCTCATCCTCATATTGAAAACTTCAGCAACATCAAGCTGGTGTTCCTGCCTGCCAACACCATGTCAGTCCTCCAACTCATGGATCAAGGTGTGATTTGCAGCTTTAAAACCTATTACAGAAGGGAAGTAATGCTTCATTTAATCCAAGTCTTGATCAAATCAAGGCAGAACACATCAATAAATATTCTGAATGCTGTACATGTTGGAAACAAAGCATGGAGGAGTGTGTCAATGGTCACTATACAGAACTGTTTCCAGAGGGATGGTTTGGCTACTTGACGTGTGGCATTCGAAGAAGAGGATGGTGTGCCTCTCAAGGACCTGTTTCAGCATATCGGTGCGAATTCCACTGAAGCTGAAGATTTTATTGATGCTGACTGTGAAGTTATAACGAAGGAAGCTATTGTCAAGGCTGTAAAAGGCGGTTCCACCACGAAAGAAAATGAGGCTGAAGATGACAAGGATAATAATGAAGAATGTGTTCCAACAGTGAAAGAGGCAATGGAGGGTTTCAGAACTGTGCTAAGGTTCCTAGAATGTATGGAAAATATAAAATCGAGTGTAGCAAAAGTACAGACTCTAGAAAAGGACATAGAAAATATTTACTGAAACTGTTCACAGCAAGCAGCGACACATAACAGGCTATTTTCATGTTAATTAAGGTAATGTAAAATTAATTTTGTTTACTTAATTTAATGAATATACACTAAGTACATAAAAATACTGTTTTTTAGATACATGTGTTTATATTTTATTTTCTTGCTTACCATTCCACTCAATTCAGTTTAAGGGAAGACACTTTGGTTTTAGTGAATCTCGGACACAGTGAACAAAATGTTCTAGTCCACAGAGGTTCACTATAAGCAGAGTTGATTGTATATTTTGACAAAGAAATGTCATGTTCATTGCTTACAATGTAGCCAATTTCTCAGAAAACTAGAAAATTGAGTCTCACTGGAGCAGGAACCAAATCTACACTCACAATTTCATTCATTGATTCAACCACTACAGTGTCCAGGACAAACTATTTCTAAGTTACTGAATTATAAGAACCTGAACAAACATTAGATTGCTTAGTTGAGACATCTCAAAGAGCTTGCTGATAGTGACAACCATTGCAATCCAGTACAGATCCAGTCATGAAATCTAAATTGTGCTTACTACTAGCAGGGCCCGATTTACACAGAATCTGGCCCTAGACACAGCACAAGATGAGGCCTCCCCACCAATCCACATTCTTGAGAGAGTAAGTACATTTGTCACCACTAAATATTATCAATTAATTAAAAAGTTGATTTAATAAATGGGACACTGTGCAGGGAAAAATAGGAAATAGCATCTACTTTTATTAAATCTTAATATTGGCTAGGATATTCACACTTAAATATATAGACGGGTAAGAAAAACACTGTTTAATAGTTTAGTATTGCTATTTTCACATTTAATTATGTAATAATTTAAATATCCGCAGATGTTAAGTTATTCATCTCCTTTTAATTTTAGTTTTAACCGATGAACATTATTTAGAATTAGTGCAGATTGATTTTGGGGGAGCACGGTGAACTTCCATGTAGCTGATTAATCACCTGTGATGAGTTCAAAATGATAGTAGAATAATTTTATTAACAGCAGAATGATACTTAGATTTGAGCAAACATGCATTACTGGATAATTCTCCCACTCGTAAAAGCACATTATTTTGCTCATTAATTCACTTAATTTAGGTCCAAGCAATTTTAAAATCTGGTACTTTACAATATGAAAGTTTCTACAAAGTGTCTTAGCAATGCAAAACTTCTCTCAAAAGGTGTATAGTAAGTATATAAGGAATGTAGCACATTTATATTTCATCTGCAAGTTTCACATGAAAAGCACTATGATTTTCCTGTCTTATCCATTACTCACATTTGAAATTAAAGTGTTAATCTTCATTTCACGAAACCCCCCCCTCTTATTTTTTTTACCATTCATAACAATTAATTAAAAAAAAACATTTTTCTTTTTTTGCATTGAGATTCTGGGATCCTCTTAAAATGTGGAGTCCTCGGCCTGACCCTTGCAGGCTTAGTCTTAAATTAAGCCCTGACTACTTGGAGGGAATGTCTCACTTCTAAATGAGGTTGCGGGAATGTGCAGTTTTTCTTGAAGAAACAACTCAGCTGCTGCTGCTGTTTACAATTGCCTAGTAAAATCTGTTCTTTCATGTTACTGAACGAGTAGTAAGCGTTGTTCATGTGAACTAAGTTTTTTTATCAACATATTGGTGACTGTAGCATTATTGATGAAATCTCAATTATAAATTACTATTTTTTTCTTTTACAGATCCCTTGTAGTAATCACCTCTTCAAAAGATCAATACAATTTCATAACAATCATAACTAAGAATGATAATTTTCTGCTTGATTTTACAGTAGTACTTTGATCAAGCATCGGTATTTAAAAAAGAGGTTATCTCATGGTGAGGCTAAGAGTATTAGTGTTGCAAATTATTCAATGAAATTAAACCAAAAAGAATTTAATGATTTCAACAAACACATGTAACCTTCAAAAATGTGAAAGTATGTCTTTAAAGAAAAGTTAAACAACATTAAAACTTTTTTGGCATTTTTTTTAAAAATAACATTGGATGCTTCTCCAGTTGTGGGATCATGGTAAAAAGGAACATTGCAAATCTGTAGGTTTTTCCTGTGATTATGTAAGGATTTTTAAAAACTTATTTATTCACCTGTCTGGAAATCCTGCTTTTGAGACAGTTATTGTATCTGCTGTTAATGAACATTTTTAAAACTTATTTTGAATAATAAACTCATTTTTACTTTTTTTGTCCTTGATTTCATTTCTCATTTAGATTTGTCAAATATTCATTGATAAAAAAAATTTTAGGTTCTTGAAGAAATGAGTTTTCTGCAGGTAGGTGTCAATGATTCAGCTCCAGATAACTGATATGTTTTGTTTGTTTGATATTCTTTATAAATTGTTGGTTGATAAAGATAGAATAGATTACAACAAATAAAAGCCAAGATATTAAAAGGGTTAAGGTTAAAGAGAGGGTAAAATTGTTTTAAAGGGAAACTTGAAAATGCAGAAAACTCACAAAATAAGTTCACAGCATCTTGTCCAGCCTATGCATTTAGGGTAATTTCCTCTTTTACCCATCCTTGGAACAGTGCTGTCCCCATTCATTAAAAAATGTGGCACACACGCACACAAAAAAAAGTATGATCTTTGTGTGATGTCTTGTGATTGGCTACTTCTGTTCAGTCTCAACATCTATTATTGTTCGATTGTTGCTAATTGATTTTCTTATTTTATTTTTCTATAAGTAATATCTAATTTTGCTTTAGTATGCAGCATATAAGTCTACTGTTGTTGGTAGCAGTGCTTTTTGGTTAGGTCTCACACAGAATTCACAGCAGATTTAACATCTTTTAGATGTTTGAAATGGTAGAAATCAAAAGCATAAGTAAACATGTCAAGCCCCACTTCCTTTTACCAATGTAATTCCAAACTAGTTATTTATCACTGACTTAGTATCCTGTGTGCTGGTAATGTTTTGTAGTGACATCTTCAACTTTTGTTATGCATTATTGCTCTGTTTTATGTTCTGAGTTGTACTAATGACTACATTTTTGTTGTATTCTCATGTTACACATTTCTTTCCACATATGCTTGTGAGCATATATTATTGCAAAATTCACCATGACAACATAATCTTACATTTTGTTTTTTTCTTTTGTATTCATCAGGCAAAGGAACCTCTTTTATTAGCAGAAAATAAGAAGAGAGCTGCAAATCTTTTAGTAGAGAAGGCAGCAGGAAATGGTTTTTGCTCATCTCAAAGGACAGAGGAATTTCCAGAATTAGGCAAATTCGTTGCTGAAGAAAAACGAGGACCAAGAGTTATGCCCAAACCCATTAAGTAAATTTGATCACTATTTTTTATATATACTTCCTCCTTACTGTTTAGTAGTTCTTTAAAGAGAAGCATTTGGGGTTCTTCCCCTCCCATTAAGGACATTTTTTAAATGTAGGAATATTTTGATTCTGTAGTCACAGGTGCTGCATCGCATGAATCAGAAACACAACTGCAATCTGGTTCATCATACACACCAATAATGTTTAAAAGCATGAAATTCTTCTGCAGATTCAGAGAACTCCACTTTCTTCGTCATCATTTAGATCATTCTCGAGATCTATGCAAAACTGAAGCGAAGTTTTGGGGAATTAGTTGAAGAATGGGTTACCACTTGGGGACAAAATTCCTTTCTAAAATGGAAGTTAGAGTGAAAATTTCTTCCATAATTGCAATTTTTCTTTCTTGAGTTGTTCCCCCATCTGGTACTGTTAAATATCATTTCATCACATAAATGTTTGCATTTTATCTTGAAAATGAGGCAAAATTTCCAAAAACAGAAATTGGATGTGGAGGCAGGATATTTCCTGTGATCTTTTTTTTTTCTTCTTTTTTTGTACAAGATATGTTGCACTGTACTATAGTTTTTATTAAATGCTATTTCAACTTATAAGGGGAGGGGGGGGGGTTCAAAAACTGAGTTAGAAAACTTGTAAGAATTGATGCATGGTGTTCAAAAATATTCATCCTCTCAAAGTTACACTAGGTTTTTTAAGCCTGAAAGATAAAATTATGGTCATAAAGTCAAGAATAATGAACACTGAAATCCATTTGACTGTGAACTACAAACCTAAAACACAGGGTAAGTTGCAGTTCACTTCATCAGTAAAATGGGTGATTTGGAAGACAGTTGATTCCAACTTTGCAAAAATATGTAGGCATAAAAAAAAAAAAAGTGTAAGAAGCTACAATGGAGAAATATGAAAGATATCAGCAAAAGAAAAAATTCGCAAATGTATACTGTGCAGCTGCTGAGTTAAGGTTAGAAATATGGCTGTAGAACTTGCTTAGGAAAAAAGCTTGATCACAAGAGGAAACTTAGCTGATATGTTAGCAAGCACAAAACAAAACAAGAAAAACTTTGAAGCTATGTCTTTTAAAACCATTTTATTTTGTTCTGAATTCAGTAGTTTTATTTTGTGAATGCCAGTTTAATATTTACATAAATGAATCAGTCAGCAATTCAGTGTTGCTCATGCTGCATTATATTCACACTTTGTTGTCCCTTCGGCACGAAAATTAATGCTGATTCTTTTTTGACCTGAAAGGACCCATCGTTAAACACTATCAAACACAGGGTGACTCAATTAACAGTCGGTCATATTGTGACTTGCTGAAAGACAAATTGAAACCAGCAATTTGCACAAAATAACAGGGATTGGTATCCAAAATAGTGTTGTTGATGCATGACAATGCTCGTCCACATACAGCATTGGCAACTCAACAAAAAAACTTAGTGAATTGATGTTTGAGGTGTTACCACAATCCTTCTTATAGTTGCCATCTGGCACCATGCAACTTTCATGTCTTTGGGCCTCCGTAAAATGCTTTGTGAGGCCACCATTTTGAAAGTAATGTCCAGGTACAGGAAGTGGTGCATTCGTGGATGCAGAAACAACCCAAAACATTCTTCTCTTCATGAATCCAGAAGCTTGCAGACAGATATCAAATATGCATTGAACGACAGAGGAACTATGTTGAGAAATAAGGTAATTGTTATCTGTATGCCTCTTAGAGTATTTAATATACGACAACATTGACTTTACGTTTTGATTTACCCTCACATAATACAAGATACTTTGAATTCCTAATAAATTTTGAGTAATGTGAACTTCTTTGATAAAATGTATTTATGTGCATAGCAATGAGGATCGTGTGTGCTTATGTTTCTGAAGTGTTGTGAATTCATTATGAGCATGAAAGTTGGTCTCACAAAGCATGACTTACTCTTTTGTGTTGTGTTGTATACATTAATTGAAACACCACAAAGTGTAAATAAACTCAAGTGCAATTAAAGAAAAATATTTTACAGCTACTGAAGTTACACAAACAACTGATGGGGGAAGGTCACATCAATAACATAATACAGTACTGCAATACACTACTGTTTGTCAAAATTGCAACACCATGAAGAACTTCTGATATTTAGCTTGAAACTTAAAGAATATGCACAATAGGTTGAGACATGCAAATGAATAAAATGTCATTTGTATGTCTCAACCTATTGCATGTGGTTTCAGAGCAGTGCTCTCTGAGCTGTCCAGTCTTGGGTATAAAGAGCTGGCTCAAATGAGATGTTGCAATCATTGAAGAGCCAACATTGAGTCAAAAGGATGTTTCTGAGGTCTTGCTATGCCTTGTTGCTGAAGAAAGACGCATTACAAACACCTGATGGACTTTAAGCAAGGAAGGATTGTTGGGATGACAAAAGATGGATTCTCCTGCAGAAAAATTGTCATATGTATGGGATAAAACACTATGTGAATATGTAGTCTGTGGACAGATGAAGCTCAGATGCACAGAAATTCAGGAAATGGACTGCAAAATTGCACCATTGCACGGGATGACAAGCATCTCTACCGCTTGGCAGTCACTGATCGCACAGCGACATCCACAGTGTTAGCACAGCAGTCACAGGTCAGGCTTTGTTCTCAATCATAGTTCAATGTTGTCTGCTTAACAGAGGACTGGTCATTAGCAGGCCATTGCTGTGCATTCCTTTGACTTTCAACCACAGACACCTCAGGCTGCAATGGGGTCTCAAACACAGACATTGGTGCACTGATTGACAACAGGTCATGTTTTCTGATGGGTCACAATTCAATTTGATGCACCGTAATGGTCGCACATGTGTTCGAAGACGTGATAAATGGCACCTTGCAGCGTCGCACCGACCAAAAGCCAAGTGTCATGATTCGGGGGTGCCATATTGTTCACTGCGCAATCTCACCTGAGATGAATTGAGGGAACTGTCAACAGCCAGCTATACATCAAGGATGTTTTGGAGGCAGAGCTGACACCCTTCCGTCCGAGTTGTCCTGGCGCTATATTCCAGCAAAACAATGCTCAACCATATGTGACTCTGAATGTCCAAGATCTCTTCCATGCATGGCAGATACGGCTTCTTCACTGGCATGCACGTTCGCCAGATATGTCCCCAGTTGAACATGTCTGAAAGTAATTTCTGTGCTGTCTTGCATTTCCTGCAAATTTCAAGGAATGTTCTCTACAAAATTGTGACAGTTAATTTAGAGTATCGGAAATTGTACTTCTAGTGGATGTCGAAGATGCTCTCTGAGGAGCACAAAAGCAAGTGGGCTGGCAGTGCGTTGACATTTCTCACACAATACAGTGAGCAAGTTGATGGGTTCTTAAACCACATCATGACACGTGACTACTTAAATAGGAGTCCCACGTGACTCCAGAATCGAAGAAGCATTCCATAGAATGGTAGTACTCCTCATCACCTAAAAGGGAAAAATTCAAACAGACTATTTCAAAACACAAAATCATATGTACAGTTGTTGGGGTTTTATTTTTATTTATTTGGGGGGGGGGGGTTTGCTTGTTGAATTCTTGCCTAAAGGCAGACCAGTAAAATCATCAGCCTGTCAGCCTGTTGTAAGAACCTGGAGAAACTCAGTCACTCAATCCAGAACAAAAGGCATGGCATGCTTACTGAACTGTGTTGACTTGCTTCATGACAATGCTTGACCTCACATTTCTGCACTGATTCCAGCACTCATCATGTCATTTGGCTGTAAACAATGGTGATTATCACCTGTTCTTGCATCTGAAGAAGTTCCTTGCTGCTTGGTATTTCTTTGACAATAATGAAGCCAACAGAACAGTGCAGAAGTGGCCATCTTCATAGGTGGCCTCGTTCTGCGATGAGGTGATACAAAAACTGGTGCCCCATTATGATAAATGCCTCAGTAATGACAGAAACTGCATAATAAAATAGTTTAAGGTTTTGCAAATGCAATCTCATTTCATTTAATAAATAGTTTAATGTTTTGCAAATACATTCTCATTTAATTTTAATAGCCAAATGGTACTTATATAAGTTCTGAAAATGCTTTGTGTACATCAGGTTACCAACCATTAAAATCCCATGGTAGTCACACGAGTTTAGCATCTTTAACCAAAAACTGAAAAGGAAATTTCATTACTAAATGAATAGATGAGCAAAACATGTAAATGTGCCCCCGTAAAGTGTTTGCCAGCAAGTGCACGACACAGGCACAAGATGCACTTGTAATAGCATATCAGAGATGGTGTAGGCTTGTTGACTAAATTTCATATAAAAATGCAAAATAACAAAATTGTGTTTTGTGCTAAGAGCTTAGCAGAAGAATAAGGTAAATGTCATAGTTTGCTTTCCCAGTGGCCAAGTGACTAAAGGTGCTTCTAGGTAACTGAGTTGGGGCTGAGTTCATGTCCTGGATGAGTGATGGGTGGAGTGTTTGCCATGTGGTGCTAAATCTGTCTCTTTCCTGGAACAAGTAGTCATAAGCTAGGGACAGGGCAACTCCTTAGCCTTAGGTTCTTGCAGGAATTGTTAAACCTCTTCACCTCACAAAATAAAGTAAGAAACTCACGACTAAATTAACTTTTCATTGCATATGTTATCAAACATGTGCATAGTATGCTTGAAGTATAGTGATGCTTCCCTCCAGAAAAGCTACCATGGTGACATACTATCACATGAAAGATTCTGAATATTCTTTGAAATAGTGTAGTTGATAATTTCCTTTGTGGCTACAGGGGTATCCATTCTTAGAGGCCATGAAACATCCATTCCATCTAACACTTGTCATATGTCTGTGAAAACTAGTATAAATAAATGTTCAATATTCCACATGTAACTTATTTTTATAGTTGTGAGTATAGGGATTTGTCATGCTTATAGCCCATTGAGTTGCTCACTGTGGTCAATTAAGCCTTCGTAGGGATTTGTCATTTTTATTGTATTGATTTTATAAAGAATATCACACTTGGTTTTGATGTTTATGTGATACCTACATAGACCTAGCAGAAACAGTAATGTACAGACTAACAGAGCTGGAGCACGGCAAGTTTGGCAAAAAATAGTGTTTCAAAATGGAAAAATGGAAAACTAGTAATGTTTAGATTAAGTATCTTGTTACTTACGTATAAGGACATGAACATGTTCTTGGGTGCAATAATGGGCGAGAAGGAATACAAAAAGTGTTTCAAATCAGATGTTTCTGTAACTTAGTTTTGTGATCTTATTTCATGGTATTTGATCATGCTTGATTCATAAGGAAGAAGTAAAACTAAGATATGGTACATATCATACACTTCTGTGCTAACAGCACATTTATCCTGGATTCCAGCTTAGTAAAGAACTTTTAATTTTTGCCAGACCAGTATAACTCAGCAGTAAAGCTTTATGAGTCAAAGATAAATTTTGTTAGAAATTGTCTAGCTTATGGACATTGAGAATTCTAATTCACTTTTCCTATGTCTTATTCAAACTGTCATCCACCATGTTATAGTTTCATTGTAGTCAGTTCATATGTGTGGTAAGTCATATTTATGGTGAGAAAGATTTCATGTAGTTAACTCTTGTAAATGTTATCATAATGCATTCCCCGTGGAAATTTGTAGTTTTTTTTTTCTTCTTTCCCTTCTCTTTTAGCTCTCACATAGAAGTAAAAAAAACATCACATTTGTCTCAAAAGCAAAAGAAAATGCTGGCATTTAGTAACAAAGACCAAACAATTGTATCACCTTCCTCGCCACCATCTGGAAACCAGATGAGTAAAGTCGTGCCTTCTTGTCCATGGTTAGTAATCAGGGTTTTGTATGGTCTACACTTTATAAGTCTGCATACTTTTCTGTATAAAGGAGTTTATATGATTCTATTTTTATCAGTTGACAGTAAATTTAGAGTGGTATTTTGATAATACATGGTGATTCACAAAGAAGTATACAGTTTCCAGATACTGTAAAAGAGTAACAGTTGAAGATATAGACCACAACTGTGAACCGTTAGGTAGATGTACTCATAAAGTTTGTCCCGCTACTGAGGGATGTGACGTAGGCGATAGTACGCTTGTCACGTGACTAATCAGTCAAAATAGCAGCGTCTGCATTGGAGGAGGCGTTTTGTGTTCTTTAATTGAGCAAAACGGAATCTGTAACTGTTGTGCAATGGCATTTTCGGTCACGATTCAGAAAAGAACCTCCAACCAGAAGATCTATCTACGATTGGCATAAATAATTTTAAACTACGGGCTGTTTGTGCAAACTTAAAAGCCCTGGACAACCGCGTGTATCGGAAGAAGTCGTTGATAGTGTTTGCACCGCCATTCAATGAAGCCCGGGGAAACCAACACAGAGGGTGAGTCGTGAAGTGCAGATTTCACAGCCCACTGTCTGGAGAATTTTGAGAAAGAAGCTGAAAATGATTCCATACATTTTCAGCTTCTTTCTCAAAATTCAGTTATCTTACCTCGTGTTTGGGCAGTAATGGATTGCCGGCTCAATGTGTGTTGTGTAACTAAGGGTGCACACATAGAACATCTGTGACTGTTTCTAAAAAACTTGAAACATTCCCCTGCAATTCTGTTACAGGTAACATAAAATATCTTACATTGTTCTTGTTTTATAGTGCGTTGAAACTGTATACTTCTTTATGAATCATCTTGTATATTCAGAATTTTAAAAGTTATGTAATTAAGATTACATCATACTGTGAAAGCCCAAAATGCTATTGATGTTGCATAAATATGAGGGTTGTACCGAAAGTAATGCAAAAATGGGCATAACTTTTTATTAACTGACAGAGGTCGTTAAAATTGCATATGTTGGTGAGTAATTCTTCCTCTATACTAACCCTCCTTCTTCATTGCAGGTAAGTAATGGATTTCAAGCACAAGCAATGTGACCTCATTGAGTTCTTGACGAAGGTAAGGTGCAGGCTCTCCGACATCCACAGAAGGCTACAGAATGTTTACGGAGAGGACACCATTGACAAGAGCAATGTGCACAGATGGATGAAGTTTAAAGAAGGGGAAAACAGCATTGAAGACAAACCACACAGTGGGAGGCCATCATCTGCGACCACTGGCACGAATCGCCAGCGAGTGGATGAATTGATCAGCGCGGAGAGACGACTAACAATCTGTGAACTTGTTGCACAACTGGACTGTGATCACAATGCCATACAGAAGATGGTGGAAGACTTAAGGTAATGGGGAAAGTTTGTGTAAAGTGGTTACCTTGGCAGTTGACACCCGATTTGAAGGAGAGAAGGGTGGAAGTCTGCTCTGATCTGCTGGCAGCATTTGAAGCCGATGAAGAAACATTTTTTTCCAATCTGGTGACGAGATGAAACTTGGGTGTATCTTTACGATACGGAAATGAAGAATCTATCCATGGAATGGTGTCACACCTCTTCACTAAGGCTTAAGAAGTTCAAGAGCCAACGATCAGCACAGAAAGTCATGGTGACTGTTTTTCAGGATGACAGGAGTGTCATTCTCCTTGATTTTCTAGAGCATTTCTCAGTTACAGGAGATATTGTGACAAAATGAATCTTTCAAGCCATTACTTCAACAGGGTAGACCTCTATTCTTTTTCTTTTTCTTCTTTATCCATCCATTTTTACAGTTCCCATGCAGATGTTATAATATCAAGAGTAAAGCCTTTTCTCTTGTGGTAATGGGTATTTTTGTCTTTTGGATTCATTATGTTTGGCTAGTGGCTTTCTGTATTGTAAAGTGCTATGCATTTTATGTAACCACAAAAGATGGTCACTGTTGGTGTGAAAATGATGTAGTGTGTCACATAAAAAGAAAGGGAGAGGGGGAGAGTGATTACATGTCATAGTAGCATTATGCAACTTTTTAGCATTAGCTAAAGTATTGTATGCATGAATACCTCCAAAATTTAAAGTATAATTTTAAAAGTGGAACTTCAGTAAGTGCTGCAAAGATGTCATAAGCAAGAAGTGGGATACTTGGGGGGAAAGAGAAGATGTGGAATACTAGATCTAATAATTGAAACCAATTGTAATATGTGTATCAGTGTGCACGTGGCCCATGCAGAGGCTCTTTCAGTCGGCAAAGATTTATCAAAGGATAAAAAGTAACAAAATAATGAGGTGAGTGTTCAAGATATTGATGAGTCCAGGTTGCCTTGGAAAAAGCAATTTTAACTACATTAAAAAAAATATCGGCTCTGTTGACACATTCGTGCTGCAAAGATCTGTATTGCATCACTGAAAGTAGTAATTAATAGGGGCTCTCTTCCAAAGTTTTTCAAGTTTTTTTATCAACCTTGCCAAACCATCCATATAATTCATGCTTTAAGTAATTTGTAGACATCTGTATCTCTGTCTTTTAAAAACTTCTTTTTGTGTGTGTCTTTTTAATCTGTCAAGTACACCAGTGCGGGGGATTAGCTTACAGCTGACGATTCCAGTTAGTCATTCCACCTAAGGATTCCAGAACAAAACCCAGTTAGTTGGGGTCTTTTAGCAATGTCACAAAACTAGCTGGTACCTCAACAATAATTTATACTGAAGCTTAAATTTTTGTCAGCTTCCATGATTCATAAAGGCCCCTGTTGTTCAGTAGAGTGCCCTGTGTAGGCAAACCGATCGCTCACTAAGATCACCCACCAAGAAAAATAATAATAATAATAATAATAATCACAAAATAAATCTCATTCCTACTTTACAAAATGTCAAGTGAAATTCAAATAGCCTAGGTTTAAGCCATTTCTCGCATGTTCAGGCTCATGTGAGCGTTTAGACACATTGCATCTTGACGTACACTGCTCTATATAGTGAATGCCACATCGTGAAGAATTGCATGAAATGAGATGAAACATACCACACCTGTGCACATGTAAAAGAGAAAGAAGTGATTTAATTTCTGAGAGATTTCATGAATGTGATGGGAGAGGAGACAGTATAATGTGGCCTGAGTCACATTGTACTTATGACTGCCATGCTAGATGCCACAGCATGGCATTGAGTGGAAGAGTCCCCAGATGGTTTGTTGAGGTATTGCTTGCAATGTGTCATTGGCTTGTGTCTACAATTCATCGATACAGTGAGGGGACCATGCAGAGGTATTAAGTTGTCTGCCAATCAAGTCTGGAGATCATGCTGGCTAGTACAGCACCTGGGCACACAGTGGTCACTGTCTGCTAATGTTGGCAGTGTGTGGATGGGCTTTATCTTGTTGAGACTGGGCATCTGGGTTACCACAGAGATAAAACAAAATGGGCTGCACCGCCTCATTGACATGTTGTCATTGTATTCCCTGTGCATATGAGCGGTGAACGACTGTTGAAACCGATAGCACCCCAAACAGTGACCCCAGATTAAGTAGCCATATAATACTCACAGATGACAGCAAGATCAGCTCAGTGCTGATGACATCTTCAGACTCTCAATTGGTGATCGACAACACTGAGACAGCAGCAAGACTCGTATCTGAGTATAGCGTGGTACCGTTTGTCCCACTACAAGTTTGGTACAGTACCACTGCAACCTTGAATGAAAGTGTACTGCAGTGAGTGGCAGTCATCACAATGGCTGGCAAAAGTGCAAGCCTGCAATGGCCAGTCTGTGTCGATACGGGGACGTCCATAGCTGCCTGTACGCTTTATCAGATGTTATGTACTGTGGATTGTGTGTGGCTGCTATAGCTTGCTGTTGACTGCAGTGATCAAGGTGTTCAAATGCCCACCTACATGTACCAGTGCCATTATGGCAATGCACATTACCTTCTGCCAATCACTGTCGCCACATTCAGTCAACTGCTGTTGCATCCCAATGTGTTTCTGCCATGATACAATGCAGGGACCTACCATCTGTAAATAGCTCCAAGATGAAACCGCTGGTAAAGGTGTCTGTGTAATGGTAGGATTCCAAATGATATTGCCCAGGCATACCCACTCCTTGCATGTGTTTTTGCCCCTGTTGTCATATCAATGCAGTAGTTCACATGCCCAGGTGAGGAAGACCACACTTACCTATGCCAAGTCATTTTATCTTCCTATCCTATCATGTGATTGGTTCTCAACTGCAATCATTTATTTAACTCAATTGTCAACTCATGCCTACCAATTTGCATGGTACAATGACAAGTACTTCCTTGTGTGGCATTTTCTGTATCAAGCTGTGTGTGTTCTAGGACACAATGTGAAAAACCATAGTGAGAAGGATTGGCAGTGAAACACATAACACACTAAAAATTAGAAGAATTCCTAATATCGTACCACCCATAGGGTACATTAAGAAACTATAAGTGGTGGTTACATACACAGAGCTAACCTTTTTTTGCAACAGCCCTACTGCTTTACAAAAAGAATATTAGAGCATCAACATTGGCAACTTGCAGGGCTTTCCACCCCTCTTAGTACATAGACTAATTAAGAAATTTGAGTCACTGAATAAAACTACTAGTTTACTGCCTAAATGTTCCACCACTCATCAGTTTGTTGGCACTTTGCCCTTTAGCCTGTCCTTCACTCATAAAGTTTGCTCTATTTTCAAATCTTTTGACTACAGGATTGCAGTTAAATCACCTCCACACCTTCTTAATCTCATTCTTAAAGACAGAGATCCCAATAAACTCCTAGATTTACAAGGTGTCTTTTCTATCCCTCTCAACACTTCCACAGGCGTTACCCATTACATTGGTAATACTTACGACAGCATCAACCAGTGATTGATGGAACATATCGCTGGTGTTAAGAAAGGCAACCCCATCCACCTCCCTTTCGATTTTAACTATCAGCGATGCATCCGCGACTCCCAATTGGCAAAATGTTAAACATATCGCTCCGTTCAGCAATCGGAAAGCCCTCTGGTACTGCGAAAGCATTGAAATCTACCTTACCCCTAACACCTGCAACACAGATGAACCTTTTTCACATCCCTTTCACTTGGAAAGCTATTTTGAAATCTGGCAACAACTGATGCTTATACCACATGGTTCATTCCATGGCTGATTAAGGTAGAAGTCACTACCAGAACGTCCTACCACTTATAGTTTCTTAGCATAACCTATGTGTGATATGATGCTATTAGGAATTCTTCTGATTTGAAAAACATTAAGGAAGAAAAACAACAACCTGAAAAACATTAAGAAAAGCTATGAATCATTGCATTTTGTAGTTAGTCTTTCTCTCAATTAAAGTTTAAACAGAAAAAAAAATCATAATTTCTTCAAAAAGTTGTTTGTTCTTCGAACCAGTGTTAATTTTGTACTTTGAAGTATTTCCCTTCTATTCAAAATTAAAATTATTAAAAGAAATTGAAGTCTCTGAGCTATCAAAAGAAGTCTTACCTGCGTTGACAGCTTGTTCCACATGGTACACTTGGCCCTGGCTTGTCAGTGTCCCAGAACAGTGCTTTCACTGTTCCAAAAAAGGGATCTCATCCAAAGCATAAATTTCTCAGGAGAAATTGACACGGTTACTTAATATTTCCAAAGATTATTTTAGATTTCAAAGTGAAGCAATTCATGGTATCATTTAACGAATCTTTGTGCAAAAAAACTATTCCACAGCAAAAATCTACCTATCTAATCACTTAACAAAAAATAAACCTTAGTTTTTTAGTGTATTAGTATTAGTTAGTGACTAACAACACATGAACTTACTAGTTTTAACTGAACAATCTGAGACAGAGATCACATGAAAACAAGATTACACAGGAGACAAGATGAAAGCAAGTACAGTCTGAAAATTATATAAAAATTTGAAATCTCTCTCAGGAAGTGGACGTTAAAAATTCCGATAACAATAAATGAAGCCACCCTACCAAGAGACTTTGACATTGAATTGGCCATCTAATAGTTGCTATCATAGCAACAATGGCAATTTTTGTGCACTTCTGAGGTTCTGAGTTTCTTCTGGGGATTCTGTGCTTGCAAAGCATCTCAAATTAGGCACAGTAAACATGCAATATACCAGTCTTTAAATTCTAAATCAACTTGGTCAACATTTGTGGAAACATTATTCAGGATACAACAGTAAAAAAAAAAGTAAATGCTGCAAAATGCTTCACCGTGATGGCAGGCGAAATGACAGACATTTCGCAGATCGAAAAAGTGTCAAATATGTCTGTGGGGGCAATCACTCACTGCGCTCTCACATTTCTAAACACAACCCATCCCAGTCTGGCATTTTGATGTCATAAAGACACAATAAATTGTGATCCCAACTGCCATCTTTTTTTCGTCTCTCTTAACAAGGTGTAAAGAAATAAAGAAATAAGTGATCTCAAAAATACCTGATAATAGAACAGTTTTGATTAGTAAAGTGCCTGACACAGAAATCCCTGTACTTCTACAAATTTGTTACTGCTGACCAGTGGGTAGAGTGAGAAAAAGATGTCCTTCTGAAGTAAAGTTTATCAAAGGAAAAAACAGGGGGTAAAATGGAAAGAGGGCGGCAGCTCTTCTTGGTCTAATAAATTATGATAAACAAGCAAAAAAAAAAATTCAGGAGGGGGAGGTGGACCCTAAAACCCCTTCCCTGGATATGGCCAAGTTTCCTGCTGATGTTTTAAACGCCTCCACTTACAGCGATCTTGGCACACAACTCAAGCTTTACTGACATCCCTCACACATTTCACACGAGTCCTTTTGTACTTCATACTCAGCAGGCATTCCTGAATCTGGCCTTCCCATGATTTCCTTGACATTCCTCTACCTTGCTTTACTGTCACTTGGACAGAATAAATTCTCTTAGTAAGCATCTCACCACTTATTCTTTTAATGACAGATCATCATAGTGAGAGATGGGTTTGCCTCCAAAAGCTGCTTTGGTGAGCACATGCACACTACGGCAACAAGGGCTTCTTAAATCTGAGAAGCTGACACGAAGTTACCATATATACTCAAGTATAAGCTGAAAGTTTTTGGAAGGAATCCTGCTTTCGACATGCGGGGGGGGGGAGGTCGGCTATATGCGGGTCACTAAAAATGGGGGCTCGACTCCTGTGAAATATCCCCCGAAATTTGTTGGCGGATTTGTTCGCATTTTAGACTGCGTGTTTCTGCGTGATAGTTTTCTAACCTTTTGGGAAAGAAAAAAAAAAAATAATCATGAAATATTTTTCCACCCAGAGTAGAATTCCCACCAGAATAGGTGCGGCTAATATGACAAGTGAAAAACTAATCCTGTTCCAAATTGAGACCCTGAAATTTCTTGCTTCCAAACATGAGATTCCTCATTACTTCCTGTGCGCAATCGCAGGATGCCATCAACACTGCATAAATCACTTAGCTGGTGGGGTGGGCCGCAGCCAATCGGGTATCTCTCTTCTCCCGAGTTTTCACAGCAAGCTGGAGCGTGCGTGTTTGCGTTCTGCACTGGCGAAAGACATCTGTGATATTGAATAACAAAGACATAGTGTTTAAGAAAGGTGGTAACTTGAAAGAAGGCTGACACGGGCATGTTACTTCTTTGATGAAAGAATTGTTGGCTACAATTTCACCAAAAATGGTTATAAATTCTCTCAAAAAATGCTGTGCAAATAATGCAGTGGATGTTACTGGAGTTATTTGGAAACTCCAACAGTGAATCACGCTCTGAAGGTTTTTACAGAAGTTAATCTCAGAAAGTAGCGTAATTCGCTTCAACAAATGTATTTTTCAAAATCTTGAAATTTAAAGTCAGCTTATATGCAGGTCAAATTTTTGGATCTTGAAGTAGAGGGGCCAGCTTATACATGAGATCAGCTTATATGTGAGTATATAGGGTAAGCTTCAATATAAATATTGTTGAGGTACCAGCTAGTTCTGTGTGACATTGGACTCCAGCTCACTGGGTTTTGTTCCAGCAAAGTGGAAGGACCAGCTGGAACAATCAGCTTAGATTTCTCCCCCATGATGATATAATTTTTAAGACATGCTTATAAGTTTCCAGCTCATTTTTACTCCATTGTCAAGCAACTGATAACAGGCAGTACTTTTGTTAGTTTTTTTATCTCTGATCTTGGAGAGAAGCTATGCTAATACTGTGCAAAGGATAATCTTATCTTTAAGATTTTCCATGTTAATAATACCCCTGCTCTTTGTCCAGCAATTCAGGCACTTTGTATAACTTAGTGTTTCTGCTATCTAACACAGCACATCTTGTCCAATCAGTGGACCAGCATCTCTGAGATTCTCCATGTTGATAATACCCCTGCACTTTGTCTAGCAATTCAGGCACTTTGTATAATATTGTTTCTGCTATCTAACATAGCACATCTTGTCCAATCAGTGGACCAGCATCTTTAAGATTCTCCATGTTGATAATACCCCTTCTCTTTGTCCAGCAATTCAGGCACTTTGTATAACTTAGTGTTTCTGCTATCTAACACAGCGCATCTTGTCCAATCAGTGGACCAGCATCTCTGAGATTCTCCATGTTGATAATACCCCTGCACTTTGTCCAGCAATTCAGGCACTTTGTATAATAGTGTTTCTGCTATCTAACATAGCACATCTTGTCCAATCAGTAAACCAGCATCTTTAAGATTCTCCATGTTGATAATACCCTGGCTCTTTGTCCAGCAATTCAGGCACTTTGTATAACTTAGTGTTTCTGCTATCTAGCACAGCACATCTTATCCAATCAGTGGACCAGCATGTATGAATACTTTCAAGGTTTGTTATCTGGGGTGTAAAATTATGTGCATGTATCAGGTAACCACAAAAGTATTTGCCGTTTTTCGAGGGAGCAAAAGAAATGCCTTGTAATGATTGAATTTGCAGAGAGATGGCATTCCGCCCGCAGTATATCGTCAGCTGAAATCCCAAGATGCCCTGTGCACATGAATCAGATGAATAAGCAGTTTGACAGTGAAAAGACTTGCAATTACAGTGTATCAGTGGAGATTATTTGTGGGTATTTGTTATATGAACTTAAATTCGGTTCATCTGCTTCATAAACAACTAGTCACATTTGCTTAGCATTCAGCGCAGATGCTGAGAAAAACTCCAAATTGGTTTCAAAAGTTCAGAGACTGAGATGAATCCCTTCAAGACAAGTCCTGACATGGTTGTCCTGTCAGCCTTGACACAGAAGCCCTGAAAGTTGCTATCGAGTAGGACAGTAGCCAAACATGCCAGAAACTAGCCCAGTCATTGGGTGTTAGTGACAAACCATCCAAAGGCATCTGCATGCAATAGGTAAGGCATACAAATTGTCTAAATGGGTCCCCCACAAATTGTCTGCAGTGAACAAACAGCAACGTGTCAGCTTGTCTTGCATTGCAATCTTGCAATAAGGAACCATTTTCGGATAGGGTACTCACATGTGGTGAGAAGTGGGTCCAGTATAGCACCCCAAAGCATTCCAGACACTGGTTGTCCACCAGTGACTCAATTCCTCACACATCAAAGCTAGCATTGCATCCATGTAAAAAGTTATCTCCATGTGTGTGTATCGTGGACAGCTCATGGTATTTTGCAGCACTGGTCAACAGAAAGGAAGTTCTGCTCCTTCAAGATAATGCTCATGCCTACTCTGCTTCATTGACCAGAAACACTATCAAAGAACTTGGGTGGGAGCTTTTATGTCATCCAGCTTACTCACTAGATATCTCTCCTTCAGACTATCACTTGTTTCTTTCACTCAACAATCATTTGCATGGACACAACTTCTCCAACTTTTATGAGTTGCATGCTGCCCTTCAAAACTTTCTCTTCCCGTGACCATGCATTTTTATCTCAGGGATATATGTAAGTTATGTTGGCAGAATGTTGTTAATGCCCTTGGTAATTATTTTCATGAATAAATCATTTTTCTATGTATCTGTTTATACTTTGTCTGTCTCCAAAAACAGCAAATACTTTTGTGGTTACCTGATAATGCTACAAAAGATAATTAAGTAGATTTACAATATCTCACATGGAGAAATTTGGCTTTTATTTATACTCTGATGCCACCTAAGATTGTGTCACTGTGTAAGGTACAGAACAGCTATCTCCTCTACGAGAAATAGTCCCTAACATTTACAGCAAAAAGCTGCAGAATTGAACCCATTTTCGTTTGCTTAGCAGTTTATCAGGCAAAATTGCTACCTGAAACAAATTTTCCAAAAGTCTGAGCTTTTTTTGAAATAAGTTTGGTATGAGAAGTCACTCAATCAAGAACATCACACTTTTCGATGCTTCTGTCCAGCTGGAAATAACTTGGAGAGGGGAGAAAAAGGGTGAATGACCTCTCCCAACATTCACAACACAGAGACAATAAATTGACAATCAGGGAAACTCAAGGAAAAGGTTACTTAAACAGGCAGTAGGAGAAGTCTTGACCACACCACACCCCCGTTTACAACCCCACTGCTTGTGTGATGTGTGGGTGGAATGGGGCATCAGTGCGAGAGTAATTGCTTGACAGAAAGGAAACATATTAGTGCACTGTAATGCAGATTGATACCATTCTTACATTCCACAAAGAGGTTGTGATCAGGCTTCCCCAACTTTAACAACAATACAATCTTAAAGTGACTTGGAGTATAGCACATAATTTAGAGTGGTTCAGTGTCCATGAAGATTTCACTGAAATGAATGCAAATGTGAAATTAGCAAAGCCAAAAGGTTTTCATGGTACAAAGAGGTATTTAGGTAGAGTTAAATTTGCACAAAGAGTAGTTTTCTGCCAATGATTTACTGCAGTTTGGAAAGGAATGTCAGGATGAAAAGGATAAGCACATTGCAGCAGGTGAGACAGTGCATAGGTTCACAAGTGAAATATAAAGAAAAGATTGCCCCTAGAATATTTCACCTGGTTGAGGAAGGTATCTCTATCTTTGGTGACGATCTCAGCAGTTAACAAAGGGGGAAAATGTCAAGAAACTTCTTGTGCTGTCTTTTCCATATAGCCTTTTTTTTGGGGGGGGTCCCTTTTTTCTTTTTCTTTTTTTTTTTTCTCCCCGTAGTTTTCTAAATTCAGTAATGTTTTTCTTTTAATCGTTATGTTTTTCCTGTATTTTCTTTGTAGATATAATCCCATCTGAGGGATTTTTTCACCCTCAGACCAGTACCTATATAGATAAGCATTTTGGGAACACCATTTAGTACTTCAAAAGTACAAGAAACATTTCAGCAATTGTGTGGGGTGGTAAACAGTGTTTTTAAGAAGAAAAAGGGTTAGAACATTGTACTTACTGTTTCTTGCATACACCAAGAAATGGAAAGGTATAAAATTATCTGCACCACATTCTACTACATCTCAGTCTTGACAGATGTCAATTAGTGACTAAGCATCTTTCATTACTTTCTTCACTCATACCACTCAACAATTTATATGAATTGGATGATTCCATTACCTAGTTAACAGCACTGCCAGAACCAAAATATAATAACGTCCTCCAAGACAGCATCCTAAGTATTACTGAAAATGTAGGTTAGATGATTTTAAATGTCATTATTGTTGTTACTAGTAAGGCAAAAGCCTGGTTTAGCATAAAATACAGCAAAAGAAATGTATGTGTAAATGCATTTATAGACATTTTTTTTTACCCTAAGGTGTATGATTTCCTTCATTTCTTACAGAAAAATTACATTAAAAAAAGACAGAAAATTGTTAAATGACAAAAAAATTATGGGTATGAAGTATAGAAGATCTTGTGTACGGCGTGTGATGGATATCAGTAGAGCCCAAGTTGTATGTCAAGATCGCTGTAAATAGAGAAGCTTGATACGGCAACAGTAAGTAAAAATTATCTGGTAGTTTGTATTTCTTTTTGGAGCTAACCTCTGAATCTTAGAGAACAGCTTAGTGATATGTAATGTGATGTATGTGTAATGTAATGTCTGTGTGTATTGTACTCATGCCAAATTTATTTTGATGAACTTTCAATTTTGTGAGTTTGAGTGGGGTGGCACATGATGAGGCCAGTGTATTTAGTTTGTTTCTTATTTACTGTCCCATATTTCAACTACACTATCTACCAACAAGTAATTGGACACCCCTTCAATCGACGATATCTGCGGTCCTGATACACGTCACGGCCGCCGCCGTTAAATGTCGTGTGGGAAACAACAACGCAACCAGTCTCGTGCAAGATGCCACGCAGTTCGGAGCTCTCTGATTTCGAGAAATGTGTAATCGTCGGGTATCACAGAAATGGCTGATCCATATGTGACATATCCAGTGAGTTGAAGTACCCAAAATCAACAGTGGCCTACGTGATTGGCAAGTGGAAGATGAGAGGAGACTGTCAGAATGTGCCTCGACCCGGCAGACCCACAAAACTGAGAGTTAGAGACCGACGGGTGCTGGCCAGAGAAATTCGGAACAACCGTACCAAATCGATGGGCCACATCCGCGAGGAGTTTCAACAGGCATCCGGGAGTGTTCTTTCGATGAATACCATCCGTAAGGAAGCCCATCTGCTTGGTTATCATGGACGTGCTGCCTCCCACAAGCCTTTGATCACGAAGTCCAATAGTGCTGCTCGGCTAACGTGGTGCAAAGAATGTTGACAGTGGACCGTTGAACAGTGGAAACAGGTTCTCTGGAGTGACGAATCAAGGTTCACCCTCTACCGTTCGGATGGCAGGGTCTGGGTTTGACGTCTGCCTGGAGAACTCCTCCTGTCGGAATGTATTGTGCCAACTGTGAAGTTCGGCGGCGGTGGAATTATGCTATAGGGGTGTTTCTCCTGGTATGGCACGGGACCCTTGGTCGCAATTCCTGGTAGACTCAATGCCGAGACCTACTGCACCATTTTGGATGACCATGCGCTTCCTACGTTGTGGCAGTTTTACGGGGTGGACCCATGTTACTTTCAGAATGACAATGCCACCTGTAATGTTGCGAGGTCCACCATGGCTTGGTATGGTGACAATGGGAGTAATCGAATGGACTAGCCTGCGCAGAGCCCGGACCTTAACCCTATCGAGCACCTCTGGAACGAGTTGGAGCGCCGACTGAAGGGGTGCCCCCACCGTCCGAAATCGGTGAAGGAACTGACCTATCTTCTCCAAGCCAAGTGGAAGAAAATACTGCTAGCCGGCATACAACGCCTGGTTGAGAGTATTGTAACATCACAGACACTCAATCACAACACAAAACATTTATTACTTTACTATTTTACACAAAAACATAAACTGGAATACACTCTGCAGTACACACTAAACTTGTTGTCTTAGCCAAAGCTCGGCATATCCTACTCCTTCAATGTCTCTCACGCTACTCCCCTACATCACTCACCACACGCTCAAGTCATTAAGTGTCAATGTATCATTCCACACTTTTGTGCGTGGAAGTTCGTATTTCACAACCCCTCCTCACTCCAGAGGAACTTTTTCCAGTGGTAAAAAGTTCTTGTCATTTTACAATACAATAGTCATAGTTCACATAATGAGTCATAATCCATTTACAAAGAGAAATATATGAGTTAATTTAACAATTATCTTTACGTGTTTTCCAACAATTTATGTATTATATATCACAACGAAAAAAACAAAAACAAAAAAAACAATGTTTTCACTAGCAGACACATAGCATGATCAAGGTGGATCATCTAAATTTGGAATCCTGCTCAGTCCATCTGCATTTTTGTGCATAGTTCCCGATCGATGAATTATAACAAAATCATATGCTTATAAAGCAAGGGCCCATCTCATCAGACGAGCATTTGAACTTGCGTTGGTGCGTAACCAAACGAGAGGGTTACGATCAGTTTGTATGAGGAAATTTTGACCATCCGGGTAGTATTTCATTTTCTGTACCGCAAATATAATGGCGGCACATTCTTTTTCACTGGTACTGTATGTCTTTTCTGCTGTCAAAAGTTTTCTGCTTAGATAGAGTACAGGATGTTCAGCGCCATCTTCTTGTTCTTGCGAGAGGACGACTCCCATTCCTTGATCTGAAGCATCAGTTTGTAGAATAAATCTACGTTCATAGTCAGGGGCATACAGAACAGGAAAACTAGATAAAGATTTTTTAGTTCCACAAAAGCTTTCTCACATTGTTCTGACCATATAATTTCCTCTTTACGATTTTTACCCTTCAAGATGTCTGTCAAGGGGCTGCTATCGAAGAAAACATTGGAATATATCTGCTGTAATATCCCGCCAGGCCTAAGAAAGATCTTACTTGCGTCTTGTTCTTTGGCGTAGGAAAATTTTGTATGGCCTGAACCTTTCGTTCCGCTAGTTTCCGATATCCTTGTCCAACAATATGACCCAAATACAAGACGTGATCTTGAGCAAACTTACATTTGGAAGGTTTTATGGTCAAGGAAGCCCTCTGCAACCTCTGTAGAACTTCTTTAAGATGTATCAAATGATCCCCCCAGTTTTCGGGAAAAATGGCAACATCATCTAGATATGGTACGGCAAACTCTTTGCAGATTCTCAAAAGTTCCGACATTATTTTGCTAAAGAAATAAGGTGCGTTCTTAAGGCCAAATGGCATCTTTAAGGGCCGATACGTTCCAAAAGTAGTCACAAATGCTGCCAATCGTTGAGCTCTAGCACTTAAAGGAATTTGCCAGTACCCTTTTGTTAAATCTAATACTGTAATATACTTTGCTCCAGAAACCTTTTCGACTCTTTCTTCTATGTTGGTCAATGGATAGAACTGGGTCCTTGTCATTTCATTCAATCGCCTGTAATCAATACATGGGTGTGGATCTCTTCCGGGTACTTCTACCAAAATCATGGGTGATGTATAGTCTGATTCACCAACTTCTATAATCTTGTACTGCAGCATTTTATCTATCTCGGCTTTAAGAATATTTATCTGCCTGGGCGACATTCTGTAAGGCTTAACTCTTACAATAGTATCACTAGCTAGCTCGATATCATGTTCAACCAAATGAGTCTTCCCTGGAATATTAGAAAACATTTTCAAGTAATGACATAATAGTTTTTTCAGATCCTGAATTTGTTGGCCACTTAGGCGCTCTCGAAGTTTACTGTTCTCCTCGATATCAGAGAAGTTAAATATATTTGGATTTTTTTCAACTTGTGGAAATTTAATCTCTAAATCCATTTCACCATTTTCACAACCGGGCAATAAGTTCACAAATTCTGGTCGTTTATGGTTTCAGCATGTTAATGTGATATACTTGATGCTTTACATTTTTGCCTTCAAAGCTTACTACATAATTAGTCTCAGAAATTTTTTTCTCAATTTTCCCTGGTCCTTTCCACTGTTCCGCTAACTTATTTGGCCTGCAGGTAACAAAAACCAATACCAAATCTCCTTCTTGAAATTCACGTTTTACCGCATTTCTGTCATACCAATATTTTCTTTTCAATTGAGCCACCACTTCCATGTTTTTAATGGCAAGTTCTTGACATCTTTTCATCCTATTTATTAACTCAAATACATATTCAGTGACATAGTTTTCTTCTTCAGGATGACCCATCCACTTTTCATACAATAGTGTCATTGGTGTCCTCAAATTTTTTCCATGCACCAATTCAGCAGGCGTAAACCCTGTGCTTTCATGTGTCACAGTTCTCAAAGCAAACAGCGTCGCCGGTAACTGTTTCTCCCAATCCGGAGCAGACTCAAGACATAAAACTCTCAACATCCTTTTAATAGTTCGATGGAATCGTTCTACAGGATTACTTTGGGGATGATATACAGAACTATGAGTAACTTTTATTCCAAACCGCTCCAGAAATTCTAGTGTCAAAATGCTTACAAAACTGGCTCCTTGATTTGTTTGAATTTCTTTCGGAAATCCCATGCGGCTAAAAATGTGTAACAAAGTGTCAACTACCGACTTGGATCCTATGTCTGGGACTGGTACCGCATCTGCTATTTGGATAACAAACACATAGCTGTAATTATGTATCTATTTCCACTTGAAGTCTCGGGCAAAGGCCACAGGCATCAACGTTGATCTTTGTAAAAAATTCAGGAATGATTGGAACTATTTTCAAAGGTGCTTTCTTTTTGTCCCCAGCTTTTCCAGCACGTTGGCATGAATCACAAGATTTTATAAATTCTTCAATGTCTTTATAACAGTTAGGCCAAAAAAAATACTTCGCTAGTCTTTGGTTTTTGTCTCTCCTAAATGCTCCGAAGTTCCCTCATGACACATGTTTTTTATTTGTTTCTCTATATTGTTCTGGAACAACTATAAGATCTCCCTCTTCGCCAATCTTGTTGATCTTCTTCTTCACCAACATCCCATTTCTTAGTACAGCATAACCATTTGCCTTTTTAAAATCTGTTTTCTCTATTTCTTTGAGAATTTTTCTCAATTCCAAACTTTGCCGTTGATCTTCCATGAAACTTTTTGAATCCATTTTTACCAACTCTAACATGGCTTTATCTTCATCATGCCTCAATGGCAGAATTTCTTCTTCTAATTCATCTGATTCTTCAGAACCCACAGCCTCTCCTTTTTAAGGGCTTGTTTTTCTTTCTTCCCTGAATCATCTTTACTGAATTTCTCTCTTCGTTGTTTCGTTTCTGTTTTTCTTGATAGCGAGTAACCACAACATTTACCTGTTCTGAATTAAGTGGCCACTCCATATCAATTTTTTTAACAAAGCGGCAGTCTTATTTCCAAGTAAATATCTACCTTGATCTAGCGACTTCCTAATCACTGCAGCCTTAGTTACAATATGACCTAATTCACATTCTAGTTCAACTTCTGCCAATGGTAAACAAACCTTTTGTTCATCCAGAAGATACTGTACCCACACATGTTCTCGGGTAAACTCACCAGGCGACACATACTCTTGACAAATGATATCAACTGATGAACCTGTATCCCGGAGAATGGACATGGTAACTCCATTTATTTTTCCTTCAAAGGTATAGGGTGCCAAGAGATCCCCTTCAGTTTCCTCTCTGATTCTATTTACGCTTCCTGAGTTCTGTGATTTTAGCTTAGGACACTGAGGTTGAATGTAATCATAAGATCCACACTCGTAACATTAAATCTTCCGTCTGCGATCATAATTTTCTTCATTCTGAGATACATTCCGATTTGACCACCCTTGTCCTACATCTGACTTAACATAATTTTTGTTATAAAATCCATTTTTCATAAAATTTCCCCGATCATAGTTATCTCTACTTTTTTTCTCACTGCCTTGCATTTTCTTTGAAGCATAAAATTCATTCGACGAATTTTTCTTGGTTCCTCCTCTTACACTTTCATAATTGTCCACCATATCAGCCAAATCTGAAGGTGAGACAATATTTGACCATTTATCAATAAAATGCTCCCTTATTTCTATAGGCACTCTCCGCTTCAATTGATCTGTGATCATTAATTTTTTTTAGCCCTTCAAAATCGCCTATTTTAAGTCCTGAAATCCATTCATTAAAATAATTTTCTAACTCAAAGGCGAAATCTCTCCAGGTCTTCTCTGATGTACGCATGTGTTGTACAAATTTCAATCTAAATTTCTCTGGACTTATATCTTTTAAGAAGTAACCTTTTTAACATATTCATAGTTTTTAGCATCTTCCGCATTTTCTCTGGCAATCAATTGTGATATTTCGTAGGGCAAAGGTCCTATCAAATTCGCGACTCAATCTTCCCTTTTTATTTCTGCTCCATTGTGCTTGCCTTTCAAATAAAATTAAGTAAATACTTATATCACTGTCTTTTGGGTCAAATGTTTTCATCAAATGACGAAGTTCCAATCTCGGTTTATAAGAATTTCCATTTTGCTCCAAACTGCCTCCCAGCAGCTGACGTCCTCCTTCTATTCCGAGTTTTTCAAGCTCAAATTCCATTTGTTTTTCTGTTTCTCTACGCTCTTTTATACCTGCCAAAAGTTCTTTCACGAAATCCTCTTCATAACCTTCAAAGTTGACAATTTTATTTTTTAAATCCAGAATTTTGATATTTGGCGTAACTTCTATACCCAATTCTTCCGCAACTGCAGAAGTTCTTCTTTGCGAGCTCTTCCTAAGAAAGCTATTTCAACAATGCCGAATTTAGACAAGTTCTACGTGTACCCAATGTTTATTTATTATCGTATATGTGTATACATTTACAGAAATTGTTTACAACAATATCCTACATTTACCTATACTCTAGGCTCAAACAGTTGATCTGAATGTACTATTTCTTGACAGAAATTATTTCCTTCTATTTAATTCTGTGCCCGGAAACTTCTAAAAACTTGCTTTGATATTTCATTCCTTTGGATAATTCTCTAAGAACAACAACAAAAACAGTACTTACATAAACATCTAACGTAAGTGTAAATCCGATTGGGAACTTGTTTGTTTTCTCACGAACTAATTTCGAAAAACAAGAGTCACCATCCGTTGTTCTTCCCATAACAAAGAGGGAAAAAAATATCCCTGTTGCGTCGGTTCGTTCTCACGCTTGAAGATTTTTCAACTCATCGATTCCCACGGTTATAAAAACGCTGTCGAAGCTCGGATCTCGTCGGTGCCTACCCTTCTTTCTTTATCTGCAACATCACAGACACTTGATCACAACACAAAACATTTATTACTTTACTATTTTACACAAAAACATAAACTGGAATACACTCCGTGGTACACACTAAACTTGTTGTCTTAGCCAAAGCTCGGCATGTCCTACTCCTTCAATATCTCTCACGCTACTCCCCTACATCACTCACCACACGCTCAAGTCATTAAGTGTCAATGTATCATTCCGCACTTTTGTGCGTGGAAGTTCTTATTTTACAGTATGCCCTGGAGGGTCGCAGTTGTAATCGCCTCTTGTGGAGGCTCCACGGACTATTGAAGGTGAATGAACTTTGTTTTCCTTTGCTATCACAGGTGTCCAATTACTTGTTGGTAGATAGTGTATAATTGCAGTAGTTAAAAAAAGTTTTGTAAAGTTGAAGATTTCTGAAAATAAATGCGTCAAAAAAGTTAATACAAGGTTTAAATCCCTTATCTGGCAATTCATTTAGTTAGGTTTCAGGAGACACAGGTGATGGTATTTTAAAAACGTTTTTACTTAAATGCTTACGTGGAAAGTGGTTGTTTGATATCCACAAGTTTCAGTTGAATTTAAGGGGACTTTTGTTTTGCATTATTTGTGCAATTGTTCTCGTTCTGCCCATACGTTAGTGAATAACTCGAGGAAGAAGAGTCGGGATGGCCACTGTATGTGATATGACCATGTTTTATAAATGAAATTGCCTGGCAAACTGGTATGCTTTGAGTAGAATTATAAACAAGTAGAAAGTGGCAGTGCTAACTGGCAAAAGAGATAATCTACACCTAAATCTGATTTTGTTCTTAAAAGAATGGTTCCAAAAAGTGTTCTGTTCATCATCTAAAGCAGTTTATATAAGCACAGAGGTGCAAACTATTACGGATTGTTCGTAATTATTACGGTTTCGAATGTCAGATTACGGAATTACGGACAGGTTGGAAGAATTACGGATTTCAGTGTGTTTTGAAGAATTTCAATTTTGTATCCTTTTTTGTTAACCCTTCTAGTGCAACGCGGCCGATTCGTCGGTCTTCGATTTTGATCCGTGTATTTCCCAAATCAGACGGCAGATATCGGTGTCAATGATCAGATCATTTATCAATCATGTCATTTTGAAATGGAATCTCCGTGAATCATATCGTCAAACAGCGATATTATCGAAATAATGGTAATGTGCCGTAAGTGTTGTATCGTGAAAGAGTTTGCGATTGCTATCGGCTTCCCGCGCACGTTCTCCATGTGACGGGAGAAAGGCTACTTTAACCAAAAATTTCTCTACTGCAGTTGAGGCAGGGCTGTTCACTTGGCATTGTCATACCTGCCAACTTTTACGCATTACGCATAAAATTTACGCGTTTTAACTGTTCTTTACAATTTTGCGCATAGATCGCTTTTTTTTTTTTACGCATTTCCGTATATTTAATTATTTTTTTTTTTTTAACTTCCTTGAGAAATATTTGTTGATGTTTCAGTATACCTGCCAACTTTTCCAGAATTTGCGAAAGTTTTTCGTTTTTTTTTATACAGTCTTCTGGCTGGAAGAACTTTTCTATCGGATTTTTAAAAATGTTGTGTATTTTTTGTTAAAAATATCCCTAAAATAAAATATATGACAGAGATGGGAATTTTGCGTCATTGTGCGCTTGAACACCCGTGACCCATCGTCATCGTCGGGACTTTGGCACAGTAGATTCTCCATGCACACTGTTATGCTTGACGCTGAATAAAGATCATGCGGTGGGAAGAAAGATTCAGACTCCAACTACTGCAGATTTTACGTAGTTACTATGGAAATAATCGGTCCTCTACGGATGATGGAAAACATCTAGTGTGCTATGATAATCGTAGGTCCACTACGGGCGATGGAAAGCATTGAGTATGCTATGGAAATCGTCGGTCCGCTACGGACCACGGAAACCATCGAGTATGCTATGATAATCATCGGTCCGCTACGGACAACGGAAAACGTCGAGTATGCTATGGAAATCGTCGGTCTGCTACGGACGACGGAAAACGTTGAGTATGGTATCGAAATGTGATATAATTTGTTTATATTATAAACATCTAAAAATTATGAAATGCATAAATATTTGCATTTGTTTTTACTTGTACATAGCCAAATTCATTAAAAATGTTGTTAACGCATAGCTAAAAAAATAATTATAAGTGTTGTTTGCGCATAGTTCAGAAAAAAAAAAATCATTAGAAATGTCATTCGCGTGCAATTTTACACATTTCAATTTTTTCAGGTTGGCAGGTATGCATTGTTGGAAAATTATAAGACGTCGTACTGTCGGAAATAATTTTTTCGAGCCCCGTTCGAAGTGCAATAACGTGCAACTCGTAGTCCCGCGATGACGGAGTGTTTATATTTCTTGCAGACTTTCGTCGCACAGGAGAATGAAGTGCGATGTTTTATTACTAGAAGCTCTTCACATTATTTATTTCTTTTCCCCCAAGCAAACAGACACAATCACAAAAACTCTGTGAATTACGAATCTCCCTCTTTTTCCAAACTCGTGTTATCAGAGGATGACTTTATTGACAGCTTTTTCCTCAGACTAGCAGATGTGCTTTTTCCTACTGCGTGAAATTTTTTGTTAGGTTATTTGAAATGGCTTGTTGTAGTAAGAGTGAAAGTTTGCCAAGTGATAGTGATGATTTTGAATCATCTGAGAGTGGTATTGGCCAAGCAACATCAAGCCAGAAAACTAGCCACCGTGCCACATACACAATATTTTCTTCTGAAAGTGAAGATCTTGCTAGTGAATCTTCAGATCATAAAAGTGCTGAAAGTGAATGGGAGGATGTAATAGAGGGAAGTGATGAACAGCCTCAGCATCCTTTTGATTATCATGAAATGCAGGTGCCCAAACATGCTCCTGCAACTGATGTGGCACCTATTGCATATTTTGACTTGTTTTTTTTTACCAATTTCATCCTTGAAATTATCGTTTCTGAAACAAATAAGTATGCAAAGAAGTTTCTCCAGGAACATCCCAATCTTTCTCCCAAATCTCGAGCTAGGAAATGGAAAATTGTTACAAATGCTGAAATAAAGGTTTCCTTGCGTGTCTTCTAATATGGGAGTAATCAGTAGCCCATGCAGGATGAGATCATTGCTGAAGGCATATCCAGTAAAAAAAACATGAGGATTATGTAAAATTAAATACTCAATCAAAGCCTTTGGATATTTTGTTTGCAAAAAAGAATGAAAATAGCGTGATAAATGCTGAATTGCTGTTTATGACATTCGTTGTGGAGCCTAACCTACCTCTAGCAAGCTGTGATCATGCTGGTCCCTTGTTTCATGCTATGTTCCCAGACTCTGATATTGATGAAGCTGGATATCTTAGAGCAGATGTGGCATGGAATGAAATATCTAAGATGAAGGATTCATCTGGCCTTCCTAAGTATTCTGCATTGCCTAAACTAATGTTGGCAATATTGGCTATCCGTCACAGCAATTCCTCTACAGAGAGAATATTTAGTATAATGAGGAAAAACCTCGCATATATATACTTCCGCCCAACAATGAGCACCAAAACATATTAAGTGCCCTTCTTGTACAGAAAAGTAAAGCATTTTCCTCAGGTGAGCCGTGTTATAAAGTTTTCTGAAAAAGAATATATCACTGCAAAACAAGCAATGAGGGAGTCTTTTTATGTCAGCACTGACATGAGGTAAGTACAATATTGATAATTTAATTTCATAATTTTTTTGTCAGGATTGTGTAAACATACAAGGTTATTGCACATTTCACGCATTAATTTCTCACGAAATACCCTTTCCGCCCGTTAACGATGAGGCTTCGTATGGTGATTACTGATAGGCTCCTCGGAAGGTTGGCACCTCATACAGGTTACACAGTAATATTATAAATATTGTCCTTAACTTTGAAAAAAATGGCGTGTTCCCTTACTGAAACATTACTGAAAAATCCCCTATTGATTACTGATGTGTTCTGCTAGATGTTGGCACCTCTGTAAGCATAGAACCAGTCAATGAATATTGTTTCATTACAGTAGACTATTCAAAAAAGAAATCGGTGAAAACTTAATTTCAGAGTTTACATCAGCATTTCAAAAAACAGAATGTTGCATATAGTATCCAGTATCCTAATACCATCGAGGTGGGAGGGGCATTATTACATTGTGTTTGAGACAATAGCATGGAAATACTTGCATAGCCAGAAAATGTTACTAAACTTACCCAAGTTCAAAATATGTGAGGGGCTGTGGCCTCCAGAAGACTTAAAAATCATGGGGAACTCATTGATGCTGCAATTTCTATGTGGGACAGATAAATATTCTTGACAGAGGACATTCAAAAATACCTTGTCTTCATGATTTCACACAGTTTTTTCAAGTTAGTAAAAATTCTGAAGAATATCCTGTCATGAAATAAAACAGCCTTTTTTAAGACAACAATGAAATGTGAAATATCTTATTTTAACTGTGTTTTCTGCCTAATTTCCAAAGATATTCAACTTTTATTAATTACAGCAATTATAACCTTTTGACGATAAATTTAAAAAATAAATTTTACTTTTGTCTTAACAAAGAAAGGTAACTTGATCACGCTAGTTACGTTAACTAAAACTTTTACAAAAAGTTCGTAAGTTGGAAGCTTTCGACCTTATCTTAGGTCTTCATCACGCCAATGGAGGACTAAAATTGTTGCCAGATTCTACATTTGAATTTTTCCTATTTTTGTTGCCAAAACTTAGAATTGATCTCCAGATCAACGGAATGTAGAGAGGAGATTCGGAGTTGCAAGTCATTGAGTTGAAAATAATTTCTATGCTTTCACGGTAACGGAGGGCAAAACGATTGTCAAACGAAGCAATTCGTTTGCTTCGTTCCAGTGGGGAACTGCAGATGTGTCTTCCATTGTCAAAATAGACAAGGCAGTGTTGGGATTGCCTTTCGAAACATCTTTTCTGTGTTCTAAAATTCTATGGCTAATGCTCCTGTATGTGCTTCCAATGTATAAGTTATCCCCAGTAGAAGAAGAGATAGGAATGCAGTAAACTCCTGGGAGGTTCAGGCTTTCAACTTTGTCCCTATCCCTTTGTAGAAGTTTCAAGATGTTTGGGGTAGATTTAATGGCAAGATGGTAACCAAAACTTCTAAAAAGGATCTGTAACTTATAAGCATAGGAAGGATGGTAAGGAACAGAACCACAGAATTTCAGGTCTTCTTTCTTGTGAGGAAGGAGGCATTCGATTTTCGAATGGTTTTCATATTTCTTTAAAGAAATATGAAAACCATTCGAAAATCGAATGCCTCCTTCCTCACAAGAAAGAAGACCTGAAATTCTGTGGTTCTGTTCCTTACCATCCTTCCTATGCTTATAAGTTACAGATCCTTTAGAAGTTTTGGTTACCATCTTGCCATTAAATCTACCCCAAACATCTTGAAACTTCTACAAAGGGATAGGGACAAAGTTGAAAGCCTGAACCTCCCAGGAGTTTACTGCATTCCTATCTCTTCTTCTACTGGGGATAACTTATACATTGGAAGCACATACAGGAGCATTAGCCATAGAATTTTAGAACACAGAAAAGATGTTTCGAAAGGCAATCCCAACACTGCCTTGTCTATTTTGACAATGGAAGACACATCTGCAGTTCCCCACTGGAACGAAGCAAAACGAATTGCTTCGTTTGACAATCGTTTTGCCCTCCGTTACCGTGAAAGCATAGAAATTATTTTCAACTCAATGACTTGCAACTCGAATCTCCTCTCTACATTCCGTTGATCTGGAGATCAATTCTAAGTTTTGGCAACAAAAATAGGAAAATTCAAATGTAGAATCTGGCAACAATTTTAGTCCTCCATTGGCGTGATGAAGACCTAAGATAAGGTCGAAAGCTTCCAACTTACGAACTTTTGTAAAAGTTTTAGTTAACGTAACTAGCGTGATCAAGTTACCTTTCTTTGTTAATATTGTTACGTGTTTTGCCCATAATCGTCATCGTCATACTTTTGTCTTTTCTGCAGGTAAAAGTGAGGTTCTGTCAAAATTGAAGTGAAGCTGTTGCATTTAATTTTTGTAGGATTTATTTGTATAATACTTGTTAGATTTCAAATGAAGAACACTTGGGTGTATCAAATCAGAAACAAACCACTAAGTTTATAATCTCACAAATTTTCAAACATCTGCTATCCGCATAGTGTTACGTGTATTAACAGTACAAGTTTTTAACCTTAACTCCATGCTTTGGACATTGAGTGAAATAAATTGTTCATTGCTATGGTTACCACCTCCACCCATACACAGACCACTGGTTTGTATTCTTAGTTTAAGTAATTTTCTTTTTAGTGAACATGTTCTTCTACTATGTTAGTTGAAGTCTTGAGTTTCATGTATTGTATTAATATTCTTATAAGTTTACGTATTTATCTTTAAAGGGGAAGACAGACCTCTCAAGACCTTCCTTCACAATCTTTCTGGGACATTGTGCCTAAAGGAGAAAATCATAGTTTGCTTGAAATGAGGTATGATGCTGTTGTCTCCTTTTTTTTTTTTTTTTCATTTTTTTTTTCAGTTACTGTCATTTGTCAGAGTAAATGGGTTAACTACAGTGATTGAGACTTGCAATTACAATGTTAACTGATTCCTGCAATGATTGATGAATATAGATTCTGTTGGGTTTTAGAACTTTCAAATGATTAATTTTTGAAATCACTAGATTAGCTCAGCTTAAATCAGTGACATTTCGTGAGGTATTTTAGAATATTTTTTTAAATTATATTTTGTACATGCATGCATATCACTAAGCTGTTCTCTGAGATTCAGAGGTTAGCTCCAAAAAGAAATAAAAACTACCAGATATTTTTATTTACTGTTGCTGTATCAAACTTCTCCATTTACAGCGATCTTGACATACAACTGGTGCTTCACTGATATCCATTACACGCCATACACAAGATCTTTTATACTTCATACTCATAATCTTTTTCTCATGCAGACACTCCTGAATCTGATCCACCCATGTCTTCCTTGGTTTTCCTCTGCCTTTCGTTCCTGCCACTTGGGCTAAAAGATTTTCTTAGTAAGCATCTCATCATTTATTCTTTCAACATGGCCAAACCACCGAAGCATATTGGTCTCCACCTTGCTAATAACATTTTGCTTCACATCACACAACTGCAACACATCATTCCTCACACAATCGGACTGTGTTTTGCCGCCACCCCCCCTCCCGTAAGCAACACATTTCTCCAGCACACAAATAACTCCTATGTTTCTCCTGCAGTACCAAGGTTTCACTGCCATACATCAGAGTAGGAACAATTACACTTTCATACACAGCCATGCAAGACTCTCTAGAGAACCCATCATTCCTGTGAAAACCTCCCAAAGCAGCTATGACTTTCAATGAAGAATTCACTCGCCTACTAATTTCACCATCCAATTTGTTCTCTCTGTCAAACATGCTTCCTAAATACACAAACTCACTCACCTGGTCAATTACTGTGCCATTTAGACTCATATTACATTCTACTACCAGATCCTTTCTCACAAACCATAACTTTGGTTTTTCCCTTATTTATACTCAGTTTGAATTTCATGCAAACTTCGGGCATCCGAGTCAACATACTCTGCAACTCACTTTTGCTCTCTGCCAACAGGACAGTGTCATCAGCATACAGCAATCTGCACACACGGATATCACCAAGACATAAACCACTCTTATCTATTTTGGCCTCACGCATGCATGCGTCCATAAATATATTAAACAGCCATGGTGACATTACACAACCTTGTCTAACTCCTGCACCAATGGAAAACCATTTTGATAAAACACCATTCACTCATACACAAGCTCTACTACCAGCATACCTGGCTTTCACACTATTAAGTAGATTCCCAGTAACACCATATTCATTCAGTACCTTCCACAAAAGTGTCCTATTCACTCGGTCATAAGCTTTCTCTAAATCTATTAAGGCAGTAAAAACTTTCTTCCCAACAGCCAGATACTTTTCAATAATCGTGCGTAATGCAAAAATCTGGTTAGTGCAGCCTTTACCAGGCATAAAACCACTCTGAACATCCCACACTTTCAATGATGTAAGACCCCATACTTTTTCAATAACAACCTTACCAAACACTTTCCCTGGCACACTCAGTAGGCTAATACCATTATAGTTCTTGTATTCAGTCTGATCACCTTTTCCCTTATACAAAGGAACAATAATAGCATCCTTCCAATCCCGAGGGACCATTCCTAACTCCCAGCACAACTGGCAAATTTCAGTTAACCAGTCAATTATAGAGTCACCACCATACTTCAACATCTCTGCAGTTATGCCATCCACTCCTGGAGCCTTACCGTTCTGAAGATATTTTAGAGCTTTACACACTTCTTCTCTTGAGATCCCTCTTGTGCTTTCATCCCTCATTGTGACATCATCTGCATCTGTCTCAGAATCATTTTTGCTCTCCTGATCTAATAACTCACAGAAGTATTCACCCCATCTTTCACTTAACTCATTGGGCTCCCATATCATTTCCCCAATCTCATTCTTCACACAACTTACAACTTTGTTTCCCCAATTTTTCCTGAGTCTCATGTACTTCCAGAAGGACTTTCTATCTTTACAAAAAGCCAGTTCATGCCTTTCTACTTTCTCCTTCCTATCTGTTGCCTTACTGTGGCGAACCAGCTTAGCAGCTTCACGCTTCTTACAGCGATATTCATCCACAGAGACTCTACCTTGCAACATCCCCAAATAGGATTCCTTCTTTTTCTTTACTGCCTCATCAATCTCACTATTCCACCAAGCATCACCTCTATTGTTACCCACTAATGTGGTGCCACAGACCTCTTTAGCAGAAGTGACAACACAGTTCTTAAAACATTCCCACTTCTTTTCTACATCCCTCTCACAAGATTTCAAATCCTTCAGTCGTTCTCTGAGTAAGTCAGAGTACCGCTGATGAACTTCAAGGAGCCTATCAACCTTTATTCTTTCTATCCTGGGTCTCTTCCTATTCCTTTTCCTCCAAACAACATTAAGTTTCACTCGTGACACTACCAAGTAATGATCAGAACCAACATCCGCACCTCTCATCACACGGGTGTCAACAACTAAGTGTTTCAAACACTGATCGTAAACAACAAAATCTATCGCACTCTTTTGACCAAGAGTACGATTTTCCCAAGTATATGTGTGTATATACTTGTGGTTGAAAAATGTATTAGATACACACAAACCATTCTCAATGCAGAGCTCAATTAGTCTTTCACCATTATCATTCACACAAGGATCATTAAACTTACCCAGAACATAGTCAGAAATTGCATTCTGCACACCTACTCTAGCATTGAAATCCCCTGCTATTATAATTTTTTCTTTAGCACCAAACTGGCTCAAAACAGCTTTTAGCTCATTCCAGAAATCTTCTTTCTTATCAGAAGCTTCCGAGTCACAAGGAGCATACACTACAACAATTACAATTCTCTGAAGTTTCACTTTCAAACGAATCCAGAGAATTCTCTCACTTATGCAACTATAATGAATCAAGTTGTTCTTCATCGTTTCACTTAAAATCACACACTTACCGTGCCATTCACTTCTTCTACCCCAATTTCCTTCTTTTTGGTTTCACTTACGTACAGCACATCCAGTCTATACTTATTAATCTCCTCAATCACCTCACTCATCTTGCCATTTATACCTCTAGTATTCCATACACCAATCTCACATTCACTCAGCCGAGATCTCTTTCTCATACGCCGTTTAGAAAGTCATGGTCGATTCCGTGGTGGACCGTCCTTCTCAAGTGTGGTAGGTCCACCATATCCCACACTTGAGTCATTCTTAATATTTCTTTTTGTCTTTTTAATCAGGTAAGTACATCAGTGTGAGGGATTAGCCCACAGCTGGGGGTTCCAGTTGGTCATTCAAGCTAAGGGTTCTGGAACAAAACCCAGTGAGTTGGGGTCTTTTCGCCAATGTTACACAGAACTAGCTTGCACCTCTCCAAGATTCACAGAGGCCTAGTTGCTGTTGTGTGTGCCATTGTTACCACGGAGCGCCCCGAGGAGGCAATCCCATCGCTCAGCATCCTTCCAATCCTGGGGGACCATACCTAACTCCCAGCACAACTGGCAAATTTCAGTTAACCAGTCAAATACAGAGTCACCACCATATTTCAACATCTCGGCAGTTATGCCATCAACTTCCCGGAGCCTTACCATTCTGAAGAGATTTTAGAGCTTTACCCACCTTTTCTTGTGAGGTCCCTCCTGTGCTTCCATCCCTCTCTGTGACATCATCTGCATCTGTCTCAGAATCATCTTTGCTTTCCTGATGAAAATATTCACCCCATCTTTCACTTAACTCATTGGGCTCCCATATCATTTCCCCAATCTCATTCTTCACACAACTTACAACTTTGTTTCCCTTATTTTTTCTGCGTCTCATGTACTTCCAGAAAAACTTTCTATCTTTCCAAAAAGCCAGTTCATGCCTTTCCACCTTCTCCTTCCTATCTTTTGCCTTAATCTGGCAAACCAGCTTAGCAGCTTCATGCTTCTTTGAGGGATATTCATCCACAGAGACTCTACCTTGCAACATCCCCAAATAGGCTTCCTTCTTTCTCTTTACTGCCTCTTCAATCTCACTATTCCACCAAGCATCACTTCTATTGTTACCCACTATTGTGGTGCCACAGACCTCTTTAGCAGCAGTGACAATACAGTTCTTAAAACATTCCCTTTTCTTTTCTACATCCCTCTCACCAGACTTCAGCTCCTTCAGTCATTCTCTGAGTAAGTCAAAATGATGCTGATGATCTTCAAGGAGCTTATCAACCTTTATTCTTTCTATCCTGAGTCTCTTCCTATTCCTTTTCCTCCAACCAACATTAAGTTTCACTCGTGACACTACCAAGTAATGATCAGAACCAACATCCGCACCTCTCATCACACGGGTGTCAACAACTAAGTGTTTCAAACGCTGATCGTAGACAACAAAATCTAGCGCACGCTTTTGACCAAGAGTACGATTTTCCCAAGTATATGTGTGAATATACTTGTGGTTGAAAAATGTATTAGATACACACAAACTATTCTCAATGCAGAGTTCAATTAATCTTTCACCATTATTATTCACACAAGGATCATTAAACTTACCCAGAACATTGTCAGAAATTGCATTCTGCACACCTACTATAGCATTGAAATCCCCTGCTATTATAACTTTTTCTTTAGCACCAAACTGGCTCAAAACAGTTTTTAGCTCATTCCAGAAATCTTCCTTCTTATCAGAAAATTCAGAGTCATAAGGAGCATACACTACAACAATTAGAATTCTCTGGTTTTACTTTCAAACAAATCCAGAGAATTCTCTCACTTATGCAACTATAGCGAATCAAGTTGTTCATCTTTTCACTTAAAATCACACTTACACCAGCCTGTCCTCTCACATTATTCAATACTCCAAACCACACACTCACTGTGCCATTCACTTCTACCCCAATTTCCTTCTTTTTGGTTTCACTTACTCCCAGCACATCCAGTCTATACTTATTCATCTCCTCAATCACCTCATTCATCTTGCCATTTATACCTCTAGTATTCCATACACCAATCTTACATTCACTCAGCCAAAATCTCTTTCTCATACGCAGTTTAGAAAGTCCAGGTCGATTCCGTGGTGGACCATCCTTCTCAAGTGTGGTAGGTCCACCATATCCCACACTTGAGTCCGGATATTGATTTCTTTTCATCTTTTTAATCAGGTAAGTACATCAGTGTGGGGTGCAACTTGGAAATTATTGAATACTAATATTTTAAACTTTTTTCTCAAGATTTTTTTTTCAAACACTGGAAAGATATCAAGAGAAAATGTTAGTGAGAAGAAACTGTAAGAATTGAAAATATTTATTTTCCATTCACAATGCAAAGTTTGATTCATTAGTTGCTTGAATCAAATCTTCCTATTTTACAAGTTGAATGAAAAGTATCTTCACTGCTACCAAATATTTGCTGTATATTTGAACACTGATGTGTATATTATTAACAATAACCATTAGCAGTCCACTGTTGGATGAAGATCTTCTCAAGTCTCCTCCACAACTTTCTGTCTTGAGCTAGTCTCTTTCAAGTTACTCCAACATGCTTTGAAATTTTATCTAGCTATCCTCCATGTAGCCTTTTGGGTTTTTCCTGACTCCTTGCATCCAGTCTATGATTTCAGTTATCCAACAGTGATTGGTTCTTCTAGCAATATGTCCAGCTCATATTGCCACTTGAGCATTTTTACTTTTACCATAATTTCATCAGCTCCCCCCCCCCTCTCTCTCTCTCACACACACACACACAAATGCACCTCTTCCTATCTTTCTTGGTTATGTCAAGCATGCATCTTTCCGTGCCTCTTTTAGTTCTTGGTTTTACAGCTTTTTTGGTTTAGGCCCATGTCTCGTATCCATAAGTAAGGACTGAGAGGATGTACTGATTGAATACTATTTTTTTTAAGACATAATAGTAAATTGGTCTTAAAAATTGTACTGTTTCTTCCAAATGCTCTTCAGCCAACTTTTATACAACCACTCATTCCTTCAATGTGGCCCTTGCCTTGATATACATTATCCAAGGTAAATGTAGGCATCCATTATTTCTAGAATTGCTCCATCGATCACTTAAATCTTCAGTTCTTGTAAACTGTAAAAGCACTGTACATCAATTTTGTGTTTTCTGTAAGTTCATTTTTTTATTTAATTCTTTACTCTTGTCAAAACTTCAAAGACCATACTATGCAGCCCTGATTGGGTACTTGCAAAAATGACTAGGTCATCAGCAAACTAAGATGGGTTAAATAATAATCACCATTAATCTGTTATCCCCTTGTCTTTCCAGTTCAATGTTTGAAAGACATTCTGCAGTTTGATATTGAAGAGTTTGGGACATGTAGTATCACTTCGTCTCACTGCCCTTTCCAAATTTTTTTAAGTGCCATGTTCTGAGACAATTGAACTTTTGCCCTTGCATTTTTGCATATGTTTTTAAAAATGTCAATGCGTGCATCTTCAGTACTTCAAAGACATTAAAACTGCTGTTGCTTTCATGGAATCAAAAGCCTTTTCATAATCAGTAAAAACTATGCTTAGATGAAATGTGTGTGGAGGGGGGATTAAAGGCATGAAATAATGCTGGACAGAACTAGAAAGAAAGATCTGCAATAGTTGCACCACACATCTATGGAGTTAATAATGTCAAAGAAATGTATATAAAACTTAATGAGTATCATTCCTAACAATGCTCAGATGAAGAATTTTTAACTAGCTGATTTTCAAAGATGATCCATCTGCTTCATTGAGTTTTAATTTTGAATTATCACTGAAAACAGCAGTGAGATCTGCTACCAGAGCACTCGTTTGAGAAATTTTAATAGTTGTCTTTTTTTTTTTTAATTCAGTTTTAGTGTGATTTGAACAAATGTATTTCTTTTTGCAGAGTTTGGTATTTTGCTGTACTTTACAGCTTTTCAATAACTAATAATGACTGTTATGGATGCTTTTCATTAACTTTTAGTTCAGTTGTGCAGCACTGAGTATGGATAATCATTCAGAAGCTAGAACTTTCAGAAAATAGCTGAACTTTGAAATTATGTGTAATAGGTTAAATTCTGAAGGTAACAAAAGCATTGTTCAGCAGAGGTCTGAGTAAAGACCAAACAAGTTGTTTTACAAAGTTTGTTCTTAAATTCTTTTTTTTTTTTTCTTCTCTTAATGGTGTACAGAATTGTTTTCTTTCATTGAAAATGTTTTTAAGATTTTGAATATTGATTCATCATTTTTTTCAAACTAGTTCATTCAATTAGGTATTAGTTCAGGGTAGTTCTGTTAATCGTGTTATTTCTGCAAAGTTTTCACTTCTGGGGCATGTAGCCCATTTTTTCATTATGTTTTTAATTCACTTGAGTGAGATACAGATTAGATATAAAATGTGCATACCTTCAGTGTGTCTTCGGTAAAATTTATTTCGAGTAGGCATGTCCAGATAAATAATAAAAATATTTGTTTTGAAGATTGAAAAGTTTTGTGTGTGATTATAAGATAAAGTAGCAGAAAGGAAATGTAGAAAGGAACATGAATAAATTAAAAGCAGGATTGTTAAAAGCCATAAAAACTCCATGTACTCTTTCAGCTGTCCCATATACATTTCACTGCATGTAATCATGGCCATCATTAGTGGGGGTCAGATGTTGACTAGTTGCTGGAAAGTTCCAATGTAACACATGGTGTCATTCATGTCACTCTCGTCATCATATGCGTTGTGAATGGGTCATAAGTTCCATCTATTGGTCATTGATTCGAATATTGTAATTTCATGTACAGTTAAACCTTGAAAATCCTGCATCGACAGGACCGGACGAGTGCCGGATTTATGAAGCTATCCAAAGAGTGCATAATGGGTGTTACATAAAGCACGTTTTTACACGTAACAGGTCACTTTAACGAAAATTTGCATGTCTATGCCTTATAAATATATACATATCATTTGTCCTGATGATGCTGAGCCAATAGCTCTACAAAACTATAGTCTATATATAATAAACCTTTGATTTTGGCAAATGTTGGTATTTTTATTTTATCTCAAAACCACAAGTTTTGTAGTCATAAATTATATCATCATCATCATCATCATTGTCAACCATTATCAATCCACTGCTGGACGAAGGTCTCCCCAAGTTTCCTCCACAACGGTCTGTCTTGTGCCAGTCTCCTCCATGTCACCCCTGCATACTTTCGAATTTCATCCACCCATCTCCCATGTGGTCTTCTTCTGGGTCTTTTCCTGTCCCTTGGAATCCAATCTAAAATTTCGGCTGTCCATCGATGATCTGTCCTTCTGGCAGTATGTCCAGCCCATTGCCATTTCAGGGATTTAACTCTGATCATGATGTCTTCCACTCTTGTCATTTTTCGGATCCACGAGTTCCTCTTCTTATCTCTCCTGGTTACACGAAGCATGCACCTCTCCATGCTTCTTTGAGTTGTCTGCAGTCTTTGTATATCTCTTTTAGTTAAGGTCCACGTCTCTGCACCATACGTAAGCACTGGAAGGATGCATTGATCAAACACTTTTCTTTTAAGACATAATGGCATATTGCTCTTGAAAATTATGCTGTTTCTTCCAAAAGCTCTCCAGGCAAGTTTTGTACGCCGATTAATTTCTTCATCAATGTGACCCTCACTTGATATCTGCTGTCCAAGATAAACGTACGTGTCTGTTATCTCCAGCTTTTCTCCATCAATCGATAAATCTTCATTTCTTGTAAAAGCATTGAACATCACTTTTGTCTTCTGAAAGTTCATTTTTAATCCCACTTCTTTACTCTTGTCAGCAAGTTCCTGGATCATACTCTGCAGCTCTGATGGGGTAGTTGCAAAAATGACTACGTCATCAGCAAAACAAAGGTGGGTTAGATAATCTCCATTAATCTTTATCCCTTTGTTTTCCCAGCTCAGCGACTGAAAAACACCCTCCAATGTGGCATTAAAGAGCTTCGGAGATATGGTGTCACCTTGTCTCACTCCCTTTCCAATTTTTATGTGTGTTGTATTTTCAAACAGCCTAATCTTTGCACTTGCATTTTCATAGATGTTATTAATAATATTAATGTATGCATCTTCAATACCGCAGGTTTTCAGAGCCATTGTAACTGCTGATGGTTTCACCGAATCAAAGGCTTTTTCATAATCTATAAAAGCCATGCACAATGGAAGTTCATATTCCTCGCTCTTTCAATTAGTTCTCTCAGTACGTGGATATGATCTATTGTGCTGTAGCCACTCCTGAATCCAGCTTGTTCTCTCGGTTGAGCCATGTCCAGTGTTACCTTCAAGCGGTGTGAAAGAACTTTAGTGAAGATTTTATAAACTACTGATAGGAGGCTGATAGGTCTGTAGTTTCCGAGATCCTCAATGTCACCTTTCTTATGTAGCAGGATCATTGTAGCGGTGTTCCAATCCTCAGGAATCTTTCCTTCATTAAGGCATCGAGTGAAAATTTGGGCGAGTACTGTTTCAATTTCTCCACTTGCTTCTTGTATGATGTCTACAGTAATTCCATCTTCTCCTGGAGCTTTTCCCCGCTTCATGTTCTTGATTGCATGTGCAACTTCTGCTGGAAGGACTGGAGGAACTCTGGTACTGGTATCTTTCATGATGTCTGGAGTGCATGTATCATCCCTTTCATATAATTTGGAGTAGAAATCTTTCACTCTTGTCAAAATTTCGCCTCTATTTCTTGTTACAGAACCATCTTCTTTTCTCAGTGCCATAATCTGTTTTCTTCCCTTACTGAGATGTCCCTTTGCTATCTTTAGGCTTTGGTTGTTTTCAATTGCTTTCCTCACTAGTTCACAGTTGAATTTTCTTACGTCTTCAGTGATACTTTTTCTTACTGTCTTGCATAGCTCTATATATTCCACTTTGGAAGTCACATCATCTTTAGTTGTCCTCATCTCTCTTCTTTTTTGCATCAACATTTTCGTTTTTCCTGATAATTTGTTTACATGCAACTTGTTCTTAGACCCAGCTAATTTTGTTGCTGTTTCCATAAAGAGCTTTGGTTACTTTTCTGTTAACTTCAGAGATGTCCACTTCTTCCGATGTTAGGCCTTCTAAAGCAGAGAACCTGTTCTTCAGTTCCAACTTGAAGGTATTATGGTGTTTTAAGGTTGGTTATATCAATAGATTTTGTTTGTCTTATGAGCTTGCCACGTTCAAGTTTGGTGTTGAGGTGCATCTTACATCTCACCAATCTATGGTCACTACCTGTGTTGAACTTGTTTAGCACACTGCAGTCTTCTATGACGAATTTTTTGTTACACATAATAAAATCAATTTCACTTGTCGTCCCATTTGGATGTCTCCATGTCCATTTCCTGTGTGGCTTTTCTTGAAGAAGGAGTTCAAGATGAAAAACCCTTCTGCCTCTGCAAACTCAACGAGAGTATTTCCACGCTGGTTTCTGTTGCCGTGACCGAATTTACCTACTGAAGTTTCATTCTGTTGCCGTTGCCCTATTTTTGCATTGAAATCTCCCATAATTATTTTCAAGTGCTGCTTACCTTTATTATTTAGATGACAAATTTCCTCATAAAATTCTTCAATTTCTTCTTCAGGATGACTTGTGGTGGGTGCATAAGTTTGAATAATCTGAGCCTGGTATCTTTTCGAGAGTTGGATAACGAGTCGTGCAGCTCTGTCAGAGGAACTTTCAACTTCTACAACTTTATCCTTCAGTTTCTTGTTTATTATAAATCCAACACCACTAGTTCTGCCAGTATCTGTCCCACGATAGTAGAAGAGATGTCCACTTTTCAGTTCGATGAGATCTTCTCCTTTTCTCCTTACCTCACTTAGCCCCACGATGTCCCACTTGATCCTTTGTAGTTCCTCTTCCAATTCAAGAAGCCTTGAATCAGAAGATAGGGAGCGTCCGTTGTACGTAGCCAAGGTCAGCATCAGATGGCAGCCTAGTCCGGTCCTCCGGGGATTCTTAGCACCCTCTGCCTTCATGTCGCACTGGCCGCTGCCTTGGCCAGGTACATTCCAGCTGCCGGAGACTGAGGGCCAAGATTTAAGTTGTGGAATCATTTTGGAGGGGTTTGGCCATAACTCACCACGCTGGCCAAGCGGGTTGGTGAGTGTGGGATAGGAATTTCCTCTAATCCCGATGGTATAGTTATACCGCTATTGGCGGTCGTCAGAGCCCTTTAGTGGGAACAGGATGTACCACGAGAAGGCGGGGTTGACACTTGTCAAGGAGAGGCTGTGATGTTACGCATCACCTGACCTTACATCCCCATAAATTATATACATATAAATAAATCAATAAATAAAGGTGCTCTGAAAGAGAAACTAAATATTTATGTATTAACATTTTAGGAATTACAAAAAATAATACAATAATACAAAAGGAAAGTTGTTGATATAAATTTAAAACAATTTAAGTACAGTACATATGTACTGTATTTAATATGTATTAAGTAGGGTGTTCACTTTAGATTTACTAAACATCTCAATTTCAACTGCTTTAAGTGTTTTGGGTCTTTCTTTTATCAATTTGTCTTAAATCCTGTAAAGTTGTAAAATTTTCAGCTCAGATATGCAACTTTGTTTTTCAAGTGCAGAAATTGTTTACTTAATGTTATACATGAGTCTAATGACACCTTTCCATCTTCTGATTGCTCCTCATCAGAGTGATAGTTAGTTCCATCTGCTTCACTGTTGTTTAAAACTGCGTATGCGATCTCCGAATCTGTCAAATGATTTACGACTAGCACCACATTCTCCTCAATACTTAACCAATCTTGAAGGTCGTCTTCCTGAAATTTCAGATCAGTTTTAGAATATTTTGTGTATTCTAATAGTTATCCATTCAGAACTTTCTTTCCTGAAACAATAAACCCAGGAAATTCAGAATTATAGTCATTGCTCTCATAAAAAATTCATGCTGGCCATAAATTATACCAGGCGTTAACTAAAGTGGAGGGTAAAACTTCTTCCCACAATCACTTAATTGCCGAGATAGCATCTTTCATATTAAAATCTTTCTTAAACGACTCGACATCAGTACCATCATTGCATGTATCCAGAAGTTGTCTCGTAAACACAGATTTATAATGGCATTTTACAGACCGTAAAATACCTTGGTCTATCGGTTGTATAATTGACGTACAGTTTGTGGGTGAAAATAACAACCTGTATGTTGTCTTGTATTTATATCTATAGGTGTGCCGTGCAGTTATTTTGAAGCAAAATTAGTTTGTAGTTGTGGGGTAATCCTACTGAAGCACAGTGCTCGCACACTTGTTTTACAAAGCACTTGTAAAACCAGTCTCTCATTATGTCAGATATCATCCACACACATTTGTCGGCTTTGTATATGACGGATATCATCCACGCATATTTGTTGACTTTGTATATACACTGCTGGCCACCCAAAATGCAATACCAAGAAGAAAGCATCCGATTGGCCTGAAATTCGCAGCATTCATCGCCCGTGAGAGCACATGCAAACGATTAGCATTGCAGGGCATATGCAAATCGTGTGCGCCCGGCACGCCACCAAGAAGCACTATAAGAAGGGTGCACAGAAGGCGGGGTGTAAGTAGTAGAAGTGTGTTGTGCTGCCAGACCTGTGCGTGGGAAGCTTCCTGAAGACTCGTTGCAGAATACGACAGTCATTCCAGCACTTTTCGGAGTTCGACAGAGGACGAATAGTGGCTTATGGCGACAGCGGTTTATCGTACCGAGACGTCAGCGCCCGTGTGGGACGACATCTAGCCACAGTAAGATGAGTATGGATTCGGTGGGTGCAGGAGAAACGGACAGGATGACGTGAGCGATTGCCGCGGCACGCCACCGAACGAGAGGACCGGCCCGTTGTGCGGCGGGCAATGATGGCTCGCACCGCCGCATCACGAACGTCAGCTCGAGAATTAGGGTGTGTTGCGCAACAACCTGTGTCAGCACGTACCATTCAACGTCGTCTGCAGGAGCGGGGACTTGTCGCAAGGTGCCCATTGCTCCGATTACCATTGACGTTATACCACCGGCGAGTGCGGCGGCAGTGGGCCGCTGAACGCCCCACCTGGACTACGGAATGGCACGGCATTGTCTTCTCCGACGAATCCCGCTTCTGCCTGCAACACCACGATGGTCGGATCCGCGTGTGGCGGCACCGCGGCGAGAGACTGTATGACGCCTGCATTATGCATCGCCATACCGGTCCATCACCTGGCGTTATGGTTTGGGGCGCAATTGGATATGACACCCGCACCCCTCTGGTACGCATCGCCGGTACACTCAACAGCTACATCTCCAACGTTTTGGAGCCTGTAGTCCTCCCTTACCTGCAGGACCTGCCAGCGGCCACGTTTCAACAGGACAATGCGCGCCCGCATGTGGCACGCTTCGTGCAACAATTCTTCACGGCCCACCAGGTGTCACTGCTGCCGTGACCCGCCTGTTCTCCCGATATGTCACCCATCGACCACATCTGGTCGCTGATCTGCAACCGAGTGGCCCGGCAAGCACCACCCGCGGCTACGCCTGATGAACTGTTGTAACATGTGGAAGCAGCCTGGACCGACATACCCCAAGCCCACATCCAAAGCCTCTTTCGTTCGATGCTGCGGCATGTAGCGGCCGTTATTGCCAGCCATGGGGGCCACACGAACTATTGATGTCTGCGTGTTCCGCAAGTGGCACGGGCCTGTAAGCTCAATCGTTTCATCTCTGTATCTGTTGTTATGTGTCCAGTAAATCTAGTTTTGCTATCTCGTGTCTTTCTTGGTGTTGCATTTTGGGTGGCCAGCAGTGTATAATTAAAAGCAATTTGTACTATAAGTTTCAGCAGCATTCACACATGTGAGAATAGTTATTTAATCTTTCTTTTGAGTCTGTCATTCCCTGGGCCACAACTTCATTAGGGATCGCATTCCTCCTAAAATTCCTAAAATTATACCTAAAATTTACTATTCTTCCTAAAATTTTCGTAAGCTTATTTATTAAAAATACAACCGATATTAACGCCAATAAATTTACTATTACGGTAAGGTAAAAAGACCTGCTATTGTAGAAACACAGCCTATATGCTGCAGTGCTGAAGGGAGGGGAAATGATGCCATCGAGATGCACATGCTTCGGGGGGGGGGGTCTACTTCTGTGTCTTCGGACAGGTTTTGAGAGTAACGAAGATCTAAAGAAAAAAACATGGGGGAGGGGTCATTTTTATCACTGGTTTGCGCTTTGCAGATGAACTCCGTGGCAGGCAGAAGATCGTACTTTATTTTTGGACATGCCTCATGGACCCTCCTCTTTCTGCTGGTGTTTTGTTATTGTAAACCACAGGTGGGTGGAAGCAAAGAGGGAACATGTGGTCTCCTTCCGTAACCTCCGGTAATGACGATGGGATGGTAGCTGAGTGTTATCATGGCAGGCAGTAGAGCATGTGATCATTGACCTTCAATCCTGCGACGGCGACCTTCGATGCACAATATATCTCTGCTCCGACTCGTTTTGACTGAACTTGTGTGAGGTACGTGTGATAGTTCCTGGTTTTGCGTCTTTTATGGTGTTCTCTGTGCTGTGTGCAGGTTCAGTTCTCTAGTGGTGACTTGCTTTTTTCTTTTCTTTTATCTTCTGACATCCTGGCAGCCAAACTTTGGGAAGTTCTCTGGTTTTGCAATATTGGAACGTGTTTTTGTACTACCCTTTCATTTTCAGTCTTCTGGTTAGTAATACAAGTGTTTAAGATGCCTAAATCCAAAACGAAATTTCAAGATGCGTGGCTCGCCAAAGAATTGGACGGAGTGAAGTTGAAAGAATGGTGTTCTGCAACTGAAACAATATTTTCTGCTAAGTGTATATTGTGTTCAGAAATTTTCAATATTTCTAATAGTGGCTTTTCACAAGTAAAAGCGCATCATAAAGGAAAAAAACATTTGCAGAAATTCCAAAATTTCAAAATAAGTCCATCCTGAAAGCCTTTGAAGGACGGGATTTTCAGCCCAAAACAAATATTAGTGAAGTACTGAGTCGTGATTTACAGCTGGCTAAAGCCGAAGCATTATGGGCCAGGAAAGTTGCTAAGGACAATATGTCTTTTGTTTCATGCACTGAAACAGTTGAACTTTTCAAAGATATGTTTCCTGATTCTGCTATTGCAGCCAAAATGCAACTTAAAGAAAAAAAAAAAGTTGCTTATGTGATATCACATGGACTGTCAAAATATTTTGAAGAAGATTTGAAAAAGACATTGCATCTAGTAGCCCAGGAAAGATTACTGTAGCATTTGATGAAACTACAAATACAAAAGTGAAACGGCAGTTGGATGTGTATCTCAGGTACTGGTCTTCAGAAATAAATTCAGTTTCTTGCCAATACCTAACAAGTGTTTTTCTGGGTCATGCAACAGCAGATATTTTGCTAAAAGAAATTCTTGATGTGTTATCATCCTTCAATATTTCGTTGAACAGAATTATTTGTGTGTCCATGGACAGCCCAAATGTAATTAAGTGCTTTTTATGCAAATTCAATGAAGTTGTAAAACAAGAAACAGGCCAGAAATCTTTGGAACTAGGTTTTTGCAGCCTGCATGTTGTTAGTAATGCATTTTAAAAAAATTTGACAAACTTAAATATAGATTTTGACGAATTTGCTACTGGTGTGCATTACTTTTTAAAGAGTAGTGCTGCAAGATGAAAGGATTATAAATCTGTCGAGGATATAACATTGGTCACAGCCAAATTTCTTTTGCAGCATGTCAGCAACAGATGGTTAACCATTGGTTCTGTAGCCCAGAGGCTCTTGGATCAATGGCTAAATATTACAGAACATTTTTTTAACTTCTTGCATCTTAAAAAATATTTGAAAAACAGCTAAGCAATTCTGCAAGGTATAAAAGAATTCACTGTTTCCTGAAAAATGAGCTAACTCCTTGCTATTTAGCATTAATTTCATTTTCACACCTGAAATTTTGAAAAGTTTTCATTATGTTATCAGAGTGAAGAACCAAAAATACACTAGTTATATTCTGATTTAAATACTTTAATGAGGAATGTTATGGCTCAGTTTATCCAAGATGATGTTATTGCAGGGAAATTTGGAGAAGATCTAAAGAATGTAGATTTTGAAAACAAAAATTCATGGAAAAAACTAGGGGAGTTAGAAGTTGTTATGAAGACAAAAAATCTCCTCAGGAATGTTCAGGAGACCAGGCAGAAATTATTTCTCTCTAGATGTAAGATCATCACTAATTGCAACCACAAAATATTTAAAGTCAAATTTGCCATTCTGCAATCAAAAGCTAAGAGACATAGAAGTTTTAAAGGTAAAAGAACCAAAGAAAGAGTCAACTCAACTTTCAGTCACTGAAGGACTTTTGGAAATAACCAGAATTTCAAGTGTTTTGCATCTTTCTGAGAAACAAATTGATAGAGTAAGAGAAGAGTGGAAACTTTGAAATTGTGATTAGCCAACTCTAAAAGAACTCTTGAAATTTTCAGAGGAAAGGCAATATTCCAGTGCGGATTGATCATTACTAACGTAATATATTTAGTATTAAAGACTCTAGTGGAAAAGAAAAATACTCAAATCTTGCTAAACTCATCAAGTCAATTTTAGTTCATGGTAATGCTGATGCAGAAAGGGGATTTTTGGTTAACACTGCTCTGTTGAGGAAGGACATGGCTAACTTCAAAGACTCAATTATAACATCATTTAGAATAAAGTTCCCATAACCAGAAATTTGTTAAATAGTGTTTGTGATTCACATAAATTTTATAAAGAGTATGTTGATAAGCTGAAGGAAGAAGAATAAAAAAAGGTAAAAGGAAGGAAGCAGAAAGAGAGGGAAAATAAGGAAAAGCAGCTAGAGAAAAAAAGAAAAACTGAGTTTGATGACAAAATAAAAGAAAATGATGGAGAAATAAATGGACTTAAAAAAGATAAAGAAACCTCCCTAGCAGTAATTCAAGAGGGAACAGAAAGGATGAGAAAAGCTGTAGAAAAACAAAATACTGTTGAAATAGCAGTTGCCTCTAACTTGATCATACAAGGTTCAGCTGAAATAAAGAAAACTGGAAGTAAATTAGTTGTGGTGGAAGCAGAAAAAGATAGGCTTTTCAGGAAAAGGTTAAAACAATAATATGAAAAAAGTAATTCAGTGAACAATTGTGCATAGTTCTTGGTTTTCAATTACCTTTTTAGGATATTATAATTTAATGTGAAACCTGAAAACTTTACTGTGAAAATTGTAAATTGCTTCTGGTTCAACAGCATATTAATGTTCAAAGTGAAACTTGAATGTGGTAAATATACTTGAAAATGATAATACCATGTGAAAAGATAAGAACTGAACATTAGAAGTAAATCATACTTAAACTTTTAGACATTAGACGTTATGCAAAAAATTTGAGTGTGAACTTCGACCATATGTACTAATGGACTGCTCATTGGCAATAGCTGCATCAAAGCTGCCGTGGCTCCAACATTGGGCACATCATCATCAGACTCAAAATTTCGTGTAAAAATGCTGTTATGATTACTAATTTACGCTGCAGAACTTCAGTGTTTTCGGTGTATTGTGTGAATGCGCCTCATATGTAATGAAAACTCTTCAGGTAAGTTTGCTTATGAGATATATACATGCATGATTGGGTTGTTTACATTTCGTGATTTATAATGTGATGAACATTTGCGAAGAATTTGGAACATGCATTCCATTTTTTTTTTCCTTAAGTTACTATATTTTTAATCAATAGCTGCAAGTTTTCTGGTTAAGTAATTGAACTTTATTGACTTAGGTATTTAATTCGTTTCTTACCAATAAAAAATCATAGAACTTCCTTTGCTATATCGCTCAGAGCAACCATAAGCACAGCAGGTGTAACCCATCTTTTTGACTGATGTCATGTGATTTTATGTTGGAGCCAGAAATTTTGATGCCATGTGCAGTCTATCAGTATATATGGTTGAAGAGTGTGAAGCAAACTCTTTACAATGTAACAAAGTTGTTTTACCAGATGTATACAAATATACATCTAGTTTTTATTGAAATACACTCCCAAAATTTTCCTAAAATTTTTCTAAAAATTCCTACCTAAAATTTTCCAGAAGTATGCTATGATCCCTGCAAGTTCATTTGCGTCAGCAAGGGTTACTTTTTGTAAACAACGCCAGAATAACCCGGACTCATCAGCATTGCATATTTGCTGTGGAGATAATTTTTCTTTCGTCACTAATTCATTAGATTCTTCAATGAATTTTTCCACTGCTTCTTCATCAGCAGAAAGTTTTCCCCCACTAATGACTAATTTTCTTATTCCGTGACGTGCCTTAAATCAATGTAACCACCCTTGGATGAAGTCACGTGGCAGTTCAATTTTTAGCTAATTGTAATAGGCTTTTGCCTGATCTATGAGCATAGGTCCCGATATGGGACATAGTTAGTACGCATCCTGGAATTCCTAGAAAAGTCTGGAAATTCCATTTTGTCCTCTAATTTTATCCATTCCTGCCTTTTTGTCCCTGTGCAATGTTTTGTAGTTGAGGATTGTTCTGCTGACCATAACTTATGTCTGACAAATTTCCCTTCCCACCCCCTGCAAAATGCGGGAAGGAGGGGGGCTGTTGGTTTTGTTGTTTGTTAGAAGGACTGAAGCTGTGTTACTAGCATCTTTTGTGTCGTGCTTAGGTTGGCACTTTGTCTGCCCGGCCTGGGAGACCATATCTCTGGCATTAAATTATTAGTTTGATTTGTAAAATTCTTTTTGTATTGGGAAGCTTAAAATGTGAGAATGATGATCCATTTATTCCGGGTGTTTTTGGATGCACAACTTCGCTGCTAGAGGGTTCAAATGGAAATTGTGTCGAACTTAAAATGCATTTTATGTCATATAGTTGCTTCTAAATATCCAATTGAAAAATTCTTTTTCTTTTTGATGGCATTTATATTGAAAGCAATTTTGGTTATAGTCCTGTTTTCAAATAATGCATAAATTTTCCGCTAGGGGCGTAAAAGTAAATCGTGATTTTCCCAATTATCACCGCTTCTAAAAGTCCGATCTGAAAAATTCTTCCTGTGTCAGATACAGCTTTTGAGGAGAAATGTTTTGCATATAAATTCTCATTTATGGTAAAGAATGGTTTGGCCACCAGGGCGCATAAGTGTTTATTTTTACTTCTGATGTATTTGCAACAAAATCTGAGCTGGAAACTCGATTTTAAACATTCTTCTGTGAACCGATACCGCTCACCCCGGAAAACTTTTTAAGAATACCTCCTGCTTAAAAGAGTGCATAATTTTTCCACCAGGGAGTGTAAACATAGATCTTATTTTTGTCCATATCTCTTTTTCTAGGAATCGAATTTCAAAAATTCTTTCTTTGTTAGAGAGCATTGTTGGTGCAAAATGTTTCTCATACAATATCATTTTTTTCTTAACGCACAAGTGTGCCACCAGAGGGCATAAGTTCATGCTTCCGTTTACAGCGATATCTGTGGAACTAAAAATCTGATTGAAAAAAATCCTTTTTTGATCAGATATTACTAGCTACCAGAACTCCTTTGTGTATTTTCTTCCCAAAATAATGCAAAATTTCGCCACTAGGGGCACAAATAAATATTTAATCTATTTTTCTCAATATCTGTACTTCTAAATGTCGGATTTAAAAAATTATTTTAACACCAGGTACCATTTACCTTATGAAACACTTTAGGTTTGCATTTGAGGAAGTTTGTGGTTCACAATTCTGCCGCTAGGTGGTGTTTGTGTACTTCCGTTTGCAACCTATCTCTGCCTCTACAAACCACATTGAGAAATTTCTTTTTTTACTGTATTCCATTTGCTGTAATAAAGGAGAGTGAATAAGATTTTTGCTACAATAAGAAAATTCTCTTGAAATAATGTAGAACTTTCCTCCTTGGGGTTGTAAAGGTCAAAACCTTTTTCTTCCTATCTCTGCTTCCGAACGTATTTGAAAAGTTCTTTTTCCTTAGCATAGCTTTTGCTATAAAGAATGCTTTTCGCCTGTTTTCAACTTTTCCATTATGTGCAATTCTTCCACTAAAAGGCATAGAGTTAAATCATGTTTCCTTCTATATCTGTTCTTTTAACTGTTCGATTTGAAAATCTTTTTGTCTCTAATACCTTCCTTTTGCTAAGGGAATGTTTTTTGCGCCATTTGTTAATTTTCGTAACATACTTTTTAGCCACTGGTGGAAGTAAGTAGCTGATTTTTTTTTTTTTTTTTTTTTTTTTTGTGGGTTATTTTGACCTTTTACTGAAATTTTCTAATGAATACTTTATGTAAAAATTTGCCATAAAATCAGATTGCATTCTAATATCAGAAACTTAAATGTAGTTGTTTCTTAGTATTTTCTGAGCTAAGTAATCACTTTGCATCTTCTATAATTAGTTTTCTAATCATGCCTAGTTAAATTGTCTTGATCACTAATGAATGCAGTTGTACACAGCCCCTGGACTTAAGGTTTTTCTGTTATTCTCTTTCATTTCACGTTGGAAATTTTTGTTCATACTTTGTTTTCTGGCTAGTACAAATTTAAAACATAGCTACAGCATCAATATTATGTTGAAAATTCCTTCCCTAAATAAAATGTAGCACAAATACTTGCTCCCATGATTATGTGTTTAAGAAATAAGAATCCCTTTGGCCCTTTGAAAAAGTTCGTAATATTCCACCTTTCCTTACCCTTAAATTTCCAATGTAACATTATTTCAAAATAATTAAATATAAATAGTATTTTATGTAGTGATTGTGTGGTATATGAAAGCATTTCAAGAGTAATGCCTCATACCTATGTATTTTTGAGTTTTATGGGGTTTTTTTTATTCTGTAATTTGTTTCAATAATTGAACTAAAGCCAAAGTAGAAAAATATTTTTTTCTCAAAATTAGTGTAGTATACTGTATATGAAAGTTTAGTAGATATTAAACCTGGTCACATTTCAGTGACAGTTTTGGTATTTCAGTATTTATCTGTGATTCTAAGTTTCTGATTAGCTGCAGCAGACATCATTTATAACATTCTGCATTAAGTTTGCCCAAGCGTGTAGGAAGTTGTTTGTTGTAGGTTACAGGTTGAACAGACCTATGGTTCCACTATATTTTAAGTAAGAGCGTTTGGATCGTATGTCCTGGAATTTTGTGATTGAAAAAGTGTATGAATCATGATGGGAATACCTTCATTCCTCCTCTGTGGGAACCATTCCAGAAGCTCTTTTTCAACATCACCACTTTTACCTTAAGTGCTGTTTTTCTTTTAGCCATTTCCTTCGACAAATCACTTTCTGCGTAAAAATTAAGAATTTTTCTCTTTGCTTTTTAAGATCATACACAGTTGACGATCCTAATCCATTGTGCTCAAAAAACTTCTTAACATACCAGCCATTTTCCAGTTTTCATAATAATATAACTTTTTTCATTATTGTGAAACTAAAATGCTTTCATTCGACTTGTTTCAAGAGATACATAATTATCATTTTTAATTAAAACAAACAGTTTGTGAGGAGAAACAGAGTTGGAATAAAAGAGCTCAAATACATACTGAAGTGGCAGAGGGGAGAAATTCTCTTTTGTGGCACGTGCCATCTAAAACCGGGGTTCAAAGGTCTCCACCATTAACAAGTAGGGAGGACAGGAAAAAGAAACTGATGGTGAAAAAAGGGGTATGGGTGTTTGAGGGACTGATTTGTCCTCTTTGGAGAGAGTGCAGAAATGCAATTAGTCATCATGATGTTTTAAGGAAAGCATTTGCTATCTGCAGAAAGACAAGTTGTATACAATGGAGTGAAACAAAACGTGTGTTGAAAGGGATATTTTTTCACCACAGAAAATGAAAAAACTTGAAAATAAAAAGTACAATTTTAAATGTGACCAACAAATTTAAAGGGAAAAAAATCAGAAAAGTGCCAGATTTCTGAAGTTGCTGATTTTCTGGATTCCGGATTTTCCAGATTTTACTGTATCATTTTAATTTTTCCCTTTCTCCTCTTTTTTTGGTATTGCATCTACTATTTGTAGAAAACTTCATTACTTTGAGTGGATACTGTGAAAAAAATATTCTGCACATATTAAGTGGAAATTCATCTGAATTATTAACACAGCAATCAAACATCTCTGACTTGCATGTATTTTTACTGTTTCTCACATAAAAGTCATGCCAGAAAACTTGAAAATTGCATCTTCCTGGAACGGGGATCGAACCCGTAGCTCCAGATTTCCCTCAAACAGAAATCTGGAGCCTACAGGTTCAATTCCTATTCCAGGATGATGCAATTTTCAAGTTTTCCAGCATGACTTTTACATGAGAGACAGTAAAAATGCATGCAATTCAGAGATGTTAGATTGCTGTGTTAATAATTCAGATGCATTACTTTGTTTTTCATGAATGTGGTCTTGCAGCAGTTATCACATCTTCAAGCGGTAAAATGGATGGTCAGATCAAATAACATAAGAGACAGTCCTATGTTATCTCCAATTATAACATAAAAGACAGTCCTGTAATATCTCCAGTTATAATATAAAAAAGAGTCCTGTATAATCTCCAGTTTTCCATTGCTACAACTTTAATCATTTGCTGAGGTTTGGGGTCTTTTGTTATTGAAAAAAAAATGTGCAACACTGCAATTTTATGTATTGCATTCATTGGCTGCTGTGTGTATTAAATTGTATCGTAATTTTCAGTAAAGATTTTTTTTTTTGCATATAGGCATAATTTTGGAAATGTGTTTCAGTTCACCTGGCAGCAGTTTGCAGTCTTCACCAGTTAGTCCCATTTTTCCTGATGTGATCAGGGGATCTGGTCCTGCAGTCGTCCCTTCTGGAGATCAGCCATTGGTTGTCAGCCTGGAAGCCATTCAGCGTGCTGAACAAGAAGAAATACATAGCTTAATACAGCCAAAAATAAAGCCCTTGCACCTTATAAACGTAAGCTGTGAAGTTATGTGGCTATACTTTAAAGATTGAACTTTAAAATCATGCTGCTGTTGTTGTTTTTTTGTAGTTAATTTAGAGTTCTGTGAGTGAAGTGTTCAGAATATGTTAGGTGGAGATGGCCTAATATGATGTGTTTTCTGTCAAATGACATTTTCTGTTCCACCATTTCTTAGATTGTTGTCAGTAATAGAATATATTAAAGAACATGCCATTCCTTTCTGTGGCAAAGGGCAAAATTATAAACATTTTGGATATTACTAATAACTTAATACACGGTCGGATCACATTATTGTGACCACCAGCTAATATCCAGAGTAACTGCCATGTGCGTCGTGCACAGCAGCTGGACAAGCTGGGAGTGACTCAGTAAGGTTCTGGAAGGTGTTCACAGGTATGTGGAGCCATGCTGAATTCAGTGCATCTGACAGCTGCTGGAGGGTGCGTGGTGGAGGATCCATATACAGTGAACAACACAATCGAGGTGGTCCCACATATACTCAATTTAGTTTAAGTCTGTGGAATTGGAGGCCAGAGAAGTATTTTGAAGTCTTCATCGTGCTCTTCCAACCACTCTCAGACATTTCCAGCTGTGTGACATGTTGCACTGCCGTGCTGGAAGATCCCATCCACCCCAGGGGAGACAATCAGCATGTATGGGTGCACATGTTCTGCAAGGATGAATTCATAATTAATTCGGTCCATAGTACCTTCTGTTGTAGTGATCGACTTTTGCCCCTTCTCTCCCGGCCACCACGATCGTCTAGATTATCAATGTGTTGCGTCCGGAATTAAAGTGAGTAATGGTAGATTGAAGAAAAGCCTTGAATAAAATTCAGAGGACTAAAATTTCTCTGTAAATTACTTGCCTTTATTCGGCTTTAAGCATGGTTAAATTGCACTAATGGCCTGACTGAATAAAAGACTACAATAAATGAGGACTCACCCCTCTAAAAGTATAGGACAATCACTCCCCAGTAAATACGAAAGTCCTAAGTGTTTAGTGTGTAGGAAATAAATATATGCGCGATGCGTGAATATCAACCACCCTCGGTAGGAATCCCGGACCCCAGCCCCTCGGGCTTACAGGAAGAGAGTCGGATACGTCTCGTGCAAAGAAAGTAGAAGAACTAAACTGCTTGCAAGCACCCAAGAACAGATGCTTTTAACCATCTTCATATTCGCCTATTTTGCAGTTATCTTTAGAAATGCGTCTCCTACTTCAGTCTCGGCGATCCTTTATAAGGTAATGCTTAGTTTCGTGATATTTACAGAAACACACAAAATACTGCAAAGGGCAAAGCCCTCAACGACAACGAGGACAAATTCTTCCTCTAGTTATTTTGGGTGATTTTTTAGAATGAATTCTGCTTTGTCTTTCAAAAGCAAATTGCCATTTACTTTATCGGCTTTCCTGCGGGAAAGTTAACTTTTAGGGGAAAGTCTATTTCCAATAAATTAAGGTTAATAATTCCACTTCACAATACTTACACAGGTATGAGTGGACCCAGAGAATGCCACAAAAACATTCCATGTCAGATCACCCAGGGCATGTCACCCACCCATCTCAGATTTTTGTCAAAATTGGTACAAAATATTGTACTGGTGAGATATGAAACCTGTTAAAATATTAGGTCAGTCGGTCTAGTAGGTCTTGAGTAATGCCACTTTAAAAATTGGGTAGCTCTCTGCCTTTAAAATTTTTGCACCATAAATTTCACAACTGCACTGTAGGACAAAAAAAATCATAACTTCGCAACTATCTGTTGCAGCCACATAATTTTTTTTCTTAAATGATCTGTGTGATCCATACATTTTGTAACAACTTGTTTCTGCACATATTTAGAATTAAAAGAACTTTTTTTTTTTTAATTTAGTGACAAAATTATTATATTTGCACTTTTAAGGTATTAACCTCTTGCAAAGTGCGCATAGTTTACGTGCAATTCATAAATGAAAAACCATTAGGAAGAACCACTCACTCACCTTAAAGATCATGGTAACCTCCAATGACCACACACTTCCAACACGTCATTCATCGTGATGTAACTGGGCTTCCACAGGTTTACAGACTTCTTGCTTACGCTTCTTATTTTCGGGTGTGAAACATCGGTTTTTTTTTTCTTTTGCCTTATAAGATGTTACTATAATGCTTGTCAATTCGATAAAAATCACACATACAACTCATTCATACAATTCAAGTAAAAACTATGTACATAACCTTACATTCACAGGTGATTAAATCTTGGTCAACTCTAATTATCAAACTCCTTCTGTTTCACAACCTCTGCTACTCCCACTGCAAGTGTCACACCCATTCAGCCCCGCACATCCAATCCTCTAGTACTTTCGACAGACCCCTGTCATCTTCAGGAGGCAGGTGTGTCTCACCCGCCCACCACAGCTCAAGTGAGCAGAGCCATCGAGGCCTGGGCTCCAGTCGCTATCTCTGAATCGTTGTGTCTCTGGCGCCATCTATTGTCCCTGCTGCTCTTTTTTCCCTCTTTCTTTTTATGCTGCTGTTCAGTTTTTATTAGGGCTTTCCATTGTTCGTTTAGGTTACTTGGCTCGTTAATGTTGCATAATCTTGATCTGTTTTTTTCAATTAACACTGATTCTGCAATTCTTAACTGCTTTTCGTTTTTACAGCTCTTAATAATTTTAATATCTTCAAACCTTGGACATTTTTGATTTTCCATACAGTATTGGGTCAATGCTGTCTTAGCCTCTTTTTTATTCCAATTATTAATATGCTGGTTCAATCTATACTTTAATTTATTCTTGGTGCTGCCTATATATGACACAGGTGGTTGCTGGTTTATTGGGATTTCATAAATTCCTGCTCTATCTATGACAATACTTTGGCATTTTTGGACGTTTTGATTGTTAAAACAGAGGAGAATATACAATTCAGAGTGCATAGAAAATCTTCATATATCCCAGTACTTATACCATTTCAGTCATCACATCCATTAACACATAAAAGAAATAGTGTTAAAACACTAATTAAAAGAAGTTTAACACATTCATCAATGGAACAGTATAGAAAGGAAGAAATTGAATATATTGAAAAAATTGCATATGCTTTTGGATACCCTAAACAGGTATTAAAAAAATGGATTTATGAAGTAACTCAAGGTTACAATAAGGTCAAGACTGATAAAAAACTTGTAAAATATGTGGGAGCAATACCATATATAGAAAATGTTTCAGCAGAAATTAATAAAGTTTGTGGCAAGTATGGCATACAGGTAGGAAATCAGGTAATTACTGTAAAAAATTTAGTGATTAAAAATGAAAAAATTAGCCAATTAGATAAAACAGGAATTTATGAAATCCCAATAAACCAGCAACCACCTGTGTCATATATAGGCAGCACCAAGAATAAATTAAAGTATAGATTGAACCAGCATATTAATAATTGGAATAAAAAAGAGGCTAAGACAGCATTGACCCAATACTGTATGGAAAATCAAAAATGTCTAAGGTTTGAAGATATTAAAATTATTAAGAGCTGTAAAAACGAAAAGCAGTTAAGAATTGCAGAATCAGTGTTAATTGAAAAAAACAGATCAAGATTATGCAACATTAACGAGCCAAGTAACCTAAACGAACAATGGAAAGCCCTAATAAAAACTGAACAGCAGCATAAAAAGAAAGAGGGAAAAAAGAGCAGCAGGGACAATAGATGGCGCCAGAGACACAACGATTCAGAGATAGCGACTGGAGCCCAGGCCTCGATGGCTCTGCTCACTTGAGCTGTGGTGGGCGGGTGAGACACACCTGCCTCCTGAAGATGACAGGGGTCTGTCAAAAGTACTAGAGGATTGGATGTGCGGGGCTGAATGGGTGTGACACTTGCAGTGGGAGTAGCAGAGGTTGTGAAACAGAAGGAGTTTGATAATTAGAGTTGACCAAGGTTTAATCACCTGTGAATGTAAGGTTATGTACATAGTTTTTACTTGAATTGTATGAATGAGTTGTATGTGTGATTTTTATCGAATTGACAAGCATTATAGTAACATCTTATAAGGCAAAAGAAAAAAAAAAACCGATGTTTCACACCCGAAAATAAGAAGCGTAAGCAAGAAGTCTGTAAACCTGTGGAAGCCCAGTTACATCACGATGAATGACGTGTTGGAAGTGTGTGGTCATTGGAGGTTACCATGATCTTTAAGGTGAGTGAGTGGTTCTTCCTAATGGTTTTTCATTAGTGACAAAAGACATGGGAAAATGAGGCCACATTTTTATTAAACAAAACAGTTTTTTTTTTCAAAATGAGCCCCTTTTCAAATTTGCTAAAAATATTTTTATGTGTGTATTATAATGTAACCTTTCATTTGGAGAAAAAAATACTTTGGGCAATTCACAATTTTGGGGAGGGGGATCCAAAATGACGTGTTTTTATATACAGGACATTCCGACATATTACCCAATTTTTTAATTAAGTGGTTGCTTGACCATTTTATGCACCTTTCCCCTACTGTAGTTTAACCCTATTTGTGAGTATCTCAAAACAATTTTTATTTTATTTATATCTGCCACCATTTTGGATATAGGTTCATTTTTCTTTTCCGTGGCAGGCCAAAATAGGGCCTTACAATGGTTTTGAAAAAAGGCAATTGCTTACCTCTTATTGTAGGTTGGAAGTTTTGGTTTTCACTACCTTAAAGAGGGCATTTTCAGCTTACAGAAAATGTATAGAAATGATAGATTTTCTTTCTTTTTTTTTTTTTTTTTTTTTTTTTTACTTTGCTTAATAAAATGGTGTTGAAATCACCATTTTGTTGGACTCTTAAGGTGACTGGGAGTTGGAACCTCCAAGTTGGAAATTTTTGTGTAATAACTATGTAGGCTAGTAGAGTTTTCGACTATGGTTAACTTAAGTCTGGGCTCCCCCCCCCCTCAAAGTTGCAAAATTTTCAACTTTTGCAGATTTCAAGGTTTCATATCTCAGAAGAGAGACCAGATCATTTTTTCCCCCATTTAGGATACCCTTTCTGGTACTCAACAGAACCTGTGATTTTCATTTTGTTGTTCAAACTGGTTTAGAAGTTACAGGCTCTGAAATATTTGTGAAAACTGGCAACATTTAAGCACCCGGAAATGCACAGAAATTGATGAATATTTACGTTTATTTCTATTTTCAAAATATTTTTGAAGTCTTATGGAATTATATTTAAATACCTTTAAGCACCAAATACAATATGTACATTGTATACATAAGGTAAATAAAAAAACTAAGAAAATACCTTACCAGATAACATTTGTGCAGTTTGTGATTCACAAACTTTAGCAGTAACACTTGTCCAGATGTATTTCTGTGAGTAAGCTTGCAACTTATTATATTTGTTACTGTTAAATTTAATATTTTGACTAATTTCAATTTACACTGGCGGAAAGTGAAAAAAGAACACCAAGAAGGAATTGGCGGACGATCATGAAATTTACATATGTTAATGGGGTCGAGCTTACGTAGGTGTGATGTTAATTTCGGGACCAACCGGTGAGCACTTACGCCATAGTATGGCATAATATTCAAATTATTGTAGGTGGTATTTAAGGAGTACGGCGAAGTGAATGTAATCAGTCGTCGGCGTACGGATACGTGCAAAGACCCTGAAGAAGCTGCAATGACTGGACATGGAAGACGTGTACGATTTCAGCAGTTATCGGACTTCGAGCGAGGTCATCTAGCCGGACTCCACGATGCCGGGTGGTCGTATCGTCGTATTGTGGAGCGAATTGGACGGGAAGTATTGGTGGGGGTACGATGGTGGCGTAGATGGTCCGAGGAACATTCCCACACGAGAAGACGTGGAACCGGGAGTCGCAGACGGACTGATGAGCAGACCGATCCACGCATAAAAAGAGCGGCATTGTCAAGTAGAACATCCACTGCGACACAAATCCGAGCTTCCGTTGCACCTGAGGTGACTGCGAACAATCCGCAACCGTCTACTGGATGCAGGACTACGTGCACGTGTGCCTCTGGCATGTGTACCTCTGACTCCAGCCCACCATCAGGTACGGCTGCAGTGGTGTCGCCAACGTCTGCACTGGAGAACACAATGGCGATCTGTCGTGTTCAGCGATGAAAGCAGATTCTGCTTGGGAGCCTCCGATGGCCGTATGCGTGTTCACAGACGCACAGGGGAGCGTCTCCACCCTTCTTGCATCCGCCAGCGACACACAGGGCCTACACCTGGTGTCCTGGTGTGGGGAGCGATCAGCTATCACTCCCATACACAAGTAGTGTTTGTATCGGGTACGTTAAACAGCACATCCTACATCAACAACATCATTCAGCCCGTTGTTGTGCCATTTGTAAGGTCGGTCCATCGTGGTGTTTTCCAGTGAGATAATGCACGCCCACACATGGCACGTGCAATGCAACATGCACTTCAGGGTGTGAGACAACTTCCATGGCCTGCATGTTCACCAGATTTGTCCCCCATTGAGCACGTGTGGGATTTTATTGAACGACGACTTATCCGGTCTCCACAGCCAACCACGACCATCCCCGATTTACGCGTCCAGGTTGAGGATGCTTGGAACTCAATACCCCAAACTTACATCCAACATCTGTACGACAGACTCCATGCCAGAATTGCACAATGTGACGCAGTTCATGGCGGTTCAACCTCGTACTAACCATGTTACATGGAAATGTTATTTTTCAGTTGACCAGCAAATACAGCTGTATTTTGCCATAATGTTTTGATCCCGTTATCCTCTGTATTCCGTTATTATGCTGTATAAATTTCTGTTGGTATCAGAAGTCTCCTTCTTTGTGTTCTTTTTTCACTTTCCGCCAGTGTATAACTGATCAAAACACTAGCCTGCAAAGCTGTGCTTACAGTCGCCAGTCAGATCGCCCAAGTTTTTTTACAGTTGCCATACTTAAAGATAATCGCCAATTGCGAAAAATGCAATTGACAGGGCCACCTATGCTATCCCAAACTGTTTTTCTTTCTTTTTTAAATACAAGCAACTGCGAAGATTAGACGACTCTAAATTTCTTACTAATGGTTAAAAAAATATAAAGCAATGGAACAAACCATTTTATGAATTATTTTGACATTAAATGATATGTTTATGTATGGTTTATAAACAAACTTTTCCTTGGTTACATAAAAGATAAATTAATTATTTTCTCTGTTAGTTTGAATTAAAACTGAACACAATTACTGATTAACAAATCCCACATACCAACAGGAATCATATACACATGCTATGCAGCAGTTAGCATGTAACTGTAACTCATCTTGAAAATTAGTTACACTGATTTGGGAAATAATACTGTAATATTTATCAGAACTTAATCTCTTGGCACCAATTCTGAAATTGGGAAGTGGTGTGAAGTGATGCATTGTGCGTGTATCAGGAAGAGCTTTTGTTTTCTCAAACTGGGGACTAAGTTAATTACACACTTTGCTCATCTATTCTGCACACACAAAGAAAAATGTAATTTCTTTTATATTATCTTTGCAGAAGTTATACATTGTTGCAGCAGATATTATTCGTTGAGCTAAAGGTCGCTGCAAACTGGCTTTTGTTGATAGCCTTTTTACAACTGTACCAATACCATCACATGGTGATTTGCCATGGCTTGTTGCAAAAAATGACCACTTCTCTACCAATCTAAAGAAGTTCTGTTCATGATAGCACAAGTTCAGAAAATTCTTTTTTTATATTGTGCAGAACAACCAACCATCAGTGAAATAATCAATATTTCTCACAGTCTGTGGTAATGCACAGCCTTTTTCCTAAACTGAAGGCCCTTACCAATCTAAAAATCCTGTTCATGATAGTGCATGTTCAGAAAATGTTTGCAGTTTTTATATTGTGCAGAACAACCATCAGTGAAATACTCAATATTTCTCACAGTTTGTGGTAATGCATGACCTTTTCTTCTAAACTGAATGATGCAGAAGCATCCACCCAAGCATCCACAATGACTAGAAATTTTAGCAGGAGACAAAAATAGAGATAGCAAGTGAGAATAGAACTATATTTTGAAGTCCTTTAAGGAGGAATTATTTTGGGAGGGGGGGTGGGCTCTACATTCATTAGTAACCATAGGAAGCATTTTATTATTGATACAAAAAAAATGAGGTTAGACTTTTTTTTCTTGTTTTCTTAAAAGTATTTACATGCACTAAATGAAAAACTAGCTAAAGAAAATTCCTTCATCTTATTACAACATTCAATAGGTTAAATTAGTTTTATTTTTCCTCGTGAAAATTAAAAATTGCCCAAAGTATTTTTTCTCCTGCTGAAAGGTTACGTTATAATACACACATGAAAATATTTTTAGCAAATTTGAAGTGGGGGCTCATTTTGAAAAAAGTTTTGTTTAATAAAAATCTGGCCTCATTTTTCCATGTCTTTTGTCATTAAATTAAAAAAAAATTCTTCTTTTAATTCAAAAAATGTACAGAAACAAGTTGTTTCCAAATGTATGGATCATGCAGAACATTTAAGAAAAAACATTATGTGGCTGCTACAGTTAGTTGTGAAGTTATGATTTTTTTGTCCTACAGTGTAGTTGTGAAAACTCGGCACGAAAACTTTAAAAGCAGAGCTACCCAATTTTTAGAGTGGCATTACTCAAGATCTACTGGACCGACTGACCTAAAATTTTAACAGGTTTCATATCTCACCAGTACAATACTTTGTGCCAATTTTCACAAAACTCTGAGATGGGTGGGTGACATGCCCTGGGTGATCTGACATGGTGATCTGACCCTGCAGTGGTAATGTCGCCTGAGAGAAAATAGAAGATAATAATTCCTGGAATTGTCTATTGCCCCTTTCACCCTCCAAGCAATCACTGCATTGGGAGGATTGATGCTTCTTTTTTTCATATTTGTAGTTAAACCATGGTCAATCTCACACATGTAGCCATCAAGTAAGAAATCCTGAACTTTCACAACAAAATGTCTAAAAGAAAAATGTTTTCGGAAAAGACAATGTAGCCATCATTAAAGAGCTGGAAGATGAATGGTAGGGTAAAATGCAATATGCGAAAAAATGTGGACTCTCGCCTTTTTTAGCATGTCTTTTGTAAAAAAAGATCGTGCTTATGTTATCTGTTTGTCCGTCTGTTCATACAATATCTCTGCAACTATTAGTCCGATTTGAAAAATTCTTTTTGCATTGGGAAGCTTGAAATATGCGAATGATGATCCTTCATTCGTTTTTTTTTTTTTTTTTTTTTTTTTTTTACGATGTATAATTTCGCCGCTAGAGGCCGTAAATGCAGATGATGTCAAATTCAAAAATATGTTTTAATCCACATATTTGCTTCTAAACATCCGATTGAAAAAAATCTTTTACCTTTTGATTCCATTTATGTCTAAGAGTATTTTAGATATAGTTAATTTTTCAAATTATGCATAGATTTCCCGTTGGGGTCGTAAAAGTAAATTGCATTTTTCCCGATAACTGTTCTTCTAAAACTCTGATTTGAAATTTTCTTTCTTCAGCGGATACACCTCCTGATGGAAAATCTTTTGCTTATAATTTCAAATTTTTGGTAAAGAATACTTTGGCCACCAGGGGGCATAAGTGTTAATTTTTGCTTCTGATATATTTACCATAAAATCTGAGCTTCTAAAATATCGATTGAAAAATTATTTCGTGGACTGGTGCCACTCACATTGATAAACCTTTTCGGAATATTTTCTTCTTAAAATATTCCACAGTTTCTCCGCCAGGGGGTGTAGATGTATATCTTATTTTCGTCAATATCTCTACTTCTAGATGTCCGATTTGAAAAATTTCCTCTTTGTTAGATAGTGTTTCTAGTGTGACATGTTTTTCATATAATTTGAAAATTTTCAAGTAATTCATAGACTTTCCACTAGGGGGCAAAAGGTAAATTGCCCCCCCCCCTATATCTTTGCTTCTAACTCTCCGATTTGAAAAATTCTTTCTGCACCGAATACAGCTCTTCATGTTCATGGGAAATCGTTTGCACATAGTTTCTAATTTTTGTGAAAAAATGGTTTGGCCACCAGGGGGCATAAATCTTAATTTCCGCTTCTGATGTGTTTGCAGCAAAATATGAGCTTCTGAAATCTCGATTGAAAAAACGTCGTATGTAGACCAATAGTACTCATGTCAACAAACCGTTTAGAAACATTTTCTTCTTGAAATAATTCACTGTTTCTACGCCAGGGGTGTAGATGTATATCTTATTTTTTTCAATATCTCTACTTCTAGGAGTCCGATTTGAAAAATTCTTTCTTTGTTGGATAATGTTTCTAGTGTGACATGTTTTTCATATAATTTCAAAATTTTCAAGTAATTCATAGACTTACCGCTAGGGGGTGTAAAGGTAAATTGCTTTCCCTCCTATATCTCTGCTTCTAAATCTCGGATTTGAAAAATTCTTTCTGCACCGGATACAGCTCCTGATGGGAAATCATTTGCACATAATTTCTAATTTTTGTGAAAAAATGGTTTGGCCACCAGGTGGCGCAAGTCTTAATTTCCACTTCTGATGTATTTGCAGCAAAATATGAGCTTCTAAAATCTTGTTTGAAAAAAAAGTCATTTGGTGGCCATACTACTCATGTCGACAAATCTTTTAGGAACATTTCTTCTTGAAATAATGCATGGTTTCTATGCCAGGGGCGTAGATGTATATCTTAATATTGTCAATATCTCTACTTCTAGGAGTCAGATTTGGAAAATTCCTTCTTTGTTGGATAGTGTTTCCGATGCGAAATGTTTTTCCTAAAAATTCAAAATTTTCTAGTAAATCATAGACTTTCCGCTAGGGGCACAAAGGCAAATTGCATTTTCTGTTATTTCTGCTTCTAAAACTCCGATTTGAAAAATTCTTCCTGTATCGCATACAAGACCTGATGGAAAATATTTTTCACATAATTTCTAATGTTTGCTAAATAATAGTTTGGCTACCAGGGGCCATAAGTGTTAATTTCTGCTTCTGATGTATTTGTAGCAAAATCTGGGCTCCTAAAAACTCGACTAAATTTTTTTTTTTTTTCTTGGACCGATACCGCTCATATAAAAAATCCATTTGAGAATACTTTCTTCCTAAAATAATGCACGGTTTTCCCACCAGGGGACGTAAAGTCACATCTTATTTTTGTCGATATCTCTGTTTCTACGAGTCTGATTTGAAAAATTCTTTCTGTGTTGGAGAGCGTTTCCGGTGCGAAATGTTTCTCATATAAATTCATGTTTTTCTTAATGTACAAGTCTGCAACCAGAGGGTGTAAGCTCACGATTCCGTTTACAGCAATATCTGAGGGATTAAAAACCCGATTGAAAAACTTCTTTCTTCCGTCAGGTACTATTGTTTTCAGTACCGACTCCATTGACTTTGAATAGCTTTGATAAATTTAATTTGCGTCAGAATGAATTCGAAAGACGTGCTTATTACACCCTAAAATTCGGTGTCATCTTTTTTATTTCTTTTTTTAAGTTTAGGTATAATGACCACCATAAGCAACTCAGTGCGCTATAAGCACCTACTCATCCCTAATTTAGGGCCACTGGTTCCAGGGAAGGGGAAGAGCCAATGCCATAAGACAAACACAATATCCATGCCTCCCAAGGATATGAGCCTGGGCCCATCTCAGGTGAATCGTCAGAGGCCAGCACAAAAATATGAACTCTAATCTTTGACTTGGGAACACCTGCCATCATCATATGTAACAGCCACTCACTGCTGAAAATCTCCAGTGTTTATGTTTTGAAGAAACAGACTACAGTGATTGCAAGGTATTCAATGCACTAAAAATTATTCAGTGCAAATTACGGGAATATGAAGCAAAACAGATTTTTTTATTTATTTATTTATTTTTTTTTATTTATTTTTTTAATTTTTTTTTTTTAGTTCACATGATACGGTGGATCATCAGTTATACGTTACCCAGTTATACATTTTTCACTTTTACATGGAATTCTGTGCTAGTCCCGACATTTTGCTATAGTTTCTATTGCTTTTTTAATTTGGTTAAACATTTCAATTTACTTCCGATATTGGAGGTTAATTATTTAACGTGCATTAATGCATTTGCATTTTTGAACTTCACTTTTAGTTGGTAAAGTTCGATGAACACTTACCGCACGTGGGGCTTGGCTTTCAATCCATATTTCCGTTACGTGGATGCGGCACGGGATTTTTTCATTTGGCCACGGGTCCGCTTCTTCTTTTTTTTTTTTTTCTCCGTTGGAATTTATTTTGTCTCATCACCAAATGAGTTTTTCCCTTTGCTGCATCCTCATTTACTTCAATATTTATTCATACCCGAGTACTTTCAGTAAAATTCCTTTACCGTCTTCGAGGGGACGTTTTGCTCCGACTAGCACGGACCGTGTCAGCTGGGCATTTCGGTGGTTCTCGCAGGCTGCTTCTGTCATCGGCTATCGCTTCTTCTTGGGCGTTGTGGCGCCATCTCTTGTTGGTCAGTGATCTCACTTTTCGAACTTTTTCATTTTTTTGCTCAATTCTAATTAAATTCTTCCAGCTGTTTCTCAAATTATTAGGGTCATTATGGTTGCAAACTTTTGTCCTATTTTTTTCAATCATTACCGACTCTGCTATTCTGAGGTGTTTTTCGGATTTACAGCTTTTAATGATTTTTATATTTTCGAATTTTGGATATTTTTGGTTATCTAGACAGTATTGGATAAGTGCTGTTTTTCTTCTTTTTTCTGCCAGTTTTTTACGTGTTGTTTTAATCTGTGTTTAAGCTTATTTTTGGTACTTCCTATATAAGCCATTGGAGGATTTTCAGTAATAGGAATTGAGTAAATACCTGCTTTTTCTAACATTTTTATTTTTTCATTTTTTATTACTATATTTTTGATGGTGTTTACTTTTCCTCCAATTTGAATGTTATGTTTTTACAAATGTTATTAATTTCATTGGTAGTACCTTTTACGTAAGGAAAACCATTTAAATATTTGACTTCTTTTTTTATTTACTACAGCATTATTTTTTAGTTTCTTTATTACTTCAGTGTCCCATTTTTTTATTAAATGGTTAAGATAACCAAAGCTGCCTGCAATTTTTTTATGAATTTAATTTCTTCATTGATGAACTGACTATTTTCAGAATGCGTATATGCTCTTTTAATTAAGGTTTTTATACTATTGCATTTTTGAGGATAAGGATGTGCTGAATTGTACGGGATTAGGACCGGAACGAATGAACTTTTCCGATAAACCCTGTATAGAAACTTATCTGTGGATTTGATAACCTGTACATCCAAAAAGGCTAATGCATTATTTTTTTCTATTTCAACAGTGAGTTCTATAGTTGGATATAAAGCGCTGTAACATTTTGTTAATTTTTTTAATTCTTCTTCGTTCAGTTTTGATAGAATGAAAATATCATCCACGTATCGACAGTACACTTCTGGTTTTTCTTCCATACGATGCAGGACATTTTCTTCAATTTCGTTCATCACAACCTCAGCATATAGAGTTGATAATGGTGAGCCCATTGGGCCTCCTGAATTTTGCTTGAATATTTTGTTCTTGTATGTAAAAATATTATTTTCATATAAATAGACTAAAACTTTTTTGAATTCATGAATTTGTGTGTTATTTAAAATTTTAAGATTTTGCAACTTCTTAATGATAATTTCAATAGCATCTGGAACAGGAGTGCTTGGATATAATGCTTTAACGTCCATGCTTGCCATATTTAAGTCCTTTAGGTTAGTTTTTACATTTTTAATTTTCTCTATAAATTCATATGTGTTCTTGATGGTGAACTTGTTGTTCATGAAAAAGGGTGCTAGGAATTTGTAAATGTTTTTCTCTAAAGTTATCAATGGTGAGTTTTTTGAAACTATCAGTCTCATTGGAGCATCATCCTTGTGCGTTTTTATCTTTGCAACGATACGTGGTATGCCTGCTCCCATTGGTGGAAAAGAGCGCTTGATTTCATCTGGTAAGGTGCTATGATTTCTTATATCCGCTAAGAATTTAATTTGATTATCAGTTGGGTCTTTCATAATTTCGGTACAATTTAATCCATTGATTGCTGCTGTCATTTTTTGTTCAAATTCATCAGTGTTGAGAATAATGATTTGGCCAGATTTATCTGCTTCACAGAATTTGATATATGGGTCATTTTTCAATTCCAATAGTTGTTTTTTTCATATTTTAATTTTTTCATCCCTTGCCTCGAAGATATTCTCAAAAATATACCAGGCGCAGAGAATAAAACTGAAGTAGAGAACAAATTATATAGAGTTATTCTGAAAGAATATAATGCCAAAAACAACAAAAACTTCTATATAGAGAAAAAATTAAAATATGAAAAAAAACAACTATTGGAATTGAAAAATGACCCATATATCAAATTCTGTGAAGCAGATAAATCTGGCCAAATCATTATTCTCAACACTGATAAATTTGAACAAAAAATGACAGCAGCAATCAATGGATTAAATTGTACCGAAATTAGGAAAGACCCAACTGATAATCAAATTAAATTCTTAGCGGATATAAGAAATCATAGCACCTTACCAGATGAAATCAAGCGCTCTTTTCCACCAATGGGAGCAGGCATACCACGTATCGTTGCAAAGATAAAAACGCACAAGGATGATGCTCCAATGAGACAGATAGTTTCAAAAAAAAACTCACCATTGATAACTTTAGAGAAAAACATTTACAAATTCCTAGCACCCTTTTTCATGAACAACAAGTTCACCATCAAGAACACATATGAATTTATAGAGAAAATTAAAAATGTAAAAACTGACCTAAAGGACTTAAATATGGCAAGCATGGACGTTAAAGCATTATATCCAAGCACTCCTGTTCCAGATACTATTGAAATTATCATTAAGAAGTTGCAAAATCTTAAAATTTTAAATAACACACAAATTCATGAATTCAAAAAAATTTTAGTCTATTTATATGAAAATAATATTTTTACATACAAGAACAAAATATTCAAGCAAAATTCAGGAGGCCCAATGGGCTCACCATTATCAACTCTATATGCTGAGGTTGTGATGAACGAAATTGAAGAAAATGTCCTGCATCGTATGGAAGAAAAACCAGAAGTGTACTGTCGATACGTGGATGATATTTTCATTCTATCAAAACTGAACGAAGAAGAATTAAAAAAATTAACAAAATGTTACAGCGCTTTATATCCAACTATAGAACTCACTGTTGAAATAGAAAAAAATAATGCATTAGCCTTTTTGGATGTACAGGTTATCAAATCCACAGATAAGTTTCTATACAGGGTTTATCGGAAAAGTTCATTCGTTCCGGTCCTAATCCCGTACAATTCAGCACATCCTTATCCTCAAAAAATGTAATAGTATAAAAACCTTAATTAAAAGAGCATATACGCATTCTGAAAATAGTCAGTTCATCAATGAAGAAATTAAATTCATAAAAAAAATTGCAGGCAGCTTTGGTTATCCTAACCATTTAATAAAAAAATGGGACACTGAAGTAATAAAGAAACTAAAAAATAATGCTGTAGTAAATAAAAAAGAAGTCAAATATTTAAATGGTTTTCCTTACGTAAAAGGTACTACCAATGAAATTAATAACATTTGTAAAAAACATAACATTCAAATTGGAGGAAAAGTAAACACCATCAAAAATATAGTAATAAAAAATGAAAAAATAAAAATGTTAGAAAAAGCAGGTATTTACTCAATTCCTATTACTGAAAATCCTCCAATGGCTTATATAGGAAGTACCAAAAATAAGCTTAAACACAGATTAAAACAACACGTAAAAAACTGGCAGAAAAAAGAAGAAAAACAGCACTTATCCAATACTGTCTAGATAACCAAAAATATCCAAAATTCGAAAATATAAAAATCATTAAAAGCTGTAAATCCGAAAAACACCTCAGAATAGCAGAGTCGGTAATGATTGAAAAAAATAGGACAAAAGTTTGCAACCATAATGACCCTAATAATTTGAGAAACAGCTGGAAGAATTTAATTAGAATTGAGCAAAAAAATGAAAAAGTTTGAAAAGTGAGATCACTGACCAACAAGAGATGGCGCCACAACGCCCAAGAAGAAGCGATAGCCGATGACAGAAGCAGCCCGCGAGAACCACCGAAATGCCCAGCTGACACGGTCCGTGCTAGTCGGAGCAAAACGTCCCCTCGAAGACGGTAAAGGAATTTTACTGAAAGTACTCGGGTATGAATAAATATTGAAGTAAATGAGGATGCAGCAAAGGGAAAAACTCATTTGGTGATGAGACAAAATAAATTCCAACGGAGAAAAAAAAAAAAAAAAAGAAGAAGCGGACCCGTGGCCAAATGATAAAATCCCGTGCCGCATCCACGTAACGGAAATATGGATTGAAAGCCAAGCCCCACGTGCGGTAAGTGTTCATCGAACTTTACCAACTAAAAGTGAAGTTCAAAAATGCAAATTGGTTAAACATGATTCATTTATACGCTTTTTGCGATTTTGCGTTAAATTTTGATTTTCAGGTTATCAAAAATATACGGTTCTTGGATTCTGTTATACATCATGCTGTGTAGTGCAATTTTAAGAGAATCAAGATAGCATATTTTTTTTTATTTTATTTTTTATTATTTTTTTTTTTTCACTTGCAGGGTAGATGATGCTGAAAATTTACTAAATAACATTCAGAAGTCTTCTCTTTTGTCTCTGAATTAAAAGAAGTTTGATACAAGCAAAGATTGGTGGATATTTATTTTGCTCAGCACTAGCGCTAAATTAACTAGTGGACAAACTATTTTGAAAAGAGCGACACTTGTAAAAGTAAAGAATGTGTAATAGGGTATTGAATATAAAACAAAATTGTATTCAGATTTACTACCTGTATTTCAAAGGAAGGTTGTTTGTTTGTTTTTCTCCGTGTACTGAAAATTTGAACTTGTTATGAAATCCTTAACATAGTTTTTAGAATTAAAAAATAATGTAAAATTCAATATAGACATACGTTCAAAGTAGCCAACAAAGGATTCATGTATATATGACTTACTTTATAAATTAGCATAATGTAAAATTGTGTTTTGTTTCTTGTTGGAGGCATTCAAAATTTTGCAATAATTTTTGACATTTCGAAATTTCTTTGATACTTTTTTGCATTTATACGTTTTTTAAGGCCATCCCCTAGAAAAACGTATAAATGAGGTTCCATTGTGTCTGCTTCAGGATTTGTTGCTATTATGCATTTACAAAAGTGCTTATTTCATTTTAATTTCTACGGCAGTGGTTAATTAATTTTGATGTTTCAAGTATATCCAACCGGTTATGGATGTAAAATATGAACTTATGTGCATATTATCACATATTTTTACATGGTGAATTTTTTCACCCCAAAACGGATTTAGCAAGCACCTGGATTTAACAAGGATTTTCCTCAGTCCTGAGGTCCTTGTTATAAGCAGATTCTACTGTACATATTTTTTCATTTTCTCCATCTTCAAGGATGTACATATCAGAAATTACAAAGCACATAATTTATTTCTGTGTTGCATATATGTTGTTTTTTAAATCATTTTTTTCTGTTATTATTAGTTCAGTTTTTGTATTGAGTACTTTCTGCATCAGTTTAAGACCTGTTACCAGAAAATGTTGAGAAACTGAAACTGGATATTTGTACACAATAATACACATACATACATATCACTAAGCTGTTCTCTGAGATTCAGAGGTTAGCTCCAAAAAGAAATACAAACTTCCAGATATTTTTACTTATTGTTGTTGTATCAAACTTCGCCATTTACAGCGATCTTGATATACAACTTGTGCTTCACTGATATCCATTACACGCCGTACACAAGATCTTTTATACTTCATACTCATAATCTTTTTCTCATGCAGACACTCCTGAATCTAATCCACCCATGTCTTCCTTGGCCTTCCTTTGCCTTTCCTTCCTGCCACTTGGGCTGAAAAGATTTTCTTAGTAAGCATTTCATCACTCATTCTTTCAACATGGCCAAACCACCGAAGCATATTGGTCTCCACCTTGCTAATAACATTTTGCTTTACATCACACGACTGCAATGCATCTTCATTCCTCACACAATCAGATCGTGTCTTACCACAAACCCCACGTAAGTAACGCATTTCTTCTGCACACAAACGACTCCTATGTTTCTTCTGCAGTACCCAGGTTTCACTGCCATACATCAGAGTAGGAACAATTACTGTTTCATACACAGCCATGCGGGACTCTCTAGAGAACCCATCATTCCTGTGAAAACCTCCCAGCGCAGCTATGACTTTCAAAGAAGAATTCACTCGCCTACTGATTTCACCATCCAACTTGTTCTCTCTGTCAAACATGCTTCCTAAATACACAAACTCACTCACCTGGTCAATCACAGTGCCATTTATACTTACATTACATTCAGTGCTACCCATTCCTCTCTCAAACACCATAACTTTGGTTTTTCCTTTATTTATACTCAGTTTGAATTTCATGCAAACTTCGTGCATCCGAGTCAACATACTCTGCAACTCACTTTTACTCTCTGCCAACAGGACAGTGTCATCATCAGCATACATCAATCTGCACACACGGATATCACCAAGACATAAACCACTATTGTCTATTTTGGCCTCACGCATGCATGCGTCCATAAATATATTAAACAGCCATGGGGACATTACACAACCTTGTCTAACTCCTGCACCAATGGAAAACCATTTTGATAAAACACCATTCACTCGTACACAAGCTCTACTACCAGCATACATGGCTTTTACACTATTAAGCAGATTCCCAGTAACACCATATTCATTCAATACCTTCCACAAAAGTGTCCTTTTCACTTGGTCGTAAGCTTTCTCTAAATCTATGAAGGCAGTAAAAACTTTCTTCCCAACAGCCAGATACTTTTCAATCATCATGCGTAATGCAAAAATCTGGTTAGTGCAGCCTTTACCAGGCATAAAACCACTCTGAACATCCCACACTTTCTCTGATGTAAGACCCTGTACTTTTTCAATAACAACCTTACCAAACACTTTCCCTGGCACACTCAGTAGGCTAATACCACAATAGTTCTTGCATTCAGTCTGATCACCTTATACAAGGGAACAATGATAGCATCCTTCCAATCCCGAGGGACCATTCCTAACTCCCAGCACAACTGGCAAATTTCAGTTAACCAGTCAATTATAGAGTCACCACCATTCTTCAACATCTCTGCAGTTATGCCATCAACTCCTGGAGCCTTACTATTCTGAAGAGATTTTAAAGCTTTACACACTTCTTCTCTTGAGATCCCTCCTGTGCTTTCATCCCTCATTGTGACATCATCTGCATCTGTCTCAGAATCATTTTTTGCTCTCCTGATCTAATAACTCACAGAAGTATTCGCTCCATCTATCACTTAACTCATTGGGCTCCCATATCATTTCCCCAATCTCATTCTTCACACAACTTACAACTTTGTTTCTCCTATTTTTCCTGAGTCTCATGTACTTCCAGAAGAACTTGCTATCTTTCCAAAAAGCCAGTTTATGCCTTTCCACTCTCTCCTCCACTGGTCTTACTGTAGCGAACCAGCTTAGCAGCTTCACGCTTCTTACAGCGATATTCATCCACAGAGACTCTACCTTGCAACATCCCCAAATAGGCTTCCTTCTTTTTCTTTCCTGCCTCATCAATCTCACTATTCCACGAAGCATCACCTCTATTGTTACTCACTATTGTGGTGCCACAGACCTCTTTAGCAGCAGTAACAACATAGTTCTTAAAACATTCCCACTTCTTTTCTACATCCCTCTCACAAGATTTCAGATCCTTCAGTCGTTCTCTGAGTAAGTCAGAATACCGCTGATGATCGTCAAGGAGCCTATCAACCTTTATTCTTTCTATCCTGTGTCTCTTCCTATTCTTTTTCTTCCAACCAACATTAAGTTTCACTCGTGACACTACCAAGTAATGATCAGAACCAACATCCGCACCTCTCATCACACGGGTGTCAACAACTAAGTGTTTCAAACGCTGATCGTAAACAACAAAATCTATCACACTCTTTTGACCAAGAGTACGATTTTCCCAAGTATATGTGTGTATATACTTGTGGTTGAAAAATGTATTAGATACCCACAAATCATTCTCAATGCAGAGTTCAATTAATCTTTCACCATTATCATTAACACAAGGATCATTAAACTTACCCATAACATTGTCAGAAATTGCATTGTGCACACCTACTCTAGCATTGAAATCCCCTGCTATTATAACTTTTTCTTTAGCAGCAAACTAGCTCAAAACAGCTTTTAGCTCATTCCAGAAATCTTCTTTCTTATCAGAAGGTTCCGAGTCACAAGGAGCACATACACTACAACAATTACAATTCTCTGAAGTTTCACTTTCAAACGAATCCAGAGAATTCTCTCACTTATGCAACTATAGTGAATCAAGTTGTTCTTCATCTTTTCACTTAAAATCACACCTACACCAGCCTGTCCTCTCATATTATCCAATACTCTAGACCACACACTCACCGTGCCATTCACTTTTTCTATCCCAATTTCCTTCTTTTTGGTTTCACTTACACACAGCACATCTAGTCTATACTTATTCATCTCCTCAATCACCTCACTCATCTTGCCATTTATACCTCTAGTATTCCATACACCAATCTTACATTCACTCAGCCGGGATCGCTTTCTCATACGCAGTTTAGAAAGTCCAGGTCGATTCCGTGGTGGACCGTCCTTCTCAATTGTGGTAGGTCCACCATATCCCACACTTGAGTCATTCTTAATATTTCTTTTTGTCTTTTTAATCAGGTAAGTACATCAGCGTGGGGGATTAGCCCACAGCTGAGTGTTCCAGTTGGTCATTCAACCTAAGGATTCTGGAACAAAACCCAGTGAGTTGGGGTCTTTTCGCCAATGTCACACAGAACTAGCTTGCACCTCTCCCAAGATTCACAGAGGCCCTAGTTGCTGTTGTGTGTGCCATTGTTACCACGGAACGCCCGGAGGAGGCAAACCCATCGCTCACTACGACCGCCCGCTGGTATAAAAATGTCATATTTGTGTTTGTCACATATATATTTAATTTAAAGTTTCTTCTGTGTGCTTTTTGATACAGCTCATAGTTCTGAAGAGTCTATACACACCTTTCTGTATAACTCTTTGTATGACGTTGATACGTGAAATTCATCATTTAAAAGTTTATATCCATGTTGAATTATCACCAGAGATGAAGGTTGTTAATTTTTTCTTACCTTTGAAGCGTGTATGGATAAACTGATGGGATTTATATAGAGTACCATCATGTTCTTCCCTATACAATTCCTTATTTTAAAGGATGCACAGGTTTTGTTTTTTTCTTCTTTTACCTTCTCTGTGCAATGCTGTTGCCAGCCACATGTTACCAAATATTTTGACCCATTTCAAAGGTCAAAAATTAATCAGTTATGAACTTAACTTGTGTTCCCTTCAAAATTAGAAATTATATTGGAAAGAACATGACAATCCTTGAAATAACTTCCGGTGGTCTATTTACACATGAAGAATAACCATCTCTGTAGATATTTTGTGATGTATCATCATCATTGTCAACCACTATCAATCCACTTCTGGGCGAAGGTCTCTCCAAGCCTCTTCCACAACGGTCTGTCTTGGGCCAGTCTCCTCCATGTTACTCCCACATACTTTAGAATTTCATCCACCCATCTTCCATGTGGTCTTCTTCTGGGTCTTTTGCTGTCCCTTGGAATCCAATCAAAACTTTTGACTGTCCATCGATGGTCTGTTCTTCTGGCAGTATGTCCAGCCCATTGCCATTTCAGGGATTTTACTCTGATCATGATGTCTTCCACTCTTGTCATTTTTCGGATCCACCAGTTCCTCTTCTTATCTCTCCTTGTTGCACCAAGCATGCACCTCTCCATGCTACTTTGAGTTGTCTGCAGCCTTTGTATGTCTCTTTTAGTTAAGGTCCATGTCTCTTCACCATACGTAAGCACTGGAAGAATGCATTGATCAAATACTTATCTTTTAAGACAATGGAATATTGCTCTTGAAAATTATGTTTATTCTTTCAAAAAGCTCTCCAGGCAAGTTTTGTACGCTGATTAATTTCTTCATGAATGTGACCCTCACTTGATATCTGCTGTCCAAGATAAATATAGGTATTTGTTGTCTCCAGCTTTTCTCCATCAATCAGTAAATCTTCATTTCTTGCAAAAGCATTGTACATCACTTTTGTCTTCTGAAAGTTCACTTTTAATCCCACTTCTTTACTCTTGTCAGCAAGTTCCTGGATCATACTCTGCAGCTCTAATGGGGTAGTTGTAAAAATGACTACGTCATCAGCAAAGCGAAGGTGAGTTAGATAATCTCCATTAATCTTTATCCTTTTGTTTTGCCAGTTCAGTGATTGAAAAGCATTTTCCAATTGGCATTAAAGAGCTTAGGAGAAATAGTATCACCTTGTCTCACTCCCTTTCCAATTTTTATGTGTGCTGTATTCTCAAACAGCCGAATCTTTGCACTTGCATTTTCATAGATGTTATTAATATTATTAATGTATACATCTTCAACACCGCAGGATTTCAAAGCCACTGTAACTGCTGATGGTTTCACTGAGTCAAAGGCTTTTTCATAATCGATAAAAGCCATACGCAATGTAAGTTCATATTCCCTCGCTCTTTCAATTAATTCTCTCAGTACGTGGATATGATCTATAGTGCTGTAGCCACTCCTGAATCCAGCTTGTTCTCTCGGTTGAGCCACTTCCAGTGTCACCTTCAAGTGGTGTGAAAGAACTTTAGTGAAGATTTTATAAACCACTGATACGAGGCTGATAGGTCTGTAGTTCCTGAGATCCTCAATGTCACCTTTTTTATGTAGCAAGATCATTGTAGCGTTGTTCCAATCCTCAGGAATTTTCCCTTCATTAAGGCATCGAGTGAAACTTGGGCGAGCACTGTTTAAATTTCTCCACTTGCTTCTTGTATGATGTCTACAGTAATTCCATCTTCTCCTGGAGCCCCCCCCCCCCTTCATGTTCTTGATTGCTTATGCAACTTTTGTTGGGAGGACTGTAAGAACTCTGGTACTGGTACCTTTCATGATGTCTGGAGTACATGTATCATCCCTTTCATATAATTTGGAGTAGAAATCTCTTTCACTCTTGTCAAAATTTCTGCCTCTTTCTTGTTACAGAACCATCTTCTTTTCTCAGTGCCATAATCTGTTTTCTTCCCTTATTGAGATGTCCCTTTGCTTATATTTAGGCTTTGGTTGTTTTCAATTGCATTCCTCACTAGTTCACAGTTGAATTTCCTTACGTCTTCAGTGATACTTTTTTCGTACTGTCTTGCATAGCTCTATATATTCCACTTTGGAAGTCACATCTTCTTTAGTTGTCCTCATCTCTTTTCTTTTTGCATCAACATTTTGGTTTTTCCTGATAATTTGTTCACATGCAACTTGTACTTAGACGCAGCTAATCTTGTTGCTGTTTCCATAAGAGCTTTGGTTACTTTTCTGTTAACTTCAGAAATATCCACTTCTTCTGATGTTAGACCTTCTAAAGCAGAGAATCTGTTCCTCCATTCCAATTTGAAGGTATTATAAGGTTTTTTAAGGTTGGTCATGTAAATACACTTTTTTTTTGTTTTATGAGCTTGTCACGCTCGAGTTTAGCATTGAGGTGCATCTTACATCTTACCATTCTATGGTCACTACCTGTGTTGAACTTGTTCAGCGCACTGCAGTCTTCCATGACGAATTTCTTGTTACACATAATAAATGTGATGTATGTAAATGTTTAAATGATGAATTTCATGTTACAACACCATACAAAGTGTTAACAGAAAGGTGTGGACTCTTCAGAATTCTGAACTGTATCAGAAAGGGTACAGAAGAAACCTTAAAATAAATACATCATGATGAATAGTAATGACATATTTTGTCATTATTGTATGATGGTTCTTGCATTGGGGTTTAAAAGTTTAGAACTGATATATTTTTTTAGGTATATGCTAATGCATCTCAAATAAAATTCACACCTGTATTTTTGAAGATAATTACTAAGTAGAAAAATTGTAAATTACTGTATTTTCTGGCACATAATCTGCAGATTATCTGTTCCTAAAAGTTTAAATTCTAGCCACTGCGGATTATATAATGGTGTAGATAATACAGAGCTTTTTGATTTCCCCCGTAAACTTCAAAAATGAAGTAGTTTTGCTGCTCATACCATGCCCTATAATGACGGAATCTGTATCACATCAACGCTTTAAAAATGCCACGTGTTCGATGATAATGAGCTGTGTCACTGCATCAACATATCTCCCCTCCCCCTTGGCTTTGACAAAAATGTGTGTGTGTGTGTGTGTGTGTGTGTGTGTGTGTGTGTGTGTGTGTGTGTGTGTGTGTGTGTGTGTGTGTGTGTGTGTGGACATTTCCTCTCTGTGAATTGCTGCTTTGTAAAAGTTAGGGGAGAAATATTGCCTACAACAAAGTGTGTTGACCTTTAATAAGGGAATGCTGATCTGAATCATGACCTCTGTAACGTCACTCCCTCCCCACACACACTCTTCCCAAAGTTCCAACCCCACTCCCACTTGTTTATTTTGCTATACTTCAAAGAGAATGCCTCTGGAACTACAGCTCTAAGACTGAGGAGGAGAACTTTGAGACCATCACAAATTATTTACAGTCTGAAATGCAGTGTTTCAGTTGTTGATGTAATTTAAGCATTACTCAGAGTTACAGCACGATTGCCACATAAATTAAAAATATATATCACAACCATTTAAAAGTTGCGGAGTATTGTATCAGTAACTTTTTTTAAAATTTCAAAAAATTTCAGTGATTTTATATTTTGTTGAACTCATTAAATGGAAAGAAAGTGTATATATATATATATATACAGTCAGTAATGTCTCTGAAATCCAGCATCGGCAGGACTGGACAAGTGGTGGATTTATGAAAATTCCGGATTTGTGAAACTATCTAAAAATTTCGTAACAGGCATTACATAAAGCACATACTTACACGTAACAGGTAATTAACAAAAATTTGCGCGTCTACACCTTATGAATATGCAGGGGTCGCAATGATGGAAAAAAAGTTTTGGCGAAAATATTGGCAAATACCTTTTTGTATTATTCATTATAAAACTGTTATGGATTATGCATCTGTTTTTTAACTTTTACTATGAATTTTGTCTGCAGATTATATACAGACTTTTTTTCTCTCATGCTGAATTTTACCATCTGCGGACTATATGCCGAAAAATATGGTACTTTTTTTTTATTTGTAGTGGGGTATATTTATTAAACCCATATCACATGTGTAAATCATTTTTTATCCCATCTTCCCTTTAGCTGGAGGATCAGGCAATTGAAGAACTACTTGTAATGTACAAAGCAAAGGACAACCCTGATGAAAAAATTACAGTTTCTAGAGTTCTGCCAGATAAAATAGCTAAACCTGTTTGGAAGAAAAAGCGTGCCTAACGTCTCACTAATGCTCTGCATACTGTACAGATGTTTAATTTATGTTCTTTAGTTGACGTCATTTTATTGTTCATTCTTGTCTGTTTAAATAAAGACCAAAAATAAAGATATGGCTTTACTGCTTTTATTGATTTTTATTCTTTTACATGTCTTATAATTCTCAGTTATAATAGCCGAATTTCAATGGAAGTGTAAATACCATGAACTTCCTCTTGTAAAGTAAGTTACTTCTTTCTAATCGTATAAATTTATATCACCTTTTGGAGGGCTATCAGTCACATTTTCACTTCAGAGTGACCATACATTGATTAATGATGCCACCTGGTGACCAAGTGTTCATGGGTGATACTCTTAAATGCTTGTAGACATCATTAATTCCAAGTATGTGAGAGTGGGGAGATGAATATGATTTGAGATAAGGCTGTGTCTAAGAGTTCCATTTCTGCGTTGAACTACAGCTAAAAGGTACATGTTCACCATGAAGCTGTCTTATATTAGGTCCTGTAGGTTGCACTCTTTACATTAATCTTTCAGCCCAGTGCTAACCATGTCAATCGCTTCCATTTTGTGCATGCATTAAATCTTACTGAATTTGGATTTGTGTCAAATGGAACTCTGGATTGTGTTGTCCCAAAACGTGTATACATTGAAGTGCAAAAAAAAAAAAAAAAAAAAACTGGGATACATATAATACTGTGTTGGTCCTCCTAATAATCGAATAACGGCAGCAACGCGACTGGCCATGGACTTCACGAGCTCTCTTGTAGTACTGTGGAAACAGTGTACACAATGCTTCCTGAAAAACATCCCACAATTCTGTAATATTCGTTGATGGAGGATTCCTGGCCTTGATGGCATGTTAAATAGCATTCCCAATGTATTCAATGGTGGTTAAATCCTCTGAACGAGGGGAGCTGAGTCAAGATGCCAAACTCCGTAGAATGTTCCTCCAGCTATAATCAGGTGACAGTGGATGTGTGCAGTGGTGTATTGGCATGTTGAAAGAGGTCACACCTGTTGGAGTGGTTGCATGACATGAACGGGTGCAAATCCCAAAATTGGTTGCATAGCCTCCACTGGTCAAAGCAGTCTGCAGACATATGAGGGGTCCTGGTGCATGCCAACTAAAAACATCCCACATCACAATAGAGCCACCGCTGGCCTGCGCTGTCTAATGTAGGCATGCAGAATCCATTGCCTCATGGGATTGTCTCAACACCCGGAGTTGACCATCTGCCCGAAATGGTACTAAAATTCGTCGGACCAGGCTACAGATTTCCAGTCATCTTGCATCCAGTGGTGGTGTTCCTGAGCCCAGGCGAGGTGCACAGCCTTGTGTTGTGAGGTCAGCAATGGCAGCTGGATGGGCCGTCGGCTCCGGAACCCCATAGAACACAGGGAACATTGCACTCTCTGAACACTGATGCTACTTCTGACCCCAACATTGAATTGCACTGTGATTTGTGGCAAAGCTGCATACCGGACAGATGTTACATTGTGTGTCAGATGCCGCTGTCCATGATCATCCAGGGCTTTTCTATGGCCACACCTATCTTGCACCTGAATGTTTTCCCTCAGTTTCTGTAGTCCAGGTACACCTTTGAAATTGGTGACCATGTAAATCCAAATTTCACGGTAATTTCCAAAATGGAGTGGCTCATCTCCCTGGCACTGACTATCGTAGCACGTTGAAAATCGCTTAAATCCTGATAAGCTGCTATCTAAACTATGAATGTTACTACTTCAGGTTGCGGAGATATCTGCCACTATGTACATGTCATTTGCAGATGATACCATTTACCACATGTGTGAAGTAACAGTAGTACCCTTCCCAGTGTTTTTAGCACCTCATTATGTATATACACACACATCGTCAAAAAAATAGTTGCACCCAGAAGGACATGTCGAATTGCAATGCTATTCGGGAGGAAGGTAAAGGTTACCAGGAACAATAAATGATTAAACATTGAGAGTGATATGGGCAATATTTATGGAGCTACACGCCAAGAAGTAGTGTCTCTCAGTATGGCATCGGGCCGCCATGCTTGCTCACACAGCATACCAGACATCTCGGCATGGGGTAGTACAGGTTCCTAATGGTGACCTGCAATAAGCCATCCCATGCAGCTTGAATCTTCTCACGCAGTTCCTGCAGATTGTGCGGTAGGGGTAGAGTGTGGATCGCGCATCCAATAGCATCCTTACACATTTTCAATTGGGGATAGGTCTAGCGATGTGGCTGGCCATGGCAGAGTGTCAGTGCCTTGAAGGCATGCTGTCAAAACAGCAGCAGTACGCAGACGAGTGTTGTCCTGTAGGAAAATTGCACCGGAGGGAGCATTCAGAAAAGGTAGGGCCACTGGTTGCAAGACCTCATTAACATAATGTTGGGCTGTCAAAGTGCCTGTAATGAACACCAAAGGGGATCTGGCATAGTTAATTGCACTCCATGCCATGATACCGGGCTTTCTCGACGTGTGACACTCAACAACAAACTCTTCATCTTGGCACTGACTGCGGTGCCTCCACACATTGGTTCGGTGGTCGTCTCCTCCAAGACAAAAGTGGGACTAATCACTGAAGATCACCCGCTGCCATTCTGAGTGGCTCCGTGACAGTCTGTAGCAACGGTGTTAAAGGCAGTCATCGTAATGGTCTGCATGTGTGTAGTCTTACGTCATGCAGCCGTCTGCCAATGGTGTTGCCACTAATCGGACGATGCATGGAGGGCATCACTGCTGGCTGAACATCCGCAATCATGGCTGTAGGGTCACTCCACTCGTGTCGGACAACCCGTCGGTCATCTCTCTCTCTCTCCCCGTGGTTCATTCCGTGGTTCATCTAGGTCTCCCAGGCCCTTCCTGTTGCTGTTGCATGCCTTGTTCTATCCACTGCCACCAACAGCGTACTATGGTGGTATCCGCATGACCGGTATAGCGTGCAATACGGCAATAAGACCATCCTGCTTCCCAGCGCCCGACGATGCGACCCCTGTCGAACTCCTCCAACTGTTCGAATTGCTTACGAACTTTTTTCTGAGGCATATTTCACTTGCAAAGGATGTAACCAACACAACAGCATGAGTCAGAATGGCAAGCATGTGAAACAGGATGACCTTGTATAGCCGGTCAGAGACAGCACTACCACCCTTCATTGCTTGAGTCACATGTGCGGCCAAGTGTGATACTTGAATCATTTGCATGTCTTACAATGTCAAACTTACCCACCAAGTTTCATATCTGTCAGTTGCTTCCTTCTGGGTGCAACTACTTTTTTTTTATAATGATTGTATATATGAAAGCTACTTTTTAAAAGTAGCTGGCTACTGCTGCAACTGCTACTACTTTTTTTTTTTTTAAGTTGCTACTTTTTCTACACTTCCTCATAAGTTAAAAGTGCAAATTTTGAAGATCTTTACATGTACATTCTTACATACCGCAAGTTAAAGATCCAGTGTGTTCATACCAAAATACCAAGGTAAATAAATTACACGAGTAATTTATTTTTGTATCTACTTTAGCTCTGATTATCATATATAACACATCTTATCACATTTAGTTGCTTATATTCCAAGCTAGCTGAAATACATACATATCACTAAGCTGTTCTCTGAGATTCAGAGGTAAAAGAAATACAAACTACAAGCTGTTCTCTGAGATTCCAAAAGAAATACAAACTACCAGATAATTTTTACTTACTGTTGCCTTTTCAAACTTCTCTAACAGCGATCTTGACATAAAACTCTGGCTTCACTGACATCCATCACATGCCGTACACAAGATCTTCTATACTTCATACTCATAATCTTTTTCTCATGCAGACACTCCTGAATCTGATCCTCCCATGACTTCCTTGGCCTTCCTCTGTCTATCCTTCCTATCACTTGGGCTAAAAAGATTTTCTTAGTAAGCATCTCCTCACTCATTCTTTCAACATGGCCAAACCACCGAAGCATATTAGTCTCCACCTTGCTAAGAACATTTTGCTTCCCATCAAACAACTGCAACACATCTTCATTCCTCACACCATCGGAACATGTCTTGCCACAAACCCCCTGTAAGTAATGCATTCCTCTGGCACACAAACAACTTCTATGTTTCTTGTGTAGTACCCAGGTTTCCCTGCCATACATCAGAGTAGGAACAATTACACTTTAATACACAGCCATGCTGTACTCTTGAGAACCCATCAGTCTTGTAAAAACCTCCCAAAGCAGCCATGACTTTCAACGAAGAATCCACTCGTCTACTAATTTCACCATCTAATTTATTCTCTCTGTCAAGCATGCTTCCTAAATACACAAACTCACTCACCTGGTCAGTCACTGCCATTTAGACATATTACATTCTACTACCAGTTCCTTTCTCAAAAACCATAACTTTGGTTTTTCCCTTGTTTATACTCAGTTTGAATTTCATGCAAACTTTGTAACTCACTTTTGCTCTCTGCCAACAGGACAGTGTCATCAGCATACAGCAATATGCACACGCTCATATCACCAAGACATAAACCAGTATCAGCTATTTTTGCATCGTGCATGCACACATCCATAAATATATTAACCAGCCATGGGGACATATTACACAACCTTGTCTGGCTTCTGCACCAATAGAGAACCATTTTGATAAAACACCATTCACTCGTACATAAGCTCTACTGCCAGCATACATGGCTGTTACGCTATTAAGTAGATTTCCAGTAACACCATATTCATTCAATACCTTACACAAAAGTCTCCTATTTACTCTGTCATAAGCTTTCTCTAAATCTATGAAGGCAGCAAAAACTTTCTTACCAACAGCCAGATACCTTTCAGTCATCATGCAAAAATTTGGTTAGTGCAATCTTTACCAGGCATAAACCCACTCTGAACATCCCACACTTTCTCTGATGTAAGACCCTGTACTTTTTCAATAATTACCTTACCAAACACTTTTCCTGGCACACTCTGTAGGCTAATACCATGATAGTTCTTGCATTCAGACTGATCACCTTTTCCCTTATACAAGGGAACAATAATAGCATCCTTCCAATCCCGAGGGACCATTCCTAACTCCTAGCGCAACTGGCAAATTTCAGTTAAACAGTCAATTACAGAGTCGCCACCATATTTCAACATCTCGGCAGTTATGGTATCAACTCCCAGAGCCTTATCGTATTGAAGAGATTTTAGAGCTTTACACACCTCTTGAGATCCCTCCTGTGCTTCCATCCTTCACTGCGACATCATCTGTATCTGCCTCAGAATCACCTTTGCTTTCCTGATCTAATAACTCACAGAAGTATTCACCCCATCTTTCATTTAACTCATTAGGTTCCCATATCATTTCCCCAACCCTAGTCTTCACACAACTTACAACATTTTTATCCCCTTTTTTTCCTGAGTCTCTTGTACTGCCAGAAAGTCTTCCTGTCTTTCCAAAAAGCCAATTCATGCCTTTCCACCTTCCTATTTTTTGCCTTACTGTGGCGAACCAGCTTAGTGGCTTCACACTTCTTACAGCGATATTCATTCACAGAAATTGTACCTTGCAACATCACCAAATATGCTTCCTTCTTTGTCTTTACTGCCTCTTCAATCTCACTATTCCACCAAGCATCACCTCTATTGTTACTCACTATTGTGGTGCCACAGACCTCTATAGAAGCAGTGACAACATAGTTCTTAAAACATTCCCACTTTTCTAAATCCCTCTCACAAGACTCCAGCTCCTTCAGTAGTTCTCTGAGTAAGTCAGAATAACGCTGATGATCTTCAAGGAGCCTTTCAGCCTTTATTCTTTCCATCATGGGCCTCTTCCTTTTCCTCCAACCAACATTCAGTTTCACTCATGACACTACCAATTAATGATCAGAACCAACATCCGCACCTCTCATTGCACGAGTGTCAACAACTAGAAATTTTGCGAGGGCTTCCTCTAAAGGTCTCTTGCACCTCTGACCTCCGGGTCCAGGTTTTCCATTTCTAGTTCCACACAGGCTGTTGAAAAATTGCGCTCTTTTCAGTTTTATGGTAAACCCTTCTGTTTTGTCTCACTAGACATTATTTCGTTATTTCCTAATATTCCTCTTGGCACGGTTCACAACCGTATTAGGTCTTTGCTGACATCTTCAGGATTTTACCCAGAGGCAGAGGTTCAGGCTATTTACCAGGCTCTTCAGCTAATCAAAGACAAGTCTTTTTTCAAGTTCGATAACCAAATATATCGGCAGTTGGAAGGGGCCCCTATGGGGTCCCCCTGTCTCCGGTTTTAGCAGAAATTCTGCTTCAAAATCTAGAAAATCAAGCTCTTAGCCAGTGTAGGCTTTCCCCAATTCTTTACATGTGATATGTCGACGATGTTTTACTTTTTTGGCCGTTTACCAATGATGGTTTACAAGAATTTGTTGACATACTTGGTTCTTTCTATCCTTCCATTAAGTTTTCAGTAGAAATGGAAAATAATTTTTCACTTCCTTATTTAGACATTTTAATAGCTCGGAATCCAGTTTTGCAAAATGTTACTTATTCGGTTTATCGCAAACCTTCTGCAGTTCCGTCTCTAATTCCCTTTATGTTGGCTCACCCTTGGTGTCAGAAGATGTCACCTTTTCATTTCCTAGTTAAACGTGCTTTATCGCATTTGTCCTCTTTACAATTTAGGAATTTGGAGCTAGAGATAATCAGGGACCAGGCTCAAGCCTTCGGGTACTCTGAGGACATGATACGGAGTGTAATTCACAGAGTTTCGAACTGGACAAATATCGCGCTGTCCGGTGAAGACCGAATCTCCAGATATGTAGGATCAGTACAATATGTGCTGCCCAGTTCAAGCCCTAAAGAATATCTGCCGAAAATATCGGGTCTACGACATATGATCGCAGGTCAAAACATCGCGGTACCATAACATCGCAGTACTAAAACATCGCAGGTCAAAACATCGTGGCACCATAACATCGCAGGTCAAAACATCGTGGCACCATAACATCGCAGGGCAAAACATCGCAGTACTAAAACATCGCAGGGCAAAACATCGTGGTACCATAACATCGCAGTAATCCCTAAATAAATTGCTTTCGATAGCTTTTGATGAATTGCAAAAAAAGTATATTTAAAGGGAAGGGGGACGTCATAGAAATGTATGTCCTGATTAAATTTTGGTAGAAATTGGGGTTACCCGTACCGCTTTTCCAACAGTGCCCAGGCCCACTCAATCAAAATTATCGTAAAATCTACAGTTTTCAATTTAAAACCACCAGATTTGGTATTCTATCTCATGGTGCTTTAACTTAGACGGTAGATGGTTTCTGGAAGTGGTCGGAGCCCGGGGTCGATTGGCCCCCATAGAATATTTTCGACAAATCTACAGTTTTCAATTTAGAATTACCAAATTTGGTATACTTCCTCATGGTGCTCTAACTTAGACAGTAAACGGTTTTTGGAAAGGTAAGGGGCCCGGGGTCATGGGGCCCCAATACGCAATATTCGTAAAATCTACAGTTTTCAATTTAGAAACACCAAATTTGGTATACTTCCTCATGGTGCTCTAACTTAGACCGTAGACGGGTTTTGCTTTGAAAGGTAGGGGGCCCTGGGTCAAGGGGCCCCAATACGCAATATTCGTAAAATCTACAGTTTTCAATTTAGAATTATCAAATTTTGTATAATATCTCATGGTGCTCTAACTTAAACCATAGACGGTTTTGGAAGGGTAGGGGCCCGGGGTCAAGGGCCCCCATACGCAATATTCGTAAAATCTACAGTTTTCAATTTAAAACCACCAAATTTGGTATACTATCTCATGGTGCTCTAACTTACACCGTAGACGGTTTTTGGAAGGGGTCGCAGCTAAGGGACGAGGGGCCCCCAAATAGAAAATTTTCGCAAAATCTAGTTTTCAATTTAGAACCACCAAATTTGGTATACTATCTCATGGTGCTCTAACTTCGACCGTAGAGTGGTTTTGGAACGGGTGGGGGGCCCGGAGTCAAGGTGCCACCATAGAAAATTTTCGTAAAATCTACAGTTTTCAATTTAGAACCACCAAATTTTGTATACTACCTCATGGTGCTCTAACTTAGACCGTAGACGGTTTTTGGAACGAGTCGGGGCCCGGGCTTCAGGGGGCCCTACAAAGTTTTCGTAAAATCTACAGTTTTCAATTTAGAACCACCAAATTTGGTGTACTACCTCATGGTGCTCTGACTTAGACGGTGACGATGTTTGGCACGGGTGGAGGCCCGGTCCGAATGGGGCCCCTACAAAATTATCGTAAAATATGCAGTTTTCAATATACAACCAACATATTTAGTATCCTATCTCATGGTGCTTCAACTTAGACGGTAGACGGTTTTTGGAACGGGTCGGATCCCGGGCTTTACGGGTCCCTATAGAAAATTTTCGTAAATTCTACAGTTTTCAATTTAGAACCACCAAATTTGGTATACTACCTCATGGTGCTCTAACTTACACCGTAGACGGTGTTTGGAACGGGTCGGGGTCAAGGGGGCCCTTACAAAATGTTCGTCAAATCTACAGTTTTCAATTTAGAACCACCAAATTTGGGATACTATTTCACGGTACTCTTAGACCGCAGATGGTTTTGGGAACGGGTCGGGGCCCGCGATCAAGGGGCCCCCATACAAAATTTTTGTTAAAAGTTCAATTTTTTACTCTTAAGATCTGCAACACAATTCAGCACTCCAATACCCAACCTACGGTCTAAGTGTAAGACCGTAGATAACAATGAAGTGCAAAAATATCCGGTTAATGGTGTATTAAAATCAAAAATTAATAAACGTTAGCTTTCACCACTAACAGGCGGCTTATCAGGCAGAAATACAATGTAATGTAAATAGAGAGTTCCAGATATTCAAAATTTAAAACGGTAAGAAAAAGATTATCAATGTCAAGTCGCATGCACGCGACATCACACAGGTGCATTGCATTTCAGTGTCGCGGTTTCTCAGAAGCACACGCCAGATGTACGGCAGTTCTATATAGATGTCACCTCGGAGATAAGTATTTCCATTCCTCTTTCTTTTTTGTTTCATAAAATTAAATTGACTAAATAAAAAAATTAAAGATAAGTTTACTGGAAAATTACAGGAATATCTTTTTCATTCATTAATTTTCACCCGCTGAACTTGGTGATTCCACAGATAGTAATATTTACCCGGGAAATACCACCCTGCTAGTACAAATTACATTAATTATTTCTTTGCATCCAGTTCCATTAGTAGGTCCATAAGAGCGTTTGGGGCCGTATGAAAAATACATAGTTGATTTCAACGTGAGCCGCTACGGTGGTGCAGTGGTCTATGCGCTGGCTTCTGATCACGAGTCCGAGAAGGGTCCGGGTTCGAATCCCGGTGAGTCATGGACGTTGCGTTTGACTTCTGGCACTGGATTTCCCCCTTCCCTGCATGGAACCAGTGACCCAAAATTAGGAACTGCTGACTGGTTACAGCCTACTGAATTGATCACGGTGGTCGTTAAACCTCCCAACTAAAAAAAAAAAAAAAAGGTTGCGACGTGTCCATGGCTATCTGTCATGGAGCATAGTGAAAAGTACATTTTTGACATCAACGTGTCCTATTACATGTGGGCTGGCCACAAAATTTTAAGGGACCGTACAAAATCGCACTTTTGTTTCACCGTGTCCGCGCTTCGGTATATATTTGAAGTATACGTATATATAGTTGGGCCATTTCAGCACGTAGTATGGTTTATATAGAAAATAAAGATAATGTTACACTTTTACTCTGCTACAACACATTAATCCCAAAGGCGATTTCTTGAAATTTTTAATTCGTTGTGCTCATATTCACAAAGTTAACATAACATGTCAAGTTATTAATGCTGCACCTTTACTCTGTCACAAAACCTTAATTGCAAGACCTTAGACCTAGCCTTTTTTTAGGAATTTTAGTTCGACGTATTCATAAGGTTTCGATAACATGCCAAGGTTACGGTACTGCGTTTTTACACAGGCACAAAAATTAATAAACAGGCCTTAAGCCTTTTTATCAATTTTCAATGAACCCCAACCGTGCTCATATGCGTAAAATTTTCACAGAAAGTCAAGTTTATTGTGTTGCGCTTTTACTCGAGTACAAAACTTTAAATAGCCCCTACTAGGGGCGGATCACGGCACAGGCGCAGGAAACGCGCCCTTGGGGCTTCGGAATCGAAGGGGCCTCAAAATACCAAAAATAAAACTTAAAATTTATTTTTTTATTCCCGTTGTTTTGTTAATTGGTAAAAATATAGAAAAAAAATAACGATAATATAGGCACATTATCACGTATTCTCTGGCGCTATTTTCATAGAGGGTGCCAGTTTCATGCTGCGAAAGGAACCGCGTTCAGCGTCTTGTTATTCCTGGCCGCGGCTGTCGTTTCTAGGTCCCGTGTTTTGTAAGTGAAATATCCGTTAGTTGAATCTAAGAACATTCAAAACATCGGGAAGGCCAAAACTCGAATGTTCACTATTCCCAGGAGCAATGTTACAAGGTCACACAGGATGTTCCCGAGTCTAAACAATTGCGTCCCCCCGTTAGTTTTAGCTCTACGGAAAAGGAATGGGGCTTATCAACAACGACACGTCTGCTCTAATCAGTCATTCAGCAAAGCCCTAAATTTGATCCACAGTACAGAGCAAAGCCGGCTGGACCATAAGGGCAACTGGAGCTTTCGCCCCGGGTCCCATGCCTTCAAGGGGCTCCGCAGTTTAGGAAAAAATCACTTTTGGTAGAATTTTTAACAATTATTTCCTTTGTGTGTAAGTTTTGGGGTGCGAAGCCCTTAAAAAGTTCTTTTTCAAAAGGTTTTTTTTTTTTTTTTTTACGTTGCAACAATAAATTTACAATCCCTCCATTTTCGAATAGGTTATCGTCCTTCGCCGTACAAATATTTAAATTTGGGGATTTTAAGTGATTATTGAAACTACGTTTCTATTTTCCGCATTGATAAATAGCAAATTAAATTTCATCATTTTGTGGCCTTTTCTTTTATGTATTTAACAATTTGCGTGCAAACCAGATACTTAAATTTAAAGAAATAAAAAGAACAACATCAAAGTTAATTTCGGGTTACATATAGAAGCCATTTATTCAGTGACTTTAAAAACATTACTGTAAATTTAAAAAAAAATCATATATGAGCGCGTATAAAAGTTTAAAAAGTCGCTAATTTGTCACTTGCTCCACTTTGCATTAAAAGTCAATCACTAAAACCTTGTATCAGGGGAAAAACAACTATTTGTACGAATTTATTTTAGAGGAATCCTTATTAATTCCTACACTAAAATATTCGTAATTCAAAAAAATTCGCTATGCAGGTATTTTTTTTTTTATCATTTTGTAAGGAAGTTTTTATAAGAGTCATATACAATTTCAACCCCATCTCCCCGGAAAGAAAATCGTATATTTCAACACTTTTTACTCTCTCTCTCTCTGTCTCCCTCCCTCTTCTCTCTCCCTCCCGCCCTCCCTCTTTCTCTCTCTCTCTCTCTCTCTCTTTCTCTGTCTCCCTCCCTCTTCTCTCTCTCTCTCTCTCTCTCTCTCTCTCTCTCTCTCTATCTCTGAACTTTCTTTATGATAGTTTTCTTTATGACATACTGCAGAGGTGAAGCACATGTCAAGACGTAGAAGTTGCAACAATAAATTCTTTCGGTGTAGCTTAATTGGTAAAGCATTCGGCTCTGGAGTAGAAGGATGAGGATTCATTGTCACCGTCAAAATTTGTGAATTTCACATCTTGTGTGTACTTTGAGGACATTTTTCACGTAACGACTTTATTAAAATATGAGATTTATTTCCTAGTGCCAACAATGAATTTTTGGTCCGGGCCCCGCAATAAAACTTCGCCCCAAGCCCTGTAAAAGCTCCCGCCATCCGGCTGTATTTCAGAGGGAAAAGGTCGTGTGCAGAATATTTTCTTTTAATATCGGATCAAATATTCGATGTATTGCAGCTAGAATCAAATATTGATTATACCTATTACCGGCAAAGTAAGTCTGTTATTCTTGAGTAGAATTTTATATGTTTTAACAAACTTGATATAAAATTTCCCTATCAATCACAACCCCACAACGGGCACGGAGAAGTGGCCACCTTAGAACTGGCTACACGGAGAACTGAACACATTGGAATTTCAGTGCCATAAAATTGTTCCTCATAAACAAATTTCGTGTTACTATATTCTCCACTACTTGAGCAACGATTGCTCATAATTTTTTTTTTTTTTTTAATATTTCATTTTCAGTAAGAAATTTAGACATTTCCATGATTTTCGGGCAAAAGACAAAGCGGAGAACTGGCCACCAGAAAACTGACCACCGGAGAAGTGGCGGCACGAAGAACTGGCCATAAAAAATTTAAGGGGCCGTATAAAAATTGCGTTGTAGACTGCTCCGTGGCTACGTCTCCCGAGATATCTGACACACATAAAATGTCCATAATTTCGTATTTTCTTATTTACGATATTTTTCTAGGTCTATAGACTACAGCTAAACAAATTCTCTGCTGGTATGTGCAAACCCAGGAAACTCGTCGAGGGGAAGGGGGTTGCCAAAAACCTAAAATATGAAATATCAAGAATTTCCAGTTCGATCGGGAGATTTTCAGCGTTTACAAGCTGTAACTCAACAAATTTTCTGAGTGCATGGGCCTACCCAGGAAACCTGTCAGGGAGGGGGAGGTGTAATACCAAAAGTGTAAAGTGTGAAATATAAAGATTTTCTCGTCCTTTAGGGAGATTTTCACCATTTACAACCAGAAATACTTTGTTTTATATTTTAGGTATTAATCCCCCCTCCCCCCGACAGGTTTCCTGAGTCAGCACAACATGCCTTCAGAGAGTTTGTTGTTAGTTTGTTGAGATGAATGTTTCATATTCGAAGATCTAAAAGCTAAAATTATCAGCAAATACCCATATTTTTGACCCCTGAAAAAAAGGATTATCGAAAAATGTCCTGTCCATAGAAATTTCAAGTTCTCTCCACAACGTATTGCATCATCCAAAGTCAGAAATAACTTTTAGTTCAACCCTAGTAGATTCCAAACCTTGATTTATTAAAAAAAGCAATATATTTTTCATTTGTAAGTTAAAGAATATTGGCTGCTTCCATTGCGATAATAATCCTCAGATTAAGAAAAATTGGGCTTTCTTAAAAAGGGCAAAGAATTTTGTCCATTCTGGTGCCGTAGTATAAGCCTAGAGTCAATATGAATTTCGTCAAAGCTTAAAACATAAAGCTTTGCAGAGCGATTTAAACTTTTATGGCTTTTTTCCCCCATCAACAAAAAGACATCGTGTAGAATGCCTGGATTACGGGTAAATTTTGCGCACCATCTTTTCAAAGTAATGGAACAATGTTTCCCCCCCTTCAGAAGTCATATATGATTTTTCTAAAGAGAGCTCTTATTACGATGCATTTCGATACATCTTGAGGTGCCCATTTTATCCATTGCTTCCTTTCGTAAGATCACTTGGGCGTCGTAAACATATCATGGATACCTTTAACTAATCTTTCCAACGTACTATAGTTTCTCTTAATTTCTTTTAATTGCTTCTTGAGTTGGATAATTTGTTTTGACCAGAACCTTGTAATGATGTATGCATTTCTGATTTGTGCAGAGATATTTAATAATCTCGCGTTTCTCATTCTTTAAAGCACCTAGTACACTTTCAAGATCAGATATTTTTTCCTGCAGTCTTTTACTCTCCGTCATCTTTTCACATTTCAAACATACATGAAGTTGCGGAATTACTATCGTGTTTCGTCCTAAACGAATCTATCCCGCCGCTGATACGGGATTTTTTTGAATTTGAAGTTTTAATTCGATCCAAAGCACTTTCTAAAATTCTTGGTCTCCGGTAAACCGTTACACACGAAAACTGCCACACATCTTTCAGCAACTTGGAAAACTGCCACATGCTTTTCATTAAGGGACCGAGCACAACATGCTGTTCCTCCGAGGAACACTTTGAATGTGTGTCAATTTTCCCAGTTTGCGCGAATTATGTGTGGCAGTTTTTCAAAGTGCCTAATGACGGGAAGGAGTTCTTTTGTTTATCGCAATTTTCATGCCGGTTCATACCAGTTTACGGCAACTGGCCACAAAAGTTCAACGAGGGGAGGGGGAGGGGGTATGAATAAAGATCGCCGTTTCTTGGCATATATCATCATCATCATCATTGTCAACCATTATCAATCCACTGCTGGACGGTCTCCCCAAGTTTCCTCCGCAACGGTCTGTCTTGTGCCAGTCTCCTCCATGTCACCCCTGCATACTTTCGAATTTCATCCACCCATCTCCCATGTGGTCTTCTTCTGGGTCTTTTCCTGTCCCTTGGAATCCAATCTAAAATTTCCGCTGTCCATCGATGATCTGTCCTTCTGGCAGTATGTCCAGCCCATTGCCATTTCAGGGATTTAACTCTGATCATGATGTCTTCCACTCTTGTCATTTTTCGGATCCACGAGTTCCTCTTCTTATCTCTCCTGGTTACACCAAGCATGCACCTGTCCATGCTTCTTTGAGTTGTCTGCAGCCTTTGTATGTCTCTTTTAGCTAAGGTCCACGTCTCTGCACCATACGTAAGCACTGGAAAGATGCATTGATCAAACACTTTTCTTTTAAGACATAATGGCATGTTGCTCTTGAAAATTATGCTGTTTCTTCCAAAAGCTCTCCAGGCAAGTTTTGTACGCCGATTAATTTCTTCATGAATGTGACCCTCACTTGATATCTGCTGTCCAAGATAAACGTACGTGTCTGTTATCTCCAGCTTTTCTCCATCAATCGATAAATCTTCATTTCTTGTAAAAGCATTGAACATCACTTTTGTCTTCTGAAAGTTCATTTTTAATCCCACTTCTTTACTCTTGTCAGCAAGTTCCTGGATCATACTCTGCAGCTCTGATGGGCTAGTTGCAAAAATGACTACGTCATCAGCAAAACGAAGGTGGGTTAGATAATCTCCATTAATCTTTATCCCCTTGTTTTCCCAGCTCAGTGACTGAAAAACACCCTCCAATGTGGCATTGAAGAGCTTCGGAGATATGGTGTCACCTTGTCTCACTCCCTTTCCAATTTTTATGTGTGTTGTATTTTCAAACAGCCTAATCTTTGCACTTGCATTTTCATAGATGTTATTAATAATATTAATGTATGCATCTTCAATACCGCAGGTTTTCAGAGCCATTGTAACTGCTGATGGTTTCACCGAATCAAAGGCTTTTTCATAATCGATAAAAGCCATGCACAATGGAAGTTCATATTCCCTCGCTCTTTCAATTAGTTCTCTCAGCACATGGATATGATCTATTGTGCTGTAGCCACTCCTGAATCCAGCTTGTTCTCTCGGTTGAGCCATGTCCAATGTTACCTTCAAGCGGTGTGAAAGAACTTTAGTGAAGATTTTATAAACTACTGATAGGAGGCTGATAGGTCTGTAGTTTCCGAGATCCTCAATGTCACCTTTCTTATGTAGCAGGATCATTGTAGCGGTGTTCCAATCCTCAGGAATCTTTCCTTCATTAAGGCATCGAGTGAAAATTTGGGCAAGTACTGTTTCGATTTCTCCACTTGCTTCTTGTATGATGTCTACAGTAATTCCATCTTCTCCTGGAGCTTTTCCCCGCTTCATGTTCTTGATTGCATGCGCAACTTCTGCTGGAAGGACTGGAGGAACTCTGGTACTGGTATCTTTCATGATGTCTGGAGTGCATGTATCATCCCTTTCATATAATTTGGAGTAGAAATCTTTCACTCTTGTCAAAATTTTGCCTCTATTTCTTGTTACAGAACCATCTTCTTTTCTCAGTGCCATAATCTGTTTTCTTCCCTTACTGAGATGTCCCTTTGCTATCTTTAGGCTTTGGTTGTTTTCAATTGCTTTCCTCACTAGTTCACAGTTGAATTTTCTTACGTCTTCAGTGATACTTTTTCGTACTGTCTTGCATAGCTCTATATATTCCACTTTGGAAGTCACATCTTCTTCAGTTGTCCTCATCTCTCTTCTTTTTTGCATCAACATTTTCGTTTTTCCTGATAATTTATTTACATGCAACTTGTTCTTAGACCCAGCTAATTTTGTTGCTGTTTCCATAAGAGCTTTTGTTACTATTCTGTTAACTTCAGAGGTGTCCACTTCTTCCGATGTTAGGCCTTCTAAAGCAGAGAACCTGTTCTTCAGTTCCAACTTGAAGGTATTATGGTGTTTTTTAAGGTTGGTTATGTCAATAGATTTTGTTTGTCTTATGAGCTTGCCACGTTCAAGTTTAGTGTTGAGGTGCATCTTACATCTCACCAATCTATGGTCACTACCTGTGTTGAACTTGTTTAGCACACTGCAGTCTTCGATGACAAATTTTTTGTTACACATAATAAAATCAATTTCACTTGTCGTCCCATTTGGATGTCTCCATGTCCATTTCCTGTGTGGCTTTTTCTTGAAGAAGGAGTTCAAGATGAAAAACCCTTCTGCCTCTGCAAACTCAACGAGAGTATTTCCACGCTGGTTTCTGTTGCCGTGACCGAATTTACCTACCGAAGTTTCATTCTGTTGCCGTTGCCCTATTTTTGCATTGAAATCTCCCATAATTATTTTCAAGTGCTGCTTACCTTTATTATTTAGATGACAAATTTCCTCATAAAATTCTTCAATTTCTTCTTCAGGATGACTTGTGGTGGGTGCATAAGTTTGAATAATCTGAGCCTGGTATCTTTTCGAGAGTTGGATAACAAGCCGTGCAGCTCTGTCAGAGGAACTTTCAACTTCTACAACTTTATCCTTCAGTTTCTTGTTTATTATAAATCCAACACCACTAGTTCTGCCAGTATCTGTCCCACGATAGTAGAAGAGATGTCCACTTTTCAGTTCGATGAGATCTTCTCCTTTTCTCCTTACCTCACTTAGCCCCACGATGTCCCACTTGATCCTTTGTAGTTCCTCTTCCAATTCAAGAAGCCTTGAATCAGAAGATAGGGAGCGTCCATTGTACGTTGCCAAGGTCAGCATCAGATGGCAGCCTAGTCCGGTCCTCCGGGGATTCTTAGCACCCTCTGCCTTCATGTCGCACTGGCCGCTGCCTTGGCCAGGTACATTCCAGCTGCCGGAGACTGAGGGCCAAGATTTAAGTTGTGGAGTCATTTTGGAGGGGTTTGGCCATAACTCACCACGCTGGCCAAGCGGGTTGGTGAGTGTGGGATAGAATTTCCTCTAATCCCGATGGTATAGTTATACCGCTATTGGCGGTCGTCAGAGCCCCTTTAGTGGGAACAGGATGCACCACGAGAAGGCGGGGTTGACATTTGTCAAGGAGAGGCTGTGATGTTACGCATCACCTGACCTTACATCCCTCTTGGCATATATATATACATATATATACATTTTTTTTTAAAAAAGTAGAATTGGGAACTCTAAACAATTTCGAGAAAACGTTCTTCGTAAGGCAAGCGAGAACTGCACTTTAATTTGAAGGAACACTGTAAACTGCCGAAAATTTTATATGGGTCCCTCGACCCTCTCCACCTTTCCATAAACCCTCAACGGTCTAAGTTAGAGTACCATGAGGTAGTATACCAACCAAATTTGGTGGTTCTAAATTGAAAACTGTAGATTTTACGAAAATTTTCAATGGGGGCCCATCGACCCCGGGCTCAGACCACTTTCAAAAACTGTCTACGGTCTAAGTTAGAGCACCATTAAGTAGTGTACCAAATTTGGTGGTATTAAATTGAAAACTGTAGATTTGACGAATATTGCGTATGGGGCCCCTTACCTTTCCAAAATCCGTTTACGGTCTAAGTTAGAGCACCATGAGGAAGTATACCAAATTTTGTGGTTCTAAATTGAAAACTGTAGATTTTACAAAATTTTCTATGAGGGCCTATCGACCCCGGGCTCAGACCACTTTCAAAAACTGTCTACGGTCTAAGTTAGAGCACCATTAAGTAGTGTACCAAATTTGGTGGTTTTAAATTGAAAACTGTAGATTTGACGAATATTGTGTATGGGGGCCCCTTGATCCCCCCCCCCCACCCGTTCCGAAAACCCTCTGCCGTCTAAATTAGAGCACCATGAGATACTATCCCAAATTTGGTGTTTCTAAATTGAAAACTGTAGATTTTACGAATATTGAGTATTGGGGCCCCTGGACCCCTGGCCCCTTACCTTTCCAAAAACCGTTTACGGTCTAAGTTAGAGCACCATGAGGAAGTATATTAAATTTTGTGGTTCTAAATTGAAAACTTAAGATTTTACGAAAATTTTCTATGGGGGCCCATCGACCCCGGGCTCAGACCACTTCCAAAAACTGTCTACGGTCTAAGTTAGAGCACCATGAGGTAGTATACCAAATTTGGTGGCTTTAAATTGAAAGCTGTAGATTTTACGAATATTGCGTATTGGGGCCCCTTGACCCCGGGCCCCTGACTCCGGGCCTCCTACATTTCCAAAAACCGTTTACGATCTAAGTTAGAGCACCAGGAGGAAGTATACCAAATTTTGTGGTTCTAAATTGGAAAACTGTAGATTTTACGAAAATTTTCTATGGGGGCCCATCGACCCCGGGCTCAGACCACTTCCAAAAACTGTCTACGGTCTAAGTTAGAGCACCATGAGGTAGTGTACCAAATTTTGTGGTTCTAAATTGAAAACTGTAGATTTCACGAAAATTTTCTATGGGGGCCCATCGACCCCGGGCTCAGACCACTTCCAAAAACTGTCTACGGTCTAAGTTAGAGCACCATGACGTAGTATACCAAATTTGGTGGCTTTAAATTGAAAACTGTAGATTTTAAGAATATTGCGTATGGGGCCCCCTTGATCCCCCCCCCCCCCCCCGTTCCGAAAACCCTCTACCGTCTAAATGAGAGCACCATAGATATTATCCCAAATTTGGTGTTTCTAAATTGAAAACTGTAGATTTTACGAATATTGCGTATTGGGGCCCCTTGACCCCGGGCCCCTTACCTTTCCAAAAACCGTTTACGGTCTAAATTAGAGCACCATGAGGAAGTATACCAAATTTTGTGGTTCTAAATTGAAAACTGTAGATTTTACGAAAATTTTCTATGTGGGCCCATCGACCCCGGACTCAGACCACTTCCAAAAACACCATGAGGCAGTATACTAAATTTGGTAGTTCTAAATTGAAAACTGTAGATTTTACCAAATTTTTGTATGAGATGAGAGATTAATTAGTGCCCCCTCCTGAAATATTTTGATAAGTGCCGCATACTAGTCTTCTGCAAATTAAATCAGTGTCTGAACAAATTTTTCCTACCAAAGATCAAATGTTTAGAAAAATACAAAAGAAAAAAAAAATGAAAAGAAAAAAAAGCCGTGTAATTAATGCCCCATCCTGAAATGTTATGGCTCGCGATGTTATGGCTTGCGATGTTTTGTCACCGCGATGTTTTGACCTGCGATGTTTTGTGTCCGCGATGTTATGACTTGCGATGTTTTGTCACCGCGATGTTTTGACCTGCGATGTTTTGTGTCCGCGAGGTTATGGCTTGCGATGTTTTGTGTCCGCGATGTTTTGTCACCGCGATGTTTTGACCTACGATGTTAGTCCGCGATGTTATGTCGCGCGATGTTTTGACCTGCGATGTTTTGACGTGCTACGACTGGATGTCTCCAGAAGTATTTCCTTTACTTAATGTGGGGTACAAAAAGGTCCAACAGGTAATTAAATTTCTACCTTTATAACATGATTTTTTAATAAATAATTTTTTGGTGTTATATATTTTAATTATTTAAAAAATAAATCTCTTTTGGACTACCATATAAATAATTCCTTTTTTTTTTTTTTTTTTTTGCTCCTTTTATTTTAAGGTTTTTACAAGTGAGCAGGAAGACCAGCTTGAGAAATGTTTGAAGACAGCAGCAGATATCTATTTTAGCCTGTCACCAAAAGGAGTAAGAAAATTTGCCTTTGATTATGCTATGAGGCTTGAACTAAAATGTCCTCCATGTTGGATTGACAATCAAATGGCTGGATGTGATTGGTTTAGTGGTTTTTTAAAGCACCACAGGGCCCTTTCAATCAGGAGTCCTGAGACAAGCAGCCTTTCACGAGCCACCAGTTTCAATCAGGAGTCATGAGACAACCAGCCTTTCACGAGCTACCAGTTTCAATAAGACAAGTGTGAAAGCCTTTTTTGACAATTTAGAAACCGTAATGAAGAGACTAAAAATTGGACCTGCAGATATATTTAATGTTGATGAGAGTGACATAACTACTGTGCAAAAGCCTGACAGAGTTGTTGCAAGGAGAGGCTTCAAACAGGTTGCCAGAATGACATCAGCAGAAAGGTGGTCTTTAATAACAATAGCTGTTTCTGTATCTGCTACTGGGAATACCATACCTCCATGTTTCGTGTTCCAACGAGTAAATTTTCAAGTGCATTTTTTTTAGGGGAGCACCTCCAGCAATTGTTGGTGGTGCAAATCCTTCAGGGTGGATGAAGGAAACCAATTTTATAAAATATTCTTCCCATTTTGGGCATCACACCAAATGCTCAAAAGAAAGGCTAGTTTTACTACTGCTTGACAACCACGAATCCCATTTGTCAATTAATGCATTAGATTACTTTAAAGAGAATAGAGTGACGGTTTTATCTTTCCCACCCCATTGCAGTCACAAGTTGCAACCACTGGATCGAAGCGTCTATGGGCCTTTCAAAAAATTTGTAAATAGTGCTTGCGATTCATGGATGATGAACCACCCTGAGCAGACCATGACGATATATGACTTGCCAGAATTTTTTAATGCTGCTTTGCCTAATGCCACAACACCAAAAATATCATATCGGGACTCAGGGTAAGTGGCATATCACCGTTTAACAGAAATGTATTTGATGAGAGTGAGTTTCTTGGTGCATTTGTGACAGACAAGCTTTCAGCAGCTGACAGCATTTCTGAGCAAGAAAGACCAATGGAGCTGGATGTACCTAAGAGTTGTAGCACTACAACCCCAGGGTCAGGAGAATCCACTCTCCCAGAACCCCAATACAAAGTGCAAGACAGATTTCCCGACGATCTGAACAAGCCTTCTTTCTACATCAAGAACAGTTGCTGTGGAAATGACGCCTGAAGATGTCAAACCATTTGTTAACGCCGGGCCAAGAAAAATCGTCCAAAATAATCGTCGGACAAGGAAATCCACAATTTTGACTGACACACCTGTAAAAAATGAATTAGAAGCGCAAAAGAAGAGGAAGTTGTTGCCAAGAAAAACAACAAGAAAAAGTGTTTGTTTGAAACTTTAAATGTGAAAAGGCCTAAGCGCAAGCTAAAGAAATCTGGGGACTCGTTGGAATCGGAAGATGAAAGTGATTCCTATTGTCTTGTTTGTTTGGAGCCATTTTCCAACAGTCGACCAAGGAAAAAATGGATTCAGTGCGTTTGGTGCAAAATGTGGGCCCATCAAGAGTGCAGTGATGGCAGCTTCAGTTATTTATGTCATAGCTGTGAATCAGACTAATAGATGCATAGGCCTATAAATCAAGCCTAAATAGATTAAAACATTGTTACATAACATTTTATGTTTATTTTCTGTAAGAAACTTTGATGTCTACCATTATTTCAGTAATGAAGATGTATATACACATAGACTAATGTAAGATTGGGTTGCAATAAACTGTTGGCCTTCGCCTATTCTTTGTAATACCTGGAAGTTAATTTATTTTCTGTATTTTGGTTTAACAAAAACTGTTACTATATCTAAAGAAATCATATATCTAAGGAAGTCATATATCAAAAGAAACCATATAGAAATTAAATACCTCTGTTAGTTGCATAAATAATCTGGAAAGTTTTAAAAGTGTGCCAAAAAACATATTGTGGGGGCTAGTTGGCACACCCTTGGAAGTCATAATTTAACCAAACTACTGCTTATATAAATGTGATAATGGTTAACCATAATCATCTTTTGATACACAAAATTCCCTATTTCAAAACAGCAACATCAAAAATTTAATAACTTTATTAGAAAAAATGACAAAAATTGGGAATCCCAAAGTGTGCTAACTAGCCCCGGTCTCCTAATCTGCGTTTAACTTTTACATTTTGAGAGTTTATGCGTGTAAAACTTTAAAAAAGAGAGATTTTAGTCTCCTGGACATTTTTACATATATTTTTCACTGGAAGAGATTTTCTTCAGTAGATCGGGATTCTTTCACAAGTATTTGTGAGATTCAGAGCATGATATGTCTTTCAAATTGTATTTAACTAGCAGTATACCCCTCACTGATTGATTAAGAAACTTGAATTACAGGGTGTTTCACTAGGTAGTCTCACCCCACCCCCACAAAAAATCAGCCATATTGTGCAACACACTCTACCTGTGAACATGACATATGATTTACAACGTACCTTGGTTCATGGAAATGTGGTACCCTTCGCAACAAATGCGGGAAATGTCCCCTACCGACATCCAAACGCACTCGAACGCGACGCTGCATATTATCAAAGGTTCTCCGCAGCATATCCTCATAAATTGTCCGAATTGCTGAAGTGGTGTTGCTTTCTAAGTCTTTTAACGTGCGAGGCTTATTACTGTAAGCACGACTCTTCAGATTTCCCCATAAAAAAAATTGGGAGGAGTCAAAACGGGTGAACGAGGTGGCCACAGTCCTTTGGAGATCACTCGGTCACCGAAGAAAGAGGGAATTTCACTCATGCCCACACGCTGTGTCGCCTTTATAGACTTCGTTCTCCAATAACTTTTCACGATAAACACCCGATCCACAAGGGTATACACAGCCATTCCGAACGACGCAGAGAAACATGCAGATTGCCTCTGGACAGAATTAGCGTGTCCGGCCATCTGGTGGGCTGACGTCACAATGAGTCGTCTCCTTATCAGGAAAATCACACCCTCGCATTTGTCAAGGCCACTTGTAAACTAAACGTCGTGTTTCTGTGTAGAGTGGGGGAAAATAGTTGGTTCCTGGGGGGGGGGGCTACCTAGTGAAACACCCTGTATAAACAAAAAAAAACGGACAGCAACGACTCATAACACACAAAACAAGCAGCATAAACTCACTGTTTACACGGCACCGTCCACGTACGATGAACGACAGACATTAACGCGTAATGGCGAGCTTTCTCTGCGCTGTTGACTCACTGCAGTAAGCGATCGCAGGAATCAACTGACAGTGGATTAGACGGAGAGCGCGAACGAAAATCCAGAAATGAATTATTACATTTTATTAGTGGCTTGATAGGATATGCATAGTCGACTCACATTATTGTGACCACCGCCAACAGCGTGTAGCCGATGAAAGAAGGTACGTGTCGTGAGCTGGCTTGGAGGTTATATAAGATGTGCTGTAGATATTATGAAAACATATCACTCGTTGCTGTCATGGATAAAAGGAGCGATTTATCAGATTTCCAAAAAGGGATGATTATCGGCTTTAGGGCCAAGAGTGGCAGTATTTCTGAAACAGCGCAGTTTGTGAACTGTTCGCGTGCTGCTGTAGTTACAGTGTATCGTGATTGCATAAATGGCACCATTGCGAATAAGCGGTGGCCGCCCCGGTGGCGCAGTGGTCTAAGGTGCTGTCCTCTGATCATTCTTCCGTAAGGGGTCCGGGTTAGAATCCCGGTCAGGCATGGATGTTGTGTTTGTCTTACGGCACTGGCTCTCTCCCTTCCCTGGAACCAGTGACCCTAAATTAGGGACGGGCGACTGCTTATAGCCCATTGAGTTGCTCACGGTGGTCGTTAAACCTCCAGTCAAAAAAAAAAAAAATAAGCGGTGTGGAGCACCACGTGCCATTGATGTGAGATGTGAACGTCGGCTTTGAAGGTGCGTGAGGGTCGATCGACACGCTACAATGGAACAACTCACTAGCCGAATGAACCAGGGGGCTACCGGAAGTGTGTCTAAAACGACAGTTCAGCAAACCCTTCTGCGTATGGGGCTCTGATGCAGACCGATGGTCACTGAGCCTATGCTAATGAAGGTGCATCGGCAGAAAAAGCTTGCATTTGCAGGGCAGTATCGGAATTGGACCTCCGCTGATTGGCAAAGCATTTCCTTCTCCAATGAGTCACGTTTTCTGCTTCATTGAAGGGGTGGGTGTTGACATATAAGGCGAGAAACGGAAAACAAACACTGTTCAGCCATTGCTGGAAGAACACAAGCTGGTGGGGGAAGCGTTATAGTCTGGGGAATGTTTTCGTGAAATTCCCTGGGTCCACTCATACCTGTGGAATGCACTATGGACCGAATTCGTTATGAATCCATCCTTACAGACCACGTACACCCATACATGCTGATTATCTTCCCTGGGGCGGATGGGATCTTCTAGAACGACAATGCAATGCATCACACAGCTAGAAATGACACCCATACATGCTGATTATCTTCCCTAGGGCGGATGGGATATTCTAGAACTACAATGCGATGTATCACACAGCTAGAAATTACCGAGAGTGATTAGAAGAGCACGATGAAGACTTCAAAATACTTCCCTGGCCCCCTAACTCCTCAGACTTAAATCCAATTGAGCATCTGTGGGACTACCTCGATTGCGTTGTTCACTGTATGGATCTTCCAACACGCACCCTCCAGCAGCTGTCAGAGTGCTCCACATACCTGTGAACACCTTCCAGTACCTTATTGAGTCATTCCCAGCCCGTCTAGCTGCTGCCCGAGGTGCACACGGCGGTCACTCTGGGTATTAGCTGGTGGTCATAATAATGTGACTCGAGCGGGTATGATTAAAATAGAAGAATTTGATCAAAATGTATTTGAATTATTCCTTATTGAAAAAACCGGACATATTTTTAGGCTATTTTTCTTAATGCCTGGAGGACACGTCCTCCAAAAAACGAACGTCTGGTCTGGTGACTGCACCCCCTCCTTCCAAATTAGGGACTCGCGACTGCTTATAGCACAACTAGTTGCTCATGGTGGTAATTAAACCATTAGGGAAAAACTGAAACAAACAAACGAAAGTAATGGAATTACCCGGTGATTTTTATTCAGCTTTTGAAGTAGAATTACTGTAACAGTTCTCCATACATCAGGAAAATAATACAAGTTTAAAGTAACTCTGGGTTTGCTAAGGTAGTTACATATCCAAAGACTGCAGGGGCGGATTGGTCCACCGGGACACCGGGATGTTTCCCGATGGATCACTCCGAAATAGCACACTATTTCTCGTACCCTTTTTGTCTGGATTGTTTGGGAAGAGCGAATAATAGTTATGGTACTTATGAATAACAATCGTTAATTTCATTTGAGCTTTATGTTATCTTTCTAAAATGTTATTGTTCTTAAAAAATTCGTTTCTTGCTATATGTATATATGTTTGGGCGTTAGCTCTAAAATGACAGGGCAACATTCTCTCTACTTACGTGAAAAATTTGCCACCGGACCAAGCCCGCTGTTATAAATAAATTAAACTAACTACACTTAAGCGTAGATCGTTGGACTTGGAACTAAAGGTACATTGATAGGCCGTACTCTCCTTTTGTAATCTTGAAGGAGGCACTAGTAACAATTTTGATGGTCCATCATCCCCACGCCGCCCCGGTGGCGCAGGGGTCTAAGGTGCTGGCCTCTGATCATTCCTCCGTAAGGGGTCCGCGTTCGAATCCCGGTCAGGCATGGATGTTGTGTTTGTCTTACGGCACTGGCTCTCTCCCTTCCCTGGAACCAGTGACCCTAAATTAGGGACGGGCGACTGCTTATAGCCCATTGAGTTGTCACGGTGGTCGTTAAACTTCCAATAAAAAAAATCATCCCCACACCCTTATCCACGTACAGATATACAGCACAAAGCGATTATCCGGAAGAGATGTTTCGAAATCCGTGTCCAACCCACGTTTATCTTTAAAGAAACAACGATTTACCGGTACTAGTTCACGGATCAATCAAAACAATGGGTAGACTTGAAAGGGCCTCTATTCAAGGAGGTGGTACGAACACAGTTTGGCAGTAGACGATCAATAACCAACCAAATAAAAATAATTATCTGATACAATGACCATGGGTGTAGCCAAGGAGGAAGGGAATCATCGGGTCCGGACCTACTACCCCTTGAGGGGGATTGAGTACGAAATTAAAGTGATATACACTATATTGACAAAAGTCACCGGACACCTAGGAGAGAAACACACCATAGCATTTGGCATGCCTTAGTATACGGTGTCAGTCCCCCTTTGGCCTTAATGCATGCACTGATCCTTCGAGACATGCTTTCCACAAGTTTTTGGAATACAGCGATAGGTATGCGCTTCCATTCAGTACATAACTCTGCCGCTAACTGTTGCTTAGTAGTAGGCCTTGGTTCCAAACTTCTAATGTGGCGCTCTGATTCATCTTGGATTAAGATCATTGCTCTGTGCTGGCCAGTCCACATACGATACGGAATTATCGTCAAACCAATCCATAAATGTCCTTGCTTTATGGCTTGATGCACTATCCTGCTGTCTGCTGGTACCAACAAGTCTCAGTTCCATAGTATTGCCACAGAGTTGGTAGGGCATTATTGTCCAGAATATCGAGGTAGACGTGCTGGTTAACCGGTTTGTCCACGATAACCAACGGGCCGGGACCATACCACGAAAAACACCACCACACGAGTACACTGCCAGCTCCAAACTTGACCGTAGGAACAGTATACTGTGGTAAATAGCACCCCCTCCCCCGGCTGCCGCCATACCCTCACACGCCCATCAGACTGATGGATCGCGTATCTGGATTCATCAGTCCATAGGACCCGTTGTCATTGATCTAAGTAAAAGCGCTATGCTTCTAACTTGTTTTCGTACGCAAACCAGTGGCGGCTTTTCAGGTGAAGTAGGTGAAGTTTTATTCAGTAATCTGTATAATATATTCTTTTTGTCTCTATTGTGTTACAAAATACTCAAAATTTTGATTAGATATCGATTCACATAGCGTTCAATGCGGAAAACAAGTCCTCATACGCAAAACAGTGCAAGTGAAGAACCGAAATGAAAACCCTTGGAAGTCTGCAGCTTTCGACAGACTTGCTATGGTAACCGTGACGTCAACCTCCCCTATCTGGCGCGCAAGTGAAGTGTTTTAGCTTTCGGCTCCGAAGCTCTGCGGATGGAATCGTGACCTTCGAAGGAGATGACGATGAAACGGGACGGTTTACCCAGGGTATCTTACGGTGTTGTGGTATATGCTTTCCGAAAGGGATTTGTTTTTTCGTGCTTTGTGATTATTTGTCAAAAAGTTCAGCTGTTACTGTAGTTTCGTGTACAGTTTAACAGTTAGTGATAGTTTTAATAAAGTATGTATCCTGTGAACGACTTTGTTTGTAATTTATTACAAACTCCATTTAATCGGTGGAAAGATGAAGATAAAAGAGATATTTGACTTCAAGGACGACCGACGGATTCACTGATAATTGTTGCCAAAAAAGAAATCAAGAAGAGCGGTAAATATTACAATATTAATTTTAAAAATTGTTGGTTTACTGAATATAAATGGCTTTGTAGTACTTCTGTGTTACAAAAATTATTTTGTTGGCCCTGCTTACTTTTTAGTAATAAACATTCGGCGTGGAATAAAGACGGATTCTCAGATTTATTAAATATAACACGCTCACTTCAAAAACATGGTGATTCTATAGCGAACACCTGAAATGCGAGTTAATGCTAAGGAATTTTGAAAAAAATCAGAACACCATTGCCGATGCCCTGAGGGAGAAGGCTAAGATTTTGCAAATGTATTTCAACGAAAACGTTCGTTTAAATAGACTTTTCCTGCAGACAGTGATTGATGCAGTATTATATTTGAGCAAACAAGAGCTAGCATTCCGTGGCCATGACGAAAGCATGGACTCGATAAATCTCTGTTGTCGAGACAAAGTGTCAATTTCTAATTGCTTTTCAAATTCAAAGTAATTGCACGTGATATAATGAAACGAGCACAAGATTTTGAATTCCAAAAAGATATTCGTATTTTTTTTTCTTAAAAAGTGAAGGTTCCTATGCACAAAATGATTCAAGCTCCAGTAAATTATGTTTATCTGATACTGACTCTAACATTTCACAGGTTAGTAGTTTTGCTTTAAATAGTAAGGGAACTTTATGTACAAATCATAGTACTACGAAAGAGACGTGTGATATGAATTCAGACGTTGAACATTCTGCACGGATAAATGACCGCAGCATGAAATCCTATCCCGATATCTGGTCTGAGTAAATGTGGCTAGAAAGAAAAACGAAACATGCTTGGTTTGATAGCAAAAATGGATATCTGGGCTGCGCAATTTGTTCGTAGATTCAGCATTAAAAAACATTCAAATCACAAGTTCTGTACATTAGCCCACAGAATGGGGTAATTACACAGTGACGTACACTGGAAATACAAGGGAAAAGCAATTAAAATCCTTGAGATCAAAAATTTCTGTACATCAAAATTCTGAGGCCCACAAAAAAGCATGTTCCATTCGACAAATCAGTGAGAATGAGGTTTTTGAGACCAATATAAACAAACAACTGGCACAAAATTTAGATTGTACTGTGAAAATTTTCAATACAGTGTACTATCCGGCGAAACAAACAGGCCGTTTTCTGATCATCATTATCTAATAAAATTACAAATGAAAAATGGGCTGGATGTTGAAATATCCCTACAGTCGCGTTTCAGTGCCACTGCGATAACAAATTTTATCGCTGGTGATTTTAAAAAGACACTGACTCAAGCCATGGCCGAAGATGAAGGGGAAATGTCAATTATAATTGACGAATCCACTTCAGTGAGCAATAAATCACTGCTGATTGTTTACATTCGGACAATAATTCAATCACAAGATTAAACAATTTTTTTGGATGTTATCGAACTGGAAGACCAGGAAGCTTTTACTATAACAGAATCGCAGTTGAAATGTTTAGAATCATACGGAATAACAGATGATTATTTAAAAAAATTAATATGCTTAGCATGTGACGGGGCAAGTGTAATGCTTGGCTCCAAATCCGGCGTTGGAAAACTTCTTGAAAATAAATTTCCACAAATGATTCCCTGGCATTGTCTAGATCACAGAGTAGAGTTGGCAGTAAGTGATGCTCTAACAGACCAAAATTCTGTATATCATTTCCAGAGTTTCATGGAAGAATTTTATTCTTTGTACAATCAGTCTCCAAAAAATTGTAGAGAAATATTAAATGCTGCTTTGGAACTGGGATTACAGATGAATAAGATAGGGAAAATATTTGCAGTGCGATGGGTGGCTAGCAGTTTCAGAGCAGTTTCTGCCGTATGGAATACCTATTCAGCTCTATCAAAACATTTTCAACAAGCTTCCATCGACCAGCAAAGATTTCAGAAAGAGAGATCTTGATATTTGGGTCTGTTATCAAGAATGGAGTCCACAGAGGTTTTAAAGGATTTAGTTATAATGTGTGACACGCTAGAAGAACTTTCAAATTTATCTTTGCAGCTTCAAGACAGAAACTGCAACTTATCCCTTGGTTATAAACTTATTAAAAGAACAGTTAAAATTATAGTATTGTTCAGAGTAACACCAAGCGAATACACAAAATCAGCAGAAAATGCCTTATCAGAAGGAAACTTCAATGATGTTATTCTTTCAAGCAACAAGAGATAAACAAGTATCAACAGTTCACAGTTTTTAACCAGCATTTCTGATAACCTCAAACGTCGATGTTTTACTACACAATCTTCCAATGTAAAACACAGAGGTGATGGAGATGCTAAAAATGTGGCTAAATATTCACAACTGATGGAAGACTTTGATGTCGTAAATCCTGATTATTGGGCACGTGATACTGATATTTTGTATGGCAAAGATTCAATTAGCATAGTTTGTAAAATGTTTCGTCTGGAAAACCAAAGGAGCTTGTTGAATGGGTTTCGAGATTACATTAATCTCGCAGGAAGGAAAGTTCCCCAAACTTTGGAGCCCTTAATGCAGTGCATAAAGATCCTTCCATGTAGCTCTGCTGAGAGTGAACGTGGATTCAGTTGCATGAATCTGATTGCTACGTCAACCAAAAATCGTCTGTTAATGAAGCATCTGTCATCACTTATGTTTATCCACTTGAACGGACCACTCTTGGAAAAATGGGATTCACTTCCATATGTTAAACTTTGGCTAAGGAAACACCACTCAGCAACAGAGACAAAATCGAGGCATGTGGCATATAACGAAGAAGGAAAAGATCAGAAGGAAAAGGAAGCACTATGGAAAATATTTTAGGAGAGTAAATTGCATGTATATTTGGGTAAGTAGAACTTAAACACTGTTTTTTTTATTATTATTTCATTTGTACAAAACATATAAATTACAATGAGCAGTAAAACTTCATGGTAGTGCTAGATAAGACATAAAACCCATACTAATCTGTTCATTTATTTGTAATAAATAAACTTAGGTGAAGGGTTTTCCTCACGAACCAAGATGCACGTGTTTACTACTGGTGTATACTCGAGCATTATTGTTCAGTATTGGGAAATACAGAAGTATTGAATGCATCGTTCGTCGTTTTAATGTACTGAAAGGGAATCAGAAGAAGTGGTTAACTCACTTAGATTTTGTGAAATTTAGTTATTATTTGTTTTGATGTGCGAATCTTTCAAAGTGGTCATAATCTTTACTGCACGAAGATTAATCTAAACATCTTTTCAAAATCGATCTCCATTTACACCAAATTCTATCGGTTTTTCAGGTTATTTCATCTATATAATTTTTAAATTTACGCATTCAATTTAAAAGAATGATTTGGGCTAAAAACCTTAAAATTACCATAGTGTGTTTGCTTTAAACGAATTAAAAAAAAACAGTAAGAGAGAGAGAGAGAGTGATGGAAAATAAGTTTTTATATAATCAGCCATTCTCCATTCATTGTTGGATGAAGGTCTTTACAAGTCTCTTCAAAAACTTTGTCTTGAGAAAATTCTTATCCATGTCCCTCTAGCATATGCTTTTGAATTTCATCCACATATTTCCTACGTTGTCTTCATCTGGGAATTTTTCTTTTTCATGGTACCCAGCCATGCATTAAAGAACGGAAAGCCAAAGGTGCAAACCCAACCGGTGATGTTGGCCAGTGACGGCGATGTTGGCCAGTGACCATGAGGTACAGTTACGCCACTGTACCTCATGGTCACTGGCCAACATCGCCGATGCTGACACTTAAGCATTCAATTCAAAATAAGCACATTCAATATAATGTCCCATACAAAAAAGCCTTGCAATATCTGTATATACAGCAGGAGTGGCTCCTGCAACAATCCAAAGCAGTTTTTTTTTTCATGCCACATCAAGAGAGAAGTGTACTGAACTCGGCTGGAAGGATTTCCTGCACAACGCCACTGGGAGCGAAAAGAACGCTTGCGCGCTGCTCTGACTGCTATTGAAACCAACTCATGTGGGAAAATCTGCCTATTCCCACATCAGTTCATTCCTTTGAATAAAACGTCCCTGGGGGCTGCAGCTCTCGCTGGTACAGCAGATATAAGTGGTGCTCGGAGTTATTTGCGAGTAACGTAGCTACAATGCAGTCTTTCGTTGGCTGGAAATGCATCGCCGGGCCTTCAACTTTTGGTTTGCTCCTACTTTTATTCAACATGATAATTCTAACAACTGGAGATTATTCGTGTTTGCTAGCAACAAATACTTAGTTGCCAAGATTTTTGCCAAAAAGTTTCACTTCTGGTCAAAATGAGCATGTGAACAAATTGCGATTAAGAATAAAGTTCAGTAATGGATAAATTGAAAAATGAAAAAAAAAATGACTAATTTCTGCAGCAAAATATTTGCACAAAATAAAAATTTTCACTTACCAGGCACAGCCAAATTTTCGCTTTTAAACTCATAAAAATTTCTATTCATCAAAAAACATTGAAGTTGCTCCATTGGCCGTATTTTACTTTTCTGCTGCATATGCATACCCCCCCCAAATAAATAAATAAGCTGCAGATTTCAGTTGAGGTAGTGCTTTATACTTAATTACTTTGAACACAACATTTTATCAAACACAATTGTTTAGAAAATTTACGAAGTTGGTAAATTTTGAAAACAAATTGTTCTACACTAAATTGTAATCATGGCTTCAAAATTGAAACTGGGAATATGTTTGCAATTCGTATTTATTAAAGAGAATGCCTTAAGTCAAAATTCCAAAGGGAGCGTATCAGAAGAAAAATATTTATTATATTTCTAGGGGACATAATTGACACCTGAAAATGCGTACATGACGTTGGGTGCGTGTCCGCTGTCACTGGCACACGCATTATTTTTTTTACCTTTAAAACTGGTTCCTTTAACTGGGTGTGTGTTGCTCTTACAGTATTTACATTTATATATAATTTACAACCACTATCTCAATTCACTGCTGGATGAAAGTCTCCAAGTTTCTTCCACAACAGTCTGTTTAGAGCCAGTTTTCTTCTTGCTCCCGAATTTCATCCACCCATCTCCCACATCATTTTCTGGGTCTTTTTTTTGTCCCTTGCTATTCAGTTTAATATTTCTCGCTGGCTCTTTCTTCTAAAAATGTGTCCATACCAATGCTATTTCAGGGATTCCGATTATTGCTGTTTGTAATTTTCCCGATCCACGAGTTCCTCTTTGTATATTTCCTGTTCCTGGTTACATCAAACATGCATCTCTCAATGCTTTTTTTCTGTTGTCTGCAACCTCGGTATATCTGTTTTAGTTGAGGTCTAAGTCTCTGCTCTATGCGTAACAACTGGAAGGATGCACTGATTAATAAGCGTCATGTTAGGATCGTTAGCATCATGTTAAGATCCTAGAATAAGGGTCCTGCATGGAATGTATGTGGAACTAATTTCTTTGCTGTGCAATGGTGTATGCGTGAGTGATGATAAAATGTAGAGGATTTTAGGAAGGGAGTTAGCAACCCTTAGAAATAGGAAACTAGGAGATATAGGAAGTGACACGGAAGAGAAGTAGAAAGGGGGAGGAAGACGCCCTTATTTATTACCGGGAGGCCAGTACCCGGTGTATGCGTGGGTACCTCTCCACAAGGTAAACAATTAGGAAATATACACGAAAATACTGGATAGCACTACGATTCGGAAGTTCACATTAAAATGATTTGTGACTACAAAATATACTAAACACTTTTCTTTAAAGAAATAATGCATCATACCAAGTTTTATACGCCAATTATTTTCTTCATAAATATGGCCACCCCTTGATATCTGTTCCCTAATTCAGGTAACGGTTATCTCTAGAATTTCCCTATCAGTTGCTAAATATAAAAACTAAATATTCATTTCTACGATCATTTATATAAATTATTATTAAAGGGACAGCATCAGCAGGTTCAGTAACTTAGCTTTCGAAGTGATATCTACAAAATTTGAATGCAGCCCCTCCATCTCAGCTTACCAATAGCCGCTACTGAGTGATATACATTTAAATTTTCCAAACAGCACGTCTTTACTTAGCACATCCACCCCATTTGTTATCGTTTTGGTAGGCATTCTTCGAGAAGGTTGCATATCAATTTAAATCACGTAGAATTCTATTTTAAATTAAAGTGAAAACGCTGCACTCTGCGGCAGACTTAAGACATTTCACTGAACCGTAAAAGGTGTTTCCATAATCGCACACTTAAGAAAATCGTACACTTACATCCTAATCCAACCCTCGTTGTTTGGGTTACATTGCACATCACTACACACATTCTCTGACACAGACGCCGTCTGCAGCGCTGCGATGCGGCGTGGGACATATTTCGAACGCAGTTTTTGAGTTCACACGGCACACCTTCCCTTTTGGACGCTATGACTGAAGTCATCATTTACATTTTTATAAAACCCTTTTCTTGTTGACATTTTGAAGAATGGCTGTCCCGTCTCACCACCAATTGCTGGGGATATAGCAGCTATAGAGTTGGAGCTATTAGAGCTTCAAGAAAATGAAGGATTGAAACAGGTAAAGCAAAATGATTGTTCAACTATTGAGTTTTGGAAAAAGGTTCCGGAACAAAAATACCCTGAAACCAAAGAGTGTGCGCTGAGACTAATCTCAATTTTTTTTTTTTTTTTTGATTGGAGGTTTAACGACTACCATGAGCAACTCAATGGGCTATAAGCAGTCGCCCGTCCCTAATTTAGGGTCACTGGTTCCAGGGAAGGGAGAGAGCCAGTGCCGTAAGACAAACACAACATCCATGCCTCACCGGGATTCGAACCTGGACCCTTTACTGACTAGTGATCAGAAGCCAGAGCCTTAGACCACTGCGCCACCGGGGCGGCAATCTCAATTTTCGGTACTTCATATTGTTGTGAGTCTTTGTATTCTTTTTTTTTTTTTTTTTGATTGGAGGTCTAACGACCACCGTGAGCAACTCAATGGGCTATAAGCAGTCGCCCGTCCCTAATTTAGGGTCACTGGTTCCAGGGAAGGGAGAGAGCCAGTGCCGTAAGACAAACACAACATCCATGCCTGACCGGGATTCGAACCCGGACCCCTTACGGACGAATGATCAGAGGCCAGTGCCTTAGACCACTGCGCCACCGGGGTGGCGTCTTTGTATTCAAAACTTAAATTTATTAAAAATGAGCATCGGTCGGTTTTAACTGAGCTTGTGCGAACTGCCCTAACAAGTCATGAACCAAACTTTCGTCAGCTGACTGCTAAGATGGACAACATTCGTAAGGCATCCACAAGCAAATCTAATTTTTAAAGATTTTCTTTACAAAATTGTTTGATAGAATCAGAACAATATTTTTTTTAATAACATTTTTATTTTTGTTTTTTTTTGAATAACTTTGTAACAAGAAGTGAAATCAAATAATTACTTTTGGACATTGATCAGTTTTAGCTTACCATATTTCATACATACATTTTATTTGCATAAGAGCGTCACGCGGCTCGCGAGCCGCGCTATGGCCACCCTAGTCATATAACTTCGTGTGCTCTGAAAGGAATATGTTTTTCATCCCCATTAGGCCGCCCCGGTGGCGCAGTGGTCTAAGGCACTGGCCTATGATTATTCGTCCGTAAGGGGTCCGGGTTCGAATCCCGGTGAGGCATGGATGTTGTGTTTGTCTTAGGGCACTGGCTCTCTCCCTTCCCTGGAACCAGTGACTCTAAATTAGGGACGGACGACTGCTTATAGCCCATTTAGTTGCTCACGGTAGTCGTTAAACCTTCAATCAAAAAAAAAAAAAAAAATCCCCATTAGGGTGAATTAACGCAACCTTCGCACACCTGCAGTTCTAGATCTGTTAGGCATGTAAAAAAAGTAAGTTATGGCACTAATGGCGAATGAACAAAAGCATTTTCGGACAAACTATTTCAGAGAATCCCCCCCGCCCAAAGAAATTAGGGACCGTGGCCGTCCCTAATTTAGGGTCACTGGTTCAAGGGAAGGGAGAGAGCCAGTGCCTGAAGACAAACACAACATCTATGCCTTAACTGGATTCGAACTCACACCCATCTTAGAATGGCAGTACTTAGACCACTGCACCGTCGAGGCGGCTTAACTAATTTCAAGCAATTGATTTTGAGCAAATATGTATTTCATATGAGTGATGATGATGCTTACTAAGCCGCCCCGGTGGCGCAGTGGTCTAAGCGATGGCCTTTGATCATTCGTCCGAACGGGGTCCGGGTTCGAATCCCGGTGAGGCATGGATGTTGTGTTTGTCTTACGGCACTAGCTCTCTCCTTCCCTGGAACCAGTGACCCTAAATTAGGGACGGGCGACTACTTATAGCCCATTGAGTTGCTCACGGTGGTCGTTAAACCTCCAATCAAAAAAAAAAAAAAAAAAAAAATGATGCTTACTAAGAAAATATGAGATGCTTAATATGAAAATCTTTTTAGCCCATGTGCCAGGAAGGAAAGGCTGAGGAAGACCAAGGAAGTCATGGGAGGATCAGATTCAGGAGTGTCTGCATGAGAAACAAATTATGAGTATGAAGTGTAGAAGATCTTGTGTACGGCGTGTAATGAATGTCAGTGAAGCCCGAGTTGTATGCCAAGATCGCTGTAAATGGAGACGTTTGATACGGCAACAGTAAGTAAAAACTATCTGGTAGTTTGTATTTCTTTTTGAAGCTTTAACCTCTGAATCTCAGAAAACAGCTCAGTGATATGTATGTATGTATTTATTTCATATTAGTAATTTATTCCATTCATATTGCCATGTATTTGTTACGTAGCAAACTGTTTACTCTACATAATGGTATATTTATTTTACAGAATATTGTTCGATTCAGATTTTTTTTTTTTTGATTGGAAGTTTAACGACCACCGTGAGCAACTCAAATGGGCTATAAGCAGTCGCCCGTCCCTAATTTAGGGTCACTGGTTCCAGGGAAGGGAGAGAGCCAGTGCCGTAAGACAAACACAACATCCATGCCTTCGATTCGAACCCGGACCCCTTCGGACGAATGATCAGAGGCCAACGCCTTAGACCACTGCGCCACCGAGGCGGCGATTCAGATTTGCATTAGATATTTTTTTTTTTTTTTGATTGGAGGTTTTTTTTTTTTTTTTTTTTTTTTTTTTTTTTTTTGATTGGAGGTTTAACGACCACCGTGAGCAACTCAATGGGCTATAAGCAGTCGCCCGTCCCTAATTTAGGGTCACTGGTTCCAGGGAAGGGAAAGAGCCAGTGCCGTAAGACAAACACAACATCCATGCCAGACCGGGATTCGAACCCGGACCCCTTACGGACGAATGATCAGAGGCCAGCGCCTTAGACCACTGCGCCACCGGGGCGGCGATTGGAGGTTTAACGACCATCGTGAGCAACTCAATATGCTATAAGCAGTCGCCCGTCCCTTATTTAGGGTCACTGGTTCCAGGGAAGGGAGAGAGCCAGTGCCGTAAGACAAACACGACATCCATGCCTGACCGGGATTCGAACCCGGACCGCTTAAGGACGAATGATCAGAGGCCAGCGCCTTAGACCATCGACCACCGGGGCGGCCATTAGATTTGGATAAAACTTCGTATTCGGGACACATAATAATCTGGCAACAGCGGGTCAAGCAACGCCGGCTGGCCGTATTTTTTGATCAGTGTTTTTGATGTTTCTGAGGACGCACGTGCTTAAGAGTATGTGTAAAATATAGTTTTGTGCAAAACGTTTGTGAAAGATGTCGTTATTAGCACTAAAACGCCTGTGTAGTATACTCATAGAAAAAGGTGCTGATGAAACTTTAAGTATAAAAAGATTCCTTGCACAGAAAGAGAAGGTAAATAAAAGAGTATTCTTTTGTTGTCGAACACATTCGATTTCAGTTTGGTTTTCAGAATAATCCAAACAAGTGTGTATACATTGTTTCACTTTTAATTAATGCGGGATGTATATTACTTGATGATTCACTCTGAAACACTAAAACTTTAAAAAGTTGGGCTCATTTGGTTATCATTTATTTCGTTAAAATAAAATCGCCGAAATCCAAAATAATTACACTTTATGTATATATTATGCAGATGGGGCTTTATTCGATGTTATATTCTTCGGCATAATACGTTTTAAAATCTGAAAATTTCAGAATTTTCATGTAAAATACTGAGAACAAAATTTTACTCTAGTGTTCTAAATTGCCCTCTGTTCTGGTAGCAAAATCTGTTGCTTATAAAACTTATTAAACTTTAATTGAATTTTGAACTTTTAATTGAAGTGCTGGAACTTGTAGATTTCAAGGAAGTACATACAAAGGAAATGTTTTCAAACCGTGTTCTATTTGATTTAACTGACACTTTTCTGAATTAAAAAAATAAAATCGTATGTGTAGGACTTAAACTGTTTTAGAAGTAATGACTTTCACAAATGTCATAAAAATAATCTAAATTTATTATGACTTATTTTAGGCTGTGCACTGTATTGACAGCACCATTGGTTCCATCCATTTAAGAGTAGAACACAAAAGAGATGAAAAAGGGAATTCTGTGTCAGTTTATTCTTTCGTACTATGAATGATATTTCAGAGTGGAATGTTGTTTTTAAGTGCATTGTTATCTTTGCAAAATTGTCATTGCCGCCCCGGTGGCGCAGTGGTCTAAGGCGCTGGCCTCTGATCATTCGTCCGTCTGGGGTCCGGGTTCGAATCCCGGTGAGGCATGGATGTTGTGTTTGTCTTACGGCACTGGCTCTCTCCCTTCCCTGGAACCAGTGACCCTAAATTAGGGACGGGCGACTGCTTATAGCCCATTGAGTTGCTCACGGTGGTCGTTAAACCTCCAATCAAAAAAAAAAAAAAAAAAAAAAAAAAATTGTCATCAGCATGCTTTTTAAGCAAAGCAGATTTTTTTAGGCCTTTAATGCCATGAATTCAGAAGTATCCTACAATTTTAATTGTTTAGGAACATGTTCTGTTAGAAAGAGGGAATGCATTCCACATTGTTCTCTTTCACTCAATATGACTTGGTTGAATTGTTTCTTTCAGGTCTTATTGAAGCTATTGTACTGCATGGGATAAATTAAGAAGTGTATTTAATTAGTAGATAATGTCCTACTTTCATCTGTTTTATTATCTGGAAAACATGCTTTTTTTGCAAGGAATATCTAAAAGCTGTAGGAAAAGTCATTATGTTCTCCCATGCAGCTATATATTTGTGTGAAATAGTGGGATAACTTTGCAGATAGGTAGCTGCATTTTCATTTCACCTTCCTTGCCTTTCATATTTTGTCGCCATCATTCCGTGCTTTTATTAAAGAAGCAGAAAAAAAAAAAAGCTTTTATAAACAGCATAAAAAAAAAAGTATTAAAAGTAAAACACAAGAGGCTTGTTTGTCTTGTGGGTGTAGCCAGGAATTCTGGGTTTTTGTCATATTCCAAACTCTAATCTGAATTTTTAAGTTTGGGCAAGAATTTGAAAATACTGTAAAATGGTAATTTGAAGTGCCTTTCCAGTTTTATAGCAGTTGTGCACACTGAAAATATTTCGGCATCTATAGTTCGTTATACTGTATAAGGTACAATGAATCCAATTAGATAATTTCAGAATGGAACAGAAATCACAGCTGTTGCTTTGGCTTCTTTAAAGTTTTTGCCAAATTAATTTTTCTCCACCAAAGTGTTATATGGTTTGTCTAAAAATGATCTGAAGTGCAATGTTTGGTTTGTGCATAGGTTCCAGTGGTTAATTATTGCATTAACAGTTCATATACGTGTGTATAATGTACATAAATTATATCATCATCATTGTCAACCATTATCAATCCACTGGTGGACGAAGGTCTCCCCAAGTTTCCTCCACAACGGTCTGTCTATGGCCAGTCTCCTCCATGTCACTCCCGCATATTTTCGAATTTCATCCACCCATCTCCCATGTGGTCTTTTTCTGGGTCTTTTCCTGTCCCTTGGAATCCAATCTAAAATTTCGGCTGTCCATCTATGGTCTGTCCTTCTGGCAGTATGTCCAGCCCAATGCCATTTCAGGGATTTAACTCTGATCATGTCTTCTTCCACTCTCGTCATTTTTCGGATCCACGAGTTCCTCTTCTTATCTCTCCTGGTTATACCAAGCATGCACCTCTCCATGCCTCTTTGAGTTGTCTGCAGCCTTTGTATGTCTCTTTTAGTTAAGGTCCACGTCTCTGCACCATACGTAAGCACTGGAAGGATGCATTGATCAAACACTTCGTTTAAGACATAATGGCATATTGCTCTTGAAAATTATGCTGTTTCTTCCAAAAGCTCTCCAGGCAAGTTTTGTACGCCGATTAATTTCTTCATCAATGTGACCCTCACTTGATATCTGCTGTCCAAGATAAACATACGTATCTGTTATCTCCAGTTTTTCTCCATCAATCGATAAATCTTCATTTCTTGTAAAAGCATTGAACATCACTTTTGTCTTCTGAAAGTTCATTTTTAATCCCACTTCTTTACTCTTGTCAGCAAGTTCCTGGATCATACTCTGCAGCTCTGATGGGGTAGTTGCAAAAATGACTACGTCATCAGCAAAACGAAGGTGGGTTAGATAATCTCCATTAATCTTTATCCCTTTGTTTTCCCAGTTCAGTGATTGAAAGACATTTTCCAATGTGGCATTAAAGAGCTTCGGAGATATGGTGTCACCTTGTCTCACTCCCTTTCCAATTTTTATGTGTGTTGTATTTTCAAACAGCCAAATCTTTGCACTTGCATTTTCATAGATGTTATTAATAATATTAATGTATGCATCTTCAATACCGCAGGATTTCAGAGCCGTTGTAACTGCTGATGGTTTCACTGAATCAAAGGCTTTTTCATAATCGATAAAAGCCATGCACAATGGAAGTTCATATTCCCTCACTCTTTCAATTAGTTCTCTCAGTACATGGATATGATCTATTGTGCTGTAGCCACTCCTGAATCCAGCTTGTTCTCTCGGTTGAGCCATGTCCAGTGTTACCTTCAAGCGGTGTGAAAGAACTTTAGTGAAGATTTTATAAACCACTGATAGGAGGCTGATAGGTCTGTAGTTCCTGAGGTCCTCAATGTCACCTTTTTATGTAGCAGTATCATTGTAGCATTGTTCCAATCCTCAGGAATCTTCCCTTCATTAAGGCATCGAGTGAAAATTTGGGCGAGTACTGTTTCAATTTCTCCACTTGCTTCTTGTATGATGTCTACAGTAATTCCATCTTCTCCTGGAGCTTTCCCCCGCTTCATGTTCTTGATTGCATGAACAACTTCTGCTGGGAGGACTGGAAGAACTCTGGTACCTTTCATGATGTCTGGAGTACATGTATCATCCCTTTCATATAATTTGGAGTAGAAATCTTTCACTCTTGTCAAAATTTTGCCTCTATTTCTTATTATAGAACCATCTTCTTTTCTCAGAGCCATAATCTGTTTTCTTCCCTTACTGAGATGTCCCTTTGCTATCTTTAGGCTTCGGTTGTTTTCAATTGCTTTCCTCACTAGCTCACAGTTGAATTTCCTTAGGTCTTCAGTGATACTTTTTCGTGCTGTCTTGCATAGCTCTATATATTCCACTTTGGAAGTCACATCTTCTTTAGTTGTCCTCATCTCTCTTCTTTTTGCATCAACATTTTGGTTTTTCTTGATAATTTGTTCACATGCAACTTGTTCTTAGACCCAGCTAATTTTGTTGCTGTTTCCATAAGAGCTTTGGTTACTTTTCTGTTAACTTCCGAAATATCCACTTCTTCCGATGTTAGGCCTTCTAAAGCAGAGAATCTGTTCTTCAGTTCCAACTTGAAAGTATTATGGTGTTTTTTAAGGTTGGTTATGTCAACAGATTTTGTTTGTCTTATGAGCTTGCCACGTTCCAGTTTAGTGTTGAGTTGCATCTTACATCTCACCAATCTATGGTCACTACCTGTGTTGAACTTGTTCAGCACACTGCAGTCTTCGATGACGAATTTTTTGTTACACATAATAAAATCAATTTCACTTGTCGTCCCAATTTGGATGTCTCCATGTCCATTTCCTGTGTGGCTTTTTCTTGAAAAAGGAGTTCAAGATGAAAAATCCTTCTGCCTCTGCAAACTCAACGAGAGTATTTCCACGCTGGTTTCTGTTGCCGTGACCGAATTTACCTACTGAAGTTTCATTCTGTTGCCGGTGCCCTATTTTTGCATTGAAATCTCCCATAATTATCTTCAAGTGCTGCTTACCTTTATTATTTAGATGACGAATTTCCTCATAAAATTCTTCAATTTCTTCTTCAGGATGACTTGTGGTGGGTGCATAAGTTTGAATAATCTGAGCCTGGTATCTTCTCGAGAGTTGGATAATGAGTCGTGCAGCTCTGTCAGAGGAACTTTCAACTTCTACCACTTTATCCTTCAGTTCCTTGTTTATTATAAATCCAACACCACTAGTTCTGCCAGTATCTGTCCCACGATAATAGAAGAGATGTCCACTTTTCAGTTCAATGAGATCTTCTCCTTTTCTCCTTACCTCACTTAGCCCGACGATGTCCCACTTGATCCTTTGTAGTTCCTCTTCCAATTCAAGAAGCCTTGAATCAGAAGATAGGGAGCGTCCATTATACGTAGCCAAGGTCAGCATCAAATGGCAGCCTAGTCCGGTCCTCCGGGGATTCTTAGCACCCTCTGCCTTCATGTCGCACTGGCCGCTGCCTTGGCCAGGTACATTCCAGCTGCCGGAGACTGAGGGCCAAGATTTAAGTTGTGGAGTCATTTTGGAGGTGTTTGGCCATAACTCACCACGCTGGCCAAGCGGGTTGGTGAGTGTGGGATAGCATTTCCTCTGATCCCGATGATATAGTTATACCGCTATTGGCGGTCGTCAGAGCCCCTTTAGTGGAAACAGGATGCACCACGAGAAGGCGGGGTTGACATTTGTCAAGGGGAGGCTGTGATGTTACGCATCACCTGACCTTACATCCCCATAAATTATATATACAATATAATATAAAAAAAATCATATATTTATTAGGGTTTGTTTCTCCTCGCAATCACAGCTGACACGAGTATGTTGTAAATATAATTTACGTTTTCTGGCAAACGTGCCTTTTCAATATTATATAGGCTTCAGGGCTTTGGAAAAATAAGTTCCAGATCTAGGAGCCAGCTCCAAAATTTAGGAGCCAGGTAAAACGAAAGCAAATTTTAAAGTGTCTTGCACAAATGTAATGCATGGTGATGTCGGAACAAAGAGTGATAATATAAAGTGTATTAAGCACTGCCTATTACTCAAACTACTTATTGCTAAATGAAATTTGAATCTGGTCTATAAATCTCAGGGTTCTATAGTTTGATAAAAATGTAAGTTACATAAAGAATGTGGTATTCCAGGATAATTGCAGGTTTCATTATTGTACAACACAAATTAGAAAATCATAAAAATGACAGTTTAAGGAAGTTAGCTTTTTAAAATTTCCTGAATTTTAAATATATGGAACCTCAAGCTTTGTTGAATTTTTCTTTTATTTAAAAACAAAAGTTGTTTTACAGAACCAAAATACTAACAAAAAATATGGAACAAACAATCTGTCATACAGTTTCATAAACTGTACAGCAGATTGATGAAAGGAAGATAATAAATACCTTCCTTTTGCTGGTCTGATGTTTTCTAATTAGATTTTTTCCAGAAAGTCCTATTTGAAGTCATTTTCTTGTTTTATGACAATGTATATCTGACCTTTTTAGCACTGAAATACTGGTGGCCCACTGAAGTGATGGACCAAATTTATCCAGTGCTGGTCCATTCGTGCTGACCATCATAAGGTCACGCTGTCAATTTCCATATTTGATCTGAATTTGTTTTTTTATTAAATTCATTGAACTGAAACCTTGTACGCAGCACACTGTTGAAACCGGCAGCACAGCGACTATGGCCATCAGCTTTGCTAATACCAGAAATCTCTCCTTGTGGGTCAGAACTTTCTCTAGCAGCTCATGAAATTTCATTCCTTGCCCGATAACCTTAAATTCATACCTCTCATCTAGCTGACTGAGTAGTGTGGTTTCAAGAGATTTATCGGGAGATCCAAGCTGTTTATAGCAGTATTTACCCAGTGTTGTAATGTCCTCCTTCCCAAAATTTTCTAAGTTATTTCCTGTTGGCCACGTGAATGTGTCAAAGAACTTTGTACACCTGTGAACGCTTCTAGAAGTCCTAGAAACTATTCCTCTAGATATTTGATGCCACATTCCAGAAGCTTCTCCTGGTCCATTTGAAATGAAGAATTGGCACTTTTGTCAAGCCCATGCAGCTGCACTTCTTGATGTATTCCTGTAAGAGATTATTAACAAAATTATCTTCATGATGGCCAGGTGCATCGTTCATTGTCTGAAGTGTTGAAATGACATTTTTAACATGAAGTCCCACTGCACTAATGATAAGTTCTTTCTTTTTGAAATATGAGGGACAAATTCTTAAATACAAACAATAAATCTAAAAAAGTGTAGCATGATGACAAACCTGAATTCTTTTAACATTTTCAGAAGGCCAAATGCAACTGCTGAAGCTGAACTGTTCCCTTTTTCATTTGTAATGTTTTCAAGATGTATAATTACACACTTCTAGTCTTTCACAAGTGCAGCAAGAGCAGTAACTTTATCTGCAACCCATCTTACATTATGAAGGTATTGAGATTTTAGCAGTTGACTCTGAAGAATATGTGATATCTTCTTTAGTTGACATTGTATTTGGGGAATACTGATAGAATTTGTAGTTTTTGCAGTACTGAATCAACCTCATAAATTAATTTTAAATTTTTTTATTGCCCCCTAACACACTTAAATTTAACTTATGAGCAATGTAGTGAATGCCTATTAAATGCTTTAGTTTCTGATACTTTTTTTTGTACCAGTCCATGTTCTGTACCAATCATATTTGCATTTGTTCCAATTCCAACTAGATGGGCAGAAGACTACCAATGTGGAAGTCCTAGTTTTTCTAGTTCACTTTCTATGAATTTCAAATATCCATCTACAGTGACATTTTCAAGAGAAAGAATAGATAAAAATCTCTTTTACCTTTTTTCTTTAATATACCTAGCATGCAATATCAGTTCTTTCACACCTTCTTTATCAGTTGAGCCATCTAGCAACAAGCTGACACAATTCTGGCCTTTTGAAGTTCACATACCAGTTCTTTTTGTATCACAGCTGCAATATGTGAAATAAAGTTTTTACAAGTCTTGTGATACTATATTCGGTTTTAACTTCAACTCCTAATTTACAAGCCAGTATTAAAAGTTCTTTTATGTCATTGAAAGGTTTGTCGTTTTTAGCAATGTAATATGCTACGTTAAAACAAATCTTCAGATGTTCAGTTTTTCATCAATTTTTTTTGCACATACAGCAAGTGGTGTTGCTTCTGCACACATTTGCGCATTGTATGCTGCCATGCATTTTTCATGTTGAAACGATTTACTGTGTTTCTTGAAGGCCTGTCGTTTGAATGGATCAGTAAAGCCTGTCACTACTTTGGAATTTTTGTCCGATGTTCCTGCAAACATGGCAAAAACATCACATTTTCCTATGCCATTTATTTGTTTTATCATAGTGCAGCCACCTCAGTTCTTTCAGCCAAGCTTCTTGAAACTTCCTGGCCTTTACATCGCTTACATGACTGATAAGCATGGTCAACTTTTCTGTTTGGAGCACTTCTTTCTCTGTTCCTGCAGAGGGCACGGGAGTAACGTAATAAGTGGTCAGCCTTGCTTGTTTTGCGTTTTCCTTTTTTCACTAGTAACAGCAGCGTGCTTCATGATTCTATATATTTTCACAGTTAACACTACACGAAAAATTAAAGTTTGCAAACAGCCCAAAACTATTCCTTCCTCAAACTCTGAAACAACAGCAATTGTGGCAGAGAAAGAAACTGATGCAACTACATACTTTTATCAAAAAGTCACATTTTCCCACCAATCCCAAACCCTACAGCATTTTTTCAAAAGAAGTGCAGATAAGAATTACACTAGAAGCAAACCATGCCCACACAGAAAGATTATGAATTTCTGGCGAAGGAAGATATTTCAATCAATAATCATAAAACAGATTTTCACTAGTAGGCAAGATAAAAAGCTGTCTAAGCACGATTCAATCAATGCACAATTAGCTAAAGCACATTTAAAAAATGAAGTTTATTTGCAGGTAAAAACACTGGTTAAAAGAAACTTAAGCAGAGATCTTTCAGGGTCACCGTGACCCCATCCTCAGGCCTAACACTGTAAGGAACGAAATAATGGTATATATATATATATATATATATGTCTTAAAAGAAAAGTGTTTGATCAATGCATCCTTCCAGTGCTTACGTATGGTGCGGAGACGTGGACCTTAACTAAAAGAGACATACAAAGGCTGCAGACAACTCAAAGAAGCATGGACAGGTGCATGCTTGGTGTATCCAGGAGAGATAAGAAGAGGAACTCGTGGACCCGAAAAATGACAAGAGTGGAAGACATCATGATCAGAGTTAAATCCCTGAAATGGCAATGGGCTGGACATACTGCCAGAAGGACAGATCATCGATGGACAGCCGAAATTTTAGATTGGATTCCAAGGACAGGAAAAGACCCAGAAGAAGACCACATGGGAGATGGGTGGATGAAATTCGAAAGTATGCAGGGGTGACATGGAGGAGACTGGCACAAGACAGACCGTTGTGGAGGAAACTTGGGGAGACCTTCGTCCAGCAGTGGATTGATAATGGTTGACAATGATGATGATGATATACATCGTGAAGAACCGAAATGCATTAGCATCACAAAACACATTGCCATCAGAAAAGTTCAAAATATAGTAAAAGTTCAAATTATTAACTCGGTCTAAATTATTAACTGAGTTGATAATTTGAACTTTTCTGATGGCAACATGTTTTGTGATGCTAATGCATTTTGGTTCTTCACAATGTGTACACTGAAGTGCCAGAAAAACTGGTACACCGGTCTAATACTTGGTAGGTCCCCCATTGGAGTGCAGGACTGCAGAAATACGACAGGGCATGGACTCCACTAGCTTCTGGAAATATGATGTAGGCAATGCACACCATACTTCTTGCAGTGTTCCACAATTCGGGTGTATTCCGAGGTCTCAGATTCCTGTGTTCGATAGTGTATTGCATGGCATCCCAAATGTGTTCTATCACGTTCAGATCTGGGGACTTGGGTGGGAATGGCAACACCCCAAACTCAGATGAATGCTCCTCTAACCATAATGTGGTATCCCGGCACTTGTGTGGAGGTGTGTTGTCCTGTTGGAACAGGCCCAACCCATCGGCATGAATGTAGGATATGAATGGGTGTACCTCATCAGAAGTAACGCACATAGTGTTGGCAGGTCACAGACGTTTATAGATGTACCAGGGGTCCCAGTGAAGTCAGCTAAACACACCCCATAGCATTAAGGACCTCCCCACCAGCCGGTACAGTTCCCTGTTGACAGGCGGGATCCATGGCTTCATGGGGTTTGTTTGCGTCACACACTAATCCTTCCATCTACCCGATACAGTTGGAAATGCGACTTGTCAGATCAGGCTACTTGTTTCCAGTCATCAAGTGTCCAGTGGCGGTGTTGTCGTGCGCCCATCAAGGGGACTCGAGTTAGGCGTCGGCTCCCAAAGCCCACATCGCGCAGGGTACGCTGCACAGTCCGGAGGCTGATGCTTGTTGAGGCTCCAGCATTGAATTCCGATGCTACCTGCTAGAGTGTTGCACACCTATCGCGTGAAACGATTGACAGCCGACGATGGTCACGTTCATCCAATGTCTTTTTACGGCCACACTGGTATCATAGGTTGGAGGTTTTGCCGGGATTCTTGTAGTCATGGTACACCCTTGCAATGGTCGTCCGTGAAAATCCGAACTTTGTTTTTCTATCTCCGAAACACTATGGACCATCTCACGAGCGCCAACTATGACGCTGTGTTGAAAATCGCTTAAATCGTTATTAGTTGTCATTCTCATGCCGAAAACAGCTCTGACAGCTGGCAAGGATGTCTATCGCTTTACATACGCACTGGCGGACGCAACCGAGTACGCACATAGGTGACGTTGCTATGTATATTGCATAAGCTCGTCTGTACCAGTTTTTCTGGCACTTCAGTGTATATGTACCTTAGTTTCATTCCTTAACAGTGTTAGGCCTGAGGATGGGGTCACAGTGACCCCGAAAGATCTCTGCTTTAGTTTCTTTTAACCAGTGTTTTTAGCTGTAAATAAACTTCATTTTTAAAATGTGGTTTAGCTAATTGTGCATTGATTGAATCGTGCTTAGATAGATTTTTATCTTGCTTACTATTATTATTTCAGCACAAATTGTTTTTCTACATCTTCAGATTTTCACTAATTGAAAACACTTACCTGTTTGCTTTTTATGAGTTAGTCCAAAGACCATAAATGTTTTGCTCAGCACAGACAAAATGTGTGTTTCATCGTATACCACTGCTTGCTGCTGTTGTCAGAAGCTGCAGATTGAACCCCTACCCTCCACTCACATCAAGAGCAAGAGAGAAGGAAAGTTACCCCTCTTCCCATTCACAGCCTGAGGCATCACACAAACAAATTTTTACCCAAACTAACTTCACAGGTGCAGTAAAGTTTCCTGTGCATGGTAAAAACAAAACTAAAAGGGAAATGAATTGCATTTTACAAGCGGCAAGTTTCACGGTTTAGTCATTCCGCATCAAATCAACACAATTTTTGAACAAATTATACCTCACCATCTCTAATTTTGATTAAAATTGGTGTACTAAATGCTTTCATGGGTGTAAAGAAAACCCCTATAACTTAGGCTGATATGTCAACCGGTTTTGCAGTTATATACCTTTAAAGTTGCCCGATTTTTCAAAAAAACCTTGCGATCAAGATTTTTTATATTGCATTTGCTGCTCTTCTAATTGAGCTAGAGGGTGGGCAAGGTCTTGTTTGAATCCTCTTTTTATGAGCTTTAATAAGATATACAACACCATAGGGTTTTTAAGAAATTTGATTTTTTAAAATCCAAATCCAAATTTTGTTTTTGAATTTTTCAAAAAGCCAAGTTTTTAAAATTTCGAAAAAAATCTCAAAAGATGTCCATACTGTTGTTAATAAATCCTGAGAGTTGTATTGTGGAATCGTGATGGGATCACATCAGGGCTCGACAAGTACCGGATGCCAGGTCACCATGGCGCCTAAAATTTTTTGATTAAAATCAAAATTTTGATAGTTAAATTTCCCGAGTTAAGAAATTAGTTTTGTCACTTTCCTCCATAACCTGTATATAGTTTTATACACTTTAAAAAACTTTTGTATTCTGGTCTTATCAAAATAACTATTTAGGCCTATTCATTATTTTTAAATTATCTCCTTACGACTATTCCTTTGATCAATGTCAATTATATAGACGTTATCTTGTGTTACACTATGTTGTCCTGGATGGATGGATGATGTTATTTGGTGGCTTGGAACTGGCTGAAGGCTTCACTGGTTGTGAGTGTTTCCACTTCAGGAAGGGTGTACATTCGGCCTGTTGGAATTAACGGGTGCACTTTACACAAAACATCTGGCTTCCTTGGGTATGAAAAAGATGGTGATGGACCAGCTGGATGAAGGAATGTCACTTTTACTTCATCAATGTTTTCATCTTTCTCCAAAACAAATGCGAGCCACCAGTTGTTACCATAGACAGCAGTGATGTACCCTCTGATGTCAGCAAATGGGAGTTTTTCTAGTGCTGTTGTCACTTCTGTTCCAATGAACTTCGCAAAAAGGAAAACTTCTTCACAAAGACTTTTGTTGTAGATGCTATAGGTGAAAAAGCATGGAATTTGAGTCCCAGGAATCGTCACTGTGTTTCTGAAGTGATAATCCAGAAATGTCGCTGCCTCAATATGTTCTTGTGTTGAGAAAGTAAAATGCATTCCAGTAATGTTTTTTTCCCTTTGCCCACTCAAAAAGTTGTGGTGTAAGAATTAGATTGTAATATGGTTGCAGCAGACTAGCTCGGGCTGCTAACCTCTTAACTGTGCCGCCTACCCCATCGCAAGGCCCTTTGCCATGAGCTGTAGCCGAAAAATGCCACTCTGCTTCTATACGAAAGTCATCTTTATGACAGCATAAGTTGGCAAAGTTTTTCTTATTCTTGTATTGTGCAGCGAAGAAGTTTGAGTTTTATTTGGAAGCAGTACACTGCCAATGTGTTGTGTTCCAGACATTCTGAAACAACGACATAGCTAAGATGTTCAGTTTTTGTTTCTCCCTTGTAATACAGTACAAATGGGTGAATCATAGCTTGTTCACTGGTCCAATGATAGCTTTGTGCCTCATCCTGCATGACAAATGAGTAGTTCTCAGCAAAATCAAGAGTAACTGCAAATTTTGAATCTTTTAGGTTTTCTTTAATATGGTCCACGAATGAACTTTGTTGTTTTGCCAGAAAGTCATGGCAAACCAGCACAGAAAGTTTGTCAGAAAATAAATCGATGAACTCTGATGTTGATTTCTGCATTGTTTCTAAATTGAACCTGTCAACAGAAATCCATTGGTGAAAAGTGACCTTTTCCACCATATTTTCATCAAACGCCTCCTCAAGTAACGTTTTGATTTCTGCAATCCCAGGACAAGATGTACAGTCCCCCATATGGCAATCGATCGATCCTGGGTTGCATATCACCTTTGCAAGACAGTCCTTGTATGTCTTGATATGACCATTTGTTAATGAAGCCAACCTAGCATTTTCTACCATAAGTTTAACGTTTTGATGAATGGTACACACATACTGTGTGAGTACCACTTTGACCTGCCAAAATACAGTTTTTGGGTCGAAGCTCAGCAAATTTTGAAAAACTTACATGTTAGGATACTTGTCTTTTAACACTGCATGCCTCCATTAAATTACACAGAATGAGTCTCTTTGACACTTTAATTTTCTCACCATTGCTGTCTTTCATTGACACAATCTTTTTTTACCAGACATGGCCCTGCTGATGTCATCACTTTCATAAAACAACCAAACAGTTTGTGCAGTTTCTGCTGGAAGGCTTTTCCCTGGTTTCTGATCTGGACTTGCCAAAATCCCTTTATTCTTTAAGATCTTTTTTGCTTGGCGAGCCATGTAGTTTGGAGCATTAAATTCTCGCATTATCTTCCTTACACTCCATGATTCCAGCAAGCAAGTCAGAATCATAATTTTAATTTTCCTGCTGGTTGAAATGCTGAATTTAGTCTTGGGGTTGTTTAAGACTAATTCATCTGGAGCCTCTCCATCACTCTCGGAAGACTCTGCGGTAAAAAAAAAATTTGCGTTTTAAGGCTGAACTTATTTTCTGGATCTTTTTTGTATAATACTGCTTGTGTTGTACTTTTTTATTGTCCACAGGGATTCTCCTAACTCTTGAAGGGAGGTGTTAAGAGTCTGGATTGCCTCTGACTGTAAAGTAAAATTACATATTACATATATTATATCACTAAGCTGTTCTCTGAAATTCAGAGGTTAGCTCCAAAAATAAATACAAACTTCCAGATATTTTTACTTATTGTTGTTGTATCAAACTTCTCCATTTACAGTAATCTTGACATACAACTCGTGCTTCACTGATATCCATTACACGCCATACACAAGATCTTTTATACTTCATACTCGTAATCTTTTTCTCATGCAGACACTCCTGAATCTGATCCACCCATGTCTTCCTTGGCCTTCCTCTGCCTTTCCTTCCTGCCACTTGGGCTGAAAAGATTTTCTTAGTAAGCATTTCATCTCTCATTCTTTCAACATGGCCAAACCACCGAAGCATATTGGTCTCCACCTTGCTAACAACATTTTGCTTCACATCACATAACTGCAATACATCTTCATTTCTCATACAATCATATCGTGTCTTGCCACAAACCCCACGTAAGTAACACATTTCTCCAGCACACAAACGACTCCTATGTTTCTTCTGCAGTACCGAGGTTTCACTGCCATGCATCAGAGTAGGTACAATTACAGTTTCATACACAGCCATGCAGGACTCTCTAGAGAACCCATCATTCCTGTGAAAACCTCCCAGAGCAGCTATGACTTTTAAAGAAGAATTCACTCGCCTACTGATTTCACCATCCAACTTGTTCTCTCTGTCAAACATGCTTCCTAAATACACAAACTCACTCACCTGGTCAATCACAGTGCCATTTATACTTACATTACATTCAGTGCTACCCATTCCTCTCTCAAACACCATAACTTTGGTTTTTCCCTTATTTATACTCAGTTTGAATTTCATGCAAACTTCGTGCATCCGAGTCAACATACTCTGCAACTCACTTTTGCTCTCTGCCAACAGGACAGTGTCATCAGCATACAGCAATCTGCACACACGGATATCACCAAGAAAGTAAAATCAGGATCTTTTTCACAATCTGACACTAAATCATCACTGTCAGCATCTTGAGAGACTGAACAATGACCCTTTTCTTGCTCATTTTTAAATTTCCCAATTTGTTTTCTGCAGCTGTCACAAATTTTAGCAACTTTTGGCATGTGTGAAAATAGTGTACAAATCCATTCTGAAACAGTTCTTAACCCCATCTTATTATAAGTGTAATTAGACTTTTGAAATGGGTTGAAACAGTGCAACATCAGGTACCTGTCACTTTGGTCCATCCTTACTGGCCTCTTTTCTTTACTAATTTCAATTTAAACCTTTACCTGGAACTAAGACTGATGTTTCTGCTGTTGGGCTAACAAACATTATATCTGAAAGTAAAATAAACACATTGTAAGTTGATTACGAACTGTTCAAAAAATGTCGTTTATTTACAGTAATGTTTTCCCATTTTTTGTACACACTCATTTCAAATGACAAACAAAACACACAAAAGGACCCAAAATCACTAAAACATAAAGTGCAAAGCAACAAAACTTAATTTAGAATCTGCACAATGGAGAATATATCCAACCACTGTTAACTTTACAAGAAAACTAAGGTAGTGGGAGAGTTCTGTGCATGATCCAACATGTCTGATGCAGGTTAAAACCTGCAAGTCTCACAGCAGTGAGAAATTCTGAGATACTCCAAACACACCACCTGAACAGGAAAAACTATTGTTTTGTTGACTTTGAGATGTGTAGTGTCTCAATAGATGCCATTTTCAACAATCACTGCAAGTTGAAAGCTCGTATAGCATATGATCCCATCACGATCCCACGATACAACTCTCAGGATCTATTAACAACAGTATAAACATCTTTTGAGATTTTTTTCAAAATTTTAAGAACTTGGCTTTTTTGAAAATTCAAAATTTGGATTTGGATTAAAAAAAATCAAATTTCTGAAAAACCTTATGGTGTTGTATATCTTATTAAAGCTCATAAAAAGAGGATTAAACCGAGACCTTGCCCAGCCCTCTAGCTTAATTAGATGAGCAGCAAATGCAATTTAAAAAAAATCTTGATTGCAAGTTTTTTTGAAAAATCTGGCAACTTTAAAGGCACATAACTGTAAAACTGGTTGACATATCAGCCTAAGATTTGGGGGTTTTCTTTACACCCATGGCATCACTTAGTATACCAAATTTCATTACAATCTGTAACTTTCAAATTTAAACCTTGTGTTGATTTGATGCGGAATGACCCGGTTACAGTTGCAACAACTAAGGAAAGTGAGGAAGTTATTCCCTTGATTTAAAAACCGTATTGGAAATGCTTGAAACCATAGAAAGCCACTGAAGTTGTTAAAAACAAAACAAATTCCGTTGAAAAAGGTTGATAATCTCCAAACTAGCTTTATCGCCAAGTCCAATTCAAATCCTAAGGTCTTCTGTGCATCCCCAGCCCTAATCTCGAAAGTGACCAGATGCTCGAGCAAAAGCAAGAATGCTCTTGACTGGTACTGAAGAGAGATCACTTGGTCTCAAGTTATGAGTACCAAAGTGTTCAAGCCTAAGTGCTGCAAGGAAGTCTCTTCTAGATAGCATCCTCTACAAAGGGGATCCTCTTTCACCCCAATCAAATTAAGGTGCCTATTAAGACCACAGTGTCCTGTGTAAGTAGACCAACAATCAGTCCAATATCCTTTTTAGTAGTTTAAGGATCTCTTTAGCTCTATGAGGCAAGGGTCCTTGATTAAGTTCCTTTGCCCACCTCTGTCCCTTTGTAGCATACCAGATGTCAAGCTGCTTAGTCCTCAGCAGCCTTTTAATTAGTCCTCTAGCCACACAAGAGGGGAGCCCTAATGCAGGCTCTGGACCATAAAAAGCCTGCTCTGCTCCCTCTTTAACAAGAAGGTCAACTTTCTCATTACCTACAAAACCTTGTGTCCTGGCACCCAGAATAGTTACTTTGTCCCGGTCTGCCAGTTCAGTTAGGGTCTGGAGGCAGTTCCAAACAGTATTGGATGAAATGGCGCACTGACAAAGTGCCAATAAAGCCGCCTGACTGCCTGAACAAATCTGGATGCGCACATTACGATACCCTTTGACCAGACATTCTGAGGCACATGCCAAAATAGCATATACCTCAGCTTGGAACACGGTAGCATGCCTTCCAAGGCTTTGACATGAACCATAACCTCTGGATAGGCAATACTCCCCTGCTCCAACTCCTACATTTGTCCTGGAGCCGTCAGTAAACCCAACAGTTTCACTGTTGCACCCAGGGACAAAGGATGTTTCCCATTCACTGCGACTAGGAAAGTTCACGCTGAATGCTTTATCGAAATGATATTTTACTAGCATGTTGTCGGTTCCCATTTGAAAGATGGGCTCCTTACAAAAATACTCCTGAATAGGCTTGGTATGGCTGCCAACCCACAACAAGGGTCTCCACAAGCCATTGCAGCATAATCTATATGCCCCCATAATAGCCTCACCCTCAATATGAAGGTGAAGTGGCAGAATATCAAGAAGCAACTCTAGTGCAGCTGTTGGAGTAGTTCGCATTGCACAGTGCAGAGGTTAACTCTGCGCCACCACACTGTTGAACCATAAGTGACCATAATATATATCCAGTGCAAAATCCTTGTGTTATGACCCCAGGATTTGCCAATAGCACCTATACATGACCAGAACACTTTCTTGGCTCTTGGCAATACAGTAATCTAGGTGCTGTTTCCTGGTTAAGCCTCTGTCTGAAATGCCTCCCAGGTACTTAACCTGTGTGACAAGAGGAATCGCAATTTTTATATGGTTCAAAAGAATACCACCAAGGTCTCCAAAATTACTTTTTCTAGTGAAAAGTACAAGGGTGGTTTTGTCAGTGTTTACTGATAGACCAACCTTCCTGCAGCAATCCTAAACAAGTCCCAGTGTTCTTTGCATTACATTATAAACTGTTTTGGGAAATTTTCCCTTGACAATTATGGCCACGTCATCTGCATAGCCAAAACAGTCTCAAACAGACCCCTGCAGGATCCTCAGCAGTTCATCCACCACCAGGCCACAACAGGGTAGAACAAACTCCTCCCTGAGGGCAACCCAGGCAAGTGTAGACCAACAGTCTCCCCAACTAGTGAGGCCGCAACCGTTCTGCTTGTGAGCATGGCCTTAATCCATTGACAACGGGTTGTATCAACACCATGTCTTTCCACAGCCCCCCACAATGGTCTCCATAGAGACCCTGTCAAAGGCACTTTCAATATCAAGGAAAGTGGCTAATGCCACTTCCTTAAATTCTAATGCTTTCTCCAGGCAACAGACTATGCCATGGAGAGCTGCTTCTGTTGATTTGCCTTGCTGATAGGCAAACTGGAATTTTGAGAGGGGTTTAGGGAGTAAAACCACCTCTCTAATATGCCTATCCACCATCTCAAGAGCCTTGAGAAAGAATGATGTTAGACTAATAGGTCTAAAGGCCTTTGCCTCTTGGTAATTTGACTTACCTGGCTTGGGAATAAATATTACCTTAGCCTGTCTCCAAGCACTTGACATATAACCAAGCGCAAGGCATGCTCAGTAAATTTTACATAACAGTGGAGTAATAATCCCCAGTCCTGCTGCATTAAGATGGGAATAATAACACCACAGCCAGGAAATTTTTATATGGTTCAAAAGAATTAATGGACCACTTAATCCTAGAACAATTGACCACCTCCCTGGTAACCCTCCAGTCCTTTTTTGCACGTCAGTGCTCAAGGTTAGTTGGGCATACACCAGTGGGGTCAATTATGCTTGAATCTGGAAAGTGTACATTTAGCATTTCTGTTAGTGTTTCTTTACCAGTTTTTGTGAAGCTCCCATCAACCAGATAGATGGTGCCCTTACCATGATTTTCATAAATCTGGCAGTACTGGGAGTATCTGAAATACTTCCACAGAAATCTCTCCAAGAGGCTCTTTTTTGCCTCTCTAATTGCTTTGATGTACTGTGTGAGGGTAGTTTTCTATACCGTTCACCCACCAGTATGTTTAGCCCCGCACGGGGATAACTGGTTTTCCAGTTATTTGGGGAGCGGCGCCCCCACGGCCCGAGCTAACCTTGTGACGGTTTCTATTGCCTCTGCGGCTTTGACGATTACATCACCGAAGGGACAGCTGTTCATCCAGCTGATGGGGGATGGCGTCCCCACGGCCCGAGCCGATTTTCTCTTATTGTTTTGCTTTTTCGTCTTATGTTCATATTTTGACATGTACCCGCCTCAGTTGTAGGCTGCTGAGGTTGTGATGAGGCGCCAGCTCCGGGTTTTGTTCCTCGTTCTCTTCCCTGTCTTTTCTCTTTTCTGTTACATTTTCTGTTTTTCCGGAGCTGGTTAGCTTAGACCTACCTGCATGTTTGCCGTGTGCGGTGACCCGTACAGGTGGAAAAGGGGATGCTGGAGGCTGAGGTATCTGGGGGCCGGGTTGTAGTTGTCTCCTGATGCAAATACTCCTCTTTGCCCTCTGCTTCACCCTAAACGGGAGGCTGGGAACTAACCCACTCCTGGTCAGGTAGTCTGTGGCCGAGTGGCGTCCAGACTTCTAGCGGCTTGTCGTTCTGTTCGGCTGGGTGAGTTTGGGGGTAGGGTGGGCATGCCAAAGGGGTGTTCTCCGGGCATGGGAAAGTCTGGGTGCACGCTGAGCGTGTGTCTGCCCTACCAACTTGCTATATCCGCTGACTATCCCTAGAGCCGTGTCCTGCGTCCTCTTGGGCTTGCGGACCTCCGGCTCTCCCTTGTTGGGCTCGGTAGTGGGTGGGGAGGTCGGCGGACGAATCTTTTCCCTCCTTCATGGAAAACCCAAGTGTTTCCCATGCTACCAATTTAAAGCGCCCTGTGGAGGAAAGTGCACCTTCCTCCACAAAGAAACTTGTCACATCAAATTGCAATGCTCTGTTTCTTTTGATCAAATCTGGTGACTCTTCACAGTCACTCAGTTCGAAGAGTCCCTTCTGGATCAACAAGGCTCTGCAAGCCGTTGCTGGCTCTCCAAAGAGTGTGAAGAAACTCCCCTTCAGGGATCTTCTTGTGGAAACATCTAATCCACGCCACAGTGCCACCTTGCTGGAGACGACCGTTTTGCTTGGCATTCCTGTCCAGGTTTCTCCACATGGTTACCTCAATTCCTCTCGCGGTGTTGTCAACTCCCGCGACCTGCTTGAGTGCAGCGATGAGGAATTGCTGGAGGAACTTGGTGAACAGCATGTCATTGGGGTTCGACGGATTCTTTTCAGGCGGGATGGGAAATCTATTCCCTCCCGTAACATCATCCTGACTTTTGACTCGCCAACCCTGCCTACTTCCATCAAGGCAGGTTATTTACGGCTTGATGTTCGGCCGTATATCCCGAACCCTTGCGTTGTTTCAGGTGCCAGCATTACGGTCACTCCCAGCAGTCTTGCCGTAATGTTGCTAAGTGTGGTCGCTGTGGTTCCACAGAACACTCTTTGGCAGATTGCTCAGCAGAGTCTGATCATTGTGTCAACTGCGAAGGGACTCATCCTGCATCTTCTAAGCAGTGTCCAAAGTGGATAGAGGAACAGGCAATCCAACGCCTGAAGACAACTGAGCATCTCTCGTATCCCGAGGCTAGACGGCGGATCGCCCCTTTACAACCAGGCCGGCGGTCCTATGCTTCAGTTGTGGTTCAGAAGGCTTCAGTGGCGGTCCAGACTGAGGCGGCCATCCCAGCACGGTGTCCTTATGATTTTGAGGACATCGTCGCTGCTGGTATGGAAGCCCTGCAGTCTCGCCACATTGCTTCCAAGGCGACATCAACATCGTCGCCGAAACCTCCCTCTGTGCCGAAAACATCTGTCAGCACAGGGACCCAGGGCACTGCTAAGAAGAAGCCAGAGAAGATGAAACCAGGTTCATCCTCCCCCGAAACAGGGCAGGCAAAAACCACCTCCTAACAGAGGGGGCAAACACAGCCCTGTGTTGCCTCCAGACACTGCGGATGGCTTGGAGGTGATGGACGACACTGAGACCTTCTAGTCGTCTGTCTTCATTCTGTCATTTCATTTTTCATTATGGTCACGCTCATTCAGTGGAATTGCCGAGGTCTGCGATCCCACATTGATGATTTGAAAGGTTTACTGTCTTCGAACACACCTGTGTGCGTTTGTCTCCAGGAGACAAAGCTTCGCACGACGGACACTCCTTCGCTGCGGAGACATTCCCTTTTCCGCAAGGATCACCAGGACGGCGTTATCGCCTGCGGAGGAGTGGCCGTCGTTGTTCCTCATGGTGTTCCTGTCACTGCAGTTGCCCTCCGGACGACTTTGCAGGCAGTGGCAGTGAGACTATCTGTGAACACATTGTTCACGGTGTGTTCCCTCTACTTACCACCAGATGAAGCAGTACGCCTTTCGGATCTGGAAGATTTAGTTGACCAGCTGCCGCCTCCTTTCTTCATCTTAGGAGATTTTAATGCACACAATCCGTTGTGGGGTTCTACCACTCGTGACTCCAGGGGCCGTGTTGTTGAGTCCCTTCTCTCCAACACGTCCCTCTGTCTCCATAACACCGGGGCAGTCACTTATTTTCATGAACCCACCCGCTCGTACTCAGCCATTGATCTGTCTCTGAGTTCACCATCCTTATATCCTGACTGGTCCTGGAGCGTGTCTGGTGATCCCCTAGGCAGCGATCACTTTCCCATCTTTCTCCGTCTCGCGGGTGGCGGGTACCGTTACCCTACTCGCCCTGCTAGATGGAATATTGATCGTGCCAAGTGGGACACATTCACGGCTTCAGCGATTATTTCTCCAGCTGTGGTGACCTCGGGAACGGTCGATGACGCTGTTGCGGCGGTAACGGATTGTATTGTGCAAGCGGCAGAACTTACCATCCCCAGGACGTCGACTAAACTTCCACGTTGCCCGAGACCTTGGTGGAATTCCACTTGTATGGCAGCTCGTCGGGCCCAACATCGGGCTTGGGGTAGGTTTTCGCCGGTACCCCACCGACGCGAACCTACTTGCTTTCAAGAAAGCCAAGTCCTACGCGCGATTGGTTCGTCGGCGTAGTCAACGGGAGTCCTGGATGCAATATGTATCCGGGATTAACACCAATACCAGCCCTAAGATCGTTTGGGACAGGATCCGTAAGATTCGGGGACAGTACCCATCTGGGGAAATCTCCATTCTTGAGAGTGGTGGAGGGACGGTTGCTGACGCTCAGGGTATTGCTGACTGTCTGGGCGCCGCTTTTTCTTCGGTGTCCAGCAGCAGCAATTACCCTGCTTCGTTCCGGCAGTTACAGCCGCGGCTTGAACGGTCCAAGATTTCTTTTGGACCGTTTTCTGCCACAGATTACAACAGCCCGCTGACTGCCGTGGAGCTGAAGACCGCTCTGAACCGGTCCGGCCGGACATCTGTCGGACCGGATAACATCCATTACGAAATGCTGAAGCACCTTTCTCCGTCCTCTCTTGACTGTCTGCTAATCCTGTTTAACAGGATTTGGCAAGAGCATGTCTTTCCCGAATCTTGGCACACTGCCATTGTCGTTCCTGTTCCCAAACCTGGTAAAGATGCCACTAACCCGTTGAACTACCGGCCGATTGCTATGACGAGCTGCCTTTGCAAAGTACTCGAGCGCATCATTAATCTTCGTCTCATTTTTTATTTAGAAATTCATCACATTTTTTCGCCTCATCAGAGTGGATTTCGTAAATCTCGATCCACCACCGATCCTCATCTTCGCCTTGAGACATCTGTCAGGGAGGCGTTTGTCCGGCGTCAGCACATGGTCTCCGTCTTCTTCGACATGGAGAAAGCCTATGATCGTACCTGGAGATACGGCATTCTCCGTGATCTGCACGAGTGCGGATTGCGGGGAAACTTACCATCTTTCATCGCCGGATTTCTCCAGGACCGGAGTTTCCGTGTGCGCGTCGGGTCGACCCTCTCTGCGGTGTACCCGCAAGAACAGGGTGTACCTCAGGGCTCCATTCTTTCCGTTACGTTGTTCATCCTTCGTGTTAACCATATTTTCCAACTACTTCCTCCCACGGTTCGTGGAACCATGTACGTGGATGATCTGCAGATCTCTTGCGCCTCTGTAAACATGCGTACCATCGAGAGACAGCTCCAGTCTGCCATTACCAAGATCTCTCTCACTGGGCTTCCCAAAATGGATTTGGCTTCTCGACGCAGAAGACCGTTTGCGTGCATTTTTGCCGCAAACGGGGTCTTCACCCAGACCCCAGCCTCCGTCTGGGGTGCTCTACCATCCCCGTGGTGTCAGCAGTCAAGTTCCTTGGGTTAACTTTTGACCGAGCGCTCACCTTCCGGCCTCACATCCAGTCTTTGAAGGTGAAGTGCACGAAGTCATTGGGTATCCTGAAGGTCCTCTCTCGAACATCTTGGGGGGCCGACAGGTGCTCAATGCTTCGCATTTACCATTCTCTGATTCGGTCTAAGTTAGACTTCGGATGCATTACGTACGGTTCAGCGCGTCCATCGGTTTTAAAGCCTTTGGACCCCGTCCATCACCAGGCATTGCGGCTATGTACTGGTGCTTTCCGTACCCCCTCTCCCGTGCATAGCCTGTATGCGGAGGCTCATGAGCCGCCGTTATGCATCCGTCGTAAGCAGCTGTCTCTTCAGTTTTACACAAAACTGAATTCTCTTCCTGATCATCCCCTGCATGGTTCCATCTTCCAACCTGACTGTGTCCGCTTGTTTTCCAACCGCCCCTCCTGTGTTCCGACGTTCGGGATTCGGATGTCTGCCATAGTGCGCGAAGCTGGTCTAAACTTGTCAAGGATTGGTTTGACCACCTTTTTCAACCGTCCTCCTTGGCAGTCCGTTCAAGCAACGGCTGACCTTTCTCTTTGTGTGTGGCCAAAGTCTTCCACTCCTGCTCTGGTGTACCAGCAGCTCTTTGCTGAAATACAGTCTGTCTACCCGGATTTCGTGCCTGTGTTCACCGATGGCTCGAAGTCCGGGGATGTCGTTGGATCCGCTTTTGTGTGTGGCGAAGCCACACATGCTGAGAGGCTTCCGCCTGAATCCACCGTCTTTTCGGCAGAGATGCGTGCGGTACACCTCGCTGTGCCACATACAGTCTCGATCACTTCGTCGCGCTATGGTTTGCTCTGATTCCCAGTCCGTCATCCATGTTTTATCTTCTCCAGAGGACACGGACTCACCTGTCATCCGTGATGTCCGTCGTCTTCTTGGAACTTTGGAGGGTGATGGCTTCCTGGTCCGATTCTGTTGGGTTCCTGGCCATGTTGGGATCCGGGGTAACGAGCTGGCAGATCTCTCTGCCAGGTCTGTTTCCTCCATGTCGCCAGCTCGGCTGCCACTGTCTTTCCGCGATTTTACACCTTTGATCCGGACATTTCTTATGGACGAGTGGCAGTCCCTGTGGTCTCAGCAGGGCAGCAATAAGCTGCATTCTATCAAACCACAGATCGGACTATGGAAGTCTAGTTTGCGGAAGAACCGTCGTGAGGAAGTTGTTCTTGCACGTCTCCGCATTGGGCACTGTCGTTTTACTCACCGCTTTTTGCTGTGTGGCGAGAGTGTCCCGGTGTGTGAGGCGTGCAACTGTCGTCTCACTGTCCTTCATGTTTTGTGTACTTGTGTTCGGTTTTGTGATCATCGTTTTCGTCATTTTCACTCTCATCTGTTGGACGAAGGAGCAGCTACGCTGCAAACCATTATTGGCGAAGCCTGCGACATGGACGCAGTGTTTTCGTTTTTACACGATATTGACTTTTTTAACCTTATCTAGTTTTTACCTTGTTCACTATCATATTTCATTTTTACCACATCAGCCTGTTTTTACCCTTGTGTACGTTTTTTATTGCTTTTGTTTTGTTTTGATGTCTTTTGTTTCTGATGTCTTTTGTTTGGCGCTCTTTGGCCAACCATGGCCCTTGCGCCATTAACATCAATTAACCAACCAACCAACCAACCAGTATGTTTAGCTTTATTAAAGAGCCTTCTAGTTTTGCTTCTAAGACTGCAAAGCTATTTATTCCACCAAGAAACTTGCTGTGGTAAGCTAGCAGTCTTGGCCTGAGAGTTTTGGTGAAAAGATTAGAGAATAGACCGTTGCAACTGGTCGAAGGCTAATTCGAGATCTAACACCCAGCGCATGTTAAATTCCATGCCTCCAATATGTGCCTCCAGATCATCCCTGAACGCAACCCAATTGGTCCTTCTGGGATTTCTGACTTACACCAGCTGTTGTCTTACATCAGCAACTGAAAAGCAAATATATCTATGATCAGACAGTGAAGGTTCACTAGATACATGCCATTTAATAATGCGATCAAACATGTTAGCACTACAAAGGGTGAGGTCAATGACTTCACTTCTATTAGAAACAATAAAAGTGGGCTCATTGCCTCGATTAAGAATATAAAGTTTAGTACGGCAGCTGGAATGTACCTGGCCAAGGCAGCGGCCAGTGCGACATGAAGGCAGAGGGTGCTAAGAATCCCCGGAGGACCGGACTAGGCTGCCATCTGATGCTGACCTTGGCAACGTACAATGGACGCTCCCTATCTTCTGATTCAAGGCTTCTTGAATTGGAAGAGGAACTACAAAGGATCAAGTGGGACATCGTGGGGCTAAGTGAGGTAAGGAGAAAAGGAGAAGATCTCATTGAACTGAAAAGTGGACATCTCTTCTACTATCGTGGGACAGATACTGGCAGAACTAGTGGTGTTGGATTTATAATAAACAAGAAACTGAAGGATAAAGTGGTAGAAGTTGAAAGTTCCTCTGACAGAGCTGCACGACTCGTTATCCAACTATCGAGAAGATACCAGGCTCAGATTATTCAAACTTATGCACCCACCACAAGTCATCCTGAAGAAGAAATTGAAGAATTTTATGAGGAAATTTGTCATCTAAATAATAAAGGTAAGCAGCACTTGAAAATAATTATGGGAGATTTCAATGCAAAAATAGGGCAACGGCAACAGAATGAAACTTCAGTAGGTAAATTCGGTCACGGCAACAGAAACCAGCGTGGAAATACTCTCGTTGAGTTTGCAGAGGCAGAAGGGTTTTTCATCTTGAACTCCTTCAAGAAAAAGCCACACAGGAAATGGACATGGAGACATCCAAATGGGACGACAAGTGAAATTGATTTTATTATGTGTAACAAAAAATTTGTCATCGAAGACTGCAGTGTGCTAAACAAGTTCAACACAGGTAGTGACCATAGATTGGTGAGATGTAAGATGCACCTCAACACTAAACTTGAACGTGGCAAGCTCATAAGACAAACAAAATCTATTGACATAATCAACCTTAAAAAACACCATAATACCTTCAAGTTGGAACTGAAGAACAGGTTCTCTGCTTTAGAAGGCCTAACATCGGAAGAAGTGGACATCTCTGAAGTTAACAGAAAAGTAACCAAAGCTCTTATGGAAACAGCAACAAAATTAGCTGTGTCTAAGAACAAGTTGCATGTAAATAAATTATCAGGAAAAACGAAAATGTTGATGCAAAAAAGAAGAGAGATGAGAACAACTAAAGAAGATGTGACTTCCAAAGTGGAATATATAGAGCTATGCAAGACAGTACGAAAAAGTATCACTGAAGACGTAAGAAAATTCAACTGTGAACTAGTGAGGAAAGCAATTGAAAACAACCAAAGCCTAAAGATAGCAAAGGGACATCTCAGTAAGGGAAGAAAACAGATTATGGCACTGAGAAAAGAAGATGGTTCTGTAACAAGAAATAGAGGCGAAATTTTGACAAGAGTGAAATATTTCTACTCCAAATTATATGAAAGGGATGATACATGCACTCCAGACATCATGAAAGATACCAGTACCAGAGTTCCTCCAGTCCTTCCAGCAGAAGTTGCACATGCAATCAAGAACATGAAGCGGGGAAAAGCTCCAGGAGAAGATGGAATTACTGTAGACATCATACAAGAAGCAAGTGGAGAAATCGAAACAGTACTCGCCCAAATTTTCACTCGATGCCTTAAGGAAGGAAAGATTCCTGAGGATTGGAACACCGCTACAATGATCCTGCTACATAAGAAAGGTGACATTGAGGATCTCGGAAACTACAGACCTATCAGCCTCCTATCAGTAGTTTATAAAATCTTCACTAAAGTTCTTTCACACCGCTTGAAGGTAACACTGGACATGGCTCAACCAAGAGAACAAGCTGGATTCAGGAGTGGCTACAGCACAATAGATCATATCCATGTGCTGAGAGAACTAATTGAAAGAGCGAGGGAATATGAACTTCCATTGTGCATGGCTTTTATCGATTATGAAAAAGCCTTTGATTCGGTGAAACCATCAGCAGTTACAATGGCTCTGAAAACCTGCGGTACGGTATTGAAGATGCATACATTAATATTATTAATAACATCTATGAAAATGCAAGTGCAAAGATTAGGCTGTTTGAAAATACAACACACATAAAAATTGGAAAGGGAGTGAGACAAGGTGACACCATATCTCCGAAGCTCTTTAATGCCACATTGGAGGGTGTTTTTCAGTCGCTGAGCTGGGAAAACAAGGGGATAAAGATTAATGGAGATTATCTAACCCACCTTCGTTTTGCTGATGACATAGTCATTTTTGCAACTACCCCATCAGAGCTGCAGAGTATGATCCAGGAACTTGCTGACAAGAGTAAAGAAGTGGGATTAAAAATGAACTTTCAGAAGACAAAAGTGATGTTCAATGCTTTTACAAGAAATGAAGATTTATCGATTGATGGAGAAAAGCTGGAGATAACAGACACGTACGTTTATCTTGGACAGCAGATATCAAGTGAGGGTCACATTGATGAAGAAATTAATCGGCGTACAAAACTTGCCTGGAGAGCTTTTGGAAGAAACAGCATAATTTTCAAGAGCAATATGCCATTATGTCTTAAAAGAAAAGTATTTGATCAATGCACCCTTCCAGTGCTTACGTATGGTGCAGAGACGTGGACCTTAACTAAAAGAGACATACAAAGGCTGCAGACAACTCAAAGAAGCATGGAGAGGTGCATGCTTGGTGTAACCAGGAGAGATAAGGAGAGGAACTCGTGGATCCGAAAAATGACAAGAGTGGAAGACATCATGATCAGAGTTAAATCCCTGAAATGGCATTGGGCTGGACATACTGCCAGAAGGACAGATCATCGATGGACAGCCGAAATTTTAGATTGGATTCCAAGGGACAGGAAAAGACCCAGAAGAAGACCACATGGGAGATGGGTGGATGAAATTCGAAAGTATGCAGGGGTGACATGGAGGAGACTGGCACAAGACAGACCGTTGTGGAGGAAACTTGGGGAGACCTTCGTCCAGCAGTGGATTGATAATGGTTGAAAATGATGATGATGATGATGACTTACCAAATATTTCATAAGGCTGTCCCCTCGTCTTTTGCAGTCGCTGCTCCCCTACATGATATTGTAAACATTGGCATCATAGCAAATGACGAGGTGTCTTCCACTTGACTCACAAAAGTGGACAATATCTCTTGCCTCCTGGGACGGAGGTGGTTCAGGTTCATCAAATGGTAAGTATGCTGATACGGCATACAGCTCTTCTCTGCCACCATCAGATGACGTAAAAAGTTTAATCACGGTTATATTACCAGTGGTAAACTCAGGGAGTGGCTTAACATGATGTCTCTTGCTCACCAGTATACAGGTCATTGGTCTCCTACTTGATGTATTATAGAAGACTATAAAGTCTGCTCCTTGTAAGCCCAGGATCTTTCCATTATGTGTCCATGGCTCTTGAATGAAAGCAATATCAACATCCTCCACAGCCAGTCTGCAGCATGAAGCAGCAGATGCAGACCGACTATGGTGGAGATTGATCTGGATACATTTCGTGCAGTTCTCCATTGTGAGATAGGCTCAGAGACTAAGTGGCAGAAGGATCAGCCAGGTCAGGATGCCCCCAGTGGGTGCTGAAAGCCAGCTCCACACCTTCCTGGACACCACCCAGGCTGATAACATTCATCTCTGCAGTCTCCGCTTCACTTGCAGCTGGACCTGAGTCCTTCCCTGCTTCCAGACAATGGCCAGGGGAAGACGATGCAGTTGTTTCTGGTCCCACAGCTGCAGAATGAGGCTCTTCCATTTGTGTCCTCCTCTGAGGTGCTAGGGCCCTGAAGGTCGTGTAGTACTTTGAATTGACCCTCATCGATCCCAATGTAGGCTGTGAACTTGGCTTCAGCAGATTCCTTATCCACCTGGAAAATCCACCTGACGACCTTAGGATCTTGTACTCGATCCAACACCCACCAGCGGTTTGTATGCAAACTGCTGTTGTAAGCACACAACCTCCTGCAGAGGACATTTGGATCCTTGGTCCAAACATCCTTTGTCCTGAAGGCAAACTTGATCGGTTTTGGCAGTTTACCAGCCCTCATCACCTTGAGCCCAGTGCCCTTCAAAACCTTATCATTTTTATTGAAGGCTGATATTAGCCATTTCCTTGTTCCCCCGTTCTCACAAAGATAAACAAGGGCTCGAGTTCAAGGAAAAGTTCTTGATGCGCGGTAGAGGCTCCTACTTGAGAACCATCCACACGCCTCAAAAGCTCTTCCTGAATAGTCCTAACCTCACTGTCATCAAGCCACTCATTCGGGAAATTCTCTTTCATGATGGCAATCCTGACAGTGGAGACAGCCTCGCCTTAAGTGCTGGGACGAGACTCGTCCTTGCTCATTTTGGTTGGCTTCCTCACATCTGGAGAAGGGGTAGAGAGAACAGATCACTGCCTCTTGCCTTTCTTATCCACAACAGGTGAAGAAGTGTTTACAGATGTGGATCCCACTGAACTAGACTCCTTGTCAGTTTGCCCCTTCATCTGCCTTGCCAGTTTCCTCTTGATGTTGCGCACAGCAGTCTTACTAAGTCACAACCCTTTCTTGCCGTTACCAGCCTCACTAGCTACCACAGACTTTTGGCAACCCGGCATTACCTGCTATCTCCAGACATCTTGTTTGCTTGTGTGAAATAACTTCACCACCTCAGCCTGAGAGGCGTTTCCAGAGTAACTGGGCCTCACCTCAAGATCAACAGATCCTGGCCTTGGCTGGGAAGATGCTGCTTTTATAGGTTGGGTACTGACTGAGTCAGACTAATGCAGGATTTGTTTTTGTTCGAAAAGGTTCCATATTTGGTTCCACGAAACTGGAGGAAAATGAAAGGTCACCACCCAGTAATCCTCCTATCCTGGGTGGAAGGCTAATTACAACAGGGTTTCCCCTGGTGCCCCTAAGGGATCGTAACGATTTACTACTTCAGTACTATTCAGCCCTCAGAACGATATCTTACGCCTTGGCTTGGGTAGACCAGAGCCTCAGTTAGCCAGCATGTTTCGGACACCCCTAAATAAGAAGCGCTACTGTGAGCCACAGCACCTAACCCACCTGTTTCCACCACCCCACGACGAGGATGTTGAGGTTAGATTTCTGAGCAGCGGCAACACCGTAAGAAACCAAGAACAGAGTTTTGCCAGATCATCAGGCCAAAATTTTTTTTGCTGGCAGCCCCAAAGAGTCAGAAGTGTGCAACGCAAAAGGAAATCCTAAAAACTGTCTGCCAGGTAAAGGGATGTCTAAATGTTAATTTTGCCATAAAACTTATTGTTCTGCACTGTGCCCAAGTGATGTTTTAAAAAATGAGTCAATTGAGATTTTGTTATAATAGTGCAAATTAGTATTTAGTTGCAATAGTCAAACTAGTTTTTCTCTCACAAGAAATACCAAAGAAACTTGAACTATTTTATTTCATTCAGAACTTAAACATCATTCTTTAGTTTAAATGCTTTTGGATTTTTAAAAATAATTATCAAACTGTAAGGAATAATTTGAAATCCATACTTTCATTTTGCATTTAGTTAATTGTTGATTAAACTTTAACTCCCTCCTTCGAAAGATGTTTTACCTGATAGGCATTATGCTCTGCTCTTACTATTTCCTGCAGTATAATTGCTGCAATTTTGTTGTACTAGGGACCTCACCAGGTGATTATTTAGATGACCAAGTTGTTGGGTGGGGATATATCAACTTTGAAAACAACAGTAATTTTGCCTCATTTAAAATGAGGAAAATGGCAAGGGTTTTTGTAAAGCAAAAAAAAAACTTTTCACCTCATCAATCTGAGATTAAATAATTTGGAAGAAAATAATAGCTAAACACAATTGCGATCATCAGCTTCCAGTATACAGCATAATACAGCTTTGGAAATGAAGTAGGAGGCATTAAAAATAAAAATATGGTTTTAGAAAAAAAAAAAAATCTGAGATAAAGCTACCTGGAAGTAAAAAAGATACATAAAATAAAATGCGACCATCAACTTCCGAAATGCTGCATGGCTGCGGAAACAGAAGGGAATGTTGGAAACGCTTAACAAATACAGAGTTTGTAAAAAAACAACAAAAAAACAGCATTAATCTAACTGAATGCAGCTGTCTGGGAGCCAAAAACCACAAAAATTACGATCAATTTCTGGAATGCCTCATAATAAGAAAACTGACAATAAAAATGTGTAAAAATATGGTTTTCGAAAAAAAATAAAGAACAAAAAAAAAAACAAAAAAAAAAACCCCAACCTTATCAATCTAACTGAATACTGTAGTGAAGCTATCTAGAAGCAATAGGAAAAAAAACAAGTTGTCACGTCAACTTACAGAATGCCGACGGTCGTGGTAGCAGAAAAAACGCTTTAACAATATAGTATGGCTCTTGTAAAAAAAAAAATCTCCTTAATTTAACTTTCAAAAACATTTCAAAAGCTAATGGTCACAATTTTTCCTTTTTTTTTTTTTTTTTTTCTTGGCATGGACGTGTAAATTTTAATTTAACTTTCAGTTAGATTAAAATTTAGGCTTCAATGCCAAAAAAGAAAAAAGAAAAAAGAAAAATAAAAAAATAAGGAAAAATTGTGACTACTAGCTTCCGAAATGTATTTATGCCCTTTTAACCACCACGCACATCAAACGTGCATGGTGCGTTAAAAGTGTATAAAAACAGCGCATCCGAAATTCAAAGCTCAAGAAAAGCAATTATATCTCATCAAGTTGAAGCTATTTATTTGAAAAATATGGAAGAATGAAAGCTAAAATAAAATGGGTGGGGATCTATCGATCACAGCTTTACATATTAAACAGGAGCCAACGTTAAAAATTTGTGACGATTTCCCTTCCTTTGTTTTAAAATTTGAAAAAAATTCTTAAAGACGATTAATATTAAGAAAATAGAGTAACAGTCACACACCTTTCCAAGAATCTGCAATGGCGTCGCCGTGTCACACTGTCTCTGCTCCCGGGCTGACAGCTAAACCAAAGCGTGTGATCTACAATGTTTCTGCGATCTGACAGGTTAGTCGCGTGGCTCGGAGGGTTTCATCACATTTTTCTGCTTGAAACACACGGATCAGAATAAAAGCTGACAGAATTTATAAATGCTATCAAAGCTGAAAATTTCAGAGTTTGAGTTTATTAAATTACAATTTGTTGAAGTTACATTTTGCATCTATGAACTCAAAGTAATAACTGCAAATTACGAAATTTGAAGCAAGAAAAAAAAAAAAAGTTGGGTGTCAGGACCAAATTTCTAGGCACCCAGTAATTTTTCAGCCCTGGGTAGCTTTGCAAGTGTGGATTATGATTGAATATCTGATATGTACACAGTGTGGCAAAGAATTTTTAAGACTGGGTCTGTAAAATGAAATAGAAACAAGAAATTATAATTTGTTTTGGTTTGTTATTCAAAATAAGTCCCTCTGGCTTCAATACACTTGTTACAGCGATTTAATAATGATTTGAATGCCTGTTCCAGTTCACTTTGCGGAATTGCCAAAGGTTGAAATGTCATCAAAATAACACTCTTTTAACGTCATTTTAAGTTTGGGAATAACAAAAAGTCGCAGGGTGCTAAATCAGGCAAATACGGTGGAGGATTCAGCACACAGATGTTATTTTTGCCAAAAATATACGAACAAGAAGTGAGGTGTGACTGGGTGCATTATCGTGCAACAAACACCAACTGTTTTTGTCCCGATATTCTGGACGAATGCGACAAATTCTGCCCATCAAACGCCTCAAAAAATTTAAATAAAACCAGTAATTGTTTGTCCACTTGGTACAAATTCTTTGTGGATAATAAAAATCCTTACTATCAAAGAATGTAATGAGCATTGTTTTGATTTTCGATGGAACTTTTCTTGTTTTTTTGGCTTGTGGTGAGTTTTTTGACTTCCATTCTGCACTTTGTCGCTTTGTTTTAGGATCATATTGAAAACACCATGTTTCATCACCTGTAACAATCGATTTTAAGAAGTTTGGATCATTTTCAGCGACTGAAATGATGTTTCTGCAATGAGCACTTCTCCTTGATTTTTGTTCATTGGTTGATGTGTGTGGAACAAATTTATCACAGACTTTTGTTTTGCTCAAATCTTCATTCAGAATGGTTCGAATCGTTTCTTTGTTGATGTTTAAAGACTCTTCCATCATTCTTAGTGACACACATCAGTTGTTTGCCACGGAATCACACACACTTTTTCAATAATCTCAGGTGTCCTAGATGAACTTGGTCTCTTCTAGCGTATCTCTTCTGTCCAAAAAACGTTTGTGCCACAGGAAAACATTTGATCTACTTAAACAAAACTCACCGTAAACTTGTTTCATCATTTGGTACGTTTCCGAGGCACTTTTACCAAGTTTTGCGTTACATTTAATAACAGCCCTTTGTTCCATCTTAATAATTCAACATGAAAAAAAATGTTACTTCTCTAATGAACGGCCGTTTTGTTTGAGTTACTTTTAACAACTGGACAGTACTTTTGGCAGAAAGCAAGCAGATGGTCACAGTTTATAACGCATTCCCGATTACACTGGTGGCGCCACCGTAGGCTGAAATCTAGCGCCAGTCTTGAAAATTATTTGACGCACTGTGTATGTATTAATTATAAGCCATACAATATTGAAATTTCATTCTTCATTAATGGAAGACTTTAATTTTGCAATCTGAACAAATTAGATGGTAAAATTAGTAAAATAGGCCTAGTGAATTTTTCATTGAAAGTCATAGCTGCTTAGGAGCAGGCCTTGCGAATGTCGGTTGCTAGTCGCCAAATGGCGACCAGATATTTTGTAGTGGCTAGTAAATGTTTTAGTATAGTAGCCAATGATGGTGAGTAGTCCCCCCCCCCGAAGTGAGACGAAGTGAGAGCAACTATTTTGTCCAACTTTTACCCTCACTAGGACTCTGCAATGTATCGCTGCATCGCGAAAAACACAGGTGTGAATTTAACATCAATGTTGCAGTGTTTCGACTGACGAAACTACGATTCATCACCACTATGATGTAAATGCTCGTGATATAATCACCATTGCATGCCACCAAGCCGTGACCAAGCACCGTTGTTCAAGCCGGTTTTCCAAGTCTGAGACGTAAATATAGGCTGATCCTCATGCACGCACGCGTTTCCGTTGTAGTTTCTCGCGGTGTCTCGTTCCAGACGCTGCATCGGGGAATTGCTCATTGGAAATTAATTCCCTTGCCAGGCGAGTATTCTTGGACATCGTAGCTTCGTGAGCGATCCCATCCAGAGTCCCATCAAGATGCAGATGTGATGTTTAAACAGGTTTCTTATCGGGCTTCCGTGCATCGACGATGCTATTAAGAGGACGTATGTTTCACGCGTTGAATCTCAGAAATTCACCATAGCTTAGGAACAATAGGAAGTATGTGGCAGATTTTTTTGACGTAAATACGTCTTTAAAATCAGACCAGTACTTAGGTGGCCAGTACAGAAAGTTGAGCGTTGCGAAAAAATGGGCATAGAGTTTGGCCTAATAATTTTTATCAATGCGAACCAAACCAACCAGTGTCATTTGCTAGCTTGTTAGTGACCTTGAGTTACCGTGCAATGATGGGGGGGGGGGGGCTTAGCGCTCCGCTGCGCAAACTTCTAATCAGTATAATTCGGCACTGCAAAAGGAAACTTTAGATCGTAGTTGAAAATTTTTAAAAATTTCACAATGTCGGCATATACTCGTCTAAAAGCTAAGCAGAAATACATCGCATGTAGTCCACACGGAAGAGGAACTCGTCAGCTTTTGATAAACATCACAATGTCTGCGGAAGAACGCATGAGAAAGTATTTGGAGCTAAAGAAAATTCTCCATTTTCAAACTCATATTTATGGAATAAACTGATATATAACAACAATAGTGAACAGAGGCAACATCGCAGGAAAACGAAATTACGATTATGGAAAAAATCTTTATTTCGTTTACTTTCATTTTTGAAAGACGAAATACCGTCTTGATGCACATTTTTATGCGTTGGTAAAATTCTTCGATGCATAGTTTCACGCGTTTCTTGAAGCACATTTTTGCGCATTTATGTGCATTTTATGCGTTTCTCGATGCGTATTTCACGCGTTTTTTCGATGCATATTTTTTTAAATTCCTGATGCATATTTTTATGCGTTGATAAAATTTTGATGCATAAACACGCTTTTCGATGCGTACCAGACGCATAATTACGCATTTTGGCGAACTCTGCTTGGGATGCCAGCATGTTAACGGATAGGAGTGATCATTTTAGTGATGCTGTTAGAAGATGCCAAGATTGACAGAACATTTTTGTTCACTAAGTCCAGTTGGTGCAACCTTGGTAAAGATTAAAATTGGTGATTTTTTCGAGTGGCCAGTCTAGTGGCCACTTTCCTTACGTCTATTTCGTGTTGTACACATTTTATCACTGTACATGAACATTGTCTTGTCATCAAGAACATTGCCCACAATGCATGTATTCTCTTAACTTCTGCATTGCTTGGCATAACAGTCAGCAGTATTATTTCAACAATTTGTGCTATGACCTTCATGTACTAAAAGTTGCTTGATTTTAGTTCTCTAGCAGTTTTTAGTGAGTTATAGATGGTCAAAAATGTTGACATTATGTTTCGAAGGTGCTTCCATTCTGCTAAATTTTTCTTTTAATTCCATTTATTTTTGGTTAGGTTCTTCTTGGTGTCAAAATGAAAACTGGCTGTATGTATAGCTTTCAAAAATGAATTTCTTATCTTATAGCAGAATCATTTTGTGGTATAGCTGAGATTGAGAGAAATGTGATACCAACCTGGTCACTTTATTTTACAGACTCGCAATGATTCCTGACCACTAAGAGAAAATATTCAGTAATTTCCTGGGTTGTTCTAATAAATGTTACATTAAAAACGTTGATAACCTTCACTGGTGTTAAAAAAATAGTCATGACGAAATAAGAACACATGCAGGGTATCCTTATTCCATCAGATTCTGTCCGGTTTTCAAACCAGTGTCAGCTTTTTTTTTTTTTTTTTTTTCCCCGAAACGTTCAGTTTTGGTAGAATTTTAATGATTTGTCATTTTTCCTATTTGCCCACCACAGACCTTCCGAATACTACGAATTCCCCATAGTCACTACAAAAATCGTCGATCGCTGCGGAGTACGGGAAACATCGAATATACTATAAAAAAAATAAAAAATCTGGTTGTCGGGGTTTTTTTCCCCCTTCAGAAAACGTTGTTTTGGTAGAATTTTAAGAATTTGTCATTTTTTCCTGTTTGCCCACCTCAGACCTTCCGAATGATAAGAATTCTTCAGTCACTACGGAAATCGTTGATCGCTGCAGAGTACGGGAAACATCGAATATACTACGGAAATAAAAAATCTGGTTTTCGGTTTTTATCCCCTTCAGAAAACGTTGTTTTGGTAGAATTTTAATAATTTGTCATTTTTTCCTGTTTGCCCACCTCAGATCTCCAAATGCTACGAATTCTCCATAGTCACTACGGAAATCGTCGATCGCTATGGAATACGGGAAACATCAAATATACTACCGAAATAAAAAAAATCTATGAAATAATGTTATTCAATCATTTGTTGAAAGTTTATTTTCATGTTTTCAAAATTTTAACATTCGTCAAACATTTTTGGGACTGTTTATCGGATGTTTTTAATGTCGCGACATTTGTCCGATATAAATTTGAGCATCTTTCATGCCGTTCGTCGCCTGAAAGTGATTGTTTTAGCACGGATGAAAATGTTCCGTAGTTTCCTAAATTTTGAATTTTTCTTACCCAAAGATGCACTTTCTTTTCACTTTCTGGTTATATTCTTATCTTATATTTTTTCTGATTATGTTTCTTGTTTTTAATAGCTTCAGTAATAGTGAAAAAGAACAACTTATTTTAAAAGTTTTTTCTAGTGAAGCAGTTTTTTTTTAATTTCTAACAGCCTGTTCTTCGAAACCAATCGATATGGAAAGTGTTTTTTTCTTTTCCGCTTTTTTGAAGCTAAATTAAATTTCAAAATCGGTACTTATTCCGCCCGTGATGAAATTGGCCTTTTCCGTGACCCGTAAAAATGACTATCATGGCAGAGTGAACAATACAGTACTGATTTTTGATATATAATTTTGCTGAAAAACTTGTGTTTACCCATTCCTTAGTAACAGTTTACTGTATTAAGGGGTAGACAAGTGGTTTTTTTTTTTTTTTTGTTTGTTTAAATCCAACTCCACACGTGCGAAAGAAACGCAACTACATGGAATGAAAGACAAGGCGTGGCGCGGAAAGTGAAGTCCCGATTTTCTACCTTTGATTTCTTTTTGTAAACAAAAAGGAAAATGCTTGCCCATTTTATTTGATGATAAGCAAGAAGTGCCTAAGCAATGGAAAATCGTGCATTTTCAGATAAACCAAACTTTAAAAAACGAGCTGCTGAAGACGAGCTGTGATGCCACAATTCCATCTAAAGCCACAGCTGTCCATTCCTGATATGATTACTTTGTGCACCAACTTAAGTGGAAAAACAAACAGCCGCCCCCGTTCTTGAAAAGTGAATCTATAAATAGATCGTACCCACTTATTTGCGGAGGAAAGGGCTGTTTTTCAGCGCGCGCAAGTTGGACGATTTGAAAATACATTTCCTATAACGAGCGTTTTAAAAATGCAAATTAATTCTTTAGCAATGAAAAATGGCAAATTTTCGAGCGTGGCGACTAAAGTTACTTTTTCTACTGGACATTTTATTTTATCCATTCGCCACGTGGCGAGTGGCGACCGCTAATTTTAATCTTTAGTGCAAGGTCATGAAAAACATCACATCAATAGATCTGAAAGGTGAAAATCTTATGAACACAAGCTTTGGCAAAAATGTGGAACATGGGAATATCATATCCATCTCTTTATTCTAGAAAATATTATATGGGAACAGAAGAAAAAGTACAGTAATAACATTTCTACTGGTCACTAGTAGAGAAATACAAGAGCAGGGAAAAAAAAGAAAAAAAGTGAGAAATAACTAGGGGAAAAGTAGTAAACATGGCAAACAGTGATTTCAAATTCTTGTTTTTTCATGAACAAAGGTTAAGGTGAATTATTGTTATAAAATGTGAAATGGTAGCTAATATTGATTGAGTGCATTGTTTTAGAGGAGCCGTGATGGATTAAATGTTATACCAGCTTTGATGGATTAGTGAGCTGTGAATCTCAAAATGGTGGTTAATTTTTCTGAATTGCATTATAAAATTGATATTGTGTAACAAATGCCAGTGCTAAATATTAATGTTAGAAAGTGTTTTACTGTGTGTTTTTAATTTTGTTATTCCTTCCAGGTTTTATCACCAAATGACAGGAAGTACCTTCTTCAAGAGCTTGCAGAGCTCCTGCTTCACGAAGAGTTTACTGTTCCTGTTGCTGAGTGTTTTGGACCAGTCTTATTTGAAATCCTAAGTCATTTTACATATTCAGATGACGATTGGTGTGCAAATACCGTGGTTCATGAATGCTTTACAGTTGCTTTGGGAAAATTAATATGGCTATTTCCTGATGCAGCAAAGTGAGTAGCTTAATTTTTTTTAAACAAGATTAAGATTTTGTAGATTTACTTAAATTTTAAAGTGTTTCAAAAGAGCTGGCAAAGTGAGAGATACTTTTTGAGATGTTAAGATGTAAGGGTTACAACACTATTCCCCCCACCCCACCGTGTGAAAAACTAAGCATTTGTTAAATTTCTAATAATAACTAATACATCAGCTATGTTGGTCATTTAGATTAATGATGGGAATACTAACCTTGTTATTATAATTTCTATTAATAAAGCATTATAAGCAGTTTTGCTAAGATTTATAAAACTCTTTAAAACCAAATGAAAACTTTAGCAAGATCTCGTATTCAAAAAATGAATATGAAATCATACTATTAAGGTTCATAATTGGTTCTGTAAAATGTTAAAATCTTGTGTATGAAGTTTTTAAAAATTTGAGTTAAATAAAAATAAAAAAAGAATGGGAAGTGCTTAATACCTGAATTTAAAAAAACATTCAAGGTTTCTGATTGGAAACATTTCTTGGATATTTTCACATTTCAAAATGATTTCTTTCTGTTGAAAGTAATTTGCTTATATATTTGAATTGTCATAAAAAATTATGAAGAAATGACCCTCTCAGAAAATCAGCAAGTTGTCTTAAAAAAGGAAATCACTGTGTCACAGAATTCTCTCTAAGCTCCAAAACACGTTTTTTGAAACTTTTGAAGTTATGTTGTAAATTGTGATACATTATGGAAGCTGAGGAGACAAAGGCATCCATGGATCCCCAAATAAGACTATAAATGGCACTGGTGGGGAGACTGTAACATGCATCAGATGAAATACATCCTAAGCAAAGGTGTTATCCAGTGCTTGTGATCAGAATACATGGAATATAGATTAGACTTTAACTTTTTTTTTTTACTAGAAAAACATGTCGTTTTATTGTTCTGTTCAACATGTTTCAAAGATTTGTTTAATCACGATGCAGTACAATGATGAGATATTCACAAGCAAAACAAGTCCTTGAAAAATATTTGCAGAAAAACCAACATTAATTTTTGTATAAGAGTAAATGATATTGAAAAAATTATGACTCAAAAGCAAGAAAATTCTTCAATGTCAAGCAAAGCTGGTGTATACAGAATCCCCATAATAAAGAACAATATCGACCAGCACACATATTATATTGGAAGAACAAAGCGCAATCTTGAAATTAGACTGTTTGAACACCTTAGGAATTGGAACAGATCTGAAAATAAAACTGCTCTGATCGATTGCATGCATTAAAAATACCACCACCCCAAAGTGGACTGAAACGAAAATCATCGTTCAGCATAAAACTTGGAAGGAATTATTAATTGCAGAGGGCATTTGTATTTTTAAATACGAAGAAAATATTTGCAATAATAACACACGTTTGGACTTATCGCATGCTAGGAAATATCTAATTGAAACAGACGAAAAAAGAATTAAGAAAAAGAATAACAAGTTAGTAAAATCATGCAATGCATTGATTATGATACGCTTTCCGACATACCGGAACTCAAGTTATGTGGATAATGGCTGTGGAATAAATCTCGCTCCTGTGTCCTGACCTTTGACACCATTTCGATGATATTCAACAGAACCGGTTAACTATACCTCCGGAACAACATGATAAAGTTTTCTCGTAATCCAAGCATTTTAGGTAAGTTATGATGCACAAGGGCAATGGAATGGATCCCACTCCAGTGTCCTGACCTTTGACCCCATTTCGCCCATTTTCAATAGGGTTCGTCCCCAGTGGTTCCCTACCACATACTAAAATTTCATCGAAATCGAACCATTTTTACGCAAGTTATGATGCATAAGGGCAATGGAATATATCCCACTCTTTTGCCCTGCCTGACCTTTGACCCCATTTCGCCTATTTTCAATAGGGTTCGTGCTCAGGTGGTTCCCTACCACATACTAAAATTTCATCGAAATCGAACCATTTTTACGCATGTTATGACGCATAAAGGGAATGGATCCCGCTTTTATGTCCTGACCTTTGACCCCATTTTGTCCATTTTCAATAGGGTTCGTCCCCATGTGGTTCCTTACCACATACTAATATTTCATCGAAGTCAAACCATTTGTACGCAAGATATGACCCATAAAGGCAATGGAATGGATCCCGCTTTTATGTCCTGACCTTTGACCCCATTCCGCCCATTTTCAATAGGGCTGGTGCCCAGGTGGTTCCCACCACATACTAAAATTTCATCGAAATCGAACAATTTTTACACAAGTTATGACGCATAAAGACAATGGAATGGATCCAGCTCCTATGTCCTGAACTTTGACCCTATTTCACCCATTTTCAATAGGGTTTGTCCCCAGGTGGTTCCCTATCACATACTAGAATTTCATCAAAATCGAACCATTTTTACGCAAGTTATGACGCATAAAGGCAATGGAATTGATCCAGCTCCTATGTCCTGACCTTTGACCCAATTTCACCCATTTTCAATAGGGCTTGTGCCCAGGTGGTTCCCTACCACATACTAAAATTTCATCGAAATCGAACAATTTTTACGCAAGTTATGACGCATAAGTGCAATGGAATGGATCCCGCTCCTATGTTCTGACCTTTGACCCTGCTTTGCCCATTTTCAATAGGGTTCGTCCCCAGGTGGTCCCCTACCACATACTAAAATTGTGTCGAAATCGAACCATTTTCATGTGAGTTATCGTGCGGACGGGCAAAGCTGAAGCATATAGTCTTCTTCAACCTACGGTTGGAAAGCTTAAAAAATGACAACAGGTAATAAGTTACTATAACGCCCAACAGAGGGTGACTTAGGAAAAATTGCACTTTGACAAGTAGCATGAGCCCCGTTCTTTATTTGACAGAATCTTCAAATAAAGAATGAGCTATGAACTCAAAAAGGGGAAAAAACGTGCAGAGAAATGTATATTTTTCAAATTAGAACAGACCTTCTAGCAAAGGTAAGGTTCTTATTACTCTCATTAAAGTAATTGTAGGCACGTAAACTTTTGAATGGTTATAGTAACACTGTGACTTTTCAAATAATGAATTACAAAATAAACGAGTCTTCAAAACATATCAGTTATTTTAGGCATTTTTTAAAAAGTTAATCAATTAAAAGGTATTAAAAAGCTATTCAGGCTTTTCTTAAAACGTTTTCCATAGTGGAGTGACATCTTGTAGCATGATAGAACCAGTTTCGGCTTGTTTGAACCAACACTGACTGGCTTTGATGTATATGGACAAGCTGTGGCTTGCTGTACAGGGCTTAGTTGTGAGTTGACCCTCAGTCTTCCCTTAGCTCTTGTGTTAATCTGTTGGTGTCTTTGTGCTCCAGCTGTTTTATTGACATATCGGTTTGAATACACAAGTTTTGAGCTATATCTAAGACAAGTTAACTAGCTATATTAAATTTTATTGTGAATCTAAGTATACTAATTGTATTTTTACTAAAGAGAAACGTGTCTAATTTAACATATTTAACATATTGCTGTAATCCTTTTAGTCAAGACTGAAAAATGTTAAGGCCTGTTCAAAATTGGATGCACAAAATGCAGCCAGAGATTCACCAATTGCAAAGAAATGGCATGAAGATATGTGAGGATTGCAGAAAACAGCTGTCAAAGGAGAAGAAATAGTGGAGGAGGATAATGAGTTGAGACAGCCAGATGTTGAAGCTGAAGTACTGTTTATAGAGTCAAATATGGCAACTGAATTTTTGAACAAGTTTTTGTCATGTATTGAGGAATCACCAATTGCAAAGAAATGGATAATATGTGAACCACGATACTGCAAAAGAAAACTAGAGGATGCGAAGAAGGAGTCTTATTGAGCTACATTTGTCAAAGACAAAAGCTTAGACAACTCAGATAGTGAAGAATTTGGCACAGATTCAGAGATAATCAAACAGCTTAAAGAAAGGTTCAAACAAACACGGTGAGAAGTGAATATTTTTTTATTTTGACTGTTCTTAACAAGAGTTGGTCTTGTAAAAGAATTAAGAATTTTCAGTAAGGGACTGAATAGCAAGAAAAGCAAAAGCCTTAGTTAAGGGAAAAGGAATTTTGTATCAGATCAAAAAATAGGCAAACTATTAGATATTGAACAAGACAAAATAAAAACTTTTGCAGGCCTGCCAACCCTATGGGTTTAGGCCGGCAATCCTGGATTTCATTACATTTCCCGAAATTCTGGATTATAAATTAATATTGCCGGATTCCATCATGATTTCCGTAGTGTAAATTAAAAAGTAACGAGGAGAAAAGTTTGAAGTTCTCCGAGGCATCGGTTCATTATCGGAGAAGCGACCTTTCCTCCCCCAAGTCAGCATTTCTGCTCTGCCTTTGGCAGCAATGTTTATTCTTCTGTCCGCTAATGATCTCTGGCACTGCAGGCATGGAGCAGGAACAGGCTTGGCGTTGGTGGGCACCTACGTACTGACACAGATTTCTCTTCTGTCGACGATATCGAAAGCGCGTGGTAGTGTTTTGGTTTGTTTGATGTACTTTGTCTCTCTTCACAGGTATTTCTGAGAACTTTTCGTGCACATGTTTAATCATGCAATGGCTGGCAGAAAATATCACTCTGTTTTTAAGAAGTGTTAATATGACAGATTATCCATGTATAATCAAATCAAGGAAGGGCCAAAAATTTGCCTTTTGCTGTATTTGTAGGTGTGATTTTTCCGTTGTCCACAAGGGCAGAGGCGATATTGTTAATCACATTCGTATGCAAAAACACGTGGACAATTCTTAGTGCGTAGAAAATAACAAAACATTAAATTTGGCTCGAGATAGTTCCTCTTCCGACGCCATTATCCGTGCTGAGTGCTTGTTTACTTCATTCCTCGTGGAACATAACTTACCTTTAAGCTGTGCTGACCGTGCAAGTGTGCTTTTTAAGAAAATGTTCCCAGATAGTGACATTGCAAAAAAATATGCATGTGCCAGGACAAAAACATCGGGCGTCGTTGGTAAAATGGGGAAAACTTAAAAAATGGACTTGCATACTTGCCAACTTTTACGGATTTTCCATAAAATTTACGAATTTCTGCTTAATTTTACTGATTTCTGGATAGGTCTTTTTACAGATTTTTTAATATTTCGATTGCTCAGTCGAAATATTTTAACACCCTGCAACCATCCACTAAGATTTTCTACCGGACCTTACGAGCGCTGTGTCACGCGATGTCATCTTTGACTCACTGGCCGTGATGTCGTGTCGTAGCTCTCTCTCCACGGGAGTGCTCAAGTGATGTGCCGAGTCCAGAGTTCGTCAAAATGCTTAATTACGCATCTAGTACGTATTAAAATTTTACCAACGCATAAAAATACGTGTCGGTGAATTTTTCTCGACGCTTAAAAATATTTCAAAATTCCCCAACGTGTTAAAATGTTTCGAAAATTTTTCTCGACGCGTAAGAATGTTTCTCGGCGCGTAAAAAAAGGGGCCGGAATTTTTCTTGATGCGTAAAAATGTGTCGGGAATTTTTCTCTACGCGTAGAAACGTGTCAGGAATTTTTCTCGACACGTAGAAACGTGTCGGGAATTTTCTCGACGCGTAGAAATGTTGTCGGGAATTTTTCTCGACGCGTAAAAATGTGTCGGGAATTTTTCTCAATGCGTAAAACTACCCATCGGGAATTTTTCTCGGCACGTAAAAATACACATCAGGAATTTTTCTCCGCGTGTAAAACTACGCATCAAATAATTTTATCAATTCGTAAAAATATGCATCGGACGGTACTTCGTCTGAATTTTTCCATAATTATAATTTCTTTTTCTTGTGATGTTGCCTCTGTCCAGTAATGTTGTATATCATTTTATTCCATAAATATTCGTATTTCAGTTTGAAAATGAAGGAAAAATTTCCAAAAACGGAAATTCGACGGCAATAAAATTTTGCTGTAATCTTTAGGCATGAGAGTGCGACGGCTTTGAGGAATTTCTCCTTTTCCATCAAAATTTGTGTCATCCTCGAGATCGATGCATAACTGAACAGAAATTTTTAAAATATGTTTTAACAATTTTTTTTACATTTTTTATATGCATTAACGTAACATTAGTGCTTCAAATTATGTCCATTGATATTTCAAACATACGAAAGTATCATGAAAGAAATACGGGATTACGCCATATAATACAAATTTTGAAGAGTACAATCCGATTTTTGGCGTAAATGTGTCACATTTACGCCAAAAATCGGATTGTCATCTTCAAAATTTGTATACGAAAGTATGCTTGCAGGATTTTCATAGAAAATTGTAGGGTTTTTCTCTTCTTAAGGTTGGCAAGTCTGCTTTTATAACAGCGATGATGTACGCTGAATAATGTCTGGAAAGGACTGTACGATTGTTAAAATGGAAGATGAGACATCCACATGTCTGCAGAAAAGACTTATTTTAGGAAACCTTAAAAAACTATATCAACTGATTAAAACTGTGCATCCAACAGTTAAAATTGGCTTTTTCAAGTTTGCAGAACTTCGACCAGAGAATTGTACTATTGCTGGTGCAAGTGGTACTCATTGTGTTTGTACCTACCATTAGAATGTTAAGTTGATGATAATTGGAGGAAAATTGAAAGACAACTCTGAATGATGGATCTAAGGTTAATGACTACAAAACATGTATTGAAAAAATAATGTGCCAAGTTCCTACTGTGTCATTTGGGTAATTGTAAGTGTTGTTCAGGAATAGAAACCTGAAAGGAACAGCTGATGAACAATATGGAAGAAGAGATAAAAGAAAGCATCACCTACAGATAGTGGGTGTTGGTCGATAGGTGTACATCGGAGACATTGATGAAGCCTGCAGAAGAATTTATTTAAAATTTGTGTGAACACCTGGTATTGTTAAAAACTCGCTCTTTCATTACGCATCAACAAGCAGCATACTACTTACACATGAAAGCGAACAATCAGGAGAATCATCTCTTCACACATCGTATGGTCCAGTACTGTATTGAACAAAAGCAATACCCAAAGTTTGATGAAATAAAAGTTATTAAGAATTGTCGTACGGAAAGGTATTTGAGATTGGCGGAGACGGTGTTGATTGAAAAAAATAGACACAGGTTATGTAATGTTAATGATCCCAATGGCTTAAACACATATTGGAAGGATTTGATCAGAAAGGAAAGCCGCAGAGAAAAACAGAGGGGAAAAGGCAAGGGGAAAAAAACGAAAAAAAAATGTAATATAAAAAAAAAAAGAGAAAAATATGTTAGAATATAAGATTAGTTTCAAGAATCAAATATGATCAGCTCTCGAACAGATATTTATCAGTACGAAGGGAAAAGAAGGCTATTAGGTCATCTGATAGATGGTGCCACTGCGCCTGAACTGGGGGAGAATGGGAATGAGACGATGCAGCGCGAGCAATGGAACATTCGCTACATTTCGTGGGTGGTGACGGGTCGTTCATCTGTTGCGTCCACTCCTTGAGAATGGCCTGGGCAGATTCTGAAAGTGCTAGGATATTATGCTTATTTCTGAGTGGAGAGAGGTCCGTTATTAAAAAGTTTTTTTTTTACGGCCTTGGACCACGATGTGAATAAAAAAAAAAAAATACGTGTTGGAAATGTGTAGAGACGAAAACCTCCTTAAAAGATTTTGGGAATAAAGGTGAGTAACCTCAAAATGTAGACTATTACATTATTATTACTATGGGTATAAGCCTGCTTATTCTTATTACTAGCCATCAATTTTTGGAATTTTCTTTCGAGGGAAATTCTTTCGAGGGAAAGCCTAAAATGTCCTCTTTAAGGTAGTGAAAACCAAAACTTTCAATCTACAATAAGAGGAAAGCAATTGCCTTTTTCAAAACCACTTCCTTTGGTACAGCAAATTCTTGCAGTGACAATAAAGCTTTGCTGGCTTCAAATGTTCCCAGGTGCATTTTCAGAAGTCGTTTTGAAATTTATTACCTGATTATGGGTTATACTTGACACGTGCACCTTTATGGAATCAATTTTGAAGTTATCATCTGCAAGTTTAGCACTTTTACAGTTGGACAAAACATTTTATTTGCTTTAAAGTTGTTGTAAAATAAAATCATATTAATAAACTTTAATCTGGCAGATGAACTTTCTTCGATGATCTCACCTCTGAATCTGATATGTACGTATGTATAATTGTACTGGAGCCAACTAAAAGTCTTCAGATGCCATGACACAACATTCTGTGGAATCTTAATTGTCTACCATCCTCATGTGAAAAAAAGTTACTTGTGAGGCTGCTTCTTAAACTAACACTCCCCAATCTTCCACCTGTACTCTCCTTGCAATGTTCGTATATAGCAACTGAGATTCGTATCGGCATTACATTTGGCTGGCTACCTAACCTGTACCTTTTTGTGCCTGCTTTGAGGCTACTTGCTTTTAACATACTATACTTAGAAATTTTCTCACATGAATGCATAGACTATGCAATTTTCATCCTCTGAACATCAGAAAGGATAGTAACTAATAAGTTATTTGCTGTGTAACTGAGAACGAAAAATATTTTGAGTCTTTCCTTTATGAACAAAAAAAAAAAAAAAAAGTGCTGCAGCTTTTTACTGAAATAAATGTTACCTGAAAAGTGACCAGTCCATTGGAACATCACTTTGATGGTCTGCCTTGATTTTTAATTGCTTCAGATCAGCGAACCACCAACAAATCTGAATGCAGCTTTACTTTTAAAACATCATGGTGAATTGCTCTTCAAAATTGTATTTTGCCTTCCAAATGCACTCAGCCAAGTTTTGTTCCTATTAATCTCCTTTTTGATGTGGCCCTTGCTTGATATCTGTTATCCAAAGTACAAGGCATATTCAGAAAGTAAGTACTGTTTGCGAATATTTTATCTGCAGCGCTGTGGTCCTGATATTTCGCATGCATGCTGACTTCCCTCATTTGTGGGCAAGCCACAGACGCTATTATGAGAACATCAGGTCATGTTTTGCATGTTCTGTGCGTTTAACATGTTTAAGATCAAGTGGCCCACCGACTAAGGTAAGGTCCATAATTCAATTTTTTAATGCAAGAAATGTGAAACTGGCAGACATTCATTGTAAGATTTGTGAGATCTATAGTCAAAGTGCCATGAGTGATGGAATGGTGAGGAAATGGGTCTGACAGTTCAGCAAAGTTCGTGAGAATGTGCACAAGGAGGAGCAAAGTGGCTGGCAATCTGTGGTCAATGATGATTTGGTGTGTGTGGTTGACACAAAAGTTTGTGAGGACAGAAGTTTCACAATTTCGGTTATTCCTTTGCATTTCCTACAAATTTCAAGGACTGTTCTATACAAAATTATGATGGAACTTGCGAATTCACACGCAGCCTCGTTCTATGGCAAAGAGATACAAAAACTGGTGCCCTGTTATTATGAATGGCTCAATAAAGGTGGAAACTATGTAGGAAAGTAGTTTCTTAGTATGGCAAATCTGATAATGTTATTTGCAAATACCTTCTCTGTTCTCATTTGACTTTAATAGCCTAACAGTATTTACTTTCCGAATATTCCTTGTAGATGTTACTTCTAAATTTACTTTCCAAATATTCCACTAGTTACTTCTAAATTGCCTTTTCAACCTCTAAATCTTCAGTTCGTATAAAAGTTCTTGTATATTAATTTTGTTTTCTGTTAGTGTGCATGTTGGCTATCTTTGCCTAAACATTTTGACAGTGGTATACGAAATTGAAGAATTGTAACCATCAACAGTTGACACTTCTGAGGACTACAGAACACAACTGTAAGATCAAAAATGTATCTGTATCATTGTTGGTTTACAATATAGTATTTTATTTAGATTTTTGTTTGGTGATGTGTAGCTGTTGAATAGTGTGCTTTTAGTGCCATATGATGTGCTGTAATATAAAGGAGATTTTTTCACATTTTTCTAGATTTGCAAAATCCTATTTTTCAAAGGCTCCATCAATCTGGGCACGTTTTGAAGATCAAGAGCATGTTCATACCTCTAAAAGAAGAAAGGTGAGCAGATGTACTTTTCTCCAACAGGAATGTTTTTGCTGATACATTACCTGAAGCATGTATATAGCAAGGCATAGTTATTCTTTGAACTGCAGACTTCCAGTTTGGTATTTTTCATTGGAACAGTTGATGTCTGTGTTGTAACATTTCTTTTTTTATCTAAGATGACTGATTTAAATGATGGATACTCCACAAAAATTGTTTTCTCCCTTTTCTATTACACACCTTGTTGCATGTACTTAGAACTTAATTTCTTGTCCCCCTCCCCCATTTGTACTGTTAAGTGTGTGCAATGCACTCTTCTCCTGTTACAGTCATAGAAATGTTCCATGCCATCATGTTTTTATTAATACTTCTCATAGCTCGTGTGTACTTGCCACTTTTTGTGTTCCATTTATTTACTGATTTATTTTATTTTTCTGCTTATGTTTTTGTGAATTGTGTTTTCATATAGTGGTATGTAAATATATCAATATTTTGTATTTGCTCTGTTTGCTACATTGCCTCCTAGGAAGACTAGTGTATTTCAAGCTTTTGTCCCATAAGTTGCGAAACATGTTATCAAGTCCTTCCAGCATCAGTTCAATGTTAAAATTTATTTGGACATTATTATACCAGGTGATTCATAATTATTTTAGGGGTTTCAGTGGCATATAATCGGAAAATGGGAAACTAACTGAAACTGCAAACAGAATATGACAGATGACAACTAAAAGTTCTATTACCTGTAGAATAGATACATCAGATTGCTAAACCACTTTGACATGTTCGCCTTTCATGCAGGGTTCGCCAGGCTGGACCCAGTTGAAAAACCCCAACAAAAACCCACTTGGGTTTTTCAAAATTATATTCTATTTTTCTTTATCAATATTCCAAATTTAATCAGCACACAATAAAATATTTTCTTTTACAATTAATACCAATAGAAATAATGACTGGATTCTCTTTCTTGCCTTCTCAAAGGTGATGGTTAACTGATTTTATTATTTAGCAACACAAAACAATCCTTTCAGATCAGCTGGCAAAGCAACTGATCTGAAATAAGAAAATTAAACAATAATCCTGAAAATAATTAATGGTTGCATATAAATAGCTTTCCACCTATAAAGAATAACTATAAAATAGACCAACATTATCTATTCATACTATAGAAATAAAAATAAAGAAACAGAATATAACATACTTAGCTTGTAACCAAAATATGTTTAAATAAAATTTGCCTGAGGTATTATTTGTGTGCGGCATGTAAAGTGCAATGGTTTTTGACTATTTACAAAGATCGCCTAAAAATTAAATAATGGTACAGATAATGAAGTATATTTGCTTTGTGTTTTACTAGAACCTTAAAAGCAGTCTGAAGTTAACATAGTTTTGTGACCCACACAATTTTCAAATATTTTCAAACCTCTTGAGTCTTTCTGTAAAACAGCCACATTTAAATAATTAATGTAATCTCAGGGGTTTTAGTCAGAAAAAAAAACAAAACTACTAATCCACAGGAAATTTTGATCAAAAAAGGTATCAACTGAACAAGTTTTGTGACTTTCTCTATTTTCAAGCCTATTTCATAACTTATTCCAAACTAGTTGAAACAGAGAAAATTCTCTCAATGGAGGTAGATGAAACTGGTGCTGAATGTAGGCATACAAAGTTAGAAAATCCTGCAGGCAATTTTGAATTTGAACCCTTTTCAGACTTTTTTGCCATGACTTGCCATCCTTTTTATGGAAGAAAACTGGCTGACGACACTTTCTTTCATCATCATCATCATCATCATCATCATTGATTTCTTTCGTCAGTAACAGTCTGTATTATTATTTTATTAATTTTGAAAGCCATTACACCAGGCAAATACATGGTCGTATCAGAATAATATGACCACCTATCTAATAATAGGATGACAGCGGCGAGATGTCATGGTATGGGCTCACTGAGGCTCTGTAAAGTTGCCCGAGGCACATGTGCCCATTCGGACTGCAGCAGAGCATGGAGGTCAAGGAGATGACGTGGTTGTGGGTCGGCATGCTGAACTTGTCGATTTAAATTGTCTCATAAGTGCTCTAGGGGATTGAGGTCGGACGATTTTGCCGGCCAAGGGAAAACGAAGACATCGCTGTTGTGTTCCTGGAACCAGTCATGCACTGCCTTAGCGACGTGACAGGGTGCATTGTTCTTTAGATACCATCACCACCAGGGTAAATGTCCAATGTGAAGGGATTAATGTGGTCTGCAAGAACGGACAGGTAGCTATTGGCGTTCAGGGACCCACCAGTGGTACCAGCGGTCCCACGGCATAAAAGGAAAACATCCCCCAGACATACACACTGCCGCCGTTGGATTGTACTTGACTAACAAGCGTGTCCGGGTGTTGGTTTTCGTGTGTCTGATGCCATGTCCACCACTGCTAGTCACTTCTGTGGAGTAGAAACCTTGATTTGTTGGTGAAGGCAACTTTTTCCATTGTCCAATGACGGTAGTCCCATGTGAACTGCAGAGATCATTGCCGAAGGACCTGGGTTAACATGGGTGCCTTGATGCAGCGCCGACAACCCATGCATAACAGGGTTCGTTTTACTGTTATCTGCGACACGTACTTGGGTACCCCAGCATTCGTTTGTATGGCCGGTTGCAGTTTTTCACCAAGAAATCTTTAATCGTTTCTTTCACATGCCATCGACAATAACTCCACTACCGTACATCCTATTCCAAAAGTAAAACCACTGTTTAATAGAGTTTTTATAGGCGAATAAACTGTGCGAGTTGCGCAGTCTGATTGAAAATTTTCACAGAGAAAGCTTCAATGGTGTACTCTAGATACCATCGACAGTAACTCCACCACAGAACATCTGATTCCAAAAGTAAAACCACCGATTTATAGAGCTTTCAAAAGGCGAACAAACTGTGTGAGTTTTGCAGTAAAATTGGAGTATTTACCCGAGAAATCTGCATTGCTGTCTTCCAGTTACTATCCACAAAAACTCCAGAATGAAACATCCAATTCTAAAAGTTAAAACAGTGGTTTTACTTTTAGAATTTAATGTTTTGTTCTGGAGTTATATTGTCGATGGTATCTGGAGGACAGCATGACAGAATTTTTTTTTTTTTTTGATTGGAGGCTTAACGACCACCGTGAGCAACTCAATGAGCTATAAGCAGTCGCCCGTCCCTAATTTAGGGCCACTGGTTCCAGGGAAAGGTGGGAGCCAGTGCCGTAAGACAAACACAACATCCATGTCTCACCGAGATTTGAATCTGGACCCCTTTCGGATGAATGATCAGAAGCCATCGCTTAGACCACTGCGCCACCTGGCCGCGATCGCAGATTTCTCGGTGAAAGATTGCAATTGTACTGCAAAACTCACACAGTTTATTCGCATTTGAAAGCTCTATAAATCGGTGGTTTTACTTTTGGAATCTGATGTTCTGTGGAAGAGTTATTTTCAATGGTATGTAGAGGACACCATCAAAGATTTCTCGGTGAAAAATTGCAATCTGACTGCGAAACTCGCACAGTTTATTCACCCATAAAAACTCTATAAAATGGTGGTTTTACTTTTGGAATAGGATGTACGGTAGTGGAGTTATTGTCGATGGTATATGAAAGAGGCGATTGAAGATTTCTTGGTAAAAAACTGCAACAGGGTGATGGCCTTTGGGGCTCCACAGTTATGATGTTGGGAGGTACTCGGTGTGCTGGCGGTCCAATCTTGACACACCCTTACTACAGCACCTTGCAAACAGCCCCCGAAGTCTGCTGTTTCTGAGATGCTTCCACCCTTGGCGCAGTAACCAATGATCATTCTTTTTGAACATCCATGAGATCACTACATCTGCCCATTGTGCTCACATTATGCACTATGGCTCATCTGTCCTGGCCAGCTGTTTATATCTCCATGTGGTTGACCTCGTCACGTCCATTCTGTGACACACCTGGGTGAGTACACAGTGATTCTGGGGGTGGCCATATTATTTGCCTGGGTGATCAGGGGGAAATTTGGATAACAACTCTTCTGCAACACTGTCCTGTTCTTGGTTAAGTTTCTGACCTCTGTATTTTGGATCCATGAGGTTTGCTAGAAAATGTTGTGCAAGAATTGCTTGTTCAAACCTTTTTTAAAATCTAGATGGTAGGGCTGCAGCATTTCTTCTTGTAGTGAATCTGGCTATATTTTAACAGCAACTGAAACAGATGTTGCATCTCTGTCTGAAGTGTGTCCATTGTGCTAGCAACAATGGATAACTGCTTTTCCAGGTTCATAGCTTCACAGTAAAGGCCCATTTTATCAAAGATTTTTTAAATAGATTGATTAAATTCCTCAATATGCTTTTAAGATATTTCTCTGTATTTGTGATAATTGGCCACAAATGTTTTAACACAATCAGGATGAAAGTTGCACCTTGTTTCGTTAGGTAGTTGTGGCACTAAGCCAGGCTTTTCTTTGAACCATCCATGTGGTTGATGTAGGCCTACGTTACGAAAATATTTTTACACCGCCGCAATCTGCTTTAAAACAGTCTTTGGGGGAAAAACCTTTTTCTAACAAATTCAACAGATGTGCTGAGCATCCATATGTTATGAGAGTTGGATATCTTTCATTTAAAAATTTCCACATTTTTATCATTTTGTTTTTACTCTCAGTTACAACAGAAAAAATAGGTTTTCCAAATTTGTCTTCTCACTCCTTTATGGCCACCTCATTTAGAAGCACAATGTTTTGCTGTTTTCTTTTCTGATCCAGTATCATCAGCACACAGCAAAAAACTTTCTGTTTCGTTATGGACAATAATAGCTTGGACTGGCTCATTCTTCACACTGCACCAACCATCTATAGTGAGAGTCAAACTGCCTAATTTTATTTTTCTGAAAGCTGAGATTCAGTTTCTTCTGCTGCAGTATCAAACAGTTTTCCACCAATGGCTTTTGCTGAGGGGGCTTGATGTCCAGGTCTCAGTGTTTCACTCATAATTTTAAACTGATCCAATTCTGCTGCATTGAATGGTATGTTAGCAGCATAATAATAATAATAATAATAATAATAATAATAATCAGTTTTATCAAGAGATTCCTTTTAAAGGCCTTTTTGTGCTTTTAAGACAGAATTTACCCACTGATTGTCGTTTCTTCGTTTTTTTACAACAGTACTAGAAAAAGCCTGATAAAACCCGAAAAAGCCCAATAAAATCCCAAAGATCCAAGTGGGATGGGTTTTTTCAAACCCTGCTTTCATGGTATGCAGAGTAGTAGAATGCAGATGTACGCCCGTATGCTGTAAGCGGATGTTTTCCAAATTATTAGCAGATTTTGCTGATAGTTTTTGCTTGTAGATTAAAAAAAATAAAAATGTTATTACAGCAATTAATTATAACACTTATGCAAGGCTTTTACTCTGATTAATGTACTTAATTCAATTTTAACTTGAACTGTCAATTATTTTTCACATCTTCTGAGTTATTTTGTTTTTACAGACGTTTCTGGTCTCTAGATTTCATCAAGGCCTGTTTTCAGTGTATAGAAATTATCAAAAGTTTCGTTTACACAGAAAGAATCAAAATTTTATTGCCAGGTTCCTCTTGCAGTTGTTAGTTATTAAATTAAAATATTTTCCTTATGTATTTTGTAAGTCTACTACTTTTGAATTAAATTGCTGAAAATGCTATCTACAAATTTTGAAGGTTCATTAATGAAACTGTTTTTCTGGACTTAACTTCCTTTCATTAGTCTCTTGTTTTTATGAGGTTCATAGTCCAATATTTTACCATAAAGATCTATTTTACACACATTACGGCACATTCAATTGTAATATACTTATTTTATCCTCATTAGAAACTAATGTTCTAATAATTATTTATTGCTTTATTAATTTTTCTATAAATTATTCTACACTGGCGGAAAGTGAAAAAAGAACACCAAGAAGGAGACTTCTGATACCAACTAAATTTATACAGCATAATAACGGAATACAGAGGATAACGTGATCAAAACATTATGGCAAAATACAGCTGTATTTGCTGGTAATAACATTTCCATGTAACATGGTTAGTACAAGGTTGAACCGCCATGAACTGCATCACACTGCAATTCTGGCATGGAGTTTGTCGTACAGATGTTGGATGTAAGTTTGGGGTATTGAGTTCCAAGCATCCTCAACCTAGACGCGTAAATCGGAGATGGTTGTGGCTGGCCTTGGAGACTGGATAAGTCGTCCCATAAAATCCCACACGTGCTCAATGGGGGACAAATCCGGTGAACGTGCAGGCCATGGAAGTTGTCTCACACCCTGAAGTGCATGTTGCGTTGCACGTGTCGTGTGTGGGCGTGTGTTATCTTGCTGGAAAACACCACAATGGACCGACCTTACAAATGGCACAACAATGGGCTGAATTATGTTGTTGATGTAGGAGGTGCTGTTTAACGTACCCGGTACAAACACTAGTTGTGTACGGGAGTGATAGTTGATAGCTCCCCACACCAGGAGATCAGTTGTAGGCCCTGTGTGTCGCTAGTGGATGCAAGAAGGGTGGAGACGCTCCCCTGTGAGTCTGCGAACACGCATACGGCCATCGGAGGCTCCCAAGCAGAATCTGCTTTCATCGCTGAACACGACAGATCGCCATTGCGTTCTCCAGTGCAGACGTTGGCGACACCACTGCAGCCATTCCTGACAGTGGGCTGGAGTCAGAGGTACACATGCCAGAGGCACACGTGCACGTAGTCCTGCATCCAGTAGACTGTTGCGGATTGTTCGCACAGTCACCTCAGGTGCAACAGCAGCTCGGATTTGCATCACAGTGGATGTTCTGCTTGACAACGCCGCTCTTCTTATTTGTCGATCGGTCCGCTCATCAGTCTGTCTGTGACTCCCGGTTCTACGTCTTCTCGTGTGGGAATGTTCCTCGGACCATCTACACCACCATCGTACCACCACCGATACTTCCCGTCCAATTCGCTCCGCAATACGACCACCCGGCCTCGCGGAGTCCGACTAGACGACCTCACTCAAAGTCTGATAACTGCTGAAATCGTACACGTCTTCCATGTCCAGGCATTGCGACTTCTTCAGGGTCTTCGCACGTGTCCGTACGCCGACGACTGATTACATTCACTTTGCCATACTCCTTTAATACCACCGATGATAATTTGCATATTATGCCGTGCTGTGGTGTAAGCGCTCACCGGTTGGTCCCGAAATTAACATCACACCAACGTAAACTCGACCCCATTAACATGTAAATTACATGATCGTCCGCCAATTCCTTCTTGGTGTTCTTTTTTCACTTTCTGCCAGTGTATTATGGTGGCTTACTCGGGTTTGCAGCAAGTTTTCTGTTTCAGTGGTTGTGTACGCAGGTACATTTTATTTTTATACAACTCTGATGGTATGTAAGATATCCAAGCAATATTCAATTTCATTCTAAGTGTTTGCAAGTATTTGTGGCGTTACTGTTGTTATCGCAGCAGCAGTTCTTGTCTTCAGGTCATCAAGGGAGGTTACAGGGGTCTGGTAAACGATGATTTTCACATATCCCCACAGGAAGAAATCCAGTGGCATAATATATGGGGTGAGTGCGTAAGCCACTGATTGGATCCACCACGCCCAACCCGGCGCCCAGGAAATAACAGCCCAATGCTGCAGTGCGTCATTGTGCTGGAACACCCCATTGGGCTGCCGATCTTCCAATGGAGGCAACAGATACAGCTGTAACATGTCCTGATAGGTCATCACTGTCATTGTTTTCTCCACAAAGAAAAAGGGCCCCAACACCTCTAAACACGACAAAGCACACCAGACGTTCACCTTTTGACTATCTCATTCGATTTCTTGAATGGCGTGAGGGTTTTTGGAGCTCCATATTTTGCAGTTATCCTGACTTTTACCCTCCCTTAGATGAAAAACATTGCTTCATCACTAAATATCCATGTCCTCAGGTAATGCTCATCAACTTTGGACACAATGTCTTTGGCAAATTGGAAACGGCAGGGCTTATCGTCCCACTGAAAAGCCTGCACAGTCTGCAGTTTGTACGCACACAGTCATTTGTGGCATACCTAACTGCGACGCAGTTCGTCTCATTGACTTCTGAGGGCTAGAAAAGGCTTCTTGGATATGATCAACATCGTCTTGCGAAGGGCTCGGTCTTCCTGCTCCTTTTTGATGCTGCACACTACCAGTCTTTTGAAACTGCTTGAACCAATGTCAGATAGCATTATCGAAAGGTGGAACTCTGCCGTACTGTGTTCTGTAATGATGTTGTGTTGTGATAAATGACTTTGTTTCGAAGAACCAGAGTACGCACGTTGCTTTTTCTTGAACCGTTGCCATTTTGAAGTATGATGTCAATTCAGCGGGTACCATGTTGCCACATAAAACTTTCTGCAATGAACTTCATGTAGGCAGTTTTATTTGGACGGTTACTACAGTTTGACCAATCCCGGCCACGGAAACCCCGGCAGTAATTATGAATCATTCTGTATGTTGTACGCAATTATTTTTTTAAGTTTATAAGCTTAGTATTATAGGCTTTCTTTTTCAAACATTTTGTTTTAAGGTCTAAGACCATACACTGCTACAAGTATGTCTGCTGTTTTATTGTAAAACTATATTTTTCCTGTGTAATAACAGGGTTCATCGTAGCTGTTTTTAGATGATTGCTGATTGCTGTATGCTGATGACACTGTCCTGTTGGCAGGGAGCAAAAGTGAGTTACAGAGTATGTTGTCCCAGATGTACGAAGTTTGCATGAAATTCAAACTGAATATAAATAAGGGAAAACCCAAAGTTATGGTTTCTGAGAGAGGAACTGATAGCATTGAATGTAATATAAGTCTAAATGGCACAGTGATTGACCAGGTGAATGAGTTTGTGTATTTAGGGAGCATGTTTGACAGAGAACAAATTGGATGGTGAAATTAGTAGGCGAGTGAATTCTTCATTGAAAGTCATGGCTGCTTTGGGCGGTTTTCACAGGAATGATGGGTTCTTGAGAGTCCCACATGGCTGTATATCAAGGCTTGAAATACCCGGGTGCACAGGTGCACTGTGCACACAAAAATTAAACTGTGCACCCAATTTTTTTCTGCAAGGTGCACACAGTGCACTTAACTTAAAAAAGATATCTATATTTAGTGTTTTACGCTATTTTGATGTTTGAACAAAATGTCGTGGGCCCATATTGCGTGAACGTAGGAAGAAGGCTTATTCGACACCCTCATCCGAACCGTGGCCAACGAGAGCGCACCCGAACTTTCTGATGATTGAAACAGTTCCGAGGGCAAAAGCTGTGTTAAAGTGTCAATGTATTCAACTCCGAAGAAGGGAGAATTTAGATCATGTGAGAACCCGGTGATGACAGTGGCAGCGCACATGTGCCGCCGCTCTCGTCTGATGCATCGGTTCCTGTGACACTGAAAGCTGAGGCAAAGCACTCTATTTTTGCTGGTGAAACAGCGAAAAAAACCGCCAGTTCGTGGCATAAGATATTACCTTTCTGTTTATAAGGGTGCAACACAGATAAATTCATTTGCGTCGTGCGGAAATATTCTTTCGCACTTATAAACATTGATCATGAAATTATCGATGCTCTTACGATGCGTCACCGCCTTATAACATCAAAGTTAAAACATCGAGGTTTTTTTGCCCATTACTAGTGCAAACAATAGAAAGATCCCTCTCCGTTGTTACAGTGCAGACCTAAAGCTGTGTGCTGTCTTTGGAACTTTTGGTTTGTGCCTGGTCTTCCATTTTTGATTTTAATCTCTATCCATTGAATGAATAATTACAATGCTTTTTTAAAATGCCACCGAAGAAGCGTCCTGCACCACCTAGCTTGAAAAATAATACTTTGCAGAAATATTTTTGTAAAGACGTGAGCGAAATCCTTAAAACAGCAGTCTTGGACCAAAGTGATTCCTTACTGCTTGACAAACAGATGAAAGGAATAAGGGGAAATGATGAAGTGAATAAAGTAATAGAAGATAAAGAAGAAATAATTGTTAAGAAAGAAAAGGCTAAAGAAATAATTGAAATCGTTGATGAAAATAAAGCCAAATTTTTTTTTTGAAATTGTGGATAAAGAAAAACCCAAAGAAATAATTGAGAAATAAAGTGGAAAAAGTAATTTGCACTAAAACTTACGCTTTCCAAGAGACTTTGAAAACTGGACGTGATTGGCTTTCCTACAACGAACTCTTGAAAGCAATGTACTGTTTGTCAGTCATATGACAAAACATCACGTTCAATTACCTTTTCTTTCGGCTGTTGTTCTTGGTTGAAGTACATGAGAAAACACCAGCACATCTTAAAGCAATGGAAGCAAGAACTGCACTTGCCAAAGCAAAGGATTTTCAGACCCCTATGCAGAGATCCATATTGAGGTTAGAACCTTGGCAACTTCAAATGCTGAAGTAGAAATAATATTTTCTCAAATTAAGCTAGCATTTACTGATTATAACAATATTATATAATAATTTAATATATGCAGTGAATTAATGCTGCTTGTATGGCCTTGTTTTTGTAAGGTCGATGTATTAATATACGCTAATGCTCTTTGAAACTGTAAGCTGCCCTTTTTCCAATTACAAGCCTCCTGCTCTTTTTTAGTCCTGGGATGAATTGTTTTGATGCTTTTTACTGAGAAATTCTGTCTTGAAAAAGGAGTGAAACAAACAAACAAAAACTTATATATGTTATGACAAAAAATAAATTTACAGGAAAATCATTAACAAGTTTTTAGTGCTGTAAATGAACAATCTAGTATTCAGTTTAATTCATTGTGCAGAAATTATTCTGAACTTTATTGCCGTTATTTGTGCAACATGCGTAAAAATATTTTTTAATGTTTTCATCAGAATGTTAGATGCTAATTATTTTCTATCCAGTGAATTAGCAGCTTTCTACATATGCTTTTGTCTTTTTTCTGTGTTGGTAGATAGTGCAAAGCTGTGGACTTGATGTTTTTTTAGCATTACTGGAATTGGACATCTTCAAATTGTTGTTCTGTTGTCATTGTTATTATAGGCAGTAACATAACAGAAAGTTCAAGGTTTTCCTCCTCTTGAAGAGTGTTCTTTATAGTTTGCTACGTGTTGTGAAAAAAACTAAATTGCATGCAGTTTTTGTATCTTTAAAAGAAATTCCATAGATCAGATTAATCTGATTTATGTTCCTACTGTGGGATGATCTTGCACTCCATTTTATTAGCCATGCTATCTAGCTCATTCAATGACATGATGGTTTTAAAGGATGACAGTGTGGTCTTTTCCTTATTTGTATATAAAATATTCTAGGTTATGGTAGGTTTTGCAGGCATACTTTTGATACTAATATGTAATAGCAAAAAAGTTTGGTGCATTTAAAGGTTGATATATGTATTAAATTATTTTATGAATGCTCATACGGGAGTGACACGAAGGCAGGAGCGGCCCTAGCACTTGCGAGGCCCCGGGTGATGGCTCTTCATGGGGCCCTTTGCAATCGCAATAACCCAAAACCATCGCAATAGCCCCTTATATATATATATATATATACACTGAAGTGCCAGAAAAACTGGTACAGACGAGTTTATGCAAAATACATAGCAACGTCACCTATGTGCGTACTGGTTTGCGTCTGCCAGTGCGTATATAAAGCGATAGAGATCCTTGCCGGCTGTCAGAGCTGTTCTCGGCATGAGAATGACAAGTAATAACGATTAAGCGATTTTCAATGCGGTGTCATAATTGGCTTCTCGTGAGATGAGCCATAGTATTGCAGAGGTAGAAATGAAGTTTGGATTTTCACAGATGACCATTGCAAGGGTGTACTGTGACTACAAGAATTCCGGCAAAACCTCCAACCTACGATACCAGTGTGGCCGTAAAAAGACATTGAGTGAACATGACCATCGTCGGCTGGCAAGAATCGTTTCACGCGATTGGCGTGCAACACTCTCACAGGTATCATCGAAATTCAATGCTGGAGCCTCAACAAGCATCATCGTCCGGACTGTGCAACGTACCCTGCACGATATGGGCTTTGGGAGCCGACGCCCAACTCGAGTCCCCTTGATGGGTGCACGACACAGAGCTATGCGCCTCGCTTGGGCACGGCAACATGGCCACTGGACACTTGATGACTGGAAACAAGTAGCCTGGTCTGACGAGTCACGTTTCCAACTGTATCAGGCAGATGGAAGGATTCGTGGTGTGGCGCAAACCCCATGAAGCCATGGATTCCGCCTGTCAACAGGGAACTGTACTGGCTGGTGGGGCGTCCGTAATGGTATAGGGTGTGTTTATCTGGACTTCACTGGGACCCCTGGTATGCCTACAAAGTCTGTGACTGGCCAACGCTATGTGCGCATCCTTTCTGACGAGGTACACCCGTTCATGTCCTGCATTCATGCTGATGGGCTGGGCCTGTTCCAACAGGACAATGCAACTCCACACAAGTGTCGGGATGCCACATTATGGTTGGAGGAGCATTCATCTGAGTTTGGGGTGTTGCCATTCCCACCCAAGTCTCCAGATCTGAACATGATAGAACACATTTGGGATGTCATGCAACGTGCTATCGAACACATGAATCCGAGACCTTGGAATACACCCGAATTGTGGAACGCTCTGCAGGAAGTAAGGTGTGCATTGCCTACAGCATATTTCCAGAAGCTAGTGGAGTCCATGCCCAGTCATATTTCTGCAGTCCTGCGCTCCCGTGGGGGACGTACCAAGTATTAGACTGGTGTACCAGTTTTTCTGGCAGTGTGTATATATATATATATATATACGATTTTATTATGTGTAACAAAAAATTCGTCATAGAAGACTGCAGTGTGCTAAACAAGTTCAACACAGGTAGTGACCATAGATTGGTGAGATGTAAGATGCACCTCAACACTAAACTTGAACGTGGCAAGCTCATAAGACAAACAAAATCTATTGACATAACCAACCTTAAAAAACACCATAATACCTTTCAAGTTGGAACTGAAGAACAGGTTCTCTGCTTTAGAAGGCCTAACATCGGAAGAAGTGGACATCTCTGAAGTTAACAGAAAAGTAACCAAAGCTCTTATGGAAACAGCAACAAAATTAGCTGGGTCTAAGAACAAGTTGCATGTAAATAAATTATCAGGAAAAACGAAAATGTTGATGCAAAAAAGAAGAGAGATGAGGACAACTAAAGAAGATGTGACTTCCAAAGTGGAATATATAGAGCTATGCAAGACAGTACGAAAAAGTATCACTGAAGACGTAAGAAAATTCAACTGTGAACTAGTGAGGAAAGCAATTGAAAACAACCAAAGCCTAAAGATAGCAAAGGGACATCTCAGTAAGGAAGAAAACAGATTATGGCACTGAGAAAAGAAGATGGTTCTGTAACAAGAAATAGAGGCGAAATTTTGACAAGAGTGAAAGATTTCTACTCCAAATTATATGAAAGGGATGATACATGCACTCCAGACATCATGAAAGATACCAGTACCAGAGTTCCTCCAGTCCTTCCAGCAGAAGTTGCACATGCAATCAAGAACATGAAGCGGGGAAAAGCTCCAGGAGAAGATGGAATTACTGTAGACATCATACAAGAAGCAAGTGGAGAAATCGAAACAGTACTCGCCCAAATTTTCACTCGATGCCTTAATGAAGGAAAGATTCCTGAGGATTGGAACACCGCTACAATGATCCTGCTACATAAGAAAGGTGACATTGAGGATCTCGAAACTACAGACCTATCAGCCTCCTATCAGTAGTTTATAAAATCTTCACTAAAGTTCTTTCTCACACCGCTTGAAGGTAACACTGGACATGGCTCAACCGAGAGAACAAGCTGGATTCAGGAGTGGCTACAGCACAATAGATCATATCCATGTGCTGAGAGAACTAATTGAAAGAGCGAGGAATATGAACTTCCATTGTGCATGGCTTTTATCGATTATGAAAAAGCCTTTGATTCGGTGAAACCATCAGCAGTTACAATGGCTCTGAAACCTGCGGTATTGAAGATGCATACATTAATATTATTAATAACATCTATGAAAATGCAAGTGCAAAGATTAGGCTGTTTGAAAATACAACACACATAAAAATTGAAAGGGAGTGAGACAAGGTGACACCATATCTCCGAAGCTCTTTAATGCCACATTGGAGGGTGTTTTTCAGTCACTGAGCTGGGAAAACAAGGGGATAAAGATTAATGGAGATTATCTAACCCACCTTCGTTTTGCTGATGACGTAGTCATTTTTGCAACTACCCCATCAGAGCTGCAGAGTATGATCCAGGAACTTGCTGACAAGAGTAAAGAAGTGGGATTAAAAATGAACTTTCAGAAGACAAAAGTGATGTTCAATGCTTTTACAAGAAATGAAGATTTATCGATTGATGGAGAAAAGCTGGAGATAACAGACACGTACATTTATCTTGGACAGCAGATATCAAGTGAGGGTCACATTGATGAAGAAATTAATCGGCGCACAAAACTTGCCTGGAGAGCTTTTGGAAGAAACAGCATAATTTTCAAGAGCAATATGCCATTATGTCTTAAAAGAAAAGTGTTTGATCAATGCATCCTTCCAGTGCTTACGTATGGTGCAGAGACGTGGACCTTAACTAAAAGAGACATACAAAGGCTGCAGACAACTCAAAGAAGCATGGAGAGGTGCATACTTGGTGTAACCAGGAGAGATAAGAAGAGGAACTCGTGGATCCGAAAAATGACAAGAGTGGAAGACATCATGATCAGAGTCAAATCCCTGAAATGGCAATGGGCTGGACATACTGTCAGAAGGACAGATCATCGATGGACAGCCGAAATTTTAGATTGGATTCCAAGGGACAGGAAAAGACCCAGAAGAAGACCACATGGGAGATGGGTGGATGAAATTCGAAAGTATGCAGGGGTGACATGGAGGAGACTGGCACAAGACAGACCGTTGTGGTGGAAACTTGGGGAGACCTTCGTCCAGCAGTGGATTGATAATGGTTGACAATGATGATGATGATGATGATATACGAAAAAAATTACATGTTGCTTACTCTGACTGTAAGCCAGCGGCTCGTTTTTTTTTCTCACACAAACCCTCACTTGGGGTGAATGTGATCCCAAAGCTATAATTTTTTATCGGGAATTATGGTATTGATTTATATGAAATAAACACTATGTAATACCATACATTGTTTATTAATATAATTAGGAATCCAAAATATTACCTGTTTCAAAATGACCTGTTACTAAATAAAGAAGGATAGCTGTATAATTATAATATGTCTATTATTTAAAGAAGAATTCTGCGACTTTTCTTGTGGCTGAAGTCTTCAATCAAATTATTGTAGTCCAGAGTAGATGCCACGGCGTTTGCTATGGACAGAAGAGCGAGAGCTGACAGCCGGTCTTGGGTCATGGTGTTCCTTATGTAAGTCTTGATGAGCTTCAGCTTAGAAAAGCTCCTCTCGGCAGATGCAACAGTAACAGGAATGGTGGCTATTATTCCGAGTGCAATGTTAATGTTTGGGTAGATTTCACAAAGGCTGTTTTTGACTATGTACTAGGAGCTGAAACTACGTCGCTGCCTCCCTTACACTTGAAGACTCGTATAAACATTTTGAGCTCATCATATAGTTCCAGTGCTTCTATATTGTGTTTGTCTCCTCCGCTTAAAGGTACTTGTAAGTCTTCACAGTTTTTAATCAGGTCTTCGTCACTCATTGTTAATAAATCCTAAATTCAGTACCTAAAACCAAACGTACTTTCGTGGGATTTCAGAGCTTCAAATCTTGGCTGATAGCTCATTCCCACGGCGTCTACGACCACATTAAAGTAGCTTATTTTGAAGTGATCTTGCAGTGAAATCTCAGGAGCCTCGTCCTCTGCTTCATAGGAAAATGTTTTCTTTTTTCCATCTCTTTCTGATGGCCTTTAACGTAATTTCAATGCCTTCTTCTTCCGCAACTTCTCTCACTGTCACCAGTGCTGACGAAAAGCCACTTTCACGATAGTCTTCGAGCCACTTGATGAAAATTTCTAGGTGCTAAACTGCGACATCTAAGTGCATATTTTGACTTTGCCATAGTTTGTTGATACAATGTATCTTGACAAGAATATCATACCAAATCACTAGGGAGGTAACAAGTTCATAGGTGGTTATTTCCTTTTCCAATGACTGGCACTCACTGATCAGCCCACAGTCCGTGGTTTTTTCATGCAGACTCACCAAAGCACCGCAAACGTTGTTCAGCCGATATCTTACAGCTTTCACAGGTTCAAATCTTTACTCCCACCTGGTTTCTGAGAGAGGTTTCAGCGAAATGTTCACATGCAACTTGAGAATGCCCTACCTCTCACTGGAGCATGGAAAAATGGTGTAGTCTCTGCAATAGGCCAAAAACGACTAAGCCTGAGGTCAAGATGAAGCGGCGTCACCCAACAACATGTTCCAGCTGTGGCTTCCACGAGGTACAAAGAAAGCTAGGGGGTTCATGTTGAGAAGTCTTGTTTGGACACCACTTTTTCCCCCTGCACATGTTGGCATCATTATCATATCCTTGCCCTCTACAGTTTTCCAGTGACAAGCCTAGGCTAGTTGTTTCAGTTCAGTGACGATGCAATCAGCCAACCCTTCACCAGAAGTTTTCTCTACCGCTAAAAACCCCACAAAGTGTTCCCCAATTTCAGCAATGTCTTTGTTTGTGGTTCACAGTATTATAGAGAACTGCTCAATCCGAGCGATATCTCGAGTACAGTACAGGATTATTGAATAGTACTTGATCTTTAACACTTTTTTCTAATATTTTAGCTTTAATGTGGTGCGTGGCATGCTATGAGCTGTATCAACTCATTTTGGATATTTCCCCTGCGGTAGTAGTGGTTTCTAACAACCACCTTGTTTATCACTTTGTGCAGATGCTCTCGTAAAATGGGATAAAATCTAGCAATCAATTTGATGAAATCCAAAGAAATTGCTGCTGGAATCTGAGGCTAAAAGTTTCTTGTGCCTTCTAAAAGTCAAATTGTGGAAAGACAAAAATTGCATGATTGCCAGTAACCTCTCCAATATGTCTTTCCAGCACTGCTGTTCAGCTAGAATTGCAGTCTGAGACAGCGAATCAATGGTTTTCCCCGCAACTCGGCCCTTTTTCTGAAGCTAACCATATTAACATACAGTCCTTGTGGGACTTGCTGGCTTCATGAGATTTCAGGGCATCACTCAGGTGCTTCCAGTCACTCACTCCCTCACTCGAACTAAAAGCACTACCTGAAGTAAACAAGAACAGACTACACGCAAAACAGTATATAGCATCTTTTGATTCAGAATAAATCAACCATCGCCTGTTTTGCTCTTCACCATTTATTAAAATTCGCCAAACAATAACTACTAATTAATTGGCAGCGGTGCCCGGTATGTCCATACCTGGGGCCACCACTGCATGTAGGAGACTGTCTCAATATAAACTTGGGATACGATCCAGCAGTGGATTGATAATGGTTTTTGATGAGTGCTCATAAAATTTGTAAAAAGTATGATAAAGCTGCATGTAAACATTTCATTTTGAAGTGATTTGCCATTATTAAAGCCTGGATTAAATCACTTAAGATTTTACCCAGATATATGCATTTGGTTCTAGTTCCAGAGGGAAGGAAGATTAAACACAATTTCTTCAACTGGAATTAGAACCAAATAAAGCCTGGATGTTCAAGCAAAATGCTTATTTTGCATATTTTGCCATTTTGTGTAATAAAAGCATATTTTCACATTTAATGAATATTTTTACATATACCCTAAAATTTTTCTTGAAAATCATTTTTGAAAAAAAAAAAATTATATTCGTCTGAGATGGGTCCGGGTTCAAATCCCGGTGAGGCATGGATGTTGTGTTTGTCTTACGGTACTGGCTCTCTCCTTTCCCTGGAATCAGTGACTCTAAATTATGGACAGGCGACTGCTTCTATAGCCCATTGAGTTGCTCATAGTCATGGTTGTCGTTAAAAGCTTCAATAAAAAAAATAAAAAATAAAATGTTTTCATTGTGATACCAAGCGTAACCACTTGTTAAAAATTTCTGCTGATTATAGAATGGTGATATTCAAGTGAATCCACTTCCAATCAAATGAAAAATGTTTATTTCCCTCTACACACCAGCAGTGCTTATGTAGAGAGACCATGTTTACTTAAACCCTAGCTTTCTACTAGTAAGAGTCCAGGCCTGTGAAGTTTAACACAGAACTTAGTGTGTGCTTCAAATCCATAAGCCAAGTAAATTGCTTATCAAAAGTGGCAGTGAACTCTTAGCAAGAGAGAAGGCAAGTGGTGCATACTATAGCAAGGTTATTAGAGATAAATTTGGGTCGGATACAAAGTTGGTCAGCCTGCCATTGGCTATTAAAATCAAGTCATGAAGAGTGAAGATTTTATGACCCCCGTTTGTTTAAATGCTGTATGTGACTGGGAGCTTCCCCCAAGTGCATGGGATAGGGTGAGCAGATGATTGGAGCATTCCATGAAGATCGTGACTTTTTTTTGTTTTGCCATTTCATGAGCAAGCAATTGGAACTACCACATGTGCAATCAAGCTTTTAGGTTTTCATTGATCCATCAAATTTAGAAAAAAGAGCTCTATGCTGTGACTCTCAAGGACAATTTCTGGCACTTGCTGTTTTTGTTGACTGGTAACTGCACAATATTTTTTAATATGTTTAAAGTATAATAAAAGTGTGTAACAATATGACGAGGCTGGATAAATTTGTCACATATTTTGGTCCAAATGTATTTTCAACTGATGGAATGATATTGTTTAGCAAAGTGTGTGAAAAGCCTGTTTCCAGTGAATAAAACAAAACGCATTTCCCAATATTTCAGAAAGATCAAGCACAAATCTTTGGCTAGCTAGGTGTCAAAAGGAAAACATACCTAATTTCAAATTATACATGTACTGTATAGCCATATGCATGTTGAAGTTTTTTCTGGATTTTTGCAAGGCCTTTATCAATGCGAAAATTCCACTGTGGAAGTTAGAAAATTCCTCCTTAAACCATTTCTTGGAAAAGTACACAAAGGAAATAGTTCTAAACAAATTAGTTTTGAGAAAACATTATTTAAAGAAATGTTATGCAAACACCATTCAAAAGATCAAAGAATCAGTTCAAAAGGAAAAAAATTGGATATCTATTGATGAAACCACAAATACTGTTGGTAGATAAATATGTATATATATATATATATGTATATATCATCATCATCATCATTGTCAACCATTATCAATCCACTGCTGGACGAAGGTCTCCCCAAGTTTCCTCCACAACGGTCTGTCTTGTGCCAGTCTCCTCCATGTCACCCCTGCATACTTTCGAATTTCATCCACCCATCTCCCATGTGGTCTTCTTCTGGGTCTTTTCCTGTCCCTTGGAATCCAATCTAAAATTTCGGCTGTCCATCGATGATCTGTCCTTCTGGCAGTATGTCCAGCCCATTGCCATTTCAGGGATTTAACTCTGATCATGATGTCTTCCACTCTTGTCATTTTTCGGATCCACGAGTTCCTCTTCTTATCTCTCCTGGTTACACCAAGTATGCACCTCTCCATGCTTCTTTGAGTTGTCTGCAGCCTTTGTATGTCTCTTTTAGTTAAGGTCCACGTCTCTGCACCATACGTAAGCACTGGAAGGATGCATTGATCAAACACTTTTCTTTTAAGACATAATGGCATATTGCTCTTGAAAATTATGCTGTTTCTTCCAAAGCTCTCCAGGCAAGTTTTGTACGCCGATTAATTTCTTCATCAATGTGACCCTCACTTGATATCTGCTGTCCAAGATAAACGTACGTGTCTGTTATCTCCAGCTTTTCTCCATCAATCGATAAATCTTCATTTCTTGTAAAAGCATTGAACATCACTTTTGTCTTCTGAAAGTTCATTTTTAATCCCACTTCTTTACTCTTGTCAGCAAGTTCCTGGATCATACTCTGCAGCTCTGATGGGGTAGTTGCAAAAATGACTACGTCATCAGCAAAACAAAGGTGGGTTAGATAATCTCCATTAATCTTTATCTCCTTGTTTTCCCAGCTCAGCGACTGAAAAACACCCTCCAATGTGGCATTAAAGAGCTTCGGAGATATGGTGTCACCTTGTCTCACTCCCTTTCCAATTTTTACGTGTGTTGTATTTTCAAACAGCCTAATCTTTGCACTTGCATTTTCATAGATGTTATTAATAATATTAATGTATGCATCTTCAATACCGCAGGTTTTCAGAGCCATTGTAACTGCTGATGATACATATATATATATTTAAGTTGTGGAGTAATTTTTTTTTTTTTTTTTGGAGAGGTTTGGCCATAACTCAGCACGCTGGCCAAGCGGGTTGGTGAGTGTTTGGATTCCAAGAGACAGGAAAAGACCCAGAAGAAGACCACATGGGAGATGGGTGGATGAAATTCGAAAGTATGCGGGAGTGACATGGAGGAGACTGACACAAGACAGACCATTGTGGAGGAAACTTGGGGAGACCTTCGTCCAGCAGTGGATTGATAATGGTTGACAATGATGATGATGATATATATATATATATATATATATATATATATATATATATATATATATAAACAAGTTCAACACAGGTAGTGACCATAGATTGGTGAGATGTAAGATGCACCTCAACACTAAACTTGAACGTGGCAAGCTCATAAGACAAACAAAATCTATTGACATAACCAACCTTAAAAAACACCATAATACCTTCAAGTTAGAACTGAAGAACAGGTTCTCTGCTTTAGAAGGCCTAACATCGGAAGAAGTGGACATCTCTGAAGTTAACAGAAAAGTAACCAAAGCTCTTATGGAAACAGCAACAAAATTAGCTGGGTCTAAGAACAAGTTGCATGTGAACAAATTATCAGGAAAAACCAAAATGTTGATGCAAAAAGAAGAGAGATGAGGACAACTAAAGAAGATGTGACTTCCAAAGTGGAATATATAGAGCTATGCAAGACAGTAAGAAAAAGTATCACTGAAGACGTAAGGAAATTCAACTGTGAACTAGTGAGGAAAGCAATTGAAAGCAACCAAAGCCTAAAGATAGCAAAGGGACATCTTAGTAAGGGAAGAAAACAGATTATGGCACTGAGAAAAGAAGATGGTTCTGTAACAAGAAATAGAGGCGAAATTTTGACAAGAGTGAAAGATTTCTACTCCAAATTATATGAAAGGGATGATATATGCACTCCAGACATCATGAAAGATACCAGTACCAGAGTTCCTCCAGTCCTTCCAGCAGAAGTTGCACATGCAATCAAGAACATGAAGCGAGGAAAAGCTCCAGGAGAAGATGGAATTACTGTAGACATCATACAAGAAGCAAGTGGAGAAATCGAAACAGTACTCGCCCAAATTTTCACTCGATGCCTTAATGAAGGAAAGATTCCTGAGGATTGGAACACCGCTACAATGATCCTGCTACATAAGAAAGGTGACATTGAGGATCTCGGAAACTACAGACCTATCAGCCTCCTATCAGTAGTTTATAAAATCTTCACTAAAGTTCTTTCACACCGCTTGAAGGTAACACTGGACATGGCTCAACCGAGAGAACAAGCTGGATTCAGGAGTGGCTACAGCACAGTAGATCATATCCACGTGCTGAGAGAACTAATTGAAAGAGCGAGGGAATATGAACTTCCATTGTGCATGGCTTTTATCGATTATGAAAAAGCCTTTGATTCAGTGAAACCATCAGCAGTTACAATGGCTCTGAAAACCTGCGGTATTGAAGATGCATACATTAATATTATTAATAACATCTATGAAAATGCAAGTGCAAAGATTAGGCTGTTTGAAAATACAACACACGTAAAAATTGGAAAGGGAGTGAGACAAGGTGACACCATATCTCCGAAGCTCTTTAATGCCACATTGGAGGGTGTTTTTCAGTCGCTGAGCTGGGAAAACAAGGGGATAAAGATTAATGGAGATTATCTAACCCACCTTCGTTTTGCTGATGACGTAGTCATTTTTGCAACTGCCCCATCAGAGCTGCAGAGTATGATCCAGGAACTTGCTGACAAGAGTAAAGAAGTGGGATTAAAAATGAACTTTCAGAAGACAAAAGTGATGTTCAATGCTTTTACAAGAAATGAAGATTTATCGATTGATGGAGAAAAGCTGGAGATAACAGACACGTACGTTTATCTTGGACAGCAGATATCAAGTGAGGGTCACATTGATGAAGAAATTAATCGGCGTACAAAACTTGCCTGGAGAGCTTTTGGAAGAAACAGCATAATTTTCAAGAGCAATATGCCATTATGTCTTAAAAGAAAAGTATTTGATCAATGCACCCTTCCAGTGCTTACGTATGGTGCAGAGACGTGGACCTTAACTAAAAGAGACATACAAAGGCTGCAGAGAACTCAAAGAAGCATGGAGAGGTGCATGCTTGGTGTAACCAGGAGAGATAAGGAGAGGAACTCGTGGATCCGAAAAATGACAAGAGTGGAAGACATCATGATCAGAGTTAAATCCCTGAAATGGCAATGGGCTGGACATACTGCCAGAAGGACAGATCATCGATGGACAGCCGAAATTTTAGATTGGATTCCAAGGGACAGGAAAAGACCCAGAAGAAGACCACATGGGAGATGGGTGGATGAAATTCGAAAGTATGCAGGGGTGACATGGAGGAGACTGGCACAAGACAGACCGTTGTGGAGGAAACTTGGGGAGACCTTCGTCCAGCAGTGGATTGATAATGGTTGTCAATGATGATGATGATGATATATACTAAAGAGCAAAACTGAAAACTAAGGAAAAACTTTAGAATTTAAAACGAAAGTTTTTGCTGGTCCTTGATAAAGCCAAGGCTCAGTATTCTCGACACCTTCTACATTCAGTTGTTTTATATTTTTTTTTATCTTTTCTCCTTTTACTCACACCGGTAGATACATAACCTTTACTATGTTGTACTTGGTATGAGTCAAAAATATATATGTATTTTTTTGCTTAGGTCTCTTCTTAATAGAATATATCATCATCATCATCATCATTGTCAACCATTATCAATCCACTGCTGGACGAAGGTCTCCCCAAGTTTCCTCCACAACGGTCTGTCTTGTGCCAGTCTCCTCCATGTCACTCCCGCATATTTACGAATTTCATCCATCCATCTCCCATGTGGTCTTTTTCTGGGTCTTTTCCTGTCCCTTGGAATCCAATCTAAAATTTCGGCTGTCCATCTATGGTCTGTCCTTCTGGCAGTATGTCCAGCCCATTGCCATTTCAGGGATTTAACTCTGATCATGATGTCTTCCACTCTCGTCATTTTTCGGATCCATGAGTTCCTCTTCTTATCTCTCCTGGTTATACCAAGCATGCACCTCTCCATGCTCCTTTGAGTTGTCTGCAGCCTTTGTATGTCTCTTTTAGTTAAGGTCCACGTCTCTGCACCATACGTAAGCACTGGAAGGATGCATTGATCAAACACTTTTCTTTTAAGACATAATGGCATATTGCTCTTGAAAATTATGCTGTTTCTTCCAAAAGCTCTCCAGGCAAGTTTTGTACGCCGATTAATTTCTTCATCAATGTGACCCTCACTTGATATCTGCTGTCCAAGATAAACATACGTATCTGTTATCTCCAGTTTTTCTCCATCAATCGATAAATCTTCATTTCTTGTAAAAGCATTGAACATCACTTTTGTCTTCTGAAAGTTCATTTTTAATCCCACTTCTTTACTCTTGTCAGCAAGTTCCTGGATCATACTCTGCAGCTCTGATGGGGTAGTTGCAAAAATGACTACGTCATCAGCAAAACGAAGGTGGGTTAGATAATCTCCATTAATCTTTATCCCTTTGTTTTCCCAGTTCAGTGATTGAAAGACATTTTCCAATGTGGCATTAAAGAGCTTCGGAGATATGGTGTCACCTTGTCTCACTCCCTTTCCAATTTTTATGTGTGTTGTATTTTCAAACAGCCGAATCTTTGCACTTGCATTTTCATAGATGTTATTAATAATATTAATGTATGCATCTTCAATACCGCAGGATTTCAGAGCCGTGGTAACTGCTGATGGTTTCATCGAATCAAAGGCTTTTTCATAATCGATAAAAGCCATGCACAATGGAAGTTCATATTCCCTCGCTCTTTCAATTAGTTCTCTCAGTACGTGGATATGATCTATTGTGCTGTAGCCACTCCTGAATCCAGCTTGTTCTCTCGGTTGAGCCATGTCCAGTGTTACCTTCAAGCGGTGTGAAAGAACTTTAGTGAAGATTTTATAAACCACTGATAGGAGGCTGATAGGTCTGTAGTTCCTGAGATCCTCAATGTCACCTTTTTTATGTAGCAGGATCATTGTAGCATTGTTCCAATCCTCAGGAATCTTCCCTTCATTAAGGCATCGAGTGAAAATTTGGGCGAGTACTGTTTCAATTTCTCCACTTGCTTCTTGTATGATGTCTATAGTAATTCCATCTTCTCCTGGAGCTTTCCCCGCTTCATGTTCTTGATTGCATGAGCAACTTCTGCTGGGAGGACTGGAAGAACTCTGGTACCTTTCATGATGTCTGGAGTACATGTATCATCCCTTTCATATAATTTGGAGTAGAAATCTTTCACTCTTGTCAAAATTTCGCCTCTATTTCTTGTTATAGAACCATCTTCTTTTCTCAGAGCCATAATCTGTTTTCTTCCCTTACTGAGATGTCCCTTTGCTATCTTTAGGCTTTGGTTGTTTTCAATTGCTTTCCTCACTAGCTCACAGTTGAATTTCCTTACGTCTTCAGTGATACTTTTTCGTGCTGTCTTGCATAGCTCTATATATTCCACTTTGGAAGTCACATCTTCTTTAGTTGTCCTCATCTCTCTTCTTTTGCATCAACATTTTGGTTTTTCCTGATAATTTGTTTACATGCAACTTGTTCTTAGACCCAGCTAATTTTGTTGCTGTTTCCATAAGAGCTTTGGTTACTTTTCTGTTAACTTCCGAAATATCCACTTCTTCCGATGTTAGGCCTTCTAAAGCAGAGAATCTGTTCTTCAGTTCCAACTTGAAAGTATTATGGTGTTTTTTAAGGTTGGTTATGTCAATACATTTTGTTTGTCTTATGAGCTTGCCACGTTCCAGTTTAGTGTTGAGGTGCATCTTACATCTCACCAATCTATGGTCACTACCTGTGTTGAACTTGTTCAGCACACTGCAGTCTTCGATGACGAATTTTTTGTTACACATAATAAAATCAATTTCACTTGTCGTCCCAATTAGATGTCTCCATGTCCATTTCCTGTGTGGCTTTTTCTTGAAAAATGAATTCAAGATGAAAAATCCTTCTGCCTCTGCAAACTCAACGAAAGTATTTCCACGCTGGTTTCTGTTGCCGTGACCGAATTTACCTACTGAAGTTTCATTCTGTTGCCGGTGCCCTATTTTTGCATTGAAATCTCCCATAATTATTTTCAAGTGCTGCTTACCTTTATTATTTAGATGACGAATTTCCTCATAAAATTCTTCAATTTCTTCTTCAGGATGACTTGTGGTGGGTGCATAAGTTTGAATAATCTGAGCCTGGTATCTTCTCGATAGTTGGATAACGAGTCGTGCATCTCTGTCAGAGGAACTTTCAACTTCTACCACTTTATCCTTCAGTTTCTTGTTTATTATAAATCCAACACCACTAGTTCTGCCAGTATCTGTCCCACGATAATAGAAGAGATGTCCACTTTTCAGTTCAATGAGATCTTCTCCTTTTCTCCTTACCTCACTTTGCCCGACGATGTCCCACTTGATCCTTTGTAGTTCCTCTTCCAATTCAAGAAGCCTTGAATCAGAAGATAGGGAGCGTCCGTTGTAGGTAGCCAAGGTCAGCATCAAATGGCAGCCTAGTCCGGTCCTCCGGGGATTCTTAGCACCCTCTGCCTTCATGTCGCACTGGCCGCTGCCTTGGCCAGGTACATTCCAGCTGCCGGAGACTGAGGGCCAAGATTTAAGTTGTAGAGTCATTTTGGAGGTGTTTGGCCATAACTCACCATGCTGGCCAAGCGGGTTGGTGAGTGTGGGATAGCATTTCCTCTGATCCCGATGGTATAGTTATACCGCTATTTGCGGTCGTCAGAGCCCCTTTAGTGGGAACAGGATGCACCACGAGAAGGCGGGGTTGACATTTGTCGAGGAGAGGCTGTGATGTTACGCATCACCTGACCTTACATCCAGAATATATATATATATATATATATATATATATATATATATATATATAAATGACATTATTGAAACTATGGACCCAGACCAACCAGTTCAAGCGTTTCTGATGTATGTCACATTTAGTTATGTGCTGTTGTGAAAATATTCAAGAATAAAATATAAATCTAAATATATGAATCCTACAGTAAAACTTTCAGGTATGTTGAGTGCATATTTTTTCTGTTTTAGCACATATTTCTCGATTTTCTAGTGCATAAATGCTTGCTTATTTTGGAGATTTTTAATGCTTGAACATCTGAGCTTTAGTCATAATGTGTATTTTAAGTGATATACAAAATGGTAAAATGTTTTCTAATCTCAGGAATTTTTTTTTAGAAAAATTCAGAGGCAAAAGTGACTATTAGGCATTTACTCCAAGCTGCATTGCAGTTTCTGACATTTGATTTTAAGTATTACCAAAACTTGTGGAACTGGAATGTGCTGGTGCGTTTGACTCAACATAAGAACACCAATGTTAGATGGTAAGTAGTCTTTTGATGTACTGTTTGTAGCTGTGAAATACACACCCTTCAATATGAGTGAAACTTTTAAATATTATTGTAGAGTTCAGTTTTGTATGTTTTTGCCATGTTGCTTCTGGAGAGTAAGAACAACAGCATGTTAATCAAAACAATTTTTTTTAATTTTTTTATTTATCATATTTCAGATGAAACCATTACTAAACTTCTACTTTAATGCTTTAAACAAAGAGCCTAAACATTTTCCGTGGAGGTGGCTGTTCAAAGTTGTTTTGATGGAAACTTTTCTGGACAAAAGATAGTTATTGGTAGGGTGTTGTATGAGTAATCATGCAACACCCTACCAATAACTATTAACTGGTTTGAGACCAGTTAATCTTTTTGACCGCAGGTGGTGGTAAACCTGTGCTCCACATTTCTCTTATGATGACCGCAGGTGGTGGTAAACCTGTGCTCCACATTTCTCTACCAATAACTATTATTAACTGGTTTGAGACCAGTTAATCTTTTTTTGACCGCAGGTGGTGGTAAACCTGTGCTCCACATTTCTCTTATGATGGTCAGTGCTGTCGAGCTTGGAAAGGTAGTATATTTATACATACCAGCATTTCATGATGCCTCAAACTCAGTAGCTAATGTTTTGCTGGGATGATTGAAATCGATGTACTACCTTTTTGTGTAGTTTCTGGTTGCATGAGGTTTAGCTTTTGCTCTCTGTCAGAGCATTGTTGGATGGTAGTGGTTCTACTTACACTTTCAGTTCTTGAAAGTATTGCTATTGTTCTATTTTGTGTGATACAGCTGTTCACAGTTGCATGAGTCCACAAGTCAAAAGTGCAGCATCTGACAATTACTTCTCTAGTGAAATCTGTTGTGGCCATACTACTATGTGCAAGGACAAGCACAACAAACCCCTGTGGCTGATACATTTTTCTTGTATATATATCTGTCATAATAACAAGAAAGAATTCAACTTATCCTTAAGGTCGCATCCTCTTTCAATAAAAACTTCCTGCATTTTTTTTTTTAATTTGATTGACGTTAAATGTCCGTAATTACTGTTTCACACGTTATGCAAGTTCAGCAATCGGGAGATTGTTAAATGATAACATAGTATTGGCAATTGAAATCAAGAAAAATAATAAGTATCTGTACTTACAATATTCGTAGTGGCTGTTGGGGCTTCATATGTACATCTTCGAAGAATGTGAACTTTAGATTAAAATTCATGATATTGTAAAATCTGCACTAGATAAAATTGAACAAGATGAATTTTTACAATGTAGGTAAAAAATTTATTTCCTTAACAACAACGAAATATGAAACTGAATTAAAACCTTGTTGAATTTATTTAAAAACGAACTGTAATCCCGAAGAAGAAATAATCTTGACTGCGAAGCACCTCGATAACAATGAAATATGAAGATGAATTATAATTTTGCTGAAATTTAAAAAAAACGAACAGTCTTGAAAAAGAAATAATCATCCTGATTGTAAAGCATCCAAAAAAAAATAAGTATCTGTACTTACAATATTCATAGTGGCTGTTGGGGCTTCATATGTACGTCTTCAAAGAATATTGTAAGTACAGATACTTATTATTTTTCTTGATTTCAATTGCCAATACTATGTTAACATCATTTAACAATCTCCCGATTGCTGAACTTGCATAACGTGTGAAACAGTAATTACGGACATTTAATGTCAATCAAATTAAAATATCGTAGTCACGTAAAAAGTATGTTCATCGCAAATTGGCGAAAATTGAACAACGATATATTTTATATATAACTGGAGATACAATATATATGCTTAGTAAGGCAGTTTTTGCCCTTTGTCTTGTTCTAGCCCTTAGTAATATGTTGTCACGATATATTGCGCAAGATATTCGAATTTTTAAAAAGAATCGAATTAAACTTTGCAAAGAAATTGAACATCTGAACTTCCTAACTACTTGTAAGAATAATGATATTACGCCGAAATTTCTTCAAATTAGGGTTAACCCTATCAACTACAAAGATCGTAATATCATCAAAACATGTGAGCTGAAGAGATTGAGAGCTATAATTCGCAATAAACGCAAAGATATTGATAAACTAAGTGTGAAAAACTACGAACTGTACAATCTGTGTATACAGTATAAAGATAAAGACAAGGTCAAGATTGAGTTTATAAAACTTTATGCAATTTTGGACAGACAGCAAAAAAAGTGTAAGCTAAAACACTTTCGTAAAATTGAAAATCTAATAAATGACAAGCACCAGAAAAAACAGAGTAGAGATTAATAACCAAAATCTTTATATTAATGAATCTTGTTTAGAACTATCAAATCTGTAAAACAAAGAACTTGAAAGAGGTATAAGGTTGCGTATCGGCAAAAAGTGCCAAAAACGGAATACCTCATTCCGCAAATTGAGAACATCATCCAAAGATTGCCTAATGCAAATAAAAATCCTACAAGATTTAAAATGGTCCATGCCATCAACAACATGTACAACACCAATGAAAATACAAGAATCACATATGAGCACGAAGCCTTAATGAAGTTGAGAAACAACCCTACAGTTAAGTGTATTATGGCGGACAAATCTAAGCAGATTGTTATCTTAAATACAGATGAATATAATAACAAGATGACAGAAGCAATCAATAAGTTGAATGCCATCATCGTCAATAAAGACCCTGTTGACAGTATAATTAGGAACTTGGCTAATATAAAAAATCACAGTGACTTGCCTACAATTATTAAAAGCAAATGTATTCCACCAGTAGGTGCCTGTACACCAAATATTTTTGGTAAAATAAAAACGCATAAGACTGACGAACCTATTAGGCCTATTGTTAATAAGAATTTATCTCCAACTATTAACTTGGAGAGAGCACTATTTAACTATATCAAACCATTCTACAATAGCCATGAAGCCAGTATTGCTAATGCTACTGAAGTTATCAACAAGTTAAAAACAATTAAAACCTCCAATTTCACAATGGCCAGTTTAGATGTCATCTCTATATATCCCAATACTCCAACCGATATCGCTATTGACTTAATTCCAGATTGGAAGATGAAAATCTTACTGATAAAGTCAGAAACAGTATTATATCTGCATTATTATTTGTTACAAATAATAATTTTTTCACATTTAATGGGACAATTTATAAACAGCAATATGGCGCCCCAATGGGGTCCCCAATTTCAGGGCTACTGGCCGAAGTCGTTCTGCAAGATATTGAAAACTGTATATTAGATCATTCTAATATATACTTACCATATGCATATCTCCGATATGTCGATGATATTTTACTATTTTGGCAGCACTCCAATCTTGAAATGGATAACTTCATTAATAAATTTAACAGTTGTTATCAATCAATACAGGTTAGTAAAGAAATTGAAGTTAATGGCCAGCTAAACTTCTTGGATATCTCTATACACAAGGATAACGGAATTATAGAATATTCAGTCTACCGGAAGCCGTCATATGTACAGGCAATTATCCCAAAGGATTCTACACACCCTTGGAAATATAAGACTGCAGCGTTCCGCTTTTATATTAAAAGAGCCATGACACATTCATCCAATAAAGAATCGGAGATCAAAGAGCTAAAATGGATTGAAAAAACTTCAGAAGAATTTGAATATAATAAAGGATTAGTCAAATCTTTATATAACAACATTACGGCGAGTATACATTGTTCCGAAAGTAATATTGAAAAAGAAATACAGCAATATTATGAAAAATTTCCATACTTACCTCCTATTAGTACTATTTTAAAAAAAGAATGTTACAACCACAATATTAACATTGCAGAAACAGTTATAGACAATGGAAGTATACTTACTACTGCTAATAATAGATCAGTTCTAAATAAATCTGGCGTTTATGTCATTCCAACAGTTATGGATGATAACCAAAAAGACAAAGTATATATCGGAAGTACGTGTAGAAGATTTTTGACTAGATTAAATGAACATAATACGAATTGGTCAAGAAAAGATGAAAAAACTTCATTAATACAACGTGGTATCAAAAATAATGTAACTCCTGATTGGACTAACACGAAAATTCCAACACCGCACAGATCACATGCCCAGATTCTAACCTCCGAGGGTGTAGTCATTGAGAAAACCAAAAGATGCAACTGTAACGTTAATAGTCCAGTAGAGCTTCAGTTTGCATGGAGGTACCTTATTGAACAGGAGAGAAAACATTTCAAGAAGAAAAACATTAACAAAAAACAAGTGACATCAAATATTACTTAAAAATACAGGTGCATATTTCTACTCCATAAATGCTACTTGTTTATTTTTGTTTAACTACAGATGGCGACACCATTGATGTGCGCTGTAGAACCCAAATCATGATGCGCAAATATCTACATGACAGGGCTGAACATACATTAGGGTTAAGCAGCATACCTGAGCGAGTGAGTGCAGTAATTCCAATGTCCGTGCACCTACCACTGATGATGGCTATGAGTGTTAGCAGAAAGTTTGGTGCTTCGCAGTCGGGAGATTTATTCTTTGGATGCTTTTACAATCAGGATGATTATTTCTTTTTCAAGACTGTTCGTTTTTTAAAATTTCAGCAAAATTATAATTAGTCTTCATATTTCGTTATTATCAAGGTGCTTCGCAGTCAAGATTATTTCCTCTTCGGGATTATAGTTCGTTTTTTAAAAAAATCAACAAGGTTTTATTTCAGTTTCATATTTCGTTGTTGTTAAGGAAATTTTTTTACCTACATTGTAAAAATTCATCTTGTTCAATTTTATCTGGTGCAGATTTTACAATATCATGAATTTTAATCTAAACTTCACAATTGAAAAAGGTTCACATTCTTTGAAGACGTACATATGAAGCCCCGACAGTCACTACGAATATTGTAAGTACAGATACTTATTATTTTTCTTGATTTCAATTGCCAATACTATGTTAACATCATTTGACAATCTCCCGATTGCTGAACTTGCATAACGTGTGAAACAGTAATTACGGACATTTAATGTCAATCAAATTAAAATATCGTAGCCACGTAAAAAGTATGTTCATTGCAAATTGGTGAAAATTGAACAACGATATATTTTAAAACTTCATGCACTTTGACTCAAACGATTCTTATGCAACTGTCTTTTGGGCTTTATCTTTCTTCTTAACTGCTTGCTACTTACAGATATTATCTCACAGGCATGACTTGGTTTGACGTTCGTGATAACTCTTTATATGATATATACACACACTAGCATTTACATATTTGTCAATTTTTTTCCATTGTTATGACCTTGTCTTCAAAGTAAAACAGCTAAAAAAAACAAAAACAAAGCTCTTACCTACACATACATTCATACATTCTCAATAAATACTCATTCAATTCACTAAATATTTGTTACTAATAAAAAATACCTTTCATACAATTTCTGCACTACATTCAATCTATACATTATATAAAATCTCAATCTACACATATATACTACACTATTGACATCATGGTGGTCAAACTTCCATCAACTATGCTTCATATTGCTTCTTACTTGCCCCTTATCTCGTAATTCCATCTCACAAGCACCAGCCCTACTCACACATTCACACCATACTTTGAGCACTTTCGGCAGTCTCCCTGCCATTTTCAAGAAGCCGAGGTTAATCTTCTGCACCGCTGGATTTCGTCAGGGCTCCTGCTTTCAGTCAGCATCAGTCAGGGCTCCTGCTTTCAGTCAGCACCAGTCAGGGCTCCTGCTTCAGTCAACACCTCTGCATGTCTTCCTCTCTGGTGCCATCTATTGTCAGGTCTGGTCTTTTTTTCCCGTGCTTGTTGTTCCAATTTAATCAGTGCCTTCCACTTATCACTCAAGCTATTGGGGTCATCGATGTTACAAATTCTTGATCTACACTGGCGGAAAGTGAAAAAAGAACACCAAGAAGGAATTGGCGGACGATCATGAAATTTACATATGTTAATGGGGTCGAGTTTACTTAGGTGTGATGTTAATTTCGGGACCAACCGGTGAGCGCTCAGCCACAGCATGGCATAATATGCAAATTATCGTCGGTGGTATTTAAGGAATACGGCGAAGTGAATATAATCAGTCGTCGGCATACGGACATGTGCAAAAACCCTGAAGAAGCTGCAATGCCTGGACATGGAAGACTTGTACGATTTCAGCAGTTATTGGACTTTGAGCAAGGTCGTCTAGTCGTACTCTGCGAGGCCGAGTGGTCGTATTGTCTTATTGCGGAGCGAATTGGACGGGAAGTATCGGTGGTGGTACGATGGTGGCGTAGATGGTCTGAGGAACATTCCCACACGGGAAGACGTGGAACCGGGAGTCACAGACGGACTGATGAGCGGACCAATCGACGCATAAGAAGAACGGCGTTGTCAAGCAGAACATCCACTGCGACGCAAATCTGAGATGCTGTTGCACCTGAGGTGACTGCGAACAATCCGCAACAGTCTACTGAATGCAGGACTAAGTGCACGTGTGCCTCTGGCATGTGTACCTCTGACTCCAGCCCACCGCCAGGAACGGCTGCAGTGGTGTCACCGACATCTGCACTGGAGAACGCAACGGCGATCTGTCGTGTTCAGCGATGAAAGCAGATTCTGCTTGGGAGCCTCCAATGGCCGTATGCGTGTTCGCAGACACACAGGGGAGCGTCTCCACCCTTCTTGCATCCGCCAGCGACACACAGGGCCTACACCTGGTCTCCTGGTGTGGGGAGCGATCAGCTATCGCTCCCGTACACAACTAGTGTTTGTACCGGGTACGTTAAACAGCACCTCCTACATCAACAACATCATTCAGCCCGTTGTTGTGCCATTTGTAAGGGCGGTCCATCGTGGTGTTTTCCAGCAAGATAACACACGCCCACACACGGCACATGCAACGCAACATGCACTTCAGGGTGTGAGACAACTTCCATGGCCTGCATGTTCACCGGATTTGTCTCCCATTGAGCACGTGTGGGATTTTATGGGACAACAACTTATCTGGTCTCCATGGCCAGCCACGACCATCCCCGATTTACGCGTCTAGGTTGAGGATGCTTGGAACTCAATACCCCAAACTTACATCCAACATCTGTACGACAGACTCCATGCCAGAATTGCACAGTGTGACGCAGTTCATGGCGGTTCAACCTCATACTAGACATGTTACATGGAAATGTTATTTTTCAGTTTACCAGCAAATACAGCTGTATTTTGCCTAATGTTTTGATCACGTTATCCTCTGTATTCCGTTATTATGCTGTATAAATTTCGTTGGTATCAGACGTCTCCTTCTTGGTGTTCTTTTTTCACTTTCCGCCAGTGTATTTTTTTCAATTCTTGTTATTATTTTTTCAATTCTTGTCATTAAGTCATTATTGACTTGCACGTGAATTAGTGCACTGGAATGGTAGTTAATTGCCATAAAAGTTGCAAATATTGATATCTTAGAATTTTATTTTGGAGGGTAGTTTATAAAGCAGTAAAAACTTTGCAAAGAATCATTTGTGCTTCTCTGCCAAGTTCTTTTTTTCTCTCTCTCTTTCTTTTTTTTTTTTTTTTTTTTTTTTTTTTTGTCTCAGATGACTGAGAATCAGCAGTAAATACTGTTGGTACTAGTTGATTTCATTTGTTTTATTTACTAATTTCTTGCAATTATGGTCTTATGTCGATAAAAAACTAATGCTCTTTCCTATCAGTTTCTACAAAACCAGTCTGACTATATTTAAATAAGACAGACATGCATAAATGTTTTTATATTTAATATTAGCTATTATTAAATGCAGTGATGCTGATATCCATAGATGCCAAGTAGTACGGATGTTCCGTAATTTTACGGATTTTTGGTTGTTGTTACGGAAGTACGGAAACACCGCTGAAATAACGGAAAATCGCCATTTGATTTAATTTTCTGAGATAGAAAGCAAATTTTTATCAACTTAAAAATTTTTGTTGGTTCTTCAATTTTTTCTTGGGGGGGGGGGAAATTAAATGCTACATTCTGTGTATTATAGATTTCTGCATCTTCATTGGCAATTTATCTACCGTAGACTGAGCAGCAACCACACTATGCTGGCTCAGTGTTTCATTCCATGCTGGACGCAACTACGCAGTTTAGCTCTGTGCGGACGCTGCTTAGGCATTCGTTCCGAACTCCCATGATGCACTTCGTGTCTCCTGCATGCAACCAGGGCAGTTGCTTTCGTTCCTCGTAGGCAGCGCTTTGCTTTATTGCTTTTGATGCTTTTTGGTTCTCTCTGCTGCACGTGCTACCATACTGTTGCATCACGGAAGGGTGAGGTGATTGTGAGGTTTTTTTTTGCTTTTTTCTTTCATTTATTTAGAATGAAGCGTTCTTTAGACAAACCTTTGTCGTTGAAGAAGAAACAGTGTTTTCTAGAAACTTACAATAGAGATTGACCCTGTTTTGAGAAATCAAAAGTTTCTGTGAATCACGTGTTTTGCAGAATTTGTAGATGCGATTTTAGTATTGCGCACGGTGGGCGGGATGATTGCCGAAGACACACAGAATCGAAAAAGCATAAATCTTTCGGTGAGTTGAAATTTCAGTCAGTGAGTGATTTGTTTGCATCAAAGGAGAACAGTCTAATAAATGCAGAACTTATGTTCACTTCATTATTGTGGAACACAATTTACCCATAGCAGCTGCTGACTATGCTAAACCGTTATTTCAAGCCATGTTTCCCGATTCAGCGATCGCAAAAAAATATTCGTGTGGAAGAACCAAGGCTACTGCACTAATTCAGCACATGGCCAGTGTTTCTACAAGTAACATCGTATCTGAAGTTAAAAAAAAATTATTTTTCTCTATCTACAGATGGAAGTAAAGATGCTCACGCAAATAAACTGTATCCCATTACAATAACATATTTTGATGAAAAAATAGGGAAAAATTTAACTGTTTTGTTATCATTGGTTGAATCAAGTAATAATACAGGTGAAGGAATATTCAACGTTTTGAACAATGAGTTTGTTAAAAAAAATATCTCGTGGAGCAACTGTGTCATTTTCTTGTGACAATGCTAACACTATGATAGGTCAAGTAAAAGGTGTCGTTTCTCACATAAAGAAGGTTCAGCCTGCAATCATAGTGCAGCGATGTTCATGCCATTTAGTAAATTTAGCTGCACAGAAATCTGCTACTCAATGGAAAGGATTTAATGTTGAGCAGTTTCTGATACAGTTGTTCTTTTTTTGGAGAAAAGTTCAAAGAGGAAACACAATCTAAAACTTAGTCAAGCTGTTTGTGGTACTAAACCAAACAAAATTCTAAAGCATGTCAATACTTGCTGGTTATCACTTTTGGAATCCATTGACAGAATTTTAGAACAGTGGGAGGCTCTAGAACATTATTTCAGCGACAATGAAGAAGCTAATTCACAGTATAAGAACCTTGCAAGTATGATTGGAAATCCTTCATCTAAACTTTATTGTCTTTTTATCTGCTACTCTTCCTTTGTTTACATCTGTTAACGTGCTCTTGCAGCAGGAAGCTCCGCTTGTGCATGTATTAAAAAGAAAACTTCATAGTCTGTTATCTGAATTGCTTGTACGATTTATCAAGCCATCGGCATTTGATGTGACAGCAACATCTCTTGCAGATGGAAATTTTGAAAGAAGAAGAAATCAAAAAGAAAACTGATCTTGTAATTGGGTCAAAAGCGAGATCTTACATATATAGGCACAACTGTGGATCTGAGTGAAGACACAGTGGCTACTTTTTATTCTGAGGTAAGGGAATTTTACAAGGCAGGCTGCAATTACATTTTAAGAAAATTTCCACTTAATGATGAATTTCTGAGTCATGCTGAAATTGCAGATGTAGCATTAAGACAAAGTGTTTCTTTTGCATCAGTCCAATATACAGTGACGGAAAAAAAAATCCCAACACCACGAAAAAATAGTTGTAGAGGCATGAAATGGCGGCAATACATTTGTAAAGGTCACATATTTAATCGATTAAGGTTTCAAGATCGCAGCTTAATGTAAGTGCGAGAAGAGCCATTTTAAATGTAAAATGCTGGTACATTAATAACCGGTGTAACTGCCAGAATGTTGAATGCAAGCACGCAAACATTCATGCATTGTGTCATGCAGGTGCTGGATGTCAGTTTGTGGGATGGAGTTCCATGCCTGTTGCACTTGGTCGGTCAATACAGGGACGGTTAATGCTGGTTGGGGGTGACGTTGGAGTTGTCGTCCAATGATGTCCCATACGTGCTCGATTGGTGAAAGATCTGGTGATCTAGCAGGCCACGGCAACATGTCGACACTCTGTAGAGCATGTTGGGTTACAACAGCGGTATGCGGGCGAGCGTTATCCTGTTGGAAACCCCCCTGGAATGCTGTTCATGAATGGCAGCACAACAGGTTGAATCACCAGACCGACGTACAACTGTGCCGTCAGGGTGCGTGGGATAACCACGAGAGTGCTCCTGCTGTCATAGGAAATTGCTCCCCAGACCATAACTCCAGGTGTAGGTCCAGTGTGTCTCGGCCGCAGACAGGTTGGTGCAGGCGCTCACCTGGCCTCCTTCTAACCAACACACAGCCATCACTGGCACCCAGGCAGAACTGGCTTTCATCAAAAAACACAACAGATCTCCACTCCATCCTCCAATGAGAGCTTGACACCACTGACGTCGCAAACGGCAGTGGTTTGGAGTAAGTGGAATGCACGCTACAGGGCGTCTGGCTCGAAGCTGTCCTTCAAGTAACTGATTTGTAACAGTTCGTTGTGTCACTGTGGTGGCAACTACAGCTCGAATTGCTGCCGCAGATGCAGTACGATGCACCACGGCCATACGCCGTACACGGCAGTCTTCCCTCTCAGTAGTGCCACGTGGCCGGCCGGAACCCGGTCTTCTTAAAGCAGTACCTTCTCTTGACCACCGCTGCCAACAATCATGCACAGTGGCTACATTCCTGCCAAGTCGTTTTGCAATATTGCTGAAAGAAAATCCACCTTCTCATAGCCCTATTACATGACCTCGTTCAAACTCTGTGAGCTGTTGATAATGGCTTCTTCGTCTTCTTAAAGGCATTCTCGACTAACATCAACACACTACGTCAAATCTCAACGATAACTAACGCTCACGAACGTTACAGCGCGTATTTACAGCAAACCTGCTTTGCATGTTCCGAGGGGCGCTACTAGCGCCACACGTATGCGCCAAGCGCGAAATTTGCATAGACATCATCTTACAGATGTACTCTCACTGCCTACCAGCTGTCGTTTATCTAACACAACCCCTTCTTGGTGTTGGGATTTTTTTCCGTCAGTGTATGTGTTCCCTGTTTCGAAACCAGAAGAATCTGATAAGGTGGAATCTGAATTTGCTCACTACCAGTTTGAAAATTTTAACTGTGCTGTTACTTCTGGGAGAATGGATGAAGTGTGGCACAGAATTTCTTTAATGCAAAATGAAAGTGGCCAGTTGAAGTATGAATCATTAAGCAAAATTATGAAAATGATTTCAATAGTCCCTCATAGCAATGCAAGTACAGAAAGAATTTTCAGTATTGTGAAAAAAAACATGAAGGAATTCAGACCTAATTTAAGTAGTCATGTGCTGTCTTCTTTATTAGTAGAAAAAATAAATAGCATTGCACACAGTGAACTATGCTGTCAGAAGAAGTTTTCACAAATTGAATTAAGGAAGGCCAAAATGGCAACTACAGCCAGTTTATCATAATAATTTGGCCAACATTCCAAGGAATAATTTTTCTTCATGTCTGGAGGTAATTTATTATATTTTTCTGGTAGACAGTATTTTAAATTTTCCTACCAGCAAATTATTTTTATTGTATAATAATAATAATAATAATAATTATTATTATTATTTTGTTAATAGTTCTGACAGATTAAAATTTTTTGCAGTGTTAAATACTAAAATTTGCCACTGTAGACTGGATTACTGAAAATTACTGGAAAAAAAAATTGTTACTGAAAATTACTGAAAAATGAACATGTTGGTTACTGAAAACTACTTTTAGAGGTTGGCATCTATGGATATCTTAAAGAACATTGTGTCTTTAGTGTTCTCCCTAGAGCCTTTTTACTGGGCCCCACTTAATTTTGTCTGCCACCTGGCTATATTTCCTTTAATGAATGTTTTCACATTTTACATAATAGTAAGAATAAAAAGCTTATTCCCACATACACCATATGTGTTGAAGAAAACTGGTTGAAATCTGTGTCACCAACCTGGTGGCACAGTGAGCTAAGCGCTGGCTTATGACCATTCGTCCGAGAAGGTCCAGGTTCGAATCCTGGTGAGACATAGATGTTGTGTTTGTCTTATGGCACTGGTTGTCTCCCTTCTCTGGAACCAGTTGCCGTAAATTGCCGTAAATTAGGGACAAGCAAGTGCTTATAGCCTATTGAGTTGCTCACAATGGTCATTAAACCTTCAATCTATGGAAAAAAAATAAAGAAATGTGTCGAATATGATTTGTTAGTAAATAAATACTCATTTTTTTAACCATTTTTGTACAGTTTTCTAACTGTTTATCATGTTATGTTACATTAATGCCTACCACACTGTTAAAGCTGTTTGATAAGTATAATAATGTTAAGGAAAACATTTTTTTTTTTTCGATTGGAGAATGGGTCGTTAAAAGTACCGCCAAGCTAAAAAGTTTTGCCACCTAGCTGTAAAAAAAATCTAGAGAGAACACTAGTCTTGTTTGAAATTCAGACATTTAGTACTTACAACAAAATTACAATCGGAATGTACACAGTCGAGTCACATTATTGTGACCACCTCCTACGTTTTATGTCAACAGCGTATAGCCAATGAATGAAGGCACCTGTCGTGAACTGGCTTGGAGGTTTTACATGTATAAGGTGTGGTGTAGGCATTCTGAAAACATCACTCGTTGCTGTCATGGATAAAAGGAGCGATTTATCAGATTTGCAAAAAGGGATGATTATCAGCTGTCGGGCCAAGGGTGGCAGTATTTCTGAAACAGTGCAGTCTGAAATGTTCGCGTGCTGCTGTGGTTAAAGGGTATATTGTGATTGGAGAAATGGCACCATTGCGAATAAGTGAAGTGGAAACTGCGAAGCACCATGTGCCATTGATGTGAAAGGTGAACGTCTGCTTCGAAGGTGCGTGAGGGCCGATCGACACACTACAGTGGAGCAACTCACTGGCCGAATTAATCGAGGGGCTTCCGGAAGTGTGTCTAAAATGACAGTTCAGCAAACTCTGCTGTGTATGGGGCTCCAATGCAGACGGATGGTCACTGCACCTATGCTAACGAAGGTGCATTGGCAGAAAAGGCTTACATTTGTGCGGCAGTATCGGAATTAGACCTCTGCTGATTGGCAAAGGATTGCCTTCTCCGATGAGTCACGTTTTCTGCTATTGAACAGATGAACGTGGGCGTATAAGGCGAGAAACATCGGAGAACAAACACTCTCAACCATTGCTGGAAGAACACAAGCTGGTGGGGAGCAGCGTTATGGTCTGGAGAACGTTTTTGTGGCATTCTCTGTGTCCACTCATACCTGTGGAAGGCACTGTGGACCGAATTCGTTATGAATCCAGCCTTGCAGACTACGTACACCCATACATGTTGATTGTCTTTCCTGGGGCGGATGGGATCTTCCAGAACGACAATGCGACGTGTCACTCAGCTAAAAATGGGGGTGGTGGGGGTAACACACATGCAGGTCATTGAAGGTGTGTCCATCCCAACTAAGTTTAATAGTTTGAACTAAAATGCCTACGTACTGCCCGACCAACAGCACACACACATGATAATTTGGTTTTAAAAAGTCCTTGAAAAGTGCTTGAATTTATTTTGCTTGGAAAAGTATGATCCTTGTAATCAAGCCTTGATTTTTTTTTTTTTTTTTAGCAGTAGCAACACTTTGTAAGTGGCCTTATTTTTTACTGGCAAATTGCATTATCTACTAGGAAAAGTTTATTAACATTATATAAAAGAAACTTTAACGTTTCCCTCCATTAGTCAATCATGACAAATTTTGATTTCACCCCTGTAACTGTCGTATTGTAATGCTGAAAAGATTACAAATATTTAGATATAACTCACCTTTTCATGACCTTCACCTTAATCTGGCAGATTAATTCTAAGAATTTAATTTGAATGCAAATATTTATAAAAAACACATTTTTTTTATTTAACTTTATTCACAAAATTCAAGAACACTGTTCAAAATCTTAAGTTATTTCCCATATGGCGTACAATTTGGGTTTCAGGTCTTTTCATTATACCACTGTAAAACAGAAGGCCTGGGGTAAAACTTGTCTTTGGATGGACCTTCAACCTCAATACTCATTAGAGCATTCAATGTTTGTAAGTTTAAACTGCCCCTCCAATCATCCTGGATTCTGTTCATGAAACTGAATCCAACCTCACACGCAGAAGTAGATAAGAGAAATATTCTGGATATTTCTACTAGTGCCAAAATGTTTTTCCAAAATCTTTTCAAGAAACATTCGTTTGCAGAAAAGAGGTGTTTCTTTTTGTATGTGTCTAAAATATTCCAAACGCGCGATGCAGTGGTGCTTTACAGTTCATATTAAAACATTCAAATTTTTTTCACTAGCAACTTTTGCTAGAACCACTTTTTATCACTAGTAAAATACATTTGCTTGCTAGCAATTCGCTACTAACTACCAGTCAAAATCGAGCCCTGCGTGTTACCATATTTTACTGTGTTGGAATTCAGTGTGCATCATACAGACTGATGCCTTTTCTTTCCTTCTAACAAATGTGTCTGATAGTGGTTTCCTTCTGATAGGCTTCCTTTTATATTGATCACTACTTTTGTATTTTGGGAAGAGAAATATAAACAACAGATGTTATGCATGTCATTGATAGATGATTGAGTTTTTGTTGTCATTCTCAGACATTGATTTGGTGTGTTTTGAAGGCTGTGCTTCTATTGTTGGATTTTGCTCTAGTTACCATATGCAATAACATATAAGCCAAGCCCCTACTTCAACAGCTAAAAATTGGGGAAAAACCTTGACCTGCATATAAGCTGATCTTAAATTTCAAGATTTTGGAAAACATATTTAATGAAATGGATTATGCAGATTTCTGAGATACAATTCACAGTTGGAGTTTCCAAATAACATCTGTAACATCCATAGCATTACTTATGCAACATTTTTTGAAAGACTATATAATTATTTCTGGGGAAATTGTGTCACACAGTTCTTTTACCCAAGAAGTAACAATGCCAATATCTGCTTTTTTTCAAGTTGCCACCTTTCATAATAACACTTTGCTTTTCCATAGTGCAGACACAACTGCTGGGAACATGGCCAGTACATGGCAACTCATGCTGTGAATACTCGGGAGAGGAGAGATGCCTGCTTGGTTGTTCCTCTCTCCAACAGCCAAGTGATTTATCTGGTGTCTGACTCACTGCATGCCCATATCCAAAGATGGAGTAATGTGAATCCCATAGGGAAAATAATGAAGAGATTCCTTCATGTTTGGAAGCAAGAAATTCCATGGTCTCCATTTGTAATGGGATTAGGTTTTGCACATCATATTAGCAATATCTATTCCTGCAGGAATCGTACTCTGGGTGAAAATATATTTCAAATTTTTATTTTATTTTGGGAAGTACTTTTGAAGTATTAGGTGACCCCCCCCTCATGCAGTCACTGGAAATTTGTTTTACATTTGAGAACACAGCTCTCTGTGTCTCACTATGTGTTATAAATGGTGAAATGCAAAACAGGGTCAGATATTTTTTAAGAATATAACACATCAATTAACACAAAGTAAAATACATAGCATGGAATGTGAAAAGTTGCTGTAATTGCAGTTTTCTTCAATGTGAAATCATTGTCAACTGCATCTCAAGCTTACCATTGACTGATGAATGGAGTGCTGTTTTTCTGTGATGTCTTGAGAGCAGAATAATCATCTGTCAGTTATTGTCCATAGCTGTACCCCCTCCCCCCACAAAACGTGGGGGGCACAACTGAGGAAATACTGACAGAGATCAGAAAACTATCACATATTGACACACTGAGAGCTGCGGTGTAAAATGTAAACCAACATGCGCACAAATGCTGTGGGAGAATTCATGTCATGTAACACTTCAGAAGTCCAGTCCTATTTTTTTACTGACCCACGTATATGCCAACACCCCAACCCCTACTTTAAAAACAGGATATGTGAGTACAGATGGTATGTAAATTACTCGAGGGGTGGTAAATATTTTATGCATCCCTTAATTTTGTAAGTAATTAGTAATAGTCAGGTGATTATCAGAGAAAAGAGTGCAGATGGTTACCAGGGGAATGGGGATACAGAAGTGAGGGTCCTCCCTTTTAAAAAGAGTTTTGGGAGCATCCAATGAGAGCACTCAGAATCCAAGGAGAAAAAGTAAGGGGTGCACACAAAGAACAAAACAACCCCGTGAAGATGCTTTATGTCAGTATACGTCATCCAGGAATCGGAATCTCGGGAAATAATACCCATAAATGTCAGTAACACTCACTGTATATATGTATTTCTTTCAATAAATAATGGCAGCTTACATATTTTGAAATTTTGTCATCTATGTCAGGTTAGAATTTCAAAATAGGTTGCCATTGTATGAGTTCTGACAGTTAAGTTTGTAAAATTGTCATTTACGATCTAGTACTTACCTTGTTGACAAATATTCCCTCCAAAGTACTCACTTTGTGATGCTAAACATAACTGCTGATGTTTCTTCTGTCTCTCAAAACATTTCTGGAATTGCTTTCATAGCCACTATTGTGTTACCCCCAAATGTTGTTAATGGCTTGACAAGTGTTCCCTTGAGGTGTTCCTTTATCTAAGAAAAGGGCAAACACATGCACCTTTTACCAGGTCAGGTGAATAAGGAAAATGTTCGAACACAGTACTCATGTTTATCAGCCAAAAATTCCCTTATAGGCAGTCAGTCCTATGCTTGCAAGAGAATAGTAGTGATGAAAGAATGTTTTCAGCAAAAAGTTCTGGCATTTTTCACTCATTTCTTTCTTTTAGTCTTCAGCATTTCTAGTAAAATGACTGGTTCACTGTTATTCCTGTAAGAACAAATCTGATTATGACAATCAATTTCTGAGAAAATTCTGGTCTTGTTTGATATGCAACATGACCCCCTTACCATCTGAAAAATTTGACCTTGATCCAATATGGCGGATTTTAAGGTGGCAGCCATGTTACGGAAATAATCTAAAAGATAGGCCCCCTAACGGATTCTCTGCTGTGGTGTTCAGATATTTAATTTTCCCTCTCGTTTCTGAAATACAAAGGTGTCCGAATTTTGACTCTCCCTGTATACAATATATTGTGTCAGCTGTGAGATCACAGTAATCAGAAGATCTAATTTACATATGATTGGTGGCATTTAGATATTAAAACATTTAATTGTGTAGTATTTTATACGGTAATATATATGTATGGTCATATTGGGGACCATATGAATGGAGAGATGCAGGCTTGGTATAACCAGGAAAGATAAGATGAGGAACTTGTGGATAAGAAAAATGACAAGAGTGGAAGACTTCATGATCAGAGTAAAATCCCTGAAATGGCAATGGGCTGACATGTTGCCAGAAGAACGGACTACCGATGGACCACTGAAATTTTAGACTGGATTCCAAGGGACAAAAAAAGACCCAGAAGAAGACCACATGAGAGATGGATGAAATTCAAAAATATGCCAGAGTAACATGGAAGAGTGTGTCTCAAGATAAACAGTTGTGGAGGAAACTTGGGGAGATCTTTATCCAGCAGTGGATTGATAATTGCTGACTACGATATATACAAGTCAACATGGCATTTATTCCAGCTAACTGGCATTACTTATAGACCAATTCAGCATATATTTTATGATTTAAAAATTAAGCCTTGTCGTGTGTGTGTTGTCCAGGGATTCGGAGCACTTGATAAGGCAAAAAATGGCCATTATTGTTAGTGGCTCTTAGAGATGCTTTCTGAAGGACTGCTTGACCCATTTCTCTTTATTTCAACAGCAAAAGCTTGGTTCCTTTTTCAGGGGTATGTCAATTTGCAGGACACACTACACTGGGCTGCTGAAAACCCACATGTGTTCCAACAGAAACCACTCCATGATTTAAAAGTCAGTGTGGAGTGTCAGGCCAACACATCATCAGACCCATTTTCTTTTGAGGAAAATGTGAATACAGATGTTTATCTACGGATCTAAGAAGAGTTTGTAAGCCACTCGACACCACATGAACTCTCTTATGCCATCTGCCAACAAAATGGAGTGATTTGCCATATGTTCACCTGCTCGAATCCATGGGGATTTTACTTGGGGAAAGAACAATCGATAGGGAAAGTCTACCACAGCAACCCTCTAACGTTGGAAGACTTGAAAACCAACATACGTCAAGACATTGCCCGCATTTCAGTCACTGAATTGCAGGTTGTTTTCCTGAACATGTTTTGGTGAGTGGAAAAATGCATCGAGGCAAGTGGCGACCACTTCAATACAGACTTTAAAAAGGTATGTAAAAATGATGATAAACGTGTCAATTGTTAACATTAAAGCCCTTTTTTTTAAAGTTAAAAATACTGCTTATGTATCATACCATATGTAACTGAAATGCATGTTGGACCTGATAAAATTGTACAACTGTCTTTTGCATTTGGGGATGGTTTTATGTGTGCCACCCTGTAGAAGTTGCTTGTGTGCTCGAGAGCTGCGTTACTTACAGAGGTGGCTAAACGTGTTCTGTTCATATGAGGAATGAAGATGTGTTGCAGATGTGTAATGTGAAGCAAAATGTTATTAGTAAGGTGGAAACAAGTATTCTTAGGTGGCCTTGCCATGTTGAAAGGAGGAGTGGCAAGATGTTTACTACAAAAATTTATTCAGCCCAGATGGCAGGGAAGAATGGTAGAGGAAGGCTGAGGAAATCATGGGAGGACCAGATTCAGTAAAATCTGCATGAGAAAAAGATAATGAGTGTGAAGTACCAAAGGTCTTGTGTGAGACGTGCGATTGATGTCGCTGAAGTTGTGTGCTGAGATCACAGTACCGTAATTTTTGGGCTAAGAGCCGCTGCTCTTACGTTACTAAAAGGGAAATTTTTCTGGTGTACGGCCCTTATGCCGAATTTGTTGTCAATAAGACTGTTTCTTCCCTCCCCCTTTTTTTTTCATGCAGATGCTTAGTAAATTTTTTCAAACAACGTCTTTTTTTTTTCACAAACTCTACTGTGATCGCCCCCCCCCTTTCTACTCGTACGTTAGACACGTCTGTTTAAACGATAACTCTGCTGTCCTGATGTTGGTTTAGGAGGGAAAGTGCAGGAGGACGAGAAAATCCTTGCATAGGTCTTAAGGTTAGACGGTTTATTTGTGAAAGGAATGTGTAACTCAAATGCCCTTTGCATGGGGGAGTGGGGGATGGAATGGGGACATAAGCACAAAGACCAGTAACATGATGTCAGAGGCTTCTGTGGAGAGCGCACCCAGGGTATCTCTTTCGTTGGCTGCAGCATGCATCATGCAAGAAGGTGCGATGCAACCAAGGGAAGGAACGTTGATTTTCACTGGGGTGGTGAGACCGGTTTGATGGGCACTTCCCTGAACAAAAGCTTAAGAACATGAACAATGCAAAAGCTTGCCCCAGGATGATTCCATTAGTAGTGACCTATTCCAAACAATATTGGCGGAATGGAAAGACATTCTGTTCACTCTTCTTGGTTAATCTGGCATGCGATACAGGTGTTTCTTGGCTCTGCTCCTGAGTTTTGCTTCGATTTTTTTTTTTTTTTATTTACTGACGATAGTGGAAATTGAAGGCTTTGGCTGGAAATGCTTTATCACTAATAAGCACTATCATTATCATCTGATGTTAACAATGGGTAATTAATTTAATACTTGGTTGAAGATAAAATCTTTTCACACACGCAAAAGAAAACAAGAAGGAGAGCTTTCCCATTCATATAAAAGCGGAGCTCAACGCGAAAGCTGAGTGCGCAGTAAATGAAAGTAGGTCAAACCACTTGAAAGAAAAAAAAAGCGAGAAAGCGGAGACATCGCTGATTCGAAGTGTTGGCGGGGAGTTCCGCGAACACGTGCGAGGCAGCTGGTAAAAGGAAGCGTAAAGCAACTTCATTCTAACAAAAAATTTGTAGATGAGAAAAAAAGCATAACAAACATAGAAGGAATATTATTAAAGAAAACATTAATCGAAAGCATTACAAGCAATAATTTATAAGTTAATTACTTCTAAGACTGATTCATCCTGTAGCAGACGTCCACATTGAATGGAATTTATACAATTGTGCGGTTTTACGAGCAATGCAATATTCTAACGGAGTCTTAAGATTAACTGTGATTTATATTGATTACATAAATGGTTTTGAGCATTTAATAAAAGCAAACAAATAACATCATTAGCATGATTAATAAAAAATGTATAAATAAAAGCTTTTGCCAGTATGAAAAAATAAGTTCATAAAGTAGATTGACACTGAGTTGCAGAATTAGCCTTTGAAGTATACATATAACCACGTTGGGTGTGAGTTAATTCATGAAAATAAGGAAGATAATTTAGTTTTCTGAGCAGCACCACGACTTACCAGGTGCGACCCTCATGCTGGTGTGTCCCTTACGGCAACTTTTGCTTTCAAGATCGCAAAATTTCTCACCTGCGGCCCTTACACTGATGCGGCTCTTAGTCCAAAAATTACGGTGCATGGAGACATTTGATACATCATCGGTAAGTAAAACCTAGGACCCTCAGTTTTAACTTGAATTTGTTGCTACATTTATGTGCTGTTATTTTCACAACAGCACATAAATGTATACTTTGTATTCCAGCACTAATTACAGACTGCAATGTTTAAATTTTCTTTTTATTGTACTCTACACATAAGGTGGGATGTAAGGTCAGGTGATGCGTAACATCACAGCCTCTCCTTGACAAATGTCAACCCCGCCTTCTCGTGGTGCATCCTGTTCCCACTAAAGGGGCTCTGACGACCGCCCATAGCGGTATAACTATACCATCGGGATCAGAGGAAATGCTATCCCACACTCACCAACCCGCTTGGCCAGCGTGGTGAGTTATGGCCAAACCCCTCCAAAATGATTCCACAACTTAAATCTTGGCCCTCAGTCTCCGGCAGCTGGAATGTACCTGGCCAAGGCAGCGGCCAGTGCGACATGAAGGCAGAGGGTGCTAAGAATCCCCGGAGGACCGGACTAGGCTGCCATCTGATGCTGACCTTGGCTACTTACAATGGACGCTCCCTATCTTCTGATTCAAGGCTTCTTGAATTGGAAGAGGAACTACAAAGGATCAAGTGGGACATCGTGGGGCTAAGTGAGGTAAGGAGAAAAGGAGAAGATCTCATCGAACTGAAAAGTGGACATCTTTTCTACTATCGTGGGACAGATACTGGCAGAACTAGTGGTGTTGGATTTATAATAAACAAGAAACTGAAGGATAAAGTTGTAGAAGTTGAAAGTTCCTCTGACAGAGCTGCACGACTTGTTATTCAACTCTCGAAAAGATACCAGGCTCAGATTATTCAAACTTATGCACCCACCACAAGTCATCCTGAAGAAGAAATTGAAGAATTTTATGAGGAAATTTGTCATCTAAATAATAAAGGTAAGCAGCACTTGAAAATAATTATGGGAGATTTCAATGCAAAAATAGGGCAACGGCAACAGAATGAAACTTCGGTAGGTAAATTCGGTCATGGCAACAGAAACCAGCGTGGAAATACTCTCGTTGAGTTTGCAGAGGCAGAAGGGTTTTTCATCTTGAACTCCTTCTTCAAGAAAAAGCCACACAGGAAATGGACATGGAGACATCCAAATGGGACGACAAGTGAAATTGATTTTATTATGTGTAACAAAAAATTCGTCATAGAAGACTGCAGTGTGCTAAACAAGTTCAACACAGGTAGTGACCATAGATTGGTGAGATGTAAGATGCACCTCAACACTAAACTTGAACGTGGCAAGCTCATAGGACAAACAAAATCTATTGACATAACCAACCTTAAAAACACCATAATACCTTCAAGTTAGAACTGAAGAACAGGTTCTCTGCTTTAGAAGGCCTAACATCGGAAGAAGTGGACATCTCTGAAGTTAACAGAAAAGTAACAAAAGCTCTTATGGAAACAGCAACAAAATTAGCTGGGTCTAAGAACAAGTTGCATGTGAACAAATTATCAGGAAAAAACGAAAATGTTGATGCAAAAAGAAGAGAGATGAGGACAACTAAAGAAGATGTGACTTCCAAAGTGGAATATATAGAGCTATGCAAGACAGTAAGAAAAAGTATCACTGAAGACGTAAGGAAATTCAACTGTGAACTAGTGAGGAAAGCAATTGAAAACAACCAAAGCCTAAAGATAGCAAAGGGACATCTCAGTAAGGGAAGAAAACAGATTATGGCACTGAGAAAAGAAGATGGTTCTGTAACAAGAAATAGAGGCGAAATTTTGACAAGAGTGAAAGATTTCTACTCCAAATTATATGAAAGGGATGATATATGCACTCCAGACATCATGAAAGATACCAGTACCAGAGTTCCTCCAGTCCTTCCAGCAGAAGTTGCACATGCAATCAAGAACATGAAGCGAGGAAAAGCTCCAGGAGAAGATGGAATTACTGTAGACATCATACAAGAAGCAAGTGGAGAAATCGAAACAGTACCTCGCCCAAATTTTCACTCGATGCCTTAATGAAGGAAAGATTCCTGAGGATTGGAACACCGCTACAATGATCCTGCTACATAAGAAAGGTGACATTGAGGATCTCGGAAACTACAGACCTATCAGCCTCCTATCAGTAGTTTATAAAATCTTCACTAAAGTTCTTTCACACCGCTTGAAGGTAACACTGGACATGGCTCAACCGAGAGAACAAGCTGGATTCAGGAGTGGCTACAGCACAATAGATCATATCCACGTGCTGAGAGAACTAATTGAAAGAGCGAGGGAATATGAACTTCCATTGTGCATGGCTTTTATCGATTATGAAAAAGCCTTTGATTCGGTGAAACCATCAGCAGTTACAATGGCTCTGAAAACCTGCGGTATTGAAGATGCATACATTAATATTATTAATAACATCTATGAAAATGCAAGTGCAAAGATTAGGCTGTTTGAAAATACAACACACATAAAAATTGGAAAGGGAGTGAGACAAGGTGACACCATATCTCCGAAGCTCTTTAATGCCACATTGGAGGGTGTTTTTCAGTCACTGAGCTGGGAAAACAAGGGGATAAAGATTAATGGAGATTATCTAACCCACCTTCGTTTTGCTGATGACGTAGTCATTTTTGCAACTACCCCATCAGAGCTGCAGAGTATGATCCAGGAACTTGCTGACAAGAGTAAAGAAGTGGGATTAAAAATGAACTTTCAGAAGACAAAAGTGATGTTCAATGCTTTTACAAGAAATGAAGATTTATCGATTGATGGAGAAAAGCTGGAGATAACAGACACGTACGTTTATCTTGGACAGCAGATATCAAGTGAGGGTCACATTGATGAAGAAATTAATCGGCGTACAAAACTTGCCTGGAGAGCTTTTGGAAGAAACAGCATAATTTTCAAGAGCAATATGCCATTATGTCTTAAAAGAAAAGTGTTTGATCAATGCATCCTTCCAGTGCTTACGTATGGTGCAGAGACGTGGACCTTAACTAAAAGAGACATACAAAGGCTGCAGACAACTCAAAGAAGCATGGAGAGGTGCATGCTTGGTGTAACCAGGAGAGATAAGAAGAGGAACTCGTGGATCCGAAAAATGACAAGAGTGGAAGACATCATGATCAGAGTTAAATCCCTGAAATGGCAATGGGCTGGACATACTGCCAGAAGGACAGATCATCGATGGACAGCTGAAATTTTAGATTGGATTCCAAGGGACAGGAAAAGACCCAGAAGAAGACCACATGGGAGATGGGTGGATGAAATTCCGAAAGTATGCAGGGGTGACATGGAGGAGACTGGCACAAGACAGACCGTTGTGGAGGAAACTTGGGGAGACCTTCGTCCAGCAGTGGATTGATAATGGTTGACAATGATGATGATGATGATGACACATAAGGTTAATAAGTCGTTCATCTTATAGGACTATAAACAAAACTGTATTTTCTGAATCTGTTTTCTGAAAATTTTTGGATATGGAAATTAAACTATTTTTTTTTATGAAATCTGAACAAAATTAATTTTTGTGTCATTAATTAGCATTTAGTATAAACTCCAAATTTGTTTTTTTTTCTTTTTGAGATAATGAGTTTTACAAAACGCATAGTTCTTCAATTTGCTGGGTTTTTTTTTTTTTTATCTTTTAAATGTTTGTGTGCTGATAAGGGCTGGTTAAGTATGAATGAGTTTGCATGGTTAAATTTTATATGCTCTGTGAGAATTTCATGTTTTTGATCTTAACAATTATTTTTAGGTTGGCCTATCGTTGTCTTTCTCTTATTGGGAGCGTACGCCAGGCAGACTTACGAAGTATGGTGAGATCCGACTTTGGTGAAGATGGTATTGGAAACCTCGAAAACGGTATGTTCTTTTCTTTTTATACTTGTACAAATATATTTATACAGGACAAAAACTTCTGTCTGCCCATTTTTATTTGCACATATGTCAATTGTCTTTCATGCGGGTACTAAAAATGTTGGGGTATTTTCATTCACACTGTGGCTGAAAACATTACTTGTGTCTAAATTAATGATGCCAATAACTAAAATGTCCAGTCATGAAAATGATCGCCATCACAACAGTGCTCGAATATTGACAGGGGTCAATTCAGTTTTTTAAGGATGATCTCTCTCTCTCTCTCTCTCTCTCTCTCTCTCTCTCTCTCTCCATTTTTGTGAAATTTTGCATACTTTTGTGAAAATTGCCAATTTTTGTGCTTAGTGCAATTTTACCATTGAAAAAGTTACAAAAAAAATCACAAAGGTTCAAAGTGGTGTGGACTCATTAACAAGGTTTCCACAGTCCTTATAAATCCTTACAAGTCCTTAAAAACTACTTATTTTTGTAGGGTGCTTAAAAACTTATTTTTGGCAAAAATGTTGAAAAACACTTAAAAAGTACCTATTTTTCTTTACTGTCTGCTCAAAACCTAGAAGTTGTGGTGCCTAGAACTTAAGCTGCTGTTTGGCTATGTTGATGCTGCCATCATGTGACGTTACCTGTAAAAGCCCATGGGAGAGCATTTGACAGTGTGAGATAAGTAATTTGCTGGGGGGGGGGGAGGATTGAAGAACCATGGGCTACATTTAACACATTCAGCAGATTCAACCCAACAAGACCAATCACCATCTCTTGGTACTCATATTTATTTCAGTTTTGTATTTCCCCTTTTTGTATATGTAAACAGCAATCATTCAGATACCATGAGAAAATCAAGTGCAGAACTGAAATCTTGAACAAGTACTTTGGTTTTACTATTTAACCCTTTAAGTGGCTGGAACAAATCTACTCTGGGTTAGCAAAAAGGACTGAAATCAGCCCGTACAAATATATTCCGTCTAAGAAGTGTGCAGAATGCGACTAGAATGAGTGACCCTGCACATTAGAAAGTGCTGCTTTTTCCGTTTTAGCTTTGTTATTCGAAGTGGTCATTTATGGGCATTATTGACCCTAATCTTTTCTGACTGATTACCTGCTAAAAGGTCGTAACAATGGCAACGAACCTAAAAAGCAGAGTGAAGATGTTTGAATCACTTGTTTGTACACAGTGGCGTGATGCCCATGTCAAGGGGACTAACCCTTTCCCATCATGCCTTCGGTCAGAGCTCTTATCACCAGTGACAGGTTTATGAATGGTATTGGATTGTCGGAAAAGTCATGATGTATTTTAGCCATGTTTTGCAAAGGTCATTTATTGATAGAAAGAACAAAGATCAATCAATGATATAATGCCCGTTTTGTTTGATAACCTTTTGCCATCTTTCAGTGAGCTGCAGAATATTTCGTTCATATAAGGACCTGTCTTTCGTGGCGAAAAACTGTACAAGGTGCTGATTTACAGCCTCATCTATATTGAACGTTATATCATGCAAGGACTGTTGAAGAGAGCGAAACAAGTGGAAGTCTGATGGCACAAGGTCAGGCGAGTATGCTGGGTGTGGCAACACATCCCACCCAAGCTTCAATAATTTTTGGCGGGTGATCAAACTTGTGTGTGGTCTCGCGTTGTTGTGATGGAACCCACCTTTACGATGAACAAGCTCTGGACGTTTCTGAGTGATGGATTCGTTCAAACTGTCCAATTGCTGACAGTACACATTCGAATTGATTATTTGGTTCCGTGGCAGGAGCTCGAAAAACACGACACCTTTAAAATCCCACCACACTGAGACCAGAACCTTCCGCTGATGAATGTCTGCTTTGGATGCCGTTTGAGGCAAAGCAGCACGTCGGGACCAAGACCGTTTGCGCAGCACACTGTTGTACACAATCCACTTTTCATCACCAGTTATCATTCGCTTCAAAAAAGGATAGTTTTCCTCACATTTAATCAGCATATCGCAGATGTTTATACGTGCCGTCAATTGAGCTTCTTTGAGTTAATGAGGAACCCACACATCGAACTTGCTTACGTATCCCAGCTTCTTCAGGTGTTCGTGAATGCTTGAATGATAGATGTGCAATGTGTCTGCAATATCTCGTGTCGTGTAACGTGGGTTTGACTCGATCAGTGCCTTGATTTGGTAGTCATCAACCTCGGTGGGCCTCCTGGACTGAAGAGCATCGTTGAGGTCAAAATCACCAGCACAGAATTTTGCGAACCACCGCTGGCACTGAAGTTCTTGTAGAGCATTATCACCGTACACTTTATGCAACTTTTCACAAGCTTGAAGCGCGTTCTTCCCTTTGCGGAAGTAAAACAGTAAAATATGGCAAAAATGCACAGTTTGGTCTTCCATCTTCAACTAGATGTCAAATCTCCGCAAATCAACCAAATTGCTCACAATTCCTTTTAGACTGCAGCTAGAACTGGCACCTGTCGAATGCCATAGCAATAAACAGAGCTGCGCATGCCTCTAGTACTTCCAAAACCACCCAACCGCCATCGGGTGCCAAAATAAGTCTTGACTTTTCCGACAACCCAATACTACTGAGATGAGAGGGGCAAAGGAACTGTTTTGCCACAGCAATAGTAAAACACAATTTCTATGAGAACATTTCCACTCGGGAAGTGTGGGGAACTTCAGGTGCAATTCGGTTCAGGTATGTTGTAGGCAGTTTGAAGGGTTAAACAATGAGATGGTTATGTGCGAAATTCAAATCTTGAACTAATAATGTTCACTACAGTTTTACAATTTACATACACTTTATTGCATATGTGATTATTTTCTCAGATAGGAAAACTGATTAGACCAGCAGAACTGCCTTAAATTACATAAATTCTAATTTATTATGCCCACAAACTTAAATTATATGGGAAAATGTTACATTCTTCAATGAGCATAGTTAATTATTATATTTGCACTTTTAAGGTATTAACCTCTTGCAAAGTGTGCATAGTTTACGTGCAATTCATAAATGAAAAAAACATTAGAAAGAACCACTTACTCACCATAAAGATCATGGTAACCTCCAATGACAACACACTTCCAACACGTCATTCATCGTGATGTAACTGGGCTTCCAAGGTTTACAGACTTCTTGCTTACGCTTCTTATTTTCGGGTGTGAAACATAGTATTTTTTTTTTTTTTCTTTTCCTTAGTCTTATAAGATGTTACTATAATGCTTGTCAATTCGATAAAAAATCACACATACAACTCATTCATACAATTCAAGTAAAAACTATGTACATAACCTTACATTCACAGGTGATTAAACCTTGGTCAACTCTAATTATCAAACTCCTCCTTCTGTTTCACAACCTCTGCTACTCCCACTGCAAGTGTCACACCCATTCAGCCCCTCACATCCAATCCTCTAGTACTTTCAACAGGCCCCTGTCATCTTCAGGAGGCAGGTGTGTCTCACCCGCCCACCACAGCTCAAGTGAGCAGAGCCATTGAGGCCTGGGCTCCAGTCGCTATCTCTGAATCGTTGTGTCTCTGGCGCCATCTATTGTCCCTGCTGCTCTTTTTTCCCTCTTTCTTTTTACGCTGCTGTTCAATTTTTATTAGGGCTTTCCATTGTTCGTTTAGGTTACTTGGCTCAATTAATGTTGCATAATCTTGATCTGTTTTTTTCAATTAACACTGATTCTGCAATTCTTAACTGCTTTTCGTTTTTACAGCTCTTAATAATTTTAATATCTTCAAACCTTGGACATTTTTGATTTTCCATACAGTATTGGGTCAATGCTGTCTTAGCTTCTTTTTATTCCAATTATTAATATGCTGGTTCAATCTATACTTTAATTTATTCTTGGTGCTGCCTATATATGACACAGGTGGTTGCTGGTTTATTGGGATTTCATAAATTCCTGCTTTATCTAATTGGCTAATTTTTTCATTTTTAATCACTAAATTTTTTACAGTAAGTACATGATTTCCCACCTGTATGCCATACTTGCCACAAACTTTATTAATTTCTGCTGAAACATTTTCTATATATGGTATTGCTCCTACATATTTTACAAGTTTTTTTATCAGTCTTGACCTTATTGTAACCTTGAGTTACTTCATAAATCCATTTTTTAAATACCTGTTAGGGTATCCAAAATCATATGCAATTTTTTCAATATATTCAATTTCTTCATTTCTATACTGTTCAATTGATGAATGTGTTAAACTTTTAATTAGTGTTTTAACACTATTTCTTTTATGTGTTAATGGATGTGATGACTGAAATGGTATAAGTACTGGGATATATGAAGATTTTCTATGCACTCTGAATTGTATATTCTCCTCTGTTTTAACAATCAAAACGTCCAAAAATGCCAAGGTATTGTCATGTTCTTGTTCTACTGTCAGTTCAATAGATGGATAAATTTCACTATACTTTTTTGTCAAGTCCTCAAGTTCATCATTTTTTAGCCTGGATAACAGAAAAATGTCATCAACATATCTGCAGTATATCAGTGGTGGATCCTCGAGTTTACTTATTATTTTTTCCTCAATGTCACTCATTATAATTTCAGCAAATAAAGTTGGCAGTGGTGACCCCATAGGTCCACCACGATTTTGTTTGTACATCTTGTTGTTAAACTTAAAAATGTTATTTTCATATATGTACAATAAAATTTCTCTTAACTCCTCTATTTGTATTGCATTCATTGTCTGTAGCACATATAATTTTTCAATAATTATTTCTATTGCCTGAGGTACTGGTGTGCTAGGAAAAAGAGCTCTCACATCCATACTAGCCATATGATATTCACTTAAATCTTGTTTAATTACTTTAATTTTTTCAATAAATTCGTATGTATTCTTCACAGTGAACCTTGTCTTCATGAACACAGGTGCCAAAAATTTGTAGATATTCTTTTCTAGTTTTATTAGTGGGGAATTCCTTTTTGATACAATCACTCTCATAGGTGTATCAGGCTTATGAGTTTTTATCTTTGCAAACATTTTTGGTATTCCAGTACCTATTGGTGGGTATGCTTTCTTTATTTCATCAGGCAAGGTGCTGTGATTTCTTATTCTAGCTAAGTACCTTACTTGAGATTCGGTTGGGTTTTTTGTTAGAATGCTGCAATTTAGTTCTATAGCTCTATTCATTTTTAGATCATATTCAGTTGTGTTTAATATTACAATTTGCCCTGTTTTATCAGCTTCACAGAATTTAATTGTTGGGTCATCTCTTAATTTAATCAGTTCTTTCTCATACTGAATTTTATCTATATGATATTTCTTTTTCTTACTTTTTTCATTAAATTCTTTCAAAACAATTCTATACAGTTTACTTCGAAAATTTTCACGTTCTTCTGCTGGTACACTGCGTGCCATTTCTTCTAAGTTGGGTATTAATTCCTCCGTCCTCGGCAGGCTCCGTGGAAACGCAAATTTTTTACCTCTCTGCAAAATAGCTCTTTGCGTGAAGCTCAAAGTCAAGTTGGAGTTATTCTGATATACCTCATACATATTCTCCCGTTGTTCTTGTACACGTTGTCTGTCAATCATCACGTGCAACTTTTTTTTCCATGACTGCTCTTGAGCATTTTTTTTCGTATTCCACGATGTCAAAAATTTCTCTGAAGGTTACATCCAAAATCTCATCTTTCCAATTACCGTCGAACTTTCTATACTTTTTATAACATATCAAATCGATTAAATGTAAACATTTCATATTCAAGTTAAAAATCAATTTCCTTTTATTGACAATTTCAGCTCTTAATCTCTTTTTTTGGCACTCCTGGATTATTCTATTATCCTTAGCAGTGACTGGGCAATTCCGTATTTTTAAATACTTTGGTGTTATTTCTAGGTCACGGCACGTCACCAAAAATTCTTCTTGATTTTCTGACTTTACTAATTTAATTTTAGCTTTCTTAAACGCTGTAATATCTCTCATCTCGAAGTTGTTAAATTGATTCCTATAGCGCATAATCCCAGAGTATGATAGCGACTGCAAACCCCACACCTCAACTATCCCAGCTCAGAATTTTGCGTGTAATTCTCAATTATTATATTTGCACTTTTAAGGTATTAACCTCTTGCAAAGTGCGCATAGTTTACGTGCAATTCATAAATGAAAAAACCATTAGAAAGAACCACTCACTCACCATAAAGATCATGGTAACCTCCAATGACAACACACTTCCAACACGTCATTCATCGTGATGTAACTGGGCTTCCAAGGTTTACAGACTTCTTGCTTACGCTTCTTATTTTCGGGTGTGAAACATCGTATTTTTTTTTTTTTTTCTTTTCCTTAGCCTTATAAGATGTTACTATAATGCTTGTCAATTCGATAAAAAATCACACATACAACTCATTCATACAATTCAAGTAAAAACTATGTACATAACCTTACATTCACAGGTGATTAAACCTTGGTCAACTCTAATTATCAAACTCCTCCTTCTGTTTCACAACCTCTGCTACTCCCACTGCAAGTGTCACACCCATTCAGCCCCTCACATCCAATCCTCTAGTACATCCAATCCTCTAGTACTAGTACATCCAATCCTCTAGTACTAGTACTAGAGGATTGGATGTGAGGGGCTGAATGGGTGTGACACTTGCAGTGGGAGTAGCAGAGGTTGTGAAACAGAAGGAGGAGTTTGATAATTAGAGTTGACCAAGGTTTATTCACCTGTGAATGTAAGGTTATGTACATAGTTTTTACTTGAATTGTATGAATGAGTTGTATGTGTGATTTTTTATCGAATTGACAAGCATTATAGTAACTTCTTATAAGGCTAAGGAAAAGAAAAAAAAAAAAAAAACGATGTTTCACACCCGAAAATAAGAAGTGTAAGCAAGAAGTATGTAAACCTTGGAAGCCCAGTTACATCACGATGAATGACGTGTTGGAAGTGTGTTGTCATTGGAGGTTACCATGATCTTTATGGTGAGTGAGTGGTTCTTTCTAATGGTTTTTTCATCGAGCATAGTTAAGTTGTGTGTATAAGTATATTTGAGCACCTGCCATTGTTGCGTATGCCCTTGAAAAAATTGGAGTGCTTAAAAATTATTATTGCAGGCCCTTGAGAAAATTTGGGGTGTGCTTAAAAATCCTTAAAAAGTACTTTTTTTTTTTTTTTGTGAGAGGAAAAGAGTGGGAACCCTGATTAATAGAATTATCTGATCAGTACTAGCAAAATGCTGTTGCTTATTGTTAAGATGCAAGGGCCACCAAAATGATTGGTCTGAGCATTTCCAGTCGGCTGGCCAGGTAGGTATATGGAAAAAAACCAAAAAAAAAAAAAAAAAACCTTTCAAAAGCAACTACCCTGTTTTGCCTTTTGGTTTTACAGCAAAATAAAGTAGTTTAAATGAAAAAAAAATGTAAATATTAAAGATACCTCTCAGCTAAAATATTTTTGTTAAAATAAAATTTTAGTGAAAATATTTTGTGATACCATTATAGTTAAAAATATTTTTGTGAAGATACTGCCCAGTGGTATCAAATGCTGCCTGGATAACCCCTGATTGATGATTAACAATAAACAATATAACAGGTCCCTGACATTAGATATAGAGTCAACTATTTGCAAACCTAGAGTTGGTTCATGACAGTTGGGAATGCTATAACAGCATAGACTATAGCCAGGGGGCGAAATTTCAAAACCAAATGCACTAGCCAAAATAATAATAATAATAATAATAATAATCATAATAATCACTCGGGGGCACTCCTTATTAGTTTTTCAAAGCCTTGTCCACCAGACGACAGATAGCATTGGTTTACACAATTATACCAACATTGATTCATAAGAATAACCCAATAATATGCATCACTTCCAATTTTTTTAAGGATTTCACCAATTCAGAAAGAACTGATAGCTCCACTCACTATCTTTTGCTTTATTTACAATCAGGAGGCATGTGCAACAGTCACCTCTTATTCCCCTTCAAAAAGCATGCTTATACTTGAACTTTAAAGTCACCATCTGCAGTGTAATTTAGCAGACAAAAAGCATGCTTATACTTGAACTTTAAAGTCACCATCTGCAGTGTAATTTAGCAGAAAGTGCACATGAAGGAAGAACAGCAATAACTTTATTACATTTCCAGAAAAAAAAAAAAAAAAAAACATGACATATAATTTGTGTAGATAACAGTACTGTTTATCTGAAGTAGGCTTTAATCAAACTCAGTAATGCATCCTTCTTTTGTAGCTTAACTTGGCACAAACAGAGCACATTAAGGTAGTTATACTTTCCTGAATAAAAAAAACAACAAAAAAAAACCAGCTGATGTAGGTCACACCTTGGTATATTGTGCATGCGTAACATGGTGATTCTTAAACAGTTGCCAATGCAAGAATTTCATTTAAACACATTTTCTACAGCAGTTTATGTTTAACAACAAAATTTTTTATAATGGACTTACATTGCAAACATTTCCAAAGAAGAGGAAAAACGATGTCTGTTGCACACACCAGCCGGATATAAACAAAGCAAAAGATAGTGAGTGAAGTTATCAGAGTCGGTGGTGTAGCTAATGGAAATCTAATAGACTTGTTATAAAAATATCTGTGACTTGCCCATTGCAGAGCTTGATCGCAAAACCCGATACTGGAAAATATTTAGCAGTGGAAAAACAGCGTCATTTACATTTAGTTAATTTTAGGATAAAGAACTGTTTTCACCAGAATGTTCTTTCAGGGAAGAATTTCAAAAAATAAACATAAATTAATTAGTTACAGGCAAAGATTTACAGGGCCACGCATCTGTAAAAACCTGGAAAGTCCTTTAATTTAAAAAAAAAAAAAAAAAAAATCAAGGCCTTAGAATGTCCTTGAATTTAAAATCCCACTGCCGAAAAATTTACATCAGAATTTCCGATCTTTTACCTTTTGTTATTTTTCACTTTTTTTCTGCAATATCCCCCATTGAGATCGGAAGTCAAAAAGAGTAAACTTCAAAGCAGCTGTGTCACTGGGAGAAAGGGTGCACTGCGTTCTGACGGGGAGTTAAGTAGGTCAAGATTGGATCCGTGGAAAGCAGATAATAGAATTTCATATAAAATGCAGATCAATTGTGCAAAACCTTGTCAAAAAATTTGCTCACTAAATGCCTGCTGCAGTATGCTCTTGTGCGACACATGAAGTGTTTAGATCCTAAATTAATGAGTGCTGTGAAGGAATCTTGCTTAAAAAGTTTCAAGATTATTCTAGAAATTCTCGTGGATGCAAATCACCTGAAACCTGGTGTTGTTGACACTATTATGCTGCTGTTAAAGGATTTTATAAGTAGTGTTGCAGCAGTAACTTCAGATTTGAAACTTTTTGATAACAATTATGAGGAATTGAGAATAGATGTATTATTTCATGAACATTTATCCTCAAGTAAAAACTGATCTGTTGTGGGAAGTAACTGAAAAGCTGCTGTTGCTCTAGCATGGGCAGGCATCAGTGGAGAGAGGATTCTCCATTAATAAGGAACTAATAATTGACAATATGAAAGAAAACCATTGTTTCACAAAGAATAATATATGATCATCTAATCTGTTATCATTCTTGGTATTTAATTCAATGTGTACAAAACTGGTTACCCCACAGAAGTATTGAAAAATGACATGCATCCAAAATCCATCAATTATGTTGAGACCTGTGAATATGAAGGCTTCTTAATGTGAAAGTGAAGAAAGGATTTTATTTCTGAATAACATGAAAGTTTTCTAATGTTGCTGTGTTGAAATTTCAATATGAAAGTGAGCTAATGTATTAAAATCTTTTGTATTTTTTTTCAATTCATTAAATTTAAATATTTCTTTTATTAATGGTAAAAAGGTAAATGTTATATTATAAAGTATGATATAAATAATTAGATAAAAATTTGGTATTAGCATAAATCTAAAAATTGTACAAAAGTGACTTATGTGTTATACATGCCTGTACATAATTCTAAAATAGATAAGTGTTTTATTGTTATGATAATTTTGTGTTTAAGAAATTGGGAGTTTTGAACATACAGAAAGTATTAATGCAATGCATATAGAAAATCTTGATGCAAAAAAGAAGAGAGATGAGGACAACTAAAGAAGATGTGACTTCCAAAGTGGAATATATAGAGCTATGCAAGACAGTACGAAAAAGTATCACTGAAGACGTAAAGAAATTCAACTGTGAACTAGTGAGGAAAGCAATTGAAAACAACCAAACCCTAAAGATAGCAAAGGGACATCTCAGTAAGGGAAGAAAACAGATTGTGGCACTGAGAAAAGAAGATGGCTCTGTAACAAGAAATAGAGGCGAAATTTTGACAAGAGTGAAAGATTTCTACTCCAAATTATATGAAAGGGATGATACATGTACTCCAGACATCATGAAAGATAACAGTACCAGAGTTCTTCCAGTCCTCCCAGCAGAAGTTGTACATGCAATCAAGAACATGAAGCAGGGAAAAGCTCCAGGAGAAGATGGAATTACTGTAGACATACAAGAAGCAAGTGGAAAAATCGAAACAGTACTCGCCCAAATTTTCACTCGATGCCTTAATGAAGGGAAGATCCCTGAGGTATGGAACAATGCTACAATGATCCTGCTACATAAAAAAGGTGACATTAAGGATCTCAGGAACTACAGACCTATCAGCCTCCTATCAGTGGTTTATAAAATCTTCACTAAAGTTCTTTCACACCGCTTAAAAGTAACACTGGACATGGCTCAACCGAGAGAACAAGCTGGATTTAGGAGTGGCTACAGCACAATAGATCATATCCACGTACTGAGAGAACTAATTGAAAGAGCGAGGGAATATGAACTTCCATTGTGCATGGCTTTTATCGATTATGAAAAAGCCTTTGATTCGGTGAAACCATCAGCAGTTACAATGGCTCTGAAATCCTGCAGTATTGAAGATGCATGCATTAATATTATTAATAACATCTATGAAAATGCAAGTGCAAAGATTCGGCTGTTTGAAAATACAACACACACAAAAATTGGAAAGGGAGTGAGACAAGGTGACACCATATCTCCGAAGCTCTTTAACGCCACATTGGAAAATGTCTTTCAATCACTGAACTAGAAAAACAAAGGGATAAAGATTAATGGAGATTATCTAACTCACCTTCGTTTTGCCGATGACGTAGTCATTTTTGCAACTGCCCCATCAGAGCTGCAGAGTATGATCCAGGAACTTGCTGTCAAGAGTAAAGAAGTTGGATTAAAAACGAACTTTCAGAAGACAAAAGTGATGTTCAATGCTTTTACAAGAAATGAAGATTTATCGATTGATGGAGAAAAGCTGGAGATAACAGACACGTACGTTTATCTTGGACAGCAGATATCAAGTGAGGGTCACATTGATGAAGAAATTAATCGGCGTACAAAACTTGCATGGAGAGCTTTTGGAAGAAACGGCATAATTTTCAAGAGCAATATGCCATTATGTCTTAAAAGAAAAGTGTTTGATCAATGCATCCTTCCAGTGCTTACGTGTGGTGCAGAGACGTGAACCTTAACTAAAAAAGACATACAAAGGCTGCGGACAACTCAAAGAATCGTGGAGAGGTGCATGCTTGGTGTAACCAGGAGAGATAAGAAGAGGAACTCGTGGATCCGAAAAATGACAAGAGTGGAAGACATCATGATCAGAGTTAAATCCCTGAAATGGCAATAGGCTGGACATACTGCCAGAAGGACAGACTATCGCTGGACAGACGAAATTTTAGATTGGATTCCAAGGGACAGGAAAAGACCCAGAAGAAGACCACATGGGAGATGGGTGGATGAAATTCGAAAGTATGCGGGAGTGACATGGAGGAGACTGGCACAAGACAGACCATTGTGGAGGAAACTTGGGGAGACCTTCGTACAGCAGTGGATTTATAATGGTTGACATTGATTATATGTATATATGGAGAGAGAGAGTCCTTTTGAAGTAGTTATTAAGAAATATAAATAGTAGTAAAACATTAAAGAATTAATAATCAAAACATACTGTTCACACACACATGGTAATATTCTCAGACAGCACCCAGGAGATAAGAGTTTAAATCTGTGCTCAAGAATGATACAATTTTCAGATTTTTGAAGAGTGTAGGTACAAGGATAAATTTTCATTTCTTGTACCTAAATGACAGTATTGATTGTTTTTCTGTGCTAAAAATTAAAAACTTTCTACTTTATTCACTGAATGGAATTTCTTAGCAGACAATTCAGTGAATGGCTTCAGTTTTTTCACTGAAATTGAACCTGTAAATTTCATTTTAAAAGAATTTTTTTTTGTTTTCATGTGATAAGCTTTGCTTTGTTTTAAAATTTTCTGAATCTGAAGTGGATGGGTGTGAACTAGGTGTTTTAGCCATATGAACTGTTCTTTTCATTACAAGTAAAAGAAATCTTTAGAACTTAATGGATACCATCAAATTTTAACTGCATTGGACAGCTCTAAGATCAGATATCATCTTCTACTGTCCTATTTGGGAAAATCTTTTTTATCATTCAAAGTTTTAATGCCAAGAGCCATTTTATGCTGACTGATGATCTGTTAAATAAGTTATTTTTGAATGTAAACATTATGGTGTTTCATTAAAAAATTGCTTTAGCTGGATGCTGAAGAATGCCTGCTGGGTGGTACCTTGCCTCCCTTCCACCCCAGGTCTTTCACAATCCAGATGAGGATCAGGAGGTAGAACATCCTTTTACTTGGCTTAAGTTGCTCAGGTTTTTCTCTTACTTGAATTTATAGATATTCTCTAAAACCACGAATCTTGTCTCTTTCATTTAGTTGAAATCTGGTAGGAAATTCCTGATTCCCTTTTCATTATATTGTATATTTCTTTATATACAATGTAGTGTTATACAAAGGTTGTATTGAGATTAGTTATGTACAGGAAAGAAGCTTTTCCGTGTACAACTTGATAATAAATCAAAGGCAACAGGTTAACTCCTGCCATCAGTCTCCTTCACATGTTACTGCAGTTACATATCACATTATTTTAATTAAATCATTATTCCAAAATTTTTATGGTATTTTAATTAAATTATTATTTTAAAACACAATCAAAAAAGTGTTGATGTTAAAGAGGTGCGAGAATGCTATTCTGGTGCATTCCGCCAGAAAAAAAAATCCCCTGTGTATATATCTATATTATGCAAAATGTTCTAAATACATGGTTTACTTTGTTTTTAGTTCCATTGTAAAAGCCTTCACCGAAAACTAAGGCTTTGATTCCAAGGTACCAGCATGCATAGCATTTAATAGTTAGAGCATTCCAATGTGAATGATCCACACAGCCTGTATTTTGGGTTTTTACTTTATTTCTAAAAATTTTGAGAGTTGTCCACCTTCAGTACAAAAATACTGACAAAAAGAAATACTGATGAATGATAAGGAAAGTGCAGCACAAAATGAAAAGTAGAAATTTTTTATGCAGTTGGTGTTACATAATATTTTATTTCTTCATTAGCATGGTAAGTGTAACTTGTATGACAAATCTCCTGCTTCCCTCTTTATCTCCCTCCAGAGTAACCATTGCTAGTTTAAAAGCTTTAGTTTTCAGTGCTGCTAAAGCTATATTTTCAACTTGACCAAAGGTACCTTTTCAGCTGAACCAGCGGCACCTTTTGTTGGACTTAGATGCAAATCTAACTTCTCTTTAGGAAAGTATTTGTGAAAATCGTGCATTAATGTTGCAAATTGCTAAAACTGGACAACATTGAAAACAAACAAAAAATGAGTCACAAAATTGATGAGCTCAATTAAGAGCTCATCATTTTTGTGACTGAGCAATCATGAAACATATATAGCTTATTTATTAAATCCATTTGTTTTTGTGGTGTGATCAGTACAAAGATTCGCCATGCTTTTGCACTTCACTGGGAAGCTTTTTCAAGGCAATGGTAGACATAAAAATGCAGTTAATTGGAGCACGTAAAGAACGAAGATGATTTTTGAAAATAACGTGGGTGACACCACGAGCATATTACATGAATTTTTATCATGCAACTATGTGGTGCGCTACAATGTGTATCCATCTTTTAATAACTCGTGCCAAACCATTGGTAGTTCAGTAGAGACCATATAATTGCATGCCATTAATATGGTCTCACCATATCAATAAAAAATATATCATATCATATAACATATCAATGCCCATTGACTTGAAAAAGCCTTCCAGTGGAGTGTGAAAGCTTGGCCAATCTTTGTGCTGACTACACCACAAAAACAAACAGATTTAATGTGCTATATATGCATTTAATGTGGCAAGCTCATAAGACACATACTGCCAGAAGGACAGACCATCGATGGACAGCCGAAATTTTAGATTGGATTCCAAGGGACGGGAAAAGACCCAAAAGAAGACCACATGGGAGATGGGTGGATGAAATTCGAAAGTATGCGGGATTGACATGGAGGAGACTGGCACAAGATAGACCGTTGTGGAGGAAACTTGGGGAGACCTTCGTCCAGCAGTGGATTGATAATGGTTGACAATGATGATGATGATGATATGCGTTTCATGATTATTCAAGTCTGGTGTATTTAAAATAAAGTTGTGATCTGAGCAGTTGGGTGGAAATGGAAAACTACCAGGATGCCCACCTGGCTAAAAGGCTCTGGAGCAGAACACTATATTATCTTACACTCTGAGCTATGAAGAACTAACTGTTTGAAACATGGATTTTCAAATATGTCAGGGAAGCGGTTTGTAGTTGTGTTAATGGAGTTGATTTGATGGCTTCAGTTTCAGTTCAGCCTTATTCGTATAGGTAATTGTGAAGAATTAAGATCTTATCAGTGTGATTTTAATGTGTATGAAATATTTCAGTAGTATAACGATCATTAATTGGGAAGTACCATCATTTACCTTATAAATTTTGTATGTTATCTAATTCATGTTAATCAGTGCTGAAACGTGCTGAGCCAGGGCTCAGGCTCTATAATGCTTACTCTGGTTTGGGCTCAGGTTCTGAATTTTCTTCTTTTTTTAACAGTGATTTTTATGTGATCTAGCATTTAGAATATGTGGCTTAATTACACTTTCAAATTTTGTAAATTGTCTGGGAGTAGAGCAGAGACTAGGGAGAGCTATTTATTCTGGGCCTGAGGAGCAAATGCCATAGGCCACACATTAAGGAATTTCTGCTGCAAAGAAAAAGGTTTTTTCAAAAACTGTAGATACCACGCCTTCAAAATTTCATCCTTCCCTCCACGCAGCAACCCTCTGCTCATTTTATTGAGCAACTTAGATTGCAGCACAACCCGATTTTGTCAGACACCCAGCTGACGAAAGAATTTTTGCTGGAAATGAACAGTCAAAGAAATTCCTGAGGCTGTACTATAGTAATGATCCTTCCCCACTCCTCAGTTGAGAAAGACATATTTAATAAAACGGGAGGAGAGAATGTAAATCTGTAAGAAGAGAATGTTTTTATTAATGCCTAAGCAGATTAACTATAGTTTCCTAGCTCATTTGAGCCAGAGCTTCATCTTGCTATATAAAATTTGAGCTCGGGCTGACGTACTTCAGGCTCGGGTTCTTAAAATTTAGCCTGAACTCAGTACTGATGTTTATAGCTTTGGCCAGGTGATGCTTTTACATTATGAAGTCTCATCAGTAGATTTGGAAGGTGAATTTTTTTGTCCTTTATTTTTGTAGGTGGTTTACTTTTGTTTATTGGGTTTTGAGTTGTACTGTTTGAAATTATTAGTTAAACAAGTGAGTTTACCATTGTTGTTTTTACTGTGGTGTACACGTACACAAATGTAAGCATATTCTCATCTTTTTCTTTACAGAGATGCAAGTTTATTATCCCATACTGAAGAATATGATTTGTTCAAGCTATGTTTACCAACCCTTTTGAAAGAAGAAGACTGGCTTCAAAGTCAAGTTTTAGAAGGCTTTAAAGATCACGATTTTGGTCCAAATGTTGCTACTGTATCAGGCATTTTACTTGAAAAAATATCCAGTGATTCTGAGGTAATGTGTCATGCAGACTTTGTACTGTGCTGTACATTTTTATCTTTCTAGTTTATGAATGTGCCCTTATTCTTCAGCATTCTTAGATTTATTACTGAATTATAGTACAGAAATTGTGGGCAAGATATGCTCTAAAACTTTGTTGTTTAGCATGTAAGATGAAAAGATGGATTATATATCTTAATTATTTCTAGAAAACTAGACATTGCTTGTAGTTCTGAGAAATCTTGGCTTGTGATGTTAGTGAAGAAAATATACAGTTGAATCTCATTAAACTGACAATGTGTTTTTGTGGTGGTATGAAGAGGGTCTTACAATTGGGTGGGGAATCTGTTTCTTTACTAACATTCTTCTTTACATCAAATGGATATAAAAAGCAATTGTTTTTCTTATAGTTTAGTCTTTTCGGAGAGTAGCTTTTATTTTTAAACTAAAATTTGGTGAAAGAAGGAAGGCTTAAAGCTTTTGAACAACATTGCAACAGGGATGTCTAATTTAGTCCCAATAGGTGTCGCTGCCAATAATGAGCAAAAAATAATTTACAATTTCATCATTAGTCGGTGGCATGTCGAGGTTCGACTTCTAAAAAAAAAAAAAAAAATCTTGTAAGCCAAAAAATATGGTACTTTCAGCATGATAGATAAAATTGTAATTGTCATCTGAGGGAATATATATATATATATATGTGTGTTCTATAAAGAAGATACCTAAGCAAAAAAATACAAATATAATTTTGACTCACATGCAACCTTCGTTTTAAATTCTAAAGTTTTTCCTTAGTCTTCAGTTTTGCTCTTAAGTATATATGTGTGTATTTATATATATACAGTGGATCCCACTTAAGAAGTTCCCACTTAAAGAAGTTTTCCCCGTTTAAGAAGTTTTATTTTAGAGTTCTGATTTTTTTCCCCAAAGTGCTAATGTTAATATTCCCACTTAAGAAGTAACGATGTTTCAAGTTTTCCTATTTAAGAAGTTTTAAGTGTCACAAGTTTCTAAGTAAAAACAAATGATTTTGGAACTCTTCCAGCAGATAAGTACATGTCAAAGAAGTTGGGAGGAAACGTTCCTCTGTTCTCCCTGTACATGTAGCAAGCGAAGCCCCTTCCAGCTTCCCACTATCAATGCAGGGGGTCGTGTTTACTCCCCCACCCACTTCTTCTGTGTCTGCCCTTTGTGTATCACAATTACCTTATCTTTGGGGCTGGGGAAAGGCTGGGAAAGGAAACACCTGCTGAAAGTTAGTCATTCTGTCAGAGTTAGGCTCAGATGTTGTACCTCACATACGTGGAGTTAAACATTTAGTTTTATTGTTAAAAAGCATAGCTAGAAATATGGCGTCTATAGGCATCAAAAGAAAAGCTTTGTCTGTGGTTGAGAAACGAAACATTATTACGAAAGTTGATGAAAACCCACATTTAACTAGGGTGCAGATAGCAAAAGAACTAAATTTTTACCTGTTACAAGCCTCAACGGTATAGTGGCAAAACGGGACACTGCTTGCTAATGCTTCCCATTCATTAAAAATAAAGATTAAGAAGGGTAAATACGAGGATGTCGAAGAAAAACATCTTGTGTGATTTAAACAAGCAAGAAACGCTAATATTCCGATCAACGGGACAATTCTTTGTGAGAAAGCAGAAGAGATTTCCGAGAAATTAAATGCTGAATTTAATCCTTCCAATGGATGGATCAACCGTTTTAGGAAAAGAGCAGGACTGACTTATAAAACTGTTTGTGGAGAATCAAAAAGTGTTAACGTCGAAGAAGTGGATGATTGAAAATCTAATGATTTACCAGAACTGTTATCAGCATATGAAGCAAAAGATGTTTTCAATGCTGACGAGTGTGCTTTGTTTTACAACCTTATTCCTGGCAAGACCTACTCTTTCATAGGAGATAACAGCCACAGAGTCAAAGTAAATAAAGAAAGATTGACAGTTCTAGTAGGAGCTAATATGGATGGAACAGAAAAGTTGCCTTTATTGGCCATTGGAAAATCGAAGGATATGAGGTGCTTCAAAAATTTGAAAACTTTTCCACACAATTACAGAAATAGCAAAACTGCATGGATGACAGTTCAGATTTTTGAAGACTTTTTAATGGAGTTTCAGAAGAAAATGGCCAAAGAAAATAGAAAAGTTTTGTTATTTTTGGATAATTGCACAGCCCATCCAAAGAATATGGATCATCTGGAAAATGTAAAAGTAGTTTTCCTGCCACCTAACTCGACTTCAGTGTTACAACTAATGGACCAAGGAATAATTAAAACCACGAAACAATTCTACAGGATGTTTAGTCTATTGGCTACTGCAGAAGCTTGAATGAGACCAGATGTACACTGAAATGGAATTTATTAGATGCTATGCATTTTATTGTTTCTTCGTGGGAAAAGGTATTTTCAACGATCACAAATTGCTTCAGGAAAGCTGGTTTCAACGCTGATGAGCTTAGTTTTTCTGATCAAGAAAACAGTCATGACAACAATGAAGCTTGGGTAAGTTTGCAAAAAAACAAACAAACTAAACTTCAAATCTTCCTTTGGAGAGTTTGTAAACTTTGACAAAGATGCACTTTTGAAATGCAAAATATCGACGATATTTGCGACATTGAAACGCAAGAGAACGATGAACCAGAAACACAAGAAGATGAGTGCAGGCAAATTCCAACTTCGGCTGAAGCTGGTAAAGCATTAGAAACTTTTCACCGCTTTATAAAAAGCCACGAACGTGTTCCAGCAGACATAATGAGAAATTTGAGAGAAATGGACAAATACTTTGGGAATCTAGTGGAAAAAATGAAGAAACAAATACTTTTAGATCAGTATTTTTGTAATTCTGTAGCATAATAAATGTAGCCCTCAATCCTCATATTCAAGTTTAAATGGGTAAGTTGTGATATTTTTTGTTACTTTAAAATTAACTAAAATGTAATTTCTGGATTTAAGCTATGCAACATTTTAAATCGCTAAAGTCTTACAAAACCCAATCAGCCACTTCCCGTTTAAGAAGTTTTCCCACTTAAGAAGTTTTCTTCGCTTTGTCACAACGAAAACTTCTTAAGCGGGATCCACTGTATAAAGCAACATTAAAGAAATGTGAAGGGAAAGATATCAGCAGAAAGAAAATTAAGCAATGGATGCTGTGCAGCTGCAGAGAAATAAAATATAGCTGTGAAACTTGCTGAGAAGAAAGCAAGACTTGCTCACAAGAGAAAATTCAAGCTGATGTTCAAGCACGTACATCAAAACAAAATAGAAGAAAGAACTGTGTGTAAAGTAATATCTTTAAATAAAAAAAATATATTGTGTTTTGAATTCAGTAAATTTATTTTGTGAATACAGTGTTGTGCTCCAGTTTAATATTTACGAAAATGAATTGTAATGAGCAATTCCATATTGTTCATGCTGCATTATATTCAAATGTTCTGATTTTTCACCAAAGTAAAAAGTTAAGTCCCCCCTCTTCATCAGGCTCATACTCTCAATGGACAAAACATTAGAGATATATATCTAATAGCATGTTGCCCCCCCCAAGCATGAATAACAACTTGTACACACTGAAGCCTCCACTCCACCAGATGCCAGAGGGTTTCCGGGGGTAATGTCGGCCATGCCTGCTGCAGCATTGTCCACAGCTTTGCCCTAGATGTTGGTCCATGCATCTGATGTTTCGCTCCACGACATCCCGGAGAGCTTCCACATGGTTTAAATCTGAGGACCTTGGGGGCCACTGGATGGTTCCAAACTCAGATGAGTGTTCCTTGAGTCAAACCTGAGTGGTTGCAGCCTGGTGAGGAGGGGGGTCATCGTCCTGCTAAAACAGACCATTAGCCGCAGGATGAGCAAAGGCCATGAAAATGTGTAGGTGATCAGCCAGCACATGCTGGTGGTGTGCAGTGGTTAAGGGCAGGGGACACACTAAAGGACCTAATGTGTCCCTTGAGAAGGCTTCCCAAATAATCACAGCCACCACCACCTTGAGAACCCAACATGGCATGATAGAGCCATGGACTTATACTGTCAGTGCCACACCCGCACCCTCCTGTCATCTCGGTACATTTGAAAACTGGTTTCATCTGACCACAGGGTGAGGTGCCACTCTGCAGATGTCCAGTTTTGGTGTTTCCAGCACTGGGCAAGGCATAATGTTCGATGATGAGCAGTCATCAGTGATGGACAAGTAAGGCGTAGGCTCCCATAACCCAGGGTATGCAGCTTGCCCTGTACTGCTCACTCACTGATGCTGCTTGAGCCTCACAACATTTAATCTGAATGTGATTTACGTTGTTGCCAAGCAGTGTGTCTGTGCAGGCCCGGATATTCTATGTCTACCCGAGTCTTCAGTGGCGTATGGTTGGTCACCACTTGCTCTCTGGGTGCTAGTTCTTCAGTCAGCGTTATACTTGTGGTACATCCTTGACACAGTTGCCATTGGAACCCTAGTGTTCTTACCACTTAGACGATAGAATGACCCATTTGTCTTGTGCCAACAATGCATCCAGATCAAAGTCGCTCATATCACCACGCTTACCCACGTTTATCGATTACGATATGCTGTTGTTAAGCCTTGCAGTCTGCTTATTTATTGACTCATTTGGTTTTGGTGTGTTCCACATTGCATAGGCGATGCTTGTCTCAACTGCCTACCACCCCTATTTGTAATGTTTTGTCTGCAGAGTGTGTATGTTATGCTCAAAAAATAAAATTTTTTTTCATGGTTGCTCAAGACTATTTTCCCAATTGCTGCAGAATTCAGTTGAAAACAAGACTGAGATAAGTGGGAGAAATAAAAGCTCTCTATTCATGTGATAAATTGTGTTGGAAAGCAGAAATGCACTGAATGGTAATAGGTGAATTGTAAAAGTCTACTTGAAATATGCAAGATTAGGTGTGGCTTTGTCCCTTTTTAATCCAGTCCCTGTAATAAAGTCCTGTAAATTTTTTTTTGTTCTGACTAATCAAACCAGTGCTACCACTTAATACCCATAGGAGACGACCAGAGGAAACTTGGATAGACATCACCATATTCTGGAACTGTTTTTCTAGACACCATTTTCCAAAATGGCCACCATAAAATTGGCAAGTAGGCCTATCTTGGCTCCTAAAACCCATGAAGAAGTGAATTTAGGGTCAAAATATAGGTTTTTTACCTTAAAGAATTCAAATTGAAAGTGTACAATGTCATACTGGTGCTATACATTGGATAAACAGGTTTATTTTAATTTGTGATGTCGGAATTGAACCTTATTGAAACGAATATTCAAACTAATTTTGTGAAAAACATATTGGCACGCACGCACGCATGCTCGCACGCACGCACGCACGCACGCACGCACGCACGCACGCACGCACGCACACACACACACACACACACACACACACACAGTAAATAAAGGAGTATGTCTGGACAAAAACAAAAATGACGAAGTTGAAAATTTGTAAGAATTGATACATGGTGTTCAAAAGTATTCATATTCTCAAAGTTACACTATTCATCCTTTATCTGAAATAGTCCTATCATGCATTCATGATGGATAAAATTGTCATCCAAGGGCATAAAAAAAAAAAAAAGGTGACTGTCTTGTCATGGCTTAAATGAAGTTATTTCTAAAATTGCATCCTTCAACAGGGTGTCTACTGGTCATGAAAATCATGAAAGTTAAGAATTCAGAAAAAGGTCCTGAAAGTCAAGAAAAAGTCACGAATTTTGGTTTGGATCCATGAATTTCTTTTTATTTTTAGTAATTGTTCATTTTCTGGCAAAAATAGTAATTCTCCATTCATTGACCATATAAGCGTAGATGTTGTTTCCATCTAACAATTTAAGTGTCAGCAGAAAGGGGCATTTTTGTTCCCTCCTCCACAAAGAAAACTGATAGTGCAAAAAATGTTTTAGCATAGAAATACATGTACATAATGTTTACAAAATTTTGAGATCAATTTAGCAATTTACATTATGCTACTTTTTGAGTCAGGTATAAATGTTAAAGATCATGTAATGAAATTTTGTAGCAAAATGATGATATTTCAACTTACTTTTAAGTGCACTCAAAATATGAGTAGATTTTTGTTACCAGCAGAACAGCATGGGGCACTTTTTCTGTAGAAAAAAAGGGGTAGGCATAGTGCTCTCCCCTGTTTTATTTGTGTGCATACATGTGCATCATATACCGCAGCCTGGATATATATATATCATCATCATCATCATTGTCAACCATTATCAATCCACTGCTGGACGAAGGTCTCCCCAAGTTTCCTCCACAACGGTCTGTCTTGTGCCATATATATATATAGACATACACTGGTCTTTTAAAAGTGGTCATGAAAATTCCTTATTGGTCATGAAATTGTATTTCCCAAATTTGGTAGACACCCTGTTCAATTAATAAAAAAAGAAAAAATTCAAATCCATGTATGAGTGACTGATACAGAAAAATAATTGAAAACAAGTATCATCAAACATACTACTAGCACATCCCATACATTACCACTCCCCCTAATCCTTGTATGTAATAGGCTAAACTGCTGATGACCTGGATCACTTTTTAAGTCGTCATACCAACAACTGAGAAACAAATGTTTGTGACGTCGCGATTAGCTTTTTGTGCAGATGACATCATCAGATACACATGCACCGTTCATGCGTATATCACTTTGTTTTGTTGTCATAGCAACAAAGAATACAGCTGCTGGGTGCTGGTGTGATGTCATCTGATCCAAATCAATCTCACATGACATCAGACATGCGTTACGTCACAAGGTCAACTGACATTCCATTACAACATAGACCAACGTCTTTACTAAGTGTTGTTAACCAATGTACAAAGCCACGGTCAAGGGTTACACAAATGCAGTACTATCAACATCGTCTTTTGATCCGTGACGAATTCAATCCATTATTAAGCGAAGGAAAGCTTATGCAGAAATACGATGTTGGTGCGTGTGTGAAAATCTAAGCTAATATACTGAATTACATACGACAAAATCAGTCTCAGTTAAGTGTCGAAAAGTATAAAGGTCTGATGGACCAAATTCAGAATGCTGAAGATCTTTCTTCCTGGAAAAGCTCTTATTTTGCCATCTTCATTTCAAGGTAGTCCACGAAATATGGTGCAAAATTATCAGGATGCAATGGCAATAGCCAAAAAGTATGTCGAGCTTGATCTTTTCCTTACTATGACTTGCAACCCAAAATGGGAAGAAATTACTGAAAACTTGAACAGTCAATCTGTCGAAAACCGTCCAAATTTAGTTGCAAGAGTCTTCCAATTAAAGTTGAAAGAATTAATGGATAATATGACCAAAAGTCATTTTTGGAGTTCTTGTGGCCAAACTTCATGTGATTGAATTCCCAAAAAGAGAGCTTCCCTATGCTCATATGCTCATGATTTTGAAAGAAGAGGACAAACCAACATTGCCTGAGAAAACTGACCAAATTATATTGGCAGAATTACCAGATAAAGAGCATTTACCAGTTTTACATGCAACTGTTGCGAAACACATGGTTCATGGCCCACGTGGTGAAATAATCACAATTCACCCTGTATGGAAGATGGCAAATGTACCAAGCAATTTCCGTAAGTCTTTCTAAAATAAAACAGTAGCTAACAAAGGCGGGTATCCTTTATATTGCTGTAAAAAGAATGGTGCAACCACAACTGTACGTCGTAAAATTATTGATAGCAGCTGGATTGTCCCTTATAATCTGTATCTTTTGTTTAAGTACAATTGCCACACTAATGTCAAGGTGTGCGCTACTCTGAAAAGCGTGAAATACCTTTTCAAGTACGTATACAAAGGTCTTGACTGTGAAAATGAGCATATAACAGAGCACAGCACCAAATACAATGAAGTAAAAAATCATGTCGATTCCAGACACGTTAGCACACCTGACGCAATGTGGCGGATACTTGGTTATGATATGCATCAGCAATCTCATACAATAGTTAGATTGCCTGTTCATCTTCCTGAAGAACAAAACATTGCCTTTAATCCGGACCGTTTAAACAGTCGTCGAAATGCAGTTGTTCATAATGCTCAGAAAGATGCAATGCTGACAGCATGATTCAAACTAAATGAGGGCAATGAAGATGTGCAATCCATTTTATATAGCGACTTGCCAAGACATGTGTTCAATCAAAAAGAAAGACAATGGGTCCAACGAAAACGTGGTGGAGATAATGTGATTGGAAGAATGTATTCAGTCATCCTTGGCTCTGATCCCGAAAGATGTTGATATATTATTAAAATAACCAATCACTTACCCGAAAGATCATAGTCACTTTTTTCCTTTAACACTTCAAGCAACTCAATTATCATCATGTAATGATGTTGGCCTTCAAAGGCTGAAAGACTCCTTGCCTATGAGATTCATTCTTCTGGGCATGAAACATCGTATTTTCTTTTTTATTTTTTTTATTTTTTTATTTACTGGACAAAAAACGCAGGTTTTCCTCTGCCATATGAGACGTAACCTTAGCTCGTCATCGCCATAAAAACCTCACAAACATACACACCATACCATTCATTCATACATTCAGTTAAAAACACTATGTACATAATTACACTATTTACATTCCCAGGCAGTGAAACCTTTGTCAACTGTGACTAACAAAGTGCTCCATCCGTTTCAAACTCTGTGCTAACCCTACTGCAAGTGCCAATCTCATTCAGCCCGTCATACACAATCCTCTAGCGCTTTCAACAGGCTACTGTCATCATCAGGAGGCAGATATGTCTCACCTGCCCACTACAGCTCAAGTGAGCAGAGCTATTGAGGTATGGACCTCAGTCGCAATTTGTGCATCTATTGTCATTGCTGCTCTCTTTTCTTTTTTTTCCCTCTTAGCTGTTGTTCAGTTTTTATTAAGGCCTTCCATTGTTCATTTAAGTTGCTAGGCTCATTAATGTTGCATATTCTTGATCTGTTTTTTTTTCAATTAATACTGATTCTGCAATTCTCAACTGCCTTTCGGTTTTACAGCTCTTAATAATTTTAATATCTTCAAACCTTGAACATTGGTGATTTTCCAGACAGTATTGGGTTAATGCAGTCTTAGCTTCTTTTTTATTCCAATTACTTTTATGCTGGTTCAATCTATACTTTAATTTGTTCTTGGTGCTGCCCATATATGACAAAGGTGGTTGCTGGTTTATAGGAATTTCATATATTCCTGCTCTATCCAATTGGCTAATTTTTTCATTTTTTATTACTAAATTTTTTAAAGTATGTACCTGATTTCCTACTTGTATGTCATATTTGCCACAAACTTTATTAATTTCAGCTGAAACACTTTCAACATATGGGATTGCCCCTACATATTTTAATAGTTTTTTATCAATCTTGGTCTTATTATTTGCTTGAGTTACTTCATAAATCCATTTCTTTAATACCTGTTTAGGGTAACCAAAATCATGTGCAAGTTTTCATTATATTCAATTTCTTCTTTTTTATATTGTTCCATTGATGAGTGTGTTAAACTTCTTTTAATTAGTGTTTTAACACTGTTTATTTTATGTGTTAATGGGTGCGATGACTGAAAAGGTATTAATACAGGAATATATGATGATTTTTCTATGCACTCTGTATTGCATATTATCATTTGTTTTGATTATCATAATATCCAAAAATGCCAATGTATTATGTTCCTGTTCTACTGTCAATTCAATAGATGGATAAATATCATTATACTTTTTTGTCAAGTCTTCAAGTTCATCATTTTTTAAGATTGGACAACAGAAAAATGTCATCAACATAACTGCAGTATATCAGTGGTGGATCTTCTAGTTTACTTATTATTTTTGCCTCTATGTCACTCATTATAATTTCAGCAAATAAAGTTGACAATGGTGACCTCATAGGTCTACCATAATTTTGTTTGTACACCTTGTTATTAAACATAAAAATGTTATTTTCATTTATGTACAATAAAATTTCTCTTAATTCCTCAATTTGTATTGCATTCATTGTCTGTAACATGTATAATTTTTCAATAATTTATGTCAATTGCCTGAGGTACTGGTGTGCTAAGAAACAGAGCACGAATATCTATGCTAGCCATATTCACTTAAATCTTGTTTAATTACTTTAATTTTTTCAATGAATTCATATGTATTCCTCACAGTGAACCCTGTCTTCATGAACAATGGTGCCAAATATTTGTAGATATTTTTTTCCAGCTTTATTAATGGGGAATTTCTTTTTGATACTATCACTCTCATAGGTGTATCAGGCTTATGAGTTTTTATTTTTGCAAACGTTTTTGGTATTCCAGTACCCATTTGTTGGGTACGCTTTATTTCTTCAGGCAAGGTGCTGTGATTTCTTATTCTAGCCAAGTACCTTACTTGAGATTCGGTTGGGTCTCTTGTCAGAACGCTGCAATTCAGATCCTCTATTGCTCTATTCATTTTTTGATTATATTCAGTTGTGTTTAAAATCACAATTTTCCCTGTTTTATCAGCTTCACAAAATTTAATTGTTGGGCCATCTCTTAATTTTATCATTTGTTCTTTCTCATACAGAATTTTATCTAAATGATATTTTTTATTACTTTTTTCATTAAATTCTTTCAAAACAATTCTATACAATTTACTTCTAAATTTTTCACGCTCTTCTGCAGGTGCACTATGTGTCATTTCTTCTAGGTTAGGTATTAATTCTTCAGTCTTCGGCAAGCCACGTGGAAACACAAATTTCTTACCCCTCTGCAAAACAGCTCTTTGCGTGAAGGTCAAGTTGGATTTATTCGATATACTTCATACATATTCTCCCATTGTTCATGTACTTTTTGGCAGTCTATCGTCGCATGTAACTTTTTTTCAATTACTGTTTTTGAACATTTCTTTTCATATTCCGCGATGTCAAATATTTCCCTGAAGGTTACATCTAAGATCTCATCTTTCCAAGTACCGTCAAAATTTCTATACTCTTTATTATATATCATACCCAATAAATGCAAGCATGTCTTATTCAAATTAAAAATCAATTTCCTTTTATTGACAATTTCAGCTCTTAATCTATTTTTTGCACTCTTGGGTTATTTTATTATCTTTTTATAGTGACAGGGTAATTCCGTATTTTCAAATATTTCGGTGTTAGTTCAAGGTCTCGGCACGTCATCGAAAATTCTTCTTAATTTTCTGACTTTACAGATTTAATTTTAGCTTTCTTAAATGCTGTAATGTCTCGCATCTCGAAGTTGTGAAATTGATTTCTATAGCGCATATTCTCAGAGTAAAATAGCGACTGAAAACCCCTCACCTCAAATTCTTCAGCTCAGAATTTTGCGTGTAATTCTCTATCATAATATTTGCACTTTTAAGGTATTAAACACCAGCAAAGTGCATATTTACGTGCAATTCATTAATGATATATTATTAAAATAACCAATCACTTACCCGAAAGATCATGGTCACTTTTTTCCTTTAACACTTCAAGCACGTCAATTATCGTGTAATGATGTTGGCCTTCAAAGGTTGAAAGACTCCTTGCCTATGAGATTCATTCTTCTGGGCATGAAATATAATATTTTTCTTTTTCTTTCTTTCCTTTTTTTTTTTTTTTATTTACTGGACAAAAAAACGCAGGTTTCCCTCTGCCATACGAGACGTAACCATAGCTTGTCATCTCCATAAAAACCTCACAAAAATACACACCATACCACTCATTCATACATTCAGTTAAAAACACCCCGCACGGGGATAACTGGTTTTCCAGTTATTTGGGGAGCGGCGCCCCCACGGCCCGAGCTAACTCCTTGTGACGGTTTCTATTGCCTCTGCGGCTTTGACGATTACATCACCGAAGGGACAGCTGTTCATCCAGCTGATGGGGATGGCGTCCCCACGGCCCGAGCCGATTTTCTCTTATTGTTTTGCTTTTTTGTCTTAAGTTCATATCTTGACATGTTCCCGCCTCAGTTGTAGGCTGCTGAGGTTGTGATGAGGCGCCAGCTCCGGGTTTTTGTTCCTCGTTCTCTTCCCTGTCTTTTCTCTTTTATGTTACATTTTCTGTTTTTCCGGAGCTGGTTAGCTTAGACCTACCTGCATGTTTGCCGTGTGCGGTGACCCGTACAGGTGGAAAAGGGGATGCTGGAGGCTGAGGTGTCTGGGGGCCGGGTTGTAGTTGTCTCCAGATGCCGATACTCCTCTTTGCCCTCTGCTTCACTCTAAACGGGAGGCTGGGGAGCTAACCCACTCCTCGTCAGGAAGTCTGTGGCCGAGTGGTGTCCTGACTTCTAGCGGCTTGTCGTTCTGTTCGGCTGGGTGAGTTTGGGGGTAGGGTGGGCATGCCAAAGGGGTGTTCTCTGGGCACGGGAAAGTCTGGGTGCACGCTGAGCGTGTGTCTGCCCTACCAACTTGCTATATCCGCTGACTATCCCTAGAGCCGTGTCCTGCGTCCTCTTGGGCTTGCGGACCTCCGGCTCTCCCTCGTTGGGCTCGGTAGTGGGTGGGGAGGTCGGCGGACGAATCTTTTCCTTCCTTCATGGAAAACCCAAGTGTTTCCCATGCTACCAATTTAAAGCGCCCTGTGGAGGAAAGTGCACCTTCCTCCACAAAGAAACTTGTCACATCAAATTGCAATGCTCTGTTTCTTTTGATCAAATCTGGTGACTCTTCACAGTCACTCAGTTCGAAGAGTCCCTTCTGGATCAACAAGGCTCTGCAAGCCGTTGCTGGCTCTCCAAAGAGTGTGAAGAAACTCCCTTCAGGGGATCTTCTTGTGGAAACATCTAATCCACGCCACAGTGCCACCTTGCTGGCGACGACCGTTTTGCTTGGCATTCCTGTCCAGGTTTCTCCACATGGTTACCTCAATTCCTCTCGCGGTGTTGTCAACTCCCCGCGACCTGCTTGAGTGCAGCGATGAGGAATTGCTGGAGGAACTTGGTGAACAGCATGTCATTGGGGTTCGACGGATTCTTTTCAGGCGGGATGGGAAATCATTCCCTCCCGTAACATCATCCTGACTTTTGACTCCCCAACCCTGCCTACTTCCATCAAGGCAGGTTATTTACGGCTTGATGTTCGGCCGTATATCCCGAACCCCTTGCGTTGTTTCAGGTGCCAGCATTATGGTCACTCCCAGCAGTCTTGCCGTAATGTTGCTAAGTGTGGTCGCTGTGGTTCCACAGAACACTCTTTGGCGGATTGCTCTGCAGAGTCTGATCATTGTGTCAACTGCGAAGGGACTCATCCTGCTTCTTCTAAGCAGTGTCCAAAGTGGATAGAGGAACAGGCAATCCAACGCCTGAAGACAACTGAGCATCTCTCCTATCCCGAGGCTAGACGGCGGATCGCCCCTTTACAACCAGGCCGGCGGTCCTATGCTTCAGTTGTGGTGCAGAAGGCTTCAGTGGCGGTCCAGACTGAGGTGTCCATCCCAACGGGGTGTCCTTATGATTTTGGGGACATCGTCACTGCTGGTATGGAAGCACTGAAGTCTCGCCGTATTGCTTCCAAGGCGACATCAACATCGTCGCCGAAACCTTCCCCTGTGCCGAATACATCTGTCAGCACAGGGACCCAGGCACTGCTAAGAAGAAGCCAGAGAAGATGAAACCAGGTTCATCCTCCCGAAACAGAGCAGGAAAACCACCTCCTAACACAGGGGGCAAGCACAGCCCTGTGTTGCCTCCAGACACTGCGGATGGCTTGGAGGTGATGGACGACACTGAGACCTTCTAGTCGTCTGTCTTCATTCTGTCATTTCATTTTTCATTATGGTCACGCTCATTCAGTGGAATTGCCGAGGTCTGCGATCACACATTGATGATTTGAAAGGTTTACTGTCTTCGCACTCACCTGTGTGCGTTTGTCTCCAGGAGACAAAGCTTCGCACGACGGACACTCCTTCGCTGCGGAGACATTCTCTTTTCCGCAATGATCACCAGGACGGCGTTATCGCCTGCGGAGGAGTGGCTGCCGTTGTTCCTCATGGTGTTCCTGTCACTGCAGTTGCCCTTCGGACGTCTTTGCAGGCAGTGGCAGTGAGACTATCTGTGCACACACTGTTCACGGTGTGTTCCGTGTACATACCACCAAATGCAGCTGTAAGCCTTTCGGATCTGGAAGATTTAGTTGTCCAGCTGCCGCCTCCTTTCTTCATCTTAGGAGATTTCAATGCACACAATCCGTTGTGGGGTTCTCCCACTCGTGACTCCAGGGGCCGTGTTGCTGAGTCCCTTCTCTCCAACACGTCCCTCTGTCTCCACAACACCGGGGCAGTGACGTATTTTCATGAACCCACCCGCTCGTACTCAGCCATTGATTTGTCTCTGAGTTCACCATCATTATATCCTGCCTGGTCCTGAGCGTGTCTGGTGATCCCCTTGGCAGCGATCACTTTCCCATCTTCCTCCGTCTAGCGCGTGGCGGGTACCATTACCCTTCTCGCCCTGCTAGATGGAATATTGATCGTGCAAGTGGGACACATTCAACGGCTTCGGCCTTTATTACTCCGGCAATGGTGACCTCGGGAACAGTCAATGACGCTGTTGCGGCGGTAACGGATTGTATTGTGCAAGCGGCAGAACTTACCATCCCCAGGACGTCGACTAAACTTCCACGTTGCCCGAGACCTTGGTGGAATTCCACTTGTATGGCAGCTCGTCGGGCCCAACATCGGGCTTGGGGTAGGTTTCGTCGGGTACCCCACCGACGCGAACCTACTTGCTTTCAAGAAAGCCAAGTCCTACGCGCGATTGGTTCGTAGGCGTTGTCAACGGGAGTCCTGGATACAATATGTATCCGGGATTAACACCAATACCAGCCCTAAGATCGTTTGGGACAGGATCCGTAAGATTCGGGGACAGTACCCATCTGGGGAAGTCTCCATTCTTGAGAGTGGTGGAGGGACGGTTGCTGACGCTCAGGGTATTGCTGACTGTCTGGGCGCCGCTTTTTCTTCGGTGTCCAGCAGCAGCAATTACCCCTGCTTCGTTCCGGCAGTTACAGCCGCGGCTTGAACGGTCCAAGATTTTTGGACCGTTTTCTGCCACAGATTACAACAGCCCGCTGACTGCCGTGGAGCTGAAGACCGCTCTGAATCGGTCCGGCCGGACATCTGTCTGTCGGACCGGACAACATCCATTACGAAATGCTGAAGCACCTTTCTCCGTCCTCTCTTGAATGTCTGCTAATCCTGTTTAACAGGATTTGGCAAGAGCATGTCTTTCCCGAATCTTGGCACACTGCCATTGTCGTTCCTGTTCCCAAACCTGGTAAAGATCCCACCAACCCGTTGAACTACCGGCCAATTGCTATGACGAGCTGCCTTTGCAAAGTACTCGAGCGTATCATTAATTTTCGTCTCATTTTTTATCTGGAGTTTCATCACATTTTTTCACCTCATCAGAGTGGATTTCGCAATTCTCGATCCACCACCGATCATCATCTTCGCCTTGAGACATCTGTCAGGGAGGCGTTTGTCCGACATCAGCACATGGTCTCCGTATTCTTCGACATGGAGAAAGCTCTATGACCGTATCTCCTGGAGATACGGCATTCTCCGTGATCTGCGCGAGTGCGTGATTGCGGGGAAACTTACCATCTTTCGTCGCCGGATTTCTCCAGGACCGGAGTTTCCGTGGTGCGCGTCGGGTCGACCCTCTCTGCGGTGTACCCGCAAGAACAGGGTGTACCTCAAGGCTCCATTCTTTCCGTTACGTTGTTCATCCTTCGTGTCAACCATATTTTCCAACTACTTCCTCCGACGGTTCGTGGAACCATGTACGTGGATGATCTGCAGATCTCTTGCGCCTCCGTAAACATGCGCACCATCGAGAGACAGCTCCAGTCTGCCATTACCAAGATCTCTCACTGGGCTTCCCAAAATGGATTTCGCTTCTCGACGCAGAAGACCGTTTGCGTGCATTTCTGCCGCAAACGGGTCTTCACTCAGACCCCAGCCTCCGTCTGGGGTGTTCTACCATCCCTGTGGTGTCAGAAGCCAGGTTCCTTGGGCTAACTTTTGACCGAGCGCTCACCTTCCGGCCTCACATTCAGTCTTTGAAGGTGAAGTGCACGAAGTCATTGAGTATCCTGAAGGTCCTCTCCCGAACATCTTGGGGAGCTGACAGGTGCTCAATGCTTCGCATTTACCACTCTCTCATTCGGTCTAAGTTCGACTTCGGATGCATTACGTACGGTTCAGCGCGTCCATCGGTTTTACAGCCTTTGGACCCCGTCCATCACCAGGCATTGCGGCTATGTACTGGTGCTTTCCGCACCTCTCCGTGCATAGCCTGTATGCGGAGGCTCATGAGCCGCCGTTATGCATCCGTCGTAGCAGTTGTCTCTTCAGTTTTATACAAAACTGAAATCTTTTCCTGATCATCCACTGTATGGTTCCATCTTCCAACCGGACTGTGTCCGCTTATTTTCCAACCGCCCCTCCTGTGTTCCGACGTTCGGGATTCGGATGTCTGCCATAGTGCGCGATGCTGGTCTAGACTTGTCAAGGATTGGTTTGACCCGGTTCTACAATGAACCGCCTTGGCAGCCGGTTCAAGCAACGGCTGACCTTTCCCTTTGTGTGTGGCCAAAGTCTTCCACTCCTGCTATGGTGTACCAGCAGCTCTTTGCCGAGAAACAGTCTCTCTTCCCCGGATTTCGTGCCTGTCTTTACTGACGGGTCGAAATCCGGCGAGGTTGTTGGAGCCGCTTTTCGTGTGTGGCGATGCCTCCCATGCTGAGAGGCTTCCGCCTGAATCTACCGTCTTTTCGGCAGAGATGCGTGCGGTACACCTCGCTTTGTGCCACATACAGTCTCGGTCACATCGTCGCGCTATGGTTTGCTCTGATTCCCAGTCCGTCATCCATGTTTTATCTTCTCCAGAGGACACGGACTCACCTGTCATCCGTGATGTCCGTCGTCTTCTTGGAACTTTGGAGGGTGATGGCTTCCTGGTCCGGTTCTGTTGGGTTCCTGGCCATGTTGGGATCCGGGGTAACGAGCTGGCAGATCTCTGCTAGGTCTGTTTCCTCCATGTCGCCAGCTCGGCTGCCACTGTCTTTCCGAGATTATCGGCCATTGATCCGGACTTTTGTTATGGATGAGTGGCAGTCCCTGTGGTCTCAGCAGGGCAGCAATAAACTCTATGCCATCAAACCACGGATCGAACTATGGAAGTCTAGTTTGCGGAAGAACCGTCGTGAGGAAGTTGTTCTTGCACGTCTCCGCATTGGGCACTGTCGTTTTACTCACCGCTTTTTGCTGTGTGGCGAGAGTGTCCCGGTGTGAGGCGTGCGACTGTCGTCTCACCGTCCTTCATGTTTTGTGCACTTGTGTTCGTTTTTGTGCTCATCGTTTTCGTCATTTTCACTCTCATCTGTTGGACGAAGGAGCAGCTACGCTGCAAACTATTATCGGTGAAGCCTGCGATACGAGAGCAGTGTTTTCATTTTTACGGGAAATTGACTTTTATAAACTCGTCTAGATTTTAACTTCTTCATTCTCATGTTTCATTTTTACTACCTCAGCCTGTTTTTAACCTTGTGTACGTTTTTATTGCTTTAGTTTTGTTTTGATGTCTTTTGTTTGGCGCTCTTTGTCCAACCATGGCCCTTGCGCCATTAAACTCAATCAACCAACCAACCAACCAGTTAAAAACAGTATATACATAATTACACTATTTACATTCCCAGGCAGTGAAACCTTTGTCAACTGTGACTAACAAAGTGCTCCATCCGTTTCAAACTCCGTGCTAACCCTACTGCAAGTGTCAACCTCACTCAGCCCGTCATACACAATCCTCTAGCGCTTTCAACAGGCTACTGTCATAATCAGGAGGCAGATGTGTCTCACCTGCCCACTACAGCTCAAGTGAGCAATTACTAGCTGTAAAGCCCATTGAGATAAGAATACAACGGGTTCTAGATATCACTTATTGCTATTCAAGCGTTTATTAACGATGGTGGAAAATATTTTTTGCACACAAATTTTTTTTTAAATATCTTTTCGAAATGGGAAAGTAGTTTTCCTTGTTCTTGCCCATGGACTACTGTAACTGCGACATCAAACCGTCAAACTCTTGACAATGCAACATAAAGTTGTCCATGGCTAAACACTGGCTCAGGAAGGTAGATATCTACTTTCTCCAGTGTTTGACCTTGAGACTTGTTAATGGTCATAGCAAAGGCGAGTTTTACAGGGAATCGCCATTGTCTTAATGTGAATGGGAGGTCTATATCAGTAGGTGAGAGATCAACTCTCGGAATAAAAACAGTTTTACCACATGCTGAGCGCGAGTACTTCTGCAATGATCAAATTGGGTTTTAGTTCTTTAATTCCATTGCATATAAACCTCATTGTGTATTGAGGTTCCTCAGGAGCATGATAATAGCTTCAATCTTCAAGCTCACTTAAAAACTATAGGATAATACTGTTCAGTATTTTCTTTGCCATTGGCATCAATTGAATCCGAGCTTAAGTATGTGCTTGCTGTCCCCCTAAGAGATCATGAACATTCTCATTTAATTTGTTAACATCAGAGTTTTGGGGACACAGAATGGCTTTCTTTGCAAATATTTTAAAATCAGAAATTTTCAAGTTCTCATGTGTGCAAATTCTTCTCAAAGATAGGATTTATATTTTTCAAACAATTCTTGTGCATTGGGTGGTGAAACAAAGATAATGTATGCGAATAAATATCATAGTTGTCGAGGCATGCTGCACACTGATGCTTCATCTAAGGCTTTTTCTTATATTTCATCATTTTTAAACCTTTCTGCAATACAGCTTCTTGTAAAGTATATGGAATTCCATTGACTGTTCTTAAACCACACAAAAATACACACCATAGCACTCATTCATACATTCAGTTAAAAACACTATGTACATAATTACACTATTTACATTCCCAGGCAGTGAAACCTTTGTCAACTATGACTAACAAAGTGCTCCATCCGTTTCAAACTCCGTGCTAACCCTACTGCAAGTGCCAACTTCATTCAGCCCGTCGTACACAATCCTCTAGCGCTTTCAATAAGCTACTGTCATCACCAGGAGGCAGATGTGTCTCACCTGCCCACTACAGCTCAAGTGAGCAGAGCTAAAAAAAAAATTTTAATAATAAAAAATGAAAATATCAGCCAATTGGATAGAGCAGGAATATATGAAATTCCTATAAACCAGCAACCACCTTTGTCATATATGGGCAGCACCAAGAACAAATTAAAGTATAGATTGAACCAGCATATAAGTAATTGGAATAAAAAGAAGCTAAGACTGCATTAACCCAATACTGTCTGGAAAATCACCAATGTCAAAGGTTTGAAGATATTAAAATTATTAAGAGCTGTAAAAACGAAAGGCAGTTGAGAATTGCAGAATCAGTATTAATTGAAAAAAAAAAAAGATCAAGATTATGCAACACTAATGAGCCTAGCAACTTAAATGAACAATGGAAGGCCTTAATAAAAACTGAACAACAGCTAAGAGGGAAAAAAAGAAAAGAGAGCAGCAATGACCATAGATGGCGCCAGAGACACAAAGATGCACAAATTGCGACTGAGGCCCATACCTCAATAGCTCTGCTCACTTGAGCTGTAGTGGGCAGGTGAGACACATCTGCCTCCTAATGATGACAGTAGCCTGTTGAAAGCGCTAGAGGATTGTGTATGACGGGCTGAATGAGATTGGCACTTGCAGTAGGGTTAGCATGGAGTTTGAAATGGATGGAGCACTTTGTTAGTCACAGTTGATGAAGGTTTCACTGCCTGGGAATGTAAATAGTGTAATTATATGTACATAGTGTTTTTAACTGAATGCATGAATGAGTGGTATGGTGTGTATTTTTGTAAGGTTTTTATTGAGATGACGAGCTATGGTTACGTCTCATATGGCAGAAGGAAACCTGCATTTTTTGTCCAGTAAATAAAAAAACGAAATGAAAAGAAAAATACGATATTTCATGCCCGGAAGAATGAATCTCATAGGAAAGGAGTCTTTCAACCTTTGAAGGCTAACATCATTACATGATGATAATTAACGTGATTGAAGTGTTAAAGGAAAAAAGTGATCATGATCTTTCGGGTAAGTGATTGGTTATTTTAATAATATATCATTAATGAATTGTACGTAAATGTGCACACTTTGCTGGTGTTTTATACCTTAAAAGTGCAAATATTATAACCGAAAGATATTGTTTGAGAACTACTGCTACTTTATGTGTCTGGAGCGAAAAGCTTTACAGATTTAAGAACAGTCAATGGAATTCCATATACTTTACAAGAAGCTGTATTGCAGAAAGGTTTAAAAATGATGAAATATTGGAAAAAGCCTTAGATGAAGCATCAGTGTGCAGCATGCCTCGACAACTATGATATTTATTTGCATACATTCTTATCTTTGTTTCACCACCCAATGCACAAGAATTGTTTGAAAAATATAAATCCTATCTTTGGGAAGAATTTGCACACATGAGAACTTGAAAATTTCTGATTTTAAAATATTTGCAAAGAAAGCCATTCTGTGTCCCCAAAACTCTGATGTTGACAAATTAAATGAGAATGTTCATGATCTCTTAGGGGAGAGCAAGCACATACTTAAGCTCTGATTCAATTGATGCCAATGGCAAAGAAAATACTGAACAGTATTATCCTATAGTTTTTAAATGAGCAAACTCCATCAGGAATGCCACTTCACAGACTCAAGTTGAAGATTGGAGCTATTATCATGCTCCTGAGGAACCTCAATACACAATGAGGTTTATGCAATGGAATTAAAGAACTAAAACCCAATTTGATCATTGCAGAAGTACTCACGCTCAGCATGTGGTAAAACTGTTTTTATTCCGAGAGTTGATCTTGCACCTACTGATATAGACCTCCCATTCACATTAAGATGATGGCGATTCCCTGTAAAACTCGCCTTTGCTATGACCATTAACAAGTCTCAAGGTCAAACATTGGAGAAAGTAGATATCTACCTTCCTGAGCCAGTGTTTAGCCATGGACAACTTTATGTTGCATTGTCAAGAGTTTGACGGTTTGATGTCGCAGTTACAGTAGTTCATGGGCAAGAACAAGGAAAACTACTTCCACATTTCGAAAAGATATTTTAAAAAAAATTTGTGTGCAAAAAATATTTTCCACTGTCGTTAATAAACTCTTGAATAGCAATAAGTGATATCTAGAACTCGTTGTATTCTTATCTCAATGGGCTTTACAGCTAGTAATACATAAACATGAATTAACAGTTCTGTTACTGTCGCAAATCTTGATTTTAAGATAAATCTTCTTGATTTTATGGGAAAATCTTGATTTTTGCAAGCAATCTTCTTGATTTAGGAAAATTTTGGTTGGTAGGTATGCGTCCGATATTAACAGACATTCAGCCGTAATAACCAATATTGACTCGATATCGAGCCAATATTTATTCCCACTTATTGAAAATATTAACCATTAAAATAGAAAGGTCTTGTTGTAAAGTATTTGATTTTAAAAGGTTATTACACATTTCGCACGTTAATTTCTCATGAAATACCCTTCCCGTGTGTAAATGATGAGGCTTTGTATGGTGATTACTGATAGGCACTGCAGAAGGTTGGAACCTCTGCAATGTGTGCAAAATGGCTAGATTCATATTTTACCTTCTTACCGCAAATGAGGTGGTTAGGATTCACATGGTTCAACTTCCATCATATTTTCGTTATTGGGTGCAGGCACTGAATTTCTAAGTGTTTTTTTAAATTAATTTTATATATTTATTTAGTTTGCAACATCTTGAAGTGGTGACAGAAAATGGGAAAATTTAAAGCAAAACGGAAAGTTTGTCTAAAACAAACAGGAAATTGTAAAAAGCATTTTTACTTTTTTTAAATCTACAAGCAAAAACTATCTGCAAAATCTGCTAATTGATATGGAAACTATCTTCGTTCAGTGTACGTGCAGCTCTGACCTTTAACATGCAATTACACTACACAGTGTGGGTACACTAAAAATGTGGAACTAGTCTTACTTTTGTACTACAATATTAAAGCAGGTGTAAGATTTGGGGCCTGCTAGGCAGCCACAATTAAGTTGGATTACATATTTTAAAAAGAAATACAAACCTGGCCATTTCCTTAATTCCTAAGTTTTTTTTTTTTTTTTTTTTTTTTTTGGTTTTGTTTTGTTTTGGGCTTTAATGACTCATGCGAAGCTCTAAGGGTTATAAGCAGTCAGTCTGCCCCAAATATAGAGCCACTGGTTCCAGGGGAGGGACACAGCCAGCACCATCTATCACTCATACCTCCTATGCTACATCCAAAACTAGAACCAGGGTACATCTCTGACAAATAATCAGAAGCCAGCACCTGGGCAGTTCCTCAGTTCTGATCGCACTTAAACCAAATGGAAATGAATGAAATTCTTCCCACAGAAGCTGATGATGAATTTGCTGTAAGTAGCTGCTTAACAACATCAAGGATGCCATTATTAATCATGTTATTATTATGAACAGCATGTGTCTTCCACCAATTTAATGGACTTGAGTCACATTTGGAACAGAAAATCGGTAAGTGAACCCTTTTTTGCTTGAAAATTAATCAAGACTGATTGGACGACGAATATTTCACTTTAGCAAAATGTAGGGCTTCAGTTTTTTTCTTCAGTACTTAAACAACTTTCAGTGTAAATGGGTCAAGTAGATAAACCAAAAAATGTTGAAGTATCAAAACTTGATTTTAGCAAGCCAAAAATAGGTACCTCTGTCTAAATAACTATTTGTGCCAATTCAATCAAAACCATTCAAATGACTACCGTCTGTGCACGATTAAAATAGAGTAAAAATCTATAAAACCTTTAATGGCTATAGCTTACATAAGGCCTTTCGGATCATAAAATATGAACCATCGTCAGATGTCGCAAGTGCTGGCGATACACAAATATATATGACCAAAGATATTTGTAGGATCAGTAATGATCAGGATAACATTTGCCCTAAAAAGGATCTGTAAAAGACATCTCATTAATTTTGGGGATAGAACTATTAACTTGCTCTCTTCCATCAAGAGTGATTGTGATTCAGTGGACTTAACACATAAGCATGGTGTATACTTGATATCGCTGGAGCCTGTGCTGCCCACGGAAACAGAAAAAGTATACATAGAATCTACTTTTTGGACTCTCAGGACTAGGTTGGCTGAACATAAGTTTACATAAGAATGAAAGCAAATTCGACTGCGATGTCACGTTTAGTCAGCCAGGGCTCCCACACGTACCAGTTGGGATCATGTTTCTGTACTGTATGTTCCAATGTCCAGAACACACCTCAGGTTTACAGAAAGTATTTTCATTCATTCGTTCAGGGATAGGGTGTGCAATGGTAATACACCCGAACTCATATCGCTTCCTTGGAAATCGGTACTTCCTGATTATACCCACCATTGTTCTCGGAGGAATTCCTGTACAAACAACTCTATGACTCCAACAACTACAATATCATCCAATCAAATTTTGGATTATGTTGACTCCTCCCAGCAATCACACCAATTATGTTGAGGGCTGTTCCTGTTGTGTACATATATGTTTGTGTATTGCCAGCACTTGCAACATCTGACAATGGTTCGTATTTTACGATCCGAAGGTTCTTATGTAAGCTATAGCCATTAAAGGTTTTTACTCTTATTTTAATCGTGCACAGACGGTAGTCATTTGAATAGGTACATGCTTGGTTTATTAAGCTTTTCACCCTTCAAGCTATTTTCCAGATGTGAGCAGCAGCTGAAATAGCACAAGAACATTCTTGAAACCATAAATTTCTGACAGAAAATCTTGTTCACTTAGATATATCTGTATGTGAAAACTTAAAATTGGCATTTGTCTTTTTCAGTTATTTCAAATCTGAGTTTTAATGAAATATTTACATTTAACTGAACAATTAATATAAAACTGCTACAGGAAGCCTGTACTGATGTGACTTAAATCAAGTGATTTTTTTTTAAATCACTTGGGTTAAATCATCATTTAAATGAGAAAATCCTGATTACTGCTGAGTCCCAGATTGATCCAAATAAAAAACCAGGTTAATGCATTTTCTTTTAACTGTTTACAGTGCAGAAAAACTACCCAGTTCAGATCTAATTCATGTTGCTGATTCTGTCAGAACACTGAGTTCATGTTGTTTTTTTTTCCCTCCTTCATATAAATAATTTGCATCATTCTCTGTCTGCAACTCATTTCTTTCTGATAAGACTTTTGCTTAATACCCAGCACTCGCACTGTCATAACAGAAGTGGGTCTCGATTGGTTTTAGTAGATCTTTTTGTTGTAAAAATTATTCTTTAATCTTATTGAAAGTTTTTTTTATATCTTGTTTAGTCTAAATTTTAATAATTAAAAGCAGACACCTGTAATAACTTTTTCTGTGCAGGATGAGAAATGTTAAGTTTTTTTATATAGGACATTTTACGAATGCATTCCAACATTCAGTTGAATTGTACATTTATTTATATACATACTTGCACAAGCCATAATTTTAACTGCATGCCATTTAACACTTTTAGAAACCGATAGTAAATTATCAGCATGAAAATGTTGATATTAAAGTATCCTGTTTGAACCTGTTCCATAAAGTTGCTTTCTGTCAGTAAATCTGCGCAAATGCACAGCAGGCATCTAATATATAGTTTCGGTGTAGAAATAATGTGCTTGATGCATGCCATGTGTTTGCAAAAATTTGTGGCTCCCATCTGGAATAATGAGTATTTTCACTAAACAAAAAATATGAAGATTTTATGTTATTTCAAAATCATTTTAATGTATCTGTAGTGTTTATCACTTCATGCATCTTGTGCCTTTTCTATACAATTTTTGTCAAATGCTACCAGCAGTAATTTAAATCATTTTCATACTTTTGATTTAGGTAACAAATGTAGATGAATTTGTCTTAGTACCAAGTATGGAACAATATCTCCATAGTCTTGCATTAGCTGTAGCTTCAGGTAATGCTGTTTTAATACAAGGTCCAGTAGGGTGTGGAAAAACTACAATTGTTGAACATTTAGCATTTTTGACTGGAAGGAAACCACAGAGAGATCTTCTGAAAATTCAGCTTGGAGATCGAATGGATAGCAAGGTTTGTTTTTAAGATTTTTTTTTATGCCTTGACTTCTCAAATCACCAAAACATTTGTTCAATTTATAATTTTATGTTTTCTTCTAATTAAATTTCTGAAAAGAATGCAACAGTACATTAGTTCTAGAGCAGCAAAATGTGTGAAAAATTAGTCATGTCAGAACACAAAAAATTTAAAAAAATAATAGGCCACTTACGATGATTAGGTCTCCCCGCACATCATGCAAATCAACTATGATGTGAATACATACCAAAACTTGGTAAGCTACTATTCACTTATAAGAATTTCATTTGAAAATTGGTACTTTCTTTAGAAAGATGATATATGAACCTTAATTTTGTTTCACATAATTCAAGAACAGAAAACTATTAATTTTGGATTTTTTTAATTGTTGCATAACATGGTAAAACAAATTGGTGAGTATTACTAGTTATTTGAAGTCTTCTATTGTAACTAACTTTGGAAGAGAGGTGATAAAATATCAGAAAACACTGTACCCTAGCTGTTTATTTTGAGAAGCAGTATCTATCTATCTGTCTGTCTGTCTGCCTGCCTGCCTGCCTAAATAAATAAATAATAGTAACAATGTTTCTACCGGGTGGAGTTTGTGAGAAAACTAAAATTAATCTACCTGTCTGAGTAGATCAGTATGAGTAAAAAGAACTTCTCAAGCATCTTTTTTTATGTGAGATTATTATTTTCTTTATCAGTGGGGCGTAAATCTGTAGAAAACTGAGATTCTCTTGCAGTGAAAAACAAATCTATATCTACAGTTTCCATGTGAAGAGTTTCATTACCCAGGGCAGTGCAGTTTTAAGAAGTTGAAGGTTGTGAATCTGAATACACTTCCAAGATTCATTATTCCAGCCCTCCTCGTAACAGCTAATCTTCCGTCCTGATTAGTCAGGCATCCAGGTTAAAAAATAACTAGTTTTGACTGGGATGGATATTTTCGATTGGAAAGGATTCATAAAAAGCATTTTAATATATTGACAAACAAAATGTAATTTAAAAAAAGCTTAAACAACTGAAAAAAAAAGTGTGTGTATTAATATGTCTAGAATCGCTTTTTTTAACAGTGATTTTTAGAATTTTCAGGCCTGTTCCGTTTTTAAAATTGACATTAAGTACATTTGCTGTATTGTTTTTTAAGTGCTTAACCTTATAAGTAATAGCAAATAAATTTTTCATAATTTTTTGACACTACTTTAACTCTGATTTCAACTTTTACGAGTATATGACTCTGCAGATACTTCAAGTTGATTTTGTACTGTTACAAAGGACTTAGATTTATTACCAATTGAAAGGCAATTTTTTTTTTTAAATCAGTGCTATTCCTAATCACACAGGCCAGTAACTAACTAGCTAGCTGTCTGGGAGTACGAGTTTAGGAAAAGCATAACACTGTTATGACTGAAGAATAACCACTGGTTTTGATAGTTTGTACCATGCGTATGTGAGCAATAGTAATAAGTCAGAAATAGACAAGTTATCATTTATACAGGACAAAATGGAAAAGAGGAAAGTTGCTGATCAATAAACAGTGGATTGAAATCTTATTGGGGAAACTACATCAAAATTAAAGTATAGTGCTAAAGAATATAAAAGAGCTATTTAAAAGGAGACCAGAATAGTGCAATTGTAAAGTATGTTGAATAGTGTAAATGCAATCCACTGGGGGATAAAATTCACATTTTGGAATATGACCTCAAATCAACTGAAGACTTTTTAAAGAGACCTACTACAATAGGTAAAAAGGTTTAATCAATGAGCCCACAACAAAAGTATAAACCGGGTCTTCAGTGTTTTGTTTAATGACAACAAATGTTTCAAGAACGTTTGTTACGTTTTATTTAAAAGGTACTATTACATTAATATGGATTCTAACAACAGTTTTTAAAATGCATTATGTATAAGCAACCTCTGTGGAGTGGAGTTACCTTGATAGTCACCCAGAAGCTAGAAACAGCTGGTAGAAAATAAAACAGCTCACAGAAGAGTAAGTATATTCTTCAACTAAACAACAGTTGAAAATGAAAATGCAATCCATTAATAAAGTATGCAAGTTTCTGCACTCTGAGTGTTGTACTGTGCAAGTTCATGACAGTTCATGCTGGCTCCCAATGCATTATGTTAATCTGTATCGGGATATGCAGGCATGGTTTTGATGTAGAACTACATCTTTCTCCGTGCTGGGTAGAGGGGGTAATATCGGGAGCACAGATGCAATGAAAACATGTCGCACTTTGAACACTTGTCTTCAAAACTAATAATTGTAAAGTAATAAATAATACATCATTAGATAGTTTATAGAGCCCCATTCGTAAGAAAACAAGTTTCAACTCTTCACCCCTTAACCCTTCGATACAGTAGCGCTAGAAAATTGAGCTGAATTTCGCGTGATTTTGTTTAGCTGCACACTGTGTTAAGGTTGATAACTAGTGAATAGATAATGATAGTGATGATCTCAGGCCTGCATTCCGTAGCTGACGGTCAGAGCTAATGGATGTATGAGATAAATCAAAACAAAGTGGATTTAAAATTTATTTTTTAGATGAAGAAAAAAACTTTGGTGACAAATTTAGAAATGCTGTGAAAATCCAGGGAAAATTACTCTAAGAACTGACGAAAGTTGAAGAAACAGGAGAAAAAGAGAAATCCAAAAAGGCCCACTATAAGTCATCAACTGAAAGGTCACTGGAATGTAGGTAGCATCAAGAGTCCATGCGTCAGGATGTATTTCACCCAAGTTCAACTGTGGAGCCACAACCTACCACTTTAACTGTACAAATTGAGCCTCAACAGCAAGAACAGATGGAGATTGGTACAATCAATCCAAATTTTAAAATTTTCACACTGAGCATGGAATATCAATGTGCATCGCCAGTTTTTTACAACTTTGCTAAGTAATGGATGTATTGCGTCTCAAACCATCACACTACCAATGCATTCTGAAATCTAGACAAGAACAGTACATTAGGGCCGAGACATATCGCCGAATTTATAACAAGGCAACTAAGGAGTTTGAAAAATTGTTTCTGAACGATTTCTTCAGAAACAATTTTAGCAATAACTACTGAGAACGATGATACTACGCCTTCTATTAACATTAATTTATAATCAGCATAAGTTACGATGAATTGTATATAATTATACGTTGCTTTTAAGTAAATAAAGTAAAAAAATTTCTTTCGTTTTATTTCTTACAAATTTTATATCTGAAAAAATTCAAAGGGGCACAGTAGCAACTGTGCTGCAACCTACATAGCAGGGCTACATCAACTGCCCTTCGCTGAATACTTTAAGGACATAGAACTAATAAGATCGTGCCATGAAATAGTGGCAGTTGGTGTAGTTCTACATTGTAGATTGTGGCACGGTTGCTACTGTGCCCCTTTGATTTGTTTTGCATGTTTTGAACTGAAAAGCCAACAAACATGCTCAAATTGAAAAGGAATATGTTGATGTAGTAGTATGGTGAATATTTATGCATTTATATTACATGAAAATTTGAAAAAGGTCTCTCACTGCAATTTTAAAGTGATTAACGTTGTTATGAGCATTTCAGAATTGCATATATATATATATTTCTTTTTCCACAATCTTTTAGCTCCTTTTGGGAAGTCATCATTGCACCGAAGTACCAGGTGAATTTGTGTGGCAGCCAGGCCTTCTGACTGAAGCAATAATTCATGGTCATTGGCTATTGCTGGAAGATATTGACTGTGCTCCTATGGATGTAATTAGTTTGTTAGTTCCTGTTCTGCAATCTTCCAGTATTATTTTACCTGGTCATGCTAATCCTATTAAAGCAGCATCTGGATTCCAACTTTTTGCTACTCAAAGGTAATTTTGATTGTGTTGTCTTTTGCACAAGCATGCTAATTTTGTTACATTGTGGTTATGTAGATCTAATACTAAGGTATTACTGTTTCAATTTGATAACGAGGAACAGTACACCAATTAAGTACTAAATAGTAACACAGTACTAGTGATCCGATTTATTGGCGTAGGAAGTAGACACATTTGCGTTTCCAAGCTTTTGCACATCAACCAGATGGCTTTTTCAAGGGAGTTAGACAGCAACTGAAAAATAGAACGCATTAACAATTTGAACGCAGAAACTTGACTTGACAACAATAGATACAATGTTATATTCAATTAAAGATATGACGCATCACATTTGTTGCACGCGCAGTATCCTGGTAGGCAAAAGTCTTTACTTGAAGAATAGGTTCCAAATTCGTGGCAACTCGAGTGACACGCAATCATTGCAAGTATCGCTGTTGGTAATGACCTCCAAGGTTTCCCAAATGGCTGTACCATTAGGGGTAGAGTAGGTAGCTAATTTCTTTATATCGTCCCACATAGGACTAGCGGACTTGAATTTCACTTCTCTGGATAGTGCCGTCGCTACTTTACCATATTTTGTCTCTCTTTTATGTTCGTTGACTCTGATTCCAAATGAACGTTTGGTCATTCCAATGTAGTATCGTTTAGAGCCATCCGGATGCTGTAGGGGGATCACATAAACACCTGATTCGCAGGAGAGTGGTGGTTTTTCACTACTACCCTTTAGCTTAGTAAAAAAAGATGCAGGAGACCTTATGCCTACGCCATAGTTCATCTTCTTCAGGGCATTTTTGAGTTTGTAAGACACATTTGGTATGTAGGGAATTGAGCCTAAATAACATATCTGCAGCAGAGGAAGATTAAAATGTTTGACCCTGGCTTTTTGAATAAAGTTACGTATCTGATTAAACGAATATCCTGCATCAGTGGCTAACTTAACGGCGCTTTCAATTTCATGTTGTCTAGAATGAGTATGGGAAGGAAACGGCGAAGGCTCTTCTAATTTGAGAACAGAAGATATCTGTTTTGTTCTGCGGGACAGAAAAAGCTGCGGAGCATCAGGTTGGGGACAGACGTGGGTTTGTAGTAGACTTGTGTACAGAGGCGGTTTTCAGGCAATTTTCTCAATAGAACATCCAGATAAGGTAAAGCGTTGTTGTGTTCAAGCTCCATTGTGAAATTGACCGTAGGATGATCATTGATTTTATCAAGGAACATCGGAAGTCTCTTTTCGTGAGGCCCTACAAAAAATACGTCGTCTGCATAACGCAGCCAAGTGGTAGGCTGTGGGGTAATGCTGGAGAATGTATTCCCTTCAATTGGGCGAAGTATTGCCTCTGCAAGGGCTGGTGAAAGTGAGGATCCCATCGGAGCGTCATTATACCTACTTATATACTTGTCCTAGGAAACTGTAGAAGCTAATATTAGTGACCAAGTCAATTAATTTGAAAATGCTGAGGCATGACTCCTGCGTATAAAATGCTGAATTTGATATGGCCTCCTTTAATGTTTTGATAGCTTCTGGAACGGGGATTGAAGGCTAAAGGGAAACCACATCGAAGCTGCCGATAATGTCCCCTGGTAGAACAGTGAGTTGCTTGGCTTTCATTATAAAATCCAGAGTGGAATTTATTACAAAGTCCAATTCAGGAAGAAAACTATGCAGGGATTTGGATAGTGCTTTCTCTAAATGGTACGTCTGCAGACTTCCTGGATACGATGGGTCTGAGTGGGTTTCCGGGCTTATGGTGCTTGAGTCTTCCGAAGAGCTTTGGGATCTGAGGTCCTGGTGGTGGTCTGGATGTTCTATTGAGAAAATCACCTGGAAACCGCCTCAGTACACAAGTCTACTTCAAACCCACGTCTGTCCCCAACCTGATGCTCTGCAGCTCTTTCTGTCCCGCAGAATACAGAACAGCTATCTTCCGTTCTCGAATTAGAAGAGCCTTCGCCGTTTCCTCCCATACTCATTCTAGACAACATGAAATTGAAAGCGCCGTTAAGTTAGCCACTGATGCAGGATATTCGTTTAATCAGATACGTAACTTTATCCAAAAAGCCAGGGTCAAACATTTTAATCTTCCTCTGCTGCAGATATGTTATTTAGGCTCAATTCCCTACATACCAAATGTGTCTTACAAACTCAAAAATGCCCTGAAGAAGATGAACTATGGCGTAGGCATAAGGTCTCCTGCATCTTTTTTTACTAAGCTAAAGGGTAGTAGTGAAAAACCACCACTCTCCTGCGAATCAGGTGTTTATGTGATCCCCCTACAGCATCCGGATGGCTCTAAACGATACTACATTGGAATGACCAAACGTTCATTTGGAATCAGAGTCAACGAACATAAAAGAGAGACAAAATATGGTAAAGTAGCGACGGCACTATCCAGAGAAGTGAAATTCAAGTCCGCTAGTCCTATGTGGGACGATATAAAGAAATTAGCTACCTACTCTACCCCTAATGGTACAGCCATTTGGGAAACCTTGGAGGTCATTACCAACAGCGATACTTGCAATGATTGCGTGTCACTCGAGTTGCCACGAATTTGGAACCAATTCTTCAAGTAAAGTACTGCGCGTGCAACTAACGTGATGCATCATATCTTTAAATGAATATAACGTCGTATCTATTGTTGTCAAGTCAAGTTTCCGCATTCCAATTGTTAATGCGTTCTATTTTTCAGTTGCAGAGTCTGTCTAACTTCCTTGAAAAAGCCATCTGGTTGATGTACGAAAGTTTGGAAACGCTAATGTGTCTACTTCCTATGCCAATAAATCGGATCACTAGTACAGTGTTACTAATTTAGTATTACTGTTTCATTTATGAAATGTTAAGTGTGTGAAGAAATATTTATCTAGTGCAACATTGAACCTCGAATGTGGGGCACTTGCAGTGCTGCGAGCAGACATTTTATGATGCATCTTTGTGGATCCACATGCAACAGTCTTGTATGTACCGAATTCAGCGTCATAAAAGGGTACATTAGTTTTGTCAACTATTGTGATTTTTGAAACAGCAGGGAAATTTCCCCCTGGGACAACTAGATAATGTATGAGAAATATTAATCAGGTTTACACCCATCATATCCAAAATGAATTTTCACAGCCCACTTTGTAGAAACATGTCTCATGACAATTAAGTAAAACAAATGCCATCTGTACATGATAGGCAATCCTTTAATGTTAAAATAACTATATACAATTAAAAGTATAAAGGTTTAAGATCTTTTGACACTACATCTGTTTCTTCCTCAGAAACTGAATGAAAAAACACTACATGTCTATGTACATGTAACAAGTGACATTAATGCGCTACTTCCTATGCCAAAGTATTTAAACGAGTCAGTGTGTATGAACTGGAAGAGTGGGCATAGCCCATCTCAACAACATTCTCCAAGGTTGGGGAACTAATATTGGTTCATCCTCATTACAGCATCATTCGCTGTAGACAAGTATGTGAATACTTTCTAAGGGTAGAACGTCAATTTCTAGGTGGGTCCAAAATAGTGTCTGTCCAACACAGTAAATAAGATCTTCAAAGGGTAGAACGTCGATTTCTAGGTGGGTCCAAAATAGTGTGTCTGTCCAACACGGTAAATAAGATCCATCCAAACATATTCTAGATAAGGATGTAACATTAGAACAAGTCCTGATATTATATTGATGTTCACATCTGCGACAACTCAAATTGCAAAATGTGGAACCCACATAGCACAAATTGGGTATGTTAGGGTTGACAGATATAAGCGGAATTAAATAGACATCTTGACGATTAACATATTCACACAAATTGCAAGTACATACACCAAACCTTAGGTTGTACGTATTACATATGCTCTTCAAAATATTTGTCACACATGATAAGTATGGTACAGATCCCACTGAACGATGAACCATTCTATCAGCAAGCAAAGATGTGCAAAACAGCCTAATTTCTTACCAATAATAATAAAGCAAACTGTTTGATCCTACGTAATTCACAAGAACGAAGTTCTGGGAGGACAAGTGATGTGAGTAAACACGCGATTAATAAGAAAATGAAAAGCGGATAATTTTTGAGAAACTGGATGGGAAGAGAAAAATGGAATTAAAGAAGCAGAAAAAGTGGGCTTGCGGTAAATGGAAAATGAAATAGAATTATCATTAAGATTGCGAAAGAGACAAAAATCTAGTAAGGGAAGTACACCATATTTCTCGACCTCAAACTTAATGATGGAATGTCGAGAGGAAAGTAAGTTGGCAAACTCAAAAGTTCTTCTTGACCAGATGGCCGAAAAAAAAAAAAAAAATGTCTAATGATAAATATGAGCATACATGTGCACTACATAGCAGAAAAATTGTTCACCAGAAAAAGGAAAAAATGTTTTCAAATTCTTAGTTACTCTCAGCTTTGAGTGATTTTTTGAAGTAGAGATGTAATTTTAACCAAATAGTGGGTAGATAAAGTAATATCATACCTGCCAGGTTTTACGGTTTACCCGTAAAATTATTGGAAAGGCGACTTGTTTTACGGGCAAAATGTTAATTTTTACGGATTTGTTGATTTTTTTTCTGATGATTTTGCACCACCATTAAAATTATTTATTTTACTTAATCCATTTAAAATGAAGCACCGATGTAAGTTAGGAATAAACTTTTCACTTACACGTGTTTATGTGGCAACATTTGTCCGCAGTTTTTTCACATTTTTTGTTTGTTTTGCATTGTTTCAAATGCTAAAGCTTTCGCTGTGCGTAAACTGAACCTCCCAAGCTGGGCTTGTTTATCTCTTGCAAGTCCCCACCCCCTTCTCAGTAGGCCAGCACCGGAGTTGTCTTGCATTGGAGCACATAGCATGTGTGTTTATTACTCCCAGTTTGAAATGATATCTCAGAAAGTAGTTATTGTAGAAAAAAAAATTCAAACTGATGTTAAATCTGTGGAATTTTTAAGCCCAGATCGATACCCAACATGACGAAATTAAACAAAAGCTGCCAGTTTAGTGAAATTAAAAATGCATTTGGGGCATGGTTTCGTAACTTCTCTTCTCTGGCAATAAATTTGACCTAACGAAAAAATGCGGTATAATAGGAAGTTAAAGAAAAAAGTCCAATGTTCATTCGACCCAGTGCTTCTCCAGCAATGATTTATTTTGCTGGTCGGTTAGTAAGTTTTCTACGCTTTCCAATCGTGCTTTGTCCGTCAGCACGATAACGCATGAAAATGTTTTGGCTTGATTCGACAAAATTAGTATGTTGGGGTCCACATTAATTCATCAAATTCCTATTGAAAATGGTCAAAGGTCAGGACATAGGAGCAGGATTAATTCTTCCCCCCTTTTGCATGATGACCACTCGTTGGTGATGACTTACGTAAAATCAAAGCACGATTGCGATGAAGTTTTGCTACGCTGTTCAACACCCATAGTGGACCTACCCTATTGAAAGTGGTTATTATCAGCATTCATGAGGCAGTGCGTACATGCGCGAGATTTGTTCGTCAGAATGTTCGCACAATAACTTCCATGGAAATTAACCGATTTGGATGGAATTCTTAATTATAAAACGACGCGTGTGGGGTAGCATTTTTAGAAATTAACAGGCACAAAAGAAAAAAATTATGCTCTATAATAAAGAAAAAACACTCAAAATACATGTATACAGCCTATCAATTAGTTCATACTAAGGCATTCATTCGTAAAGAAAACAAAGTATCGTAGAGAACACTGTTTGTTGCTTTTGCAAACCCAAACTTTTTGTTGGCATGAAATTTTGGGCTTTTAGAAAACAACTCTGAATTTTAAAACATCCGGATTTTGACAGCATGAATTTAATTTAGGAAGGGAGTACTTTTTTTTTTACTTTATCTGTTAGAAAAAAAAAAAAAAACCACTTGATTTCATAACTTCTATCAAACTGAATTGCGTAATATTTATATTTTTTTTTCTAAAACCAATACATGTATTCTAAATTTTGTCATGTTAAGCCATTTTTTTTATTTTATTTATTTATTTATTCTTTTTTTCACAGAGATATAAATTAAAACAACAGTTCCAACATTTTGTGCCGTGCTACGCCTCAAAGGGAGAAGGAGATGAGATGTAGAGAAAATCGCAGACGAAGTGGCTGTATCATTTCCCGTGACGCCTAGTGTAAAAGACAGCATTGGCTTTGTTCCAGTGACACATTGTGTTAGTTTACTGCAGGAGAGATGGGGAGATCAAGAGGGTGATAGGCCCAGATGATGCCGCTAAAGGGGTCGGATTTGGTAAAACTTTTAACGCTGCTGCAAGGCATCGATTAGCCTGTAAGGAATGATGGGAGGGGGAAGGGGTGAGGATGATGTTCGTAACTTAAACTAAACTTTTTTCCAGATGAAAGAGCCTTTCAGTTGGTCTCTGCTTTCCTAGCTGACCAGCTCTATCGGATAACTTTGTAATCATTATTTTTTTCTCTGCGAATTGCAGCTCTTTTAGGTGTTACTGTTTTACTATAGTAGTTTTACTCGCTTTTTTTTTTCGTACATACATACATATCACTAAGCTGTTCTCTGAGATTCAGAGGTTAGCTCCAAAAAGAAATAGACACTACCAGATATTTTTACTTACTGTTTTCGTATCAAACTTCTCCATTTACAGCGATCTTGACATACAACTCGGGCTTCACTGATATCCATTACACGCCGTACACAAGATCTTTTATACTTTATACTCATAATCTTTTTCTCATGCAGACACTCCTGAATCTGATCCACCCATGTCTTCCTTGGCCTTCCTCTGCCTTTCCTCCCTGCCACTTGGACTAAAAAGATTTTCTTAGTAAGCATCTCGTCACTCATTCTTTCAACATGGCCAAACCACCAAAGCATATTGGTCTCCACCTTGCTAACAACATTTTGCTTCACATCACACAACTGCAACACATCTTCATTCCTCACACAATCGTATCGTGTCTTGCCACAAACCCCACATAAGTAACGCATTTCTCCAGCACACAAACGACTCCTATGTTTCTTCTGCAGTACCCAGGTTTCACTGCCATACATCAGAGTAGGAACAATTACACTTTCATAAACAGCCATGCGGGACTCTCTAGAGAACCCATCATTCCTGTGAAAACCTCCCAGAGCAGCTATGACTTTCAAAGAAGAATTCACTCTCTTACTGATTTCACCATCCAACTTGTTCTCTCTGTCAAACATGCTTCCTAAATACACAAACTCACTCACCTGGTCAATCAGAGTGCTGTTTATCACATTCAGTGCTACTAGTTACTCTCTCAAACACCATAACTTTGGGTTTTCCGTTATTTATAAGTGTCAGTAAATTCAGTATTACTGATTCGCTGTGAGCAGCAATATAAAAGGAGTAAAACAGTACTATCAAACATTCCGTGATGCGTATTCTGCGGAGTTCCCGTGCGTTGCAAAATCTTCAAAAAATGAAAAATATGCATTTTGCACTATGTGTCGATGTAATTTCAGCGTTTCGCATGGTGGAAGAAATGATGTTACTAATCATATTTCTAGTGCCAAGCATAAATCTGATGTTGACTGCGTGGGAAAAAAATATGAAATTAACTTCCTTTGTTAAAAGTTATAATGAACTGAATGCTATTTGTGCAAAATGTTTGTGCACTTCATTTTTAGTTGAACATAATTTACCGATTGGTGTCCCTCAGTCACTCTTATTTATTTCATTTTTTTCTTTTCATTTGACTGTCTCATTGTCCGTCTCTCTGTAAGATAAACGTAGCATGAAAATGGTTTGTTTTTGAAAACATTTTAGCATGTTCCATGATGGCGTGGGGTACGATCCTATTGAATTTGAAGGAAAGGGTGGAACATCCTTTCCTTTAGATGCAAACTTCCATAAAAATAAAATTTAATATCTTTGTAGATCATAATGATAGCACAGTAATAAGAAATCGTCTATAGATTCTATTTTAATCACTTTAAATTTGCCGATAAATTCAAACATCTATAGTCATATCAATGAAAAGTTTGATACTTGATTTGGGTAACAATTTTTTAATTGATAATTTTGGTGCATTTAATTGATATGAGGGACAAGTAATTTAATCGAATATATTGATTAATTTTTTTTTACGGATTCCGGCATCTGAAAGTTAGCAGGTATGTAATATCATAAGCTTGTTATTTTTAGCACATGTATGTATTATATACGTAAAAATATTTTAACATGGAAAAAATTAATCTAATGTGATTTCTTTTTTACTACTTTACTAATTTCATTTAATTTTAAAGTAAAAAAAACTCATTTTAGTTGCATATTAAAGTAAATGGTAGAAAATTTAATTTTTTTGCACTGTTGTGTTACACTTTATCGTATACTTTTCAGTTTTGATTTCTTTTATGTGGGTTCCTCTTGCAGTATGAAATTTCACTCTACTTCAAGAACCCTCAATGTTCTTATATCACATGGATTCCCAATAAGCTGTCATGGACAAACTCCATCTATAAGATCAGTGTAATGAAGATCATGTTCAGGAGGTTACTGGTTCCATCCTCCCATTTGATTGCAGGCCTGCCCCTCCTTTCCACGATTTTTTAACAGAATCATTTTTAGGAAAAAGAATGCATTCCATTATACAGTATGCCTCAAACACATTTCTCCTCCTTTGTTGTTACCACAAAAAAAAACCAAAAAAAAAAAAACCAAAAAAAAAAAAAAACCACATCATTTGAATTTAAAAATTACATCGCTCCAGAACGAGAATCGAACCCACATTTCCCGATTTATGTTCAAGCATGCTATCCATTACACCACCTAGGACAATGACGTTCCAAGCAACTAAAGCTAAGGACAACACTCTGGATGTGTGCTAGTCAAAGCGATTTCTACTTCATTGTACCGTTGATTACTTTTCTTACCTGTGTGCTGATGTAGGTCAGTATCTCTCCAGTTTTTCAGATCATAAAAACAATGGAATGTGAATCTCCAGAAGAATTGTAGTGCAAAATTGCTTTGATTAATGTACGTCCAGAAAGTTGTTCAGATTCCTGAGCCACAGCTACTTAGCTTCAGCTGCTCGGGACTTCGTTGTCCGAGGTGGCGTAACGGTAGCGTGCTCGAATGTAAATCGAAAGATGTAGGTTGAATTTCTGTTCTAGGGCAATGTAATTTTCAAGTTTTTTTTTAAGTCTGGCTACATGGGAAAACAGTAAAAATGTACGGCATCTATATGCTGACAATCATTATGTATATATGTACAATATGTCGGAAGAATATTCATGTTTATCCCTCCATATTGTATAAAACATGCAAGCCAGTATCAATATAAATACTGTAGGCCACTCACCTTTCATATTCATGTCAAGGGGTGCTACATTTTAACACAATTTTCTTCACATGGCCATAGAATTAGGTCCGACTCCTAACTTAGGATGGGCTAATATTATCTCTATTTCTGCTCAGACATTATAAACACTAAATCTATTATTTGAATCCTTTTAAAAAAACTTAGTTCTTTTCAAAAAAGTTCCAGATTTTATGTCCGTAAAGTTTTTAAAAAGTTACTTAGGATTTAAATAATAGATTTAGTGTTTATAAAGTCTTAGAGGAAATAGTGATGATGTTAGCATATCCTCGAGTCAGGAGTCGGGCCTAATTCTACGACCACGTGTAGAAAATGTGTGTTGTGTAGGACTGCTTGACCTGAATATGAAAGGTGAGTGGCCTACAGTAATCATATTGTCATTATTCATTATATATATATATACAATGTATTAGGTGTGCAGCTTAATTCTCGGCCACAGGGACAACACGTTGACAGCCAATTATAGCAAATCGAATACGTACCTAATCGGAGGAATAATTCGCGTCGTGTTGGATACATTCGAGCCATTGGTCAGGGAGCTGCCGAATGCCACTGCAAAAAAAAAAAAAAAAAAAGTGGGATGTTTCGAGTTGATAAAGTCATCAATACTTGTGTGGACCTCCTCGACAGAAGTGAAGTGCGTATAGCTCAAGGTAATGTTGCAGGGTGTGAAAGAGGTGATAATCTGATGGGGCGAAGTCTGGAGAATATGCCGGCTAAGACAAAATCTCCCATCCCAGGTTGGTGATCGTGTTTAAAGTCGTTTTGGCGGTGCGAGGAAGCGCATTTTGCTGAAGCAACAGGAACGACCTTCTGCTCTTGCCGGTGTATGGCCTTTTCTCCTCCAGTGTGTCACTCACACGAATGTGTTGCTGACAATACTGCTCAGCATTGACCGTTTCACCAGGTTTGAGCAACTCATAGTGCACGACACTGCGCTGATCCCACCATATGCACAGCAACAACTTCCTGGCACAGATATTCGATTTGGCAGTACTGGTGGTAGGCTGACCTGGATAAAACCACGATTTGCGCCGCTTAGGATTATCGTAGAGGATCCACTTCTCATCACAGGTCAAAATATTGTGTGTGTGTGTGTGTGTGTGTGTGGGGGGGGGATCCTTCTTGAATCTGGAGAGCAAAGGCACAGCAACATCGTAGCGCCTAGACTTGTTTGTAACTGTGAGTTGGTGGGGCACTCAACGGCCCTCTTAATGAATCCATTTAAGCTTGTGCAGGCGCTTTGCAATGTCTTGCCGTGTTACTTCTAGTTCCTGGGCGAGCTCTGACTGTGTGCGACAGGAACCTGCGTCCAACAGTTGTTCCAGTTCCTCATCGTCAACTTTCTGTGGCTGTCTGGACGTTCTGCATCATGGAGATTGAAATTTCCCTGCTTAAACCGTTGGAACCACTACTTACACGTGCTGTAAGATGCAGCAGCCTCACCCAAAGCAGCACAGATCATTTGCTGGGCTTCCGCGGCACCTTTTTTCAGCTGAAATGCGAACAGGAGGCAGTGCCTCAAATGTTGCTTCTCGAACTACATTGCTTTCACGGTCAACTTTTGTCCTTTCTGTCACTACAGCTGTGAGAGGTTACGGTTGCCTGGAAAGCTGTTGGATGGCGCTGCAATCAGCCATTATTGCACACAGCTATTTGCATTTGCCAACGTTCTACGATCGCTTGTGGTTTGGGGCCGAGAATTAAGCTGCACACCTAATATATATATATATATATAATTACCTTATGTATATATAGTAGGATTCACTTCCCATTATGACCTTAAGAAGTGCTTATTATTTTTCAGGTGAACAAGGATGGGAACCCTGCTGAAAGAACTGGTTCTCCGTAAAATAATTCAATTTTTTTTTTTTTTTTTTGCAGATTAGTAACTGGACATGGAGGCTCTTTTGGAGAGTTCAAGAGCAATGCGGAAATTCTTGATAAGCTCTGGCGAAAAGTGACAATTTTTCCTATGCCAAGGCAAGAACTACAACAGGTAACTTTGCAAATACTGCATAGTATTAAGTCCAGAAGAAAAAAGTTATATATTGATTTAGTAAAAAAAAAAAAAAAAAAATGGTGAAATTCATGTGTTGACATAGTATGACTGCTCAGTGTTGTGCCATACTTATAATAGGTCTGTGTCAGAGCTGCATATGCAAAATGTATTCAAGAACTTGTGTTAATGAATAAATTGTTGCTCTTAGGGGCACATTGGGAGCTAAAGATCATTTTATGTAGATACATCACTGATAAAATTCTGTTCTTCAACAGTGATATTGCTACGATTCTCTTTTAAAGTAGGGATGGTCCTCTTTCTCTCTCTTACATGCAAATTTATGAATTTCAGAACAATTTCCTATTCTCCAAATCTACCTGTTAGCCAATTTCCTTGCCACTGGCTTATACATTGTTGCATTTGGATAGGTAGATCAAAGTACACTGCATGAGGCATTACCTTATGTATATATAGTAACATAATTTGCTGTGATACTTAACATACACACACCAAATGATCACTGAATTATGACCACCCCTTTCAAAAGTGGATGCGACCCAATGACCACCACATGATTCCCAAGAGGGCACAATTAGTTGACTGGAATAGCATATATAAGGTGTGAATGGAGCAGTAGGTAGTAAAATTTGTGGAAGAATTTATTAGACTTTGAGAAAGGACAGATTGTGGCAGCTCAGAGAGCGACTGGCTCAATTTCCCAAATGGCTGAACTCTGTTTTCCAAACAACTGAACTTGCTCATGAGCTGTCGTAGTTAAAGTGTATCAGGACTGGTGTAAAAATGGTTAAACAGTGACCCAAAGCAAAATTGCACAGGACAGTGAAAGGTTGACATGAGAGTCGGGGGTGAAAGAGTTCGCCAAAATGTGGAATCCTGCCTTTTTGAAAGTTGTATGGGGAGTTTCTGAGATCGATGCAGAAATGCAATAATTTTGTGTGTGTGTGTGTGTGTGTGTGGGGGGGGGTTCCATTTAAACTGTCTCACAAAGCTGGAGGCAGATGTTATTGCAGATCAGGAGGATGAGTTACAACCCTGAGCAACACCAGCATCAAGTTCTTCAGCTCAGATGTCTCTGGACTGGAGAACTTGATTGTGATTGGCTGTAGCATGCCAACTTCAAGTACAGTAAGTGGGGCTTCCCTGGTGAAGGCTTTATCTTACAGCTGATTTATGTGACACTAGTGTGGATGCAGAAACGTCGCTCACTTTGCGTTGACCACAGTTTTCTATGTGGCTATAGGGTATCGGGTAACTGCTTTTAGATGATGCAATAAAAATAGTTTATTAATTGTCGTCGTAATCATTTTGTAGTCTACTTGGTAGTTCAGAGTTTGCAATGAACATGTGTGTGTTTTAACTGTTGGAGCATAACAAGAAAGTGGATGCAAGTGGAAAAGTTTTGTGCACTTTATGTGCAGATTTAATATATTATGGAAATAAAGGGTTCACTGCTATTTCAACCATTTGAAGTGTAAATAGATCAGTATAAATATGGGATTGACATTATTGGTTTGGTGTAAGCACATTGACTAAAATGAAATTCTTATTTGTTTTTAAAGAAATGTTAGGCAATTTTATGGCTTTTATATATGCATTTATTACGCTTAGGGTTGTTAATACATGCTAAAATGTTAATTATTTTTGCACATTCCTATGTGGGAAAAGTTCAGCCTTTTTCTGCCATGACCACTTTTTAAGCATGGTGAGTCTCATGACTTGCACAGGGCAACAGATGTAGCAGTGTTCAAGAGTTGACTATGCAATACAACAGAGGAGAGGTCAAACTGGAAAGTATCTTTCATGACCGTGTGTCGTACTTACGGGCTATAACAGCAGATGACCCCAACACCTTTTCCTGTGGTTTCATTGGTGCAAAAGACTCCTGGTGCAAAGATCATGCAAGTTAGACGTGGATGGTTGTGTGCGCATTTGGTGCAAACAACATGAAGCATTTGATCCATCTCGCATGGTCTCCACTGTGCAAACTAGTGGAGGCAGTTGTGTGGTGTAGGGCATGTTTGCCTGGCAGGAACTTGGAGCCCTGTGCATGTGGAACAACATATGACTGGTGCACACAATCGTTAATTGCTTGCAGACTCTGTACATCCAGCCGTGTTGCACTTTTTCTTGAATGGCAGTGGTGTATTCCAAGACCACAGTGTGCCAAGCCACAGGTCCAGTGTTGTGTGGGAATGTTTTGAGAAACACAGTCCAGACTTCCATTATATCAATTAACCTCCAAACTCCTCCGATATAAAATCCCATAGGGCACTTGTGGGACACTATGGAATGGCATATCAGGCATCTGGATGCCCCAATCACTTCCATACCTGCATTGAAGGCCACATTACACACAGCTTGGTTGGCCATGCCTCCCAACTGCTTCCGGCATCTTATTGAATTGATGCCACATCAGATAGCTGCTGTACTGAGGGTGAAAGAAGGGCCTATGAAGTATTAGGCAGGTGGTCATCATAATTCAGTGATCACTCAGTGCATATGGTAGCAAGATTTAGCCATGACATTCGACATCACAGACAAATCCTGCAGCGAATACACCATTGGATAATGGAGTGAGTGCCATTTCTGTGCATTATTTTGATCAGCGGTATCACATGTTGTTGATTTCACAAATCACATGAATTTGATGATTCATAAGCTGCTCTTTTTACACAAAGTTTAATTTTTTTCTAAACAAATCTTTAAAATACCATTTTATCTTTTTTCTTAAATTTTTCTCCAAAAATAAGAGGGCATCTATACACTGGTGCTTCTTACATTCCAAAAAATGTGGTATTTGTAAATTGAGACTAGTAGATCAGAACTACATTTATGTGAATTTATTATATTTGGCTAGATGGCATAGACTTATTTACCAAAGAAGTTTTAAACTTTTTCTCATTAAACTCTTTTGGCTTAATTTTTATTCACACGTGCCAGTGGTAGGAAGTTAGAAAAACGCAAATTATCAGGTTACAAGAAGAAAGGAACTCTTGATTTGTATTCCACTTGATTTCTTGTTCTTGTTTCGCATATATTGGGTGAGGGGACACTTACCACCAAACTATTATTTTGAACGAAAAAACCCATAAGAGTACACCAAACCGTGTAAGTTGGAAGTGCTTATAGAGTAGTATAAATGTGATTATTTTATGGTGTTTATGCAGTGGATTCTTGATAAGTCAAATCCCAAGGGAGTGAAAACAAAGCATGTTATCTCGAAATTAGAAATTTATTCATATTTAAGAATATTGCATAATTAATTACATATTTAAATACATATTTATTTTACACTTTTAACTGTATTTTTTGAAGGCACAAGCAATTTGAAATGTATTCAAGATGTTATTTGATTCATCAAAATAGAATAGAAATAAAAAGGAATTGAGTATACTGAGTTACCTGATTACTGATTCAGAAAATCTGGTAACAGTCTGCCATTTTTGTTTATTTATTTTGCTTTTGCATTCAACAAGTTTCTTGCTTTAGAATTGCATTTAAAGTTTCATCACTTGTTCCAGGTATGGCTTCAGTGAAGTTATGCAAAATGTTCATTAATGCTTGGGCTTTTCACCATGTAAGAGTAGGGGCTAGTTAATCTTAGTTTCCTAATTGAGGATTTAAATGGGCTACGGCATTTCTATCCTTTAAATCTTCACAGACCTTTACTTCAGCGTTGATATTTACACATAGTTGAAATATATTTTTCATCTAATTAGGAAATTTTGTCAAGCTAGGCTCCATTCTTAATCAGGCTCATGTCATGTTCTCCCAGCTATGTGCAAACATTACTTTTTCACCATTAGAAAAAAAAAAAAAAAAAAAAAAGAAAGAAAGAAATAAAGAAACTTTCCTAAATGGTTTTAAATAATATTTTCTGTCACTTCTGTTCAAGCGCTGTCAACCATTATCATTGCTTAGTTGACTGATTTCTTATGGTCTTCTTCAATATCAGCAATGTGTTTTATCACAACTTTTATTTGATAAACAGTATAAAGTTCTGGGTGATTCCTTGGTCTAGAGATTACAATTTTGACATTGTTAAAAACTTAACTTTTACATATTTCATTTCAGGATTGTATCCATGCATTGTACAGTTATCAATGAAGAGAATCACTTTATACCCTGCAGCATTGCTGTTGTATCCCAACATTTTCATCTAGGTTTAAAACTCAGACTTCACACGACAATAACACATAAACATAGAAAATGAGCGAAAACAGTCACGTATGGTAAAAGGTTCTTTTAGTGGTAGCTTTCGGTCGTCCTACGACCTCGATCACCCGCGATCGATTGGATGGGCTGGTTGCCAGAACTACAATTTGAAGTTGGGATGTTGGAAATGTTGCCAGATTTTAGAAGAGAGATCCAAATAAATGGGATTTGGTGAGGGGTCTCTGAATTGCAGTTTTTGGTGAACAAAATTTCAGCACGCCTATTGCGTGAAACGATTCTTGTCAGCCGACGATGGTCACGTTCACCAAACGTTTTTTTACGGCCACACTGGCATCGTAAATTAGAGGTTTTGCCGGAATTTTTGTAGTCACAGTACACCATTGCAATAGTCGTCCGTGAAAATCCGAACTTCGTTTCTACCTTCGAAATACTATGGCCCATCTCACGAGCGCCAACTATGACACAGCATTGAAAATCACTTAAATCGTTATTACTTGTCATTCTCATGCCGAAAACAGCTCTGACAACTGGCAAAAATGTCTGTCGCTTTATATACGCACTGACGGACGCAACAGAGTATGCGCATAGGTTACGTTGCTATGTATTTTGCATAAGCTTGTCTGTACCAGTTTTTCTGGCACTTCAGTGTATATATAACCCTTAATTTGAATATACTCTTACAGATTGTTATTCTAAAGTGATTCAAAATCATCACTATAATTGGCAAACTTTCACCGACACTATAACTAACCATTTGAAGATTTCCTTACAGGCTGATGTTATTCTAAGGTGATTCAAGACGCATGTCTGCAAATACTGAGGAACAAGCTGTCAATAAAGTTCGTCCTCAGCTAACACACGAATTTTGAAAAAGATGTGGGGGATTTGTAATTTGCCAAGTTTTGCAATTGTGTCAGTTTGTTTGGGAAAAAAAAAGAAATGAATAATGTGACGAGTTTCTAGTAATAAAACACATTTCGTTCTCCTGCGCGGCAAAGTCCGCAAGAAAAATTAACAGGCCTTGTCACTGGACCAAGAGTTAAACGTTATTGCACTTTGAACGGGGCTCGAAAAAGTGATTTCTGACAGTGTAACGTTCTGCATATAATTCACCCACAATCCCTGTCAACTGTAGTAGGAAAAGTTTTGGCTAAAATTCGCCTTCCTCCTGTCACGTGGCGAAAGTGGAAAGACTACAGTGAACGCGAACTTACGATATGATTCTAACAGACTGTACATTCTCATGATTTTTTCAATACTATTGCTGTTTGACAGTATGATTCATGGAGATTTCATTTCAAAACAATCTGAATCATAAAGGATATAATTCGTGCAGAGATCTGCTGTTTGATTCAGGAACTACTCCAGTCAAAATCGAGGGCTGATCACTCAGCCCACCACGCTTTTAGCACAAACATTCGCAGGCCGATGAATTGATCGCTGTCGCACTAAAAGGTTTCTGCAATATCGAGGTTTGAACATCTTATATATCGGTGGCAAAACTTCAATGTTAAAAAACATGGAGGTTTTTGCCTTCCCTAGTTAGGATTGGTTTCACTTTCTTTTACCTTTACTTCTGAATTATTATACTTTTGTAAATTGGCTACCACTAAAATAAATTTAATTGCCAAAATTGGCGAGTGCTAATTTGCACCTATAGTGACGTTGTTTTCTTTGGACGCCCACTTCTTTCGTTTGCTAAATTCACCTGTATCTCGATATATTTCATGATCGTATTATGAATAGCAGTCTTGCTCACATTCACCTTTCTGCTTATGTCACATTCGGAGTACCCTTCATGATATAAAGTTACTATTTGTGCCCTCTGAGTAACACTTAACGATACTTTTTTGCCCATTTTTCGCTATATAAAAAATATGTACGAAACCTTTCGGCATGAAAACCAGAAGCAAACTGACACTCGCACGCTTTCCCCAACTGTATCAAGAGCTGCCTCTGTAGGATGATGCAACACTGACAGGAAGTTGAGTAATACAAACAGAAACGGCAAAAATATCCTAATACCAACAGGTGGTCTTAAACTTTTGCAAATGACTGTATAGATACACAAAGGAAGTGTTGAACTTTTTTTAAAGGACGAGCCATTTTAAAGTGTGCTTTTGACTGTTGATCAGAGGGAGTATGCATATTCTTAAATTGCAGTGGTGAAAGAGTTGCGCCGAAGTGCGCAAATTTTCAAGTTCTGCACCGTGCTGCTCTGAAATGCATAATTTTCATCGAATTGCACCAAAATATAGTAAGTTTCTAAAAAATCTGTTTTGATATAGCAATAAATTTCTTAACATTCTGAAATCTTAAAAAATTCAAATCAATTTTAAAATGGCTGTGATTAAATGAATATACATTTGGCGATTTTTTCCTCCAGCGGAACCCCCTGCGCCTGCTCTGTTCTGTATAAAACTGTCAGCTACTTACATTCTCACCATCTATTTTTAGCCTCTCCAGTGGGGCCCCAGAATGCATTACGATTGTCTTAGGCTTTTGCCCAGTAGCAGAAACGGCGTGCACCGCAGATTACTTTGATTGCTTTTAGAAAGTTTTAAAAGTTTATATTATATTTATTTCATATATTAAAAGAAAAAAATTCTTTACTATTTGCTGAACTCGCCACGGGAGCATGAAACAAACAGCACAACACCGTGACATCCGTCTCAGATTTTCGGAAAAGTGTGCAGATTTCCCCCCCCCCCCCACTATTTCTTCAACGTTCATTGTTTTTAGCCTTCCTTTTCAATTTTAAAGCAAAGGAAGAGAAATTTTGGTGCGATTTTAACGTTGTATCCCCCTTCCAGACGTGGAGTTATATCAACAGATCACATAGGCAATTATTTTATTTCATTTTATTTAAATTTTCTTTCTTCCTTATTTTACAAATAGATAACTACAAGTTGACAAGACATGTTGCTTTCATTCAATAATAAAGCTAGGAAGCGATGCTTTTGCGCACTTTTAACGGCTTTTCCGTTTCCACAACGTCAGTCTTACACTGCATTCCGGGAGCGGATGGCCACAATTTTCCTTTTTTTGGCATCTGTATAATCTCATTTATTAGATTTATGTTATTTTTTTTTTTTTTTTTTACAAGACTAATATTTTTAAAGCGTTTTCAATGTTCTCTTCTCCGTTTTCGTGGCCATCGGTGTTCTGGAACTCTTGACGTACAAATGTTTTTTGTTTTTTTTTCTCTTTCAAATGGCTTCATCTCTGTTAGATTTATGAAGCTTCTTCTTCTTTTTTTTTTTTTTTTCAAAAATCATATTTCTACACATTTTTTTATCATCACTCTTCCGTTTTCACGGGCGTATTATGCGGCATTCCGGGAGCTGAAGATCACAAATTTTCTGTTTCTAGCTTCCAGATAGCTTTGTTTCAGTTAGATTGAAGAAGTGAGTGTACATTTTTTTGAAGAGCCATATTTTTTAGCATTGCAACATTTCGTTCTCCGTTTCCGTGGCATTCCGGAAGTTGACAATCACAGGGGTTTTTTTTGCTTTTTTTTATTCTTTGAGATAGCTTTATCTTAGGTAGATTGAGGCGAAAGTTTTTTTTGTGTGTGTGTGTGTGTGTATGTGTGTGTGTTTTACTAAAATTGTATTTCTACTTTTCAAAATCGTATATTTAATGCCTTATTGCATTTCCACGGTCGTATTACGCAGCATTCCAATAGCTGAATCACAATTTGTTTTCTTTTTTATTTACTTATAGATAATTTCTTTTCATATTGATGAGGGGAAGTTTTTTTTCTTTGCAAGAACTCTTGCCCTATTTCTCATTTTAATTTTAGGGGTTTAATTATATCAATGAAAATGCTCCCACCACATTTTAACAAATTCACTAAATTTTTCTCAAAAACTGCAGTCAATTCACAAAAGAGATTTCAAACAACATATATGATTGCTATCATTTCCACACTTGACATGATCGTTACGCTTACACAGCTGTCTGAATCATTAGCTGATGAGGCCTCCAGTACAACAGAGTTGCTGCAGGAAATAATAAGAGCACAATTGTATCAGGTGGAACATCCTTTAAAGGATGGAGTTGAAAGTTTAATCAATTAACTAAATGCAAAATAAAAAAAATCAGTTTACAAATTTCAAATTATTTACTATTGTTTATACTTCCTGATTACAGGGATGCCAACCTCTTGCAGCATTCATGTGTAGCCCAAACCATAAAAATGTGTAGTTTTGAGCTTTCATGTGTATACACAAGAAATATTATGAAAAAGTATTTTAAGATGTTTTACATTTACGACAGACTAGACAGTTATAAAAATAACCAGAAAAAAAAATCGATATTGAGAACTGTATGTCAGTGTCATTGAATGATGCATTTTGCGCTGTGTGTAACAGCAATTTTTTTGTTAAACATGGTGAATCAATCTCAATGGTATTTCTTCGTCACCATCATATTGAATGAAGCAAACTCAGTCTCAATGGTATTTCTTTCTTCATCATATTGAAAGAGCTCCAGAAAAAAATTCACAGACGTAAATTTACTCTGAAATCTGAGATTGAAATCAGCAACTTCAGCATGCTGCAAAACTTTATCTTCCAAAGGGAAGTTCTTTAGCATGTAATGGCATGCTTCTGTATAGTATGCACGTACGGATTTCTAAAAACAATTTTTTTTCTGCTTCTGTTAAAGAGTCCCATTAAATACTGGCGTGTTTTTGAACCTATAACCATATCATCCTTAAATTTTTGAAGCTTACACTCAGTAAATTTTATTGAAAAAACATTTTCAGCTTCACTCACAGCTGATGGCTTCATAAACCTTGACACTATCTCTGTAAATAATGATAGCTCTCTTTCTAGTTTATGGATCTGTGGGTTTTGTTGTTGCATAAAAACATTTGTCTTGCAAAACAATGGCAGCACATGCTGGAGGAAATGCAGATACAATTTTGTAACACGAGACTCAAAAGTTCCTTTAATTTGTCTAAATTTCTTTGAGTCTTTATCCTTATATTCATAGCAAAAGAACTTTTGCAAGGGTTCCCACTGATCAAGGAAACGATTTACCACATTCATCAGTGACAGCCACCTTGTTGACACATGTTTTATTATTTTCTGTGTTTCTTCCCCACATAAAGTCTGACATAATTTAAAAGCATCACTTCTCTTTTTACTTCTTTTTAAATAAAAGTATACATCCACAAAAAAATCTTCAATGGATACATTTAGCTTCTTAGCAGCACTATGTGCTGTATTATGAATCCAATAACATGTACAGGCAATAAAAATAATGGAAGGGTTTTTATCTTTTATAAATTTTGTAACGCCATGGTGCTTTCCCACCATAACTGGTGCATTGTCTGAGCAAAACGCTATGCAATTTTGCCGTGGAATCGATCGTTTCGTGAGTTCTTGATCCAGCAAGTGAAATATATTTTCCCCAGTTGCATTACCACATAGATTCGGTAATGATAGCAATAATGTGATTACTTTACTTAAGGTTTGGTCAAAATAACTGACTAAAATAGGAAATATTTTTTGATCTGAATGGGAATTACAACCATCTGTAGCCAAGCAAAACTTGGATATCTTCAGAACTTCCGTCAGTTGCTGCACTGAAGTGTCAGCAAAACACCTTACGATTGCAGAGGTTTTTTGTGCGGTCACTTCCATACTTTGCTGCAATTGCTGAATCTGGAAACATTTTTTTTAAATAATGCCCTTGCATGGTCAAAAATGGCAATTGGGAAGTTGTGTTCTATTAACAAATTTGCAAATTATGCTTCTGCTCTAATGGAGAGGTCATCAGATTGTGCAAACATTTTTGTTAATGTTTGGTTAGATGCTTTTCTTGTTGCATTCTCAATATGACAGCGACATACCACATGACGTCTACAGTCGTCTTTTCCACCATGTGCAACAGAGAAGGAAATATCACAACAGGTACAATAGGCATCATTTGCAGATTCTTTCGATCTTTTTAAAACAGGCCATGTTTTATCATAAGCATTTTTAAAAACTTGGTTATGTTTTATCTTTCCCTTAGAGAGACATGATAAAAAAACAACCCAGCAGACCAATTTTTTTAAGGAAAAAAGAAACAGCAACCAAAATACGGAAATGAACAACACCCAAATTAATAACATCAACTTTTTATTCTCACGAAAGAGAAGAGCAGCGTATAAAGGACCAACAGGCATGCGCCATTTGCATCCAAGACTCTCATAATCTATTACGTGGGTCTCGGTAGCGTCTCCCCTTTCACAATCCCTTTGGCAACCTGCTGAGTCACTCCTTTCCTAACTAAAGATAAAAAAAAAAAAAAAAAAAAAAAAAAACCGAATTTTCATTTAATAGAGCTGAATTTTTGACAGATGCCATAACTTGGTCTTATAAGATTACCCTGCAAATTTCGCTTGAATCCAATGGAAACTTTTAAAATTAGGCACTTTTCTTTTTTATTATTAAGACGTTCAGAGAAAGACAGATCAACTTCACAGGAAAGCGCAGATGACTGAGAACTACGGGCTTGAAACATTCATTTCCCTACCCCTTTTACTCTGAGCCCCATTTGCCACCTGCTGTTGTATTGCGTCTTTGCTTAACTGAGGATTAAAATGTGAAAAATTAATTTTCTGAATTTTCATTTAAAACGGCTGATTTTTTTATAGATGTTCTAACTTGGTCAAAGTTACCCTGAAAATTTTGCCTAAATCCAGTGAAAACTTTTTAAATCACACACACACACACACACACACACACACACACACACACACACACACAAATGATTGGACACTTAGAGAAAGTGGTATTAATGAAAAAAATTGCATTTCTAACTTAGTTTTTAAGTTATCAAGGTGAAATTTTCAGGGCCACTTTGATGGCATCTGTAAACAGTTCTGTACATTTAACTGAAAATTCCGCAATTTTGTTTCCCAGTATGTAAAAACATCACGCTGCCTGTACTGGGTGGAGATCCCTCACTTCAGTACTTATCTTGAGGTCATTCATCTACTACAGATATTGCAACGTGCTTCCAACAGCTGTAAGCCGGCCGAGTGACGCAACTTAAACAAAAACATTAAAGAATGCTCGCATGTAAAGCGCGATTTCCTTCTTTCTTTCCTTTTGCCACCCCCTTTTTTGCCGGATTTTAACAGTTTCGAAGAAAAATGATTCTGCCAACCCCTTGAACTTTTTAACAATACGCAGCAATTATGAAATAAAATGCAATAACAAAAAATTTATTATATCTACACCAAGATTGGTCATTTCGTCCAGAGTTTTCACAAAACTTCCAGGATGGCCGGAGCAGGGTATCAATTCCGGAGCAACTCTGGGCAGACCGGAGCACTTGCAACTCTGCACACAGAAAGCAAGCAGACTCACTTGGTCATAAAGAAAGAAAAGCACTATAAAATCTAATCCGAAGCTGTGCTATTAAGCGAGCGACACGGTGGCGCTCCCACGTTGTTCAGTTAGAAGAACGTTAAACATGTGTGCGCATGCATGCAGTGGGAACCTCTCCAGTCTTTAACGTGCAGTTACCAGCCTTGGCGGCAAAGCAGCGGAAGCCCCACCTATTGGTAGTTGCTTCATTGTAGCAGACGACACAGGACAGAAACCGAAGTATAGCTGGCAAAACATTGATGGAGATTCTGCATTGCACTTTTTGACTGTTCCTATATGCAACCTGTTATTGACTTGTCTGAATGCGCTAAAGCACTTGGGTCCATGACAAACGCTAAGGGGGTCCGCAAATAACACAAAACTTTTGCTAAATAAAGTTGGTGAGGAAAAAAATGCTGCATCATAGCAACAAAAGCGTAGTATTAGGCATATGATGTGTAGTGCATAGTAAAGCTAAAGAAATGCGTAGTTTCTACGCCAAATGCGTAGGGGTTGGCAACCCTGTGATTATTTTAAAAAAAAGTTCAAAAGCATTTAAGGAATGATGTTTAAATTCTGAATAAAATAAAATCTTTCTTTTTTCTTATGAGGGAAAAGCTAGTTTGATTATTGTTACTAAATACTAATTTGTACAGTTATCAAAATCAAAAATTTGCCAGTTTTCTGAAATTTTGCTTTGTTGTGGTGCAGAATGATAAATTTTCTAGAAAAAATATTTAGGCTTCTCTTTATCTTGCAGACAGTTTTTAGCTTTTCCTTTCTGCATTGCAGAATTTTGAAAAAGATTCTGCTTCAGGGATACTATTTATATCCCTGTTTAAATAATGAGTTCAGTTCTCCTATACACCAACCTTCATCATATGACTTTGACATGAAGATTTACTAGCATAAAATTGGCAATTTTAAATCACATTTAGTAGCACAGTGATGTAGGATTATAAATATGAATCTCATTCAATGGAAAATGAAACAGCAAAGCTGTAATTAAATGGTAAGCATTTAGTTATTAAATAGTTTTAATTTGTGAAAAAGGTTTAGAATGTATAATTAATTTTTTATCTTAACATTTTCGTTATATGCTAATTATTTCTGAAATTAGTTTACCAATATGCTCGTGAAAAGACTGATCGTTCAGATTTTTCACTTTTGAAAGCTAGTGATTTTGCATAATGTGAAATTAGAACTACCATTATTGTGTGATTGTGAGTAATCATGCTTGGAAACTTTCTGTATCTTTCCAAGTATTAATCGGTGCTGAAAAATATAGATTTCCCCCTCCAAACGACGCTCAGGGTATCATTTTATTAGCTGCTCCGAACTGCTCCAAAATGTAGATTTTTCCTGCTCCAGAGGCTGCTCCAAAATGGCTAGTCTGCACTTCCACCACTGATATTGGATCTTTCTGTTGTGGATGGCAGGTTCCAAATTAAAATAAACAGCACCAGCAGCAGCATTTCCTAAAGTGAACTAACCTAGTGAGTGCTGGACAGGGCCTTATGGCACAATTTTTTTCTTCTGGGGGCAACTCTTTAAAGTAGAGGTGTGCTTAACAGTGTGGCAGTTCCGCTGAAATAATGGTGACTTTAAACTGCGACAAAATAGTCACTTATAACAGTGGTGTCAGAACTGTAAAAAAGTCAAAACTGTGGGTCACCGCCTTACTTGCAAAAATGACAAAATTGCTGTTTGTAATGGGTACAATATGAGCAAAAACTAGATTAGTGCTTTCACACCTCCACTTCCCACCATTAATCCCAATGGGATTAGGATGATAATGGCCTCTCTTCTGATCTTGAGCAATCAGCTGCCCGTAGGGTAAAAATTACCCTTCAGAGAGCAGATTTTTCTTAACGTGATGGTCACTAACACCAAAACTGTGACACCTTAACAGTGATTTTGGAACTTTCATGTTTATTCAATGGTCATAACAGTCATACATGAGATTCTTCCGCGGATTCGCGGAATTCCGCTTTTTTTTTTTTTTTTTTTTTTTCATTTGGGTCATTCTCGAGATCGATGCAGAACTGAAGAGAAATGGGTGTGTGTGTAGGGAGAGGTTGTTTTCCGTCTGGGGATAGTATTTCGTCTTTCAAAACTTTCAAAAACTGAAGTTAAACGGAGTGACTATTTTTCCCGTAATTGTAATTTCTTTTTTCTTTCAATGTTACCTGTTCCAATATTGTTATTAAATGTCATTTTATTGCATAAATGTTTGTATTTCAGCATGGAACTGTGGGCAGCAACTTCCAAAAACGGAAGTTAAGACGGTGCGAAGAGTTCGCTGTAGTCTTCAGGCAAAGTTTCTTCCGTGGATTCGAAGAATTCCGCCATTTCCGTTATCATTTTGGGCATTCTTGAGATCAATGCATAACTCAACAGAATTTTTTTTAGGGGGGGTGATTCGTTTTTCGGTTTGGCAACTGGATTCCGTCTTACGAAACTTTCGAAAACGGAAGTTAGGTACAGCGAAGATTTCTCCCATAATCTTTTTTTTTCTCGCGATGTTCCTTCTGCCTAGTATTGTTCTTAAATATCTTTTTATTCCACGCCACAAATACTGCATTTCAACCTAAAAATGGAGGAAGAAGTTTCCGAAAACGGAAGTTGGTCGGATCGAAGATTTCTCCCGAAATCGTATTTTTTTTTTCTTCCTGCGATGTTCTCACTATCCTGTGTTGTTGTCAAGTGTTACTTTTCCCCATAAATGTATGCACTTAAGCTTGATAAGGGAGGGAAATTTTCCAAAAACGGAAGTAACAGAGTTTAAAAATTTGTCAGAATTGATGCATGGTGTTCAAAGGTATTCATATTCTGAAGGTCACACCATTTTTCTAAAGTAGTGAACGTTTTGATATCATGCGCTCGTGGTCCTCAGTCTGAAAGTTCTTTCAGCATGATGGATGAATTATTGTCATCTGCGGGAATAAAAGGAGAGGAGGAAAGAAAAGTGGTGAAGAAATAAGAAGGAACTTATATCAACAGAAAAAAAAACTAAGCAAAGATTGCTGTGCAGCTGCAGTCAACAAAAGACATATATGGCTATGGAACTTGCTGAGAAGAAAGCAAAACAAGGGGGAAATTAAGCTGATGTTCTAGAAAAAAAAAAAAAGAAGATAGATGTATTTGAAGCAATGTCTTTTAAAATCACTTTATTTTGTTTTGAATTCAGTAATTTTATATTGTGAATACAGTGAACAATTCCATCTCGCTTGTGCTGCTTTATATTCACACTTTCTTGTCGCATGTTCTGATTTTTTTCGCCCGATTAAAGAATTCAGCTTTTTTGTTTCTTGGTCAGTCTCATGTATGAACAGTGTAAGGTACTTCTTGAGAGTAAGGAGGGAGTGTCAAGGAAAAAATTGGGAATCAAGAATAAAAATACACCCAGGCCACTATAAGGTAATAATGTATGTTAGTACTGTTACATATGTAAATCCGAAATTTCTAAAATTAAAAAAAATATACAAAATCGAGAAATTGTTATTCAAAAAACAATTTGCATAGCAGATTTTGCTATACAATCTACTGCTCCAGTTTCACATTGCAATGAGCTTCCCATTCCACAACCACCAAAAATGCAGATACAGTGAAGAAAGATATCCAGTCTGGTGATGATTGTGAGGATGACAAAGATATGGACTTCCAAGGTGTATCTTGCAGTGCTCAGCCACATTTTGCAAATCGACATGAACTAGATGATTTAATAAGATACTTGGAGCTAACGAAATCAAATGCAGAACTTTTACCTTCTTGTTTGAAAGAGTGGAACTTATTGGATCCCAGCTGCAAGTCGACCACAGGCAGAAAAAAACATGAAACATATGCATGATATTATGTTGTGACTGATGCTCTTTGCCATTGCTTTGATATAAATGAGTTCTTTGAGAACATTAGCATTCCTCACTTACTTGAAGAATGGAGATTCTTTATAGATCGATTGGTTAGAAGTCTGAAGGCAGTGCTATTTCACAATGGAAATACATACCCTTCGATTCCTGTAGCACATTCCATGCACATGAAAGAAGACTATGGCAAAAAACTTCTAGAAAAAATCAAATATCGTGAATACAATTAGGATGTCTGTGATGATTGGGTTCCTTTAGGGCCTGCAATCTGGCTTTACAAAGTATCCTTGCTTCCTTTGCTTGTGGGACAGCAGAGCAGTCAGTGAACATTACAAAATAAAAGAATGGCCTTGGAGAGTAGAGTTGTAAGATGGTACACAGAGTGTCATGCACAACGCCCTTGTTCCAGTGCAGAAAATCCCATTACCCGCGCTGCATTTTAAGTTGGGGCCGGTGAAGCAGTTTGTAAATGCAGTGAACCCTGATGGGAAAACGTTCAAGTTCATTCGCTCAATGTTCCCGAATCTCTCGGATGCCACAGCAAAAAGTGGTGTATTTGTGGGACCACAGATAAAGGCAGTGCTGACCTCAGAATAGCTAAAAAGCAAAATAACTGATGCTGAAAAAGATGCCCGACTGTTGTACTGTCATTTTGTGACTGAATTTCTTGAAAATAGGAAGAGTGCCAACTACAAGGAGCTTGTGGTGAATTCAATAGACAATTTCGGAAGAATGAGTTGTTTAATATCAGCGAAACTTCATTATTTGCACTCACATCTTGATTTTTTCAGAGAAAATATGGGAGCAGTGGGTAATGAGCATGGTGAGAAGTTTCATCAAGGCATGCAAAATATGGTTTTGAGATCAAGGAAGACTACATTGGGAATTTGGTGCACCATACTAGTAGTGTTCATTAGAGGCAAAGGCGATCCAAAGTTAATTTTAGGACAGACATACTTCTTGTCTTTAATTGTTTCAGTTTGTACTGTGTATTGATAAATATTCATGATTTGTACTCTCTTACCCTGTCATATTGTCTAATGCATTGCAGTATATGTCATACATTATAGAACTGCATAGATTTTGGAGTAGTGTAAATTGTGGCTAAACTATTGATGCTAGGCCAAAAATAGTGGCCATTTTGAAATTCCCTGCACCAAAATTAATAAAGAAACATCAAAATATTAAGAGAAACATGTAATCATTCAGATTTTGTGACAGTTATTAGAAAGCATGATTTTAGTATAACGTGGAAAACACCTGGCAATGGATTACAAAGAAAATGACACATGCAGACTTTTTTTCATCTGTGTTTCAGCTGAAGTCATTGTTGATATTACTGTGTGGAAAGTTAAGCATCATGTCCTATTTCACAAGTTCTTAAGTTGCCTACAATGGAAGATAATGTTTCTGTCTAATATTCTCTGTTTTGGTTATTTATTGCATGTATGGTACTATTTAGCAAATTGGAAGTTATTTTTCTACTGACCATATTTAATTTGAAACACATAGGCTGTTTTGTGTGATACATTTTAAATTGCAGAAAATTGAAATGCTATTTTTAATCTTTATTATTTCAGGTTATAGCTAAAAGATGGAAAGTGCTTGAACCTATTATTGACAAAATTCTATCTGTTCATTATATGATCGTATCTGGAGAAGATACTGAAGGTTCAAGGGAGAATATACCTCATCAGTCTTTTTATGGTGGAAGACTTGTATCAACTAGGTGAGATTTGTAGTAGTTTCCCAGTATGCAGTTTTGTGAATTAAGTCAGAAATTTAATTTGCACACTAGCTACATTCCATTTTGTGCAGAACAAAACTTATGTTTCCACTGCAGTTAATCACACGTATTGTATTTCTGAGTCTTCGGCATTTCTTTCTGGACTTTCTGTGTTAAGTTAATGGTTCTACTTTGTAATTTTAGTACTGCGGTTATCTTCTTCATTCAGGTTTATGAAGGACTCCAAGATGTAGTCTTTTTTTTTATGAAGGACTCCAAGAAGTGGAGTCTTTCATAACCCTCAATGAAGGTGATAACAGATGCCAAGTTTTTTTTTTTTTTCTGACATCCTTTCTGCTTCTTAAGACTTTTATGTAATTTTCAGCATGTCTTTTTATACTTCCAAATATTTTTCTTTGCAACAAGAAATTTTTGTAATCATGAATAATTTTGTTTGAATTTTGTAAATTTGTTTAATCCTCATGATGAATGTTCATTTAATTTTAGTTTTTTAAAAGCACTTTAATAGATTTTGTTTTACTTTTGGAATATTGGTTATTGTATCATTGAATCCTTTAAAGGATGGTGTGTGGAAGTTTTTGTTTTATAGCATACCCTGTCAGATTTATATATCCGTAGAGACACGTCTAACTTGCTTTTATTTCTAGGCCTTCATTTTTAGTAATCCAGTAGTGGAGGGAGGCCTTGGCTTTTTTCTTTTGTCAATAAAAAACAAAACTGTAGCACATGGAATTTGCACTTGATCATAATCTTTTATTTTCTGTACTTTCAAATGCTTATCTTATGTGTTTCATAGACCTTGACTTTTACTGTTTTGAAGGCATACTAAATTAATTCTAAAACATTTTTGTTTTTTCTTGTCTATTCTGATATGGACTTTCAAGTATTTATTTACACGAAATTAGTGTTGCAGAAATGTACTGCTTGATATTTTGGAAGTACTCTTTGTGTGTGATGATTTGAAGTCTATTGGAGGGAAAGTTGTTGTGTCATGCTATATCATTTTGGAGAAAAAAGCCTGCTGTATGATCACACATACAGTATTTGTCATAGACACTGATATGTAAGGGTGCTGTTTCTTCATCTTGATATACACTCATTGTCAAAAAATAGTTGCACCCAGAAGGACGTGTCGGATTGCAATGTTATTCTGGAGGAAGGTAAAGGTTACCAGGAACAATAAATGATTAAACATTGAGACTGATATAGGCATATTTATTGAACTACACACCAATAAGTAGTGTCTCTCAGTATGGCGTCGGGCCGCCATGTTTGCTCACACAGCATACCAGACATCTCGGCATAAAGTTGTACAGGTTCCTAAAGGTGCCCTGCGATAAGCCATCCCATGCAGCTCGAATCTTCTCACAGTTTCTGCAGATTGTGCGGTAGAGGTGGAGTGTGGATAGTGCATCCAATAGTATCCCACACATTTTCAATCTGTGATAGGTCTGGCGATGCGGCTGGGCATGGCAGAGTGTCAGTGCCTTGAAGGCAAGCTCTCGAGGCAGCAGCAGTATGCAGACAAGCATTGTCCTGTTGGGAAATTGCACTGGAGTGTTCAGAAAAGGTAAGGTCACTGTTTGCAGGACTTCATTAACGTAACATTGGGCTGTCAAAGTAAAGTGCCTGTAATGAACACCAAAGGTGATCTGGCATTGTAGGCAATTGCACCCCACACCATGACACCAGGTTCTCTGGACGTGTGATGTTCGACAACAAGTCGTTCATCTTCTTGCCACTGACCTGACCACGGTGCCTCCACACACAGATTCAGTGGTCATCTCCAAGACAAAAGCGGGGCTCATTGCTTGAAGACTACCCACTGCCATTCTGAGTGGCTCCATTGCAGTCTTTGGTGATGATGCAGTGGTGTTAAGGGCAGTCGTTGTAACGGTCTGCGTACATTGTAGTCCTACGTTGTGCAGACATCTGCCAATGGTGCTGGCATTAATCGGAAGATGCATGGAGGGCACCACTGCTTGCTAAATATCCGCAATCATGGCTGTTAAGTCACTCAGCGCATGTCTGACAACCCGTCGATCCTCTCTCTCCGGGGTTTGTCTAGGTTTTCCAGACTCTTCCTGTCACTGCTGCGCGCCTGGTTCTATCCGCTGCAGCCAACACTGTGCTATGATGATATCCGCACGAATGGTATGGCATGCAATACGGCGATAAGACCATCCCGTTCCCGGAGCACAACTATGCGGTCCCTCTCGAACTCCTTCAACTGCTTGATTTGTTTCAGAACTTTTCTGCGACACATACTTCCCTTGCAAAGGATACAACCATCACAAGAGCACGAGTCAGAATGGCAAGCATGCGTAGTGGGACAACCTTACATAGCTAGGTAAATATCCTCAGGGATCGCATTCCTCCTAAAATTCCTAATATTTTGTGACCCTCCTTAAATTCCTAAAATTATACCTCAAATTTGCTATTCTTCCTAAAATTTTCGTAAGCTTATTTATTAAAAATACAACCATTATTAACGCCAATTAATTTACCATTACGGTAAGGTAAAAAGACCTGTTATTGTAGAAACACAGCCTATATGCTGTGCTGCTGAAGGAGGGAAAATGACGCCATCGAGATGCACTTGCTTCGGGGCGGGCGCTCCACTTTTTTGCCTTCGGACAGTTTTCGAGAGTAACAAGAGATCTAAGGGAAAAGGGGAGGGGTCACCCCCCCCCGGTTTGCGCTTTGCAGACGAACTCCGTGGCTTGCAGAAGATCATACTTTATTTTTGTACATGCCTTGTGGAACCTCCTCTTTCTGCTGATGTTTTGTTATTGTAAACCGCAGGTGGGTGGAAGCAAAGAGGAAACATGTGGTCTCCTTCCGTAACCTCCGGTAATGATGATGGGATGGTAGCTGAGTGTTATCGTGGCAGGCAGTAGAGCATGTGATCATTGACCTTCAATCCTGTGACGGCGACCTTCGATGCACAATATATCTCTTCTGCGTAGTCTATCAGTATATATGGTTGAAGGGTGTGAAGCAAACTCTTTACAATGTTTACAAAGTTGTTTTACTAGATGTATACAAATATACATCTAGTTTTTATTAAAATACACTCCTAAAATTTTTCTAAAAATTCCTAAAATTCCTACCTAAAATTTTCCAGAAGTATGCTATGATCCCTGTATATTATAGCAGTTAAATCCAAAGAGCGAGATCCAAGGTGAAAATCCTCCAAATACGTGGCATCAGTAAATAAATAAATACATCACTCTTTCCACGTTCCAGAAACACATAGCAACCGAAAAAATTGTTTTTCAGCTGCCGTCGTGGAATTGAACCACGAAACTCTCGATTTTAAAATTTTTTCGGTTGCTATGTGTTTCTGGAACGTGGAAAGAGCGATGTATTTATTTATTTACTGACGCCACGTATTTGGAGGATTTTCACCTTGGATCTCGCCCTTTGGATTTAACTGCTATAATATATATAGCCAGTGCCGTTAATGCCCACCAGATGGAGACGTCTCAGTAGCTGAGCCCATCTTACAGATTTATGATGTCAGAAGCTGACTTAAAAATACACATAGCACCGTGGATTTGTTGGCCACCGCGGTGTAAAGTTAACGCGCTCGGCTAGATATCGAGAGTTCCGTTGTTCAATTCCACGGCAGCGGCTGATAAACAATTTTTCAGTTGCTATGTGTTTCTGGAACGTGGAAAGAGCGATATATATATATATATATATATATATATATATATATATATATATATAGCTAGTCAAACAGCGTTACAACCCCTCCTTGCTTGTATCACATGTGCAGCCGAGTGTGAAACTTGAATCATTTGAATGTCTCGTGATGCCAGACCTATCCACCAAGTTTCATTCCTGTCGGTTGCTTCCTTCTGGGTGCAACTATTTTTTTTTTTTTTTTTTTTTTTGACGATGAGTGCAATACTCCACCCCTTTTGTAGCAAATTACATAGATTTAATTTGAAGTGAATTTCAGCATTACTTAACATTTGTGTGATTAATTCAGTTGAACTGTTTTAAGTTTTTACAAAATTGACCCAAAACAATATGTATTTTTACACTGCATATGATGATTGAAAAGTATTTGTCTGTTGGTAAGAAAGTCTTTGGTGCCTTCATATATTTAGAGAAAGCTTATGACCACACAAGTAAATATGGTACTTTTGTGGAACGTCTTGAATAAATATGGCATAACTGGGAATCTGATTAGTAGTGTGAAAGCTATGTATGCTAGCAGTAGAGCATGTGTACAAGTGAATGGTGTTTTATCAATGTTTTCTATTGGTGCAGGGTGTGACAAGGTTATGCAGTGTTACTATCGCTGTTTAATGTATTTATGAATGTGTGTACATGAGGTTCCAAAATGAACAATACTGGTTTTTGTCTTGGTAATATTTGCATATGCAGATTGCTGTGTGCTGATGACACAGTCCTGTTGGCGGAGAGCAAAAGTGAGTTAGTTGCACAGTATAGTATCCTGGATGTACAAAGTTCTTATTCTGATCATGTGAGGAATGAAGATGTATTGCAGATGCGTAATGTGAAGCCAAATGTTGTTAGTAAGGCGAAGACAAATATTCTTAGGTGGTTTGACCAAGTTGAAAGAATGAGTGGTGAGATGCTTATTAAAAGAATTTATTCAGCCCAAGTGGCACAAAATAAAAGTAGGGAAAGTGGAGAAAACCATGGGAGGACCAGACTCAAGTATATTAGCATGAGAGAAAAAAAAATGAGTAAGAAGTACGAAAGGTCTTGTGTGTGAGATGTAATGGATGTCTATAAAGCTAAAGTCTTGTGCTGAGATAATTCTAAATGGAGATATTTGATACACCACGTGCAAGTAAAATCTAGCTTCCACAGTTTTAAACTTTAATCTGGCAGATGAGCTTTTATGTGAGGAGATGACATCTGAATCTCAGAAAACCACTTAGTGTTGTGTGTGTGTATTCATGATTGATTGATGCTAGTTATTTGTAGTTTGTTTTTGAAAAAAGTTGCCAAACATTTGATTTAGTCAGAAAACAAACTGAGGCATAAACATAGTACATCTGTGAAGTTATTTGCTCTATTGATATGGTCACACAGAGAAAATTAAAAATATAGGCATGTTTCCTGTGCTCATCTTGTGACTCATATTTCCTTTACGAAGTTCAAACAATAGTCTTGTATGTGCTGTAGCCACTATATGTGCGCACACACACAGTGGAACCTCGGCTATATGTTTTTTAGGCTGTATTTCACTTTTGATGCTATTGTTTCAGAATTCAATTCTATTTTCTCTGAATTCAAGAAATTTGAAACAAGCAAATATTAGTAAATATTTTACTCAGCACTAATGCTTAATCAACTAGTGGGCAAACTGCTTTGAAAACAGCAATGCTTATAAGAAAAGAATTTGATGTGAAATATGGTTATTTCATGTTAAACAAAATCATATGTGAATTTGCTACCTAGTATTTCAAAGGTAAGACCCCCTCCCATTACTTAACCTAGTTTTTTTAATAAGATTAGAATGAAGAAATTAATGCAAGAGTCAAAATAGACTTAGGCTTAAAGGTATCAAACAAAATATCCATGTATTATAAATCAGCATAATCTAAAAGTTTCAAACATAATCTAAACTTGATCCTTCCCCACCCCCCTTTTTTTTTTCTTTTAGAGGCATTCAAAATTTTACAATTGTATTTGGCATATTGAAATTTCATTTATGCTTTTCTTAAGGTCATCTCCTAGAAAAATGCTTAACCAAGATTCTGCTGTAATAAAAAAATAACTGTACACAAATGCTTTAAACTATAACAGGTTTTTAAAACACAATTTTGTTAAAAAAAAAAAAAAAGAGTTCAGCGTACAAACTCTCAAAGTTGCTATGGGAGCACATCAAGAAATTAGCTAATATTTTAAATTCCACTTGTGTTGCACTTTATCAAATATTCAGGCTATAGAAACATTGTGACCCATGATTTTTTCTACTCCTTTGTGCCACTTTTTCTTTTTACCTGTAACATAAGTTTTTTTTTTTTGTAATGTATCTGTTCTCATGTTTTTGAATACTGTGTTATGGTGAACAGAAAATATTCAACTTTGTATAGTTATAATGAAATTTTACAAATATCTTATGAAATTTTACATATATCTTAGTCATTGATGAAATTTTACAAATATCTTATGATTCTAGGGACCTATTTAAATGGTGCACTCGTATTTCCAAAGGCTTTATCTTAAACTCCCCTGATACTGCCATTACCATATTTCAAGAAGCTTTGGATTGCTATTGCCAGAGTATTCCAAATATGAGTAACAGAGTTGCCCTTGCTGAAGGTATTGGTGTGAAATTTAATCTCCCAGCTGTAAAAGTAAGTGCCTTTGTACTTTTTTATTTCCATTTTTAAATAAAATTTAATCTTCCAAACTTCTGAGTTATATAATATTTTTAAATTAATTTATAAAAGAGGTACATAAACGAGAAAGTATCAACTTTGATCAGAATTAGATATACTGTTTTTAGTTTTAACGCATTAATTATGTAACATATCATAATTTGATTTCACCTTTTTTTGTCAGTATTTCAGGGCATTAAACAATGATAAATTTTAGTCTTCTATAGTTTTGGCATGGTTCATTTATTAGCAAAAAGATGTGATCGATTTTTAAAATCATAAATTATGGGGGAAAAAGTTTTAGAATACTGGTAATATCTGCTGTGATTTTAATTAACTCTGCATATATTGTTTTTGGCTCATTTGTATGTTTTGTGGATTATTTGCAAATGTGTGCTCATGCAAGGGTAAGAACTGCTGAACCCAAAGCTCAGTAAAAAGTGTAGAACTTTGTTTTCACTTTCATGTGTCCCTGTCACTGCAGAAAACATTCTGCTTTCTCATAAATCTTTCCAGAAGGTTACAACGCTCACACATCTGATTATTCAGATGCCCAGAAACTGAAACAAAAATAAGTTTACGTGCTATCTGATATGATGTACAATACAAGTGAAAAATAAAAACTTTTTTTTATTAGCTTGCTTTTTGTGCATTCTTCTCTTCTTCCCAAAAGAACAAAGTTATGTATTTTAACATAAAAGTAAGAGTTAGAGTCAACAAATTTCACCTTTTTATTATGCATATTATCTGGGTATATTCTGAGTTATGATCAAAGCTCCCAGTAGCAGACTGGAGATCTATAAACAGCCCTGGGAGCAGGTTTTGCACAGCCCACTATTTGGGAAAAGTTATTAAGGTTCAGCAACTTGGAATTAATGGTATCTCAGCATCAGAATTTCATGTTTTAAATGTATTTTAACTCAAATTTAAGAATTACTGCACTGTTTCAATTGAGATAACTGATTAACCCCCCCCATTTTCCTGGACTTCAGCATTACTAGCGTGTCCCTAGTATAATTTAATGTAAAGAAAAATGCATTACTTCCTCTACTGCAGCAATGGACATGGTTTGCTTCCTAAGAGAGAGAGAGACTAAAAAGATTTTATTCCAATTTTACAAAGTTTAATGTAACAGCTGAATTCAAAATTGTAAAAATGTCTTTACTTTTTTAGTGTGAAGAATTCACTGAATGGGCTAAAATTTAATTTGTTTCAAGACAAACTAATTACAAAAAATTCTCTTGAAAAATTTGAAAACATTAAGAACTGCAAGAATTTTAGTGCATATGCATTAACATATGCTCTTAGGAAGCATACCATGTCCATTGCTGCAGTAAAGGAAGTAATGTGTGGGAAATTAAAGATTACAGAAAGTGATGTTTATTTAATTACTTTCAAGTGGAAAAAGCATTTTTGTTGTGCCTGAAGCAGACTTTTCATAATTGCAGTTCAAGAATTTGTGTAACTGTAAGGCCCAAAAATTAGTGACATTACGTTATCTGCATGTGTTGAAAAAACAAAAAAAAAACAAAAAAAACAATGTGTACATTAAGCTAACTCAAAATTTTACCATGTACTTTGAATCTCGAGTTTCTATCCCAAATTTAAAGAATACATTCATGGATTACAAAAGAAATTAAATTACAAGCAAATCTGATTATAAAAAAAAATTGAAATAATACACTGATGTGATTATGAAAAAAATTATTCGTTTTGTTGATATTATATTGATACATCAAAAGGGATAAAGCTGGAATCTGAAAGTTAAAGTAAGGAAGTGCATGAAAAACAGTGTTAGGATCAACAGAACATTTTTTTAGTTACAAAAGACCTAGTGGCCCAATATACCATGGCCCACAGGAAATTTTTCTGGTATCCCGGCAATATAGTCCGCACCTGAAAGTACCTTAAAATGTCTTTTTTACCAGTTTACCACTATCATCACCATCATTTTTTGTACTTCTGTACCAATGTGGAATTCAGCTGACTTTATGGACAGGTGACTTAAGGTGGTTCCACATAAAATCTGTGCCTTATGTTTCCAATGGTAAAACTTCTTTACATATTTTCTTCGCAATTAATATATTCCCAAGGATGAAAATTTGCACATTGACAACGCTAACTTTAAGCTATAGCATGGGATACTTAATACTTGTTAAAACATAGCCATAATTAAGCAGTCCAACATTTGTTTGTCTACTGACATCATCACTGTACAGGTCGTGCTGTCTATTAAGGTGGTTCCACCTAAAATCTCTGCCTTATGTTTCCAATGGTAAAACTTCTGAACATATTTTCTTGCTTAATTAATGTATTCCCCAGGATAAAAATTTGCACATCGATAAAACTAACTAAGTTATAGCATGGGATACCTGCTAAAGCATAACCATAGTTATATTAAAAATCAGTCATTTTTCTTTCATTAATGTTCAGACCCATTAACACAGGGTTCCCACTCAACCTAGAAAACAGGGAAAACCTGGAATTCTCAGGGAATTTGAAAATGGTTCCAAAACTCAGGGAAAACTCAGGGAAAATAACCCCTTTTTGTAAAAATCAGGGAAAATGCAGGGAAAATTGCCCTTTTCTTTTTGTAAAAATCAATGGATACTTTATTTGGCCAAAAAAAAACTTATTTTTTCAAGATTTCAAACTTTTGCTTGCAATTACTGCCTGCCTAGAATTTGGGAGATCTTACTTTCAGTTAAGTATTTCCTTTATTCTCTAAAAAAAAAAAAGATGCAAAATTGAATTTTTAAAATTGCCAGTTATTAAACTTTTGTTCAATTTCTGCAGGCAGTTGTTATAACATGGAACAATTATGCACAATGGCTCCTGCTTGAAGAAACACTTCACACGAGTACCAACCAAATAATGGATCAAAGTCCTTTGTCTGTTGGTTCTCTTGAAACAAGTTTCTTTGAACAGAGCCATTCCATCATTAAGCTTAGCTGCATTGTGTTATAGAAAAACTGAAACTATTCAGCTGACAGATTTTTTCTTACATATATGACCTGTTTCTGTGGGAATGTATTTACAAATTTCGTGTGAGTAGTATTCACAAAAGTTCACGGAACTTTGGTATAGAAAATAATGTGCACAGTTAGTTGTTATTAATGAAAAGCAGGTAATTTTATAAAGACAAATTACATAAAGAATTTTACCAAGTGTGTACTTTGGTGAGAAAAATGAATGGAATGGAATGAAATGTAACAATTCTTTGCAATGTGCCACTCTGGAAAACTTTAAAAACCACCTGGAGAACCTGGAAAAGTCAGGGAATTTTTTTATTACTTTTGAGTGGGAACCCTGTAACAGATGGTGCAACGTATACATTGATGTCAGTAGACAAACAAATGTTGGATTGCTTAATTATGGTAATGTTTTAGCAAATATTAAGTATCCCATGCTATAACTTAAAGTTAGTTTTATCGGTGTGCAAATTAAATTTTCATCCTTGGGAATACATTAATTGCGTAAATATGTAAAGAAGTTTTACCATTGAAAATATAAGGCAGAGATTTTATGTGGAACCACCTTAAATTCTCGTTTGCTACAAACGGGCGCTATCTCTTTCTGCCCATTGCATGTTTTTCTGCATCTAACAGTTTGCTTCCTTGATTCTTAATGGCTGATTACACACCTTTAGGGTATCTAATTAGCAGGTTTTCAAAAATCTCTTGGGAGGTTATCAAACTTTTAAAACGTTTTTCATGTTTTGTCCTTTGCAATCATTGTATCTCAGTGCCATTTAGTAAGCTGGCATTTTAAAAAAGAATAAGATTGTAGAAGCAGGATAAAGAGGATAAAGTGGTAGAAGCAAATGTCAGCCTAAATGGCACTGAGTTATGATGATTCCAAAGGCCAGCAGAACACACAAAAAGTTTAATATAAATCAAATCTCAGTATATCTAGTTTTGTGTCAGTTTTTTAATCTGCACCATGATTCTGCCAAATGTAGCATCTATCATTGTAATCTTTTTTAGTAATCACAACCAAAAAATTAAAACATTTGTTACTTGTTAATCTCTTTGGTACTGTATAATTATTTATTTTTTGCAGTTGACTTTGAACCTCTGATTTAGATTTCCAAACATTTAGGAATCTAAATTGCTATGCCCGTTGGGAAACCAAACTCAAAAGCTTGAGTGATAGCATCACGTTTTGAAGATTGTGTGTTCGTAATTTTTTAATGTAAGGTTTGAACACATGGCACCAAAAATGATTTTTTCACATTCTGAAGTATGCTTTGGATGGGTTATCCCAGATATCTTGTATGCGATGTAAATCTGAGCATCAGAATTATTTTTGTGAGTGCCTGATACAGCTGAACTGTTTCAGTCAGTTTATTAGGAGATCATGAAATTCTTCAAAATATACAGTCATATCATAATAATATGACCACCTACCTAATAATGGGAATAACTACCCTTGGCCCGGACAACAGCTGCAAGACAGCGTGGCATGAACGCAATGAGATCCTGGAAGGTTGTCCAAGGCACATGTGCCCATTCGGACTGCAGCAGAGCACAGAGGACCCGGAGGTGACGTGGTTGTGGGTTAGCATGTCAAACCTGTCTATCCAAATTTTCCCACAAGTGCTCTATGGGATTGAGGTTGGGTGATTTCGTCAGCCAAGGGAGAACGGAGACATTGCTGTGGTGTTCCTGGAACTCGCCACACACCCCCTTAGCAGCGGTGCATTGTCCTGTTGTTAGGCACCATCACCACTACCACGGTAAATGACCACCATGAAAGCATGCCAAAGCTGCCAAGTGTCCCGGTTTACCTGGATTCCGTCCAATTTTGAAAATATTTTCCGGAAATACGATTTTTCTACAAAAAACCTGGGTTTTGTGGTTTTCTTATTTATTTTTCTTTATTTATTGTGCATGGTATTTCCCCCACTCATTAATGATATCAGCCACCATTTTCCTCCACGGTTAGTGTTGGCTGTGGGAGGAATGGGAAGAAAAATTCCTTATCATTCATTATGAGCTTGCTTTGTGGCTAGTTTTCCCTAGGAATGTTTTTTGTCTAGGGTAAAAAAACAAAAGTTGTTCAGATTGTGTTTCTGTGAATTATTTATACATATGACCCATTTGAAATGGAAAATTTCTCTTATAATGAAATCTTATTATACTAAAATTGCTTAAATTTAAAGTAATGCTAAAAATGTTATCTATAATATTGGTTCTGTAATTGGAAATTATCAGTGAGAATAGATATGGCTTAATAAATGTTTGTTTAATTGAAAAAATCTTATTACTTGAATATGGTTTTTTTTTAAATATTTCATCAAAATATCAACTCTGAAACTTTTCATTCACAAATATCACAAACTTAAATTTCTGATTTTTTTTTCTTTTCTTTTCAATTAGGCTGAAAATTTTTGCAAGAGGTATAAGCCAAATATAAGTTCCTCTTCAAATTCAAAGACTGCAAAAATTGGTCGTGCTGTTTTAAGTAGGAAGGAAACTGAATTAACTTCATTCCGGAAGTAAGTGTTGTTCATTGTGTTGTTATATAATACTAAGCTTAGTATGTTGAATGCTTTGGACTTATCACAAAATGTTATGTTTTTTTTCAATGCATATTATGGGTAAAATTCTGTTGCCTAAGAACTGGCATTAATGACAACACAAATACTTGGCTGCTAGGTGTGGTTGATACTCACTGTAATTATTATTTGTTTCATCAATTTGAGTGCATTGTTATATATGGATATGAAAGGTATTGTTATTATCACTGTAATTATTTTTTTTCATCAAAAAGGTATTTTTAGTTAAGGATTAATATAGTTTGTAAAGTAGATAAATTATTATGTAACACAGTGTATAACTTGACCTTTTGAGCTCTGAAAAATCATCCAAAAAATGTAGAACAACTTTTGCACCAGATAAAACAACAACAAAAAAAACCTGGTATTATTTGCAGATTTTGTCAACTGTACTAAAGTAATATGCGGAAATAAAGAACAAACAATGCACAAAATGTTTTTTTTAAGCATACACTTTTAACGCAATCTCCAAATTAACTGCTATTTCTTTAAGGGTCAGAAGAATTTCAGAATTGTAACATGCCCAGTCTGAACACACACACATGCTATTTTTTTCTAAACATTTGAGAAACAGTGCATTTTTATTGCATTTAATAAATTGCACCCATCAGTGAAATATGATCTTACCTATCTATGGGTCATCATTCCATATCGCAGAGCTGCCAAGTGTCCTGGATTCCGTCCGATTTTGTAAATATCTTCCAGAAATCCGATTTTTCTATAAAACAATCCAGTTCTGTTTGTTTTTTTAATTTTATTTATTATGCATGGTATCCCCCCTCCTCGTTCATTAATGATATAAACCAACAATTTTTCCAGTGTTAACACTGGCTGTGGGAGTCGGTAACGAATGGAGACAAATTTTTTTTTTTTTTTTTTGGTTAATCTACGGCACTTTAGGCGCCAATGTCGCGAGCTCCACAATGATAGCAAGACCGTCGGTGGCTTGGAAAATTGAAATACTGGCGAGTACTGGTTTCTGACATCACATCACTGTGCTTGTGCAGTGCCTCGTGCAGAGATGGGAATATTGTGCTATTGTGCACTGCTATCATATGGGACTTTGCCACAGTAAATTCTCCGTGTTGTCTGTTTGACGCCGAGTAGGACCATTCGGTGGGAAAGAAAGATTAAGAGGTTCCAAGTACTATGGATTTTATGTAGTTACTATGGAAATCGTCAGTCCGCTACAGACTACGGAAAACATAAAGTATGCTATGGAAATCGAAAATCTCGGTGAAATAGCTTTATTAAACATGTGTAAAGTTTATTTTCGTATTTTCAAGATCCTAACATTTGTTAAACATTTTTGGGAATGTTTTTTGGGTGTTTTCAATATCATGACATTTCTTCAGTGTTTTTTTTTTCTGTTTTTTTGTTTTAATTGTTTATTTTGTTTTTTGGATGTTATTTATAATTGTTATAAGTCTCTGGCTATGTGGCAGAGTTCGTACGGCCTCTGGAATCGTGGTAAAAGTCTGAAACTTAATTTCCTTTTTTTCCAAGCCTTGGAAAGTCTTTGATTTTTTGCATTTTGGTGAAGGTTGTGTAGGAGTACTGCTTTCTTTCCAGCAATGAAAATTTTTAAGAGAAAGGTCGAAAAACTAAGGTAGGGAAGGGAGCGATCGAAAAAACTGGAAAAAAAAGTCGGCGAATCTTGCAAATGTTCATAAACTAAAAATAACCACTGGCAGCGATGAAAATGCCACGTTGTTTTCAGTTTGTGCATATTAAATTTTTCGGACTTTTTTTTTTTTTTCTCTGCCTGATTATATTTTTATTTTTTAATGTCTTCTGCATGTGTGTATGAGATTATGTTCCTTGTTTTTAATATCTTTGGTAATAGTGAAAAGGAGCCGCTTCATATTTTTTAAGAATTTTTTCTAATGTATGTTTCCCTATTTGTAATGCATACTTCTTCAAAATTAATCAATATAGAGCAATCGTTTTCACCCCGTACCCTTTTATTAAAATAAATTAAATTTCTAGATCATTATTTAATCTGTCTGTGGTGGAATCTGCGCAGTTTCCGTACCCTGTAAAATTGTTTCATGACAGAGTGAGCAATGTAGTATCAGTTTTTCACATTTAATTTTCCATAAAATTCGTGTTTTTCAATTTTTTAGTCACTTCTTACTCATATATGAAATTCTTCCTCGGAATCGCGGAATTCTGCTTTTTCTGTCATTGTGATGTGACAGTATCAAGAATTCTTTTTCTGTGCGTGATATGACGATATCAAGAATTCTGTCATCATTTGGGCTATTCTTGAGATTGATGCAAAACTGAAGAGAATCTGCTTTTTTTTTTTGGGATGGGGGATCTTAAACCTATAATATATAATTTTATTATTTATGAGTTATAAACACGAGCACCTCTGAATGTGCATTGATGTCCTGGTTTTTCATTTTGAAAAGTTGGCAGCTCTGACATCAAATCAGAATAAAAAAAAAAAAGTAGCATTTTTGACCAGAACTCTCTAATTTTCTTGAAACTTGGTGAACTTGTAGGCATTATAAACTAATCAGTGTAATCAGTGCAAAATTTCAGCTTCTTACATACAGTACTTTGCAATTTATGAGAAAGGCATTTTTGTGTCTACTTATGCCTCTCACAAACGACATTAACTATAGACCTAATCGGTCAAAAGAGCTCATGTTGTCCCCCATTTGAAAGCTTATTACATGAGCTTTCTTTTAAGATATCACTCAGTCATATTATGGGTAATTTAGTTTTCAAGGTTATGCATTTTGACCTTAAATATCTCAAAACACACCCCATTGATTTTATTAAATAAACAGAGAGAAGAAGCCTCTGAGTAGTAAAAATATTGATTGAGAAATTAAAAAAAAGAAAACAAATGCGTAGGCTGAAGAATTTTTACATGGTGCGATCATGTTGGGCAATATAATTTTCAAGCCCTGAGTTTTTTATATCACTGCAAAGCTTTCCTTTATGTCATCTTGTGTGATTTCTGCCATTGCATCACCATACGAGTCCCATTCAGTGTCAGAATTAGTTTTTGCACTTTTCTCATGATTTCCACAAAAATTTCTTCACCAATGCTTTTACAAGAAATGGAGATTTAGCAATTAATGGGGAAATTCTAGAGGTAACTGATACCTACAGATACCAAGCAAAGGTACATTGTTGTAGAAATTGCTGGTTGGAGAGCATTTGGAAAAAAACAGTACAATTTTCAAGAGTGATGTACCATTAAGTCTTAAAAGTGTTTAATCAATACATTCTTCCTGTTATGTATGGAGCAGAGATGTGGACCTTAACTGAAAAATACACAAAGAGGCTGCAGACAACTGAAAGGAGCGTGAACAGATGCATGCTTGGTGTAACCTGGAAAAATAGGAAAGATGTTGTGGATCAAGAAAATGGCAAGAGTGGAAGACATGGTCAAAGTAAAACCCGTGAAATGGAATGGGCTGGACATTCTGCTAAAATAATGGACTGCCAATGGACAACTGAAATCTTAGACTGGATACCAAGGGACAGTAAAAGACCCAAAGGAAGACCATGTGGGAGATGGGTGGATGAAATTCAAAAGCATGTCAGAACGGGGGGGGGGGGGGGGAGACTGGCACAAGATGGATCATTGTTGAAAAAACTTGGGGAGACTATCCAGCAGTGGATTGATAATCGATGACAATTATGATGTAATAACAAGTGCTATATTATGAGGGTCACCTATCAAAAATGATTTTAAATCATCATTGTCAACCATTATCAATTCACTGCTGGATGAAGGTCTCTCCAAGTTTCTTCCACAATGGTCTGTCTTGTGCCAGTCTCCTTCATGTTACTTCCACATACTTTCAAATTTCATCCACCCATCTCCCATGTGGTCTTCTTCTGGGTCTTTTCCTGTCCCTTGGAATCTAGACTAAAATTTCAGCTGCCTATCGATGGTCTGTCCTTCTGACAAAATGTCCAGCCCATTGCCATTTCAGGGATTTTACTCTGATTATGATGTCTTCCACTCTTGTCATTTTTCTTATCCACAAGTTCCTCTACTTATCTCTCCTGGTTACACCAAGCATGCACCTCTCCATGCTTCTTTGAGTGGTCTGTAGTCTTTGTATGTCTCTTTTAGTTAAGGTCCACACCGCTGCACCATATGTAAGCACTGGAAGGATGCATTGATCAAACACTTTTCTTTTAAGACATATAATGGCATATTGCTCTTGAAAATTATACTGTTTCTTCCAAAAGCTCTCCAGTCAAGTTTCATATGCCGATTAATTTCTTCATCAATGACTATGTCATCAACAAAACAAAGGTGAGTTAGATAATCTCCATTAATCTTTTATACCTTTGTTTTCCCAGTTCAGTGATTGAACGACATTTTCCAATGTGGCATTAAAGAGTTTGGGAGACACAGTGTGGCCTTGTCTCACTCCCTTTCAAATTTTTATGGGTGCTGTATTATCAAATAGCCAAATCTTTTGCACTTGTATTTTCATAGATGTTATTAATAATATTAATGTGTGCATCTTCAATACTGCAGGATTTCAAAGCCATTGTGACTGCTGATGGTTTCACCGAATCAAAGGTTTATTCATAATCGATAAAAGCCATGCACAATGGAAGTTCATATTCTCTCGCTCTTTCAATTAGTTCTCTCAGTATGTGGATATGATCTGTAGTGTTAGCCACTCTTGAATCCAGCTTGTTCTCTTGGTTGAGCCATGTCCAGTGTCACCTTCAAGTGGCGTGAAAGAACTTTAGTGAAGATTTTATAAACCACTGATAGGAGGCTGATAGGTCTGTAGTTCCTCAGATCCTCAATGCCACCTTTTTTATGTAGCAAGATCGTTGTTTCATTGTTCCAATCCTCAGGAATCTTCCCTTCATTAAGGCATCAAGTGAAAACTTGGGCGAGTAGTGTTTCAACTTCTCCACTTGCTTCTTGTATGATGTCTTTGGTAATCTCATCTTCTCCTGGGGCTTTCCCCATTTCATGTTCTTGATTGAATGTGCAACTTCTGCTGGGAGGGCTAGGAGAACTATGGTACCTTTCGTAATTTCTGTAGTACATGTATCATCTCTTTCATATAGTTTTGAGTAGAAATCTTTCACTCTTGTCAAAATTTCGCCTCTATTTCTTGTTACAGAACCATCTTCTTTTCTCAGAGCCATAATGTGCTTTCTTCGCTTACTCAGATGTCCCTTTGCTTTTTTAGGTATTGGTTGTTTTCAATTGCTTTCCTCACTAGTTCACAGTCGAATTTCCTTACATCTTCAGTGATACTTATTCGCACCGTCTTGCATAGCTCTATATATTCCACTTTGGAAGTTACATCTACTTTAGTTGTCCTCATCTCTCTTCTTTTTTGCATCAGAATTTTGGTTTTTCCTGATAATTTGTTCGTATGCAACTTGTTCTTAGTACCAGCTAATTTTGTTGCTGTTTCCATAAGAACCTTGGTTAGTTGTCTGTTAACTTCAGAGATGTCTACTTCTTCCAACATTAGACCTTCTAGAGCAGATAATCTGTTCCTCAGTTCTAATTTAAAGGTATAATGATGTTTTTTAAGATTGGTAATGTCAATACACTTTGTTTTATGAGCTTGCCATGCTCGAATTTAGCATTGAGGTGCATCTTACCATTCTATGGTCACTATCTGGCTGTGTTGAACTTGTTTAGCACACTGCAGTCTTCCATGACAAATTTCTTGTTACACATAATAAAACCAACTTCACTTGTCAATCCATTGGGATGCCTCCATGTCCATTTCCTTTGTGGCTTTTTCTTGAAAAAGGAGTTCATGATGAAAAACCCTTCTGCCTCTGCAAATTCTAAGAGAGTATTTCCACGCTGGTTTCTGTTGTCGTGATCAAATTTACCTACTCAAGCTTCATTCTGTTGCTGTTGCCCTATTTTCGCATTGAAATCTCCCATAATGATCTTTAAGTGCTGCATGCCTTTATTATTTAGATGACGAACCTCCTGATAAAATTCTTCAATCTCTTCTTCATCTTGAAGAAGAAATCTTTTCTTCATCCTGAGGAAGAGATTTTCATCTTGAAGAAGATATTTCATCCGGAAGAAGATTTTTGAGATGAAAAAGAAATCTCTTCTTCATCCAGAAGAAAAGATTTTTAAGTACTATATTTTTTATTTGTACAATTTCAGATTTTCCTGCAAGATTTTACTGACATTACAATAGTAAGACTATTGAATGTAATATTTATTCAGAGAGAAAATGAAATAAGCAGCTCTATCATAGTTTGGTAAGACTACCAGTGTGCTAATTTTAAAATGCAGCCATCAACCTCAAGTTGAATTTCACTTTCTGGCGATGGTAAAATTTAGAAAATTCAATACAGTGTATAACCAAAGTGCATTTTATAATAAAAAAGAGTTTTTCATTCAGTAGGTATTCACTTCTTGTTTTGTGACACTCATTAAAGGTTTTTTCTTTTTATTTGCATTCAGTTGCTTCTTAATGTTGATTTTCAATTCCTCTGTGGTGTGAGGATTTTCGTATGCGCATTTTTTGAGATGATCCTGAAAATACAGTGTGTCCCACTCGCTACCGAACCCGGCATTTCTTTAATAATATTAGCGCTAATGAAGATATTGCAATGAAATTTGAAGTGGATTTACCTCATTTCGTGTGAAATGTGATGACATCACAACATGTGCTGGAAGTGCCCACTATTTGCGTCCAGACTGCATTGAACCCAGCACTGTCCGCCAGCCGGGCGTGCCTCTCTGCTGCTTTATGACATTTCGTTGAGCATGTTTACATAATACGGTTGTTGATAGTGAGTGCTCGTGGCTGTCCGTGTGCGTGTGAAAATGTATCAGTATACTCTGGAGGAGCGAGTGTTTATTGTTCGTGCTTATTGGAGGACAGAATCGATAAAGTCTTGTCAACAGCAATTCCTGAAATGGTTTGCAGGCAGACATCCACCGAGGAAGTCCACCATTTGGGCATTGTCGAAGAAATTGGATACCAAGGGGACATTATTAGACAACCGTGCAGGAGGTTGTTCACAAATGTCCGAGGAAACGATCCAGAATGTAAAGGGCCGACTACTTGCGTCTCCCAGAAAGTCGCTTTGCTGACTGTCACTGGGAAACAGGGTTAAGTAATAAAAGACTTCGTGCCACATGGTATGATGAAAAATCTGAAGCTGTCATATGCACGATTGAATAGTTAAAAACTTGCATTTAAAAATGATATTTATTTACAAGTTAAAATCAGCTACACTGGCAAGCACTTTCAAGGCTACTTTAGCCTCATCATCGGGCCCAATTGTGCGAAAGGATGGTTACAGGCATTTATATACAATCATGGAATAACAAATGGTATTGCCAAACTGGAAATGGCATATTACAAATAATTATAAAGCACTTGTCAATGTACTGTGAAAAAAGCGAAGCTTCATGCGTACTATATCTCCGTGGTCCATGAACTGAAAGAGCCTGACCACATGAAACGAGTGACATACTGTGGATAATTTCACATTTCTTCAGGAAAATCCGGGCATTCTAGACTCGCATGGTTCTAGGATATACATCAATTCTCAAAATTCCTGTGGGTGATTGAAAATCCCAACGCGCTACATAAAGATTCCCTTCATTCACAGAAAATTGGTGTTTGATGTGGGATGACCTGGCGCCGCATATTTGGTCCCATCTTCTTTGATACAACCATCGCAACAGCTGCATATACGGAAACCTTCAACACCTTTGTAAATCAATTGGATGACCAAGAACTCTCCATTCGATATTGCCAGCATAATGTAGCGACATCACACACCAGTATGACCGAAATTCAGTCCTTTTTTGGTAACTGCATCATTTCGAAGGGTCTATGGCCACCACGCTCGCCCGACCTGATGCCTCCCGATTACTTTTTATGTGGATATCTAAAAGGGAGAGTTTACAAAAAGAAACCGCGAACCATAGATATCTTGAAAGCAAACATCACAGAAGAAATTCTGTCGGTGATGGCGGACGTACTGGCTTTCCACAACATTGTGCCGTGGGTTTAATGCTGTCTGGACGCAAATGGTGGCCACTTCCAGCACATGTTGTGTGATGTCATCACATTTCGCACGAAATGAGGTAAGTCCACTTCAAATTTCGTTGCAATATCTTCATTGGTGTTAATATTATTAAAGAAATGGCAGGTTCAGTAGCGAGTGGGACACTCTGTAAAATATAGTGGAGTTATGTTTTGAGATCCAGGGATTTGCAATCCCCGAGAAATCAGTTTGCTCTCCAAAAAATTATCACAGCAATAATTGTGCGGTAGGGTAGATGTGCACTGTCTTGCAGAAACAATGCATTCGCACAGTTGAGGGAAAATATAGCTGTAAACAGACCATCCAGGTTTGAGGTAAGTAGTGCCAGGGGTGCAGAATATGTCCGAACGCGCGAACCTGGTTCGGGGGAAATTAAGGTAGCACTAGGGAAATTTTTGCTCGGAGTTGCTCCGGCCACCCCGTAAGTTTTCTGAAAACTCTGGACAAAATGACCAATCTTAGTGTAGATGTGATAAAATTTTTGTTCACTGCATTTTATTTCATAATTGTTGCGTATTGTTAAAAAAATCAAGGGTTGGCACAATTATTTTTCTCCTAAACTTAAAATCCGACAAGGAGGGGGTGGGGGTGGGGGAGAAAGAAGGAAATCGCGCTTTACATGCTGGCATTCTACCTGATGTTTTTGTTTAAGTTGTGCCACTCGGTCGGCTTACAGCTGTTGGAAGCACGTTGCAATGTCCGTAGTAGATGAATGACCCCAAGATAAGTACTGAAGTGAGGGATCCCCACCCAGTGCAGGCAGCATGATGTCTTTACATACTGCGAAACAATATTGCGGATTATCTTTTTCCCGAATTTTCAGTTAAATGTACAGAACTCTTTACAGATGCCATCATTCATTAAAACAAAGTGGCCCTGAAAATTTCACCTTGAAAACTTAAAAACTTTTTGAGTTAGAAATGCAATTTTTTTTATTAATACCTCTTTAAGTGTAAAATTTGTGTGTGTGTGTATAATTTAAAAAGTTTTCACCAGATTCAGGAGAAATTTTCAGGGTAACTTTGTTTGACCAAGTTAGGGCATCTATAAAAAAAATCAGCTTTTTTAAATGAAAATTCGGAAAATTAATTTTTCACATTTTTATCCTCAGTTAACAAAGATGCAATACAACAGCAGGTGGCAAATGTGGCTCAGAGTAGGGGGGAATGAATGTTGCAAGCCCGTAGTTCTCGGTCATCTGCGTTTTCCCGTGAAGTTGATCTTTCTTTCTCTGAACGTCTTAATAATAAAAAAGAAAAGTGCGTAATTTAAAAGTTTCCATTGGATTCAACCGAAATTTGCAGGGTAATCATATAAGACCAAGTAATGGCATCTGTCAAAAATTCAGCTCTATTAAATGAAAATTGTGAATTTTTTTTTTTTTTTTTTTTTCATTTTTATCCTTAGTTAGGGAGGAGGAATAACTCAGCAGGTTGCCAACGGGATTGTGAATGAAAGGGGAGACACGACCCACACCGACATAATAGATTACGTGAGCACGTAATGCCCCCTGTGGGTCTCAGATGCTACTGACGAATGGCGCACGCCTGTTGGTCTTTTTTACGCTGCTCTTCTCTTTCGTGAGAATAAAAAGTTGATGTTATTCATATGTGTCCATTCGTTTTTTCATTTCTGCATTTTGGTTGCTCCTTATTTTCCTTAAAAAAATTAGTCTGCTGTTTTTTTTTTTTTTTTATCATGTCTCTCTCTCTAAGGGAAAGAGAAAACATAACCAAGTTTTTAAAGATGCTTATGAGAAAACGTTGCCTGTTTTAAAAATATCGGAAGAATCAGCAAATGATGCCTATTGTACCTGTTGTGATATTTCCTTCTCAGTTGCACATGGTGGAAAAGACGACTGTAGAGTGTAGACGTCATGTGGAATGTCGCCGTCATATTGAAAATGCAAAAAGAAAAGCATCAAATAAACATTAACAAAAATGTTTGCACAATATGATGACCTCTTTATTATTAGAGCAGAAGCATTATTTGCAATTTTTTTTAATAGAGCACAACTTCCCAATTGCCATTTCTGACCATGCAAGTGCATTATTTAAAAAAAATGTTTCCAGATTCAGCAATTGCTGCAAAATATGAGTAACAAGTACGACGCAACCACTAGTCATGCTAATAAATGTTGGCACAGTGGTCTAAGCGATGGCTTCTGATCATTCGTCCGAGATGGGTACGGGTTTGAATCCTGATGAAGCATGGAAGTTGTGTTTGTCTCGTGTCGCCCTAAATTAGGAGCGTGGGACTGCTTATAGCCCACTAAGTTGATCACGGTGATCGTTAAACCTCCTATAATAATAATAAAACTAATGGCAGTGAATGTGTCATAGGCACCGATTTGAATAATTATTGGGGGTTCCGGACATTTTAAAGCGAATTCTGACCCATGCATTTTTCAAAGGATTTAAGTCTTATTTAAATTTCATTCGGTAAAATTATCTACCACAATTAGACTCTAGGAATGCTGGAATGAAATAAATTATTGTTAATTACAGAATGTTTTAGCTGTTTATTTTTCAGCCTCTCTTCCTCGCCACTGTTTTCCAGGACTGCATCACTTTTGTTTGGAATACAGGGATGGGGGATCCACCCAGCCTTCTTTCTTTACCTGCATTGTCCGAGAGGAAGGGGAAGAATGCGAAAGAACAGATTAAAATACTGAACAGACTGTTCGGAACAGTGTCACCATTTGTAGATGGGGGGAGGGGCGCTATAAATCGCTCAGAGCTAAGCGGTTGGAAGGAAGGGGAGGTCAGAAATGTTGTGCCCCACGGTGTTGTTAAAAGGTTGACCCAAAGACCTCGTGAATACGAGCAAACTCTGTCCTTTGATCTAAAAGCCAGAACTATGGAATGATGAGATGGAAAGTAGAAACAAATCTTCCTCATCCGATCACATCGGAAATCCGAACTACCAGTGATCCCAATTAGTTCTGATTTTGGACGGTCTGCTGTATTTATATTTATAAGTTTAGATGCGTAACACCAAGCTTCAACTTCATGCACAGTCAGTGAGTTTTATTGGCAGCCATTCACCCGGGACACATGCTGTTCTTCAGTTGCTGTTTATGTGCTATGCGTATTATTCGTACCTTTGTTTGTGTGCAGTTTATTATAAAGTGTATGGCGCTCTATATTTCTACAGAATATTTCTCCTTGTGTGTGCTCAAAAATACCGGGGTGATTTGTAATTATGTCAACCTTTAAAAGTAAACAAGAAGTGAACTGCGCTTATTGTGATTGGCATGGCAGGCGTGATAAGCTCATGAGTCATGTTTCGAATAAACATCCGGATGATAAACCTAGAACCAGGGATCAGTGTAGTATTTCCGGATTTTTTAAACCTAAAACTCGTGATCTTGTGGTTAATGCAATTGAAAATGTTTTGCCTTGCAGTAGTAGTTGTGAACCTCCAAACAAACAAAGGAAATTTTATGAAATCCAACTTGATGGACCGCTTAGTTTAGAATTACAGTCAGTCTCATCAGAATTACAGTCAGTGGACAATGTTGGTGTTGATGCCAAAAAGTGTACTGATATCAATGAACAGTTATCAACTATATCTCAAGTGTTATCTGGTCTTTCCCATAAAGTTGATAAGTTATTGAAACCGAATCAATTTGTAACCAAGTCCAAGGTTCTTCCTTTTAATATAGAACATGTGTGTACCAGGCCCATCCAGTCCCAGCACTTTAGCACAGGAAGAAGAAGAATTTAAAGTAAAAAATTAAGTTAATTAGAATCAGCAAATCGGTTCCAGAAATTTGTCAACTGATGACATGTTTAGAAGGGGGAATAGAGACAGTGCAATGCTCTCTCCATGTGTAGAAAACTATAAAAACATTCCTAAGGAGGTGGCCGTTCTTAAAACCAGCACTTTTGGTATTTTTTCTCTTCCAAGTGAACAGCAGTTAGTGCAACCAATTAAGTATTGAATTTCGAAATTTTAAAACCCACGTCATTGATCATTTGCAATCAAATGCACATAAATGGTGTATACAGTTTACTGAAGCCATGGAAAAGAAAGAGATCTTGGAAAAGAAAGAACATGACAAGGTGGGACTGCAGGTTGCCAGAGCTGCTTACAGTGCAGTTAAAGAAGGTATGGGGGGGGGGGGGCTAGTTTTTTGAACATTTATTAAGTTTAAACGTTTTAAATGATGCCGATGTTGGTAAACTTAATCACTCCAGAGAATTTTACACAGAATTTATAAAAAACATATTTTTTACTATGAACACCAAAATATGTGATCTTTTATGTACAAAAAATCCAGTGACTAACCATCTACCTCTCGTGTCAGCCACAGCTGACAAAATCACAAAATTGCACTGGACATACCAAATAACTTGTCTGATTACGCTTGTAGATGGGGTTCAGACATGTATTGTGATTGACATTTCACCATGTGGTACCTCACACACTGGTGATGTTCTTGTTCAACAACTGCAATGTGCCCTTGAAAATTTTAAAATTAAGTTAAAGAAACAGCTAAACGGAATGGCCTTTGATGGCCAATATTTTGATCTTGGTGTGGATAAAAAATTGGCAAGTCTTTGTGAAAATGTCAATCATGACTTCTTCCTTCCTATGTGGGACTTAGCTCATAGGTTAGAGTGTATTTTAAATGATGTTCGTAAAGTTCAGTCATTATCATGGATTAACAATGAAGCTCAAATTGTAGGCAATCTAATGAAAAATTACAACTGGGGCATTGGCTATGAAGAATAGATTGCATTAGCAGATGAAATGCAAGTGGGTGTTTTGAATCCGAAATCATTCCAACAAACCCGTTTTGTTCACAGTGAACTAAGAGTATACAAAACATTCCAAAAAGATTTTAAGTTGTTTTTTATTGACTTACAAAAAAAGCGCACTGAATGCATCCGACGAGGCAACAATACTGATGCTAAAAATTACTCATTGGAACTCAAAAAAATTTCCAAACCTTGTTTTATATATCAACTCCTTGGGATGATTGACATATTAGAGTTGATCACAAAATTCAGCTGTACCTCTCAGAACGTTAACGCTTGTATTTGGACAATCTTTGATTATTATGCTTCAGTGAAAAGCACACTTAATAACATGATAATCGAAATGAAAAGTGAAAAATTAACTGAAGAAAACTTACCATCAGTTTTTAAGGAAATGGAGTCTTTAAGAAATTATGTTTACCAAGACTGTCTATTGGTTGATGAAGACTACCAAAGATCAAGTCGTTCCCAGACTCAGCAGCAGCAGGCTGAGGATGAAGAAACAACCAGTGAAGGTTTCAGAAGTTCAAGAAAAAAAAAATTGGAAAATCTTTGTGTAACATTACTGGAAAAACTAGCACTTAGAATTTCTGAACCTCCAATTATAGAAGATATGCGGCAGTATTTCAGTAGCAGATACATAGCGAGCCCTCCAGATACAACATATGAGCATACAATTAAGAAATCTTTAGAAACACTTACAACATGGGTCAACAAAAACCGAGGGTGCAAGTTGGATAGTAAAGTTCTTTTTTCCCAGTTGAAAATTATGAAAAACAACCTTTTAAACACAGCTTTTTGTAAAAGTACTTGATTCTTCTGAAGAAAAACCAAACTTGATCATCCAGGATAACGCAGTAATAAAAGAAACATTTACTAACCCTGAAGTGTATGCCCACATCCCTGAAATAATTTACGTACTCAAACTGTTTAAAAATCTGTAGTGAAGCTGTTTGTGAATCAGTTGGATCTGTAATTGGCAACCACCTACACAATTGAAACATCCACTTCAACACCCTTTTTAATGAAGTCTTCATTTCTTGGAATGGACCTCCTGTTCATAAGGCTTCACCACTTTTTAAAAAATCCTTGGACAGGCATTTCCATGGTGGAAGATACCATTTCACACGGTTTTCTTCAGCATCTCTTCTCAAGGTGTATAAGACGTCTAAGGTGATTGACAAGCTTCACAAAGAGATGGGAAGGCTGCCATTTTTTGGTGACAACTGATGTCACCCATCAATGTAAGATTGTTTTTTATTTAATAATTGGAATACACATTAGCTTTTTTTTTTTTTAATTTTTAAGTAGTAGGCTTTAAAGATTGTTCTTAATCATCGACATATACTCAAATAATCGTTTAGACTTGTATGAAAATCCGCTACAGTTTTTGGGGAAATTTCATACAAAAAACATAGTGTTCTGGGGAAATATTGTGCCCTGAACATTTTCTGCACCCCTGAAAAGTGCCTTTTCTGTATTGTAATGCCAGAATGGAAGGCCACAATGGAGAGGACAATGTAAAAATTCAATATGGGGCACCTACGAGGGTTTGTGCAAAGACCATTCAGCATAGTATTGTATGACTAGTTATGGCAGCCAATGCCTACAGTATGTACACTTGTTAACAGCGCATTATCAGGCTATGAGGCTGCATTGGGTGAAGAGTCCTCATTTTTGGACTGTGGGAAACTGGAAATGGGTAGCTTGGTGCCACAAATTGAAGTTTCAACAACAACACACTGACAGGAGAGTGTATATGTGATGTAGATTACATGAGCCATGGACCCTAACTGTCAAGTTGGGGTGTTATAGGCCAGTGTAATGTTCTGGGCTGTGCTTACATGGGCTACTTTGGACTTCCTTGTTGAAACCACCATCATCACAAAAAGCTATGTCAGTGTACGCACCAACCACCTACACACATTCTCGGCTGCCCATAGCAGGGTGCTTTCTTTTCATCATTTTCATTTGGTGAAGGACTGGTTGGAGAAGCATTCCAGTGAGTTTGCAAACATTGAATTTCCAGCTTGCTCTCCGGATTTGAACGCAGTTGAGCATTTCTATTAATGAAGTGGAGCAATACATTCAAGACTGGCAACCCTTGTCACTTTACTTATGGCTGTCTTTAGAGTCATCCATTGTTCCAATAAACACATCAATTAACCAATCCTTGGAATCAAGCCACCGTACCACCTGAATGCTTCCAACATCTGGTATAGTCCACAACATGCCATGTTGCTGCTGTTGTGAGGCTGAAAGGTGGAGCCACACGCTATTTTGTGGATGTGATATAATAAATTGTCCTCTCAGTGTATTATCATGCTTTATTTTGAGTTTAGTTTGAAGTTGATACTAAGAAATCGGGTATCTTTTCTTACTTTCTGCTATCATCCTGGTTATATGGTTATGTGTGTGCATAGTCATCCAGCATACCCCCCACCCTTTTCTAGCTGCAGTACACTTTTGTGTTAATACCTAATGATTGGCTATTCATTCACCTTTACAACTTTTTAGCTTATATGATTTTAGTGACAACTGAGCAATAGTTTGATTTTCTCCAAAAATCACAGAAGCAGATTCTTTGCATCATGTATTATCAATTTCTTTTTAATTTTTTTCTTAAATGTGGTAGTTTTATAGATACTAACAACTCTGTATTTATTTTATTTCCTCAAAGGCTGGATGGTTTTCCTTGTGATGTGGTGTTCAAAACATGGTTGATTTTTCAAAATATGTGTTTATAAAATTATTCTAAACCACAGTACAGTGTCATGTTCATTGTATTAATTATTTTTGCAGGTTTTTTTTAGTAGTGTCTTTTTTTCTTTTTGGTGTGATTCATCAATACAGTCATATTTCTGTAAAATGTAAATGGATGCACACAAATGAAATCCTGTCCTTATATATGTGGCATGTGTAAATGCAGTTAAAGCTACTATAGCACCACCTCTTAAGTTCTGTCCCTTTACATAAATGTTCTAAATTTAGTCCTGCATTTAAGAAACCCTTTTTTATTATTGGCTGAAAATTTGCTTTAGAAATGTCGAAAAAGATGTATGCAAAAGTTTGAAGGCAGGAAAGAGCCAAAGAAATAAGAGGTGGAATTTTTGTGAGTACTGTACAATTATAAATTATATGAATCACCTCAACACATTGAATACAAAACAGAACTTGAGCTTTATATTATATAACAAAGTATAAAGCTCATACCATCTTGAGCTTCATACTTTGCGGAACTAAATTGGCAGCTCTTACGCTTAGACATTTGCTGTGCTGAGATTTCATTTTTTTTTTTTTCAATCAAGGTATGATAAATCTGTTCTCATAAATGCATTGTATGACCATCATATGTTCTAGATGAACTGAACATGGGAAAATCAAGAGAAGCATGTTATTCAACCTCATACATTTCCATGAATTTGTTATCACAAATTTCATGATACAGTTTCACATGTATCCTGTGAACAAATGGTGGTGGGTTTGATAGTTTGTTATAATAATGAAAAATTAAATTGCCTTTCTTGTAATGTACTTCTGTTGTGTGTTATCTATTTTACAACAGTGCATTTTTGTGAGTGTGAGGAACGAGAAGGAGTGTCTTTTTTTTCATTTTTGCTGTTATCTGCAAGTTTGTTTGTTGATTTTATTGGAAATTTCCTTTTCTTTTAGGCCCTTCAGCTCTGTGTTTGCACACACACAACAATCTGTAGCTTTTCTTGAAAAAGTTGCTGTAGCTGTTCAAAACCAGGAGCCTGTTTTGTTAGTAGGAGAAACTGGAACAGGAAAAACATCTGTTGTACAATACCTTGCTCACATTACCAGTAAGATTTACCTTTATTTTGTTTTTATTCGAGACTTAATATTAAAAGACATTTAGGGTGTACATTGAATTTTAACAATTATTTTAAATGGTGCATGTAAAAAAGTCATTGTACTTTTCTGGGGCAACCTGACTGCTCATCCTTCTGATGAGCTTTGAGTACTCTTAACTGATGAACTCCCAGTACTCTTACAGATGAACTTCCAGCAGTAATGCCACATGTAAACTTTTTTTCATTTTGGAAGAAGCTAAAATGTAAAGGAGTGCTTTTTTTTTTTTTTTAATAAATTTTGATTGAAAACTTTCTGGGTAAATTACTGATGAACTGCAGTTGATATGGTGACATTGGAGCATCGTAAAATGCTTAATTACTGAAGACGAAGTGATTCAATAATTATTGAAGATGGGGTGATTCAAATTTTCTCTTTTGGAGTGTGTTTTGAAATTACAGGTAAATAATGGATTCCAAGCAGATGAAACATGACGTCATTGAGTTCTGGATGAAGGAAGGGTGCAAGCTGTTGTCCAACATCCACAGAAGGCTACAGAATGTTTACAGAGATGACACCATTGATAAAAGGAATGTGCACAGATGGATGAAGTTTAAAGAAGAGGAAACCAAAGCTTGTTTCACAAATGGACTGTGGTCCCAATGCCATACAGAAGAAGGTGGAAGACTTAGGGTATAGAAAGTGTGTGCAAAGTGGGGTACCTCAGTAGTTGACACCTGATTTGAAGGAAAGAAGGGTGAAAGTCTGCTCTGTTCTGCTGGAAGTGTTTGAAGCCAATAAAGACAAGTTTTTTTTTCTGATCTGGTGATGGGATGAAATGGGCATATTTTGCGATCCAGAAACGAAGAATCAATTCATGGAATGGAGTCTCACCTCTTCGCTAAGTGATGGTGACTGTTTTTGCTTCATTTTTCATTTCTTGTGCTTGATTTTATGTGCAGCTGTTTCAATGTGGTTTGTTCATTACCTAGAATTTAATGGGTTTTTTGCCTCCCCCATTTCCTGTTCAGGTAACTACTTCCCACAAAGAGTTTCGGTGGTTTCTTGATTAATTTGGGAATTGCATTTCCGCAGCCTGAAGCTGTCAGTTTGTTTGCTATTGCTACTTTTTTTCAATGTCATTCCATTATTTCATTGAAGAATTGTAAAACTTCTCTAACCAGTGATCCATTCCTTAAGAACTGTGTGTGTGTCACTGTTGCTGAAGAGGTCTGTGGCACCAGAACAGTGGGTAACCATATCTGCCAATTACTACAGAATGTCCCTAGTTTCTACGGATTCAGTTGTCTGATTGCATTACTATGGAACACGTTGTTGAAACTACAGATTTTTTTCAAGATTAGTGTTTTTGCTATTATTTCATGATATATAAATGCTCTTTATTTCCATAAACTGCAATTTTGAAGGTTGCCCCTGTAATGTGAGTATGACCATGTGGTAAGGTCATAGTCCTACCCATGACTTACCTGCACTTCTTTTTGGTGCATTTTTGTTTTGTAGTGCTCGTTACTTTTTCACAAATAGATGGATCGTTTCTTAAGAAAGCATCAAAATGGGAAAGCAGCTGCAGTGACACACACACAACCAAGGATTGCCAGAAATTTATGGAAGAATCTTCTAAACAGTAGCCCTGTGTTATTGTGTCGGAGGAAAAAATTTGCTTATGACCTCAACATCAAAATTTATCTGATATACCTGTTTCCAGTAGTTAAAGACAAAAAAGTTGTACTGAGCCATTTGAGAAGTGAACATTATAAATTCCGTGAAATAAGAACTTTCACTCAGATGAAAAAGCAGGAGTAAATTAAAGTGTGTGTGTATTGTTTTACAGATTCAGGTTCTGTGTGTGTGTGTGAAACAAAGCCATATAGAAGAATGCAAGGAATTACTTTATCGGTATCGAAAGCGGTAGCTATGTGTGCCAACATTCAGCGTAATAATACTTATAACTGCGGACAGTCCTGGGACTAATGTTGGTAGGTATGGGTAACAATAGAGGTGATGCTTGGTGGAATAGTGAGATTGAAGAGGCAGTAAAGGGAAAGAAGGAATCCTATTTGGGGATGTTGCAAGGTAGAGTTTCTGTGGATGAATGTCGCTGTAAGAAGCTTGAGGCCGCTAAGCTGGTTCACTAGGGTAAAGCAAAAGATAAGAAGAAGGCATGAACTGGCTTTTTGGAAAGATAGACTTTCTGCAAGTACATGAAACTCAGGGAAAACAAAGTTGTAAGTTGTGTGAAGAATAAGATCAGGGAAATGATATGGGAACCCAATGAGTTAAGTGAAAGATGGGGTGAATACTTCTGTAAGTTATTAGACCAAGAAAGCAAAGTTGATTCTGAGGCAGAAGCAGATGTCACAGTGAAGGATGGACCCAAGTAGCACACTGACATTGGCCAACGGTTAGCCCAAAGATATTTTTGCGTCGGCAGCATTGGGCGAAGGTTGCGTTGTTTATCGAAGATCGGACAACGGTTTTTCCAACCACACATGACCAACCATTTATCAACAAATGACCACTTAACGGTTGTCCGATGGTTGTCCAACAACACATGACCAACCATGGTTGTCCAAGAAGACATGATCACATTGGAAAACTGTTTGCAACAGTTTTCCAATGTGGGTCCAACTGTTGAACCAACAAATATCCAATTGTTGGCCGCCGAGTCACCTCGTCGCTGGGCCGACCGTTGAAAACACACGGTTGGTCCAACATAATATTGCTACCTGGGGAAACACGAGGGATCTCAAGAGTAGAGGTGTGTAAAGCTCTAAAATCTCTTCAGAATGGTAAGGCTTTGTGAGTTGATGGCATAACTGTTGAGATGATGAAATATGGTAGTGACTCTGTAATTGACTGGTTAACTTCTTCTACCCAGCAGTGTTGTTAAATATAATTTTATTCCATAAATATTTGTTTTGCAGCTTCAAAATGGAGGAAAACTTTCCTAAAACGGAAGTCGGACAGAGCATAGATTTTGCCGGTGGTCGTAATTTTTTTCTCCGCGATGTTACATTTATCCTGTGTTTCTGTTTTTGTCTTGCTCACGACGCATTATATTCACACTGTTTCGCAGCACGTTCTTATTTTTCACCCATGCGGTTAAAAAGTTCAGCTTTTTTCTTTCGTCAGTCTCATGTATGCATAGCTGCGAAGTTATACGAATCATCCGTACAATGTACTAATTTTGACCGTATTGTACGATTGTACGGAATACTTGATAAACGTACGAATTTTCCTGAAAATGTTAAAAAGTAAAAATAACATGTAATTTCTGTGAGTGTGTGAAAGTTTTATGCATGAAAAATGTTACTCATTCAACGGGATCATATCGCTGCATATAAGTACTGCTAAGAGTCTGAACAATGCTGCGCTGAGAAACCAAACGCACCCCATGCAAAAGAGAGTTGATTTGCGTCATGAAATCACATGACCAAGTAGAGAAAACCGCGACCATAGTGATTCATCACCATTATGTGGCGATTTGTGTCGCAAGTTCGTTTCATGTTTTTTGGACAAAGCACGTGCAGTGACTTGACGTTGATACTGGAATATTGTCGGGTAAAATGTCAAACAAGCAGTATTTACAATTTTTTTTAGATTCTTACACGAATAAATTCCAATTCATTGTGAAGTCACGGAAAGGTGAGAAATTTGCTTTTTGTTCGGTCTGTAGTTGCGATTTAAATATTTCCCATGGAGGCATTAGTGATGTTAAAGTGCATATTAAATAAAAAAAAATGTGATTTTGCAGCATGTATCAAAAAGAACTCTAATATTGAAGCATTTACCAATAGGGCTAATGATAATAGTGAATTCAATGTTATAAATGCTGAATGCCTTTTTACTGCTTTTATCATCGACCATAATTTACCTATTGCAATTTCTGACCACGCAGGTCCTTTGTTCTGAGCAATGTTCCCGAAATGTGAAGTTGCCAAAAGGTATGGCAGTGCAAGAACAAAAACTTCTGCTATTATTGCAGAAATGTCTTCTAAAAATTCAGAATCTGTATTGAGTTTATTGAGAAACACTCCATTTGCAATTGCAATAGATGGAAGTAATGACAGTGATTCACAACTTTACCCAGTCGTTGTTAGTTTTTATAATGTCAATGCATATAAAGTTGACTACTCTCTGCTAGCTGTGCCAGCTTTGGCAGGTGATTCAACAGGAAAGAACAATGGCAAACTTCTTTTAGACACTTTGGAATCTGGAAATATACCAGTTAAAAATTGCATTGCACAAAGTGCAGATAATGCACCTGTAATGGTTGGCTCAAAAAATGGTGTTGCTGTAGTTCTAAAAAATGCACAAAAGATCTGGTGGTAATTGACTGTTCTTGCCACTTAATTAACTTGGCTGCTAAAAAGGGGGCTGCTAGCTTTCCAGTATCTGTTGATGAAATTTTGGTTGACATTTTTTATTACTTGAAGTCAAATAGTAAAAGAAAAACACAGTTGAAGCAGTTTCAAATGTTGTATGGTGTTGAAGTAAAAAAAGTACTGAAACATGTATGCACAAGATGGCTTTCTCTGGGAAAATGTCTAAAAAGATTATTAGAGCAGTGGGATCCACTGGTTAGCTTTTTAAAGAGCAAATGAAAGACGCCAGAGCAAAATAAACATAAATCCCTAGATAGTCACCACATATACCCATTGACATTCTAAAGTCCAAATCCAAAGACTGTGCAGAAGACACAAGTCTGAGTGTGCCTATGAATAAAAAATCTATGCCTGCATCAAACATTGAAATCAAGAAAAGGGAAATCTCTACATTATCTGACCTTGTGACGGTTTTTTGCTTTCTTGTTTTTGTGCTTTCACGTTTCCGCAGGGACAGCTGTTCATCCAGCTGATGGGGAGTAGCGACCCCACGGCCCCAGCCGACATGTTATGTTTGATTCTTCGCATTACAACTTTGTGTTGCCACCACCTTGACAGCACCCGCCTCAGTTGTTGGTTGCTGAGGTTGTGATTATGCGCCAGCCCTTTCCTTTCCTCTGGCTTTCCTCTCCCTTTCCTGTTTTTACTTTCTTCTCCACTACCTGTTCTTCTTTTCTACTCCATTTTCTACTCGACTTGCTTCTCCATTTTCTGTTCCTCTCTTGTTTTTCCGGGCTGGTTTGCTAGACCTACCTGCACGTTTGCCGTGTGCGGTGACCCGTAAGGTGGAAAAGGGGATGCTGGAGGCTGAGGTTACTGGGGACCAGGTTGTAGTTGTCACCAGTCGCCAACACTCCTCTTTGCCCCCTGCTTCACCCTAAACGGGCGGCTAGGAACTAACCCACTCCTAGTCAATCGGCTTGTCGCTACGTACGGCGGGGTGAGTTTGGGGATAGTGTAGGTATGCCAAAAGGGTGTTACCAAGACCTGGGAAGATCGCGGTACTCGCTGAGCGCATGCTTGCACTTTCAACCTGCTATATCCGCTGCTTAGCCCCAGAGCCGTGTCCTGCGTCCAAATGGGCTTGCGGACCTCGGCTCTCCCCTGTTGGGCTCGGTTGTGGGCGGGGAATTCAGCGGATGAATTATCTTTTGCTCTTCATGGATTCAATAAACTCTTCCCCTTTGAAAAATAAAAATGCTTTGGACTCGGAGCCTAACTCCACAAATAAAAGAATGAGAACATTATCGGGACACAATGCACGATTTTTTATCATTCATGCCAGAGAGGATACCCACAAACTCAGTTTGAAGTCCCCTTTCTGGATTCAAAAAGCCATCCAGGGTGCTGTTGAGTCGCCAAAGAATGTCAAGAAATTGCCATCTGGAGATCTGTTGGTGGAGATGTCAACTCCCGGCACGGTGCACTACTTTTGAATATTTCCAACTTAGGTGATGTGCAAGTGGACATAAAACCTCACCATTCTCTGAATTCATCCCGAGGTGTCATCTCTGATCGAGAACTCGTGGATGTCTCAGAGGATGAACTACTTAAAGAGCTTGCCGATCAAGATGTCACAGCAGTCCGACGAATCAAGTTTCGGAGGAATGGGGATCTGGTAAATTCCAGAACTATTATTCTTACATTTAATCGCCCGGCTATTCCATCCTCCATCTATGCAGGGTATTTAAGATGTGACGTGCGTCCCTACATTTCCCAACCCACTTCGTTGCTTTAGATGCCAAAGGTATGGTCACTCTCAGCAGTCATGCCGTGGAGCTGCAACTTGCAGCCGCTGTGGCTCTCACGACCATCTTCAGAACGATTGCTCTGCCGCAGCCCCCCACTGTATTAACTGTAACGGAGACCACGCAGCCAATGCTAAAGACTGCCCGAAGTGGGTTGAGGAAAGAAAAATCCAGGAAGTGAAGACCCTTGAACACCTCTCCTACCCGGAAGCAAGGAGGAAGGTTGTTCCTGCTACTCCGGGAGGACGCACCTACTCTTCAGTCTTGTCTTCCAAAACGTCTGTTTCCACCCAGACGGATATAAGCATTCCAAAGAACTGTCCCTTTTCACTGCAAGAAATATATGCTGCTGGTCTAAAAGCCCTTAATGCTTCCACCACCGAACCTTTGCCTTCCCAACAGCAGCCCACCGTTGGAAAACCTTCTGCAGCCTCGCTTAGGCGGGTGGCTCCTGCACAGGCGAATCGTGCTGCACAGCCCGATTCTTTGACTAGTAAGAACAAAGGAAAGAACCAGACTCAAGCAGCCACTCAGACTCAAACCGGAACAAATCCATCCCAGCCCTCCTCTCGGAAGCATTACACCAGTACTCCCCCAGACAACCCGCCGGCTAAAAGTGCTGCAGAGCCACCTGAGGAAATGATGGACTCCGACACCTTTTAAGTGTCCCATTTCCTTCTCCAAACTTCACATTCTCTCATCATGAATCTCATCATACAGTGGAATTGCCGTGGCCTCCGTTCACGATTTGACGATTTGAAGGGCTTGCTCTCTTCACACACCCCACTCTGCGTGTGCCTCCAAGAGACAAAGCTCCGCTTTACCGATACTTTTTCGGTGCGAAGATACAGTACATTTCGCAAAGACCATACGCGCGGAGCTATCGCATGTGGAGGAGTGGCCATTCTCGTTCCTCATGGTGTCCCAGTCACAGCGATTGTTCTGCGCACGAATCTGCAAGCAGTTGCAGCAAGACTATCCGTTAACACTCTGATCACAGTATGTTGCATTTACTTACCACCAGATGAAGCTGTTAGCCCTTCAGACTTGGAAGATTTGGTTGACCAGCTACCGCCTCCGTTTTTCCTTCTCGGAGATTTCAATGCACACAATCCGTTGTGGGGAGACCGCAGTCGTGATCCCAGGGGCCGCGTTATCGAGTCCCTGCTGTACAACACATCACTCTGCCTCCATAACACGGGAGCAAATACCTACTTCCACGAACCCAGCCGCTCGTACTCGGCCATTGATCTGTCATGCTGTGTTCACCCATCCTTATTTCCTGACTGGTCTTGGAGCGTGTCTGGTGATCCCCTTGGCAGCGATCACTTTCCAATTTTCTTCGACTCGCTGGTGACGGCTACCGCCATCCTACCCGTCCCCCTAGATGGGATATTGATCGAGCCAAGTGGGACGCATTCAGTGCTACAGCGATAATTACTTCTACTATGGTGGCCACAGGTACGATCAACGATGCGGTTGCAGCGGTCACAGATTGTATTGTGCAAGCGGCAGAACTCACCATTCCTAAAACGTCAACTAAACTTCCAAGTTGCCCAAAGCCATGGTGGAATTCGAAATGCAAGGCAGCACGTCAGGCCCAGCATAGGGCTTGGGGCAAATTTCGTCACGCTATCCCACCGACGCTAACCTTCTTGCTTTCAAGAAGGCCAAGGCTTATGCAAGACTGGTTCGTCGTCGCCATAAACGGGAATCCTGGATCCAATATGTATCAGGCATCAACACATCTGCAAACTCCAAAATGGTTTGGGACAGGATTCGCAAGATTCTGGGAAAGTACCCATCTGGCGAGATCTCCATCCTCGAGAGTGGTGGAGGAATGGTTGCCGACGCTCGGGGTATCGCTGACTGTCTTGGCACAGCGTTTGCTTCAGTTTCCAGCAACTGCAATTATCCTCCTTCTTTCCAAGAGCTTCAGTCACGGCTGGAGAGAAAACGAATGTCCTTTCGACCGTTTTCCTCGGAGGACTATAACAGCCCGTTGACAGCGGTGGAACTAAGGATTGCCCTAAATCGCTCTGGCCGAACATCTGCAGGACCTGATAACATCCTTTACGAAATGCTGAAGCACCTTTCTCCATCATCTCTCGACTGTCTGCTAATCCTGTTTAACAGGATTTGGCAAGAACACGTTTTCCCCGATTCTTGGCGCACAGCTATTGTGATACCTGTTCTCAAACCTGGTAAAGATCCGAAAACCCGTTCAACTACCGACCAATTGCCATGACAAGCTGCCTCTGCAAGGTGCTTGAACGCATCATCAATTTCCGCTTGATCTTCCACTTGGAAACCCATCACCTTTTGTCACCCCATCAAAGTGGACACCGTCGTTTTCGCTCCACAACTGACCACCACCTTCGCCTTGAGACATCGATCAGAGAGGCGTTTGTTCGACGACAGCACATGGTCTCCGTGTTCTTTGATATGGAAAAAAGCGTATGATCGGACTTGGAGATACGGCATTCTCCGTGATCTGCACGACTGTGGATTACGGGAAATTTACCAACTTTCATTGCCGGTTTTCTCCAGAACCGGATGTTCCATGTGCGCGTCGGGTCGACATTCTCCGCGATGTACCCGCAGGAGCAGGGTGTCCCTCAGGGCTCCATCTTATCGGTCACTCTCTTCATCCTTCGGGTGAATCATATCTTCAAGTTACTTCCTCCGATGGTTCGCGGCACTATGTATGTGGACGATCTTCAGATTTCGTGTGCTTCCGTCAACATGCGCACCATTGAGAGACAGTTGCAATCGTCTATTAACAAGATCTCTTCCTGGGTCTCACGCAACGGCTTTGGCTTCTCGTCACAGAAGACTGTTTGCGTACATTTCTGCCGCAAACGCGGTCTTCATCCAGACCCCCACCTCCGTCTGGGGAACACCACCATTCCAGTTGTGACTGAGGTCAAATTCTTGGGATTGACTTTTGACCGCGCACTCACCTTCCGGCCTCACATTCATTCCTTAAAGGTGAAGTGCACAAAGTCATTGAGTATCCTGAAAGTCCTCTCCGGAACATCTTGGGGGGCCGACAGGTGCTCAATGCTTCGCATTCATCACTCCCTTGTCCGGTCAAAGTTAGAGTATGGCTGTATAACCTACGGATCTGCACGGCCTTCGGTATTAAAGCTCCTCGATCCAGTCCACCACCAAGCTTTACGCCTGTGCATCGGTGCTTTCCGTACGTCTCCTGTCCACAGCCTGTATGTCGAATCTCATGAGCCACCGTTATGCCTCCGCCGTAAGCAACTGTCTCTCCAGTTCTACATCAAGCTGAAATCTCTCCCTGATCACCCACTTCATGATTCCATCTTCACGCCACAATGTGCTCGCCTATTTTCCAACCGCCCTTCTTGTGTTCCCACCTTCGGAATTCGGATGTCAGACATAGTGCGAGACGCCGGCATAGACTTGTCGTTAATCGGTGTGACCCGTGCCTTTAACGATCCACCTTGGCAGCCAGTTCAGGCAGTGACTGACCTCTCTTTCTGGATGGCCTAAGTCCTCAACACCTGCACTGGTGTACCAGAAACTTTTTGCTGAACACCTTTCCCTCTATCCCGATTTCGTGCCTGTCTTCACCGATGGTTCGAAATCCGGTGATTTTGTGGGTTCCGCCTTTGTTTGTGCGGATGAGACTTATGCTGAGAGGATTCCGCCGGTTGCGACAGTCTTTACAGCAGAGATGCATGCGGTGCACCTCGCGTTGCGCCACATTCATTCCAAACAACTTCGTCGCACTATGATTTGTATTGATTCTCAATCCGTTATTAAAGCCTTATTCTCCCCGGAGAATAGTGACTCACCAATCACCAGAGATGTCCGTCGGCTCTTGGGAACTTTGACGGGTTCTGGGTACCTGGTCCGATTCTGTTGGATCCCCGGCCATGTTGGGATTCGGGGTAACGAGCTAGTCGACACCGCAGCCAGATCTGTTCCATCCTTGGCAATCACCCGACTGCCACTATTTTTTCGAGATTTTCACCCGTGCATCCGCAAATTTATCATGGAGGAGTGGCAGTCCCTGTGGACCCAACAGAGCAGCAACAAACTTCTTTCCATCAAACCGCAGATCGGACTATGGCAATCTGGGTTGCGGAAGAATCGTCGCGAGGAAGTGGTTCTTGCGCGTCTGCGCATTGGGCATTGTCATTTCACCCACCGCTTCTTGCTGTGCGGCGACACTGCCCCCAATGTGCGAGACGTGTAACAGTCGTCTCAGTGTCCTTCATGTCTTGTGTACTTGTGTCCGCTTTCGTGACAACCGTTTTCAATATTTCCGAGCTTATTCTTTGGAAGACAATTCAGCTTCCCTTCAAAGAATCTTAGGTGACTGTTGTGATACGTTCGCAGTTTTTTCATTTTTCAGGCAAATTGACTTTCTTAAACTAATCTAAATTACCAAGCTTTTTCGTTCTTGTTTTTCAGTTGTCCTACTCCGCCGTGCTTCTTATTACTCTTCCTAGCTTTTAACTTGTTTTCTTTAATTGCTTCGTGTTTGGCGCTCTTTGGCCAGACCTGGCCCTTGTGCCATTAAAATACACCAACCAACCAACCAACCTGATGTACCACCAGCAAAGAAAATAAAGAAAAATGCCCAAGGTATAAAAACCTTTCAGTGTGGCCCTAATTAAAGATATTCCAGTGTCACAAGCAGTTGGAGTATCTGGAGGTGTGGGCAACTCTATGAAGTCTGAAACTATCTTAACTCGAGCAGAAAGGATATTTATGTTCCTTTCATCAGACATTAATAAGGCATATTGTCTTTTTCTGGATTTTGTGATACCCACTTTTGAAAGTACAAATGTAACTTTGCAGTCAACAACTCCTAAAATCCACATCTTAAGATCACTGTTAATGGGCATGTTCAAAGATCTACTTGTTAAATTCATTAAACCACAGATTATTAAAAACTGTTCATTGTTGAAAATCAGATATAGTGACAAATGTAATCAAAAGGATGATTCTGAATTGTTGATAGGTAATGCTGCATTTAAGGTAATTAATAGTTTAAAGGCTTTAGAAAATCAACATTTTACTCTGCTGTAAGAACATATTTTATCACTTGCTGTGACTACATTCTGCACAAATTCCCCTTCAATGATGAGTTTCTGAAACATGCACAGGTTGCTAACATTTCTTCTTTTGAAAACCAGGTGTTCACAGATGTTAAGTATTTTATTAATAAATTTTCCATAATGTTGCCTATTAAGGATGGTGAGAGCCAAGAGGAAGCAATAGACAAGCTCCAGTCTGAATTTTGTGCCCTTCAGATAGATGATTTGCCTGCAAATATTGTTAATGAAGAAAGAATTTATACGAAGTGGGCCCTTTTAAGTGAATTAAAGGCACTGGATGAAGGTTTGAAATATAACAGACTAGCAACAGTTATGCTATCTATCCTAACCATTCCTCATGGAAATGCAGAATGTGAACGAATTTTTAGTCAAGTTAAAAAAACAAGGACACAGCTCCGCAGTTCATTGTCAGACTTCAACTTGCAGAATTTATTGATTGTGAAAAGTATGCAAAAAGGAAACAGCTATGAGCAAAAGTATGATAAAACATTCCTAAAAAAGGCAAAGTCTGCTGCATCTAACTTCCTGATGCACTAGCAGCCAAGAGTAGCTGTAATTCAATAATGAATATGATGCTGCAATGAAAAGTATATAAATTCATTTAAAAATTGTGTGAAAATTTTGATATTCCAGAATTCATTGATTGTATCTCATAACAAAAAAAAAAAAAGTTACTTGTATATAAAATTGTGCCTTAGGTTCCAAAACACAATGCGCTAGATTCCCAGGCTATTTAAATTATTGGCCTGTGCAAAAAGGGAAAAAAGGTGCCCAGTCAGGCATCTAAATGAATTATTAAAAAAAGCATTGTGAATTTGTTTTTATTTTGTAAATATGTTCTTAAGGAGATAAAATGTGTAAAGAGAAATATGAAGTGTTTGAATAGTAATCAAAATAGTTAAAAAACTTCAATACCTTGGAATCTCCACATAAGACATTTTCATCATATGTTCCAAATGAATAGTAGGAATATTCTGTGTGATGCAAATTCCATTTGAACAAGAGAAAAAAAAAAGGTAAAGAATATTCTCATTTATGCTTTCCTACTTCAACTACTGTGTGTTTGTGATTATTTCATTTGCCTAGAAAACAGGAAATACCCTATTTTGATTTTATGAATGTGCTAATATCAATGGCATTTATTTCAAATACCATTTCAGCACCATTTATTAAAAAGCTTCTAGATAAGTTACTGTGCATAGAAATACATTTTTGGTGTAGGTACTTAAAATATTATAGCAGAAAATTCAGAATGCCCTTTTACAGCTTTTAGTTTTAAACATAATTTACCTATTCAGTAGTTAAATACTGTACTAATTTTAACGTTAAGAATTATACTAATTTGTACTAATTTTAATGAAGAATTGTACTAATTTCAACATTCGTAAGTTGGCAGGTATGTGTATGATATCAGTGAAGCCCGAGTTGTATGTCAAGATCACTGTAAATGGAGAAGTTTGATATGGCAACAGTAAGAAAAAATTATTTGGTAGTTTGTATTTCTTTGTGGAGCTAACCTCTGAATATCAGGAAATAGCTTAGTGATATGTATGTATGTGTATTAACTTTGAAATTTTAAACACCATTTGTGGAATTTCAATAAGAATATCAGATACATGGGGGTATGGCCACTTACTGAACCTTCTGATCAATATGAACTGTGAAAAAAAAGTGAGACTAAAACAAGAAAAAACAAAAAAGGGTTTTATTTTTAAAATAATACTGAACACAGCCTGTATTCAGTATTATTTAAAAACTGGAAAGAGAATTATTGAGTGAAGCTTACATTTCCATCTTACTTGAAAGGTTAAGTACAGTTGTACAAGAAAAATGTGAAGTTATGCTCATTTCCAAAGAAAAATTATCTTGCTTGTAAATATAATTCAGAAATTTTAAACGTGCTTTTAATAACAGGCCAAACATGTTAATGATTTGCTTATAAGTATCTGTTAATTTACTTGTATCTTTTTTATTAAAAAATGTGTGTTAGTTTTTACCTCTTTTGTAGTAAAAAAATGTGTGTGTTAATTTACTCATTTTCCTTTTTTTTTCAGATAATGATATAATTATTGTCAACATGAACCAGCAAAGTGACAGCATTGATCTGCTTGGCGGGTAAGTAATATTCTTGATTTCCTTTTGAGAACTTGGGAGTTAGATGTGTGCTGAAGAAGTGTGTTTAATCCAGAACTACATAATGCGCTTTTGGGTAAATGTTTATTGCCTTTGCACAGGCTCAGGCTAAAAGTACAACTTGACTGCTTGGGGTGGGAATTCTGTGCAATCTCAGTCGAGACCGAAGTCTTGGAGGCTTGGGTGTAAGGGCTATCAAATTACTTTTAATATCCTTTTTTCTTCTTCTGTTTTAGTGGTATAATATGTGAAATTTTGCTGAACCCCCTCTCTTCCCCTTCTTTATAATACTATTGTAGCTGCGGAAGGTGTGATCTCTGTTCTGATTGTTTATATGTGTTCTTATGTTCATGTGAACAACCATATCTTTAAAAAGTTTCAGGAGCTCAATTTAATATGGTGGTGTAAATTATTAACAATTCTTCCGTAAGATTCCATATCAAATCCTTTGCAAAATCACCATTTGAATGAAGAGAAAAGCTATTCTTGCAAGCTAAAGTGGATGCTTTAAACATAGATCAGCACAGCTGGTCATTGAGGAAATGTCAGTCAGTACTGCTCTATATTTAGAGCAAAAACCTAAAAATGTTAGGTTTCAACTTATAGCTGTAAAGTTTTCAGCTTTAGAGTCCTACGATCGTTTCCTGAGTAGCGCTCGTACCCTGCAGCCCGATCTTCAAGTATATCATATGAAATAAAAACTGGAAAATTCATATAAAACACATCTCGATAGAGCCACATACAATTGCCCATGTGCAAATATAGGACTTTCTATATAAATACCTACTTGTTGAAAAGTCTGACCTTGTGACTTGTTGATTGTTAAGGCATATGGAAGGCGAACAGGAAACTGTCTACGATATAACACGAAAGGCAAGTGTGAATGGCTGCATGACATGTTCAGCTGAATTCTGGGTATATCTACAACAATGCCTTTTCGATCCCCAGTAACAATCTTTACAGTCAAAACCCAGATGCCAATCCATTGCACCAAGAGACTTGTACGATTGTACAGGCCATCAGCCGTAGACAGATTTTAATAAGCATGACGATGCCGCCGACTTTCAACTTAAGCTTGTGAGGTGGCATTCCGGAAGGGGTGAGGGCATTCAGATACTCGTCAGCATATCTCAGAGTTTCTCCTTCCTCTCTTGCATCACTCTTGTCAATCCCATGTAACGTTGCCTTGTCCATGCTGTAGCTTATCACTTCTTCTTCGGGTGTTCTGGACAATGTTCATTCATTCGATTGACTTCGGGATTTTGGGGTATGTTTAAATATAAATGCCTCTCGGTTTCTCTTGTGGGCAACCCACTAATATAACACCCAACAATATTTCCTTTCTCAAAGTCAGTTCTATTCTGCCGCAACATTTTCACTCAACCTCACAGTGAGATATGATCACGGTCAGCTGTAGGCTTGTTTTTATACCGTTTGCAGCTGTACCGCGCATCTTCACAATGCAGCGGATCCGTTTATTTGCTTTTGAAGAGGTGTCTGGTGACTTTTGTCAATGTATTGTGTATCATATAGTGGCTCCAAATTTTCTGTGCAGTGTAATGCCATGAATGGATGTATTAAACTTGAAGTATGTTTCTGTATTATACAGACACAAGTATCATACCCAATAGGTAATGTACACATTATCTGATGTATGGCATTCAATAGTAATGGATACATTATGTCAGTAAATGCAGCCTTGACTTAGGCAAACTAGTCTCCCTTCATTTGAAGGGTGCCACCTGATTGCGCAGTTGCCGAGATCATTTAAATTCTTACGAACTTTCTTTTTAAGTCAGCTCACCTGCTGTTACTAACTACTGTTCCTTCCTTCCTTTTTTTATTATTTAATTAATTTTTCTAGTGATTTGCAACACATGTATTATGAATGAAATAATATGTATAAGAAGATAGTGGATTACTATAGAAGGAATTATAACCCTTTTCTGTGTAGAATTTAGTGTTGCTCATGTGCTGATTTAGCACCAGTTTCATCTGTAGCTCATTTTTGCTAACACCAGTTATTTGTTCCAATATCATGGATGCAGATGATCTATAAAACTGAAGATGGCTGTTCACAGGCATTAGTATGAGTTGATAGGCCATCCTCATTTATTTTGGAAATTGGTCTTCACAACTATTCTCCAAAGCCATTTGGGTGGGTAGCCTCCCTAGGTGTTTTCCCTTTATTGCACGGTTGCTGAGTTAATTTAAATTCTTATGAACTTTCTTTTTAGTCTGCTCAAGAGTCCTGCTGTTACTAACTGCTATTCCTTTTTTTTTTTTTTTTTTTTTTTTTTTGTTAATTAATTTTTCTAGTGATTTGCAACACAAATTTATTATTCCAACAAATGTTTTCTATAGAGACAGGGCAGCTCTGTGCATGTAGGTGTAGCTAAAAAGTAAGGCTTTTAACTAGTTATACTATTTTGGGGTGAGATACAGAGTGAGGGGTATGACCTATGACATACTTTTCCCAGAAATGAAGGCATGAAAATATTATACATCCCTGCTGTTTTAACTGTTTGCTTGAAAAACTGTATTAAGCTTCTGAAACTAAAAGTTACACATGTTTAAATTATTTTTTGTTCATTAATGTTTTAATTACTTCTTATATGCTCAGAGTAGACAATGCAAATAATTTAAAGATGTTCTGTGTGGCTGTTGTCTAGGAGGAATTGGTTTGGAAGAAGCAAAAGCACCATCTAGCTAAAATTCCTTACCATCTGACTAACAAAATTTTCCCTGAACACTAATGCAGCCATTTTGAAAATTATACTAAAGTTATTTGACCAACTGCTTCCAAGATGTCTCATAATTGGGTTGACCATTTCTAAGATGTTGCACACATGGAATGATAAATTGTCACTCTTTCAGACTTATCCAACTGGCATTATGATTTTGGTGAAAGACATCATTTCCATTTACTACATTTTTATTGGACATATTCATTTGCGATCTTTCAGTGTTTGTGTCATCTGCTGATACTGTATGTATTTCCTGTGTTGTGAATAGTTCCATTTCATCTTGCCTGGGTTTGCATGTTGATCGTTTAAATCAGGGATCGGCAAACATTTTTTGTAAGGGACCAAATAAGAAATATTTTAGGCTCTGGGGGGCCAAGAGGTAAACTGGAGGATATTTATGTAAGTATTTTTTTTCTTGTTATTTAAGTAAGTAGGATAACTCTTTGCTCTGCCCGACTTCCGGTTTTTAAAATTTCCCCTCTATTTTCAAGCTGAAATATAAATATTTATGAAATGAAATGTTATTTAACAATAATGCTTAACAGAGGCAGCATCGCGAGAAAAGAGAAATTACGATTACGAAAAAAATCTGAACTCCGTGGACCTTCCATTTTTGAAAGAAGTTTTGTAAAAATCAATTCCGTCCCTCCAACGAACACACCCTCCCCCGTCGCCACCAACTCCCTAAAAATTTCTGTTCACTTATACATCAATCTCGCAAATGACCAAAATAATAACAAAAAAGGCGGAATTCCTCAAATTCGTGAAAGAAGATAACTAGGAAATTATCGCGGCTTTTTAACTTCCATTTTCACAAATTGTTGCCTACAGTTTCAAGATGACATACAAATATTTATGCAATAAAATGATATTTAACAAGACTACTGGACACAAAGACAACATCGGGGGAAAAAAATAATTACGATTGCGGCAAAAAATTTTACTTCGTTTGACTACCGTTTTCGGAAGTTTTGAAATGCGAAATACCGTCAACTGACGGAAAATGATCCCTATCCCCAAATTCTCTTCAGTTTTACACCTATGTAAAATGACATTTAACAAGAATATTGGACACAAACGCAACATCGGGAGAAAAAATTACGGTTATGGCAAAATCTTTTACTCCGTTTAACTACCATTTTCGAAAGGTTTAAAACGCGAAATACCGTCCCCAGACGGTATTTCGTTTTATTTGGTAACAGAAAAATAAAAAAAAAATAATAATGAAATTTGTAGAATCCATAGTTCTGACAGTGAGTTCCATAGTCAAACAACTGAATCAGTAGAAACTACGAACATTCCGTAGTAGTTGGCAGATATGGTAACACTGCCGAATTCCAACTGCACGGGTTACTTTTTTCAACTTTTTTTGATGTTGGTCCCTAAAAGTTACTTTTTGACCCATAATGGTCACTTTTTGTAAATTTGGAACATGAAAAAAAAAAAAAAATTAACCCCCGATGTTTGCAATAATCATTTGCGGTCTTGGAGAGCAAGCACGCTCTTTTGGCGAAAAGCCAAGTATTCCTTGTAGCATAGAACACAAAAGCTCACTGCAAGCTGTGTGTTTAGAAAAAAATGGTTGTTAGGTCACGTTCTCATCTACAACTGTACATGTCTGTTTTGTGTGTTAATTGTGTTATGACTGTTGTAAAATTATTATATTTTTTCATGTGGTTCGTGTTTCTCTCTTGCGTACTTCAACATTCCGTGGAAAACAAATAAATGAATTCTGAACTTCGTCAGTCACATGGTTGACATACAACTCTTTGTGCTACTGCTTTCCAAGTGATGAATTGATACCATGCGTTCAACTTTCAGTGAGGTATGTATTTATATTTTATAAATCATTTATTGCTGTTTAATGTTAGCTATTTTATGAATTTGTATTTATCTATATTAAGTTTAACGTTTTATAAATATCTCATTTTCTGACTGCTTATATATTTGGATTATATTTTTACTTTCTGGTACGTTAGTATGAGGAAGTGTTGTAATCGTGCAAAAATTCGAATGTCAGAGGAAGTATTGTAATCATGCAAAAATGTCAGATTATTGGATTTCAAGAAGCACATTTTTTTTTTCTTTAAATAAAGCAATTAATTGTTACTTTTGGTAAGATACTGTGAACTATGTATTGTTCCTAGTTAGTTTATTTAGTGGCGTTGTTATCATTCAATGGCCGGAAGCCATGTTAGAGATAGCTATTGGTTTTTGAGTTATTTTTACGTATTAATATTTTTCTAATTTTGCCATATATCGAGATGTTTGGGGGGGGGGGGGGCGTTGAGATGGCTTCAGATTTGGAAACTTAGGGATTTCGATACTTGCGGCTTGGCCTTTTCTATCAATAGCTAACTTTATTTTTCGTTAAATATTAAAGAGAAATTACGTTGTTTACACTGTCAGCACTAACATTTGCGAAAAACAATTTACCTTTTGAAAATGCTGATTACTGTCCCAGAGGTTTTCTGTAATTATTACGGACAGGTTGGAAGAATTGCAGATCTCAATTTACTATCGTTTTTTGTTAAAATAATATGAATTTATGGAAAATTTGTAAAACTAAATAAGAAAAGATTTAACATGTGCTCGAAAGACCACCCATCCTCGATGGTCAAAACGTTGCGGACGATTAAGTTCTCAAACACGACGTCCTCCCTGGCTGCTCTTTTTATTGCAAAGTTGCGTTCTGATTGGGATCGGCAAATTTTCTTTTTTTAACCTCCTTTCAGCCAGTTTTAAATTTCTGCCAGAGAAGAAGAGAGGAAGCAAAGATAACTTCATTGATTAGCTAATCAATAATTGGTGAAGAAGAGAAGCAAACTTCATTGATTAGCTAATCATAATTGGTGAATGAAAATAATATAATGAAAATTAAAATATATAAAGTGTAATCAACCCTTTGAACATTGAAAACAAGTCCCAATAGCATTATTTGACTAACTTGGAGGATGGTTTTGAAAACAGCGTAATCATGATCCCGTTGTTGTTTTTTTAAAAGTTCTCTCATCAATTGTAATAAATTTCTCACAAAATACCATTTCTGCACATGAGCGATGAAGCTTTGTATGGTGATGACTGATAGGCACCTCTGCTGTCGAATGCATTAAAATTGGGTGGGGGTGGGGGGTTGACGAATGTCTGGTATTTTTTTTCACATTTCGAAAACAAATGGCTTAATGTGAAATTTTCGGAAAACACAATCCCCAGCCCTCAAAAAAAAAAAAAAAAAAAAAAAAAAAAAACATCATTCTACAACCCTACCGCGTAAAGTTATTTAACGCATGCATATTTTTCTGGTCTCCCATATACACTGATTTGCAGAAAATAGTTTAAGAAAATCACTTACAGTAATCACGAAGTTGAAGAGAATCATTTGTTCTTTTTTTTTTCTTTTGAGAAATTTTCTGCCAGTTTTACAAAGTCAATAAACATCTGAGCATTCAAAACCTATCTGAAGGGAAGTGCTTTGAAATTCTAAAAGTATCTTATAGCAATGTTTTTGAATGACCAGGTGTTTCCCATTAAATAGTTATCGATGTAAGATATGAAATTCAAAACTGCTGAAATATATATTATCAGCAAAAATAAAAAAATCTCTTCATTACAGAAATTCCTTTCTTCTGGAATTAACGGACTTGCATTTCTGTTTTATCATCATTTAAAATTTTGTTAGCTCATGGAAATATAAATTGATATTACAAATATCAGCAGGGTGCGGGGTTGATTGTATGAAATTTGCTTTGTGAAATGTGGTTATACTGTGCTAAATAAAACTGTATTAAAGTTCAGTTGTACTTATTATTATTTTGGATTTTTTTTTTATTCTGGTGTTCTTGCAGAAATTCAAAACAGTTCAGAAAAGATTGCTGAAAACTTGCTACTTTTACTTTTTGTTTTTATTTTTTTCTAACACAGTTTTTACTTCTTTTTTAGATGATCTTCTGATATGTCCTGCCAGAAAGCCAGTTCCCAGATTTGAGGTTTCATACCAGGAAGAGGAGATTTTGCTTCATCATGGGAAAATGCCATTTCAAAGAAGGTTGACTTCTAAAGACTGATTCTTCAAGATATAAAATTTCTACATGGGCAAAAAAGCAGAGTGATTCAGAACTGTTTTGTAATGTATGTACTTGTACTGTGAATGTAGGAAAAGGTTTCCAAGCAGTAACCCAGCATTACAACTCTAGCAAACACAAGGAAAATATTCACTTGAAGTAGCATCCAGGCCAACTGTAGTTGGTTGCAGATAATCTAAAACATGATAAAAAAATCTAAAGGCGAGTGTGTGTATATGGTGTTGCTTCACAGTCATCTTCATCAAATGCTACTCGCACTTTGCAAATGTGCATGGCAAAAGACATGGCAAGAACTGCAGAACTCATATGGGCAATGAAAACAGTGTGGTGCAATTTGTCATCTACTTCATGTGACGGTATTGCGATGGTATTGCAGAAACCTTTGCAGCCATGTTTTCTGGGTGTGTTCCTGTGGGATTTTCTTTAAATTGTAAGAAACTTTCTTACATCATTACTGAGGCCTTTGCACCTTATTTCAGAAAACAAGTTATTAAAGATGCTCAGCCAACTTTCTATGTTTTGAGTTTTGATGAAACAATGAATAGTGCTGGAAGAAAGGAATTCTTCATAGGTCAAGCGACAGGAATAGTTATACACAATAACTTATGTGCTGCACTGGATAATGCTCATCTGCCTCACCAAAATCTGATTGCCCTCAGCTGCAATGGTCCAAATGTTAATAAAACAGTTATTCGGCTCATGAATGAAGAAATGCTAAGGGTGAGGAAAAATGACTTCTTCATATTGGCACATGCAATCTTCATGTTATACACAATGCATTTCACAAAGGACTTCAGAATCTAGGTGAAGATGTTTTGGAACTGATAATATCAGTGTATTATTTCTTCAATGGATGGCCATTGAGGTTGAAAGATTTTGAGAAAATCCAAAAAGGTTTGAGACTTCCAACCCACCACTTCATCAAACATGTCCCATCAAGATGGTTGAACCTGGAGCCTGCTTCTTTGAGACTATTAGAACAGTGGATGCCATTGTGTGCAGTATTTTCTAATACATGTGCCAAAGAACCGCTCAACTTTAATGAATACAAAGAGTTACAAAAAGATAGTAAGTTATTTGAAAGATCAAACAATGAAGGCTCAATTTTATTTTTGTTACCAGTAGTGTCCACATATTTACAAAGTTTGCAAAACTTTTCCAGAGAAGTGAACCTTTGATTCATGTAATGTATAATTCACTGAAGTCACTTGTCTATACTCTCTTTGGGCGGATATGCACCCCTAAAGCAATGGCAAGCAACAATGTGGATTTTAGCTTACTTGAAGATTCCGAAAATCTAACACCGATTACAGAGATCATATGCAGTGATAATGTGGAGAAAGAATTAGCCAAACTTTCTGAAAAAGACCAAATTGTTTTTCGCACACAAATGCAGAAATATTTTGTTAGTGCTTGTAGACGCATACTTAAGCAAACTGGACTAGGTGATTCACATCATCTTCTGCAATATTTTCGATGTCTCAAGTGTGAAGAAAGGAAGCCAGATTGTAGCTGTAGTCACATCATCAAATTGGGCCAAGCATTTCCATGCTAACCAGTTCGTATTGACCAACAACTTGAATGGAAAGTACTGCAACTGGAAGAAGAACCTGTGGTTCCTGTGAACGAGAATGAATCTGATATTTGTTAGAGATGAAAAGGAATCTGTATTGACCACTACTGGCAACATTTTTTCAACCTTTGTGACATTGCTTCTGGGAGTCCAAAATACCCGACTTTAACAAGATTTACTAAAAGCTTGTTTAGCTATATTGCATGGAAGTGCTGATGTAGAAAGGGGGTTTTCACTTTCAGGAAGAGTACTGAGTGACGACAGAGCTTCAATGAGTGTTCATACATTAAATGCAAGACTCACTGCGAGTAATGCTCTAAAAATGTATAATGGTAAACCTGAATTTGTTCCCATTACTAAAGAGCTGCTTGCCTTGGCTCATAGTTCTGTAAAACGCTACAAGTCATAGTTGGAAGAGAAAAAAAGGGCTGAAGATGAAAAACACCAAAAGAAAAACAAAGAAGAGAAAACAAGAGCTAAAGAAATGGAATTAACTCAAATTTTCTGAAGATCAAAAGATTATTGAAAAGATGGAAGAGAGCCCAAAAGCAACAAGAAGCAACAAAGAGAAAGGCTTGTGACACACTATTTCATGAAGCAAATGAAAGGCTTTGAGAAGTAACAGTATGGATGAAGTACGTCTAGCGCAGGCAATGCTGGAAGGAGTGAAATCTGTCAGAAGTAAAAAACTTTTAACACAAAAGTGCAGTTGATATGCTTCAATGTTGTGTTGAAAAAAGGAAATCTTTTATAAATGATTTTTGGGCCAAAAAGGGAGGAAAATAAAACTTTATAAAAATTGTATTTCGCAACAGTACAGGATGTCAAATTTTCTCCTACATTAATATAAATGATATAGATCAGGCCTAAATTATCAGATTTTCTTTCGCATAATCTTTGCAGGTTGCCTGTTCTCAGTCCGTAAAAAAATATGCTGGATAATGCTCCACTTTCCACCCTGATGGTCTTAAAGAAAAAAAAATTGAAGTTCTTCAGCCTGCACCATTTTATGAGAACAGGAAGTGATAAGTTGAGGAGGAGGGGGCATTTTTCTTTTCAGAATGTGAAAATAAAAAGGGAACAGTAAAATTGCTTATTAACTATTCCAAGGTGACTGTTACCCATAATGACCTCTGCTTGATAGGTAAGCAATTATTTTTATGGGGATAAGTTACTTTTTTGGCTATGTTTTGTGAAATTTTAATCACTTTTTGGTTACTTTTTTAGAAATTTTTTTCGACTTTTTCGTTACATTTTTCAGAAAAATTGTCACTTTTTCAACTATTTTGGAGCTATGTGGTTGTGCACAGCCGTGCACTTGTGTGGCGTCACAGCGGAGGCCACAGAATGCGAAGTTATAGGAGTGTCACATATGGTTGTATCTCTCAACTCGGTGGTCAGCTGTTTTGTTATAGCTCATACTTTGACATTTTAAAGAATTTGAAATTTTAAAGAATTTTAAAATGTAAAATCTATTCTTGGAGCTTGCAGGCCATACAAAAAGAGGCGCCGGGCTGTTGTTTGCCGACCCGTGGTTTAAATGCATCTTAGACCTGCCGACTTTTACATATTGCATGTAAAAGGTATGCATTTCACTCTTTTACATGTTTGCTAATGAGTCTAATAATTTTGTGTTTTTTTCTTCATCATTTAGCATTTCTTGTTTTATTTTCATGATTTATTTATTTAGTGTTAGGGTGCCATTAATATATATATATATATATTTTTCTTATCAATAAAGTGTTACCTTTAGTTCAAAAGTTCATTTCAACAAAATAACATTTGCCTTTATGCTGTGACAGGTGTAAATGGGCTTTCTGATTTAGGTTCAAAGAGAATGTGATCAGAACCGGAAGCTGCTGCTAACTTCAACTCAGGACTCAACTGACCAAGTATCACGTGGTCAAATAGTCAACACTCATTCCGATCATGAGAGCTGTGGAATATAAACATGTGCATATACACAGTTTTCAAATTATTAACAGATTTCCTTGGATAAAATTATCCAAAAAATAAAATCAGAAAAACTAAGAAACGAGGGACATACCAACAAACGTTAAATTTGTTATCTTTGACTCATTGCTTACTTAGTTAAAGGAAGATAATTGTCATTAAAGTTATGGTTGTCTTTTATATTAGGGCAGTTCATTGGTAAAATATGTGTATTAGTGCAATTCAATGCTGAAGATTTTCTTATTTTTATGGCCCAGTTGTATCAGAAGTTTTATACAAGTTGTATCTGAAGAAGTTATTTCAAAGTTGTATAGTGTAATTTTAAATTTGATGTCCTTTGTAGTTTTCATATATTCAATACTATGGTTTGTTTATATCTTATGTCTAGTTTATAACTGAAGTAGGTATCAAACCTGAGAAGATAGGTTGTGTATCTTTATTTGTCAGTAGGATATGCTACATAATATTCTAAGTAACTACATTGTTGCAAGGGGTATACATTTTTAGGAGAATTCGAATTCGTGCAGAAATAGTCCAAAGTAATCGAGGTAGTTGCCTTCAATGCATGATCTTAAAAAACTTTTTTAAGATCGTGCATTGAAGGCAACTACCTCGATTACTTTGGTATACATTTTTCTTATTTTTATGTCCAAATCATGTCATAATTTTCATGGTATCTTATTTTTGGTTTTGATTTTCCTTCCTTTGTTTTGAAGGTGAATTCATATTTTTTTTAATATACATGTTTTGTGTTGTATTAAAATTTAAATTTACCCTGAAAAAAATGTGCTTTGACCACACAAGACTTGTGTGAATTTTCCTAACAAAGCCAGCAGAGCAATTATCTATTTCATTGTTTTATAGCTTGCACAATGTCTACCTACAGTAATCATTTTGCCATTAATATGAATCTAATTCAGTTGGATTAACAGTGAATTAATTTAGATTAAAGGGATTCAATTTAATTACTTGAAGTGTCTGAAAACTGAATGAAACTTAAGTACTTCAGTATATTTAGTTGGGGGTTTTTTTTTTTTTTCAGTTTTTCTTCTAAATTTTGTGTTGTCCTGTTCTTTTCACTAAAATGAGTGTAGTGGTGGTGGATGCTAATTGCACAGCAAAGATGGCAGGGGAAATACAGGTCTGACTAAGGCTGGATACACTGTGGTACACAGGAAAGGGCTGAACAGCTTTTTCAGTTTGCCAGCAGATGATTTCTTACTTGCCTTTGTCATTTTAAATCTACTTTAAAAATCAAAGTAAGATTGCATTAAATGTTTGGAAAAGAGCATGGTGGGATTTACATATGTGCCTTGAATCTTTCTTTTAAATGATAGCTCTTCTGGCCCTCACCAGTTGTATCTCACCATGCACTTAGCATAGAAGTATAGTATCGCTGTGAAGAGGATATGGCAGAAGCCAAACACATACTTTTATGACGAATACTAACATAATATTCCTCAAATTATAACTGGAAACAAAATTTTTGGTATTAAGTTTCCCTCCCCCAAATGCAGTATGTCTTAGAGATTTCTCAACCTGGAAAAGTCGGGAAATATTTTGCCTAAGGCTTTGTGGGTACCCTGTATATGGTAATAGAGATGTTTCTACTTCAACAGTAGTGTCGCAACTATCAGAAGAGGAGAAAAGGTAACGATGATGGGCAAAACACGTAACAAAAATAACAAATAAAGGTAGGTTGATCACGCTAGTTACATTAAGAGAATAGACACTTACTAATCCATCAAACTTAAAAATCTCACTGGCTAATCTATCAAACCTGCGACAAGGTCAAAAGCTCCCAACTTACGAATTTTCGTGTAAAAGTTCTATTCTCTTAAAGTAACTAGCATGATCAACTTACCTTTATTTGAGGAGAAATGGGCTTTCTATTCTGCTGTTACTAAATACTTCCTAACATCATGTGATTACATAGTAAATAAGTACCCATTAAGAAATGGGGTATTACTGTTAATTTAAGAAATGAGGTTTACACTTAATGTTTTGGATATGTTGCAGTTTCAGATTTAAGTAAAATAGAAAATTCTACCATTTCAAGTATACGATACTTTCTGGAACAGTTTCCATTTCTGTTGCAAACCAAAAGTAATGAAACCATGACCCAGCAATGGATGAACTTTAAAAATTCTTTTGTCTGTGACTCAAGAACATTAGTACTGCACTTAAAAAACATGAGTGGATTGATGTCCAGTGGGCTAAAGTTAGCCAAATAAAAGGAGCTGATGGCCTTTTTAAGTTTGATAGATTAGCCAGTGTTATGCTTTTTGTTTTGCTTATTCCCTGTAGCAATACTGAATGCAGAGAATGTTCAGTTTGGTGAGGAAAAATCAGAATGATTTCCAGTCATCTATGTCCAAATAAAGCTTTAAAAACTGGTTTGTAATAAAGAATTTGAGAGGCCATGTTATGAACAAGTGTTCAACAAAGAGTAAATTTAATATGTAAACAGAAAACCCTTTGCTAAATGCATCTTTATAGAAATAAAGTAATTAATTAAAGAAAAACTGGAATTTTATTGATGCAGATTTTTCAGAGTGGGAAAAATTAGAATCTGTAACATAATAATGTTACAGATTCTAATTTTGAGGTTATGTTTTGGAAATGCTGAATCACAGTCTTTGGTGGTTTTGATTGTGAATTCTGAAAATAAATTTTTAAATGTCAGCATTTGCAAATTACTTAATGAAGTAATATGCAATTTTTTTTTATAGTTTTTGGCTTGCGACTTGCAATGCTGATGACTGTTCAGTTACCATACAATTAAAAAAAGTTTTTATTTTGGAAAATCATTAAATCAATTCTGCATTACATTACTGCTGAAAATTTTCAATTTGTGTGGTTTATTGTTACTTATGTGAATGCAAGTTAAAATGTAAATTGTTAGAACTTCATGAAATATTTAGTGAAATGTTGAATCACTTTTTATTTCTAGGTATAAACCTGTTGATCAGAGATTGCTAGTCTTACCTGTCAAACTAGAATACGAAGAGATATTCTGTGCAACATTTTCAAAAAGCAAAACTTCAAGTTCATGTGCCACATTATGGTAAGTAAAGTATAAAAGTGACTTCTGTATTATTGTACTTCAATAGATAGTTATTCAATGAAATGAAGAATGTGAAACAAAGGGTTGTGCTAAAGGTTATGCATGTTTATTAAATACACTACCCAGTGTGTGTGTGTGTGTGTGTGTGTGTGTGTGTGTGTGTGTGTGTGTGTGTGTGTGTGAGAGTGAGTGAGTGAGTGAGAGAGAGAGAGAGAGAGAGGTACATGTTATTTCATATAGCCATTATCACAATTTGGGGTTTTCATGTAGCTCCAATCCTGGGCTGAAACTAAGTTTGGAGACATCCTCTTACTATAGTTTTGCAGATCTGTGAAGAAATGTTTAATGTACCAGCTCAACTGTGTCCATTTCTGAATATAAATTTGTAAATTCTTAGGATTTTGTCAGTTTTCTGATCACACACTGGTTAAGAAATGTTTGCTAGTGTTTTTTATTTTATTTTTTAATTACTCTGCATTCGTGACTGCTTTTGTGTTTCATTTTGAATAATCTGGTAATTTTTCAGTTAGTAGCATTCTTCTGGAAATTTGGTAATTGTGACTCACATCTTAGTAAATGAAACTTATTTTTTGTGAGTAAAAAGTAAACTGAGCCACTGTTTTTGCTCTTTTTTTCCAGCATTGTTTTCAAACAAGAAGGTGGAAAGCTTTGTTCTCATTGATGTCACATACTCTGTCAAGTGCCATTGACAGACTGAATGAAAGTAAGTAATTCTCTAGGTTCTTAAACTTGTGTGTATATTTTGTGTTTCACAAAATTCTAGTTGGATTGCATTTTATAAAAATAAGCATTAGATTAAACATTACAGTGTAATATTAAAATTTACATTACATTAACGACAGAAAAAGTAAATTGTTTTTCATTTTCTTGCAGAACATTGTTTTTTGACAGTACTGCATTTTTCAAATCTGCTCGTGCCCCGCCATCTTTTTTAAGAAGAGAAATCAGACGGTGATTCAAGTTGCTGCTCTACATCTTGAAGGGCCGTTTCTAATGCCACAGATACTTTCGCATGAGGGATTCTTTTTTTCTTTTACATAGATATTTTCTTCTGACGAAAAATTCTTGTCATATCAAACTTTCTCAAGGATTTCTTCATTTGTAAATTCTTTATCACAGTCAAGCCTATCTTTTGTGCAGTTCTTGGTTTGCCTTTCAGTACCCAGGAAATTGCAAAATTTCGATTCTAAGCTCTTCTGTCGTTTCTCAGATTTTTTTTGTTATTGTGCTTTTTGTCACTAATAAGAATGTTGCAAAAGTCATGGGTTTGATTTGCAACCACAAATCTGTTAACCCATAATTCTCATCTTATATCATAATTTTCAGAATTTCTGTCAAAGATTCTTGCCATTATGTTTTTCCCAAAATGTAACTTCTGATATTTATTTATTTCTAGGCATATTCTATAACCCCTGAACTATTGGCTGAATAAAGCTGAAATATTTGGAGTGAAAAACACTTTGTCCTCACTACACAATTTTTTTTCATGATATCATGGGGAATTATAAATTGACAATATCGCTTGGGGGTGGGGAGGATTTCTTCCTTTTTAGATGTTTTCAGTTTCAGGACCAAATTCATCAAAGAAACTGTTTTAAAATATATCTACTCATTTGTGAGTTTTATATGAAAGTGGTAAAGCCTGGATTGCAACATTTTTAAATGTCTGCAGTTTCTTGATTAGCATCAAGTGCAATTTATGAGTACTGGATATATTGGAACAGGCCAGTTGGGGTATCCTTTCTGTACTTTGTAGTCGGATGCCGACTTTTCTGATCACAGTTCTACAATTTTACTTGGGGGCAGTGCTACAATATTTTCTTAGGCACATTTCATCCAATGTAAAGTTGGTCACCTGTAAGATTTTCTCTTAAATTTTTGAATTTAGTGTAAAATCAGCAAGTGTCTCTCCACAAATGTTCAGCTGTCTTGTTTGTAGCTTTTTTTCCCTACATGTTTAACCATCGAACCCAAATAGTGAAATTGTGATCTAACTGAAATTCCTCGCAATTGACTATTCCTACAGCATTGGACTTGAAGTTTGACTGAATTTTATCGTTGCTGCAAAAACTATAGAAGCAGTGCTTCATTAACTTTTTCACAAACATTTCCATAATGGGCTATCTATCCTTCTCTGAAAAGTTTTCAAAGTTGCATTTCTACTTATAATTTCCAATCACCTATTGTGACTTTGCCAACACCTAATTCTGTCAGTCTCTCTAATACTTCTCCCAGTATATAATGTTTTTAAAGTTTCAATTTTATCATTTAAAGAAAGAGATGTGTTTCCTTTTACCAATCATTTCAGGTTCAACAAGTTTAACCATTCACCATATACAATTTCTTCCAACTGATGTTTTTTTTTTTTTTCCTTAAGAGAACAGTCTTTAAAGTTCATGGGGCGAGGGGACAAGAGGAGGCCAATTTATGTGATCTAATTAGTGAAAAATGCTCAGCAATATATGAAACAGAGTTCCATTTTAAGCAGTCGGATACAGAAAGTCCTCCTCAATTTGTGTAATACTTGGCTAATGGAAATTTGTCTAACAAATGGATCCCATAGTAGAATCTGTGCTGTATAACAATACACATGAACATCATTTTTGGCCAATGAGGTGACACTTGGTTTGAAAAGTTTTAGACAAGAGCTAATTAATACTGAAAATATATAAAACCTTACTAAAATGTTATATACTTTATTATTTATCGTTAAAACTTTGCTGAGGATAGCAATTTCATATGCTTTATATCAGATTGTGTGATGTCTTTTCGTTTTTCTGTTTTATATGATTTGATCTATAATTTAACAAATTTTAGGCACTCTGTATTATCTGCTCCATTCATGAATTTTTCTTCCAAGTACTGTATTTGGTTGTCTTTGCCATCTTTTAGTTTGAATTTGATACTGTAGTGTCGAACACTGAAACAATCAGCAGTCTCTTGAGAGATGTGTGTTCTTGAGTCATAAGTTGTCAGAATATCTTCAACATATCTTACACATTAATCCAGAAAGAAGTACAAATTATCCTCAAAAACACTGTTTCTCATATAAGTTGCGTACAGTTGTGACAATTTTGGTCCACCAGTTAACTATAATGGTGTTAAGTTTAAATTTTGGTATATAAAAATGAAGTAGTATATAATAATAAAGCTTTTATTTACTTGCAGTCTAACACAAATGTTGTAATGATAATGTCAATCATGCATGTAAAATAAATGGAATAAATCAAATGTGTTGGTGAAAATGTGAGGATTTTGGAAAGTGTCATGTAATGGAATAAGGGAGTTGTGCTGTGCCTGAATCTTATGGACATGTGCAAATAAAGGAAACAATTAGCAAATTGCAACATCTTTTTTTTTTGGGGGGGGGTACATACTGGAGCCTAGGTATTAATTTATTATGTACTTTCTGATTTATTTGTGGGAAGTTTGACATTATTTCATTGTAATTGGACTTTTTGTTTTTTGCTATGTATTATGTAATGACATGATTTTTGTAAATAAATAAATGTAAAAAGGAATCCAAAGTCAACACACCCACACAATGCATATAATCTAATTTATATTTTCTTTTCTAGAAAGTGATTGTGGAGAAACAAAAGCACTAATCAAAAGGTGGAAGAAACTTGGCACAAGAATACATCAACTTCAAGTGCAGATTTTACAGCAAGATAGTAAATTAGCATTTGCCTTCATCGAGGTAAAGTGCAGTTCATTGATAGTCCATAACTGTCATAGTTTTTAAGACTTCAAAATGTAGCTATATCTAGATGAAATTTTACTTTAAGTACCATGCTGAAATTTTGTGCAACATATAAAATAACATTCCCTTGTACTGGTAATTGTCAGATATTCTTTACAATTATTGATGCCCTAGCAAGAACTATGATGATGATGATGATGATGATGATGATGATAAGAATCCAAGTTTATAAGTGTTTATTGAAGCCTAGTGAAGTAATAACTGTGTAATTTTATACATTGGGGTCTTTTTTTTTCTTTTTTTTTTTTGCTTTAATTTTTTAAAATATGTATGGGTAATATTTGATGTTTAATGGTGCACTCTTTTTACTATCAGTTATCATTTGTAATCTCAAACAATTTTTACTTACTTTTATCTGAAAGCACTGCATTAACTTATACAGAGGGTGAGTCGAAAGTTTTGCAATATTTGGATCACTTTGTCTTCATACGTACCTTTACGACAAAAACTGACTAGCGTTCAAAGTATAGGCCATCGTGTTGCACCGTCTTCAGCCATCTGTCTGCCAGCTCTTCGATTCCACAGCGATACCAGTTCTTGCCCTTTAGGGTGAAGTAGTCCTTCACGCCAGCTGCCACCTCCTCCTGGTCGTTGAAGTGCCGTCTGCAAAGGAAGTGAACCATGGACCGGAACACGTAATAATCAGACAGGGCAAGGTCCGGACTATGTGCTGGGTGTGGCATCATTTCGAAGCCCTCAAGTTCCTTGAGTTTTGTCTGGGTTGTTCACGCGGTATGAGGCCGAGCGTTGTCCTGCTGTAGGAGAGCGTACTTTCTGTTCACCAGTGCTGGGTACTTCTATTCCAAAATGGCATACATTCGCTCCAGCTGTTCAGAGTAGAGGTTGGCATTGATGGTTTGACCGTCTGGAACAAATTCCTAATGAATTATCCCCTAGAAATTCCACCAGGTGCAGAGCATCACCTTGTGCTCAAAGTGGAGTAGTGCATTTAAGAACCATCGCAAGCAGTCTTGTGCCACAGTGAATGTCTTGATAAAAAATTTCGAATGATCTGGGAGTGTTGTGGATGACATGGCAGTGATGGCCATGAAACAGAACATGGTGCAGATGCAAGAGAACTTGAAGTTGCTCTTGATATTCTGCAGCAAGAGCCTGGAACTTCAATGAGGAAACTTGCCCAGGAACTGCAGGTGAGTCCAGATTTGGCATGGGGCATTGTAAAATCCAATTTGCAGATGTTTCCCTACAAGATTCAGGTGCAGCAGCCTTTGAACAAATGAACGAAGCAGCAGTGTTGCAGCGAGAGGAGTTTGCCAGCTCAATCTGTTCAATGTTCGATGGAGAAAACTTTGGTGCGAAAAACATTGGCTTCAGCAATGAGGCACATTTCTGGTTAGATGGTTATGTGAACTGTCAAAATTATCGCATGTGGGGAATCGAGAAGCCGCAGTTCATTGTGAAGCCACTCCATCCACAGAGACTAACTGTTTGGTTTGCCATGTGGGCTGATGGCGTTATTGGGCCATTTTTCGTTGATTTAGCTGTGAATGCTGAATCAACGAAAAATAACCATCTGCAGAACCGCTTTTTTCCTATTATATAACCATCTGCAGAACCGCTTTTTTCCTGCTGCATACTGAAAAAATTGGATCCAGAACCACGCTACTCAACAGGCGGGAGCGCCGCTGCACACAACTGGTGACTTGCTTGATTTGATTCAGCAGCACTATGGGACACGAGTCATCTCTAGAGGTTTCTCACAGCGGTTTTCTGCTGGTCTCTCTTGGCTTCCATATAGCCCTGATTTATCTTCAGTAGATTTCTTGTGGGGCTGTCTGAAAGATACAGTGTATCATGACAAGTCAACAACACTGCTACACCTTAGACATGTCATTGAACATGAAATTCAAGCAATTCCGGATCACGTTTCAGTTAGCACTCGATTTTGTGCTGCGAATTCGCCAAGTTGGCAGTGAATGGCAAGCATTTCAAACAACTTATTTCATAATTTTCTTTTGAACCCTCTTAACGATAGTGTAGTTTGTTTTCTTCTACTGCAATAAAACTAAATTTATTGATGATTTAAGTTGTCAGTTTAGTACGCTGTGAAACACCCTGTATATACTTAGACACATGCGAATAAAATATAGTTACATGTTGTCATGTTTTGGGGTTATGGTATAGATAATGGCTACTATCAGAAGATTGCATTCTCGATACTGGAGTTGACGACAAGGTTGTTCATTCATTGATATTGAGTGACAACTAAAGACCTCAAGTACTTTTTGAATTCTTTCACTTATCGTCTTGGTGGAGCATTTCCATGTGGAAATATTTGCACGGTAGCAGATGGACGCTCCTTTGCTACGTCAGAAGCTAAGATAAAAAGGACCGTACCGTTGCTGTGATCTTGTTGCACAAGTGCACAACACTCTCTGTGGCTGCTCTTAGCCACTACTAGCCTGAAGCCAGAGGTCAGCTGGACCATCTTGTCTTGCTGGGGGTCGGTTGGATCGTCACATTTTACTGCCAGAGATCATTTGGACATTGTGCACCTGAGCTGCTTTCAGGTGGATGCATGCGAGTGCGATGCATTGACGCAGTGCGGTAATATGTGCTCGGGTCTTTCTGAACTATGATTGCAACTAAGTGTAACAAACTGCCAGGTGCGATGATGAAATGATGTCTGACTGGCAAGAACTATCGTACTCCACTGCTTTCTGCTGGTTTTGCTGTCTTCTGTGGAGTGAAATATATACTCGGGGTCATCCTGGACTACAATTGCAACCAAGTGTGACCGACTACCAGGTGCAATGATGAAGTGATGTCTGACTGGTGAGAACTATCATACTCAGCTGTTTTCTGCTAGTATTGCTATTGTCTGTGGAGTAAATTATATGCTTCGATTGTTCTGGACTACAATCACAACTAAGTGAGATCGACTACCATTTGCGATGAAGTGATGTCCGACTGGTGAGAACTGTCATACTTAACTGTTTTCTGCTGGTATTGCTGTTGTCTGTGGAGCAGAATATATGATCAGGTCATCCTGGACTATGATTGCAACCAAGTGTGACCGACTGCCAGGTACGATGATAGAGTGATGTTTCACTAGTGCGAAGCTGTTGTCCTCAGCTGTTTCTGCTGGTTATTAACTGTAGTTTTCAAATTTCTTCTGTTTTTGTTATCTGTGGAGTAGAAATATGGTAATATGACATTCATAATTTTATACTATTTCTTTGCTTTATTCATAGTAGCATTTTTACTTCCTCTAGTGTAATGACTTAAGAAAACAGTAACAGTTTTACTGTCTTGTTAATTTGCACTGCTGTAGCACGTTTTTTTTAAGTTGTCAAACATGAAAGATATGCAGTTTTCTGAAACAAAAAATGCCTTTGGCTGTTTCTCCCCCCCCTAAGTTCAAGTATTTTGATGCTTTATATATATATACTTTTTTTAGGGAACCTTGGTGAAAGCTATGAGAAAAGGCAAGTGGTTATTGTTGGATGAAATTAATCTTGCCGAAGCAGAAACCTTGGAATGTCTTTGTGGAGTTCTTGAAAGACATGATAACTCCCTCTTCTTGCTAGAAAAAGGGTAAGAGTCAGTTATGTTCATGTGTGCACATCAGAAACACAACTATTTTTGGTGTTGCTTTTGTGATATTAAATTTAATATGTGTAAAACAGACTTTCCAATAATTAAGTTCTACTTCAAATTATGTTGCTAATTTGTTCTTGAAAAGTGAACTAGAAACTAAATATGACAGAAGTCAATGTCAAATAACGGAAATACAGGGCTACTAGACCTGCGCCAATTGTGCCAGCTAGCGCCAAAACGTTGTTCTTCCGCCATTCTGCAATAAAATTGCGCTTTTGATGAAATTTGCACCAATTTTGCGCTAAAAGTTAAAATTTACCGGTCATCAATATTTTAGCGTAATCATACGACATTCGAAATCGATTCAGCAGTTAATTCATTTGTAAGATACTTCTGTAAATTCACGAAGTCTCTTTCCCCCGCCCCACTTTTTTGTTGTCAGTTTTGAGATCGATGCAAAAGTGAAGAAATTTCCGGGGTATTGGTTTGGGGTGTGTGTGTGTGTGTATGGGGGGGGGGGGGTATTCCATCTGGGAATGTTATGTCTTTTTAAACATTCGGAAACGGAGTGTAGATTTTTCTCGTAATTCTCTCTCTCTCTCTCTCTCTCTCTCTCTCTCTCTCTCTCTCTCTCTCTCTCTCTCTCTCTGTGTTCAGTATTGTTGTTAAATATAATTGCATTCCATAATTTCAGCTTGAAATTGTAGGTCATGATTTACGAAAATTTCCCCGTAATCTTCGGCTACTAGATTCTTACACTGACTCGAGGAATTCAGTCTCTTTTGTTATCATTTGGACGGACCAATTCACGAGATCGATGCGCAACTAAACTGAAATTTTAGGAAAATCGGTGGTGGTTGGGGAAGGGGTGTCGCTTTCTCTGTCGGAGGACGGAATTTCATCCTTCGAAAACGGAAAGTAGACTGAGGTAAGATCTCTCTCGTAATCGTAATTATTTCTCTCGCAACGTTTCCTCTACCCAGTATTGTTAGATAACATTTTATTCCATAAATATTTGTATTTCAGCTTGAAAATGTATGGATAAAGTTCCGAAAATGGAAGTCGGGCGGAGCAAAGATTTCTTCTGCAATTGTATTCCCCCCTGATGTTCATACTCCTATGTAGTTGTTAAATGTCATCACCCTCATAAACATGTGTGCATGTCAGCTTGATAAGGGTAGGGGAAATTTCCAAAAACAGAAGTGAGGAAGTTTGGAAATTCGTAAGAATTGATGCATGGTGTTCAAAAAAATAAAAAATTAAAAAAGTTTTCATTCTCTGAAAATTACACTATTTATCTAAAATAGTGAAAGCTCTGATCAGAATTCATGGTTCTCAGGCTGAAAGTTCTTTTAGCATGATGGATAAAATTGCCATCTGAGGGAATAAAAAAAAAAGGGAAAAGTAACAAAGAAAAATGGTAAGGGAAAACTATCAGCAGAAAAAAAGTAAACAGTGGATGCTGTGCAGTGGCAGAGTCAACAAAAGGCAAATATGGCCGTGGAACTTTGCTGAGAAGAAAGTAGGGTTTGCACACAAGAGGAAAGCAGAGCTAATTTTCTAGCAAGTACAAGAACAAGACCAGGAAAAAAAACTGTTTGAAGCTATGTCTTTCAAAACCACCCTATTTTGTTTGGAATTCAGTAATTTAATAATTGTGAATACAGTGGTGTGATCTAGTTAAATATTTTCATAAATAAAGTACAGTGAATGATTCAATTTTGTTCATGCTGCGTAATATTCACACTTTCTCACCGTGCAGTCTGATTTTTTACCAAATTAAAAAGTACAGCTTTGTTTTGTTTTTTCATTGTCAGTCTCATGTATGTTAATTGAAATCGCTCACAAGCGCTATGGATAAATGAAAGGATTATTTATATCGCATAACTTGTGATCAATTATCAAGAATACTGATCTTTTGGTTCTTACTTAAAGTCTGGATTTTGCCCTATATGTTCAGGGAACAGAATTTTTAGCAGGTTTTCTTTTTCTCATTTTGAGCTACCTTGGGGAACATCCTCACCCTCACACTTTTCTTTTTCCAGATGAAAGGTGCGTTGAACCACTTACTAACTCGCAATCGTCTGCTTAATGTCCATGTACATACATAGAGTACAGGACCCCAAGTATGCAATGCAAGAGCAGTGGCTCTTTCAGACAGCAACAACAAAAAAAGTCATAAACTGATACTACTGAAGAAGGAGGGTGGGGGAATTCTGTGCCAAAACGTCACTGTGCAAGCATTAAGCGATGGAAGCAGCTTTTTCTAACCAACTTTACTAAATCTCACTGCTATCTTATAGTTTTGGTTCCAGTTGTAATTGTTCACAGCGATATCAAAAGTTTGACATTGATAATTACTGGATGAAAAACATTGTATGAAGAGTATCATGGCGCAACTGCTGAAAAGTGATTTTACAATTTGATTATTAAATGTTACATTAGTTTTTCCTTTATAATGAAGGTACGCTTTCCCTCAGAAAACCTTAGGAGTTTGTGCTGCACACGCAAACCATGTACGAGTGGCTTGCCAGTTGGTTGGTTTCAGAAATAATGTATTTTCATCTGAATTCCATGAATCTCGAAAAATATGTTGCTTTAACCAACCAAACAACAAACAGTAATTACATTTTATTTATTCTTCCTAAGCATATATTCACAAGCATTCAGTAACAATAGCAACAGTTCTTAGATGTGGCAGCATCGTATTCGTGTTACAGCGAAACAAATGCATTCAGAAGAAAATCCCTCATATTTAATGTGTTACGCTTAAAATATTGCAGGTCATGTAGTTTTCAATAAATCGTGGGTAGTATAATTGTTTTCCCATTTATTTCAGTGTAGGGATAACAGAAATGCTAACTAACAGCCGTAAGAGAAGCAGTAAAATGTCAACAAACCTGAAATATAAAAATTTTTCATAGTTCATAAAATAATGGTAATTCAGTATATAAACATAGCTTAAAGCACAGCATGGACTTAAAGCAATTAAAAATACTATCATTAGCTGCTCCAAACCCTGAGTGCTGCTCCAAAATGCAAATTTTCTCGCTCCAAAACCCAATGTTTCTGCTCCAAATTGCAAATTTTCTTGCTCCAGGAATTGCTCCAAAAGATGATAGGGGCACTCACACCCCTGGAAATACTAAACTTGAAAATAATGGAAGAAGTCGTTGTGAAATGACAAATATTTTGCTACCATGAAGGAATACATAGCTGTCCAATTTTAAGTGATTGTAACATTTCTGCTACTCTGTACCAGCTATTATGATGCTAATTGCTACACTGTGTTTGAAAGAGTAAATGTTTTGCTCCCTCACTACCTTTTAAATGCTGAATTGAACATGAATGGACTCATACACACAATTACCATTCTTAAGCACATCCAGACTCTCTCTCTCTCTCTCTCTCTCAGAGAAGCAGTAAAATGTCAACAGTCTCTCTCTCTCTCTCTCTCTCTCTCTCTCTCTCTCTCTCTCTCTCTCTCTCTCTCTCTCTCTCTCTCTCTCTCTCTCTCTGTGTTTGTAATGTTTGCTGTGGCTGTTTCCAACAATAAGCATTGCAATACAACAGTTTTATGATACAAAACATAGTGTTCGATTCACAACAACAGGAATTGCTGCTGTGTTACTGAAAAGTGGAAGAAAATTTCATAGCAGCTTCCTGTTCTACTACTGGACACTTCTTTCTCTGAAATGTGAGCCAATTCAACAGTAGCGGACTCTTTTTGAAAAGCTTCGCCCGTTGTTGTCAAAGAAATTTTCATGTTTACTAAACACAGACTTCACTATGTTGATAATCTGTGGAAATTGATGCAAAGTGAACAGATGTTTGGTGGAAAAGTGTTCATCATTGGAGGAGGCTTTATAATCAATATCAGTCGTTGATGAGCAAATGTTGATAATGCTGAGTGCTGCATGAAGTCGTGTGCGCTGTAAATAGCATTATGTCAGCTGCGAACCAATATGCAAAGTGTGCAATGTAATGCACATAAGAAATGGCTGCTTAACATTGGATGAAGTAAAATGCAGGAAATTCCAGGTGTGCCTTGGTTCTCGAGTATCCACACAAATGATTTTGGACAAAAATCTTGTCGGCATTATTTACGGAAAAGATTTCATTCAACATTATTCTACTTCAAGTGGTGAAACTCGTCATTCTTGTACTGGCAAATGAAGGAATACTTAACATTAATAGATTAATTATAGCTAAGTTGCCAGGAGAAATGGAAATAAATTGCAGTGCCAACACAACCATCTCTGAAGATCCCAATGGGACAGCTAATTATTTTTCAGAGTTTCTGCATGAGCTAACCCCATCCCATATGTCCCCATATACTTTAGTGCTTAATGTCAGTCATCATAATGCTGCTAGCGAACCTGGATTCAAAGAAAGGACTTACACTTTTTCACTGTGTCAAGGGACCGACTACATGAAAATCGAAAGGTGCCAAGTCCAGACTTCAAGGTTTTGAAAAATGGTCCACCTCTGTTTTGCTACTTCTGCTGGCACAGGTTTAGCAACATGTGGGCAAGCATTATCATGCTGAAGCAACACTTGACTGTTTTTCAATGTTGGCCATTTGGTCTGGATACGCTGCACAAGTTTTCTCAGTGTCTTCACATAGGCCTTTGCATTTATTGTTTCATTTTATTTTATGTGGGGCCAATGAACCAAACCCATGGACCCCCCCCCCCTTAAGAAATTTCTGTCTACGCCACTGGCCATAAGATGTGTGTTAAGCATCGGAAGTCAATCGAGAGTACAAAACATGTATCTATTTTTGCCTTATTTAGCGGTGCTTAAAAGTTATAAAAAAAATATAAAGGGAGGAGTCAAAGCTGCTTGTTTCATAGGATCCAAGGGTCTTTTTATTTTAAAGTACTGTGTGTTGAGATTTGGCTTGTTTCTTTGTAACTATATTTGCAACATTTTGTTTGTTTTCTTTTAATGTTTAATCAAATCTTTGACATTTTGATTTTTTCCCCCTTTGGCAGTGACAAGGAACCAGTTGTCAGACACCCTGATTTCCGTTTATTTGCATGTATGAATCCAGCTACTGATGTTGGGAAGAAGGATTTGCCTGCAGGCATTAGGAACAGGTACAAGTTTTTCATGTCTGTACTCGCTAAATATTGTGACATTAATTCCTAAAACATAACTTTTATAGTTCAACTTAGAACTACTAAATCATTGTTTTAGGCTTCCCAATGTATATGATCTAAATATTTTCCATAGGCTCAGGAGATTGAGGTTACACTGTGTTTTGTTCTTTTTTTTTTTTTGGTATGAATTGGCAGGTATGAGAAGCGGAATGTATGACGGTTTCCAATAAACACTATTTCAAAGATGTAGGTCCCTTGATGACATTCACATCCAAGAATGGAAGCATATTGTAATGCAGGGTTCCCACATAACATAAAAATCTGGGAAAATTGCCTTTTTTTGGGGGAAAAACCAGGGAAAATTGCCCTTTTTGTAAAAATCAAGGAATACTTTATTTGCCAAAAAACTTCTCTTTTCAGATTTCACACATTTGTTTGCAATTACTGCTTGCATAGAATTTGGTTTATCTTACTTTCAGTTACATTACATTTTTCCTTTATTCCTTAAAACAGATGCAAAATTGAATTTAAAAAATTGCCTGTTATTAAGCATTTGTTCAATTTCTGCAGATAGTTGTTATAACATGAAACAGTTGGGCACAATGGCTTAACGCAACCAACAAAACAATGGATCAAAGTCCTCTGTCTGTTGGTTCTCTTGCAATGTGTTTCTGTGAACAGGAGCCATTCCATCATTAAGCTTAGCTGCATTGTGTTGTAGAAAAAAGTGAAACTAATCAACTGACATTTTCTGACATATGGCCTGTTTCTATGGTAATGTTTTTACAAATTCTATGTTAGATAGTATTCACAAAAGTTCATGGAATTATGGTACGAAAAATAATGTGCACATTTAGTTATTAATGAAAGCGGGTAATTTTATAAGAACAAATTACTTAAAGAATTAAGCTAAATACCCGTTCTTCGAACGTGATATTAAAAAAAAATTCTATAATACAGGATTTCATACCATACCCATAGCTGCCAAGTGTCCCAGTTTACCTTTCTGTCCAATTTTGAAAATATTTTCCGGGAATCCGATTTTTCTACAAAAAATCCAGTTTTTTTATTTTCTTATTTTATTTATTTATGTATGGCTTTTTCCAATCAATCTTATGAGCCATCATTTTTCTCCAGCGTCAACGCTGGCTGTGGGAATCCGTAATGAATGGAAGCAAAAAAAATGTTCGTTTGTTAATCCTCGACACTTCAAGCGCCAAGGTGGTGTGCCCCCCAAAGGCTTGGAAAGTTGACTTAAAGTACTGGCGCATGAAGTCACATCCACGGTGCTTGCACCCAACGAGTGCACGACGCTTGTGCTGAGCTTCGTGGGAGTGGAATGGAAAGCTGTTTCTTTGCTAACGCTCAAGTAGAGCGCCGATTCCGTACTTTGATCTTTCAAATGAAACAAGTTGTGCTGCAAGTTATTATTTCAGTTCACAACCCATGAATGGGGCCTTTTTAAGAAATACTCAGTGATGGAAAGTTTGCGCCAATTTCATTATCCTGCGCCAAACTGCTACAAATTACGAAGAATTTTAATATTTCCGCCCAACTGCGCCGAAATGGCAATCCACAGCAAAAATTGCCGAGCAGAAAAAATGTTTTCACTGCAAAAAGTGCCGTTTTAAACGTCAAATCGAATGGCACTTTTTTATGATCTATGCGTAATTTGGTGAAAACGACGCTTAATCAACACGTACCGTACCTCCATTCCCAAAATTTTGGAATGTTTTTCACCTACCATCTAATTTGTTGTTTTTTCGGTAAAAGTGACGAAAACAACGATTTTCTCGATGTAGGAAATGAAATTGTTTTTGCTTATGAAGGAGGAGTTTTGTTGTAACCACGTGGTATATAGGAGAAACGATGCTGTACGTTTATTTTTTTTTTTTTGCCGAATATCGCACGTGTGGCACCTTCCATGCTGATGGCGCCTCTATAGCTCACATGACATTTCTTTTTTGCCGAATAGGTCGGGTGTCAGCCGCCACGCTGATGATGCCTCTACAGCCCGTATGTCGGGTCTGGCGAGCTAAAGCTGAGCTTTCACTGCTAAGTTGTGGCCTCTACTGCAGAAAAGAAAAAAAAAATGTGAGTATGGGTGAAAAGTTATTTGAGTGGAAAAGGTTAATTTAGATTAAAACGAAACGAAATGTGTCAGTGAAACAGCTATGACAACAAAAACAACAAAGTAAGATAAAACTTATCGTCAAGTGTATCGTGGTATGTATAGTAAAGAATGGCCTTTTTATGAAGCATCTAAAGTTTTGCTGAATCACGTTTTATAAGCCATGTGGCTGCAATTTTAGCCTGTCGCAAGGCGGCCGCAATGATAGTAGGTGTCATGCGGAGAGCAAGAAGCACAAAGATCATGCCAAAAGATTAAATGGAGATGTGAGTAAAATTAATGTAACCAATGAACTTCTGACAGCTTATAAAGAATCCTGGAAAAAATATCAACAGAGGATTAGTGCTGCAAAAAATCAGTAAAATAAGCGAAAAAGAGAAGAAATTGAATTTTCACTAGGTGATTTGAAACGGGAAGAAGCTGAACATTTGCAGCAGTTGGATTCCCTCATAAAATGTTAAACAATGCTGAGATGAACATTGAATGTAGCATTAAAAAAAAAAAAAAATACATGAGTGCAATAGAAAGTGTACACATACTATTAAAAGAAGCAAAACAAAGCATTGCTAACTATCTTTAAAAAATTAGAAAAGAATAGAAGTGAGCAATTAAATATTGAGAAAAGCAGCAAAAAATGAAGCATTTTTTGTAAAATAAATTATTAATAATAGAATCCTGCTATGGTTACAAATTTTTTGATCTATTTGAAAACTAAAATGTTTGCATATGTGTGTGTGTGTATTTCAATGCAAGATGTTTTAAATTTGAGTAGGGTGCATCTATTTCCAAAACATTTTTTGCTAAAGAGTTTGTTCTATCTACTAATATTTTACCTGCTCTAAAAAAATGTTTTCTTACACCAAAAATGTATTTTATCTGCTCCAAAAATGTGTTTCACCTGCTCCAAAAACACATTTTGCTGCTCCAAAAACACATTTTGCTGCTCCAAAAATGTATTTTACCTGCTCTAAAAATGTATTTTACTTGCGCTAAAAATATATTTTACCTGCTCCAAAAATGCATTTTGTTGCTCCAAAAACGTATTTTACCTGCTCCAAAAACGCATTTTGCTGCTCCAAAAATGTATTTTACCTGCTCCAAAAATTTACTTTGCTGCTCCAAAAATGGTTTTGCAACTTTCCATCACTGAATACTCAGAAGAATTTGACTCGTAAAACCATCACGAAGGGTCAGTTTCATGCATATTGCACTTCCAGAGGTGCCAACCATTACAGTTTAGGCCACCCGATTACCGAATTACGGACAGGTTTGGAAGAATTGCGGATTTCAATGTATTTTGTAAAAGTTCTGAATTTTGTGTTCTTTTTTGTTAAAATCACTGTTTAAACTGCGATCACATTTTGCGAATATATTTATAGTTCTTTTCGCACAAATACGAAAACGGTTAATTGGTCCCGTTTCTAAGTAAGCACCTTTGAAATTCAGATATTGGTTACATCGGCAAAGCCAATATCGGACTGATATTGGGTGAAGAACGGCAAGGCGATATTGCATAATATGTCAGAAAAGCAGATATCGGTGCAATTACGTCCATATACCGCCCAAGTATTCCAAGTTTTGGGTAGTTTTACGGACCGAAGATAGTTTCTTCCGAATATTTGCCAAAATGGCTTGTGAATTTTTATACTGATGGTAATTGATATCGTTGTTATTGTTGCTTAGTGTAAACTCCTGCTTTTGTTTTATTATGATCTCATTGCGATTGAACCTTATGTTATCTCATGTTTCTAGCTGTGAGCGATATTTATTTATAGATCGCAAGCACCCCCTCCCGCCAAACCTTCCAAACTTCGTTCTTCTCAGTGTTGGAATAGCTGCGCTAATTGCGCCAAAGTGCGAATTTTTTTAATTCTGCGCCGTGCAGAGTTCGCCAAAATGTGTAATTATGCATCTAGTATGCACCAAAAAGTGTGTTTACGCATTGAAATTTTACCAACACGTAAAAATACGCATTAGGCGGTTTTCGTCTTTAAAAACCGAAGTAAACGAAATAAAGATTTTTTCAGTAATTTCTTTTTCCTGCAATGTTGCTTCTGTCCAGTATTGTTGTTATACATCACTTTATTCCAAAAATATTTGTATTTCAGTTTGAAAATGGTTGGAAAATTTCCAAAAACGGAAATTAACCGGTGCAAAAATTCTGCTCTAATCTTCAGGCACGAGCGTGCAATGGCTTTGATGAATTTCTCCTTTTCCGTCATAATTTGAGTTTTCCTCGAGATTGATGCATAACTGAACAGAGATTGTGGGGCAATTGGTAGCGGAAGAGAATGTTTTTCGCTTGAAACTTTCAAAAACGGAAGTTTCGTCTTTCAAAACTTTCAAAAATGGAAGTTAGACGCAGTGAAGATTCCTCCCATAATCGTAATTTTATTTTTCACGCGATGTTTCCTCTGCCTTGTATTGTTGTTAAACATCATTTTGTTTTATAAGTATTTGTATTTCAACTTGAAAATGGAGGGAAAATGTACGAAAACAGAAACTGGGCGTAGCAAAGATTTCTCCCATAACTGTATCCCCCCCCCCATGTTGTTCTGAACATGTATCCTGTATTCTTAAATATACCCCAACCCCCCTAATAAGGTTTGCATTTCAGCTTTACAAAGAGAGGGTGGGGGGAAATAAAGATTTTTTTCCGTAATGGTAATTCTTTTCCCTGAAAACGAAAGTGACGAAGCTGAAAATTCGTCACTTTCGTTTTCAGGGAAAAGAATGGCATGCGCAGTGAATGCACAGTTCGACTCATGACACTTCCCCCTTCTGTTATTTAAAGGTCGGAATCACTAATTCGTGAGCACATCTGAGGATGATCCCAAGAGGGATTGAAAAATCTCATGTTTGTTTTAACCTGTCATTTAAATCATTTTCACCACAGGAGCATCAGTTTCTTTTAACTAACTTCTTTTAACTTTTGTGTGTACAGGAGCATCAGTTTCTTTTAACTTTTAGTTATTCTAATCGTGCATAAGACGGCAATCTTTTATTTCATGACTAACTGAGCACGAGCTTTTCATCTATTTTAAAGTTCTGGTACTGTCGGAAATCTTCTTGATTTTAAGATAAATGTTCTTAATTTTATTTTAAATCTTCTTGATTTAGGAAAATTTTGGTTATTTTTTGGGGGTTTTTTTTTTGTCCGATATTAAGCAACATTCAGCTGTCATAACCAATATCGGCTCGATTTCTTGATTTTATAAGGTTATTACACATTTTACATATTAAGTTCTCATGAAATACCCTTCCCATGCGTAAACGATGAAGCTTCGTATAGTGATTACTGATAGGCACCGCAGAAGGTTGGCACCTCTGCACTTTGTGTAACACTGATTTCCCTGTTTCTCATGCTGGTCGTGAAGACATTGTTGCACATGTTGGAACTAATCAGCACGTAAATAATCATCATAGCACAAAAAGTGTGTGTGACATGGATCGTTTTGTTTCAGTGGCGAATGATTTTCAAATGATTCATGCAGTTCTGTTTACCGGATTTTTGTTGGAGCACAGCATACCATTAGCTGATAATGTTTCCTGATTGTTGTCAGCTATGTTTCCTTACTCCCCAGCAGAGAGTAAAAAGATATGCATGTGGCAGAACAAAAACGTCACATATTGTTCAAGAAATGGCAAAATATCCAAAAAATGTCCTCTCTGCTATTAAAAGTGGACCATTTTTCTGTCGCAACTGATGGCAGTAATGCTGCTGACAAGTTCATCCACGTGGATGAACTGTCTTGCCTTATGTGATAACACTCCTCTTATGGTGGGGAGAAAAAATGGTGACTCTCTGGAAAAAAATAGTGTCTCACTCTCTAAAAATGAAACTCATTAACAAGGTTTGTTAATCTTATTTTATACTTAAATACTAATTTTTTTGTAAATATTTCTTTATTTGTATGAAATAATTAACTGTAATAAAAAAATAGTATTTTTATATATAATTGTATTATTTATAAATTGTAAATACACGCGCCGCTGAACGCGCGTTGATGCCCCTGTTTTTGATTTTGAAAAGTTGTGAGCTCTGCCATACCATAATATAATTTGTACCATAAATTAATATACTAATAATACACTTGATTGGTTTGTTCTATAACTTTATAACTTCAAGTCTACACGAAACAAATAAAAATATGTCGTTACTCTTCAACTTTCATTGTTAAAATAATAATTGACAACACAACAAAATAATAAAAAAGAGAACAAAATATGTTGTTACTTTCCGCATTAATGTTAAAAGAACCTTGCTTGTAAACAATTTCGTTCGAAACTGTACATTTAAAAGCTAGCGAGTCAGATGTTTTTGGAAGCATGAGCAGAATTGTGTTGCCATTGCGAATATCTCAAGGGGAAACTTTTTTTTTTTTTTTCAAATTTCAATTACTATGAAAATCCTCTCGCATATTTATATTTATTGCAGTCGCCTTACCAATGATATGACGTCACCATTGTTTTGGTGAAAACAAATGTTAATAATTTGATTTTGACTAAAAAAACCTTGACATTCGATATGTCAAACGATAATATATGTTTAAATGAAAAGCATATTATGATATTGCACTTTTAACGTGATTTTTAAGGTTTTTTGTTAAATAAATTCAGAATCAATAAATTTAGAACAAAATATATACTGAGCAAGTTAACTCAAGTCATTCAAAACTTAAGGCGGGGATTCAGTTGCTGGGCAACAATGGCTTGATCATTGTTAAACGTCATTATCAAAGCTGGGTTATTTAAAAAACCCATTTCACCCCACTTAGTTATCGAAGAAAAAATTCCTTTATTAGTACGCCTCTATGTTGTAAAAGGAACATTCCTTCCAAATATGAAAGTTCAAAGTTCAGTAGTTTCTGAGTCAGTGAGGGCTTTCAGTTTTATATGTACAGATTTACAAATGTGTGCTGTGGTGAGAAAATGCATGAATTGAATGAAATGTAACAATTCATTGCAACTTGCTAGGGATTGCCACTCTGAAAAAAACTTAAAACCACCTGGAGAAACTGTTAAAATCAGGGAATTTTTTTATTACTTTTGAGTGGAAACCATGTCATATTTCTTTTCAATTGTAACCTGAATAGTAGGATAATGAAATTATCATTGATTGTTCATTGAGATTTCTGTTTTTCAAGTACTAGTTAAACCTGCTTTTACACATGGCAGATGCAATTATTGTGGAGAAAAGGAAATTGACTAGACAATTTCTGTGGGCAAGAACTTTGGTTTATGATCCACCTATTATTTACAAAATATACAGGCATAAAAAAAAATCCTATAACCAAAAACAAACAGAAGTCAAATTTTGTAGAAAATTCCCGTTTGTACCTAGTATTGACAAAACCCTCAAAAAAGAATGTTTTAAAATTAATAAAAGCTATGGTACAGAAGTCAAAACTTACAGAGACTTAGTTATCAAAAACAAAGGTTTTAGATAAATCGGGGTGCATCAAATCCGTATCAACGTGAAAACTAAAATGTGGTACAGGCTGGACCAATACTTCAGGAATGTATTTACAAATTCTATGTAGGTTAAATAATATCGGTCATGTACACTTCTGTCCAAAAAATGTTTTACCTCTCAGTGTTTAGCTTCTCTCTCGGGAGGCGAGGGGGGGTGTACTTAATGTATACACTCGCATATAAGCCGACCCCCTACTTCAAGAGCTACAAATTTATGAAAACACCTTAATCCCCATATAAGCTGAAATTAAATTTAACAGGGTTCCCATGGGTCTGCGAAAACCTAGAATTGTCAGGGAATTTGGTTTTGTCCAAAAAAGTCAGGGAAAATTGCTATTTTTCACCAAAACCTGGAGAATCCGCACAACTATCCTGCAAAAAAGCGATCCGTTGTCAGACCTGCGAAGTGTTAAGATTTTGTTGCATTTTGTACCTGAATCCTCCTTTCCTAGCCGGGTTCTGTTCGCTGCTGAACCCGGAAGTCCAAGGGAGAAACAAGGTCACGTGCCACTCATGCTGAGAGAGAAAGGGGGATTGAACATGGAGAAGCGCACAATATTTACGCCGAGGCGAAGTTTTCCCATGCCTCTGTTGTTTCTTCAGGATAGGGGGGGGGGGGTGAATGCCAGTGCTAGCGGTGCTTCTCTTCTCCTCTCCAGCTTTTTGTTGATGCGAAGTTGCTCCAACGAATGAGAGCGCAACCGTAAGTACGGATTATCATATTTTAGCGTTATCTTTTAGGTGGAAGCACGTGAGCTTTGAGCAGTCGTTGAGTTAAAAGATCTTCACGCTTCTTTTACGTTGTTGCATGTTAGCATTTTGTTCAAAATGGAGAATAAGACTACAGTTTTCAATTTCGAATGGACAGATAAAGAATTGAATCAACAGTGGGCAAACTAGATCAAAGCGCTACACATGGACCCATATACAGCACATTGTTGACTTTGCTGTAAAACGTTCAACTTAAGGCTCTACGAGACCCGCCATCTTGTATTGCTGCCTTCTCTTGTTAACCAATGGGCAAGCGTATTTCACAAATTGCTCGGGCAATTTTGCACATTTTGGAACACAGTTTGTGGTTAACGCAAGTTATATGATAAATAAAGAGTTCCCTGGTTTCAGAATTTTTATTGAGCTTTCCCTTCATTTCTTATCTTCAGCGAAAGTCATACCACAGCGTCTTCCATAGTTTTTTTAATTAATAAAAAATACTTAGAGTCCTAAATGAAAATCTGAAACCAGGGAACTCTTTATTTATCATATATCTTGCGTTAGCCACAAAAGGTGTTCCAAAATGTGCAAAATTGCCCGAGCAATTTGTGAAATACGCTTGCCCATTGGTTAACAAGAGAAGGCACAATACAAGATGGCGGGTCTCATAGAGCCTTAAGCAACATGTGCAGACAAGCTATATTTAGTCATAAGCATAGGCGTAGCCAAGGGGTGGTCCTCGGGTTCAGACCCCTCCCACCTTGAGGGAAGATTTAGTATGAATTTAAAGCGATGTGCATGTGGGGCCAATGAACCAAACCCATGGACCCCCCCTCCCCGCCCCTTAAGAAATTTCTGGCTATGCCACTGGTCATAAGATGTGTGTTAAGCATCGGAAGTCAATCGAGAGTACAAAACATGTATCTATTTTTGCCTTATTTAGCGGTGCTTGAAAGTTATAAAAAAAATACAAAGAGAGGAGTCAAACTCCGACATTGGCATGTTCTTCAGTGGCGAATTATGTTACTAAAGAAAAAAAAAACTTACGTCCAAAATTTTGTGGGCTCTCAAATTAGTGATGACACACTCATCCTACAATGGCTTCAAGGATGTTTCCCGATAGTGAGGTAGTGAAGAATATCACCTTGGGGAGCACGAAAATGGCGTACTGCGTTACTTTTGGTTTGGCCCCGTATTTTCATTCTTTGCTATTGAAAGAAATTTCACCGTCATATTTTGTACTATCTATTGATGAAGCCCTGAATGTTGTTGCCCAAAAAGGGCAAATAGACTTAATCATTAGATACTGGCCTGAACATTTTAGTAAAGTGATGGTTCGTTTTTTAAATTCAGTTTTCCTTGGCCATTCTACTGCCCAGGATTTATATGAAAAATTTAGTGATGGCTCATCAGACTTAAATTTGGAAAATCTTTTACAAATTTCTATGGATGGGCCACACACGAATCTTAATTTTTGGAGACATCTTTGCGATGAACATTAAAGAAAACAAAGGTTTTACATGTAGTCTCCATGTAATTCACAGTGTTCCAGAAAGGAAACAGAATAACAACGTGGAAGCTAAATTTCTTATTCCAAACTATGTATAGATTGTTCAAAGACAGTCCAGCAAGGTGTGCAGATTTCATAGTCTTAACAAACAGTCATGTTTTTCCAATGAAGTTCTGCCAAATTAGATGGGTGGAAAATGTGTTAGGGTTGTTGAAACAGCGCTAGAGGTTTTCTCTCATGTTAAAAATTATTTTGAAACAGCAAAGAAAGATTTACCATAAACTGTATCTGTTGGGAACATCAAAGGTGCGTGTAACGATAAGTTAATTTTGGCAAAAATATAATTTTTTATATCAGTTACTGTTATTTTGGAGCCATTTCTAAAATTGTTTCAAAGTCCTTCACCTATGATTCCTTTTCTGTGCAGCTCCTTAGATCTGTTAAGACAAATAATGGCAAGTTTTGTCAAATATGAACTACTAAGGGAAGCTCCCACTCCCTTTAAAATAGTGAAGGTAGATGTCTTTCATTAAATCCCATAGAAGAAATGATGAAGTCGATATTGGAATTGCCGGCAGGAGCCACGTGAAAAAAGTGGTGCCTCTGAATGCGAGGACAAATTTGTCACTGATGTAAAAAAATTTCTTGGTTAATATGACCAGCAAGATTGTTGAAAATAGTCCAATAAATTTTTCCACCATGAAATCTATGTCCTGCTTAGATCGTCATCTACTATGTTCTAATGCTGTGCTATGCAAAAAACAAATAGATAACTTGCTGCAAGTTCTGAATGATAGTAATATTTTACCAGCATTATCAGCAGATTGTGCCAAGCAACAATTTTCAACATTTCTGAAGTGGAAAAAGATTGGGAAAAATATTTCTCTTTATTTTGTACAAAAAACACAGATTTTTTTGTTTGTTTTTTCAAAATACCTGAATAACGAAGAATTTAAAAAGCTGTGGCAAGTAATGAAAAACGTTATGATTTTATACCATGGCAATGCCTCATCAGAATCAGGTTTTTCAATAAACAAAACATCCTTGTTGAAGATCTACTGGGAAAATCTTTTAATTGCTCTATGTAGCACATATGATGCAGTGAAATCATATGGTGGTCCACTATACGTGCCAATAAATAACCCTTGCGATGTTACACACTCAATATCATCTTGCATTTGAGGAGAAGAAAAAAAGCGCTGAAAATGCTAAGAAAAGAACTTGGGACCAAATTAAAGTGCTTCAGCAAAAAGAGCAAGACTTGAAACAGAAAAAAACATTCAAAGCAGAAAAATCAAAGAAAAAAATTACTGAACAAAAAAAAAAAAAAAAAAAAGAGATTGTGTACATGTAGGAGTAATTTGTTTATCCAAGTAATGTAAGTTAATACAGCCAATTCCTTAGGGTCTTAATTTTGCTAAAGTTCCCCGGTTTAATGATACCCCCAGTTTAGCGATTATTTTTGCCAGTTCACTAAATCATAAAATTGGACTTTAATTGTATTTAAAAATATTTTGATTCCTAATTACTGGTAAGGCATATGTATATGGTTTTATCATTAATATGTTATGTTAATACGCTTAGAATAATCTTTGCTTAGGTCAATTTTACTGCATATTGAGTAGAAACCCTAGTTTTTCTACTATAATAGTGCCATGAATTGTAAAAGTGTGCTCTGGAATTTTGTAGAAAATAATTTCATTTCTGAAATTGAGTGAGAACCCTGATTTCAAGAGTTTGGAAAATATTTATTGAAATGAATTATGCAAATTTTTGAGATTATCTTCTGTAAAAAAAAAAACCTTTGAAGTACAATTTACTATCGAAGTTTCCAAATAACTCCGGTAACATCCATTGCATTACTTATGCAACATTTTTTGAGAGACTTTATAACCATTTCTGGTGAAATTGTGTCCCACAGTTCTTTTACCAAAAAAGTAACAAGGCCATGCCAGTCTTTTTTTCAAGTAACCTTCTTTTGTAAAGCACTGTGTTCCTTTGCTCTTCGATAGCATGAATGGCTTTCACTGGCGTGGAGTGGAGGACGTGCTCGCTCACCCTTGCCGTCAAAACTTGAGAGAGCAGAGATGCCTGATTGGCTGTGGTCCACCCCAACACCTAAGTGATTTACTCAATGTTTGACTCACTGCGTGTCTAGTTTAAAAAATGGGAAGTAATGAGGTATTCCATGTGCGTTTGAAACCTGGGAAGTAATGAGGTATTTCATGTTTGGAAGGAAGAAATTTCATGGTCTCAATTCGAAACGGGATTGGGTTTTTTTACTAATCATATGTAGTGGCACCTTTTCCCTTAGAAATCCAACTCTGGGTGAAAAAAATACTTTGTACTTTTTTTTTTTTTTTTTTTGTACTTTTGCAAAACACGTGGAAAGCTGTTGTTGAAAATGGATTTGTTTACATTTTCGATGCACCGATAGCCACGGTCTGTTTAAAATGTAAACAAATCCATTGGTAAATTCTGCGGAGAATTCGTAGAAGTCCAGTCCTATTTTTTACTGACCCACATATGAGCCGACCTCCCAACTTTGAAAGTGAGATTTCTTCCAAAAACTTGTTGCTTATATGCGAGTACATATACTTTTTTTTTTTTTTCTCCTCCCCCTCTGAGGCTCACAAATTCTTGAATTACGTATTTTTCTATTGTGGCCCAGACAAAGTTTTTGACCCCTGTTTATGAAACACGTGCACAAAACACTTAATGATTTTCTGCATTTGCTTTATGCAGTGTATAATTTACTCAAGTGGTAACAATCAGATTGTTCACACACACACACACACACACACACACACACACACACACACACACACACACACAAACCATATAATTGTTATGTACTCCTGATATGTGGTGAAATTGGGGTTGAGAAAATTACTATTATGATGAATTTGAACTTATGCTTAAAAAACATTTCAACAAGTTTATTTTCAGAACAAAAAAAAAAGCCCGGTGATCTATCTAAAACCCCCAAAGAATTTGTTTTTTTTTATTAATGAATAACACCCAAGGTTCGATCTTAAATACTCCCAGTAAATGGAAGGTGATTTCACCACCACTGACAAAAAACATTCTCATATTTTTGTCAGTGGTGGTGGAATCACCACTGATAAAGGTGGGAAATCCATGGTTTAGGGTGATGTTGAAAATTTTGTTAATTTCACATTTTCGTCTGCTGAAACTAGATGAATGCGTGATGGCTCTGCGTAGAAGGAAAAAGATTGAGGAGAGTTTATAGCTTTTTGGATGTGCTGAAGAAGCCGGGATCAACGTAGGTACCGAAGTGGGTTTCCTATATACAGAGTGTTGCAAGGTGCAAGTGACAGCATCTTGTTCAAGCATAAAATCCAGGAATGGCAATTTACCTTCACTTTCCAGTTCAATGGAGAATTTTATGGTCGGAACTCTCCTCAATCTTTTTCCTTCTACACAGAGCCATCACGCATTCATCTAGTTTCAGCATACGAAAATGTGAAATTAACAAAATTTTCAACATCACCCTAAACCATAGATTTCCCACCTTTATCGTAAAAAGCTCTTAAGAAGCTCCACCAAGAAAACTCAACTACTCTCCAAAGGGACCAACAACCTCGTAGATATATAGGTTCTATAGATTATTATCCAACCATAACACCTGTTCTCAAAGCCATTTGCAGAAACTTTCACCTGGATTTTGGAATACGTACTACAGAAATTTTCCAGTTAATTAAAAAAGATCGAGACCAGGTAACAAAGCTAAACAAATTTGGCGTTTACAGCATCCCCTTAAAAGTATTGATGATGACACTCCAGATAGTAAATATATAGGATCTACAAAACGTACACTAGCAACAAGACTGAATGAATATAAATACGCCGTAAAGAATGGACTTAAAAATTCTGCATTGTCTCGACTCGTTTGCGATGGCCTGCACTATCCAATTTGGATTGATGCTTCCATCATCGTAACACCTAGTGCTGTCTCTACATTGCTGTTCACTGAGAGCCTTGTAATTGCTACTCAGAGACATTTATGCTGTAATGACAATGTTCCAGTATCTGTACCTACAATCTGGAAACTATTTACAGTACCGAATACGAGGCAAACTGAGGACGAAATCACTTAATCTCGATTTCTGCTGTAGTGCTCTTTGTTTTGGCTCCTGATGAGAACAACATAATTTATACCTACTAACCTTCCTTTATTTTTACAATGCAGTATTATATGTATACCTGCATTCTATTTCCTTTATTTTCTTTATTTCATGATACATGCCACGTCGTTTGACAATTTGATACCATGTGACATTATGTCATATTCATATCTGATATCTATATTATGTTCATGTAACACTTTATTTAAATTTATTCCTTCTCCTGTATCTGATGATGGGTTCTAGGGAAACCCGAAAGTTCTTATATACAATAAAATCTTTAAATTCAGCCAACAAATTTAAATTTGTATTGTGAGTGACTCTTGTTTTTTTAAGATCGTGCATTGAAGGCAACTACCTCGATTACTTTGGGATATTCATTATAAATATGATTTTTAGGTTTACAGAGTTTTTCCTGGAAGAACTGGAAGAAAGGAGTGATTTGATAACATTGGTTGATGCCTACCTCCATGGATTAACACTGTCTGGCCCAGTGCTGGAGAACATAGTTGATTTCTATTTATATGCTCGGAAAATGGCAGTTCAGAAGTTGTCTGATGGAACTGGCCATCATCCCCATTACAGGTAATGTATATGTTTATTTGGACTGTAAATGTGCAATTTATCTGTTTATTGTTTTGATTATCGACACTTATAAGTTTTATCTTGAGGTAGTAATTATAAATTTATTTATCATGAACTGTAAATCCTGTGAAATATTAAGTGATAAAAAATGTGTTTCTTTGAAACCAGGTATGCTTTATTTTTTGTAGGTATTTTTTTTAATATATTTATTTATGGCAATATCACAAGACTTTTCTAGATGTGTTCATAGCACGAGGTCAGACGGTCTACCCCCTTTAATGGGTGGTCCTGTCTTCAAGATTCAACATGAGTATTCATTTTTGATTATCATGTGGAAATCTTGTGCCATGACAGTAAGTGATGTGACTACTTACATTCAGATATAATATGGGAATGCTATATGAAGGGCAGTTGTCTACAAGAAAATTGTGTATGGTATGTAGCAACTGAAAGATAGTCTCAACATGTATGAGACACACACACACACACACACACACACACACACACACACACACACACACACACACACACACATACCTTCAGTAATGATGTATGGGTGTGCCATACCATACTTGCATAACAGATGGATTTTTATGAAATTCATGGTTTTATTTTAAACCACTGCACTGTCCTTCAGATAGTGTGAATTTGTATTTTTTTCTGTTATATGTAGTATTTAAAAATTGTATTTCTGATGCGGTTTTTTATTTATGTCTCAGAAAATTATCATACTTTTTTTTTCTGCAAATATGGCATTTTCTACTGGAGTTCAGTTTGGATTTTTCTTTCACTTTTTTTTTTTCTTTAATCAGAGCTATGGGTATCTTACACATGTATACAATAGCAGAAGCAATATAACATGATAATGTCTGCCAGATTTTCAGTATTTGTGGTCTGCTTTTTCAACCATTTTTTAAAAGATAAGAAGCAAAAATTTCACTTTATTTAAGTGAATTTAGTTTACCAGAGCCTGTCATTGAAAATGAGATGCAACTCTTTTCAATTTTCATGTTTGTTTCCTCTCTGAAATATGAGTACATACCTTTTGATTCTGTTTTTTTTTCCCCTGGAGACTTCTGATTTTTAATGCCTTCTGATTTCCTAATTTATTGCCAAAATTTTCCAATCAATTTCTATGGAATTTATTGTTTAGAGCGATGAAAAAATTCAATTTCTTTGTCATTTATGTGATAATATTTTTAAAATTTTAAATATCAAATCAAAAAGATCAGTTTATGGCCGTTGCATGGTCATATTGGGCCATCTAAGCAAATGTATCACTGTGGTAGGAGGATGTGGAAATGTAGTGGGTGGTTTAGAAGTAATGGCAAGTGTGAAGCCCAAAAGAACAAACAGCAGTACATGGGTGAAACAGACAGGGTCAAAGCAGTCAGTCTTTCCTGCCTGGAGGAAATCCTCCTCCATGAGGCACCCTCTGTGTCCGCAGTGACACTTGATATTTTTGCCCTCTAGCCCAGGACACCCATACCTCAAGAGTTAGTCATTGCTTAAGAATCTGAGGGCCTGATTATTCTGCCCTTCCTGACTCTTCCCCCATTCCTGGCTGCCATTTTCTGAAGTAATGCCAGGTGGAAATGAATGAAGGATTTGTGCAATTTTGTGCAGAATTGGGAATAAAGAACCAGTTCATGCCAAAATGCAAGTGTTGTACCATCTTTCTACAAAAGAAAATTTTGTGGCCACACCCATTGTGGCCATCGTCATAGAAATTGTGAAAAAAACCCCCGGGAAAGTCGGGGAATTTTTATTTTTTGGGAAAAGTCAGGAAAAGATTAAGGAAGTTCACAAGATGCCCATCCACCAGTCAAAAATGAGATTGGCCAAAAGGTCTGTTCTAGTGGAGATGATAATGATTTTTGTATTTCCATAATAAAGAGTGATGCTTTTTGCATTTTTAAATTTTTCTGAACAAGTTCAGTTTTGTAGGTATTTTTGCAGATTATGTTCCTCATTTTTAACTGTTTTCTAATCATGTTCATCATTTTTTTCATTTTTATAACAGTGCAAAGCAAAAGAGCGACTGTATGTTTAAAGAGTTTTTTCCTGATGGAATTCATGTTCTTTTCTATCCTAAATTCTAGTCTTTTCCAAATCAGTCAACAGGGCTAGCATTTTTTGTCCCCACCACCCCCCTCTTTCAAGTGAAATTAAATGCCAGAATTGGCACTTATTCTGAATTTGGTGTAATCAGCATCACTTCTGTGGCCCATAAAATTGTTTTCACTGTGCAGTAAACAATTACAATACAGCTATTTAAAGCTCAATTTCAGTTAAAAATGAATTTCAACTTTTAATTGATAACTTTCAAAAATTTATGTTGTTTTATCCACTCAGTCTATTTTATTGATTTTTTAAGTGTTACTGTAAAGCTCTGAAAAGTTTCACATGTGTACATTTTACAATTTTTAAAAAATTAAATGCTTGTTGTGATGTTCCTGTATTTGAAGATAGTTAAGAATCAAAAGTAGTTTTGCAGCAAAGTTCGGGGGAAAAAGTTCCATGCTGTGGACTGATTTTGTGTTTTAAAAAGTCGACAGCTGTGCAGATAGTTTCATCTGGATTAAACTTACTGAATACACTACCCCATCTTTATAACACAACACATGACTCATGTGAGTCTAAAATCTTCATTAATGTCATAAATAAAAGCCCTCAATAATTGCTAAGCTGTAATCTAACCCAAACGAAGCCTCCCAGTGGAGCGCAGAAGCTTGGCAAAAATTGAGTGTTTTTATTTACTCCATTAAAAGAGATTTTAGACTTGCATGAGTCATGTGTTGATTAAATTTTTTTCTCCAAATTTTGAAGCTAGTTGATATTTTCATTCATTTTACCCCCCCCCCCCCCCCCGCCCCTTCCATTGCTGTAGCATTGTTATTTTTTATTTTCATTATTTTTCAATACTTAAGTCACTTCATCTGGATCTAGGAAATAAAGCTTTTGCACATTTTCAGTCCTACCATCCCAATTTCCAGAGCTTGTAGTGTGACATTCTGGAATCTCATTGATGGCCTCGGAATTTCTTCAGTTTCTCAGGCGAATTTTGCATTTACCTGTCTTGGAGTAAATACATGGTTTTAGTATTTGAGGTTTGAAGTATTTGCATACCTTCATTATTCTGTTCTTTGTGTACATTTGCTTTTAAAGGGAATAAATGACCAGATTAACAAATAGTGATTTGGTAATATTATTGCTTCATAATTTCATTTAGTAAATATGAACACAAGGTTAGGTTTACCAGATGTGTTCTTGATCTATGAGTTTGAATGGTTTTTGTTTCATCCCAGGCTCAGCATCACTAGATTTAATTTGCTGCTGTGGACACATTCTGAATGTCTTTTGTTGGATTCCACTTGAAGCTCTTAGAGAGTTCTGGCACTAAGATATTTTTACGGCAAACTTGAACCACTCTTTTATTCTGTCGTACATATCCAGTTCTTATTGGAACTTCGATAGAGATTTGAAATTTTGAACAAGTCCAGCCTTCGTCAGAATTCAAATGAAAGTTCATAAATTTAATAAAAAAAATGTCATTTTCATTAATTGATAAAGTAAAACTTTTACTGGAAAACTTTTTTTTTTTCTTCAATTTTAGATTTTTTTGAGGGTTAACGATAACTATGAGCTCTGCCCACCTCATTTTCACAATCAAGCCTAATTTTTTTACTAAACCATTAATTAAGTTTACAAAATCGATAACAAAGAAAAAAATTTGGTTTGACCTCTGATGCAGAAGTCAAGTCGAAATGTAATGGTGGAGATGTATTCATCCACTGTTTTGAACGTTTGAGGAATATTTTTGCTCACAAAAGTTTAAAACAACAGTATTTGCATAACCATGTGCAATAATACGTGAAGTTTCTGCCACAATTTGTATTTTGGGCAAGAAACAAATGACCAAAATGCAAATCCTGAAGAAAGCCAAATGAGTGTTGTCTCCGAAGTGAATGCAGTCACTTCTACAGTGTGGTTATTTGATAGAACTGCATAAAGTTATTGCCATTCGATTTGATTGGCAGTTAGTGTTCCCACCACCTGACCTGACCTGACCTGACCTGACCTGACACCAGTTTGTCTGTATTTGGGATTTGATAGCCAAATGTAGCTTTTGTGTCAGAAATCTGTGGTCAACTGGCCATGCCGCTACTCAATTAATAATGAACTTATTTAAAATTAGGAAGCGCTAAGTTTAGCCTGTATGTACCAGGCAAAACATTGTTTGGGAGTTTCATTTGTAAACTAAAATGTGAAAGGTCAAAGAAAATAATCTTTTTTTTTTGTAGATTTAAACTTCTTTATACTTTAGTTTTGGGAAAGTTCAGAAACATCTGAGGAATATTAAGAGGTTTAAATCTTAAATGAAGACAGGTCATACTCTTCCTACTGCATTTTCTTTTCTTTTTTTTTAAATCAGGATAGTGCCTAGTATTTCGTTTATCCAACTAAATGCAATTTATTGCAAACTTACCCAACAAAATGCTGTTTAGTGTTTTTCAGCCCAGTTATATAAACTTTACCTCTTTCTGTATGAAATAAATGTTATGCCTAATTTGAAATTTAAGCATGTACTTACATTTTATAAAGACAGATTTAGAAGAAAAGGTTTTTTGCTACTGGATCCATGTGTTTTCTGACAGCAACCATGTTTTTAGTAAAGGGATAAAAAAATGAAACAAAACAATTTTGGGATATGACCAATGTAATTTCACTGATCTTTCCTATGTTATCTGCTTTTCTTGATGCAAAATATTTCTGCTTTGTGGTATACTCACATTCATCCAAGTTTAAATCATATGTAAAGGATAGGTATAATGGTATTATAATTATTAATATATCATGATATATTTTAAGCATTAATATGTACTTGGCTGCCTCATGATATCCCTGTTTCGAGGTATTTGAAAAATCTATCTAACTCAGCTAAGCGTTTTCAAAACTGTTTTTCAGCTTTTCTAGGTTTTCTGAAACACCCCAGTTTTTGTTATTGGCTAGAGTAAAAGAGTTATTAATTTTTTGTCCCAATGTTTCAGCAAGACATTGTTCAATTTCTGTTGAAATTGAATAGAAATGATCATGTTCAATATCTATATATCTTCCAACTTTTTGTTGAATAGTGTTTTCCTACTTCACAGAATAAATTTTTAGTAATATTTTATGATAAGATAGAGTGAAATAGATAATTTTGGTTTGGACACAGGTGTGCATGGCGTAACACTTAAATTTTTTTCTTATATGGAATTTTCTTTTTATGTGGTAGTAAATGCCTAGCATGATTTGAAACATATCTGAAAATTTAACGCCCAGCTGGGATATGTACAGAAATTACTTACGTGTTCAGGTAGTAAAAGCTGCACGCCTAGGAAAATTTATCTTTTTTTTAAATATAAAAATAAGAACCCTGATTTTTTTAAAGTTAAATAATGAACTTTTTTTACATGTTTTGTATTTCTGTTTTAATGGTCTGTATTTAAAATGTTCATTGCATAAAAACATGCATCTCAAATTTTAAGATGATGATGCTGGAATTGATATAAAATCTTAGATGATGAAATTTGTACTTAAGAAATTTAGTGATTTTGCCATGTTAAAATATATCCTGTGTTTTACAGAAAAATTAAATAATCATAGTTCAATATACAGCAGTGCAAATATGTAGCAACAATTATGAATTAAATGTTTTATCCATGAATCCTTAACTGTGCAACTACAGGGTTTTTCTTTGAGTTTCAGTTTTACCAATGATGCAGATTCCGATTCCGAAATTACATAATTCAGAAATGTGAAAGGCGAATTTGCAACTACCGCTGATCAGTCAGGATTTTCTTACTAGGAGTTTAAGCTCTCCTTGCTGTGAATCATCAGACCGACGTACAACTGTGCCGTCAGTTTTCATGGGATAACCACAAGAGTGCTCCTGCTGTCATAGGAAATTGCTCCCCAGACCATAACTCCAGGTTTAGGTCCAGTGTGTCTCGGCCGCAGACAGGTTGGTGCAGGTGCTCACCAGGCCTCCTTCTAACCAACACACGGCCATCACTGGTACCCAGGCAGAACCGGCTTTCATCAGAAAACACAACAGATCTCCACTCCGTCCTCCAATGAGCTCTAGCTTGACACCACTGACATCTCAAACGGCAGTGGTTTGGAGTAAGTGGAATGCACGCTACAGGGCGTCTGGCTCGGAGCTGTCCTTCAAGTAACCGATTTGTAACAGTTCGTTGTGTCACTGTGGTGGCAACTGCAGCTCGAATTGCTACCGCAGATGCGGTACGATGCGCCACGGCCATACGTCGTACACGGCGGTCTTCCCTCTCAGTAGTGCCACATGGCCGGCCGGAACCCGGTCTTCTTGAGGCAGTACTTTCACTTGACCACCGCTGCCAACAATCATGCACAGTGGCTACATTCCTGCTAAGTCGTTCTGCAATATTGCGGAACGAAACTCCACCTTCTCGTTGCCCTATTACACGGCCTCGTTCAAACTCCGTTAACTGTTGATAATGGCTTCTTCGTCGTCTTAAAGGCATTCTTGACTTAAATACCACCGACGATAATTTGCATATTATGCCGTGCTGTGGCGTAAGCGCTCACCGGTTGGTCCCGAAATGAACATCACACCTACGTAAACTCGACTCCATCAACATATGTAAATTTCATGATCGTCCGCCAATTCATTCTTGGTGTTCTGATTTACTTTCCGCCAGTGCGCGTGAATGTGTGTGTGGGTGTTCATGATTTCTGTGTTGTCAGGAACCCAATGCAAATAGTAATATGGAATATTCAATTTATGAATCTTTGGATTGTCAAAAGGTACATTCATCATGTTACACTCATAGGTAACCTAATCTTACCTGCATTGAATCTTATAAAATCCATGGAAATAATTAGTGGAGGTTTAGATCATGCAGTTCAAAACTGCTAACTTCATACAAAGGTAGTAAGTGGCAAATTAACAAGTGTTTTCAGTTTAAGTCTCAAATTAGCTCAGTTATGTTAACTTTATAGATTACGCATTCCTGGAATTCAAAAGAAAATGTTGGAAATAAAATAATAGAAAAAAAAGTGCTTGTATCACATGTTAATTCACAGAATTTTGTGGCTAATCACAGCAAGCTATTCCAGTTATTGTGCAACTAAGGAAATAAATGTTCTTTCTTGTTGAAGAAGTGAGGATCAAAATTTTGAAATAGAACAGTAATTTAAAAAATATTTCTGATGGTACATACATTCTCTATGCTGTCATTCTCTGATGGTTTTCATTTCTTCTGCTCGTAAGAGATATATTTTCATTATGTACAACAGATTATCTTGTGCCATTGTAACTAGTTTTTAATATTAGTTATTTCATTTATTGCAGTCGACTGCCTTAATAAAATCGGCAATTATTTCTGTTTTTCATGTGCTGGTTGGTCTCATTTAAATATGCATTCGTAATTTCTTTTCCTAGTTTAAGAACACTATGCCGAGCTTTGAATTATGCTGCTTCTAATCCTTGTGGAATCATTCCTCGCTCTTTATTTGAGGTAAAAAACAGTTTCTTTTATATGTACAATCATTTCTTTATCCCCTAGTTATTGAAATAAAATTCATAATTGTTTTTTAAATTTGTCAGAAAAATGTAACTCTGCTTTTATGATAACATGCATATTTTGACACTTTCTCAAGTCCAAAAAATATCTGTAAACATCCTTCAAAAATATTTTTTCATAGTCTTTTAAGTTGAGTAGCATTAACTTACCTCAAAACCAACTGTATGTGGCAGATATATAATATGCACACACATTATCCCCGACGGACCTCCAATCTGTAAGAACTGCACACTTTGCCTAACTTTTACTACGAGGGGTGTCCGATAAGTATCCATTTTTTTTATTCCTATCGATACAAAACAGTGTGTATGATCGGATGTATGCGTGAAACCATTTTGACTACTTTCAATGAGGCACCATAAAAGCGGAGCAGCTTGATACTAATGTTGGGTGACGCTGTCTATCAAAACAATGAGGCACGATTAGGTAGGATTAGCACGGCTGCGACTGATGAAAAGATTAAACGGGTTGACAACTTGATTAAAGGGAACAGGCACATTCATGTTCGGTATATTGCCATGGAATTGGATATCAGTAAAGACTATGTTGGACAAATTGTTAATGAACATCTCAACTATAGGAAGATCTGTGCCAGATGGGTTCCCCAAATGCTTCAGCGGAGCATGAATGCCAAATGCTAGACATTTGCAATGAACTGGTACAGTGCTACTATGAGGAGGGTGACACATTCCTGGAATGCATAATCACAGGCGATGAAACGTGGATTCTTCAGTTCGAGCGAAAGACGAAACGGCAAAGTATGCAATGGCGTCATTTGAATTCGCCCCCATCAAAGAACTTCGAAATTGGTTCATCGGAATCCAAGGTCATGGCTACTGTCTTTTCTGACAAACACAGTATCCTTCTGGTTGAGTACTTGGCAAAATATTAAACAATAAATGCAAAGGCCTATGTGAAGACACTGAGAAAACTTGTGCAGCGTATCTGTAGGATATCGAATTTTAATGTTACAAAACTTAAGGCAAATGCATGATGTATGACAAGATTTTTCTTTAATGTGAGTGAGAAGTTTCGTGAATGTGTCGCGCAAGTGCATAGCACATGCGTTTGAAAAAAAAAAAGCTGTTTCTTCTGTTGGTCTTATTAATTTTTAAAATCGTAATGACCTGATCCGAAGCTCTTCTTTAAAAAATAAGCTTCACCAAACACACCCGCAAATTTCAATACCAACACATTTTCGCCAGTTCCTGATGGATTCTGAGTGGGTGTATAATCCCCCCAAATACAACAAAGTTGTTGTTTTATTGCCTCACCACCACCCCTAAAAAGCAGAAGCGTTCACGGGAGACCCCCTCCCCCAGGCTCACAGTGAACACAACGGCTGAGGAATGAACCAAAGAGTGAGACTGCTGTGGTAATGGTCTTAAAAGCTTATTCCCGCAGGGAACAAGTGACTGGGAAAGTTTTTGCCTGTTGTCTCTGAGCATCGGAAATTACCTCTTTTGACACATCACACCCAAAATGCTTGCACCCCCAAAAATAAGTGATTCCTTTATCATCGAGTGCCAAGTAAAAAAAAAAAAAAATCCAACTATACTTATAGCACATAACACACAGAGATCTGCAGTCTGAAACATAAACAAACCCGCCAGCAGCTGCGACACAAGGATATATGCAACACTTCGGAAGTCTAACTCAGTAAAGAGCAATATCAATTTCAAATTGTAAATCGCATGTGCATCATGTCAAATTCAAACCAATGGATGTAGAAACTCTGTCAAACTCTTTCCATAAAAATAGCTTGGGAATATTTATAGCAGTGGTCTGAAAGTTAAACTTCTCTGTCCCCTAATGGCTGATTTTATTCCTTAAATCCATGCTTCCTTATGCCTGTCCTGTAGTCTCTTGCACAATACCACAGAACTATGTTGGTAATCCTGTAACATGACACACTTATCCAAACTAACATAGCATGTTGTTAACTTTTTCTTCTACTACTACAGAAACACCCAAATTAGTTATGTTTGCATTATGCATTACATGGTCTGCTGTGCTGCTGAATGCACCTATTTTTCTGTGATGTTCCTCTTACCACTCCGTTGTCAGCTGCTTAACCTCCTACAAAAAAAATATTATTCATGATTCTTCCAACTCTTGTTGCTGTAAAAAGGAGCAGGTTTAAATATTGCATTTCGTAAAGCCAGTTTTATAGGTGGCTGATCTCCTTTTCTTTAGTGAAAATATTTTTGTGTGGCTAATAAGATTGATAAGAAATTCGCCACTTACATGAATTTATAATTGAATATCTTTTCTTGTAAACTGTATGCTTCAAAAGTTCTTAGTGACGTTCAATGGCATGTCAGACTGTTTCATGTCTGTATTTGTTTATTGTGTTTTTTTTTCTAGGCACCTACAGAAAATGTGTACATATGTATTTTGTTTTATTTCAGGCTTTTTCCTTGAGCTTTTTGTCCCAACTAGATCAGCGTTCTCATCCCATCATGAAAAATACCATCATTCAGTATATACTAGGGAAGAAGAATCAACAATCTGTCCTGAAGCAGATGATTCCAGAACCATCAAGTGGAAAGTACATTAATATTGAAGGATACTGGATACCCTGTGGGAGTATGGAGCCTCAGAGATACGAGAACTATGTTCTGACAGCATCTGTTAAAAGAAACTTAAAGGATCTGGCAAGAATTGTTTCAGCAGGGTAATATGGTTCATAGAAATTTAGATTTGTGTACTTCTTTACATATTAAAAAATTAATAATATTAAACATCTTTTGTAAGAGTTTGCAAACGAAATTTGTCATTACACACAAATAGGTATTAAAACAACTTTGTAACCAAGTGAGTTTTTCTAATTAATGGGATATATTATATATGGAATAGTTGAAAACTTGAACATGTTTAATGTGCCTTTGAACATTTTTTAATGATATATTTGACTGGCAGTATATGCATAGCTGACATCTGTAGTTTGGATCTGTGGCTTAAGGTGGTTCCACCTAAATATTATGTTTCCAATGGTAAAACTTCTTTACATATTTTCTTCGCAAATAATGTATTCCCAAGGATGAAAATTTGCACATCGATGGCTTCTTCCTTGAAAAAGCCATGTGGTTGATGTGCAAAAGCTTGAAAAGCTTTATTTCTATTCTATGCCAAGAAAATTTGGATTATTAGTATAGTTATACTATACTCAAAATAGTATAACTATTCTAAAAATCCAAAAATTCTTGGCGTAGAATAAAGATAAAATTTTCCAAGCTTTCGCACATCAACCAAATGGCTTTCTCAAGGAAGGTAGACAGCTAACTGCAAACTAGATAATAGAATGTTTCAACACTTTGAACGCGGTGACCAGTTTGCAGTTAGCTGTCTACCTTCCTTGAGAAAGCCATCTGGTTAATGTGCGAAAGCTTGGAAAATTTTATCTTTATTCTACGCCAAGAATTTTCGGATTTTTAGTACAGTTATACTATTTTGAGGATAAAACTGTTAAGTTATAGCATGGGATACCTAATACTTGCTAAAACATAACCATAATTAAGCAATCCAACATTTGTCTACTGATGTGATAAATGTACAGATCACTCCATCTATTAACAGGCCTGAACATTACTCAAAGAAAAATGATTGACTTTTAATATAATTATAGTTATGTTTTAGCAAGTATTAAGTATCCCATGCTACAACTTAAAATTAGTTTTATCGATGTGCAAAGTTTATCCTTGTGAATACATTAATTGCAAAGAAAATATGTAAAGAAGTTTTACCATTGGAAACATAAGGCAGAGATTTTAGGTGGAACCACCTTAATGATTGAAAAAATTGATGCTTGTAAGGTATCTTGCCTGCTACAGCATGTAGTTGGTTGGTCTTTCAATTGATTAACTGCAGAGAATTCTGTGGTTCTGTATGGAATAAGAGAAACATCGAATATATTACCGAAATCGAAAATCTTGGTGAAATAATGTTATTAAACATCTGAGTAAAGTTTATTTTTTTGTGTTAAACGTTCTAACACTCATTAAACATGTTTGTTCCTGGGATGTTTTCAATATCGTGACATTTCTTTGATGTTTTTTATATAGTCCTGAAATTTTATTTCCCTATCTTCACACCTTGGGAATTTTTTATTTTTTCATATCTCTATGAAATATCCCTGAATAGTACTGGAATTATTCCTTGCTATGAAAAGTCTGAAGAAATTAGGATAGGTGGCCTGCAATTGTAATGAACCAAGAAAAGTTGGCTAATCATGCAGGACGTTTTGTTCTGTCAGGTGAAACTGTTTAGAACTGCAGGAAATGACTGTTCTAGCAGCGATGACAATATTCTGTGGTTTTCTGTTTCTGCATGTCCCTTATTTTTAATATTATTGGTAATAATGGAAAAAAAAACGACTTTGCATTTTGAAAAAAAAGAAAAAAAAAAAAAAGAAAAACAAAAAACCAATAAAATGCATGCCTCCCTGTTTTAAAGCATCTTCATAATCAGTAGAGTACGCATTTTTGTCTTGACCCTGCCCCAGAACCAAAATTAAATTTCAAAATCAGGCATTAATTTGTCTATGATGTAATCTCACCATTTCTTGTGACCCATGAAATTATTTTCATGGCAGAGTGAGCAGAATAGTATCAATTTTGACAATTTTGCTCAAAATGCAGGTTTTCCCATTCCCTAGTCACTTCCTGCTACATCAGTAGACAGAGCAGGCATTTTTTTGTTTTGTTTGAAGTGAAATTGAAGTTCTAAAACACTACTGCTGTCTCAGTGTGCAAAGAAAACGACTATTTGGGGAACAAAAGTTGGCAACCGAGTCGAAGTTTCGATTATGAACTTTGATTTCTTTTCAAACAAAGAGAAGAATGCTTGCTCTTTTTATTTGTTGCTACAGCAAGAAATGATGGGAAGCCATGGATTTTCTGTTAAATTAAAGTTTAAGAAAGCGATAATATTGCTTCTCTCATGAAAACAATGGTATGTGTCGTTGAAATGATGCAGTTTCTATAAAGGACAAAGTAAGTAACAATTTTCAAATTGAATTTTGCCTTAATAAAAAGTCCTTGGTCCATTGGTTGATGTGGAAAGAAGGGACTGTAAGAATAAGAAAATGTGCATTTCATTAGGATATCACATGTTTTTGTAGAAACAAATATTGTGCTTAAGTTATTACTTTGCCCTCTTCTTCTAAATGTGCGATTGAAAAATTCTCTTAACACTGGATGCCTCATGGATCACTTTAGTTATGTATTTGAGTTTTTAGTTCAGAGTTCTATTGCTAGGTGGTGTTTGTGTATTTTTGTTTGCAACTTTATATCTCAGCTTCTAAAAAGCCTATTTAGAAATTTCTTTTTCACTGTGTACCATTCTCTTCAATAAATATGGGGAGCATCACCCTCTATAAATAATGTACAGATTTCCCGCTAGGGGGTGTAAAGGTCAATCTTTTTCTTGCCATTTCTGCTTCAAGGAGATGTATTTGAAAGATCCTTTTTTTCATAAAATAGCTTTTTCTATAAAGAATATTTTTCACTTATTTTCATCTTTCCCCGTTATACAAAATTCTTCCAGTAAGAAGCGCAGACGTATATCATGTTTCCTTCTATATTTCTTCTTTTAACTGTTCGATTTAAAAATCTCTTTATTTTTGATAGCTTCCTCCTGCTATGAGAAACTTTTGTATGCCGTATGTTAATTTTGTAATCTATACAAGTGATGAATTTTTTCTTCCACAGAATCCATGCCTGAGATACTAGTGATGTACTTAATTTATGCTATGAGGAAGCAGATTTGGCTTTGACTGGCAAAATCTGAACAGGTTCAGATTCTTCTAACTCATATACATGTACTGGGAACTTCATCCTCCTGGGTGGTGTAATGAATAGCATGCTTGAATGGAAATTGCAAGATATGGGTTCGATTCACGCTCCAGTGCGAAGTAATGCATCGTTTTGTGAGGAAGACTGAAAAATATTTTTTTCTGAAGTATTGTTTGCATTACATGGTTCATATGTTTCTTGAAAAACTTGAAAAGTCCTTGAAAAATAAAAGTTCATTTTCAAGTCCTTGAAAGTACTTGAAAAAGTTTGACTCCATAAAGAGTACTTGAAAAAGATTTTGTTTTGTTTTTAAGTAATGATATGAAAGAGCATGTGTGTATGTAAAATAATTGTTTGTGGTGAAAACTTGTGTAGGAGATTTCTGTGTAGTTCTGGTAGCTTGGCTATGATATCATTACAGAGTTAAAACATCAGCCATGGGAGTAAAATAAGTGGAATGATGTATTTGCAAATCATGATAGGTTTCTGTTGACTAGGGTTAGGGAAGGAGTCCTTGCCAGAAAGTGAATACAAAAATAATGTACTTTCAAAATATTCCACAAAATAAAATGATTCTGAAAAATACAAAAACAAAAGAGCAGTTCAAAGTTAATAAAATAAACTAACAGGGGGCAGGGAGTAACTGCCAGGTCATTGAAGGTGTGCCTGTCCCAGTTCAGTTCAATCGTTTGAACTTGCTAAAATACCTACCTACTGATGGCATACACATGATAATTTGGTTTCAAAAAGTCCTTGAAAAGTGCTTGAATTTATTTTGCTTGGTGGAGTACAAACCTTTGCATTAACTGAAAGAAATGCTTTAAAAAAGTCTATGCATTTTATATCAAGAAAAACGGTTCCATTAATGAACCTTCAAAATTTATAAATAGCATTTTCAACAACTTAATTCAAGAATTTTAAACTTACAAAACACATAAGGAAAAGATTTTAATTTAATAACTGACAACTGCAAGAGAAACCTGGCTGAAATTCCTTTTTTGCAAATGAAACTTTTGATACAGTTCGTATACATTGAGAATAGGCTTTGATAAAATCTAGAGGCCAGAAACATCTTGAAAAACAAAAGAACTCAGAAGATGTGAAAAATAATTGAAAGTTCTCAAGCTAAAATTGAATTAAATATATTAATCTGAGTGAAGCTTTCATATTAAGTATTATAATTACTGTAAATAATTTTTTTTTTAAATCTACAAGTAAAAACTATCTGCAAACTGCTAATAATTTGGAAACTATCCGCATACAGCGTACACCTACATTCTGCTACTCTGGTTTGGAGACAGTCCCATGTCACATCCAGAGTAAAAATACCAGTCATGAAAGTACTATTTTAAAAAAATGTACTCACTTAAAATTGTATGCAATGTAGAAGTTTTGGTATGTAGTATTATTTCATGTGTACCGAGTGAACCATTCACTGAGACATGGGATAAAACTGGTGGCTAGCTGAAATTTGCTGGTATGTAGAAACTGTCATATGGTGGAAAGTGCTTAGAAAGCCTCCAGGTGATTTACAATTTTTGTGAGGACTAATTTCCCTTAAGGCCTGACTTCCTGCAATTTATAGTAAACTGCGCTGCATCAGGCTCAATGAAATAATCGAAGTTGGGTTAAAAACAGATTAGAAATTATGTGAGGATTAAAAATATGTTAAAATATCCAAGAAGGTAGATGTTCTCAGCTGTACATAAAGCATTTCGGCGGTATCCAACCGATGCTAATCTCGTTGAATTTAAAAGAGCAAAATCTTACGCTCGGTTGGTGCGTCGACGAAGCAAGAGGGAGTTCTTGGATAAAGTACGTTTCATCGATCAATTCACGTGCCAGTTCAAAAACTGTTTGGGAAAAAATTCGTAGGATTCGGGGAAACTGTGGTTCCCATCAGATCTCTATTCTCGAGAGTAACGGCTGCACGTATGCTGAAGCCGGGGAGATAGTGGATTGTTTGGGTAGGGCGTTTGCCTCTGTTTCCAGTTCTGAGGCGTACCCTCTCTCCTTTCAGAGGACTAGACCAGCTGCTGAGCGCCAGAGACTCTCCTTTGCGCCTTTTCATAACACCGAGTATAACTCCCCCTTCAGCATGGTTGAACTCCGAGTGGCTCTGCATCGGTCCGGTGCAACATCTGTAGGTCCCGATGGCATCCACTATGACATGATCCGTCATCTATCGCAGTCGTCTCTCGAGAATCTGTTAGTGCTTTTCAACCGCATTTGGTTGGAGCACAGTTTCCGGACTCCTGGCGAAAAGCTTTTGTTTTACCTTTTCCCAAGCCTGGCAAAGACCCCAAGTCTCCTCTAGTTACCGTCAATTGCCCTCACTAGCTGTCTGTGCAAAATCCTTGAACGCATGGTTAATTCTAGGCTAATTTACTTAATTCTAGGCTAATTTACTTCCTAGAAGAACATCAAATTCTGTCGCCATCACAAAGCGGCTTCCGTCGTCATCGTTCAGCTCCTGACCATCTCCTGCTCCTTGAGACGTCTGTTCGAGAGGCATTCGTGCGTAGGCAGCACCTGGTGTCTGTCTTTTTTGACATCGAAAAAGCTTACGATAGAGCGTGGCGTCACGGTATCCTCCGTGACCTCCACGAGAGTGGGTTGCGGGGAAACCTGCCAACCTTCATTGCCAACTTCCTTCGTAACCGTGTGTTCCAGGTGCGCCTGGGTACAACACTCTCTGCCTTCTTCCATCAAGAACAAGGTGTTCCTCAAGGCAGCATTCTTTCGGTGACTCTATTCATCCTCCGCATTAATTGTTTGCTTAAAATCTTCCTCCTACGGTTTCGACTACCATTTATGTTGACGACCTTCACATCTTCTGCTCGTCATCAAGCATGCATTTCATTGAAAGGCAGCTGCAGTCTGCAATTAACCAGATAGTTAAAGCGGCTAACAACAATGGTTTCGTTCTTTCTGCTGAAAAAACAGCGTGTGTCCATTTCTGCCGGAGGCGTGGCCTCCACCCCCGATCCAGAGCTCTATTTGGACCATGCAGCCATTCCGGTTTTGCCGGAAACCAAGTTCCTTGGTTTGACCGTCGACCGTGCGCTCACCTTTCGCTCGCACGTTCGACGACTCCGCACTTCCTGTCTGAGAGCTTTGTCAATCCTCAAGATCCTCGCCTCAGTCTCCTGGGGTGCAGACAGGACTTCCTTGTTCCGTATTTACCATTCTCTCATTCGGTCTAAACTGGATTATGGCTGTATGGTGTATGGCTCTGCGCGTCCTTCCGTTCTCCGGCCGTTGGATACCATCCACCATCAAGCGCTGCGTCTTTGTACAGGAGCATTTCGCACGTCACCCATTCCCAGCCTTTATGCCGACGCGAACGAACCGTCGCTACATTTACGCCGTCTGCAGCTGTCTCTTTAATTTTACCTGAAACTTAGATCTCTCTCAGAACATACTTTACACGATGCAGTTTTTCATCCCCAGCATGCTCGTTTGTTCGAGATCCGTCCCTCGTGCATTCGAACCTTCGGTCTTCGTTTGGCGGCCGTAGCTCGTGATGCAGGGCTCGACTTGTCACTCGTTGGAGAGACCAGGGGCTTTGAGGATCCCCATGGCACCCTCTTGGTGTCATGGTTGATACCAGCTTTACATCTTTTGACAAGTCCTCAACCCCCGCGTCAGTGTACCAGCAGCTCTTCGCCGAACACCGTTACGTCAATGCAGACTTTATTCCTGTTTTCACCGATGGATCTAAGGCGGCTGGTGTTGTTGGATCCGCCGCCGTCTGCGTTGACGAAGTTTCTGTTGCCCGCATTCCTGCCGAGGCCACGGTGTTTTCGGCGGAGATGCATGCTGTGTATCTTGCACTTGTTCACGTGCAGTCGAGCTCTCATCAGCGTGTTATTGTGTACACTGATTCGTTGAGTGTTGTGCAATCATTGTCATCTTTGGATTTCACTGGCCACCCCCTTCTTTTTACCGTACGGAGACTTCTTTGCTCGAGGCTGATGTCCAGATTCGGTTCTGCTGGATTCCTGGGCATGTTGGGATCCCAGGGAACAAGTCTGCTGATGCTGCTGCTAGATCTGCCTCTTCTTTGGTTGTCACACCGTTGCCACTGTTCCACCGTGATCTTCGCTTTCTTGTTCACGATCATATCAGACGAACGTGGCGAAGTCTGTGGGACCAACAGGTGGAGAATAAACTGCACCGTGTTAAACCCATCCTTGGAGTCTGGAAATCATCGTGTCGCCGGAACCGTAGGGAAGAAGTTGTTCTTGCGCGTCTCCGCATTGGGCATTGTCGCTTCACGCATAACTATTTGCTGTGTGGCGACGCTGCCCCAATGTGTGAGGCGTGCGACTGTTTACTCACCGTCTCTCATGTTTTGTGCAGTTGCGTTCGTTTTCGTCATCATCGGTTTCACTATTTTCAGTCCCATCTGCTGGAGGAGGACGCAGCTATGCTTCAAAAGCTTTTGGGCGACCACTGCGACACTTTCGCAGTATTTTCCTTTTTAAAACAGATTAACGTTTTAAAACTTATTTAAAAAAAAAAAAAAAAAAAAAAAAAAAAAGTTATATTATAATGGTAAATTAATGAAGTTATATATAAACCTAATAAACTAACTAGTCTTCACAACATCTTTCATCATCCTCTTTTCTAACTTTTACCAAGCCTGTCTGCTCTTAATCATTTCAATCCGTTTTTTAAAATCTTTAGCTGATAGTTCTGTGTCTGGCGCTCTTTGGCCAAGCCTGGCCCTTGCGCCACTAAAATCAATTAACTAACTAACTAACTAACTGTACATAAAGTTGGCTGAAGTACATAAAGTTGGCTGCTATAGTACATGCAGTGGTGGAAGAGCTGCTCCAATTTTCAATTTCTGCGCCGTGCTGCTCCGAAATGCATAATTTTCATCGAATCGTACCAAGCTTCTGCCAAAATATAGTACGTTTTAAAAAAATAATTCTGTTTTGATATAGAAATACATTTCCTAACATCCTGAAATCTTAAATAGCTCTCATCAATTTGAAAATGGCTGTGATTAAATGATTATACATTTCGCAATTTTTTTCCCCAAGGTAATTCCCCCTGCATCTGCTCTGTTCTGTATAAAACTATCATCTACTTACATTCTCACCATCTATTTTTAGCCTATCTGGTAGGGCCCCAGAATGCATTGTGATTGCCTTACGCTTCTGCCCAGTAGCAGAAACGGCGTGGCATGGTGGCAGGCACCGCGATTACTTTGACCCTTGCAGATTGCTTTTAGAAAGTTTCAAAAGTTTATATTATTTATTTAATATAAATAAATAAAAAAATAAATAAATCTGTACTATTTGCTGAACTCACAGCTGGGAGCAGAAACAGCACAACACCGTGACATCCGTCTCAGATTTTCGGAAAGGTGTGCAGATCGGGTTTTTTTTTTTTTTTTTTTTTTTTAACTGTTTCTTGGACATTCATTGTTTCTAGCCTTCCTTTCAATTTTAAAGCAAAGGAAAGGAAATTTTGGCGCAATATTAACATTGCATTCCCCTTCCAGACGTGAAGTTATATTGACAGATCACGTAGGCAATTATTGTATTTCATTTTATTTTAATTTTCTTTCTTCCTTGCTTTACAAACAGATAACTTCAAGTTGACAAGACATGTTGCTTCCATTCAATAATAAAGTTAGGAAGTGATCCTTTTGCGCACTTGGCTTTTCCGTTTCAATGTCCGTCTTACGCTGCATTCCAGAAGCTGATGGCCGCAATTTTGCTTTTTTTTTTTTTTTTTTGCGTCCGTATAATCTCATTTGCTAATATTTTAAAAGCGTTTTCAACGTTCTCTTTTCCATTTTGGCGGCTGTCTGTGTTCTGGAACTTGATGTCCAATTTTTTTCTTCTTTTTTTTTTTTTTTTTTTTTTTTTCCAGATGGCTTCATCTCAGTTAGATTTATGAAGCTCCTCCTTCTTCTTCTTCTTCTTTTCTCTCTCTCTCTCTCTCTCTCTCCAAAAATCATATTTTTACGCATTTTTTATCGTCACTCCTCCGTTTTCATAGGCATATTATGCAGTATTCCGGGAGCTGATGATCACAAGTTTTCCGTTTTTAGCTTCCAGGTAGCTTTTGTTTCAGTTAGATTAAAGAAGAGTGTGTGCATTTTTTGAAGAGCCGTATATTTTTTTTTAGCGTTCGCAACATTTCGTTCACCGTTTCCGTGGCATTCCGGAAGCTGACAGTCGCATGTTTTTTTGGTTTTTTTTTTACTTTTTATTTACTATTTGAGATAGCTTTGTTTTTAGGTAGATTGAGGTGAAAGTTTTTTTTTTTACTAAAATCGTATTTCTACCTTTCAAAATTGTATATTTAATATATCTCTTGTTGCATTTCCATGGTTGTATTACGCAGCATTCCAATAGCTGAAGATCACAATTTTTTTTATTTTTTTTTACTTTCAGATAATTTCATTTCAGATTGATCAGGGGAAGTTTGTTTTTTTTTCTTTACAAGAACTCTTACCTTTATTTCTCGCTTTAATTTTATTATTTTTGGGGTTTAATTATATCAGTGAAAATGCTCCCAGCACATTTTAACAAACTCACTAAATATTTCTCAAAAACTGCAGTCAATTCACAAAAGGCCGCCCCGGTGGCGCAGTGGTCTAAGCGATGGCCTCTGATCATTCGTCCGAACGGGGTCCGGGTTCGAATCCCGGTGAGGCATGGATGTTGTGTTTGTCTTACGGCACTGGCTCTCTCCCTTCCCTGGAACCAGTGACCCTAAATTAGGGACGGGCGACTGCTTATAGCCCATTGAGTTGCTCACGGTGGTCGTTAAACCTCCTATCAAAACAAACAAACAAAAAATTCACAAAAGAGATATATAGTCAATTCACAAAGACAACATATATGGTTGCTATCATTTCCACACTTGACATGATCATTACGCTTACACAGCTTTCTGAATCATCAGCTGATGAGGCCTGCAATAAAACAGAATTGCTGCAGGAAATAATAAGAGCACGGTTGTATCAGGTGGAACATCCTTTAAAGGATGGAGTTGAAAGTTTAATCAATTAATTAAATGCAAAATAAAATACAAATATTTTACAAATTTCAAATTATTTACTATTGTCCTGATTATTTAAAAAAATTCAAAAGCATTTAAGGAATGATGTTTAACTTCTGAATAAAATAAAATTTTTCTTTCTTTCTTATGAGGGAAAAGCTAGTTTGATTATTGCGACTAAACACTAATTTTTACAGTTATCAAAATCACAAATTTGCTAATTTTCTAAAATTTTGCTTTGTTGCGGTGCAGAATGATAAATTTGCTAGAAAAAATATTTAGGCTTCTCTTTATCATGCAGACAGTTTTTAGCTTTTCCTTTCTGCCTTGCAGACTTTTCAAAGAGATTCTGATTCAGGGATAGTATATATTGTATCATCATCATCATTGTCAACCATTATCAATCCACTGCTGGACGAAGGTCTCCCCAAGTTTCCTCCACAACGGTCTGTCTTGTGCCAGTCTCCTCCATGTCACCCCTGCATACTTTCGAATTTCATCCACCCATCTTTCATGTGGTCTTCTTCTGGGTCTTTTCCTGTCCCTTGGAATCCAATCTAAAATTTCGGCTGTCCATCGATGATCTGTCCTTCTGGCAAGTATGTCCAGCCCATTGCCATTTCAGGGATTTAACTCTGATCATGATGTCTTCCACTCTTGTCATTTTTCGGATCCACTAGTTCCTCTTCTTATCTCTCCTGGTTACACCAAGCATGCATCTCTCCATGCTTTTTTGAGTTGTCTGCAGCCTTTGTATGTCTCTTTTAGTTAAGGTCCACGTCTCTGCACCATACGTAAGCACTGGAAGGATGCATTGATCAAACACTTTTCTTTTAAGACATACTGGCATATTGCTCTTGAAAATTATGCTGTTTCTTCCAAAAGCTCTCCAGGCAAGTTTTGTACGCCGATTAATTTCTTCATCAATGTGACCCTCACTTGATATCTGCTGTCCAAGATAAACGTACGTGTCTGTTATCTCCAGCTTTTCTCCATCAATCGATAAATCTTCATTTCTTGTAAAAGCATTGTACATCACTTTTGTCTTCTGAAAGTTCATTTTTAATCCCACTTCTTTACTCTTGTCAGCAAGTTCCTGGATCATACTCTGCAGCTCTGATGGGGTAGTTGCAAAAATGACTACGTCATCAGCAAAACGAAGGTGGGTTAGATAATCTCCATTAATCTTTATCCCCTTGTTTTCCCAGCTCAGCGACTGAAAAACACCCTCCAATGTGGCATTAAAGAGCTTCGGAGATATGGTGTCACCTTGTCTCACTCCCTTTCCAATTTTTACGTGTGTTGTATTTTCAAACAGCCGAATCTTTGCACTTGCATTTTCATATATGTTATTAATAATATTAATGTATGCATCTTCAATACCGCAGGTTTTCAGAGCCATTGTAACTGCTGATGGTTTCACCGAATCAAAGGCTTTTTCATAATCGATAAAAGCCATGCACAATGGAAGTTCATATTCCCTCGCTCTTTCAATTAGTTCTCTCAGTACGTGGATATGATCTATTGTGCTGTAGCCACTCCTGAATCCAGCTTGTTCTCTCGGTTGAGCCATGTCCAGTGTCACCTTCAAGCGGTGTGAAAGAACTTTAGTGAAGATTTTATAAACTACTGATAGGAGGCTGATAGGTCTGTAGTTTCCGAGATCCTCAATGTCACCTTTCTTATGTAGCAGGATCATTGTAGCGGTGTTCCAATCCTCAGGAATCTTTCCTTCATTAAGGCATCTAGTGAAAATTTGGGTGAGTACTGTTTCGATTTCTCCACTTGCTTCTTGTATGATGTCTACAGTAATTCCATCTTCTCCTGGAGCTTTTCCCCGCTTCATGTTCTTGATTGCATGTGCAACTTCTGCTGGAAGGACTGGAGGAACTCTGGTACTGGTATCTTTCATGATGTCTGGAGTGCATGTATCATCACTTTCATATAATTTGGAGTAGAAATCTTTCACTCTTGTCAAAATTTCGCCTCTATTTCTTGTTACAGAACCGTCTTCTTTTCTCAGTGCCATAATCTGTTTTCTTCCCTTACTGAGATGTCCCGTTGCTATCTTTAGGCTTTGGTTGTTTTCAATTGCTTTCCTCACTAGTTCACAGTTGAATTTTCTTACGTCTTCAGTGATACTTTTTCTTACTGTCTTGCATAGCTCTATATATTCCAATTTAGAAGTCACATCTTCTTTAGTTGTCCTCATCTCTCTTCTTTTTTGCATCAACATTTTCGTTTTTCCTGATAATTTGTTTACATGCAACTTGTTCTTAGACCCAGCTAATTTTGTTGCTGTTTCCATAAGAGCTTTGGTTACTTTTCTGTTAGCTTCAGAGATGTCCACTTCTTCCGATGTTAGGCCTTCTAAAGCAGAGAACCTGTTCTTCAGTTCCAACTTGAAGGTATTATGGTGTTTTTTAAGGTTGGTTATGTCAATAGATTTTGTTTGTCTTATGAGCTTGCCACGTTCAAGTTTAGTGTTGAGGTGCATCTTACATCTCACCAATCTATGGTCACTACCTGTGTTGAACTTGTTTAGCACACTGCAGTCTTCTATGACGAATTTTTTGTTATACATAATAAAATCAATTTCACTTGTCGTCCCATTTGGATGTCTCCATGTCCATTTCCTGTGTGGCTTTTTCTTGAAGAAGGAGTTCAAGATGAAAAACCCTTCTGCCTCTGCAAACTCAACGAGAGTATTTCCACGCTGGTTTCTGTTGCCGTGACCGAATTTACCTACTGAAGTTTCATTCTGTTGCCGTTGCCCTATTTTTGCATTGAAATCTCCCATAATTATTTTCAAGTGCTGCTTACCTTTATTATTTAGATGACAAATTTCCTCATAAAATGCTTCAATTTCTTCTTAAGGATGACTTGTGGTGGGTGCATAAGTTTGAATAATCTGAGCCTGGTATCTTTTCGAGAGTTGGATAACAAGTCGTGCAGCTCTGTCAGAGGAACTTTCAACTTCTACAACTTTATCCTTCAGTTTCTTGTTTATTATAAATCCAACACCACTAGTTCTGCCAGTATCTGTCCCACGATAGTAGAAGAGATGTCCACTTTTCAGTTCGATGAGATCTTCTCCTTTTCTCCTTACCTCACTTAGCCCCACGATGTCCCACTTGATCCTTTGTAGTTCCTCTTCCAATTCAAGAAGCCTTGAATCAGAAGATAGGGAGCGTCCATTGTACGTAGCCAAGGTCAGCATCAGATGGCAGCCTAGTCCGGTCCTCCGGGGATTCTTCGCACCCTCTGCCTTCATGTCGCACTGGCCGCTGCCTTGGCCAGGTACATTCCAGCTGCCTGAGACTGAGGGCCAAGATTTAAGTTGTTTAAATAATGAGTTCAGTTCTCCTATACACCAACCTTCATCATATGACTTTGACATGAAGATTTACTAGCATAAAATTGACAATTTTAAATCACATTTAGGAGCACAGTGATGTAGGATTATAAATATGAATCTCATTGAATGGAAAATGAAACAGCAAAGCTGCAATTAACTGGTAAACATTTAGTTATTAAATATTTTTAATTTGTGAAAAAGGTTTAGAATGTATAATTAATATTTTATCTTAACATTTTCGTTTTATACTAATTATTTCTGAAATTAGTTTACCAATGCACTCATGAAAAGACTAATGGTTCAGATTTTTCACTTTTGAAAGCTAGTGATTTTACATAATGTGAAATTAGAACTACCATTATTGTTTGATTGTGAGTAATTATGCTTGGAAATTTTGCTGTGTTTTTCCAAGTATTAATTGGTGCTCAAAAATATAGATTTCCTCCTCCAAACAACACTCAGGGTATCATTTTATTAACTGCTCCGAAATGTAGATTTTCCTGCTCCATAGGCTGCTCCAAAATGGGTAGTTTTCCATGTACATGTAACACAGGGATGTCATGAAATCATTAAAAGAAACTCCAAATGAAAGTTAAAGGAATTCAGCCCAGGTCTCGTAGCTGCACAACAAATGTTTCAAGTTTTCTAATGTGATGATGTTACTATAGAATAGTAAATCTGGTGACTCAAACACATATCTGATTGCTATGTTTAATGATCATGTTTTTCATTTTTTCTTCTTTTTTGGGATTTTTATGACAACTGTGAGCAACTTCTAACTGGTGAAAGCACTTACTAAGTTTATTACAGGATTCCCTTTTGAATATACATTGTTTTGTGAGGAAGACCAGGATGAAAAATAACTGAAATTTTTTTGGGGAGCAATTTTGCTCCTCAATTTAGCATTGCAGAGTAATTGAGTAATTATGTGGAGCACAATTGAGACTTATTTTTCTTTTGATTTTCTTTTCTGTGGTAGATTCAGGTTCTGCATCTGTTCTTTCTTTTTCTGTAATACTTCACACTTGTACTTCGAGGCTTCTTTTCAAAAATACCTCCACTGCTTGTTCAGGGTGAAACTCGCATAGTTCTGGTCCTTCCAACGTTATCCACAATAAATGGTTCCAAGCATCAGAATTCATCCGATTACGGAAATCTGTCTCGATTCTTTTCGTCACAGAAAAGGCTCTTTCGACCTTAGCATTGGATACGGGCAATAATCTCATGATATTTATCGTGTGGTTTAGATTTGGGAATTCATTCTCATACTTTTCCTTCAAACATTTCCAGAGCTATAATTTTGACAGGTGTTGCAGATTTCTTAACCAAAAGGTTTTTAAATAGTCCTAGTCATCTTGAATTTTATCATTGTCAATGTTGTTGGCAGTAAACAACTCACTGAAATGTTCAGTTTATACAGTAATTTGATCATCACCAAAATTTACAAGTGTAGATTTGTCTGTTGGCCAAAGCTTAGGTTCTAACAGCTTGGCAGCATTAAAAACCTGATTTTCGTACAAGTCACCAAGCCGGGTATGCCTAAACTGTTGAATATAATTTAAAAGATATTGACAATTTCCATGGAATACATCTACTGTCAAATTACAGCTCAGTTCAATGCCAGGAAATTCTACAGTTTTTACTGAATCACAGTCACCGGAATCACAAGCTGATACGTTTGTTAAGTCTTATAAAATTTTGGACAGGTCGGCCGAAAACTTTTTCTTCATAATTTCGATAGAATCATAGAATTTTTCTAATGCATTCAAAATACAAGGTACATCCACATCATCCAACTGGAGAGACAGAGATAATTTTGACAAATATAAAATGTTGCAAAGCAACAGATTTGATAGACTTAATTTTTCTCAAAATGCCTGTAATCCTGGCTTTTTCTCCTTTGCTTCATGGATAAGCAACATTATTTTCTAGTTGTACAATAACAAAATAATTTTTAATCAGTCTGTCAGTGGCTCTGTGCATATGTGAAACCCATGGGTGCCATGGACTCACAAAGCTAGTGTATCTGATACGCCTTCATCTAGTATTGTTGAGAGCTCACGGAAGTCTCTAATTCTTTGGCAGTTCATAAAAATTGTGAATGTCTTCATCAACTTAGGTACCTCTTGAAAATATGTTGACAGCAGAAAATCTTTTAGAGCTAGCTCTAAGTGATGACTTAAACAGTGCACTGACACTAAACAAGGGAAGTTTTTCTTCAAAAGAGCTGCAACATCCTTTTTCTGTCCTATGTTAACATTTGCTCCATCAGCTAAGAATCCAATTAATTTATTTTCAAAATTAACTATTTCAAATTCTGAAGTGGACTCTACAATTGCATTTTTGATACTATTAGCATCAGTATTTTCAGTTTTTTTAATGCCAATAATGGGAATCACAAAATCGCGCCATTCTTCTGTTAGTTTTTTTTTTTTTTTTTTTTTTTTTTGGCTGTCAACATTTTCCTGACAAAGTTTGCAATAGGCAGACTGAATGGAGTTTATATTGGCGCCAGCATCATAGCATAACCAACTGTCTTTTGGGTCTAATTTCTCCATCCGCCTTTTCATGGTTGATATTTTCACTTTGGTAGCCATGATTTCAAATGAAGTGTAAAACAACAAAACTTGCATGCCTCTAAAATTAAGTGGCAGCCAAACTGAAACAAAAACAGCAATAAGAGCATCTGTTCTTAAATGACCCATGGTGCAGACAGGCGGGACGATGACCACCTACCTCATCACTGTGCAGCTAGAGCTACACGAGGAAGCTTTTCCCAGCTGAAAGCAAACATATAAAGTATTCGTAAAGTTATGAATGCGTGATTTTTTTTCCCCACGTGTAAGCAAAATCGTATTTTTGATAAACAAGTTGCTCTACGGATTGAAAATTTTAATGGAAATTAATTTTTTTTAATTTGAATCGTGGTTTTGCGATTCAAATATAAGTTTGCATCCCAAACTTCGATGCAGTATCGCTTATTTATTTATTTTTTCCCTGAGGAAGACTGAAAAAAATATTCATGTCATTTAGTTTCCCACAAAAAGTCTCCAATTTATTGAAAAAGTTTTAAGCAAATTACTTTTTCTATGAATTTACACTTATTTTATTGCCAGCTCAATTTTTTCGTTACAGAGTGTATAATACAATTTCATTGATTACTACCAAAAAAGTTAACTACCGATTCTTTTAGTGCTTGCTAAAGATGCTGGAAATTTTCCATGAAGGTTGGAGTCTCTGGAAACGGAATCAAGGCTCTGTAACATGTAAGGTTGTGCCTGTAAGACCCCTATAAAGCTTCTCCTTCGCAGGAGTGCGGAGGAGGGAGTCTGATGACATTAACTGTCTTACAAACTAACCAGTTTGGTGCACCAGAGGTCAAAGTAGTCAAAATGTCATTTGACTCTTGTTCAAAGAGCTGTGTTATCTTCTGCTTTTTGAATAATTTTAGTGTATATGTACTAAGTAGAATAGCTAAGTTTGTTTGCAAATTATGTATTCTCTCGAGACGCCTTCAAGTTCCTGCACTGTTGCAGATTGCAAGAATAACTATAAAAGTACCAAAGGATCGCCGGCTACATACCATAGATTTCTGAAAGTGACTGAGCTCTGCAAGTTATAGAAATCATGCTGTAAACAAGGTGATGCTTTTTTTTTTTAAATCCAGAATGCTACTATTTGCTTCAAGCATTTTGCAGAAAGCGACTATGAAAGGGATATTCAAAGAGAACTATTGGGGTTGCCACAGAAAAAGCATTGAGTGAATGTTTCTCTAAATCAATGACAAACACGAAAAAATAAAAAGTTGCAAGAAACATATTAGAAGCAATAATAATAAAAAAAACCCTCTAAAATTCAGCCGAGGCATTAAACTTTCATCAAAACACGAATTACGATCCGAATGAGGCACAGTAATTTGTAGCAGAAAGAGAAAAAAATAGAAAATGCAAGCTTTTGAAGATAACTACATGAAGAAACGATTTTTTTTTTCAGGTATATTATTTCTCTTATTTGTTCAGTGACGCACCAAAGATTTCTTTATTTGGGTGCCCCAAAATATTGAAGATGCAAATAAAAATGCGCTGTAGAAAACATCTCCCAAAATACCGGGAAGCCATTGAAATATTTGTGCCGTATTTAAGTGTTTCCAATGATTTGTAAAATACTTATTTAAAAACATGTACAAATATATTTAAAAATACACAGCCAATAACAAGAACAAAGGACCAGTGGTGCCCCTGTGCCACCCCAACTGAGTGCACCAGTGCATTTGTTTATTTGTAGTATTTTTGTAAGAAATCTTTTAATTTTTCTCTAAAATCATGCCCCCTCCCAAAAAACCTACTAAAATATCAGCCAAGCTATGGTGATACTATATCAAATTTGGATACAAATAAAAAATATAATTAAAAATTCATTTATTGCAGAACTAAATTTATATATATAAAGTGATTGTGCAAATGCATTGCTTTTAACAACAAACTGCCTGTGTGTCAATAGACAGCAGACAACTGTTGTGTTTGCTGGGTTCTCTTGTAGGACAGGTGACGTCAAACGGAATGTTTTGCAGGAAAGCTTATTTTGTACTTCCGTACGAGCAAACTTGTCTATTAACCTTGGTCAGGAGAATTTGAAGATCAACTACATGCTGGAAATATTTTCATGTTTTTGTTGACATGTATGTAAAATAACAATAAAATGGAATTTTCAATATGGAATTTTTTACATTCCTAATTTCATCTTTCACAGTGCTTGTGTTTTTGTTTACAAAAGTAGCATGTCAGTAAAACTGACATGCCAAACACAGTTGCCTGTTATGTTAATCACTTATTGGTGAAGCATTTAGTTTACATATTTAATTTGTATCTCAATGTGTCAAAGCTTTTCATTCCCCTGGATGTAACTGGGTTTTTTTTTTCTTCCAGAAAATATCCTGTTCTTCTGCAGGGTGAAACTTCTGTGGGGAAAACAAGTTTGGTCCAGTGGTTAGCCCATGCTACTGGCAATTACTGTGTACGTGTGAATAACCATGAACATACTGATATTCAAGAATATGTTGGCAGCTATTCTGTGGATGAAAATGGTCATTTAGCATTTAAAGAAGGTAAGATACACCGATACTTGCATTTTCTGTTTCTGCTTTTTCTTTCATTTATTCCCTTTGGTTAGGAATAACATTGTATTTGATAACAATACCAGCAACAAGGTTTGACCAAATAAGCCATTCCTACCTTTCTGCACCAATGAGCCATTACATTATGACCACCTACCTGATAAGCTGTAGGACCCGCTTTAGCCCACACAACAATGGCCACTCAGCAAGGCATCAATTCAGTGAGGTGGTGATAGGTATCTTGGGGTTCCTGGTACCATAATGTAAACAGTAGGTCCTACAGTTACCGTACATTTCGGGGTGGTAGTGATTTAGCGCAAACCCGCTTTTCCAAGGCAAACCACAAATGTTCGATTGGGCTCATGTCAGGTGAATTTGGAGGCCAGGGCATTAAACGAAAGTCCCCAGCATGTTCCTCGAACCACTCCTTGACGATTCTGACAGTGTGGCATGGTGCATTACACTATTGGTAATGACCATCACCTGCAAGGAACTGCCATGAATGGGTGAACTTGGTCCGCAAAGATGTTCAGATACCTGACAGCTGTCGGGGATTGTGTTATTAGGATACTGGGGCCTAAAGTGTCCGAAGAAAACATTGCCCGCAGCGTAATACTGCCGCTACCGGCCTGTTTCCGCTCAACAGTGCATCCAGGTGCCAAAGTCTCCATTGGTAATCCGCATATCCATGCTGGGCTGTCTGTGATGCACCACAAATCTTGATTTGTCATACCAGGCCACTTTCTTCCAATCGTCCACAGTCCACTTTCGATGATCTTGGGCCCATTTCATGCGTTGTTTGCGATGACTTGCAGTGAGCATGAGGACTCGGCTGGGTCTTCGGCTACGCAGACCCATAGGCAGAAGGCTGTGATGAACTGTGTGCTGTAACGCATTGCCCTGATCACAACTGTTGCAGCTGAGTGTGATTTGTTGCACTGTGGCCCTTCGGTCGCTGTGAATAATGCACGGCGGTCTCCTCTCCCCTCTGGCATCAATGAGCTGTGGGCGACACGTGGCTGGATGAGGGTTCATCGTTTGGCCATTTGTGCACCACTTTTGATATGTACTCACTACAGCAGCACATGAACAACCCACAAGCTGCGCAGTTTACGAGGCGCTGTGTCATCGCAATTTGTCCTTTATCAAACTCTAATAAATCGGCAGACTCCAATAAATCCACTGTTTGGTCTCCATGCTCACTCATTTCTCTAGGATGGGGTTGGTCATAATGTAATGGCTTATCGGTGTATCTGTTGTATCTGATAGAAATAAAGTGTGTGTTTTGTAGTTTCCATCTGATTTTTTTAGACATTTTTTACTGTGTTTCTGTGCCAGTCACAAGGCTGTGTACTTCAGTTTACATTGACTGATAAAATTAGAACCTAGCTGAAATTAGCACATTTTTAGTAATGCTTAGTACATTTCATAGTGCAACCCTGTGAAATGTACTATGATTAAAAATTGGTGTTATATGTAGAAAGTTCACTGTGGAATAGTTCCACAATTATGTGAAATTAAAAATTAATTTGTCTCAGCATTGTATGTTACCTTCCTTTTTTTTTTTTTTTTTTTTTCACTTTCTTATAGGAATTCTTGTGGAAGCTATGCGAAATGGCTATTGGATTATTCTTGATGAGCTTAACCTTGCTCCTACAGAAGTAATGGAAGCATTAAACAGGGTAACCGTCTTTTGTTTTTATATTCTTTCAACAAAATAGCTTTTATGTATACCTGTGCCACTGATAATTCCAAAGTGAAATATATTTTTGACATGTTTCTAACCAAATTGCTCTAATTTAAAGAGATGTAAGATGCACCTTAACATAAAGCTTGAACAACGCAGGCTCAGAATTAAAAGGAAAATTGTTTACATGACAAATCTTAAACATTATAGAAGTTTCAAATAGAAAGTCTGATAACAGAAGAACTATACATCCGACATTAGACTTTCTAGTGCAAGGTCTAAAAGGTCTGATAACAGAAGAACTGGACATCTAAAGTTAACAGAAAATTACCAAGACACTTATCAAAACAGTGACTAAAATAGAAGATACTGAGAACAAAAATGACATGAAGAAAATATCAGGACAAACAAAAATGCTGTTACAAAAAAAAGAAGGGAATGAAGATAAAGAAAATGTAACTTCTGAAGTGAAATGTATTAAACTTTGCAAGAGAGAAAAACTATCACTGAAGACAAAAAAAACTTCAGCTGCAAACTAGTGAAAAAATAGTTGAGATAACTGAAGCCTAAATAAAACAAAGGGTCATCTCATAAGGAATAAAATTGATTATGACACTCAGAAAAGAAGATGGTGCTGTAACAAGAAATAGAGGTGAAGTTTTGTGGAGAGTTAGAGTTCTGTGGAGAGTTAGAGTTCTGTGCAAAACAAAAATTACATGTATTATAAAGACATAAAAAAAATATACAGGCATAAAGGTCCCACTAGTCTTCCCAGCAGAAGTGGCCCATACAATTAAGAACATGTTACTGGGCAGAGCTTTGAGAATTACCATACATGTTTTCCAGGAAGCCAGTAAAGAAATAGGAATGATTCACACCAAAGTTTTCACTAGATGTCTCAAATAAGGAAAGATTCTCGACAACTGGAAAAATGTTATCATGACCCTGCTACATAACAAAAAAAAAGATGCCTTTGACAGACGTGCCAGATTTTACAATTTACCATGTGACATACTACAGAGGTGAAAACATGTGTCAAGACGATAAATCTGCAGCAAGACATTTTGCCCGCTTAGCTCAGTTGGGAGAGAGACTTACTCCAGAGTGAGGGGACACATATTCGATGCCCGTCGCAGACAGACTTGTGTTTTCACAATCGGTAAAATTTACGGAAATGCGACTTGTCTTATGGGCAAGATGTTAATTTTATGGATTTAGCGGTTCACAGGGTGCGCACGCATGCCTGAAAACCTGGAAAGTCCTGGAAAATCATGATTACGTTTTCAAGGCCTGGAATATCCTGGAAAAATGGTGTTTTTTTAATGCTGTCTTGAAAAGCCTTGAAATTTGAAAATAGTGCTTAAAAAAATGCCCTATTAGGAAATCGTGTTACTGTTACCCCTTAATTTTTTAAAGTTCCTCTCCTCTGTTCTCAAAAAATGTTTCAGACGTGCACCAAATCCTAATTTGGCTGGGGGAAAAAAAAAAGCACTACTTCCAGTGCAATAAAATTGGATGATTACTAGTAGGTGTGTTAGGAAGGGGAGCTTGATGTCCGCCTGACAACGGAAGGGGAAAGAAGAAACATTCAGCATTTGTAGGGGGGTCGCATATGTACCAAGTCAGCTGGCATCCACCAGTGAGGAGTATGCCTGAACAACACATTCATCTGCTTGTTGTTTATGTGCATTCCAACCCTCCCCTCAAGAGACTTCCGCTACTTATGATAAAAAATAAGAAAACTATCTTTGCGAATTTTTCACGAAAGTGGCTGAAATTTTTACATTCACTATAATTGGATTACAGAAGTTTACTCCCAAAATTCCAAATGAATCGGTTTAAAACTTAAAAACTTAGCATTGGAAATTTTTATTATTGGCAAGTATGTGTGCCTCTTTGGTCAGAGTAAGCCTGGGGCAGAAAGGGTGTTGCCACAGCAACGGTTGATTGACAGCTGGGAGCGCTGATCCAAAGCCCTTGGTTGGGAAGAAAGCAAACTCCTGTTTATCACTTCCACTGCTCAAAGGGACTAGGAGAAAATTTTCAGAAATCCATTTTCCCGAATTTTGAAAATAACACAGTAAATATTTTTCAGTGGTTAAGATACATCACAATAAAGTTCTAGTGCAAATTTCGCCAAATTCTGTTAGAAACTTTACCAGATGCAAAAAAAAAAAAAAAAAAAAAAAAACCTTGCATAATCGGATTGAAAAAAGAAACAGCAATTCTAAATTACGGGAAAGCAAGTGAATTATTTTTTTTAGATGCCATGGTTTATTTAAACAGAGTGATCCTTAATTTTTTTTCTTTTTCTGTGATGATATGGACTCTTATTTGAATTACAAACATATATTTTTATTCAGATGTCTGAGTTACTGTTTTAATAAAAAAAAATAATCTATAATTAAAAAGTTTAATGTATTTAGGCGACATTCAGCAGGTAAACGTATTTTAGTAAATTGCAACATCATGACGTAAATTTAGTCATTTTGGCGAAAATTGGGGAGCATTTTTTTTTTCTTACATTTTCTCCTATAGTTAGGGTGAAGGAGGAAGGGTGCAACTTGACAGTTCAATGAGCTGCAGGTGGTTTATTTATGGCGATGTGCCAAATGAAAAGAAGCCGTCCCATCAGGACATTCCAAAGGTTGTGCGTGGACGCGTGCTCCTGCTGTTTGATCTTAATCGGAATGTTTTTGTGCGGGGAGGGGGGGTGGTATCCGTTTCAGCTTTCACAGCTTTTTTTTTTTCTTGGTAATAAATAAAAATCATAGTTGCTGCATTCACCATTGATCCATATTTGCATTTCTTGAATATAAACAGCAGACAATCAGAAACGTGGTGTTGGGCGGGTCTTGATGTTCTTCATTTTGCATCTGCTAAATTCAGTTCTGTGGGAATAAGGAATGGCTTATACTGTGAATATATACAAAACTACATATTTTTGATCTGAAAAAATAGGTCTACTTTACACAGTAGCTAACGTTTGAACTCGGACAAGACAATCAGACATATGGACATCTGATTCCATAAAAAAATCAACCCACTTTTATTATACACGAAAGGTAAAAAAGCAAAAACATATTTTTAAACATTATAAAGGAAAGCAGAGTTTTGAAACACCATGACTTGATGATATTAATTTCCGAAATCTTTTTTTTTTTTTTTTCAATTACAATACATTGTAAAGAATACCTGTGTGTTGTATCCCTTAGTGGTATGGCAGATTTTCAGTTGGCCGATATCCGCGATCGTAAGTGGTAGTTACATTGCTATTGTTGATGATGACAAGATAAATGCTGGAGTAATGTAAAACGTTGCATAGCCTTTAAACCCCCCCCTTCTGAACTTTTATGCGGTCGTCATAGCTGATTAATTTTTGACAGTTCTATTCCCTTCCCCTCTAATCCCTAATAATTAAGAGTGTATACTGTAGTTTCAAATATTCTAATTATGATCTAGTTTTCGCGCTGTTCGTTACGTTTTTATTCTCGAAATTACTAACCCTTTCGAAATATAGGTTGCAGAAACGTTTATGCTTTGGGTTTGTCCATACGATAATTCGCATGAAAGTGGTTGGATTTTGGCAAAATTTTAGTATGCCGTTTGGTACAACCTGGGAACCTACCCTATTGAAAATGGTCGAAAGTAAATTCAAAGGCCAAGACATAAGAGCAGTATTCGTTCTCCAAGCTTAGGAATGTTAACTCACATAAAATCTGTTTGATTGCAACAAAGTTTTGGTATGTTATCAGGGAGGAGAAACCTACCCTTGTAGAAAATGGTCCCAAATTGAATTCAAAGGTCAGGGCATAAGAACAGAATCCATTCTTTATGATCTTGTGCTTGATAAACTTGATTCATTTGCATAAAGCACACTCATCCATTTGCATCTTTCATCATTTTTATTACTTAAAACTGAAATTATTTTAAAAAAGTAATTTGAACATGATACTGTAAAGCATAATAATCATCCTGGAATTTTTTGTATATGTCCTGGAAAAAGCCTGGAAACTCCTTGAATTTTTTCCCCCCAAAAGTGTACGAACCCTGCAGATATTTGTTTTCTCCTGATGGTTTTGCACCTCCACCATTCGAACTTTTTTATTTAACTTGATCCATTCAAAATAAAGCACAGATGTAAGTTAGGAATAAACTTCTTTTCAACTACATGTGCTTGTGTGGGAAAACTTCGCCTGTAGTTTTCCCACATGTTATTGTTTTGCATCATTTGAAACATTAAAGTTTGCATGATGACCACATATTTTGAGAAGAATATTTCTTCCACTCTTTATTAAAGCTTGCGCCATGCATAAACTGAACTGTCCCAGCTTTGGGCTTGTTTATCTCTCGCTATGTTTACCCACCTCCCTATTTTGGGATAATGCATTGCTTGTTCCCCAAGTAGCAACTTCTCAGTAGGCCGGCATTGGAGCCCGGTCTTTATTACCTCCAGTTTGAAAAGCTATCTCAGAAAGTAGTTATCGTAGAAAAGGGGGGAAAAAATCAAATGGATTTTAAATCTGCAGAATTTTTGAGCCTAAATCGGCACCCCAACATGACGAAAATTCAGTGTTCTGTTCAGGACTCATGGGGACACTGTGTTCTGTTCAGGACTCATGGGGAGATTTGTTCGTCATAATTTTCACACAATAATTTCTGTGAAAATGGATCGATTTGGGTGGAATTCCTACTTGTGAAACTGCGCATGTGTGATAGCTTTTTATTTTAGAAATTAACACTCAAAAATAATGTTCTATAGTAAAGCAACGAATAAAATTAATACTTGCTTTGTGTAACATATCTGCTTTTTTGCTACATTTAATCAATATAAGTAATTTAATCAAATATATCAATTAAATATTTCATTGAACATATGAATTTTTTTTTATGGATTTCAGTTTCTGAAAGTTGGCAGGTATGCTTTGAGCTACACACCCATTGCCCTCCTATCAGTTGTTTACAAAATCTTCATTAAGATACTGTTGCATCGCTTTAAGGAAACATTGATATAGCTTAAGCAAGAATTAAAAGTGCTAATGAGTAGAAACTCCCACTATGCCATCATCATTGTCAACCATTATCAATCCACTGCTGGACGAAGGTCTCCCAGAGTTTCCTCCACAACGGTCTGTCTTGTGCCAGTCTCTTCCATGTCACTCCTGCATACTTTCGAATTTCATCCACCCATCTCTCATGTGGTCTTCTTCTGGGTCTTTTCCTGTCCCTTGGAATCCAATCTAAAATTTCGGCTGTCCATCGATGGTCTGTCCTTCTGGCAGTATGTCCAGCCCATTGCTGTTTCAGGGATTTAACTCTGATCATGATGTCTTCCACTCTTGTCATTTTTCGGATTCACGAGTTCCTCTTCTTATCTCTCCTGGTTACACCAAGCATGCACCTGTCCATGCTTCTTTGAGTTGTCTGCAGCCTTCGTATGTCTCTTTTAGTTAAGGTCCACGTCTCTGCACCATACGTAAGCACTGGAAGGATGCATTGATCAAACACTTTTCTTTTAAGACATAATGGCATATTGCTCTTGAAAATTATGCTGTTTCTTCCAAAAGCTCTCCATGCAAGTTTTGTATGCCGATTAATTTCTTCATCAATGTGACCCTCACTTGATATCTGCTGTCCAAAATAAACGTACATGTCTGTTATCTCCAGCTTTTCTCCATCAATCGATAAATCTTCATTTCTTGAAAAAGCATTGAACATCACTTTTGTCTTCTGAAAGTTCATTTTTAATCCAACTTCTTTACTCTTGCCAGCAAGTTCCTGGATCATTCTCTGCAGCTCTGATGGGGTAGTTGCAAAAATGACTATGTCATCAGCAAAACGAAGGTGAGTTAGATAATCTCCATTAATCTTTATCCCTTTGTTTTCCCAGCTCAGTGACTGAAAAACACCCTCCAATGTGGCATTAAAGAGCTTCGGAGATATGGTGTCACCTTGTCTCACTCCCTTTCCAATTTTTATGTGTGTTGTATTTTCAAACAGCCGAATCTTTGTACTTGCATTTTCATACATGTTATTAATAATATGAATGTATGAATCTTCAATACCGCAGGATTTCAAAGCCATTGTAACTGCTGATGGTTTCCTCGAATCAAAGTCTTTTTCATAGTCGATAAAAGCCATGCACAATGGAAGTTCATATTCCCCGCTCTTTCAATTAGTTCTCTCAGTACATGGATATGATCTATTGTGCTGTAGCCACTCCTGAATCCAGCGTGTTCTCTCGGTTGAGCCATGTCCAGTGTTACCTTCAAACGGTGTGAAAGAACTTTAGTGAAGATTTTATAAACCACTGATAGGAGGCTGATAGGTCTGTAGTTCCTGAGATCCTCAATGTCACCTTTTTTATGTAGCAGGATCATTGTAGCGTTGTTCCAATCCTTAGGCATCTTCCCTTCATTAAGGCATCGAGTGAAAATTTGGGCGAGTACTGTTCCGATTTCTCCACTTGCTTCTTGTATGATGTCTATAGTAATTCCATCTTCTCCTGGAACTTTTCCCCGCTTCATGTTCTTTATTGCATGTGCAACTTCTGCTGGGAGGACTGGAAGAACGCTGGTACTGGCACCTTTCATGATGTCTGGAGTACCTGTATCATCCCTTTTATGTAATTTGGAGTAGAAATCTTTCACTCTTGTCAAAATTTCGCCTCTATTTCTTGTTACAGAACCATCTTCTTTTCTCAGTGCCATAATCTGTTTTCTTCCCTTACTGAGATGTCCCTTTGCTATCTTAAGGCTTTGGTTGTTTTCAATTGCTTTCTTCACTAGTTCACAGTTGAATTTCCTTAAGTCTTCAGTGATACTTTTTCGTACTGTCTTGCGTAGCTCTATATATTCCACTTTGGAAGTCACATCTTCTTTAGTTGTCCTCATCTCTCTTCTTTTTTGCATCAACATTTTGGTTTTTCCTGATAATTTGTTCACATGCAACTTGTTCTTAGACCCAGTTAATTTTGTTGCTGTTTCCATAAAAGCTTTGGTTACTTTTCTGTTAACTTCAGAAATATCCATTTCTTCCGATGTTAGGCCTTCTAAAGCTGAGAATCTGTTCTTCAGTTCCAACTTGAAGGTATTATGGTGTTTTTTAAGGTTGGTTATGTCAATACATTTTGTTTGTCTTATTAGCTTGCCACGTTGGAGTTTAGTGTTGAGGTGCATCTTACATCTCACCAATCTATGGTCACTACCTGTGTTGAACTTGTTTAGCACACTGCAGTCTTCTATGACGAATTTTTTGTTACACATAATAAAATCAATTTCACTTGTCGTTCCATTTGGATGTCTCCATGTCCATTTCCTGTGTGGCTTTTTCTTGAAAAAGGAGTTCAAGATGAAAAACCCTTCTGCCTCTGCAAACTCAACGAGAGTATTTCCACGCTGATTTCTGTTGCAGTGACCGAATTTACGTACTAAAGTTTCATTCTGTTGCCGTTGCCCTATTTTTGAATTGAAATCTCCCATAATTATCTTCAAATGCTGCTTACCTTTATTATTTAGATGACGAATTTCCTCATAAAATTCTTCAATTTCTTCTTCAGCATGACTTGTGGTGGGTGCATAAGTTTGAATAATCTGAGCCTGGTATCTTCTCGAGAGTTGGATAACGAGTCGTGCAACTCTGTCAGAGGAACCTTCATCTTCTACAACTTTTTCCTTCAGTTTCTTGTTTATTATAAATCCAACACCACTAGTTCTGCCAGTATCTGTCCCACGATAGTAGAAGAGATGTCCACTTTTCAGTTCAATGAGATCTTCTCCTTTTCTCCTTACCTCACTTAGCCCGACGATGTCCCACTTGATCCTTTGTAGTTCCTCTTCCAATTCAAGAAGCCTTGAATCAGAAGATAGGGAGCGTCCATTATACGTAGCCAAGGTCAGCATCAGATGGCAGCCTAGTCCGGTCCTCCGGGGATTCTTACATCCTCTGCCTTCATGTCGCACTGGCCGCTGCCTTGGCCAGGTACATTCCAGCTGCCTGAGACTGAGGGCCAAGATTTAAGTTGTGGAGTCATGTTGGAGGGGTTTGGCCATAACTCACCACGCTGGCCAAGCGGGTTGGTGAGTGTGGGATAGAATTTCCTCTAATCCCGATGGTATAGTTATACCGCTCTTGGCGGTCGTCAGAGCCCCTTTAGTGGGAACAGGATGCACCACGAGAACGCGGGGTTGACATTTGTCAAGGAGAGGCTGTGATGTTACGCATCACCTGACCTTACATCCCTCCCCAAAATACACAAAACTAATACATAAAAGGCCATCCCACTATGTATGGCCTTTTATGTATTATGAAATAGCTTTCGATTCAATGAAACTATCAGCAGTTATTAATACTGTTTTTGATTCCCTGCTCATAATAAAGATGAATGCATTAAAATTATTAATAACATCCATGAAAATGCGAATGCAAAGAGTTTAGCTTTATGAGGACACACAACATATGAAAATTAGAATGGGAGTGCTTAACAAGGTGACACCATATCTCCCAAGCTATTCAATGCCACATTTCAGAATATCTCTTATCATTGAACATTGAGGACAAAGAAGAAAGACTAATGGAGATTATTTACCCTACCTTTCTTTTGCTGACAACATAATCATTTTTGCAAGTACCCCTTTAGAGCTGCAGAGTATGATCCAGCAACTTTCTGATAACAGTGAAAAAGTTGAATTAGAAATTGATTTACAAGAAACAAAATTAATGCATTGTCTAAACGAAAGCTGTGTCATTCTTTGAGGGTCATGTGTAAAAACCAGTTTGATGATGGAGTGAGTGTTATAGAGTATGTTTGTTTGTGTGTGCATGACATGAATCCAGGGTAGCTGTTCAGTCTTAGTTGAACTTCTGGGCTTATGATATGTCTATGGAGAAAATGCATTTCAGGCCTTATGTGTTGTATGAGTTTCAAAAAGGGAACTACATAATGGCAGCATATCAAATTTGATGTGAAATGTTTTTTTTTCTTTTTGATTGAAGATTTGACGATCACTGAGCAACTCAATGGACTATAAGCAATTGCCCGTCACTAATTTAGGGTATCTGGTTCCAGGGAAGGGAGAGAACCAGTGGCGTAAGACAAACGCAATGTCCATGCCTCACCGGGATTCAAAGGCGGACCCTTCACGGACGAATGGAATAATCATATAGCAGTGCTTAGACCCCTGTGCCACTGGGGAGGGTGGGGGGCAGAAATGTTTAGGAATTAAGCTATTACTGATCACACATGTTAAAAGCCGTTTTACTAGTTTCCATTCCGGTAACTCCTGCTTGAAGCATGAACCACAAGCTGGGGGCCATGATTCAGGCTAATCTTTAAGAAACACTTACAGAAATTGGTGAAAAACTAGGAATGGGTACCTCAAATTGTCAAAAATAAACTTGATTGGTGTGGCTACTGTATGTGTTATTCATTGTGGCCTTCAGATTGCAGAGCCTGTTATGGAGCATATGACTATGGTGATGAAAAGCTGGTTCCGTTAACGTGAAATGAAAGAGACAATATTGTCAATGGGGAAAAGTCAGCCAGAGCTATGCCAGTGCAAGATTAAGCTCTGTTACTGGTGGGATTGTAATGGAGTTGTCTGCTATGATCTTCTGAGATCCAATGAAATTGTTAATGCTGCCTGTTACTGGCAACAACTGGAAAAGCTGAACTCAGTCCTTACCATAAAATGTTCATCATTGATAAACAGAATGGGTTTTGTATTCAATCATGACAATGCGAGACATCATGTGGCGATTAGGACTCAAAGAAGAAAGGACCTCAACTGGGAACTGCTTGCCTGTCTACTAACACCTCATATTTGTCTGATCTTCCACTGTTGGACTCCCTCTTATTCCGATCACTGTAGAACTATCTCGGAAGAAACTTTGCCTGCTCTGCAGCAGTTGAAACAACCATTGACAACTTTTCTGCATCAAAGCTGGAAAAATTTTCCATGGATGGAATTGGGCAGTTGCCCAATTCCAAGACATTGAAGAAAGTCATTCTTAATAATGGACATTACATTCCATATTAACACACAAAAGTAACTTGGTAGTATATCACCTTGCAGTTGCACTTCAAAAAATGATAGACCTTTTGCTTAAACCCAGTACAATGCTTTTGCAAGAACTAAAGATTTTAGAAGTTGTAATGGGGCAAAGCAAGAAGTAACTGATGCCTAGATTTTCCTTTGATAATGGATATAAAGGAAGGGCACAGCCACATCGAACAAGAAGTGAATAGGCACATAAAACTTGGTTGGAGAGCATTTGGAAGAAACCATACAATTTTAAATAGAAATTTACCATTATGTTTTAAAAAAAAGTCTTTAATTCATCTCCCAGTTCAGACACAGACCTTAACTTATGCATCCACTCTATTATTTCAGTTGTCCACCAATGGACAACTGAAATACTAAAGTGGATTCCAAAGGACAGGAAGAAGATTCAGAAGAAGCCTTCACGTGAAATAGGTGGATGAAATTTGAAAGCATGCCAGAAAGGCTTAGAAGGATTGCTTAAGCAGAGTTGTGGAAGAGACTTGCAACCTTCATCCAGCTGTGAATTGAGCATGATATTTTGACTAGATATTTTGAGGTCACGTACAAGTGTAGGCTAGTAGGTTGAAGATAGTGATTGTATTATATTGTAGCATATGATTTTTCTTGCTGTCTAGTGTGACATACCATCAGTGATTTATTTCTGTATTGGAATGTAATATAGTATTTGTGCGTGATAACTGCAACTGCATCCAGCTTGGTGTGCTGACATAATTATTGACATAAAATATTGATTTTCTCAGGTTTTGGATGATAATAGAGAACTGTTTATCACAGAAACTCAGGTGACAGTCAAGGCTAGTCCCAAATTTTTAATTTTTGCCACTCAGAATCCTGCAGGTTTATATGGTGGAAGAAAGGTGAGCTCTTTTGTTTGTAATTTATGTCAAGTATTGTTTTTATTTATTTTACCATGTAACATTCTCAATTATTTAGGCTATGATGGAGGTGAAAGGAGAGAGAGAGAGAGAGAGAGAGAGAGAGAGAGAGAGAGAGAGAGAGAGAGAGAGAGTATTAAAAAACATAGATAATATAAAATTTATTTTATCTTGCATACACATATGACATTGTTTCTTTGATCACTTAATGTCCTTCAATGGATTTTTTTGTTGTAAAGGCAAGTGTTTTTATATGCATCTTAAATTTGATCAGGCTGCAAATTTTCCACCTCTACATGTGTATTAAATTCTGTGCTAAGTCACTTCCTTTGCACAAAAATTTTACAAGGTACCATATCATTTTGTAAATCTGGTTTGCTAACCAGGTAGATGAAACAGAGAACTTGGCTTCCAATTCCAGTGTTTCTTGAAATAAGTTTGCTTGATGTGTTAACATTGGACCAGAGACAGTTATTCTTTCTGTTAGCTTTTAGTTGAATCAACAGATTAGGGTAAAATCCAAGTCTCTTATAAGGTGACTTTTTCATGCTCTTTTATTTTGGATGAGCAGCAGAACACTATCATACTTTCTTGTGAAATGCTGCAGCTCCCCATTTTCTTTACGTTGTGAACACTTTTGACACTGCCATATTGTTGGTTTGTATGTGTAGTATAGCATTTCCTAACTTTTTGATTATCTATGCAAGCTTAAAAATTTATCTGCAAGCTCTGTGACCTATCCCCCCCCCCATCTCAAGTTAGTCAATTTACTGATGCTTGTGAAACACGATGGCCACTCCTTTAGCTAAGCTCACACACGGGGATGCACATGGTTATATATTTTTCTGTTGGTATATATATATATATATATTTTGTTGCGTAGGTTCGTTAATCAATGGTGAAAAAGTCACTCACTGATATGCACCTGGATAATTAAGAGTACATTGTATTTTCTTTTCTTTTCATGCAGTGGATGTTCCCTGTGCTGTGCTGTGATTAAGTGGTTGCTAGTTTTCTTTATGTAGTACAGCAGTTCCTAACCTTTTTCATTATGTAGATATCTGTGCAATCTTGAAAGAAAAAAATCACAGGCTCACAGATCATACTAGTTAATTCTTTAGGTGTTTTTTTTTTTACAGTAAAGTAATTTACAGTGTAGGTTGTTATCATGTACACAAACTGGAAGAAGGTGTGGAAAAAGTAGGAGGGGTTTTGTCACCTGCTATCCTGTGATGCGTGCATGTGGTATAGACCGGAAGTTCTGTTTGCAGAGAAGCATTAAAGAGAAAAACTACCAAACCAAATGCATACTGGCTAGAATATTTATTTTAGCACTGATGATTGTACTTTGTATTGAGGACCCAAGGTGAAAAACAGCTTATACAGGGTGAACCAAAAGTCACTGTGCACCTGGGAAGACAATACATGTACAGCAACTACAAGCATACCTGCTACAATACATGCTAGAAATGGCACTCTCCTGTGTGTAGACATGCATCCACACGTCTGAACATTTTCTCAGATAAGTGACAGGTCCAACAGAGAAATGTTGCTGATTACTGTGGTGATGGCTTCCTATTGTTCCGACAGAGAACAGGGATTGTTCTTGTAAACAGTTTTTCATTGAACCCTGCAGATAATCTGGAGGCATGAGATCAGGTGATTGTGGTGGCCATTTGCCTTTGGAGATGATTCTGTTTCCGAACATGCCAGTCAACAACGCCATGGACACATGAGCTGCATGGGATGTAGCCATTAACAATTTCCTCCTCAGTTAAGTGCCTGATGATGGGTGCAGGATATGGTTGCAATACCTTACTGTGTTTATGGTCCCCTTGAAGAGTATGGGCCCAATTATGTGTCCTTAAGATATCGCACACCACACAGTATGTTAGGTGCACAGGGACTTTTGGCTCGCCCTGTAGAACAAAAACAATAACAGCAGGTACATCAATAATGGAACAGAAATGTGATCTGTACAATATATATATAGTGGGTGCTGCTTAATGTATTCGTGTATAGTGTTTTCATTAGAATGCCAGAATTGTCACCTCCCAAAAAAATGAAAAATATGTAAGAAGGTATTGTTTATTGTAACTAGAGCTTCAGTTACTGTTATCACTTGCTTGACATTCTTAAATAATTCTCCCATTCAAGTGCATACAGCATGGAAGTACTTTAATGACCACAAAGTTAATCCTTTTATACACTCAAAACATGTAGAGTGTGCAAAGCACAAATTTGTCTTTAGAACCAATTTTCAAGGGCCACATCAGTGCAGAGTGAACTGGTTGAACAAGACATCACAATAGCAACAAAACTTGATTTCAGTTCTTCTGCATTCCTTTTCCCTTTTTTTTTCCCCTTTCTTTCTTTCTTTCTGGCTTTGGTATAATTAATTCTTAATGATGACTTGAAAAACAAAATGACAATAAAAAATTAATTTGTTTACATTTACTGATTCTTCCTTTTGTCGTGGAAGATGTATTTCCCACTCTTCACAGAGTTAAGGTTATACACACATACGTTTCGAGTTTAATTTAATGCGTCTTCTGCCCATTGCAGATGCACACACTTTCTGTGTAATAGAAAAATTTAACTGTGAAGTTTTCACAAACTGTTGTGTGAAAGTAGATCAATTAATTACACATTAGATAGTGACCTAACTGAGGTGTAAATAAAACACAAAAAAACATTGTTTTTTTAATTACTTTCAAATAGGATGGTAAAGTTGTTATCAGGAAACCACTTGATCATCTATATATTAATTCTATAAGGTTTTTTTTACTGTAAGACCAGTTGTGAGAGAACGGCTCAACGTAAACATATGGTTGAGATATCAAAATACCAAGGTCTTACCATGTAGATGTGCTAGTTAAAGAGAAAAATGAAACTGGGGCTACACTTTGGGCGCTGTGGGGCGGCAAAGTTCCCGTCTAAAGTCTATGGGAGAAGCGTGCAGTTGACTCACTCGCTGTTGAAGGCGGAAGTATGAAGCGACTCAGATTGTCCAAAGTCTCTCTTCTCAGCGAACCGTTGTGCAAAACAACGCTAGCAGGAATTTGTTTGAAAGTTCTTATCGGAACAGTGAACACTCGAAGACCTGATTGCGTTGTGCCATTGGACTGTGATGTACACATTCAATTTAACATTCATTCGATCCAGTTTATTCATGTAGGTAAGACGTTTCCCATTATGTACATACATACATATATGCATACATACATATCACTAAGCTGTTCTCTGAGATTCAGAGGTTAGCTCCAAAAATAAATACAAACTTCCAGATATATTTATTTATTGTCGTCGTATCAAACTTCTCCATTTACAGCGATCTTGACATACAACTCGTGCTTCACTGAAACTTTTCATTGTCTACCGGGTTCGAATCCCGGTGAGGCATGGATGTTGTGTTTGTCTTACGGCACTGGCTCTCCCTTCCCTGGAACCAGTGACCCTAAATTAGGGACGGCGACTGCTTATAGCCCAAGCGTTGGCTTATGATAATTCGTTCGTGAAGGGTCCAGGTTTGAATCCCGGTGAGGCATGGATGTTGTGTTTGTTTTACGCCACTGGCTCTCCTTTCTCTGGAGCGAGTGACTCTAAATTAGGAACGGGGCAACTTCTTATAGCCCATTGAGTTGCTCACGGTGGTCGTTAAATCTTCAGTCACAAATAAAAAATTTTAAAAATCAAGAACGTTGACTGTTGTCTTTACTGAAGTGGTTGAATGATTTTGTCAATCAAATAAAGTTTACATTTGTTGTTTCATATGAGTATTATTTAAAAAAACAACCTGTCTATTTTGACGGGTTTCGTCTAGTTAAATGTATACTGCTATAAAGAGTTGTGAAGGTGGTTGGAATAGCATGCACATTTTCCATTGGTGCAGGAGTTAGACAAGGTTGTGTAATGTCACCATGGCTGTTTAATATATTTATGGATGCATGCATTCGTGATGCCAAAATAGATAATAGTGGTTTATGTCTTGGTGATATCCGTGTGTGCAGATTGCTGTATGCTGATGACACTGTCCTGTTGGCAGAGAGCAAAAGTGAGTTGCAGAGTATGTTGACTCGGATGCACGAAGTTTGCATGAAATTCAAACTGAGTATAAATAAGGGAAAAAACCAAAGTTATGGTGTTTGAGAGACGAACGGGTAGCACTGAATGTAATGTAAGTATAAATGGCACAGTGATTGACCAGGTGTGTGAGTTTGTGTATTTAGGAAGCATGTTTGACAGAGAGAACAAGTTGGATGGTGAAATCAGTAGGTGAGTGAATTCTTCTTTGAAAGTCATAGCTGCTCTGGGAGGTTTTCACAGGAATGATGGGTTCTCTAGAGAGTCCCGCATGTCTGTGTATGAAACAGTAATTGTTCCTACTCTGATGTATGGCAGTGAAACCTGGGTACTGCAGAAGAGACATAGGAGTCGCTTGTGTGCTGGAGAAATGCGTTACTTACGTGGGGTTTGTGGCAAGACACGATCTGATTGTGTGAGGAATGAAGATGTATTGCAGTTGTGTGGTGTGAAGCAAAATGTTGTTAGCAAGGTGGAAACCAATATGCTTCGATGGTTTGGCCATGTTGAAAGAGTGAGTGATGAAACGCTTACTAAGAAAATCTTTTCAGCCCAAGTGGCAGGAAGGAAAGGCAGAGGAAGACCAAGGAAGACATGGGTGGATCAGATTCAGGAGTGTCTGCATGAGAAAAAGATTATGAGTATGAAGTATAAAAGATCTTGTATACGGCGTGTAATGGATATCAGTGAAGCACGAGTTGTATGTCAAGATCGCTGTAAATGGAGAAGTTTGATACGACAACAATAAATAAAAATATCTGGAAGTTTGTATTTCTTTTTGGAGCTAACCTCTGAATCTCAGAGAACAGCTTAGTGATATGTATGTATGTATGTATTACATTACGTAAAAATAGCATGCACATTACATTAAGCAACATGCAGCTCTTTTGTTTATAAAAGGAACAATTGAAAAACACAAAAACCTTTTGACACTGTGTTGGGTCGTGATCACCTGTAACATTTGGAGTGAGACTGGTTACCAGATTTGGGCTTCAAATTTCTTCATTATGGCTGTTGCCAAATGGCAGAAGGGATTTCCAAATTATGGGGAGAAAATTAAAACTAAGTATTGCAATATGAAGAGGTGGATATTCAGTGCTCTCTTGGAAACATGCAGCTCTTTTGTTTATGAAAGAAACAATTTTCTCAGTACTATATGGACTACATGTATATTTGAGATAGTAATGCCAAGGAAGAATGAGGGTAATGTCCTTTTTATGCTCAGCCAGGTGCTTAGTAATGCTGCAAAAAGTGACTTTTGTCAATATATTAGTAATGCTGCTCTTATACATTATATTGACAAAAGTCACTGGACACCTAGAAGAGGAACACAACATAGCATTTATTGACATAAATTAGTACAGTGTTGGTCTATATTTGGCCTTAATGCATGCACTGACCCTTTTGAGGCATGCTTTCGACAAGTTTTTGGAACACAGCAATAGGTATGCGCTTCCATTCAGTACATAATGCCGCCACTAACTGTTTCTTAGTAATAGGCCTTGGTTCCAAACTTCTTATGTGACACTTTAATTAATCACATAGGTGCTCTATGGGATTAAGATCAGGGCTCTGTGCTGTCCAGTCCACACGATACGGAATTATCGTCAAACCACGCCATAACAGTCCTTGCTTTTTATGGCTTGTTGCATTGTCCTGCTGGTACCAACAAGGCATGCCACAGAGTTGGTGGGGTATAATTGTCCAGAATATCGAGGTAGCTTGCTGGTTAACAGGTTTGTCCAAAATAACCAATGGGCCGAGACCATACCACGAAAAAAAAACTCCCACACGAGTACACTGCCAGCTATAAACTTGACTGTACGAAAAGTACACTATGGCAAATAGCGTTCCCCTGGCTGCCGCCATACCCACATACGGTCATCAGACTGATGGATCGTGTATCTGGTTTCATCAGTTCATAGGACCGGTTTCCCTTTATCTACCGTCCATGATAAATGTTCTTTACACCATGCTAAACGACGAGGAGCATTCCGAGTGGAGATAAAAGACTTGTGAGCAGCCCCACGACCACAGTAACTCATGGAATGAAGTTCTCTGCGACTGGTACGTGTACATACCGAGGTTCTAGCATTTTTACTCGCCTCTACACTGAGGTCTTGTGCAGTACTCCGTCGATTAGCTATAACGACTCTCCTGAGGCATCAATGTTCTCTGTCACTGATTTTCTTTGGTCTGGCTGTACATTTTGCAGCTTCAGGCACGCTATGTGTCTTCCACTTATTCAGTACATCCAAAACAGTTGATTTGGGTATGTTACGCCTCTTGGTTTCTCTTATGGACAACCCAGTAATATAACACCCAACAATACTTCCTTTCTCAAAGTCATTTGTCTCCCGCTGCGATATTTTCACTCAATCTCACAGTGTGATATGATCGCAGTTAGCTGCAGGCCTGCTTTTATACCGCTTGCAGCTGTACTGCACATCTTAACATGCAGCGGATCCGTTAGTTTGCTTTTGTAGAGGTGTCTGGCAACTTTTGTCAATATAGTGTATACTTTGGTACTGACTGAAGTAGAAATGGGAATTTTGTACACACCAGTAACATTAAGGTCTTCAAACTGTATCTCTGTCCAGGAGGATAAATTTCACTTTAGTAGGATTTAAACATTTGACACAACTGGAAGGTAGACTGGTCAAGAAAGTGAATCCATCCTGTAAATTGAAGTTATCCTTTGACCTCTGATGAATGGAGAGTTGTGGAATTCTTGACTTGAAGATTTTTTTTTTAGTTTGTCCACCAAACTATCAATACTCTAAAACTAGAGAAAAGAGCTGATGTTGCCTACTGTCACGATGGGATTTGAGACAATGACATTAGATCTGAGTTAGGCGCCTTTCTGTAAAAGAAAATACTTATGAGATGAAAGATTACTTCAAAGGATGTGTCTTTCTTAGGAGCAAACAGGATGCAAAGCAAGGAGCAGGCATGGGACAAATGAGTTGAAGGTGAAAATTTTGCCATTGAAGGTAGAGACTGCAGTTCTCTGGACAGAGAAAATTTTGTGGAGTTTGAATGTGTGAGATGAAGAATATTTGTACCAAACTAGCTTTAATTTTCACTTCATTCAGTGAAATGTATTTTTCTTTATTTTCTTCATACAATTTTCTTGAGTTTTTATGCACTTCAGGTGGAAGAACTTTAGGATGTGTAGATGTGAAAAAAAAAAAAAAATCCTTCTCTCAGAAAATAAAGAAACACTGTCTTAATGATGTGATAATTATCATAAATCCTACATAAGTTTTTACCAATTCTTTTTGTATCAGACAAAGTTAGATTTGCAACTTCTTTTTATTTAAAGCACTAAGATGTTTGCTGTACATCCATAATTTTAATTATGCCAATATTGGATCTCTTTTCTTTTCTCTGATCTTAGCCATGGTAATGTTTTCAACATTTGAGAATGAATTGTACAGCTGAGTGGTTTTTATGTTTGGTGGCTGATTGGAAGATTGATAAGACTTTGTCTTTCCAAACAACAACAAAAGAAATGGATGTTTAATACTAATAGTACAGTTGTATCAATTAATAATCATAACTACCTTTGATGTTTGAACACTGTCACTAATGCTGTTTTTCTTTTTTTTTCAATTTGCTTTTTAGACAGTGGTGAAGCACTAAAAATATTTCTGAATAATTGTGAATGCTGATATCATAATACTGTAAAACTAGGGGGAAATTGTCAGGGAAAAGAGCTGCTGTCGCCTACTGTCATGATGTTTCAGTTGCTATTTTTTTTTTTTTTTTTAGTTGTATGAAAAAAATTTATTGCTTAGAATTACTATATTTAGGATAGTGATGTACAAGTTGTTCTTTCAGTTTGATAACCTGAGCATCATTCAGTCATTGCTGAAATACTACTTGTTTTGGTTTTATACTTAAGGCTTGAACTTTCCATGGTTTGTATGCTCTTTGAAAACCACGAAAAGTTCATTTTGAAGTCTTTGAAAGTACTTGAAAAAGTTTGACTCCGTAAATAGTGCTTGATTTTTTCTTTAAGTATGATATGAAAGAGTATGTGCAAAATAATTATTTGTACTGAAATGTTGCAGGAGATTTCTGTGTAGTTCTGATAAGACCAAGCTGATTTAAATAGTGTAGAACTTGCACTCAACTCAGGGGAGCCTGTGAAGAGCTTGGCTATGACATCGCTACAAAAAGAAATGTTAGCAATGGGAGTAAAATAAGTGGAGTGATGTATTCGCAAATTGTGATGGGCTTCTGTTGACTGGGGTTAAGGGTGAGACTGGCAAATACTGTCAGTCTCGTGTATGTTAATTAAAATTGCTCAGGAACGCTATGGATAAATGAAAGGATTATTTATATCGCATAACTTGTAATCAACTATCAGGAATACTGATCTTTTGGTTCTTACTTAAAATCTGAATTTTGCCCCGTACGTCGAGGGAGCAGAATTTTTAGAAGGCTTTCTTTTTCTAATTTTGACCTACTTTGGGGAACATCTTCACCCTCAAACTTTTCTTTTTCCAGATGGAAGGTGCGTTGAACCACTTACTAACTCGCAATTGTCTGCTTAATGTCCATACATGCAGGACCCTAAGTATGCAAGAGCAGTGGCTCTTTCAGATAGCAACAACAAAAAAGTCAAACTGTTTCTGCTACTAAAGGAGGAGGAGGGGGGGAGGATCCCTAGCCCAAAATGTCACTGCGCTAGTATTAGGCTATGGAAGCAGCCTTTATCTAACCAACTTTACCAAATCTTGCTGTTCTGTTATAGTTTTAGTTCTGGTTGTAATTGTTCATGGCAATAATGAACGTTTGACATTGATAATTACTGGATGAAAAACATAGTATGAAGAGCATCATAACACAACTGCTGAAAGGTGATTTTACAATTTGATTATTAAATGTTACATTAGTTTTCCTTTTATATCAAAGGTACGCTTTCCTTCCGAAAACCTTAGGAGTTTGTGATGCACATGGTTGGTTGGTTTCAGAAATAATGTATTTTCATCTGAATGCCATAAATCTCAAAAAATATGCTGCTAAAAACCAACCAAACAACAAACAGTAATTACATATTATTTATTCTTCCTAAGTGTATATTCGCAAGCATTCAGTAACAATAGCAACCGTTCTTGGACGCGGCAGCATCCTATTCGTGTTACAGTGAAACAAATGCATTCAGAAGAAAATCCCTGATATTAATGTGTTACGCTTAAAATATTGTAGGTTGTGTTGTTTTCAATAAATCGTGAGTAGTATAATTGTTTTCCCATTTATCTCACTGTAGGAATGACAGAAATGCTAATTAACAGTTGTAAGAGAAGCAGTAAAACATCAACAAACCTGAAATATAACATTTTTTCATAGTTCATAAAATAATGGTAATTCAGTATATAAACAACTTAAAGCACAGAATGGACTTAAAACAATTAAAAATACTATCATTAGTTGCTCCAAAACCTGATTGCCGCCCCGGTGGCGCAGTGGTCTAAGGCGTTGGCCTATGATCATTCGTCCAAAGGGGTCCGGGTTCGAATCCCGGTGAGGCATGGATGTTGTGTTTGTCTTACGGCACTGGCTCTCTCCCTTCCCTGGAACCAGTGACCCTAAATTAGGGACGGGCGACTGCTTATAGCCCATTGAGTTGCTCACGGTGGTCGTTAAACCTCCAATCAAAAAAAAAAAAACAAAAAAAAAACAACCTGATTTCTGCTCCAAAATGCATATTTTCTCGCTCCAAAACCCAACGTTTCTGCTCCAAATTGCATATTTTCTCGCTCCAAGAATTGCTCCGAAACATGGTGGGGGCACTAACACCCCTGGAACTAGAATTTACTTACTGTTGGTGTATCAAATGTCTCCATTCACAACGATCTCAGCACACCACACGGGCTTCATTTACATCCAACACACACACACACACACACACACACACACACAACCTTTTGTACTTCATACTCATTATCTTTTTCTTTTTCTCAAGCAGACATTCCTGAATTTGGTCCTCCCATGATTTCCTTGGCCTTCCTCTACTTTTCTTTCCTGCATTTGCCTCACATTACACATCTGCAACAATTTTTCATTCCACACATGATCAGCGTGTGTCTTACCACAAACTCCTCATAAGTAATGCATCTCCCCAGCACACAAACGGTACCAGCTAGTTCTGTTGACATTGGTGGAAAAAACCCAACTTACTGGGTTATGTTCTGAAATCCTTAGGTAGAATTACCAACTGGAATCGTCAGTTGTGGGCTAATCCCCGACACTGATCATTAGAATTCTTGAAATCGTCAAATCACGTGTAAGTTACATTGAAAATTATAAGTGAGACGTTTCGGTAGCAGCTTCTACCTTCATCAGTCATGGAATGAGACATGTGGTAAAAGCGTCAGTTGTTGCCAGATTTCCAAATAATAGGGATGTTAAAAGGTGCGTCAGTATTGCAGGTGTTAGGGGTAAGGTAGATTTCAATGCTTTCGCGGTACCTGAGGGCATGCCAATTGCTGAACGGGGTGATCTGCTTAACAGTTTGCCAATTGTGAATCGTGGACGTATCGCTGATGGTTAAAATTGAAAGGTAGGTGAAAGGGCTGCCTTTCTTAACATCAGTGATATGTTCCATCAATCGCCGGTTTATGTACTACCAATATAGTGGGTAACGCCTGTGGAAGTGTTGATAGGGATAGAGTAGACACCTTGTAACTCTAGGGGTTTATTGGGATATCTGTCTTTAAGGAAGAGGTTGAGAAGATGTGGAGGTGGTTTGACTGCGATCCTGTACCCAAAAGACTTGAAAATAGAGCAAACTTTGAGTGAAGGACATGCTAAAGAGCAAACTGATGGGTGGTGGAAGGTTCAGGCAGTAAACTAGATCTATTCTGTGATTCAAACCTCTTGATTAGTCTATGTAATAAGAGGGGTGGAAAGGCATGCAATTTGCCAATGTTGATGATGATCTGATTGATATTCTAGTAGATTGCTTATTAACTATTCCAAGGTGACTGTTACCCATAATGACCTCTGCTTGATAGGTAAGCAATTATTATTATCATGGCAGTGAGTTACTTTTTTGGTTATATTTTGTGAAATTTTGGTCACTTTTTGGTTATTTTTTTAGAAAAAATTTTCAACTCTTTCGTTACTTTTTTCAGAAAAATTGTCACTTTTTCATCTATTTTGGAGCTGTGTGGTTGTGTTCAGCCCTGTTCTCTCATTAATGAGCCCTTGAGATAATCCCAGTGCTACACTAAACAGGTACAATACACTTCAAATACTTATGTACTAAGAGGATGGTAATGCAGCTAATTGTACACTGCTGGACAATTGCTAAAGACGGATCATAAACAGCTATATAGCGCATAAAAAAGTAAGTGTGGTTGGATGCCAAGTGAAATAAAATAATGTCAGAATGCCAGGACATTACAAGAAAGACAATTTATTGTGCTCTGAAATCCAGAAGGCTTTGGAATGTGTTCAAGAGACAAACAGGCCATTTTGTGCAGAATACGTAACCGTGAAAAAAATGCAATTACCGTCCGCAGGCATTCCGGCGTAAGATGTCAATACGGGATATGGCCACCATGGAGGGCGATGCAAGATTCCACATGTCATGCTTTGCACAACATTATCAAGCAGCTGTTGGGGTAATTTATCCCATTCCTCTGTCAGTGCACGGATGAGGGTGTCCTTGTTTATTATTGGAGGGCATTGGCGACCAGCAATACTCTTCCCCAAAGCATCCCACACATTTTCAATGGGATTCAGATCTGGAGAACGTGCTGGCCATACGAGGCGTTGAATATCCTCGCTCTCAAGACACTCCTGGACAGCGACTGTTCGATGACATGTTGCGTTGTCGTCCATGAAAATGAATCTATCACCGACAGCACCACGGAACATGCGAACATGAGGTAGCAGAACATAATTAATGTATCGTTGGCCAGTCATAGTCCCAGTTGGAAGCACATAGAGGGACGTACGGCCACTGATCATGATGCCAGCCCATACCATGACACTACATGTCGGATATCGGTCCCTTTCCTGTATGTTTGCTGGACAATATGCAGTACCACTATCACGCCAGATCAGTTGTTGTCGACAATCAGACGATAGACTGTATCTACTCTCATTTGAGAAGAGGACAGCAGACCAGTCGTTATCAGTCCAATTGCGATGTTGATGGCACCATTGCAAACGGGCGGTACGGTGACGTCTGGACAATGGGATGCACACAACAGGACGGCGGGCGTATAATCCTCCTTCATGCAAACGTCTGGCGACCGTTTTTCGGGAGATCCGCTTGCCAGTAGCAGCCATAAACTGATTTGCTACCTCACTAGCTGTGCTGCGCCGGTGTCTTTTTTGTTGATAGCACTATGTACCGATCTTCTGCAGGTGTCGTACTGCGAACACGACCTCCCCCGTGACGTTTGCTACACTCTCCATTTGTTTGAAATGATTTCCAAAGCCTTGAAACAACACTGTGGCTGACGTTGAACTCCCTGGTAACATCTGTTATTTTTCGCCCTTCTTCAATCTTGCCCATAATACGGCCACGCGTAAAATCATCTAGGTGATGTCGGGAAGACTTACTGAAAATTGCAAGTTCGTCAATTGATTCTTTCCCTTTCAACTTTGCGTTTGAACAACAACGGTCAATACGCGTCAAATCCTTTATATCTCTTATCAGCGCTATGACATCACGAACAAGTTCGGCAATCCAAAATTTGCATACGCACAACACGTCTTACTGTATCCCGCACTTATGCTAATTTCCACATTTTTCTGCCTTCCATTTTATGGTTGCTATCGTTGCTATTGTCATCCGTCCTTAGCAATTGTCCGGCAGTGTATGTATCTGACAGCAACAGCCTTAAACATGCTAATTTCGTCTGGTCTGCCCAAAAATGGTATGAACAAAAAAATACCACATGGAAATGAATATATATGTACATGTTTACAATTTTTTTTTTTTTTTTTTTTTTTGTGGCCTATGAGTTGGCGAATCTTACAAACAGGAAAAAGCGTACCAAACGAATATTCAAAGTAGGTACGCACTTTTACTACTATCTCAAAAGTAAGGTCTGATCTTAAAAGAAAATCGACCAACCTAAAGAGCAATCGCTAAGTCATTGAAAATCTCCATATCAACTGTAAACAAGGTAATAAAAAAAAAAGTTTTCAATCTGAAATAAAACAACAACAAAAAACAATTTTCACTGCCTTTTGTCTGGGCACTCTCAAATCACTCATTATATTTCACACCCACAAAGATCTTGGCATGCAGAAGATGCATGGCATAACTTACCGACAAAGATTCCAGCTTCTCCCCCCCCCCCCCCTCTCTCTCTCTCTCTCTCTCGCAATAAGAAGTGAGTGTGGTTTACTTTTCTAATGTTGTTTTTTATAATTGGTAACAGTTCATTACTTTTTCTTGTTTGTTATGGGTTTATATATTTATATTTGTTTATATATTTTCATGAATTTAGGTATTATCTAAAGCTTTCAGAAATAGATTTGTTGAGCTCCATTTTGATCAAATACCTCCAGGGGAATTGGAAATTATTCTTGAGCAACGTTGTGCAATGCCAGCATCATATTGCAAGAGACTCGTCGCAGTTATGCAAGAGCTACAGGTTTGGATTTTCGATTTGTTAAAAGTTTTCGATTTTCCTGTTTTAATGTAGCAAGTGTAATTATAAACGTTATGAAAAAAGTTTGATATTAAGTTATTTCACTTCATTTTTTATGAACGATTGGTAATTTACCATTGATAATGCATTTATTTTAAATGCTGTTATGACTGGTGCCCCATTTTCTCTTCCATGACTGCACAGATTGTACTTAACTCTTAAGTGTTACCAACATTAGTTCTTATGCTAAAGATGTTATTTAAGATACTCTGAATTAGATGTTGTTTATTCCCTTCCCATGTTATTTCATAAATATCACTTCTATAAAATCATTTTCAAAAATCATATGTGACTTTTTTACAAATTAATGCATTTCCTGGGGGTGGTTTTAAATATGTAATGTGCTTATATCCATGTTACTAGTCTGTTTCACCAGTTGTTTAATATCTGTGCATATGCACAAAGAAATGATATGCAATTTCCATGTGATAAATACTGTCAGGGTTTGAACAGATCATTGAAACCCTGGAATGCCATTGAAATTGTGAAAAAGTCATGGAAAGTATCTAAATGTTTTCGAAAATGATGCACTATAATGTATTTTATTAAGCAGAAATGAAATGGGTAAGGAATTTGGTCCATACAAGAAATAATTCTCTCAGAAATAATATACTATAAATTGTTCTTTATCTCTGGGTTATTTTCTTTTATGTACAGACATTTCATGTCCTTTGTTGTTTTCCATGGCACTTTATCAATGCTCTACTGTTATTTCATTTTTCATTTCATTTTATTTGTTTTGCTGAGGCATAAAAGAAATACAGAAAATTAAGAAGCAAAACATAATCAATGCATACAGCATGGAAGCAAAGGGAAAAGGCTGACATGGCCTGGCGGAGTCCTATGCCACCTCACCATTTTCATTTGTTCAGAAGGTTCATGAACTGTGTTATTTCCGTCACCAGATTTGTACAAACCCTGTTTGTTGCCATTCTCATCATCTCTAAAAAAAAAAAAAAAAAAAAAAAAAGTGAGATGTATTTTGCTAATAATTTTTTTGCTACGCTATTGATTTATCTTCACAAACGAAATGTGTTGGCTGTGTTGTAACCTGCACCTGAGAGAACATTTGATCACACTATCAAAGGTGCATTTTTTAGGATAGTTCATGACTTTTTTATGCCCCTCTGTTTCGGTGTTTCTCAGAATCATTTTATTTTGTGAATAAAATAGGCATATAGATATGTTAATATAAGTTGAAATGTAAAGAATAGGTCCCAATACAAATACTGTATATAAATTCTTCCCATATAAATTATAATATCAATTTAGGAATTTGTTTTTATCGTGACTTACTGGCCACTTAGGTGCAATTTTTTAGTTAACACACACAAGCTGCAGGTCATGAAATTTCTTTCTTGGAGTCATTGGAAAGTCCTGGAATTTTTTTTCTAAAAAGCAGGAACACTTAATTTTTTTCTAAAAGGCGTGAACACATATCTTCAGGAAATCCATCCTTTTCAATGGTTGTGTGTGTATAAACAGAGTATTTTGTCACATTGTTTTTTGCAAGAGTGAATTTTTAATAACTTTTTTTTTAATTAAAATAATTTTTTTAAACTTTTTTTTTTTTTGCTATATTGGTGTTTTTCATTTTGTGTAGTTCATTGTGCAATTTTTGGCTATTTAGACTGTTCCTTGTTATGTTTGTCTATTGTGTCTTCCTCTGTGTTATAATTTTGATATCATTGTTTCTCGTGTAAACCATCATGCATGGTGCCATTGAGTCTCTTGCGGCAATAAATCTCAACCAACCAACCAACACATAGACACAGATTTTTTATGAATCCAGAAGTCTATAAAGTCATGAAATTTTCGTGCTAAGTAAGTGAAGTCGTAGAATAAGCTGTCTCATGCATGATTTTCAGGTAAAACCACTTTAAATATTTAAAAAATGTAAAAAACACATTAAAAACATTAAAAAGTGGACGTGATTTTTCGGTTATTGCGTTCGTCCTTTCATCAGGTCATACACACTGAACAATAGAAATGAAAAGTTGGGTGCTTTAATACAGAATGAAGATGTCACAATACAAGTACACTACGCATGTCAAAAGATAAAATAGATTTCAGATTATTTTTGTTTTTATGATCGCATAAGAGTGACTTCGGCAAGCATTTTTGAGCTCCTTCCCCTTTTTTAGAGCGAAATTACATTTCATAATCAGTTTTTAACCTATCCATGGTGGAATCTGAGCTATTTCCGTGACCTATAAAATTGTTTTTACAGCGGAGTGAACAATGCAGTACCAATTTTTTTTATTTAATTTTGCTTAGAATGTGTGGGCGAGCATCTGTTCATTTATTTTAAGTGAAATTATGTTTAAAAACACTACTGCGTACACACTGTGCAGAGAAAACAACTTTACAGGGAAAATTAGTGTTTAAGAATATATTAAGAGAAAATCTGTTTCTTATAGGTAATTCAGAAAACTGTTGATCACAAAAAATTTGGAAAGTTGCCTTTTTTTCCCCCGCTGCTAAAGTAACCCCAAAATTTCTTGAAATTTTCCATGATTGCTCCTCATTGTGTACATGCAATTTTGGCAATTCTGCTACTATACAAACTTATTTCAAGCTGGGAAAATGAAAATCAAAAAACCAAAGTTGCCAGTAAGTGTATCTACAAATTTGAAAATTAAAATGCTTTTTTTGGAATTCCAGAAGTTTTTAAATTTAGCAGGGACTCTTCATGCTTTGTCATGCATATGCATGCAGGAACATACACAACAAACACAAAAATTTCCATATATGCTATAGTGGTAATGTATTTTATCACTGTGAGCAATCTTTTTGTAGTGTGAACAGTAATTATGGGTGTACAAATAAGTTTACATCGTTTGCAAATAGATGGCGTGACTAGCACAGATTTCACGTAATTACGAAGGACAACATGTGTATAAAAAAGTCCTTGCAACAAGTTTGATAATTAGTGGAGGACAATTCGTTTGCAGTGTGAACAACATTGTCACTGCATTGAAAATGTCGAATTTCGTGCCAAAAAAACAGTATATGCAGTAAGTTTTGCTGCATTACTTCTGTTTAAAGAAAACCGCTGCCGAAAGTCACCGTTTGCTTGTGAAAGCTTATGGTGAATATGCTCTAGCTGAAAGCACATGTAGACAGTTATTCCGATAATACAAATGGGAATGATTTCGACTTGGAAAACAAGGAATGTGAAGGTGCACCAAAAATTTTTGAAGATGCTGCTTTGAAAGCATTACTGGATGAAGATCTGTGCCAAACAGAAACAGAGTTAGCAATGGCATTACATGTTACCCAACAATACATTTCTCAAAGTCTACATGTAATAGGAATGGTTCAAGAGCAAGGAAATGGGGTCTCACATGAATTGAGAGAAAGAGACATTGCAAAGCGCATAACCATATGTAGATTGCTCCTGCAAAGACACTCAAGAAAATCATTTTTGCATCGCATTGTTACGGGATACTAAAAACGGATTCACTAAGATACTCCGAAACGACCAAAAGCATGGGCGCGTCCAGGTACACCAGGTCCATCAACGCTAAAGCAGAATATTCATGGCAGTAAGGTTATGCTGTGTATATGGTGGAATCAGAAAGGTGTGGTGTACTATGAGCTGCTGCAACCGCACCAGAGCATCAACGCTAAATGTTATCAACAACAACAACTAATTAATTTAAGCCGTGCATTGAGAGCGAAATGTCTGGAATATGCGAAAAGGCATGAAAAGGTTGTTCTCCAGCATGACAAAGCCAGACCTCATGTCGCAATACGGGTCAAGGAAACTGTAGAAGCGCTTGACTGTATGTGATACCTCACCCGCCATATTCACCAGACATCGCACCATTAGATTACCATTTGTTTCGATCCCTGCAGAGCTCCCTTTCTGGAGAGCAGTTCTGTTCTTATGAGGAGAAAAATTGGCTTGATAACTGGATTGCTTCCAAACAACCGGACTTATTCTATCGCGGAATCCACTTATTGCCTGAAAAGTGGGGGAAGGTTGTATGTTGCAAAGGTAAATATTTTGAATAAAATAATCGTTATCTGTCTATAACAAACTATTACCTTTTTCGACCGAAACACGATGTAAACTTATTTGTACACCCAATATTTAAGCATTCCAAAACATTTATTGCATTGATTTTGTGAATTCTTCTTTGTGCGAACATGCACAAATATTACTGTTTTACTGTATAATGTACAACAAACCTCATATAGATGAGAGTACTAGTATAAGCAGTTATTGAGTATATTTCTTGACAATTTTTACATTAATGCATTATACAGTATATTAAGGTGAAACTATGTGTGTAAAGCACATAATTTAATATGTTATTTACTTTCCAGTTGCGTCGACGAGAAAGTGGTATTTTTGCTGGCAAACATGGATTCATTACCCTTCGTGATCTGTTTCGTTGGGGAGAGAGGTACAGACTTTCATCTCAGCAACCATCCAAGTTTTATGACTGGGACCAGCATCTAGGCGAGGAGGGTAAATGAGCCAACCATTTTGTTTAATAATTTGAAATGAACTCAAATTCATTATTTTAGTATGATTTGGGACATTTAATTGAAAACTTGGAACACCTGTTTGCTTGTGCTGTGTACACAGTCTTGAAAAATTCATCCATCTTGGAATCAGTAGGCTGATCCCTTACTAATACATTCATAAAATCCTATCATCTTCCCTAAAATTAAAACTTATTAAATATTTTACATAAAGTGTTTTCAGCATTAGGGTAAGTCATACAAGTTTGTGTATATATAAAAATTAAAGCCGATTTAATATTTTGAACAAAAAATACAATGTTTTTTGCAAGAGTATTTATGCATGGCTCATAGTTGCCCTTGAAATGTCTTGGAATTTAATCCATTCCTGTTTTTTGCCCATATGCAATGATTTGTAGTTCAGGATTTTTCTAGTGTTGTACTTGTGCATAGCTACCAAGTGTCCCAGTTTAATCAGATTATGTCTGGTTTTTTAACACTGTCCAAGTATCCATTTTTATTTCAAGAAAATGTTCAGTTTTTGTGTAATTTTAATATTTTGTCAATCTTTTGCTGTAATATGTTTCCTGTTTACCACCTTTAAAGCAGACAGTCCTCAAGTGCTACAGATTCTTCATAGTCACTACGTGAATCGTGGGTCTGCTACAGAGTATTGGTAGTACTGTTCCAGTAAGAGCGGGTGTAGGACTGTTAAAGAAGTTGGCAGCTGCTGGTGTGAGGGTAGAAAGAAGAACTTTCGATGGCAGAACAGAATTAGTAATTCAGGCACTGAAATTGAGTTGGGTACTTGTTTTCTAAAAGTTGATAAAAGCATATTAAGATGATGTAAACGTAAATTTTTTTTTTGGGGGGGGGGTGAAATCTGAGCAAAAGAGAAATTAACATTCCTTTGTATCAGACAGCAGACCAAGGGGTAAGTGCAGATTAAGGTGTAATGAAGTCATTGATACATACCACTAAGGTGTTATATGAGATTCAGAGGTTAGTTTCTCAAAGAAAGATCATCTGCCAAATCATAGTTACTGATGATTTTAATTACCATTGATATATCAAACATTACTATTTACAGCAATCTTGACACACAACTCAGGCTTCGTGGGCATCCCTTACACGTCTCACAACAGATAATTTCTACTTCATACTCATCTTCTTTTTTTTTTTTCCCCTCCTCGAAACTGGGTACCCCAAGTGCGCCTTGGCCTAGCTCTACTTTTCTTTCTTCCCAATGTGGGCTGAATAAATTCTCTTAGTTAGCACATCATCTCTTATTCTTTCATGTTTCCACCCTACTAGCAACATTTTGCTCTATATATCTGCATAGCTGTCAATCCTACAGATTTACCCAGAAAGCTTCCGATTTTTGGGCGTCTTTCCGATATTCCGATCGGAAAGTGATTTCTTCCGATTTTTCATTCTCATACCAAAACTCCCTATTTTTTTCTCCTCATTTCAAGAACAAAAACAAAAAATCTTTATTCCACTTCAAATCCTTAACACGAGATGACCGCTGTGAAGAAAAGGTGCAAGCGGCACAATTTCTGCTTACAGGTGGACTTTTGGATGGATCAGAGTACCTTCCCCTGTGCAAGCAGCACAACGCTGGTGACAATTCCCATCAGGCTATGCAGCTGCATAACATAAGGTTACAATCACGTTCTCTCTCTCTCTCTCTCTCTCTCTCTCTCACCCCCTCCCCTCTTCTCCTTTTCAGATAACGCATTGTTCGTTCCTGGGGTCGCAGCTTCTCAGAGGCCAGCGTGGGTGTGTCTTGCATTCCAGCACTCCCAGTTCGAAATGCTATTCCAGAATGCAGTTATTGTAGAAAAAATATTCAGATTTATAATCTGTGGAATTTTTAAGGCCAGATCGATACCCAACATGACGAATTAAGCAAAAGCTGCCGGTTTTGTGAAATTAAAAATGCATTGTGGCATGGTTTCATGACTTCTTCTCTGGCAATAAATTTGACCTAACGAAAGAATGCTACTATAAGAGGAAGTTAAAAAAAAAAAAAAAAAAAAAAAAAGTAAGTCCAATGTTCATTCGAGCCAGTGCTGCTCCAGCAATGATTTATTTTGCTGGTCCATTAGTCCGTAAGTTTTCTACGCTTTCCAACCATGCTTTGTTCATCACTCGATAACGTTCATAAAAATGTCTTGGCTTGATTCAACGAAATTAATATGTTGGGGTACATAATAATTCGTCAAATCCCTATTGAAAATGGTCAAAGATAAGGTTCAAGACATTATTTTCAGTTGCTCTCTGCTTTCCTATTCATTCTTCTGCTCTTTTGCGTGATGACTTACGTAAAAGCAAAGCATGATTGTGATGAAGTTTGGGTATGCTGTTCAGCACCCATAGTGGACCTATTCTATTGAAAATGGTTGCTATCAGCATTCACGGGGACAGTGCAGTAGTACATGCGCGAGATTTGTTCGCTCGTGTTTTAGAATTTCGGCACAATATCTTCCATGGAAATTGACCGATTTGGATAGAGTTTGTGGCAGCTTTTTAATTTAAAAATTAACAGGCACAAAAAATGTTCTATAATAAAGCAAAAACATGCAAAATATGCAGTATCAATTAATTCATACTAAGAGATTCGTAAACCCACACTTTTTGTAGGTATGAAATTTTGGGCTTTTCGAAAACACTCTGAATTTTAAAATATCCGGATTTTGACAGCATGAGTTTAATCTGGGGAGGGAGTAGTCTTTTTTTTTCTCTGTTTGAAAAAAAACCCGCCTTGGCTTTGTAACTTCTATCAAACAGAATACGTGTATTCCTCTTTTTGTCATGTTAAGCCATATTTTTTTTTTTTTTTTTCCCCAGAGATATAAGATCGGAATTAAAATCCTGGTTCAAACGTTTTGTGCCGTGGCTACGCCGCAAAGGGAGCAGGGGATGAGATGGGGAGGATGTCACCGACGAAGGGGCTGTATCATTTCTCGTGACACCTGATGTTAAAAGACTTCGGTAAAACACATTGTGTTAGTTTACTGCAGGAGAGGGGGTAGTTCAGATGTTGATGGGTGCAGATTGTTTTTGTAAAGGAATAACTAGACTAGAGAAGCTCTATTCAGTAAGATGAGGGGGGCGGGGAGGACAGGAGGGGAAGACGGAACTATAAAATCAGTGCCATTTGGAAGTATAAGGGATGCCGCTAAAGGTGTCTGATTTGGTAAAAGACAAGGCATCGATCCGTCTGTGAGGAATGATGGGGAGGGAGGGGAGGACCCCAGAGGATGACATTCGTAACTAAAACCTGAACCTTTGTTTCTAGATGAAAGAACCTTTCAGTTGCTCTCTGCTTTCCTAGCTGAGCAGCTGGAATCGGATAACTCTGCAATCAGTATTTTTTTCCCTCTTTAAACTGCTGTTTATTTTACTATAGCAGTTTTTACTTGCATTTTTTTTTTCTGAGTGGTAATAATTTTGTATTAGTGATTCGCCTTTGAGCAGCAATATAAAAGGGAAAACAAGTACTATCAAACATTCCGCGATGCATGTTCTGCAGAATTCCTGTGTATTGCGAAATCTTCAGAAATGGAAAATATGTGTTTAGTGCTACGTGTCGATGCAATTTCAACATTTCGCATGGTGGAACAAATGATATTATAAAGCGTATTTCTAGTGACAAGCATAAATATAATGTTGACTGTGTGGAAAAAAATATAATGAAATTGACTTCTTTTGTTAAAAGTTATAATGAACTGGATGCGATTCATACAAAATGTTTGTTCACTTCATTTTTAGTTGAACATAATTTACCAGTTAGTGTCTCTCAGGCACTCTTACTTACTTTTTTTTATTTTATTTATTTTTTTATTTGACTGTCTCATCGTCTGTGTCTCCGTAAGATAAACCCTAACATGAAAATGGTTCATTTTTGAAAACATTTTATTATGTTTCATGACGATGTGGGATACGATCCTATTGAAAGGGTAGAACATCCTTCTGTTTAGATGCAAACTTCTGTAAAAGTAAATTTTTATCACTTTATAGATCATAATGATAGCATAATAATGAGAAATTATGTATAGAATCTATTTTCATTGAAAGAAATGTGCCGATAAATTCAAACATCTGTAGTCACTTCAATTACAAGTTTATACTTGATTTGGGTAACATCGTTTTTAAATCGATATATTCGGTACATTTAATCAATATGCACGACAAGTAATCTAATATAATATACCAATTAAAATTTTCATTGAATATATCGATTTATGGTAGATGAATTTGTCTCCAAGGAGTGTTTTGCTAGAGAAGAGTAGCACACATGACAGCAACCGGAGCCTTTATCTAGAAAGCTGACATAAAATTAAGCTTCAGTATAAATACTTTTGAGTTACCAGCTAGTTCTGTGTGACATTGGTCAACAGACTGAGTTTTGTTCCAGAAACTTTCAGTGGAATGATCAGTGGTAGGATGATCCCTTTCACTGATGTACCTCAACTGATTAATAATCTAGGAAATAATATATCCAAGATTGGATGTTTTGAAGGGGATTGAGAAAGATGAAGAAGCACTGTTTAAAAACATTAAAACCTTCTCTTTCCTTAATATTTTTTTTGTTATTTTTCATGGTTATGCATATTTTTATCCCAACATTTTGCTGAATTCTAATGTAAACACAGGAACAGTTCTTTTAGGGGTATCTCAGATGTATAAATAATATGATGATTTATCCAGCACTGCAGTTGTCCAGTGTCCGTTATTTACTCCTTTATTAATCAGACTCATTTCATTTTTTTAATTTGTAGTCGGTGTTTCATTAATAACTTCAGAATTAATGTTATTTGCTTAAAAAATCATGCAAATGTTTTATGATTAAAATATTTAATGATGTATCAAATTACAGGCTACATGCTCTTAGCTGGCAAAGTTCGTCGCCCAGAGGAAGCAGAAGTGATAAAGGAAGTAATAGAGAAGCATGTGAAATGCAAAATTGATCTCCATAAGCTCTTCACCCTTGGGGATGGATGTGCATCTTCCACAATGAGTCTTATGGAAGACATATTGAATAAGTCACTGCCTGATATGTTTCAACATCTTGTCTGGACATTTAACTTGAGGAGGTTGGCTGTTCTTGTCGCAAAAGCTCTGGAATTCAATGAGCCTGTACTGCTGATAGGAGACACAGGGTAAGACATTTCCTCCACATTCAAAATTATTACATTGCTATTAATTTTGAAATGAATGTGTAGGCATTGCACAACTAAATGTTCCATTTTAAAATAGAAATTGTGTTATGTATTGTTTAAAAATGATTTGAGCTCATAGAAATGACCTTAGATCACCATTTGATACAGTTTGAATAATTTATGAAAAGTAAGCTTCATACCATGTTAAATATGTTTATGGTGAACTTTTAGCTGAAAGTCAAGTGGTTATATTATCTAGGTTGTTTACTTTTGCTTTGTTACACAAGTTGGAACAGATTATGCATTCTGTAATAAGAATATCAAAGATGGTTTATAACATTCTGCCTACTTCACAAATTTATTCAGCAGGCCATTTACATATATTTTTTGTAGGGCAGCACAATGACTCATGTTAGCCTGCCATATTGGTTCTGCTTTATTCGCATTCTGCAGCACTTCTTAACTCCTTCACCAGTACTTTTCTTTATATTATGTCACACAAAACTATCTCACAATTCAGTCTTAAAATGTATGAAATATGATTGTAATTTGACAGTGTCATATTTAAAATAATATTTTGCACTAGCAGCTAAGCATTTAATACACCTGAAATAGCAACACAGTTCATATGTCATGTTAGGGGTGTAAACTGATTGCAGTGTTTGTTTATTGAGTCAGTATTGTGTATATGTTTGTTAATAGACATACAAGAAAAACACCCACTAAGAAATGCAAATGCAAGTTGTTCTTGAATAGAGAAGCTATTGTATGCTTAGCATAAATGTGAATGTGTGAAATGGCTCGCAATTATGCATGCTTGTTGTAGTTTATTGGAGGTGCATCTCTGAAGGCAAACACATGTATGCAAAGCACATGTTTTTTTTTTTGAACTAGATGAATTTTACCCCCGGCATTGCCTGTGTATAACATGTAAGGTGCAGTGTGTTTGTTTTGGGTTTTCCTACTCAGTGAATGATGGTGCTGTGAGTGCACCTTATTTACTAATATTCATTTTTTATGCACCCATTGTGTGTAAATATTCTTTGCAGTGCAGTAATAATATCTTTGGAATATGTGAACGGGGGAAAAAACTTGGTTTTAAATTCATAGTACCACTTTAAAAACTACATTGTCTTCCCTCTAGGTGCTAAAATTTTTCTGTTTGCATACATGTGTTTGCCTTCAGAGATGCACCTCCAATAAACTACAACAAGAATTTCTTCTTTCAGAAGGAATGTAATGAAAATTAATTTGACAAACACTTTTTTTATTCTTCTTTATCTTAGCTATTATAATTTACCCAACGTGAGACTGATAGTTAAGCACTGAATGCATCTGAAGAGTTGTGCCACCAGATTACAATCACCTGTAGAATAACAGGACCCAAATAAAGAAAGTTGTTTCACTTTTCATGATGAACACGTGACAGGGACATTTTGATTTTGGTGCCATTGACATTGAATACACTCGAGTTCAAGGGCTCATATCTATTTTCAGCTGTCTCATTCCAGCTTCCTGGCTGGCATTGAAATAATGTGTTAAATGCTTTTGCTTCTAACCCCCCTTTTTTTTTTTCTTTAAACTACATACTGCTACTTGGTTAACACTGAAAACCAATCTGCCAAATCTTGAAGTGTATACCATGATTTCTTGTTGAGTTATGGCTGGCACAGAGCACAGAGAACACTCACATCACAAGCAGATAAAGTACATAGAATGCCAATTTGCCAATTACCGTAATTTTCGGACTAAGGGGGCCGCAGGTGAGAAATTTTGCAATCTTGGAAGCAAAAGTTGCTGTAAGGGCCACCCACACCTGTGAAGTCGTGGTGCTGCTCAGAAAGCTAAATTATCTTCCTTATTTTCATGAATCAACCCATGCCCAACGTGATTATATGTATACTTCAAAGGCTAATTCTGCAACTCAGTGTTGATCTGCTTTATACATTTATTTTTTCATACCGGCCAAAAATATTATTTATACATTTTTTATTAATCATGCTAATGATGTTATTTGTTTGCCTTTATTAAATGCTCAAAACCACTTATGTAATCAATATAAATCACAGTTAATCTTAAGACTCCCGTTAGAATATCGCATTGCTCGTAAAACCGCACAATTGTCTAAATTCCATTCAATGTGGATGTCTGCTACAGGATGGATGGTTCTCTGTTCATCGCAATAGAATCAGTCTTAGAAGTAATTAACTTATAAATTATCGCTTGCAATGCTTTCGATTAATGTTTTCTTTAATAATATGTTCCTTCTACGTTATGCTTTTTTTCTCATCTGGAGATGTTTTTGTTAGAATGAAGTTGTGCTTCCTTTTACCAGCTGCCTGGCACGTGTCGCGGATCTGGCCGCCAACACTTCGAAACAGCGGTGCCGCTTTTTCTCTTTCAAGTGGTTTGACCTTCTTTCATTTACTGCGCACCGAGCCTTCACGTTGAGCTCCGCTTTCATATGAATGGGAAAGCTCTCCCTTCTTTTTTTCTTTTCCAGCTGAAGCCTTCAATTTCCACTATCGTCAGTCAATAAAAAAAATAATTAAATAAATAAAATCGAAGCAAAACTCATTTAGCCAAGAAGTACCTGTATCGCATGCCAGATTAACCAAGAAGAATGAACAGAATTTGTCTTTCCGTCCCACCAGTATTGTTTGGAATAGGTCTCTGTTAATGGAATCATCCTGGGGCAGGCTTTTGCATTGTTCGTGTTCTTAAACTTTTGTTCAGGGTAGTGCCCATCAAACCGGTCTCCCCACCCCAGTGAAAATCACCGTTCCTTCCCTTGGTTGCATCGTACCTTTTTGCATGATGTATGCTGCAGCCAATGAAGCAGATACGCTGGGCACGCTATCCACAGAAGCCTCGGACGTCACAGTACTCGTCTGTGTGCTTATATCCCCATTCCATCCCCCACTCCCCCATGCAAAAGGAATTAGAGTCGGGCATTCCTTTTCACCCCCACTTTCCCATCTAAACCAACATCAGGACAGCGGAGTTATAATTTAAATAGATGTGTCTAACATATGAGTAGAAAGGGGAAAAACATGACCACAGTCGAGTTTGTGAAGAAAAAAGACGTGGTTTGAAAAAATTTACTAAGCATCTGCATGAAGAAGGGGGGAGAAACAGTCTTATCGAAAACAAATTTGGCAAAAGGGCCGTACACCCGAAAAATTCACTTTTAGTAACGTAAGAGCTGCGGCTCTTAGCCCAAAAATTACGGTACTTGTGTTTCCCATCTATGTATGTTTTTTAACATTGTGTGGAATGCCACCTCAACAACTTTTGACAGAAAAAGAACCTAATTGTCGTGGTTTAATGAAAAATCGGCATCACTGGTTGTCTCTGTAATGAACCAAGATTGACTGTAGACCGACCCTGATATGTTATTCATACTACAGTGAGCCCAGTTTTCCTTATGATTAGCATTAGCTGTGGCAATTCATAAATCTGCTGCCACATTATCGCCTTTGTGAGTAAAGAAATGGAAACATTTACGTAAGATCATTATAATCACAGTTGTAAATTAATTCATGGCACCTCTATTCATAGTTCACTGTGGTATAACTTCTTTACGGATCTTATGAGGTTATTATTCAAAAAAGTTGGTGGTCAAATTTTCGAACTAAAGCCTAGTTCATCATCAGGACTGCGTCACTGGAGTAGTTGCTGCCACTCAGTCGGAAGTGTCCAACCCCAATTGTCGTTAATTGTGGTACTTCTCCTTCTTGCTATTTTGATCCCTTCTAGTTTCCTCTTTACTAAGTTTGCCTGGTGTGCGATTATTCTTACTGAGTCCCAATTTATGGAGTGTCCACTTGCTTCTATATGTCTGTCTTGCCCTGTTTTGTTACTAATGTTCCTAATAGCTGCTTGGTGTTTTTTCATTCGGACTTTAACACCCCTCCCTGTTTCTCCTATATGGCTGAGTCCGCAGTTACAGTCTATGCAATCAATATATTACTCCTTCTTGCAATTGGATGTCCATTTCTTTTTGCTTTAAAGCTGGCAGAAATTTAAAAAAATATATATAATATCAGGCTTGCTCATGATCTAACTAACAAATTATTGAAATTCATGCCAGCTTTAAAGCAAAAAGAAATGGACATTCAATTGTAAGAAGGAGTAATATATTGCATCGACTGTAACTGCGGACTCAGCTATGTAGGAGAAACGGGAGAAGTATTAAAGTCCGAATGAAAGAACACCAAGCAGCTATTATGAACATTAGTAACAAAACAGGGCTAGACGGACATATACAAGCAAGTGGACACTCCATAAATTGGGACTCAGTAAGAATAATCTCCTGCCTGGCAAACTTAGTAAAGAGAAAACTAGAAGGTCAGCAGGATGTGGCAGCAGTTCCAAACCAATGGTGCTGCTTCCCGAAAGTACAGTAAAGCTAGGCTAAGGGCGATGACCTTCACGGATGACTGGTATTTGCAGCTTTCAGCGTGGCAAAACAGGGCGCTACATCGACTCATCTCAGATCTGTGCTTGCGGCAGCCAGTGGATGGATGGTATCGTCTTTGATGGTACGCAGGTGGTTACATGCAGGAGAACTGCATGCTCGGCGACCTGTATTATGCGAGCCCTTCACAACTCGCCACTGGAGGGAAAGTTTCAATTGGGCATGTGAACTGAATTCAAAATCATTGGGGGTCTGCTCTGTTCACTGATGAGTCGTGATACTGTTTACATGGTGATTCTTGCCAATTTTACATCTGGAGATAGACAGATACTTGTTTTCTTCCAATATCGAGGAATGGGACACCTGTGGTGGTGGTGGTAGTGTTCTGGTGTGGGCAGGCATATTGTTAGGTTGCCGTACTGACCTATGTGTTGCCACATGGGAACCTTAATGCTCAGAGATAGAGACTGCCTCTTGGACCCTATTGTTCGTCCGTATGTGACCGCAGTTGGCGATACATCTGTACTGCAGGCAGATAATGCCTGCCCTCACACAGCTCACCTCATGCACCAGTACCTGGAACAGGAAACTATAGTCCGCATGAAATGGCCATTGTGCTCTCCCGATCTGAGTCCCATTGAGCATGTCCGGGATGCCCTCAGGATGTGTTTTGCTGGCCTCCAGGCCCCCACCCCGAACCCTGCAGGGGCTCTGCAATGCTTTGCTCGAGCAATGAACGCAGCTACCCACGGAACTGCTAGACACCATAATTAACAGCATGGAACATCACTTTCGGGCCTGTGTTGCACATTCCATATGGAAGTACCTTTTTCTATTTCATCTTGATACCTATATTTCTGTATTTTCGTGTTTGCATCACTCATACAAAATGTAAATGCATTGTATCACTTATACAAAATGTAAATGCATTGTATCACTCATACAAAATGTAAATGCATTGTATCACTCATACAAAATGTAAATGCATTGTATCACTCATACAAAATGTAAATGCATTGTATCACATGTTCTTAAGATTTTTTTGTTGCATTTGGTCTGACAAAGCTTACCACCAAATTTCATCCGAATCGGTTGATGTATTTTTTGAGTTATCACAATTTTTCGATTTGTTGCTTAATTTATGGAAATCAGTATACTTTCGAGTGTAAAATCTTGTTGTAATGTTTCATCTCCTGTATGACAGTACATGCCCAAACTCCCGAGGTATGTTTTCATTAACTTTGTTAATGAAAATGTAATTAAACACATGCTGTGAAAGATGGGGAAATCATACTGAAGACAAAGCAGTTTTCCAATATTTCTTTTACCACTTTTCTATTGGTTCCATCTGACCTTTTAAGAGGACACTTTGCCTCCAGCTCTCGCTGGAACAGAGTATGTCAAAAAGACTGCATTATTCTGTATTTTGTTAAATTTAATTTTTGTGCTGTTAGTTTTTCTTTGTGCTTGTATAATATCTTTTTTCCGTGCTCAAAATTTGGATTCACTTTTGTAGATTAAAAAAATCCTAAGTAAAAACTCTGTGCCAATTTTCATTAAAATATTTTCAGAAAAGTGTGAAATTGTGCACTGGTGTGCAAAAATTAAGGACGAAGAGGAGAAATTAGCATAACAGCAAAATCAGCAGGCAGAACGGACCGAAAGACCACTCGGGGGATAGACTAGGGTCCGGTATGGTAGGGCATGCACATATATGCAGCATCACGTGGGGTGTCGGAAGGGTATAAAAGCACACAAGCAGTGTACGCTCAGCAATTCGGTGAAAGCTATTGCACGGTGTACATTGGTTTGAACGACGTCAAGTTGCTGCCACCGTGTGATATGGCCAACAGGCACTCAAGTAGACGACATCTAGATAACTTTATCCGAGGGCGCGTCATTGGGAAGTTGGAAGAAGGTCGAAGTGTGACTAGTGTGGCCGAGGAGCCCGGGATCGCTCACAGCATCGTTTCACGAGCTTGGAAAGCATTTGAAATGACAGGAACAGCTGTCCGAGAGTTTAGCAGTGGTCATCTACGAGCAACCACGGCGACGGACGACCGGTATATTGTCCTACAGACGAGAAGAGACAGACGGCAGACAGTGGGAGAAATCGCAAGGCACATGCGACAGACAACTGGACGTCCGTTATCGCGTTTTACACTGTCCAGGAGGCTGCACAAAGGTGGTCCATTTGCATAACGACCGACCAGTACGGTGTGTGCCATTAACGCCTGCTTATCAGAAACGGCGGTTTTTGTGGTGCCAGGAACACAAGAACTGGACACATCAGCAATGGGGTCAAGTTCTCTTTACAGCTGAGAGCCGATTTAGTCTGACGAGCGATTCTGGACGTATACATATCTGGAGTGAGCAGGGAACACGCAATCACACCTCCAACATCATCGAAAGGAACCACTTTGACTTTGGAGGTGGCGCAGTTCTCGTTGGGGGGGGGTATCATGCTTGATAGCTGTACTGACCTCCACATCTTCCAAGGTGGTTCAGTCCCTGGTGTCCGCTATTGTACCGAGGTACTCCTGCCTCGGTACAATAGCGAGTTCCTCTTCATGGACAACGCTACACCTCATTGTACAGCGGCTGTCGCAGGGCTGTTGGAGAGTGAAAATATTCAATGCATGGATTAGCCCGCAAGGTCTCTGGACCTAAATCCAATCGAACACGTGTGGGTGGGAACTTCTCGGGAGAGGATTGGCAGCACGTCACCAGCCGCCAGCAATGATTCCGCAGCTGCGATTGGCGCTACAAGAGGAATGGGCCGCAATGCCTCAACAGCTCCTTGACAACCTCATCCTCAGCATGGACAGACGTTGTAAATCCTGCAACGCAGTCAGGGGTGATCATATCCCCTACTAAAGACTGGATTTTTCTTGGCAGCCTCCTGTAACATGGACATTTCTGTCTTCTGTCCAGTTGTGCTCGAAGCTACCTTTTCAATAAAGTGCCTTTGTATCGTTTGGACGGTTTTGCTCACTTGTCCCATATTCTTGCATCTTGGGGATCTTATGGTATGATTTGAGTCGATGTGGAGCACTTCTGCACGACGTTACATTTGAAAAATAGTCTGGTCCTTAATTTTTGCACACCAGTGTATTAATCTAAAAGATTAATGATAATCCAAATATGAATTTTCATCATAAAATGTACTATTTTACATTTCTTAATAGTTGTATTGTAGGTTTAAACTTATCTATCAGATTTAAACATATTCAGTACATATATACACTGAAGTCAACCCATCCACTTAGTAACATTAAAATTATATTTAGGACTATCTATATCTACAATGTTAAAACAAAGCAAAATGTTGCTTAACAACAGTTCTTTGATAGCTATATATAAAATAAAAGTTAAAAATTTTGAACGATAAAAAAATTATAAGATAAAAATTTTGAATTATAGAAGAGAATGATTAGCACAATACTAAGGGAAACATTAGCTTCAAACCTGATTCTTTCCTGCTACTGCACTTTCAACATCACATCACCATTTTCAAGCAGTAACAATGTGTGCTAACTGGCAGAAAGTGCACTGTCTTGTGTTTGAAGTAGTCTCATTTCATTTAAGTGAAGTAGTCTCATTTTATTTAGGTGAAGTAGGGTGTGGTCTCTATCTGTGTATTGCACAACTCTCACTGTACATCAGGAATTGTTATATTGTAGGTGAATTAAAGAGTTGTTAAGCAAAATCTTAAGCTGTCAAAGAATTGTTTTTAAGCAAAATTTTGTTTTATTTTAACATTGTAAAAGTAAATAGTCTGAAATATAATATTTTATCTTAAATATAGTATTTTAATGTTACTAAGGGAATAGTTTACTTCAGTGTATATACACTGAGTGGCCACTTTATTATGACCGCCTGACAGTTTTGAAGAAATGGGCTTATGGTTACACGCTGTTGCTGCCAGAGGGTGAGGCTAGTATAAAAAGGGAAAGCTTTGTGCTTGCGACCGTAGTAGAAGTGATTTTTGGGTGACGAGATGGGTAAAAATGCGATTTGACGAACTTTCAACGTAGAATGATTGTAGGAGCTCGGACAGAGCCGTGGAGCGAGTATCACCGAAACCGCCGCATTCGTGAAATGTTCCAGAGCAGTTGTTGTTAAAGTGTTTAAAGACTGTACTGTCAGCCAAAAACTGGGTCTCTACGTGCAACGTGTGGTCGTCATCAACTAGTGACTGCTCGGGTGGAACGGGGAGTGTCCAGACTAGTAACAGACAACAAAGGGCAACAGTGCAGCAGAGGGCAAGGCTAGTATAAAAAGGAAAAGCTTAGTGCTTGCGACTGTAGTGAAGTGATTTTTGGGTGACGAGATTTGTAAAAAAATGCGATTTGACGGACTTTCAACTTGGGATGATTGTAGGAGCTCGAAGCCATGGGGCGAGTATCACCGAAACCTCTGCATTCATGAAATGTTCCAGAGCAGCTGTTGTTAAAGTGTTTAAAGACTGGACTGTCAACCAAAAACTGGGTTTCTACGTGCAACGTGTGGTCGTCATCGACTAGTGACTGCTCGGGCGAAACGAAGAGTGTCCAGGCTGACAACAGAAGGGCAACAGTGCAGCAAATTATAGACCATCTTAATCAAGGATCCCCTCAAATGATCGCTGTACACACTGTTCGCCGTACACTGCATCGAATGTGATATGGCAGCCGAAGGCCTGTTCGAACACCTTTGCTGTCTGCAGTTAACAAGAGAAAACGTCTCTAGTTCGCACAGGAGCGCAAGGATTGGTCAGTCGATAATTGGAAACAAATTATGTGGTCCGATGAATCATTTTCCCAGTTGAACCATGCCGATGGCCGAGTGAGAATTTGGCAGAAACAGCACGAAAGCATGGACTCCAAATGCATTGCTACAACCCTTCAAGCTGGTGGAGGCAATGTTATGGTTTGGGGAATGTTTTCCTGGCATGCTTTGGGCCCTTTAATTCGTGTTGATCATCTTCTGACTGGCACATCATATCTAAACATCATTGCGGACCAAGTGCATCCTGTCATGTGGATGGTTTATCCCAATGGCGATGGCTACTTTCAGGAACATGCCAGTGGGGTTACTTTGCTTAGGTGGCCCCCACAATCTCCAGATCTCAACCACATTGAGAATTTGTGGGATGAAGTTTAACATGCCATCAGACAGCTGGATCCACACCCCTGCAATCTCACACCCCCTGGAAAGTGCTATTCATCAAGCATGGTCTCAGATTCCACAAACCACCTATCAACATCTCGTGGAGTCCGTGCTATGAAGAATCAAAGCAGTGTTAAAGGCAAAAGGTGGCCCAACGAAGTACTGAGGGGGTGGTCATAATAAAGTGGCCACTCAGTGTATATAACAAATATGGTAGGTAAGTTAAAACCTATGATATAACTTAAATATTGTGTGTCTTAATCTGACCATTGCCAGATTGTGGTCATTTATTTATTCATTCATGGACAGACTTGAGTCAGGTTGTTCTATACTGGTACATGGTGTTTTATTAAAATGCATTTGTATACACATTTTTCTTTGTATTATTGTTATTATTATTATTCACATATGAACTACATTAATTTGAAAATGAAACATGACCTTTTTGCATAGGAAAGTTACATTTAATTCCTCTTGTGTTTTTCTTATAGGTGTGGAAAAACAACAGTATGCCAGTTGCTTGCTGAATTATCTGGAAGACAACTGAACTCCATTAACTGCCATATGCATACCGAAAGTGCAGATTTCTTAGGTGGTTTGCGCCCTGTTCGAAGCCAGCACAGTGAAGAGGTATCTATTGTTATTGCTATTATTATTACATGAAGTAAGTTGTATATACAGCTCTGTGCTGTTGTAAGTAAGGAAGCAAGCACGCTCCATCTGTCATGTTTATATGTGCACATACATGAGGTTTTTTTACTTTCTTGATTAAACATTTTATTTTGTACATTGGTAATGAACATTGGATGAAATACTTCATCACCATAGACTTACATGCTCATGTGTTGTTCGTTGCTCACCAGTCGTCCTTTCAGAAAGAGCTCTTGAAGAATACATGAAAGCAATGCTTTTGAAACAATATATATATATATTTTTTTCCAGGGTTCCTGATAGCATGCGCGCGTTTTGCGCAAAGAAATTTGAATTTGCGCAAGAAAAATAAAGTGCCGTGCGAAATGGCCGTGCGCAGAAAGATTTCAATCGTGAGCTATTAGCATGGGAAATCTACGTAGGCGATGCCGTTTCAGATCACGTGTGTCTATTTCACGACGTCACGGTACAATCCTATTGTTCAGTCACATGTGCCGATTTCATGACGTCACGGTACAATCCCAGTATTTCCCTTCCGGTCGTGTATATAAATGGATTACGGGATAATCCTTGAGACGGAATGCCCACGCGCTGCTAAGGGTGCCAACCATTACGGTTTCGGCCACATGATTACCGAATTACGGACAGGTTGGAAGAATTGCGGATTTCGATTTATTTCGTGAAAGTTCTGAATTTTGTGTCCTTTTTTGTTAAAATCACGGTTCAAACTGCTATTGCATTTTGCGAATATATGTATAGTTTTTTTCGCACAAATGCGAAAACTATTCATTGGTCCCGTTTCTAAGTAAGCGCTTTTGAAATTCAGATATTGGGTACATCGGGGAAACCAATATCGGATGGATATGGGGTGAAGAACGGCCAGAGGATATTGGATGCATTTGCAAAGCCGATATCGGTGCAATGACGTCCGCATATACCTGCCAAGTATTCCGGATTTCCCGAAAGTTTTACGGAGTTTTGGGTAGTTTTACGGTCGAAAGATAGTTTCTTCCGGATTTTCGCTAAAATGACTCATGAATTTTATTTTTACTGATGGAAATTGATATCGTTGTTATTGTCGCTTAGTGTAAAAATCCTGCTTTTGTTTTATTATGATCTCATAGCGATTGAACCTTATGTTATCTCATGTTTCTAGCTGAGAGCGATCGCAGACACCCCCTCCCGCCAATCCTTCCAAACTTGCTCTGTTTCAGTGTTGCAATAGCTGCGCCAAAGTGTGAAATTTTTTTAATTCTACGCCATGCAGAGTTCGCCAAAAGGCGTAATTACACGTCTAATACGCATCAAAAGGTGTGTTTACGCATAGAAATTTTACCAACACGTAAAAATATGCATCGGGACGGTATTTCGTCTTTCAAAAATGGAAGTAAACGAAACAAAGATTTCCATAATCGTAATTTCTTTTTCCTGCGATGTTGCCTCTGTCCAGTATTGTTGTTATGCATCACTTTATTCCAAAAATATTTGAATTTCAGTTGGAAAATGGAGGGAAAATTTCCGAAAACGGAAATTCGACGGCGCAAAAATTTCCCTGTGATCTTCAGGCATGAGCGTGCAACAGCTTTGAGAAATTTCTCCTTTTCCATCATAATTGGAGTTTTCCTCGAGATCGATGCATAACTGAACAGAAATTTCGGGGCAATTGGTAGCGAAGAAGAGTGTTTTTTGCTGGAAACTTTTGAAAACGGAAGTTTCGTCTTTCAAAACTTTCGAAAACAAAAGTTAGACGCAGTAAAGATTTCTCTCATCGTAATTGTATTTTTCCCGCGATGTTTCCTCTGCCTAGTATTGTTGTTAAATATCATTTTATTTTATAAATATTTGTTTTTCAACTTGAAAATGGAGAGAAACTGTCCGAAAACGAAAATTGGACGTAACAAAGATTTCTCCCATAATTGGTATCCCCCCCCCCCCCAACAATGTTCTGAACATGTATCCTGTAATCCTAAATATTCTCCCACTCTCTTTGTCAAGCTGAAATTCAAACCTAAATAAGGTTTGAATTTCAGCTTGACAAAGAGAGTGGGGGGTAAGGATTTTTCCTGTAATAGTAATTCTTTTTCCAGAAAACGAAAATGAAGAAGATGAAAATTTGTAAGAATTGATGCATGGTATTCATATTCATGGTATAAAATTTGTAAGAATTGATGCATGGTTTTCAAAAGTATTCATATTCTCAAAGTTACACTTTTCATCCTTTATCTAAAATAGCGCTATCGTGCATTCGTGATGGATAAAATTGGCATCCAAGGGCATTAAAAAAAAAGTCACTGTCTTGTCATTGCTTAAATGAAATCAAGTTATTTCTAAAATTGCATCATTCAGTTTTAAAAAAAAATTCAAAACCTTGAAAATCATCACAATTTCTGAACTCCATCTATGAGTGACTGATACAGAAAAATAATTGAATACAAGTATCATCAAACATACTGCTAGCACATTCCATACATTACCGCTCTCCCCTAATAATAGATAATCATAAATTAACAGTTCTAATACTGTCTCAAATCTTTTGATTTTATAGTAAATCTTGATTTTTGCAAGTAATATCTTCTTGATTTAGGATTGGGGGGGGCTTTGTGGTAACATACTTTGATAATCATTGCGAGTGAGTGAGATGCATGCTGCTCTCTTTGCCAAACTTGTGTCTGAAGAATTTCAGTATCTTGGTATTCCGTGGATGAACTGTCTTGTCTTATGTGATAAGACTCCTGTTATGGTGGGGAGAAAAATTAGCTACTCTCTGAAAAAAATAGTGTCTCTCTCTCTAAAAATGAAACTCATTAACAAGGTTTGTTAATCTTATTTTATACTTAAATACTAATTTTTTTTTGTAAATATTTCTTTATTTGTATTAAATAATTAACTGCAATAAAAAAAATAGAGACACCTATAATATATGTAATTTTATTATTTATAAAGTGTAAATACGCGCTGCTGAACGCGCATTGTTGTCCCGGTTTTTGATTTTGGAAAGTTGGCAGCTCTGGTATTTGTTCATACTATAATATAACACAATGGAAAAGTTCCTCATTAGAAAGAAGAAGCTTTCTACTGACGATTCTGCAAGTTCGGCATCGAGTGCTACGATTTTAAACAGTGAAATATTGCCTGAGAAATGTAGTGAGTCTGTTCCTGCTGTACCTCTAACTAAATTTAAAAAAATCTCAACTTTCAAGAGAAATGGCGCAAAATATACGACTGGCTTCAAGTCGAAACTGACGAAAATAAAACAATTTTGATGTTTTGTTCATTTTTCAAGGCGTCAAAAAAACCAGCGTTATTTGCAAAAGGTAAGTTAATGCCATTCATTATTTTATCAATATATAAATGGTCTGTTTTTTCTCATCTGAAGAACTCTTTTCTAAAATTTGGCTCATGCTTGTATTGACACTGAGAATTTTTTTTATCCTGTCTTAATTTTTGGGCTAAAAGCAACAGCTCATACAGTGTTAAAGTGATTTTTTGTTTTCGACGTTGTAAAGAACCGGCCCTATGTTTATTTTATTATTCATTGTTGTGAAAGGAGCCAATTCGCTCAAACGCTTTTGGGATGGGAAGTAAATATCCTCATCGGTGTCATGCAAATTTGTTTTGAAGTTGTTAGACAACTTCAAAGATTTTGAAGATTTGAAATGCCTGTTGAGTGAATATCCATATATTTATCCTGCTAAAAAATAGCTATGCTAGTTTTAAATTTGCATATGTTGCAGAACTTTTCATCTGCAGGTATAAAGATGTGTATCCAAGCACAGTGTTGTTGTATGAAATTGCTTTGGTTGTGCCAATAAATTTTGCATCAGTAGAGCGTTCTTTTAGCACACAAAATCAAATAAAAGATAAATTTCGCAACAGACTGAAAGAATAAACTTTAAAAACTTTGATTCGAATATTGGCAGCAAATGTAACACTAGAAAGCTTTCCGTTTCACAAAGCTGCTGAAATATTTAATAAAAACATAGAAGATATGTACAAAATATTATATTATTTTTGTTTGTTCGTTTTTTTTCCCATAAATGTAATATTTTTCTCTAAGTTTACGATTGTTTAAAATTCACCCCTGTTTTTTCAAAATCGCCCCCAGAAAAAAGCCTGGGTGACATTTTCACCCCTGATTCTGGAACCCTGGCGAGAACCCTGTATTCTCCATTTATCTGCCTGTCAGGTGAAAATGCACAATAAGTACACTTCTTCGTGCTATATTCAAAGTTTGAAGAGATAGTTATAAATTTTTTGTACTCAGTACAACACTTTTTTTATTATATCATAGCTGCTGTGTGTGCATATAACTTTCATAGTGTTTAGTAAAGAATAAAACTTGGCAAATACGTGGCAATAAACAAGACTACTTCTTCAGCATAGCAGTGCCATTTTTATATGTCATCATGTTGCAAGTTTTTAATGTGTTTTTGGGATTTTGTTTTTAATGAGGAAACAAAATCCCCTTCCCTGATTTTCAGATTTCTGTTAATCAGTTACATAGATGCCGACTAGTATGTATTTTATGTAATTTTAAGGATTTTTGGTTGCTGTTGCGGAAGTATGAACATACCAATTAAATTATGGAAAATCATAATTGATATGGAAAGCAATTTCCGCATAAACTTTAAATATTTTGTTTGTTCTTAGAGTTTATTTGGAAGGAAGGGGGATTTAAAGCTGTGTTCTGCGTAACATAGATTTCTATATCTTAATTGATAATCCCATGAGCAATTTATCTACAAAAGGAAATCCAACTATAGGGAATAACTGCAGCCGCTTGTTGCTGGCTCAACTTTTTGCCCCCCCATTTTACCCCTCCCACAATGCTCTCCATACCACCTGTAGCTACTCATAAAGCTTGTGTTACACGGACGCTGCTCCAGCATTTGTTCCCAGTTTTACCCCTCCCACGATGCTCTCCATGCCACCTGCAGCTACACAGAACACGTGTGTTGCATGGATGCTGCTCCACTTGAATAGCCTTTTCTTTATGCCCTCTGATGTCTACAGAACATGCTACTGTAAGATGCAAAAGTGTGGCAGTTCGTTGTGTAGTCGTGAAGTTTTTTTGTTATTTATTTATTTAAAATGAAGCATTCTTCAGGCCAACCCTCATTTAAAAAGAAAGTAATGCACCACAAAAATTGGCATTGTTTTAAAAAATCACAGGTTTCTATGAACCATGCGTTTTGCAGCATTTGTAGATGCAATTTTAGTATCTCTCACAGTTAGCGGCAGTGGCACACTCAGTGGGGCTGGCTGATGAGTGTTGGCCCTCACCATGTGGTATCACATGGCCCTTCATTCTTTATTGGTGAGTAATTGTAAATATAGTTGCATGTGTTTTGAAATATGCAATTTATACTAATAATTGGAAGTACACTTTAATGTGGTGGAGATATTATCGCTTCTCAATATTTTGGGAGATGTTTACTCTGGGGTATTTTCATTTGAATCTTGGAACATTTTGGGCCACCCCCATAAAGAAATCTTGGGTGTGCCATTGGTGGGCGTGAGGATTGCCAGAGGTACACAGAATCGAAGAAGCATCAGCATTCAAAGGAATGATTTTTCTTCATGTCTGGAGGCAATGTTTCATATTTTTTCTGCTAGACAGTAATTTTTAATTTTTCCACTACCAAAAAATTGTTTCTATTTTCTTTTTCTTTTTTTTTTAATAGTTGTGACAAACTGGAATTTGTAGCTGTGTTAAATATCCAAATTTGCCGCTGTGAACTGGATTATGGAAAATTATGGGAAAAAATATTTTTTTATGGTTATCTAAAAGTATTTTTAGAAATTGGCATCTATCAGTTATTTGAAAATGAGTTGTTGTGGTAGTGAATGAAATGTTTCCCACATTCAGACAGAAATTGGGATATTCAAGTTTGATTAATATTCAGGTCTCTTGAGGAGTTCGCTGGATAGTAATACACTCGCCTCTCTCAGTAATTTGAATCTGAAGGGAGCCTGAAAAAAAAAATTGATGTTGAAAATTCGAGTTATCCAAAAAAGTTAAGCACAATAGGATATGTGTAGGAAACCTTACTAAGAATTTAATTTTTTTGAAGTTTGAGTTACTGAGAGATAACTGTAATTTAATATAGCATTTATCTACAAAAAAATTGTATGTTAAACTTCCATTTTTCACTAAGTTGCAGTTTATTTTTGATGCTGTTTCAAACTGATATTACTCACCTGATTATATCAAGTTAGTGTTATGATTGTTATACATAGAGCTACAGGAATCTCGTACTTTTATAATACTGTTATTTGTGCATTTGCAGGAGGTGTGGCAGCACAGGAGGGAGGCACCTAAGCTTTGTTTACTCAGGCTGTGTGATTCTTTCAAAAGTTTTCCATGTAGCTAGAATATTGCTTCAAGTGAAACCTCTTTCAATCCAGTAAAGGGGAAGGGGATAAGCAAAAAATTTATTGGTTTGTGCATTTGTACCTTAAAAAGCAAACTTCTAAATTGAAGAACAGTAAAAACTCAAAAGCAGAGTATGTTTATTATGCTGTTGGAGAAAGAATGTTAGAAAAATTAGGATTTTCACATTTTTGATTTCAACTGCAAGTTTTTCAGAGGAAAATTTCTGGGAATAACCATGAAAGACATGTTTTAGTACTTAAAATGTTTGAATCTAAATTGCAAAAGATGGAAGCTTCAGTCAGGGCATGTTGGACTACAAATTCTAATCCTTCTTTTTCAAATTTTGTCCTGTAAAAGAAAATTGTCAATTCAATTATTTTTGCCACAAATATGTATTTGAGTAATAATGCTATATATTTAAATGTGAGTCTGTTTTATTAAACTGTCTGTGAACACATAAAGTCTTTATTCCTTTTTCAACATTCTTAACAATTTTGTACTCTCTTGAACATGAGAAATTCAGGGTGCGCACGCGTGCTTGAAAACCTGGAAAGTCCTGGAAAATCATGATTACGTTTTCAAGGCCTGGAATATCCTGGAAAAACGGTATTTTTTTAATGCTGTCTTGAAAAGCCTTGAAATTTGAAATTAGTGCTTAAAAAAAATGCCCTTTTAGGAAATCGTGTTACTGACTGTTACCCCTTAATTTTTTTAAGTTCCTCTCCTCTGTTCTCAAAGAAACCGCCGGCTACAGTGGTGTTTCGGATGTGCCCAAATCCTAATTTGGCTGGGGGGGGGGGGAGCACTACTTCCAGTGCAATAAAATTGGATGATTACTAGCAGGTCTGTTAGGGAAGGGGAGCTTGATGCATTCTCTAGCCCTGAGCTTGATGTCCGTCCGACAACTACTGAGAACAACAGAAGGGGAAAGAAGAGACATTTAGCATTTGCAAGGGGGTCGCGTGTTTACCAAGTCAGCTGGCATCCACCAGTGAAGAGTATGCCTGAACAACACATTCATCTGCTCCTTGTTTATTGCATTAAGACGCTTGCTTCCGGCCCACCCCTCAAGAGACTTCGGCTACTTATGATAAAAAATAAGAAAACTATCTTTGCGAATTTTTCACAAAAGTGGCTGAAATTTTTACATTTACTATAATTGGATTACAGAAGCTCACTCCCAAAATTCCATTTGAATCGGTTTAAAACTTAAAAAGTTAGCATTGGAAATTTTTATTATGTGTGCCTCTTTAGACAAGTGAGCCTTGAGCAGAAAGGGTGTTACCATAGCAACGGTTGATTGACAGCTGGGAGCGCTGATCCGAAGCCCTTGGTTGGGAAGAAAGCAAACACCTGTTTATCACTTCCACGGCTCAAAAGGACTAAGAGATATTTTCAGAAATCCATTTTCCGGAATTTTGAAAATAACGCAGTAAAATTTTTACAGTGGTTAAAATACATCACAATAAAGTTCTAGTGAAAATTTCGCCGAATTCCGTTTGAAACTTTAGCAGATGCAAAAAAAAAAAAAAAAAATCTTCCGTTGCAAAATCGGATTCAAAAAAAAGAAACGGCAATTATAAATTACGGGAAAAGCAAGCAAATTATTTTTTTTTAGATGCCATGGTTTATTTAAACAGAGTGATCCTTAAATTTTGTTTCTGTGATGATATGGACTCTATTTTAATTACAAACATACATTTTTATTCAGATGTCTGAGTTACTGTTTTAATAAAAAAATCTAATTAAAAAGTTTTCAATGGATTTAGGCGAAATTCAGCAGATAAACGTATTTTAGTAAATTGCAACGTTATGACGTAAATTTGGTCATTTTGTCGAAAATTGGGCAGCATTTTTTTTTTTTTTGCGTTTTCTCCTATAGTTAGGGTGAAGGAGGAAGACACTTCAGTGAGCTGCAGGTGGTGATTTATGGCGATGTGCCAAATGAAAAGAAGCCGTTCCATCAGGACATTCCAGAGGTTGAGTGTGCGTGGACGCGTGCTCCTGCTGTTTGAACTTAATCGGAATGTTTTTCGGGAGGGGGAGAAATATCCGTTTCAGCTTTACAGCTTTCAGGCTCCTTTTTTTTTCTTGGTAATAAATAAAAACCATAGTTGCTGCATTCACCATTGATCCATATTCGCATTTCTTGAATATAAACAGCAGACAATCGGAAACATGGTGTTGGGTGGGTCTTGATGTTCTTCATTTGTATCTGCTGAATTTTGTTCTGTGGGAATACGGAATGAGTTATACTGTGAATACATACAAAACTACATATTTTTGAGCTGAAAAAATATGTCTACTTGTACACAGTAGCTAAGGTGTGAACTCAGACGAAGACAATTGGACATATGGACGTCTGATTCCATAAAAAAATCAACCCTTTTTATTATACACGACAGGTAAAAAAGAAAAAAACATTACATGTTTTTAAACATTATAAAGGAAAGCGGATTTTTGAAACACCATGACTTGATGATATTAATTTCTGAAAGTTTTTTTTTTTTTCGATTTTAATTTCTGAAATCTTTTTTTTTTTTTCAATTACAATACACTGTAACATGATACCTGTGTGTTGTATCCCTTAGTTGTATGGCAGATTTTCAGTTGGCCGATATCCGCGATCGTAAGTGGTAGTTACATTGCTATTGTTGATGATGACAAGATAAATACTGGAGTAATGTAGAATGTTGCATAACGTAAAAAAGAAATCGCCCCCCTTCGAACTTTTATGCGGTTATCATAGCTGATCAACCATTTCATTCCATGAACATCAGCACATTTCAATCATTTGACCATTGGGGGTCTGACTGAATTCAGCAGTGCTTAAGCGCCTAGCGCAACGAGAACATGCTAATTATGGACAGTTCTATTCCCTTCCCCCCTATCATCCCTAATCCATTTGCATCTTTCATCATTTTTATTACTTAAAACTGAAATTGCTTTTAAAAACTAATTTGAGCATGATACTGTAAAGCGTAGTAATCATCCTGGAATTTTTTGTATATGGCCTGGAAAAGGCCTGGAAAGTCCTTGAATTTTTTCCCCCAAAAAGAGTACGAACCCTGGAAATTGCGTTGGTATTATGTTGCTATTTACTATTTATAATGCTGACTGATACATGATTTATAGCTATCAATGAAACCTTACGTACAGTGTTGAAAATTACTATTTACACTTGCTAAAGAAATTATGTACAGAGTGATGTTCTCATAAGATTCCCTTAAAAGTTCTAAAGTTCATAAAAACTGTAAAGCAATTATTTCAAACAACACTTATCTGCCTGAGTTGATGCCCCAGTATTCTTTGGATTCTTGATATAGATGTATTTGTTTCTCATAGTCCAGTAGCGGTTCACTAAGATTTTCGTATCTAACTTAAGTTTTTGGACTCATTGGAGTCCCATTTTTCAAAGATTTGGTGAAGTCCAGTCTGGAAACATGAAAAAACTTCTTTCCTTGCTGGCTGTCATATCACTACTATGTTGGTGCCCCATTATTGGTGACGTAGGTGGTGGCTTCACTGTTGCTTTTGGCCTTTTCTTATTGGTGGTTTCTAGGTGAGGTCATATCTCCTGTGGTGCCATGTATTGTGAGATCTCCAAAGAAACATTTTTCTTATAGATTTTTCTTTTCTCTTCTGCTTCTTTTTCTCTCTAAGTAATTTCCAAGGATATGGAAGGTCTGTGCAACTGTTTTAATTACAAATTTTTTGGATGTTTTTCTGAATGAGAATAACTTCAGAATATTTGATTTCATATCCTGTTTTTCATGCATCTAATCAGTTATTAAACATGTAACTAAGCATCAAAAAAGAAAATGAAATTAGTTAAATAGAGAAAAAGAAGCAGAAGAGGAAAAATAGAGAAAAAGAAGCAGAAGAGGAAAAGTGAATCTATAAAAATTAAAGTTTCTTTGAAGATCTCACAATAGATGGCACCACAGGAGATATGACCTCAGCATGCAACCACCAATGAGAGTGTGCCTCCAAGCATCAGTGAAGCCACACTCAGTTGGCCAATCATGAGGCACCAACACAGTAGTTACATGACAGCTAGCAAAGGAAAGAAGTTTTTTCTGTTTTTTGCAGACTGTACTTAACCAAATCTTTGAAAATGAGAATCATATCAGTCCAGAAACTTAAGTTAGATACAAAAATTGTAATGAACTGCTACGGAACTCTTAACAGGGTTCGTACAGTCCTTAAAAGTCCTTAAGAACTCCTTAATTTCCATTTACCTTTCTTAAGGGCGCTTAAGAACTCCTTAATTTCTGTTCTGTTTTTAAGGGCTCTTAAAAAGTCCTTGAAAACACCATAATTATATTATATTTGGTCGTTAAAAAAGGTTGTACATTTTTTTTAACCAAAGAAATATGCGAGTTACGCAGGCCAGCTGGTTTCGTTGATTAGCGTACTGATGATGGTTTTACGTCACTAGATCGCATGTCGCAAAAGTTTACCCATGTTCTGTATTGCTTTTGGCAGTTTGCCAACCAGCTACCTTCAAATCCCTTTGGTTTAGATTAGATTTATTGCCGGCTTCTTGATTTCTTTGTGCGGGGTCAGTGCAGTTCAGATCGTTATCTTCTGTTATTTATTAGAGAATGTGGTACTAAGTCAAGAGCTTAGAGCTTCTGTCTTTTCAGCTAGACATAAATATGTTCAATATTTAGATGCCAAAAAAAAAAAAAACGTGCCGAGCAACATCTGGGAGGAAACGTAAATTGATTGAGGAGGAATTGCAAATGCTTAGTACGAAAAAACTGAAAGTAGAAAAAAATATTGCCGAATTAGAGGAAACATGCAGATGACCTTGCCGCCCAAGGGGAATTGATGAGAGATATGAACTGCTTCCTTCAATCAAATAGTTTTCGAAAATTAATAAAGGAAAAAAATGAAGAATTGGCAGAAATTACCATGTCAGTAGTTGCAAAAAAGGAGCTGAAAAATTGATTTCATTGTAGGCCTACATCCTTTGTTTGACCTCAAAAAAGTGAATATGTACAAAATATAATTTCCTTGCAGTCATTGTTAAATTGCATTACTGTTTTTAGCACGCCTTTTGTAAAAAAAGATCGTGCTTATATTATCGGTTTGTCAGTCCGTCCGTCTGTAACCACGAAATCTCTGCAACTATTAGTCCGATTTGAAAAATTCTTTTGGCATTGGAAAGCTTGAAATATGCGAATGATGATCCTTTATTTTGTTTTTTATTTTTGTGATGTGCAATTTCACTGCTAGAGGGCGTAAATGCAGATGATGTCAAATTCAAAAATACGTTTTAATCCACATATTTGCTTCTAAAAATCCGATTGAAAAAATTATTTTGTCTTTCGATTTCATTTATGTCGAAGAGTATTTTAGATATAGTTACATTTTTAAATTACTCAAAGATTTCCCCGCTAGGGGGCGTCAAAGTAAATTACATTTTTCCCGATAATTCTTCCAAAACTCAGATTTGAAATTTTTTTTTCTTCAGCGGATACACCTCCGGATGGAAAATCTTTTGTATATAATTTCTAATTTTTGGTAAAGCATACTTTGGCCACCAGGGGGCATAAGGGTTAATTTTTGCTTCTTGAATGTATTTGCCATAAAATCTGAGCTTCTAAAATATCGTTTGAAAAATTCTTTCATGGACTGATGCCACTCATATCGATAAACCTTTTCAGAACATTTTCTTTTTAAAATATTCCACAGTTTCTCTGCCAGGGGGCGTATATGTATATCTTATTTTTGTGAATATCTCTACTTCTAGGAGTCCGATTTGAAAAATTCCTTCTTTGTTGAATAGTGTTTTCAGCGTGGCATGTTTTTCATATAATTTCAAAATTTTCAAGTAATTCATAGACTTTCCGCTAGGTGGCGTAAAGGTAAATTGCTTCCCCCTATATCTCTGTTTCTAAATTTCCGATTTGAAAAATTCTTTCTGAACTGAAAACAACTCCTGATGAAAAATCCTTTTCACATAATTTCTAATTTTTGTAAAAAATGGTCTGGCAACCAGGTGGCGTAAGTCTTAATTTCCACTTCTGATGTATTTGCAGCAAAATATGAGCTTCTAAAATCTCGATTGCAAAAAAGTCGTTTGTTGACCGATACTATTCATGTCGACAGTTTTTTAGGAACATTCTCTTCTTGAAATAATGCATGGTTTCTACGTCAGGGAGCGTAGATGTACATCTTATTTTTGTCAATATCTCTACTTCTAGTAGTCCGATTTGAAAAATTCCTTCTTTGTTGGATAGTGTTTCCGATGCGAAATGTTTTCCCTATAAATTCAAAATTTCCAGTAAATCATAGACTTTTCTTCTGCTAGGGTGCACAAAGGTAAATTGCGTTTTCTGCGTTATTTCTGCTCTAAAACTCCGACTTGAAAAATTCTTCCTGTATCGCAGACAAGATCTGATGGAAAATATTTTTCACATAATTTCTAATGTTTGGTAAAGAATGGGTTGGCGATCAGGGGTCATAAGTGTTAATTTCTGCTTCTGATGTATTTGAATTAAAATCTGGGCTCCTGAAAACTCGACTAATTTTTTTTTTTTTTTCTTGGACCGATACTGCTCATATGGATAAACCTTTTGAGAGTACTTTCTCCCTAAAATAATGCATGGTTTTCCCACCAGGGGACGTAAAGTCAAATCTTATTTTTGTCGATATCTCTGTTTCTAAGAGTTCGTAAGCTCATGATTCCGTTTACAGCAATATCTGAGGGATTATAAACCCGATTGAAAAACTTCTTTCTTCGGTCAGATACTATTGTTTTCCATACCGGTTCCATTGACTTTGAATAGCTTTGATAAATTTAATTTGAGTCAGAGCGGATTGAAAAGACGTGCTTCTTATACCTGAAAATTCGGTGTCACCTTTCTTGTTTAAGTTTAAGAGCAAAAAAAGATGTATAATAGAAGTAAAAATTCTGAAGAAAATTTCATAGGTGTCTTGTTGTTACTGCAGTTTGTTTCAGCTTTTACACCCATACACTATTGCCAAATGTTTAAAATCAACCTGCATTAAGTGTATGGAAGAAGTTATTACAAGTGCTACAGCTGTAGAACTTAAAATAAAAATGCAACAGTTACACAAGCAAAAATGTGTTATTCATCCAAATCTACGAAAACCAAATTTTTCTCCAGATTTGGGAATTCGGAAGCTGTGTAGTAAATAAATAAAATAATAATAATAATAATAATAATAATAAATACTTAAAAGAAAGTGATGATTCACTGTTCAGTTTTCATTCTTTGAATTCTGCCAATGTATTAAAATTTATGCAAGCATTTTTATTGAACTTAGGGCTTTCAATTCCGATGATAGGATTTAAGTTACGATGAACTTGTGTGTTTTGAATTGATTTAGATAGTGTGTTTACTTGCTTCATTAACCTAAAACAGGTCTAACAAGCTGTGCTGCATTTTATAAAAGTGTTATTTTTCCAGCTGCGGCACTTGTAGTGATGCCACCCACAGAATTAATGCATTTAGTTTCCTGGCCTGTGTCCATACATATTTGTAAAAGTAATTCTAATGGAAGGAATTAAGTTATTGAAGGGAAAGGTAAAGATACCAAAAATTTTAAAGACTGACTATCACAGCCATATGAAATTCTAAGCTGTATTTGTAATACTGTTTTTGTTAAAATGAATTTATAAATTAATAAAAAAATATAAATTCGGATAAACTTTGAAGGAAAAACAAATGCAAATTTAAAAAGTTTCCGAAACCACAAAGATAGGCCTATAATCACAATTAATGGGAGAAAATTTGTTGAAAATTGAAATTCCAAAGTAAATAAATTTTATGCGTCACACCACAATATGAAGAAGCAGAGTGTTAGTTCTGTAGATGCAAAGATATGCTTCAGGACAAATAATGGATCCAGCATTACCAGTAAGTAATGTTTATAAGGAACTTTTAAGTTAGTTGGTTTTTCTGTTGGAGTATTTAGGTTTATTTTAGTAGAACTAATTTTAATTCATATATTTGTGCAATGGAATATTCATTAGTTTCAACAAAATTGATTTATTGTGTTAAAATGACTTATGTTGTAATAGTTAATTCATATTTTGTATATTGTGTATATTTGCATGCAGCAATTATGAAGTCCTTAAAAAATATTTAAAGGTCGTTAAAAATGGCCTGAAGGTCCTTAAAAATTCCTTAATTTCCATTTTCAAAAAGAATATGAACCCTGCTTAAGAAACAAATACATTTGTATCAAGAACCCAAGGGATACTGGAACATCAACTTAGGCAGATAAGTGTTGTTTGAAATAATTGTTTTACATGTTTTTATGAACTTTAGAACTTTTAAAGGAACCTTATGAGAACATCACTATGTAAATAAAAATTTTAGCAATTGTAAATGGGAATTTTGTGAGTTTTTTTTTTATTGATGGTTATAAATCATGTATCCATCAGTATTATAAATGATAAACAAGCAAAATTATACAACCTGGTTTCTCATGTTCAAGAGTTCAAAAACTTAAAGAATGCTGAAAAAGGAATATGGACATTATGTTCCAAGATAGTTTAAAGAAAATTGTGTATCAGAAATTTGCCATTGCTAAAATTGTATATCAAGAACTAATTTAAATATGCAATTGTAGAATTTATTTACTGAAAAAAGTGACATCAAAACAGTATTGAAGAACTTCCTTCTTTTGTATTATGGCTAAATAAATATTTAAGGGTGCATTTTAAGCTTATTTGTCTTGGACATAAAATAACTATGTTGGGGTAAGTTCAATGGGCACTGCTTAATGCAATTTTATCAAGCTTTATAGGTATTTTGATAACAGTAACTGAATAATATTAATCAATGAAGTAAAAATAAAGAAACAGTGAAGTGAAAGAACCTAAAATAAAAAATATTGGATGAATGGAATGTACTGAAGTAAAATAAAGGTGTTTAATTTGTGTTTTTATTTTTTAATTATGAGCTTTATCTACCCTCAAATTGGAAAAATATGTGTGCATGTATTCAATGATACACTCTAAAAGAAAGAAAACAATTCTCATTTTGTTAAAAGCAGGTTCGGCTCATACTATGTGTACTATAAATAAAGTAAGTAAATGGATTGTTCATATTTTCTGCTAAAATTAAGTTGGATGCTTATATTTAGTAAGATTTTTTATGATAATATAAAAAGCAAATTTGTGTGTGGCATTGGTAAAAACTATATGTGATACCATTTTGTGTATTTATCTTGTAGATTTATATTTGCATTTTTTCTCCCCAGGAACCCTCAAAACTGTTTGAGTGGGTTGAAGGTTCATTAGTTACAGCTATGAGAAATGGTAACTATTTTCTAATTGATGAAATATCTTTGGCTGATGACTCTGTTCTTGAGAGGTTGAACAGTGTATTGGAACCAGAGAGAACAATTCTATTGACAGAAAAATTTGGTGACACCCAGGATGCATGTGTTACAGCTCATTCAACTTTTCGCATCATGGCAACCATGAACCCTGGTGGAGATTTTGGGAAAAAAGAGGTATGTATGAAATAATGTTTTTTCACATTAAGTGTTGTCATCACAGTTTATTAACAGTATCCACGTTTAATTTGTAACACAAAGTTTTTGTAAGAGAAATAGTAATTTTGTTGTTAAGTAATTTTATTGTACTGTTAAATGGTTTATACAGAAATCGTGGATCATTTGATGTGGTTTATAATTTTCTGTGTAGAGAGGGAGAGAGTGCAAGAGCACAGAAAGCTGGAGATCTACACTGTCATTAATTTAAACCCAAGCCCTAATGTTCAACAGCCAACCTATCTCGGTCCCATTTCTAACTTTTAATTTACTACTGCCTGCATTATTTCCAGGGGTAGAAAAATATTCTTAAATCTGGTGGCCAGCTTAATTTTTTAGTGGCCAGACATTGGGGAGGGGAGGGGTATATATAATATGAGTCATGTATACTTCTGTCCAACAAATGCTTTACCCGCAGCCTTTAGCTTATCTCTCCCTGGCGAAAAAAAGGAAAACGGTACTTTTTCTTTGTCTTCTGGGGCTCGGAAATTCTTGAATTACTGTAATTTTTGTTGTTTATCCTCAAATCCTGGAATTCACACTTTTTTTTTAATATATATATATAATCTGCGCCGTCGTATAATTCACACACTGACATTCAGAAGAAAAAAACTTATTAAATCAGGGCTTAAAATTCAAATTTGAAATGGGAGTCTCCCCCACTTGTGTTTGTAAATGGAGGGGATTGAAAATTTCAGGTGGGGAGTTTTGAGTACATGTCTTAATAATATTGAGACTCTGGGAAAACAGTAGTAATTTTTCAAACAATATAAGCTATACTTGATCTTTAAAACAAACAGGTGAATCAGATAAAAAAATTTACCACATTCAATCAAGTGCAAATTATCATGATTCATTTTACAAAACTAGAGTTGTGCATTTTGCAGTACATCCATATCATATAATTGCACCTGAAGTGTATATGTCTGTCTTCCATTCCTTGCCACAGTTAGCAAGATTTAATCAGCTAAACGGACATTTTTGGATAGTGTTTCCGATGCAAAATGTTTTCCCTATAAATTCAAAATTTTCAAGTAAATCATAGACTTTTCGCTATGGGGCACAAAGGTAAATTGCGTTTTCTGCGTTATTTCTGCTCCTAAAGCTCTGATTCTTCCTGTATCGCATACAAGACCTGATGGAAAATATTTTTCACATAATTTCTAATGTTTGGTAAAGAATGATTTAGCCACCAGGGGTCATAAGTGTTAATTTCTGCTTCTGAAGTATTTGTTGCATAATCTGGGCTCCTGAAAACTCGACTATTTTTTTTTTCTTGGACCGATACCGCTTATATGGATAAACCTTTTGAGAATACTTTCTTCCCAAAATAATGCATGGTTTTCTCACCAGGGGACGTAAAGTCACATCTTATTTTGTCAATATCTCTGTTTCTAAGAGTTCGTAAGCTCACGATTCCGTTTGCAGCAATATCTGAGGGATTAAAAACCCGATTGAAAATCTTCTTTCTTTCATCAGATCTATTGTTTTGCTTGCCGGTTCCATTGACTTTGAATAGCTTTGATAAATTTAATTTGCGTCAGAACGGATTCAAAAGATGTGCTTATTACACCCGAAAATTCGGTGTCATCTTTCCCGTTGAAACTACTAATGAACTTCTGAAAAGGTATGGCTAAATTTTTAATGAAAATTGACCATCTCTTTAATCTCTAAGATTAAATCCAAATCTGAACAGTTAGGTAATTATGGGTGAAATCACTAAAAAGAATTATCGACTTAATTAGTTACCAATTTTTAGCTGATGTGCTGCTGATTTAGTTGTTTAGTAATCTTGTCAACTAAACAGCTGATTTAGTAAGCAAATGACTATTCATGTCAGCCCCCCCACACACACACACTCACACACAGTGTATCCTCCCAAACAACACTTCCCATCCATCCATACTGCTTTTTTTTTCTTTTTTTCTTTTTTTCGGTGCAAGGGAGCAACAACCAATCAGATCGATTTATTCGATGAGTTAGTGGTTAGCGGCAACAGTGACTGACTGGAGAGCAAGTGAATAAACGACTGATTCAACTACTTTTGCAAATAACTGATTTATTCAATGGTTCAGGACAATCAGTTATGTTACTAATTTTCAATCTAAATGCCTGTCACTACTTTCAGGCTGGACTTCAAAGAATTTTGATGAATGTTCCAACCTGCTAATATCTTTCCCCATTTTTTCGTTCTTGGACTGGAGTGGAATTTGCATCGCTGACATTTTTACGCCAGTTCCTGGTTCTTGTTCAAGCGACCTGCTGTTCCATGTCACCGTGCACTCTCGTTTGTGGAAAGTCATACAAACAACATATTTTCCTGTGGAATTGTAATACATTTCTACACTTGTGAACAGATGCTGACAAAACATCTGCGTCAAAACCCAAGAAAAAAGCCATAAATATTTCTTCCCAGGATAGGTGGAAGGAATATCCACATACTTCTCGTGTTTCTGATGGCAAATTTCTGTACCAGCTGCAATGTTTTTATCGATCACCCTAGAAAGTATGTAATCATCAACATGTGAAAAGTGCTACTTTCATGAAGAATAGAAAAGCCCAGCAAGAGGACTCTGACATGCAGAAAAAGCATCAAGTAAATGTATCATCAATGTTCAGAAGACAAACAGAATATGGGGAAATTCACAATTTTGTGCTCTTCAAATTTTTGACACATTTGCAAGTGCCAATATTCTCACAGAAAAACACTAGGCCATCCTAGAGTGAGAGGATTCCTTACTAAGAACGTCACAGGTGCAGATGCTGTACCTTGTGCTAATTCTCTATGCCAGAACTGTCTACCCAAAATTTTTGAGGCCAAGAAGAAAAAAGAAAAAATTCTTAAATGCACAGACTTGCTCTGCTTTGGTTTTGATGAAGGCAGCTATGACAAAGACAACTATGTTTACATATTCTGGCTATTCCACAGTTTACAGATTCATCAATGATACGTCTTTACCTACTGAACAGCATTCATCTTGGAACTGTCCAATTTACAACAGTTTTTCATGCCATTGTGCAATACCTTACAAATATGGAGATTGATTTCAATGTGTCAGCAATCTTAACTGACAATGCAACCTATATGACTCAAGCTTACTAGAAAGTGCTACATACTCTACTGCATAATTCGGTGCTCATAACTTGCAATGCTCGTATTCTAAACCTAACTCCTGACCAATGGCATGTGCATTTTGCGAAGTGGACAAGTTTACCGGATGCTTTGAGAAGTTGTTCAAGCATTGTCATGCAAGAAAACAGCATTATGTAGTGTTTAACTTAAGCAAACAAACAAGGTGACCTACTGAGTGTGGCAGCTATTTGAGAACACACTTTGTAGAGGCCATAAGCGTGTAAATATTTTCCTTCTTTTGCAGTCCCAACATGGAAGCTTCAAATATAACACAGGAAATGAAAAGGCTTATCGTTCTCGTCGCCTTAGTCGCCAGCCATAGAGATTCGGAGATTGCAACTTTCTTAAATGTCAGCCCATCCTTCATGTTCAAGATCAGAAAAGGACTCCTGGCCTATGGCGGGAATGTGTCTTTGGTGGCCAGAAGAAAAAACATTCTCAATGGTCAAACGCTGTCAGGAAAGGCAAGTTTGTCCAGCAAGTCCAGGGCATCATTAACGACAACCCCAGCAAGTCGATGAGGGGCATTGCCATTCAGCTCCGTGTGTCGGAGTCAACAATCAGATGTGTGGTGCACGATGACATCAGGTACAAATCCTACATTATGGGAAGAGGGTAGTTCGTGTCCGATAGAACCAGGGAGAATCGTGTGATCCGGTTGAAGTGCTTGCTGAACAAACTCAAGCACCCTGAGGAGCCCAACATGCTCTGGTTTTTCTCAGATGAGAACTTTGACCAAGATCAAAAAGTGAGCGGGAGGAATGACAGATGGCTGTGCTCCAGTCCCACTGAGGTCCCCCCCCCCCACTGTTATGCACAGCAAGTTCCCGTCATCTGTGATGGTCTTTGAGGGCTGGGAGCAGTGAGGGCCATGTCACATCTTCCCACTTTTCCCCGCAAGTTCAATGTGGCTGCCTACATCAAGACTCTGGGCATGGTTGTCAAGCCCTGCATTGAGAGAGTCGCTCGGGGAAGGTCGTACATGTTCCGGCAAGACTGCTCCTGCTCGCACAGTCCGCATTACCCAGGAGTGGCTGGCTGAAAATTTTTGTGATCATGTTACCCCTAACATTTGGCCTCCTAGCTCACCTGATTTGATTGAACCCTCAGGGCTACTATGTCTGGGGCGTGATTGAGAGGGAATCCAACAAGCATGCCACAATACCAAGGACTCGTTGAAGGCTGCCATCAGAGGGACACTGGCCAACATAAATAAGGATCAGATCAACGCATGTAGTCATTTCAGAAGCTGCATCGAGGCCATTACTGAGGGGGTAGGCAGTTTTATTGAATAACCTTTTGCTATGTGTATGTAAGAACATGTGTACCAAATTCTATGCAAATATATTGGTTTTTCTACCGAATATTTGTTTCAAAGGTAAAATTTTGTTCTCAAATAGCTGACACACCCAGTTTACCCAGTATCCCTGATAGCACACTGGATTTCCTGGTTCGAAACAGTGCAGTACCATGCTGTGTACTGCAACATTTATATGGACTTCTTTGACAGTGAAATGGAACTTAATCCTGATACTGCCAGTATCAATATGTGCAAGTCCCTGATGGAAAGTAAATACACCTGTAAAGACTTTCAGTTCATTATAGAACACACTCATATCCTGATGGACAAGATGCCATTCTTCAAAACATGTGGAGTTTCTATTCACAAGGCATACAACAAGGTACTCAATCTACTATCTATATTACAGCTAAAATTGGAGACAACCTGTTCTCAGCAAAGTTGAACATTTACTGCCAAGGTACTTGATCTACTATCTATATTACAGCTAAAATTGGAGACAACCTGTTCTCAGCAAAGTTGAACATTTACTGCTGCCCTGAACTGGCCATCTCCAAAAGCAAGGACCCAAGTTTTTGCCAACTTGGTTTGAACTTCATGAAGGCTGCTCCAGTGTTGATCCAGATCAAATGACCAACCTGGATATTCATGATGATGTAGTGTTCAAAAGTATTCCAGGAATTGATGACCTGTCAGTAAGATTTAAGTTTGCTATATACAGTGAGTGTGTAAAGGAATGTACAGTTCCAGAGTAATCAAATTCTGGAATTCAGTGGCAGCCTCAGAGAGATTTTCTGTACTTACATGAAAATCAAGGCAAGTGCATTCAGTGTTACCTTATTCTGTAGATTGCAAAAGTGTGGTATCATGTTATGTCCAAATATTTACAAAGACAGAGTTTACAGGAATATTTCACTGCTAAACTAATATTTTTTTATTTTAACAAACTGTAATCATCACTGTGGTGAATTTTACTATGATTACAGAAATATTCTATTACTAAAAATAATCTATTTTTTTGTAACCATAACCAGGAAACAATTGAAGAGTTTGTCTAATGGATATTCCATTCAAAGTGGATTTTTTTAGTATGCATACTTTTCTTAGTCCACATATTATCTGCATAATTTCAATAAGTTGCGCATCAATTCTGTATAATTTTGAAAATATTGCAGCATAATTTATAGGGCCTTACCAATAATTCTTGTGCCATGTTTTAGGATTACCCAATATATGTAATTTGCCCTTTTCAAAATGGGTTGGACTAAGTATTACTACCATCTTATTGCTGAATAGCAATATTGCAGCATATATTCAATCAAACACATAAATAAAATACATATGCATGTACCATTTTAAGCTGTTCTAAGATTCAGAGGTTAGCTCCTCAAAGAAAGAACATCTGCCAAATAAACATTTAACTGATGGAACTAGAATTAACATAGGTAATTGGTATGTGTAGAGAGAGAAAAAGAAAGGAAACATTGTGAATAGATATCAAGGTTTTGAAAAATGGGCTATAAATACACCAAGAATATTTACAAGACTGGCGTGCCGATTTCGGTTCAATTGGTCTAAGAGTACAAACTAAAAAACTAGAACGCTAGCTTTCACCGCCGAAGACACTTCATCAGGCTAATGCTTTTAAGGTTAAGTACAGAATCATAATATTCTGTACTATATATATACATAAAAACTAGAATTTTATGTTAATAGCCAGTGGCTGCTGAGGATAGAAAAGTTAGTCGCCAATTTTTTTCACTTTGGTAGCCACCCACAAAAAATGCAACAAATTCTTACGTGTACAGGATTTTTTTCTATGCAGACATCTTAAGAGCATGTACTATTATTTTTAAAAGACAACAATGACTAATTTTTCAATTTCTATTTTTCTCTGAAAACATTTGCCGTCTACACTGACTGAGGCCTATCGAACTTCTCCACCACTCGTTCACTGCGTTGTTAAAATTCTGGCTCAACAAATCATTTCCATTCCGTTTTACACAAAGGCGTGCCTGCAGAGTATCCTTTTGCATCAACAGACTTCTTTCACCTAATGCTTCCTTCATCCCACTCCACACACGCTGTACTTCTGCATTGCTTGCTGGTATGCAAAGAAGTATGTCTAGCAATTGCTTCATTACTGTCATGTGTTAAAGTGATTCACTTTGTAGCATGTTTCGTAGTCGTAGGAAATTGGTAGAATGCTTAAAATGAAAACTGGTGATTTCCTTTAATTCTGCCCAGTGCTCCAGAGCACTCCTTTTCTCCAACGAAAATAGATTACATATTTCTTCGATATGTGCATTTCCGTAGACCTCCAGTTCACCTTTTCCTGTTGGCATGAATGCGGCATCTAGAACTTGAAATGCTTTTAGTACAGGTGATGAAGAGACGTCTAATACTCTTTTATGGAAGATTTTGCAGAATTCATCAAAGAAGTTGACCGTATCTTGCCATGGGGTACGTTTGTTTCCTACACTCGTAGCTTTCCGTTTCACAAGCAATTTGAGAACTTGACCACAGAAAAGCCACTGTTGTTCCGCCTGCTGTTCCTCACATTCTTCAAGGAAATGAATCAAGTTTGGACAATTTTCTGGCTGCTGTTTCATTTCATTTAGTTTGGTGGTAGTGTTCTTCATCTTACTCATGGCAACATTCAAAAGTATGTCCCATGATTCCAAAACCTGAGAGGTGTTTCTCATTATTTCAAAAAAATCAGCAACTGAAAATACTGAAAACATTGTTGCATATGAAGTAAGTGTCTTTAACAGACCACTTGCTGTTGTTTTTATGTCTGAAGAATATTGATTTGTATTGTGGGAGGATATAACTTGCTCCAAATGACTTGCAAGAGCCCCGTAGTTACGAATTAGAGGTTCCAGTGATGCTTGCAGGGAGTTGGACCACCTTGTATTGCAAATGGGCTTGAATGATAACAGGCTAATTTCAAGAGCTTCTCCTGCTTTTTTGAGTTCAAGTGTCAATTTTTGGGCTTGTACGATAAAATGAACTTAAGGAACGAATTAGTGCTATTACAGCAGATGCTGCTGGATTGCATTCAATTGCTTGCTTTAGACACAGATCAAATACATGGTTATAGCATGTTATGTAAGTTGGAGTACCCATTTTTTATCAGTCCTCCTTTCTGCCCAACATTAACATTTGTTCCATCAACTGTGCTACACATCATTTTATCTTGCAAGTTTACAATTCCTGAAGAATTCAGGACTTCAGAGATGGATTTCAATAATCCATCAGCATCTGCACTAATATCTATCTCCCCTAAACCTAGAAATTTAACTTTAATGGCAGATTCTCCTTCAGCTGATATTCCCACATACCTCACACACACACACAGCTTCATATTCTGTGACTGCACTATTTGTGGATCCATCAGTCATTATTGCAAAAGTGCTGGCATTATTAACTTCCTCTGCAACATTCTTTTGAATATCTGCATCAATGAAGTGAAGGAACGTTTTAAACGACATGTCATTCCGGTAAGTCTTGCCAATATCAATCCCATTGAGTTCTTGTAATTGGCACTCCAATGCAAATCTAGATGCTGCCCTGTCCTCAATAACCATTGCATATACCGTTCGGAACATTTTCACAATTTTTTCTTAAATTTTTGGATTAAGTTTGGTCATCTCTGTATATACTTGTGATTGTGAAGTCAACTCAACACAATTTTGAGACTTCATATAGCATGCTTTTCATGTGCTTTGCTAGAAAAATGCACATTCACAGTATGGCGTTTTCTGTCTGGTGGATGGAATTGTGGATCATTTTTCACAAAACTTGAAGAAACTCCAAGTCATGCTGCAAATTCGGCACAGCATTTACACCACATCCCCCATTCACAGTTCTCGTCCAATATCAGATTTGTTTTCCGATCCTTTGTCGCTTCAAGATCACCTTGGACAACTTTCCAATCTTCTCTCAACCTCCTCTTTACAGACTTGGTTTTTCCCATTGTTTTTTCATCCCCATTGCTAGGAATGGCAATCAATTCAGAAATGTCCCCACTTGCTGATTCCTTTACAGTTTCAACTTCTCTTTCCTTTGTGGTTCCACTTGTAGATGCACCCACGGCCGTGAATTCCCCAATGCAAGGCAAGGTTCTGTCCAAATTCGTACTTGCAGATAAATTATCATCTCTAATACCCCTAAAAGAAAATTATACAAAAAATTAAGGACAAGCTCCTATATACACTGACGGGGGAAAAAAAAATCCCAACACCAAGAAGGGGTTGTGTTAGATAAACGACAGTTGGTAGGCGGTGGGAGTACATCTGTAAGATGACGTCTATGCAAATTTCGCGCTCGGCGCATACGTGTGGCGCTAGTAGCGCCCCTCGAAACATGCAAAGCAGGTTTGCTGTAAATACGCGCTGTAACGTTCGTGAGCGTTAGTTATCGTTGAGATTCGACGTAGTGTGTTGATGTTATTCAAGAATGCCTTTAAGAAGACGAAGCCATTATCAACAGCTCACGGAGTTTGAACAAGGTCGTGTAATAGGGCTACGAGAAGGTGGATTTTCTTTCCGCAATATTGCAGAACGACTTCGCAGGAATTTAGCCACCATGCATGATTGTTGGCAGCGGTGGTCAAGGGAAGGTACTGCCTCAAGAAGACCGGGTTCCGGCCGTCCACGTGGCACTACTGAGAGGGAAGACCGCAGTGTACGGCGCATCGTACCGCGTCTGGGGCAGCAATTTGAGCTGCAGTTGCCACCAAAGTGACACAACGAACTGTTGCAAATCGGTTACTTGAAGAACAGCTCCGAGCCAGATGCCCTGTAGTGTGCATTCCACTTACTCCAAACCACTGCCGTTTGCGACATCAGTGGTGTCAAGCTAGAGCTCATTGGAGGACGGAGTGGAGATCTGTTGTGTTTTCTGATGAAAGCTGGTTCTGCCTGGGTGCCAGTGATGGCCGTGTGTTGGTTAGAAGGAGGCCAGGTGAGCGCCTGCAACCAACCTGCCTGCGGCCGAGACACACTGGACCTACACCTGGAGTTATGGTCTGGGGAGCAATTTCCTATGACAGCAGGAGCACTCTTGTGGTTATCCCACGCACCCTGACGGCACAGTTGTACGTCGGTCTGGCGATTCAACCTGTTGTGCTGCCATTCTTGAACAGCATTCCAGGGAGTGTTTTCCAACAGGATAACGCTCGCCCGCATACCGCTGTTGTAACCCAACATGCTGTACAGAGTGTCGACATGTTGCCATTGCCTGCTAGATCACCAGATCTTTCACCAATCGAGCACGTATGGGACATCATTGGACGACAACTCCAGCGTCACCCCCAACCAGCATTAACCATCCCTGTATTGACCGACCAAGTGCAACAGGCATGGAACTCCATCCCCTGGCCGCCCCGGTGGCGCAGTGGTCTAAGGCGTTGGCCTCTGATCATTTGTCCGTAAGGGGTCCGGGTTCGAATCCCGGTCAGGCATGGATGTTGTGTTTGTCTTACGGCACTGGCTCTCTCCCTTCCCTGGAACCAGTGACCCTAAATTAGGGACGGGTGACTGCTTATAGCCCATTGAGTTGCTCACGGTGGTCGTTAAACCTCCAATCAAAAAAAAAAAAAAAAAAAAAAGAACTCCATCCCACAAACTGACATCCAGCACCTGTACGACACAATGCATGAGCGTTTGCGTGCTTGCATTCAACATTCTGGCGGTTACACCGGTTATTAATGTACCAGCAATTCACATTTTAAATGGCTCTTCTCGCGCTTACATTAAGCTGTGATCTTAAAACCTTAATCGATTAAATATGTTACCTATACAAATGTATTGCCGCCTTTTCATTCCTCTACAACTATTCTTTTGTGGTGTTGGGATTTTTTTTTCCGTCAGTGTATATATAATGATCAAACACTGTATATAATGTGTAAATGAATTGGTGTGGCATAGCAAATAAAGCTATTCTGCTACTGAATATACGTCAGAAAAAAACACAAACAATTGCTGATTTACCGCAATTCCGTGTATTTCTCTTATTAGCTTTGAATTATCGCCACTTGGCCAAATTGGAAAAAGATTCCGAAACAATTAATATAATCATTCTGTCGTAATATTTTCACTTTCATGGTATTAAAACACCAGCAACGTGCGCATATTTACGTGCAATTCATTAATGATATATTATTAAAACAACCAATTACTTATCCGAAAGATCATGGTCAATTTATTCCTTTAACACTTCTAGCACGTCCATCATCATCATGCAAATCCGCTGGCCTTCAAAGGTTGAAAATCCTTGCCGATGAGATTTATTCTTTCGGGGATGAAACATCATATTTTCCTTTTTTTTTTTTTATTATTTACTGGACAAAAATGCAGGTTTCGCTCTGCCTTATGATATGAAACCATATCTCGTCATCTTCATAAAACCTCACAAAACATACACACCATACGACTCGTTCATACATTTAGTTAAAATCACTGTACATAATTACACTATTTACACTTCCGGGCAGTTAAACCTTTGTCAACAGTGACTAAAAAATTGCTCCATCCGTTTCAAAACTCCGTGCTAACCCTAATGCAAGTGTCAACCTCATTCAGCGCGTCGTACACGAACCTCTAGCGCTTTCAACAGGCAACTGTCATCTTCAGGAGGCAGATGTGTCTCACCCGCCTACCACAGCTCAAGTGAGCAGAGCTATTGAGGTTCGGACTCCAGTCGCAATCTCTGCATCTTTGTGTCTCTGGCGCCATCTATTGTCATTGCTGTTCTCTTTTCCCTTTTTCCCTCTTAGCTGTTGTTCAATTTTTATTAAGGCCTTCCATTGTTCGTTTAAGCTGCTAGGCTCATTAATGTTGCATAATCTTGATCTGTTTTTTTCAATTAGCACTGATTCTGCAATTCTCAACTGCCTTTCATTTTTACAGCTCTTAATAATTTTAATATCTTCAAACCTTGGACATTGTTGATTTTCCATACAGTATTGGGTTAATGCTGTCTTAGCTTCTTTTTATTCCAATTATTTATATGCTGGTTCAATCTATACTTTAATTTGTTCTTGGTGCTGCCTATATATGCCAAAGGTGGTTGCTGGATTATAGGAATTTCGTATTTTCCTGCTGTATCCAATTGGCTGATTTTTTTCATTTTTTTATTACTAAATTTTTTATGGTAAGTACCTGATTTCCTACCTGTATGTCATATTTGCTACAAACTTCATTAATTTCAGCTGAAACACCTTCAACATATGGGATTGCCCCTACATATTTTAAAAGTTTTTTATCAATCATGGCTTTATTATTTGCTTGAGTTACTTCATAAATCCATTTCTTTAATACCTGTTTAGGGTAACCAAAATCATGTGCAATTTTTTCAATGTATTCAATTTCTTCTTTTTTATGCTTTCCAACCGTAGGTTGAAGAAGCGTATATGCTCCAGCTTTGTCCGTCCGTCCGCACGATAACTGGCGTAAAAATGGTTTGATTTCGATGAAATTTTAGTATGTGATAGCGGACCACCTGATGACGAACCCTATTGAAAATGGGACAAATGGGGTCAAAAGTCACGACGTAGGAGCGGGATCCTTCCATTGCTCTTATGCGTCATAACTAGCGTAAATATGGTGCAATTTCAATGAAAGTTTACTATGTGGTAGGGGACCACCTGGGGACGAAACCTATTGAAAATGGGACAAATGGGGTCAAAGGTCACGACGTAGGAGCGGGATCCTTCCGTTGCCCTTATGCGTCATAACTTGCGTAAATATGGTTTGATTTCAATGAAATTTTACTATGTGGTAGGGGACCGCTTGGGGACGAATCTTATTCAAAATGGGTGAAGTGGGGTTAAAGGTCAGGATATAAGAGCGGGATGCATTCCATTGCCCTTATGCGTCATAACGTGCGTAAAAATGGTTCGATTTCGATGAAATTTCGGTATGTGGTAGGGGATCACCTGGGGACGAACCCTATTTAATGTGGACGAAATGGGGTCAAAGGTCAGGACATAGGATTGCGATCCATTCCATCGCTCTTATCCCATATTATTAAGGTAGACGTCAAGTAATTTTGCTTCCTATACTTCCAATGGAAAAAGTTTTGTACACATTTCCTTCACAATGTGTTCCCAAGGATGTAAATTTGAACATCGTTTCAAATAACTTTATTATAACTTGGAATACTTAATATTTTCTAAAAGATAACCATAATTATATTAAAAATCAATAACTTTTCCTTTGGTGGTGTTGAAACCAGAAAAAGGATGGCGCGCCCTGTACTTTGATGACGTCAGTAGACAAACAAATGTTGGATTGCATAATTATGGTTATGTTTTAGAAAATATTAAGTATTCCAAGTTATAAAATGAAGATATTTTAATCGATGTTCAAATTTTCATCCTTGTGAATGCATTAATTGTCCAGAAAAAGATGGCGCGACCTGTATTTTCATGACGTCAGTAGACAAACAAATGTTGGATTGCATAATTATGGTTATGTTTTAGAAAATATTAAGTATTCTAAGTGTTATATTTGCACTTTTAAGGTATTAACCTCTTGCAAAGTGCTCATAGTTTACATGCAATTCATAAATGAAAAAACCATTAGAAAGAACCACTCATTCACCATAAAGATCATGGTAACCTCCAATGACAACACACTTCCAACACGTCATTCATCGTGATGTAACTGGGCTTCCATCACATCACGATGTCATTGGAGGTTACCATGATCTTTATGGTGAGTGAGTGGTTCTTTCTAATGGTTTTTTCATTTATTCTAAGTGTGGTGTCATGGCGTCGCCCCATTAGATGTTGGCGCGTGGTCATGCCATCTAATGACGTCACACCTTGCTAGCAGATGGTCGCGATTCCCATCTGCCTCATTACGTCACGCGTTGTGTGCGTATGTTCGTCCGCATGATAACTCGCGTAAAAATCGTTCTATTTCGATGAAATTTTAGTATGTGGTAGGGGAGCACCTGGGAAGGAACCCTATTGAAAGTGAACGAAATGGGATCAGAGGTCAGGATATAAGAGCGGGATCCATTCCACTGCTCTTATGCGTCATAACTAACGTAAAAAAGGTTCGATTTCGATTAAATTTTAGTATGTGGTAGGGGACCACCTGGGCACAAACCCTATTGAAAATTGGCGAAATTGAGGTCAAAGGTCAGGACATAAGTGTAGAATCACTTCCATCGCCATTATGAGTCATAACTTACGTAAAAATGTTTCGATTTGGATGAAATGTTGGTATGTTGTAGGGACCTGTCTGGGGACGAATCCTATCGAAAACGAGCGAAATCGGGTAAAGGTTAGGACATAGGAGCGGGATCTATTCCATAGCGCTTATGCATCATAACTTCCGTAAAATTGCTTCGTTTGTGACAAAACGTTTTCATGTTATTTCGGAAATATACTGAACCAGTTCTGTTGAATATCATCCAAATGGATCAAAGGTCAGGGCACAGGGGTGAGATTTATTCCACAGCCATTTTCCTCATGACTTGAGTAATAGCTTGAGTAATGATTTCTAGTATATTGGAAAGCGTATCATAATCAATGCATTGCACGATTTTACTAACTTGTTATATATGTAATCATTCTGTTTTGAAAGGTAATAAATAGTGCAGGGGAAAGAGGAAGAAAAAAACCTCGAAAAAGAAAATAACAAATTTTCTAAAAGTTTTCATGACCAACCTCTGAACCCTTGCGACTACTCCGTGATTTTCGTAATCTTTTTTTTCTTTTCACATTTCTACGACCTGATAGGACAGCCACCCCTTTTTGATATTATTAAAATGAAATAATAATAATTTGTCCTGGTCTTCTTTGTTCTGCAGCGCACCTCACAGTTTTAAGTACTTTCTGCTATTGGGAAGACTGGGAAGCTAGTCATGAAAATTTATGTGATGTTGAAGCTCATAGTTTTTGAATTAATATTTGTGGTATAACAATATTTTCTTTGATATAGTATATATAACTGGTAATATTATTTTTGGATAATACAAAAGTAACTTTAAATACCACCATCTAATTTGGAACATTAACTAATATTTATGCTTTGTGAAGAAATTTCCACGATGCCGCCGTGGAAATTTTTAATCATTAAAACTTGTGATTTCCAATGACATAGTTTATGACTTGATGGCGAAACACGGGCTTTTCCAATCATGTTTATGTAGAAGCTAATTTTTTTTAATAGGAATTACGGATAGTTAAAATAAAAAGTAAAATTTCAGAAGAAAAACGTTTACGCCTTTTGGAAAATAGCTACCGACGGAGGGGAGGGGGGGGATTTCTGTGCCCGTAACATGAATACATAAAACGCGCCACCAAAACAAAAGAGTTGTGATTCCGCTACCCCAATTCTATAATACAAATAAACACAAATAAAACAGACAATATCATGAAAATAATTATATATACAGAAATGTTATTTACTTGCATTCTGGAATCACGAAATACTTCATTATTTTTGGGACATTTCCCAAAGCTGAAATGTTACTTGACTTCTTCTTTCTGCCACGTGCTCTTTTGCTCAAACTCATCCTCTCTCTTTTCACACATCCTCTGATGTCCCGTTGTAACAAGATTTATGACGTCTTATGGTATGCCACATTTCTTCCATATCCCTGAAAGTAAAGCTACCAGAAGCGAAGTGACTACAAGGTAGGGATGGGCACATCGATGGTTACTCATTCCCAAAACATCGATGTATTGGTAGTATTGGTGAAAACCTCGATGTAAAAGCTAATAAGCTGAAAAAATTGTTGTTTTCAATCTGCAGCAACAGATGTGCAAAATCTCTGTTCAATATAACAGTGATTACTCACCAATAACATCGGGAAACTAATAATATATATTAAAATGCTCGATGCATTAGTGTAAACCTTGATGTTTTGCTAATAAACTGAAAAACCTACACTTTTCCACCTGCACCAGTAAATGGGCACACGATTTGTAAAATCTCTTTTTAATATAACAGTGATACTCACCAGTTCAACAACCATTAACATAATATTTGTTAAAACGCTCTATGTTTTTTTCGTTGTATCGGTGTGGAAACCTCTGGTTTTTCGATGCATCGGCTCGTATGCCTTTAAGGAAAAGATCTCTGTTTTCGCCAACGAATAAAGTAAAACAACCAATAGCAAGATACTTCTTTCTTCTGTATAGTTATGAATGTAACAAAAAAATTCATTTACTTTTCGTAGATGATATTCTCTTCGAGTTTCAAAAATTTATTGCGGAACTTCGATGTTTTTTTATGTATCGGCTTCTGCAACATCCAGGTTAAAACATCGATGTTAAAAAACATCGAGGTTTTTTGCCCATCCCATCTACAAGGTAAGCAGCACAACTCCTATTGGAAATAGTGCACGCTGTTTGAAGCATCATCTACGACTAAGGCGTTAGCTGCATGACTAAGGCACACTTGGGATTTCAGGTGTGGGGCCGCCAATCAGCGCAACTTGAGAACGAAGTGGAACACGACGACCATCGGATTGCGTTGCTTGTGCTCCGAAACCAGAAACATTCCAAAGACGAAAAAATAATTACCGCAACCACTTTACGCAATACGCTTGCGCAGTAGCCGCCGCAATGCCTTCAAATAGCGCTTGATGTCACCCTGGAAGCAATAGTAGTTCGTTCCGATCAACGAACATTCGGTAGCCACTGTGGCGATGATGTTGGGAAAATGTGGTCACCAAACTGCTAATTTTGAGCTTTAACTATATAGCTTGAACTTTTCCTTTGTCTCTTTAGTCTTGTAGTTTACTTGTAATTATACTTTCTCTTTAGTCTTGTAGTTTACTTGTAATTATACTTTGTCTCTTTAGTCTTGTAGTTTACTTGTAATTATACTTTGTCTCTTTAGTCTTGTAGTTTACTTGTAATTATACTTTGTCTCTTTAGTCTTGTAGTTTACTTGTAATTATGCTGATTGTGTGTCCGCATACCGTGGCTTTAAATACTTTTTGAAGCTTCTCTGCGAACTCCAATGCTCCTGAATAAGATGGTAGCAATTCCCTGTGGAATGCTTCGTCACTGTTATTGTCCTTGAACCTTACATTTTGTTTTGCATATACTGTAGTATCTCGTTGAAAGTGTCACTGAATTAGATGTCATGACATCATTGTCAACAGATGTTGTGACATCTAAATAGCATTTTATTAAAAGCAATTAGTATACAGCTTTATGGAATTTTCTTGAAATCAAGATGTCTAACCATTGTCACTCTGTATATGTTATAGATTTTCATTTTAATTTACTTTTCTTCTTTTAACAAGATTTCTTCTTTAAACTGAATGGTATTTGGGGTGGGGGAGAGAATGTGCAGAAGACCGCTATGGAAAGTGGTCATCAAGTAGAAACGAAATGTCATTGTTATTAACAGAACTGGAGCTGTGATATTCCCCCCAAAAATGCTAGGGAAATTACCATTAATCTGTGAATGCCGTGCCCCTCCCCCTTATTTTTTCTCCTTCAAAGTGTAGTTTTAGTTTTTGATTAGAGACTGTTATAAAATTGTAGTTATGTGTGTGTTTAAGTGCACCGTTCTCTCTCGCAGTGTGTTTACTTCAGCTGTATAAATATGCGCATTTCCATTCACAGTTATCCCCAGCCTTGAGAAATCGTTTCACTGAGATTTGGTGTCCCAGTGACATTCAGCATGGAGATCTGGTTAGCATCATTGAGCATAATGTAGGCATAACCCTTACCCGCCAAGAAATCGGAAGTGGATTTGGTGAAGCAATGACAGAATTTCTTTATTGGTTCCTTTCCACTGAGTATGGTAGGAGGTTAGTATTGTGAATATGGATGATCAGTTTTCCTCATGAAGTATTCTTTAATTGAAGTTAGATTGATCAAAACTTTTAAATTGAATATTTGTACTATATTTGACATTTAATGAATTATTAATTGCCTGTGCTTTCTTGTTCTTGTATGTTTATGCAATATACGTTTCCCCCACATCAATGCATCAACTTCCTTTCTGGAAGTGTTAATTGTTGGATTCTGTGGAAGAAAGTCTTCACCTAATACATAGAACAAAGATTAGGATTATTTACTAGCAATTAGATATGCCTGAATAACCAGTTTTTACTGTCTATACATGACATATGTCATATCAGAAATGTTAATTGTTATTCATAAAAACTAGCAGACTTTCAGCAAGATTAATTCTTCTGTTCTGGTTTATTACTCGAGCCAACAACTTTCAAACTTAATATAATTTTGTATTGAAAAGGTAATGTGTTGTTAGTTTTTGTTTTTTTTCTTCTGTAGTTTAAGTCGGTAGTTCGGTATTTATTTGAATATATTCTAATGAATTCATTTAATTCCTTGGTGCTATACTCTCATAAAATCAAATGGTCATTAATATAGGGGAGGAACTGTCGTCCTCAGTGGCGCAGTGGTCTAAGTGCTGGCTTCTGATCATTCATCTAAAAGGGTCCAGGTTCGAATCCTGGTGAGGCATGGATGTTGTGTTTGTCTTACAGTACTGGTTCTTTCCCTTCCCTAGAACCAGTGACCCTAAATTGGGGATGGGCTCATCGATTTGCTCATGGTGATCGTTATACCTCCAAAACAACAAAAACAAAAAATACAAAAAGAAGAAAGAAATAAAGAAGAGAGACTTGGGATTTTAAACTGACTGTTTTTAAAAGTTTCAGCAGTCAGAAGTGTAACAGGGTTAAAAAAGAAAAAAGCGTCTTTTTTTTTTTTTTTAAGTCAAAATGTAGTGACTAGAACTTCTGCTGCTGATTGGCTATAATGATGATGACAACATGTGATGCCAGCTAAAAACTAGTGGAAGCACATGGAGCAGTATAAAACACATTCAACAGATTTCACCTAACAAGTATCACCACCATCTCATGGAACTCATATTTCACTTGTGTGATTTCACTTTTTGTATATACAAATAACAATAATTCAGTTCTACTATGAAAGAATTATGTGCAAAATGTCAATTTTAAGCACATAATTTTGACTCTGGTTTTGCAATTGAAACCATGAGATGATTGTGCAAAATTCTTATCTTGAACAAGCAGCTTTAACTGTAGTTTTAGAATTTTCATACTTTTTTATTGCCCATGTGATTATTCTTTTAGGGAAACTGATTTGACCAGAATTGCCTTTTAAATTGTGCAAATTTTATTTATTACATCTATGAACTTTATTAAATTATGTAAAAATACTGCAAACTTCATCAGCATAGTTAAGTCAGGTGTAAAAGGCACGTGTCACTGTTGCACATTCAACAATTAAGGTCGGTAAAAAAATTTGGGGGGTGCTTAAAAGTTATTAAAAAGTACTTATATTTTATGGGAGAAAGAAAACCCTGTATAACTTCCATAAGAATTCCACTGAAACCTAGTAGCCAGAGATGTAGCCCAATGGTGCACTTATTTTGTTTGTCGATTTTTTCTTTGAAATAGAAACTGTCATTTATGAATTTTAATGTATGTGCTACACCATTTCTTTCCTCCAAAGGTGAGACAGTCAAAGTATATAATCTTTTTTTCAGTGATGTTCATGGCTACTTCTGTGGGTATATTAAACTATTTCTTGTTCATGAGGTAGTAGTGATGCAGTATTCTTAATAGGTAAAAGTTTTTTTTTTTGGGGGGGGGGGTTACAATGAGAAAACATTGGTTCCTTTCGAACTGTTTTGTTCTACATACAGATTAATTTTGTAGGGGATCTGTTAATAAGTTTTGATTTAACTATAGGATCTTTATCTGTGGTTTTTAATTTCTTAATTAGAATAATCAGGTGTTAATGTTTTGCCTTTTTTCGGAGCTTTGTGCAGATGGCACTGTTAAAATGGTTGATATCTCTGGGTATGTCCTGCTACTGTGATAATTAACAGAATGTGGTCATGAAGGAGACCTAATTTTTGCAATTGGAGCTTTTAACTTTGCTGAAGACCTGAGTTTTATTTTCACAAGATAGACACATGACTAAGTTAGACTGCACTTTTTTTTTTTTCTGGGTTTTATAATATTTGATTTCATCATGTATAGGATTGCACATAAGTATTATAAAATAAAATAATGTGGTGGTCCTAATTTGTATGTAGATTATTCCTTGATAGTGTTGAAGCATGTGTAGGGCACTTCTGGTGAAAAAATATGGCAAAGCCATCATTTGTCATGGAAGAACATATATAAGCTATTAAAAACATAACTAATAAAACTGGATTATGTAGATGTTTAATTGATCATGGTAACAAGGTGAATTGGGATTTCAGCTGAATTATTGGCCATCAACAAAAACTTTGAAAATAACAGGGCCTGGTTGCTACCAGAATAATAATTTTCTTTAGTTAAACATTGCGGTAGCTATAACTTGAATGATACGAGGCTGACGAAGAGGAAGATTTTTCTTCGGACATAAGTTTAAAAAAGCAATAACATAAATTTGAGAGTTAAGTGTGCCTGTTTTCACTGTATTATGCAAAAAAAAAAGTCCACAAATATGTAACATTTAAAATAGTATAACTATATTAGTAATCCGAATTTCTTGGCGTAGATTATAAATAAAGGTTTCCAAGCTTTCGCACATCAACCAGATGGTTTTTCAAAGGAAGGTAGACAGCAAACTGAATAATAGAACACTTCAACAATTTGAATGCGGTGACTTGACAATAAACGAGCAGATGCTAAGTAATTATTCATCCAAAGACTTGAGGCGTCATGCTCATTAACACGTGGAATCATAGAAGGAAACAAAAAGCATTCATTATTTGAAGAACTGGTACCAAACTCGTGGCAACTCCAGTGAGAGGTTGTCATTGCATGATTTACTGTTTGTGATGATCTCTAAAGTTTCGCGAATGGCGGTAGATTTTGGGGTAGAATAGGAGGCTAATTTCTTTATGTCATCCCACATAGGAGTAGCGGACTTGAGCTGGACCTCTCTGGATATAACTGTTGTTACTTTAACAGGGTTCCCACGCAACCTGGAAAACCGGGAATTCTCAGGGAATTTGAAAATTGTTCCAAAAATCAGGGAAAACTCAGGGAAAATTGTGTTTTTCCGTAAAAATCAGGGAATTTTTTATTAGGGAACTATAAAGGCAGGGAATTTTTATTTTGCCAGAAAAATATTTTGTTTCAGACTTTTGTAAAATATATTTCTGTATTGCTAAGTTTTAAAATAATTCTGAGTTGTTTTATCCTTCGAGGCAACTCCGTAACCCACCCACCGATTAAAGTGCAGCTGTGCAGGGGAGTGCGTCTCTTTGCGGTTTCCCCGTCTTCAGATGATCTAAACTACAACCGAACAAACATACAAGTCAAAGCGTGAAAGAAAGCCATTAATCACACACCCATTTCGCAGGCTCTTATCTGCTGGCGTTCGCGAAGAGAGGCAGTCATTTGTTCCTGAGTAGGTGCCCCGGTTCTCTGCGTAGACTGGGAAAAAAATTATGAAGAAGCTATTTCCTCAATTTTTTAAATAACCGACTGAAATTTTTACAGTGGGCAAGATATATTAAAATAACGTTCCATTTTAAATTTCGCCGAAATTCATTGGAAACTTTAGAAGTTGAGCTTTTTTTTTTTTTTTTCCCCTTTTGCATGTTCTACGTGTCTTTTATCAAACCGTACAAAAACATTTTATTTTGCCGGATGTTGGTCATCCTAATAAATCCCCCCCCCCTTCCCCTTCAACAGCAGTGTGGATGAATGTTGCAAATTGAGGGCACCTAATTTATTTTGAAAAAGGTTCGTATCACTTAAGAACTAAAGCTTCGCTTTCGTAATTCTGTAGCAGAGTTGGTATAGTTGGAAAAGCATGTACCTTCAAATGTTTGAACAGGGAAAATATTATGAAATAGGAAGATTCTTCAAAGAGGGGGAAAGATTAATTTTTTTCATAGTACTTATGAGTATTTTGACATAAAATATATGAAAAATACCATGCAATGAAGCCGGGTACTATTGCATACCTACCAAATTTCCCAGATTTCACGGCCGTTTTCTAGATTGGTTGTTCTGTCATATTTCTATTTCATAATGCATGAAGAAATTTATGATTCTGTCATATTTCTATTTCATAATGCATGAAGAAATTTATGATTCTGTCATATTTCTATTTCATAATGCATGAAGAAATTTATTTATAGCTAATTTAAGACGATATTCCGATTACTGCAAGAGCTGGCTGGTTGCGAAAAATAGGGTCGTCCGACGCCCGGACCATAGATTTTCACACAAAATCGTCAGATATTGAAATAATTTTCTACCAACACATCTCCGATTCTTACGATTTTTTTTTTTTACGGGTAGCTGCCTCCAAGTTATAAAAAAAAACCCTAAAAGTTTCAACTTTTTATGTTTCCGATAGATTAGAAGATATTATTTTTTGAATTTTTGTGCATAGTGGAATCGTTTTCCGTAAAAACGGAAATATCTCCGTTATTTAGAATAAGAAATATAAAATTCATCATTCTCTCATAATTTTCCCCAAGGTTTCAGCTTATACATAGGGAAAAGAAATTTGCGAGAACAAAAGTTAGACGGGGTAGAAATTTTCTTGTAATCGTAAATTCTTTTTCTTGCGTTGCTGCTCCTCACAAGATTTGCATAAATTATTCATTTCACATCTTTACCCTCACATTGCCGAAAAAAATAAAAAATCTACCTAGTTACTACTGATTTAAATCTTTGCCGTGCGTGCTCTATTGGTTTCAGGTTTGTCAGTGCAGGCGCTAAAGCCTCTGTCTCCGTTTTGGATGACGTTATTTGTAGGGAGTTACTGCAAATGACCTGAGTGGGCTCCAGACCTTTCTCGCACTTTGCCTGATCAACATCGCACAAATGTATTGCCCTTCGTAAAGATATTGTTAAGTATAAACATGCCACTCGCCGCAGGATGATAAATTATGTTCACAAAAAAGTGTTAATAGGATTTTATAAGCACACATGCACACAAAACTTTCTCTAATTGTTTCCCGTACAAGTAATTTGACGTAGCGTGGAAATGAACTGTGACCTGCGAGAAAAGTTCAGTACTAATGTTTGCGTCACAAACGTAGCCAATCAATTTTAAGACTTCCGGATTTTGGAAGTACTAATATGAACTGTAGCCTCTCAGGCAAAATGGTATTCCGTATTAACTGTTAGTTTTCCCCACTTGTTGCTTCCATTATTTTTCTTTATCCCTGGGTTTAATTTTTTTTTTTTTTGCCGTTATGGCATTAGGATCTCCGTGTGCCAGCTTATTGGTTATGAAATTTAACAGCACAATGTCTAAATATCCTATGCTGCGTTATTTAGAAGCAAATAGCAGAGGTGCCAACTATTACGAATTGTCCGTAATTATTACGGTTTCGACTGTCAGATTACGGAATTACGGACAGGTTGGAAGAAGTACGGAATTCAGTGTGTTTTGGAGAATCTCAATTTTGTATCCTTTTTTGTTAAACCCTTTTAGTGCGACGCTGCCGATTTCTCGGCCTTCGATTTTGATCCACATATTTTCCGAATCAGACTGCGGATTTCGGTGTCTCAATGATCTTATCATTTATCAATCGTATCGTTTTGAAATGGAATGTCCATGAATCATATCGTCAAATAGCGATATTATCGGAAGAATGGTACCGTAATTTTCGTCGGATAATCCGCGGATTATCTGCTAAAAAGTTAAAATTATAGGTTTTGCGGATTATACACCGATGCGGTTAACACGCCGATTTAAAATATATATATATATAACGGGATGTAAGGTCAGGTGATGCGTAACATCACAGCCTCTCCTTGACAAATGTCAACCCCGCCTTCTCGTGGTGCATCCTGTTCCCACTAAAGGGGCTCTGACGACCGCCAATAGCGGTATAACTATACCATCGGGATTAGAGGAAATTCTATACCACACTCACCAACCCGCTTGGCCAGCGTGGTGAGTTATGGCCAAACCCCTCCAAAATGATTCCACAACTTAAATCTTGGCCCTCAGTCTCCGGCAGCTGGAATGTACCTGGCCAAGGCAGCGGCCAGTGCGACATGAAGGCAGAGGGTGCTAAGAATCCCCAGAGGACCGGACTAGGCTGCCATCTGATGCTGACCTTGGCTACGTACAATGGACGCTCCCTATCTTCTGATTCAAGGCTTCTTGAATTGGAAGAGGAACTACAAAGGATCAAGTGGGACATCGTGGGGCTAAGTGAGGTAAGGAGAAAAGGAGAAGATCTCATCGAACTGAAAAGTGGACATCTCTTCTACTATCGTGGGACAGATACTGGCAGAACTAGTGGTGTTGGATTTATAATAAACAAGAAACTGAAGGATAAAGTTGTAGAAGTTGAAAGTTCCTCTGACAGAGCTGCACGACTCGTTATCCAACTCTCGAGAAGATACCAGGCTCAAATTATTCAAACTTATGCACCCACCACAAGTCATCCTGAAGAAGAAATTGAAGAATTTTATGAGGAAATTTGTCATCTAAATAATAAAGGTAAGCAGCACTTGAAAATAATTATGGGAGATTTCAATGCAAAAATAGGGCAACGGCAACAGAATGAAACTTCAGTAGGTAAATTCGGTCACGGCAACAGAAACCAGCGTGGAAATACTCTCGTTGAGTTTGCAGAGGCAGCAGGGTTTTTCATCTTGAACTCCTTCTTCAAGAAAAAGCCACACAGGAAATGGACATGGAGACATCCAAATGGGACGACAAGTGAAATTGATTTTATTATGTGTAACAAAAAATTCGTCATAGAAGACTGCAGTGTGCTGAACAAGTTCAACACAGGTAGTGACCATAGATTGGTGAGATGTAAGATGCACCTCAACACTAAACTTGAACGTGGCAAGCTCATAAGACAAACCAAATCTATTGACATAACCAACCTTAAAAAACACCATAATAACTTCAAGTTGGAACTGAAGAACAGGTTCTCTGCTTTAGAAGGCTTAACATTGGAAGAAGTGGACATCTCTGAAGTTAACAGAAAAGTAACCAAAGCTCTTATGGAAACAGCAACAAAATTAGCTGGGTCTAAAAACAAGTTGCATGTAAATAAATTATCAGGAAAAACGAAAATGTTGATGCAAAAAAGAAGAGAGATGAGGACAACTAAAGAAGATGTGACTTCCAAAGTGGAATATATAGAGCTATGCAAGACAGTAAGAAAAAGTATCACTGAAGACGTAAGAAAATTCAACTGTGAACTAGTGAGGAAAGCAATTGAAAACAACCAAAGCCTAAAGATAGCAAAGGGACATCTCAGTAAGGGAAGAAAACAGATTATGGCACTGAGAAAAGAAGATGGTTCTGTAACAAGAAATAGAGGCGAAATTTTGACAAGAGTGAAAGATTTCTACTCCAAATTATATGAAAGGGATGATACATGCACTCCAGACATCATGAAAGATACCAGTACCAGAGTTCCTCCAGTCCTTCCAGCAGAAGTTGCACATGCAATCAAGAACATGAAGCGGGGAAAAGCTCCAGGAGAAGATGGAATTACTGTAGACATCATACAAGAAGCAAGTGGAGAAATCGAAACAGTACTCGCCCAAATTTTCACTCGTTGCCTTAATGAAGGAAAGATTCCTGAGGATTGGAACACCGCTACAATGATCCTGCTTCATAAGAAAGGTAACATTGAGGATCTCGGAAACTACAGACCTATCAGCCTCCTATCAGTAGTTTATAAAATCTTCACTAAAGTTCTTTCACACCGCTTGAAGGTAACACTGGACATGGCTCAACCGAGAGAACAAGCTGGATTCAGGAGTGGCTACAGCACAATAGATCATATCCACGTGCTGAGAGAACTAATTGAAAGAGCGAGGGAATATGAACTTCCATTGTGCATGGCTTTTATCGATTATGAAAAAGCCTTTGATTCGGTGAAACCATCAGCAGTTACAATGGCTCTGAAAACCTGCGGTATTGAAGATGCATACATTAATATTATTAATAACATCTATGAAAATGCAAGTGCAAAGATTAGGCTGTTTGAAAATACAACACACGTAAAAATTGGAAAGGGAGTGAGACAAGGTGACACCATATCTCCGAAGCTCTTTAATGCCACATTGGAGGGTGTTTTTTAGTCGCTGTGCTGGGAAAACGAAGGGATAAAGATTAATGGAGATTATCTAACCCACCTTCGTTTTGCTGATGACGTAGTCATTTTTGCAACTACCCCATCAGAGCTGCAGAGTATGATCCAGGAACTTGCTGACAAGAGTAAAGAAGTGGGATTAAAAATGAACTTTCAGAAGACAAAAGTGATGTTCAATGCTTTTACAAGAAATGAAGATTTATCGATTGATGGAGAAAAGCTGGAGATAACAGACACGTACATTTATCTTGGACAGCAGATATCAAGTGAGGGTCACATTGATGAAGAAATTAATCAACGTACAAAACTTGCCTGGAGAGCTTTTGGAAGAAACAGCATAATTTTCAAGAGCAATATGCCAGTATGTCTTAAAAGAAAAGTGTTTGATCAATGCATCCTTCCAGTGCTTACGTATGGTGCAGAGACGTGGACCTTAACTAAAAGAGACATACAAAGGCTGCAGACAACTCAAAGAAGCATGGACAGGTGCATGTTTGGTGTAACCAGGAGAGACAAGAAGAGGAACTCGTGGATCCGAAAAATGACAGGAGTGGAAGACATCATGATCAGAGTTAAATCCCTGAAATGGCAATGGGCTGGACATACTGCCAGAAGGACAGATCATCGATGGACAGCCGAAATTTTAGATTGGATTCCAAGGGACAGGAAAAGACCCAGAAGAAGACCACATGGGAGATGGGTGGATGAAATTCGAAAGTATGCAAGGGTGACATGGAGGAGACTGGCACAAGACAGACCGTTGTGGAGGAAACTTGGGGAGACCTTCGTCCAGCAGTGGATTGATAATGGTTGACGACGATGATGATGATGATGATATATATAACACCTTCCGATTTAAAAAAAATCTGCAGCGTGATTGTGCAGGGAAAGGTGTAATAATTGGAAAAGGAACTCCTTCGGAAGAATTTTCCTCAGTTCAGGAGTTTGTACGGAGCGGGGAGGAGGGGGAGGAATGTCGTAATGAAAGATAGGGATAGTTGTGGGGAGGGACGGCAGGGGTCATTTTGTTATCGTTGAGGAGAGCTCTGACTGTCGTGCCGGCTCTGTTTTTTGGCAAAAAGCCAAAGAAGTACGCACAGCGCTTGCTGCACGAACCTATGCGTTTCTCCTTTCGGATTTCATGTGCGCGACCTTGTATCTAGTTTGCTTTCGTTGTTTTGGCGAACGTCGCTGCTGCTGTTTTCCTTCATTGCTAATCATGAGATCTCTGAAAAGGAAACGTTTCAGTTACACTGCCGAATTTAAACTTGAAGTGGTGGACAGAATTGAGGATATGATCATGTCACTGCGCGATAGTTTTGAGGTCAGAACACAATCGTGCAGCAACATACGGAAAGCCTCTGTGTCGCGATCTAAAACGTAAACAAGTCCGTTGGTAAATTCTGCGGGAGAATTCACAGAAGTTTTTTATTGGCCCACGTATAAGACGTTCTCTCAACTCTGAAAGCAGGAATTCCTCCAAAAACTTTCGACTTATACGCGAGTACATACGGTATTTCTACGACTTGTTCTGTATCAGCCTTTCGTCATTGGCAGTGTAATGCAATACTCTGGAGCTACATCGGCGTGATCTATGGATGCCACACCCTTTAACTGTTCGGAGATAAAAATATAAAACAGTAACCTTTAAAAATGAATTTCTTCATTTAATAAAATAGTTTTTTTTTTCTCTTAATTCTTCGGACTCATGTGTTTCTGGAACGTGGAAAGAGCGACGTATTTATTTATTTACTGACGCCACGTATTTGGAGGATTTTCACATTGGATCTCGCCCTTTGGAATTAACTGCTATAATATATATAGCCAGTGCCCTTAATACCCACCAGATGGTGACGTCTCAGTAGCTGAGCCCATCTTACGGATTTAAGATGTCAGAAGCTGACTTAAAAATACACATAGCACCGTGGATTGTTGGCCACCGTGGTGTAAAGCTAACGCGCTCGGTTAGATATCGAGAGATCCGTGGCTCAATTCCCCGGCGGCGGCTGAAAACAATTTTTCCGTTGCTATGTGTTTCTGGAACGTGGAAAGAGCGATGTGTTTATGTGACCGACTTTTCTGTCGGAAATTCCACTTCTGATTCAACATCTATGATGTGCGAATTATACGGCGATTTTTTTTCCTAAATGTCACAATCTGCGGATTATACGAATGATTTTTTTTTTTATGTGAATCTTGCGGTCTGCGGATAATACGAAGAAAATTACGTGTAATATGCCGTAAGTGTCATCGTAAAAGAGTTTGCACTTGCTATCGGTTCCCCACGCAATTTCTCTGTGTGACAGGAGAAAGGTTACTTTAGCCAAAACGTTTCCTACTGCAGTTGAGGCAGGGCTGTTCACTTGGAATCGTTGGTGTATTATAAGACGTCGTACTGTCGGAAATCACTTTTTCGAGCCCCGTTCGAAGTGCAATAACGATCAACTCGTTGCAACGCGTGGTCCCGCGATGACGGATGTTTATATTTCTTGCGGACTTTCGCCGCGCGGGAGAACGAAGTGCGGTGTTTTATTACTAGAAGCTCTTCACAGTATTCATTTCTTTTTCCTAAACGAAACAGACACAATCGCAAAACTCCGTGAATTACGAATCACCCTCTTTTTCCAAACTCGTGTTAGCAGAGGATGACTTTATTGACAGCTTGTTCCTCAGACTAGGAGACGTGCTTTTTCCTACTGCGTGAAATTTTTTTCTAAGGTTATTTGAAATGGCTTGTAGTGAGAGTGAAAGTTTGCCAAGTGATGGTGATGAATTTGAATCATCTGAGAGTGATATTGGCCAAGCAACATCAAGCCAGAAAACTAGCCACAGTGCCATGCACACCATATCTTCTTCAGAAGGTGAAGATCTTCATAGTGAATCTTCAGATCATGAAAGTTCTGAAAGTGAATGGGAGGATGTAATAGTAGAGGGAAGTGATGAACAACCTCAGCATCCTTTTGATTGTCATGAAATGCAGGGGCCCAAACATGCTCCTGCAACTGGTGTGGCACCTATTGCATATTTTTACTTGTTTTTTACCAATTTCATCCTTGGAATTATTGTTTCTGAAACAAATAAATATGCAAAGAGGTTTTTCCAGGAACATCCAAATCTTTCTCCCAAATCTTGAGCAAGGAAATGGAAAATGCTGAAATAAAGGTTTCCTTGCGTGCCTTCTAATATGAGAGTAATCAGTAGCCCATGTAGGACGAGATGAGATGAGATGATTGCCGAAGGCATATCCAGTCAAAACAAACACCAGGATTGTGTAAAATTAAAGACTCGATCAAAGCCTTTGGATAATTTTTTTGCAAAAAAGAATGAAAATAGCGTGATAAACGCTGAATTGCTGTTTACTGCAATCGTTGTGGAGCATAACCTACCTATAGCAATCTGTGATCATGCTGGTCGCTTCTTTCATGCTATGTTCCCAGACTCTGATATTGATGAAGCTGGATATCCTTGAGCAGATGTGGCATGGAATGAAATATCTAAGATGAAGGATTCATCTGGCCTTCCCAAGTATTCTGCATTGCCTAAACTAATGTTGGCAATATTGACTATCCCTCACAGCAATTCCTCTACGTAGAGAATATTTAGTATAGTAAGGAAAAACCTCGCATACTTCTGCCCAACAATGAGCACCAAAACATTATGTGCCCTTCTTATACAGAAAAGTAAAGCATTTTCCTCAGGTGAGCTGTGTTATAAAAAGTTTTCTGAAAAAGAATATACCACTGCAAAACAAGCAACAAGGGAGTTTTTATGTCAGCAATGACATGAGGTAAGTACAATATTGATAATTTAATTTCATATTTTTTTGTGAGGATAGTGTAAACATATAAAGTTATTACACATTTCACGCATTAATTTCTCATGAAATACCCATTCCACGCGTTAGCGATGAGGCTTCGTATGGTGATTACCGATAGGCACCTCATACAAGTATTATAGGTTACACAGTAATACTATAATATTGTCCTTAACTTTGAAAAAAAAAATGGCGTGATACATTACTGAAAGTTTGTGTTCGATTGCTGAAACATTACTGTAAAATACCCTATTGATTACTGATGCGTTCTGCTAGAGGTTGGCCCCTCTGAAATAGCATAGATTCGATGTTCTCATTGCCATGTGCAAGAACTAACGTTAGCTAAAATAATTACAATTTTGATTTTTAAATGTCAGCAGTATTTTCCCTGATTGCTAGAAATTGTTGGGATGGTACTGGCACACGTTTTTCCTCAGACGCAGAAATGCTGTCACGATTTCTGTTCTCTCTCTCTTCTTTTTTTATTTTTTAATAACTGTTTTACTTTGCTTTGTCTTTAAAGATTCTAAGTAAATTCCAATAGAAAATACAAATTGGTAGATCGATTTGATAGAACCGCTCTAACAAAATGTTAAGAGACTGTCGGACACTCACCATTTTATCATTCCCATTAGACTTCAATTTCAGCAAACGTTTCTGTGTTGTTTAATATTTATGTAAAATAAGCACTTAAAGGATTTAAAGCTTCATTCAGCATTGTATCATTTAAGGGCAATTTATTCTCTTCAGTCACAATTTTCCCAGCTTGCATTTTTAAACCTAACTGGAACTCTAAATGTTGTGAGTCGTTTAAAATGTTATTTATATACTTGTGTGCACTTAAAATACAGATAAATCAGTTGTATAATTTCACCTAATCGACTGAAATATTTCATTATATGTAGAATTTAAATTAAGTCTTTGTTCAAATATTCTTTAAAACATGTAAATACATGGTTTACATGTTTTAAAGAATATTTGAACCAACGGTACCAAAAAATAAATAATGGTACCAAAAATAATATGCCTCATGCATTTAATTGTTATTAAAAAAAGCAGGTAATTGTATAAAGGACAGTTATTTAAAGAATTAACAAATGTATGCTTTCGTAAGGACGAAAGAATGTAAGGAAATGCAACAATTTGTCGCAATGTGATTTGATTTGCCGCTCTGGAAAAACTCTCAGGACCACCTGGAAAAGTCAGGGAATTTTTTTTTCTACTTTTGAGTGGGAACCCTGTTTACAGTTCTTTGTCCCTTTTATGCTCATTGATTCTAGTTCCAAAAGAACGCTTGGTCATTCCAATGTAGTTTCTCTTGGAGCCGTCTGGACATTGTAAAGGGATGGCATAAATACTTGCCTAATTGGAAAGCGGGGACGTGTCAGAGTTTCCGTGAAGCATTGCATATAAAGATGTCGGAGACCTGATGCCAACACTAAGGTTCATTATCTTGAGCGCGTTCTTGAGCTGATAAGAAACATTTGGTATGTAGGGAATTGATCCCAGGTAGCATAGTTGTGGCGTAGAAAGATTAATATGACTGGTTCTGACTTTCTTGATATAGCTATGTACCGGGTCCGGGGTGTATCCTGCCTCAGTGGCCAATTCGGTAACGTTCATTAATTCACGCTGTCTAGAAATAACATCGGAAGATACTGCAATGGCTCTTCTTATTCGAGAACGGAAGAAAGCTGTCTTGTAACTAGCAGGGCAGAATGAGCTGCAGAGCATCAAATTGGGGATGGATGTGGGTTTATAGTAGACTTGCGCACGAAGGCGATTTTCGGGCATCTTGCTCTGTAATACATCCAGATAAGGCAAGGCACCGTTGTGTTCGAGCTCCATAGTGAAATTGATCGTGGAGTGAATATCATTCATTTTATCTAGGAAAAGCGGCAGAGTTTCCTTTCCGTGCGGCCATATGAAAAATACACCGTCCGCATATCTCAGCCAGGTAGTAGGCCTTGGGGTGATGTTGGAGAGTATATATTGCTCGATTGGGTGAAGTATTGCTTCCGCAAGAATGGCTGAAAGAGTGGATCCCATCGTAGCTGGAACTTGTGACTAAGTCCATTAACCTAAAGATGCTGATGCAAAACTCCTGCAAATGAAGTGATGAATTAGTTACGGCCTCTTTTAATGTCCCGATGGCTTCCGGCACGGGGACCGAAGGGTAAAGAGAAACCACATCGAAACTACCGATGATGTCGCAGTGTTGGACAGAGATTTGCTTGATTTTCGTGATAAAATCCATAATGGAAGTTATTATAAAGTCCGACTCAGGAAGATAATTAGCCAGAAATTTTGAAAGTGCTTTCTCTAAACGGTACGTTGGCACGGATCTCCTTGATACGATGGGTCTCAATGGATTACCGAGCTTATGGTGCTTAAGCCTACCGAAGAGCTTCGGGATTTGAGGTCCTGGTGGTAATTTGACGGCTTTCTTGAGATCGTCCGGAATAGCGGTCAGTCTGGCATTTCTTTGTACCTGTGCAATCCAACAATTTAGAGGGTTCTTCCGCAGCTCTGTAGATCCAGAAGTGGAGATAAAATCTTCGAGTTTCTGATTGTAATCTACAGCATCCATAATAGCAATCTGGCCGAACTTGTCCATTAGAGTTAATATAATGGAGTGGTCATTTTTGAGATTCGAAATTGGTCTTGGAATTCTAAATTTGTTAGATCTGTGTTTCGAATTGTACCACGATCGTAACCTTGAGCAACAGAGTAAGCACATTTTGTCTTTGGCGTCATCCGGAACTCGCAATATTAAGCTTTCAAACTCAGAAGTTACGCCTTTAGCATTCGGTTTCTTTCTGAAGCAGAATTTGGTTCAAGTTCCAAAACTTTAGTTTCCTCTACGGTGAGCGTCCACTTAGAAATATTCACGAATGGAATGGCAAATTCTTTTGGATTTGGATTCTGGGATGATTTGAAGAAATTTAGCTTCTTGTTGTGTTTGGAGGATAAGGATGATTGGAGTCTTTCGACCAACACGTCCACTCGGCGCTTTAGGTTGTTGAAAGTGATCGGGTCACAAAGAATATGCAGTTTCATATATAGAGTATAGCACTTGGCTTCCAAAGACATATCCTCCTTTCTTTTCAGGTTTACTGTAACATTTAGTTCAGTTTTCTTTGGGTTCTTTGTTTTTCAGAAATAGAAACTGTGGCATATTAATGTCACTGAGTAGCATACAATTCCACTCATATTTGTCCTGTTCTAGTTAATATTACAAAATTTCGTGGAATGCTTTTACATTAATAGATCTATTAACATCATAGTGAGAATGAATTTTGTTCTTTCTTATATTTCACTGCAGTATTAAATTTTTTTTAATGAGAATAATGATTGTGTCTCATCATTATTCTCATTAACCAAATTTTAGTACAGCTTAGTCTTTCATGAATGTGTATATGTCTGAGTGAGAGAGGAAGGAGGGGGGGGGGTCTGTTATATGACATTGTACATTGTGTTCCTTCTGATAATAGGAATCAGTAATAAATCTTCAGAAAACTGATAAGTCACATGAGCTTGTGGTTCTGGATCCCTATGCAGATTTGCATACATACTTACATATTACTAAGCTGTTCTGAGATTCAGAGGTTAGCTCCACAAAGAAATACAAACTACCAGATAATTTTTCAAAGCAATTAAAGAAGCAGATTTGGGCATCATTATTTAATTCTGGTTTTTTATAAGCCATATGGTAACAAGGTGTCTTACATCAGAGAAAGTGTAGGATGTTCAGAGTGGTTTTATGCCTGGTAAAGGCTGCACTAACCGAATTTTCGCATTACCATGATTCGTACGCTCCTTGAAAAGTCCTTGAATAAAAAGTTCAGTTTCAAGTCCTAGAAAAAGTTTAAGGCTCTGTAAACAGTACTTGAATTTGTTTTGTTTTTTAAGTAATGATATGAAAGGGCACGTGTTAAATAATTGTTTGTGCTAAAAAGATGTATAGGAGATTTCTGTGTAGTTCTGATAAAAACACCAAACTGATCAAATAGTGCAGAACTTGTGTTCAATCCAGGGGAGTGTGTTGACAGCTGGTGCCTTAGCTATGATGTCACTACAGAATAAAGCGTTACTCAGCCATTTGAGCAAAATAAGTGGAATGATCATGATAATTAACACAGCTGTCAGACATCTCAGAATTGACTGTATTTTTAGTGTTCTCACGTAATACCAATAACTCAGAAAATGTGAAAATTTCATTACCCGGGAGTAGGAATCGAACTTGCATCTCCTGATTACTGTTCGAGCATGCTAACGGTTACACCACCCAGGGCGAAGAAGTCCAAAGTATCTTGAGTATTAAAAGCATCGGAATATTTTCGGACTGCATTCCTAATTGAAGCAAACTGTGCTGCCATCTAGCATTGTTAAGCAAATCACTAGTCGTTCAGGTATATTGTATGGAAGAAATATTCTTCTCATAATACGTGGAAAATATGTCATGATAATTAACACAGGATACTTGGGACTTCTTCGTCCTGGGTGGTTAAACAATTAGCATGCTCGGATGGTAATGAGGAGATGAAGGTTCGATTCCTGCTCCAGGGCGATAAAATTGAAAGTTTTCTGAGTGATTGATGTTATGTGAGAACAGTAAAAATACAATTATTTCTGAGATGTCTGATTGCTGTGTTAATTATGCAGTATTTTCCACATATTATGAGAATATTTTTTCCACACAATATAAATGGAATGATGTATTCGCAAATTATGATGGGCTTCTATTTACTGGGGTTAAAGACACGTTCTTGCTGTGAGGATGGAACTTCCAGGAATTGCTTGTGTTATGGAGAAAACGTTTGAGAAGGTTATTTAACAAAGGAGAAGAGAAGATATAGTTTTATGCTGATATTGAAATTTCTATGGAAATTATAGAAAATTTAAATTTGGGAGATCGGTGGATGCATTTCGAAACAAAACTGAAATTTTGAATAAGGCCATGAAACAAAATAGAAAAAAAAATGCACCACTGAATTTGGTAACTCCCAAAAGTTACTATTGTATTGTTTTATGCTTGTTTTGCGTTTGCTGAGTAGATACACCTGAAAGTGTAAGAAAGGTAACTATTGTTTGCATGTGTACCAAATTTGTAAACACTAAAATTTAACGGTATACAATGTACATGTGTAAATAACCTTTTGGAAGTGGCGATGATCAAATTAGATAGTTAGGACAAAAACATTGATTTTACCACAATAACATAAGATTACTTTCCCACCTCAGTCATTGCTGAGGGGGGTGCACTTGAACCATGTGATGAAAATTTAAACTGAAAATATCTAAAACTTCACTGCACTAAGGTTTAGGTTTTTGAAAGGCCACTTGGCCTATATTTATTGTAAAACTTAACCAAAAACAACATCAAACACAATAACAAAGTGTTTCAAGAAGTCTGATAATTACCCAGACAACCATGTGTTTTTGTTTTCGAACACAATCAGCTTTTACCATTTTTGTCAATTTCACTTTTGGCAACCAGGCCTTATAAAAGCAAGCAAAGTCAGATGACACTCACTTGTTGTATTTATATCAACCATAAAGGGAAGAACACATATTTTTGCCAGAAAATCAAGATTTGCCAAAACACATAAATACTCTTGACTTAGGGAACATAACATAAACACTGTGGTTGAGTTTGGACAGCTGAAGTGCAATCTCTCCCTCTCTTCATTAATTTATAGATTATTGTATACACAATAAAGATTTCATTTCCTTTTGAACACACCCCTCAAACCAGTTTCCTTAACCAACATTAATTTTAAAATTGCAATAACTGAGTAAAAATTTATAAATAACCAAAAGTTACTTCGGTAGACACTATAATTCGTGCATGAATACTAGTATTAAAAGAAATCCTTCTTGTTGCACGATGATATTTATTTAGCTAAAAAAACGAAATCTATATACAGTTTAAAAACACATGAGCACTTTCAGTGTCACATTGACACCGTCATCAGATGTGATTTCACCATGTGGTTACATGCTGGTCTTAAGTACGTGGAGTAGATGCATCATGGGAAAGGTAATGTCAATGTCACATGATATACCAGATAACAAAACAATAAAAAAAGAAGGCATAATTAGCCAATGAAGATCACTTAACAGAAACAATTGCTATTGTGCTGTCCTTCCCAACAAGGTTGCTCCAAGGTTCAGGTAAAACATAAGGATAATAGTCATTACAGCAACGTGTATTATAAGCCGAAATATAGAGGCTTTCTGTAAATAACAAGGAATAAACAGAGTTAGGTGTGTTTATGATCTTAGCGTTGTCCCAGTCTGGGGTGGAATTTCCAGCACTTATGGTTCCTGCAAAAGGGGTGCTTTGGTGATTCATTTTTAGATCATATCTGTGTTCATTTAATCTCAAATCCAAATTTCTTTTGGTAGAACCCACATAATGATTATTTTTTAGTTCACCAGAGATAGTGTCGAGCATAGGAATAACATACACACCCCATTTTTTTCCCTTTGTCAATTTTGTCATGATCGTGGCGGATAATGGTATATAGATTGCATGATCGTATTCCAAATTGTATTTTATGACGAGAACATATGTTGGTAAGGAGGTTTACAATATGTGGATTAAAATCAACAGATCCAACATACTTTTTAGGCACTTGTTCATTAATTAAAGCAGTTGACATAGAAAACCGTACTTTATTGTGCACCCCCTTAACAACGTTGTTCGGGTAACCATGGTTTTTAGCGAGGGATGATATCCATTGTAGTTCTTGAGCTCTGGCGATATGGCTAGAAGAATGTGAATAAGCTCTTCTAAATAAGAACTGCAGAGCAGAAATTTTATGCTGAAAAATGTGAGCAGAATTGTACGGAATTAGAGTGGGTGTGGAAGTAGGTTTTCGATAAACGGCAAAAGACAGAGAATTGTCAGAAGGGTTATGAGTAATTTGAAAGTCAAGATAAGGTAAGACGAAATTATTTTCAAGTTCTATCGTGAGTTTGATGGAGGGGTATTGAGCAGACATAGCGTTGACAAACTGATGTAACTGATTTATGGTATATGGCCAAATTACCAAGATGTCATCAACGTAACGGATATAGAGACTAGGTTTTTGTGGGAATTCTTGTATGACTTTATTTTCAATATGCTGTAGAAGAATTTCTGCTAAGACTGCGGATAAAGGTGAATCCATGGCTGTCCCGTCGGTTTTGTTGGTAAAAAATGTTCTGAAATTTGAAAAATGAACGCTTTATAATGAGATGAAGAGCATTCATTATGTAAGCAATATCATTGGCAGAAATGTCAGAATCAATGAGTAAAGCCTGAATCAACTGAAATGTAGCTTCCATAGGTACATTCGTGTATAACGAAACTACATCTAGGGACGCCATTAACTTTAACCTATCAATAGCTTGTGTGGTGCTCTTTATTGAGTAGGAATAATTCACAATAAATTTGGTGAGATAACTTGCCAAAGCTTTTTCCAAAGGTCGGGTGGGGGCAATGTAACCTGATACAAGAGGGCGAATTCTTCCTTGTGTAGTTTTAATCTACCAAATAAATCAGGCACATGGCAGCCGGGGGGTGGATTGAAGGCTTTTGTAAAGGAGTCCGGAGTAGCTGAAGAGTTCTTAAGGCGACTTAAAGCACTAACAGTAGCCCTGGTGGGGTCTCGTTCCACTAATACATGAGGAACACTAGAAATGGTATTGAGCATTTTTTGAATATAATCACTTTGATTTAAAAGCACAACTTGACTAGTTTTATCAGCTAAAAGAATGGCAATATCTGGGTCCTTTTTCAGTTCAATCAGCTGCTGCATTTCCTCATGAAGCTGGCATTCCTTGGTGGTTTTACACCGTCTTGGATTGGGTTTGTGAAGAGACCTTGCGATTTTCATCCTTGCGAAGTTCCTATCTTCTATTGGAAGTGAGTATAGAATTTTCTCAATTTGCGGAACTGTTTTGAATAAGTCCACTTTACGTTGGTTAGGGTAAGCGAACTTGTAACCACGTCGCAAGGCTCTTAGTTGAATGGGATTCAGAACTTTATCACTTAGGTTTCTGACTCCATTATGTGAATCAGAGTTACAGCTGTCATGGTCCAGTTCATGCAAATCCAATCCATTACCCACATTAGGTGATCCATGTAATGATCCTTGTTCAGAAAGGCCGATAGAATGTCTTGTTTGAAATCCGAACAGCTTATGCGTTCTACTACGAACTTCAGAATCCACCAACAATCTTAGTTTTTTCACATGGGTGTTAAATAAAACCTTCATTTCATTTTCGATTATTGCTGTAATTATGAATAATGTACGGTCCAAAATTATTGGGTGTGAGGAATCAGCTAGGAATGAGTAACAGGTATAGCATTTCTTATTAAAGAAGTCAATACTGCTGCGCTTACTTCTGATCTGTTGAAGTAGTCTCTTCCTTTCGGCAGTCCTTATAATCCTGGCGTCTCGTCTGGTAAATGGAGAATTGAAGATACGCAGATGTCGTGGAATAACATTTAAATCTCTGCAATTTAGTAAAAATGACAAATGTGCCGATTCCCTTGAAAGTTTTCCACGAAAATTTCTAAATGATTGCATAGCATGGCTCCACATGATGAATTTTGAAGAAGACTGTGATTCACACTAAAAAATGCAGAAGTATGACGGTAGACACTATAATTTGTGCATGAATACTAGTATTAAAAAGAAATCCGTCTTGTTGCAAGATGATATTTATTCAGCTAAAAAACGAAATCTATATACAGTTTAAAAACACATGAGCACTTTCGGTGTCACGTTGACACCTTCATCAGATGTGATTTCACCATGTGGTTACATGCTGGTCTTAAGTACGTGAAGTAGATGCATCATGGGAAAGGTAATGTCAATGTCGCATGATATACCAGATAACAAGACAATCAAAAAGAAGGCATAATTAGCCAATGAAGATCACTTAACAGAAACAATTGCTATTGTGCTGTCCTTCCCAACAAGATTCCTCCAAGGTTCAGGTAAAACATAAGGATAATAGTCATTACAGCAACGTGTATTATAAGCCGAAATATAGAGGCTTTCTGTAAATAACAAGGAATAAACAGAGTTAGGTGTGTTTGTGATCTTAGTGTTGTCCCAGTCTGGGGTGGAATTTCCAGCACTTATGGTTCCTGCAAAAGAGGTGCTTTGGTGATTCATTTTTAGATCATATCTGTGTTCATTTAAAATTTCTTTTGGTAGAACCCACAATGATTATTTTTTAGTTCACCAGAGATAGTGTCGAGCATAGGAATAACATACACACCCCATTTTTTCCCTTTGTCAATTTTGTCATGATCGTGGCGGATAATGGTATATAGATTGCATGATCGTATTCCAAATTGTATTTTATGACGAGAACATATGTTGGTAAGGAGGTTTACAATATGTGGATTAAAAATCAACAGATCCAACATACTTTTTAGGCACTTGTTCACTAATTAAAGCAGTTGACATAGAAAACCGTACTTTATTGTGCACCCCCTTAACAACGTTGTCTGGGTAACCATGGTTTTTAGCGAGGGATGATATCCATTGTAGTTCTTGAGCTCTGGCGATATGGCTAGAAGAATGTGAATATGCTCTTCTAAATAAGAACTGCAGAGCAGAAATTTTATGCTGAAAAATGTGAGCAGAATTGTACGGAATTAGAGTGGGTGTGGAAGTAGGTTTTCGATAAACGGCAAAAGACAGGGAATTGTCAGAAGGGTTACGAGTAATTTGAAAGTCAAGATAAGGTAAGACGAAATTATTTTCAAGTTCTATCGTGAGTTTGATGGAGGGGTATTGAGCAGACATAGCGTTGACAAACTGATGTAACTGATTTATGGTATATGGCCAAAATTACCAAGATGTCATCAACGTAACGGATATAGAGACTAGGTTTTTGTGGGAATTCTTGTATGACTTTATTTTCAATATGCTGTAGAAGAATTTCTGCTAAGACTGCGGATAAAGGTGAACCCATGGCTGTCCCCGTCGGTTTGTTGGTAAAAAATGTTCTGAAATTTGAAAAATGAACGCTTTTTAATGAGATGAAGAGCATTCATTATGAAAGCAATATCATTGGCAGAAATGTCAGAATCAATGAGTAAAGCCTGAATCAACTGAAATGTAGCTTCCATAGGTACATTCGTGTATAACGAAACTACATTTAGGGATGCCAAAAAATAGGAATTTGGTAGTGGCTGAATTAACTTTAACCTATCAATAGCTTGTGTGGTGCTCTTTATTGAGTAGGAAGAATTCACAATAAATTTGGTGAGATAACTTGCCAAAGCTTTTTCCAAAGGTCGGGTGGGGGCAATGTAACCTGATACAACAGGGCGAATTCTTCCTTGTGTAGTTTTAATCTACCAAATAAATCAGGCACATGGCAGCCGGGGGGTGGATTGAAGGCTTTTGAAAAGGAGTCCGGAGGGACGCTGAAGAGTTCTTAAGGCGACTTAAAGCACTAACAGTAGCCCTGGTGGGGTCTTGTTCCACTATTACATGAGGAACACTAGAAATGGCATTGAGCATTTTTTGAATATAATCACTTTAATTTAAAAGCACAACTTGACTAGTTTTATCAGCTAAAAGAATGGCAATATCTGGGTCCTTTTTCAGATCAATCAGCTGCTGCATTTCCTCATGAAGCTGGCATTCCTCGGTGGTTTTACACCATCTTGGATTGGGTTTGTGAAGAGACCTTGCGATTTTCATTCTTGCGGCGTCCCTAGATGTAGATTCGTTATACACGAATGTTCCTATGGAAGCTACATTTCAGTTGATTCAGGCTTTACTCATTGATTCTGACATTTCTGCCAATGATATTGCTTTCATAATGATGAATGCTCTTCATCTCATTAAAAAGCGTTCATTTTTCAAATTTCAGAACATTTTTTACCAACAAACCGACGGGACAGCAATGGGTTCACCTTTATCCGCAGTCTTAGCAGAAATTCTTCTACAGCATATTGAAAATAAAGTCATACAAGTATTCCCACAAAAACCTAGTCTCTATATCCGTTACGTTGATGACATCTTGGTAATTTTGGCCATATACCATAAATCAGTTACATCAGTTTGTCAACGCTATGTCTGCTCAATACCCCTCCATCAAACTCACGATAGAACTTGAAAATAATTTCGTCTTACCTTATCTTGACTTTCAAATTACTCGTAACCCTTCTGACAATTCCCTGTCTTTTGCCATTTATCGAAAACCTACTTCCACACCCACTCTAATTCCGTACAATTCTGCTCACATTTTTCAGCATAAAATTTCTGCTCTGCAGTTCTTATTTAGAAGAGCATATTCACATTCTTCTAGCCATTTCGCCAGAGCTCAAGAACTACAATGGATATCATCCCTCGCTAAAAATCGTGGTTACCCGGACAACGTTGTTAAGGGGTGCACAATAAAGTACGGTTTTCTATGTCAACTGCTTTAACTAGTGAACAAGTGCCTAAAAAGTATGTTGGATCTGTTGATTTTAATCCACATATTGTAAACCTCCTTACCAACATATGTTCTCGTCATAAAATACAATTTGAAATACGATCATGCAATCTATATACCATTATCTGCCACGATCGTGGCAAAATTGACAAAGGGAAAAAATGGGGTGTGTATGTTATTCCTATGCTCGACACTATCTCTGGTGAACTAAAAAATAATCATTATGTGGGTTCTACCAAAAGAAATTTTAAATGAACACAGATATGATCTAAAAATGAATCACCAAAGCACCTCTTTTGCAGGAACCATAAGTGCTGGAAATTCCACCCCAGACTGGGACAACGCTAAGATCATAAATACACCTAACTCTGTTTATTCCTTGTTATTTACAGAAAGCCTCTATATTTCGGCTTATAATACACGTTGCTGTAATGACTATTATCCTTATGTTTTACCTGAACCTTGGAGCAACCTTGTTGGGAAGGACAGCACAATAGCAATTGTTTCTGTTAAGTGATCTTCATTGGCTAATAATGCTTTTTTTTTTTATTGTCTTGTTATCTGGTATATCATTTGACATTACCTTTCCCATGATGCATCTACTCCACGTACTTAAGACCAGCATGTAACCACATGGTGAAATCACATCTGATGAAGGTGTCAATGTGACACCGAAAGTGCTCATGTGTTTTTAAACTGTATATAGATTTCGTTTTTTAGCTGAATAAATATCATCGTGCAACAAGACGGATTTCTTTTAATACTAAAAGTTACTTCCGTAAACAATCCTACACTACCAGGAAAATTTGCATTAAAACGTAATATACTAGACATTCTAGCATTACTTGATACAAAATCACTCTACTAAACACACTTTACTAAACACCTTACTCAATCATCTCAAAAGTTATCAATACACCATAATGCTGACAAATATACTTAAAAACTCACCCTATCATCTGAGAAAAAAATTCAAAATACTTCACTATTCAAACTTGCTCTTAGTACACAATATCCCACTATGTAAACAAAAGGCAAACACTAACTCTCAACACTCCTGGACACAAATTCATACTTATCTGCACTCCCACTGTTCACAACAATTTAAAATTTACACCACTAATTCTCACCATTTTATGAACAACTTAATCGAGAAATTTAAAGTAGTACCATGTAAGCTTGTAGTAATTTTTACTAACTCATGTAGTAAGCCACTGAGGTAACGTGTAGGCAAAACATCTCAGTCAAATTACTAAATTTTGCTTAAAAACAAAATTCTCACTGGGAGGAAGTATTATTGAGGCTGAAGGGGAGATTGGGTCGTGAATCCAATTCGACCTATGCACCGAAATGGTAAAATATGTGTGACTGTCACCCTGTATTGGTTCTTCACTCTGATTTTGGGACAACATCACTTCACTCTCTGATAGATACCACCTCCTATGAACCGACGAGCTTACTCGGGCAGAAAACAAATCCCCCAATCTGTTTTCATACACCCTTTCAGACCCGAGGCGTCCACATAGGGAAAAGCACCCCACCAGAGTTCTCTTGCCCCCAAAATATCTCATTCTCTATTTTCCAGAAAACTACATCAACATCCTCATCTCCAGAAAATTCAATACATCACCTTTTATTCCAGAAAATTACTTCTTATCCTATTTTTCCCAGGAACACACTTCATATCTTCATTTTCCCAGGAACACACTTCTTTCCCAGAAAATCACTTATCTTTATTTCCCAGGAACACACACTGCACATACTCATTTCCCAGAAAATCAATATACCACAGAACCACTTATTTCCAGAAAAATTCAACACTATCGCAAATCTATCCATTTCCAGAAATCACCTCCTCCTGAAGAATTCCAATGTTATACAAGGGTAATGTACAGTACAGCACTTTATTAACCTAGTCAGCGTGCATGCCCTTTTTAATGTCTCCCCACTCATGAAAATTAATTTTCCAGATCCATCTGCTGATATGGTCCCTAGTCATAATTATTACCAAATGGTATAAACAAATTTTACACCCAATTAACGTGCCAAAACTAGAAAATTACCATAACCTGCCTTTAAGACAAAAACTTACTATCAGTCCTTTTACTTTATACATACTAAATGCAATTTATGCAATATTGAAAGTTACCAAGCACAAAAACAAAAGTTAACTCTCCTAAATAAAATTACTGGTTTGAGAGGTAGTTCATCCAACATAACCTAATCCTATTTGGATTTCCGATATCCCCTACACATGTAAAAATTTACACAGCATAACACTATCATAAAAAAAAACCTGAATGGAAAAACATTTACATTTTTATTACTAGAGTTTTACTGACCCAAGCATGGATTATAACTGAAACCTGACCATAGATTATAACTGAAACCACTGTCAAAGACTCGCATGTTAAATATTTTAGAGCAACCCTAACCTATCTCTTTCTTTGCAACAAAATTTTTTTCGACAGCCCCATTTTAAAACACTCTTGTTACATAATTACAAAGCATAAATTAGCACATTACCTTTCTGGCTGACTTCAAAGGAAGGGCACAACAAATAAAAAAAATAAAACAAAAATCCACTTGTAATGGCGGCAGACAGCTTTTCCCTTCTCTCTTTCCTTCTTTTTGCTGGGACTGAAGGTTTACAGTCCATAATACGCCCAAGCAGGGTTTCTCTGCTGGTCTTCGCCGACGGCAAGCACAGTATCGGCTCCTAGGTGAAAAGCCACAGGCAAGAATATTTCTTTCGGTTTCAGTAAGGACTTTTCTTCATGATGGCTGAAAACCCGGGCGAACTCCAAGTTACATTATGGATCCTCCAGGCTGCCTCCTGGGTCAAGCGGAATCAGCCTCCCTCCATCTTGCATTTCGTAGGATGGTCCAGGCAAGAAGCGTTGCTGGTCATCACTGACAGATAACCGACAAAGTAGAAGCGCGGAGTAATTTTGATTAATTTTCTTTTTTATTCCTTTTTTTTTTTTTCGATTATAAGATTCAGCCCTGCGTGGGACACTGGGTCCACTCACGCCTTTTCGCCCAGCCAGCCAAAGCTCACGAAGAGCCGGCTGGGGAGGGCTTCCAACGGAGCCCTGCTCTCGTTACATGCTGCCGGCCGAAAAAAAAGCTAATAGAGTTGCTTCGCTCCCTTGAAGCCGGGGTGCTCAAATCCATTGACCCCTCTCATTGGCTAACAGCTTTCCAACGGAATTTCTCTCCCATGCCTGGAGAGTGACCCCTGACCTTCACACGTAAGCAAAAGGGGAAAACTTCGTATCCTTTCACCATGCTATTCTAAAAATAGCTTGCCTCACTGCCCAGAAAACCCTCTGCAAACACACCTTTGAAGCCTCTAAATCCCATGGCGGTCAGAAAGAGATTTTCTTTTCTCACAATTCTCTTCAGAAACGCTTTTTCCCCATTCCGTGATTAACACAAATAATTTTGCTTTCACAAAGGGGTTGATGCCATCTTCTTTTGCTCGCCCTTTTTTTCTTTTTCTTTTTAAAGAGAAAAAAATGAATTAGGCCAAAAGAAAAAAAAAGAAGTTTAATGCCCATTATTCCCCTTTCTTTTAAGAAATTTTGTTTGTTTGATCAGGGCTAAGAAACGAGCGAATATGGCCATTTATTTCCTCATCTCTTTCCTCCTTCCAAACACAATTTTGAAACATGGACTGTCGAGTATTTTCATTCTGTGTATTTTATTTATTTATTTTCTATTTTTATTTTTTTATTTTTTGTAAATCCCAGCGAAGTGATCTGGTTCCCCAAGATTTACGAACATGAAAATTCTTAACAGGACACTTGTGCTTCATGCGTGAACCCTTTGTGTCTTAGTTGCATCAAAGTCAAGCATCAAAAATAAAAAGTTAAAGCAAACAATATGTGTCATACCAGCAGATGAATACGAAAATAATTTACCCTCTCAAAATATTCCACAAAATAAAATTTCGGAAAAACACCAAAACTCAGGGGCAGTTCAAAGTTAATAAAATAAACCAACTGGGGGCAAGGGGTAACAGGCAGGTCTTTGAAGGTGTGCCCACCCCAGCTAAGATTATGGGTCTGAACTTACTAAAATACCTATCTGCTGACCGACCGACAGTACACAATCTTGATAATTTGGGTTTAAAAATTCCTTAAAAAGGGATTGAATTTATTTTGCTTGGAAAAGTACAAACCTTGATTACGCATGATGATTGAAAAGTAGCTGGCTTGTTGGTAAGAAAGATTTACCGCCAAAATAGACTTAGAGAAAGCTTACGATCAAGTAAATAGGTCACTTTTACGGAAGGTATTGAATAAATATGGTGTTACTGGGAATCTACTTAATAGTGTACAAGTTGTGTATGCTAGCAATAGAGCTTGTGTACGAGTGAATGATGTTTTACCAAATTGGTTCTCTATTGGTTCAGAAGTCAGACAAGGTTATGTAACAATATATCTCGTGTAGTTCTATCATAAAGTTCACATACCATTACGTGACTACAAGGTTCTTCATAAAGACGCTTTGACGTGTGTAAGCTTTCTGTTTTACATGTTATAAGTGGGTACAGTCTGCGGAGGTGCATTAAATTATCCTATTAAGATACAATTCAGTTAAAAGTACTAAAAATGACTGGACATGACGTCGACTGGACATCATAGAAGTAGAATACAACTTTTGACCAAGAGGCTCTCAAGTTAACCTTAACAACTGACCTTATAGAAGCAAGATACAACTTTTGACCAAGAGGCTGTCAATAAACTCCTGATGTGGGACTGAACCAGGCACTTTGGTAAGTAACATTTTTAGGACTTTTAACTGAATTGTATCTTAATTGAATAATTTAATGCACCGCCGCAGACTGTACGCACTTTATAACATGTAAAACAGGAAACTTACAGAGGTCAAAGCGTCTTTATAAAGAAGGTTGTGTAATGTCACCATGGCTGTTTAATATATTTATGCATGTGTGCATGCGTGATGCCAAAATAAATAATACTGGTTTATGTTTTGGTGATATCTGTGTATGCAGATTGCTGTATGCTGATGACACTGTCCTGTTGGCAGAGAGCAAAAGTGAGTTGCAGAGTGTGTTGTCCTGGATGTACAAAGTTTGCATAAAATTCAAACTGAATATAAATAAGGGAAAAACCGAAGATATGGTTTTTGAGAGAGGAACTGTAAGTACCGAATGTAATATAATTCTAAATGGCACAGTGACTGACCAAGTGAATGAATTTGTGTATTTAAGAAGCTTGTTTGACAGAACAAATTGGATGAGTGAAATCGGTAGGCGAGTTAATTCTTCATTGAAAATCATAGCAGCTTTGTAAGGTTTTCACATGAATGATGGGTTCTCAAGAGAGTCCTGCATGGCTGTGTATGAAAGTGTAATTGTTCCTACTGTGATGTATGGCAGTGAAACCTGGATACTACAGAAGAAACATAGGAGTCGTTTGTGTGCTGGAGAAATGTGTTACTCACGGGGGGTTTGTGGCAAGACATGTTCTGATTGTGTGAGTAAAATGAAGATGTGTTGCAGTTGTGTAATGTGAAGCAAATTGCTGTTAGCAAGGTGGAGACTCATATGCTTCGGTGGTTTGGCTATGTTGAGAGAATGAGTGATGAGATGCTTGCTAAGAATTTTTAGCCTAAGTGGCTGGAAAACAAAGGCAGAGGAAGGCCAAGGAAGTCACGGGAGGATCAGATTTACGAGTGTCTACATGAGATGAAGTATTAGAAGGTCTTGTGTATGTCATGTGATGGACGTCAGTGAAGCCCGAATTGTGTGTTAAGATTGCTGCAAGTGGAGAAGTCTGATACGGCAACATTCAGTAAATAATCAGTTAAAAATGTATCTGGTAGTTTGTGTTTCTTTGTGGAGCTAACCTCTGAATCTCAGAGAACTACTTAGTGATATGGTGATATTTCATTCTTAGCTGTTTTCTTGTTAAAACAGCAGTATTTAAATCACTAGTTGGAATTTATAAATAATATTGTAGACAGTTATTACATAAATACCTAATTGCATGGAAATTGTTAAAGGAAGAAATGCTGTATGTGTCACAATGATCTGACAAATGCAACACTCAGAGAGCCCATTGTACTATACTTCAAAAATTTGATTTATAATAAGTCAAAGGTTGAATTGAAAACAAATCATCCTTCAATTTCTTTCAAAATACAGTAGCTATTGCTGTAAAAAGTGAAGATAATGCATATTATGTTAGACTATTTAAGTTATTATCAGTTAAAGTATGTTTCAGTTACTTATTACTTTGGGGCATTTTTCATGAAAAATTAAACTTATGTTCTATCTGTCTGTTTAGGTTCAGTGTAAGTATGAGAGACATTCTTGCATGGGTAGAATTTATCAACAAAACAGCAGGTGATGCGGTACACACGCTGCCACCTGCAGAAGCATATATCCATGGTGCCTGTTTGGTATATCTAGACAGCTTGGGTTCAGGTATGAAGAAACTTAATTTAAAGTGAGAGAGTGCTGATTCTATTATTCATATGATAAAAATGTGAATTCTTTGTGCTATTTGTTTGGTTTGGAATTTTTGCTTTAGTGGAGATGTATTATTATTTTCCATGTGTTTATTTATTCCTTTTAAAACTGTATGTAACTAAGATTTTTTTTTTTTTTTCATTCTGAAGAATTTGACATCTTTTATGTTGTGCCTGTAAGCCAAGCCAATATTAAAACATTGGTAGAATTCTGGAAAGCAAGTCTTCAAAGGGTGGGATATCTTTGTTATGTGAATCCTGCAATGCTTGTGCAATTATAGATAATCATCTCTGTAAAGTTGAAGCAGTTGTAGATATCTAGTACTGCAAGGTCAGTACAGTTCTTTACCCAGTTTTACACTAATGGGTTCATTTTGGAGAATCACATGCTGTCCAGTGGTTTAGGGCAGGGGTCGGCAAACATTTTTTTGAGTAAGGAGCCAAATAGTAAATATTTCAGGCTCTGTGGGCCAAAAGGCAAACTCATACATACATACATACATACATACATACATACATACATACATACATACATACATACATACATACATATATATATATATCAGTAAGCTGTTCTCTGAGATTCAGAGGTTAGCTCCAAAAAGAAATACAAACTACCAGATAGTTTTTACTTACTGTTGCTGTATCAAACTTCTCCATTTACAGCGATCTTAACATACAACTCGGGCTTCACTGACATCCATCACACGCCATACACAAGATCTTCTATACTTCACACTCGTAATTTGTTTCTCATGCAGACACTCCTGAATCTGATCCTCCCATGACTTCCTTGGCCTTCCGCTGCCTTTCCTTCCTGCCACTTGGGCTAAAAAGATTTTCTTAGTATCTCATCACTTATTCTTTAAAATGGCCAAACCACCAAAGCATATTTGGGTCCACCTTGCTAACAACATTTTGCTTCACATCACGCAACTGCAACCATCTTCATTCCTCACATAATCAGAGCGCGTCATGCCCCCCCCCCCCCCCGTAAATAACACATTTCTCCAGCACACAAATGCCACTATTCGTCGTCCTCTGTCGAACTCCGAAATGTTCTTTAAAAACTGCCGTATTCTGCAATGAGGCATCAGGAAGCTTCCCACGCACAGGTCAGGTCCGGCAGCACAACCCCCTTCCACTACTCACAACCCCGCCTTCTGTGCACCCTTCTTGTAGTGCTTCTCGATGACGTGCCGGACGCACATGATTTGCATATGCCCTGCAATGCTAATCGTTTGCATGTCCTCTCGCGGGCGACGCACGCTGTGAATTTCAGGCCAATCGGATGCTTCCTTTTTGGTGTTGCATTTTGGGCGGCCAGCAGTTTATTTCGAAAGGCTAGTTCGTCCAAGTGTCTTGATGCCGTGTCCTGATACAGAGATGGAAGCGGGTCACCTGGTCGACAATTTCTTGCGGGTCAAAAGTGTTGGGTCAAGGCGTTCTTGACCCGGTTTTATTTCCGTTTTATTCTTGAAAAGAAAAATATATATATATATTTCAGGGAACCCTTCATAGGTCTTTGAAGTAATACTTCAGAGTATGATCGAGGAACTTGCTGAGAAGGATAGAGAAGTGTGATCAAAAATGAACTTTCAGATGACAAAACTGAAGTACAATGCTTTTCCGAGGAATGAAGATTTATCAATCGATGACACAAAAGTGGAGATAATCAAATCCTACATTTACCTTGGGCAGCAGATGTCAAGCGAGGGTCACGTTGATGAAATTAATTGGCATAAAAAACTTGGTTAGAGAGCTTTCGGAAGAAACAGTGGAATTTTTAAGAGCAATATGCCATTATGTCTTAAAGGAAAAGTGTGTTTAATCAATGCATCCTTGTAGTGTTTACGCATGGAGCAGAAACGTGGACCTTTACCAAAAAAGACAGACTGCAGACAACTGAAAGCAGCATTAGAGAGATGCATGCTTGGTGTAACCAAGAAAGTTAAGAAGAGGAACTTGTGGATAAGAAGACTGACAAGAGTGGAAGACTAGCCCAAGACGTTGTTGAAGGAACTTGGGGAGACCTTCATCCAGCAGTGGATTGAAAATGATTAACAATAATGGTGATGTATTCGAATTTATAGTTCAAAGCAGATTTGTCCGGGGCGGTGGCTCAGTGGTCTAAACGATGGCTTCTGATCATTCGCCCGAAAGGGTCTGGGTTCGAATCCCGGTGAGGCATGGATGTTGTGTTTGTTTTACGGCACTGGCTCCCTCCCTGAATTAGGGACGGGCGACTGCTTATAGCCCATTGAGTTGCTCATGCTCATGGTGGTCGTTGAACGTCCAATCATACAAACAAACAAACGATGATTTGTCCGGGTCGGGTCCAATTACGTGATGCCCGGGTCCAAAAATGTTTACCCGTTTCCAACCCTGTTGTAATATGGGCGGGAGCATCGGATCGTTTAAACACCAAAACAACAACAAAAAAGTACCGTGGTTTCTCTTTCGCGCTGGACGATGCTTTTCCTGTGAACAACTTTTGACATTAGTTCTGAATTCGTACACCGTTTTTACTTATTTGGAACAGCAGGCTTTTACAAGAATCCCAACATGCTGTTATGTGCTCTTTGCCTGATTAGCAGTCATCATCATTAGTGTTCTGTCTCTTGACAGGTCCAACGGTTTCTCCGCAAGTTCTCTTCCTCCAGTTTCCTCTGTCCCTTGCTTCCTCCTTCATTTCTTGATAGCCTCTTGGGCCCATTTTATCATCAAGCGTCATTAGTCGCCTCCTTCCTCTAGGTCGCTTTTCTTAAATTTTCTCTTCTATCGTTCTTTTCAATAGGCTGTCTCCTCATAACCCATGTCCTATCCGGTTATATTTTCTTTTTCTTATGGTCTTTAGTAAATTCCTTTTTTCTGCAACACTTTGCAATACTTCATCGTTGGTAATTTTTTCAATCCACTTCATTTTCTCCATACTTCTCCATGACCAAGTTTCCATCCCATGTAAAAGTTATATTCCAAATATGGCATTTAATAAGCCTTGATTAAACAGTATGGCACTTAATAATTCTACTCAGTCAGTATCTTTGTTAAATGTGTGCTGCGTCAATTCTGTGTCATTATGTTGTTATGGTCATTGCTCACCAGAGTTTTCAGCTGTCATTCTTCCTCCTGTAATTTTCTGTCATTTATCTTTAAAATCTCGCTCACCAAGAACATATATAATATTAAAAGTTAGTAAAAGCAGCGTGGTATCGCGTTTTCCCTTTACATAAGAAAACAAAAAAGATTACGCCGAATTTTTGGTTGTAATGAGCACGTCTCTTGAATCCGTTCTGACGCGAATTAAATTGATGAAAGCTATTCAAAGTCAATGGAAACGGGGTGAGAAACATTAGTATCTGACCGAAGAAAGAAGTTTTTGATCGGGGTTTTGATCCTGTAGATATTGCTGTAAACGATATTGCCTTCTGGTTGCTGACTTGTGCGTTAAGAAAAATTTGAAATTATATGAGAAACATTTCACAGCGAAAATGTTCTCCAACAAAGAAAGAATTTTTTGAATTGTGTTCTTAGAAGCAAAGATATCGGCAAATATAAAATATGCATCTATGCTCCCTGGCAAGAAAAACGTGCTTTATTTCAAGGAGAAAGTTTTTTGAAAAGGTTTTTTGATGTGAGCGATAGCAGTCCACAAAAGAATGTTTTCAGTCGAATTTTCAGGAGCTCCGATTTTGCTGCAAATACATCAGAAGCAGAAATTAACGCAAATGGAATCGAAAGATAAAATATTTTGCTGCAAATACATCAGAAGCAGAAATCAACATAAATGGAATCAAAAGATAAAGATTGTTTTACAATCGGATGTTTAAAAGCGAATATATGGAATAAAATGTATTCGACATGTGATGCGTTTGCCTCCTCAGGGCGCTTCGTGGTAACAATTGGCACACACAACAGCAACTAGGGCCTCTGTGAATCTTGGAGAGGTGCCAGCTAGTTCTGTGTGACAATGGCAAAAAGACCCCAACTCACTGGGTTTTGTTTTAGAATTCTTAAGTTGAATGTCCAACTGGAACTATCAGCTGTGGGCTAATCCCCCACACTAATATACTTACCTGATTAAAAAGACAAAAAGAAATATTAAGGCAAACTCAAGGATACTTATGTAAGTATTTTTTTTCTTGTTATTTAAGCAGGTAGGCCCACTTGAATAACAAAAAAAAAAAAGTTTTGGCAAAGTTATTGAACAAAATGTAACATAAAAATAATAAGTAGATTAAAAGAGACTACAATTGTTTGAAATGCAGCTCTACTAATGAGTAGAATAGAATTGTTTTTTTTTTTTTTTTTTTTTTGGGATAACTTGTCACCAAATTGAGGTTCAAAGTTAATACTTCCTATCATCAAAATTGATTTCAAATGTTCATCTGTTAAATCTGATCTATAATCAGATTTTATGTATTTGATCTTTGAAAATGTCTTTTCACACAGGTAGGTGCTGCCAAATACAGATATACAGAATCCCCGAGCATATGATCTTAAGTGTCCATATTCATCGCTTGGAAGGCATTTATAGAATTCTGTTAGATTCTTCTCTCGAAATTTGCCTTTTAGCATGTCATCACTTTTCAGATTAATCACTTTTCATTGAAGGTTAGGTGGAAGCTCCTCAATTGTACAGTCGAATAGATTTTGAAATATGGAAATTGTCTTCTGCACTTGCATCAAGATCAAAAAAAAAAAAAAAAAAAAACTCTGCTGGAATTGTAGTTTGAGCTCAGAAAATATATCCCCCGCAAATTTGAATGAATCGCGTTGTGATGAAATATTCCGTTTTAAAGTTTCCAATTTTTCTGTTCTTTGCTGTAAGTTGTGAATGTTGTGTCGAGTGCATAGTCTGGTAATGACGACGTATATTGTACACTTTTAAAAACGGCTGTAGCATCATTGCACAATAAACACAATGCTTTGTCATCTAATTCAGTAACAAAATAATTCACACTCCACTCTGCCTTAAAAGTACAACATTCGAAGTTCACTTTTCTCTTCTTTTCTGGTTTTGACAGATGCATGATGGATATGCAAGGGTAAGACTGATTACCATAACCCGCACTGCCAAGAAATATAGCAGGGATTCGTGGAACTCACCAGGCATGTCTGAAAGGACGCTATGACAATAACTCCGTCCACCAGAACCACAGGCAATGATACCCGGACAGTTGGAGTGAAACTAGGAGAATTTTGAACACCAACTGGGAGTTTGACCCAACACGAACAATATCTCTTCTTTTTTTTTTTTTTTAGGGATAAAAGCCTTTATTTCATTCCAAAATAAAGTACAAACTATGAATGGACTGAGTCGCAAACATAAAAATTTTCAAACATTGTAAGAATGTGAACAGAACTTCCTCAACAACTTGCCTAGAGGATGAAGACAAAATTAAAATAATCACTTAAAAACCAGATAAACTAATGAAACAAGAACAAAATGTCGCTGGACAGCAATACACTTGGCACTGGAAACGCTGCCGAATTATTGACGGTACCTGCTATAACGGAATGGCCGACCGTCAGCTTGACTGTCGGCCATTCCGTTATAGCATGTACTTTGACGTTTTAAAGATTAAAATTTTAAAGAATTAAAAAATGTAAAATCTATTCCTAGAGCTCGTGGGCCGTACAAAAAGAGGCGGAGGGCTGGATTTGGCATGCAGTCCACAGTTTGCCGACCCCTGGTTTAGGGCATGGGTTTCTGACTTCTCACACGGCTGAGTGTGAGTTTGAACCCTGGCACAGAATATGGATTTGTGGTATGTGGGTCAATCTTTATTGCTTTACTATATGTCAAAGAATTTGTATTGCTTCATGACATTCAATCAATATTTATTATCTAATGGATGTTGTGTTTGTTCTGTTCTTTCGCTAGAAGTAATGGCTGTTTGTTAGGAATAAAATACTCCTTATAGCCTAAAATGCTTACAGGGGATGTTAAATTCTAAAACAAACTAGGAAAGAGAGAGGTATTGCACAGGATCAGATGTAGTCTGGTTGAGTTCATGTGTGTGCTTGTATTATTTTATCACTGTTCAGTGAATTCTGACATATCAGAATTATGATAAATCTTAATTCAGTAGGATCTTGCAGTTCAGGAGGAAAACATTCTGGAAACTTCTAGAATTCGTAGGTCATGAGTATAGAATGCACTTTTGATGACAGAAATGTAGTTGGATTCTTGAGTCGCAGTTAAAAACTAAGAAAGTACAGTGAAGCCTTCATTAATGGACATCTGAATAATGGCAAGTTTTGCTTTGCACGAAACAGTTGCTGTAAAATTAACAATGGCGCTAACCTCTGAACAACAGGACCTCATTAACAGCAGTGAATGGACGCCTCAGTCAGTCTAGGATGAAGATGGTTTAACTGATATCTTGCCCCTTAGGATTTTGTATGGTTCTTTTGGTACTTCTGTGGGTGGAAAGGGATAAAATAGGGGCAAAGAATATATTGCTAAAGCATCTGTGCCTTGGGAAGGATTGGTTCTGTTACAGTGGGTATAGTAGTGTGCCTAAGTGAAAAGAAAGGTATTAAAGTTTACTTTGATGTGTCATGGTAATTACTTGAGGGGCAAGCTCCACCTGGCCCATGTATGTGTCAATGCCTCATGGAGAGAGATGGGATTGGTGCTGGTGTTTGTAGTGTTGTGCCTTGGCAGTGGTGTATCTGGATTTGTGTTTAAACTACTAAAGTCACGTTTGTAATCTGTTTTGCTGGTACTACAGAGAGCTCATGGAGTTCATGCCCCATTGTGTTGCTGCCGTTATACAACTGCAAGGAGAACCAACACTGTATTTGAGAGGTACCCCAGTGTTTTTTGGCACTTCAGTGTTAAGGTTAATACACTTTTTATGCCTTTGTGTAAATGCAGCTGACAAAGATTATTAACTTAGACCTAACCTCTTAGTGGCAGTTGCTTTCTACATGGTTTGTACACTCCTTGAGTAAAAAGTTCATTTTCCAGTCCTTGAAAGTACTTGAAAAAGTTTAAGGCTCTGTAAATAGTACTTAAAAAAACTATTTTGTTTGTTATGTAATGATATCAAAGAGCATGTGTTAAATAATTGTTTGTGCTAAAAAGATGTATAGAAGATTTCTGTGTAGTTCTGATAAAAACACCAAGCTGATCAAATAGCGCAGAATTTGCGTTCAACCCAGTGGAGCGTATAGATAGCTGGTACCTTGGCTATGACATCGCTACAAAGTAAAATGTCAGCCATGTGAGTAAAATAAGTGGAATGATGTATTCGCAAATTGTGATGGGCTTCTGTTTACTGGGGTTACGGATGCATTCTTGCAGGAGGGTGGAACTTCCAGGAATTGCTTATGCTTCATGTGTGGACCCTTCGTCTCTTGTCTGCATAAAAAAGAAAAAAAAAATCATCAAAAGTCATGTATAAAAAATAAAAAGTTGAAGCAAACAAATAAGTGTCATACCAACAAATGAATACAAAAATAATGTATCATTTCAAAATATTCCACAAAATAAAATGATTTTGAAAAATACCAAAACAAAGGGGCAATTCAAAGTTAATAAAATAAACCAACTGTGGGCAAGGGGTAATGGCAGTCCATTGAAGGTGTGCCTGCACCAGCTAAGATTAATAGTTTGAAGTTACTCAAATTCCTACCTATTGATCGGCCGACAACACACACACATGATAATTTGAGTTTAAAAAGTCCTTAAAAAGTGTTTGAATTTATTTTGCTTAGAAGGGTACGAACCTTGTTCTACAAGTGGTGTTCATTGTTTAAAAAACTTACTGTAATAAAGTGACAAATTATTTCGCACTTTGTGTAGTGCATTTTCTGTGAATTTCATATTAAAAAAAATTTCTTTTTAAATTTACTGAGGAAAATGTAGAGATGTTTAAGAATATATTGGTGTCAACAATTAATGTGACAAACACAAAAGCAGGAATGCCATTATTGCATGAGGAGGAAGCATGTGCACGACAGCATGGCTGTCCGAAAGGGATGCCACAACTGACACAGATTTTGATTGGCTAATAGGAAGTGTGTTTACCTCAAAGAGCGATGTGAATTTGAGTTTGGGGCAAATAAGGGCCACTCCTCCACCAAGACGCTTCAGAGTTCTGGGAAGGAGCTGCCGGCTTGCAATTGCTTTTCCCAGGGCATCCCAGACATGCTCATCAGGTATGGAGATCTCGCTGGCACTCTATTCCGTTAATATCCTCGTTCTGATGGTTTTCATCACTAGTCAAGCCCTATGATGACGGGCGTTATTGGCCATAAAGAGTAACTGGAGGCCAACAGCTTCCCTGATAAGCAGTATATAGGGCTCTACGATCTCATCCCTATAGCATGCAGCAGTCAGGGTGCCTACTGGAAACATGTGCATCGTACATTCATCCAACATGCCAGCCCAAACCAGGAGTCCTCCACCACTGTGATGGCCAGTTTCTTCAATTGGAGGGAATATTTTGGCTTTCCACCTCTATCCAAATCAGGGCTTGCAAAATACCATGCCCAAGATGCCCGGAGCATATAAATTATTGGCCTGGGCAGGTTAAAAAAAAAAAAAAAAAAATGGAATACAATTTCCTACTACAAGAAAAAAAAGACAGTTGTCGCATGTTGTGTTTGAATTCACTGCTAATTGCTGGAAGTTGTATTATTGTTATGGAGTGCCAAGAACAGAAGAATACCACTTCTTTAGTTATGTTATACTTTAGATCCAGAAATTGGAACCAAATTTTGTTAGTCGGCAACGAGATGCATGCCTCTGACTGAACTAGCCTCCTGTGTGTACTGACAAAGTGCAAAAGCTTCAACTATAGGAGCATGGCAAAATCACTAAATTTCTCAAATACTAGTTTGATTGTACCATTTCATACCAATTTTAGCAACATCATCTTAAAACTTGAGATACACTCTTCTGTGCATTGAACCTTTTTGAATACAGGCCCTTAAAATGTAAAACATGTAAACAAAAAAAAAAAAGGGTCTTGTCATATTTTTTAACTAACAAATTAAACCCCCCCTCCCTTTTTTTCCCCTAAGGGTAAACTTTCCTGGGCAGGTAAATAATTTCTGCACATGCCCAGCTGGGCATGTAACTTTTCAGATATTTTTCAAGCCCTGCAAATGTACACACACACACACAAAAAAAAATCTGCTTTTAGAATGTACCCCAACTAAACACTGAAGAGAACACAGGCCCATTGATCAGGTACCTAGGGGTGGTAACACCAGTCATCTTGATTTTTTGTGGCTCGGGGGTGTCCTTGTCCTACCTTCTGGTTATTGTTTTGGTTTCCGGGAACTGTCTCCAGAGATTGGAGACCACTTGCCTCAACACATTCAGCCATCTTGCTACCTCAGCTTGTGATTGCCCTGCTTCCAGTCTACTGATCACTCTCCACCATAAAGTGTCTTGTTAGTAAGGGTGCAAAGCCATTCTTCCTCTAATAGTCGAACACAAGCTTCAATTGCTGTACCCCGCTCAGAACAATATTTATCAAGGTCATGTGCCTGCCAGCTTGTTGATGTACGATTGTCATTTGCATATTTCTATATGAACTAGCATGATGTTGCTTGGGAACGTTGGCTTAGGTTGGCTCTGTTGACTTAGTGTTTTCCCTTGCACATGTCCCTAAAAAATCTTTACAATTGCCCTTATATTGCAATTCCTGTAGTTCATTGGTTTCCATAAATTAAGCTACAAACGAAAAATTGCGATAATTCGACAAAATATAGTTCAAATTGCACAAAATTTGCATATGTTACGGGCGAAGGCATACATCATCGATATACGGAAGGCAAATGAGTGTTGCTGGCAGCGCTTTATGCAAATATGGAAGAGCTTAAAACCAGCTGTTTTGGAGGGAGTTGCAAATTCATCTGTGGCAGTGAATTGTTGCAAGATTGCTCAACATCGATTGTTTTATGGTCAGCTGAATGTAGCTGCAGTTCCAAGCCACGGGTGCAGCTTCCCGAAGGAACAGCAAAGGTAGGCCACGGGTGACTACCTCCATGGATGATTTGTGGCTTTCGGCGCTGCAGAACATGACGACTACACAGGCTCATCTTAGATCTGTGCTTGCTGTAGCCAGCACACGGATGGTATCAGCTTTAATGGTACGCAGAAGGTTACATGCAGGAGAACTGTATGCTCAGCGACCGGTATTATTTGTGCCCCTTACCCCGCCGACACTGGAGGGAGTATTTTAATTGGACACGAATGCATGTGAACTGGACTCAAAATCAGTGGAGGTCTGTTTTGTGCACTAATGAGTCGTGATACTATTTACAGAGTGATTCTCGCTGAGTTTACATCTGGAGAGAGGCCGGTACTCGCTATCATTCCTCTAATATCCAGGAAAGGGACACCTATGGTAGTGGTAGTGTTCTGGTGTGGGCAGGCATATTGTTAGGCAGCAGTACTGACCTCTATGTGTTGCTACAGGTAAACCTCAATGCTCATAGCTATAGAGGCGACATCCTGGATCCTATTGTTCGTCTGTATGCGACCGAAATTGGCGATACATCTGTACTGCAGGCGGATAACGCCCACCCTCACACAGCTCGCCTCATGCAACAGTGTCTGGAACAGGAAACTGTAGTCCATATGGGGTGGCCAGTATGCGCTCCCAATCTGAATCCCATTGAGCATGTCTGGGATGCTCTTTGGAGGCGTGTTGCTGGCCTCCAGCCGCTCTTCCCGAACCCTGCAGGGGCTCTGCACGTCACCATAATTAACAGCATAGAATATCGCTGTCAGGCCTTGTATTGCTGTTCAAGGTGACCACACTCGGTATTGAAGTACCTTTTCCTATTCCATCTTGATATCTATATTTCTGTATTTTCATATTTGCATCACTCGTTCAAAATGTAAATGCTTTGTGTCACAGGTTCTTATGGTTTTTTATTGCATTTGGTCTGATAAAGCTTACTACCAAATTTCATCCGAATCTGTTGCATACTATTTGAGTTATCACCAATTTTCCTTGTTTTCACGATATCCCATTGCTGATTAACAACATTTGGTTCTAATTGGTTGTTTGTTTTGGACATCAGTTAATGACCGTGGAAAATAATTAATATATCCTGTAATCTTCAAAACATTCTTCATGTTTTGTCTTTTTGACACAGGAATCTATTTCACAAATAAATATACACCCTAATTCATAAAGAAGTATGCAGTTTCCAGATGTTGTAAAACAGTAACAGTTGAAGACACGGACCACAACTGTGAACCGTTAGGTAGATGTACTCATAAAGTTTGTGTCCTGCTACTGAGGGAAGTGACGTAGGCAATAGTGTGCATGTCATGTGACTAGTCAGTCAAAATGGCAGCGTCTGCAGTGGAGAAGGCGTTTTGTGTTCTTGAATTGAGCAAAACAGAACCTCTAACTGTTATGCAACTCCATTTTCGATCACGATTCGGAAAAGAACCTCCAACCAGAAAATCTATCTACGATTGGCATAAAAAAAAATTTGAAACTACAAGCTGTTTGTGCAAACTTAAAAGTCCTGGATGACCGCATGTATCGGAAGAACTTGTCGACAGTGTTTGCACCGCCATTCAACGAAGCCCGGGAAAATCAATGCAGAGGGTGAGTCGTGAAGTGCAGATTTCACAGCCCAATGTCTGGAGAATTTTGAGAAAGAAGCTGAAAATGATTCCATACAAAGTGCAGATGTTGCAAAGTCTCAGACCTTGACAAGACAAAGCGCTTTGAATTTGGTGCCGAAACACAGCACCATTTTTTTGAAAATGACTATTTTGCCGATTACTTAGTTTTCACTGATGAAGCTACATTTTATGTGAGTGGTCAGGTAAACAAGCACAATGTCCACTTTTGGGGAACGGAGAATCCCAGATTTACAGTGCAACATGTGCGAGATTCTTCTAAGGTAAATTTGTTCTGTGCTGTGTCCAAAAAGAAAGTGTACGGCCCCTTCTTTTTTCAGGAGAAAATTGTCACAGGAGGCTCTTTTCTGGAAATGTTAAGTCTTTGGTTGATGCCACAGTTGCAGACGACAGGGACAAATTTATTCTCCAATTGGGCGGTGCACCACCGTACAGGTTAGGCAACATGCGAGATTATCTTGATGGACATCTTCCTCACCGATGGATTGGACAAGCTGCAGACTACAACATGCCACTAAACCAATGGCCACCCAGAAGTCCTGACTTAAGACCTTGTGACTTTTTCCTGTAGGGGTACGTAAAGAACAAGGCATTTGCCCCTCCCCTTCCTGTTGATCTTAGGGAGCTGAAACAGCGTATCACAGACAACTATCACTGCACTTGATTCAGATATCTTACCTCACGTTTGGGCGGAAATGGGTTACCTGCTCAATGGGTATCGTGTGGCTAAGGGTGCACACATAGAACATCTGTGTGACTGTCTCTAAAAAAACTTGATACATTCCCCTACAATTCTGTTACAGGTAACATAATATATCTTACATTGTTCTTGTTTTGTAGTGCATTGAAATTGTATACTTCTTTATGAAACCACCCTATATATTTGTGGTGAATTGAATTGAAATGCCCCATATTCTTTTACAACGGAATCTGCTTGTTTTCCCTAACATCTGATAAATTGGTCTATATTGCTTCTGTTGCCTTTTAAGGTGAATGTGTTTAGTTATTCTTGCAGCAATTAAGCACCGCTTCTTTTGAATATTTCTTCTGAAGAGTTTGTTAGCAGGCATAACCAAAAGAGTTATGAAACACTTCATGGGTTATTTTGAAAAAGGAAGAGCTGCAAGGAGGATGCTGATGAGTTATACTCACATGTGGATGCAGCTACAATCTTTAATTTACCTGAAAGTATTATTTCAAGAGATTGGAATATTTCACAAAGTAAAGCAATAGGTTGTCCTAGGTCAATAGCATTAAGAGCTGCCCAGACGTGCCAACTTTCAGGGTTTAGGCCGGCAATGCCGGATTTTATTACACTTCCCGGAATTCCGGTTTATTAAATAATATTGCTGGATTCCATCATGATTTCCGTAGCGTAAATTAAAAAGTAATCAGAAAAGTTCGAAGTTCTCCAAGGCATCGGAGAACTTTGATGATTACCATAGCGTAAATTAAAAAGTAACCAGTGGAAAAGTTCGAAGTTCTCCAAGGCATCGGTTCATTAGCGGAGAAGTGATCTTTCTCTTCTGAGTCAGCAGCGAGCAGTTTTGCTCCGCCGTTGGCAGCAATGTTTATTCTTCTGTCCGCAAATGATCTCTGGCGCTGCAGGCACGGAGTAGGAGCGGGCTTTGCTTTGGCGCGCGCCTTACGCAGAGTTCGCCAAAATGCGTAATTACGCGTCTAGTACACATAAAAATTTTACCAACGCGTAAAAATACTCGTCGAGAAACGCGTCAAACTACGCACTGAAGAATTTTACCAATGCATAAAAATATGCACCGGGACTGTATTTCGTCTTTCAAAAATGGAAGTAAGCGAAATAAAGATTTTTTCCGTAATCGTAATTTCGTTTACCTGCGATGTTGCCTCTGTTCAGTATTATTGTTATATATCATTTTCTTCCATAAATATTTGTATTTCAGTTTGAAAACGGAAGAAAAGTTTCCGAAAACGGAAATTCGACGGCACTTTGATTCCCCTGTACCGTACGTAATCTTTAGGCATGAGAGTGTCACGGCTTCGAGGAATTTCTCGTTTTCCGTCATAATTTGGGTTGTCCTAAAGATTGATGCATAACTGAACAGAAATGTTGAGGCAATTGGTAGTGGTGAAGGATGCTTTCCGCCTAAAACTTTCAAAAACGGAAGTTAGACACAGTGATGATTTCTTCCGTAATCGTGATTTTATTTTTCACGCGATGTTTCCTCTTCATAGTATTGTTGTTAGATAGAATTTTATTTCATAAATATTTGTATTTCACCTTGAAAATGGAGGGAAAATGTCTGAAAACGGAAATCGGACGTAGCAAAGATTTCTCCCGTAACTGTATGTATTTTTTTTTTCTGAACGATGTGGCGAACATGTGTCCTGTGTTCTTAAATATTCGCCTCCAAAAAGTTTGCATTTCAGCTTGGGGGGGGGGGGGGTCCGAAAACGAAAATAACGAAGCTGAAAAGTTCGTATGAATTGATGCATGGTGTTCAAAAGTATTCATATTCTTAAAGTTACAGTATTCATCTTTTATCCAAAATAGTGAAAGCTATCACGCATTCATGATCCTCAGACTCCTTTGCGCCTTTTCATAACACCGAGTATAACTCCCCCTTCAGCATGGTTGAACTCCGGGTGGCTCTGCATCGGTCCGCTGAAACATCTGTAGGTCCCGATGGCATCCACTATGACATGATCCGTCATCTCTCGCAGTCGTCTCTCGAGAATCTGTTAGTGCTTTTCAACCGCATTTGGTTGGAACACAGTTTCCCGGACTCCTGGCGAAAAGCTTTTGTTTTACCTTTTCCCAAGCCTGGCAAAGACCCCAAGTCTTCCTCTAGTTATCGGCCAATTGCCCTCACTAGCTGTCTGTGCAAAATCCTTGAACGCATGGTTAATTCTAGGCTAATTTACTTCCTAGAAGAACATCAAATTCTGTCTCCATCACAAAGCGGCTTCCGTCGTCATCGTTCAGCTCCTGACCATCTCCTGCTCCTTGAGACGTCTGTTCGTGAGGCGTTCGTACGTAGGCAGCACCTGGTGTATGTATTTTTTGACATCGAAAAAGCTTACGATAGAGCGTGGTGTCACGGTATCCTCCGTAACCTCCACGAGAGTGGGTTGCGGGGAAACCTGCCAACCTTCATTGCCAACTTTCTTCGTAACCGTGTGTTCCAGGTGCGCCTGGGTACAACGCTCTCCGCCTTTTTCCATCAAGAACAAGGTGTTCCTCAAGGCAGCATTCTTTCGGTGACTCTGTTCATCCTCCGCATTAATTGTTTGCTCAAAAATCTTCCTCCTACGGTTTCGGCTACCATTTATGTTGACGACCTTCACATCTTCTGTTCGTCATCCAGCATGCATTTCGTTGAAAGGCAGCTGCAGTCTGCAATTACCCAGATTGTTAAAGCGGCTAACAATAATGGGTTTGTTCTTTCTCCCGACAAGACAGCCTGTGTCCATTTCTGCCTGAGGCGTGGCCTCCATCCTGATCCAGAGCTCTATTTGGACCGTGCAGCCATTCCAGTTTTGCCGGAAACCAAGTTCCTTGGTTTGACCGTTGACCGTGCTCTCACCTTTCGCTCGCACGTTCGTTGGCTAAGGACTTCCTGTCTGAGAGCCTTGTCAATTCTTAAGATCCTTGCCTATGTCTCCTGGGGTGCAGACAGGACTTCCTTGTTCCGTATTTACCATTCTCTCATTCGGTCTAAGCTGGATTATGGCTGTATGGTGTATGGCTCTGCGCGTCCTTCCGTTCTCCGGCCGTTGGATACCATCCACCATCAAGCGCTGCGTCTTTGTACGGGAGCATTTCGCACATCACCCATTCCCAGCCTTTATGCGACGCGAACGAACCGTCGCTTCATTTACGCCGTCTGCAGCTGTCTCTTCAATTTTACCTGAAACTTAAATCTCTCTCAGACCATCCTTTACACGATGCAGTTTTTCATCCCCAGCATGCTCGCTTGTTCGAGATCCGTCCCTCGTGCATTCGAACGTTCGGTCTTCGTATGGCGGCCGTAGCTCGTGATGCAGGGCTCGACTTGTCACTCGTTGGAGAGACCAGGGGCTTTGAGGATCCCCCATGGCATCCTCTTGGTGTCATGGTTGATACCAGCTTTACATCTTTTGACAAGTCCTCAACCCCTGCGTCAGTGTACCAGCAGCTCTTCGCTGAACACCGTTACGTCAATGCAGACTTTATTCCTGTTTTCACCGATGGATCTAAGGCGGCTGGTGTTGTTGGATCCGCCGCCATCTGCATTGACGAAGTTTCTGTTGCCCGCATTCCTCCTGAGTCCACAGTGTTTTCGGCGGAGATGCATGCTGTGTATCTTGCACTTGTTCATGTGCAGTCGAGCTCTCATCAGCGTGCTATTGTGTACACTGATTCGTTGAGTGTTGTGCAATCATTGTCATCTTTGGATTTCTCTGGCCACCCACTTCTTTTTACCGTTCGGAGACTTCTTCGTTCTTTGCTCGAGGCTGATGTCCAGATTCGGTTCTGCTGGATTCCTGGGCATGTTGGGATCCCAGGGAACGAGTCTGCCGATGCTGCTGCTAGATCTGCCTCCTCTTTGGTCGTCACACCCTTGCCACTGTTTCACCGTGATTTTCGCTTTCTTGTTCAACAATAGGTGGAGAATAAACTGATTTTCACTTTCTTGTGGGACCAACAGGTGGAGAATAAACTGCACCGTGTAAAACCTAACCTTGGAATCTGGAAATCATCGTGTCGCCGGAACCGTAGGGAAGAAGTTGTTCTTGCGCGTCTCCGCATTGGGCATTGTCGCTTCACGCATAGCTATTTGCTGTGTGGCGACGCTGCCCCAATGTGTGAGGCGTGCGACTGTTTACTCACCGTCTCTCATGTTTTATGTAGTTGTGTTCGTTTTTGTAATCATCGGTTTCACTATTTTCAGTCTCATCTACTGGATGACGGCGCAGCTACACTGCAGAAGCTTTTGGGCGACCACTGCGACACTTTCGCAGTATTTTCGTTCTTAAAGCAGATTGATTTTTTAAAACTTATTTAAAAAAAAAAAATAATAATAATGATAATGACAATAATTTATAATGATTATAACAGTGAATTAATAAATTTATTTATAAACCTAATTAACTAACAAGTCTTCACAGCTTTTATCATTCTCTTTTCTAACTTTTACCAAGCCTGTCTGCTCTTAATCATTTCACCCCGCTTTTAAAAATCTTTAAGTGATAGTTCTGTTTCTGGCGCTCTTTGGCCAAACCTGGCCCTTGCGCCACTAAAATAAATTAACTAACTAACAAATGTGGCTGTGAAACTGGCTGAAAAGTTTATTAGATATTTTTAGATATCTATAGGAATATCAAAAGTGCAATGTATTCACTTCTTGAACACATTGCTGTTGCATGTGGTCATTACAAAACATGATAAATTTAATGTTAGTGTTTTAAAATACGAATATTATATTTATTACTAAAATAAAAAGCAAAACGGATCCAAATTCTAAATGCATTGAGTGGTAGTGAAATTTTTAATATGAAAAAACATCTGGATTTTTCATAATCGCCCTTCATTTTTGTAAAGTTTTTTTTATTTCATCTGTTAATTTTTCTAAAATACTCCCCACTTTTAAAAATTACTCCTTAAATTTTTTCATAGGAGTAAAAATACTCCTTTAAATTTGTTTTCTAGCAAACTCTGACCATACATACTGACTCAAATTTCTATCGGAAGCGCGTGGTAGTGTTTTGGTTTGTTTTATGTACTTTGTTTGTCTTCACAGGAATTTCTGAGAACTTTTTTGTGCGCGTGTTTAATCAAGCGATGGCTGGTAGAAAATATCACTCTGTTTTTAAGAAGTATTATATGACAGATTATCCGTGTATAATTGAATCAAGGAAGGGCCAACAATTTGCCTTTTGCCCTATTTGTAGATGTGATTTTTCCGTTGTCCACAAGGGCAAAGGAGATATCGTTAATCACGTTCATACGCAAAAACACGTGGACAATTCTAAGTGCGTGGAAAATAACAAATCATTAAATTTTGCTATAGATAGTTCCTCTTCCGATGCCATTTTCAGTGCTGAGTGCTTATTTACTGCATTCCTCGTGGAACGTAACTTACCTTTAAGCTGTGCTGACCATGCAAGTGTGCTTTTAAAGAAAATGTTCCCCGATAGTAACATTGCAAAAAAATATGAATGTGCGAGGACAAAAACATCATGCGTCATTGCCGAAATGGGGAAAAAATGAACTTGATTCATTCAATGCAGAACGGCCCATTTTCCATTGCGACAGACAGCAACAATAAGTCTGAAAAATACTACCCACTTTTTGTAACACTATTTAGTGCCAAAAGCAATCAAATTGAAAGTTTGTTATTTCAAGTGCCTGTTTTAGTTGGGGATAGCACTGGGGAAAATATTTCCTAATTGATAGTTAGTTCTTTGGAACTGGAGAATATTCCATTAGGAAATTGCATTGCCTTCAGTGTGGACAATGCACCTGTTATGGTAGGTAAAAAGCGAGCTGATATTCAGTGGCAGTTAATAGGTAAACTTAAAAGTGCTAATGGAGAATTTAAATTCAAGAGGCTGTCACATTTAATGCTTCTCATACTAACAATCCCTCACAGCAATGCTGAGTGTGAGAGGTTTTTCAGTTATGTGACAAAGACCAGTACTCAGTTAAAATCAACAATGTCAAAGGAAACATTAGAAAATCTGTTGATCATAAAATCTAATCAACAAGGACCTTGCTTTGAACAGAAATTTGATATTGATTTTTTGAGGAGGAGCAAGTCTTGTACAACAAATGCACTGCATAAAAATTAGAATCATATTGGTATAATGTAAATAGCTTTTATATAATATTGTATATTTAGTGATTGTTCTGAAAATGTAGACTTTTAATAATGAATGTGATGGGGGGCAACAAAATAAACAGATAAATATAATCCAATCAAAATTTTTTATATGCATTAACGTAACATTCGTGCTTCAAATTATGTCCATTGATGTTTCAAACATACGAAAATATGCTTGCGGGATTTTCATAGAAAATTGCAGGATTTTTCTCTTGTTAAGGTTGGCAAGTCTGGATGCCTTTTGAAGTGTAATTGAAAGAAGTGACCATGTGCGTGAAACTTTGCATTGCACAGCAGTCCCCATCCATACCGTGACTCATTCCATTGTATCAGTAAATGCCTAAACAGAGGAAGTCTTTTGTGTCTAAGAGCAGTTTGTATCCTAATAACACTTTAGCACAAGAGTTTGTTTGACTTGTAGCAGATTACACCTTAATTTGAGTGATGATAAATCCAACCGATTTCTGTCTCAGATGAGTTGGTGTTAATCTTGAAGGGAAGCTCTCAGTGATGTTACATTTGGAACAAAAATGTACAGCTATGTCTTTCTACCATCACAATGTATTGGCTAAGGGACATCATGATTACTTTTTGAACACTTTTTTACATCTTCAAGGATGGAACATTGGTAGTTGTTCCATTGCTATGTTATGGAAGAGAACTATAAGTTGTTTTCTTCTTTCATATTAACCCTTCATGTCAGCTAAAAAATGAATCTTATAGAGGAATGGATTTTCTTGACAGAAATATACAAGACAGCACTGTGCAATGCAATGTATAATCAATATTCTTTTTTTTTTTTTTTTTTTTTTCTTGTTACTTGTGGTTTGCATCTTTAGTTCTGTACTAAGTTCAGGTTTAAAAAAGAGAAAGGTGTGAAATTAATGGTAACTGAAATGGTCTCTTCAAAGACTGTTTTGAATTTAAAGAAAGTGAATCAAATGGTGTGGGATATTTGATTACTGATAAATCCAGTATTAGTAGAAGAATTAAACTTGTAGGTTGGTGTCAATGACCCACTTAAAGAACATTAATAAATAATAAAAAGTGCTGTTTAGCATTTACTGCACTTGCCTGAAGTTACTCCTCTTAATGATTCTAAGAATGAAACTGAGGTCTTTTATAATGGTGTGTTTCAGAAATGTGGCTGAACAAATAGATGTGTGTGTTTATGCAGGACAGAATAATAACATGTTGAAAGTGATTACATGCAATAAAGGTTAGTTCTGTCACACAAATAGTAGTACGAATATAGTGTAGCTTTGAACATAGCCTGAATTGGAGTGATGGGGGGGGGGTGGAAATCGTTTAAAAAATTTTTTTGTTAGTGTGTTATCTTTATAAATTCAGCCCACCGTGTTATCTAACACATTTTTTATTACCCATTATATAATTATGTTTCACTCGATGCCTTAATGAAGGAAAGATTCCTGAGGATTGGAACACCGCTACAATGATCCTGCTACATAAGAAAGGTGACATTGAGGATCTCGGAAACTACAGACCTATCAGCCTCCTATCAGTAGTTTATAAAATCTTCACTAAAGTTCTTTCACACCGCTCGAAGGCAACACTGGACATGGCTCAACCGAGAGAACAAGCTGGATTCAGGAGTGGCTACAGCACAATAGATCATATCCACGTGCTGAGAGAACTAATTGAAAGAGCGAGGGAATATGAACTTCCATTGTGCATGGCTTTTATCGATTATGGAAAAGCCTTTGATTCGGTGAAACCATCAGCAGTTACAATGGCTCTGAAAACCTGCGGTATTGAAGATGCATACATTAATATTATTAATAACATCTATGAAAATGCAAGTGCAAAGATTCGGCTGTTTGAAAATACAACACACATAAAAATTGGAAAGGGAGTGAGACAAGGTGACACCATATCTCCGAAGCTCTTTAATGCCACATTGGAAAATGTCTTTCAATCACTGAACTGGGAAAACAAAGGGATAAAGATTAATGATTATCTAACCCACCTTCGTTTTGCTGATGACGTAGTCATTTTTGCAACTACCCCATCAGAGCTGTAGAGTATGATCCAGGAACTTGCTGACAGGAGTAAAGAAGTGGGATTAAAAATGAACTTTCAGAAGACAAAAGTGATGTTCAATGCTTTTACAAGAAATGAAGATTTATCGATTGATGGAGAAAAGCTGGAGATAACCGACACGTACGTTTATCTTGGTCAGCAGATATCAAGTGAGGGTCACATTGATGAAGAAATTAATCAGCGTACAAAACTTGCCTGGAGAGCTTTTGGAAGAAACAGCATAATTTTCAAGAGCAATATGTCATTATGTCTTAAAAGAAAAGTGTTTGATCAATGCATCCTTCCAGTGCTTACGTATGGTGCAGAGACGTGGACCTTAACTAAAAGAGACATACAAAGGCTGCAGACAACTCAAAGAAGCATGGAGAGGTGCATGCTTGGTGTAACCAGGAGAGATAAGAAGAGGAACACGTGGATCCGAAAAATGACAAGAGTGGAAGACATCATGATCAGAGTTAAATCCCTGAAATGGCAATGGGCTGGACATACTGCCAGAAGGACAGATCATCGATGGACAGCCAAAATTTTAGATTGGACTCCAAGGGACAGGAAAAGACCCAGAAGAAGACCACATGGGAGATGGGTGGATGAAATTCGAAAGTATGCAGGGGTGACATGGAGGAGACTGGCACAAGACAGACCGTTGTGGAGGAAACTTGGGGAGACCTTCGTCCAGCAGTGGATTGATAATGGTTGACAATGATGATGATATAATTATGTTTTTTATACAGTTCTAGCATGTATGAAATTTTTTTTATAGGTCTAATATTTCATGAATACCACATGAACAGTTTGACCCCCCCCCTCGTCTTCTGCAGAAAACAAAACGGTATTACATTGAGATCACATTAATATGACCTTACATTATGTTGTAAACAAAATATTAATTTTGCTCTTGGAATGTGATTGTGTTCTTGAAATTGATTCTTCTGCATCTTTTTAGGTCCATCTGCAACAAGAAATAAAGTCCTGATTCAAGAATTTGTAAATAAATGTATCCTATATTTGGAAAAACAGATTACTGAGCTTTCTGATGAAAGTGTTGACCTCAATAGATGTGGATTTGGTCATTCAAAAGAGGAAATGGATCTTATAAAAATACAATATCGTCCACAGTACTTTAGTATTGGAGCTTTTGCTATACCACGCGGTAAGAAGCATTTTAACTTTATTTTACTGATTTGGTTGATTTTGTTCTTTGTTTTTCCTTAATTGTGTATTTGGTATTCGTATTTGTGCTAAAAATTTTGTTGCATAAATATGTAAGTAAAAATATTAGTAAGACTTTTGGTTGGAGACTTGCCTAAATCGCTCTGAGGTGGATTTAATGATTACAGAGTTCATATAATGCAAAATCTTGTAGCTAAGTTTTTGGCATGTGTTAGGGCTGGAGGGGGGGGGCAGTGTAAGCAAGCTTGTAATCACTTAACGGCTAATAAATAATCATAAAATTGTATTTTTCTCAATTCATTCTGAATATCTGTTACATAAAAAATATATAAACTGCATTTATCAATGTTGCCAAAATTGTGTCTGCACATCAGCATTAGCCACAATCATAGGTGATCAAATGCATGGTGCATCTTGTACTTGTGCCTGTTGCCTGTAGAGATTTCCAGATGATTGCATTTTATATCCAGATTGCATGTGTTTAAGTAAAGATATTACAGTGGTTTCTATGCAGTAGATGTTGACGATTTGAGGAACGAATGAGATGTTTTGCCAAACTGGCGTAGCTGTGAATTATCTCCCAGAGTGAGAATATAGAGGTAAAAGGGAAGCTGGATTTTTTGTTTTGTTTATCCTTTTCTCTCTTCAAGATGAATGAAATCTACAATGTGTATATAAAAGAATGTTACAAAAGAAAAAAATTAATATCTCATAAATCGTCCAGACTTAATAGAATTTTATGCGAGTGCCTTTAATGCACCAAAATGATATTCCAATTCACCTAAACAATATTCCAAGTGTATTCTAGAATGTCAAGTGTGATCGTGTCTGTGGCATTGACTATTCTGATTCTTCAGTGAAGTGGAATATGTGATGTCTTTCACATATCCCCACAAGAAAATTTTTTTATTGTAGGCTATATACACGTGACTGATGGAAGTTTGCCCCCCCCCCCGACTTAATAGAATGTTGTGAGCACCTATAATTTGTGCAAATGATATCTGAATGATATTCCAGTTCATCTAAACAATATTCTAAGTGCATTCAAGAATATCGGGCATGATTGTGCTTGTGGCATTGGTGATTCTGATTTGAAGAGTTCCAGACGATTCTTCAGTGAAATGGAGTACATGATGTCTTTCATATATTTCCACAAGAGAAAATGTAGTGGGGTTTAAATGTGGAGAATGAGGTGACTAAGAAATTGTCCCACGTCAGCCAATCCATCTGCTGAAAAACTCAAGAAGCTCTCTCACATAGAGAAATCAGTGTGGGGAAGACCCATTTTATTGGAACAAGATGTTAGGTTGCAGTTTCAGAAGCTGTGATAAAATTAACTGTTCCAGCATATCACAGTAAACAAATCATACCGTCTTTTCGATGAAAAAGAAAGGCCTCTTTTCCGATCATGCAGGCTACTACACCTGACTTTGATTTTTTGCACTGCTTCTCTGATGTTTGTGTGCAGCATATGGGGAAACAGTGCCTGCATTTGAACATTTTGGTAATGAATTGACCTGACACGAGAAATGTAGTTTTATCCGTAAACATTGCTGCAGAAATGTGGTGATGTTATCACTTTTTTCCAAAAGTTTTTAGTGAATATCATCCATTTAGGTTTGTCTTGTTCATGGAGAACTTTCAAAATTTAAACTGCAGTGCTGAAAAAAATGTTAAGGTCGTGTAAAGAAATGCGAAAATGCAGACAATAGATGACTAAGTTAATGGGGCGAACCATTCAAATAGTGCTAAAAGTTTCAAACCCTTCTAAAATAATAATGCGATAAAAATATTTGCGGAAAAAAAATAAAAAGAAGAAAACCGAATTAACTACATTTGCAGCTGGAAAAAATGATAAAGTCAGGAATGTTTCCTGAAGAGTATGCAAATTAGGTTGTTTCATGCATGTGTAGGAACAGGCGCCTTGATAAGCAGAGCACGTGGCAATGTCCGTGTCGGCTTTGAGAAGAGTATTGCTATGGCGAAGGGCAAAAAGTTGTCAGATTTTGAACGTGGTAAATTACAAGGATTGCATGCGAGTGGGAAGAGTGGTGCAGAAATTGCAAAGGCTATAGGCCGATTCAAGACTAGTGAACAAAATTTGCGAAATCCATTTTCTTATGGACTAAAGAAATCTACAGGTAGGCCAAACTCAATTTCAAATCACATGAAATGTAGAGTTTGTAAACTTGAATGTGCTAACAAAAAGTCGTCCAGTGAAATCGTTCGTGAACTGAACGTGTCCTGCAGTGGCCGAACTGTACGAAATGTTTTAGCTAGCAATTTGAACATCCAATACATTAAGCTAAAGCTAAAACCCTACCTGAATGCTAAACATATATGTGCTCGAGTAGAGTTTGCAAAAAGGCATATTACTTTTGGAGATAAGTGGAAAGACGTGGTCTTTTCCGACGAAAAGAAATTTTATTTGGACAGGCCTGATGGTGTTTCGCTAAATATTGGCATGATCTGCGGAAAGAAAAACGCTGTTTCTCAAAGTGAAAAATTCGGCGTAGGCTTGATCATGGTTTGTGGGGGCATTTTCTGCTAGTGGAAAAACCTCACTTGTGATTATTGACACAAAAATTAATTCCGCCAAGTACCAAGATATGCTGGCGGATAATTTACTACCTGTTGCTCCCATTATGGCATCGGGAGATTGGATTTTTCAGCAAGACAATGCCAGCATCCACAACTCTCGGGTCTATTAAAGCGTGGTTTGAAGCCAATGATGTTCGTGTTTTGAAGTGGCCTTCACAGAGCCCTGATGGAAAACCTTTGGGATATAATACAGAGGTGCAAACTATTACGGATTGTCCATAATTATTATTTTTTCAACTGTCAGAGAACAGAATTATACACATGTTGGAAGAATTACGGATTTCAGTGCATTTTGGAGAATCTTAATTTTGTATCCTTTTTTGTTAATCCTTTTAGTGCGACGTGGCTGATTCGTCGGCGTTAGATTTTGATCCGAGTATTTTCCGAATCAGACGGCAGATATCAGTGTCGGTGATCATATCGTTTTGAAATGGAATCTCCATGAATCATATCGTGAAACAGAGATATTATCGAAAGAATCGTAATATGCCGTAAGAGTCGTGTCGTGAAATAGTTTGCGCTTGCTATCAGGCTTCCCACACGCTTTTCCGTATGACGGGAGAAAGGCTACTTCAGCCCAAACCAAAACTTTTCCTACTTTAGTTGAGGCAGGGCTGTTCACTTGGCCTTGATGGTTAATTACTTATAAAACGTCATACTATTGGAAATCACTTTTTCAAGCCCCGTTCGAAGTGCAATAACGCGCAACTCCTCGCAACGCATGGACCCACGATGGTGGATATTTATTTTTCTTGCGGACTTTCGCCGCGCGGGAGAACGAAATGCGGTGTTTTATTACTAGAAGCTCTTCACATTATTCATTTCTTTTTTGCCAAACAAACAGGCACAATTGCAAAACTCCGTGAATTAAGAATCCTCCTCTTTTTCCAAACTAGTGTTAGCAGAGGATGACTTTATTTACAGCTTGTTCCTCAGACTAGCAGAGATGCACCTCAGGGCTGCCAGACCTGTGCCAATTGCGCCAGCCCACGCCAAGACATTGTTCTTGTACCATTTTGCTAAAAAAATTCAGATTTTGACAAATCTGCACTAATTTTACGCCAAAAGTTAAAATTTACCGGTTATCGATATTTTAGCATAATCTTACGCCATTCGAACTCTATTCAGTGGTTAATTCGTACGTGAGATTCTTCCGTAGTCCCCCCCCCCCCTTTGTTATTTTCAAGATCGGTGCAAAAATGAAGAAATTTTCGGGGTATTGGGGCGGGGGTTTGTATTCCATCTGGGGACTTTGTTTTGTCTTTTTAAACGTTCGGAAACGGAAGCTAAACAGAGTGTAGATTTTTCCCCGTAATCATATTTTTTTTTTCTCGCGCGATGCTGCTTCTGTTCAGTATTGTTAAATATAATTTCATTGCATAATTTCAGCTTGAAATTGCAGGCAACGATTTCCGAAAACGAAATCAGGCCGCCCGAAAATTTCCCCGTAATCTTCGGCCACGAGATTCTTACGCAGATTCGAGGAATTCTGTCTTTTTTGTTATCATTTGGACCATTCACAAGATCGAGGCACAACTGAACTGAAATTTTGGGAGGATTGGTGGTGGTGGTGGGGGGTGGTGTCGTTTTCTCCGTTGGAGCACAGAATTTCATCCTTCGAAAACAGAAAGTAGACGGAGGTAAGATTTTTCTCGTAATCGTAAATTTTTTCTCACGATGTTTTCTCTACCCAGTATTATTAGATATCATTTTATTCCTATTGCATATTTTTACTTGTTTTTTAATAATTTCATCCTTGGAATGATCGTTTCTGAAACAAATAAATATGCAAAGAGGTTTCTGCAGGAACATCCAAATCTTTCTCCCAGATTTCGAGCTAGGAAATGGAAAAATGTTGCAAATGCTGAAATAAAGGTTTCTTTGCATGCCTTCTAATATGGGAGTAATCAGTAGCCCACGTAGGACGAGATGATTGCTGAAAGCATATCCAGTCAAAAAAACACGAGGATTATGTAAAATGAAAGACTCAATAAAAGCCTTTGGATAATATTTTTGCAAAAAAGAATGAAATAGCGTAATAAATGCTGAAATGCTGTTTACTACATTCGTTGTGGAGCATAACCTACCTATAGCAAGCTGTGATCATGCTGGTCCCTTGTTTCATGCTATGTTCCCAGACTGTGATATTGATGAAGCTGGATATCCTAGAGCAGATGTGCCATGGAATGAAATATCTAAGATGAAGGATTCATCTGGCCTTCCCAAGTATTCTGCATTGCCTAAACTAATGTTGGCGATATTGACTATCCCTCACATACTTCTGCCCAACAATGAACACCAAAACATTAAGTGCCCTTCTTGTTAGTGTACAGAAAAGTAAAGCATTTTCCTCAGGTGAGCCATGTTATAAAAAGTTTTCTGAAAAAGAATATACCACTGCAAAACAAGCAACAAGAGTCTTTATGTCAGCAATGACATGAGGTAAGTACAATATTGATAAATTAATTTCATAAGTTTTCATCAGGATAGTGTAAACATAAGGTTATTACACATTTCACACATTAATTTCTCATGAAATACCCTTTCCACACGTTAACGACGAGGCTTCGTATGGTGATTACTGATAGGCCCCTCAGAAGGTCGTCACCTCATACAAGTATTACAGGTTACACAGTAATACTATAATATTGTCCTTAACTTTGAAAAAAAAATGGCATGTTACATTACTGAAAATATTACTGAAAGTTTTTGTTCCATTACTGAAACATTACTGAAAAATCCCCTATTGATTACTGATACGTTCTGCTAGAGGTTGGCACCTCTGATAATGGTGCACTCTGTCTACAAGAACTTCAGACATTTCCAGACAAAAGCAGACCTTATTGCAGCATGCAGACAGCATGGGCAAACATCGAAATTCCGACACTATCGAAACTTCCAAACTCTATGACTGATAGATTGATTGCAGTCATTGAAAAGAAAGGCAAACTATTAGACTATTAAGTGCTAAATTGCTCAAACATATATGCCGACCTTAATTTTTTTCCAAAATGAAATTGGTCTAATAATTACAATTTTATATTTCATTGTTAATTATGCAACATTTCCATAAATATTTTGTCTGTACTCCAATATATTATACATTGCTTTGATACTGTGTTAAATTTTAGGACTTCTAGAATTGTAGTACTTAGTAATAACCTGTTTTGTGTGTGACCTTATGTTTTTTTTTTTCCAGGGCTGTATGTATACAAACAATTTTAGTTTTTTATGGAGCTCTTTCTGGAAAGCTGAATGTAGTATTTGAAGTTCTCGAGAGGGCCATCTTGTTGATTTGCCTGGGCTGCACAGAAATGCTTGCTTGCCTAATTGATTCCACTTTTATGTCAGTTACACGTGGCCTTCCTGAGGAGGAATTCTTCAAAACACCACATTTTGATGGTGGATTATGCACTGCATATGCTTGAATAAAATTCCATCGTACTTGCATTGTTTATTTGGTCTCGATGAACCATTTTATACACATAGCCTTCTGCTGCAGGGATAACGCCATTTGTAATGGAATGTTTGTCAGCTTCTTCATACTGTTTGCTTGATGATACATGAAGTGCTACCTGTTACATGGGTGATTGTGTTCCGGATTTCTGGAATTTTTAGAGCAATAAATTCCGGAAATCAAAATTTTTGAAAATCTCTCTCTCTCTCTCTCTCTCTCTCTCTCTCTCTCTCTCTCTCTCTCTCTCTCTCTCTCTCTCTCTCTCTCTCTCTCTCTCTCTCTCTCTCTCTCTCTCTCTCTCTCTCTCTCTCTCTCTCTCTCTCTCTCTCTCTCTCTCTCTCTCTCTCTCTCTCTCTCTCTCTCTCTCTCTCTCTCTCTCTCTCTCTCTCTCTCTCTCTCTCTCTCTCTCTCTCTCTCTCTCTCTCTCTCTCTCTCTCTCAAGTTGTGCGTAAAGCCAGCAGCACTGTTTTTTCAGCGATCTCAGGATTCCTCACTGTTACCCATGAGGCCCATCTTGGGAATCGTTCTTTCCTACTACCAATGGATGGAGCAGCGCATGCGCATAGAGCGCAAGTGACAGAACTTGTATTGAGCTGAAACTCTGACATAATGAAGTCTACTGCAGCGCACCATCTACCTACAACAGAACTGCCCGTTGATTGACAGCTGGCCCAGAGCTGGGTTTCCCAGAACCACCGCAAACCATGTGATTTTGTCCGTTTGAACCTAATAATATAAAACTGCACGTTGTTTGAACTTTGACTCAGCACTCAGCTTCACTTTCAATTCTGATTTGCATTCCATTGTCATCTGTCTCAATATCTAGGTTATTATCTTTCATAGCTTTTTTGTTTATTATTTTTCTACTCAGCTTTTGTGTATTGCCAATATTTCCGATCACTTGGCTTTGATTCTGATAGGAGTTGAGGCTAAAGTTCTTCGGGAGAACGAAGTGAGGTTGGTTCGGAGCAGCTGCTCGCCATCCATTCCTGAGCGCTGGGTTGCCATAGCAACCATTGCCGATGTCATGGGATTACGTCACGTTTTCCCTCTGTGGTAGGTTGATGGGGGTCGGCCGGGTCGCGGGTGCTACGTTCTGTGAGAGCAGTTTTAACACACTTTTGTGGCTGCTACCACTCTGTGTCTTCCTGACTTTATGCGTGTTTTCTTTCGTTCGTGAGTCTCCAATGGACTTGGCAAAAAAAAGTGGATGTTGTCTCTCTTTGTTTAATGTGAACGAGTGTTGTATTTTAATTCTGGAAAAGCTATAATTGTCTTCAGAGTTTGCCGAAATGCGTAATTACGCATTGAAGAGTGTGTTTATGCAAAAAAAAAGTTATCAACGCGTAAAAATACGCATTGGGAATGGGAATTTTCGGCGCGTAATTATACGCGTCGGGGAAATTTTCTTGGCGTTTAAAAATACGTCACAGATTTTTCTGGGGTATAGAAATATGCGTCATGGTCAGGATTTTTTCTCGGCGCGTAAAAATATGCCTCTAGAATTATTCTCGACGTGAAAAAATATGCTTCGGGAATTTTTCTCGGCGCGTAACACTTTGTATTGAAGAATTTTACCAATTTGTAAAAATTGCCATCGGGGCGGTATTTCGTCTCTCAGAAACGGAAGTAAATGAAATGAAGATTTTTTTCTGTAATCGAAATTTCTTTTTCCTGTGATGTTGCCTCTGTCCAGTATTGTTGTTATATATCATTTTATTCCATAAATATTTGTATTTCAGTTTGAAAATGTAGAAAAAATTTCTGAAAACGGAAATTCGACGGCGAAAAAATTTTGCTGTAATCTTTAGGCATGAGAGTGCGGCGGCTTCGAGGAATTTCTCCTTATCCGTCATAATTTGGGTTATCCTCGAGATCGATGCATAACTGAACAGAAATTTTGGAGCAATTAGTAGTGGTGGAGGATGTTTTCCGTCTTCAACTTTTGAAAGCGGAAGTTTCATCTTTCAATCAAAACTTTCGAAAATGAAAGTTAGACGCAGTGAAGATTTCTCCCGTAATGGTAATTTTATTTTTCACGTGATGTTTCCTCTGCCTAGCATTGTTGTTAAATTTCATTTTATTTCATAAATATTTGTATTTCAACTTGAAAATGGAGGGCAAAATGTCCGAGAATGGAAATCGAAAGTAGCAAAGATTTCCCTCGTAACTATAATTTATTTTTTTCCCCCAACGATGATCAGAACATGTATCTAGTATTCTTAGATATTCCCCCCAAAAAAGTTCAGCTTGATTGGGGAGGGGGTCTGAAAACAAAAGTGACAAAGCTGAAAAATTTGTAAAAATTGATGCATGATGTTCAAAAGTATTTATATTTTCAAGGTTACATTTCATCTTTTATCTAAAATAGTAAAAGCTATCGTGCATTCATGATGGATAAAATTGTCATCCAAGGGCATTAAAAAAATGACAAAGAAAAGGGAAGGGAAACAAAAAGATATCAGCAAAATGAAAAATTAAGCACTGGAAGCTGTGCAGCTGCAGAAAAACAAATGTGGCTGAGGAACTTGCTGAGAAGTTTATTAGATATTTTTAGATGACTATAAGAACCTCAAAAGTGCAATGTTTTCACTTCTTGACCACATTGCTGTTCCATGTGGTCATTACAAAACATGATAAATTTGATGTTATTGTTTTAAAATATGAATATTATATTTATTTTTAAAATATGAATATTATATTTATTTCTAAAATAAGGAACAAAATGGATCCAAATTCTAAATACATTGAGCAGTAGTGAAATATTTTATATGAAAAAATCTGTATTGATTTTTCATAATTGCCTAGCATTTTCGTAAGCATTTTATTTCATCTGTTAATTTTTCTAAAATACTCCCGACTTTTGAAATTACTCCTTTGAAATTTTGTTTCGGCAAACTCTGATTATCTTTGTGATCATTTTTTTCTATTATTAAAATGAGGTGTGTTTTTTACGCTTTCCAACCGTAGGTCGAAGAAGTGTATATGCTCCAGCTTTTTCCGTCCGTCGGCACGATAACTCGCGTAAAAATGGTTCGATTTCGGTGATTAGTATGTGGTAGGGGACCACCTGGGAACGAACCCTATTTAAAATGAATGAAGTGGAGTCAAAGGTCAGTATGTTGTAGGGGCCTGCCTGGGGACGAACACTATTGAAAATGGGTGAAATGGGGTCAAAGGTTAGGACACAGGAGCGGGATCTATTCCATAGCCCTTATGCATCATAGCTTACGTAAAAATGCTTCGATTGCGACAAAACTTTTCATGTTATTTCGGAGGTACACTGAACCGGTTCTGTTGAATATCATCCATATGGGATCAAGGGTCAGGGCACAGGACCAAGATTTATTCCATAGCCATTATTCTCATAACTTGAATGATAACTTGAGTAATGATTTCTGGTATGTTAGAAAGCGTATTATAATCTATGCATTGCATGATTTTACAAACTTGTTTTTATCTGAAAAAGATGATGCTGTGAGCCTTTAGTTAGCAATTAAAAACAAATTTCGCTGGGATTGGCTTATCAGAAATGATTCTCATGGCGACATTGTATGTGCATGATGCCAAAAAATTGACGTTGAAGGCTCCTGCTTTTATATATGGTGTAACACTGTTATAAAATACAGCAATGAAGGATTCAAATCAATAGATATGCATTCTAATCCGTCCGTTAGGGGAAATACAAGAACTTTCTGTGTATTAATGAAATTAGCTGATTTTCTGCCTACTGTTTTATTTGAAGATGATAAACTCAATCTTGATCAAGAAGTGAGAAACTACCAGGTTGATAAATCACTTGCAGTTTTAAAAAAATGCCCAATTTTGGATTATTGGGTTTCTATTTCCAAGTTCAAACAAGGTGGGTAAAAAAGTTATCCTGTCCTTACCAAGATAACGCAGTCTCTGCTAACTTGCTTTTGTGGGCCCTTAGTAGAGAGCATTTTCAGTTTTATGGGGGATGTAATAACAGAAATTAGAACTTTGAATATTGCAAGTTTTTACACTGTGCAGACTGTGAAGTACTATCTGTTATCTTTAAATGCTACAGGCTTGTTAGAATTATTTGGTTCAAAAGACCCTACCAGAGACCCATTTCAGAAGGAGTTTGCTCAAAATATTGTTAAAGAGGATCATCACGAGTTCAGCAGCAAATTCGTGATGATCCAAGTGATCTAGCATATGTACAAAAAAAAAAAAAAAAAAGTCGAACCTTCCTGCAATATCACAAACCAATGTTGCTGTGTCTCAAAGCACTAACAAAAATGACTTAGATGACTTGAACCCTCCTCAATGTTTTAAAACATTTCTGAAAAGAAAGGCAGAGCTGGTGGGTTACCAGAAATCCCAAGCGAAAATAATGAAATTTTTCAAAAAGTGATTGGTATGTATAATTTCAAGAGTTTATTTTATTTGTTTGCTGATAGTAATGGGTACTTCTCTCTCTCCAAATATTAAATATGTATGTGCTTAAAAAGAATTTTAAATTGTGCTGGATTTTTATAACCTCGTACGCACTGGGTGTACCTAGTTCTGTACAATACCTTTCAGGAATTTCAGTCTCCACTTGCAATCACCCCTGCTGTAAGCACTAATAGAAAATTCCTGTTCTTGCAATCTTCCTTTATTATTCGCAAAAAAAAAAAAAAACAGCTGCTATAGCTTCATGATTGGAACACTGTACTTATGCTTCATACTTCAGTTCAATATATATTAAAGAGTATTATTTTATGCTGGTTTGTCTCACAGTGGCTCTATTCCTAGTTGAGCACCTCTTATTTGTATTAAACAATTACAAAAATGGCCTATTCTAGACACATTCATTTTTTGATTTAATTTTTTCTCTTTTTTTTTAATTGCATATGCTAAAGGTACATGAAATAAATTATCATACTTTTGACAATATTTTTTTCATACAGTTTTACTTAAGATTCATTACATAAATTGAATTTCAGTGCTGGTACCTTATTCACATACTTTTGTTCTCTCTGTATTAGGACCTAATGTTATCACTGATATTTCGAAGAAATATGCTTTTGAAGCTCCTACCCCTAAACTTAATTTACTGCGCATAATGAGAGCTTTGCAAGTCGCAAAACCTATTCTTCTTGAGGGTTCTCCTGGTGTTGGAAAGACAAGTTTAGTGTCATCTATAGCGCAATCTTCTGGTCACGAAATTGTTCGGATCAATTTGTCAGAACAAACGGTAGGTGAAATTATGTGTCTGATTATGTGAGATTATCCTTGTCAACATATCTAATTTTAGTCATCAGTTTTGAAATTGCCATATTGTATTACTTCACCCTTCAAACATAAAAATAAATTCCTTGTTTGGTTTCATTATTAAATGTGCCTAGAATTTTATGAAATGGTATAAAATATTATTTTTAAGAGTCCATAAATAACCTTACTTAGATATTTCCAGGGAGCACTTTATTGCCAGTGAATGAAGAGATGGAAGAATGGTTTTGTGTCACAAATGAACAGGAGGAAATGCTACAATTATTATGTTAAAGAAACTAAAAAATGTGGCAAACCTATTAGGTGTAATAGATTCAGGAATATTAAAAACTGAAGTTGAATCTTAAGAAATTATTTGCAAACATTTCAGTAAAGATCATTTTTATGGAACTTAAGGTAATTCATAAGGAATTTCAGGGCACAATATGAATTAGAAAATTAAATTTATTGACTTTACTCAGTTATTTTCAAGTTTTCTGTAGTTGAAGAATTCCTTTCTCCTTCTCCTGGTATTTTATTTTCATGTAGACTTTTCCTGCCGTTAGGGGATTATCAACAACCTTTTTCAATGCTTTTCTTCACTCCGTGTTTTGTTGTTGACATAGAAAGCAATTTTAAAGATCACTACCAGATCTCAGATTCATGTTATGATACCTTTTAAATGAAATGCCACCAATATTCTTTTTGAATCTTATTTGTTCTTATTGAACCAAACGAACCAAACATTGAATATTGAGCTTACGGTTTTGGTGGGTTCATTGATCAAAGCATTATCCCTGATGTAGTATGCTTCTTTTATAAGTCCCCTGCTGATATTAGGTCCATAATCCAAATTTGAATTTAATGCCACTGTGGTTTGCATTTGCTTCTTTTTGTGTGTTGCCCAGTTGCTCTGTTCTGATCCTTTTTTTAATACCTATTCTTATGTTCTTTAATCCTCTGTTACAGTTTCCATGCTGTTTGTCTTGTAAATTTGCCATTACAGTCCATTGTTATTGATAAATGACATTCCTGCTTTCCATTTTGTCCTGTTTGAGAGATGAGTCTATTCACTGTTTGCTATCTTCCTTTTGGGCTGTGAATTGGTATTATTACCAATTCATTATGTCTGAATTTAAGAGCATTCCTGTATTATTATTTAATTTTCCAAAATTACCTGTTTGTTATTATTTGATGTAGGTTTATTTTTTTTATTACAATCCCACTTCTTTGTTGGTTTGATTTTCTTTACCCTTTGCTTATGTAATACAGGGTAATTCAAAATGATTCATCTATTCCAATTTCAAATGACTGTACTTTGTGTTTCTAAATATACAGCAATTAAATGTACATAGGATAAAGAAAAAAACTGTCCAAATCTTGTTTTCATATCTTATAAATGTTCTATGTGGCTTCTGTTGGTCACACGAACTATGTGAAGGTGATAATCAAATTCCTGCCATATGTGATAAAGCCTGTCTGTTGTCAATGACTGCTGAGCACTATGAATATGAACTTTGAGTTCGTCTAGCATTGTGGGCAATGGTAGCATGTACACATTATCCATAACATACTCCCAAAAGAAAAAGCTGCAAGGGGTTAGATCCGGAGACATGGCGGGCCACCTGTAGAGCATTTTGTCGTCACGTCCACAGTGACCTCTGGATCTTTACATCAAGGAATTGAATCTGATTATCCTATTATTCTTCAGATTTAAAGTCTTGATCAAATTCATTGAACACATCCATTATTTGTCGTGTAGTGTGTAATCATGAGCAACAGAATATAAGAATATCATTTACATGTCTTGCATGTATAGTTCCATTTTTATTTTCTTTAGAAATAATTCCCAAAATTGCACACACAAAATGCTGTTAATTTGTATGAAATTCACGATTCTGTAGACATTGTTTTCTTTTGTCTGTATATTATGCGTTTCACATTGTGAAACAAAGGAATTACAATAAAGATTTAAAGGGAATGAAAGTTAATTTGCAGAAATCTCATGTTTTGTGAGAAATAATTTTCAAGAAATGCTTTTATAGCATAGTAAATCTGTTTGTACTATTTTTGTGGTGTAATATGCATAAAGATATAAGCGTTTCTTGAGTATTCATGGTTTGGTGTATTTAAAATAACGCGAATGATTTTGATTCTATTCATGAAAGAAGTCGTTCACCTGAGTAAACATTTTCTTAATGAATAAGGGACATTTCTTGATTTCTATATTAATAAAAAAAAATTCCAATTTATGAAGTGGACCTGACATTTTGGTGACAGGCGATCTTAATAAAAAATCTTGCTTGTGTGTTTTTACAAATCTCCAAATAATTTTGGAATTTTAATTTGTTGATACAATTTTCCTTATGTTCATTATTTCGGTTGCCAGTTATTTCTTCTATAAATTGTTCTTTTATTGTCATTTTAATGTTGAATTGATCTTCAGATGTAAGTATGATTTCATTTGATTTATCACTTCTGATTGCCATTCGATTTTTCCTTGAAAGTTCTGGTTTTGCTTCCCTATATGTGTGTTATCCTTTATGATGAAATCCCTTTTTTTCTGTTAATTTGCTTACTTAATTCACATTAAATACAAAGTTTCTCTTCCTGTTTCAAATTATCCATTAAATTATGCAAGTCTGTTATTATATTTGCTTTATTAATGCTTATGAAATAAAATTAGTTACTTATTTAATGTTTAATACTCCATGCATTATATTGAAGTTCAGTCTGATTTCTAGCAATTCTTTGGTTATATTAAGAATACTTATATTTGGAACTTTTGTATTCTATTTTCATGATTTATCATATTCTGACCCACCAATTAGTGTCACTAGCTTATTATTTGTTATGTTCCCATGTTTCCAATTCTTATTCCTACCTGAAATTATTCTTTTCCTATCATTTTATTGTACACACTATAGGAAAACATGTTTTTCAGTCTCTCCTTCCATTTTAACATTTGAAGTTTAAATCTATTGGCTTTACTTGGAGATATTTTTAAGTTTTCCTGATTTGAAGACTTCCACTTACTCCTCCTTTTCACTGTCTCCTCTGGGTTTTTATTTTCTTGCAGACATTTCTGATCTTTTGGTGACTGAAGGCTGTTGTCAGTACTTCACTGAACCCTTTTTGATAACTTAAGGTGTCTAATATAATTTTTCAGTAAATAAACCTCATATCTGAGTTTTATTATTATTGTTACTGTCATTATATCATACCTGCCAAGTTTTACTGTTTATCTGTAAAATTTACGGACATTCTATTTGTTTTACAGTACTTTTTTTATGGAGCGACATACTTACGTACAAAGGCACCTGTTTTTTTCTGATCTCCTGGATCATAATTTCATCCTAACCTCTCTGATCTCATCCAATTTGGTAAGAGAGTGAAATAAACGTTGTAATATTAAGATTGGCGCTAAGTTACATTTTTTTAGATTGCTTTTTTTTTGTAAATTTTAGCATGCTAACACAAACATTTAAGATCAAAACTACTTGCAACTTTAAAATAAAAAAGTATATCGCTTATAGCTATAATTTCGCAGTTACAAATGAATTTTTTCCATATATTTGACCTTATAATGTATACTTAATCAATAATATATTTAACCTTATAATGTATATTTAATGCATTACTTAATCATGTTTCTACTGCATATTAATCGTTATAAACGAGAAATAATACCAAACATCATCTTACTTGTATAGCATATAAAATCGATATATAATTCACTTAAGAATCATTTTTTAATCGATATGCTAGACACATTTTATCAGTATGCTCTATATGTTAGTCAATTTGACATTGATTGAATGTTCACCGAAATTTTTTTATGGATTTAGATTCTTAAATGTTGGCAGGTCTGCTATATGTAGAAGTTATTTGGAGGTGTTTTCCATTACTTTTTTTGCTTCATTTAGATTATATAATGGACCTTTAGTCCTAAGTGATGTTGCAGTTATAGTGGAGCACTGTTTGTACATCTGTCAAGGGACCATGATGTACAATTGTGAAAAGCTTTCTTGTTGCTAAATCTGCATCACAATTCACGTAGTCTTCATCAGTGATGGTTTCAACTTCATTCTGAACTATTGTTTGTAGTGAATTCTGCTTGGTTTTATATGTTTTATTCAAAATACATCACATCTTTGTTAATACAAGAATTAACACAATCAGCCAATGACAGGAAGAACTTGCACAGGTAATCTTTTTCTGTATGGAGTGAAGAGCTGTTGTTACAGTTCTTTGTATGTTTTCACTGTCTTAAAAAACTTTTCCTTTTGAAAGCAACTTTAATTTAGGGAATAGAAAGTAGTCACACTTTGACAAGTCTGAAAAATTGGGGGAATGGTTGAGTACACACATTTGTTTTCATGCCAGAAATGGCTGTACATTTACCATTCTGTGTGCTGGTTGTGATGTACTACAGAGCTGAAACACATGTCAAAACGACAAATCTGCAGCAATGCATTCGGCCGGTGTAGTTTTTAGTCGGTTAGAATAACTGATTCCGGAGCGAGGAGGTGTGAGTTCGATCCCTGTCACTGACAGTTTGTGAATTTCACATTGGCACCCGAATGTGGAAAATGGATCTTACTAGCCATTTGGTTCTTCGAAGTTTGTTCCACACATTGTCTGGAATTAATGACAACTCCTTTGGTTCTAAAAAAGAAAATTAAGAGGGAGATGATGTGGCATAATACAGTGGTGAAGCATGTTTCAAGATGAGAAATCTGCAGTGATAGATTTTGGCAGTGTAGTTTAGTCTGTTAGAATAACTAGCTCCAGAGCAAGGAGGCGAGGTTTCAATCCTTGTCACCGGCAAATTTGTTAATTTCAGAGTATGAGTTATCATGGAAAAAGTAGCCACTGCCCATTTTTGTACTCAGAAAGGCATATAACTGAGAAATGTGTAAATGGTGTTCCACTGTATTTCAGAATTTCCATATGAACCAGAAAAAGAAAGCCATCATGTTATTTCTGCTGTTTATAGCTGTCTTCATTTTATTCAGTTTGCCAAAACCCTTCCATTCATAAGCCATTGTATAAAAATTAGAATGTTAAATTTTTGGGCTTCAAGATATTTTAAAGTTTTTTTTTCCTTTTTTTTTTCTCTGGTTCTTATTTCTCAAGCATAAAAATATTAAATGTGCTGTAATATATTCTGACAAAAACGTTGTTTTATTTAGGATGTTACTGATTTATTTGGCGCTGATTTACCTGTTGAGGGTGGTGCAAGTGGTGAGTTTGCATGGAGGGATGGTCCTTTACTCCAAGCCTTGAAGAATGGACAGTGGGTTCTTCTTGATGAGGTATGTTTGATAATATTTTATTTTCTTTGTTGATTCCCTTGTTAAAGAGTGTGTGTGTGTGTTTCATGTTGTATTCTTTAATTATCTGGAAACTTTTCCTCACTGTAGAAATATTTTATTGGAGAGTAAAAAGCATACACCTTTGGTGGAGTAATATTACATTGAACCTAAGACTTTGTTTGCACTAAGATGCACAACTGAAAGAACAGTCATACCATTCAGTCATCACTGTTGGTTTTTTTCTCCTTAAAACTGATTTAGCTCTCTTCATCAAAAAGGATTGTGTATTATTGTTAAGACTGGGTGCTACCCCAGAACTTTTAATAGCCTCTAAATAGAGTAGAAGTCCACACACATAAATATACATAAGAGTCCACATGCATAAAGTATAATGATTAGAGAAAAAATGTTGAATGTATATCAGAGATGTCAAGTGCCCCGGTTTACCTAGATACCATCCAACAATTTTTAAAATATTCTCCGGAAATCCGATTTTTTTAATATTTTTTTTTTTTTTTGCAAAAAATACGGTTTTGTGGTTATCTTATTTATTCATTATGCATGGTATCAGCTATCATTTTTTTTTTCTCTTGTGTCAATGCTGGCTGGCTGTGGGAGTCGGTAACAAATGGAGACAAATGTCTTTATTAATCCACGGCACTTCGTGCAATTGCTGACTCACCGTCACTCATCTTCTGTGTAGCTGTGTTTGTTTTCATGATGTACGTTTTCACTTCTTTCATTCTCATTTGTTGACTGAGGACGCCGCTACGCTGTAGCGGCTCCTAGATGACTACTGCAATACTGTCTCTGTCTTCTCATTTTTAAAACAAATTGACTTTTTTAAATGTATCTAGATTTTAGCCCTTCCATCATTCTCATTTTTCACTTTTACTGAATCAGCCAGATTTTAATCATTGTACCATGTTTTTAATACTGTTTCTTTTATTACCTTTAGCCCTTACAACATTCTCATTTATCAGTTTTACTGAATCAGCCAGATTTTAAGCTTTATACCACATTTTTAATACTGTTTGATTGTCTTATGTCTGGCGCTCTTTGGCCAGACGTGGCCCTTGCACCATAAAAATCAACTAACCAACCAACCAACCAACCACGGCACTTCAAGCGCCCAGGTTGTGAGCCCCGCGATGGTAGCAAGACAGTCAGTGGCTTGGAAAGTTGAAGTACAGTAATACCCTGGCTTACGCGAACTCGAAGTTACGCGATTTCTTATTACTGTGCTTCCGCTTACCTCCCAGAACGTGTTTCGCACAAATTCATCCAGTCATTCCCTCCCGCGTTTGCCAGTGTTGCACTTGCAGTGAAATGTACGGACATGTTTCATGCAGATTCATCCCGTCATTCCTCCCACGTTTTTCGGTGTCGCAAATTCATCCACTCATTCCTCCCGCGTTTGCCAGTGTCGCACTTGCAGTGAAATGTACGGACTGGACATGTTTCATGCAAATTCATCCCGTCATTCCTTCCACGTTTTTCGGTGTCACAAATTCATCCAGTCATTCCCCCCGCGTTTGCCAGTGTCGCACTTGCAGTGAAATGTACGGACATGTTTCATGCAAGTTCATCCCGTCATCGCTCCCACGTTTTTCGGTGTCGCACTTGCAGTGACACGTACAAACGTGTTTCGTGCGAAATCATCCATACACGATTTTCACGATTGACGTAACTCCAGATTGTTTTGTGTTAGGTGCAAAATTGTGTCGTTTAAAATAATGTATGTCATACTAACTGCAATTATGTCGTCCAAATGAAGTAAGTCTGATTGTTGTGCATTTAGCAAGAAAAGGAAAACGTTGACTTTGGAATTTAAACTCAACAGCATTAAGGATTTTGATGGCAAAAAAAAATAATAAAAAATTGTGAGCTAGCAAAGAAGTTTGATCTAAATGAGTGGTAGGCAATGCACCTAACTAACAAACAAATTAAGAAGAAGGTAGTGTGGAAAACGCTAAGTTACATATAAAAAGTTTAAGGCAAATATATTTCAGCCCTATGGCCTTCATCAGTGTGACTACAATTGGTGTTTGTTGCCAGATTGGAAAGGTAAGTTTTGTAATGGTAACTCTGGGTGACGTGATGCAATGAGGGATTTCCAGATGTAAGGAATTAAAATGGGGAGCTCAGAGTTGCAATTTTTGGAAAATAAAATTTCCAAACTTTCTCTAAACCTCAGAGCATACCGATTTTGGAAGGGAGCCAACTTTTTAGCATCGGACCAAATTGGAATGGCAGAAGTGTCGGCCATAGTAAGAAAAGACAAGGAAAATGAAGGTTTTCCAAATTTCACATCAGATTTGTGTTGCTGAAGTCTTGAGAGAATTTTCCGGAAGGAACTTCCTATGTACGCGGTTAATCCAACATTAGTCTTGATCGGAATTTTATACACTCCAGGCGAAGAAAGCGGAGATCTTGGGTCTCTGTCATTACGGAGGATAACAGAAATTGAAGGGGAAGAACGAATGGCAAGTCTATATCCTTCTCTTTTGAAGATACTGATGAGTTTGTAGGCAGAAGGTTCGTGGTAACGGATTGAGTAGCGAAAATAATAATGGCAAGACATTCACTGCATGAATTCAACATTAGGCTTTTTGAAACTTAACAAAATGTTTAATCAAAGATAATCAATCCTGGCTGCTATTGTTCCGTAACACAAGCTCCTGCAAGTTGTAGTTCCGCGGAAAATGCCAGAGTCCCTATTCATTAACGGAATACTCTTTTCTGCAAATAAACCTTTGCAAGTTCTTTTCCTATCACAAACGTGAAAGTCTTCATTGGCCGGAATCTTTCGTGCACCTCACACTTCTTTTGTTTGGAAAGCTAAGCCTCGTGTTCTGTTCCTGAACACGTGTCCTCGTAGGTAGTTTTCTCTGTACTTCGTTACATACAACCGGTGTCTCCCTCTGGCTCTTCCAACTACGAACTTTTCCCGTGCTATATCTGGCACTTCTCCTACGACCAACTTTCTTTCCGTGCTGCACCTCAGCACCTTCCACGATCAACTCCCACCACTAACGGTCTCTTCCTAACTGTGAAGTTTTCCCCTAGGAACCTCTCCTCGCCTCCTGGTTAGCTCCTGCATTCTCCGCCTGAGGCGCTAACCCTTTTTCCGAGTGGGAGCTCGCTTCCCTTTTTCTCCCTGACCTGCGAATTCCGGCGCTGACCTTCCTTCGCCTCACCTTGACCTTGCACCTTCCGTGTATCCCACAACTTGCATCCCCCCTCCCGGCTAGGAACAATAGCAGTGCCTCCGTGAGTACATCGTCCTTACAATTGGCACATTGGAATGCCGCCTTACTAGTACATTTACAAGGTTTAACATCCGTTATTTCAGGTTCCATTGCTTTTTCACATCCGTCCTAAGGAAGGTCTTAATACACTTGATAATAGTTGACACCAAATATTCATGTCTTGATGAAAACAGTTCATTCTTATAAGATTAATGTAATTTAATGTCCATCACATGAATCTAAAGAATTTTAATCAAAATATATTATGCCGATAAATTTTCTGTCACATAATTCACCGATGTGCATAAATTCTCACCCTTACATACATATTTAGAAATTTTTATTACGTATAAATCCTAGCCCTAGTCATCAGTAATAACAAATAAGAAATTGTCATTATTAATGGCAAATATATCATTAATATACGACAATTTCAATAATGAGATATCGAAATTGTCGTTATTGATATTCCGTTTGCTCAGGGGCTGCGTGTTCCGCTTCTGGGCTCTTGATAACGGTGCTCCTTCCTCATCAAAATTGTAAGTCTGAGGCAACCAAACATGAACATATATTTCTGTATCCAATCAGCTCACAAGACAGTTTCCATTTCTCTCCCCCCCCCACCCCCAAGAAAAACTTGGCCAAAGGAGTGTTTTGAGTCTTCGAGCATGCGATATGAATAACAGTTTTCATGTTTTTATGTATCACATCAAATGGAAATAAGGTGTCCAACATAAACCAAGAGAAGATGATTCAGCGTATTTTCAGCAAGCTACCAGTATTTTTGTGGAGCGCTTTTCTTGTTACGTATTGTGAATAAGGCCACACGTTTCGTTGGCAATGCCTTGAATGCAAACCTTCACTTGACTCATGACTTTCAGGCAGGGCAGTTGATTAAAATTGAAATCTTTCTTGCCGAGTTCAGTAATACATGCACTCGAGGTAAAATAATAATTCTACTATGGGAAGCATGATAGAATTACCATGAGAATTTATTCAGCCACTTGGCCTGAATAAATTCTCTTAGTAAACATCTCATTACTCATTCCTTCAACATGGCCAAACCACCTAAGAATATTAGTCTCCACCTTACTAACAACATTTACCAGTGTAAACAACAGAGAGGTCAACTACCTCGATTTGGAAATACGCCTAACTCATGAGAATCCTACCATCAGTATCTATGATAAAAGAATGGTGTTGGGCTTTGATATTATATTTTATACAAGGTGGGAATCCCAAGTTTCCAGAGGAGTCCACAGGAATATCATTATTTTGCAAATTCATAGATGTTTATCTATCTATATGCAATAATACAGAAATATTAGCTAATGCATTGTACACACTTTTTTCTCACCTCAAGGCAAATAATTATTCCCTTGGCTTCCTGAAATGTATGCTTCGGCAATTTTTAAAGAGCCGCAAACTACTTCATAAATATCCACTTCTCGAGGTCTTAGATTTCAAACACACGATATATTGAATACAGCCTTTGATCTTGATTGATTTCTGATAAATCCTTTCATGCTGCCTGGCCTATCTCTAACCGTAACCTTATTCTGACTATTTCCGGTTTACTGTACATTGTTACTTCCAGTTCTAGGGATCGGCCAATCTGGGTCCAGATATCTGTTATATCTTGAAGGTTCTAGCTTCACGTCTCTTTTGGGTTTAGTGGCTTAGAGAACACCTCCGCAGGTTTTTGGTACTTCCAAACTTTTGCGGAGTCCTGAAAAGCCATTCCAAATGTCGGTGTTCTCCCAACAATGACGACATTTTTGTATTTTTATCACATTTTAAGGTTTCCGGAGATTAGTGCTCCGTTCCACTCCTGGAGTTGTAGGTCAGTGGTCTTTTGTGTTTTTGTTTCTGTTTTTTGTCCTTCATGTTATTTTATTTCTGCTTACGACTCTTTTATTACATTTATTGGCTTCTGCCATTATAGTTCGTACTTGGGTCATGTTTGCTTTGGAGCTTTCATGTTTGTTCGGGTTTTATTGAATGCGTATTTATGTGTAATGATGTGGTTAATGGTTTGCTGCTTTGCGCATCCTTACTTGCATCCTACTTTACTGTACTTTATTTTACTTTAGTATTACTTTATTATTGTTTCTGTGTCATAACTTCCTATATATAAACACACACACATAAAGGCGGGGAGGGCTTCCAGGCTTTTTGTTTCACCTCACAATCATCCCTGCCTCCTCAAGGCCACAGAACTCAACTGTCAAGTTGAGGTGTGACAGGCTGGTGGAGTGAGTGTAATGTTGGGGGGGGGGGTTACCAAGGAAATCTTGGGTCCCGCTGTACGTATTGATACTACCGTCAGAACCCAAAGCTTTGTTCACATACATGCCATCTACCTGCATCTGTTCATGGCTAAATATTTTCCACTGTTGGATGCCTTCTTTCAACAAGACAACACCCAGTCACATTGTTGCCATTCAGTGATGGACTAGTTGGAAAAGCATTCCAGTGAGTTCACAACTCTTGAATGGACTTCTCATTCTCCAGATCTGAAATCAGTTGATCATCTGATGAATGAAGTGGAGCAGTGTATTTGAGATCAAAACCACCAATGACAACTCTGAACTCTTTGAGTAACTGTCCTGGAAGCGTAGGCCACACTTTTTTATGTGGGTACACATAATAAATTGTGCTTTTAGTTTATGTTGGAAAGAAATTGAAAGGAAACTTTTTTCCCCTTGGTTTTGAATATTTAAATAAATTCACTCAGGCACAGAATCCAACCGTTTTGCTGTATTATTGTAGAACTAAGTGGTATTATATTTGAAATTTTTTTGCTGGTAAGGTATTTTAAATACGTTATTTTACTATAGAAATTTAATTGAAAAATTCTGTTGCAGTGTATCTATGAAACAGAAGTAGAATTTGATAAAATGTATTGAATTGATTTTTTTTTTATTGGGTAAACTCCATTTGTGTAATTTATTAAAAGGAAAAAAATCTTAAAACAATGTGGGCACATTGCTAATTTAAGCTACTGAAGAAGTTATTAATGCGTTTTGTTTTCATTCTTTATAGCTCAACCTTGCATCACAGTCAGTGTTAGAAGGTCTCAATGCTTGCTTAGACCACCGAGGAGAAATCTATGTTCCAGAGCTTGGTGTGACATTTAAAGTCCCAACGAGGAGAACTCGAATTTTTGGATGCCAGAACCCTTACAGAGAAGGGGGTGCACGCAAAGGATTGCCACAGTCTTTCCTAAATCGATTCACTCAGGTAATTTTAATTCATTTCCATTTTTTAATTGAGAAAGAATTTGTATTCATTTGATGGTAAATACATATCATTAAGCTGCCTCTAAGATTCAGATGTTAGCTCCGCAAAGGAAGACTGCCTGCCAAGGAAATGTTTCACTGATGGAACTAGAATCTTGATTTACTGTTGGTGAATCAAATGTCTCTATTTACAATGATCTCTGCACACAGCTCAAGCTTCATTAACATCCATCACACGTCAGACACCAGATCTTTTGTATTTTCATACTCATAATCTTTTTCTCAAGCAGACATTCTTGAATCTGGTCGTACCATGATTTCCTTGGCCTACCTCTACCTTTCTTTCCTAACAACAGGGCTGAATGAATTCTCTTTTAAGTATCTTACTGGGCATACTTTCAACATGGACAAAACCACCTCAGAATATTTGCCCCCATTTTACAATATTTTGCTTCACATATCTTCATTCCTCACATGATCAGAACTTGTCCTGCCACAATCTCCCACCCCATGGTAGGTTACATATTTCTCTAGCACACATACAGCTCCTGTATCTCTTCTGAACTACACCAGGTTTCACTGCCGTACATTTGCTTAGGAACAATCACACTTTCATATACAGTGATTCGGGATTTTCTTGAGAACCCATCATTCCTGTGAAATCCTTCTAAAAACAGCTATGATGTTCAATGAAGAATTCACTTGCCTACTTATTTCACCATATAATTTGTTCTCTGTCAAACATGCTTCCTAAATACACAAACTCATTCACCTAGACAATCTCTTTGCCATTTAATTTAGACATATCTTGCATTCAGTACTAAGAAATCCTCACTCAAAAACCATAACTTTGGTTTTACCATTATTTATACCCGGTTTGAATTTCATACAAACTTTGTACATCCTGGGCAACATACTCTGCGCCGCCCCGGTGGCGCAGTGGTCTAAGGCGCTGGCCTCTGATCATTCGTCCGTAAGGGGTCCGGGTTCGAATCCCGGTCAGGCATGGATGTTGTGTTTGTCTTACGGCACTGGCTCTCTCCCTTCCCTGGAACCAGTGACCCTAAATTAGGGATGGGCAACTGCTTATAGCCCATTGAGTTGCTCACTGTGGTCGTTAAACCTCCAATAAAAAAAAAAAAAAAAAAAAAAAACATACTCTGCAACTCACTTTTTGCTCTTTACCAACAGTACTGTGTCATCAGCATAGAGCAATCTTCACACACAAATATTACCAAGCCATAAACTAGTATTATCCATTTTGGCAACACTCATGCATGCATCCATAAATACATTAAACAGCCATGGTGACATTGCACAACCGTGTCTGATTCCAACACTAATAGAAAACCATTTTGATAAAACACCATTTACTTGTACACAAGCTCTACTGCCAGCATACATGGCTTTTACACTATTAAGTAGATTCCCAGTAACACCATTTTCATTCAATACCTTCTACAAAAGTGTCCTATTCACTCAGTCGTAAGCTTTCTCTAAATCTATGAAGGCAACAACAAACACTTTCTTACCAACAGACAGATACCTTTCAATCATGATGCATAATGCAAAAATTTGGTTAGTGCAGCCCTTAGCACCCATAAAATCACTGACTCTGTACATCCCACACTTTCTCTGATGTAAGACCTCATGCCTTATCAATCATGACCTTTCCAAACACATTCCCTGGCACACTCAGTAAACTGATACCACAATAGTTCCTGCATTCCATCTGATCACCTTTAAAGGAAACAATGATAGCATCCCTCCAATGCTGAAGGACTATTCTTAACTCCCAACACAACTGGTAAATTTCAATTAACCAGTCAGAGAGTCACCACCATATTTTAACATCTCAAAAGTTATGCTATCCACTCTCGAAACCCTACCATTCTGAAGAGATTTTAGAGCTTTACAGACCTCTTCTCTTGCGATCCCACCAGTGCTCCCATCTCTCACTGTGACATCATCTGCTTCTGCCTCAGAATCACCTTTGCTTTCGTGCTCTGGTAACTCATCGAAGTATTCACCCCATCTTTCACTTAACTCATTGGGCTCCCATATAATTTCTCTGGCCCTATTCTTCACACAACTTAGAATTTTATTTCCCCTCTTTTTCATATGTCTTATGTTCTTCCAGAATGTTATTTCATCTTTCCAAAAAGCCAATTCATGTCTTTCCATCTCTACCTTCCTATCTTTTGCCTTACTCTGGTGAACCAGCTTTGCTGCCTCACGCTTCTTACAGCAATATTCATTCTCAGAAACTACCCTGCAGCATCCCTAAGTATGCTTCTTTCTTTCTCTTTTCTGCTTCTTTAATCTCACTGTTCCACCAAGCATCACCTTTAAAATTACCCGCCATTGCAGTACCACAGACCTCTTCTGCGGCGATGATAACACACTTCTTAAAACATGTCCACTTCTTTTCTACATCCCTCTCACATGCCTTCAACTCATTCAGATGTTCACTGAGTTAATTAGTGTAACATTGATGTTCTTCTGAAAGCTTTTTAACCTTAAATATTTTTGTCACTGGCCTCTTCCTATTCTGTTTCCTCCAATCAACATTCAGTTTCACTCGTGACACTGCCAAGTAATCAAACAAATGAAATATTAAAGGCATTGCAGAACTAATACTGAACCACATATCGCACGTTGCACGCTCAGTGAGACAAGTGCTCCCAATCCGAGAGAAGCCTAAATTATGCAACAACTCTTGGTTTGTTAAAAGATATTTACAAATAAAACGTTTTAGTTAAAATATTAATTTACAATTTTCAATTAAACACTCACTCATTGGTACACTCATACATCTAAAAATATCTATTAATTAGAACATATCTCATTAAAAACAACTTATACTCATCGGGTTGGGAGGCACAGTTCACTCAAACACTTCGTCAACATTATCACTGTGAGCGCTTTCATGGTCCCACATTATCAGGCCACCAACAAACTGCATGAGGATTCCTCATGTGTGTGTAGCATGCAGAAGTTGCATGCCAGGAAACGAAGGAAAGAGTGCAGCCTTTCACTATGTGTCAGGTGAATCTCTTCAAGTGCTGCCATCTATCAAATAAGTTGAAAAATATCTCTATCTTAAGCATAAAACATTTTCTGTTAATGTAGAAACATTAAAATATTAACTTTTTACAGAATACCTTTAATATTTCATTTCTTTAATTTGAAGCACGTTTTACCATAGACTTCAGCTCTTTCAGCCGTTCTCTGAGTAAGTCAGAATAACGCTGATGATTTTCAGGAAGCCTTTCGACCTTTATTCTTTCCATTTTGGGCGTCTTCCTATTCCTTTTCTTTCAACCAACATTCAGTTTCACTCGTGACACTACCAAGTAATGATCAGAACCAACATCCGCACCTCTCATCACACGAGTGTCGACAACTAAGTGTTTCAGACGCTGATCATAGACAACAAAATCTATCTCACTCTTTTGACCAAGATACGATTTTCCCAAGTATAAGTACATGTGGAAATACTTGTGGTTGAAAAATGTATTAGATACACACAATCCATTCTCAATGCAGAATTCAATTAATCTTTCACCATTATCATTCACACAAGGATAATTAAACTTACCCAGAACATTGTCAGAAATTGCATTCTTCACACCTTCTCTAGCATTAAAATCCCCAGCTATTATAACTTTCTCTTTAGCACCAAACTGGCTCGAAACAGCTTTTAGCTCATTCCAGAAATCCTCCTCCTTATCAGAAGGTTCCGAGTCATGAAGAGCCTACACTGCAACAATTACTGTACTATTATCTGAAGTTTCACTTTCAAACGAATCCTAAGAATTCTATCTCTTATACAGCTATAGTGAATCAAGTTGTTCTTCATCTTTTCACTTAAAAACACACCTACACCAGCCTGTCCTATCACATTATCCAATACTCCAGACCACACACTCACTGTTCCATTTACTTCTTCTATACCAATTTCCTTCTTTTTGGTTTCACTTTACACACAACACATCCAATCTGTTCTTATTCATCTCTTCAATCACCTCGTTCATCTTGCCATTTATGCCTCTAGTATTCCATACGCCAATCTTACACTCACAACCGAGATCTCTTTCTGATTCGCCTTTTTCCAGTTCCAGGTCGATTCCTTGGTGGACCATCCTTCTCAAGTGTGATAGGTCCATCATATTTCATACTTCAGTCTGGTTATTTATTTCCTTGTCTTTTTAATCAGGTAAGCACACCAGTGTGGGGGATTAGCCCACAGCTAATGGTTCCAGTTGGTCATTCAACTTAAGGATTCTGGAACTAAACCCAGTGAGTTTGGGTCTCTTCTCCCATGTCACACAGAACTAGCTGGCACCTCTCCAAGATTCACAGAGGCCCTTGTTCTGTTCTGTGTGCCATTGTTGCCCACGGAGTGCTCATAGCCATGATTACAGATGGTACCACATTTAAATTTAATCACAGAAATAATTTGAAAGAAATAAAAGCATTTGATAGGAAAACAGTCCCTGGAGTACCTCCTGATACAGAAAATGACTTTAATCTAAAATAACTCTCTGTAGAAATTGATAGTTGACAATGAGCGCGTGGAACAATTTGCAAATATATTGGCTGTTGTCAAATATATTGGCTCTCTTCTGCCTAACTCAGTTTTGATATTTGCTTTTATTTTATCATTCTGTTCTTAAATTTCTGTGACCAGACCTCAAAGAGTGTTTTTGCACATGTTTTTTGTTCATTTGATGTTATCGGGATGCTGAGGTTCGAGCAATGCGCAAACATGAAATTCTGTTTCCACCTTGGATAGTCGGTGAGAGAAATGCACGGAAAACTGACAGCTATTTATGGTGAAAGTGCGCTGTCCCTAAAGACAGTGTCTAAGTTGTTTTCCCTGTTTAAAGATGACAACGCTTCTTCCATTGAAGATGAATCTCGTCGTGGAAGACCATCAACAGTGGTAACCGACAACAACTTCATGGAAATTCACTCTATGAGCAGAGAGAACCGATGCCTCACCATCAGAGAGATTCCAATCTGGTCACAATTTTGTCTGAGTTGTTTCAGTCTGTGACAGCAGATGCAGCAAACATTTCTTGGACATTGTGATGGGTAATGAAACCTGGGTCTAACACATACCCAAGACAGTACATCAATCTCAATCGCATGTTAAAGTCCTGCTTGTATCACTTTTCGATATCGAAGGATTGGTGCATTCGGAATTCCTACCATATGGCTCCACCGTTAATGCTGCATGTTAGTTGGAAATCTTGAAACACCTGAGTATTATGGTCCATTGCAAGAGACCAGAAAAGAAGAGTGGATGGATGCTTCATCATGACAACACAAAGTCACACTGCTCTGCCGATCATCCAATTCTTGGCTGCAAAATCCATTCCAGTGCTCCCTCTCCTCTCTTACTGGACTTAGCACCGAGTGACTTTTGGCTCTTCCCAAAACTTAAGACAGTTATGAAAGGACTCTGTGGAAAACATCAAAAGTAATGCAGTGAGGGTCTTTAAATGGCATTCTAAAACAGGATCTTCATAGTTGTTTTCAACAATGGCAAAACCGCAGGAATAAGTTTGTGTGTCGAGGGGTATTATTTTGGAGGAGATTAATTTGTGTAACTCTGATATTAAATTTCTCTCTCTGGTAAAAACATCCACTTTATTTTTTGATCACACCTTGTGTAGTGTCAAACAAAAGAAGAAATCCTGTCTTGCCCTGGCATTAATCTTGAATCATTTATTAGTACTTTCTTCCTGCCTTTTACAAGGCTGTGATTTGAAGACACACAACTGACTTTTAAGAGCTTGCATTTTACTCTACTTTTTTTAGCACACTGAACAAATTGATCTCAGATAACCAATCATTAGCAATTTCGTGGTAAATAATTACACTATGTATAAATTGTGATATATGTGTTGAAACTTTTTGGATTATCTTGGTATTCTCCAACTCGTCTATCACGTAGTCATACTGTATCCATTATGCTTTAATAAACACTCAGGGGAACTGAGACTGTGTAGATGGTTTGGTTGTTATTACACTTCTTCTCTTTCTCTTCCTTGTAAAGTAGACATTGGCCAACTTCTTCAAATCATCAGGAACCAAACCACTCTCCTGTGCCATCTTCATGATTCTGTGCGGTCAATGGATGTCTCCCATTCCATTGCAGTTAATTAATTTTGGAAAAGTTTCATTATATCCTCCAACTTCCCTAACATTCAGAAGTAGAAAAACAATTCTTACTTTTTGGATACTAGTGATTATCCAGTTTTCTTGACTAAGAAAGTCTCCAAAGTATTTACTCCATCCCTTTAATTCATCTTCTCCTGAAACCAGAAACTTGTCATGTGAATCCTGGGATACACGTGTTTCACCTTTTCAGTCATGTATTTTAATGAGCTGCTTGATTTTTGTTGTGTGATAATATTCTGAATGACATGCTGTGTTATTTCCCATTCATTAATTTTTATGTTAATCTCTTTGTCTTTTAAGGTGTACGTGGAATCTCTCTCTTCTGTAGATTTAGAGTTCATTGCTGTATCAATGTTTCCCAAGATACCTAGAGGTGTTATTGCTAAAATGGTTGCTTTTAATGAGAAGGTAATTCTATTTATATTGTTAATATTTTTCATATGAATATTAGTAAACTAAGCAATTGTCGTAAAACAGGAAATGAAAATGTGGTGTTAAAGCAAGTTTGCTTCAAAAATTCTCAAAAGTCATTATATTATACTTTTTGCAAGCGTAGTTACTGAAATATGAATGAATTGTGGAATTGTGATACACGATACCAGGCGTGGCTAGAGCAGGGCAAGTGAAAAAATAAAAGAATTGAAAACTTTCACCTACTGAATGGTTCACCACTTGATGCTTTCAGGAATGTGATTTGTGTAGGAAAAAAGTTGTTTTGGAAATTAAAACTGAAGTTATTTTTGTATCTTGTGATGAAAAATAATTAAGCAGAGTGTGGAAACAGTTCTCTTATTATTATTTTTTATAGGGAATCATTGAATAAGAGATACATTTGGAGTTTTTATTTATTATTCTTATTTTTTTTTATTTTTTTTCTGATCAAAACAAAGTTGTTTAGTTGTAGCAGATTGCCATTTCTTCCTTCTGGATAAACAGTCCAGCTCTCGTGCTAAGAGTTTGAGTTCGAATTAGGTGAGACATGTGCTTCTAGTTTTCAATGCCTATAATTAATAGGGGGTGGGGGTTAAACTTATCACCACACCATAATAATAATAATGATTATTATTTGTTTGTTTGCGCAGTGACGCACATGCAGTTTAATATGGTTTTCTTCTGTTGATCTCGCATCTGCGTGAGTTCTTGGAAATGGGTGGGGAAGTTGTAAAGATGTATTTTACCTGGAGAAGTGCCCATAATTTGTGGGAGTGGGTAAGCTGGTCACACATCATAGATTTTTTTAATATATATAGTAAAAAATATCTGTTTCTTGATTTAACATGGTTTTCTTCTGTTTATCTTGCATCTGAAATAGTTCCAAGTTTTATACATTGAGGTTGTTCAAAAGAAACTAAGTGAAACATGGTTCATCTGCAGCTTTTGGCTTGGGAACGAGTAGTAAAGTTGTGAGAATGCATGCTACGTGCAGAATGCGAAAGAATCAGATTTTTTTTTTTTTTTTTGCACTTGAAGTTTAATAAGAATGCTGGTGGCAAAAGGGGATGAATATCAGCCTAGTTGTAATAAAATCTGATGAAATCAATTGTGCAGAAGTGTTTTTTCAATGAAGCTGAAGAAAAGCTGACCAGTGGGGATAAAACAGGTATTGTAATTATGTTTTACTTCAAATTTGCTAGTTTGCAGTGCATATAATTTTCATCATGTAACCTCCAAATTGTTTGTTAAAAATTAAAAGTGTTAGTTCTGTGGATCATACAAGTACACTGCTTAAAATTTTTGGAGGAGCAGCACTATAATATTTAAATATTCCATGTGGGTTCAGGAGAGCTGATCATATTGGAAAAGTATTAAAAATTTATTAACAATAGAAAAAATGAATGCAATATGAAGGTAGAGAGCAAAAATAAGATGGAAATATACTTTTTTTAATTATGATCATTTTGACATATGCAACATGAATTTTTGCATCTAACTAATAAACAATAGTGATATTGAAAACAACACAAGGGTATTTAAAAAATGAGTTACTTTTGAAATGCAAAGATCATTTGTTTCTACTTCTTTGTTGGCTTTTTGGACCATCCTGCGAATCACCATTTTTCTGTCGGCAATTTATGGTTCACGGTCAATACAATAAGCACAGATTATACCACAATATATTGCAGCAGATTTTGCGTAATTTTTTTTTTCTTGTTACTGAATGTCATGACAATATGGATTATATGCTATCATGAATGTATATTGGTGGGGGTAAAAGTATGAATTTGGTGGCCTGCTACAAATCATATTTTAATAAAATCAGTCAGAAATTTAAATTTCTTGTTAGTGTGTAGAAAAATTATTATAGAAAATCATGGACAAAATTAGAATTTTGTTTAGCAATAAATAGCTGGCTTTCAAAAAAATGCTGCATTACTTTTTATTCCAATATCATCACCACAAGTTATGTTTGTGTTGTTTTTCAAAATTTGAATTTCACCTGGCTTCTAGATCTAGAATATATTTTTTCAGCCTTGAGCAGAGAATGCATGTGTTACTGGGAGGGAGTGAAGGCTGTGCAGGAAATATTTGTTGCACAATAAAGAGAAGAATCCAAATGTTTCTAGATGTTTTTATTCTGAGTTTTTAGATTTGTATATAAGTTTTTGCAGAGATGGTGTTTCATGTGATCAAGTCATTCTGCATTCTCTTTTATTGGCTAATTGCATTGGTGCTTTACATTGCTAGCACTTCTTATGAGGTGTACTTGGCCATTCCACATCAAATCAACAGGTACATAAAATGTTGATGTTGCAGATTTAATAATTTTAAATTGGTACAGTCATAATAGCATGTGATGAGCGTGTAATACATATTTTTTCTAATGATTGTACAACCAATTTGTTTTTAATCAAAATCTGTGAAGCTTTATTCATCACTTGTCATGAACAGGGTGTGTATATTCATTCTAGCAGCAAATGGATCTTTTAGGCACAGAATGTAATTACTGGTACTGTCCCAATATCTTGTTGCTGGGGGAGCAAGATGATGAAAATTCTAGTTTAGAATATATTTTCATGTTGTACATCTATGTTGATAGTACACATCCCAACCACCACAATTCATCATACTGTAAATGTTAGTTTACCTGGGAAGTCATCTAATGGTAAGTTCTATTTAGCAGCATGTTTACATATATTACATCTACAACTCAATCATGATTCTAGCAACATATTTTTGCTGCTTTCTGACATTTGCAAGAGTATTTTGGAATGAAAAAAAAAATATAATCTTTTCAAACATCTGAATTTATATAAAATGCTAAGAGAATTACAGTGGAAAACATTTCTTTCTTTTTTTTTTCTATAAAACTTACTTGCAAGAATATAATGTCAGGGAAATTCTCTGGTGAGTATTTTTAAACTTTGCAGAAGTGATTGGCATCTATAATGATATTTTGGCTAAAGTAACATTATAACCAAATAATTATGTTGCTAATCCATTTGAAATAAGAATAGGTGTACTGTTGTCCTTATATACTGTTTCACACGTTACTAAATTAGGTAACATATGAAACAGTATTATGAACAATAGTACACCTATGGGTACTTAAAAAATTCATTGGCATCTGCTGTGGTCAATGATGACGCATTAGTAGGGAACTAAATTCGATCATTTTGCTGGTGGGTGTTGCTGATTTTGACATCTGAACCCTGTGGACCCAAGTCACCCCTCATTTGGAGCAGTGCTACACACACACTTCTAACTTTTCTGGTATCATTATGCTTGCAGGTAAATTTTTTATGGAAATACATATATTGTATAAATTTTTATCTTAGCATACATTAAAACATGGTTTGTACACATCCTGGAAAAGTCCTGGAATTCCATTTTGTCCTGGAAATGTCCTAAAATTCTGTTACATATCCTGTAATTTTATTCATTCCTGCCTTTTGGTCCCTGCGCGAAGTTTTGTAGTTGAATTTTTTTACTGACATCAGTGGCGGCTCGTGGTGTAAAATGCTGGTGAGGCGAACGGTCTTGATGTAAATGTAAAACAGTAAAACATATGTTATTGAAAAATATATAAATTCGTATAACGTTATACGAATATATATATATATATATAAATTCGTATAACGTTATACGAATATATATATATATATATATATATCAGTGGCGTAGCAGGGGGGTCGTGGTTTGCACCCCCTTATTAAGCGAGACAGTTAGCTTTTTCTAAGTACGTTTTATAGATAATTTCCCTATTTAAATTCTTTGATTTTTATATAACTCGGGAAAGCAATGTAATTTCTTGATAATAGAAGAGAAAGTAAAGCAAAGCTGCCAAAGAAGTTGCTTTATTAAATTTTTATTAAAACAACTATAATTTATTGTATTTTCTTCATTTTATTAAATTAGCTTCATTTTGTATTAATATTCAAGATGTGGGTACGTACCAATAGGAAAACATTTGTCGAAGCACCCCCCCCCAATTTTTTATATGTACTTATACACAGTTATACAGCAGAAGTGCAGAACCCCCCCCCCCCTTCAAAAAGTTTCATGTCAAAGGCAGTATCCCCATTGGATATCTTTGAAGTCTGGGTTCGAGTCGGCTGAATCATTAAAATCCGCTGAGGATTCGGAAGTCTCGTTAAGCCATTGGTCCAGGGTAGGCGGCGCCTTGTTATTAACAGCTGTAAACCCCATCCCTTAGGGCTCCATCCCATGCCATTTAGCCCTTATATACAAATATTATTCAACAGTAATGGAATAAATTTATAGAAATATGAAACACGGCGTGGGGAGTCTTTCTTCACGAAAAAATCCAAAAATTTTAGAGGAAAAATGTACATATACCTCTCTATATATGTGTGTGTGTGTAATATACGCTACTTTTGCAACAATATTTTTATGAAAACAATTATTCGATAATTTTACAACAAAGAAAGAAATATTTCACCAGTATTCTTTTATGTAATACACTTGAGCGAAAATACGCAATTTGCGCGGTTTCTTTAGCTAGTCAATGCGTCACTCACATCCCAACGCCAATCGGAGATCCACTTCTTAAAAAATTCAAAGTAAATCATTTGAATAGAATTTGTTTTCTCACGAAGTGTTTCTTGAGCTTGAATAAAAGTCACAGTTCGATTGGCATATTGGTGAAGGTGCATTTAGCACGGGTCACAAACTGAAGTCCAGGCTCGTGATAACTATGTACAGGAGAAGTCAAGCTAAGGAAGCACATTTCTATATAAAAAAAGTATAAAATAATTTAAACCTGGAATTAAAAACAGAGGAATACGATATTAATTTGCTTTGGTCTCGAACAGAATGCTTTCAGTTTATTTTTATAAAATAAGTTCAATTCTGCGATCCTTTTTGGCTGCAAATTTGTCTATGATCAGATCATAAAATATTTGAGTGGACATTAGATGGTTCAGCAATTATTTCTCGTTTGAAATTTTAGCGAGTGAAGACAAACGATCTTGTGCCGTTGTATTACGGAGGTAAGTCTTAATTCTCTTCAAAGAAGAAAAAAATTCCTTTCAGCAGAAGAACTTGTTGACGCTAGTGTCAATACAAGAGAAAATAATTTGTAGGCTTCTGGCAACACATCTTTCAGCTCGTTTTCTTTCATTGTTTTCAAGGTTTTCTGAAAACTGAGTTCCCTGAAGTTGTGATCATTATATAAAAAATCTAATTCGTTTTTTAGTCGTTGTGTGTCCGTAAAAATGTTTGGATACATTTTTTTGAGAGTGTTAAGGGCACTGGATGGAAATGACTCTGAATAACTATGGTATTTTGAGCTGTCAACTAGCTGCAGAAACTCGAGCTTTCCCTTATCTTCAAATCTGGTATTTATTTGGACTTTTATATATTCATGAATACACTCCATTAAATCATTCTGTATCGTTTTAGATTGTCCAGAAAATAAGCTTCGTATTCAAAATGTGCTTTTAATTCTGGGGTGCTCCTACGAAATAACATTTGGAACATTTCCTTGAAATTACCTTTATTTAATGAGGAAACAGTTTCATCATGTCCTCGAAAAGGCAGTTCTTGCTTGCTTAGAACGACAACTAAATCGATTATATGTTCCATAAAAAGCCTATTTAGTCTGACCTTTTCATTAAACTTGACTTTAGGAAGAGCAGCATTTTCTTTGAGCATATCAGAAATAGTGTTTGTTTTTTTTTCATTCGTTTTAGACCTACGTGGTTAGTTCTATGCTCTTTAGAGCTTTCGTGCAATTTTGCACTACGAGAAAAGTTTTTTTAGATCAAAATAACCCGTTGTATTCCACACATTTTTCTTATTGCTCAAAAGTAAACATGGCCAGCAAAGAGAGTTTGCTTGTAATAGCTACCAGAAAGCCAGGGGAAAATCTCGTACCATGATTTATTGAAAGACCTAAAAAACCATTTTACCGCACTTCTTATCTTTAGATATTGAACTTATTATAGGTGTCGGTCTTCCAGATATGAGAACATAATTGTTATCATAATCTTTCCAGTGTTTAAAAGGAATTTCTTCCAGAACACAAATCACGTCGTTTGTTGGGCCATTCATATTTTCCAACCAAAATCAAAATATGCTGTTTAGTAACAATAACAAAATAAAAAAAGAAAAACTCAACATTACTATGAACTAGCAAACACCCGCAGAAGAGAGGATTGAAAACACACTACAAAAAGTTAGATTCAAATACACTCTGACGAATAGTTAAAGCTACGTAGAAATCTTCGTATTCCAAATAGTATAGGCGAAACGGCGTCATCGCCTGTGAAACCACTTTTCACAAGGGTCATCTGCTCATTTTCCCGCGCCCATTGGATACACAATCCTTGGGTTCTCCAATAACAGCGGAGATGCGATTCCAGTTTAAGCGAAATGGAGGGTCGCCTCAGAAATTTCCTTTCTCTTACTGGAAGTCCGGCACCTCTTTAGGTAGACCTCGGACCGTGGGGTGGGGTGGGGGGGGGTTCAGTCTGTAGGGCTCTTCTCTGATCCCCAGTTCCCAAAACCGGCTTCTCATCGAGACGATTCAGCCGGTCGCCTCTGAGCGCTTAAAACATGCAGCTGCTTTGCAAAAATAATGATTCATTCCTCTTCTCGAAAGCCTTTCTTTAACCTAATTCATGAATCACAATGTGAATTTCAGTGTTTCATTTATCCTGCAAAGTTCTTATATCTTTGTTACTGACAGAAGGTTTTTTTTTCTTTCACTTCTCATTCTGCGGAATTTCAGGTGAGGCGGCGCCTCCTTGCCTCATCAGACGGGCCGCCACTGACTGACATAACTTATGTCTGACAAATTTTCCACCCCACCCCATGCAAAATGGGGGGGGGGGTCAGCTGTTGGTTGTCTTATCTGTTAGGACTGAAGTTGGTTATTAGTATCTTTTGCATGGTGCTTATGTTATCACTTTGTCTGTCCTGCAGGGGAGACCATATTTCTGCAATTATTAGTTCAATTTGTAAAACTATTTTTGATTTGGGAAGCTTAAAATGTGGAAATGATGATCCATGTGTTCCGGTTTTTATCTGATGCACAACACCGCCGCTAGAGGTCGCAAATGGAGATCGTATCGAATTTAAACTGCATTTTCCCCCCTTTCGATGACATTTATATTGAAGACTATTTTAGTTACAGTCCCTTTTTCAAATACTGCATTAATTTTCTGCTAGGGAGCGTAACAGTAAATCACAATTTTCCTAATATCTCCGCTTCTAAAAGTCCGATTTCAAAAATTCTTCTTGCATCTGACACAACTCTTGGAGGGAAATGTTTTGCATATAATTTCTCATGTTTGGTTAAGAATGGTTTGGTCATCAGGAGACTTAAGCATTTATTTTTGCTTTTGATGTATTTGCAACAAAATCTGGGCTGGAAACTCTATTAAAAAAAATTCCTTCATGAACTGATACCGCTCGCCTCGGAAAACTTTTTGAGAATACCTCCTGCTTTAAATAGTACATAATTTTCCACCAGGAGGCGTACACGTATCTTATTTTTGTCCATATCTCTGTTTATAGTAGTCAGATTTGAAAAAATATTTCTTAACGCACAAGTGCGCCACTAGACGGCGTAAGTTAACTTTTCCGTTTACAGCAATATCTGCGGGACTAAAAACCCAAGTTTCTGATTAGCTGCAGCCAGGGTGTGCGTGCATGCTTGAAAACCTGGAAAGTCCTGATTACGTTTTCAAGGCCTGGAATATCCTGGAAAAACGGTGTTTTTTTTTAATGCTGTCTTGAAAAGCCTTGAAATTTAAAATTAGTGCTTAAAAAAATGCCCTTTTAAGAAATGGTGTTACTGTTACCCCTTCGTTTTTTAAAGTTCGTCTCCTCTGTTCTCAAAGAAACCGCCGTCAACGGTGGTGTTTCGGACGTGCACCAAATCCTATTTGGCTGGGGGGGAGCACTACTTCCAGTGCAATGAAAATTGGATGATTACTAGTAGGTCTGTTAGGAAGGGGAGCTTGATGTCCATCAGACAACTGCTGAGAACAGAAGGGGAGAGAAGAGGCATTTTCAGGGGGTCGCGTATGTACCAAGTCAGCTGGCATCCACCAGTGAGGAGTATGCCTGAACAACATATTCATATTCTTCTTGTTTATGTGCATGCCAACCCTCCCCTCAAGAGACTTAGCTACTTATGATAAAAAATAAGAAAACTATCTTTGTGAATTTTTCACGAAAGTGGCTGAAATTTTTACATTCACTATAATTGGATTACAGAAGCTCACTTCCAAAATTCCAATTGAATCGGTTTAAAACTTAAAAAGTTAGCATTGGAAATTTTTATTATGGACAAGTATGTGTGCCTCTTTGGACAGGGTGAGCCTCGAGCAGATAGGGGTTTACCATAGCAACAGTTGATTGACAGCTGGGAGCGCTGATCCGAAGCCCTAAGTTGGGAAGAAAGCAAACACCTGTTTATCCGACATCTCAAAAGGACTAAAAGAAAATTTTCAGAAATCCATTTTTCCGAATTTCGAAAATAACACAGTAAAATTTGTACAGTGGTTAAGATACATCACAATAAAGTTCTAGTGCAAATTTTGCCAAATTCCGTTAGAAACTTTAGCAGATGCAAAAAAAAAAAAAAAAAAAAAAAGTTTTCAATGGATTTAGGAAAAATTCAGCAGATAAATGTATTTTAGTAAATTGCTACATCATGACGACGTAAATTTGGTAATTTTGTCGAAAATTGGGGGCATTTTTTTTTCTTTTTACATTTTCTACTATAGTTAGGGTGAACTATAGTTAGGGTGAAGGAGGAAAACCTATAGTTTCACTATATTTTAAATATTTTAAGGAACGTTTGGATTACCATAATTTTCGGACTGAGAGCCGCATCGGTGTAAGGGCCGCAGGTGAGAAATTTTGTGATCTTGGAAGCAAAAGTTGCCGTAAGGGCCGCACCTGTGAAGTCTTGGTGCTGCTCAGAAAACTAAATTATCTTCCTTAGTTTCATGGATTGACTCACTCCAAACGTGATTATATGTATACTTCAAAGGCTAATTCTGCAACTCAGTGTCGATCTGCTTTATGCACTTATGTTTTCATACTGCAGGGATCGCATTCCTCCTAAAATTCCTAATATTTTGTGACCCTCCTTAAATTCCTAAAATTAGACCTAAAATTTGCTATTCATCCTAAAATTTTCGTAAGCTTATTTTTATTAAAAACACAACCGTTATTAACGCCAATAAATTTACCATTACGGTAAGGTAAAAAGACCTGTTATTGTAGAAACACAGCCTATATGCTGTGCTGCTGAAGGGAGGGAAAAATGACGCCATCGAGATGCACTTGCTTCGGGGCGGGCGTTCCATTTTTTTGCCTTCGAACAGTTTTCGAGAGTAACAAGAGATCTAAGGGAAAAGGGGAGGGGTCATTTTCACCCCTGATTTGCGCTTTGCAGACGAACTCTGTGGCACGCAGAAGATCGTACTTTATTTTTGTACATGCCTTGTGGAACCTCCTCTTTCTGCTGATGTTTTGTTATTGTAAACCGCAGGTGGGTGGAAGCAAAGAGGAAACATGTGTTCTCCTTCCGTAACCTCCGGTAATGACGATGGGATGGTAGCTGAGTATTATCTTGGCAGGCAGTAGAGCACGTGATCATTGACCTTCGATCATGCGTCGGCGACAGCGACCTTCGATGCGCAATATATCTCGGCTCCGACTCGCTTTGACTGAACTTGCGTGAGATGCGTATGATAGTTTCTGGTTTTACGTCTTTTATGGTGTTCTCTGTGCTGTGTGCAGGTTCAGTTCTCTAGTGGTGACCTGCTTTTTTTTTTTTTTTTTTTTTTTCATATCTTCTGACATCCTCGCAGCCAAATTTCGGGAAGTTGTCTGGTTTTGCAATATTGGAACGTGTTTTTGTACTTCCCTTTCATTTTCTGGTTAGTAATACAAGTGTTTAAGATGCCTAAATCCAAAACGAAATTTCAAGATGCGTGGCTCGCCAAAGAATTGGACGGAGTGAAGTTGAAAGAATGGTGTTCTGCAACTGAAACAATATTTTCTGCTAAGTGTATATTGTGTTCAGAAATTTTCAACATTTCTAATAGTGGCTTTTCACAAGTAAAAGCGCATCATAAAGGAAAAACATTTGCAGAAATTTCAAAGTAAATTTCAAAATAAGTCCATCCTGAAAGCCTTTGGAGGACGGGATCTTCAGCCCCAAACAAATATTAGTGAAGTACTGAGTCATGATTTACAGTTGGCTAAAGCCGAAGCATTATGGGCCATGAAAGTTGCTGAGGACAATATGTTTTTTGTTTCATGCACTGAAACAGTTGAACTTTTCAAAGAAATGTTTCCTGATTCTGCTATTGCAGCCAAAATGCAACTTAAAGAAAAAAAAGTTGCTTATGTGATATCACATGGATTGTCAAAATATTTTGAAGAGGATTTGAAAAAAGACATTGCATCTAGTAGCCCAGGAAAGGTTACTATAGCATTTGATGAAACTACAAATACACAAGTGAAACGGCAGTTGGATGTGTATCTCAGGTACTGGTCTTCAGAAATAAATTCAGTTTCTTGCCGATACCTAACAAGCGTTTTTCTGGGTCATGCAACAGCAGATATTTTGCTAAAAGAAATTCTTGATGTGTTATCATCCTTCAATATTTCGTTGAACAGAATTATTTGTGTATCCATGGACAGCCCAAATGTAAATAAGTGCTTTTTACGCAAATTCAATGAAGTTGTAAAACAAGAAACAGGCCAGAAATCTTTGGAACTAGGTTTTTGCAACCTGCATGTTGTTAGTAATGCATTTAAAATTTTTTTGACAAGCTTAAATATAGATTTTGACGAATTTGCTACTGATATGCATTACTTTTTAAAGAGTAGTGCTGCAAGACGAGAGGATTATAAATCTGTCTAGGATATAACATTGGTCACTGCCAAATTTCTTTTGCGTCATGTCAGCAACAGATGGTTAACCGTTGGTTCTGTAGCCCAGAGGCTCTTGGATCAATGGCTAAATATTACAGAATATTTTTTTAACTTCTTGCCATCTCAAAAAATATTTGAAAAACAACTGCGCAATTCGGCAAGGTATAAAAGAATTCACTGTTTCCTGAAAAATGAGCTTACTCCTTGCTATTTAGCATTAATTTCATTTTCACACCAAAATTTTGAAAAGTTTTCATTATGTTATCAGAGTGAAGAACCAAAAATACACCAGTTATATTCTGATTTAAATACTTTAATGAGGAATGTTATGGCTCAGTTTATCCAAGATGATGTTATAGCAGGGAAATTTGGAGAAGACCTAAAGAATGTAGATTTTGAAAACAAAAATTCATGGAAAAAACTAGGGGAGTTAGAAGTTGGTATGAAGACAAAAATCTCCTCAGGAATGTTCAGGAGACCAGGCAGAAATTATTTCTCTTAGATGTAAGATCATCACTAATTGCAACCACAAAATATTTAAAGTCAAATTTGCCATTCTGCAATCAAAAGCTAAGAGACATAGAAGTTTTAAAGGTAAAAGAACCAAAGAAAGAGTCAACTCAACTTTCAGTCACTGAAGGACTTTCGGAAATAACCAGAATTTCAAGTGTTTTGCATCTTTCTGAGGAACAAATTGATAGAGTAAGAGAAGAGTGGAAACTTTTAAATTGCGATAAGCCAACTCTAGATGAACTAGTGAAATTTTCAGAGGAAGGGCATATTCCAGTGCGGATTGATCATTACTGGCGTAATATATTTAGTATTAAAGACTCTAGCGGAAAAGAAAAATACTCAAATCTTGCTAAACTCATAAAGTCAATTTTAGTTTTACCTCATGGTAATGCTGATGCAGAAAGGGGATTTTCGGTTAACACTGCTCTGTTAAGGAAGGACAAGGCTAACTTAAAAGACTCAACTATAACATCATTAAGAATAGTTAAAGGGGCCATTAAACACTATGGATGTGTAAGTAAAGTTCCCATAACAAGAAATTTGTTAAATAGTGTTTGTGATTCACATAAATTTTATAAAGAGTATGTTGATAAGCTGAAGGAAGAAGAATCAAAAAAGGTAAAAGAAAGGAAGCAGAAAGAGAGGGAAAATAAGGAAAAGCAGCTAGAGAAAAAAAGAAAAGCTGAGTTTGATGACAAAATAAAAGAAAATGATGCAGAAATAAATAGACTTAAAAACGATAAAGAAGCCTCCCTAGCAATAATTCAAGAGGGAACAGAAAGAATGAGAAAAGCTGTAGAAAAACAAAATACTGTTGAAATAGCAGTTGCCTCTAACTTGATCATACAAGGTTCAGCTGAAATAAAGAAAACTGAAAGTAAATTAGTTGTGGTAGAAGCAGAAAAAGATAGGCTAATCAGGAAAAGGTTAAAACAATAATATGAAAAAAGTAATTCAGTGAACAATTGTACATAGTTCTTGGTTTTCAATTACCTTTTTAGGATATTATAATTTAATGTGAAACCTGAAAACTTTACTGTGAAAATCGTGAATTGCTTCTGGTTCAACAGCATATTAATGTTCAAAGTGAAACTTGAATGTGGTAAATATACTTGAATATGATAATAACACGTGAAAAGATAAGAACTGAACATTAGAAGTAAATCATACTTAAACTTTAGACATTAGACGTTATGCAAAAAATTTGGGTGTGAACTTCGACCATATATACTAATGGACTGCACATTGGCAATAGCTGCATCAAAGCCGCCATGGCTCAAACATTGGGCACGTCATCATCAGACTCCACATTTCGTGTACAAATGCTGTTATGATTACTAATTTACTCTGCAGAACTTCAGTGTTTTCGGTGTATTATGTGAATGCACCTCATATATAATGAAAACTCTTCAGGTAAGTTTACTTATGAGCTATATACATGCATGATCGTGTTGTTTACATTTTGTGATTTATAATGTGATGAACATTTGCGAAGAATTTGGAACATGCATTCCATTTTTTTTTCTTAAGTTACTATATTTTTATATCAATAGCTGCAAGTTTCTGGTTAAGTAATTGAACTTTATTGACTTAGGTATTTAATTCGTTTCTTACCCATGAAAAATCATAGAACTTTCTTTACTATATCGCTCAGAGCAACCATAAGCACAGCAGGTGTAACCCATCTTTTTGACTGTTGTCATGTGATTTTATGTTGGAGCCAGAAATTTTGATGTCATGCGCAGTCTATCAGTATATATGGTTGAAGGGTGTGAAGCAAACTCTTTACAATGTATACAAAGTTGTTTTACTAGATGTATACAAATATACATCTAGTTTTTATTGAAATACACTCCTAAAATTTTCCTAAAATTTTTCTAAAAATTCCTAAAATTCCTAAAATTCCTACCTAAAATTTTCCAGAAGTATGCTATGATCCCTGCATACTGCCAAAAGCTTTTATTTATACATTTGTTATTAATCATGTTAATGATATTTGTTTGCCTTTATTAAATGCTCAAAACTATTTATGTAATCAATATAAATTACAGTTAATCTTAAGACTCTGGTTAGAATATTGCATTGCTCGTAAAACCGCACAATTGTCTAAATTCCATTCAATGTGGATGTCTGCTACAGGATGGTTCTCTGTTCACCGCAATAGAATCCATCTTAGAAGTAATCAATTTATAAATTATCACTTGTAATGCTTTCAATTAATGTTTTCTTTTATAATATGTTCCTTCTATGCTATGCTTTTTTTCTCATCTACAGATGTTTTTGTTAGAATGAAGTTGCTTTACGCTTCCTTTTACCAGCTCCCTCGCACGTGTTCGCGGATCGCAGGTCTCGCCGCCAACACTTCAAAACAGCAGTGATGCTTTCTCTCTTTCAAGTGGTTTGACCTACTTTCATTTACTGCACACTGAGCCTTCGCATTGAGCTCTGCTTTTATATGAATGGGAAAGCTCCCCCTTCTTTTTTTCTTTTGCATTTGTGAAGATTTTATCTTCAGCCAGGTATTAAATTAATTACCCATTGTTAACATCAGATGATAATGCTACAGCACTTATTTGTGAGAAAGCATTTCCAGCTGAAGCTTTCAACTTCCACTATCGTCAGTCAATAAAAAAAAATAATGATAATAATAAAAAAATCGAAGCAAAACTCAGGAGCACGAGCCAAGAAACACGTGTGTTGCATGCCAGATTAACCAAGAAGAGTGAACAGCAGTTGTCTTTCCGTCCCGCCAGTATTGTTTGGAATAGGTCTCTGCTAATGGAATCATCCTGGGGCAGGCTTTTGCATTGTTCATGTTCTTAAGCTTTTGTTCAGGAAAGTGCCCATCAAATCGGTCTCCCCACCCCAGTGAAAATTAACGTTCCTTCCCTTGTTTGCATTGCACCTTTCTGCATGATGTATGCTGCAGCCAATGAAAGAGATACGCTGGGTGCACTTTCTACAGAAGCCTCTGATGTCACGCTACTGGTCTGTGTGCCTATGTCCCCATTCCATCCCCCACTCAAACGGCATTTGAGTCGGTCCTCCCCCCACTTTCCCTCCTAAACCAACATCAGGACAACGGAGTTATCGTTTAAATAGACGTGCCTAACATATGAGTAGAAGGGGGGGGCGATCATAGTCGTTTGTGAAAAAAAAGACATTTGAAAAAATCTAAGCATCTGCATGAAAAAAAAATGGGGGGGGGGGGGAAGAAACAGTCTTATCGAAAACAAATTCAACATAAGGGCCACACAACCGAAAATTTTCACTTTTAGTAACGTAAGAACCGCAGCTTTTAGCCCAAAAATTATGGTATATGTCCTGGAAAAAAATCCCAAAGTCCAGAAATTTTGTGATTGAAAAATCGTTTTAACCATGTTAAAATCACATGTTGTAAGGCCACCATTTTCTCCAGCTGCAGAATCAATGCACTGAGGTATGCTAATCTTTAATCATGCTGGATAAGCACACTTTTACTGTATTTTCATTATTTAGCTGTGTCTGCATGTATCACTAGGTATCTTAAATCTTTGATGAAATTTGCATGTTGAGTTCTTGGTGACTGCTTAGGGTATCAGCTTTTTTACTGGTACAATTACTTGAATTCCAAATCAGATGCCATTGATGTTTTCATGTACATATACATATCTTTTCAAAAGGCTGTTTTTTTTGAGATTTTGAGGTTAGCTCCTCAAAAAGGTTAATCTACAAAATTATAGTTACTGATGATGTTAGATTTTATTTTCTGTTAATGTATCAAACAACCCCATTCACTGCAATCTTGGTGCTCAAACTCAAGGAGCTGGTGCTCAAACTCAAGACATCTATCACATTTCTCTAGTTAAACATTTTGTACTTTATACTCCTTGTCTTTTTCTCATGTAGACTTTCCTGAATCTTGTTCTCCCACAATTTCCTTGGCCTTCCTCTATATTTCTTTCCTGCCATTTTGGCTGAATAAATTATCTTAGTTAGCATATCATCCTTTATTCTTTCAACAAGGCCAAACCACCTCAAAATGTTTGTCTCCACCCTACTAACAATATTTTGCTTCACATGATTGAAACATGTGCAGTAAACCTTCATTAAGGAATGAATCTCTCCAACACACAAAAAACTTCTGTCTTTTCTGCAGTACTCAGATTTTGCAACCATACATTTGAGTAGGAATGCCGTCATAAGCAGCCATTAAGGATCTTTTGACTACCCATCAGTTCTATGAAATCTTCTTAAAACATCTGATTTATAAAACTAAATTTACGTGCCTATAATCTATTTTCTCTGTTTAACATGCTTCCTAAATACAAAACTCATTCACCTGTTATCTCTCTACCACTTGACTGATTCAGTACTGTCCTTGCTCAAAAACCATTACTTTGGTTCTTCCCATATTTATATTAAGTTTGAATTTCACACAAACTTCATGCATCCGGGACAACATACTCGGCAACTCACTGTTGCTGTTCACCTGCAGGACTGTGTCATCAGCATAGAGCAACCTGCACACATGAAAATTTCAGAGACATAAAACATAGTTTTTAAATTCTGAAATTATGGTTCTTGGCTATCTATAGAGTTAGTAACTCCATGTTAGTGTGGTAGAGCCCTGAAATTCAGATTCCATTTGGCCTTCAGTGCATTAAAAAGGAAAGTTAAGTTGCATTAAAAAAAAAAATCCTCCCATATATGGCATTTGAAGCTGGTTCAACCCTGAACAAACTTCATGGTACATTTATAGCATTGCCTGTTCAATTGTTTTTAATTTGCTACTTTATTCTGATATAATTTTTCCTTGTTTTTGTAGGTTTGTTTTATTATAGCAATGATATTAAGTATTATATTTGTGAATTGCAGGTTGTGAAGGAAGTCTGTGAAGACAGACTATGGGGCCACAAAGGATCTCCATGGGAATTTAATCTTAGAGATGTATTTCGATGGTGTGAAGCTATTGTAAAAAATCAGGTATTTATAATTATATATATAAGTTCAGTTTATATATTTTCAGTATCTGTATGTGTGTTGTACTTGGCATGTATGTGTGCAAGGTGTAGTGGATTTTAAAATGTTTTTCCTTTTATGGAAACATTAACCATAGGTGGAATTCATTAATTTTTTTAGTGTGGATTAGTTAGCCGTCAGTACACGATTATAAGTGAAGGTTTTTGCACATATCCATACTCGATTTAACATAAATTTAATACAAGTCTAGATATATGTAACACACAAAATCTTTCGGAACACAGTGCACTTTATCGTCAGGTACAGCAATAATATATATATATAATTCATGCTTGAAATAATTCATAGTTTAATTCATGCTTTTCACTGTATTCAGCATTCTGTTGATACTGGAAGATTACAACAGCTCCAGGAGCAGAATCTTTTTCAGAAGTCTGCAATGCAGAAAGGAAAACCTAAAAATTGTCTGCAGGGTAAAGGGATGTCTAAATGTTGATTTTTCCATAAAATTTATAGTTCTGCACTGCAACAAAGCAAAGTTTTAAAGAATGGGCCAATTTGAGATTTTATTTTATGTATATATCATCATCATTGTCAACCATTATCAATCCACTGCTGGACGAAGGTCTCCCCAAGTTTCTTTCACAACAGTCTGTCATGTGCTAGTCTCCTCCATGTTACTCCTGCATACTTTCGAATTTCACCCACCCATCTTCCATGTGGTCTTCTTCTGGGTCTTTTCTGTCCCTTGGAATCCAATCTAAAATTTTGGCTGTCCATCGATGATCTGTCCTTCTGGCAGTATGTCCGGCCCATTGCCATTTCAGGGATTTAACTCTGATCATGATGTCTTCCACTCTTGTCATTTTTCGGATCCACGTGTTCCTCTTCTTATCTCTCCTGGTTACACCAAGCATGCACCTTTCCATGCTATTTTGAGTTGTCTGCAGCCTTTGTATGTCTCTTTTAGTTAAAGTCCACGTCTCTGCACCATACGTAAGCACTGGAAGGATGCATTGATCAAACTTTTCGTTTAAAACCTAATGGCATATTGCTCTTGAAAATTATGCTGTTTCTTCCAAAAGCTCTCCAGGCAAGTTTTGTACGCCGATTAATTTCTTCATCAATGTGACCCTCACTTGATATCTGCTGCCCAAGATAAACGTACGTGCCTGTTATCTCCATTTTTTCTCCATCAATCGATAAATCTTCATTTCTTGTAAAAGCATTGAACATCACTTTTGTCTTCTGAAAGTTCATTTTTAATCCCACTTCTTTACTCTTGTCAGCAAGTTCCTGGATCTCTGCAGCTCTGATGGGGTAGTTGCAAAAATGACTACACCACCAGCAAAACGAAGGTGGGTTAGATAATCATTAATCTTTATCCCTTTGTTTTCCCAGTTCAGTGATTGAAAGACATTTTCCAATGTGGCATTAAAGAGCTTCGGAGATATGGTGTCACCTTTGTCTCACTCCCTTTCCAATTTTTATGTGTGTTGTATTTTCAAACAGCCGAATCTTTGTACTTGCATTTTCATACATGTTATTAATAATATGAATGTATGAATCTTCAATACTGCAGGATTTCAAAGCCATTTTAACTGCTGATGGTTTCCTCGAATCAAAGTTTTTTTCATAATCGATAAAAGCCATGCACAATGGAAGTTCATATTCCCTCGCTCTTTCAATTAATTCTTTCAGTACGTGGATATGATCTATTGTGCTGTAGCCACTCCTGAATCCAGCTTGTTCTCTCGGTTGAGCCATGTCCAGTGTCACCTTCAAGTGGTGTGAAAGAACTTTAGTGAAGATTTTATAAACCACTGATAGGAGGCTGATAGGTCTGTAGTTCCTGAGATCCTCAATGTTGCCTTTTTTATGTAGCAGAATCATTGTAGTGTTGTTCCAATCCTCAAGAATCTTTAATTCATTAAGGCATCAAGTGAAAATTTGGGCGAGTATTGGTTTCGATTTCTCCACTTGCTTCTTGTATGATATCTACAGTAATTCCATCTTCTCCTGGAGCTTTTCCCCACTTCATGTTCTTGATTGCATGTGCAACTTCTGCTGGAAAGACTGGAAAAACTCTGGTACTGGTACCTTTCATGATGTCTGGAGTACATGTATCATCCCTTTCATATAATTTGGAGTAAAAATCTTTCACTCTTGTCAAAATTTCGCCTCTATTTCTTGTTACAGAACAGTTCTTTTATAATCTGTTTTCTTCCCTTACTGAGATGTCCCTTTGCTATTTTTAGGCTTTGGTTGTTTTCCATTGCTTTCCTCACTAGTTCACAGTTGAATTACCTTACGTCTTCAATGATACTTTTTCGTACTGTCTTGCATAGCTCTATATATTCCACTTTGGAAGTCACATCTTTCAGTTTCTTGTTTATTATACTTGTAAATCCAACACCACTAGTTCTGCCAGTATCTGTCCCACAATAGTAGAAGAGATGTCCACTTTTCAGTTCAATGAGATCTTCTCCTTTTCTCATTACCTCACTTAGCCCGACGATGTCCCACTTGATCCTTTGTAGTTCCTCTTCCAATTCAAAAAGCCTTGAATCAGAAGATAGGGAGCGTCCGTTATACGTTGCCAAGGTCAGCATCAGATGGCAGCCTAGTCCGGTCCTCCGGTGATTCTTAGCACCCTCTGTCTTCATGTCGCACTGGCCGCTGCTTTGGCCAGGTACATTCCAGCTGCCGGAGACTGAGGGCCAAGATTTAATTTGTGGAGTCATTTTGGAGGGGTTTGGCCATAACTCACCATGCTGGCCAAGCGGGTTGGTGAGTGTGGGATAGCATTTCCTGTAATCCCAATGGTATAGTTATACCGCTATTGGCGGTCGTCAGAGCCTCTTTAGTGGGAACAGGATGCACCACGAGAAGGCAGGGTTGACATTTGTCAAAGAGAGACTGTGATGTTGCGCATTACATACTACTTTATGTATATATACATGAACTACCGTTTGGGAAAATTGCAACACCATGAAGAAATGGTGGTAATCATGTGAAACTTACAGGACATGCAAATGATTAAAAGTGAAGAGTCTTTGTGCATGTTTGGGCCTCACAGTTCCCTCTGAACCATCGAGTGAGGGGTATAAAGAGAGAGATGTTGAAGATAGACACCAGTAGTGCATCGTGGACAGTGAATTGTAAAAGGGTCTTCAAAATTCAATAATGCCTCAGCAACGACAAAGGGCGCAATATCACCATACGACAGAGTTTGAACAGGGACGAATGATTGGTCTGTGTGAAGGGTCATTTTCGTGCCGGGATATAACGCTATGGCAGTGATGTGCATGTGGTGGCAGTGGACCGAAGAGAACTAGGTGAATCGACAATCCAGCAGTGGACCAATAAATGTTACGCCACCACAGGATGACCGACAGCTTGTCCACATGGCAGTGACAAACCGTTCCACATCTTCACAAATGTTAGTACAACAGTAGGCACTGCAACAGGTGTGGCATTGATTGCCTGCCTCCACAGTTCGACGCAGTCTGCTGCACAGAGGACTAGTTGTACGCATCCCTTTGTGGCGGATTCCTTTGACCCTGAACCATGGATGCCTCAGGCTGGAATGGGCTTTTCAATACAGACAATGGCGTGCTGATTGACAACATATCGTCTTTTTGGACGAGTCCCGTTTCAACTTGGACTACCATGATGGCCGCATATGCATTAGACAGTATTGTGGTGGGCACCTTCTTCCAGCATGCATTGTCGAGCGTCATATGGGCTGAACGCCAAGTGTGATGGTGTGCACTTCTTCCCTGGCCTGCATGTTCACCAGACATGTCACCTGTTGAACATGTCTGGGATATGGTTGCTCAGCAACTGGCCCATCACAGTCCTCCAGCTGTCGGTACCAATGATCTGTGGACTCGCATACATGCCGCCTGGCAATCAATTACCCAGGACACCATCCAACACCTTTTTGATTCAGTGCCACACTGTCTAGAAGCTCGTATTGCAGCTCGTGGACACTTCTCAAGTTACTGATTTTTGCAAGTAATTTCTGTATTGTTCTGAAAATTAAATCACTTGTGTACAGTCATCAGTAATGTGTGGTATAAATTTCATTCGAATCACATGGTTCCTTCTTGGTGTTTCAATTTTTACTAACAGTGTATAAAAAGTCTATTTAGATGAAACTTAGACTGAGGCTGTGCCTTCTGGATTTCCTGGAAGACTACTGGAAAAAATGCAATTTTTTATGACTCCTGAATTATTGGTTTCCTTTTAATGCTGACTAGTTTGGTTTGAAGATTCGGAACAACGAAAAAACACAACTCCTGCAGGAGTGAATTATCAAAAAGAAACAATAGGAAAAGCAAAGTACATGTTGCAAAACCACCCATTTAAATGTTCTTCTGACACAATGTAGGCAAAGTGAAATATAAATATTTCACCCAGATCCACTAATCATCCAAGGGAGGCATCCTGTATACAATAAATAGAAAATTCTAGATAATTCTGTACAAATAAAAACAGAATATTTATTTTTATTCCTGTTGCTGAAAGGGTGGTGTTAAAGCTTTATGGATTCTTCCTTCAAGTTTCCTGAATTCCAGAGAATATAATGTCCGGTCTTTGAGGTTTACATCAAAGAGGCTCAAAAAACACAATGTTGGAAAGCTTGCTGGTGGAAAGTTTCAGTATTGAGGTTCACATCGCTCTCTCTCTCTCTCTCTCTCTCTCTCTCAAAGGCGATGTAATTTTCAAGTTTTCTGATGAGGTTACATGTCAAAGTTGAAAGCTCTGCCTCATTACAAAATTTACCTCTTTTCCACTGTGTTGTGACATAAAAATATGTTAAATACCTGTATTTCTTAAGGCTTACTTACTGTGTTCTTTTTTTTTTTTTTTTAATTTGTTTATTTTTCTCTTCTAGGACTGTGAAGATTGTAATCCTGGAGAGTTTTTTGAATTGATATATTGTGAAAGAATGCGAACTTTTAGTGATAGAAGAGAGGTTAGTGTACCCTTCTAGTTTTTTCTTAGACCTGAAATAAAACTTTTTGAAGTGTGTTTCAGTTATATTTAGTATTATGTTGTGGACATCTTTTACTAGAAATGAGTAAAAAATATACTGTCACGTGGCTTCTGCCATGGACTCTGTTCATGTTCTTCAGTTATTCTCATACAACAGAACTGTTGCCAAATTTATGCTTCTTTTAATAGTGCTTTTCTGCAAATATGATTATGTTCCGTTTAATATAAATCAGAATATATTATTGTATACCTATTGACGAGAAGTCATTTTCAAAACATTACCATGTTTTGTTTTATGAACTTAGGACTTTTGGTATTAATAGTGTATATGTGCATGCAACATGCATGAATTTACATTTTTTGACTTGCTCTTAGTCTAGTATGTCTCAGCTGTTTAAAATACTACAGGGTGGTGATCTTTTCCCTTGTGAAACTCATTAGGGCACATCCACAAAATATAATATCGTGTTGTTTCATGAAACAGTACGATGTGCCACATTCAATGTTCCAGGCATAGGTGAATTCAAAGGAGGTTTTGCAGTTATTGTCTGACTGAAGCTACTAATTCTGTCTTTCGGAAAATACCACAAGAAGTCTGGGAAGCATTTTTCTTCTTCATATGACACATGCTCCATGGACATACAGATCATCATCATGAACTGTACATGATCATTGTGATGAAATTCCCGTGGGATGGAGGTATTGAAGGGTGGTTTTCTATTTTCTTCCTCGTTGTAGATGGGAGGAGTGCTACTAAAAATGGCTCAATATGTACAGGGATAATTTTTGAGATCTATTCATGCTATGTTTGACTTTGTGGGAAATTATGAACTGAGTGGTAGTGACGGGAATCAAACCCCTAATGAACCACATACCACACAATCACAAGATGAGCTCCTGGCAGCTGTGTTGTGCTGTTAGTAGGGAAGCATTAATTCGGGAAAGCCATGAACCTACATTTTGCGCAAGAAGACTACATCTTCAAATGAGATCATCACAAATGAAAATGTATTGTTTCCCGTCCTTTCTGGAATATGGTGCATGAGGAAAATCAGAAGCATGTGGATAATATTCAGTGATAAAGTTTGGTATATAATAATATTATATGCCTATGTTACCTTCACATAATCATCAGTGTTGACCATTATCAAACCACTGCTGGATGAAGGTTTCCCCTAATTTTTTCCACAACCATCTGTCTTGAGCCAGTTTCCTCCATGTCACTCTCACATGCTTTCCAATTTCAGCCACCCACCTTCGATGTGGTCGTCTTCTGGGTATCTTCCTGTCCCTTGGAATCCAGTCTTAAATTTCGGTTGCCCGTCGGTGGCCCATTGTCATTTCAGGGATTTTACTCTGATCATAATGTCTTCCACTTTTGTTGTTTTCTTTATCCACGAGTTTCTCTTTATCTTTCTTTGTTACACTAAGCATGCACCTCTCCATGCTTCTTTAAGTAGTCTGCAGCCATTGTATGTCTTTTTTAGTTAAGGTCCACGTCTCTGCTCCATAGGTAAGAACTGGAAGAATGCATCGATTAAACACTTCTTGTAAGACATAATGGCATATTGCTCAAAAAAAAAAAAAAATATTCTCCATGGATCAAAAAATCTACCATGGAGAATATATATATATATATCATCATCATTGTCAACCATTATCAATCCACTGCTGGACGAAGGTCTCCCCAAGTTTCCTCCACAACGGTCTGTCTTGTGCCAGTCTCCTCCATGTCACTCCCGCATACTTTCGAATTTCATCCACCCATTTTCCATGTGGTCTTTTTCTGGGTCTTTTCCTGTCCCTTGGAATCCAATCTAAAATTTCGGCTGTCCATCGATGGTCTGTCCTTCTGGCAGTATGTCCAGCCCATTGCCATTTCAGGGATTTAACTCTGATCATGATGTCTTCCACTCTTGTCATTTTTCGGATCCACGTGTTCCTCTTCTTATCTCTCCTGGTTACACCAAGCATGCACCTGTCCATGCTTCTTTGAGTTGTCTGCAGCCTTTGTATGTCTCTTTTAGCTAAGGTCCACGTCTCTGCACCATACGTAAGCACTGGGAGGATGCATTGATCAAACACTTCTTTTAAGACATAATGGCATATTGCTCTTGAAAATTATGCTGTTTCTTCCAAAAGCTCTCCAGGCAAGTTTTGTACGCCGATTAATTTCTTCATCAATGTGACCCTCACTTGATATCTGCTGTCCAAGATAAACGTACGTGTCTGTTATCTCCAGCTTTTCTCCATCAATCGATAAATCTTCATTTCTTGTAAAAGCATTGTACATCACTTTTGTCTTCTGAGAGTTCATTTTTAATCCCACTTCTTTACTCCTGTCAGCAAGTTCCTGGATCATACTCTGTAGCTCTGATGGGGTAGTTGCAAAAATGACTATGTCATCAGCAAAACGAAGGTGGGTTAGATAATCTCCATTAATCTTTATCCCTTTGTTTTCCCAGTTCAGTGATTGAAAGACATTTTCCAATGTGGCATTAAAAAGCTTCGGAGATATGGTGTCACCTTGTCTCACTCCTTTTCCAATTTTTATGTGTGTTGTATTTTCAAACAGCCGAATCTTTGCACTTGCATTTTCATACATGTTATTAATAATATTAATGTATGCATCTTCAATACCGCAGGATTTCAGAGCCATTGCAACTGCTGATGGTTTCACCGAATCAAAGGCTTTTTCATAATCGATAAAAGCCATGCACAATGGAAGTTCATATTCTTTCGCTCTTTCAATTAGTTCTCTCAGTACGTGGATATGATCTATTGTGCTGTAGCCACTCCTGAATCCAGCTTGTTCTCTCGGTTGAGCCATGTCCAGTGTCACCTTCAAGCGGTGTGAAAGAACTTTAGTGAAGATTTTATAAACCACTGATAGGAGGCTGATAGGTCTGTAGTTCCTGAGATCCTCAATGTCACCTTTTTTATGTAGCAAGATCATTGTAGTGTTGTTCCAATCCTCAGGAATTTTCCCTTCATTAAGGCATCTAGTGAAAATTTGGGCGAGTACTGTTTCGATTTCTCCACTTGCTTCTTGTATGATGTCTACAGTAATTCCATCTTCTCCTGCAGCTTTTCCCCGCTTCATGTTCTTGAATGCATGTGCAACTTCTGCTGGAAGGACTGGAAGAACTCTGGTACTGGTACCTTTCATGATGTCTGGAGTACATGTATCATCCCTTTCGTATAATTTGGAGTAGAAATTCATCACTCTTGTCAAAATTTCGCCTCTATTTCTTGTTACAGAATCATCTTCTTTTCTCAGTGCCATAATCTGTTTTTTTCCCTTACTGAGATGTCCCTTTGCTATCTTTAGGCTTTGGTTGTTTTCAATTGCTTTCCTTACTAGTTCACAGTTGAATTTCCTTACGTCTTCAGTGATACTTTTTCGTACTGTCTTGCATAGCTCTATATATTCCACTTTGGAAGTCACATCTTCTTTAGTTGTTCTCATCACTCTTCTTTTTTGCATCAACATTTTGGTTTTTCCTGATAATTTGTTCACATGCAATTTGTTCTTAGACCCAGCTAATTTTGTTGCTGTTTCCATAAGAGCTTTGGTTACTTTTCTGTTAACTTCAGAAATATCCACTTCTTCCAATGTTAGGCCTTCTAAAGAAGAGAACCTGTTCTTCAGTTCCAATTTGAAGGTATTATGGTGTTTTTTAAGGTTGGTTATGTCAATACATTTTGTTTGTCTTATGAGCTTGCTACGTTCGAGTTTAGTGTTGAGGTGCATCTTACATCTCACCAATCTATGGTCACTGCCTGTGTTAAACTTGTTTAGCACACTGCAGTCTTCTATGACGAATTTTTTGTTACACATAATAAAATCAATTTCACTTGTCGTCCCATTTGGATGTCTCCATGTTCATTATATATATATATATATGTTCCATGGGGTAAGTGATGCTACTACATCACTTACCCCATGGAACAATGAGAGTGGAACTTGTTGACAATATCCTAATGAAGAGAACACAACAGACCCCAACACCATATACAACTGCATTTCATAGTAACCACCTGCAGAAGATGGCTGCAAACCTTCCAAACCAAAATGCATACAAGAAATATCAGCGCATCATTAGTGAAAACTGCTTTTTGTACCACACAGTGTTGTATAAGTGATGTCTTTGAAATTTTTTGTGAATGTGTTCTTTCAAATGAATAAATAATCTTTTGGTGCTGCCAATATGAAATAAATTTTCTGTAGGATTCATTACAGACTCTTGTTAATGTTGGCTTCTGGTAGTGTAGTAAATCTTGTGCATCTATAAAAAAATCTTAGTTGGGTGGACAGAATTTGCTGTGAAATTTCTGGAAGTTTTGTATTTCTTTGCAAATAACCATATTGTATAGCTACTATTTGAGCACTGGAAAATGCACACTTGCAAGCCTAAGGCTTTTAAAGACATGATGAAAGTGCATATTAGGTAGTTTTTCCTAATAAATGCCAAGCTCTGTTCATGGCTGGTCGCTAAAAAAAATGCTGATTACTGCTGTCTAAATAATAAATGGAGAGTGCACTGAAAAGAAATTTCTTCCTCCCCCTTCATAATTACTGATTTTTTTGTTAATTTATCAGTCCTTGTGGTCATGTTTTGGCTTACTTGGATTTAGTGCATTTCTCACTCTGTGTCAAGGATACATTTAGTTAGCTTTGTTAGTTCACAAGTTGAATACCCCATTAAACATGGGATGTGCCAAATTATAGAACATTTGTGCCACATTTCAGGACATGGCTGAAGGCAGTGTGTAGTTTGTAGTGATGATAATATTGTTTAGTTGGATTAACATGATTCTCTAGTTGAGATAATTGAGAACTGGTGTCAACAAGTCTAAGTTACATTTCTAAATTGTGTATGACAAGATAGTCAACAACACATTTTGCCTTAGACCTCTCTGATGTTATCTGTTAATCTGCACGAAATTAAACAAGAACAGTCTAATCAGCTGTCAAAAATTGTATCTGAGGATACCATATCTCTGCACCTATCACTAGCTCAATTTGCAAAATTATTTTTTCTTTGGCAAGCTTGGATAATGAGACAAATGACTTCTATATTTGTTCTTGTATTTGGTGCACGATCTTCCTATTGGATGGTATAGATGCAGATTCTGTTAACCTCAATATATATTAACTCATGAAAGAAGAACTCCGGGCAATCACGGGATAGGATTATTAACCTCCAGATTCGCTAAACATGAATGCCGGTTGCTTCGACTAGCGAATCCTGTGATGGTTAAATTCAAATTGATCGGAAACTTGAAACTTGGTCGTTCTGGGTGGTGTAGTGGTTAGCATACCTAGGCGTTTTCTGGGAGACGCGGGTTCGAGTCCCGCTCCAGGACGATGAAAATTTTCAAGTTTTCGGATATTATCTGACTTACCATCCTTGTCACATTTACGCCAAAAATCGGATTGTCATCTTCAAAATTTGTATATATTAACTCATTATTCTTAAAATTCTGATTGCAAATTTTTCCTTCCCCCTGCCAAATAATTTACAATGAAGATCATTTTATACACGTTTTCTACCTTAAGTCTTCTGTTTTTATTTTAAAGTTCTGATTTTATATAATTTTTCTTCTGCTTTGTGTTGGTCCCCCTATGAGAAATATTTTGCACATATTTTCTGCTTTTTCATAACAGATGGTCCTTCCATTACAGGAAATAAGTTTTTTTTTTGTTGTTGTTGTTTGCCTCTTTTAAAAAACTGAGTGAAAAAAAAAATTCATACTCAACTACCACTTAAACAGATGACATTTTGGGTATATTTTGTGCTGAATCCTTTTGCCATCTTTCAGTGAGCTACAGAATGCCTCGTTCATAAAAGGACCTGTATTTCATGGTGAAAAACTTTACAAGGTGCTGATTTACAGCCTCATCCGACTTGAACGTTATACCGTGCAAGGACTGTTGAAGATAGCGAAACAAGTGGAAGTCTGACTGCGCAAGTTCAGGCGAGTATGCTGGGTGTGTCAACACATCCCACTCAAGCTCCAATAATTTCTGGCGGGTGATCAAACTTGTGTGTGGTTTCGCGTTGTCGTGATGGAACATGGCACCTTTACGATGAACAAACTCTGGACGTTTCTGGATGATGGATTCATTCAAACTGTCCAATTGCCGACAGTACACATTCGAATTGATTGTTTGGTTCCGTGGTAGGAGCTCGAAAAACACGACACCTTTAAAATCCCATCACACTGAGATCAGTACCTTCCGCTGATGAAAGTCTGCTTTGGATGTCATTTGAGGCAAAGCAGCACGTGGGGACCAAGACCGTTTGCGCAGCACACTGTTGTGCACAATCCACTTTTCGTCACCAGTTATCAGTCGCTTCAAAAAAGGATAGTTTTCCTCGCGTTTAATGAGCATATCGCAGATGTTTATATGTGCCGTCAATTGAGCTTCTTTGAGTTCATGAGGAACCCACACATCGAACTTGCTTACGTATCCCAGCTTCTTCAGGCGGTCGTGAACGCTTGAATGATGGATGTGCAATGTGTCTGCAATCTCTCGTGTCGTGTAACATGGGTTTGACTCGATCAATGCCTTGATTTGGTCGTCATCAACCTCAGTGGGCCTCCCGGACCGAGGAGCATCGTTGAGGTCAAAATCACCAGCATGGAAATTTGCGAACCACCGCTGGCACTGACGTTCTTGTAGAGCATTACCACCGTACACTTTACGCAACTTTACACAAGCTTGACGCGCGTTCTTCCCTTTACGGAAGTAAAATGGTAAAATGTAGGGAAAATGCACAGTTTGGTCTTCCATCTTCAACTTAATGTCAAATCTCCGCAAATCAACCAAATCGCTCACTATTCCTTTTAGACTGCAGCTAGAAGTGGCACCTGTCGAATGCAATAGCGATAACAGAGCTGCGCATGCCTCTAGTACTTCCAAAACCGCCCAACTGCCATCAGGTGCCAAAATACGTTGTGACTTTTCCGACAACCCATTAAGTGCAAATGTCTGTACTATTTCTCTTTCTATCTCTACTTCTAAAAGTATGATTTGAAAAATCCATTTTGCATCGAGTGTCTTCAGCTGTGTGATGCATTCTGTGTACACTTTTTAATCTTTCATGTGTGTTCTGCTGCTAGGTTGTGTAAGTGTGTATACCCATTTGTGACCTGTGCTTTTCAAAATGCTATTGAAAAAAAAAAAAATACTTCCTGTACTGGATACCATTCACTATGATGAAGACACACATTCACTTCTCGAAATAATTGGCAGTTTTTCCCACTAGGAGTGTATACACATTATTTTTTTCTGGTTATCTCTGTTTGTAATCACTATTTGTAAAGTTTGTTTTCTGTTGCATAGTTTCCACCATGTGCAGGGATGTTGCTAGACAGCATAAGTGTAATTTAAGAATGATACCATCACTTCTGAAAATGTAATCTCCAAAATTTTTCTTTGATTTGCTAGCTACCTTTGGTTACAAAGAACATTTTATGCACATTTTCTAATTCAAATAATTCACTACTTTTCTGATAGTGAATGAATGAATGAATATTATGCTTTTTTCAATAATTTCTTGTAACACACAACTCTGTCCCCAGGGTGCTTAGTGTATATTTTTCTTGTGACTGTCTCCTTTTCTAAAAATCCCATTATTATTTTTTTCTTTCAATGAAAATTATTTACTACTAAAAGCATAGCTTTCTTTAAAAATATGTACATTGTGTAGTACAGGCAATATGCCACTTTCATCTTAGACATAAATGTATATTTAATGTAACTTAGGTCCCTTGACAATTTGTGTTAACTTCCAAGTAGTTTTTGGTACTGCGGCAGATGTCAATCACAGAATCCATAGACACCTGCTAGGAAATTAGTGCAAGAAGCACACAGTACAACAAGTGCAATCACTCAGCTGTGCAAATAGCAGGAAACTATTTAATATTAAATCAGTGTACACTGTGTGGTGGAGTACATAAAGTAGCTTGTGCCTTCTTAATTATTCAAATGAATGAGCAAAATGTCTTTCATTGATGAGTAAGCAAAATTTCCTTTTTAATTCTTTAAGTGAATGAGCAAATCTCTTTCTGATAGTCAGCAGAAATAAAGAAATTATACTTAACAATTTTACAGCTTCAGGTAGTGGAACTCCAACACTGTGTACAGATGTGCCAACTCTCCGGATTTAGGTGGGAGATTCCGGATTTTTAAGCCCTTCCTCCCGCCCTCCGTATGAATGTCAAATTCTCCTGATTTTCACCCAGAATTAGCCGTTATGATGCTCCAAATTCCATTACCCACAATGATTTAGAACCACCTCCTGTGAAATCTTTTTCTTTTTGTGTCGATGCAAAGCGGCATTACAGCCATACAATCGTGGCCAAAAATCCTGCACCAGTAAACCGAAAGTCAATTTTTGATGTTTGAAGTCAATTTATACAGCATAATGGTTTTAAAGTCAGGAATACATATTATACACATCATTTTAAAGGAAATTTTATGCTGCATTCAAATATTTTTACAAAATGTTTTTACCAGTAATAGAAGTGAAGTTACAAGCAAAAATGTGCAAGTGGGGAAACACAAATCCAGTTCTGAAAAAGCGTTTGTGCCCCCTCTAATCCACTATACGTCCGCTAGTGAGATATAAAAAAATGTAGAATCGTTGTCTACTTATAACGCAGCTGCTTGTAGTCAGTTGATGGAAGTTTATGCAAAATTCCTGGTGATATATGAATTTTGGAATTTCAAAGACACAAAAATTGGTCCTGCCTCTTCAAACCAGGGCAAAAATTATTACTTTGCATGAACTTGGATTCAGTAGTCGTAAAATTGCTTTTAAATGTGGCTGTGATCATTCCACTGTCTTGTACACCATTAAAAGAATTGCAGAAACTGGATGTGTGGGAAACAGAAAAAGAACAGGTCGACAAAGGCTGTGTAGTGAATGTGATGGTCACATGCTGATTTGTTGTTTTTCAAAATCAAAGAATAAAACAGCCACTGATTTAAGAAATGAGTGAGAGAATGAAGTAAGCATTATTGCATCTGCACATACATTTCGTCATAAGCTACTAGAAAATGGACTGACAGCACGAAAAGCTATACTGAAACCTTTCCTTGCTGAACAACAATGGCTCAAAAGAATTGCTTAGGCCAAGGCACAGAAGAATTGGACTGTTGATGAAAGGAAAAATGTTATTTTTAGTGATGAAACAACTGTTACTATTTCCGCTAATAATGGAAATAATTATGTATGTCATTGGGCTGGTAAAAGATATAAGGCATGCTGCACCCTGCCAACAATCAAACTCCCACATTCGGTGATGTTATGGTCCTGTATTTCAGCCAGTGGTGTTGGCCAACTGCACATTGTTGATGACACAGTGAATGGATCAAAATGTGTGGATATTTTGCAGTCCAAACTGCTACCATCTGCACAAGACATGGAGTTGCGGAATTTAATCTTTCAGGAGGATCACGCGCCCTATCATCAGTCAAAGTTGATTGACAAGTGATTTAATCGAAAAGTTAACAAGAAAACTTCAGTGGCCTTCACAGTCACTGGATCTTAATCCCATAGAGAATCTGTGGGTGAGATTGAAGCAAAAGATCCATCAACAAGAACCCACATCTAAAACGGCATTGAGCCTGTAAGGGCTGTGTAAAAAAAAATTTTGCTGTAGTCCGATTGTCATATGCCTTCAGCAAAGAGCTCACCTGCTCTGACACTAGAATGCCGGGGAGAGTCAGTAATCAATTGACAGATGGGAGCAGCCTTGAATGTGCAGGGCTCGCCTCAACAGAGCCCTGCACATTCTAAGTGATGAGAAACAGTTGAGTCGCAGCAAATTCACTTAACGACAGAAGGAAGTAGTTACAGTTGGCCTCGCCTTCACACACAACCTAAAGAACAAACGAAAAAACAGTTGGCTGCTATTTTATTCGTAATAAACTTGCGGTCTATTTTACGTTTTCATTATCTTGCGGAATCGACATATCTGAAAATAAGTTTCAGTCTGGGGAGGGAGTGTCACTTTTTGCGCTGTTTTTTCTTCTTCTTATCTAGAACTTTTTGTGGAAAGATTATAATACTACTACTGAAAAATTGTTCCTCCGTCTGGAAAATGTCGATGAAAAATAGCGTGCGTGTGATTTTAGAGCTGTAAAAATCTCCAGATTTTTGCGCATGTGTGCGTGCAATGACTTGCCTGGTTCTTCACTCTAGCAGTGGGTTGATGTCTGTCCCTTTCAAAGTATTGTCTTCTCTCTTCCTTACCATTCTGCAGGGTTGTAGTAGACTTTCAGCTCTGCCGCAGCAAATTGTAGCAGTGTTGTGTGCCATGCCTACACACTCTCAATTTGAATGTGAGACTGACTTCTTTTGTTTTCCATGGAATGCCAGATTGTTGGACACAAATTTGAAACACTTTAAGCGTGTATGTTTATGACCAAAGAGTTTTAACCAAATTTGCTGCTGGCTGTCTTCCTGTTAAAGGAATTAATTTCCTTACCCACTACATTGTCAGCTGACAGTTGCTGACAGCATTTGTCCCGAAATGATGTGCGTAATGTCTAAAAGATTTTGTCCTGTTTGAGAAAGTGACCCCCAGATTTCATGTATCCTTTGGTTTCAGACCCATTGAGATGCTATAGTGCAACAACAGAATTCTGCCTCATAAATTCCTAACAGTTAAAATTGTAATTCAGTTTTGCATTCTTGATTCCCTTTATTTGTTAGAGGGTTCGTAACAATATTATGATTTTTTTGCTATCTATGTTTCTAAAAGTTTAATGAGAGAAATTTTTTTTGCATGATGTTTTTCAGTGCAAAGAATCAAGTCGTATATGAAAACATTATTTTGTGTGAATTTACATCTACCACAGTTGTTTTTCTGTTGATGTGTGTTAATGGATTCCCAACTGAATCCCCAGTTTTAAATTAAACAAAAAAAACAAAAAACAAAAAAAATTGTATCAGATTGCGTTCTATATGAAAACATTCTTTTAATTCCTAAACCCTTATTGATGAGATTTATTATGCCAACAGATGTCTATTTATTGTAGTGAATTTGTAATGTTGTGCTTATTTCCATTGTAATTGGTACTTACATATTCAAATTTCAAAGAATCGGTTAAATTGATCATTGGAATAGATTTGCTGTGGTTAGTTAAAAATCTGCTTTAGAAATAAATAAATAAATTGATAGGTCTAGATATACATTTGTAGGTTTACGAGCATATTTGTGTTCTTCTCTTGTAGGTGTCTGAAATCTACCGTTCAGTGTTTGGCTCACGTCGTCCGATCCCAACTCGATATTTACAAATGAATGTGTTTAGTACCTGTATTCAGCTAGGATATTCAGTTCTTCCACGTCAAGGAAGCAACGATTTGCTTGGACAGAGGTTTTTCCCTTTGCACTTCCAACTGTCTGCAATGGAATCACTCATGAAGTGCCTTGAAATGAACTGGATGCCTATTCTGGTAAGTTTTGTTATTTCTTTATTTTCCTTTAAAGTATGTATTGTAATATATGTATGTATGCATCTCTCTATATATCATCATCGCCAACCATTTTCAACGCATATTAACCTTATAACCATCTTAGCACGATTCAAACTTGCGTTAGATATCTTAAATTAAGAAATAACCAAAAGTTAGAAGCATATAATTAATCTTAAGATCTTTCAGATTGCACATTAAATCCATCTGCAGAAAAACAGCATAAAAGAAACATTACAATTTTGAATAAACATAAACGTACTGATAATGACATACAATGCGCAATGCACGTGTTACGTTCACACTTTCTGATAATAGTAAACTTGATTTTAAAGACTGAGAGGCAAGAATCGTTACATCATCCCATAATTGGGAAGTGGGGACCTCCATGAATTAGGCGAGATAGAGCTGTGTTCATGGCACCATTTTTAACATTATATTTATGTTCAGTGTTAATCTTGTTTTTAATGTCAGAGTCGGTGATCCAATATAACATGTATTTGCATGTTCTGGGTTTATTGTTTTTAAGGGAATACTATATATTCCGTGTTTGTTCTGCTCTTCTACACGTCTTTTTATTAAAAGACTGTGACCGTGTTTGTTCTATTATATAGAAATTGAAAACTTTTGTTATGTTTCTGCAGTTGAAAAAATCGTTCTTCTATTGAATTTAATGTCACGTTGACGAGAAAATTGAAAAAGTTGACTTCGAATTTTTTTCTTCCGTTTTGGGGGACTCATCTTGGTGTTCGTATGAAAACTGGCATTTCTTACGATGTGGGCGGATGGATTCAACAAATTTGAATTCTGGCTCGATCTCCAACTCTTCTGCCAACTCTCTTGCAGCTACCCTCATTTGTACGAATGCATCCATTCTATAACTTACCAAAAATTTCATCATATTCTCTATAACATTAGTGCATTCTGTGAGATCAGTTTTTGGTGACTGCATCAATAAAGAAATTTTGTTAACTTGAAAAAGGACACAAAATAATACTGCAAATAAACTTGTAATCTTTAATTTGTTTTGCTAACCCTGTAGCTTTGTTCTTGATATCAGCATCTCGATTGGTATCCTCTGCTATTATCACCAACACATCATAGACGTTGCATACCACAGAGGTTTTAGGGCATCTATTGTGCTTGCCAAGGGTGTGGTACTTAAAAGCTTCAAAGTACTTTGCATCGAATGCTCCTTCAGTTCAGCCATCAAAACACTCAACCTTTTTGGGTAACCGGAAAAGAAAACATATAGTTCTTGAACTACTGAAAAGAACCCAATAACTTCTCCAGAACAAGCAGCAGCATCATTCACGACCAAACACAAAGAGTGGCAGGCACATGGCACGAAGAATGCTCTAGGATTCATTGATAAAATTCTATTTTGTACCCCTTTCTGCACTCCTTTCATGTTTGATCCATTATCATAACCTTGCCCTCTAATATTGGAAACATCGAGCCCTAATTTGTTGAGATTTTTAATGATCAAGTCAGTGAGCCCTTAACCGGTAGTTTCAGTTGCCTCAAAAAACCCGATGAAATATTCTTTAATTTCATATTTTTGGTTGATTTCTTTTAATACCACACATCTTAAAATTAGTTCGTGGTGGCTCAAGTCCGGTGTGCAGTCAACAATTATTGAAAAGTATTTAGACTTTATTAACATTGTTGACAATTTTGGCCTGAACTTCATTACCAAGCAATGCTATCAGTTCATCTTGAATCGTATTACTCAAATAAGTTGTAGACCAGTTTTTAAATTGCATTTGATTTTGAACACGTCGTAGATGTTCATCCATGATAGGGTCAAATTCTGCAAGTAATTCTATGATTCTCAAAAAATTTGTTTCCTCGTTGAAATAATTTCCCAGTCGATCCTTGAAATGCCAAACATTGACCTGCCATCATTCTTATTACAGAAATTATTCTTTTAAACACATTTCGCCAATGTTGTGTTTCCAAATTTAATAATCTTTGCTGCTCTTTATCAATCGTTTTCCCGAGTTTCAACCCTTGATCAAATTCTGACCATGAATCTATAACTACTGTTTACAGTAGCAGAATACTGTTCATCACGTGTTTAAACTAACAATTTTAAGCAGAAGTCAACAGGTTCCTGTTAATATTAACTAAAAGCAAACTACAAGCAGCACAATCAAAAGGACTTACCCCAACTTTGAAAAGTAGGCCTACATCCTTTGTCGTCCGGCTTCCTCTGCTAGTGAATGTATATCAGCAGTCGAAAAGACATATCACAATGAATGGTAAAAACGACAAATTAAGTAAAACTTGAATGAAACCAAGTATGAAATGGTGAAATTCAAATGAAATGAGAACATTAAAATCGATTGAAAAGTAAAACCAACAAAGTTAAAAGTTGAAAATGACAAAACCACGGAACCTATCTACATTCTACCCTTGCTACCAGCATCCAAACATGTTTCAGCAAATATTATGCCTTCATCAGTGGAAGAGTTCACAAGTGCCTAGTCCTCCACAATCAACTCAGATGTAATATGACATGCCTGAATGAAAAGACAGTATATTAACTTCATCGCATAAGCTATGAACACCTATACCCTATCGCACAGTTTTTGTATAGCGCCATCTGTGGGGATTTCGCCGACGTATTCATTCTGCTGATCGACCAAGCCAAGCAAGCCGAGTTTATCTGACTTCCGTTTAATATTACGTTGATTTTCAGAATGTAACAGGTATCTCCATGCATGTGGAATATCGATAGGTGGATTACTGTTACAACATTTCCCTTTATATTTTTCAATAATTAGAGCCTCAAAAGTGAGAATTTGTTTGAGATCGAAGTGATGTTAGAATTTTGACATTTTCCCAATCGGGTACAGCATTATGTTCGATGCAATATTAAATTAGTACTGTTTTGGATCTTTTCTTTTCCCAATCGTATACATGTTCTTTTAATCGAGTAATAAGGCATGTCTTAGTACTACCTATGTACACAGAATCTTTGTGATTGGGATTAGTTATTATTGGGATACAATATACGCCCGATTTATCGAAGATTGACTTGTTGTCATTGTAAGTCCAATAAGACACCATTATCGGTGATAGTTTCAGCCAAAAATATTTGATGCTCTGCACATTCTCTTTAACAAATTGGTAATAGGTGGTAAAAAAGGATTTGATAAGTAAGCTTTATATTAACTTTTTTTATTATGCAAAATTTGAACGTTATTTTGGATATTGTTGTAAATGGAAGTAAATCAATCTACCACTACAACCAAATGCTTCAGCAGTATTCCTGATCCACTGCAACTCAGCCTGTTCAGATTGTGAGGAAGAAGAATGTGTAGTTGCTCTTTTGTTATAGTAAGAAAACACAGCTGTTTTGTACTTTCAGGGATGCCAAGAATCGCATGGGATCAATGCTGGAACATAAGTTGGCTTTCTAAAAACACTACATTCAATAGAATCATCGTAGCAGAATAAACTCAAATCCGAAAAATTTAGTTTGTTACCAATTTCTTCTTCTAATGTGGTCTTAATAGTAGAATAAATGCTGCTAAATGCATTTATGAACTTATCAAGCTTCTCTCTAGAATGTTGCCAGAAGAGAAGAACATCATCTACGTAGCGTAGGTATAAACAAGGTGAGTCCAGGTTAGGTTGTTGGAAGATTGTTTTTTCAATATGCTGTAATACTACTTCTGCCAACAAGCAGGAGAGTAGGAATTCCATGGGAGCTCCAAATGTTTGTTTATAAATTATCTCATCATATGCAGAGGACTAGGCACTTGTGAACTCTTCCACTGATGAAGGCATAATATTTGCCGAAACATGTTTGGATGCTGGTAGCATGGGTAGAATGTAGATAGGTTCTGTGGTTTTGTCATTTTCAACTTTTAACTTTGTTGGATTTACTTTTCAATCGATTTTAATGTTCTCATTTCATTTGAATTTCACCATTTCATACTTGGTTTCATTCACGTTTTACTTAATTTGTCGTTTTTACCATTCATTGTGATATGTCTTTTCGACTGCTGATATACATTCACTAGCAGAGGAAGCCGGACGACAATGGATGTAGGCCTACTTTTCAAAGTTGGGGTTCATTATAAAGTTAAGTTGAAGGATTCTTGAGAAAATAATTGTTTCTCTGATTATATTAATGGAAGATTGTGCTGCTTGTAGTTTGCTTTTAGTTAATATTACCAGGAACCTGTTGACTTCTGCTTAAAAATTGTTAGTATAAACACGTGAAGAACAGTATTTTGCTACTGTAAATAGTAGTTATAGATTCATTTCCTTAGCCACGTATCATTCACTTATACTATGTGCATACCTGCCAACTACTACAGAATGTCCGTAGTTTCTACGGATTTAGTTGTCTGACTACGGAACTACGGAATTCACGGTCAAAACTACGGATTCTTCACATTTTCATATTTTAATATATATTTTTTTGCTATTATTTTATGATATACATGAGATTTCTAAGCGGATTCGCGAAATGCCCCCCGCCCCCCAAGTCATCATTTAGATCATTCTCAAGAGCGATGCAAAACTAAAGATTTTGTGTGCGGGGGTGGGGGTCGTTTTCCGTTTGAGGACGGTATTTTGTGTTTCAAAACTTTCGGAAAGGTAATTAAACCGAGTAAAAATTTTTGCCGTAATCGTCATTTTTTTCTCTCCCAATGTTGCCTTTGTGCCCAGTACTCTTCTTAAACATCATTTAATTGCATAAATGTTTGTATTTCAGCTTGGAACTAAAGGCAGCAATTTGCGAAAACAGAAGTTAGATGCGGCAAAAATTTCCCCGTAATCTTCAGGCATAAGACTCTTCCGTAAATTCGAGGAATTCCGCCCTTTTCATTAGTATTAGTTTGGTCATTCCCGCGATCGATGCCCAAGTGAACAGAAATTTGGGAGTTGGGGGGGGGGGTGAGGAGGGGGATAGGTGTTTGGAGGACGGAATTCCATCTTTACAAAACTTACAAAAACAGAAGGTCGACGATGTTCAGATTTTTGCCGTAATCGTAATTTCTTTTTTCTCGCGATCTTACCTCTGTCTAGTATTATTGTTAAATAACATTTTACTGCATATAAGTATTTGTATTTCAGCTTGAAAATAGGGGGAAAATTCCAAACCTGCAAGTTCGACAAAGCAAAGATTTCTACCGTAATCGCCTACCCTCCTCCCGCGACGTTCCCACTCGCCTGCATCTAAGTATCTGCGCAATAATACTAGTTACTACTGACAAGACTCTTGCCAATGTTGGCAGGTATGTATGTGCATTTATGCACTTATGATGTTTTGGTAAATTCTGACCACTTTTGAAAAGAATTTAGATGGGGCTTGCCAATTTCGTGTAATGTAAGAGTCCTGGACAAATTCTTCCAATCCGAGCACCCAGTTTTACTCAAATTTGTGGACGAATGTTTTCCAAATAACATGCAGTAAAAGCAGAAAACGTCATTGTTCTTGATAGAATAAATTAACCAAAACCTGTGAACTGTTTCTCTGTTGTTTAAAATCCTAGTGTAATGGAAATTGAAAAAATGGCGATTTGACGCATCTTTAGGAAAATGTCAATCCTTTACATGGTGCGATCCTTTTTCGACAAGAACTTGACGTATACGGTCTATCATGAAACTAATATTCCAGAGAGCTGGATCGGATGAAGGTAATGCATTTTCCTCCGGTTGTGTTGTAGTCGATGTTTCATCGCTGCTATCTGATTGTGAATCTACACTTTTACTAAAGGTGTCTGCATCTACTTTTTCTATCTTATTCGAATCATTCGCATTGCGATCCACACTTTCAGTGTTATCACAATTCTCACTTTCCAACTGGCTATCTACTATTTCTTCTGGATCAAAAACGGCATTTTCGCTTGAAGTTGGAGGTTTATCCTTCAAAAAGTTCTTCATATTATTGCTCATTTGTTTGGTGGCTGCATCACGTTTGACCTTCTTAAGTCTATATACTGACAGCCTTTTTCTCTTCTTATGGTCCACAGTCTTGAAAATCTGTAGAAAAAATATGAACACAGTTGATTCAGATGCATTGTCCAATCTCCAAATGTAAAAACTAAAAACACAGAAAAAAATAAATTTTTATCTAGCTTATACGTTTTTTTTTTATTAAGTGATTAAATTTACAGAATATGAGTTAGTTTTTAATATGTCGTCCATTGGAGCTGCAACAGTTGTACGCAGGGACGTCGCCAAGGGGGTGCAAGGGAAGGCTAGAGCCTACCCTGAAAATTGTCTTGCCGACCCTGTTGCCCACCCAGTTCAAGATGTACCATATTTTAATTTTCTAACTTTAAAATATAATCTAGAATTTGCAAAGGAATAATGACTCCCATGGTTTTCATCGTATTGCTCTACAAATTTATCCTTAGAAAGCATGTTTTTCTATCTCCGTAGAAAGGTTATCAACATAGCATCCGCAGGGCCATGAAAATTCAGCTGTTCTGCACTCATCCAAAACCTAAATTTAAGCCGTTTTTCAAGTTAGCATGATCAGGGGCGAATGAAGAGGGTGAATAGAAATTCACTAAGGTCATTAGTAATTTCTCTGCTGTTGTTAGAAGTCATTATCAATTGCCCTGATGTTTGTTCGTGCTCCTAAGCAGTGAATTCCAACACGGAAAGTGAAGTCTAAAGCTATACTAGCGTTCTAAAGCCTGCTTTAGAGTAATGAGGGAGCAGGTTGTAGCTGACGACTGCTTTGGAAGGGATGAGTGCAAGAGAAGGTTGCTTGCATGAAGGAAAGGAGTTAAGGAGGGGAACGGTATTGTCTGCGTGTTGGAATCATATTAACTCATTTGCTTTTTTTTTTTTTTAATTTGAGGTTTAACGACCACCTTGAGCAAACTCAATGGGCTATAAGCAGTCACCCATCCCTAATTTAGGGCCATTGGTTCTAGGCAAGGGAGAGAGCCAGTGCCGTAAGACAAACACAACATCCATGCCTCACCGGGTTTCAAACCCGGACCCCTTTCGGACAAGTGATCAGAGGCCATCACTTAGACCACTGCACCACCGATGCAGCCACACCAAGAATCAAATACCTAGAAAAGAAATCCCCCCCCTTTCGAACTGAATCAAACTTTTAATTAACCAAATAGGAAAATGCATGCTGACGAGCCTCGACTCTAACCACTAAGCTTATTATACCCAGAACCCAGCAAGTAAATTAGCTGCAGTTGCCAAATATTTAAGGCTGTTTTGCAAAGACACAGATGATGCCAGCGCGATACTGTCGAAAACGTTGGATTGCATTAATTTTTGCACAGTTAACATTACAGTTTAATTTTTCGCTGAAACTATTCAGACCCTACAAATCAAAACAACATTCTAGTTTAATTCATAATAACTTAGCTATAGGCAAATGCTGCAAAATTCAATTCCATTGAAATGTATAATTTAAACAAGTTAGTAAAATCATGCAATGCATTGATTATGATACGCTTTCCAACATACCAGAAATCATTACTCAAGTTCTGAGGATAATGGCTGTGGAATAAATCTCGGTCTTGTGTCCTGAACTTTGATCCCATTTCTATGATATTCTGCAGAACTGGTTCAGTATACATTCGAAATAACATGATAAAGTTTTGTTGGAATGGAAGCGTTTTTATGCAAGTTATGATGCATAAGGGCTATGGAATAGATTCCGCTCTTGTGTCCTAACCTTTGACCCCATTTCATCCATTTTCAATAGGATTCATTGACCCCATTTCGTCCATTTAATAGGCAGGCCCCTACAGCATACTAAGATTTCATCCAGAACGAAGAATTTTTACGTAAGTTATGACGCATAATGGCAATGGAAGTGATTCCGCTCCTATGTCCTGACCTGTGACCCCATTTCGCTCATTTTCAATAGGGTTTGTCCCCAGGTGGTCCCCTACCATATACTAAAATTTAATCAAAATTGAAAATTTTTTATGTTAGTTATGACGCATAAGAGCAGTGGAATGGATCCCGCTCCTATGTGCTAACCTTAGACCCCATTTCGTTCACATTCAATAGGGTTCCTTCCCAGGGGATCCCTTCCACATACTAAAAATTCATCGAAATCAAACTATTTTTATGCGAGTTATCGTGTGGACGAACTACGCACACAAAGCATGACATGAGGCAGATGGAAATCGCGAGCATCTGCTCGCAAGAGTGTGACGTCATAAAACTGTAATAGGATCCACACACAATGCGTGACATAATGAGACGGAAGGCGTGACTACTTATCAAGCGCGAGATTGTGACGTCATAAGATCGTCCCCAGGTGGTCCACTACCACATAATAAAATTTCATCGAAATCAAACCATTTTTACGCATGTTATGACGCATAAAGGCAATGGAATGCATCCTGCTCCTATGTCCTGACCTTTGATCCCACTTCACCCATTTTCAATAGGGTTCATTCCCAGGTGGTCCCCTACAATATACTAAAATTTTATCGACATCGAACCATATTTACGCAAGTTAGGACACATATGGGCAATGGAATGGATCGTGATCCTATGCCATGACCTTTGACCCCATTTCGTCCATTTTCAATAGGGTTCGTCCCCAGTGGTCCCCTAACACATACTAAAATTTAATTGAAATCGAACTATTTTTACGCGAGTTATCGTGCAGACATACGTACGGATTGACAGACAAAACTGGAACATATACGCTTCTTCAACCTACGGTTGGAAAGCGTTAATGAAGATAAAAATAAATGCTTACCTTTGAATTCTTCAGTGCATCGACAACTTGCACGTGATGATCAGATGAATAACGATCCATTTTGTAAACAAAGGAATACAGGCACGGACACGCAGACATGTCACACTATTCTCAGTTTGGTTTTCACAATCAATCAAAACTGCACTGTCAGGCGTCGGCACACAAAGAAGTGAAAGAACTGACTATTCACATTCAAGCTACGGTTAGGACAGTTAACAAGCTATCCCGGGACTCTAGCACTCTCAAGAGTAGTGTTGCCAAACTCCAAATGATTTGGGGAATCGTCCGCTAGATGACTCAAAATTCCTCCAGATTTCGGAGTGCCGTGCTGCCATCTAGTGGATATTTTGGATATAACTTAATATTTATATGGAATTTCTGGATGTGTGTGTAATTACAAAAAATACGTAAGAATCTATATAAAAACTGGACCTATTTATAATACGATTTTTTTTTGTACACTAAAGTGTCGAAATGCCGCCCCAAAATTTAAAAATGTTAGGCGGTGGCCTCACCGCCTCTATGTAGCCATCCTTCGGGATCATATGCATCTGTTCATATCGTACAACCACTGCAAGAGGTGCGACCTATTTCAATATGACAATGCACCACCGCACAAGTCCACAGTTGCCCGATTATGGCTGGAGAAACATTTTACAGAGTATGTCGTCCTGCCTTGCCACTTTCTCCCCTGACTCTCATTTGCCAAATTTAAGTGCCATCAAACACATTTGGGATGCTGCTCAACATATCATCAATGCCAGGAATCCTACCCCAGCAGATATAACAGAATTGTGGGGTGCTCTGCAGGAAGCATAGTGGGCACTGTCACCACAGTATTACAGAGAGCAAGTGGAGTCCATGCCCCATCGTGTTGATGCCATTATCCGATCGCGAGGAAAGCCTCAAGTATCCCAGTCTTTTTCGAGCGTTTTTTTTTTTTTTCACTTCAGTGTATATTTATATAGAGTATTTCGTTTCAAAATGTAAATCCTCTCACGAGAATACCCGATTTTTCAGTTATTTGGGGAGTAGCACCTCCACGACCTGAGCTGATCTTGTCTTCTCTGGCTTCTCGCCTTGCGTCACATCCAATCTGGACCCTATCACTGCTCCATGCTTTGCATTGACTCCCAGTCTGTCATTCAAGTTTTATCTTCTCCGGTGGGCATTGATGGAGGTGGAAGATTAAATTTTCACTCCTGTGATGAGTTAACAAAGCTTCAGTTAGTGTATGCTGGATGCTGATTCAAAGTCCTGTACTTCAGTTGTATGGAAATCTATTGTTCTTGTTGGTGTAATAGTAACGTACTCCGACAAAGATCAGGTGTGATCTATTTGATTCCCTTTCCAGAATAAAGCAGTTTTAAAGCTTCTGATACAAATTACTATTTATGCCATGTGGAAAACAGTGATTTAGGAGGAAGATGTCAATTATGTAATGTTAATGGAACAAGAGGTCTGAGCTCGTGCGTAGTCCTGGCATTTCTGCCATTTCATAAAGCATGCTTGGAAGTCTTTTGGTACCATGTTCAGCTCCTGTGGCACATTTACTAAATGCAAACACACAATTGCAATTTTCTGTTCAACATGTATAATGTTGTTGCATTCCAAAGTCATGAAGATCCCAATAATTATCTAATGAAATATATAAACACACACACACACACAATCTACCAACAAGTAATTGGACACCCCTGCAATCAACAATATCTGCGGTCCTGACACACGTCACAGCCACCGCCGTTAAATATCGTGTGGAAAACAACTCAACCAGTCGCATGCAAGATGCCACGCAGTTCGGAGGTTTCTGATTTCAAGAAAGATGTAATCGTTGGGTATCACAGAAATGGCCGATCCATAAGTGACATATCCAGGGAGTTGAAGTACCCAAAATCGACAGTGGCCTACGTGATTGGCAAGTGGAAGATGAGAGGTAACTTATCGGAATGTGCCCCGACCCTGCAGACCCACAAAACTGGGAGTTAGAGACCGACGGGTGCTGGCCAGAGAAATTGGGAAGAACCGCACCAAATCGATGGGCCACATCCGCGAGGAGTTTCAACGGGCATCTGGGAGTGTTCGTTTGATAAATGCCATCCGTAAGGAAGCCCATTTGCTCAGTTATCATGGACGTGCTGCCGCCCACAAGCCTTTGATCACCAAGTCCAATAGCGCTGCTCGGCTAACGTGGTGCAAAAACGTCAACAGTGGACCTTTGAACAGTGGAAACAGGTTCTCTGGAGCGACGGATCAAGGTTCACCCTCTACCGTTCTTATGGCAGGGTCTGGGTTTGGTGTCTGCCTGGAGAACGCCTCCTGCCGGAATGTATTGTGCCAACTGTGAAGTTCGGCGGTGGTGGAATTCTGCTATGTGGGTGTTTCTTCTGGTATGGCACGGGACCCTTATTCGCAATTCCTGGTAGACTCAACGGCGAGACCTACTGCACCATTTTGGATGACCATGTGCTTCCTACGTTGTGGCAGTTTTACGGGGTGGACCCATGTTACTTTCAGGATGACAATGCCACCTGTCATGTTGCGAGGTCCACCATGGGTTGGTATGATGACAATAGGCTTAATCGAATGGACTGGCCTGCGCAGAGCCGGACCTTAACCCCATCGAGCACCTCTGGGACGAGTTGGAGCGTCGACTTAAGGGATGCCCCCACCATTCGAAATCGGTGAAGGAACTGACCTGTCTTCTCCAAGCCGAGTGGAAGAAAATACCGCTAGCCGTCGTACAACGCCTGGTTGAGAGTATGTCCCACAGGGTCGCAGCTGTAATAGTCGCTTGTGGAGGCTCCACCAACTATTGAAGGTGAATAAACTTTGTTTTCCTTTGCTATCACAGGTGTCCAATTACTTGTTGGTAGATAGTGTGTATATATATCTATATATATAATATATATATAATTAACACAATTTATCAAAAATAACTGCAACTTGCCATATTTTGAAGTTGTATCAGTGGTCAACAATTCTCAAAATGATATAATTATAGTATACTATTTGAGAATTGTAAAGCAGTTGCACTATGAAACAGTATAACTGCTTTGTTCTGCTGTATATAGTCTTCCATTGTGTGTTAGGCTCAATCCTATTCTTGTGTTAGGCTTGTAATGTCTTTATGCACTGTTCACCTGTTTTGATTTAATCAATGTTGCGTTTTCTTCTAGTGCATTAATGTTGAGTAATCTTCATAATGCTTACTTTGTTGTAGTTTTTTTAAAGTTCCTTCCCATAATAAGAAATGCCATTTATTTGTTGTTCAGTACTCAATTCAACTAACGGAAAGTTCTTCATAAATTTAGACAATTTTTAAAATGCTACGTTGTAGCTAATGATAACAGGATTAAAATGTAATAGAGTAAAATTGATTTTCGTAACTGGAATATTTGGAATGAAAAGTATGAATCTATCCTAAGAAGGTTGGAAGCTGTATTTGAAGGGAAATGGTGGTCCAACATCATGTTGATAAAGATATTGCATATTTCCCAGGTGTTTGCATGATTTTGCCCATCTCCTGTATATTATTATTGGTAGTAGTAGTAGTATTCACCATTACATTAGCATCTTTTTTTGGAGTGATCTGTGTATTTTGTTTCAATTATTGCAAAAGTCTTGAAATATGTTATAAAAAGTACATCAGTGTGGGAGATTGTCAGTTGATCTTTCTTTGAGAAGCAGATCTCTGAATCTCAGAGAACAGCTGAGTGATATGTATATATGTAAAAGTCTGCTTTTTGTATTGTTAATATGTGAAATATTTGTATTGTGGTTTTGTATCATGGGTATACTGTGTGCACCAATTTTGCCCTCCCAAACATTCATCATATGTTATAATTATTATTTTCATTTGGCTATTCATTATAATCCAACATGCATTGTATTAACAATTTCTTTGATATAAGAAGAAACTTGTACATTTTATTTTTCTTCAACAGGTTTCTTGTTTGGTTCCTTGAATTGCTGTTTTTACAATTCAGTGATTATATTCAAGTCTTGGGTTTCTTTTGTCCATTTCTTCATATATGTCATTGTTTGAACTCTGTGATTAAAAGATCTGTTGGTAATGAAATGTCATTTATGTCATGGTTTCAAAGATGGTGCTATTCCTTTTGAATCATTGTTGGAACCATAGTAGATTCTCTATCAGCTATGTTACTGATAGGGTGCTTAGGTCTATTTCTCTGTAAACATCATAATTAATCTCTTTCTTTGTCTTTTTATCACATCTTTTTTTCTTTTGGAGGAGAGGGGATGTACTTATGTTTTCACTGTCTGCCCAACTTTTGACAACATATCTCTGCATCTGTTAGTCTGATTTAAAAAATCCTTTCTTGCTGATTTCTGTAAGCGTGAAATTTGAGAATGGAGTTTCTTGCCTTTTATTTTATTTTTTCTGATTCATAATTTTTCTGCTAGAGGGCATAAATGTGGATTCTATCACATTCAAAATGTAGTTTATCCCACATTACTGCTTCAAAATATCAAATTGAAAATATTATTTCATTCTTTCAGTCACATTTACAGTAAGGACTTTTTTTAGGGACAATTTCTTTTTCAAATAAAGCACAGTTTCCAGTTTGTGTTTTTCAAATAAAGCACAGTTTCCAGTTTGTGTTTTTCAAATAAAGCACAGGAATGTTTGCCTTATATCTAACTTTTTGTAATGAACAGTTTTGCCACTAGGGGCGTAAGCATATATTTCTGTTTCTGATATATTTGCAGCAATATCTGTGCTCCTGAAAACTTCATTTAACAAATCTTATTCAGTTTGATACCACTCACCATACAAAACCTTTCATGCACTTTTGCTGCTCATAATAATGCAGTTTTTCTGCCCGGGGACATAAAATTATATCTGTATGCCATTTGTTATGGTAAAGATTGGGAACTTCATTCTCTTTAAATAATGCACAGTTTTGTTGCTTGGTGGCATATATGTAAAAGCTTTTTTCTTATCTCTGCTTCCAGAAGTCATATTTAAAATATTATCTTTCCTTTGGATAGACATTGCTATGCATTGTTCACAGTTTCTGCTTCTCTGAATTCTGCTGCCAGGGAGCTTTTGCATATATTTCTATTTGAAAGAGCATCACTGATTCTAAACATCTTGAAAAAATTCTCTCTTGGTAGAATACCTTCAAATAGTCGTTAAAGACTATTTTGCACTCATTTTTTCCTGTAAGTAATGCACAGCTTGCTTGCTGCAGGGTGTGACAGTTTTGGCACAATTTTTTTTTTTTTTTTTTTAGCAGCATACATGTTAACAGAAAGTAGCTAATTCTGTTTGTGGATGTCTTACCGATTGTGGAAATCCAGTTGATTTTTTTTATTTTATTAAACATTGCTCACATTGTGTATTTTAAATTACATAAAGTTCTCTGTTTTGCTGATTATTATTTTTTTCTAACAACCTCGTTGAAATGCGTTTTCTGTGCCAAAAAGTTTTCAATAGTCATGCTCATTGCAACAATTCAGTCATTTTTCATGTTGTTTTATTTTTCTTTATTGCCATCAGCCTTGTTGAAATTTTGAAGTTCATGCACCTGTTGGTTCTTTGAAATTTGTGTGATTAAAATATGTACTGTACAAAATTTTCATATTCTACTTTTTTGTAATGCTTGTTCTTCTGCATAGTGCATGATTTATTACATGAGAAAATAATTGAATAAAGGTAGTAATGAATTAGGTCACTGGTTGTTGTTGATAAATGTTCTTGTTGTAGGTGAAGCAGGTTATGTTTATAAATGTACAGTGATCGGTTAATTAATTCCTCAATTCTGTGTCAGGAAGTTAAATTTCTTCTCATAATCATTTTTAAGTAATTCAGATTGCATCTGGGTTGTGGTCCACAGGAGTCTAAAACTACAATATTTTAACTTATTAAGTAGAGCCTTTTACATTTTGATTTATGGTGATATTTTTAGTTTCTGTTGCATTAGTTGTGTTCATCAGTGTTGGTGATAACTTATGTCTGTACCAGTGTAAATATTAGAGGAAACTTTTCTTTGGAGACTATAAACCATACAGCTTCATGTTGTTTGGTTGCATTTACTTACCCAAATACCTGTTCTTGTTAGGGAATTTTTTTTTTTTTTTTTTTTTGTTGTTGTTGTATGTGGTGGTAGATTATTATGTTATAGTTTTGTATTTCATTTATTAACAGTAAATCTTTTTTGATAGTTTCTGTATCCAGGTATGACAAGATTTCTTTTTCTGTCTTTGTCATATTTTCTGCTATCAGATAATGGCTTATGGTGTTTTATTGGCAACAGGGATAGTAAAGTTTGTTTGGTCACCAAGTCATCTAGAGCCAGGATTTTCAATTTCTTATGTTGCTGGGTAGGGATGCAAATTTTTAGAGCAAAACATAGTATATTCGTCCTCTCATCATTGGTTCTCTTCCACCTTTCATTGAACCTGTGATTTTTAATTCTTACCTTAGATGTCAATGATATCATTACCCCTTGGAAAATGAAAACAAGAAAGAAAGAAAAAGGTTGGGCTGTTTGAAAATGTTTGCAGTTCACCTTCTTTGTCTTTTCTATATTTTATTTATCCCAACTACACATTGCTACTTTTTCATTCTTTAAATGCATATGGTTTGTAGCACTTCCACAGGTTTTTGAATTTTATGTGGTTTTGTAATTTAAGAACATTTTCCTGTTGATTCTAATTTTGGAATGATATTTTCAGTTTTGTCAATTCTTTTGGGGTATGCAGACTTTACATCTTTCTCAGGTGCAGTTATCTGCAACTGTCAACGCTGTTAGGTGAATTGTTTATGCACCCCAGAACTCACTGTGCATTTTTATTCCCTTCATTAATTTTAATTTCATGATTTTTTTATTGGTTTTTTAATGTGTTAGCCAAATGAACTTTGAACATAAGATTTTTCACACAGTTTCTAATTATCAGCTGAGTTTAAGAGTGTATTCCATTTCTGTGGAATCAATTTTTTACTTTCCACATCATTTTAGAAAATAGTAATGTGATGTAATAAGTGCCAAAAAAAATGTTTATACTCTTGCGAAATTCAAGAGCGTGTGTTATTTACTGTGAAATTGCATTTTTAATTTACATTATGTAAAAAAAAATAAGATATTAGGGCTATGAAAATAAGCATATGCATTTAAGTACAAATTAAGGCACACATTCCTATGTCAGTCCAGCAAAAAAGAATGGTACCCACGATTTAATATGCAGTATGCTTTGAAGGAAGTTAACATGGTTTTAATTTAGTATTGTGTGTGTGTGTGGGGGGGGGGGGGTTCCTCTGGGTACAACAGACATTAATATTGTGTGATTTATTATGTACATTGAAAATTAGTTGTAATTCTGATTCTGCTGATTTAAATGTAATTTGATTTGGAATATATGTGCAACTGTTTCTTTATTTGATTGATGTATCATATTTGGAGATTTTGTATTTTGAAGCCATATACATGCATAGTTGTATCATCTTGGGTTTTGAAGCAGCTTATTAAATATTTGCATTTCTTTTCCCCTCTGTCAATGTTTCTTTCCGTCAGGTGATAATTTTGTTGTTTCACCACCTTTCAACTGTGTGCAACTAAACACATACAATTTATGACTTCCCATGAAAACAGCATAGGTAATGCACAGTGAGCTCACAAAGTTTTGTGGTAATCATACCTCATTTGTGGGTTGGCAAGAATGGTATTTTGTCATAACTTACCTTTTTCTGCTACCAAGCTTTACAATTTTTATTTTGCCGCAGAAAAGTGATGTTATCCTATCTCTTCTTTGTCCTCATCTCTATGTTTACTCCGCCGTACATGAAAGTGGGAAATATCAGTTCGGTTTGTCCTGTGTTGCCTTGCTTAGGTTGTTTGCTTTCTCAATCAATGTTAGCTATAATGAAATAAGAACATTATTGAATTGTGGCAAATACCGAAAATATTATACATGTGTGGGGATTGTGTGCTAGAAAAAGCTAATAGTAAAGTTGCAGAAATATTTTTGGAGTTTTATAATTTCTCACTAGTAGTAAGTATCTGGCTATAACCATGAGTATATGTTTAATTATTTTTCATCTGTCTTCTTTATTGTCTTCTATTTTATTATCTGTGGGGAAAACAGTTTGAAACAGTTTTAGGAACTATCTTGAAATGTAAGGTTTGTTGCACTGATTTCCTACAAACGCACATAAATACCACCTGTAAAGGACTTTCCAGAAATTTGAATGCTGTTTGTGGCACACGATTTTCCATTTTAATTTCTTTTGAGTGCAGTTCCCAGATCAGTTGTTTTGCTGATGTTGTGTGAAGCATGTTCCAGAAAGTTCTGTCTCCCCCCCCCTCTCGAAGTGGAAAGGTATGAAGACATGTCTTGATTGAAGCATTTTGTAGTGTGTGTGTGTGTGTGTGTGTGTGGTTGTTGCTTATTTTGTAGTGCTACACACAAAATCAAAAGAATAAATTTGAAAAGGGACAATTGGGGGGGGGCATCTAACACAAACAGTAAGATTGTAGGATTATTTCAGATTCAATTTCAGTTTAAATTGTAGTGAGTAAATGGGTTTTGAGTCGTCACCTGTTGTTTTTTTTTTTTTTTTTTAGGTTGGTTCTTCAGGAAGTGGAAAGACTTCAATTGTACAGTATGTGGCTGCTCTCACGGGCCATCCTCTGCACATCTTTCCAGTGAACTCTGATATGGACACAACAGAACTTTTGGGTGGATTTGAACAGGTAAATTTACAGTTTTATTGAATGTTGTGAATCATTACCAGAATGTCACAAATATAAAGCCAGTGTCCATGGAGATAGCTAAAAAAAAAAATGTTTATGTGATTTGCCTAATGGACAGCTATCCTATCACACACACTCTCTTTGTCCCTGGGACATGACAGAAAAATTATATGTAGGCTGTATTGTATCTTGCTGAGTTCTTCATACACTATAAAAGATGTGATAATAATTAATACTGCACTGATGTTCATTACCTTAAGGCAAAATAATAGTAGTATATCTGTATTGAACTATGTGTAATTACAGAAATAAACAGGTGGGTAGTTAAACCAGATGATAACGATTCTTGTGAAAATCCATTTATTTTGGCGTAATATACAGTAAAGAAACGAGCGAGCTTTCACTACCAACGGGTAGCTTCTTCAGGCTGGAATAACGTCTAAAGAATATATACAAGAATTTACACGCACTGTTCTGATCTACCTACTCGCCGGAAAGAACTCAATGATTTGCGAATCCTTGCAACCACAGCAGGTTATGACGTACAGAGGATAGAAGCCATTGTCAGGGCTCGGCACGGGCCACTTTTTTCGCTAAAAGTCACCTTTTTTTTTATTGGTCACTTTTATTCCGTATTTCTTCCCATAGGTCACTTTTGTCTTTTTTTTTTTTAGAAGAAAACTGTGTGCACTTGTGTCCAAACGTATTTATTGACGCTGCCTAAAGTGCGTAGATCTCGCGGAAGCAGATAAGGTTAGTAGATTATCTCCTGTTATAATAAACATTATCTGGGTACGAGAGTAGCGGAGAATGATAATACGACCCCCCCAAGAGACAAGACCTTTGTTCGGCGATCCGTGAGCGTGCGCGGTAGAACTTCCATCGCGATGTTTCATATCTTCTGTTTCCTGGATGCTGTGAAATGTCTGCAACGAATTGAAAATCAGGTATGTTATATTTATTTCCATAAATTTAGGACATTTTTTTTTGTTAACTTAATGAATCAATTATCAGAGCATTGTTTTTAGATAATAGTTGTTTTTTGTATTTTATAAATTCGCGACGATCACGCTGTGACTACCGGCAGAGAATCTGCCACAAATTCGATAAAAGACTTGATCTGCCCGTGGTTGCAACGGAAGCATTCCCACAAAACATATTAGGCCTAGCCGTGCTACACATGCAGCAGTACAGGCTGGCTTCGCTTTCACAAGCAATGTTATCTTGCATTTAAATTATTGTATATATTCTTTAGACGTTATTCCAACCTGAAGAAGCTGCCCGTTGGTAGTGAAAGCTCGCTCGTTTCTTTACTGTATATTGCGCCAAAATAAACGGATTTTCACAAGAATCGTTTTGTGTAATTAGTTTTAAATATATAAAATGTTTTCAAAGAGTATGACATGCTTTCCATGAAATATGAGCAGTGACTCATTGGAAAAACTTTCGAGGATGCAAACTAATGTCCATTTCAATATTTCACCCCTAATTTTTTATAAATGCTTGAGTGTGATTAAATTTAAAGTGAGTAGGAGAACCAGGATTTGAACATGTAGACAAATTCTGAAATGTGAATATCTTGTGTAAGTCTTGATATTTATGAGACTTAACCACAGGTTGTTTGCTTTACAAATAGTGAAAAGTAGTTATGGTAGACATCGGATGCAAGAATTCAAAATAATAGTCTGTACGGTTTACACAGTGAAGTTGTATAATATTTTGTTCTGTATTTACGAATAAGTGTATTATGAATAAACAACAATTTCTGAATATTTTCAGACAAATTAATTTTTTGTATAATTATATTATGGTGAATTGAATTTGATGAGATGGAGAAAATATATGCATAGCTGCTAACCCTACTGGGTTGGGGGTAGGGGGGACTATGGACTTATTGCCAAAATCTCCCAGTTTTTATGAAATTATTGTCAAAGGCATTAAAAATGAAAAATTTTGCAATTTGTTTGACCCCCCCTCCTTTTTTTTTTTTTTTGTTTTTTTTTAAGTAAAAAGAAACTTTTTAGCTTTTTTGTGGTAACATTGGGCCTACTGAATGGTTATTTACTTTTGGTAGCAGGATATGGGAATGCAATGAGAGTGGGGTGTAGGATAATTCACAGGTGGTGAATGAATGAAAAGAGGATTTCTTCAGGTTTGTTTTTGCACAGCAGTAAATGCAGAGTGTGCATGATGCAATTCCTATTAGATACATTTTAATCAATGAGTTGTGCAGGCTTGAGTCATACTGAATTCTTCGAGGCATGTTGAATTCTATGCTCTTTACACTGACTGGTGAAATAGTCATTTCATGTCGATAGTAAAGTTTGTACCCACAGTATTTACTGAAGTAGTAATCCAGTTTGGGTAGGAGTAGATATTAATACTGCATCTGTGTGGGAGTGTTTTTAAACCACCATTTTGCTACAGTATGTGACTTATTGAAGACACATGCACACACACACACTTGGTTCCTTGGGCTGTCACACAAGAGGGATGACAAAAAACACTTTTCACTCCTTTTTTGGCAACACTGTATGGGGCTGATAAAAGCTTTCTCCCATCCACTTTTGCAAATATGACTTGACAGCGGTGGCAGGCCAAGTGATGTCCGCCATACCCTTGGAAAGGAAGATGCTTGCTTCATCTTTTTGCTCCACAACTGTTTTAGCATGTGGCAGTGACGTACGCTTTTACACTTCAGGATCACCACAGCTTCTCCACCTGGAGGTCTGTTAGTTTCCTTGAGCACAGCCATGTGCTTTCTTTTCTCTGGCATTGGGAGAATGGTTCGCATTCTTTTCAGATCACAATCTGTCGAATTGCTCAAAATCCACAGGTAAGACTTCATACCTTGCTTTACCTTCCTATCCAGTTATCGAGTCCTCACCCACCAGGCTCCAATCTACTGATTTCTATAGCTTGGCTTCTAGAACAGGATTGACTGATCTCACTCTCACTCACTTCCTCTTGTTGCTGGGGCTACACTTTTATGTCAAGTGCTCTTCAGTTCCCAAAAGCTTTTACTGAAGCACACAAGATTACATGAATAGAAAACACTATGTTCTCAAAATCTTGCTGTCTTGACCCTTTATGGAATTCCAACTTTTTTTTTTTTTTTTTTTTTTTTTGTCAGGATCAGAAAAAATGCCATAAAACGCTAGCAAGCTTTCCTTGCTTTATACGTATTATTGTTTTTTTTGTCTCATGCCGAGTGCGATTCAAGTGGCCCTCCAAAGTTGGCCACTCAGTTCTCCTGACCTACGGCGGAGGGTCGCACCAGAGCTCTGGAGCAGCGATTTCCACCTTCTGGCTTTTTAAAGGTTTATTTCTTTTCGAATGGGGGCAGCTATGAGCAGTTAATTTTTGTTTGCAAAAATTTTGCAAAAAATATACTGTTTAACTTTAGTTTAAGGGGATAATCTCGTGTTGCAATTTTTCTTTTTTTAAGTGTTGGCAGCTGTGCATATGTATGTGTTTGAATTTTTGGATTTGTCACAATGCTGTGTTTCTTAGAATATGGATTGGAAAAATTCCTTTTTCTTAATAACCAAGACTATCTGAGTGTTTCTGAAATGTCAGAATACTTCTGTAACATATCTGTTGTTAATCATTTTTGACTAACACTTGCTGTAATATTCACTGTTACCTACTCTTTTGTTTCTGGTTAGTTTCAAATGTGAGGTGTTTTGTGAAGGAAACATTTCCCATCAAAGTACAATATTTAAGATCATTGATAGTGGCTTCTGGTCAGTCTTTAATTTATATGCAAAATAAATTCTCCATGGGGAGAAAAAAATCGTGTTCTTGTAAAAAATTTAAAAAGTTCAATTTGTGTTTAACCCATTCAGAAACGTGTAAGTGTGCCATCAGAATTCCCCCCCCCCCCACAAAAGTGTTTTGAAAATGTGGATTCTTGTGCAGTTGGATCCTGTTTTGAACAAGATTCACTATTTCAACAGGTAGTTAAATAAATTCATATATTTTAATATTAAACTGCATGGTTAACTTGAAATACAGCATATTTTTTTAGTTTTTTTTTTAAAGAAAATGTAGTCTTGTGTTATGGTAAGTATTTATTTCAAAGTTCCTTGTGCTTGTGTCTGTTTTATATCACACTTAAAGATAACACGGAATGCATTTGAAACCATTATGAAAATTCAAAAATCACTGGTGAAATTTTTGTGAAGTATAAAGCTAATGATCTTGTTGGTAAGAAAAATATTTAAGATTTTTTATTTGTACTTCTACAGGTGTGATAATTCAATCTGTTTATCCTTTTCTGTTTATTTTAAAATATAATCAAATAAATCTTACAGGTAAGTAAAGCCTTGTTTTCCATCAGTGCACCATTATACAGATGCATTGTGTGTCTGGTACCTCATATTAAAAGGGGGGGGACTTAAAAAATGTTTAACTATAAATTAGCTTTTGTGAAATTGCTTTATTAGTAGTTGCAAACCAAAGAGAAATGCTCTTTAATGATAGTGCTGTGAGAGATGGAATGCAATGGGTAATGCTTTTCATTTTATTTTAAAATTTTGTTCCCAAGTAACAAGTAATCTGTACTTTCAGTAAATATAATAGTAAGGTGTTTTTTTTTTTTTTTTTTTTTGAAGCAGGCAGTAGTTGTTTCGTGTGAGCATGAAACATTTTTATCATGAGGTTTACACGATTGTTTTTTATTTTCTTCATTCTCCAAGAACCAGAGACTAGGAAAAATACAGTAGTACCCCCTTATCTGCGGTCTGGCTTTCTGTGGTTTCAGTTTACCCGCTGTCAACCACATTCTGAAAATGTTAAATGGAAAATTCCAAAAAATAAACAATTCATAAGTTATAAATTGCACACCATTCTGAACAGCATGATAAAATGTCGTGCTGTTCCACTCAAGACATGAATTATCCCTTTGCTTAGCTTATCCATATCTGCCCATTTAGTCACTTTGCAGCCATCTTGGTTATCAGATCGACTGTCAAGGTATTACAGTGCTTGTGTTAATCTAACCCTTATTTTACTTAATGTCCGCAAAGCCCAAGAGCAGTGATGCTGGCAATTTGGATATGCCAAAGAGATTCCTCAAAGTGGTTGCTTTAAGTGAAAAGTTGAAAGTTCTCGACTTAATAAGGGAGGGGGGGTGAGATCATATGCGCTGAGGTTGGTAAGATCTATGGTAAGAACGAATCTTCTATCCATGAAATTGTGAAGAAGGAAAAAGAAATTTAAGCTAGTTTCACATTCATGCAACTTTTATTACAGTATATTGTTATAACTGTTCCGTTTTATTATTAGCTATTGTTGTTTATCGGTTATTTTGCTTAATTTATAAATTAAACTATCATTCGTGTGTATGTATAGGGAAAACAATGTAGTATATCTATAAAGGTTCAGTACTATCCTCAGTTTCAGGCATCCACTGGGGGGACTTGGAACGTTACCACCACCACTGCGGATAAGGGGGGACTACTGTACATATCTTATTTGTACAATGAAGTAGATACATGGTTCGTACATGCCCTGGAAATCATGGAAATGTCCTGGAATTCCATTTTTCCTGGAAATGCCCTAAAATTCTGTTACATGCCCTGGAATTTTATCCATTCCTGCCTTTTTGTCCTTGTGCGATGTTTTGTTGTTGGAGTTTTCTACTGACATAACTTATGCCTGGCAAATTTTCTTCCCCACCCCCTGTGAAATGCGAGGCGTGGTGAGTTGGTTTACTTGTCTCTTAGGAGGACTGAAGCTGCATTATTAGCATTTTTTGTGTTGTGCTTATGTTATCACTTTGTCTGTCTGTCCGGGAAGACCATATCTCTGCAATTATTAATTCGATTTGTAAAATTCTTTTTGTTTTGGGAAGCTTAAAATGTGAGAATGATCTATTCATTCTGGTTTTTTTATGATGCACAACTCCGCCACTAGAAGGCACAAACGGAAATCTTGTTGAATTTCAAATTCATTTTATTTCACATATTTGCTTCTAAATATCCAATTGAAAAAATTCTTTTTCTTTTTGATGACATTTATATTGAAGACTATTTTAGTTAGTCTCTTTTTCAATAATGCATAAATTTTCTGCTAGGGGCGTAGATATATCGCGATTTTTTCCCCCATATCTCCGCTTCTAAAAGTCCGATTTAAAACATTCTTCCTATGTTGGGTACAGTTCTTCAGGGGAAATGATTTGCATATAAATTATCGTTTTTGGTTAAGAATGGTTTGGCCACCAGGCAACATAAATGTTCATTTTTGCTTCTGATGTATTCACAAAAAATCTGAGCTGCAAACTTGATTGAAATTCTTCCGTGAACTGATACAGCTCACCTCGGAAAACTTTTTGAGAATACCTCCTGCTTAAAATAGTGTATAATTTTTCCATCAGGGGGTGTACACATAATCTTATTTTTGTCCATACCTCTGTGTCTAGGAGTCCAATTTGAAAAATTCTTTCTTTGTTGAAGAAAATTTTGATGCGAAATGTTTCTCGTGTAATTTGAAATACACAAGTCGAGTCACATTATTGTGGCCACCTCCATCCTACTTTTGACGTCAACAGCATGTAGTCAGTGAAAGAAGGCACGTGTCGGGAACTGGCTTGGAGAGTAGATAAGGTGTGATGTAGGCGTTTTAAAAACACATCACTCATTGCTGTCATGGATAAAAGGGGCGATTTATCAGATTTGCAAAAAGGGATGTTTATCTGCTTTTCAGCCAAGGGTAGCAGTATTTCTGGAACAGCGCAGTATGTGAACTGTTCGCGTGCTGCTGTGGTTAAAGTGTATCGTGACTGGAGAAATGTCACCATTGCGAAAAAGCGACATGGAAACTGTTGCACCACATGCCATTGATGTGAGAGGTGAACGTTGGCTTAAAAGGTGCGCTAGGGCCAGTCGATACGCTACAGTGGAGAAACTCACTGGTTGAAAGAACCAGGGGGCTACCGGAAGTGTGTCTAAAATGACAGTTCGGCAAACCCTGCTGCGTATGGGGCTCCGACACAGACAGATGGTCACTGCAGCTATGCTAACAAAGGTGCATTGGCAGAAAAGGCTTACATTTGCATGGCAGTATCGGAATTGGACCTCAGCTGATTGGCAAGAGATTGCCTTTTCCAATGAGTCACATTTTCTGCTTCATCAAACAGATGTATGTTGGCATATAAGGCAATTAACATCGGAAAACAAACACTCTTCAACCATTGCTGGAAGAACACAAGCTAGTGGGGGCAACGTTATCATCTGGGGAATGTTTTCGTGGCATTCCCTGTGTCCACTCATATCTGTGGAAGGCACTATGAACTGAATTCATTATGAATACATCCTTGCAGATCATGTACACCCATAGATGCTGATTGCCTTCTTTGGGGCGGATGGGATCTTCCAGCACGACAATGTGACATGTCGCACAGCTAGAACTGTCTGCGAGTGGTTGGAAGAGCACGACGAAGACTTCAAAGTACTTCCCTGGGTCCCCTAATTCCCCAGACTTAAACCCAATTGATCATCTGGGGGACCACCTCGATTGTGTTGTTCGTTTCCTTTTACAGCGATCCTAGGTACTACTATGAAAACTCCTTGTGTTGTTTCTTCCCAAAATAATGCACAGTTTCGTAACTAGGGGGCCCAGATATTTACTCTATTTTTCTCAATATCTGTACTTCTAAATGTCTGATCTAAAAAATTCTTTTAACACCAGATACTGTTTACCTTATGAAACACTTTAGGTTTGTATTTAAGGAGGTTTGTGGTTCACAATTCAACCACTAGGTGGTGTTTGTGTACTTCCGTTTGCAGCCCATCTGTGCCTCTAAAAACCCTATTGAGAAATTTTGTTTTTTATTGTATGTCATTCGCAGGCCTGCGAACCCTCCGGGTTTAGGCTGGCAATGCCGGATTTCATTATGTTTCCCGGAATTCTGGATTATGAATTAATATTGCCAGATTCCATCATGATTTCCGTAGCGTAAATTAAAAAGTAATGAGGGGGAAAGTTCGAAGTTCTCCGAGGTATCGGTTCATTAGCTGAGTCAGCCGTTCTGCTCTGCCGTTGACAGCGATGCTTACTCTTCTATCCGCTAATGATCTCTGGTGCTGCATAACAGGCTTGGCGTTGGTGGGCACCATACATACTGATGCAACCATGCACTTAGATTTTCTACCGGACCTTACAAGCGCTGTGTCGTGCGAAGATGTCATCTTTGACTCGCTGGCTTCGTGACGTTGTGCGGTAGTTCTCTTTCCACAGGAGTGCTCAAGTGATGTGCCACATCCAGAGTTCGCCAAAATGCATAATTACGTGCCTAGTACATATCGAAATTTTACCAACGCATAAAAACATGCATCAGGAATTTTTCTTTGCGTACAAATATGCGTCGAGGATTTTTTCTTGACGCATAAAAATACGCATTGTATTTTTTTTTTTTTTTTTTTCTGCGCGGAAAAATATGCGTCGGGAATTTTTTTCCTCGTGTAAATTACGCATCAAATACTTTTACCAATTCGTAAAAATACGCGTCGGGACGGTACTTCTTCTTTCAGAAACGGAAGTAAACGAAATGAAGATTTTTTCTGTAATCGTAATTTCTTTTTCCTGTGATGTAGCCTCTGTCCAGTATTGTTATTATGTATCATTTTATTCAATAAATATTTGTATTTCAGTTTGAAAATGGAGGAAAAATTTCCGAAAACGGAAATTCGATGGCAAGAAAATTTCGTAATCTTTTTAGGCATGAGAGTGAGACTGTTTCGAGGAATTTCTCCTTTTCCATCATAATTTGGGTTATCCTCGAGATCGATGCATAGCTGAACAGAATTTTTTTATATGCATTAATGCACCATTAGTGCTTCAAATTATGTCCATTGATATTTCAAACATATGAAAGTATGCTTGCAGGATTTTCATAGAAAATTGCAGGATTTTTCTCTTTTTAAAGTTGGCAAGTCTGCATTTGCTATAATAAAGATGGAGAGTGAATAAGATTTTTGCTACAATAAGAAGAGCCTCTTCAAATAATTAATGTACAGCCCTTAAAGGTTGTAAAGTTCAAAACGTTTTTCTTGTTATCTTTTCTTCCGGGAGATGTATTTGAAAACTTCTTTTTCCTAAGCATGGCCTTTGCTATGAAGAATGCTTTTTGCCTGTTTTCAACTTTTTTTTTATGCAAAATTCTTCTGCTAAAAGGCATAGAGTTATATCATGTTTCCTTCCTTCTGAATCTCTTCTTTTAATTGTTTGATTTGAAAATCCTTTTTTCTCTATTAATACCTTCTTTCTGTTATGGGAAAGGTTTTTTGCACCATTTGCTAATTTTTGTAACATACTTTTTAGCCACTAGTGGAAGTGTAAATAGCTGATTTTTTTTATTTTTTGTGAGTTATTTTGACCTTTACTGAAAGTTTCTAGGGAAAATACTTTATATAAAAATTTGCCATTAAATCAGATTGTTTTCTAATATCAGAAACTTAAATCTAGTTTTTCCTTGGTATTTTCTGAGCTAAGTAATTACTTTGCATCTTCTATAATTAGTTTTCTAATCATGCCCAGTTAAATTGCCTCTATCATTAATGAATGCAGTTTTACACAGCCACTGGACTTAAAATTTTCTCATTATTCTCTTTCATTTCATGTTGGAAACTTTTGTGTATATTTTGTTTGCTGGTGAGCACAAATTTAAAACATAGCTACAGCATCAACATTATGTTGAGAATTCCTTCCCTAAATAAAATGTAATGCAAATACTTGCTCCCGTGATTATGTGTTTAAGAAATAACAATACATTTGGCCCTTTGAAAAAGTTCCAAATATTTCAATTTTCCTTACTGTTCAATTTCCAATGGAAGCATTATTTCAAAATAATTAAATATAAATAGTATTTTATGTATTGATTGTGTGGTATATGAAAGCACTTCAAGAGTAATGCCACATACCTATGTATTTTTGAGTTTTATGGTGTTTTTTTTTATTCTGTAATTTGCTTGAATAATTCAACCAAAGCCAAAGTAGAAAAATAAATTTTTCAAAAATCAGTGATATACTGTATATATAAAAGTTTAGAAGATATTAAACCTGGTCACATTTTCATTGAGAGTTTTGGTATTTCAGTATTTATCTGTGATTCTAAGTTTCTGATTAGCTGTAGCGGACATCGTTTTCGGCATTAAGTTTGCCCAAGCATGTTGGAAGTTGTTTGTTGTAGGTTATAGGTTGAACAGACCTATGATTTCACTATATTTTAAGTTGGAGCATTTGGATCGTATGTCCTGGAATTTTATGATTGAAAAAGCGTATGAACCTTGTAAATAACCTTCACTTAACTTGGTGTTCAACACTTAATTTTTATTGAATCTTGTATGTGTTTCTTTATCTGGAGTTTCTGATGAAGTTACATGCTTAATTGTAATGTTACTATTATTTATTATTTGCTTTCTGACTATCCAGTAAAGAACTATAATTTTTAATTTGTTGTAAATAACTTTTATGAGACAAAGTTTTTGTGCCAAGATTCCATTTTTTTTTTCTGTACTATATATACACACGTTTGTATCAGAATAATATGACCACCTACCTAATAATGGGAATAACCACCCTTGACCCGGATGACAGTGGGGAGATGGCACGGCATGGATGTAATGATGCCCTGGTAATTTGCCCGAAGCATAGAAGTCCATTTGGACTGCAGCAGAACACGGAGGTCCAGGAGATGACATGGTTGTAGGTCGGCACATCGAACCTGTCAATCCAAATAGTTCCTCAAGTGCTTTATGGGATTGAGGTCAGGCGATTTTGCCAGCCAAGGGAGAACAGAGACGTTGCTGTCTTGTTCCTGGAACCAGTTGCTCATCCCCTTAGTGGCATGGCAGGGTGCATTGTTCTGTTGGTATACACCATCACTATCAGCATAAAAGTCCAATGTGAAGGGGCGCATGCAATTAGTGAGAATGGGCAGGTAGCCATTGACATTCAGGAACCCATCCAGTGGTATCAGCAGTTCCAGGTCATACCAGGAAAACATCCCCCAGGCATGCAGATTGCCACCACTGGCCTGTACTGGACTGACAAGCATGTCCGGGTGTTGGGTCTTGTATGTCTGACACCATATCCATCCGCCACTACCCATCACTTCTGTGGAGTAGAAACCTCGATTCGTTGGAGAAGGCAACCTTTTCCCACTCTTCCACTTTCCAAATGACGGTAGTCCCATGTGAACTGCAGGTGTTGTTGCCGATGGACCTTTGTTAACATGGCTGCCTTGACACAGTGTCGACTCAGACGCATACATAACAGGGTTCACTCTACTGTGATCAGGAACACGTACCTGGGTGCCCCAGCATTCATTTGTGTGGTCAATTATTGCACTGTTGCACATTGATTGCCTTTTACCAGTTGACAGAGGCGATGCTGTCCTCTGGGGTCTATGGCCTTTTGGGGCTCCACATTTATGATGTCAGGAGGTACTCTGTGTGCCTGCAGTAGCCGATTATCACTCCTTTTTGAACGTCCATCAAACCACTACCTCTGCCCATTGTGCTCACGTTATGCACTGTGGATCATCTGTCCTGGCTGGTTGCTTATATTTTTGTTTGGTTTAGCTTGTCAGGTGCACTCTGAGATGCGCCTGGCCAGGTACACTGATTCCGGAGGTAGTCATATTTTTCTGACACGACTGTGTATGCTGTATCCAGTCAGGCTGACAGGGCTGAAATCTCATTTTTTTTTTCCAGTAATATTATTGACATGGTAAAAGTACTGTAGGTTGCATGTGAACTGTAGTGTCATTTTCAGTATGTTATTTGTGGCAATTCATTCATTTCTGAGGAAGTGAGAGTGTTAGCCAGCTAGTGAACCATGAAAACATTCTTGTGCTATATCTTGATGAAGCATATGGTGCAGAGGAATTATGCAAGTGTGCTGGCAGGAATAATTGAGCCACTATATATTTAATGATTCACTGGGTCAAGGATGCGAAACATTTCATGATCACAATAAACTTAGGGGGAACTGTGAAGTGCTTGAGACATGCATGGTTGAAATCACTAAACTTTTTAAGGGGTTGGAACATTCAGAGAGTTGAGAGTAAAGATACATTGTAATAGTAAAGAGAGCAAAAACAGCAAGCTATTTGAAGGTTTTAAAATAATGGTGAAAGTCTTATAAATTTTTCAGAAGTTTATTGTGCTTCAAAATGAATATTTAGGTGCAGCAATATTGTGGGGTGAATTTTACCGCGATATATGTATTGCTTCATTCTCCTTCATTGGCTAGGGGTACTTCATTAAATTTTATTAGAATAAAAATACAGTCGAACCCACACATAATGAGCTCGTGTAAACCAAGGTTTTTATTGATCCCTTGAATTTCACAATATTTTCCCTTGTTAATTTAACTGCATATTGTGAACAATAATTGTCGTAGAAACAGCATATATCAAAGTTCAGCACGGTTATCAACTAACAAAATAAATAGCATTCACCCAGTTGTTTTGCACTGGAAAGCAAGAAATTTTCTGCCGTTGACCAAAATCGAAGGTTTTCCCTTGCAGATAGATTAGTTTGCATGAAGACTAGAATGTTTCAGTTTTTTTTTTTTTTTTTCTTTTGCCCATCCATCTCAGCTAAAATCACTGAGCAGTTGCTGTCTTTTTTAACCTCTCCCCATATTTTGATCACTTAATCTCTGTTTAGAGTTTATTTTGCATTTTGAAACAGCCTGTGTCAGAGGAAGTTGAAAAGTTTTTAAAACAGACATCATCATAAGCACAAAAGAAACAATATTTGGCTCATGCAGAGTCACATTATTGTGACCACCTCCTACTTTTGACATCGACAGCACATAGCCAATGAAAGAATGCACGTATCGTGAGCTGGCTTGGAGGTGTGCTGTAGGCATTCTGAAAACATATCACTCGTTGCTGTCATGGAAAGGAGCAATTCATCAGATTTGCAAAAAGGGATCATTATCAACTTTTGGGCCAAAGGTGGCAGTTATTTCTGAAACAGCGCAGTTTGTGAACTGTTCGTGTGCTGCTGTGGTTAACGTGCATTGTAATTGGAGAAATGGCACCACTGCGAATAAGCGATGTAGAAACTGTGGAACACTACATGCCATTGATGTGAGAGGTGAACGTCAGCTTTGAAGGTGCACGAGGGCCGATCTACACACTAGAGTGGAGCAACTCACTGGCCGAACGAACTAGGGGGCTACCGGAAGTTTGTCTAAAACGATAGTTCAGCAAACCCTGTTGCGTATGCGGCTTCGATGCAGACCGATAGTCACTGCGCCTATGCTGACAAAGTTGCCTCGGCAAAAAAGGCTTACATTTGCATGGCAGTATTGGAATTGGACCTCCGCTGATTGCCAAAGGATTGCCTTCTCCGATGAGTCACATTTTCTACTTCGTCAAACAGATTGACGTTGGCATATTAGGCGAGAAACATCGGAGAACAAACGCTCTTCAACCATTGCTGGAAGAACACGAGCTGGTGGGCGCAGTGTTATGGTCTGGGGAATGTTTTTGTGGCATTCTCTGGGTCCATTCATACCTGTGGAAGGCACTATGGACCGAATTTGTTATGAATCCATCTTTGCAGAGCATGTACACCCATACATGCTGATTGTCTTCTCTGGGGCAGACGGGATCTTCCAGCACGACAATGCAACGTGTCACACAGCTAGAAATGTCAGAGAGTGGTTGGAAGAGCACGACGAAGACTTCAAAGTACTTCCCTGGTCCCCTAATTCCCCAGACTTAAACCTAATTGAGCATCTGTGGGACCACCTCAATTGTGTTGTTCGCTCTATGGATCCTCCACCACACACCCTCCAGCAGTTGTCAGATGTACTGCACTCAGCAAGGCTCCTGTGGACACCTTCCAGCACCTTTTTGTGTCGCTCTTAGCCCATCTAGCTGCTGTCCGTGCTGCACACAGTGGTTACTCTGGATATTAGCTGGTGGTCACAATAATGTGACTTGATCATGTATACCTGGCATAACATGTAACAGGTAAAATTTAAAATTTTTGGCAGTTTAATTTTTACATTGGTTAAATGTTTTGCTTATTGCAAATCTCACTCATACAATTTTGCCAGTTCTAGTTTTCAGTTAACAAGTATTATTTATCTTCGATTAGTTGATAAATAATAATTGAATACTTTTGACCTGACGTAATGCAATATGACAAAAATAGCTCTTTTTTATCACTGGTTATAACAAAGTTTGTAGGTATCAAATGCTTTTTACTTCGTTATACACGAGTTTGACTGTATAATCAGAATGAACAAGGCAAAAAGTTTTCTTCGTATAGATCATCAAATCCAGGATAATGTGTGTAATAGGGATATGTAAGGCCTTTTAGGAAAAGGTATAGATTTTACTACTTGCCATGGTAATTTTTTTTATCCGAGTAATTAGTGTACCAAATAATTGTTTTTTTTTTTTTTTTGGAGACTTCTAAATGGTGTGGAATGCAAGAATGGAAGGAGATATTTTATTGTTTATCATTTATATTTTAAAAATGTTACTGAGGTAAACAGCTACAGTTATTGTTTAAGTGCAGTATTAGCAAATCATATCCTTTTTACCCCCAAAGTGGTTCCTATTTGTAATTAAGGGGCATTCAATGTCATAAACTTAATACACACTCTCTCTCTCTCTCAGAAAATCTAAAAAAATATTGGAAGGTGGGAGTAAAAATATTATTATTTCTTGTTACTTGGCAGGAAGACATTTATTTCTCTGTATGGCTGTGTGTTAACAAGTCCAACCAGTGGTCCCTTAAAGCATCAGCTCAAACAATCACTTGAGTTCACCTTAATGCTCTTAAATTGAAAATGATATATAAATAACAAATGTGGAATCTTAATGCCAAATATTTTTAAAATACAAGCAGAAGTTAATTCTAATGAAAAATACTTTGGAAATAACTGTCGACAAGAGTATCTTTGTGCATATTATTCAAATTTGCATAGCCAATACTCATACTTTTCAATTTCAGTAATTTTCTTTCTTTCAACACATTTATTGTGAAATCAGAAAAGCAATATTTGCAAATCTAAAAGTCATTAAAGAAATGTGTACTGTGCTATTCGTTTAATAATTTAAACAATATGTTCGGTTTTGATTCGTCACTTCCGATGTTCAGCATTTCTTTAGTTCCCTATGTGAAGTAAATGTAGCATCTGTGAGGTTACTAGAAGTCCAGCATTTTCTTTTTAAATTTTTACTCTGTCTGAAGCTTGTTTAGGATTTTGTGTGAAACACTATGTGAACTCATGAGTGAGTTCCTTTGCAAAATCAATCATGTTTGCCCTTTAGTTATACTTCTTTTTTTGCTACATATTGGAATCCTATTTTCAACATTCTCCAGTTAATTTGTCCACCTTTCTTTTATTTTTCTCTGTAATTGTAAACTTAAGTTATCAATTTGTGAAAGACTTAAACTAATGTGAAATTGGTCTTTAAAGCTACTGTGCAAGCTTATGAGAGTTCGTGTCTAGAGGAAAATTGTGAAATGTCTGGAAAAATTTTGTATTTGAACAATATCTAAAATGCTCTGCATATATTGTTGTGTAGTTAAATACCTGACAGAGGTTTGGATGTATGTAATGTAACTGTGGTAATTCAATATAATATTGGGCTTCTAATATGGAATGATATCTTAGGTATATTAAGAATGTGGATTTTCATCATGAACTGGGAAATCCCAGATACTTATGTATACCTGCCAACTACTACGGAACTATGGAACTCACTGTCAAAACACTGGATTCTACAAATTTTCCTTTTGTGTGATTTTTTTTTTTTTGCTATTATTCTGTGATATACATGAGGTTCTTAAGCGGATTTGCGGAATTCACTTTTTTTTTTTTTTGGTCATAATTTTGATCATTCTCAAGATCAATGCAAAATTGAAGAGAATTCGGGAGGGGGGTCATTTTCCTTTTTCCTTTAGCAGACTGTGTTTTGAGTTTCAAAACTTTGGAAAATGGTAGATAAATGGAGTAAAAAGTTTTGCTGTAATCTTAATATTTTTTCTCTCTCGGTGATGCCTTTGTGTACTGTTTTGTTGTTAAATATCATTTTATTGCATAAATGATTGTATTTCAGCTTGAAACTGTAGGCAACAACTTGCGAAAATGTTCCTGTAATCTTCAGGCATAAGATTCTTCCGCATATTCGAGGAATTCCGCCATTTTTGTTATTAAAATGGTGTGTGTGCGAGAGAGAGAGAGAGAGAGAGAGAGAGAGACAGAGAGTGAGATTGTTGGAGGATAGAAATCTATTCTTACGAAACTTTCTAAAACGGAAGGTCGACAGAGCTCAGATTTTTTTTTGTAATCGTTATTTAATTTTTTCGTGACGTTGCCTCTGTCCAGTATATTGTTAAATAACATTTTGCTGTATAAATATTTTCATTTCAGCTAGAAAGTAGGGAAATTTCCAAAACCGGAAATCGGACGAAACAACAAATACTCTTGTGCCCCCCATCCCCCCACTTCTCTGCGATGTTCCCACTCTCTTGCATTGTTAAATATCCCCAATCTCACAAGTTTTTGCATTTAAGCTGGATAAGGGAGATGGAAATTCCCGAAAACAAAAATGATGAATTTGCAAAATTTATAAGAATTAATGCATTTTTTAAAATTTTTGGATTTCTCATCTGTCAAGCATTGGGGAATTCTGAATGCAATTTACTGAATTTTAATGGTGGAAGTTTTGAACTTAAATTTCTCAATGCTACCTATTGTGCCTTTTCCAGAGGAATCAACTTTGTGTTTTGCACGTGCTAAGTTTCATTAGCGTCCTTGTTTGTTGTGGCGTGTATTTCTTTTTCACAAAGAGAGGGATCGTTTCGTGAAAAAGCGTCTATGTGTGCCACACAATAATACTAGTTACTACTGACAAGGCTCTTTCCAATGTTGGCACGTATGCTTGTGCTGTTTGAGATGCTGTTTTGTTTCTTTATACTGCTAGTGCAAATATTAGTGAAACCAAGTAGTTTTTCTTTTGTTTTGGGACTTGACAGACTCCAATGACAACATAAGCATCCATAGATACGATATGCACTGCTTATTTCTACTTCAGAGCAGGGAGAGAACTATCGTGTGTTTATAAGACGTGATTGTTTTGGCATGTAAAGTTTGTCATGGAATATGATATATAATCTACAACTAGTTAAATGTGCATAACAAAAGTATAATTTGGATTGTTTTGGTTCCATACTTTCTGAAACATCAGCTTTAAAATAGATAGGAAAGTCTGCACTTCACAGCGTTTAACTGTTTGTGGATGTTTTTAAACGGTTTAGTGGGACAATATTTTTTTTATGAGTATTGAAGGATGGATCAGAGTTGTCCTGAATTTCTGGAAATTCATTTCCAGAAATTTATAAAAAAAAATTGTCCTCAAAATCCTTAATTTTTGCTAATTCATTCTGAAACTGAAATTTTGAAAGAATAACTTACTTGAAATATAACATTTTTTTAATTGAAAACAGCTGCAGTTTGCAATAGCAGAGATAATGAACTTGTAGAATGTTATGTCTACTGCTCACAACCCATCTCACTTCCTGTTTCCACAAGTCATAACAGGCGACAAAACTTTTGTGCCACAAGTTAGGTCAGGTCAGAACAAAACCAAAGGCTAATTATTGGCTACCATGAAACATGATGTCCCAAGGCATTTCTCTGAATGTCTTAATAAAATTTTCTTATGAGTAATTCAAAACCTTTTTATTGTATTCAAGTGAAATTTGTGAGGTAACCGTATATAACCAATTTATATCATCGTTGAAAGTTCGGTTCATTTAATTAAAAATTCGGAACATTAATCCTCCTTCCCCCGTCATTTTTATCTCTGTTAGAAAAGGAGAGCAGGAAGTGTCAAAGCTGATAATGAAAACGGGAGAGGTGGATGAAGTATCAAAAAGTGCAATGGGCCCTGTTTTTTTTTTTTTTTTTCATTTTGGTGTTCACTTATTTTAATTGATATGATCAACGCATTCCTTACACATTTAATTGATATATATCAACAGACATACAGACTAAATGTTTGAGGATATTTCTTTTATGGATTTCAATTCTTGAGAAAGTTGGCAGGTCTGCTCTAGTAGTAGTTCTACAATTTGCACTCTATTGATTAGATGGAGACTGCTTTGTTTAGAACTAGTAGGCTACATGGTGTACTCTATTTAATTTTTGGGGATAATTTGAATTCAGTATCTGGCAGAACACAAAATTTTGTTCAATCTGGTTGACATAGTACAGAAATGTTATCCTGGTCAGTGATTGTGTTGTGGTTCCCCGGATGTGTTTTCTGCCATGTTTCACCTGCAACAAAAAATTTAGCATTTGTAATATGAAAACAAAAAACATGGAAAAATAGTGAAAAGTATGGTCTGTCAAACTATTTTTAAATCATCAAATAATGCTTTAATGTTAAAACATGGTACCAAAACTTCAAAATAGAAGCCAACAGAACTGAATGTGAAATTTTGTAAGCAGGCACATTTATAATATTAACAGCTGTGAAGATCAATTATTTATATGTATCTTGCAGTGATTTAACAGAAATATATTAGTTGAAAGCTTAAAAACACACACACACACACACGTAATGTTAAAGAAAATCATGAGGGAAATTGGAGTTGCCCAGATAATGCTTTCTATAGGAAACAAGCAACTGGGTAAAATATTAAAGCAACTAAGTGAAATTCACTAAGCAGTATCCAAACCTTGTATTGCACTCAAGTATATGCATGACATTATTGTCTTCACTAATTCCAATCTCCTACAGAGATGTACTGATATATATCCAGAGTATCCTTTTTTTGGAAACCACGTCAGTTTGTGCTACTACTTGGACTTGGAAATCAAGTCACTAAAAAATATGGATATGCTATTGTCTTGTATGACAAAAGTCACTATTTCAAATTTGATATGAATTACTTTACGCATTGGCTTTCAAATGTATTCATAGAAACTCATAGAGATATTGTTTCTCAGTTTCATAGAATCGTTAATATATGTACCACTCAAGAAAATATCAACAAGAACCTCAAAGTTCTTATCACTAAACTAAAGTTTTATAAATATCTAGTTTGTTTCCTTTGTTACCTAAAACATTTAATCCTAAATTCGAATTTCACTTCCCAACTTTTTAAATTGCACAACCACACTGAAATAACCTTCAGATTCTACAATAATTAAAATCTCAAGGTAATAATACCAAGTGCTACTTGGTGAGTTGCTGGTAGCTTGAAGGTATTTACATACGTCTTACATCTGTTGTCTATGCACACCCTTTCAGCCTGGTTAGGTCACAAAAAAATGTTTTTGTTCATTCAATTCCTTTACCTAACCACAATTTTTTTTTGTTCTTTCATTTACTTTATTCTTTCACACAACCACAATTTTTCCTGTTTATTTCTTCCTATTATTTAATCGAATTTTTTCATTCAGTGTCTACCTTTCAACCAAGTTGACTGTTTCAGTGAGTTTGTGTCTTCAGCTAATTGTTGGTAATTTTTTCTTTTACTATTGCCAGGGGCCAAAAATTACACTCTCCCATAACGAGTCAAAAATTGTAGGTGGCGAGTGACGCTACAAGGCAAGAATTTTTTCTAATTTCTTGCTTTTCTTCTGTAACATGAAAAAGTGCAATAAGATGTGAGTAATGTTAGAAAATATATATATATTGATTCAGATAGCTACCCGTTGTACCAGCATGGTATACTGCCAAGGACATGCCAAGATTTTTTTTTTTTTTTTTTTTTTTTTTGGAAGGAAGTTTATAGTTTTTTAATAATGTATTATTATTTTTTTTAAATAATGTCTTCGGATGGCTTGAGGAGAAATTGCCTGCACTTCAGCTTAAGTTTCAGCAATTTAAAAAAGGAATTTGAAAGAGGGGGAAACCCCCATCAAATTTGCATGTAAATTACTTTTAAAATAGACAAAGAAAAAAATTAGAGAATTACAAATTTTTATCCCCCATGCTGAAAATGTGAGAATTTTGAGGGTTTTGTAACTTCACTTTTTTTTCACTTAAATTATTATGCTAATTCGCTTTCTTAACATTTTGACGCAGTTTTTTCAATACAGAAACTGCTGATAAGAATCTCCATCCCTGGTTATGGGGAAAAAACTCAATGTTATGAAATTTGTTGTGATTGGGCCACCACCCAGCTTATATTATGGCCTTACTAAGTGGTACTGCTTCAACGAAATTATGTTTGTTTAAGGATTGCTACTAGTCAAGCCTTTCAGTGTGCTTTAATAAAAAAAGGATCCTGTGTAAAAAAAAAAAAATGATTTTGTTCGGGGGGGGGGGGCATTTATTTTTCTGCTGAATAAGTCGGTTATCACCCGCCACGCCAATGACTCCTCTATAGCTCATATGTCGGGGCTCACAATACATTACTTTTTCACCGAATAGAGAAAAAGAAATGTCATCAACGTGTTAAGTGTCACCCGCCATGCCGAAGCCGTTTCTGTAGCTCGTATGTCGGGGCTCGCGAGACAAATCTTTTTCACCGAATAGAGAAAAAGAAATGTCATCGGCGTCTCGGGTGTCACCCGCCATGCTGACAAACGCCTCCATTGCTCACATGTCGGGGATTGCTAGACATTTCTTTTTCGACGAATATCTCGTGTGTCGTCGTGTGTCACCCTCCATGCCGATGATGCCTCTGTAGCTTGCACGTTGGCGCTTGCGAGACATTTATTTTTCGTCGAATAGCTCGCGTGTGGGGTGTCATCCGCCATGCCGATGATGCATCTGTAACTCATATGTCGGGTCTGGCGAGCCAAAGTATAAAACTTTCACTGCTGAGTTGTGACCTCTACTGCAGGGGGGGGGAGGGAGAAAAAAGAGTGCTAGGTGTGTATGAATGGAAAGTTATTCGAGTAGAAAGGGTTAATTTAGATTGAAATGAAATGAAATCTAGCAGTGAAACAGCTGTGACATCAAAAAGAACAAAGTCGGATGAAACTAATCAAGTGTATCGCGATATATATAGTAAAGAGTAGCCTTTTAATGAAGCATCTAAAGTTTAGCGGAATAACTTATTTTGTAAGCCATGTAATTACGATTATTTAAGTCATTCATCATTGAACACAACTTCGCAAAAAAATTATGCGTGTGCTAGAACAAAAACATCAGCATTCATCCGTTGCTTAGCTGATTTAATAAAAAAAATATATATATATTGTCTGTTGTTTCAAAGCAAGCATTTTCTTTAGCAACTGATGAAACTAATGATACATATGATAAAAAAACTCATCCACTTGTTATAACATACTTCTATGCGATAAGTGGCCACAATAAAACAGTTATGCTTTCATTGTTGGAAACATCGGACAACACAGCTAAAGGAATTTTCACTGTCATTGACAGTGAACTGAAAAAAACCAACATATCTTGACAAAACTGTGTAGCATTTTCATTGGACACTGCGAATACGATGGTGGGCAGTATAAAAGGTGTGGCAACTCTAATCAAAGAGATTCAACCTTCTATCGTTATAGCCCCTTGCACTTGTCATCTTATTCATTTGGCTGCAAAAAAAAAGACAAAAAAAAAAGCTTCCTCAAAGCTTAAAAATTTTGATGTGGAGCAATTTGTAGTTCAGTTATTTTGCTACTTAGATGAAAGCTTAAGAAGAAAATATGCATTACAAATAAGCCAAGCAATCTGCAGTTCAAAACCACACAAGATATTGAAGTACGTAAGTACCCGATGGCTATTGCTTCTTGAAAGTGTTAATAGAATTTTAGAGCGATGAGAAGCTCTTGAAAATTTTTTGATGCAGATGAAGATCATGGACAGTTTAAAAACTTGCGGTCTTTAATAAGGAACCCATTATCCAAGGTGAACTGTTTGTTCCTACCTTCAGCACTTCCAGTTTTTACTGCTATTAATCAAGAATTGCAGCATGAAAAACCATTGATATTTAAGCTTAGAGGTAAGTAAACAATTTGTTAATTAGTTTAAGTTCAAGGTTTTTCAAACCTCATGCTTTTGACTCTACCGAAAATGTTAAACTTATAAAATATGACAAGGCTAAAAACCAGAATGCTGATAATGATTTGGTGATAGGAGGGAAAACTCATGCATACATTGAAATTGTTCTGCTTTTAGCAAAGATGATATCATCATCATCAACCATTATCAATCCACTGCTGGACGAAGGTCTCCCTAAGTTTCCTCCACAACAGTCTGTCTTGTGCCAGTCTCCTCCATGTCACTCCCGCATACTCTCGAATTTCATCCACCCATCTCCCATGTGGTCATCTTCTGGGTCTTTTCATGTTCCTTCGAATCCAATCTAAAATTTCGACTGTCCATCGATGGTCTGTTCTTCTGGCAGTATGTCCAGCCCATTGCCATTTCAGGGATTTTACTCTGATCATGGTGTTTTCTGATCCACGAGTTCCTCTTCTTATCTCTTCTGGTTACACCAAGCATGCACCTTTCCATGCTATTTTGAGTTGCCAGCAGCCTTTGTATGTCTCTTTTAGTTAAGGTCCACATCTCTGCACCACACATAAGCACTGGAAGGATGCATTGATCAAACACTTTTCTTTTAAGACATAATGGCATATTGCTCTTGAAAATTATGCTGTTTCTTCCAAAAGCTCTCCAGGCAAGTTTTGTACGCCGATTAATTTCATCAATGTGACCCTCACTTGATATCTGCTGTCCAAGATAAACGTACGTGTCTGTTGTCTCCAGCTTTTCTCCATCAATCGATAAATCTTCATTTCTTGTAAAAGCATTGAACATCACTTTTGTCTTCTGAAAGTTCATTTTTAATCCCATTTCTTTACTCTTGTCAGCAAGTTCCTGGATCATACTCTGCAGCTCTGATGGGGTAGTTGCAAAAATGACTATGTCATCAGCAAAACGAAGGTGGGTTAGATAATCTCCATTAATCTATATCCCTTTGTTTTCCCAGTTCAGTGATTGAAAGACATTTTCCAATGTAGCATTAAAGAGCTTCGGAGATATGGTGTCACCTTGTCTCACTCCCTTTCCAATTTTTATGTGTGTTGTATTTTCAAATAGCCGAATCTTTGCACTTGCATTTTCATAGATGTCATTAATATTATTAATGTATGCATCTTCAATACCGCAGGATTTCAAAGCCATTGTAACTGCTGATGGTTTCACGGAATCAGTCTTTTTCATAATCGATAAAAGCCATGCACAATGGAAGTTCACATTCCCTCGCTCTTTCAATTAGTTCTCTCAATACGTGGATATGATCTATTGTGCTGTAGCCACTCCTGAATCCAGCTTGTTTTTTCAGTTGAGCCATGTCCAATGTTACCTTCAAGCGGTGTGAAGGAACTTTAGTGAAGATTTTATAAACCACTGATAGGAGGCTAATAGGTCTGTAGTTCCTGAGATCCTCAATGTTGCCTTTTTTATGTAGTAGGATCATTGTAGCGTTGTTCCAATCCTCAGGAATCTTTCCTTCATTAAGGCATCGAGTGAAAATTAGGTCGAGTACTGTTTCGATTTCTCCACTTGCTTCTTGTATGATGTCTACTGTAATTCCATCTTCTCCTGGAGCTTTTCCCCGCTTCATGTTCTTGATTGCATGTGCAACTTCTGCTGGGAGGACTGGAAGATCATTTTATTATTGTGTTAGAATTTTTTGCTGCTGCATGTTATGTCATACAAAAATTTCCCTTAGATGATGAGTTTTTATCAAATGCTGTAGTTGCTGATATCAGTTAGTAAAAAAAAGTTGCTTTTTCATCAATAGAATTTTTATCATCCATCTTTAATTTCTCCACTGATGAAATGGATAAGTTAAGTAGATTTTGCTATCAAAATGAAACCTAATTTTGAGAAATTAGTAGAATGAATAAAATGTGGCCTGAAATTTCTGTAATGAAAGATTATAATGGGAAGACAAAATACGAAAATTTAAATAAATTGATGAAAAATATTTTAGTTGCTCCTCCTAGCAATGCTGTGAGAGAGTTTTCTCTTTGGTGCAGAAAAATGCCACCAGTTTTTGTGACCCAACTTTTCTACAGGAACACTAAATATGTTGATGGTTGAGAAAACCATGAACATTGTAAAAATCTGAACTTTGCTATGAGTAAAAGTTTACAAAAGAAGTGAACACAGATTAAAAAAAGAAGCAACTAAATTGAGTCTTAATGCCAATTAATCATTTCTGGAATTTCAAAATAAATAAATAAATTTTGTATTATAAAAAGAAAGAAGTGGGATTATAAATGAACTTTCAGAAGACAAGTGATGTTCAAGAAAGAAAGATTTACTGATTGATGGAGAAAAGCTTGATACAACAGATACCTACAGTTATCTTGGGCAGCAGATATCAAGTGAGGGTCACATTGATGAAGAAATTAATTGGCGTATAAAACTTGAATGGAGAACTTTCGGGAGAAACAGTTCAGTTTTTAAGAGCAGTATGCCATTATGTCTTAAAGGGAAATTGTTTAATCAATGCATCCAGCCAATGCTTACGTATAGGAAAGATAAGAAGAGGAACTTGTGGTTAAGGAAAATGACAAGAGTGGATGCCATCATGACCAGAGTGAAATCACTGAAATGGCAATGCGGTGGACATGTCAGAAGAACGGACCACCAACGCCAACTGAAATTTTAGACTGGATTCCGACGGATAGAAAAGAACCAGAAGAAGGCCCCATGGGATATGGATGGATGAAATTCGAAAACATGCTGGAGTGACATGGAGGAGACATGCTCAAGACAGACAATTGCGGAAGAAACTTCGAGAGACCTTCATCCAGCAGTGGATTGATAATGGTTGACAATGATGATATTAAATTCAATGATTCTGAGATTTTAAAATAAATGTTTTTGATATACTGAAAGTCTTACTGAAGGTCGAAGCGGTTTTACTGAAAACATCGGATTTTTTTTTTTTTACTGATGACCCCCTTTCTCAGGTTAGCATCTCTGTAGCTCGGTTAGTAGAAAATAAATCTCTCCCATTTTCCAAATAAATCTCTCCCATCGGAACATCGTTGGGAGAAAAATTAATTACGGAAGAAATCTTTTCTACGTCCGATTTCGGACATTTCCGTCCATTTTCAAGTTGAAATACAAATATTTATGAAATAAAATGATATTTAACAATAGTAGGCAGAGGAAACATCACGTGAAAAATAAAATTACGATTACAGGAGAAATCTTCATTGCGTCTAACTTCCGTTTTCGAAAATTGTGAAAGACGAAACTTACGTTTTCGAAAGTTTAGAAAGTTTCAGACGTAAAACATCCTCCACCACTACCAATTGCCCCAAAATTTCTGTTCAGTTATGCATCGATATTGAAAACACAAATTATGATGGAAAAGGAGAAATTCCTGGAAGCCGTTGCGCTCTCGTGCCTGAAAATTACATCAGAATTTTTGCGCCGTCAAATTTCAGTTTGGGGGGGGGGGGTCCGTTTTTCAAACTGAAATACAAATATTTATGGAATAAAATTATATATATATATAAATAATAACAATACTGGACAGAGGCAACATCGCAGGAAAACGAAATTACGATTACGGAAAAAATCTTTATTTCGTTTGCTTCCGTTTTCGAAAGACGGAATACCGTCCCGATGCGTAATTTGCAGAGTTCTCCAAATACGTCATTACGCATTTTGGCGAACCCTGCATATGACTAAAGTAAGTGGAATGATGTATTCACGAATCATGATGAGCTTCTGCCAGAGGGTAAATATGAACATAATGTGCCCTTTCAAAATATTCTGCAAAATACAAAGATTTGAAAAAACGCGAAAACAGAGGGGCAATTCAAAGTTAATAAAATAGACCAACTAGGTATGTGTGGGGAAAGGGGGGGTAACAGGCATGTTATTGAAGGTGTGCCCATCTGGCTAAGTTTAATGGTTTGAACTTGCTAAAATACTTACCTATTGATCGACCGACAGCACACACATACGTTGTGCTGAAGACGGACAGAGCTTTCTTGACTGTTATATGACTGGGGAAGGAGCTGTGGCTCCACCTCTTCGCGCTCCCACCAGCAAAAGAGTTTCCATGCAATGGAAACATGCTGCTTCACCATCGAGGAGGAAGTTGAAAGTCACGCCGTTTGCTGGGAAAATGTCGTTTTCTGGAATTCCTGTGTTGTGCTTTTGATGGACTTCTTTCTTAGCTCATGGATGTACCATCAAAGGTACTGCGCCATGCTGAAAAAATTGTACGTGAGCATCCGACGAAAACGGCCAGGTCTGCTGAGCGATGGTATCATTCTTCTTTACGATCACGCTAGGCCGCATACTCACAACACCACGCAGCATGTGCCTCACAATTTGCGATGGGACGTGTGGAAGCACCCGGCCTACAGCCCGGTCATCGTCACGCTTCATGCGTGACGATGACTAGAAAACAGGTGCAATAAACTGGCTACGTCAGCAGGGACGTGATTTTTTTCGGACCGGGTTGGATATGCTGGTCGTGCGGTCCGACAGATGTCTGAATCGTCACGGTGATTTCATTGAGAAATAGTGCTTCATATCCTTTGTCGCATCGCACAAACACTTCTCAGTCGGTTAGTTTTCCTTTGTCCTGCTCGAACGTGTAACCTTTTTTTCCGATTGACCCTCGTATTTTTGCTGAACATGTAATATCTACAACCATCTAAATGTGCCGTATAACAGCTTCCATTGAGAATATTAAGTTGCATTTTAAACTTTTCGGACCACCCCGGTGGCGCAGTGGTTTAAGCAATGGCTTCTGATCATTCGTCCGAGATGGGTCCGGGTTCGAATCCTGGTGAGGCATGGATGTTTGTTTTACGGCACTGGCTCTTTCCCCCACTTGGAACCAGTAACCCTAAATTAGGAATGGTTGTTAAACCTCCAATAATAATAAAAAAATATTTTCTGCTTTATCGTTTTAATGTTTTTCTCGACCATCTGGCAAAGCGTGCCTGTAAGAAATCACAGCCGCAACGGTTTAAAACGCTTGGAGCATTAATCACCACGAAAATTTTTTTGCGGCGGGTTAGTATATTTCCTTAATGAACTAAACGAATCATTTTCTAAGCTGCGTTGTAGCAGTCAACAGAACGCTTAGCATCCTGATGTTTATTTTAATCGTATTTTCTCAAGTAATCTCATGACGTAGTAGCTTTCTTCGCTTTGAACTCAGCAGGTGGCATCTATCTTTAATTAGAATTTTGGAATACATTCGTTAATACGTTTCTAAGTAAAAATTGATAATACTACGTTTGTGCGTGGCGAACGTCATTTTTGCGTGACAGAAACCGTACAGGACAGAAACATACTGTGATTGTTTATATTAATGTCCGTCATTGTTTTGAGGAAAGCTGTTTAACTGCAATTTTTGTGTAAAATGTAACATTCAGAATGTTTGGAGGACAGTATCAAGCTAACTGCATGTATTAAAAGTTGCATGTTTGTTATATATTTTTGCTTTAAATTCATGATTACTTTTAATGTCTGTTTCGTTGGGATTTATAAATATGGTCCAAGGGCAAGATATTTCCAAGATATGAAGTTATACCTTGTGTACCACTTTTAACTGATTTTTTACACCCTCTGTAAAAATCAGTTCTGCGAGATTGTGCGAAAATTTCAGATACCAATGGTTTACTGTTGAACTTTGAAAAACAGAAAAATTGAGCGCATAAGCGGTTGGTGGTCGTTACGTACTTTTGCATGGCTTTGGATTTCTTCGTCCTACCGTACCACCTTTTAGTTGTTTTTAGTAGAAGTGAACTTGTGCCAAGACCAGAGCACAAGGAAATATTACTTCTTATACATTGAATGCTTGTTTTAAAACGTAACATTCGCCTTGTTTGTGAAGTACATTTGAAGTTTTTGGAGGGTCAAAGACTTCCATTTGTCGTCCATTGTCCAGAAATCTCCCTGTCTAGAAATTCATGAAATGGGGCAAAGAAATAAAATCCACTTCGCGTGAAGAATTGCTTTTAAGCAGTATCTATCTGATCCATTTTCCGCTGCGGCCCTAATTCATGGACCGTATTTCTGACGTCAGTGGCTGCCCTCAAATTGCTCTTATATCTACCCTTGTAATATTCCTAATGCGTTTTCTCTGCTGGAAAATGGGGCTGCGTGTTGCAGCCATTCCTTACTGCTCTTGCTATCCGAAAATTGCTTTTCTTTCTTCTCTAAAACACATTTAGTTCAACCCGTAGGAAGTATTTTATTGTATTGCCTTTCGCAGGAATCCCTTCCTCGCTATTCTCTGGAAGCTGTTTTTCTGGGGAATAAACTCGTCAGACCCCCGTGAAGATGACCGACGAGTTTTGTAATGCGTGTTTTTGCACTGTAGTAAATGACATGTCATCTTACCGTCTCAGCTCGTTGACTTCATATTCTCTGTGAGGTTCACGAAAACAAGATTAAGAAATAATAGAAATGTATGGGAAATTATTAAATATTTTAGGATCTTATTATTTTGCTGTGTTGTATGTGAGCTGATTTACATTTGCAGCCCCATTGAGTTCATTTTTAGCCCATTTTTCAATGTTCAAGTTTATCGTAAATTCTTAAACGTTCGTTTCGAGATGATGATTCAGAATGACTGATTCAACGTAACAAATTTATCCATTTCACTTTCACCAGTATATAATTTTTCTGAAGAAACATGACTGTTAGTTTTCGAATGTGCAAGTTTATTATTTTTTTTAATGTTGCATCTAGGGTATGACTTCCGAAAGAAATGTAAACGCATGCTTTTCAATCGGTACATGGTGTTTGCTATGTATGTCCCTTTCAATATTGATCTTTGCTCTGTAAAATAGCTAAGTTCTCATCTTTAGAAGTACCAAGTTGCTTTCTGACACAGTTTTCGATTTGTAATAATTTGAATACTTTTTTCGAATGCGATTCTCTTGGAATAAATTACGTCGAATTTTGTAAATACATAAGTAGTTTATTTGGTAAATGCATTTAAAGTAAAAATAAAAATAAGATTTTAAATTTCACATGAATGTGCAAAATACGATTTTTCACATACTTACGAACATCAGCAAAGGAAGTTTCGTAAATAAAAATATCATATATAATTCGCGAAAAGGAAACTCAGTTTCGCCGAGGCTGTGAAATTCTGAACAGTTGTGGCCCAGTTCGTGTGGACTTATCACTGTACCAGAACATTTTTTTTTTTTTTAAGGCTGATCAGTATTTAAGGTCGTGTGCTTTCGCCAAAATCTATTTCAACTTTGCGGACTCAACTAATGGGGAATAATAATTCGAACTGGATGTGAGCATTTTGAGACCGCAAGTTTTTTCGACCCTTGACGTGTGCGTGATATGTAAATAGATGTTCTTATGTGAAAAATGTGCATTGCAATTAACAATTTTATGCTTGGTTTACTTCAAACAGAAGTCCTTTGGCGTGAAGTCGTGAACTAAAATTCGTTTCTAACTTCGTTAAAATTAATAACATGCTTATTTATTCGACATGTCTGTTACTGCATACTTAGCGATTGAAATTCAGAGCTTCCTTTATATATACGTATGCTTTTTCCCGTCGTTCTTCTGCCTGCCTTTTTTTTTTTTTTTTTTTTTTTTATTATTACCCATTTCGTTTTTAATGATGAAGTAAATTCCTTTCAGTTTGCGTGTGAGAACACTTCAGTTTGATCTCGAAAAATTCATTTGCACACGGAATAACTTCCCCCATTCCTTGCTATCCTGGGCTGCTTCTGCTCTTGATATGTGAAAGCGCTCCTCCGGTAGGTATTTGAACATCTTTGTCAATTACAACGTATTAGATCTAGAAGAAAGAAGATAAATGCGCTGCATATTCATTTTTTAGGAGATGAAGAAAATGGAAGTTATTACACTTCATATGATTACAAATTTTGGGCTTGCGCTGGTAACGATGTAAAAGCTTATTTATTTATTAAGAAAAGCCGGTTTCAGTTCTGGAGTGTTTTTTCCGTTGGGCGTGTGCTTACCATTACAAGAAGAAAATAAACACTTCTGGAACATGCTGAGTGCGATTAATGCCTGAAATTAATAAGTGTGCATCATTACACACCAACTTAGTTGGGGAGATACACCAGCTTTGCCAGCTATATTTTCCGGCTTAATATATCTTCATTCCTAAAAGCTGGGTTAGGAAACGTACTGCGGATATGTGCAATTTTTAAGGTTTTGTCCTCGTTTGCAAGGTTTCATGTGATTTTATATAATTTTCTGGACCTCGGTGTTTTTCGCACGTCTTCTGTAAAAAAAACATCATGCTTATTTATTACTTTGTCCGTCCGTCCGTCTGTGGACCCCATGTCTCTGCAATTATTAGTTCGATTTGAAAAATCGTTTTTGTATTGGGAAGCTTGAAATTTGAGAAAGATGCATAACTTCGCCATCAGAGGGGCATAAATGCATCCGATTGAAAACATTTTCTTCCATTGGTAACCATTTATAACAAAGACTATTTTTGTTAGTTTGATTTCAAGTAATTCATAGTTTTTCCGCTAGGGGGCGTAAAGTTAAATTGAGATTTCCCCGATATCTCTTCTTCTAAAAGTCCGGTTTGAAAATTTCTTTTTGCATCGGATAAAGCTCCCAGTAAGAAATGTTCTGCATATGATTTCCTTTTTTTTTTTTTTTTTAAGAATTTTTTTGGCCACTAAAGGCGTAAGCATATAATTTTGTTTGATATAATTGCAGCAATATCTGCGCTTCTGAAAGCTTGATTTAAAAGTTATTTCGCGGTCAGATACCTCTCACCGCGACTCGGTTTTTGAGAATGTGCAGAAAATAGTGCATTAATTTGCCCATTAGGGAACATGGATGTAAATCGTATTTGTCGGTATCTGTGTTGTTTATTGTCCGATTTGAAAAAAATTTTCTTTGTCGGAGAGCGTTGCGGGTGCGAACTTTTTGCATAGAATTTCAAATTTTTCTTAATGTACGCGTGTGACGCTAAGAGTGAGTAACTTCATGTTTTCGTTTGCACCATATTAGTAGCAACATATGCGTATTTAAAAACCCGATTGAGAAAATCCGTTTTTGGTCAGATACTACCAACTACCCAAATATTTTGTACATTTACTGCCCAAAATAGTGCACCATTTTCCCGTAGAGGCGCAAATGTCTTATTGGTTGTTGTTAATGTCCGTGCTTTTAAAAGTACGATTTAAGGAATTCTTTGAAAGCAGTATATTATTTACTTTGTGGAACACTTTGCCCTTACACGTGGGGTTTTGCAGTTCACAGCTATGTCGCTAGGTGGTGTTAGCGTGTAGTTCTGTATGATGCTGATCTCCACTTTTGCCGCCCCGGTGGCGCAGTGGTCTAAGCGATGGCCTATGATCATTCGTCCGAAAGGGGTCCGAGTTCGAATCCCGGTAAGGCATGGATGTTGTCTTTGTCTTACGGCGCTGGCTCTCTCCCTTCCCTGGAACCAGTGACCCTAAATTAGAGACGGGCGACTGCTTATAGCCCATTGAGTTGCTCACGGTGGTCGTTAAACCTCCAATAAAAAAAAATCTCTTTTAAAAATCCTTTCGACATTTTTCTTTCTGTATGCCGTTCTTTACAGCAAAGATGGTGTGAGAGCGGGCGCATTATTTATGCCCAAGAAAATAATGAACTGGACATTATGCTTATTATGATTAGAAAAAAAAAACATACACTAATAGACTAATGTGATGAATATTACACTTATTCGATTTTATGTTAATGTGTCAGGTATTCATATACATGTATGCAATTATTTAAGGAACTCAAAATGATTCAACGCCAAACAGAGCAATGGATTGTTCCAGAACATTTTCACAAAGAGTGAAAGCATGAGAAAGAGATTCTGAGGATGTCTAGAAACCTAGACGTTACCATTGTAGCCATATATCCTGCATACATTGTATTCGATGTTTCTTGTACTTTGTGGAAAGCTAAGTCTGTCAAAGGGAATACCGCTAATGGAAACATCAGAGGTACCGATCACCTACTACAGAGAGCGAAGAATTCGTAAAACAGGAAGGGCGATGCCGGTTAACGGGGGAAAGAGGCGCGTTATCGAATAAGTGTAATATTGGGTACGTCGACACCAAAAAGTAGGAGTGCATGCAGGGAGTAAAACGCCTGGGGCAAGAGCGGCTGACTGATGCGCAGCGCCAACCAAAGCCGGGAGAGGTAGGCGTGTGAGAGGACAGAGTGCGTTAGTCTGTTTTCGGGAATTGCAGGAGCAAGTTCGCCGTTAAGCAGGGCTCGACGGGTTTCGAGTTTTTTGACGGGCGCATTATGGGTCCGGGAGTTCAGTTGAAGTACTGAATGGCGTCGGAGGATCTTCGCGAAGATAAGCTTTATTTTTGCAGTGACACGGGTCCCTATGATAGGGAATCTCACTTTATTTATTTAATTATCCATGATAGGATAAATCTAACGCAACAACGAAGAATAAGTGCAGAGCGGAGTTGGAATAAGGTTAGGGATAGGAATATTTACCTGGAGACACAGGTCACTCCTCAGACGAGGAGGACTCTCTCCAAGCGTAGGAACGTATTATCGTAATAAAGACGTCAGGTTTACTTTGACTGTATACTATAACGGCATTAGTTGAGGGACGTCTGATCGACATCCGGAAAGCGGTATTCTTACGGACAGACTGACTTCCATCTTCAGTTATTTTTTTATAATGAACTTCTGTTAAGTTTGAAAACGAATCTTCCTGTGTTATTTTATCGCCAGAGTAATTTATGCTTGGATTTTTGGCCGTCTCAAACCACCTCCCTGATTCGCAGATAATCAAATCATAGTTAAGCGGGGAGGTTTCGTCTGTTCACCCAATCAGAGTTTGGGTAAGTTCTGATGAACGAACCTTTCAGATATTCCCATTGACTGTGAGATGCGCCTATAGCGTGGACGCCACAGAGGTACACTGGCGTGCAAAAATTAAGGATGAGACGGTTTTTCGAATGTAACGTCGTGCAGAAGTGCTCCACATCGACTCAAATCATACCAGAAGATCCCCAAGATGTAAGAATATGGGACAAGTGAACAAAACTGTCCAAACAAGGAATCCAAATGATACAAAGGCACTTTATTGAAAAGGTAGCTTCGAGCACAACTGGACAGAAGACAGAAACGTCCATGTGACAGGCGGCTGCCAAGAAAAATCCAGTCTTTAGTAGGGGATATGTTCACCCCTGACTGCGTTGCAGGATTTACAACGTCTGTCCATGCTGAGGACGAGGTTGTCAAGGAGCTGTTGAGGCATTGCGGCCCATTCCTCTTGTAGCGCTAATCGCAGCTGCGGAATTGTTGCTGGCGGCTGGTGACGTGCTGCCAAGCGTCTTCCAAGAAGGTCCCACACGTGTGCGATTGGATTTAAATCCGGGACCTTGTGGGCCAATCCATGCGTTGAATATCTTCACTCTCGAATAGCTCTGCGACAGCCACTGTACGATGAGGTGTAGCGTTGTCGTCCATGAAGAGGAACTCAGGACCCACAGCACCTCTAAACAGACGCACGTGAGGCAGGAGAACCTCGGTACAATAGCGGACTCCAGTGATTGAACCTCCTTGGAAGATGTGGAGGTCAATACGGCTACCAAGCATGATACCGCCCCAAACGAGAACTCCGCCACCTCCAAACCGGTCCCTTTCGATGATGTTAGAGGTGTGATTGCGTGTCCCCTGCTCTCTCCAGATGTGTATACGTCCAGAATCGCTCGTCAAACTAAATCGGCTCTCATCCGTAAAGAGAACTCTACCCCACTGCTGATGTGTCCAGTTCTTGTGTTCCTGGCACCACAGAAACTGCCGTCTCCGATGAGCAGGCGTTAATGGCACACACCGTACTGGTCGTCGTGCAAATAGACCACCTTTGTGCAGCCTCCTGGCCACGGCAAAACGCGATAACGGACGTCCAGTTGTCTGTTGCATGTGCCTTGCGATTTCTCCCGCTGTCTACCGTCTGTCTCTTCTCGCCTGTAAAACAATATACCGGTCGTCCGCCGCCTTGGTTGCTCGTGGACGACCACTGCTAAACTCTCGACAGCTGTTCCTGTAATTTCAAATGCTCTCCAAGCTCGTGAAACAATGCTGTGTGCGATTCCGAACTGCTCGGCCACACTAGTCACACTTCGACCTTCTTCCAACTTCCCAATGACGCGACCTCGGGTAAAGTCATCCAGATGTCGTCTACTGGATTGCTTGTTGGTCATATCACACGGTGGCAGCAATTCGACGTCTTTCAAACCGATGTACACCGTGCAATAGTTTTCACCGAATTGCTGAGCGTACACCGCCCGTGTGCTCTATATAACCTTCCGACCCCCACCCCCACGCCATGCTGCGTATATGCGCATGTCCTACCGTACCGGACCCTAGTCTATCTCCTGAGTGGTCTTTTAGTCCGTTCTGCCTGCTCGTTCCCCAGTTATGCTAATTTCTCCTCTTCGTCCTTAATTTTTGCACACCAGTGTATAATTGTTGTGGGCTAGTCCGTTCTCTCTCACAGATGGGAAATGTTTTTTTAATCTTTTTAAAATAGTTTACTTGCTAGGAGGCAGAAATGTCAACCTTCTTCTTGCTATCTCTGCTTCTAAGAGACTTATTTGGAAAATTCTTTTTCCCTAGTATTGATTTTGCTGTGAAAAAAAAAATATTTCACGTATTATCTACTGTTTTATTATTCAAAATTCTTCCGCTAGGGGACGTAGAGTTAGGCCAAGTTTTTCTCTATCTGTTCTTCTGTCCGATATAAAAATCGTGTTGTTTGTGATATATGTTTCTTCAGCTAGGAGAAATTTTTTGAGCACAACTTGTTAATTTTCGTAAGGCTTCTGAGCCTTTACTGGGTTGCAAAGTAACTGTTTCTGGTTGTCTTATCGATTGCAGAAATGAGGTTGAATATTTATTTATTTATTTTAAATGGTTCCATTGACTATAATTTTGAAATATTTTATTCGTGTCGGAAAGGATCCAAAAGACGTTCATATTTCAACCGAAAATTCGGTGTCATCTTTCTTGTTTCTGGTTGCGGGGGAAGGAGTGAAAGATCCATTCATTACACTCGGATTCTCAGTGGGAACCCCCCCCCCTCTTCCGGTCCTCATTCCATTTCCAACCCAGACGTAACTTTAGACCGTTGGAAGACCAGAGAAGATGTAAACAACCAAAAATTTTCAAGGGAATTTTCCGTTAGCATGTTTATATTGTATTTGAGCGTATGAAATACTTATAACAATGCTGATTTTTCTTTTTTGACATTCCCGAGTTCTGAATTCTGTTCATTGATTTCGCTAGGCTTTTAAACTTTAACATCGTTTCCATGAATACTAGCTCTGTTCAAGAAACTCAGTGCTTTGAATTTACGTAGTGTTGACTTAGTTTCAATTGAAGGAGGTTTTTTCTTTTTTCTGGAGCAGCAGGAGTTTTTTTTTTTTTTTTTAGTTTATGTGGATGTAATTAATGTACAGCATAAATCTTGGATTATCAGCGCAGTCGTTAACTTAAGACCTAACAGCTCGTAAACTAATGAGTTTATGTGTTAACTAATTATTTCTGATCTTTACGCGGTCAGAGTTCGCATCGCCATCGAGTTGCATATGCAATAACTAATTATGAACGGTCTCAGATGGCACAAGGTGAAGGTAATTATGCCATTTCCCTAGTTTGCCTCGTCTTTGTCGTCAATCTTTCGCCATCGTAAGCAACTACCTGCTCCAGGTTATACCTTACGTACGTGTGGATGAAATCTAAATTGAATGTGTAGCACTTATTGACGATGCTATTTTCGTTCCGCTGTGTATTGATATTTTTTATTATCGTTATTACGGCAGTGTTCATCCACGCAGCAGTAAAGTATTAATCCCCTTGGCGGTGAGGTGGATACCTGTATTTTACGGTTCTTCTTGTTACTATTGGAAATATCGAGGAAGATTTCATAACTGTGAAAATGGTAACTACAGTGGAACCTCGGTTATACGTTTCTCAGTTTTACGTTTTTCACTTTTGTGCGTTAGTACGAATATTTTGCTGTAGTTTCTATCGCTTTTTCAAATCCATTATACGCTTATTGCAGTAGTACGTTAATATTTGAATTTCGGATTATCAGAAATAACGGTTCTTTTATACGCCATATGGGAAGTTACAACTTTGTGTGAATTGAGACAGCGTTGTTGTGTTTCTTCTTGGTGTAACCAAAATTGAACTTTAACCCCATTAGAAGAAAAAAGTATATTGTTTCCTTTCGGTTTGGATGGAAAATTGATTTTGTTCTTCATGACACAATGCGCTATTTAAAAATTGATAAGTCTCAGGGACGTATGGCGTAGTAAAATAGAATCGTAAATGTAGCACCAATATGCTACATTCCAGTTTTCGAACGATGCCCTCAGGTTCGCATAAAAAAAGATAAAAAAGAAAGAACGAAGCTGTTAATTCACGAGTACCATACTGAATCACTGGTCTCAGATTCTTAGCTGTGAGGATTTCACTTAATCTAAAATCAGGGTTTTTATGCTTTTCTTTTCTTTCGTCGCCATTTCAACTTTAAATAAATCATTAAAGGACATCTTATAGTGCATCAAACAGAAGTAATCGCTCTTTCAACGTTTTTAAGTGAGTCACGGAAAAATTCTCATCGGCTGCCACCGGGAATCGAACCCAGGTCTTCCAGTTACGCGCCGGACATGCTACCACTGCACCACAGCGGCTTCAAATTCCTCAGACTCACATGCGACTGAATGCCAAACCACGTGGCACGTTGCTTCTTGGAGCCCCGCACAATGCTGGGGATTCACCAAAGATGGTGAACAGCAACTGAATAACTAACTAGGAGGCGAATGAATAATTAATAACTTCTATGTAGATATGTCCCTGGGTTCAATTCCCGGTGGCGGCCGATGATAATTTTTCCGTGACTCACTTATAAACGTGGAAAGAGCGATGACTTCTGTTTGTTCCTAATCCACGTCAATTGTGTGTATATCTTATAGTGCTTTGAAGCATGAAGTTAACAATACTATTCAACATTTTCAAATTTCCTTTATTCGTTTTTTACATTTATATTTTAAGGCCATACATTAAAAAACGTGCAACCGAGGTTTCACTGCATATGGAGTAGATAAAATGAATTCGCAGCTTGTCCAGCTTTTTTTGTGCATCTTCCATGTATTTCAGCGAAACCAGTAAACATCTTACTCCAGTTTTTCAACTTCTTATCACCATGAACAAGCTTTTTTATGCTCGACAAACATAAAAGCCAAAGAAGAATCGTCTCGTCTGTCGAAAAAGAACTACGAATGTGTTTTTCCAAAAATTATACCAAGGATTTCAACATTTGCGGAAAACGAAACAAGCCATGCATCAGAGTGAAAGTTTTTGATTTGATGTTTTGTTTGGGGGGGGGGAAGACATGCTTAAATTTCTGTTCTTAGAATCTAAGCTGTTTATTAGATATGTACTTATTTCAAATGACTAATACTTTTAGGTACCCTGATTTCCATAAATTTAGGAAAATACAGAAAATAGTGATATTTTGTGAATGAAAAATGCTCGGCACTTAGTAATATGAACTGAGATGTAACGCGGAGTTAGGATATCGTATGCAAATGAGTCGCAGCCTAAAAGGCGCTGTTGCGGAGGGGTGTGTTGCATCGTTTCTTGAGTGCAAAGAAAGGATATTGAAATATGATATTTGTTGTAATGGCTGTGAGACATGATTTAACTGAGGTGGAGAGCTGTCGGAAGACTAGATGCAGGCCAGACTCAGGTGGAAGTTGCAAAATGGCTACATGCGAGTCCTTCAGTAGTTCAGACTGAACCCCATTTCAAAATACGCAATCAGCTTCCCGAAGGTTCAGCGAAGAAAGAAGGGGCTACCACTTTCGTGAATGACCGATATGTCCGAGGGTTCAGCGAAGAAAGGCTTAGGGGCTATCTCTTCGGTGAATGACTGATATGTCCGATTAACTATGCGGAGGAACAAGACTAGTGCTACCAAAAACCGGATATTTTGAAATCCGGATATCGGATTTCAAAATATCGGAAATATCGTAAATCTAAAATCCGAATAGCAGCATGAGTTTGTTACAGGAAAAAAACACTGCAATTTTATTTATTATCCCTTCACTTAGTACAATGTCAATGTCAGCCGCCCCTGTGGCGCAGTGGTCTAAGGCGCTGGCCTCTGATCATTCGTCCGTAAGGGGTCCGGGTTCGAATCCCGGTGAGGCATGGATGTTGTGTTTGTCTTACGGCACTGGCTCTCTCCCTTCCCTGGAACCAGTGACCCTAAATTAGGGACGAGCGACTGCTTATAGCCCATTGAGTTGCTCACGGTGGTCGTTAAACCTCCAATCAAAAAATATATATATATATCAATGTCACGAAAGATCACTTTGTCTAATCATGCGGAACATCGTGAGGCAAAGAAACGCACGTTCACAAACTGCTGCGTTAAGGTTTAAACAACCGGAGGCATGCGGTCTCTCTAACATGGCCTGATAGATCTAAGTTGTTGAGATGTCTGAATATTCGGTATTCTAAGTCCGGATTTCCGGAGTCAACACAGCTGCAATCTGCCCTTGCTGCGGCTACAGGAATGGTGGTATCTACTTCCAGTACCCAGAAGGCTTCATGAAAAAAACATTTGTGTTGGGCGACCAGCACTCCGCGTGCCACTTAACCGCCGTCATGAGGGGGGGGGGGTGTTGAGTTGGGTAAGACCCCGTAAATTGGACTTGAAAGCCAGTGGAGGGCTGTATTTTTCACAGATGAGCCCGGATTTTCTGTGCAAAGCGATACCAGGCGTCTTCTGAGCTGGAGAGAACGAAGGGTACTCGTGAAAGGGGCACTTATGTTGGTTAGTAGTGTGCTAGTTTGGAGTGGCATCTCCTTAGGTGGACGCACAAACTTCTTTGCGTTTCTAAGAGGAATCATCAATGCTCGACGCTATAGGGATGCTGTATTTGACCCCTATCTTCGCCCTTAGCGGGTGTCATAGGAAACATATTTCTCTTTCAAGACGATAACGCTCGTCCCCACTGAGCAAGGCTGGTAAGAATAGAACAGCATTTTCAAGGGAAGACCATTGAACCCTCTTCCGCTAGAGCTGCACAAGCTTTGTTTTTTAGACACGCTTCGCACGAACAGTGGGTTCACTGCTACGCACTAAGCTTTTGGATACCATAAGCAACTGCATGAAACATCGCTGTGAGGGGTCACCACACTCCCTATTGAGGTACTTTGTCTATTTAATCACTTTGATACTGTTTTTTTCACCTGCTTCTGTATGTGATCATTTTTGTCAGAATCAAGTGTTTCTTACAAGAAACGTTGGTGTCTCTAGCGTACGATGTGAGATTTGCTGTAATGGCTGCGAGACGTGAGATTTGTTGTTCATAACATTTTTTATCGTGTATTTTTTTTTTTTTTTTTTTTAGATTATCACAATTTTTCTGTTTTTTTTTTTTTTTTTTTGCATTAATTGATGGAAAGCAGTCTAGTTTAAACTAATTTTCTATGCCTACCTTGAAAAACCTAGTCGTGCTGAAAACTGCTGGTGAGAAAAAAATTTCAAAAAACAAACAAACGGAAATATAGCTTAAACAGTCAGGTACGTTTAGAAATTTTGATTCCGTATCATTTATTGTGATATTATCAGAATAGTTCTTTAATATTTAAGTGTTTTTAGGCTTCTACTTACTACTCAATAAGATAACTTCCTAAGGCTAAACAAATAGTGTTGTGTATTTGTATATAGTCAAAGTCTCTTTTACTGTGAGTAATTTGCAAAGACAAGGCATCGCCTTCAGAATCAGTAAAAAATAGAGAATTTTTGGTTGCTGTTTTTGAAGCACGAACTTCTGTTATTTTGTTGAATTTAAACAGTGTGCTCTAGATTAGTCAAAACCGAAGGGAGTGCAATAAAAATAAATAAAGATATTGAGAACAGCTGCGGATAGCATTTTTCGCAGTTTCCGAGAAAAAAATCGTTTCGGCGGAAATATTGGTGATTACCACGACAAGGATTCCTGATCTATAACATGATATTTTGTTGCTTAATTGTTAAGAATCTATAACCTATTGTTTTTGTACTATTGTAACATTTTGTTTTTGTGTTTCCAATGGAGAATGAAAAAAAAATGGCGACGTGAAATTACATTTGGCGAATGTGTTGACGAAAAATTAAAAAAAGCCAGAGCAACTACTGAAAACACATTACGAGTTTCCTTCGGTATTTTCGGCATACTGAAACCTGTGATATACTGTATACTCTTTGCGTTCCTTGTTTCGTATACGAAACGGAGGTTTACAATAAATAAGATTGAATAGCTCTTATATGTAAGTTTGACTAGAGTTCTTCCCGCTATTAGATCTTTCCCTTTCTTGCTGACCTGCAAACATTTCATAGTAGGAGTTCCTCGAGGTACGAAAAATTATTTTAGTGTTTGTATAAGGAGAAAGGTTTTGTGAGAAACTGCTTCAGAAGCTCCAAGCACGCGAATGAGTCATCACTGCTAATGACACCTTTGATAGAGCTTTGCCTGCATTATTCGTTTGTAGTGAAGATAGCCATTTCTGTGTTAAGTGCGTCATTTAGATGACTGGAGGTTGGCTTGTCCCAAGGTCATGTGGCCAGGATTGATCAACAGATTATTTCAGGATACAAGTGATCTCACTTACGAGGTCAGTATGTAACTCAGGAATCCGATCTCTGGCGATGGCTTAGCATAGCCGCCGTAGGGTTATACACTGCAGCCGGGAAAGTAAAAGGAGCATCCGTTTTACTGGCCCTTGAGATAAAGTGATTTTTTTTTTCTTTAGAAATTTTTTCTTTCGAGTCCATGTATTAAAAACAATAACGGTGACACCGAGTTTTCAGTTGTAATGAGCACGCCTTTTGAATTCTTTCTGACACGAATAAAATATTTTGCCTTTCATATAGTCAATGGAATCCGTTAAAAAAAAAATCGGATTTTTACAATTGATAAAACATCCAGAAATAGAAACAGCTACTTTCTCCCACTACCGGCTGGAAATGAAAAATATGTTACGAAAATTAACAAATTGGGAACAAAATGTTTCCTCATAGATCAAGGAATATATCAAAGACTAAGGGATTTTTAAATCAAACTATTAGGAAATGAGATATAGGGGGAAACATAATTTTACGCCACCTAGTGGATGAATTTTGAATAATGGAAAAGTAGAACGTACGCGGAAAGTATTCTTCATAGCAATTGATAAACCTGATTCGACTATCAAAGTTAATGTATTAGAAGCTTTCCACATATACCGGAATTCTTCAAGGCTTGTCAACGACATAAGGTCTACTCCATTTCTTGAATCAAGCGCGTGGAAACAACTCACCAAAAACCGTAACCGTCAGAACTCAGGTGATGTCGCAATCATTTGAATGTTTACGCTCCATTCGTCCTGATGGTGCCGAGCCAAACGCTCTGCGAAACTAGTCGATGTTAAATAAACATTTATTTGTGAATAAATGTTATTTTTAATTCCATATATATTATACATGCCAAATTTTAGGGGTATTTAGTTGTCATAATTCATACTGGGATCATAACAGAATATCGGGGGCGGGAAGAGAACAGATTTTGTACTACGTGTTAGAAATACATTTAATAAAAAAATGGAAAACGGCTACTTGCTAATCTGTGATGTAAATAAATAATGTGAATGCCGCTATCATGTACAAATGAAATTATTGGAAGCAAGCGCGACCCTGCACGGGTGGGCTTCATCCCACCCAACTTTTCTTAGAGACCCCCTCCCCCTTCTCAATATGTAAGTTGTTAAAAATCATGTCGAGTGCATATAAAATGAATTTTTTCTTAAGTTTGGTGGTGTACTATTCTGTGAAATAGATGGACTGCTCTAAGCGAACGTGTGGGAGATTCGTATCCGTGTTTCCCAATATTACATGCAGTGAATGAATACCACGTATAATATGATGCAGCTGGAATTTTTGTTGTCTATTTCTGCCAGGCATCTGAAAATTGTGCCCCCCCCCAGTTTAAGTGGTGAACACCCGTTTCCCCCATATTCACGTTTACCCCAATTGCGTTTCCCCGAAATCGCTTTTACCCGAATTCTTATTTCCTTTAATCTTGTTTTCTTTAATTCACGTTTGCCCTAAACACGTTTACTCCAATCGCGTTTACTCGAAATCGCTTTTACCCGAATTCCAATTTCCCCTAATTTCGTTTGCCCTAATCTCGTTTTCCCTAAATCTCGTTTCCTCTCATTCCCGTTTGCCCTAAACACGTTTACCCCAATCTCATTTCCCCGAAATGACTTTTACCCGAATTCCCATTTCCCCTAATCTCGTTTTCCCTAATTCCCGTTTGCCCTTAGCTAGTTTACCCGAATTCCCATTTCCCCTCATTTCGTTTACCGTAATCTCGTTTCCCCTAAATCTCGTTGATGAATGTAGCTGTACACATAGCCCTTGAATTTAAAGTTTTCCCATTATTCTGTGTCATTTCATTTTGAAACTTTTTGTGGATACTTTATTTTCTTGTGTAGAAATTTAAAATACAGCTAGAGCTTCAATATTTTGTTCAAAATTCCTTCCCTTCATAAAATGTCACACAAATCCTTGCTGCCACAAGTATTTGTTTTAAGAAATAATAATCCCTTTGTTCCTTTGAAAAAGTTTCAAATATTTCACCTTTCCTTATCCTTAAAATTTCCAATGTAAGCATTATTTCAAAATAATTAAATATAAACAGTGTTTTGTATATTGATTGTGTGTTACATGAAAGCATTTCCAGAGTAATGCCACGTTTGTGTTTTAACTATAGATTTTGTATCTGCCATACCTATTGAGTTTTATGTTTTTTTTATTCTGTAATTTGCCTCAATAATTGAACTGAAAGCAAAGTAGAAAAATAATTCTTTCTCAAAATCAGTATAGTATAATGTATATAGAAGTTTTGTAGAAATTATTTAAACCTGGCTACATTTTCCGTGACAATTTTGGTATTTCAGTATTTATGTGATTCTGAGTTTCTTATTAGCTGTAGCAGACATCATTTTCAACTTTCTGCATTCTGTATTAAGTTTTCTCAAGCATGTAGGGAGTTGCTTGTTGTACGTTACATGCTGAACAGACCTATAGTTTCACCATATTTTAAGTAAGAGCATTTGGATCGTATGTCCGGGAATTCTGTGAGTGAAAAAGTGTATGCACAATGCGTATAAGATAGAGCTCTAATTGCGCGAGGGAGAAATGTTTATTGTTATTATTACTGTGGGTGAGTTAGTCATTTTACTTTCTGTCAGAACTTATTTTTCTGAATAGGTTTGTTATAATTTTATTTCTTCTGTAGTAGGACGTATTATGAATTGAATTACGTATATTTTTTTCATCATGATCTTTCAAAGCAACAGAATGTTTTAACTTGAGATCTTATTAAACTGACAGCGACTTTCAATTATCTTTAAGAAATGGTGAAATGTACTGCTTTATAGTATTATTTGACAAAATTTCTAAATTTAAAATTTACTTTTGATAAGTTTTTGTCTGAAGTGGTCTACAGACTGATACATAGATATCACAGTCACCTGTACTGTAATGTATGTAGAGTTCTTCACCTATTCATTTACCTGGTTTCATACGGTATCACATATACAATATCTGGTGTACAAGTTGGGAAGAAATATCCTGTGCCACAATAACCAAAATATCATGCTGCTATCCACGATATCCGATTTCGCTACAAACTTCAAAATAAGGTGCTCCGATAGACGATTTAAGTTTAATAGTTAATCAAACCTCAAGTATTCACGCGAATTGCTCCTATGACCGCAAATTTGCCCTCATATGGAGACTGAAAAAGTGAAAACAAAATTTTTCCGTTAATGCACGAAAGCAATCACCTAAAGTTTTCAGAATTGTTGTCCCCCCCCCCCATCATTTCACGGTAAAGGTTGTATCAAGAAAATGTCTCGTGAATTTCAGAAAAAAATTTGCAGCGTGGTGTCATTCTTTGTAATTTGTAAGGAAGAATTTGTTACATCAGTAAAAAAATTTCCTCTTAGACTCGTATTTCTCCGAAAATTTCCTCGTTTTTTGCCTATCCATCTGGGAAATCCTCAACACTTCCGTCTATTGTGTGTGTACGGAAATAACCATCACACTGAAGTGAATATGATTCTTCTGACCGAAAAATGCAAAGCGTTTTAAACTTGAAATAAATGTAAGCTAATCTCCGGAAGAAATAACTCACAAATACATGAAAGGCATTGTCCACATATACACTGAAGAGCAATTGAATTAGAGACAGCTGGCGTTATCCAAATGTGGCGCTGTTGGCGGTCCTATAAACGGAAACGACATGACGTATGCAGCGATCCGACAATATAAGGAGTGATGCGACGGGAATCAGTAAGAGTCGGGCGCAGTATGGGTAAGACGAAGGATCTAAGCGCATTTGATCGTGGGCAAATTGTCGGGTCTCGAAGAATGGGTCACTCCATCTCGGAAGTCATGCAGGCACTGGGATTTTCACGAGCCACTGTGTCACGGGTGCACCGTGAGTACATCGAATCCGGTAAAACCATCCCTGCAAGGGCCAACTGCCGTGGACAACAGCGAGTGGATGAGCGGGGTCATCGTCGGCTAGCTCGTATTGTAACAGCGGATAAACGGGCCACAGTGCAAGAAATCACTCTGCAATTTAACGCTGGTGCACAAAAACGTGTAAGCAGCCACACCATCCAGAACCATCTCCTCGCTATGGGGTAAAGAAGCCATCGTCCCACGAGGGTAACGCTGCTTACCGCACATCACAGGGTGCAAAGATTAGCATGGGAGCGGGAACATCGCCACTGGACCCTAGACATGTGGGAAAATGTTGCCTGGACTGATGAGTCGAGATTCACGTTGGTACATGCGGATGGCAGGATACGAGTACGGCGCAAACCACATGAAGCGATGGATCCTTCTTGCCAGCAGGGTACTCTTCAAGCTGGTGGGGGTGGCATTCTCGTCTGAGGACTGTTTACGTGGACTGAAATGGGACCCCTGGTACGTGTGACATCGTCCTTCACAGGTCAACGTTACCGGGATATCCTGGACGACCATTCGCTCCCGTTTGTGCGTCTTCAACATCCCACTAGGGACCTCAAACCACAATATGACAATGCACCATGCCATCGCTCCCGAATTGTATCCGAATGGTTGGATGAACACTCCACCGACGTGACCTCGCTTCCTTGGCCAGCTATTTCGCCTGATCTCAATCCCATCGAGCACATCTGGGATGCCATTGTGACAACGCTCAGACTCGAGGCTGTACATTTAGGTGGAAAATCTATTCCCCTAGTTTATTTATTTTTATTAATTCATGTAATTTTTGAGGAAAGAGTACGTTTTATTTACTTTTTATTTATTTTGCCATATACTTTCGGGTGATCCTTCTTTTCTTTTTTTTTCTCCTCTCCGTTCCCCTCTCCCAGCACAAGGCGTCGCATAGCGTAAGACTAGATAGACAGCGTTGGCATCATCATGGACGGACCGACATTGTATGGAGTGTTTTTATGGGGCAATAGAAGTGTCCTCGTCTAGCATCCACAATGCGTGTTGGGTAGACCGTAGACTTTTTGGAACCGGATCTAACAGTTTTATTGGGTAAGGATTTATGGCCCGGTGGTTATATCACGCGGCTAACGTAACTTGAGCGGTTCTCAGAATTTCCACGGGAACGGGTAGCAATTTTAACCATCTAACGAATGGATGAACAAAAAATGTTAATTCTTTGACCAGTAGGATTTACACTTGGGAATTTAATTTAGGGAGCCTTGCGTTTGCCAGCTAGTGATTGGATGATGGGATATTTTGAGGTAATGTGGGTCTTCTTGGGTGTTGTCGAAACTTTTCCAAGGGAAGAGAAGAACTTCGTTACTTTACTTTTACTTCTTTCACGGAGCACTTCACTTTTACTTTTTTCACGGCGTGCATCACTTTCACTTTTTTATTCCTTCTGATTTGTCACTTGGGTTTTTTTTCTTGTCGTGAACGTTGGGGACTTTCCTCCATGACTGTCACCTAGGAGCTGCCAAATATTACGGCAGGACTGAAGCTACCGTAAGCTGCATACGACGGTTGCAGCTGCGGATGGAAGATAACACCCACCGGATGAGAATTCTCCCGGGTCAGAAGTGGTCAGCGGCGCGAACCCAGAGACTTTTAGATGCGACTACCTAGAGGCCATAGCCAACATCGTTCAAATAACTTTTCATTTCCGCGTAACCGCCAGGACGTCATACCCCGGATGAAGCCAAAGCCGCAATGGGATCGCCAGGCCAGATTCGGATGTTAAGGTTGGAAATCCATCTTATTCTTTTTTTTTTTGGTGTCTCCTCATAATATGTTTATCGGATCAGTGCATACGAAAGTCTTCCGCTAGAGTTGATGTTTTTATAAGCGAGTAGTTAATTGAGTACAGATTCCTGTCAGAAAGTCGGAATCATTTTTGCTAGTATCGTGAGTGTATCATGAGTTGTTTCGTTAGTTACAAATTGTGTGCTCAACCCTGGATTTTTGGAGAGTGGGTATATTTTTACGGCAGGGACTTAAATAATCCGTTCACTTATGCTTCTTTTTTTTAATTCTAGACGTTCACGAAAACATTACGGCACCCAGCGGACCCTTTGACTCCCAAAGGAAAATCTGCTGTGTGAATCACAACGCCCCGTCAGTGGATCCTGAAGCTGCGTCAGCCCTAAATCAGGGAATCGCAGAATCACAATCCACTCGACACCCCCCTTGGTTCCCAATATTACGCCGGGTGAACCCAATTTGGAACCCGCGCGATAATACCATCGAGAGAGATGTTCGAGGCTCCGACCCCCTCCATCAAATCTTCGTGAACTGTGAGAGCTTGTTCAGGGGTCGTGGATCCGTATGGCTTCCCAACGCTTCCGGTGTCTTGTCGAGTCCATGCAGAGACGAATCGCCGCTGTCATCAGGCCGAAAGTGGTGCTACACGTTACTAGACAGGTATCTCTAATTCAATTGCTCTTCAGTTCAGATGCCGTCCATTTTACTGTTTCCCATGCAGCCGCCTTGGAGCAAGAATCGAACACGAATCTCCCGATTTTCGTTCGAGTATACTTCCGTTATACCACCGAAAACAACGCATTTCCAAGCAACTCGTGTTAAGCATATGCAGAGTAGGGATTCTGCTCGCTGTTGATACTGTATGATGCATAGGTGTTGAGGCAGGCAAAATCTTCATAAAGCTCTGTTTTGCTTGTAGAAATCTTTTTCGAAGAACTCTATCCGATGGAATTGTGATCTGCGTGATGTCATTTCATGCATATTTTGTAGTGCATTCCCAAACGAAGTACCATCACATGCCTTACCATTAATATTCATATTTGTAGTGCATCCCAAACGAAGTACCATCATATGCCTTACCATTAATATTCATATTTGTAGTGCATCCCAAACGAAGTACCATATTTTGTACTGCATTTCATAGAAAGTACCTTCATATGCCTTTCCATTAATATTCAGACACCTGCCTGTCTACAAATAATCTTAATTTACAGAAAATTTAATATTGTGTGCTGAAACCTTTAGCCCTTATGAGAATCTCTGGTCTTCGTAGAATATTTTCCATCAGTTGTTTTGTAAATGTTCGCCGATGAGTTGAGCCATTCAGCATTTAAAGTAGTTGACCAGTTTAGCATTGTTTGTTGGGTTATCGTTTCTTCCATGAACTTGATGATCAGGACTCTTTAAGCTTTCGGGTCAGACTTTTCGGCATCTATGTTCTCAGACCAATTTGTTACAACGCGAGCAGCGCATCTTGGTGCGACGTAAAGCAATACGATGCTCAGGAGGATTCCTTATATCCGCCGGTAGGTGTAGGTTCGAGGTAATTCAGTGAACTGTCGATGAAACAAACTAATGCGAATTGCGGCAAGACAAAATTTCATTATATTGTACATTTTCATAAATTCCAGGAGACTAACTGTTGGTTACGAAAAAGTATGCAGGAAAATATTTAAACACTTCAAATCAACGGTGCCGGAAGCAGAGTTGAATAATTCAGTGCTCAGTTCAGTGAAACCTCCACCAACGGACACCTCCGAATTATGGTGACCTCCAAACAGCAGCAAGTTTCTACGAACGCCTATTACCTTATGATTTTACTTAGCTCTTTCTGTACTTTAGTGGGTAAATAAGGAACGGAGAAAGAACGTTGCTGAAGGAACTGGGCCTCAGGTAGGATGGGTTGCATTACGGCGAGCACAATGGTATGCTTAAGTGAAAAGAAAAAGGAGTTAAAGTTTAATTCGACGTGTAACGGTAATTGTTTGAGACAAGCTCCAACTTCTGTAAATGTCTCATACCCATACCGAGGCTGGCAGGGGTGTTGGTGCCTAGAATACTGTCTTCTCGTGGTGGCATCTCTTGGTTTGGACCTTGTGCGGCCGCTTAACTGCGCAGTTGCACTTCACAAATCCTAAAATTGTTCGGAATTTCTTTCCTATATGGTCAAAACTGTCTCAAATTCCGCTTTAGTGTCCAGGATTTTCTCAGCCTTAAAGACAACTGACACTACTATGGTAACTTAGGTCTAACGTCAGAACAATGGCTGCTTTCCAAGAACGAAGTACGGTAACTTTTTTTCCAGTCCGAGCGGTAACAGTTATTCAGAGCAGGGGCTTATATCTAATTTTTTTCTTCGGAAGGGGAGGGGCGACAAGAAATGGAAATTTTGAAATTCACTAGGATAAAATAAAAGCTAATGAAAAATAGAAGAAAATTAAAAGCATTTTTTTTTCTAATGTGAGTTGATGCATTTCTGTTGAATTAAATCAGCTTTTCTAATGTAAGTCCTAGTCAGGAAAAACAAAAGAATGAAACACTTACTCCCCCCCATTCTAAATACGCCCTTGATTCAGAGATTTTCATTGTATTAACTGAAAGAAAATCTGCACATTCCACCCGAGATTAATTTGGCAGCTTTACGTTACCCAAGGCCGCATTCATAACGTATATTCAGTAGTTACTGATATTATTTATGTACTGTAAGTAACGGTAAGTTTAAAGTGATTATTAGACTGTTCATGTTTTGCGCATTGTAGTTACGGACACGAAAATTCTGGAAAAAGGTTAGATATCTGCGACCGTCAAGATTGAATTTTTGTCTGGGGATTATAAAGTTTAAGTGAAACGATTTGTGTGCGCCGTAAAGCGGTAGCAGTTTTCCTCCTTGCAAAATGACCACGGCAGCTAGAACGACTATAGTGCCGCTATAACAGCGAATGGTTGGTCAACGTGACAAGCAGCAGGAAAATAAAAAGGGATGTTGGATTGTAGTGGAGAAAGAAAAGGAAGGAAAAAGTCATAAAGGGCATTTTAAACAGCGTATATTTTTTCATTAAGCTTTTCCTCCTTGAATTTGGTGCGCTGCAGTTTAGACATTCAGAAATCGATGTCTGTAAGCATCACACACGATCCTCCTCCACTCGCTCTCTCTTTCTCCCCACCCCGTCCGTCGTCGCTGACTACATTCTTTCCGTGGCCGTCAGCCAAATGGCTGCGCTCTTCACTTGCTGAAGAAAACCATATTTCAAATGGCTGCCATCCATGACAACGCAACCTCCTCCCCCGTACCCACCATACACACTCGACTACGATCCACCATCACACTTTTTCAACTCCTTTCCTTGCTGTATTTTGTTCTGTTTCTTTCTCCGAACGGTTTTTCTTTGTTTTGCCATCGACTAATTGTCCTTTTTATTTTGATTACTTTAGTTCAGGCTTTTTCCTTACCTTGACTTCAAAACAGCCGTTTGTATTGGTCGTTGCTCGAGTGTTAACGTGACAACTGTCAGAAAAATTTGTTTTGATCATCATTTATTTAAAGCACCTTAGTTAATGTGAAACTGCAATGAAATGTTTCGTGGCTTTCTAACTTAGCATGCTTGCTTTTCTGTGAAAAAGGACTTTTTTTGGGGGATGCACAGATATCGAATATGTGGTACATTATTATTCAGATAACGATTAAGAAGTAGGTTCTTGAACATTAAGCTGTAATAACTGTGCGGTGTCGCGGAGCACAAATCTTAATGTTAACGCATGTACTGCATGCATCAGCTCCCCATGTGACCGGCAGCGGATAGCCCTGTGGTTCGTGCAGCCGTTTTCCGACCAGATGGAGTGGGGGGAGGGGGTTCGATCCTCCCAGCTCGATTGCCTAACTGCTAAATATCCTCTGTGTCGGAGAGCACGTTAATAGCTGTCCATGGGTATAGAGGGCCGGCCCCCTTCACTCCTCCCAGTTATAAGTAAGGTTATCTGTTCGTTTTCCAAACTGGCAGCTCTTAATCCAGAAGTTCCTTATGGCCACCCCTGTGGCGCAGTGGTTTTAGCGCTGGCTTCTGACTATTCGTCCGATATGATTTCAAATCTCGGTGAGGATGTTGTGTTTGTCTTACGGTACTGGCTTCTTCTCTGGAACCAGTAGCTCTAAATTAGGGACGGGCGATTGCTCATATCCCATTAAGTTGCTCACAATAGTCATTAACCCCCCCCCCCAATGTTACTGTGTAGCACGTAGAACTTCTGCTGCTGATTGGCTATGTTGATGACGTCATGTAACGTCACCTGAAAGAAGAAGAGTGTGGAACAGTTTGAGATAAGTCATTTGCTGAAAGAAAAAAAAGTGATGGAGACCATAAGCTAAATTAAGCATTTTCAGCAGATTCCACCCAACAAGCCCCCATCACCATCTCATTCATGGCATTGACAATTTTACTATCGTGTTTCCCCTTTTTGTATATGCGAATAATAACTGTTTAATTGTATAATAAGAGTATTAAAGTGCTAAACTGAAAATTTGAACACGTGTTTTTGACTTTGGTTTTGCAATTTCAACCATGAGGTGATCACGTGCAAAATTCTAATCTTCAACTCATAACTTTGACTACAGTTTTATAATTTACGTACTCAGTATTTGCATTTGTAATTATTCTCTCAATAGAAAAACTGATTTGCCAGCAGAACTGTCTTTTTAAATTGCATAAATTCTAATTTATTACACCCGCAAACTTAAATTATATGGAAAAGTATTGTAAATTTCATCACCATAGTGTTAAATTGTGTATAAACATGTTTGTGCGTATGTCAATGTTCGGTATGCAGTTTGTAAAGTCCTTATTTATTTATTTGGGGGTGGGGGGTTGCTTTAAATGGCCTTAAAGTGCTTGGGAGGGGGCGGAAATCCTGTTTAAGACAGTAAAAAAATTTGAACAACCCAGGCCTCACGAGCTGAGGTGCTCTGGGCTGTTCGAATCAAGTGTAAGAAGAGGTGCTTGGTTTGCTCGTCGTTTAGTTACCGTAAGGCAGTATTTCAGTGTCATTAGCTGTTACGTGCAGTTTGCAGATCGGGAATAAGCGCTTTTGTCGTGAAGCGCCAGAGATCGTCGAATGGAATTTTGACTTGCGAAATAATTGTCACCTTCATGTATTCAAATTGCTTTCGGGCGAAATTATCCCAGTGTGGGCGGGTGGACGTGCACTGAAGCAGCCGTCATACTTTACTTGTTTCTTTTGTTTTCGAGGGTCTGTAAACTGGTAATGTCATTTTACACTCGGGCCTCATTTAACTTAGTTAATACGTTCTCTTTCAATCAACGTTGGTCGAAAGCGCCTTGCTGGAGAATGAAGTCCGAAAACTTATCTTTTTTATACTTTTTTTTCTTCTAAATTTAAATTAAGACAATTAAACCAGGAACGTATACATAAATCACGTAACTGGTTAAACAAAATAAAAATATGTAGTGAACACCTATTCCAATTTATAAATCTTCTCTTTGTCAAAAGTGGAAGTTCCCATAGTTTTCTTCCGTTAAAACCTCCGGGGGTTCTAATTTTAAACATATTGAAGAATTAGTTGCAAGCCACGAAGCAGTGGATGTGCTTGGCATCCCAGGTTGTCTCCACATTACTTATCTCTTCCTGAAAAAAAACTGTCTTAGTTAACTGCTGAAAATAAAGCACCCAGAGTGTACTGCCGTGTACGTCCTTTTTCGTATTGGTTTCAGTTCTAGAGCCATTTTCGGTGGTGGGAGGGAGGCTTCAACGCAGCTGAAAGATGTTATCATTGGGACAGCAAGGAAGAAATAATGTAAACAGCATAGATGGGTAAAATATCTCCCCTGTCTATACCAGAAATTGAAACGGGTCACCGTGTCGACATTTCTTGCTGGTCGGGTCAAGCTGTTCCTGACCCAGTTTTATTTCAGTTTTATTTTTGAAAAGAAAAACAAAATATTTCAAATAACCCTTAAGAGGCTTTTGAAATAAATACTTCAGAGCATGGTCCAGGAACTTGCTGAGAAGGGTAATGAAATGGGATTAAAAATGAGCTTTCAGAAGGCAAAACTGAAGTACAATGCTTTAACAAGGAATGAAGATTTACCAATTGATGTGGAAAAGCTGGAGATAACCAATTCTTACATTTACCTTTGGCAGCAGATTCCGAGCGAGGGTCACATTGATGAAGAAAATTAATTGGCGTAAAAAACTTGTTTCGAGAGCTTTTAGAAGAAACAGTACAATTTTTAACAGCATTATGTATTAAAAGAAAAGTGTTTAATCAATGCATTCTTCAGTGTTTACTTATGGAGAAGAGACGTAGGCATGCTTTGTGCAACCAAGAAAGACAAAAAGAGGAACTCGTGGATAAGGAAAATTGACAAGAGTGAAAAAATCACGATCAGAGTAAAATCGCTGAAATGGCAGTGTGCTGGACATATTGCTAGGAGGACGGACCACTGACGAACAACCGAAATATTAGAATGGATTCCAAGGGACAGGAAAAGACCCAGAAGAAGACCGCGTGCGAGATAGCTGGATGGAGGTGACTGGCCCAAGACAGTCCGTTGTGGAAGAAACTTGGGGGGACCTTCATCAGCAGTGGATTGATAATGATTGACAATGATGATGGTATATTCGAGTTTAAAGCTCAAAGCAGATTAGTCCGGGTCTAAATTTTTGACCAGTTTCCAACTCTCCATAATGTAATTCTCTGGTACTAACGTTAACCGAGGACCTTCTGTACTTCAGTTTTTTAATGATCCGTCTTGACAATTAATTCTGTTTTTTTTTTTTTTTTTTGTGAGATAGATTTTTTCTTATTGTTCTGCCCCCTTCTGTCAGTGAACTTAGTAGATTTGGATGCAATTTGCGAGGTCATATCCGTTGATTATTCAAAATTACTAAGGTCATATTTTTTTAGCAATATTTCCCCCTTTAATATTAAGGTGTGTGTGTGTTTTTTTTTTTTTTTTTTTTTTTTAAATGCGAGGCAGCTTTCTAACACTTGTGCCACCGAAAAGCATCAGCATTCCACGTGCCGGTAAAACAGCTCTTACCCAGCGAGCATATGGATGCTACAAGATTTCTAAAAGCGTCATGTGGTATCTGGTACCACCAACACTTTACCAGCAGATCCTTCAACTCTTGTTCATCCGCCGCAGACCAGATTTGCTGTTCCAATACAAACCACAGATGCTCGATTGGATTCATGCCTGGGGAATTTGGAGGCAAAGGCATTACCTGGAGGTCTTCCTCCTGGTTCGCAAACCATTCTCGAACAATCCGGGTACTGTAGCGTGGCACATTATCGTCTTTAAAGAAGTCACTGCTGTACTCGGGGCAAGGCTAACCTAACTATGTTACGGAGTGTGTTTACACTGGAGCAAACTTACACTGCATAATATAGTTCCAGTTGAAAAGCCCGTGTTCGAGTTTGAACTGAGACCTAAAAAGGACATTGATGCATATACGTTCGAGTCACATTATTGTGACCACCAGTGAATATCCAGAGTAACCGCCGTGTGCAGCGCGGGCCGCAGCTAGACGGGCTGGGAATGATTCAATAAGTTGCTGGAAGGTGTTGGCAGGTATGTGGAGCCATGCTGACTGCAGTGCATCTGACAGCTGATGGAGGATTCATAGAGAAAACAACACGATCGAGGTGGTCTCACAGATACTCAATTGGATTTAAGTCTGGGAAATTGGGGGCCAGGGAAGTACTTTGAAGTCTTCATCGTGCTCTTATAACCACTCTCTGATATTTCTAGCTGTGTGACACGTCGCATTGTCGTGCTGGAAGATCCCATCCGCCCCAGGGAAGACAATAAGCCTGTATGGGTGTGTCATGGCGAAAATTTTAACCTCTGGTGAATTTCAGAAAGACCTGATCAATCTTTCTGTTGGTTTATCAGGGATTAATTATTGCAAAATTTTCTCCCATGACATACGTTAGAAGAAAATTCCTGGTTGAAAGGCAGGGGAATTCGTGCGCAAAATTCGCTTGTCTTAATCACAACCAGGAAAACAAAATTTCATGTTAAAGAAAAAAAGAAAAAGAAAAAGAGAATAATATTTGATTTAACTGACTTTGGGGTTTTGGAAATAATTATTTTATCTGTTCTTTTATCGCGATAGGAAAAGGCGAGTAGGTGTGCAGCTCAGAGAATCAAAATTAATTTTACTTTCACATCACGGAATGGAGAAAAAGTGTTTCTGAAAGAAAAAAAAAGTTGTGAGAAAAGGAAATCTTTCAGATCGGCCATTTTAAGGGTCCTCTAGAAGTCGCTCAGAAAATATTGCAGAAATGCTCTCAGGGGGTTGGCGCTGTTCTATTTCTGGGACAAGGTCACAGCCGCACATAGGAAGTTACTTGGTCCCTACGAGCGAAGGTCAAGGGTTCATCTTCCCCTGGCTGACCGAAGATGCCTTGTGCCTGGTAACATTTTTTCTTCCGTTGAGAGTGCTGGACGCTGCAACGATGCTGCCCGAGTGAAGGTCAGAGGTCACTTGAGGCGTGGGAGAAAGCCGTGGCTTGCAGGGTTGCTGTTACTAGGGAAAATTTCATCCAATCAGGGGTCGGCATTTTCCAACACCCCAGAGTTCTTTTTACACTTTGAGACGCTTGTCTCAGACACTTTTGCTCTGGGCTTTTGCTCTTGCTGGCCGGCAGAAAGAGGGGACGGCCGAGTTTTCTCCTCGCCTTTTGGTGGGAAGGAGGACCCACAGAAAAAAACGGTTTTTTTTCTTGACTGCCTTTGCTGACCACCAGTCCACCACAATGGGACACTCTGGATCTGGGCTGCCTATTGAAAGTTTGACAATGTAGAACCCGGATAAAGCGGCATTCCGCCGGCCGGGAACTTTGCCCTGGCAAGAAAAAAAATGGCGGGGAGGCGAAAGGCTAAGACGATGTCGCTCGTGGAGAGAACTTACCAGAGAAAGACAAGACATGCCTCCTCCCTTATTGATATCCCGCAAACCCATCGACAGCTTCTCCATTCTGTTGCTACTTTCAAAAGGGAGGCCTGCTTCAAAGGCCGGAGGAAAGAAGCCAAAAAAAAAAAAAAAAAAACAGTTCCATCTCATTCTAAAGTTTGGAGAGGCTCTTCCCTGCAGGTCATCAGGAAGCACATTGCTGCTAATCGCCAGGTGGATATTGAAGGCTCTCGCCCTTTCATCAAATAGGTACCTCGAGTCTGCAGCTGCCAGCGATGCCCTTGTTCAGAAATAAGAGGAAAGACATGGAAGACGACCTACAGAGACTTTGGGGGCTTCAGTGATAGTAACGCGTTGGTGTGTTGTGTTGTAGAGAAAAAAAAAAAAAAAGATGCCAGCTCAAAGATAATGTTTTTATTTCATATCTTTTAGTATTGATACATAACATCCCACGAAGGTACATAAGCTTCGAGCTGAGCATAAGAAAAAAAGCAAGGTTTTTTTTTTTTTTGCCGCTGATTGTGGCTGTGTTCAGTTTTCAAAATTAAGATTTATTAGTTCCTCAGGTATGAGTTCAGAAAAAAGAAAAAAAAAAGAAAGGGGAGTTGAAGATGCTTCCATTTAGGTTTTTTTGTGTTGTCAGGTCTGGTATTTTATTTTAGCAACTCCCCAGGCCAGTAAATTTTAATGTATCAAAAAAAAAAAAAAAAATTTGGTTTAATGTTTGAGCACAGTGAATTTTGGTGCATCGATTGTAGTTAAGTTGGGCATGTGATAATTGAAAAGCAGTGTTATTGTGATGCCGTGTGTGATAAAATAATTGTTAACTTTTCTCTCTAGCGTTTACAGCGTTGAGTTATTTTTTTTTATGAGTGAAGATAAATTATGGGATGATTTATATTGGGATTTTGAGAGCATATGTATAGTGTGATGAAATTGGAAACCTAAAGTGCTGTTTACATTCTTGGAGTGTTGAGTGTCGAAATTAAGATGGTGGGTGTGTTATTTGAGGACCAGTATTTTACATGCTCCAGATGAGTGTTAATCTCCCATTGGAAAGGGGTGATCTTAGGGCAAGCTGGGGAACTTGTCCTAGGGCAGAGGGCTCTGAGTAGGGAATTTTCACCAGGATGCGATATGTGCAAAATAGAAGTTAAGGTATTTGGGTTCTCAAGTGTAGTATTTCACAAAAAGAATGAACATCATGGGTTGAGAAGACACACTTTTGCTCACCAGTTCCAGTATTAATTGTTCTTTTCTTTGGCCTAAATTTTCTTGTTTTTACTAAAAGGTTAAGAGCCTAAATGTAATTTTAATTTTCAATAAGGTGAAAATATTTAGTGGGTTATGTAAATGGTCAGTGTTATTATCTGCAGTGCGACCTGCGCATTGCCATGGTACAGAAGAATTTCCTTGCAAGTGATTTTTCCTGGGATATATGTGGATAGAGATAAGTGATTTTTCCTGGGATACATGTGGATATTGTGATTTTGGATTTCTTGTGATATATAGAGATAAGTGAATTTTCCTGGATGGATTCCAAGGGACAGGAAAAGACCCAGAAGAAGACCACATGGGAGATGGGTGGATGAAATTCGAAAGTATGCAGGGGTGACATGGAGGAGACTGGCACAAGACAGACCCTTGTGGAGGAAACTTGGGGAGACCTTCGTCCAGCAGTGGATTGATAGTGGTTGACAATGATGATGATGATGATGATGATATGTGGATATGGTGATTTTGGGTTTCTTGGGATAAAGAGAGATAAGTGAATTTTCCTGGGATATATGTGGATATGGTGATTTTGGATTTCTTGGGATATAGAGAGATAAGTGATTTTTCCTGGGATATATGTGGATAGAGATAAGTGATTTTACCTGGGATACATGCAGATATTGTGATTTTGGATTTCTTGGGATATATAGAGATAAGTGAATTTTCCTGGGATATATGTGGATATGGTGATTTTGGATTTCTTGGGATATAGAGAGATAAGTGATTTTTCCTGGGATATATGTGGATAGAGATAAGTGATTTTACCTGGGATACATGCAGATATTGTGATTTTGGATTTCTTGGGATATATAGAGATAAGTGAATTTTCCTGGGATATATGTGGATATGGTGATTTTGGATTTCTTGGGATATAGAGAGATAAGTGATTTTTCCTGGGATATATGTGGATAGAGATAAGTGATTTTACCTGGGATACATGCAGATATTGTGATTTTGGATTTCTTGGGATATATAGAGATAAGTGAATTTTCCTGGGATATATGTGGATATGGTGATTTTGGATTTCTTGGGATATAGAGAGATAAGTGATTTTTCCTGGGATATAGTTGTGTTAGTTCTGGGCCGGATGTGCCTGGAGTATTTTGGGTTGAAGTACGGCAGGCTCTTGCAGGCGTGGTTGATCAAGGTGGGATCATGCATTGGTTCGAAAAGGGGAGATCCTTGAGGACGTGGTTTTTGGGGGAAACTTGTCTTCAAACCCCCAAGTAGGTTTCGCTGCCCACGGAGATATGTACTGCCAGCGAGGGTCGGTCGGGCGTTGCTTCAATGGATATTGCGAGATCATGTTAGAGGAAATTCTGTACCTGATGATGATGTGTCACACTTGAGGATTTTTTCCTTTCCCTTTGCCTAGGCTGAAATTGGATTCACGACCCAATTTCACGCCTTCAGCCTGACTTGGTATTTTCTTCCTGTGTTGGTTCTCAAAACCCAGGGTAGTGTCTGAACTGAGAGTATTTGCCTCACCGCTACCTCAGTAATTCACTGCAGGTGTTAAATTTAATTTTTGTTTGATGTGATTTAAAGTATCTAAATTAATTTGTTTATGATATGCTGTAGTGCTAGGGATGTAAATTCTCAATTCTGGTTGTTAGTGAGCATGATATTTAGTTTGGAAATTTAGTTAATTGGGATTTTGAGCTTTTGTTTACAGTATAGAGCTATTAAGTATCTTGAGCTATTATTTGAAGTGCAGAGTGAGGTGATTTTTATGAGCAAGCTAGTTCAAGAAGATTGTTTGAATTTCTGAATTATGTTGATGATGTTATGAATAGTGATAATTTTTAAGTTAATTAGTGAGGTTTCTTTATAAGTGAAGTAGGTTCATTCAGGGTAGTTCTTTAGGTTATGTAATTTTAATTAATGATTGTGCTCAGTGTAAATCCTGTTTTGAGGATAATTTACTTGGTTTGTTTACTTGCAGATGGTAGCTTTGGTTAATGTATAATTTGTGACTCTTATTATAACTGTAAATTTAATTGAAGTCTTTGAAGCTGGTCTGGGAGATTGCAGAGTTTGCTAAGGTTGTTAAGGTGCTGTAAATTTAAATCAATAAGTGTAAAATTGTAAATTTGTCATTGAGCTAATTAGGTGAGGGAGAAGAGAGTATGTTTCAAAAGAACAGAACTCGTCCACCTTGTGTAATTAAAAAGAATACAGTATTTTCTTTGTGTAAGCTATGTGAATCGTAGTATAATTGTATAATTTTGGATGCATAAAGTCAATACCTGGTGTTCAAACCAACTGTGTTGAAATATGTCAAGTTGTGCTGTTCATAAGGCCAGTGGCCAAATAGAATTAGAAAAAAATTGAGATTCTGTTTTTATACTGCTGTGTTTAAGCAAACAAGAAAAAAGGAAATATCATCTGTTTGTCCACTAAATTACCTTGTTAAGTTTTTAAAGAAAAAAATAAATATAGGCAGTAGCCTTTCAAAAAAAAGTCCAAAATTAGTGCAGTGTGAAAAATTTTGTGTGCTGTTGTCTTCCATGACTTGGTCCCATGTGTTCACCTTAGCTTGACTAAGGCTATCGATCCGAATCCTGGTATTATAAGGTATTTCATAACTGCAATTTTTGTCCTGTCCTTTTAAATTGACTTTCACCGCCTCCACAAGTTGTTATTGAACGAGTACATTATATCCTATGACTTATAGTGACACATTTTCATATACATGCAACAATATTCACTTATTTTTGCACTTTCAGATGACTCAACTCTGCGTGAACACAAACAACTTAAACTTTTCAATAACTGCTTGTGGAATGTAAATTTTTAGATGCATTTTTGTTTAAGATGTTCATGGCCTTCTAATACTTAGAAAATATTTTTGTTTCGAAATGCATCTACCCATCTCCCAAAGTTAAATTTTAGTCTAAATTCAAAATTTCCCTTCAAGTTTACTTTTGGCTATTTATTATAATAACCCTAATATAAAGTGGCTAAGATAACCCCCCAACATTTAAATGCACTAACAACCAGAATTTAGAATTTATATCCCTAGCACTACAGCATATCATAAACAAATTAATTTAGATACTTTAAATCACACCAAACAAAAATTAAATTTAACACCTGCAGTGAATTACTGAGGTAGTGGTGAGGCAAATACTCTCAGTTCAGACACTACCCTGGGTTTTGAGAACCAACACAGGAAGAAAATACCAAGTCAGGTTGAAGGCGTGAAATTGGGTCGTGAATCCAATTTCAGCCTAGGCAAAAGGGAAAGGGAAAAATCCTCAAGTGTGACACATCATCATCAGGTACAGAATTTCCTCTAACATGATCTCGCAATATCCATTGAAGTAACGCCCAACTGACCCTCGTTGGCAGTACATATCTCTGTGGGCAGTGAAACTACTTGGGGGGTTTGAAGACAAGTTTTCCCCAAAGCCACGTCCTCAAGGCTCCCCCTTTTCGAACCAATGCATGATCCCACCTTGATCAACCACGCCTGCAATAGTCTGCCGTACTTCAACCCAAAATACTCCAGGCACATCCGGCCCAGAACTAAAACAACTGTATCCCAGGAAAAATCACTTATCTCTTTATATCCCAAGAAATCCAAAATCACCATATCCACATATATCCCAGGAAAATTCACTTATCTCTATATATCCGAAGAAATCCAAAAATCAGAATATCCGCATGTATCCCAGGAAAAATCACTTATCTCTATCCACATATATCCCAGGAAAAATCACTCATTTCTCTATATCCCAAGAAATCCAAAATCACCATATCCACATATATCCCAGGAAAATTCACTTATCTCTCTATATCCCAAGAAATCCAAAATCACCATATCCACATATATCCCAGGAAAATTCACTTATCTCTATATATCACAAGAAATCCAAAATCACAATATCCGCAATAACCCCGGTTCGAATCCTGGTCACGGCACCATTCAAATGTTGGGGAGTTATCTTAGCCACTTTATATTAGGGTTATTATAATAAATAGCCGAAAGTAAACTTGAAGGGAAATTTTGAATTTAGACTAAAATTTAACTTTGGGAGATGGGTAGATGCATTTCGAAACAAAAATATTTTCTAAGTATTAGAAGGCCATGAACATCTTAAACAAAAATGCATCTAAAAATTTACATTCCACAAGCAGTTATTGAAAAGTTTAAGTTGTTTGTGTTCACGCAGAGTTGAGTCATCTGAAAGTGCAAAAATAAGTGAATATTGTTGCATGTATATGAAAATGTGTCACTATAAGTCATAGGATGTAATGTACTCGTTCAATAACAACTTGTGGAGGCGGTGAAAGTCAATTTAAAAGGACAGGACAAAAATTGCAGTTATGAAATACCTTATAATACCAGGATTCGGATCGATAGCCTTAGTCAAGCTAAGGTGAACACATGGGACCAAGTCATGGAAGACAACAGCACACAAAATTTTTCACACTGCACTAATTTTGGACTTTTTTTGAAAGGCTACTGCCTATATTTATTTTTTTTTCTTTAAAAACTTAACAAGGTAATTTAGTGGACAAACAGATGATATTTCCTTTTTTCTTGTTTGCTTAAACACAGCAGTATAAAAACAGAATCTCAATTTTTTTCAATTTCTATTTGGCCACTGGCCTTATGAACAGCACAACTTGACATATTTCAACACAGTTGGTTTGAACACCAGGCATTGACTTTATGCATCCAAAATTATACAATTATACTACGATTCACATAGCTTACACAAAGAAAATACTCTATTCTTTTTAATTCCACAAGGTGGACAAGTTCTGTTCTTTTGAAACGTACTCTCTTCTCCCTCACCTAATTAGCTCAATGACAAATTTACAATTTTACACTTATTGATTTAAATTTACAGCACCTTAACAACCTTAGCAAACTCTGCAATCTCCCAGACCAGCTTCAAAGACTTCAATTAAATTTACAGTTATAATAAGTCACAAATTATACATTAACCAAAGCTACCATCTGCAAGTAAACAAACCAAGTAAATTATCCTCAAAACAGGATTTACACTGAGCACAATCATTAATTAAAATTACATAACCTATAGAATTACCCTGAATGAACCTACTTGACTTATAAAGAAACCTCACTAATTAACCTAAAAATTATCACTATTCATAACATCAACATAATTCAGAAATTCAAACAATCTTCTTTGCACTAGCTTGCTCATAAAAATCACCTCACTCTGCACTTCAAATAATAGCTCAAGATACTTAATAGCTCTATACTGTAAACAAAAGCTCAAAATCCCAATTAACTAAATTTCCAAACTAAATATCATGCTCACTAACAACCAGAATTGAGAATTTACATCCCTAGCACTACAGCATATCATAAACAAATTAATTTAGATACTTTAAATCACACCAAACAAAAATTAAATTTAACACCTGCAGTGAATTACTGAGGTAGTGGTGAGGCAAATACTCTCAGTTCAGACACTACCCTGGGTTTTGAGAACCAACACAGGAAGAAAATACCAAGTCAGGCTGAAGGCGTGAAATTGGGTCGTGAATCCAATTTCAGCCTAGGCAAAGGGAAAGGAAAAAATCCTCAAGTGTGACACACATCATCATCAGGTACAGAATTTCCTCTAACATGATCTCGCAATACCCATTGAAGCAACGCCCGACCGACCCTCGCTGGCAGTACATATCTCCGTGGGCAGCGAAACTACTTGGGGGGTTTGAAGACAAGTTTTCCCCCAAAAACCACGTCCTCAAGGCTCCCCTTTTCGAACCAATGCATGATCCCACCTTGATCAACCACGCCTGCAAGAGCCTGCCGTACTTCAACCCAAAATACTCCAGGCACATCCGGCCCAGAACTAACACAACTATATCCCAGGAAAAATCACTTATCTCTCTATATCCCAAGAAATCCAAAATCACCATATCCACTGTATCCCAGGAAAAATCACTCATCTCTCTATATCCCAAGAAATCCAAAATCTCCATATCCACATATATCCCAGGAAAATTCACTTATCTCTCTTTATCCCAAGAAATCCAAAATCACTTATCTCTCTATATCCCAAGAAATCGAAGATCACCATATCCACATATATCCCAGAAAAATTCACTTATTTCTATATATCCCAAGAAATCCAAAATCACAATATCCGCATGTATCCCAGGAAATATCACTAGCAAGGAAATTCTTCTGTACCATGGCAATGCGCAGGTCGCACTGCAGATAATAACACTGACCATTCATATAACCCACTAAATATTTTCACCTTATTGAAAATTAAAATTACATTTAGGCTCTTAACCTTTTAGTAAAAACAAGAAAATTTAGGCCAAAGAAAAGAACAATTAATACTGGAACTGGTGAGCAAAAGTGTGTCTTCTCAACCCATGATGTTCATTCTTTTTGTGAAATACTAAACTTGAGAACCCAAATACCTTAACTTCTATTTTGCACATATCGCATCCTGGTGAAAATTCCCTACTCAGAGACCTCTGCCCTAGGACAAGTTCCCCGGCTTGCCCTAAGATCACCCCTTTCCAATGGGAGATTAACACTCATCTGGAGCATGTAAAATACTGGTCCTCAAATAACACACCTACCATCTTAATTTCGACACTCAACACTCCAAGAATGTAAACAGCACTTTAGGTTTCCAATTTCATCACACTATACATATGCTCTCAAAATCCCAATATAAATCATCCCATAATTTATCTTCACTCATAAAAAAAAAAAAAAATAACTCAACGCTGTAAAGGCTAGAGAGAAAAGTTTACAATTATTTTATCACACACGGCATCACAATAACACTGCTTTTCAATTATCACATGCCCAACTAAACTACAATCGATGCACCAAAATTCACTGTGCTCAAACATTAAACCAAATTTATTTATTTTTTTGATACATTAAAATTTACTGGCCTGGGGAGTTGCTAAAATACCAGACCTGACAACACAAAAAAACCTAAATGAAAGCATCTTCAACTCCCCTTTCTTTTTTTTTTTCTTTTTTCTGAACTCATACCTGAGGAACTAATAAATCTTAATTTTGAAAACTGAACACAGCCACAATCAGCGGCAAAAAAAAAAAAAACTTGCTTTTTTTTCTTATGCTCTGCTCGAAGCTTATGTACCTTCGTGGGATGTTATGTATCAATACTAAAAGATATGAACTAAAAAAATTACCTTTGAGCTGGCGTCTTTTTTTTTTCTCTCTACAACACAACACACCCAACGCGTTACTATCACTGAAGCCTCCAAAGTCTCTGTAGGTCGTCTTCCATGTCTTTCCTCTTATTTCTGAACAAGGGCATCGCTGGCAGCTGCAGACTCGAGGTACCTATTTGATGAAAGGGCGAGAGCCTTCAATATCCACCTGGCGATTAGCAGCAATGTGCTTCCTGATGACCTGCAGGGAAGAGCCTCCCCAAACTTTAGAATGAGATGGAACTGTTTTTTTTTTTTTTTTTTGGCTTCTTTCCTCCGGCCTTTGAAGCAGGCCTCCCTTTTGAAAGTAGCAACAGAATGGAGAAGCTGTCGATGGGTTTGCGGGATATCAATAAGGGAGGAGGCATGTCTTGCCTTTCTCGGGTAAATTCTCTCCACGAGCGACATCGTCTTAGCCTTTCGCCTCCCCGCCATTTTTTTTTCTTGCCAGGGCGAAGTTCCCGGCCGGCGGAATGCCGCTTTATCCGCGTTCTACAGGTGTACGTAGTCTACTAGGATGGATTCATAACGAATTCGGTCCAGCATAGTGTCTTCCACAGGTATGAGTGGACCCAGAGAATGCCACGAAAACATTCCCCAGACCATAACGCTGCCCCCCATCAACTTGTGTTCTTCTAGCAATGGTTGAAGAGTGTGTGTTCTCCGATATTTCTCGCTTTATACGCCAACGTCCATCGTTCGATGAAGTAGAAAACGTGACTCATCGGAAAAGGCAATCTTTTGCCTATCAGCGGAAGTACGTTTCCGATACTGCCGTGATAATGTCAAGTCGAGTATCATTAATGTGACTCTACTGTGTAGATGTTCTAATGTGTTATGTAAGCGTTTTCTGCCGATGCACCTTCGTTAGCTTAGGTGCGGTGACCATCCGTCTGCATCGGAGCCCCGTACGCAGCCGTGTTCGGTGAACTGTCGTTTCAGACACACTTCCGGTAGTCCCCTGGTTCATTCGGCTAGTGAGTTGCTCCACTGTATCGTGTCGATCGGCCCTCACGTACCTTCGCGGCCGACGTTCACCTTTCACATCAGGGACACGTGATGCTCTGCAGTTTCCACGTCGCTTATTCGCAATGGTGCCATTTCTCCAATCGCGATACCTTTTAACCATAGCAGCACGCGTACAGTTCACAAAATGCGCTGTTTCAGAAATACTGCCACCCTTGGCTCGAAAGTCGATAATCATCCCTTTTTGCATATCTGATGAATCGCTCCATTGGTCCATGACAGCAACGAGTGGTATGTTTTCAGAATGCCTACAACACACCTTATATACCCTCCAAGCCAGCTCTCGACACGTGTTCTTTCATTGGCTACGCGCTGTTGACGTCAAAAGTAGGATGTGGTCACAATAATGTGACTCGACTGTGTAGATGTTCTAAGTGTTGTACATACATACATACATTATAAAAATTATCCCAGTTTTGGTCGCGTTTCTAAAAAAATACAAATATATTTTCGCGTTTTGGCGACGTCATTGTCATATCTGTTTTGCTTCATACAGGCTATATAGTATTGCGGAGGATATTTAGTGCGAGCGAGAGGGCAGAATTGTATTAGCCTGAGGGTAAGTGGTGAGATAATGGTTTGGCGATTAAGCTTGTTCCATTCTTCGTGATTACTGTTTTAAAATACTCATTCACAAACTGTTGTCTGGTGTGGATCTTGAGCGGTGACGTCGTGACTAAACGCGGGAAGTTTCCTTTTGTTCTGCCATAAGTCACCCTTGGGGAGAAGTACCCGCGCCACATGACACCCCATTACTGCTTGGAGAAATACTGTTACACAGAGATGTTTTGTCGGTGAATCGGTTTTACAGCGTTAAAAGTGTAATCAGGTTAGCATTGCCTCGAGGATAGAGGAGAATACTGCTGGCATGAAAGGATGTACCTGGTCTCTGCAGTGATGTTTAGATAGGTGGTAGACGTCTTAGTTTCCTGCTCATAAATGACTGGACCCGGGGTTTCCAAGCAGAGCATTGTCCAAAGAATTTTACTTTCTCCACCGGCTTGTTTTCGAGCTACAGTGCATTCTTTTGTTTATACAGGGTGTCCCACTCGCTACCGAACCCGGCATTTCTTTAATAATAATAATAACACCAATGAAGATATTGCAATGAAATTTGAAGTGGACTTACCTCATTTCGTGCGAAATGTGATGACATCACAACATGTGCTGGAAGTGGCCACCATTTGCGTACAGACAGCATTGAACCCGGCTCTGTCCGCCAGCCAGCCAGCCAGAGTGCTCCTTAGTGGCAGACAATGCCTAAGTGTGGCGCGAATGAGGAGCAGTCCGCCAGCCGGACGCGCCTCGCTGATGCTTTGTTATGCCATTTCGCTGAGCGTGTGTACACAATACGGTTGTTAATAGTGAGTGCTCGTGGTTGTTTCCGTATGTGTGAAAATGTATCGGTATAGTCTGGAGGGGCGAGTGTTTATTGTTCACATTTGCGGGAAAACAGAATCGATAGTCTTGTCAACTGCAATTCCTGGAGAGGTTTGCAGGCAGACATTCGCCGAGCAAGTCCACCATTTGGGCATTGTCGAAGAAATTAGAAACCAAGGGGGCTTTATTAGACGACCATGCAGGAGGTCGTATAATAAAGTCTCTTCACTTCGCCGATTGCCACAGAAAACAGGGTTGTCCAAAAGCACTTGTCAACGTGTTGTGAAAAAAGCGAAGCTTCATGCGTACCGTATCTCCGTGGTCCACTAACTGAAAGAGCCTGATTGCGTGAAACGAGTAACATACTGTCGATGGTTTCAGACATTTCTTCAGGAACACCTGGACATTGTGGATTGTCACGTGGTTCTCGGACGAGGCGTGGTTTCACCTTTCCGGATACGTCAATTGCCAAAATTCCCGTATTTGGGCCAGTGAAAATCCCAATGCATTCATTCACAGAAAATTGGTGTTCTGTGTGGGATGACCCAGCGCCGCATAATTGGCCCCATCTTCTTTGATACAACCATCACAACAGCTGCATATATGGAAATCTTCAGCACCTTTGTAAATCAATTGGACGACGAAGAACTCTCCATTGGATATTACCAGCATGATGAAGCGATATGACACACCAGTAAGGCCGAAATTCAGTCCTTTTTCGGCGACCGCGTCATATCGAAGCGTCTATGTCCACCGCGCTCACCCAATCTGACTCTCTTGATTAACTTTTTATGGGGATATATAAAAGGCAGAGTTTACCAAAAGAAACCGCAAACCATAGATGCCTTGAAAGCAAACATCATCGCAGAAATTCAGACGGCGGACGTACTGGCTAGGACTTTCCACAATATGGTGCGCCGGATTCAATGCTGTCTGGACACAAATGGTGGCCTTCAATATCTTCATGGGTGTTAATATTATTAAAGAAATGCCGGGTTCGGTAGCGAGTTTGACACCTTGTTCAGTATAAATGTTACTTATACCATTTCATGACCTTCACACACGCCGTCGTTTGCTTTCAGTTTCTTCAATTTGCATAAAGACGGGTTATAATGGTTTAGGTCTTCGGTGAATATGACTACTCTCACCCAGTGTTAAGCTTAAAAATTTCCAAAGAAAACCCTGACATTTCCCTTGTAACATGACTAATTTTCATCCCTAATTTTTGAAAACTGATTTTTACAAAATTCTTGCCCCCAATATTAAATTAATCATTTATGATTTCAAGGTGCTGAACACTAATATAACAATGGAAATGCCAAATTTTCCATGGTTTGTGAGAGGTCCGTAATAGTTTCTTGTACATACTTACCACATGTATCGTCGGTAAATGTCCACTTCTACGTCAGATGTTGCTTTTTCTGTCGCTTGAAAAGCTGTTCAGGACCATCTGTAGCGAGCGTCCAACAGTAGTTCAGCGATTCAATTTTCTGATGGAAACGTTCACCGTGCTCTTCACCAACTATGCCGCAGTTGTCAGGGAAGAAATGCAAGTAGGAATGATGCAAGTGTATCTTCAAGGACATATTGCAGAGAAGTTTGTAATACAGAGACATGTCCTCAACCAGTTCCTTGTAGTTTTCTGCCCTGACATTTCCTAGGAAGTTAGTTGAGACCAACCGAAACGCGTGCTAAGCTTTTTCCTCATCACTCTGTAGTAGGTTGTCGAACATTTCATCTCGTCAATGAAGAGCTCTCTGATCTGAGGACCCATAAAAAAAAAACTACCTCTTTAGTTTTCGCTTCGCTGCGTCGAGGGAATTTGTCAGCCAGGTACTTTGAAGGCTGATCCAGTCCGGTCGATGGCTTTTACGTAGTTTCTTACGAGACCGAGTTTGATGTGTATGGACGGTAGCAGAATTTTGTGCATTTCTCCTAGTGCTGGGTGTTGCACATTCTTCTCTCCGACCGTCAGAGATTTCCTCGTAGGCCAGTCTGTCTTCATATAGTACAAATTCCTTGCTGTGCTGTCTTATTAACGCAGAAAACAGCAGTATTTCGTATATTCCAGCTGCAGACCCATCAACACAGACACTACCTTCAAGCCGTACTTGCTGCCTTGAAGACAGTCCAGCAGGTGCTTTAGATGTTCGTTGGTCTCTTTCATGTAGACCCAGTGGTTCTCGACGGGTGTGCCGCGACACGTATTTGTCTTCAATTCCACCACGAATTGAACTTTCTCGTAATAAATGTAAGTTCTTGAATATTTTTCTCTTGTTCCTTTTTCAAACTTAATATTGAATGAAATTATTTTTTCCAGCAATATTACAAAGTTTCGGAAGTTTTGTGTGCCGCGAAAATTCAGAGATAAGAAGTGATTTAAAATCAAAGATTTGAGTTATTAATGAGAAACTTGAACTTGTCGTTTATTACACAAAAGTTCAATTCGTGGTGGAATTAAAGACAAACACACGCATTTCCTGTTCAACTGAGAGTTAAGTCTCTCGCGTTTCTTGTATTTTATGTTCGTTAGTGCCGAAAAGCCCAGCTTCCACAAGTAGGTGGGTGAAAAGTGTAACTGAGTATTAACTGCTCCCAATGTTATTTCAGGGTACTCTTTCTTCGCCAACATCCAAAACTTAAGAAGTGGTAGTTAACCATATCTCAGTTGAAGTGTTCGGTCTGACTGAGGTTCTGCGAGTTCTTTCTCCAGAGGGAGGTCGGTGTCGGGTTCTGGGGACACAGCATAAGGATTGCGCACCCAGTCATACTTAGCGACTTTGATGAAGGGAAAATATTGTGCCATGTTATCCTCAAAAGCTAGGAGGTGATTTAAAATCAGTTCGGATGTCACGTCGCCGTGGGATCAACTTCGAAAGTCGGAGGAAACATCTTAATATTTTTCTTTGCCACTTATAATTTCCATATTCTCTAAGTTTTCTTAAGAACCCCGTGAGTTTATCGCTTGAAGTCAGCAAATTTTATTGTTTTCCTTGCATACTCTCGTTTAGGTAATTTAAGTGGCTGAAAATATCTGCAAAGTCTGGGTTTTCGATGCTAAACATATTTAATATGTAGCTCATTTTTCAGCTCAAAAAATCTCGCAAGGACTGTAGTACCCTTTGACAACCAGCGGATATCAGTATGAAGAACCAAATGTCATGACGAGATACCGCTTCATGGCACATTTGTTTGAGAAGTCGTGTCTTAAGAGCCCTTGACTTAACAAAATTGATCTTCTTAACGACTGAGTCTAAAACGCTTACCAGCAAAATGGCGTTACGACTGCAAGCGTACAGACAACTTACTGCTGAAGACAAACTGTGCGCGGGCTAGACTAGAGTCTCCGCAGTGTTGCCAACTCGCACGTTAGTGTGCCGCCGGGACTCACTACAAGGATAGTGTGCCGTGAACAAAAAATAAAAAGGGTCGAGAACCACTGATGTAGATAGCGTGTCCGACTGGAACAAATGGAAGCTGGTTTCCATTTTGCAGCCTTGATACTCAATTTCGACGAGTATGAGTAGTCGCCATTCGTGCGGGTCATGTTTGCTTCGAAGAGCATTCACTAGCCATCTACATCGTAGCAGAACACGTTATCTTCCTTTCGGAAGTAAGGCGCAAACTGCTCATGACGAGAGGAAACGAAGTCACTCGGAGATTTTCCTTGAAGATTCAATTGTAGAAGTCTTGATCCCACCCAGTAACTTCACTTTGGCCTTGGACAGCTCCAGATCGCAAACAAGATCTTTCAATTCTTCTTGTGTGAGAACGTGTGGCGCAGATGACGCACCGTGGCCGACATGTGAACGATCAGAAGACGCCGAATGCTCAGGAGAATCAGACATCAGTTCGTCTCTGTCCTCATCGTCCTCTGAATCGATGAAAAATTCTTTCGGAGGTTCGGGAAGAGGAACTCCTTCTCCGTGCTGAACTGGTTGGATAGCAGATGGTGTATTTGGGTACGCTATTGTCCACTTCAGTGTCCTCATGATCCCTCCCGAAACAGCCGAAGTAGCAGTCGTTATGAATGATTGCTTGGCTCCTTCCAAACCATAGGAACAGCAAACGGTATAGACCCTTTACCGCCTTTCAGCCATTTCAGAATATTTCTAGCACACGTGCCGTAGCATATGTGTGGGGTCCATGCTTTTTCCTGGTCTCCGATCTTGCATCCGAAATAAAGCTGATACGTTTTCACTTGGCCTTTTTCTGACTTGCGAACGTCACTTCCCCGCAAAATATAGCAAAAGTTATTTTGGCATCACTACGGCTGGATTTACACTGCACGGATCACTCATGTATATGACCCCCGAGTAAATGGGAGTGTAGCCCAGGATAGGCGCACAAACACTTGCTCACCCTACGAGACTTCGGTTTAAACTAATGATTGTAGCATCTTACGTCACTGATGTCATGATTCAACTGCATTGCATCAGACAATGGTGTCATACATAGCTCCTGGGAGTGGTGTGTACGATGGGCTAATGCAATATAACGCAATATGTTGCGACTGAGTCTCTCCTAAATAAGATAAATAAGAGCCAATCGACAGATTTTGTCATTTTAGTGTTCAGCACATTGAAATTAGTAAAGATCCGCTATTTTCATTTCAGAAGCAAATTGTGTGTTGTCCAGTGTTGCTAAAGAAACCTGTTATCGCCCACTTCGAAACCTGCTGTAAGAGAGGCATGAAGTAAAACATGGTGAAAACGTATTGTTAACGCATTACTATGGATTGCATTGCAATCTAAACCATACGAAACAGTTTAAACCTAACTGGACAAAACCCGATGGGATCGACGGTAAGTTTTTTTTTTAAATAATAATAAAATATGAGACAACAAATGTAAACTTTATTTGATTGACAAATTCATTCAACCACTTCAGTAAAGACAACAGTCCAGGTTCGCGATTTTTCTTTTTTTGTAACTGAAGATTTAACGACCACCGTGAGCAACTCAACTTTCAGAGAAGGGAGAGAGCCAGTGCCATAAGACAAACACAACATCCATGCCTCACCGGGGATTCGAACCCGGTAGACGAAACCTGTCTGAATCGACGAATAGTTTTTTTTTTTTTTTTTGAAAAGAAAAAACTCATGAAAAGTTTATTTACATCTTTACATAATGGAAAACGTCTTACCTACATGAATAAACTGGTTCGAATGAATGTTAAATCGTATGCATACATCACACGGTCCAATGGCACAACGCAATCAGGTCTTCGAGTGTTCGCTGTTTCGATAGGAACTTTCAAACAAATTCCTGTGTTTTGCACAACGGTTCGCTGAGAAAAGAGACTTCGGACTCTGGACTTCTGAGTCCCTCCTTACTTTCGCCTTCAACAGCGCGTGAGTCAACCGCGCGCTTCTCCCATAGACTTTACATGGGAACTTTGCCGCCCCACAACGCCCGAACCGTTGCCCCATTATCATTTTTCTCTTCAACTGGCACATCTACATTGTAAGATCTTTATTTTGATACCTCAACCATATCTTTACGTTCAGCCGTTCTCTCGCAACAGGTCTTACAGTAAAAAACCTCATATAATTAATATATAGATGACTACTGGCCTATTGTGGCATATATAGGCTTTGCTATTGTTTTGAGGAGCTTCTTAGGAACTTGTTTTTTTGTCGATCGCTGTCGCAGTTAATTATGTTTTTAAAACTGTCGGAGCTCGTATTCCTGTCTTGTATTTAATTTTACTTAGTACTTTTCATTAGAGGAAAACGAAAAACACTTTTTTTGTTTTGTTCTGATGGAAAGATTCAAGGTTACTTGTGAGATAAGTATTCATAGCTGAAGCAATCGATGCCGATCGATGTCATGTTGTTCCGTTTTTCTTTGTTGTGCTCCTGAAAAGAGCAAATTGTGCACGGAACTCGCTCAAGGGGCTTTGAGCAACAATCGTACGTATTGCTTTTAGGAGTCTTATGACGTCCATTGGAAATTATTTTGCTTTGTCTCCGGAGGAAAACGTAACAGCATGTAACTAGAATTTCTTTTCAATGTCGCTTACTTCTGCATCTTCACTGTTTGCTTAGAGCATTTCTTGTTATTACTACCCATCAACTGCACGTGAGCGGAATTATTTCATAAGTAATCAGCAGTACTTTACATATACATTGCTGATGGTTCTTGAAAGAATTTCTGTCGGGATTTGTCTGAAAAAGAATATTCCTTACTCGAGATTACCTAATGTATTGCTTTTGGTTATCTCATAGATTTCGTATCACTTAATTTTAATTTTTTTTTTTTTTTTGTTCTGTAGGAAAATTTTTAACAGGTAATCGTGTGGATAACGGCAGAGAGTACCGCTGCTCAAGTTTAGCCACAGCCCATTTCGTAGTTCATTAACTCTTTTAACTTGCCATTATAATTCGATAATAATAATCATGGCAAGTTAAAAGAGTTAATGAACTACGAAGCCAGCTTGAAAAAGATTTTTTCGATATTTGTAAAATTATTCTTTTTTTTTTTTTTTCTAGCTTTTCTCCCAAAGTTGTCATACTATATACATACATTGGATTCTTCCGCGGATTTGAGCGCTTATTTTTTTCTTTTTTGGCATCATTTGGGTCATTGTAGGGATCGATGCAAGGGGGTGGGGTGTCGTTTTCCGTCTAGGGACTGTATTTTGTGTCTCAAAACTTTGGAAAACGCAAGTTAAACGGAGTGAAAAATATTTTCCGTAATCATAATTTTTTCTCTCGCGATGTTGCCTCTGTCTAGTATTGTTGTTAAATATCATTTTATTACATAAATGTTTGTATTTTAGCTTGAAACTGTAGGCAACAATTTGCGAGATTGGAAGTTTGACGGCGCGAAAATTTCCCTGTATTTTTCAGGCATAAAATTCTTTCGCGAATTCGAGGAATTCCGCAATTTCCGTTATCATTTGCGATATATTCTCGAGATCGATGCACAACTGAAGATAATTTTTTGGAAGTTGGTGGCGACGGAGGGGGAGGTTTTTTTGTCTTAAGACAGAATTCCATTTTTACGAAACTTTAAAAAACGGAAGATCGACGGAGTGAAGATTTCCTTAATCGCAATTTTGTTTTCCTCGCGATATTCTTTATGCCCAGTATTATTTTTAAATATCATTTTGGTGCATTAGAATTGGTGCATGATGTTCAATCAAAAGTGTTTGTATTCTCAAAGTTACACTATTTACCTAAACTAGTTAAATAACTAGTGTAACTTTGTCGCCCATGAGTGCTTTGATGTCATGCACTCAGTCATTTTAACCGTCATGCTGAAAATTCTTTCAGCATGACGGTTAAAATTACTTTCATCAGAGGGCAGAAAAAAAAGGAGGAAAAATAGAAGATAAGAATAAAGAAATGTGGAGAGAAATATATAAACAGAAACAAATTAAGCGATGGATGCTGCGCATCTGCAAAGTCAACAAAAGGCAAACGGAAAGTATTCCTCATTCTTGTCACGCATTTTGATTTTTTACTGAGTTAAAAAGTTCAGCTTTTTTTTTTTTTTTTTTTTTTATTCGTCGGTCTCATAGTATGACTATACTAGTAGTGGCAAACCTAACGGACAACCTTTTCACCATAAAGATCTCATCCGTTTTTCAGTACTTCTGCAGGGACCATCCCATATAAACCCTGAGGGTGTGTCACCGTGATGGAAGGCCGAACAAAATGAAACTTCCCGATGATCCTATCAACGATTTCCTCCTCATGAAGAAAGGTGCAAGGCTTAGTATCTTCCAAATTACTTGACTGTGCGCTTACGCAAGGATATAACCCGAGTGCACTTACGCTCCCACTCTGGTTATAGCCTCCGATATAAAGTAATAATGACGTCACCAAACGTTCATCCCTCAGCCCCGTTGTTCACTGTGAGCCGGGACGAAAGTTATTCCCCCAGCACTCAGCATAAAGTACACACCTTGGTAATCGGAACCAACCTGTAATGGGTCCACTACTGACTTCTTATCAGCAACATCACACATTCCAGTCGATTCGAAATCTCCATTAGAAACGAAGTGGAACGTCTGAGTATGGCATCTGCAAAACGGAAACAAATTTTTGACAATCGAGTCAAAAATTTAAATTTTAAATAGGCTATCAAAAGGAGAAAGTGAATCGCAGTTAGCTAAAATTTATGATGTCTGTTAGGCTACTAAAAGTGACATTAAGCAGAACAAGGAAAGCATTTTCAAATTTGCATCAACATTCGACTCAAATCAAGGCTCTAAAAGAAGAAAATTTTTGAGGATGGCGAACGACACATCTTTGGAAAATGCCGTTTATTTATGGTTCACCCAACGACGAAGCTTAGGGGAACCTATATCAGGGCCTCTGCTATGTGAAAAAGCGTTGGATTTCAACAGAAAGTTGAGAGGTCCTTCCGATTTCAAGGCCAGTACAAGGTGGCTTAAGAATTTAAAATCACGGCATGGTATTAAAGAACTTCATATTGAAGGAGAAATTTTATCTTCTGATTTTTCTGCTGGAGAATCTTTTAAAGCAAAGTTTATGAAACTTGCAGCAGAAAAGGAATGTTCGAGAGATAACATTCACAATGCTGATGAAACTCCATTAAATTGGAAGTCCTTGCCCCGAAAGTCCTTTGCATCTCGTCGGGAAAATGCAGCTTCTGGATTTAAACGTGGCAAGGAACGAATTACAGCTCTGGTTTGTGCTAATGCTAATGGAACTCATGCCTTTGCCACTACTAATCATTGGAAAGAGTAAGAAACGTGGTTGTTTAAAAAATGTCACCTGTCTCCCTGTAAGTTACAAAGCTCAAAAAAGAACGTGGATGAACTCAGAAATTTTTATTTATTGGTTAACCCATGATTTTGTTCCCAATGTTAAAAAATATCGTGAACGAGAAGGCAAAAAAGGCAAGATTTTACTCATTCTAGACAACACACTATCTCATCCCTCAACTGAACAGTTAAACACTCTGGTGATAGCTTTTGAGGTTTTATTTCTTCAACCAAATGTCACAGCACTTCTACAACTTGTGGATCAAGGTGCCATCGAAAAAAATTAAACGAATGTATAAAAAGCAAGCTTTGCGGAGTTTATTTTTGGCGGATAACAACGTTGAATGTAGTATTAGAATTCAAATTCGTGCAGAAATAGTCCAAAGTAATCGACGTAGTTGCCTTCAATGCACGATCTTAATAACAAGAGTCACTCACAATACAAATTTAAATTCGTTATTAAGATACTCTTGTTTATTAAGATCGTGCATTGAAGGCAACTACCTCGATTACTTTGGAATGTAGTATTGTTGAGTTTTCCAAAAAACTTCATCTTAAGGACTGCTGTTATTTGTTAGGTGAGTCATAGCAATCAGTCACAGCAGAATTAAAAAAATGCTTTGAAAAAATTATCGAAAATATTGAAGGAGGTGAGTTAAGCCGAGATGAAGACGACGGGAATGAAATATTCGATTTATTCAAATCAATTTTGGGGGTTGAAGAATGCGATGAAAGTGGTGATGCAAAGGAGTGGATAAAAAACGATTTTGATGACACGGGATATCTCATTTTAAATGAAGATGAAATAATAAAATCTGTTACGAAAAGCATCGCTCCTGAAAGTGATGCAGATGATGAATCTGACTTCAACGTCTGTCCTACTCATGCTGAAGCATTCACTGCGTTGGAGACTGCCATGGCTTGGTTGAACAACAAACTGAGTGTTATATAGCTTGTGGGACGAGAAAACTAATTATAAATATAATGATCCGATTTATTGGTGTCTAAAGTAAGAAATCAAACGAATTTCACTCCGCAAGCTTTCTCCGTCAACGGACGGCTTCATCAGGCGGTTACATAGAGAATATAGAATCAAAATTGTAGACAGAACGTTAATTCTAATATGACAAATGAAATCATGCGTGAAGACCGCGCGCATAAATAACCACGAACGTGGTGAATACAATATCTTAAAAGTTAATGCAAAAGCAAAAAAAGTAAACTTTAGGAAGAAACTAGAATCATGAAGTCCATCTTGCGATGCCTAGCAGATGGTTCCAACCTATCGGTAGTTCGAAAGAGACATCGAATGATTTCATCTCCAAGCTAAAAGGTATCACCAATGCACAACATGAACTTATTGGCAGCCTTGATGTTATCTCCCTCTACCCCTCTGTTCCAATACCAGAAGCAACGCAAAACATCAAACGAACCCTGGCTGGAGCTAACCTTTATGATAAAGAAGCTCTGAAAGATATCTTTGCTGTTATTGACTTAGCTGTAGAATCAAACTTCTTTACCTATGGCTCCCAAGTCTACAAGCAATCAAAAGGAGTCCCGATGGGTTCAGCCTTGTCTCCAATACTCGCTGAAGCCATCATGAGACCTATTGAAGAGATCATACTCACCACTCTTCCCAGGTCACCAAGAGTATGGCTACGCTATGCAGATGATATCTTTTTTGTCTGGGAGCACGGAGAAGCCTACATGCAAGACTTTATGGTAGACATAAACAACATACATGAAGACATTAAATTTGCGATAGAAATAGAAAATCAAGGAGAATTACCATATTTAGATGTACTTGTGACGAAATCGATTTCAGGTACACTCACTACCTAAGCCTACTATAAACCCATGCACGTACCTAACCCTATTCCACCAATATCAGCCAACCCAACAACACACAAGTATGCTCTATTCAAATACCGGGCTAAAAGAGCCAAAGATTTTTGCACCTTGAAATCTGACTATGATGCCGAAATTAAGTCTTTGAAAGATCTTGCCTTTGCATGAGGGTTTGACGTCTCCCGCGTAGAGGACACAATAGCAAAAGTTGAAGCCAACACACTTGCTACACCGAACAGAAGAGCACCTTTAAAATTTGTTGGTTCGATCCCGTACATCCCAAAAATATCTTATTTTATTAAAAATCATTTTCAGAAGAAAGGATTGGATGTCGGCCTTAAAGCTTCTAAACACATGGCAACCGTCCTCAGCACAGCAAGCAGTAATAGTACCTTGAAGCTCACAGATGCGGGCATCTATTGCATCCCATTGTTATACCCAGACTCCTCTACTAAATTTTACGTAGGTCTCACAAAAAGGTCATTTGAGGAGAGAATGAATGAGCATAAGAGGGACGTTGCACAAAAGAAACTTTCTACGTCACTTGCCAAAGAAGTAGCTAACCATCAAGCTCAACCCCAATGGCAGAATATCTTGAAGATCGCACCATATGGAGACGCAAGAACAGCTGCCATAAGGGAAACAGTTGAGATATTAACGAGGCAGGATGTATGCAACACCGATGTCTCTTTCGAACTACCGATAGCTTGGGACCATCTGCTAGGCATCGCAAGATGGACTTCATGATTTTAGTTTCTTCCTAAAGTTTACATTTTTTGCTTTTGCATTAACTTTTAAGATATTGTATTCACCACGTTCGTGGTTATTTATGCGCGCGGTCTTCACGCATGATTTCATTTGTCATAGTAGAATTAACGTGTTCTGTCTGCAATTTTGATTCTATATTCTCTATGTAAACGCCTGATGAAGCCGTCCGTTGACGGAGAAAGCTTGAGGAGTGAAATTCGTGTGATTTCTTACTTTAGACACCAATAAATCGGATCATTATATTTAAACTGAGTGTTGTTCAACTCAACTTCTCTTATTGAAAAGAATGAGGGATTTAGCGGCAAAAAAGCAAAGTTCGATAATATTATTTTTCAAAAAAATAAATAAATAAATAAATAAATAAATAAAAAAAGCGTGAACTTTTTTTTCAGCACTCTTTTTTAATCCAGTGTAAATATGCTTTTCAAATGTGTTATGATTGGTAAGTTTTGGAATTTTGTACTTTTTGTTTAAAAAATTCACTGTGTTAGTAAAAAATTGGAAACTTGTTTCGTATTGCATAATATGTTTTTGCATACAGTTGCTTATTTTTCGTACATGTATTTTGATAATTTAATGTAGAAATGTTAGCGTGTTTGTATTTTTTTTTACGTGTTTGATAATCCCAACACATCGAAAATCCGAACTACCAGTCATCCCAATTAGATCGGATTTTTGACGCTCTACTGTATTCATTTTCTTACTGTACGTGTGCGCAACATTTAGAAAAGGAAATGTTAGCGTATTTGTATTTTTTTTTTTTTTTTTACGTGTTCGATAGTCCCAACACATCGGAAATACGAACTACCAGTTATCCCAATTAGTTCGGATTTTTAACTCTCTACTGTATTCATTTTCTTACTGTACGTGTGCGCAACATTTTGAACAACGATGTACTTTTTAAGTCCCTGTTCAATTCGTTTACGAACTTTTAGACTGGAACTGTATTATGCAGCGGAAATTCACACTCAATGCACTGGTTTCCTTAAATTAAACAGAAAAAATCGCGATAACTGAAAAAAATACATGATAAAATGTTATGAATTTTGGTGAAAACATATATCATATTGTACGTTAGAGAAATACCCTAAAACATTACGTAAGAAACACAGGGTTCCCACTCAACCTGGAAAACAGGGAAAACCTGGAATTCTCAGGGAATTTGAAAATGGTTCCAAAAATCAGGGAAAACTCAGGGAAAATTACCCTTTTTTGTAAAAATCAGGGAAAATTACCCCTTTTTTGTAAAAATCAGGGAAAATTACCCTTTTTGTAAAAATCAGAGAAAATTACCCCCTTTTTTTTGTAAAAATCAATGGATACTTTATTTTGCCAAAAAAACCCCTATTTTTTCATGATTTCAAACTTTTGCTAGCAATTACTGCCTGCCTAGAATCTGGTAGATCTTACTTAAGTATTTCCTTTATTTCTGTAAAAAAAGATGCAAAATTGAATTTTTAAAATTGCCAGTTATTAAGCTTTTGTTCAATTTCTGCAGGCAGTTGTTATAACATGGTACAATTAGGCACAATGGCTCCTGCTTGAAGAAACACTTCACAAGAGAACCAACCAAACGATGGATCAAAGTCCTTTGTCTGTTGGTTCTCTTGAAATATGTTTCTTTGAACAGAGCCATTCCATCATTAAGCTTAGCTGCATTGTGTTATAGAAAAACTGAAACTATTCAACTGACAGATTTTTTCTTACAAATCACCTGTTTCTATGGGAATGCATTTACAAATTCCGTGTGGGTAGTATTCACAGTTATAACATGGAACAATTAGGCACAATGGCTCCTGCTTGAAGAAACACTTCACAAGAGAACCAACCAAATGATGGATCAAAGTCCTTTGTCTGTTGGTTCTCTTGAAACATGTTTCTTTGAACAGAGCCATTCCATCATTAAGCTTAGCTGCATTGTGTTATAGAAAAACTGAAACTATTCAACTGACAGATTTTTTCTTACAAATCACCTGTTTCTATGGGAATGCATTTACAAATTCCGTGTGGGTAGTATTAACAAAAGTTCACAGAACTCTGGTACAGAAAATAATGTGCACAGTTAGTTGTTATTAATGAAAAGCAGGTAATTTTATAAAGACAAATTACTTAAAGAATTTACAAATGTGTGCTTTGGTGAGAAAAATGAATGGAATGGAATGAAATGTAACACTTCTTTGCAACATGCCACTCTGGAAAACTTTAAAAACCACCTGGAGAACCTGGAAAAGTCAGGGAATTTTTTTATTACTTTTGAGTGGGAACCCTGAAACATTTCATCCCGATGAAAATGATCGCATTGAAAACCACGTGAAAAATAAGTCACAAAATGAAATAGTCAAAGTACCTCAATAGGAAGTGTGGTCAGCGTTCACGCCAATGCAGACCTGATAGCGATGTTTCATGCTGTTGATGATGGTGTCTTTGATCTCAGTAATTAGCCACGACCATTGTTCGTGCAAAACTTGTACAGGGTTAGCCAAGCGGGTGTGAGGGCAGTAACACGTCCGTATGTAGCTTCACAGACATGTTCAATCGCTTTATGGTCGGGAAACCTAGATGATATCAGTTCATATTTACAATGGTCTTTTCTTCAAGATATTTCTTTACCAGCGTTGCTCTGTGGGGACAAGCGTCATCGTCGTGTAGGAGAAATGTATTTCCTATGGCACCTGCATAAGGCCGAATGTAGGGGTCCATATAGCATCCGTATCGCGTCGAGCATTCATAGTTCTTCGTGTAAGCGCATCGAGGCTTGCGCGTCCTCCTAACAAGGTGCCACCTCTAAGCTACACGCAACCAACTACATATGTCTCTTTCACGGTTCACAGAAAATAATAGGGTGCCCTTCGTTCTCTCCTCATCACTGCACGCATGGAATAGCTTTTCAAAGAAAATATGGACTCATCTGTGAAGAGTATTGACTTCTATTGGTTTTCAGTCGGATTGACCTAAAGTCTTGCTCAATTCAAATGTTCTCCTCTGTGACGGGGGTAAAATGCACGCAGAGTGCTGGTCGCCTAGCAAAAATAAAGACTTCCATGATAAAGTCTGAGCTCATAGAAGCAGATACCACCGTTTCTGTAGCCGCAGCAAGAGCAGATATCAGTTGTGTCGGGGGTAACCATCCTGTTCCTCCGCGCAGTTGATTGGAGATACCTTTCATTCTCAGATGTTGTAGCCTTATGCCACGACCATTTAGGAAGTATTGTAGAAAGCCATGACTTCAGAGGGATGAGTTCCCTCCGTTTGTGACGTCACTCATGTTACACTCGCGATGTGACGGTGTTTTATGTTTTACGTCATACACGACAGCGTAAGAAACCAATCGCCTCCTTCGTTGTACCTTCAGGAAGCTGATTACGTGTTTTGAAATTGGTTTCATAATATGTGACCACCGAAGGACTAATGCAGCCGTCTTGCAATTTCCACCTTATAGTTTATCTGTTAAATAATGTCTCGCAGCCATTACAACAAATCTGCTGTCTCAAAATCCGTTCTTTCGCAAACGATGCGACGCGCGCACCTTTATGCTGCGACTCCTTTGCATAAACCGATGTCAGATCGCCGCTGATTTGCATATTTGCATGCTATATTCCGATTCTGCGTTGGTCTCACTCTATGATTGAAATAATTGATATCTGGTGTGCAGTTGATCGTATGAACGGTGGTAAATCGTACCTGTCCTTGTTGTTGAGAATGATTAGGCCAATATGGTCTGCGGTTCGGTGTTTACTGCTCATGGTAATGGAACAAATAGATACTCTTACCATGTAGCTTTTAAATTAGGGTGACCGTGGCGCCATATACGCCGATGAACCATTCCATTATGACCACCACCCAGCCTAGAGAAATGAGCGCGCCTGGAGACCGAACGGTGACGCAGGTGAAGTTCACAGAGCAGTATATATACAACCCGAGGACCGGCTTTCGGTTAGTAGTGTTGTTCGGAGTCAGAATGGGAAAAGTTGCGGATTTATCGGAGTTTGATAAAGGACAAATTGCGATGGTACAGTGCCTCAGAACTATGATCTCGGAAACGGCGCGGCTTATGGATTGTTCACGTGCCGCTGTAGCGAGTACGCATCAAAAGTGATGCACAGATTGCCAAACGACGAACCGTCGTACAACCATCTGTCGTCCGCAGCTCACTGATGCCACAGTGAGCTGCGGACACATAATGTTATCCTGATTTTCTGTGGACAAAGTTGGGACCGAAAATTTGTCAAAATCGCCCCAACTTGTTGAAAGCGGGAGCATTCTTGCTGCAGGACAACGCATCGTGTCATGGTACAGCGTCGGTACGGGGATTTTTGTCGAAATATGACTGGGAAACTTTATCCGATCCACCATACAGCCCTGAACTCAGTCAACCCGATTTTGATCTTTTCCCAAAGTTATCATCCGCGACGAATAGCTGGACGAACTGTCATTGGACGTGACCCGAGTAATACAACAGCTGAACAAAGATGGCGTTCTACGGGGTGTACAGGACGTACCTCGCCGCTGGCCAGCTATCATTATCAACGAAGGGGAGTACATTGAACTGGCAGTAAGGTAAATTTTCTCAGTTACTTCACATTTTTCTCAAAAATGGGCAGTGTGCAGAACTTTTGTTAACACCCCCGTATGGCACTGAAATCTCAATGTGTCGAGTTCTACGGATTCCCAATTCTTTTGCCAGTTATCTAAACCCGGTGTTGCAATTCTATAATAATTTTTTATAGGTTTATGTATTTAATGATACATTATTGTTAATGATTTCTTATAAATAATAATTTCTCATAACTTTGTGTATTTCCTTAATACATTATTTATTAAAATGTATTTTAATGAAACTGTAAAATTAAGATTATGCTAAACATAAAGTAAAAAGTTACAAATACAAAGTAGATATAATAATGGTGAACTCTGTTTTGGCTGTCACCTGTCAAAGTGGGCAGTTTTGTCTGTCACGGATGTTATCACCTAATAGAAGCAATGCATAAGCGATCTCTATTTGACGGCCACTTGCAGGTCGTGGCCGCGGGTAGCCGTTTTCGATACGCATAAAAGATTATACTTTCGTTTTGCGGTCACCACTAGGATGAACTTACAGAAAAATCTTCAAAAAGTTCTAGAAATATAACAAAAATGCGGCGAGTTTTTAAAAACGCGAAGCATTTTTCTCGCTGTCACTACCTTCACGAGATTGTAAACTGTAAGTGGTGGTTCTTCGGATCTGTCAAGTGTAAAAAAAAAAAAAATTCGCATACCTTATTGTTTTCTATTAACTCGGGTACGCATGTTGAATCTTTAATTGTCCTGAATGAGAGCTTTGAGCCTCACGTAGGGATTCATTTCCCTCATCCCAACGAACCTAGCCTTCTCACATAATGGCCGTATTATTTGAGCTGGCCCGGGTGCCGTTGTGTTAAAATTACGGAAATAGACCCACTTTTCATCGCACGTAACAATTATCTTGAATCGCAAATCGCGCTGGTTTTCTAGGACTTTCGTGCACACTTCCACTCAGCAGCTCCTGTAGACCTTGCCGAGGTCCTGAAGGTGACGAACCACGGTTGCCTGTACGGTTCGGCGCATGGCATCCGAATCCACTGTTCGCGGCCTATCGTCGAGAACCGTGGAATCGGAAGCCGTGTGCTGATCGTAGAGGTTTCTGTCACCTGAGCGAATATTGGTAAATTATCTGGTTGAGGTGCTGTGGTCCTCGGAACCTTCCCCTTTCGCATGACAAAATGTTTCATGTTGCATGAGCAGCGTTATGGCAGAGTTCAAACTCGTAAAGCCAAAGTTTCTTAACAGGTTGTGGCTGTTCATCTATTAGGCGTCCCAACCACTGCCACAACGACGACATGCAATGCTGTTCACAGCATCGACTACCACTTTATATCCCTTTCAACTGACTGAAGTGCGGCATTTAAACAGTTTAAACACGTGACATACCCTCTGCAACACGAAATGCTTCGCTAATTCAGATGACATTTAAAGAAATACTTCGCTAATTCATTTGCGTAGGAAATCTTAATGTTACTTGAATGCTTCTGGAAACTATTTTTGTCCTATTCATTGTTTATAGCACAATTACACTCCCAGTTTACGACGTTATGTTTTACTATATGTATAGTATAACATACTTTATACATCATATATAGTAAAGTGTTGCGCTGCTGTTCGCATTCTTCGCAATTTGCGAAAAAGAAATCGTTTTGGCTACTGCCTTTTTGTACTGTTATAATACTTCTAAAAAAAATCGAATTTGGCGAAAACTTTGAAACAGCCAGCGCAACCGCTGATAGTTATATGTGTAGCATATTTATTATATATAATAAATATGGAGGCTTAATAATAAAGGCTCTCAGGATGCACTGCGATGTGTTTTGATGACTTAGATGTAATTGTGATGGATAATTGTCACATAAAAGATATAGAATTTTTGTTCTTGGATGTTACATGTCTAAAGAAAGCCTCTCTCCCAACCCACACCGTTTTTTTTTTTTTGTTTTTTTAATTTTCACGGTAGATTTTCTTGACATTTTACGAGTGAATTGTGTTTTAGAAGAAAATATTACTGGATTTACGAGAAAATTCTGAATTTCGTCTAAATAACAATAAAAGTTATCCTATTTCCCTTTAGGAAAAATAAAATCGGGTAGCGATTGCAAATTTACTAATTATAATTTTGCCTTCATTTTCTCTCGCAGTTTTTGTTCATTGAAGTACGGTCTTTATGCTAGTAGTTCATTATGGAGAATTTTAATGCGTTTACAGTGCTTCTGTTTGGCGTAATGGCGTGGAGCCTGTGGAACCGTTCAACTTAGGTACAAGGCTTCGTAGAACGGGGTTTTTGTAAATCGATTCGTCGTAAACCAGGATATGATTAAACTGTTACTCAAAACAGATAAATTTAGAAACAAAACTTTGCAGAATTTATTAAACGTACAGCATTTTTTTTTTCTTAATTCTATGGAGGCATATAAGGCATAATAATACACTTACAGCATGAATAATAATACCGTGCGGTTGCTAAGTAAGTTGTTCATAACATTATGTACATGATATGTATGAGTCATATAGCATAGGAAAGTGCAAGTGTTTGCTATATATGAGCGTCAGATGATGGCTTTGCGTGTAGAGTGAACTTAAGACAACCACAAAAGCCACACGTGTAGCTGAAACCACAGTTCCAGTATTTCAAGTTTTTTAGTACCCATTGATGTTTGAGCATGACAATATTTAATGCACAGTTACACTCACTGATTTCTATTGTATGTGAACCATGTCTTCTTTATCTGCGAGCTGAAAACATATGGTGAACGAGGAAATAGATGACTTGTTGTCCTTTTATGAAGGTTTGTAAATTGAAGATTTTTTTTTTTTTCCCCTGTTGAGTTTTGCAGTTAGATGTAACCGTTTCACATTTTCTTCATTTGCCGAATTCTTTCTTCGGCATGTGTAGATATAGTACATCCAGCACCACAATACTTTTTCCAAACACGTAGCACTTTTTTTGTAATGATCTCTTTATAACATACAGTTGAGAAAACGTTCAGGTGCACATTACCTGAGGGAGGACGGAATGTGTCCCGAATCACTCAAGGGTTACAGTATTAAGGGGTACTCTTCAAAACACTATTTGCACGGAAGTTACTGAAAAAACTCTTCTTCTTTTTTTCTTTTAAAAGAGATGACTGAGATTCTTTTCTTCTCTCCGACATGTGTCGTTAACCTATTTGCATATTCATGACCAGAGGCTTTTGTAAAGATCCTCGAAGTAGAGAAAAACTTTTTCTTTTTTAATCCTGCATTTTCTATCCGTATGGAAATTTTTTTTTTACCTAATAGATTTGCAACTACCTTTCATAGTTCTAAAAATATCAAAAGTCTGTTTCTGGAATTTGGATCTTTGATTTAGAAAAAGCTATTTTAAATCGCTAACATTAGTCTTTCTACAGTTATCGATCGGTAGCTTTTAGCATGGTTTGTTCAGCAAATGCACACGCTACTGAAATTTAGTCTTGAGTTTATAATTGGTGGAAAGTTTGGCAGTGTCTGTTCATGGTTTTCCTTGTAGATTATTATTATTATTTTTTAAATCGCCTTTTCAGTATTATTGATCTTGGTCGTAGTCGTGACGTAATTCCTCTTGCTGTTTGCTTAGTGGACTGTCGCCTTCTGGGCCTTCTCCCCAGTCTATGACTTGGTAGGAGGGAGTTTCGTCGTCAACGGTCCCATTGGCAGTTGGGTCCAAATGGTCGCTGCTAGATTCCCTTAATTGCAGTGGTTGTCAGATGGTGGTTTCCCTGCAAAATACATCAGTGAAAATTGTATTAGCTGAGCATAAAACGCTTCTATTGACTTAGCAGAAGTTAGTTGCTAGTGTTATATATTGATATTGCACAAAGTATTGCAAATAAAACATAATTTTTTTTTCTGTCATCAAATACCCATCGCCCTGCATACTCAGTTTTTCTGATGTTTAATTAGTGGCTGTAATATTGAAAAATAAATAAAGGAAGGTAGAACGACGTGTCGTAGTTAAACGTAGGACCAATTTTGGATGGGCAGTAGTTTAGTAGGACTGATCGTGTAACACATCAGCCTTATGTTTCGTTTGTGGGTGATTCTTTGTCAGGACGCTGGTGTCTGTTAGGCTGCCGACGGGATTTCGCTTTCGGATTGCCTTGAATGCTTGTCGTCGAAGGTCTGCATACGATTGATTCTCTGGTGAGACACGGGTAGACTAATTCGATATGTAGATTTATAACTACCTGATGACCCCCTTAGGACTTGCGGTGTAAAATGGAATTGGTGGTAAACACCTCCAGTTTTTTGCCAAAATATTTCCCCATTTACTCTTTTAATGAATCTTGGTTTTCACAATCGTTTGAAGAATCTGAGAAAAGGTAATGCATTGATTTTATGGTATAAAATGGATAAAAGAAACTTTCCTTGAACTGACACAAAATTAGTTTTCTGAGTACCGTCGGTATGTGATATTTTCGATAAATTTTGCCATAGGTACTCAAAAACTATAATCACAGATTATCTTTGGTATTTATTTTTTCGTCGCGTACTTTGTCGCCCAAACACTAGGTTTAGCTGTTGTGGCAGTTTAATGAAGTTGTATTAATTTGATTGCTCACCGTATGTTGTCATTTACTTCAACTGGAAAACTGGGTATCTGGCGGCAGAAAAATTACAGCATTATTTAAATAAATGTAGATCACGTGGCGTGATTATCTTGAAAGATTACAGCGTTTTTGAATGCGAGTCGTTTCGAAGCAGTTCACTTTGGAAAAAGTTTTCGGATGGCACGATTTTATATTATTTGTGCATGATTTCCAGTGTTGGAAAAATGAATGGATTTCTTTGAGGTGAATACTGTTTTTTTTTTTTTCGAAGTAGTTTTTAATTGCACCGAAACATGCTTTCGTGTCATTATGAACGATTTCCATGTTATTGAAAGAACTGTATACAAGTAGCAATCAGTCTACAGTACCAAAATTTAAGAACTAGAATCATTTCCTATTAAAACATTTGCTAGAATTCGAAGCTTTTTTATTGTGGTCATTTAAAATAATTAAAATGGCGCAAAACTCTGTTTGATAATGAAGAGTTATGGCTTTAAGTAAAAACGCAACTTAATTTTGTCAATTTATAAGGTTTGTCAGTCTCATGGACGATTTTGGGAAATTTCCCAAAGAGGTCTTTAAAATGTCCTTGATATTTTTTTTTCGTTGTTTCAGCTCTGAGCGTAGCAGAGGTTAATATGGAAAATGGCAAAGTAAGCAGCTCTTATTAGGGGAGGGGAGGCAGCTTGCGCAAACCCTTTCGATTGTAATGTTTTGCTGATGAATCGTAACATAAGCTATTTATTTTGTATATTACTGATAAGTCATTCAGTAGTTTACGATGCTACCGGTGAGTTATAATTTGATGTACATAATCGTCGGGATTATATTTGATCTATAGTTTTACATACACGCGGTATTAAAAAAATTGTCGCAAATGCTGCGACAAGATAATTTTAGATACGTAAGAAATAAACATTTTCGGATGAAAAGGAGTAGAAGTAATGCTTGTGTAGACATCGCCTCGACGCATTTGCGGGATAAAGTCGGGCATTTTCTTGCTGAAAGAAAGTGTTTTTTAACCCTGATATGCTACTAGTTTCAGGATTTCTTCACAATACTGCGTGGCTTCAGAGTTCCTGTAATAAACACTAAACTGGAGTTTGAATCATAAGAGATAGCTTTCCCAACCATGGTGCTTGTTGTTCGGGTTTGATGACATTTTCTGGATTGTTGCGTTGAATACATCAGCCACACACGTGTATCCGACGACTATCTCGTTGAAAGCAGAAAAGAGATTCATTGCTCAGCAGCCGTACCACCCCGAACTCTGAAGCCTCTGGGCGACCCGATGGACGCCGTGCGTACAATCCTGCTTCCTGTAAACGGTTTAATGCCGCCCCGGTGGCGCAGTGGTCTAAGGCGCTGGCCTCTGATCATTCGTCCGTAAGGGGTCCGGGTTCGAATCCCGGTCAGGCATGGATGTTGTGTTTGTCTTACGGCACTGGCTCTCTCCCTTCCCTGGAACCAGTGACCCTAAATTAGGGACGGGCGACTGCTTATAGCCCATTGAGTTGCTCACGGTGGTCGTTAAACCTCCAATCAAAAAAAAAAAAAATGGTTTAAAATGGTTTCCGTGTGACTAATTCTCGGTATCACTGCTGTGCTCTTGACCAGTGTTACCAATTTGGGAAAAAAGTCGCTAAATTTAAGGACTTTTCGCTCGATGTTAGAGACAAAAATTTTGGTTTGGGATTAGAGACTTTTTTAGGGATTTTCCCCGTGGTTTTTGGGGACTTCAGAGCCTTTTTCTGTTTTAGCTGATTTTTTCATAAACTTTGTGACAAAATATGTTTTTTGTTTCCAAGGCTTAAAATTTAGACAAACATTACGCAACTGCTAGATTAGTACATAAACTTTCATAACAGCAACAAATGCCAATTGGTTCAAGACAAATCGTTATCGAGCTTCGTCGCCCTTAGTAACATCTCATCCAACGGGATGGTTGGTAAATACCTGTTGCCGGTTGATAACACATTTGTGTTGCCAACTTAGGGGAAACGGCGCTAATTTTAGAAGATTTTGGATTGGAGTTTGTGACAAAAATATTATTATGCGTTAGCGACATTTTTAGGGGATTTAGCTAGGTTTCTAACGATTTCACGGACTTTTTATATTTCTGATTTTAAGCATTTAAAACATGATTTTTGAAATCGGGAGAGTCTTTTTTCATTTTCCATAGTTCCAATAATCGTAACCATGAATCGTAAAGCTTATAGAAAGCAAACCCTCCCCCCCCCCTTCTTTGTTTTTAGCAGGCATAGGAAGCCTGCCTATTGCCACTGAATTTGTGTGGGATCCCTTAGGCTGTGAGTACGACAATGGTAGGACTTCCTTCTGTGTTTCCATTTGCAGAAATATTGTATCATTAAAACAACAGTTCTGTTTCATCAAAATAACAGGAACATATAACTGAAAATAAAATGTTTGTTTTTTTCTTTTGCAAGAAATAATTTCAGGTCCACCACGCAGCAAATACTAAGTGCGCTTAGCTAGTCATCTTAGCTATTTAAAAATTGTTGCCGTTTTCTCTCCCCCTAAGTATATATATTGTTTATTAGGGGATTTTACGACCACTGTGAGCAACTCAATGGTCTATAAGCAGTCACCCATCCCTAATTTAGGGCCACTTGTCCCAGGCAAGGGAGAGAGCCATTGCTGTATAACAAACACAACATCTATGCTTCAATTGGATTCGAACCCGGACCCATCTTGGACGAATGGCCAAAAGCCAGTTTTCAGACTATTGAAGCATTGAAGGTGGCGTACATGTACTATTCAGCCATATTAAGTAATAGTGTTATCACATACACTTCTTTTTTGTTATTAATTAAAGTGGCAAATTAATAATATTAATAATAGTGAGTCACTAATTTTTTTAATGGCGTACAAATAAGTATAAAAATTCAAGAAAATTAAAATCTGAATTTTAGGGACTTTTTTCATTTTTGGAGACTTTTTATCGTTGATTTGGAGACTTTTAGAATGAGTGAGTTGGCAACACTGCTCTTGACAGAGCTAGGCTTCAGTTCTGTAAGAGCCTGCCGCCGGGTCAAACGGTTTTCTCATTCTGTAGTCGTCGTTCTAGGCCGACTGCTTCCAAACCGACGGTTGTGCGTGTCTTCTCTTATTCACTGTGTACAACATAGGCCATCACCTGTCTCTGTACACCGTTTCGACTAGTCGGCATCGTACAGGCCAATAATGCATCCTCTTTCGAAGCCCGTTAGCTGATTGTTCAATCTGTGATGATGTTACCCGTCGATCTCTTTCTTGCCCTCGGATAACCCATTAAGGTTATTACTGTGTAACAGCTTCAGCTGTTGCTGGATGGATTCAATTGTTAAATCGTTTGCATGTCTGCACGCTGCAAGCTTGCCTGTCTACCACTTTGCACGCATATCGCATCATTACTTTACTGTTGCAATTTTTTTATTATTATTTTCGACAGACTTCATAATGAGGGATGTAACATATTTACAAGAACAGGGTGTTTATTAGTAAAAGCGAATATAAATGTAGTTCTTCAAGGAAGACTGTTTTTAACGTAACCGTGTAACTTACTCCTGCTGCGTAGGAGTCAGACTCAAGCGGTTTGGTATAGAACCAATTCCCTATGAAGAATGCATTAGTTCTCCTTGGCGTCTGCTTGATCTGATCCTACACGCTTACCTTAGTAGAATTATTATTTTACTTTGAGTTCCGGTATTACTGAACTCGGCAAGAAAGATTTCAATTTTAATCAACTGCCCTGCCTGAAAGTCGTGAGTCAAGTGGTGAAGGTTTGCGTTCACGGCATTGCCGACGAAACGTGTGGCATTATTCACCATACGTAACAAGAAAAGCGCTCCAGAAAAATATTGGTATCTTGCTGAAAATACGCTGAATCATATCATGGTTTATGTTGGACACCTTATTTCCATGTGATGCGATAACGTAAAAACACGAAAATTTATTCATACCGCATGTTAGAAGACTCAAAACACTGCTTTGGCCAATTTTTTTTGGTAGGGGAGGGGGGGGCGAGAAATGGAGACTGTCTTGTGAGCTGATTGGATGCAGAAATATATGTTTGATTGGTTGCCTCGGACTTACAATTTTGATGTGGAAGGAGCACCGTTATCAAGAGCCCAAAAGCGGAACACGCAGCCGCTGAGCAAATGGAATATCAATAACTACAATTTCAATATCTCGTTATTGAAATTGTCGTAAATTGATGATATATTTGCCATTAATAATGACAATTTCTTATTTGTCATTATTGATGACTAGGGCTAGGATTTATATGTAATAAGAATTTCTAAATGTGTACATAAAATATTTATTAAAAACGAAAAAATATCTAGGGAAAACAAACTAACATCTCACGAGGTGATGAGCGAAAAACTATTGAAATCGCAACTATGAAAAAAAAAAAAAATTCTCCAGGAAACTTCAACTCGCTATTTTCAACTCTGGACATCACATGAGGCGATGAGCGAAAACTTAAATCTCGCTGTATCCGATGGCGGGATTTCCTTGTCTTTTAAAATCGCACAACTGCCAGTTGAAGTCAGTTGACGTCTTTTAAAATGGCACAACTGCCAGTTGAAGTCAGTTGACGTCTTTTAAAATGGCACAATTGCCAGTTGAAGTTCTCTGGAGAATATTTTTTATATAGTTGCAATGGTTTCTAGGTCTAGATTTTCTAAACACTGGGTTGTTTACTTTCGATAACGGGATATCTGATCCCACCCTAGTGCTCGGCATAAATCCAAACTGAAAATTTAATTGATATGTTTATTGTTACCTGGAACTTCTGTTTCAGCAAAGTGTTTTTCACTTTGCTTTTTTGATATTTCCCAGTTTTAATGTGTTGCAAAACTTGGCAAAAAAAAAAAAAAAAAGTTGGTCACAAGAAACAGCCCGCACACACCACAAAAGAAAATATTTCCGTCAGTTCTCAGACCTTCATCGAAAAACTCGTTAATAAATATATTTAATTTGAATCAGTTAGTTGATTTTATTCTGGGCATGTCAATTTACTGTCCGCTCACAGGTTGCTGATTTATGTAAAAATAATTTTAAATGTGAAGATATGTAATATATAGTAAAACGGTAAATATAATGTATATTAATAATGGCAAAAACATCAAATATGTAAAAATATGCAGAAATATTTAATTACATATTAGTCCTAGCCCTATTGATGACAAATTAGAAGTTGTTGTTTTTTCGTAAACAATGAAAGCAGTACGATTTAGTTGGAAAAACTCCTGTGCCCTTGACTTGCACTGCGAATAAGATTCTTTTCAACTGTAAAAGCATTCATTTTCAGCCCCAGATTGTTGAATGGGTTTCCTGGCGATAGGGTATTGATCCTGAGATAGATGGGTAAATGCTTTGTTTGTTTTTGTAATATTAATATATCAGTATGTTCCCCTGAGGATTGAGAGGAAAAACAACAACAGTGATTAATGTTCGTCCTGCTCTGTTTTGCGAATTCTGTTCCGCACTGTAAAACTACTCTGAGATGCTGCACTCTCGATTGATTTGAAGACATAAAAGTCGCTACGGTATCCTTTACTAAAATTCAGAGCGGCTCTATATGGGAAAATATTTGAAACATCAACGAGGATAACGCGCCTACTGTCAAAATTTCAGATGGTATGAAAGACGGTTTATGTACGTAGCTTAGCGAATTCTTGACGTCCTCATTTGTTAAAAAAGTATGCACATACATGTCTATACAACATGTATGTGCATACCTTTCAACAAATGCCTGTGACAGTTATATGCAGTGAAGATAATACAATATCTCGTACATTTTATGACAGAAATGCTATTCAAGGTAGCTAGCTGTTAACAGTCACTCAAATGTAGTTGCAGCAGAAATAGACTGTATGGAATAGTGAACTCTGCTATTTGCGGTAATTATAGTGATTTTCCGAAGTTCTGACCCAAAGAAATTAACAAAATTTTCTGAGTCAGCAGTTTAACTGCACTCCAATATTCGGAATATTTTGAATTAACTTTTTACGAGTCTTATAGAGGTTATTATTAAAAAAAAAAAAAAGGTGGTGGTCAAATTTTCGAACTAAAGCCTAGTTCGTCATCAGGACTACGTCACTGGAGTAGTTGCTGCCACTCAGTTGAAAGAGTCCAACCGCAATTATCGTTAATTGTGGTACTTATTCTATCGTTAATTGTGGTACTATAACGATAATTGCGGTTGGACTCTTTCAACTGAGTGGCAGCAACTACTCCAGTGACGTAGTCCTGATGACGAACTAGGCTTTAGTTCGAAAATTTGACCACCACCTTTTTTATTTTTTGGATAATAACCTCTATAAGACCTGTAAAAAAGTTAATTCTACAGTACACTATGAATAGAGGTGCCATAAATTCATTTACAACTAGGAATAAAATGAGTTGAAAAAGAAAATTGAGTTTTAATGATGCTGCAATAACTCATAGAAGATGCTGTAGTGAAACCGAATTTCAGATTTGGCACTTCTCACTTTCGTTCTTTGCTTCCAACGAAGCTTGTAAGAGAACGACTGTGGTTAACTGACTGTTGCATTCACAGTTGGAAGACAATTACGATACCGTGGTCAGGTCAGTTCACGAGTGTTTCGCAACTGCGTTTTGTGGGAGATCGCAAGGTCTATGTTTACAAAAAAAAACACACGAATTTTTTGTTATGCTGTTAGGAATTCTTTTCCCTTTCCCAGTTGAAAAAAAAAAAAGAAAAAGAAAAGTAAGTCTCTACAAATACATTTACTTCTAGATCTGATCTACAATGACTACATCTAGCAATAAGTGCTTATGCGAAGATTTACCAAAAGAGACGGTGCATATGCTTCGATTAAAAAGCTTGTTGTCTGCGGCTTCGATCGCTAATAATTAGAAGCACCGTGCTTTATGCTGGCGATGACAAATATGTACAGTAAATTATAAAAAGAAAAATCTATTCGCGCGCGCAACTTTTATATATAATAAGCAGAAATTTTACTTTGTCTTTCTCAGTATATATGGAAATTCGCACATTTTGCTCCATCATGATAGTGGAATTGATTAGATTCAAAAGTAAAGGCTCTGGGGCTTTATGATATTTAGCCCCTCCTCCATGGCGTACATATTAAAATGACTTTTTTTCGAAAGGTAGGTAGAGGAAAGGATGAGAACTTTGAAGCATAACTGAGTGTATATGGAAGAAATTCCGACAGAACGAGACTCAGATCTATCAGTCTTGTTCACCAACTCCATTTGCTTACTACAAGCCACCCAGAACTTCTCTCTTCCCTGGTAAGATATTTGTTTGACACATTAATTCAATGCATTCATGGGGAAGCAGTTATTTCAATATTCTAAATTTTGCTGCTGGGGAAGACCGTTGTTTTGTTTTGGGATTCCTTGTGTACTCACCTTAATAACTGAAATGAAGTTTACCCGAAGAAAAGGTGCACTGGAGACATTAAAAACCTATTCATATTATTTTAAAAATTCATTACTTTGAAATATTTTTATTTTAGGAATGTATCTGTACGGTCAATTTGACTTACGTGAAAGATAAAAGATATGCATAGTTACGACGCATGTTCTGTCCAGATTTCATCATCTACCTAAAACACATTGACGCTGAAACATCTGCTATGTGCCTATGCGTAAATATGGCTGTTTTCAGGAATCTGCTAGGTCAGGAACATGTACAAGTTTTTGTACACCTGACATAATGAATGAATGAATAGAGCAAATTAAAGTGAAATGAATCGCCCGTTATATGAATGTAGTAGACATTGTTTCGAGCAGTTAGTTGCTTATAAGGAAGCTGCTGTTGGCTTCCTTTTGAGAAGTAGGCAGTGTTCATCGTTGTGGTCAGGCCGTCAGAATTACATGTTGTCTTATCTGTTATTGTGGGGAGCAACCCAATTTAAGGAGAGCGTGACGGCCAAGTTTTTGAGTACTGTACGAACACTTCCAGGTGAACGAAGTGAACCTATCCCTAATAATTCTGACTTGTTCCAGACTGAAGGAATTGTTCTAAAATACGTATAAATGCTAGCCATACAAATAGTTCGTGTCCAACGCAGGGGTTGTAGCTGTCTGGGAAAACGGCACATTTCGTAAATTCGTGTTGGATAAGTATTATGTAAATAAATGGAGAAATCTGAACCTGGAACGTCCATATTTTTGTTCAGGAACAAATATCATAGTGTAAGGAGATTTAATTACTAATCAAATTTGCATGCATCGTAAATACCATGGAAAAGTTTCGCGTTAAAAATACTGTATTTGCATGTAATTGGATATTTCAGACCATCAGGACAGTTGCAGATCTTGGTAGTTGCGGCTGCTATACTGGTACAGTTGCAAAAATTTACGTATAGTGTTTATTCAGCTATTGTTTTAAATTTGGCCTTTGCATCCATAACGCCAAAGGAGCAGACACGTGCTTCTCCGCTTGGTAGTTGCATGACCGAAACTTGATAGATGAAATGGAATAATGAGGACGCCTTGAGAACGACTAATGTGTAATGCATGAAGTAGTAGTTTTAATACCCAGGTCTAAAAATGCTCGTTTAGAAGAATTTAGAAGGAGGAGGCTAGCTGCAAGTGTTGAGTACGGGAGCCCAATAGGAAAGAAAATATAAAAAAATTGAGATGGGGATGGGGCAGTCCCTTCCCTTAAGCTGGCCGAACGAAAAGGAGTCAAAACACGCAGCAGGAAAGGAACTAAGACACTCTGGAATCACCACACTAGCTACACCGACGGGGGGACGGGAGCTGGAGCATCATCAAATATACTGCCAGTCTCATATCAACCTGAAAAGAAAAACATGCGTCTGGTTTAAAATACTTGTCCGTGATATGAATACGGAAGAACTGACATGATTTTCCCGTTAACACCTTAAATAAACGGCAATTTATTATGCGAAAGAAATTGCGGAAAGGTTTTTGGAAATTCGAACTTTTCCTGGCATACGACAAATCCGTGAAGTTGGGGTGAGGGCCTGGGCATCCGTCATTTTAAATATGCTTCGTTTATTTGAGAAAAGAATCACGAAAAATGGTTCGTGAATTTCAGATTTTATTATTATAGTGTATTAAACGTTCCCTATCAGTAGAGTAAAGTGCTGTTAGCGTGTTTGGTGGACCGCGCAAAACAGATTTTCCATGTTAACCGCAGTCTTGTTCAAATTAATTTTTGCTCGTGTAATCAAATGCACGTTGCAGGAACCAGGGTTAACGAGTTTTTGTTTTTTGTATCCTCGTAGAAGTGTAAAGCCAGTTATTATCTCTTCCCCTTCCCCATGTAGAGAAAGAGACGGGAAGAAATGGTATCCGGACTTCACATTTCTCAAAAATTGCATTGTATGGTGCGGGAATTGTAACTTACGTGCTTTCCAAAAACTGTATAAAAGCCCCTGTTCAATTTTCATTTCTTTATGTTTCTCTTCTCAACTTCAGCGATATACTGCGAATGGTGAAAGGTAGCGTGGCACCATCGTGGTCGTTTCGCAAAGTGTATTTTAATGCGTATGTTCAGCTGCTGGGTTTTAAAGAGTCACAAATATTAATACATAACGTTACAAATTGATGTACCGAAGTTACTACAACGATAGCCTGCCCACTGTCGGTATCGCTTTCTTTTCAATTATTCTTTCAGTTCGCTGATCATTGTTCTTATGGTGCATTAGATTTCAAATGAAGCAGACGCTTGGTATGGGTGCACCTGAAATGGGGTATGAAAACCTGTTCTTGCAGCAGATGTTTATAAGTAGTTTTCCTTCCGATACTGGGCTATCGAGTACGTCTGGAACACGCTATGCGTGATTAGGAGCCACGTTTCATTGGCCCTTAGCGCACAGTGTTATACACACTGGGTGAATATGCCGATCGAATGCCCGCATTATCAAAAACAAATTTGAATGCTTTTCGCATAAAAAAAAAAGGGAAAGAAATGCGTCTCGTGCTTTTAACGCAACACCAAACCTGGGGAGATCGATAAAAAAATTTACTCATCCAGACTGGAGCATTTCTATTGTAGAAACGTCTGTCCGAATGAGCAGTTATTGGTGCCATCGAATGAATGAGAAAACGCGTAAAGAAGAAGAAATTGCGGTTTTGATTTCAGCGACGATTACCAAAGAGTGCTGTTGCTATATCCTTTGAAAGCTCTCAGGAACGAGTTAAATTAATGTAGTTTCTGAGTTTTTGTAACCTTCTGATTCAATGTTGTTTTTGGTTCTTTATATTTGTACCGTGAACATTAAACAACGGGATCAAATTAAATGTTTACCAAATTAAACTCTGAACCCCCTACCACTGTAATAAAAAAAAAAAAATATTAAAAAAATACTTTTGAGATACCAAATGATGATAGATCAAAAAACGAAATTTGCGTCACTAAAATAATAATGGTTCCTATTGTTTAAATAATGCCTGTTTTTAAATTCTATGGTTATACCGGATTTAATAAATGTTGTTCACCAAATGTATAACACTAAATTTACGCGACAATACTGCCAAAATAATTTTTTTCTTTTGCAATTATTGTAAATACTTTGTCAAAAAAAAAACCTATTATTACGTCAAATTATTATTTAGCTAGCATAATTATAGGCACCGCGCCCCAAACGCTTTCGCACGCCTCGCCCTTCCTTTACGTCCCGCTTCGACACCACCAACCCCTGCTGAAGCAAGGAATGTACCAATCGGAGGGAAACGTATAAGACGGCCAGCGAAAAAAAAAAAAAAAAAAAAAGGCTTACTAATATAATATTTTATTTCACATTTGTGATTTTATTGTTAATAATTAGTGAGACAGATTTCCATATCATTATTATTATAATAAAACTTTAATACATTAAAAGTTTAGTCTTCATTGTTTTAGCTTAACACCTAAATTAAAACAAGTATTTACAGGTAACTGCAGGCAGGGTATTACTACTGTTATTTTTTGGTCAGAAAAAGAACTTTAGATTTAGTCATGAATTATTAATTTTAATTTCAGTTCCAATATCATAAGAAATAAACATAATTGTGATTACATTTTCTTCGTTTTAAAAATATGTAGTCTTACAGTTGGTAAATATTAATTTTCTTACAAATAAGAGACTACTAAGAAGAAGTCAATATCTGGTTATTGATTTAAAATTAGATATCTAAAATTTGGTGAACATTTAGTATTTTTTGGGAGACAAACACTTTTTTACTGTCAAATAATTTAAGAAAATGACGAATTTAATATCTGGTTATCACTTTATCATTATTATGTGGTCTAAAATTTGGTGAATATTTACTATTTTTGGGAAACAAGGTTTTTTAGTGGCAAATAATATAATACAGTAACAAGAAGTAAATATGTAGTCAACACTTTAAGATTAAATATGGTCTAAAATTTGGTGAACATTTGCTATTTTGGGGAAACGAAAGTATTATTTGTTTTTTGTATGCATATTTTCATTAAATTTGGTAAGCAGTTAAACACAATCCTTAAACAACTGGATTTCTTCGATAATTTTTTGATTTTTTAAAGCTTTCATAACTAATCTTTCAGTATTTTATTTCTCGAAGTAACCTATTCATATTTGATAAAAGTAGCTTATGCTTAAAGGTAATAAAATGAACCCTTCGGCATATTTAAAAGAAGTATGGTCGTAGCTACCGGGAGAGCAACGGCCCTCCCAGGGTGGGCACATCAGTAGCGTAAAAAATAGAAATGATCAGTGTGTGAAATAAATTTGACGAACACTTTAACTCAAAAACAAAGTTATACATTTTGTTTTTGAGTTAAAATGTTTTTTTTTTGTTTTTGTTTTATGTTTTTATGTAATTGTATTTTTTTTCAGTCTTTGTAATAATATCCTTCAGTGAAAATACATGTAATTCTGTTTTAGTAGATTTTCGGTTATATCAACCACTCCTCGTGTTTTGGGGTGGGGGTGGAAACAGCAAATCAGAGTTAACACGTGTTCACATTGGCCGATAACAGCGGAAAAGTTTTTCATCAGAACCGTATTAGTACTGAGACTATTCGGAAAGATTGTCTCACTGATTTTAATTGACGAGGAACATTACAGGTCTTCATCAGAGCCACGTCCCCTTAATATCGCTGTTGTATAGTAAATTTAAGATTCCAGTTTTTATTGATAGGTACCTTTAAGTAAAACATGTGATGTAAGAGAGAGTTGCGTTTTTTTTTTTTTTTTACTAACAAGGCACAGATTTTAGGATGTTCTTTCATGGTTTTTTCCCCTCGATAATTTGGGGTTTGTTTAAACCAAAATCTTGTACAGCGCGACATATGATCTGGTGGTGCCACTGTAAGGGGAAACTACGAACTTCCGGCAAGTTTAAATATTGAGTTTTTTAGTATACAAGTAAGCGTCTCTGCTGAATTACCAGCAGAAGCACTGATGTGTGACAATGAGAAATATGAAAGAAAGACAGAAGAAAAATTGTTATATAAAAAAGGATGAAGCGAATAATGACTTACATGTATCCCCTGTTGAGTCGGCATGCATGTGCAATTTCTGGCGGTGGTCCGCTGCACTCATTTGGTATCCAGGTGTGGTGACTGCAGCACGGGAAATCCGCAGCGGCATTTCTCAGGTCTCTGTGTAGCATGAGCAAGAGGGTAGGATTGACGAAGGCATGTAAAAAGGCCACGTGGAGTGTGATCTCGTATGTCATGGCGTAGATGGCATTTCCAGGTTGAATGAGAGTCAGTGTGAACAGGGGTCCCCAGAAGAGAACGTAGGCGGTGAGTATGATTGCAAAACTCTTCACGCGTCGTATGCCTTCTTGTTCCAGTCGATGAATGTAGCTCTGAATCTGCTGAGATTCGGTGCACGCGTCGTGCTCTGACCTCACCGAGATCATGGTAGTGACCAGTCCAGCGATGCGTACCGCTTCCAGATTTGAGCGCGTGAGATCGCGATAAAGCTTTCGAAGGTGAACGCCCGTCAGGGCCACACACATCACGTTCACTGTAACCCACAGAACATTAATTACATAATGTCTTACAGGTCCGTAAACCATGGGACAGGCGTCCGTGTGACCAGCAGTGTCTCGTGAACTGGTCAGCGCTCCACTCAACAGCGTGGGTCCCAAGTTGATGGTAAAGCTGGCGAACCAGATGATAAAGAGCCCGAAGACGATGCAGTGCGGGCTGTCTAAGAAGATGTAGTTTGGATCCGGACGGATCCCATTGGGCGTCGAGATGACAGTTTGGTCTTGGTCGGGCAACAGTGAGGCGTCGTTTATAACCGATGTGAGCATGTTGACCGTTGAAACCGTGACCAACAGGAGGAAGGCTGTCTCGATGATGTTGCACTTGGGCAGGCGTTGGCAGTTGAGCACCCCGACGCCAAACAGCAGGAGGAGACTAGCTCTGCCGCAGTCCACCAGGCCTTGATGGAATAACAGGCCTTGAGACCACCTGCAACAAACAAATGTCAGAATTTAACAACAAATGTTCGCCTTTCACAATTTATCGGCATGTTAGTGATTAATACACTATATTCACAATGCAGTCAGAAAATATATTTAATCCTTTTTACTGCTCCTGGCATGAACCTTTCTAAACGCCATGTAAAGTGTGCAATAGCGTTAAATAACATTGGTGATTACCTCGAGACAACCACAGAAGATGCGATAAATAGCAAAAACTATTTCCAAGGATAAATTCAAATATTTGCCAATATGGTTTAATTCGACATTGCAAACATTTCAGAATATAGGTGAAAAATGATTCCATTTTTAATTGCATTCCGGCACGTGTAGCACAACAGTTGTTACGAGATTTCAAACATGGCTTCTCCATTGAAAATTACATAGTTGAGTCACAATGTGATCAACTCCTACATTTAACGTCAACAGTGCGTAGCCTATTGACGTTAAAAGTAGGAGTTGGGCACAAAGTAGGATTTTGTCTGTTGACGTTAAAAGTAGGAGTTGGTCACAAAGTAGGCACGTGTTGTGAGCCGGTTTAGAGGGTATATAAGGTGTGCTGAAAACACATTACTCGTTTCTGTCATGGATAAAAGGAGCGATTTATCAGATTTGCAAAAGGGATGCTTTCGGACCAAAAGTGGCAGTATTTCTGAAACAGCGCAGTTTGGGAACCGTGCTGCTGCGGTTAAAATGTATCGTGATTGGAGAAATGGCACCATTGCGAATAAATGAAGTGGAAACTGCGGAGCACCACGTGCCGTTGAGGTGAAAGGTGAACGTCGGCTTCGAAGGTGCGTGATGGCCGATCGACACGCTACAGTGCAGCAACTCACTGGCCGAATGAACCAGGGGGCAACCGGAAGTTTGTCTAAAACGACAGTTCAGCGAACCCTGCTGCGTATGTTGCTCCGATGCAGACGGATGATCACTGCACCTATGCTAACGAAGGTGCATTGCAGAAAAGGTGTACATTTGCACGGCAGTATTGGAATTGGACCCGCTGATTGGCAAAGGAATATCTTCTCCGATGAGTCACGTTTTCTGCTTCATTGAACTGATAGACGTTGGCGTATAAGGCGAGAAACATCCGTGAACAATCACTGTTCAACCATTGCTGGAAGAACACAAGCTGGTGGGCGCATCGCTAGGGTCTGGGGAATATTTTCGTGGCATTCTTTGGGTCCACTCAAACCTGTGGAAGGCACTATAGACCGAATTCGTTATGAATCCATTCTTGCAGACCACGTACACCCATACATGCTAATTGTCTTCTCTGGGGCGGATGGGATCTTCCAGCACGACAATGTGACATGTTACAAATGTCCGAGTGTGGTTGGAAGTGCACGATGAAGACTTCAAGTTCTCCAGACTTAAACCCAAATGAGCTTCTGTGGGACCACCTCGATCGTGTTGTTCGCTCTATGGATTCTCCACCACGCACCCTCCAGCAGCTGTCAGATGTGCTGCAGTCAGCATGGTTCAACATACCTGTGAACACCTTCCAGCTCCTTATTGAGTCACTCCCAGCCCATGTAGCTGCTGTCCGCGCTGCACACAGCGGTTACTCTGGGTGGATATTAGCTCTGGTGGTCACAATGTGACTCGACCGTGTACATAGATGCAAACTATAATAATTACACTCTCTTCATTGTCCTTCAGCCGTTGAAGGTGACAGAGGAAACGCCGTATTTGTAGCATCGTGCTGTAACATATGATGTAGTAATATTACTGAGTAATTTGCTTTGTTTTTATGTTATTTGCAAAGTTCCAGTTTATATTTTTTTGACTGTACAGTGACGCCATGAATGTTGATATAAATTCTCATTTTAAGTTAAACATGAAGATCGCATGTACTAATATATCGTGTTAGGGTATATATTTTATGCTGGCTAAGCTATTAAGAGTTTCCCAAGTGTTGATCGCCACTTGTGATTATGTTTTCATGCTTATAGCCCCGTGATAATGAGCTTCTTAGGCTATTACACGGAAGCGAGGTGGAAAGGAAGACGCCCTTATTTCTTACGGGTGGGGGGGGAGGATACCCGGGGTCCGACGGCTTAATATGCCCATCCGAAGCACGGCGGACATTTAATGATTCCTCCGTGGCAGTCACGAACGTTGGACACTGTGCCATCCGCGGCCCCTGTTGTCTGTTCCAGAAATATCGATCTGGCTTTTATTTGCACAGCCAACTAGTTCTATACCATCGATGCTGCTGTAGGGATTAGGGATCATTAAACTACTCCTGTCCAATACTACCATTACGACTACTACTACTAATAATAATAATGGAATATGTGTGTACTGGAAGTGCTTCACGTTTGTTTTTAATATGGTAGGCAGTCTGATAATTTATAATTTTGCGTGTGTGTGACAGGTAACTGATTCCACTTGTTTGGCATTAGAGTATGACGTTATTTTGCTGCTTGATTTGTGAATGGTCTTTGGTGTGCCATGTCACTGTCCCTAGTATAGTTTTTAATTTTTTTCTCTCTGTCTTCAATATCTTGATGTAATAAGCTTTTGATCGATGGAATCCCTGCAACGTTTCATTTTTTTTCACGGGCTGATGTGATGTAATGACACTTCCATTAGCATCATCATAGTTATTACGTAAGTATTGTGAAAGGATCCGTTACTCACACCGTCTCAATGGCCGTTTGAAGATGATCAGCAGCATGAGGAACATGTTGGCTCCAATTCCCAGGGCGGCTATGGTGAAGAGAACTATGGCTTCGGCAGTCTGCGCCCTGTGGCACACGGATCTGCTGCTTGTATGGTTCGGCGGGATGGGAGGCACTGTTGCGTTTCCTAGCAAAGCTGGCACACGAGGGCCCACACCTACACTCATTGCTCCAGTCCTGAAAAAGAAGAGAACACAACAGATAACATAAAAACCACGAAGACACTTGAAATGAGAATGAATGATTATCAGAGTCTGTCGCGAAGTAAAGTGTGTACTTGATGCGGATCAAAACTTTGGGTACCTTGTCTTTTTCACTATGGCAAATGAAATACAGTAAGTTGCCAAAGAATCATAAACCGCTAAAGTTGTAATATTGTTCCTTACATTTTGGAAATATCGTACCATTATTTCCGATGTATCACTGTGTCCGGCAATCCGTCGATACAATACCTTTGCAACTATTGATCCAATTTGGAAAGTCATTTTTGTAGTCGAAAGCCTGAACTGTGAGAACAATTCACACACATTGATCTTTCCGATGCATAACGTCGCCGCTAGGTGGCGTAAATGTTCACGCCGTTAAATTCAAAATATATTTTACTCTTTACAGTTGCTTCACAAAAACCGATTTAAAAAAAAAATGTTTACCTTCCGATACCTTTTAGCACGAACGCTCATTTTACTTAGTTTCCCCCTTTGAAAATAACGCATGGTGTCACCGTTCAAGGGTGTAAATATATAAATATATGCAGTAGAGCGTCGAAAATCCGGAAGTCAAACATCCGAACAAGTTCCCTCCACACTGTGTGTGTGTGTTGGAAAAGAATAAGTATAATCCGCTCATTTTAACTTGGCGCTTGTTGTTGATAATGGAATCGCCTAATTTTGAAGGTGCAAGCATTTTGGCGCCGACGTGTCGAAGGTGGAGGTGACTGTTGTTCCCTGCGAGGTTAAGGTTTTACCACCCATTAGCACAGCAGTACCACCATTTGTTTCATCCCTCAGCCCCATTGTTCACTGTAGGCCGAGAGGAAAGTTTTTCCCCCTGCACTCAGCAAAAAATACGTCCCTTTGCAACCGGAACCAGCTTGAAATGATTGGTCAGTTTTGGAATTTGTGTGTTTAAAAATTTCACAGCAGGCAAAATGGCAAACTTGTTTCGTATTGCATGTTCGAAAATAGTGGTCCCAATTAGTTCGGATTTCCGACACTTTTACTGTGTTACAATTTCCCTACGATCTCTGCTTCTCAAAATCGGTTTATTAATTTTTTTTTTTTATAGGTAGAGGTCACGACGACGAATATTCTGCATGCATTTTATAATATTTTGTGATTAAGGATTTTGCTTTTAGGGGTGGGGCGTAAGTGGATATTTCTGTTTTTAAACATGTTCGCGATTTGCTCTTGTTTTTTTTTAAATCTAAAAAGTTCTTGCTCAGTCAAACGCCACTAAAACAAAATGTTCGTACATTCAACTAAAGATCACAAAACTATATTTTTAAAATAATCCAGCATTGATAAAGCAACTCACAACAAGCAAAGGTTGTGAACGATCATCCCAATAAATAAATGTTAGAGAATTATAAGTCGGAGTGTTTCGTTGGAATTGGTGTGAAATAGCCAGCTTCTCGAAGGCTTTGGACTTTATCTTCAACCTCAAGCAAATTTAGTCTGCGTGAATTCATCATTACGTGCAATGTTAGGTATTTAGTTAAAGTACCTGACGACACGAACACATTTGACGAACTTTTCGTTGTTTACAAGGTTCATTTGCTCTCTTGCAATTCGCAGGTGCCGTTTTATGCAGGCTATAAATAGTATGTATTTTTCTATCTTTCATTTTGGGAATTAAAAAACGTTCCGCTTTGGGCAGGTTTCCGTTTTATGCAGGTTCCGTCTCAAACAGGTTTTATTGTATTTGCGAATTTTTGTACAACACAGTTTTTTCCAGTGGGTGTATATGTTCATTTCTATTTGTACCATATTTGGAACAGCAGCATCTTTTCTAAGAACCAGATTTGAAAAATGCCCGTTACCTTGAATATCTTCTATCAAGAAAAATTCCTTTTGCACGATTTGTGTTGTTTTCGTCGCACACATTTCACCCGCTAGTGGCCGAAAGTAGCACTATATTTCTATTTGTGGGTGTTTAATCGACTGTCTGGAACTCCGGTTGATTTTTTGTTCTATAATGTTCAATACATTACGAAGAACACTGCTTACGCTGCGCGTTTTAAATTACGCGCAGACTTTCTCAAAGAGACATAATTGTGCTCTTTTTTGCTGAAGATTTTCCCCTAAAAAGCTGCTTTGAAATATTTTTTCGTGCCGAAAAGGTCTCAAGAGACGTGCTCATATTACACCCAGGAATTCGGTGTCATCTTTCTGGTTTCTATATGTCATGATAGTTGGTAATAACAACAATAATAATAATATAAAAAGTGTTTCCATCGTATCTCGTTTAACAGACTTGTACAAATTCTCAAACCTTTTCAGGGTTTTAGAGACTTAAGAGTAACGTTGGATTGCGCAGAATGTACAGTACACATTCTCTTAACGGTTCGTTTCTGAATAGCGGCCATCCACGTCCGTCTTTCGTTAGTGGCTGCCTTATCGTTTTTGTACTGTCAAAGAATGTTACAGTACTGATGAATACATACTGTACATTTCGGTGTTCATGCATCATACTCGGACTTCTCTTACTGAATGCCTTCATATATAGGCAAGGAACAGGATATATAATTCAGCAAATGAAAGAACTATGTTGACATTGCACCGTGATTTAAATTCGAAAATCGATTTTAAGAACGCTGCGTTGGAAGATCGTGAGGTGTGTGTCATACAGCACCTTTGAAAAGTCAGCATTGTGGTATTAGGGATTCGAGGAGGGGAACGGGGCGAATGGGTGGAAGAAAATCGGCATACATAAGGAAATGAGGTGTTTTTTTCTATAAATTTCCTTGCCACCCTGTGTATAAATAACACACACCTTTGATGTTTTTTTAATTGGACCTGAATCGTAATGTAATGGGCTTCATCTTGCTTCTTTGCCAGCTGTCGAAACTAAAGTTGTCTCATTTTTTGAATCATCCTGGAATTTGATAAATGAAACGATGTTGGTGTGAGCGCGTGTTTTTCAAATGGGTGTCGCTGGTTGTTCTTTTGTTTTGACCTAAGCCAATGACTCGAGAGTTTAATACACTGTTCTCGTACCGAGCTCTTAACTCTCCCCATGCGAGTAATATTGTCGCATGAGCTGAAGTTGAGGACACATAAACGGTTTTAAGACCGCTGGTGGGCCGTGTTAGCATGTACGACCAGAGGGATTTTCTCAGTAGCAGTATATAAATCGTATTGCCAGAGTTTCGGTGTTCGAGGAGCTCCGCGAAATGGTTCTTGCTGTCGAAATGCCCGTGATTTTATTTTATTTTTTGCCCCTCTGGGGTGGGAGTGATCCCAATTCTAAATACTAAACTTCTGAGGATGGGGGAAAATGGTTCGAAGAAACGCAATGTATTTCCGCTTTCATTTTTGATTGGGCAAGTCCATCTTCCGTGAGAAAACACATGTGTGCCTCTTTCTTTCTCTGTAAATCGGCTTATTTTCTGTTTGCTCGCGATCTGCTGGTGCACTCTGCTGTGAAAGGGTAGACAGAGAGGCTTCAACAATGTTTTTACTTTTTCGGAGTTCCAGTCTCTTCAGTTCGTTTGTTTTCATGTTCTTTTCCCCATTTCCCGCCCACCAACACCCAATCTGCGCGAAGTGATTTGTCAGATTCCTCTAATGCGCTTTACCAGTGAAGTCGTGCTGCAAATGTACCACTTTTTAATTGAAAAGCTTGATTTTTTAAATTTTTTGTTCTATATTTCGTGGGAAGTAGAGTTTTGCCGTGTATTTAGTCTTAGCTAAACATCGAGTGTGCATTCAACGATGGTAGAAACGTAATCCTCGTTTTCACTTTCACGGAATTCAACTTTTTACATTTTCCTAAATAATTTCCGTTGTAATTCCGTACGTAAATGTTGTGTTTTGTTGCTATCGGAACCAAAACCGGTTTTTCAAACACCTGTATAACACCGTGCGGGACCGTCATCTCATGTAAAGCATTGTGACATTACATCAGCGTTACGTTACACGATCAAAGTCGTTTCAACAGCCGCGTAGAATTGTTCGTTCTGTTTTGTCTCTCATAAGCAACCTTTGATGAACAGATACATGGATTTATCAAAAACTAAATGACGTATATCCCTTTACTTCTTTTATAACTGGTCACCGGAGTTAGTGGGGGTCAGTATACGAGATACGTGTCGCTACGAGAAGATGTCAATTTCCGATTATTTTTAGCTTTCGCTATGACTGTTAACAAGGCGCGAGATCAATCAATCTCTCTAAAAAGTTGTTTACCTACCTGAAGAGGCACTCGAATTTTGTCAGCTTTAAACCATACTAACTCGAAGAAGGAACTGCGAAAGCTGTAAACTGTACAATCAAAGCACATCGCATCAAGGAAAATTGCTTCCGCATGATGAACTGTGAACATTCACCAAAAATGTAATTCTTAACAATTGTTGAATAATATATTTTCACTTCGTTCTAAACCTGTAATTTTTTATGGGTCGTAGCTGCAATTTGCGCAGCAGTTTCAATTTGCCCTGCAGTTCTGATATGCAGTACCTGAAACAGCGCAAATTGCAGTCGTGCAATTTGCGCTGCAGTTCCGAACGCAAATGTTCATTCTTGCGAGTTGTTCAGATTTGCGGATGTGATGTCAGAGCTGCCGTACATAACTGTGTTGCGTATCTAAACCAAATGCATTGGCAGAGAATAGACTGGCAAAGAGCATGCTACTTCCGGCATACATAGAAAGTCGCCATTGTAAGGTGTAACTAGTGTGTTGACGTGTTTGCGCGTGTATTAAGTTCTAAATCTTATATGTCTTTTAGATTTGAGTGTATGTGACGTAAAAATTTCCTGTTTAGTAGTTTTCTTTCTTTTTTCGTTACTTCTCTGCTGTGTGTATATGGCCGGCCACGGTATAGCTTCGTATTTTCCGAAATTACGTAGAAAGAATATTTGTACGCGAAAGTTTTTTTCTGCAGTACATTATGAATTGAATCAAACATTCTTACTTGCCAATAGGCATTGGTTCATTGCTAACTCCCATCCTCCCCATCCATAGATGGCGCTGCACGTTCAATTGATCTCCATCGTTTCAAAGCCGTTAGCATTACCTTTGCCAGTCTATGCTACTCCAATGTCATTGATCTAAACACTTTAGTTATTGTAACTTTGTTCAGTTACCTTACATAACTGTCATTTTAACAACAACTTTGAAACAGGAAAACGTTTCTTCACGGAGATTAGTTCTGCTTTGGTGCTTATGAACGGCCTTTGAGAATAATAAATACATGAATTTATAGATCATTAAACGACGTATTTTCTTCTTTTGTAGCTGTGCATGCGGATAAGGCGGGGTTCAATAAAGATCCACGGGTGTTTTTCGTAACGCTATTTGGAACTACAACGCACTTATTGATTCGCTGCAGAACTAAATATTTTCAAGCTATAATAATTATAGCTGAAATCAACGGGTCTGGCTTTTTAAGTCAGAAGCTAGCGGGCCTTATATGTTTAATTATGTACCGGGCCGGGCTTTCCGAATTCAGTCCCAAGCTATGTCTGAGGAGTAGGCCATCCACATTCAAGGCTACTGCTTTCAGAGGAGGGACAAAATCAACGTTTGGAACTACCGAGATCCAACAGCATGAGAGTTCAGAAGCCCTCGCCGTAGATCACTCAACCACTGGACTTTATAAAAGTAATGATTTACTAGTGATTGTTATGTGGGTAAAAAAAAAATCACGTGAAATTATTGGCAATAGAATAATATGTTTGGTTCGTAATAGCTCCCTGTAGAAATAGAATTCCATTGAATCTTATTTTTTATGCATACATGATTATGGAAACCTCACATACTGATGATATATGGGCTGTGTCATGCATGTTGCTGCTCCTTTTTTGTTGTTGTTCATTTGCCGGAATGTCATCCCCACCCCCTTCATATAAATCCGAAAGCACAATTGCCCCCTTTTTCAAAGCCAAATCCTGCGCGTTCTTTCAGTCTGCGGATTCCACGTAAAGGAAGAAATTCCTGTTTTTATTAATAAATTGCGAGTTCGTGTCGATTTGTCGTCAGTTTCCTGCCTGAAGGACAATGTCCGAAAATAAATGATTATTTATGTTAGAGGTTATCCCATATTGGATGAAACCAACTGGACTCTTCCATGCGAGTTTTCTCTTTTTCATTTTGCTCTGTTTCGTCTTTCAAGTTGGCGCATAGCCCAAATTTGTTCCTAGAAGGTAAAAGTGTCTGGTTCTGAGTTTCTCTAGTTGGGAGGGGGCATAAGATGGATTGTAGTACGCAAGACTAGGCGGGGATTTTTTTATCACCCAGATCCCAGAGAAATTTTCTCCTGGAAACCATTTCCCAGATGCGAATTTGTCTCATCTGTTGTTCTGAAATACGGGTTTTGCTTTCCTGAAGTATTTCTTTTCATGGAACATTATATCGTCTTTACTCTTTTGACATATTTCGCATACTATTGTTTGCCATTATATTTTACTGAAACATTTCGTCATGCATCGTAAGTTAAAGCCACTTCCGCTCCTCTCTTATTTCCCCACTTTAGTGCAGATTTGAGCTGCTAGATAATCCCCCCCTTCCCCCGCAGCGGGTTAGTTTAGATTTTAGCTGGTGGCTGTGTGTTGCATTCCTTGTTTGTAATTTATACACACGTCATCTCTCATACCTCATTCTTTAAGAAGATGCGCTAAATACCAAAACTTTTCGGTAGTTACAACATAACTTAGACATCACTTCGTTCTTCAGTCTTATCAACCTTGAATTTCAGAAATAAGAAGGCAAAATCCTTTTTCTACCAGCTACAGATCATCCACCCAAGGTGTTACTGCCGTTGTCCTTATCAGTGGAGCGATAATTTCGTTGTCAAGTTGGTGTTTTTTTTTTTTTTTTTTTTACCGTAGTTCACATATCTAGACTTCTGGATGTCGGTTTTTTAAAAATTTAGTTGTAATAAGGCAAAGTAAAACACGAGCCGCCCCCGGTAGTGATGGCTTATGACCATTCGTCCGAGAAGGGTCCATGTTCGAATCCCGGTGAGGCATGTATGTGGTTTGTCTTACGGCATTGGCTCTCCACTTTACCTGGAACCAGTTACCCTAAACCAGGGACGGGCGACTGCTTATAGCTCATTGAGTTGATCACCGTAGTCGTTAAACCTTCAATAAATAAATAAAAGAAAGAAAGAAAGAAAGAAAGGAAAAAAAAAAAAAAAGTAAAACGTGCCCAGGCGTGTTTGTATCTATTTTCAGGGCGAAAGTTTTCCCGCCGGGTGTCAAAAACGTTTGTTTTGTACTTGTACCGATATCTCTATGTAGATGACTATGGGATTTTTTTTTAGTTTGACCAGCCTGGTGCGCCTAACGAAGATTGTTAAATTTTACCAGGATGAGACAAAAAAAAAAAAAAGTTTGATCCGTTTGCAGCTAAGAAGGTTACTGAATAATATAAGCTGACCTCATTCTGCGAAGTACAGGCCGTTATTTTGTATGGTCCATTGCCATCATTCCACCAGAGCCACGATCCCACAGTGGTACCACTCGGCAGGTTTCAAGGACACAAACTCACTGATGCCAGATTCAACATCCGCCACTGAAACGAAGTGCTATCCTCGTAGGAAATGGGCAATGGAGCTAAACGGATGGTAGTCGGGTAGGGGGCAAGGTCCCTACTGTACGGCGACGGTTCACTTTGTCCGTGTTCATTTCGTCCACGTTCACTTGGTCCAGTTCACTTAGTCCACTGTTCACTCTGTTCGCCGTTCACTTTGGCCACATTCATTTTGTCGTCAGAATGGATGGAATACCGCGATATTTTTTGTTTTGATGAATTTTTTGTTGATAAACAGAAGAAAAAAAAGATCAGTGGACTGAACTTTGAACATATTTTTAACTGTTTCGTGAGTTACGATTTCAATCACTGACATAAATCAAAGTTTTACAAAAATCTTTTAATGTTTTGAAATACGTCTTGTATATTATTTTCATATTGTTCTTAGCTTTTCAGTAATTTTTTTATTTTCATTCCGCATTATTAATTCTCATGCGATTAACTATAATGTTTTCTATTTTTTTTTTTTTTTTTTTTTTTTTTTTTTGATTGGAGGTTTAACGACCACCGTGAGCAACTCAATGGGCTATAAGCAGTCGCCCGTCCCTAATTTAGGGTCACTGGTTCCAGGGAAGGGAGAGAGCCAGTGCCGTAAGACAAACACAACATCCATGCCTCACCGGGATTCGAACCCGGACCCCTTACGGACGAATGATCAGAGGCCAACGCCTTAGACCACTGCGCCACCGGGGCGGCAATGTTTTCTATATATGTATCATAGCTATTTAAGGTAAGAAAAAGATCCATAAAAGTTTAATGGTGAAAAAATAAATAAAATCGATTGATATTTATTGTGAATTTGTGGTGTGAGAGAACCCAACACATTTATAGTCCATTCTTGTTCCATTGCATTAGTTAATTGAAATAATTAACTTATCTTGTGGTGTAAATATAAGAAGAATGAAAAGTAGTATTCAATCTATTTAATGCGACGTGCTGCAGATTATTTCCTCATTCGTTGTGGTGTAACCATATTAGGTGTACAAATAAGTTTTAAAGCGTTTTAATACAACGCAACATGTAATTTGAGAGAAAACAATACCTGTACGAATCGAAATACGCGCTGTCATCTATCACTTTCCGCCATCAGTCAGGCAGCTGACTGATTCCAGCCATCAAGTGACGTTGATGTGACGTGATTAAGTAGTCAACCCATTTTTGCACTTCGTAACATGTTCGGAACCATACAGCAGACAAACCATGTTGCATCAATCGGAACAAATGATAGTTTGATGGGGCTATGTCGGGACTATACGTCGGGTGCTCTAAAACTTCCCAGCCAAGCGTCAATAGCGTTTCGTTGACCGATTTCGCGACATTCGGCCTAGCGTTTTCATGCCGTAATTTCACAGGACTCAATCCTTTTCCTGTGAATGGACGTTTCCGGCCGATTTCCTGGTTCAATCGCAGCAATTGTTGCCTGTAGCGATCAGCAGTAACAGTTTGCCCCATTTTCAATAGTTCATAACAGAGAACACCCTTCATATCCCGCCAGATACACAGCAGAACTTTCTTGGAGTGAATATTGCGTTTCAGTGTCGAAGTCGTTGCTTCACCGGGGTCGACCCAGTGTTTTTTGCGTTTGGGATTGTCGTATCATATCCACTTTTCATCACCCGCAACAATTTTCCACAGGAAAGACTTTGTGTTGTTTATTCAACAGATTCAAACACTTCATGACACGCTCATCCTTGTTCCTCTGGCTCAGATCATGTGGCACCCATTTTCCTTCCTTTTGAATATTTTTCATTGCGCGTAAACGATTGGAAATGACTTGTTGAGTTACCCCCAGTTGTTCAGCTTGTTCTTTTTGCGTTTGGGACGAATCTTCATCCAGTAGCAATGCTTGCAGTTCCTCATGTGCAACCTTCTGCGGGGTGCCGCCATGTTCTCAATCGTTAACATCAAAATCACCTGCTTTAAACCGTCTAAACCAGACTTTATACGTGCTTTTCGATACAATATTATCTTCCAGAACAGAACAGATCGATGTACATGCTTTTGCAGCACTTTTTCCTTGATGAAATTCGTAACGAATGTAGTTTCGAATAAATGCAGTATCGCTTGCCATCTTTCACCTACCGATGTGCTAGTGCGTTTGACTGTTGGGCAAACTTCTGCATCACATTTTATACTCTGGACCAGTTACGGTCACACGACAACAACGCGGGGAAATGTCGGATACGTAAATTAGCGATATACGTCACACAAAAAACGCTTTAAAACTTATTTGTACACCTAATACTCTTCTTTCAGTTCCCTAGTTCGCGTGCCCAGCTTCAACAAAAGTTTATTATTTTTCTGGGGTAGTTTGCCTTTGTGTGTGTGCTCTTTTTACACTCGCATCATATCTTGAGATTACAATTGTAACTTGAGCACTTTCACTAATTAATTTCTGTAAGTTTTGGGAACGCAGTTAATTACTACTTAAAAATCGATCACGAATGAACAAAGCGCTGTATATTAGAAATGTACTCTAACAGAAATTTGCAATGTTCTTGTGTATGTGCTAATTTATTCATCTCCTCAGAAGTGTATGGAAAAATGCTTCTCTCTCAGTTAATCGCCTTTTAATGATCAGTGACATTTATGAGTATAAATGTAACACCAAAATTGCGCGACGCTGCTGTCTTAGTTAACTTCATTTTAATCAATGTAAGACTTGTAAATTTGGTAGATCATACGGAAAACTATTTACCCCGTTGCATACTGCTGTCATATTATCTGTACATACAGCTTTTATTATTATTCTTTGGGTCATCGTTTTCTCGTTGCATAACCGAACTTTGGACGACGACGTACCTGAGACTGAGAGCATTGCTGGCTTACTGTATATCCCTGGGGGTTTAACATGACCTTCTGTGCAATTCTCTATTCTCTCTCGAATCAGTGTATGATTTATTGATTCAGCTTGGGCGAGAGCCTTCGTTCGCCAAATTTGAGTTCTTCCGTGGATGCTGTTTAGCGCTCCGCAGCGAAATTTTCTTTAGATCAGTCGATTTTTGGCTGACATTGTAAAACTAGAAGCTTTAATAGTAATGTTTGCATATACACCTACAGCATCTAATTTTTATTTATACGTGTATTTGTTAACTGCTATTTTTGAGTTTTAACAGTGTTTATGTTCCATATACTCGAGTACAGTTTTTCAAACCGTTCGTCTAACTTTTTGCGCGCGTGTGGAACCTTCCTGGCAATGTTTGGTCTTTTATGAATAACAGTTTTATTATCGCAATTTATATTTCGTATACGCGGTAGTAATGTTTCTAAAATCATTTTTCGAGCGCAGAGAACAATCGCGAGACCTACTCAATGGTTTTCACGCTCTCACTGTCAAGCACACGTCTGTAGAAACATGTGATGAAATTGACTATCAGATGATGCAGGTAAAAAAAAATGTGATTGCATCATTTTAAGGACAATTTAGTTTACTAGATCGTCTACTATAGTTTCGCTGAGCTGTAGCTCAGCCTTCTCAGATTAGCTGCAATTTTTGCGTTATCAGTCAGTGTGATCCTAACGGACAACATAAAAATCACACCTCTTTTTGACGAAGCAGAACAACTGAAGGAAATCGCAGTAGACGATGTACTAAAATTAAGTGTGCATAAACCATTGCAAACATTTTCTTATAGGTTTTAGTATGATTTTAGATTAAGTTAAAAAAAATATATATGTAGGTTTGCTAGTAGACAAGATGGTTGTTATATGTGGGGCAGTTTTCTTCCATGTAATTCCGAAATAAATGAAATACACAATTGTAACTGCTGTGATGTACCCTTCCAAAAATGCCACACCATTAAAAACATGTCGCCAAGTAGGTGCAAAAGAAGTGGTTTAATTTTCGAGGGATTACATGAATGCGATGGAGAGTATAATGTTGCCTGAGTCAGTATGTCTTATGACAACCATGCTGGGCTATACATTCGTCGATACCGCGTGGCATCGTGTGGAAAGTTCCTCGGATGGTGTCGTGAGGCATCGCTGAACCATGCGTCGTTGGGTCGACAACTCATCGACATTGCGAAGGTGTCTTGCAGGGGCGTTTAGTCTTCAGCCAATGACGTCCCATACGCTTTCTATTGCGAAGAATTCTGGGAATCGTGCTTGCCAGGGCAGCACCTGGACACTTTGTAGGCATTGTCTACTGATGTTGACAGTGTGCGAGCGGGTGATATCTTGTTAAAACTGGACACAACTGATATCACAGGTAAATGGGCTGCAAAACCGACGTATCAGAATCAACAGCCGTTCACCATCTCGTTCGACCGGTGAACTGCTGTTGAAACTGATAGTTGTCCAAACCATGACACTTGGCTGAGAGTCGTATGGCACACACGGATGGCAGCGAGATTAGCTCGGTGACCTCTTAGTCTCCAGACTGTTAATCGGCAATTATCGGCACTGAGACAGATGCGATACTCATCGCTGAATACCACATGGTTCGCCTCGTCCCGCCACGTATGTCTGATACTGCATCACTGCAACCTTGCGCGACAATGTGCTGCAGTGAGTGGCAGCCGTCGCAATGGCTGGCGAGAGCGCAAACCAGCCTCAAGCAATCTGCGATTGACAGGCAGTGTCGATACGGGAATGTCCTTAGCTACCTGTACGCGTAGTCCAATGTCATCCGCTGCGGATTGTGTTGTTGCTACGGCGATGAATATTGCTATCCTCAACGACTGTAGCCGCATTCGGTTGACAGTTGTTGCATCCCGATGCGACACAGGGACTAACCAGCTGTACGTGTAACCCTATGATAAAGGTAACGGAAGGTGTACGTGTGATGGTAGGATTCGCATTTATTACACGTGCTTTCGCCACCGAGATCTACACGCCCTTGCAAGGACGACCAAAGTTTGCTATGCCGAGGCATTGTGCTCTTTACCTCCCTCAGCTATTGCGTGATTGTTCCGCAACTGCAACATTTACGTAACCCTACTGGCGACACATACCCACCAATTTGCTTGGCTCTGGCAGATATTTTCTGGTTTGGCCTTTTCTATGTCGGGTAGTGTATTTTCAATTATGTTATGAGATTTTGTGAGTTAGGGGAAAATTGGTCACGTAATAAGCATTCATGCGACCCAGTGTACACGTATAAGCAGTCAGATATATGAAATATTCAATCTCCGCCTTATAATGGCCGAAATAATTTTTTTTTTCAATCTAAGGTTTAAAATGGTGTTTTTTTTTCGGCGACCGGGATACTTTTACAGACAGACAGAACAGACCAGATCACACTTAGCGCAATCCCCTCAAAAAGAGGCAAAAAAACTTAAACTTAGAAACAAGGTTACCATAGCGAATAAAATTTGTATTTGCCGTATGTTGCGGGAAAATACAAATTCAATTATGGTATATCTGTGCAAAAAGCAGTTTTTCCAGGCCAGCATCTGGAACTGAAAATATCGTTCCCAAGCTGGTGGACGAAATCTTAGCATAAGCATATGATCCCAGGTATTTTAACGAATTCCTTTGGCGTAGCTGTTAAAAGGGTTCATCCCCCCCCTTCATTGACCCTCCCTCTAAGAAGAAACAAGTGGCTGTCATAAAAAAATTGAGGCTGTGGAAATCCGTGAATGCGCATATATAGCTTATGCTGATTGCAAGAAGCTCTCGCACTTGTAGCTTAAAGTGTTTGAGTTCGTGGGAATTGTTTAGTAAAGACCAAGATGCAATACATTTTGAAACACAATCAGCCGAGCGATGTTGTTCTGCTGCTAGGTAATTAACCCTTGTGATCGCTGTTCGAAAATGGCAACCAATCATCGTAAAAGGAATGAGGAAGTACGTATCTGCCTCTTGGATCTTTGTTGCATGCCCCTTTCTAATTAATGTTTTTAAATATGTAAATTTGTTATTTGCATTTGTCACGGTATCTGTGTTTGTGACTAATAGGTTAGGAAAGTTCCTATGGCGTGTAACAGACATAAATCCTACCTAAGGTGTTCGCATGTTTCGAGTTTTCCGTCGATAGGTGGCGTGCTTGTACGTTTGAATTCATCGCTGTGTCTTCGTAAAAAGTATTGAAAACATTTGTGTGTGGCATAGAGGTACTGTTATTTCAGTTTTTTTTCTTTTTATTTTTTATTTTTAGCGTGTGAGTAGCAATGCACTGCAATATTACCCCACTTTATTCCAGTTACTCCCAAGATACCGCCAGTGGTGTTCCATTCAACACAGAGTTTTTAAAAAGTGAATTCATGTTCATATATACACAGTCGAGTCACATTATTGTGACCACCTCCTACTTTGGACGTCAACAGTGCATAGTCAATGAAAGAAGGTACGTGTCGTGAGCTGACTTGGATGGTATATAAGGTGTGTTGTATGCAATCTGAATACATAGGGGCCGCGGGTGGCGTAGTGGTCAGCGGTCGTGACTGCCACGGAGAAGACCTCGGGTTCGATCCCAGTTAGGTACGAACGCTCGAACCACTAAATATCCACCGTGTGTCGGATGGGCACGTTAAGCCGTCGGGCCCCGGTAATAAATAAGGGCGTCTTTCTACCTCGCTTCCGTGTCACTTCCTTACCGGGCACTCTAGCCCAAATCTCCTAACTTCCTATTTCTAAGGGTTGTTTAAGACCTGGGGTCAGACACTCCCTTCCTAAAATCCTCTACATATGATATGATATGAAATCTGAAGACATATCATTCGTTGCTGCTATGGATAAACGGAGCGATTTATCAGATTTGCAAAAAGGGATTGTTATCGGTTTTCGGGCCAAGGTTGGCAGTATTACTGAAACAGAGCAGTTTGTGAACTGTTAGCGTGCTGCTGTTATTAAAGTGTATAGTGATTGGAGAAATGGTACTATTGCGAATAAGCGAAGTGGAAACTGCGCAGCACCACGTGCCATTGATGTTGACAGATGAACGTCGGCTTCGAAGGTACGTGAAAGCCGATCGACACGCTACAGCGGAGCAACTCGGTGGCCAAATGAGCCAGGGGGCTACCGGAAGTGTGTCTAAAACGACAGTTCAGCGAACCCTGCTGCGTATGAGGCTCCGATGCAGACGGATGGTCACTGCACCTATGCTAACGAAGGTTCATCGGCAGAAAAGGCTTCATTTGCGCGGCAGTTTCGGAATTGGACCTCCCTTATTGGCAAAGAATTGACTTCCCCGATGAGTCACGTTTTCTTCTGCATCGAACGGATGGACGTTAGCGTATAACGCGAGAAACATCGGAGAACAAACACTCTTTTCAGCCACTGTTAGAAGAACACAAGCTGGTGGGGGCAGCGTTATTATCTGGGGAATGTTTTCGTGGCATTCCCTGGGTCCACTCATACCTGTGGAAGGCACTATGGACCGAATTCATTATGAATCCATCCTTGCAGACCACGTACACCCATACATGCTAATTTGGCGGATGGGATCTTCCAGCACAATGCGACGTGTCACAGAGATGGAAATGTCCGAGAGTGGTTGGAAGAGCACGATGAAGACTTCAGTGTACTTCAAAGTGAAAATCCTCGAAATATATGGCGTCAGTGAAAAAAAGAAAAAAAAATACATAGCTCTTTCCACGTTTTAGGAACACACAGCAACCGAAAAAGTTGTCATTCGGTCTCCGCCGGGGAATCGGGGTCACAACAAGGTGGTCACAATTTCCCCGGCGGTGACCGAATAACAATTTTTTGGTTGCTGTGTGTTGCTAAATCGTGGAAAGAGCGATGCCTTTGTTTATTCAAAGTACTTCCGTGGCCCACTAATTCTCCAGACTTAAACCCAATTGAGTATCTGTGGGACCACCTCGATCGTGTTGTTCGCTCTATGGATCTTTCACCACGCACCCTCCAGTAGCTATCAGATGCACTGCAGTCAGCAATCAGCATGGCTCCACATACTTGTGAACACCTTCCAGCACCTTATTGAGTCACTCCTAGCCCGTATAGCTGCTGTCCGCGCTGCACACTGCGGTTACTCTGGATATTAGGTGGTGGTCACAATAATGTAACTCGACCGTGTAGTTGGTAATATTCTGCCCAGTGCTAAAATAGCGCATGTTCACAATAAAAGAAATGTGTAGAGAAGATATTTCGTTTCAAACGCATTACTATATATTAGCGTTGATTGTTTGGCAAAGGAGTAGGTTTGTTAAGTGTTTGAATTACACTACATACCGTTAAGTTGCAGTGTAATTCGTACGATTGTAATATATTAGAATGCAATATATTACTATCGCATTGCGAATAAAGCTTTCTAGGGATGGTAATGAATAAAGACTTCCTTGTTCTCGTTATTAGCCTACCTTTTGAATTATTATTTTTTTCTTGGGACATTGTGTCGGATCGTAGTTCATTATAATTCGTTGCTGGTTATGTTCGAATTCCTACTTAATTATCATTCTTCATAATAAGCAACAAGCTTGCATCTTCAAATGATAGACGAAGTAAAGTTTTAATATTAAAATTGAAGCTCGCAGTTATTAAACGTGTGAGAGAGATGGAATAATTGCAGTATCGTCATCGCCTTGAAGCAGAAACGTACAGTTCGTCCGCAAGACGAGACAGTGAAAGTAAATCGCAAGCGTGTAATTAAATATATAAATTTTGCTAACAAAATAAGACATACCAGTATTTATTCTTTAACTCGTTTCATTCAAGAAAATGCGGAAATTTTGTACGGAATCTTGTTGGATTAAATGCAAGTAAATTAAAACTATTGTTTGCGTGACGCTGTTAATTTGACTGCTTTTGAAGGCATGCAGGCATGTACACGAATAAATGGAGGAAATGCTGAGACGAGAAGCTGCGAAAAGTTTCCTAGTTGTGTTGAAGGCAAGTCTGCGTCTTTCTAGAATTCGCACAGTAACATTTTTGTCTTAGATTATACAGATAATGATTGGAAATGCCTGCTGGAGCGCACTTACGTTTCACGTAGGAAAAGATCACGCATCGTGCTTTGAAGGTAGCCAAGTATTGCGTGATTGTTATCTTTTGTCTTTATGCGCATTATGTTACGGAATTGTGGAACATATTATGCATCACCAGGGATGAAGCAGATATTGTAGGCTAAGCTACGGCAGAAGTTTTGTCAAGTAGCCTTAATTGTATTTATCGACAACTTAAACTAGTTTCAAGGGGGAAGAAGTATGTTTTGCTTGAGGCTAAAATAATATTGCATCTTCAACCTCCTGAAGCCTAGCTGAAAGAAGCAGACGGATGACGTGGAAGATTTCGTCGCACGTCAACAAGAGGAGTAGTATCTCAAAAGTTGAAGTTCAAAATAACTTGATGGGTATTGGTCGGAGATTGAAGAGGCTGTGAATTTGTTATCCTTGTGTCTTCGAGCACGGAATATTTAAAATAGCAAATTTTGGTGTAAGCGATCCTGACCAGAATCGCGAATGGAAAATAATCAGAAGTTTAGAAAAGTTTTGTAATATTTTTGCAGGCAGGTCTGACAACACACACAAAAAAAAAAAAAAAAAAAAATCGTAAATCAGTTCACGTTAGTGGTTGTTTTAAAAGATTTCCGATAATAAATAGTGATGCCAGACTGGCCCGATTGCCGAGTGGTGTGAAGCGTTGGCATGTACTCGTTCGTCTGAGATAGGTTCTGGTTCGAATCTCGAGTAAGGTACGATTGGTGTTTTTTTTTTTTTTTTTGTGTGTTTGTCTTAGGGTCCTGGCTCTTCTCAATTCTTGAAACAGTGGCTTTAAATTAGAGACGGGCGAGTGCTTATATCCCACTGAGTTGCTCCTCACAACCTCACAATGGTATCCCCCCTCCCCAAGCACCGATGCCACATTAACGAAGTTCATAGTCTTTTTCCTTCGACCGTGCTGATGATCCATCATCCTAGAAACTGACTACTACACTCTGCTTTCTCCCCTCCCCGTTCCCAGGTAGATGCTTCGGCGAAAATACCATTCATTGTATATATTTTTCCTCCGTTGTTTTCGTATTATAATAATGTATGCTGTTATTTACTGTACCTCATTTTTAAAGTACATGTCCGCGAGAGCCAACATATCTTTGCGTTCAATCATTGAAAATATTATTTCGTGGACCGAAATCCTCCGAATATGCTAACACATATTTATATACACACACACAATTTGAAAATGTCAGAAACGAAACAAAAGTGGGAAATGACGGTTAAGAACCGAAATTCCGGTTGTTTTTTGGTTTCATTTTTTATATACAAGCGATGGTAAAAACGTGACGACTTACTGTACCACAATTTCAGAAGCGAAATCAGCCCTGAAGCTGAACCCTTTTGGTAAATAATCGTTATTTTCTAAATGAAGTTATAGAGGTTTCTACTTATTAATTCCAGACTTCTGACAGTTTTTCTTTCGGCACTAAAAATAATACCAGAAAATTCTTTAAAAAAATATTTAAGAATTGTTCAATGGTAGAAGTTGATGTTTGTGACCACTGACAGTTGATATTTGTGATGTATTCAACTAATGACATCAATCTGTATGTTCATATTTTCGCAACTGGTAAAACGAGAGACTCCTGTTCCGATGTCACTCTAAATTCATTTAGAGACAGTTAAATGATTTATGGTAGGAATGAATAACAAGGAACAATACACAAACTGTACTTAAATAGTACGTATAATTATACTAGTGATCCGAAATTTCTTGGCGTAGAATAAAAATAAAAGTTTCCAAGCTTTCGCACATCAACCATAGTTGATGTGCTAAAGCTTGGAAACTTTTATTTCTATTCTGAAGTTTTGTCAACCATGGTTGATGTGCAAAAGCTTGGAAACTTTTATTTCTATTCTACGCCAAGAAATTTCGGATCACTAGTATAGTTATACTATTTAAGTTATGGCAGGAAATTTCAAGAAACGTAGGGCCATATACATTTTAGTCACAACTTGAAAATATGTTGTTTTTACATGTTGGATTGCTGTGTCGTGCCATGCAACTAAATAAGACCATTAACGATGCCAAATTACAGTAGAACATACATTTAAAGAAACGTAGGGCAACAGACAATGCAATCGTAACTTGAAAATATATAGTTTCTTTATTTTGGATTGCTGTTTCGCACCTTGTCTTTCAATAAGACCATTAACGACGTTAAATTATATTACAACATAAATTTAAAGATAGGCGGGGGGTCATAGGTATTGCAATAACAACTTACAGTTTTTGCACGTAGAATTGCTGTTTCGCACAAAAATAAGGCCATTAACGACGCCGAATTATATTAGAACATTAGAGCAAGCAAAATACCAGGGTGCTATAAGTTGTGATGCCGTTTACTGGCTTGTGCTCATATTATTTTGCGTTGTATGCCCAGGTATTCATATACTGACCATAGGTATTGTTTTTTGGTTGTTTTTTATAATAAATGTTGGACATTTTTTTGTGATAGCATTGTCATGTTTCCCGTGCTTTCGGTTTGTGCTATTCGATACATCCTCTCTGAAATATCGTCGCTTTGATACTCTTACATTGTTGCGTTATCGCCGTGCTGCAGTAAGGGTAGCACGGTTATTTAGTAATGACCATTCTAGGAGCCATGGTATGTTGTCAGTGTAATGCTGTTTATTTTCCTGTAATCGTATTATATTTTTGAGTAGGTATAGTAATTCCCGTTGCTAAGAACTTGTTAGCAAATGTTCAGTTCTTTCTCTCTATGAGATGGCGCTGCTTTTGAGCAAAAAATACAATCACCGTAGTGCAAGGCAGCAGAAGCAAGCTTTTGTAATCGAAGGATGTTTGAAATTTAGCCCCTTCGAGTTCAAAAGTTCCCTACGTTCATTCAAATAGTACGCAGATTTTACTTTCTCAAACCTCCACACAGGAAAGTATTATGATCATTTCAAAATCGCACTTCCGGATTGTGACATAGTTTTACAAAAAATGGGAAAACTACTTAAATATCCAAGTCCCAACAGTTGTAAATAGCTGGTAAAACATAAAAGTTATGTGAACGCCCACGACACAGCACTCAGTAGAAGTTCAGAATGGAAAACTAACCAGCACAGAGCGCGCGAATAAGTATCAGGTAGTGAATGTAACAATAATGTATAAGATGCTTTCGGGATAGCGCCTGGAAAAATTCGGTTCAAGGTTAAACTCTCGGAAATTCTCAAGTATACAGATGAACAATAATTTCATACCCCTTTCCGGTTTTTTTTCATTGGGATGAAGAAACACGTTGATTCTTGCACTGAGATTTGTTATGTTCAGTGAAAAGCAGAGACAAATAATGGTCTTCTTGTGCTGTCATTGAAGGACTATAGATTCTTATGTGTCGAGTAGTAAGACAGTACCGTATATATGGACGGACCTGTTTAGGCTTGAAGAGCGCGCCTTTATGAAGTAACATATGAATGCTATCAAAATTGGAAGTCAACTGACCGCCCTTCAAATTCGTGAAATTAGTTTTAAAAACAAGCTAAAATGTACAAATTACGTTTAAGGTGAGTTAGGACAATGGGTGTTTCGGGAAAGAAAGCGGTAATTCTCCTTTCCTTGGATTTCAATACCACTGCCATCCTATCACTGCATATCCACATTACTTCCATTTTGAAATGTGATTTAACGATTTAACCTATATTTCTGTTATGAGCTGTCGTTTGTGAATTTTTAGTATGTGAATTTTATTGCTGGCTGCCGCCCCCCCTCCTCTTTCCCTCCCACTATACCAGTACTGTGCATCCATGCCAACCTGAATTTTTGTTCGTGAATATATTCTTTTTGGAACATCCGTTGTACTGTTGAGATAAGAAGTTTGCCCGATTATCGACTCTGCATTCGCTGAACCTGTTAACACCCTTTACGTAGGCTGGTATTGGTATCAAGAGCTTTCAGCCCTGTCTCACCTCCTGGTGTTTTCTGTCGCATTACAAATTACCATTCGTTGGGTAAATGTAGCACAGATCGTTTGACCAACTCATCCGTTTCAGTCCCCAAAACGCGTGAATTCTCTGCCAGGTAATATTTTCGCGTTCTATTGGTTTTAAAGAAAGTGCTTTTGAACCTAGATATCTAAAAGGAAAAGAAAATAGCGCTACGCTGTAAAAAAAAAAAAAAAAAAAAAAAAATCTTAAATTCACGAGCCACTTTCCGGGATTTTTTTTTTTTTTTTTTTGCGAAAAGAAGCATATTTCTCATAAAACCTTTTCCGATGACGGAAAGAAACCTGAATTTCACGGATATTTCGTACGCCAGGAAAATTCCGAATTTTCAAAATCCTTTCCGCAGTTCCTTTCATATATTGACGGCAGATTGCCGTTTTTAAGATGTGTTAACGGAAAATTCCGAATTTTCAGAAAGCTCTCCGCATTTCATGTGAGAATGGAAGAACTCCGTTCTCACTTTTTCCGTATCTGTATGGCGAGAAATTTCCGGTAACAGGAGCAGTTTGCGGGAATGCTTGAGGTTTGATTAACTGTTAAATTTCATTCGTCTGTCGAAGGATCTGATTTTGAAGTTCTGCAGCGAGATGCAATATTGTGAAGAGCATATCGCATTAATTTTGGTTATTGTAGCACAGGATATTTCTTCTCCTCTCCCCCATTTTGTGCACAAGATATTGTACAGTATAATGTGTTACTGTGAAAAACCTGGTAGTTAAATTATTGTACTATGTATCATTCAGTGGAGTCCTTATGACAAAAGCCATTATAGCTAACAAGAGTAAATTTTATGTTTTGTGAACTAATACTGTCAAACAGTACATTTCAACTTTTGTTGAAGATAATCGGAAGTCATTGTCAGTTTAAAAAGATCTCAAGTTCCAAAGCATTCTGTTACTTTGAAAAATCACGATAAGAAAAAATACTTAATTTGTGACAATTTTTATTACCAAAAAAAGTTTCAAACCTGTTCAAAAAATAATAAGCTCCAACAGAAGATAAATGATTAAATCAATAATGACAAAAAAAATCATCATCGCGTAATTAACTTCACCATGAACGTCATTCAAATATCCCAGTCTTTCCGGCTCGATGCTTAAGAAGCGTGTTATCTGTTGAACCAACCGAAACGACGTTGGTTCGATCCCCACCACTGCGAAAGGATTATCTGGTGTAAGGACTAAAAAATTCAGCGTTTCTATTTTGCGAAATTTCTGTATGAATACGGAAACACTTGAAACTTACTTTTTTCGAAATAGATGGGATTTCTGACTACGGAAAATCAGTGAAAAATACGGAATTAAAAAAAAAAAAAAAAAAAAAAAACTAGCACCAGTAAAAGAGGGACACCTACCGGCAACTTTGCTGCACCTTATTTTCAGACATTTTCTGTGAATTCACACTAGTTATTTTTTCAGTGTATTCATTATGAATTTATCTTTCAAGGTAGATCAACTTTTCTTTTGGTTCCAATATTATGAAGTGTTACATAAATCTCTCTCTCTCTCTCTCTCTCTCTCTCTCTCTCTCTCTCTCTCTCTCTCTCTCTCTCGTAAACTTCGTAAGAGATTAAAAACGAAATCACAAAGGCGTAGAAGTAATAAGTAGATCGACAGAAGAGTAAACTCAGGAATTTGTTATTGAATAGGTGAGTTCATAGAGGAACAACAGGTTAACAACCATATTGCACACAAAGAGCAGCAGCAAGATGTTTTTCTTCGTAAGGTGAATGAGATTGAAAGGTGACGAAAAGGGGGGCAAATAACTAGAAGTAAGCGACCTGTGTTTCTGGGAGGTATTCCATTCATTCTGATCCCCAGCGGCAACCAGCTATTGGTGATGGATGATCAGTTGGAATTTCCTTTCTTGTGGAAGAGCTTAATTATTGGCATCACGCCACCGATTCTTCCCTTTTCCTGTGTTCATAACATTTGCCGTTAATCATCGTTTATCTGCAGTGTACAAATTTCTCTCTCTCTCTCTCTCTCTCTCTCTCGTAATTAGTAAATAACTTAAAAAGTGGTGCACTCGAAAGAAATCAAAAGCGAGAGGATCGACTGAGCAAGAGAGGGATAATTGGATTTTCTCAAAAACCAAACTTTCGAGATGCATCGGCTAATTGCAAATCCCATGATCTGAATCTTATGAGAAACAAACTGGTGCCCTGTTAGGAAATTAAGGTGGTCTGCAGCACGCTTTTTAATATATTTGAAAGACTTTTCTGTCACCAGCAAGTTTCTTTTCTCTCTGTCTCATTTCCTCCTTTTTAAGTCCAGTGAGTTAAAGCTCCATTTTCATTTGTCACACATGTGCATTAGGATTTAAGTGGAAGGTTGCGCAATTTAAAATTGGCAGTTTTAAATTATGTATCAGTAACTAATTTGAAAAGATAAGAGTATCAGCAAAATTTAATTTGCTGGAAGATAAAACCTGCTTGGGAAAGAAATTTTTTTTTTTTTTTTTTTTTTTTTTTTGAGAAATGGTGTGGGGATACATGCAATAAATACACTTTTGAAATATCAGGAGTAAGGGCATTCCGAGACCATCTGACAGCCAATGAAAAAATTGGATTGAAGGATCCCGTCCAGTGGCGTTCCAAGTTAAGGATCAAAAGTGACCGATTCCACATTTGATGCAACTAGCTTAAAGCCGCAAAAAGTAAAGGAGAATGAAGCTAAAAAAATTAATTTTTTTCACCGATTTTTAGTTTTAAAGGGGAATTTTTTAGTATAATTCGAGTGAAATTGTAAAATGAAGTGGCGAGGAAACAAGAAATGTTATGGTTCGGAGATATGTGTGTGATAAGTAATCGTTCGAATTAACAATCGATTCATCAAATCTTTTGTGAAATGTAATTATCAGTGAATACGCGCCATGACGAAATGGTTACATATATGATTTTCTATGAAAAGAATTGTCCAATAACTGGGTGCACACATACACCTCACAGGACTGCGAGGTGATAATGGGGGGGGGTATGCTTTGTAAATCCAGTAGTTTATTTGTGTGTGTTTCTGTGAATTGGGTCTAACAACTAATGCATTTCTAGTGAATTTTCGATCTCTTGATGTGAAAGAGTGAATCGTCTCATGCTTTGAAATAATGCTATGGTGTTGCACGATCAAATTTGTCTAAGATTAAAAGCTACATTATTCTTAATCATCGTTAATTGGTAATATTAGTATTTTGCATGGTGATATTATATAACATGTGGTTTTTGGTAGGTGTACATATTTTTATGCGCCCTTCTTTTTATTTCCTTTCTTAGGTAAGTTATGTTACGCGTATATCTGTGCCTTAAACATTCCGTGGAGGATGCCGAGTCTTTCCGGTTCTGGTGTGCATTAGGTATTCCTCTTGTTTAAAAATAACTAGTACATCAAAGTAAGTGTTCCGAATTTGAATTTTCGGCGCAACAATGGTTACTTGTATTTTGTGTGTTATCTTTGTCTTTTTTAGCACGGCCTTTGTGAAAAAGATCCAGCTTAAGCTACCGGTTTGTCCGTCGGTTGAAATGTACGAATGATGATCCTTTTTTTTTTTTTTTTTTTTTACGATCCATTTTCGCCTCTAGAAGTAGATATCGTATTCAAAATATATTTTATTTTATTCCATGTATTTGCTCTGAATATCCGATTGAAAAACTTTTTTACCTTTCGATTCGATTTATTGCGAAATCTCTTTCGGGTATAGTCACTTTTTCAAGTTACTCATAGATTTTCCCGCTAGGAGTCGTAAAGGTAAACTGCGTTTTCCCCGATGTATCTGCTCCTAAAACTCAGATTTGAAAAATTCTTTCTACACCGGATACAGCTTTTGATGGGAAATTCTTTGCGTATAATTTCTAATTTTTGGTAAAGAAGGATTTGGCCACCAGGTGGCGTAAGTTTTGATTTTTGCTTCTGATGTATTTGTAGCAAAATCTGAGCTTCTGAAAACTCGATTGAAAAAAATATTTCGTGGAGCGAAACCGCTCACATCGAAAAACCTTTTGAGGATACTTTCTTCTTAAAGTAATGCATGTTTTTTTCTGTCAGGGGCCGTGGACGCATTTCTTACTTTTGTCAATATATCTGCCTCTAACAGTCCGATTTAAAAATATTATTTCTTGTGGAGAGCATTTCCGCTGTAAAATGTTTGTCGTAAAATTTCAAATTTTTCTTAACGCCCAAGTCTGCCACCAGAGGGCGTAAGTTAATAACATCTGCGGGACTAAAAACCCGATTGAAGAACTTTTTTAGGTCAAATAGTACTTAATTATGCAAATTCTGTGTGCGTATATGGCCCTTGCTCCAAGAAAATTCAACAACCAACCAACTTGTGTGCGTATTTTCTTCCCAAAATAATGTACAACTTCGTCGCTAGGGGGCGCAAATGTTTGATATGTTTTTCTCAATATCTCTGTTTCTTCATGTGCGATTTAAAAAATACATTTTTCTACAAGGGATGTCATTCACCTTGTAGAGCACTTTAGACTACTATATGAGGAATTTTGTATTTTACAGTTCTGTCGGACCGTGGTGTTTGTGTACTTCAGTTTGTAGCTGTATCGCCGCTTCTAAAATCACTCTTAAGAAATTTCTTTACTTTATGCCATTCGCTACAATAGAAACATGGAACATTATCCTCTTTAAAAATGCCAAGATAATCCAAAGTAAAGGTAGAATATTTTTTTCTCTATCTCTGCTTCCGGGCGGTGTATTTGAAAAGTTTTTTTTTTTCTTAGCATAGCATTTTCCCCGAAGATTTTTCGCCTACTTTCAATTTTTCCATTATGAAAAATTCTTCCGCTAGCAGGCGTAGACTTTTATCATATTTCTTTCTATATTTCTTCTTTTTTAGGTGTTCGACTATCAAAATGCCTTGGGGAAAAAAAAAAAAAAGGAGAGAGAGAGAGAGAGAGAGAGAGAGAGAGAGAGAGAGAGAGAGAGAGAGAGAGAGAGAGACACAGAGAAAAGAGAACGGGGGAGGAGATTACGATACATAATAAAGTCATTCGCTATTCACCACATTTTATTGTACAATATAAAAGAGATTTTCATCGTATTCTGTGCACTTCGGCTAATCATTGTGTTGTGGTTTAGCAGTTGTGAAACGAACTGGCCGAAGAGTGCATGTCCCTAGTTGTTAAAGTGCAGCGGCGCGCGGGCCGTGAGTAATCACAGCCTTTCAGCCATTTCACGAGAGGTCACTGATAAATCATGTCCTAAAGTACTTGACTTGAAGCTATCGACTATTCCCTTTGACAGAACGTCATCCAGCTTTTTTTCCGACCCTAAATAGGGTGGGAAAGAGAAGAATGCTGTAACCTGTAATATCAGCATCATGTAAAAGGTGAAAGGTATTTAAATCTTCTCGGGGGGGGGGGGGGGTCTTTCCTATTATATAGAACACAATACAGTCCTTGAATATTGAAAATCGTGGCGTTTCATCCTCGGGTTTTAACAGGAGTGGCGATTCGTCCGCCTCCCCCCCCCCCCCAATATTTTCCCAGTCGCTTAATAAAAGGAGTTGAGTTCGTGTTATTTACTCGTTATTTAGCTTTGCTCAGAATTTTAACCGCATATTGCGTTTCCAGGAAATATCACAAACGGAGCAGGTGTCTGATTTAGTTCCCCCAAAAATTATTATCGTGGTTTCTGAGACTGCTCCGTCGTCTTTTAATTTTTCTTGTCACAAATGTAGAAAATATCTTTGTCAGAAAAATGCAGTTAAAATAGCTGTGATTGGTAGCACTTTGTCAATTTTAAAAGCTTATCTAACATATTATTGTAGTTTTACTGTGTATGCCAAAGCACGTAAGCATTCAATTAGTGTCTTCTTTCCGGTTTCGAAATCGTGGACCGTTTTCTCAATTATTTTATCCAAATTTATATATATTTTTTTGTTTTTTGTAGGCATATTAAGTTCATGTTTTCTTTGAATGTCATAGATTTTGGAACTTTTGATTAAGTTCCCATATATTTGGATGTGATTTTCTTACAGATTTATTTAATCTCTATCTGTTGTGCCACGATTCTACGGAATTTGTCGTTCTGTGACGCTCTTTATAACAGTTCCATGTCGACCAATAACAGGGTTGTTTGACCATCCACTAATCTACCGTAAAATTATTAAACTCTTTAACATCATCATTTGTGGGCGCATCCTCCATTATGGCTAAAAATCCATCATCTACACAAGTGGGCGGAGTGAATGCAAGAGCTGCAAACATTCGTATATGACGTTTGAAGTCTTGTTGTTTATGTATTGTGATGTTAGGCCTAAATTTTGAACTTTACGCCATAGAGATTAGTTGTAATGGTAATTACATTTTTTGACTTCACAATCTATATATTAAACTAAACGGGAAAGGATGAATTGGTACCTACTGCTGTGTGCAAGGAGTCGGCACTCCTGTTAAAACCCGAGAATGAAACGGGAAAGGATAAATCGGTACCTACTCTCGGTCAGTAGTTCTGTTCTCCGTAGATTATTTGACTAAGATTCTGCCCTGTCGGATTGTAATTCTGTGATAGATCCTGTTTGGCATTGTGATCTAGGAAGGCTTAAACACATCAAATTCTACCAATCTGAGTGTCAAAGATAGAAAAATAATCGTGGACCTAATAGTTTCCATCGAAAGCTTGAATTATCTTCGTGAAATTTTTATGTAGAATTGGAGTTTTTGCGGAGTAAGAAATACCAAAATATATTCTTCGTTCACTGCGCTCTCTCTCTCTCTCTCTCTTAAAAGGTACGGGCCGGATAATAGGTTCCTCCTTTTTTAAATCTTGGATACGTTGTACTTATGCCTGAGAATGTAGTCAGAATCGGTTCAGCGTTACAAACTACATTTACCTGGGCAAGATTTAATGTTGCGTTCGGTACTTTAGGGCTCTTTTACACGAAGTGCACTTTTTTACTCATCTTAAAAAAATGAACAGCTGTATAAAATTTTCCAAAATATTTGCTTTGTTTTTAATATTCATAACCATGCATGTTCTCCTTTTTGTTGCAGCTTTTTGCTGAAAGTTCGTTGTTTCTACCGCATCCTCTCAGGTATTGTATATACTAGCTCGTTTGCGTTAATCGTATCAGTTAATGCTTACTGAGTATTTTGATTAGTATGTAAAATTCATTGTTTAGAGGAAACCTGTGATTGTGGATTGTTCTGTCGTTGGTGTGTTTTTAAAATGTGCTGCACCTTATGCCTTTGAGAATTCAGCTTACGAGTTTACGAGCAAGTGCTGAGACATAAGCATCTAAAACGCTCGCACGCACAGGTCAAAACAATGATTTGTTTGGTGCGGTAGCCCCTTGGGCTGGCTGCTTGTCTTAGGGTTTTAATAACGCATGGCTGAGGTTTGTGTTTGTTTTATGGTTGTAGTCCTCCTTGTGTGTGTGTGTGTGGGGGGGGGGGGGGGGTGCTCCGAGATCGCCGCCGGTCGATCTGGAATTCCGCATTTATTTATTTTTTGTTCTGAGGAGCCATGGATTTCGGGGTAAAATTTCGGTTTGTCATCATATATACATTTTTTTTTTAACCTGCAGTATTCTGAAAATAATGGGAGCTTCAAAATTTTCAGTGGCATGATTGGGAGTTTCTCATTCCAGTTCATGCCCTAGTAAGATTACCGTGACTGGCCTAGAGTGTATCGGCCAAAATGAAATTCCTTAAGAATGGAATAACGGAAGGTTTTAGAGCGTAATAAAAAATGGTGAGACAGTGTGCGTACATTTCTGAGGCGAAAAAATGTTTTAAGCTGCGTACCTTGATAAAGACTGACGAATATAACTTAAAAAATGTAGAATCAGCATTGGAGGATGGAATAATCGGCAACAATGTTCAGATTATGATTGTGCCTTTAGAATATATATTAGGGGATCCGTTCCTTACCAACAGAACGTGCCTCACACCTGATCGTAGCAGGAAAATATTACTGTGAAAAACGTGGAACTGATACATGGAGCGAATAATACATGATACGTAAAATACATATTTTTTTTTTGCTTATTGCTTTAAGGGTATAATATATAAAGAAAACTGGATAGAAGCCACCTCTACCAAAAAGGAAGAAAAAAATGTAAGAACATAAAGAGCCATTGAAAATCTAAGCACGCATTAGCTGCAGAGCAGAATTATGAAGAACGGTAGTTTCAATAGACCATTGGAAAGAACAGAGAGAAAAGACCCCTCTCCGATTTCATATAACGTTATTGATCAGGTGCCCTTAGTTTGTACGAAGTGCAAGTGGTAGGGTTTCGGGGTTATGAATAATCAGTATTCAGCCAGATCGTCCGTTGGTCGATAGGTCCAGATCGCGGATTTGAGCAATTTGCAAAAAAAAAAAAAAATCATTCGAGTTCTAATTCCCAACTAGGATATGGATGTTAGTTCGTTCTTGCAGCAACGGGAAAAAAATCTTTCGAGTTCTAATTTCCAACTAGGATATGGATGTTAGTTCGTTCTTGCAGCAACGGATCCCTGTATGTCTGGTTCTCCTCGTTGGTGTCATTAAGCTTCTCTTCGGATTTGTAGAACTGAAGTCCAAAGTACATACGCTGTTGTGTTGATTTTCAATTAAGGGCACGCGAATTACTTTCCTCCCAGGTAATTCCAATTACTCAGAATGGTAAAGAGTGGATTGATACTCAATTACCAAGTGGCAGGGTACTCGACTAAAGCACAATTGCCATTCCGTTCAATTAATAAAAAAACGAGTTGCGAATCTGTTTCTCAATAGATCAAAATGCATGAAAGATGCAAACACTGTAAACATTCTTTCCAAAATGAAATAATGTTTACAGTGTTTAGTCCGTGTGTGTTCGTCGACCGTTGAAGTCATAGTGGATCAGAAAATAAGATGGAATTTGTGACAAGTCCTTTAGCATTTTAGAAAACGTTCGTTAAATCTTAAATTCAGTCCTTTCATTTTGGTATCAAGTAGACTTCGTTATGCGGAACCTGACAATTTGCACAGTATCTGCGCTCTTAGGAATCTTGGCACCTTTTACTTATTTAATCCTCGTTTGAAATATATCGTATTTAGGATGCGAAATATTCAGCACGCCGTGCATGTGAAATATTCAGAACCTGGTCGGAACAAATATATCAGGTGTCCGGTTAGCAGGATTCGTAAAATTACGTGAGTCACAGTTTCTGCTGTTTTACGAAAAAACATCACTGACCTCAAAATGACGCGGACCATCATGATACCATCACGCGGTAATCATGATTGCTGCATTCTGTATCCTCTGGCTTTTTTGTTTGACTCTAGAGGGCTTTCTAGATAGGAATTCGAGAGTTTTCAGTTCGCCATTGTTAGGAAGCTGCGTTCTTACTATTTGCGGTCGTTCGATTGCGTTGTGCATTCAGCTGCTGAGTAACACCCATATATTTGGCATGTCTTTCGAAATAAAGTATGTACTTATATAATTTAATTTTATCCATACGTCTGTGAACCCGATATCTTCACATTTATTTAAAATCAGGTAACTATGAAGACGATGATTCTCTCGTGTATGTTCGAAATTCTGTGATGCACTGTTTTGCCCGCTAAACCTCGTTTCATTAGCATTTGGAACTGCGCTTGCGTTTCAAAGATACCGATTTGGAAATTTCTTTCTGCATGCAAAACGTGACAATCAGTTCACACACCTTTTCGATAAATTTGAATTATTTTTTTTTCTCTTTGTATACCTCAGTTTCTTTCAGTTAGGATTGGAAAAATTTCTTTAGAACTGTCTATATGGAACTGCAATTATCTGCACGATTCTGATTTACCTTTTGCATTGTTTATCAAATTGGAGGCATAATAATATTTTCCCATTTGTCGCATTGCTTCTGAAAGTCCTGTTTTAAGAATACTTTTAGTATTCCTTTACCGAAAATCTAACCAAGGTTTTCTGAAATGTGATTTACACGCCAAGTGGCGTAAAATTTAATTTTTTAAATCAAAATCTTATTGATTAAAATGTTTAAAAGAAAAATTAAAAAGCCTTTAGTATAGGGTGATGAGACCTGCCGTTTAGTGACCCTAACCATATTATTGATTGATTTTCAGTGGTTGAAGTACGTTCTTCCTTGTTTTAGTTTGCCATTAATTTTGCACTGTGTTTCGCGCTAATCTACCGCTGTAATTGGGTCACCCAACCAGTTCGAAAGTTTATGAAGTAAACGAATTAGTGAAGATCTACGCGTTTAGCTTTCAATGCTCATGAAGTTCGTAAAAGAAACAAATGTGTATATGACGAGGAAGATACGCACTTAATACGGAAATCTTTGCCGTTCCCTAATGCTGTTTTCTCAACACTCTTGGTCTTACAGCCGGACTGGACGTGGGGGCGACTAGACCGCAATGGCGCGTTTTAGATTTCGTTTCTAAATGGAAATATAATGGGTCTTCAGGAAAGAGCAGAAGAAGCGGGGATGCCCCCTCCCCTTTTATTTTCTGGAGAACTGTTTTGAGTTGTGATTCCAGTTTTAGTGCTCTCTTCGAACTTAACAGAGCAGCAAATTGTACTTTTCTCTCTCAATATGTATGTTTAGCTACATCATCCGTTTTTATTTCCGGAGACATCAGAAACCTACCAAGTTCGGCTGCTCCTTGGTTGAACAGAATCGAATCCGTCATTAGCATATGGTTTCTGTTCACTGATGCCCATGAACTTCCGTTCTGGGAAGAGGGGGGGGCAGTGAAGGGAAAAAATTCTGTATGCTAATTTCTTTGCATGTTAGGGTAGTTCCGCCATTTATGGAACGAAGGAAAGGTTTAACCGGATCGATCGAGCTGCTGTTTGTTTTCCCTTGTGTCGTTTATTTTGTTTCGTCGTTCTGCTGGAGAGTTATTGGCCGCATTCCCTGGCAAAAGGGAAATGGTTTGATAAAATTTAATTTTAAGAAACAACGGGATGTTGATGTATTCGTTCATTTCTTACCTCTTCACGGTTTCTTTTGAAAATTTTTAAAAGGGATCCTATGATTGAGAAAATAAAGTTAACGTTGTATTGGGGAAGAAGTACTTCTTGAATCAGTTCAGCATCCCGAAAAATTGACCAATCTCTTAGAGCATTTGATGATGCTGAATCACAGAAGCAATTTTTTTTTTTTTGTTTCATACTTGCATATTGTTGAGCAGCAACTGAACACAAATTCATGTTTGCATGTGGCTATCTATAATAAAGAAGTAAAGTTGAATTTGTAACTTTAATCTCATAGGCTTCCAAAAAGGCTAAAACAGTACACTTTCTATCTTATGCATTGTTTTGTGCAACATATACTTTTTTCAAATGAAAGAAGCAAATATGTCATGAGCGCTGGATCGGCAAGATGCTGAACATTGCTGTTTCATATGCCGCGAAGTGTATCATTCATCACACAACCGCAAGACTTCTGGAAGTAAATAATCGTTATTTATGTCTGTCTGTTTACCTAACTTTGAAGTGGTGCAATTACAGTTTGCACTCGCAAATCGGTATGTGCTGTGGCTCGTCAAAAATCCAGTGTCCTAAAGAAATCATGACAGGAAAATTCGCTGTAATCGAAACGTTGCCCTAGAAATAACTATTCAGTTACTGGATTCTTTCTGTCTGAAAGATTCGCTCATGAAAACAGATCCTACGAACGTGTGATTTCACGTTGTTGCATGTCTATGCGTATTTGTCAGGATTGTAAGACGCGTGGGGAAGCAATTCCCATCCATACCTTTCCAGAATGTCTCTTACTGTACGGGCACCATGCGGCCTTTGTTGTGCCAAATGATGAAACCAGCTTTGAGCATGTCGGGCCTTCTTTGGCGAAACTTTGGGCGCAAAACATTTTGCGGAAACGTTCTGTAGTATTCTACTGTTATAGTAGTCCCCTCGGGCGCCGTCTTTTGCTATCACTCCAACCTTGTCTTAGGCGATGCTTAGCGATACAGCAAGCCTCACTGCTTTCATGTTACATTACTTAGAGAGTAGTAAAAATATTAAACTAACATAAGAAATTAAATTGTAATGGGTTGTCGGAAAAGTCATAACTTATTTTGGCACCCGATAGCGGTTGAGCGGGTTTGGAAGTACTAGAGACATACGCAGCTCTGTTATCGCTATGGCATTCAACAGGTGCCAGTTCTAGCTGCAGTCTAAAAGGAATAGTGAGCGATTTGGTTGATTTGCGGAGATTTGACATCAAGTTGAAGATGGAAGACCAAACTGTGCATTTTCGCCATATTTTACTGTTTTACTTCCGTAAAGGGAAGAACGCACGTCGAGTTTGTGAAGAGTTACGTAAAGTGTACGGTGATAATGCTCTACAAGAACATCAGTGCCAGCGGTAGTTCGCAAAATTCCATTCTGGCGATTTTGACCTCAACGATGCTCCTCGGTCAAGGAGACCCACTGAGGTTGATGACGACCAAATCAATCAAGGCATTGATCGAGTCAAACCCCACGTAACACGACACAAGAGATTGCAGACACATTGCACATCCATCATTCAAGCGGTTCACAACCACCTGAAGAAAGCTGGGATATGTAAGCAAGCTCGATGTGTGGGTTCCTCACGAACTCAAAGAAGCTCAATTGATGGCGCGCATAAAGATCTGTGATATGCTCATTAAACGTGAGGAAAACGATCCTTTTTTGAAGCGACTGATAACTGGTGACGAAAAGTGGATTGTGTACAACAATGTGCTGTACAAACGGTCTTGGTTCCGATGTGCTGCTTCGCCTCAAACGACATCCAAAGCAGACATTCATCAGCGGATGGTTCTGGTCTCAGTGTGGTGGAATTTTAAAGGTGTCGTGTTTTTCGAGCTCCTACCACGGAACCAAACAATCAATTCGAATGTGTACTGTCGGCAACTGGACAGTTTGAACGAATCCATCATCCAGAAATGTCCAGAACTCGTTAATAGTAAAGGTGTTGTGTTCCATCTCGACAACGCGAGACCACACACACGTTTGATCACTCGCCAAAAATTATTGGAGCTTGGGTGGGATGTGTTGCCACACCCAGCATACTCTCCTGACCTTGCGCCGCCAGGCTTCCACTTGTTTCGCTCTCTTCAACTGTCCTTGCGTGGTATAAAGTTCAATTCAGATGAGGCTGTAAATCAGCACCTTGTACAGTTTTTCGCCACGAAAGATAGGTTCTTCTATGAACGAGGCATTCTGCAGCTCACTGAAAGATGGCAAAAAGTTATCGAACAAAACGGGCATTATATCATTGATTGATCTTTGTTCTTTCTATCAATAAAAGACCTTTGCAAAACATGGCTAAAACACGGTTATGACTTTTCCGACAACCCAATATATGAAAAACCGTGCATGAAGTGCTGCAAGTAACTTTTTTTAAAGTACGTTACATGGAGAGATATTGTACGGTCTCTTAAAAAAAAAGCGGAAATAATGAGAGGCTGATTATTAAAAGCACAAATAAAAGTGCAGTGATCAGTTTTTGTGAATTAGGTGACATCACATCGTGAGTGAATTGTCAGATGCAACGTTAGCTTCGCCGAACTTAAATGCATTGTTTAGTTTCAGGCTTATAATTTCGGTGGAACTCCTTATGGTTAATTCGATAAAATACTCTTTGTCTTAGCAGATGTGGTACGTAGAGGCTGCTCATATAATTAATTAAGCTCCATAGATCCCAAACTTCTGCCACATTGTCAACGTCATAAAGAAACATTCGAATTGAAAAAAAATCGACTTATGCCAACTTCTAATCTGGCGAAAACTTTTTAGTTATGAAGGGTCCTTCAAGAACCAGACGTCACAAGTATTACCGGGGAGAGGGGAGCATGTGTCATTTAGTAAGTATTGCATCAGCGGTCCCCAAAATCCAGGTTGCGACTTGAATTCAGGGCACATTGGGCTTCTAACCGGTCACAACCTACCAAGGTTATGGACGGAGTTATCGATGAAAATCACCTTGTACGAGCCGAAAGGATACGCAATCTTAAAGTAAACTGTGTATTTATGTGCCAGAAAGCTGATTTGCGTTATTCGTTGCCGATAGAATACAAATATATAAAGAAAGAGTCGCAAAAGTGATGCATAGGCCGCTGTTTTATTTGTTTTGCAAGTTGAATGTGATTTCGAAATTTAGATTGTGAACAAAATTTTTTAAGAATTACTGCATTAGATTCTTTTGTTATACATTGCTCTCACTTGTCATACAGGTGATCCGTCATTCCACCACGAAGTGTGCCAGCCATTTATCAGGTTCTCATGACAGCAATTTGACGAAAGTTCGATTAATGGCTGATTTTAAAACAGGGCTTTCGCATAATGTGTCGTAAAAGGAAGCCAACCACACTAGAACTCGAATCATTGAATGATGAAAAAATTGAATGAAGCTATCGGAGGTAAAATCATAGTATGATTTTTGTCAAGCCCTCAAATTTGTAATTCCACAGGTACCGACACCGTCGTTCTTTTTAACAATAACAACTTTTCTAACACCTTTGTAACAATAAGGGCAAACTTCTGCTAACATCTCTTTTCATTTCAGTTCTGTTTAAGGCGTGTATTAATAGCATTGACGTTTCGGTGCCGATAATCGAAGCATAATTTATGCAGCCTAACTAGTGTAGAGGATCATACTGCCGTGGACAAGTTTTGTGATTCAGGTTTCAGTATTTTTTTGTTTTTTGTTTTTTCCAATTGATGTATCGGTTTTCCCGTAAAGGAAGCTTTCTCTTGTGATGAAAGGCCTTAAACATTTTCATTGCTTGTTCGACATTTAGCCCTCCCTGTCTTCTCAGTATTTCCCGAATGGCGTTCTAACAAACACAGTGTGGTGTTTGAATATTAAGACAACTAACTATTGCATCTGAATAAATATGATTATGTCTGCGAGTTTTGGTATTCACAAACATATCATTTGTAAATAAGTTAAATTGGTCCTGTTTAGTGTGGATCCTCGAGGATTTTTCTGATGTGTTTAGCGGCGTCAGCGTGATTAACTGCTTTAGTGGCTGTTGTCTATTATTTCATCCGTAGCCCCATATTTGTAAAAGAAGAGCTATGTACGTTTTATTAAATCTTACCTTTTGTACAAATGTATGAAAAATAAGGTTAACCAGTAAATGATATTGATATAAGTATGTAACTCATCGTTATACATAGTAAGGCTGGATGAAGGACAGTTCGGTACATTCGTATTTCAAGTGATTCATTCGTAATTCAAAGCGGTTTCGTCTGGGTTATAAAATTTTGACTCGATTCATCCAGAATGATACCCACCTTTACCTTCTTTAATAGTAAAGTCTACATGTTATTCATCTCAACCCACAGTGAACCACATAAGAACAAAAACAAACAAAAACCTCCCAAAGACGTAAAATTTATGAACTTTGTATTTTATTACTCAGTTGTTTTTTTTTTTTCTGCGATGTCTTTCAGAGCTTTATGTTATGCTACTTACTCAGTGCATCAAATGCTTTAACCCGGGACAAAGAGGAGTTTGTGGTGTTAACATTTGTTGCATATTTTTTAGAATATGTACTGATTTTCCTCATCCGCGGTTTTCTGCAGGTGATCGTGGCACCATTTCTATACGTGCGAACATCGGATATTGAAAATTGAGTTCCATTCAGATAATTTGATAAAACATTGATGCGCACGTAATGTCGTGTTTTTATGCGTTGCGTATTTTTACTAGTATTAAACTTAAAAATCCGTTTTGAAAGATTCAGGGAAGTCCGAACATTTTTTGTGGTTCTTTGTTATCTTTCAAATAAGTCATGTGCTTTTTTCAAAGCCCTTCCCCAATCAACTCACCGTTGTTATTTTATCTTCTTCAGGTGACTTATAGGTTTTATTCACACTGAAAGTGACACATTCACTAGAAGCGTACGTGTGTGAGTTCATTTTTCTTCCCTGCTGGTTTATATAACTAAAGACCTGTGATCTAGAGAGAGAGAGAGAGCACGTTTTTGAAGCTTCCTCTGAGAGTGTCGATCATTGCGGTGAAACCGAATGGTGAGGATGTGATCTTTAGTATCTGCGAGAGAGGATGGGGAGGGATGTGATATTTTTAGCAATCTGCACACTGATGGTCAAATCTACGATTTCTGTAGATGTACTGTTATGTGGTTCTAGGCGATTTTAAAGGATCTTAGAATTCCTTTCCGAGCACGGAATATTCTTCCGATAAACTCGAAATGAGCTATCTACGGCTGCAATAAGTAATTAGAAGTTGTAAAACAGTATTCGCAGGCAGTCTCTTTTTTGTATTAGGGAGTCGTTTCAGAAAACCTTAAGTTCTTTAATCGTTTTATTGGCCTACGCTGCAAATGATCTGATTGTTTTTTGTTTTGTTTTTTATTGAATGGTGTAGAAACAGAAATGACAGCGAGAGGACAGAAGCATTAACCTATAATTTAGTTAAATAATGCCAGAACAACCGTTAAGGTGCAATAAAGAACAGATTAATACCGCAATTGATTTTAATATTTTCTCGTGAGACACAATTCTTTCGTAACATCCGCAGCTAGTTGTTTCTGGACATAAACATCAAACCCGAACAAGCAATATACAATCCGTCTCGTTATAGTACATATTCCTATAAATATTCATTTCATTTATAATATATTTTCTTATAAATAAATGCCATGCAGTACATTTATGCACAAGTTGGTGTAGTCGCAATAGAAGAAATACTATGTACGTGTTATGTTGTAACAAGAAGTGCAGTGTTGCCATCGGCTGGAAAATCAGGTCGTAAAAGATTAGGGTATAGCCTTCGTTTGATTTGCTACCATGTTGCAAGTAATGGATCTCATTTTAGGTCTCTTTTCCTGGTATATGTTATTTTCGCGTGTTTCATCACATCAAGAATGCGAAGTTCGAAAGAACAAATGTATATATTATTTGCAGTACCAGTTTTTCCAAGTGCAACCTGAACACTAGCGACCACATCTTCCTTTGAAAACATTCTGTTACACGTACGTATGTTTTCAGAAATTTATATCTGCGAATATAAAGTGCCACCCCCGTTTGGTACTTATGTTCCCCTAAGTTATTCTTTCCGGAAAATCATTGCGTTAAACAATGGTCGGCTACTAATGGCGATCCTTTCGAAAAGCATACCATTATTTTTTCCAGTTTTATCTGCTGAAGAAGTCATCAGTTCTCTGGGCAGTTGTCCAATTGTCTTGTCGTACCCGAATAAAACCGTAATTAGAAACCGGATATCTCTCCAACAGTTCTGCTCTGGATAAAGAAGTGAATTGTGACCAGGAATATAAAAATGTAGGATTTTCGAAGTTTCAAATTACCTGCTATATACTTACATCTATCTTGCTTTATTTCAGTCGTGTTATTCAGCAGTAACTCTGCTATACTGAATGATGTCTGGAAAACATTTGCTGTCTCACGCATTCATATTAAGGCTCTACGAGACCCGCCATCTTGTATTGTGCCTTCTCTTGTTAACGAACGGGCAAGCGTATTTCACAAATTGCTCGGGCGATTTTGCACATTTTGGAACACCGTTTGTGGCTAACGCAAGATATATGATAAATAAAGAGTTCCCTGGTTTCAGATTTTCATTTTGGACTCTTTAAGTATTTTTTATTATTTAATAAAGCTATGGAAGACGCCTAGGTACGACTTTCACTGCAGATAAAAAATTAAGGGAAAGGTCAATAAAAACTATGAAACCAGGGAACTCTTTATTTATTATATATCTTGCGTTAGCCACAAACGGTGTTCCAAAATGTGCAAAATTGCCCGAGCAATTTATGAAATAAGCTTGCCCGTTGGTTAACAAGAGAAGGCAGCAATCAAGATGGCGGGTCTCGTAGAGCCTTAAATTTGAAATTGTATTTACTTTTGACGAGTGAAGGTGTTTTTTTTTAATGTGCTTTAAAGGAAATGTTAAAAGTTATTGTATTTTAAATGTACAGCCTTACTGCATATACACGGTCGAGTCACATTATTGTGACCACCAGCTAATATCCAGAGTAACCACAGTTGTTTGCAGCGCGGACAGCATCTACACGGGATGGGAGTGACTCAATAAGGTGCTGGAAGGTGTTCACAGGTATGTGGAGCCATGCTGATTGCTGACTGCAGTGCATCTGACAGCTGCTGGAGGGTACGTGTAGTAGGATCCTTAGAGTGAACAACACGATCGAGGTGGTCCCACAGATGCTCAATTGGGTTTAAGACTGGGGAATTAGAGGTCCAGGAAAGTACTTTGAAGTCTTCATCGTGCTCTTCCAAAACACTCTTGGACATTTCTAGCTGTGTGGCACGTCGCATTGTCGTGCTGGAAGATCCCATCCGCCCCAGGGAAGACAATCAGCATGTATGGGTGTACGTGGTCTTCAAGGATGGATACATAACGAATTCGGTCCATAGTGCCTTCCACAGGTATGAGTGGACCCAGGGAATGCCACGAAAGCATTCCCCAGACCATAACGCTGACTCCACCAGCTTGTGTTCTTCCAGCAATGGTTGAAGAGTGTTTGTTCTCCGATGTTTCTCGCCTTATACGCCAACCTCCACCCGTCTGATGAAGCAGAAAACGTGACTCATCGGAAAAGGCAATCCTTTGCCACTCAGCGGAGGTCCAATTCCGATACTGACGTGCAAATGTAAACCTTTTCTGCCGATGCACCTTTGTTAGCATAGTTGCAATGGCCATCCGTCGGCAGCAGAGCCCCATACGCAACAGGGTTCGCTGAACTGTCCTTTTAGTCACACTTCCGGTAGCCCCCTAGTTCATTCGGCCAGTGAGTTGCTCCACTGTAGCGTGTCATTGTAGCTACAATGATCCTGCTTTTATGTAACAGTAGCATTGTTCCAATCCTCAGGAATCATCCCTTCATTAAGGCACTGAGTGAAAACTTGGGCGAGTACTGTTTCAGATCAGATCATATAAAGAGGATTTTAGGGAGTGTCTGACCCCAAGTCTTAAACAACCCTTAGAAATAGGAAGCTAGGAGATTTGGGCTAGAGTGCCCGATAGGAAAGTGACACGGAAGGGAAGCAGAAAGGGGGAGGAAGACGCCCTTATTTATTACCGGGGGCCAGTACCCAGGGTCCGACGGCTTACCGTGCCCATCCGACGCACGGCGGATATTTAGGGGATCGAACCTGAGGTTCTTTCCACAGCAGTCACGAACGGCGCCCCATGTTTTCAAAATGCCTACAGCACACCTTATATACCCTCGAAGCCAGCTCACGACACGTACCTTCTTTCATTGACTACGCGCTGTTGACGTCAAAAGTAGGTGGCCACAATGTGACTCGACTGTGTATATGTATGCATGCTTCTACATGCAGTAATATTGTAAATTTAGCACACACACACACACACACAGTGCTTATTTGTTGTTTTGTCTAGAAATCTAGCTGGAATACTTCCAAAGGTTTCTTTAAAGAAAGATCTGTATTCCTTTTTAGAAACCCTTTCAAATTAAAAAAAAAGAAGTAATCTGTAAGGTGTTTTGTACCTTTCGTTCATTTATGTTGATGAGCCTTGCCCTTCGATGGGGATTAACGCTGCGTATAATGCATTTATCTGAAAATTTTCTTTTTCAAATACGTAATTTTACCGTGATGAAGTGTTAAGTTTCTGTTGAAGCATAGCAGTAGCGATGCTAATAGAATTGACACCTTATGAAAGGGAATCAAGCTCCCTGTGTAAGACTAGGACAGATTAAAGTGTTAGGCTGTCTTACAAGAAATTATGTGAGTGTTGTGACTGTCTTGGACAGCAAACCTAAAACCCATGCATCAGTCGCCTGTTTCTTCCTTTTCCCAGGTTGTTCTATAATGTTTAATTTGCGTTCCATGGAAATATCTGCTGCAATTTCCGTTGGTATTGGGGGGGGGGGACTACCATCACTGTTCATAATGATCAAAAGTTAGCAGCTACGTAGCAAGAAGGTAACGCGGAACAAAAGCAGAGGGAGGAGGGGGGGGCAGACAGCAATACCACAAAATTTACGGGTACGACTTTGTCTTATTAACAACAGTTTCAGAAGCTAAATGAATGTGAAATTAAACATTTTCCTGAATTCAGCTACATGGAGAAAATGCAAACTAGTTCCATAAATTCTGCTAATCCCGTGGTGTGGTAAATATTTTTGTTTGGGAGGAGGGTGCTGGTGCTTTCCCCGTGCCACCACAAAGCGTCTTCGAGGTCGAGGATCGTTAGTCAAAGAGATGTTTGTGGATGTGAATTTCAGCGTGTGCGAGATTGCAGCTAGTATAAACACAGTTTAAATTATAGTGGAAAATTTTTCGTGCACATGTTCAGATGCAAAGGGAAATCTACAGAATACGTCCCACCAAATAGTTGTTTAACTGGTTTTCCAAGTGACATTAAGCACGCCTTGACATTTTGTACTCTGTCGTCCGAAAGTCGCGTTCTCAAGTATATAGCTTTGTTAACTTGAAAGCAACCTACTTGCTTAAAGGGTTAAAACTGCTCCGGAGTGTTTTGTTTTTTCAGGATTCTAATTAGCAGTTCTATCTCATTCTCTACTCATTACTACGTTACATATTTTTCAGCTCGTAAGACAAAATTTTAAACGTCCTTCGTTTCCATGGTCTTAAGACACAGTTTAAATTATAGTGGAAAATTTTTCGTGCACATGTTCAGATGCAAAGGGAAATCTACAGAATACGTCCCGCCAAATAGTTGTTTAACTGGTTTTCCAAGTGACATTAAGCACGCCTTGACATTTTGTACTCTGTCGTCCGAAAGTCGCGTTCTCAAGTATATAGCTTTGTTAACTTGAAAGCAACCTACTTGCTTAAAGGGTTAAAACTGCTCCGGAGTGTTTTGTTTTTTCAGGATTCTAATTAGCAGTTCTATCTCATTCTCTACTCATTACTACGTTACATATTTTTCAGCTCGTAAGACAAAATTTTAAACGTCCTTCGTTTCCATGGTCTTAAGACACAGTTTAAATTATAGTGGAAAATTTTTCGTGCACATGTTCAGATGCAAAGGGAAATCTACAGAATACGTCCCGCCAAATAGTTGTTTAACTGGTTTTCCAAGTGACATTAAGCACGCCTTGACATTTTGTACTCTGTCGTCCGAAAGTCGCGTTCTCAAGTACATAGCTTTGTTAACTTGAAAGCAACCTACTTGCTTAAAGGGTTAAAACTGCTCCGGAGTGTTTTGTTTTTTCAGGATTCTAATTAGCAGTTCTATCTCATTCTCTACTCATTACTACGTTACATATTTTTCAGCTCGTAAGACAAAATTTTAAACGTCCTTCGTTTCCATGGTCTTAAGACACAGTTTAAATTATAGTGGAAAATTTTTCGTGCACATGTTCAGATGCAAAGGGAAATCTACAGAATACGTCCCGCCAAATAGTTGTTTAACTGGTTTTCCAAGTGACATTAAGCACGCCTTGACATTTTGTACTCTGTCGTCCGAAAGTCGCGTTCTCAAGTATATAGCTTTGTTAACTTGAAAGCAACCTACTTGCTTAAAGGGTTAAAACTGCTCCGGAGTGTTTTGTTTTTTCAGGATTCTAATTAGCAGTTCTATCTCATTCTCTACTCATTACTACGTTACATATTTTTCAGCTCGTAAGACAAAATTTTAAACGTCCTTCGTTTCCATGGTCTTAAGACAGGCAGGTAATGTCAGTGCCGTAATGATAAAAATATGAGATTTTCGCTGGTTCAAAGAATGCTGCGTTAATTGCGGTGGTGAATATGCAGTATATCAAAAGGAAATGCCACACTATTTTAGTTAACATGGTGTGGTACGGACGCCTGTTTCGAAGTTCGAAGGCCTGTAATTATTGCCGTTATAAAAAAATTATGGATGGACTTCTGCCGCATTAAATTGAGTAGTATAGTAATGTAGAATATGCTTGTCGTTATATACGTAGGTAGGTCTGTCCTAGTGTAGTAACATAGAATGCGCTTGTGGTTATAAAAACTTTATGGATAGACTTCTACTGCATTAAATTGTGCGGTATAGCCAACTCGATTAAATGTAGAAATTGCGTATGTCGGTAATTGCAGAATTCTTCGATGCTGTCAATTTTAAAATCAGCGTACTAATAATTAACAATTGAAATTCTAGGTTGATGTTCGGAGATGAAATTCTGGTATTTTGAAATATGAGTATAAATTGAAGTATTGTGTGATAGATACACACCCCTACCTACCTACCTTTCTGGGGGATGGGGTGGGCACTGTCAGTTGGAGTACTTTAGGGGACCATCTTAGTGCAATAAGTGACGCATGAATATGTACCTGATGGTAAACTGAGTCCACAGAAACGTACACGGCAAGAATTCGGGGTTCATGTAATGCCAAGCCAGGCTCTGTGCTATAGTCCGGGCACACCTAACCTGATAACAGGACTTACGCTACGGCGACCTATTCACACCCACTGCACGAGTATCTCTACGCCACTTCAAATAAATTGGCGAGACTCCAGACAGCAGAACCGGTTAGAGATAGAGAGAAAGCGTGGGAGTGGTCAGATCATTGTATGACGTCATACTCTCGCTGTAATGGATATGCTTTCGTAAATACATTACAGACTACGTTTTAATTGCACAAATATCCTTTCGTTTTATCAGTTCAACCATTATTTTAATGTTTTATGTCTGAAATGTATCTTTTATCAACTATTTTGCAATGGCGGAATCATCCTGCTCTAGGCTTTCCACCCATTATCAGGTTAGGTGTGCCTGAAGTATGGTCCACTGTACTGGATCATTTATTTAAATTTCAGCGTAGAAATATTTTCCTTGCCAGATGCAGAACCTTCTTATCCTTGGTAAATTAGTGCTTCTTTTTTTTCTGATACAGAGAACAGTTGGCTCATGAAAATGAATAACGACAGCCAACTCAATATATCTTCTGCATGAACTGTTTGTAGGTGGCTGTCTGCCTAGTTGGAAAAGGAGCTTATCGTCAGCAGGAGGTGAGGGGGTGAACTGTCGTAAAAATTCCACCTGCTCCGTACCACCTGTTGTTGATGACGCGAGATAACGAGTAGTCCTGTCGAGCATCAGATTGATGAGGAGCACCGTCGCTCTCTTTAAAAGGGTTGAGCGACATGCTTTTTCAAATGCTATCAGTTACGCCCTGTGATCAGCGCAGAGCACGACCCCGTCCCATAAAACTTCTGTTAACATTTTCTCAGAAATTATGAAGGGTGCACGCCCGCAAACGGATTTCAGGGATACAATGAGAAACACTGATTTAAAGATTCCGTCTTTCGAATAAAAGATAAATATGTTGGCTCAAGAAAGTAAGGAGGTATTAACTACGACGGATCGTTTTCTTCTGGAAACTGGGTGCTCGCTCTGGTTTTGTAATTCGCCTAAAAATTCCGAATTTTAATTTTCAAACACAAATGTAAACTCGTTCAATGACCGCCGTACAAAATAATTAGAATAGAGTTTTTTTTTTTTATTATTATTATTAAGTTCTGACCTCCTTCAGTTTTAGGTCTGTAAAATCGATGCGAAAATAAATTTTTGTCGTGTTCCATACAAATCATTGCCCGTTATGTCAAGGGGGTGTGGGGGGTATATTTCCCCACCGTACACGATGTTGCGGAGAAGCATAAATCAAAATTTTCCGGTTGTAGGATTTCGGTGGTGAAATTACATTTAAATTTCCGATCAATGGTCATACAGTGAAACCATAGATTTCATAAGGGGTTGATAAATATGAATCTTTTATCAACTCTGTTTATAGGCGAAAGTGCGAACTATATTGCAATGGCGGAATCATCCTGCCACACGCATTTAATCCTTTTGGGAAGAACGACGTGCATTAGTTTACACCCAATCACCGCATTTTTTTCAATTTCGGAAAAGCAATTATAAGTCCTATCCATCGTTTAGTTTATGCGTAGCCGTAAAAATGCGAGCGATCCTCCTTTTATCATTGTGTGCAAGCGTTAATGTCTGTAATGATTAGCTTGTTAGCTTAACTGTATTAGGAGCGAAAATAATCTTAAGAAAATTTTAGAGATCGGATTGCTTTTTGAGTATCCGCAAAAGAATAATGAAGTACGAAAGAGGCACACCCTTTTATCAACATTTTTGGGAATGCAGCTTCTGATAAAGTTATCTCATTAATACACCGAGGTGACAAAGGTCATGGGGTATGTACATAGTATCGTGTAGGATCTCCTATAGCCCGGCGAAGTACAGCAACTCAACGTGGCATCGATTCCACAAGTAGCCGGAAAACTTCGGGAGAGATGTTGAGCCATGCCATCTGAGCAGCCGCCCACAGTTACCTGGTATTTGTTGGTGCAGGGTCTTGGGTGCGAATGGGCATTTCCACCACGTCCCATAAGTGCTCTATTGGGTTCATGTCGGGCGAACGTGGTGGCGACACCATTTGTCGGAGCTGTCCAGAATGCTCCTCGAACCATTTTTAAACAACATGGACCCGATGCCATAATGCATTGTCCGCCTGGAAAATGCCATCGTTGTTGGGGTACATGAAGTCCACGAAGGGCTGCAGATGGTCACCCGACAAGACAAAGCGATAACCAGTTAATGACGTGTTTACAAGGACCAGAGTACCCAAACCGTGTCATGTATAGTCACCCCACACATGTATGGAACCACCAGCAGCTTGCACGGGGCCTTGTTGACAGCTTGGGTCCATGGCCTCACGGGTTTGCGCCACACCCGAACTCTACCATCAGCTCGTAACAACTGGTAGCGTGACTCATTGGATATTGCCAGTCTTCCAGGGTCCAATTATCGTGTTCACGGCATTCTGGTGGGTCTTCTGCTCCCATATCCCATGGACGCTAAATTACGCTGCACTGGCTTTAGGGATGTCTCCGGTACCTCCAGCATTGAATGTGGATGGTATTTGAGCCAGTGTCGCTTGTCTGTTGACATAGACAATCCTATTCAGACTCTGCTGGTCACGGTCATTCACCTCCCGTGGTCGGCCATTGCTCTGTCCACGTTAAGTGGTAATTGCCTTCCATGAGGTATTCTCGGTACACACGTGACACCGTGGATCGAGGGATGTCGAATGTTCGCACAACATCGGAAATTGAATGTCCCATCCGTCTGGTTCTCACTACCATGCCTCGTTCAAACTCCGATGATTCACGTCGGCTTGCCATAATCCTACTGGCGGTTATTCAGGTTGACTCACGAGACTACACCTCGCAACTGAAAAAAATCGTGGTGTTCGTCGAAGCCTTTATACGACGGCAGCGCCAGTTACAAATTTGTATACTGCTATCCCATGACTTTTGGCACTTCATTGTAGTTATGTTTGAGGTTAATTTTCACCTGTGCGAATAGCTAGATTTTCTTGATAGAATTCGTCAGTGGAAAATGCACGACCTTTATTACATGTTTCATATTCGCTGAAAGAAACTGGCATTTGAGCACTTTATTGTCGCAATGGAAACAGTAGAAAAGTTGGAAAAACTGTTTCTCTAAAAAGAAGCAATAAAAGAAGAAGAAAATAAGAAGTAAGAGGATATTCGCTTTTAATAATCAAGTGACGTAGCTCTTCTGTGGTCTTGGTTTGAATATTTTACGTTTTGTCATAACCATCTTCCTTCAGTTATTTTGAAAGGATAGGTCGCCCAAGTTTCTTGATGCCGTCTCCTGATACAGAGATGGAAGCGGGTCTCCTGGTCGACAATTTCTTGCGGGTCAAAAGTGTTGGGTCAAGGCATTCTTGACCCGGTTTTATTTCCGTTTTATTCTTGAAAAGAAGAAAAAATATATTTCAGGGAACCCTTCAAATGTCTTTCAAATAATACTTCAGAGCATGATCGAGGAACTTGATGAGAAGGATAAAGAAGTGGGATCAAAAATGAACTTTCAGATGACAAAACTGAAGTACAATGCTTTTCCGAGGAATGAAGATTTATCAATCGATGACACAAAGCTGGAGATAATCAAATGCTACATTTACCTTAGGCAGCAGATGTCAAGCGAGGGTCACGTTGATGAAATTAATTGGCATAAAAAACTCGGAAAGCTTTCGGAAGAAGCAGTGGAATTTTAAAGAGCAATATGCCATTATGCCTTAAAAGAAAAGTGTGTTTAATCAATGCATCCTTGTAGTGTTTACGCACAGAGCAGAAACGTGGACCTTTACCAAAAAAGACAGACTGCAGACAACTGAAAGCAGCATTAGAGAGATGCATGCTTGGTGTAACCAAGAAAGTTAAGAGGAACTTGTGGATAAGGAGACTGACAAGAGTGGAAGACTAGCCCAAGACGTTGTTGAAGGAACTTGGGGAGACCTTCATCCAGCAGTGGATTGAAAATGATTAACAATAATAATGATGATATATTCGAATTTATAGTTCAAAGCAGATTTGTCCGGGGCGGTGGCTCAGTGGTCTAAACGATGGCTTCTGATCATTCGCCCGAAAGGGTCTATGTTCGAATCCCGGTGAGGCATGGATGTTGTGTTTGTTTTACGGCACTGGCTCCCTCCCTTCCCTGGAACCAGTGTCCCTGAATTAGGGACGGGCGACTGCTTATAGCCCATTGAGTTGCTCATGCTCATCGTTGAACGTCCAATCATGCAAACAAACAAACGATTGTCCGGGTCGGGTCCAATTACGTGATGCCCGGGTCCAAAAATTTTTACCCGTTTCCAACCCTGTTGTAATATGGGCGGGAGCATCGGATCGTTTAAACATCAAAACAACAACAAAAAAGTACCGTGGTTTCTCTTTCGCGCTGGACGATGTTTTTCCTGTGAACAACTTTTGACATTAGTTCTGAATTCGTACACCATTTTTACTTATTTGGAACAGCAGGCTTTTACAAGAATCCCAACATGCTGTTATGTGCTCTTTGCCTGATTAGCAGTCATCATTAGTGTTCTGTCTCTTGACAGGTCCAACTGTTTCTCCGCAAGTTCTCTTTCTCCAGTTTCCTCTGTCCCTTGCTTCCTCCTTCATTTCTTGATAGCCTCTTGTTCCCATTTTATCATCAAGCATCATTAGTAGTCTCCTTCCGTTAGGTCGCTTTTCTTAAATTTTCTCTTCTATCGTTCTTTTCAATAGGCTGTCTCCTCATAGCACATGTCCTATCTGGTTATATTTTCTTTTTCTTGTGGTCTGTAGTAAATTCCTTTTTTCTGCAATACTTTGCAATACTTCATCGTTGGTAATTTTTTCAATCCACTTTATTTTCTCCATGACCACGTTTCCGTCCCATATAAAGTTATATTCCAAATATGGCATTTAATAAACCTTGATCAAACAGTATAGTATGGCACTTAATAATTCTACTCAGTATCTTTGTTAAATGTGTGCTGCGACAATTCTGTGTCATTATGTTATGGTCATTGCTCACCAGAGTTTTCAGCTGTCATTCTTCCTCCTGTAATTTTCTGTCATTTATCTTGAGAATCTCGCTCACCGAGAACATATTGTTTTAAAAGTTACTAAAAGCCGCGTGCTATTGCGTTTTCCCTTTACATAAGAAAGCAAAAAAGATGACACCGAATTTTTGGTTGCAATGAGCACGTCTTTTGAATCCGTTCTGATGCAAATTAAATTGATGAAAGCTATTCAAATTCAATGGAACCGGGGTGAGAAACAGTAGTATCTGACCGAAGAAAGAAGTTTTCAATCGGAGTTTTAATCCCGTAGATATTGCTGTAAACGGAATCGTGGGCTTACGCCCGCTAGTTGCTGACTTTGTGCGTTAAGAAAAATTTGAAATTATATGAGAAACATTTCGCAGCGTAAATATTCTCCAACAAAGAAAGAATTTTTCGAATCGTACTTTTAGAAGCAAAGATGTCGACAAACATAAAATATACATCTGCGCCCCCTGGCGAGAAAAACATGATTTATTTCAAAAAGAAAGTATTTTGAAAAGGTTTTTCGATGTAAGCGGTAGCAGTCCACAAAATAATTTTTTCAGAGTTTTCAGGAGCTCCGATTTTGCTGCAAATACATCAGAAGTAGAAATGAACGCAAATGGAATCGTAAGATAAAAGATTGTTTTTCAATCGGATGTTTAAAAGCGAATATATCGAATAAAATGTATTTGACATGCGATGGGTTTGCTTCCTCGGGGCGCTTCGTGGTAACAATGGCACACACAACAACAACAACTCGGGCCTCTGTGAATCTTAGAGAGGTGCCAGCTAGTTCTGTATGACATTGGCGAAAAGACCCCCCTCACCGGGTTTTGTTCCAGAATCCTTAGGTTGAATGACCAACTGGAACCCTCGGCTGTGGGCTAATCCCCTACACTGATGTACTTACCTGATTAAAAAGAGAAAAAGAAATATTAAGAATGACTCCAGTGTGGGATATGGTGGACCTACCACACTTGAGAAGGACGGTCCACCACGGAAACGACCTGGACTTTCTAAACGGCGTATGAGAAAGAGATCTCGACTGAGTGAATGTAAGATTGGTGTATGGAATACTAGATGTATAAATGGCAAGATGAGTGAGGTGATTGAGGAGATGAATAAATATAGACTGGATGTGCTGTGTGTAAGTGAAACCAAAAAGAAGGAAATTGGGGTAGAAGAAGTGAATGGCACGGTGAGTGTGTGGTCTGGAGTATTGGATAATGTGAGAGGACAGGCTGGTGTAGGTGTGATTTTAAGTGAAAAGATGAACAACTTGATTCACTACAGTTGCGTAAGTGAGAGAATTCTCTGGATTCGTTTGAAAGCGAAACTTGAGAGAATTGTAATTGTTGTAGTGTATGCTTCTTGTGACTCTGAACCTTTTGATAAGAAGGAAGATTACTGGAATGAGTTAAAAGCTGTTTTGAGCCAGTTTGGCGCTAAAGAAAAAGTTACAATAGCAGGGGATTTCAATGCTAGAGTAGGTGTGCAGAATGCAATTTCTGACAATGTTCTGGGTAAGTTTAATGATCCTTCTGTGAATGATAATGGTGAAAGATAAATTGAACTCTACATTGAGAATGGTTTGTGTGTATCTAATACATTTTTCAACTACAAGTATATCCACACATATACTTGGGAAAATCGTACTCTTGGTCAAAAGAGTGCGATAGATTTTGTTGTCTACAATCAGCGTCTTAAACACTTAGTTGTTGACACCTGCGTGAAGAGAGGTGCAGATGTTGGTTCTGATCAGAACTTGGTAGTGTCACGAGTGAAACTTAATGTTGGTTGGAGGAAAACGAATAGGAAGAAACCCAGGATAGAAAGAATAAAGGTTGATAGGCTCCTTGAAGATCATCAGCGTTATTCTGACTTACTCAGAGAATGATTGAAAGAGCTGAAGTCTGGTGAGAGGCATGTAGAAAAGAAGTGGGAATGTTTTAAGAACTGTGTTGTCACTGCTGCTAAAGAGGTCTGTGGCACCACAATAGTGGTTAACAATAGAGGTGATGCTTGGTGGAATAGTGAGATTGAAGAGGCAGTAAAGAGAAAGAAGGAAGTCTATTTGGGGATGTGGCAAGGTAGTGTCTCTGTGGATGAATATCGCTGTAGGAATCGTGAAGCTGCTAAGCTGTTTCGCCAGAGTAAGGCAAAAGATAGGAAGGAGAAAGGTGGAAAGGCATGAACTAGATTTTTGGAAAGATAGGAAATCCTTCTGGAAGTACATGAGACTTAAAATAGGGAAACGAAGTTGTATGTTGTGTGAAGAATTAGATCGTGGAAATGATATGGGAGCCCAATGAGTTCAGTGAAAGATAGGGTGAATACTTCTGTGAGTTATTAGATCAGGAAAGCAAAGATGATTCTGAGACAGACGCAGATGTCACAGTGAGAGATGGGAGCATAACAGGGATCTCATGAGAAGAGGTGAGTAAAGCTCTAAAATCTCTTCAGAATGGTAAGGCTGCGTGAGTAGCTATGGCATAACTGCACAGATGTTAAAATTGGGTGGTGACTCTGTAATTGACTGGTTAACTAAGATTTGCCAGTTGTGTTAGGAGTTAGGAATGGTCCCTCAGGATTGGAAGGATGTTATCATTGTTCTCTTGTATAAGGGAAAAGGTGATCAGACTGAATGCAAGAACTATCACGGTATTAGCCTACTAAGTGTGCCAGGGAAAGTGTTTGGTAAAGTTGTTATTGAAAAAGTACGGGTTCTTACATCAGAGAAAGTGTGGGATGTTCAGAGTGGTTTTATGCCTGGTAAAGGCTGCACTAACCAGATTTTTGCATTATGCATGATGATTGAAAAGTATCTGGCTGTTGGTAAGAAAATTTTTGCTGCCTTCATAGATGTAGAGAAAGCTTACAACCGAGTGAATAGGGCACTTTTGTGGAAGGTATTGAATGAATATGGTGTTAATCGGAATCTACTTAATAGTGTAAAAGCCATGTATGCTGATAGTAGTAGAGCTTGTGTACGAGGGAATGGTGTTTTATCAAAATGGTTTTCTATTGGTGCAGGAGTTAGACAAGGTTGTGTAATGTCTCCATGGCTGTTTAATATATATATGGACGCATATATGCGCAATGCCAAAATAGATAATAGTGGTTTATGTCTTGGTGATATCCGTGTGTTCAGGTTGCTGTATGCTGATGACACTGTCCTGTTGGTAGAGAGCAAAGGTGATTTGCAGAGTATGTTGTTTCGGATGCACGAAGTTTGCGTGAAATTCAAACTGAGTATAAATAAGGGAAAAACCAAAGTTATGGTGTCTGAGAGAGGAAATGGGCAGCACTGAATGTAATGTAAGTATAAATGGCACTGTGATTGACCAGTGAGTGAGTTTGTGTATTTAGGAAGCATGTTGGACAGAGAGAACAAATATATAATGAAATTAGTAGGCGAGTGAATTCTTCATTGAAAGTCATAGCCGCTCTGGGAGATTTTCACAGGAACCGCATGGCTGTATATGAAAGTGTAATTGCTCGTACTCTGATGTATGGCAGTGAAACCTGTGTACTGCAGAAGAAACATGGGAGTAGTTTGTGTGCTGGAGAAATGCGTTACTTACGTAGGGTTTGTGGCAAGACACGGTCTGATTGTGTGAGGAATGAAGATGTGTTGCAGTTGTGTGATGTGAAGCAAAATGTTGTTAGCAAGGTGGAGACCAATATGCTTCACTGGTTTGGCCATGTTGAAAGAATGAGTGATCAGATGCTTACTAAGAAAATATTTTTAGCCCAAGTGGCAGGAAGGAAAGGCAGAGGTAGGCCAAGGAAGACATATGTGGATCAGATTCAGGAGTGTCTGCATGAGAAAAAGATTATGAGTATGGAGTATAAACGATCTTGTGCACGGCGTGTAATGGATATCAGTGAAACCCGAGTTGTATGTCAAGATCGCTGTGAATGGAGAAGGTTGATATGACAACAGTAAGTAAAAATATGTGGTAGTTTGTATTTCTTTTTGAAGCTAACCTCTGAATCTCAGAGAACAGCTTAGTGATATGTAATTGAATTCGACATTATCTGCATTTACGTCCTCTAGTGGGGAAATTGTATGTCATAAAAAAAAAAACGAAATGAAGGATCATCATTTGCAGGATTCAAGCTTCCCAGTGCAAAAAGAATTTTTCAAATCGGACTAGCAGTTGCATAAATATGGTGCCTACAGACGGATGGACAAACCGAAAACATTAGCACGATCTTTTTTTACAAAACACGTGCTAAAATTTTACTTTGAAAATTTTCAGCTATTTAAATCATAAATTGCCCTGATTTGATCAATTTCGCCTTTTAAAAACAACACCGATGATCGTTCTCTTACGCGCTATAAGATTTGATTTTCATGACCAATGAATTTTCCAGGTGTTTGATCTATGAAGAACAATAATTTACCTGCCATGGAAATTCAAAGTGCAGTTAATATTAACTTTGTCTTGACTTAAAGTAGCCTATTAAAAATTCTAAGACAGTCGGTGATACGTAAGGTTCTTGTGCTGCTCGTATATATTTTTATTATATGCCTGAAATAGCTATTAGCTGGAATTGGGATTAAAAATTTAACGCACCTCCTTTTCTACCCCTGTGGTGCTGACTACGCGAGTATGATTGCGACTGAACGAGACTGTTACTCATTAAAGGTGTAATTACGATTAATCTGCCGCGGAAAGAGTGTTACCATGGTGTTAAGTATGGGAAACAAAAATCAATAGCATCCGCTTCTTGGCAATGTTTGAATTCTGAGAAGTATTATCGAAAAATGAGACACTGATGTAAAAGTAAAAAGAAAAATGGCGCAATACAAGGAAACTCTATCCTCGGTTCCTAATTTATTTCTCTTTGAAAGAAAAACTGAGTTTTAAAAACCCCTCCCCCAGTCGTTTTTTTTTTTTTTTTCCTGTTCTGTGTGGAATTTTTGTTGGCTGTTGTTAAGCCAGCTATCAGCTTAGGGCAGAGTGGGTTTGATGGATTACCCTTCTCGATCATATTAAATGGATTTTTCGTAGTACTCAGAGTTGAGGAGCTCCTTGTAATGCTCTTTGGGAGATGCTATTCTCGGTGCTAAGAATGCTGGAATAAAATATACATTTGCTTAAGGCAAAAAAAAAAAAAAAAAAAAAAAAAAATGAAATTGGAGAAGCATAATTGACCTTTGGAAGGTGTGGAAAAAAGCTGGTGCCCTGTGTACATAGTAAAATTCAGTTGTAACCAGTACCAGGAAGCAAAGTACCTGTTATTCGATGTTATATCTGAAAAAAAAAAAAAATTGGCTGCAAAAATATATTTTTTTCTCCTTTTTATTTATAAGTAATGACCGTGCTATAATAGCTTTGCCAACTGTGTGTGGGGGGGGGGGGGGGGGGGGCAGGTGACAAGTTGATATGGACATACCTTCACGTCCTTGATTTTCACATCTGGAAAAAATGAAATTCAGATGCGAGGTAGATCAACTCGATTGGAAATCGTGGTAGAATAGTGTAGAAACACTGATTAAAAGTAGAGAAATATGCCGTTGTTCGTTAAGAGGATGTGAGGAGTGTACTACAAAAAGAATCAAGCATTTAACTTGGCCTTTCGTAGAGACAAGTTTTAAAGAAGAGGGAAATCCGAAAATGGTGTTAAAAACCGCAAACTGATATCAACAATTTGACATTAATTTATAAAACGCGATTTTCAGGTTTGAGTTTCTTTCTTGATGTGCTTAATTAAGATTTAAGAGGCCAGGAATTGCCGTCTGTTATCTCGTAATTTATTTTTAAAACATATTCGTGTAGACGAAGTTCTACGTTTTGTGTATGAGCGGTGGGCGACTTAATATAAAATAAAAAAATAATAATAAAACGCACCTAAATTTAAAAATTACAAAAAGTAACTTAGAGATATATCACAAATGGCGCTCGTTTGTGTAGTGTTTCAAAATATGTTCTTGTTTTCTATTTAGCGGAATTAAGAGAGAGAGAGAGAGAGAGAGAGAGAGAGATGGGGAGGAAGGCTTGGTGGTGGGGGGTTTGCCGGTATTGTCTTTTCAGTGTATTGCTTTTTCTAACCAACTCCTTGTTACTGACGATGAGAAGTTGAATCGATTGCAGCTGAAGTTTTGAGTGGTTGAGCTCTTTAAAAAAACCAAAAAAAAAAAAAACCTTCAGTAATCGGACAGATAAGGTTCGTTGCCAGTTTTAAAATTTAAACCAAATATCAACAAATTGCCCTTCCCCGTAGAGTTGATATATCTTAATAAAATTAGTAACGACTTCGTTATGTATGTCCTGTTTTTTTTGCATGAGTGCTTGTCCTTTTCTCACTATTGCTGTCATTGTGTTACGCTAGTTATGAATGAGTTCAATTCGTTTTGCCTTAGAAAATCAATATCGTAGTGAAAATACAGAATTTAGATTGGGTATAAATTTAAATTTTTCTGGTGCAGTGACATTCACATCATTAAAATTATAATAAATTTTAACATATGGTATGCATTATAATGGGTGAGAAAGGAAAATACTAGATATCCGATCGGAGGATGGTTAGTTTCTAGCAAATTTTACCTCATTTTACGAGAGTAACCAAAACGCCTTTACTGGACCTTTTTTCTTTTTTACGTAGTGAATCTTTATGGATATTTGAGAGTATACATTCCATAAACCAGCGGAAAAAAAGAGCATTCTGTTTTATTGTAGGAACTGTTAACATTCTAGCATGTTTGCTTTTTAATACCATCGCATTAATCACTCATAATTTTCCTCTATCATAATTTTCGTTGTTTTTAACTTTATCGATTAGCCGGGGAAATAAAGATTTTCTTAAGTACCTTGCTCTCGTTCGTTTTTTACAATCGAAGCTATGCTGCCCACGGTTGGCGATTGCTAACAATGTATACAATGGTACGGCATTCAAAATGTACTGTCTTTGCTGTTGAACTAAGCTGTTCTACAGCAAAGACAGTACAATAAATTATTGTGCAATGTTTTTAGTTCTGGAGTGTCACAAAATGCCATTTAACCATGCATACGAAAAATGTGCATTGTCGGTGACCAATTACCAGAAAAGATGATGTAAGCAAACAAACCTGTGGTGAGTTTGGGAAAAAGGAATTGGCTTTTTTCCCATGTAAAGGAAAAACCTTTTGCACAAATCAAGGTGATGTTAGCTCGGCAATATAGTAGAATATTTTACAGCTCGCTATTTTTGATCGTCTAATTTTAGTTTCTAATTTTTGTTTTTCTTCGTATCAATTTATCACTAATATGTGCCATCATCTTATTCTAATGACCCGTACACACAGTATCTAATCGTAAATCATGCGCAAATTTAAATATATGAAAACAACCATGATTTTTAATAGTCTCAGTACTAATATGAGATTTTAACGATACGGTACGTAAACAGTCCTTTTTCTTTTTTCTTTTCTTTCTTTTTTTTTTTCTGTGCTTTATGTAATCACAATGACTTTTAGTAATTCATGAGAAAATTGCAGCGCATGGGAAAATATGGTTTGAGCTATCTATGCATTTAAAAAATAGCGTCTGGTGGCGTGCTGGTAAAAATGTTAAAGAGCGTTTGCTACTCAATCGACGAATGTACGGTTGTTGTTTTTTTAATTTTTTTCTGTAGAGGTTTTGTTCTAACTGTATTGAGGATAATTCCTCCAACATACCGCGAAACTTATAGGAGATTGAAGTTGAAAACGGTTGAGTTAACGAAATGTTTTCAGAAGTACTGTAGACAGAGACTCGCCAACTTGTTCAGGCCTTGCTTTCGAGCAGATGTTTTTTTTTTTTTTTCTCGTTCGAATTTTTTATTCTATTTTTTATTTTTTCGTCCATTATGTTAATTCTGAAATCATTGAGCGATATAGTGGGTAATCACCATCATATTTAATGTGCTTCACCTAAATGGAAAAAAAATAATGTAGTGGAAGCAGAAAAAAAAAAAAAAAGACAGTCTGAGAAAATGATTTCACGCTCATTAATTTCTTTAGTCCCATATATGGTGGCCGATCTGTTTATTCTTTGACTGGTGTTATTGGTGTGAACGATTTGACGAATCTCATATCCGTCCCATTGTGTTTTTTGTAACACCCACAGGAAATATGGCTGGCCAATCCTAGTTACCGATTGGCCATCATGGGCTGTGGTTAATCTTTGGCCCGGGATCGAGTTTCGGATGAGGGATGGGTGGTGTATTTGTTCTAGCGCCCTGGTTGTGTCCTTTCCTTGGAGCCAGACTATCTACCTAAATCAGGGGCGGGCGACTCTTTTGATGCGCATTGCCGCCGTTAAACAAACAGGTGTTGTGTAGATCGATTTTTTCCATATTGATGCAGCTTCTTGAATTATTCATTTCTCATGTGGCTTTTCGCTGTGTTATCTCCGATCTGTTCATATACATATTCAGTGTTTCCATTGTTTACCCTATAGTTAGTTCTGTTTACCCAGTTCTGCGCTAGCATGGATGCTTGTACTTCTGACGTAGTCCCTTAATCAGTTAATCGTTTTTTACTTTCATCTTGTTATTGCTATCTCTAGGTAGGATTTCTATCTTTAGTTTTTCTTAGGTAGGATTGTTACTGCTATCTTTAGTTTCTATTAGGTAGGATTTCTCCATCTCTTGACTGTGTTACTGACTTGTGAAGTGATAAGGATACAGCGGCGTAGCAGAATGCATGTACGCGGATAGTTTTCAAATTATTAGCACATTTTGCTGATAGTTTTTTTCTTGTAGATTACAAAAAATAAAAAGGTAATTTATAGCAATTTAAACACTTACTCAAGGCTTTACTTAGATTAATATACTTAATTCTATTTTAATTTGTTGAAAATGCTATTTATAATTTTTAAAGGTTCGTTGATGAAACCGTTTTTCTGGATATAAAAATTTTCTTTAATAAATTAGTCTCTTGATTTTTTTTTTAGGTTCATAGTCCAATATTTTAATACTTTGCCAAAAAGTCCATTTCGCACGCATTGCTGCACTTTCAATTGTAATGTACTTATTTTGTCTTCGTTGGAATCTGTAATATTGTAATAATTATTTATTGTTTGATTCATTTTTATTTAATTTATCTTATTCTATTTTTATCGTTGTTCACACTTCGTGGGTTTGCAGCAAGATTTCTGTTTCAATGGTTGCGTACGCAGATACATTTTAGTTCTTTTTACAACTCTGGGATACAGTAATGAAAATATTATTTATTTATTTAATTTTGTGAATCAATTTGTTGACACAACAGTGTAAAGTTATGCTGTGTTGCGGCTAATATTTGTGTAGCCTGATCCATTGCATTAAGTTGTTAAAAAGAAAGTTCTTCTCTGTGATAAAAAGGGGAGAGGGGTGGTGGTGGTAAAGAAGCCCCTTGATTTATTGTTTGTTAGAAAAGGAATAACTTTTAGGCGAGAGTACATCAGCAGATGGTTTTTGTTGTAACGCGGAGCGTGGGAATTTATTAGTTGTTTGTTTGCACTCGATGGAGCGACCTGCGGACAGAAACTGACTTCCCTTTGGCCGCCGTGCACTGGCCCACTGTGCAATCGATAGGCCCCGCTGCGAGCCAAAAGGGCTGAGGTCGTCTCCCTCCATCTCTGTCTCTCTTTCTCCGCTGCTCGCGTTTTCTCGATATTGGATGTAGTTTTAGTCAGATACCTTAACCTCGGGTTTTTTTGTTTTTTTCTTCGCTTCTGTCAAATGCTTAAGTGTATTGGTTGGCGAATCACATTGGTTTCGCTGAAAACTGTAGCCAGTAGAGTATAATAAATATATTATTTGCCTTCCTTTTAGACTGATTCAGTCACATTTCCGAAACGATTATGCAGGGGGACAGTATGAAATTTTATGTGATGCTATCTTAAATGGTTTTCGTTGCATCTGGCCGTAGACATGAACCATTTCAGTGCAGTTATGGTCAACACTTTCCTATTCGCAGAACAGAACGGTAGAGAAACGCAGTTTTTAAGGTATTCGAAATGAAGACCCCAGTGAAGAAAAATCAGGATTGAATCTTGTATCTACATGTTGGTTAGGAATTGCAGTTTGCGTTAGAAAATTTAAGAAACTAATTTTCAAGAGAAAACTACTATTTTGCCCTTTAAATGAAAATTTAATCGTCACGTATCACTAGTGTCCCAATATGTGAAAAAATAGCTAGGTTTTTTTTTCGTTTTTTTTTTTTTTTGCGAAGAGCACAGGAAAAATCAAAGTACCACATGTCTGAAGTAAACAGTAAAAGGTCAGAAACCTTAAAGACACATGGGTCTGGGTAAAAGCATAACATTTTGAGGTGTCATCACTAATGTTAATTTTCTTCAATTTAGTAACAAAAATCAAAAAGTCCTGCCCAAGAAAAGTAGTTAGAGAGATTTGGGGAGACCTTCCTCTAGCAGTACTGTGCATCGAGACCGGCGGATGACGATAATTTAAGATATTTATCTTAGCTACAATTTTTGGGACAAGAGGGATTGAGAACAATAATTTTGCGTCTCTGTTATATCTCCGGTGAAGTAGACTTAGGAATGTAAACATGCATACAAACAACCTTGAAGGACACTTAAAAATTAACTATCATTTTCTCAGTGTGAACGTAGTTTGCAGTTGTGGATTACCGATTGCTATGACGAAGATTTTCCAGTTTTAAAGCACTCCAAATAACAGAGGGAGGACCCCAACCCTGAGGGAGACTGAGTACGAATTTAAAGCGATATATATGTATATATGAGGCTTTCACCAATAAACCAAATTCATGGACTCCCACTTAAGAAATTTCTTGCTATGCTATGCCACTGTTTCCTTATGAAATTTATATTCACTCATTTCTAAGAAGAACTGAAACATTTGCGGATTAAATTGGAAAGCCGGACAAATAAAATGATCCAGTAGCCATATACCAGCAACAAATAAGTATATGGAAGGATGATAAGAATTTTGTACAAACTGGATCAACACTTTACTCCCTCCTCTTGTGCTGTGTTTCATCCTCTCTTACCAGCAATAGTTGCCCACCATGTTTGGATCCCATCTTTCTTGGTATCCATGTTCCAATCTCTGAATGTCTTGATGGAATGTTTCGCCGTATTCTTCGCTTAAAGCTCCTAAATTTTGTGGGAAGACTTCCAAATAAGAATCCAGGAGTGTATTTTGGGTGACATCTGACATGCTAGCCACTGGTAAGCAGAAGTCCTGGAGTCCTTTCACTGACTTTTGATACTTGTCTGTTTTTTTATTATCCATAAAACATTTAACCACTGACGCAGAGGGCTTTCAGTCAGCGAGTTGCAGAGCATTTAACTTTTTCTCAAAATCATCATCTTTCAAGTTTCCTGAATCGGGATCCAGCGAATATTCCCTCTTTCATTTTTTTGCATCAATTTCACTTGCGAATTGGCTCCTGACATATGTGAAACCTTCTCCACGTTTGTCCAAAACATTCACGAAGTTTTTCATCAAACCTTTATACATGTATGTAAAGAGTTGAAGCAATATGTTGTTTTGGTCTAACAAAAAGGCGTACTTAACATTATGTTGTTCCCGCACATAATTCTGTCTGCGAGGCCAGTCTTTCACAGTATAGTGTTTGTCGGTTGCTGTACTGCCCCATAGACAAAGAAAACAATGTTAATCTACCCTGAAGTTCGACTAGCAGGGCGATGATTTTCAAATCTCCACACACTTGCCGGCAGTACTTGTTGTATTAGATTGCGCTTAGCAAGAGTCACCTTACTCTGGTAAGTTTCTTTTATGTCCACTGGTATTAATGAGTTTGGGTGTTGGCATTGTGTAGCAACACTGCCTTCATACTTGTTTTTGAGTAGTCTATGAAAAGCCTCCATTCTGGGCTGAAAACCAAATTTAGCATTAATCTGGCAATGTTTGCACAAACACACACACGCGCGCGCAATTTTGCATTGTAAAGCACCCTGAAAATTGTTCATGCCTCTTTCTGTACAAAGAAATTCTAGTGCTTGGGGCCAATAAGTTTCACTGCTGCAGCCTAGACCTTAACAGTTGGGCTTGATGTGTGCAAGTCACTTAGTTCCTTTTGCTGAATCAGATGCTTTGTCGTGTCGTGTTGTGTCCAGGACTGTAGGTTGTATCAAAGGACGTTGATGGTTCAGTTTCTCCTCCTGTTTCTTCTTCTGAAAGGGCTAATTTTTTCAGTTGCGAAGATGGCTCAGGAACAGGCAGTTCAGGTCCCTGTGATGTAGGACGTTTTGCACACAAAACAGTAGGGTATCCTACTTTACATTTTGTTTTTTAATAGCAGTACCCTGGATGGCTAGTCCGCTCGTGCCAGACCATCAGAACTGCAAAAGGCATACACCGTTGTTTGTCTCCATTCATCCACTTAATCAAATTTGAGTGACATGTGACGCAAGATATGTGGGGAGCCCATCTTTTTGTCGTAGTCACTAACGTGACACCCAAAATAATGACAATTAGGTCGTTTTACCTTTAGTTGTTAAAGACCGACGTTGTTTTTTCACTATGAAACGTCCGTCAGATTCACACATTTACGGCGGTATCTATCGATTTTGAGAAAACTGAAATGCACATACTCACTGCACCGTGGTCACTGCAGCCTGCCATAAGCACAAAATCTCTTTAACTGAACAGGATGGAACACATTTTACCACGAAAGTAAACCCTTTCAGCCCCTGTTGGCTTAACGCCTACAAACGATGTCAGTGGATGGGAAATCTTGAACGTAAACAAAAGCATGTGCACTCGCAGCACAGGGAAGAGTGGCTCATAATTTTAGCGGAGGCTTTGGGTCGATAATCGATTTATGTAAATTTTCGATTTTGTAACGTTATTTTCCATTTTTTTTACAAAATAGTTACTGATGGCTCATTTTGAAGGCTATGTTCGTTATCATCACATAAAATTGACTGTAGACACATATTTCCATCTACACTGCTGGCTACCCAAAATGCAACACCAAGAAGGAAGCATCCGATTGGCCTGAAATTCCTAGTATGCGTTGCGTCGCCCGCGAGAGGACATGCAAACGATTAGCATTGCAGGGCATATGAAAATCATGTGCGCCCAGCACACCACTGAGAAGCACTATAAGAATGGTTCACAGAAGGCGGGGTATAAGTAGTGGAAGTGTGTTGTGCTGTCGGACCTGTGTGTGGGAAGCTTCCTGATGCCTCGTCGCAGAATATGGCAGTCATTCCAGCACGTTTCGGAGTTCGACAGAGGACGAATAGTGGTTTATCGCGACAGCGGTTTATCGTACCGAGACATCGGCGCCCGTGTGGAACGACATCCAGCCACAGTGAGGAGAGTATGGATTCGGTGGGTGCAGGAGGGACTGACGGACCGACGTGAGCGATTGCCGCAGCCCACCACCGAACGAGATGACCGGCGTGTTGTGCGGCGGGCATTGACGGCTCGCACCGCCACATCACGAACGTTAGCGCAGGAAATAGGGTGTGTTGCACAACAACCTGTGTCAGCACGTACCCTTCGACGTCGTCTGCAGGAGAGGGGACTTGTCGCATGGCGCCCATTGATCAGATTACCATTGACGTTACACCACCAGCGAGTGCGACGGCAGTAGGCCGTTGAACGCCGCTTCTGGACTATGGAATGGCACGACATTGTCTTCTCCGACGGATCCCGCTTCTGCTTGCGACACCACGATGGTCGGATCCGCGTGTGGCGGCACCGTGGCGAGAGACTGTATGACGCCTGCATTATGCATCACCATACCGGTCCGTCGCCTGGCGTTATGGTTTGCGGCGCAATTGGATATGACACTCGGAACCCTCTGGTACGCATCGCCGGTACACTCAACAGCCACCGCACCATCTCCGACGTTTTGGAGCCTGTAATCCTCCCTTACCTGCAGGACCTGCCAGCGGCCAAGTTTCAACAGGACAATGCGCGCCTGCACGTGGCATGCATCGTGCAACAATTCTTCACGGCCCACCAGGTGTCACTGCTGCAGTCGCCCGCCTGTTCTCCCGATATGTCGCCCATCGAACACGTCTGGCCGCGGATCGCCCAGAAGTGTGTAGCCGCGGGTGGTGCTTGCCGGGCCACTCGGCAACCGAGTGGCCCGGCAAGCACCACCCGCGGCTACGCTTGATGAACTGTGGCAACGTGTGGAAGCAGCCAGAACCGACGTACCCCAAGCCTACATCCAAAGCCTCATTCGTTCGGTGCCGCGGCGTATAGCGGTCGTTATTGCCAGCCATGGGGGCCACACGAACTATTGATGTCTGCGTGTTCCGCAAGTCGCACAGGCTTGTAAGCTCAATCGTTTCATCTTTGTATCTGTTGTTATGTGTCCAGTAAATCTGGCTTTGCTATCTCGTGTCCTTCTTGGTGTTGCATTTTGGGTGGCCAGCAGTGTATGTGGCAAAAACCTTGTTAACTAGTGTTATGCTTTTGTGTAGAAGATAAGTGCGTTTCTTGGCTAAAAGCTGCTTCACTGAGAGTTCTAGAGAAGGGTGAAGCCATTTTTCCACAGCACTGGCCTCTTTCTTGTGGAATTGCTGTCTCCAAGGCACCAGAACCTATTTGTAGTATTGCTGGTTCACTGTTGCTCCATTTGTAACTCACATCGCCAACAAAATTATGCCCTTAATGTCAAAGAAAACAGTTAACATGGCTTTGAACTTTGACTTGACCAGGCAGAAAACCTACCAACTCCGAAATGTTGGGGGGTGGGGGGGATGTCCGACAGACAATGCTGTGAGGCGAGGCACAGGAGTTATACCGTGTGACATCTTACACGGCTGAATATTCATTGCCGCTGGTAAATCATGTGCAAGAAGTCAAGAAAAGTTTGGATTCTATATTGCCAAGATATTCTACATTTGACAGAACTCCAATACTACGAAAACAGGCGCCTCGAGTTGCAAAAGTTGCAGCTTTAAGAAACCTTCCATCTTCATAAATTGCAGAAAACATTACTGTGATGAACGAATGTATGAATTTATTCCTTCAATATTTTCGTGAAATTTATATAGTTGTGGATATTTATTAAGAATAATTGAATCCATTGTGTTAATTGAATTTCATAGCAGTTTGAATAGCGCAAAGAAACCTTCCATTCAAATGTTAGCACTTTTTTCTCTGATTGTGTAGGATTGACAGTAATTTTGCTAATGTACACACATCGCTCATTTGCATGCCAAACTCTCAGAACAGTATTAAATGTTGCCTTTCGTTTCGCAGCATGCTGTATGCAACGAGTTGACGCGAAATATTTCAATCCGTATCATTCTGATTGAAATTCGATTTTAGGCTGATACGACGTCATCCACAGATGCTCTCTATGTTTTCAGAACACAATTCTATCTCCAACCTGTCGAAAGCTCATTTGTGCCATTCATAAAATCGTCAGAAAGAACGGGGGAGAGTTAGGCGTTCTCCGTTCTTTTAATGTGGCACTTGGCAGGTCTCAGAAAACGGGGGCTTCTGTAAGAGAACTAACATTGGGGAATTGGCAAATATCCGATTAGACATTTTCTTTAATTTCACCAGAAATTTTACGTTTAACCGTTTCTAGGGCTCAGCATTTTCTCGACGCGCGACAGTTGAATATGTCTTCTGTCATTATCATGTGCCACCGAACTAATGTACACCACACAGTATTTGTCATTTTCTTGTAGGACTTCCGTCCACAGTGAGTAGAGTTTAGGTCCCAGCCACCTACAGCGAGATCACCTTTTGGGCAGGACACAGAAACGGAAGGAATGAGAGCAAGTCTAGCGACTATGACAGAACAGTTTGTAGTGAGATTAGGGTACAGTAGATGGCGCCACCGTACAAGTACGATGTTGCACACAGAGGGGTGAGAGAATTTCAGGGGGTGGGGGCATAGGAAAGGATACCCATTTAACCAGTGTGGACCCACTGGTTAAATGTCACTTAACGTGCTCGTCCGATGCACGGCGGATATTCAGCGATTGTTAGTAAATCACACCATATCTGAAAGATCAGCCCAGGTTCGAACTTGAGGACCCTGCAATGATAGTCTGACTCGCTAACCACTAAGCCATCCGCGGCTCCACCGAACTAATGCAGAGAGGTAGGTGAACTTTTCATTTCCAATTGCTAAACAGTTCAAGGTCAATGACGCCTAACTCATTTTCAATATATACTGCGCGTTTCATTCGCCACAAGCAGTCTCGTTATTTCGTAATCGTATTTCATATAAATTTAAACATTTTGTAGTGTTTTAATTAATTTTTGCTGTAGTTAATTAATTAAAATTCTTAGCTAATTTTTCGTTGAATCCATAACATAGTCAACGATATCTGACTAAAAAATAACGGCTGCGGTAAAAAGAAACGGTACTTTCACAAAACTTTAACTGGCTAATTCTCAGAACATGAAATATTAACGAACATGAAGTTGAAGAAAAAGGGGGGGAAACACTGCGTGGCTTTCATTTTACAGTTATAAGTCGTACATCTTGTTATCGTAACAGCAAGCTCATATTATTTTAACAAACATAGCAATCTCCCTTTTGACACGCTTTTCAGCCTTCCATACTCAGCATCTTGCATTATATATTCATTTGATTCACTGTCAGCGTTTTCAAAACGTACAAACTGTTAAAGGAAGTAATGCGCCGTTTAGTAAGAAAATGTTTAACCGAGAAGTAACGAAATTTACATAAGAAACGCATAAACTCAAAAGGAAGATTAAATGAGAGGTATAACTTCACATATTTTGTTCGTTAATTGAAACGAATCTTCTCCTACTTTCCTAAATAGAAATTCACTCATTTCTGAAATGGATTTACGTAAAGCAATAGAATGGAAACGGATATGTATAGTTTTTTCGTTTAAATGCGTCGGTCGTGTGGAGGGCTCGGGATGTGGGATTTAATTTAATGGTGGCGTAATCCTAATCCAACCGTTTCCTTAAGTATGAGTTTGACGCATTAAGTTCTGGTTTACATCTATCCAGTATTTTTTTAGGAAAATATTGGTACGCTGTACTACTTATTTTTACAGGATTGCATGTTACAATCATTGTTGCCAGATGTTTGGCACATGGTGAGCAATTAATTTAAGTAAAGCTGTATACGAAGAAGTATCTGGTTCAGCAACTTCTAATATGAATGCAGCATGTAGTATCATACACTGTAAAAATTATTCTTAAAATTCACGAGTCATTTTTCGTGATTTCTTTTGTAAATTAAGAAAGCATATCCATGATAAAACTTGAATTTCACTGATTTTTCTATTAATTTTCACTGATTTTCCTATAATTCTGAATTTTCAGAAACTTTCCACAATATCTTTCGCATATTAATAGAACAATTCTGTTCTCACTTTCTCCATATCCGTATGACAGAAAATTATCGGTAATAGGAACAATTCATGGGAATACTTGACGTTTGTCGGAGGACCTAATTTTGAAGTTCTGTTAGCAAGATTGGATATTGTGGATAGGATATCGCATGATTGGTTATTATGGCAACAGATATTCCTTTCTTCACCCCTCCCCCATTTGGTGCACGAGCTATGGATTACTGCGTTGTCGTAAGTGATCGGGTACTTAAATTAGTGTACGGGCGCTTGTATGATGTTTAGGTGTAAACCTGAGGACTTCATAAGATAAATAGCTAATATAGCTACCAAAAGTAAGTTTTATATTTAGGGGTTTTGTGAAATATGAAACAGTATTTTCACCATTTCCTAAACATAATTCAAAATCATTGTCAGTTTAAGAAGTTCTCGGATTCCAAAACATCCGGCTGCTTCGAATAATCGCGGTTAAAAAAAATGTAATTTGTGATAAGATATCCTTCTTGCCAGCAGGGTACTCTTCAAGCTAGTGGTGGTGGCATTCTTGTCTGGGGACTATTTACGTGGACTGAAATGGGACCCCTGGTACGTGTGACATCGTCCCTGACAGGTCAACGTTACCGGGATATTCTGGACGGCCATTTCCCCCGTTTGTGCGTCTTCAACATCCCACTGGGGACCTCATCCTGCAACAAGACAATGCACCGTGCCATCGCTCCCGAATTTTATCCGAATGGTTCGATGACCACTCCATTGACGTGACCTCGCTTCCTTGGCCAGCTAGGTCACCTGACCTTGATCCCATTGAGCACATCTGGGATGCCATCGAGAAAGATGTTCGAGGCTCTGACCCCCCTCCATCAAATCTTCGTGAACTGTGGGAGCTTGTTTAGGGGTCGTGGATCCGTATGGCTTCCCAACGCTTCCGGTGTCTTGTCGAGTCCATCCCGAGACGAATCGCCGCCGTCATCAGGGCGAAAGGTGGTGCTACACGTTACTAGACAGGTATCTCTAATTCAATTGCTCTTCAGTGTATATGCGACCATGTGTTATGTGTATTTCTAGGTTAATCGTTAAAGGCGTACCCGGTTCGAATCATAGGGAGAAATGGAAAACATTCGTTAACTTCGCACCCCAGGAAGAAATCTCTGGTCAAAAAGAACTGAAAAAGTCACGTTTTTGCGAAATTTCTGTTTAAGTACGGAAAAACTTGAAACTTATTTGTATTAAATAAACGGGAATGTTTTTTACATTGTATCTGGCTTGTTGAAATTCGGTAAGAGCACAGGAAAATTCTGCCTCTGTTTAAACATGTAACGTTTGGTACTTTTTATATGAGCTGGATATATCAATATATAGTACTCCTCCGTGCATGCATGATTTTTCTGCAAACAAAGTATACCGGCTGTTGCGAGCACAAGCGACAAATCTTAGTTATTGTAAAAAGTGAGCAAGGCATGCATGCACTAGACTAATTCTTTTAAGCTCCCTGTTTGTCTTGTTATCCAACAGCAGTTTTATAAGTAGGGCTTTATTCCGATCTACCAGAAGAAAAGTTGAAGATATATCGCGGTTGAGTGGGTTGTCATTGAGTCTTTTGTTTTACGTTCTTTATTTGTAATTCAGTCAATATTTTTTTCCTTAGTTGCATTGTTGCAGGCTTTCATATTTGAAGTGAGCTTTACAACCAAACAAATACATAAATCATATAATGTATTTAGTCTTTTTTCACTTCTTTTGGCTCTTAGACTGAAAATTGAAAAATAAATAAATAAAGATATGGGTGAAATTCAGGCTTTTTCAGTCCACAGACACATCGTCGCATGCTCAAAATATGTTCAGAACATTTATGGATTTTAATAAAATAAACTTCGGTTACGTAGGCATGAAAAGAGTATTTTATTTTCATCCTTTGAAATGGATTCATTAATATTGCCATGATTTTTTTTTTTTTTTGTTCGTTGCTGATTCTGTGGTGCCCTGGATATGCCAACAGAAGCTTCTTCAAGGTGGCTCATTACGTTGGCTTCTGTGAAATTTCACTGTTCGCTGCTGCTTTAGGAACACTGCAGCCTGATGATGTAGCAGCATCCTGTGGGAGGGAGGCATGCCGCTGCATGCAGTGGCAGCACCGTTTCTAGCTACTTAGCTCACGTCATTATTCAAGCGAACATATATAAAAGACGCGGAGTCTTGACTGCGAAGTTAGGATTGCCGCATGACAGAATGATGCACTCCTTGCATTTTGCCGCAATCGCGTGGGGAGTGCTACTCCTCCTCCACCTCCTCCTCCTCCACCATCCCTTCTGGGACACCCAACATTCTGCCGCCCATCAGGTGGTTGCTTACGGGAATTGTGTGTGCTGCGTTCCACGGGGAGACAGATTCGCCTTGCCCCAGCATATTATATGGACCCCACCCTTTTTAGAATTTCATGGCCAATTTCCATCAATCTGCTCATTTAGTAGATAGGGAATGCCAGTAAAATCTTAACTTCATTGGTTGCTGGGAAGTTGTGCGATTTGAGGAAGTTGCTCACTTCCCGTAACTCCTGTCTATATTTGCTCCCGAGTTTCTTGAGTATTTTCTCTTCCTTTCTTTAAGATTTATGAACTCACACTGAAAAAGTCACTCGCTAATTACCAATATTCAGGAGCTGGTTTCTTGATTCGCAGTTTGGGTTCATGTCCCTTTAATTCCATTCTAGTCCCCCCCCCCCCCCCCCCGAAAGAATAACCGTAAATTTGTAATGTGGTACTAGTTTTGTATTTGCACACTTAAAAGCGCCATTCGAAGACACTTTTGTGCTAAATAATCATATCTGATAGTAGACTGTACTGGAAGTAAGCTATTTTCGTTCATATATAATATGGTTCCCCCATCAGCAAAACTCTTAGGATGCTAGTTTTATTTACTTATTAAATAATTTGCGCATAGGGCCTGGTGGTTGACCTCGAAATGAAAAATGGGTGCTAGCTGTAATCATTTAGCACGGTTCTCAACATTTCTTGCAATCTGTGACTTGAAGATAAGAATGAGATACGTTCTATGCTTTCATACTTATAAAAAATATCTTCATCACAAAAACTTTGAGATTTGTTCCGGCCAGTTTCATTCATCGTGATGTTTACCAGATACAGAATATTATTGGAATCTCAGGCTAACGACATTGTATAAAATATAGTTTATAAATAACTTATGAAATCTAGATTTTCAGTAAAAGCTTAATTAAATCTATTTTTTTTTCAGTACACTGTAAATAAGGAATTCTTTAATATATGTGTGCTCTGATTTTTCTTGGCTGTTTAGAAAAGCCAATGTACCAGTAAAAGTTCAATTAGATTTTTTTCATCAACCGAACCTCCCACCATAGTTTTAGCGACCTCAAGTTTTTGCATTTTGTTGTAGTCAAAATGCCTTTGCTTGACTCTCTCAGTGAATTTAATATGTCTGAAACCAGAGGGGGCACCGTTAAATTTTGTTGTTTATATTTTGAAATTCTTGTGCGTCATTGGATTCCTTCTTTCGACCGCTTTTCAGAAGTGTTTTTTATTTATCAAGACGAAGCATATAGTTTTTCTTCCTCTCTCTGGGTTTTATCAGGTTCTGCCCATTACTCGGTCATCTCTGCCGATTTGGTGGAAGTGAATGGTTCCGGCAGGGAGGCCTAACGATCTGGGGGAATCGTTATACGTTGAAGAAGGTCTCCTCCCGCCGCTCCCTCGCTTTGACGTAACAACACAGGTTTTCTTACCTTTTAGTTTTGACGTTTCTCCTTTTGCTGTTGCCGCCAGAGCCCAAAAGAGTGAAGGTGCTGGGGGACTCCGGTATTTTAAGATCTCCGCCGAGCCATATCCTTCGAAAATCCGTAACCCTCCGTGACTTCCTCCTCTGCCGAAGCCGCCGATCACTTGTTGGAATCTCGGCTTTCCCGAACCACTGGACTGGGTGGGCATCCTGCGCTTCCTTCTGAGGATGCTGTGTGCTCCCACTGCATCCCATTGGTTCTCCGAGGTCGATCCTACGATTGAGAGGGAGAGACGGCAGAAGAGGAGATGATTCTTTGCTAGCGCGTAATTAACTTTTGCTCTTCGTGTTTTAATTCTTTCTTCCATTTATTCTACCCACCACACCTGAAACCTTCGTAGCCCCCCCCCTCCCCATCTTCCCCTCTGCCACTCAGTTCGTTTTACAGTGCATTCGCATTGTGATAGGGGATGGAACTTCGGAATAAATGATGTGTGCATGTTGAACGATGCAATTATTGCTCTTTAACTTTCGTTTGTATTTCTTACGCAGTGTCACTTCTTCCGGATCTCCATTACTGATAAATACTTAAGTATTTGGCAGGTTTCCCTCTTCTTGCTAAATAGTACATCGCATTCCAAAAAACTGCGCAACTTAAACATAAAGCAAACTAAATACTGAAAGAAAATGGGTGAATATTTGGGAGAATGAAGCAATGGTGAATCCTTGTATTACGGTATCCTAAAGTCACATGAATTTAACCTCCCTCTTCGCCGTAATTTACAAGGAGTAAATATAATTGTAATGATAAAATTAAAAAACAAAACAAAAAAACGAACACACTCAAAAAGTAATTTAGGCCGTTCGTAATTTCAAAGGATACGAATCACACGAAATGACATAACTTAGTTGTTAAATCTAGATTTTATTGTGGAGGCTACCAGTCTTGTTTCACTTTCGTTTATGACCGACGTTTAATTTTTTTTTTGTCATAACTGCGAAAGACATACATTAATATAGGCTTTCTGTTTCAACTAGATAAATTGTTCTCATTCGTCGCGTGTAATTCTTTGTGTTCAGCTAAATCGAAAATGTAGATAATTTGACTATGAGATAAAATCAGAATTCTTTATTTCCATTAGTTAGTTCGTAATGATTACAGTAAAAAAAAATAATAGTGAAATGTTTGACTTATTTCAAAGCCCCTTGCAATCCATTTTTTTATGTCTTTGTTATTGTTCTTTTCACCTAAACTTTCGTTTAGGTAGTTTTGCAGGCAATTAATGCGTAGTAGAAACAGAATGTTATAATTCTTGTTTTTGAAAAGTAGGAAAAGATCGTTTTCGACCGCGGCTTTTCGAGGGAAGGAATTTTAGAGTTGCCTATTGCTGTGTACTAGAACTTCGTTTCTGTAAAATCGACGTTTATATCAGAACCTGCTCGTAGCAGTAGGAAAGGTTTCTTTACCTTTAATGCACGGTAATCTTGCTTTCCGTGTTTGTGAAATGTGCTGTGTGGCGTCTCGTGTTTTAGGCTGTGACTTACTGACTTGTTTGGGGGCTGGCGTGTCTACGGTCCGAGCAGTGCATTGTATATACAGTGAGTGGGTGGAAATCATGGGATATCTACCTAATAACGGTTAGCCCACCTTCCATCCGGATAAGGGCAGTGACACGGCGACACATCGTCTCCACACTGTAAAAATTTTTGTGAAATTCACGAGCCACTTTCCGTCATAATTAACGAAGCATATTTCTGATACAACCTTTTCCATGAAAGGACAGAAAGAAACCCGAATTTCCCGGATTTTTCGTACCACGGGAAAATTCTAAATTTTCAGAAATCTTTCCGCAGTTTCTTTCTTATATTGACGGTAAACTACCGTTTTAGGGATGCGTTAATGGAAAATTCTGAATTTTCAGAAACCTTTCCGCAGTTCCATTCGTATATTTACGAAAAAACTCCGTTCTCACTTTTTCTGTATCCGTATGACGAGAAATTACCGGTAATAGGCGCGATTATCTTTTAAATTTCAATTGTCTGTCGAATTTTGAAGTTCCGTAGCGAGATCGGATATTGTGGATAGCATATGACATAAATTTTGTTTATTGTGGCACAGGATATTTCTTTTCCTCTCACCTATTTTGTGCACCAGCTATTATTATATATTGTGTTGCTGTAAGATACCGGATACTTATTGTACAGATGATTATACGATACCTTTGTATCAGTCTTTGGACAACTTGGGACCAAAGCTATTACAGCTATCAAGGGTAAATTTTATATGTAGTTTCTTTTTTTTTTGTGAAATAATAATATAATAATGTACATGTCACCTTTTTTAAAGATAGCTGAAAGTCATCAGTTTAAAATTTTGTTACTTCGAGAAATAACGATGAAAAATTTTAAATCGGTGAAGTCCTACAGAAAAAAAATTTTGATTTGAAAAACTCCTTTGAAGCCAGGTTTTTAGACTTCCGGAACGATAAACAAAATCTTTCCACAAACCCCTTCTCCCTTTTTATCTAGGACATCATTCGCTGTCGTACTGATGTGCAGACGGAAACTTTGGAGCTTCAGAATAACACTGCAATTCACAGCAAGTTCAAGGAGGTGCTTGGAAATCCAGCCAGCCAGGAATTCGCCTTTTTGGGGAAATCTTCCCCCCCCCCTCTGTTCCTCTTTTAGTTTCCTGCACTACGAGACACAGCCCTGCAATATTGTTGCAGGTTCAGGTCGAAAATATGTGAAAACACTTTTCCTATGATGAAAATTAAGTACAGTTCAGCACTCACTTATCAGCATCTCAAAAATCTGCTGGTTCTTTTTACTTCATCTCTGGATCCCAACATTGAAGAACTCGTGAAGAGGAAAGGCATCCAAAAGCCTCACTAAAAACTAAGCCGGGCTTGTTTCTTGTGAATGAAAATGTAATCATACTACGTTGAAATAAGTTTCTTCCTTTGCAAGTTAATTTGTGTTTTTAATATACTAGTAAACTAGTTCTTGAATGATTATTAGCATTATGTTACAATAGTATTTGCTTAGCAATATTTTTCTCTTCTTCAGTTCTATTTTATTTGAAGTATACAGAGATACATAATTTTTGTATCCTTTCTGGCAACCGCGGAGGGGGTCGGATGTTATTTTAAGAGGGAGTGGCACGTTCAAGATTATAAAAAGTGGCACGTGCCGAGCTGTGCGTTGGCCACCCCTGGTCTAGTCGGTAAATTTCCGGTTATATCACTAATCATGCTAATACACTGCTCGAAATAGAAAAACTCCATAACATCATGAAATGCAGGAGATGAAACTTACCGCACGTATAGACCAGAAGGTAGTTATTATATGAATGCGGTGGGCCAGAAGACAGTATAATGCGGTCTGAGCCAAGGACGCATTATACTGTCTTCTGGCTATGACCGCCATGCTGGGCTATACATTCGGCAACACGGCATGGTATCGTGTGGAAAAGTCCTCGGATGTTGTCCTGAAGTACAATTCATCGGCATTGGGAGGCGTTAATTGGTCTGCCAGTGTCGTCACACACGTTCTCTATTGAAGCGAAGTCTGGGAATCTCGTTAGTCAGGGAACAGTGCGGTCGTTTTTTGTTTTGTTTTTTAACTTGCTGAAATTGGGCATGAGGAGTACCACGAAATTCCAGATACAAGACATGGTCCAGCCCCTCCGTACTGTCATGCTGCCATTGTACCCACTGTGCGTACAAAAGGTGAAGGGCTGTTGACACTGATAGAGCCCCAAACCATGACACCAGGTTGAAAAGCCGTATCATAAGCCCATAAGTGAAGATCAGCCCGGTGACCACGTCGTCTTCACACTCGCAATCGTCAGCGTAGAAACAGAGCGTGACTCGTCGGTGAGTACTAAATGCCTCCATTTGTCCCGCCACGCATATCTCTAAGAGCCCCACTGCGTTCTTGCGCATCGATGTGTTTCGGTGAGTGGCAGTAGTCGCAATGGTTTGGCGAGAGCACAAAACTGCCTTAACCAATCTACGATTCACAGGCATTGTCGATACGGAGATATCTGTAGCTACCTGTACACCTCGTCGTATGTCGATCGCTGTGGATTGTAAGGCCGCTACGGTTTGCAGTTGAAAGAACTAGGCCGTGCTTTAAAAAAAAAAAAAAAAAAAAAAAAAAAAGGTGAGAAAAAGATATTAAAAAAAAGTAACCGCTCAACGATGACGAAGGATGCCTGAAAAGAGCAGTGAGTGATTAATTGCTTACAGTACACGCAGTCGCACGCCTACGACTGGGTTCTAACATTTTGCAAGTTGATCTTCGTCTTCTCTGATGTCAAAATAAAATGCGATTAAAAATTGTATGTACAGCAATAGATAAACGGTAGTTACCACTTGAAAGTGATATACGTACACGCTAACAAATGGGAATTGTTTAATTTTTTTGTGACTCCACAAGCTCTCAACACGAGCCCCAATTCAGGTTTCAAGATGACAGACACAGCAACGGAATAAACGCACCATTGATGCTTGCCACTGTGGCGCAGAACCAGTTATCCAGCTATATACACTGACACAATACAAAATGGAACCAATGAGTACTGAAGAATCAAGCCTTTAAATTTCTTCTCTTTTGCCCTTCAAACTTCACCTAGACGAGCTTACTTTGTTTGGAAATGCTCTTAACGCCTATGGAAAAAATTTGGAGGACATGTGCATTTTAGAGAATTTTCGCTCTCAATTTTATTTCCATAATTGCTGATTCTCTGTCTACAACACGAAGGAGCCCGAGAGAGTGCATTTCGATTGGTACACTGCTTGACACGGGTAATGCCACACCATGAAGAATGCACGAAATGAGATGAAACTAACCACACATTTAGACAAGTAGGTGGGGAAGAAGAGGTGTAATTCTTGAGGAATTGTACGAATGCGATTCGCGAGACCATAAAATGACCTGAGTCAGTATGTTGTATGATCGCAATCCTGGGCTATACATTCGGCAACACGGCGTGACATCCAGTGGAAAAGTCGTTGGATGTTGTCTTGAGGTATAGCTGATCATCCGTCGTTGACTTGTGTCCACAGTTCATCGATATTGTGAAGGTGTTGTGCAGAGCGTTCATATGTCTTTACATATGAACGTTCTGCACAACACCTTCGGGTTCTAACAGAACCCTTGAAATTTTGGCTAAATATTTAAACAAGTCGCCTAAACATAAGTCACATCTTTATCATTGCCAACCATTATCAATCCACTGCTGGACGAAGGTCTCCCCAAGTTTCTTCCACAACGGTCTGTCTTGTGTCAGTCTCCTCCATGTTACTCCCGCATACTTTGGAATTTCATCCACCCATTTTCGGTGTGGTCTTCTTCTGGGTCGTTTCCTGTCCCTAGGAATCCAGTCTAAAATTTCAGCTGTCCATCTATGGTCTGTTCTTCTGGCAGTATGTCCAGCCCATTGCCATTTCAGGGATTTAACTCTGATCATGATGTCTTCCACTCTTGTCATTTTTCGGATCCACGTGTTCCTCTTCTTATCTCTCCTGGTTACACCAAGCATGCACCTCTCCATGCTTTTTTGAGTTGTCTGCAGCCTTTGTATGTCTCTTTTAGTTAAGGTCCACATTTGCACCTTATATAAGCACTGGAAGGATGCATTGTTCAAACACTTTTCTTTTAAGACATAATGGCATATTGCTCTTGAAAATTATGCTGTTTCTTCCGAAAGCTCTCCAGGCAAGTTTTGTACGCCGATTAATTTCTTCATCAATGTGACCCTCACTTGATATCGTACGTATCAAATGAGGGTCACGTACAATTCTGTTCACAGCAACGACTATCACTTTCTCTGTCCCTTTCGACTGACTGCAGTGCGCGACTTGAATAAGTTTAAACACGTGACATACCCGCTGCAACACATGCGTTTATGCAAATATTGCAAAACTTTCGACTCACCCTCTGTATAAATCACTGTCTGTAAACGCGATCTGTTCACGTACAGTAAGTAAATTTACTCCGAGTACAGCCATGTCATTGGCACATCATTTTTATTTAAGTATTTTGTCAAGAATTTTCATATTATCATGTAGTTCTGTAGCGTGAAATATTAACAAGAACACCACTTCACGTGGAGTTTGAAGTGCAGACAAACGCAGCCATCTCATTCACACTAAAACGTACAGGAAAGTAATGGCCATCTTGAACCAAACTTCTCATTCAGTAACTTCGAAACGATTGCAATGAAATTTTATTAGATGACGATTTCCTAACGAGTGTATCCTTAAGTGCATTATAGCTAAAAATTACAGTCCTAACTTACATGGTTTATTGAACCCTAATATTTGGAAGTAACCTTTCAGCCCGTTAGATAGCCTTGGAAATAGACAGCACGCAAGCACTTGTGTCTTAAGTCGCATGATCTGGCGGCTCTCGTGTTGGGACCACTGCGGCACTGTAGCAACCATTAACAGTGCGCGGTATAGTACTGCATATGTTCAAAGGTTTCACTTCACTGGATTTCTGGTGTCTCTGAAACAGGTAGCTTAAAATTAAGGACGGGCGAATACTTTTAACCTTATGTTATAATGAGGGTTTTAAAAAATTGAGGAAGAGAACAAAAGGAAACTGACGTTATCTTATGTGGCAGAATAATTTTCGCAGCAGTGATAAACAGGGCTGTAGTGGAGGGTATACGCCGTATACCCTCTGCTTTTTTTTTTTTTTATTCGCTGCCAACAGCTGAACATCTAATAAAAATAACCATAAGAATTATAGAAAGCTTCGGAGAAATTCCCGGGGAAAAAAACTCATTTAGCATTAGCAGCAACGAGGAATTATTATTTAAAAATATCCCATTCATTCCTAACAACAAAATTGTACCTATTAACCAAACCAGTTTATTCAAAGCACGGCTGACAGGATGAAATCAAGACTGTGTTCAGATTCAAACAGTGAAAATGTACAACTTCTTAAAAATATGTCTTCCTTAGAGCGAATAAATATTAAAACAGACGACGTGTGCTCTATGGAGAACTAGAAACAAGGCTAATCTGTAGACGTTTTACTGTTGATAAAATGTCATTAATGAGAGAATATACTGAAAACGTCCAAGTTGTACTCTCTCAGAGACTGAGAGAATATACTAAAAACGTCCAAGTACCAGAAAACTTAAAACCCCTCTTAAGAACGATTTCAACTCTGTCTTGTTAGACAGCTGAATGCGAACGAGGATTCAGTGTAATGAAGAACATTATAACCGATCTCAAAGAATCTTTGTTAATCTCCAATGTATATAGCCTGATGTTCATAAATTCAAATGGGCCGCTTATTGAACGATTTAATCCAATGATCGTTCAGTAACTGATAGTAGATCAAGATTTTCTTCTAGAGAAGAACATTGCTGTAAGGACTTATCTCGTCAGGCTTTTTTTTTCTTTGGTGGTGGTGGTGGTGGGGGGGTTAACGACCGCTGTGAGCAACTCAATGAGCTATCAACAGTCGCCCGTCCCTAATTTAGGGTCATTTGTTCCAGGGACTGGAGAGAGCCAGTGCCTCAACACAACTCTCAACACAACATCCATGCCTCACTGGGGTTCGAACCAGAACCTCTTTCGGACGAATGACCAGAGGCCATCGCTTAGACCACTGCGCCACAGGGGCGGCTCAGGCCTTATGGGATTATATTTCAATAAAAATTAAAGTAATCTTGTGCATGCTCTTCAGCATGTCATAATTGACAGGAGAGAGGAGAAGATGCTTTATTCATATCGGTGAGTGAGTTCATAGTCATAATTGTTAAAAGGGCACGGTATCCCCCACGAGGGTACCGTGCCTTTTCATCCTTTTTTTTTTTTTTTTTTTTGGATCCATGCAGTATAATCTCTGATTTTTTAGGATTTGCTCATAGTATACCCTCTGCTGATTTTACGACTACAGCACTGGTAATAAATCAAAGAAAGCAAAGTAATCGCGACAATTTTTCTGGTGACAGTGTTGTATTTCTTATGGTGTCTGCTTCTGCAGCAAACGTGTTAGCGAGATGGATTTCAGTCACTAAAAATGCACTTCGTTAACTAAGCTGTTGTGGTTTGGTGGATGGCTAGAGCAGGGACGTTGCTTCCTTGTATTGTGAGAAAAACACTGAAAAATAATTGCATGATGCTCGATGAACGGTAAAGAGGCTGAGAACAGCAAACGTACATTTGAATGCGAAGAAAGGAAATGCATTCTTAAACTGCAGAAAAAGTAAATAAACAAATAAAATCCCTTAGTGCGCTCACTAGCTCACGGGCGCGCACTACATGGTATATCTACAAGCTTTTTTTCTCTGTGTCTTTTGCATAAAAAAGAAAAAAAAAACCGTTGCGTGCAAATAGCTACGTAAAGTACAGAATCTATATTGCAGTCCAGGTGCAAACGTACAAGGAGGAAGTTTCCCTTGAGCATCGAGATCGAAATGACCGAATTATGCAGTACATCAAGACTTAATGGGGTGCAAGTGGGCACATGGCCGAGGGTGAAAACCAAAGACGCTGCTGCTGTTAGGGAAGAGCACGGGCCGGATCTGAAGGAACGACGACAAAACGAAAGGGTTTCTCCCTACGTGAGAGAAAAATAAGAAAATGAGATGCAGCGAAACTAAAAATCTAACGCATTTACCGTCTCACCAAAGTAAGATTGTCTCTTGCGTATCGATGCAATCGTTGTAGGAAAACAACCGACGTCGTCAATTGTCATCATCCCAAGATCTTGTGAAAACCCGCAAATGACTCAGAAAACCGGCACACAAGTCATTTGCTCCGTGCCTTCCGGATGATTAACGCTGCAGAAAGCCTTTAAAAGTTAATGATGCTTGCTGGAGCAGTGTATATAGAGCGAGCCCTCACCCTACTGAGCTCCGTATAACACGGTTCTGATTAACGCGCCTAAATAAATGTGAACAATTATCAGTTGCCGAACCGGAACGTTTGCTGTTACGCGGTCTGCCAAGTACGTCCTTGAAACACTACTCGCGCTGCGTGTGGGTTTGTTTGCTTTAACCCCCTCAGATGTATTTTCGATCGCCCTCCTTCCTCACAGCTTCATTTCTCCCGTAGCCACCCTACTCCACATACCTCGTCACACTGCTATTCAACTACCGCTAAGCTTTTATCATATTACTTTTCTCATATGATTGCTCTTATTCTTCAGTATTGAAATTAAGATTTAAATCTTCAACATTAAATTATCGAAGTAAAGGGATTCTATCATGTACTGTCGTTCCGGTGTAATTTGTTTTATGCGCATGTGTTCTCATAACTTTTCCATTGATTTGTTAATAATTAAATTTTAGCGTGTACTTGCGGAATTGCCCGGCGTTGCTTGTGAGAATTTGGTGATAATTCACTATCTAAATTTTGTACAAATCAAATGAAAACGGTTACTTTTTTACGGCATGAACCGTATTTATTACTGTATTTGATTTCTTCACTGAATTTGAATTTTATTCTCTGAAGAGTCTTTTAGGCACACAGTATTTTTAGTTTTTCAGTTTGATTTTTGTTACACAAAAAATGAGAGAATGCTGTCTAGACACGGTACCAAACAATGGAGATAATTGCTAAATTAAAAGATGGACTTTTATTTGCAATTTAAAACCATATACACACGCGAGATCTTTCGGACCCACTATGGGTCCATCATCAGGCACCGCAGAGGGGTGGTTCCGGGATTATATAGCCGGACAAAACAACCCGCAATGCAACCGCATGGAGGCGCCGCTCGTGTCCACGCCTGCGCACTTGTTAGAAAATATAAACATGCAAATTTACAAAAGTTCAAGAAACACAATTACGGATTATGTTGAAATATACAATGTTGTAAAATAAAATGTCTCCATGATGAGGGTCGTGTCGACGGCATTTCACCATTACAACACTGGTTAGCAAATAGAGCTATGTACAAGCTTTCAGCGAATAATAAGCCAGTCTTAGTTGTAGGTGTTGCTAAGATCTGTTCCAGTCCGGAATGTGCTGGCCTTGTTTAACTAGTCGGCATAAAGCTGCGGTACCCGATCCAGTCCGGACATTGTACTTGTGTTCAGAAATACGGGCAGCAACAGTCCGAATCGTGGATCCTACGTAATTGGTGTCTTGTATATCAGGGGCAGTAGCTTTTAATGGAATGGAATAGACACCGTGCCTTTGGAACGCATTAACCCTATCCCGATCCCTCCTAATCAAGGAAAATAATTTATGTCTGTATACCAAAGTCTATGTTCTGTCCGTGGCAAGCGTTTTCAAAATATATATCACTTCAGGAACGTAGTCGATAGAACAGATGTATTTGACAGTTTTCTCATTTCCTCGTAAAGAGGTGTCGGTGGATCGTTGGCATCTACGAAGTTGCCCTACCACAAAATCCTGCGGGTATCCGAACCGGGAGGCCAAATCAAAAATAAATCGAATCTCTTTACTGCGATTTCTAGCAGAAGAAGAGTGTGAGTACGCCCTGCGAAACAGAAAAGACAATGCTGCAGTCTTATGTTGATACGGGTTGGCCAAGTCAAATGGAATCAGTGTAGGGGCTGCAGAAGGTTTTCGATAGACGGAGAATGAAAAGGAACGGTTGGAGGTGTTACGTGTTAAACAGAAATCCAAAAAAGGTAACGATCCCTGAGTCTCAAGTTCAATAGTGAATTTAATAGTGGGGGAATGGGAGGAAAGCAAATCAGCGAAATCCTGGAGGGCGGGAACTGAGTGAGGCCAGATAACTAACACATCATCAACAGATCTTAAAAATAAAAGTGGCTTTAAAGGGCATTGCTCAATCACTTGGTTTTCCAGTTGCTGTAAGACTATTTCAGCTAACAACGACGAAAGCGGTGAACCCACAGGTGTGCCGGCTTTTTGTCGGTAGATAACGTCATTAAAACGAAAGTATGTCCGCCGGGCTATTAATTTTAAAGAGTCAATAATAGCAACAGCTTCAGCAGGAGTAACGCCTAAACTGGGAAGCTTTTCTTCGATAAGGGAGTGACCCAAGTTAAGCGGAACATTAGGAAATAAAGAGACCACATCCAATGACGCAAGGATAAACTGTGAATTCCAAGAGTCAAATGACTTAATTTTGGCAAGGGCTTGTGAAGAACTGTGGATAGAAAACTTTCTATCCCAGTTTAGTTCGTCAACATATCTCTTATCCAACAGAAAATATTCCAATAATAAATAGCTTTAAAGTATCTGTGTATCAGTATGATCAACCCAACCCTAGGGAGAGGGGGTCAAGAGGAAGCCAAGGTTCGCAATGACGCATACTTTTTTACTGTCAGGAAAGATGCATAAAATCAAGTGCATTTTTGTGATGGCTTTTATCACATTTAGCATGAAATTCTTGTTATTTACGCAGATTGCAGTGAGATATTGTTACGTTTGCGTAAAACCAGATGAAATTATGTTCGGTGATAGTTTAAGGAAATATGTTGTGGAGTAACAATGAAATTAACTATTGTTGCGTCACTTAATGGGATATCATTCAAAAATCAGATTTCAATATTGGTACAAATATATACGAACGATGAAGAAACGGGTTTCTGTACGCCCAGTTAATGTGAAAGACGATAAAAAGTGAACTCCATTTATTAGGCGTATAAAAAATAAAGGGATCAAAGAGATGCTAGCTTTCACTACCACCGGATAGCTTCATCAGGCATTTAGTAGCTAAAGATCGCAGAAGCAACTGGAAAAAATATTTCTAAGACATTTTTTTTTCCAGTTGCTTCTGCGACGCCTAATAAACGGAGTTCACTTTTTATCGTCTTTCACTTCAATATTGGTTTCGGCTACTTGTGGTACCTATTTTCGTTACATCCAAATTTTTTGCTTGGGTTATTTGGTAAACCTAAGTCCTGCATGCAGGAGCAATTTCGAAGCTGAAATGTATAATTTCAGATGATGTTTTGATGCCTATTATGTAAGGCTAGAATCCAAATTCCATACAGTCAAATCACAATCAAACGTTTCTCAGGTCTAACGATTTCCCGCATGGAACGCTACATTTTGAAATTCCGTATGTAAAACGTTAAAAAACCGTGCATAACATATAATGTTAAAACACCCCTCATAATATATAATGTTACAAAACCCCGCATAATAAATGTTAGAAATCCCTCCATAATATAAAATGTTAAAAAAAACACGCATAGTATGTCTTGGTGTTAACTTTTTTTCCGCGTCTAACGTTCCTAACCCCAGAACTTTAATCCGAAATTTAGCTGGTTTTTTTTTTGTTTTTTTCCCCTTCAGTTTCGACCGGTATACCGCAAACCATCAAGGCCACTGCATTTCTTGTTTCCTCCAGTCCTTATCACGGGGGTTGGGGGTGCACTGTTATATCTTTTATTTTGAACAAATTTATTATAAGAATAATCATATGTTATAAACAAATATTTAGCTCATACCAATTCACCATAGTTATATACTTTATGAAACAATTCACCATAAATCTTCAAACGTTAATCTGTACCAACGTTACATTCTAATACAAAACACGTGTTAAAGTTATGAACAATGGAACACGTGTTACTGTCATCAATGTTAAATACAAGGTGTTCATTTTATTGTTATATTTATTATTATGAACAAATTATAGGTGCATCAGTTACAGATCATTTACCGATTAACTTTACTTTATCGTGCCTTTTTATAACTATGGGACTTTTGTTCTACAGTGATCGTATATGGACAAAAACGTGCCCTTATATGTACTGGCATATAATAAAGCACGGCGTTGTGATTCACCTTTATCCCGTCACTGGAATGGTGGGGGAATAAAGGTGCCGCTCGTGAAAGAAATTAGAAACATAAACACATATTTTAACTTACACATACCTTAACTTATGTCTTGTGCGGTTATAAGGCAAACAAACAGGAGTCTTATGTGGAAGTAGTAAAAATGGTTTAATACGTGAGATTTAGGAACACTAAGGTACCACGTGCGTGGGTGCAGCCGTTAGCAATACCTTACACATAAAATTTACTATTATTACGATTTTTCTCTATAACGTCTCCGATCATTTCTGCATACATCTATCTATATATATAAGTGCAAAGCTTAGTGATTCATTTTACTTCTAGTTCCTTTTCTCCTATGCTTTACCTAAATGTTTTACCTAGCTAACTGGGTTTTCATTGTTTTATCATGACCAATACACACGCCACGTGCTCTAAATAGGGTTATGAATTAATTTAAGCAAGTACATGCAATAACAGGGAAAAGGAAAAATCACTTAACTGGTATTTCCATATGTCTTTCAGGTTTTCAATCCAAATCTTTATCCAATTGTCAGCGCGGGCAGTACTTCATCTATCTCTCGTCACATCGCTCGACGATCCGCTATCCACGTCTGTGTTTCGCTGCTCCTCGAACTCAACTCCTCGTGACCAGTGAAGACCTTCTGAGCTTCACCTTGTCCGCGGATGCCAAGGTCACTTGACCAGTCTGGAATTCATCTAATCCGTCCGGGGAACGTCACTTCGCTCCCTCCTTGGGAACTGACCCTTCAACTTTTCCGACCCCCCTATATCCCCTGGGGCTATCTATGCACGTGCATGTTGGACTAAATTTATTTTAAATAATTTTATTTCCAACATTCCTCCCTTACCAGATGTAATCTTTATGGGGGGCCAAAAGGAATGCTGGGGGAAAACTACACGCACGGATAGACTACTCCATCCTTACCTAGTAATCCTCTATCTTTTTCCTCATGTGCACTTATATATACATATAGCAATGAAATTATATAAAATATTCATAATCACACATATACACAATACACTTTTCAAACACAAAAATTAATTAACTGTTACGGTCCTGCACCCACAATACATATCTAAAAAATATCAATTCAGTGATACTGCTGGCATCTGAAGCTTACATGCACGTGTCGTTTAGTACACTTTGAGCTGTTGCTGACCAAGTATCAGTAACACATTTAACTGCCAAACGCTTTTCCGCTTGTTTGTTTGCTTTTATATTCAAATTTTTTTTTTTTTTTTTTTTTTTATTGTCATTGTCCACGTCCACCGATTCTTGAGTTTTGTTTGACTTAATTTTTTTTCCTGGTGGAAAGTAAGACAAGGTGAAATTGTTTGATTTACGTTCAGTTCTGCGATTCACACACAATTCACACAAAAAGTTATCAGACATCAAACCAATATCACTGGCAGTTCGCAATATTTGGAGAACATTGTCACCTGATTTGTGCTTTTTATATGCTGGTAATAAAATTAGCTGTAGAACACTTTGCTCTGTACGTATATGTTTATCTAGTATTATTCGTCCACAGTCACCTATAACATATGTTATTCACCAAGGTCTCTTTGACCTGGAACACAATAACAGCAAAATCATTTCACCTGTGTTTTATTCATCTCTGCATGCGCCCTCATTGACACTGTCCTTTGTGCTTTTAAACACCACACCGCTCATTGGCCATACCGTTTTCACTACCTGTTGACCACATAGCACAACAAAGTCTTCGCTGTCAATGTAGCACTTTATTTAGTCTGTAGGTCATCCACATGAAAAAATGCGTTGCATTCACAGTAATTACGACCGTCTTTGGATACACCAGCACGCTTACATTACGCATGCCACGTGCGATCCGTTCATTATTTTCAAAAGCTTGCATCATTACTTGAATATCCTCCTGTTGTTTGAGTTTGGGAAAAGAAAACGGTGTTTCAATCACTGCTGCACTCTAGTTCCCGTAGGAAGCATAGTTCTTTTGTTCACCAACGCATGGTTCTTTTTGTTCACCAACACGTGGCTCTTTTTGTTCACCAACACGCGATTCTTTTTGTCCATCAACACGTGGTTCTTTTTGTTCACCAACACGTGATTCTTTTTGTCCACCAACACGTGATTCTTTTTGTCCACCAACACGTGATTCTTTTTGTTCACCACCACATGGAACACACTGACTTTACTCACACTTTGATTTATTTTTTTTTTTTTCTATAACCTTCTCTCTTCCCCTGATTACGCACTGTACCGCTCTGTCATTACCCAGACTAGACGCGGCAGTGTGATCCGTCAATCCAAACAAAGTTAACTACCCAGTGGTTTAATTTTCATTTACCCTTATCTACATTCATTATCATTATTTTTTTCAGAATAGCTGTATATCTAATATCTTAGATTTACACTATTCTTTCCTTCCCAAGCAAAGATAGATCCGCGCAGCCAAACTTAAACAATACCGTCCTACTGCACCTAATTATTATTAACATTAATATTTTGTATTACACTTGCCAATATCTCTACTAAATTTTTATCTGACGAATTTTTCGATCATACACCTCCACAAGAGATAACCATGTGTTCCTGGGGGAATATTCAGATATAACATAACGTTAGTTAACCAGTTAAGAAATTTCTTTTTTTTTCTTTTTACACACCTTTCTATGCACTAACCACACACAGACTTGAAACATACTTGAAATACGGAATGGAAAATAATAATACCCGAACTCGAGAAAATTTTATACATATATATTACACAAAATATTAGTGAATTTTCCACCTTTTGCTTTAATATTAAGAGATATATGCTAATCCTATAATAAAACATTCTGACTTACTAACTTCCGTTTAAAATGCCTTCTAACTACAATAATGAATTACTAAATCTATCAAATAAATGCAATAAAGATCCGAATTAGATTTGCTACTGGAATTGGGGCTGCGGGGAGGGGGGGTGGTAAATGAAATAAACTACAGCTCTTCTATTGCTTTGCACCTTTCTGTCTCGAACAAGATTTGCTTGGCTGCTTTAACTTAAAAGGATCTTTATCGTCCTGTACTCCTAATAACTGTGAAAGATCAAATGGCGATTCTGCAGTTTGTTCTTCACATTTTTCGTTAAGTGGATTATGAGGATTTGCGAACGACTGTGAGGAAGAACGAACTGGATTCGTTACTGACTTCTTCTCTTTACTGTTCTTCACCATCTGAGGGGATTCTAAGTTGTCTTTTTCATTTTTACGTTGCTTATGTACAATTTCTGTAGTGGATTCAGCTGTTGAGATTTTATCTACGCTTGCTTTGCTCTTACTTCGGGAATCAACTATTGTCAAAACCTGGACCTTCTCTTGAGCCTCTTCATTTTGAGTAACACGTGGCTTTGGGGAACTTTGAGCACGCTGGTGTCTATTATACTTATTGTAAAAATGCCTACCCTGACTAGGTCTTGAGGGAAATGGATTTCTGTAATTATTTTTCCCTCTGCAAAATCTCACTTTGTGGCCTACAGCTCCACATCCAAAACAACGGAGGTTGTCATAAGCCTGACGTTGTTTCTGATTTGTTACGTAATGTGGTCTAGCATTCCTATTTATTTGATCAAAATGCTTATTCTGCTCTAACGGAAAACTTCTATGTCTCTGGATGTGGAACGTATTGACAACTGCAGTGTTTACATTTCCCTGGTTGTTATTCCTGTTTTGTCTCTGGTACAAATTTCCGCGAGGATTAAAATGACCCGCGCCATTTGTATCCCGCGCTCCGTGACCTGAAGATTGGGGGACACGAAATGGGGCTCTATCTCCCTGTCTTTGGTTTCCAAAATTATTTGATTGCTGATTACATCTGCTAACTGGGTGTCCTAATGCACCACATTTGAAACATCTGACATTAACAAAATTTCGCCTAGCCTTATATCTGGAATTCTCATAATTTTGACTTTCATTAATTTTTGATTGCAATTTTGATAGCTCATTCTCGGCTTTCATTAATCCTTCACTCATTTGTTGTGATTCTTCTCGTAAGGTACTGATAAGTGCATTTTGCTGCACGATGTATTGCTGAAACATGGGACAAAGTTCTGAAATACCATTAGCATCGCCTGGGGCGCTTTCTCGAGGGATTTGATCTGCATCATCGGCAGAATTGACACTCTGTGATGATATGTCGATTTGCCTCAGCAAGCAGTGCATCTTGTACTGCTTGATCGAAATTTTCAGGCCCTTTCGAAAGTACCTCTGTTTGAATACTTCTTTCCACACCTGCTAAAAATTGTGATAACATAATTGAATCAACCAGTGCCTTAACCTGCTCATCCCCTGAGACCGGTGCGCCAAGATAAGAATGCGCTGATCCCCTTAGACGTGATTCATACTGGGCGACCGACTCTTCTGGTCTTTGATTGCAAGAATTAAAATTTTGTATTGCCACTACTAGAGGTTGGTTATTGGCAAACCTTTTTATCACTGCTGATTTAAACATCTTGTAATCATCAAGCTGTCTAACATGGGGAGATTCACTCAAAAATCCTAAAGCTGCTTGCGTCATGCGAGCTTTTGCTACAAAAATTTTTCACTTTTTCTGACCAATTAGTGACTGATTCTAATCCCTCTATTGCTTCGAACAAGAAACAAGCTGGAATAAGCTTATCGTTTCCAGAGAATTCGGGAATCAGGGGAAGTACTGATGCAATAAATTGCAACTCCTGCATGGAATCTTGAACGGAGGAGCCTGACATTTTTAATAGAAGTTTAATACCTAAGTTATACACTAATACCAATTAAAATAACACCTTTCCTTACAACATGCAATTGCGCTTTTCCCTAACTCTTAGTGATGAAGTTGTCAAAATAACATCTTAAGAAAACTTTTGCATGATGCATACAACAAAAGAAAATAATGAACTGCTACACATGAAGAAAAGAAGACCCATTCAATCCGTACTGCGACGGGGAAAAATACGTGACAGCACGAATGGCTCAAAAGTCACGGCACCAATGTTATATCTTTTATTTTGAACAAATTTATTATAAGAATAATCATATGTTATAAACAAATATTTAGCTCATACCAATTCACCATAGTTATATACTTTATGAAACAATTCACCATAAATCTTCAAACGTTAATCTGTACCAACGTTACATTCTAATACAAAACACGTGTTAAAGTTATGAACAATGGAACACGTGTTACTGTCATCAATGTTAAATACAAGGTGTTCATTTTATTGTTATATTTATTATTATGAACAAATTATAGGTGCATCAGTTACAGATCATTTACCGATTAACTTTACTTTATCGTGCCTTTTTATAACTATGGGACTTTTGTTCTACAGTGATCGTATATGGACAAAAACGTGCCCCTTATATGTACTGGCATATAATAAAGCACGGCGTTGTGATTCACCTTTATCCCGTCACTGGAATGGTGGGGGAATAAAGGTGCCGCTCGTGAAAGAAATTAGAAACATAAACACATATTTTAACTTACACATACCTTAACTTATGTCTTGTGCGGTTATAAGGCAAACAAACAGGAGTCTTATGTGGAAGTAGTAAAAATGGTTTAATACGTGAGATTTAGGAACACTAAGGTACCACGTGCATGGGTGCAGCCGTTAGCAATACCTTACACATAAAATTTACTATTATTACGATTTTTCTCTATAACGTCTCCGATCATTTCTGCATACATCTATCTATATATATAAGTGCAAAGCTTAGTGATTCATTTTACTTCTAGTTCCTTTTCTCCTATGCTTTACCTAAATGTTTTACCTAGCTAACTGGGTTTTCATTGTTTTATCATGACCAATACACACGCCACGTGCTCTAAATAGGGTTATGAATTAATTTAAGCAAGTACATGCAATAACAGGGAAAAGGAAAAATCACATTAACTGGTATTTCCATATGTCTTTCAGGTTTTCAATCCAAATCTTTATCCAATTGTCAGCGCGGGCAGTACTTCATCTATCTCTCGTCACATCGCTCGACGATCCGCTATCCACGTCTGTGTTTCGCTGCTCCTCGAACTCAACTCCTCGTGACCAGTGAAGACCTTCTGAGCTTCACCTTGTCCGCGGATGCCAAGGTCACTTGACCAGTCTGGAATTCATCTAATCCGTCCGGGGAACGTCACTTCGCTCCCTCCTTGGGAACTGACCCTTCAACTTTTCCGACCCCCTATATCCCCTGGGGCTATCTATGCACGTGCATGTTGGACTAAATTTATTTTAAATAATTTTATTTCCAACAGCACATCACCTCGTAAATGGATTGCTTGGCAAAAATAGATCGTTACTCTGGTTCATTATGTTTCTAAATTTCCGTTCTGTCCAAACTCCGTCGAACTGCTGTTTGAAGTAATTGTGTGGTAACGTACTTTGAGTAAATCCAATTTCTCTATTCTTGAAATCAGAGACTACAGTCTTGTGATAATTATAAACAGTATAATATGTATTAAGAAGATACAACGTTTGTCACAAATATTTTATTTTTTCAAGTCGACCAAAATTTCACTGGACTCTTGTTTAGCTTCAGGACGAATGGCACGTAAATATTCAAGTGATACATGACATCATAAATGGTGTTTACAATCACGGGTTTTGGTTAGCTGCTTCTACGTGCTTGATAGAAATGGTGTGGATACCATGTCATTAACAAGTTGCGAAGAATTCTGATATACACAGTGCGTCAAAGAATTTTTAAGACTGGCGCTAGATTTCAGTCTATGGTGGCGCCACCAGTGTAATCGCGAATGCGTTATAAACCATGACCATCTGCTTGCTTTCTGCCAAAAGTACTGCGCAGTTGTTAAAGTAACTCAAACGAAACGGGCGTTCATTAGAGAAGTAAAATGTTTTTCATGTTGAATTATTAAGATGGAACAAAGGGCTGTTATTAAATTTAACGCAAAACTTGGTAAAAGTGCCTCGGAAACGTACCAAATGATGAAAGAAGTTTACGGTGAGTTTTGTTTAAGTAGATCAAATGTTTTCCTGTGGCACAAACGTTTTTTGGACGGAAGAGAGACGCTAGAAGACTAAGCATACCGGAAGACCAAGTTCATCTAGGACACCTAAGATTATTGAAAAAGTGCGTGATTTCGTGGCAAACAATCGATGTGCGTCACTAAGAATGATGGAAAAATCTCTAAACATCAACAAAGAAACGATTTGAACCATCCTGCATGAAGATTTGGGCAAAACTAAAGTCTGTGTTAAATTTGTTCCACACACGTTAACCAATGAACAAAAATCAAGGAGAAGTGCACATTGCAGAGACATCATTTCAGCCGCTGAAAATGATCCAAACTTCTTAAAATCGATTGTTATTGGTGATGAAACATGGTATTTTCAATATGATCCTAAAACAAAGCGACAAAGTGCGAAATGGAAGTAAAAAAACTCGCCACAAGCCAAAAAAACAAGAAAAGTTCCATCGAAAATCAAAACAATGCTCATTACATTCTTCGATATTAGTAAGGGTATTATCCGCAAATAATTTGTTCCAAGTGGACAAACAATTACTGGTGAGTTTTATTTAAATGTTTTGAGGCGTTTGATGGGAAGAAGTCGTCGCATTCGTCCAGAATATCGGGATGAAAACAGTTGGTGTTTGTTGCACGATAATGCACCCAGTCACACCTCACTTCTTGTTCGTAGATTTTTGGCGAAAAATAACGTCTATGTGTTGAATCATCCACCGTATTCGCCTGATTTAGCACCCTGCGACTTTTCTTTGTTCCCAAAAACTTAGAATGACGTTAAAAGGGTGTTATTTTGATGATATTTCGACCATACAAACAGCTTCGACGCGTGCTATGGAGGCAATTCCGCAAAGTGAACTGGAACAGGTATTCAAATCATAATTAAATCGCTGTAACAAGTGTATTGAAGCCGGAGGGACTTATTTTGAATAACAAACCAAAATAATATATAATTTCTTGTTTCTATTTCATTTTACAGACCCAGTCTTAAAAATTCTTTGACGCACTGTGTACGTATGTGGAAAGCTTCCAAAATATCAAGTTTGGTGGTTCAATATTACTTGACGATTAGTTTAGCTTCTTCAAAGGTAAATTTATGGACCTTTTCGTAACAATGTTTAGCCATCGATAGCTTCTTTAGATTACAGTTCCGAATATAGGTCTTGTGCTCCTTCAATCGAAAAAGTTTGAATAAGTGTATGAACCATCAGCGTGTTACGGCTTATCACTTTGATCATTTCTTTTTTGTCTTTATCTGATGCATAACTTCGAGGCTAAGGTGCATAAATTCAGATGCTGACGATTTCAAACTATATCGTAATCCATATCATTGCTTCTTAAAAAAACAGACTAAATTTTTTTTTTTTTTTTCCGTTGACACGTTTGTTAACGAAGACAAAAATGCATTAGTCTGTTTCGTTTTGTTTTCTCTTCGTGGGATTTGATATTTCAAATAATGTCCAGTTTCCCCGTTACGGGGCGTGGCAGTGAACATTTTCCTTAATATTTTTGTTTCTAAAAGTGAGATTTAAAAATTCTTTTAGCGTTGGACAGAGCTCATTGTGATGGATGTTTTCTATATAACATGTAATTTTTCGTAACGAACAGTTTTCCACTAGAAGACGTAAGCGAATATTTCTGTTTATGATATATTTGCAGTAGTGTCTGTCTGATTACACAAATATACAGCTAACCCTTGATATACCGCCACCGTTAGTTACATGACTTAGTATTTTTATATCAAATTTGCCAATTATTTTTAAGTTACCCTAATTTTGTTAGTTATGATTTTTCGAAAATCATAATTAGCATTAAATTAAAAACGTGTTGGTCAGAAAACCGCACTTACATTTTGTGTACTTAGTGCTCACCGTAATTCGATCTCGGGAAGCTTCTGCTATGCATTAAATGCGGAAATTTAGTTTGTTTAGTAGAAAAACAAAGTCAACATTTAAGTAAGGAAATTAATAAAAAATCATGTTACGTTTCTGAAACTTTATCTAGTGAAAATTAATGGCATTACGCAAAATCATTTTATATACCTTTGTTTCTTTTAAAAAGCTAGTCTCTTTTCATTTGCATTTTAGATACCAAACCAATTATTTTCAAAGCACAATCAAATTTAACAAGTGCATTTAAAATTTCGCCATTATGCGACTTTGTTTCAAATATTCTTCATAATGTTACTATATATTTATTCGCATTTTTTACGCTTCCCAACAGTAGGTTGAGGAAGCGTATATGCTCCAGCTTTGTCCGTCCGTCTGTCTGTCTGTCTGTCGGCACGATAACTCGCCTAAAAACGGTTCGATTTCGATGAAATTTTAGTATGTGGTAGGGGACCACCTGGGAGCGAACCCTATTGAAAATGGACGAAATGGGGTCAAAGGTCACGGCATAGGAGCGGGATCCATTCCATTGTCCTTATGCGTCATAACTTGCGTAAATATGGTTCGATGTCGACGAAATTGTAGTATATTGTAGGGGACCACCTGGGAATGAACGCTATTGAAAATGGGTAAAGTCGGGTCAAAGGTCAGGACATAAAAGCGGGATGCATTCCATTGCCCTTATGCGTCATAATGTGCGTAAAAATGGTTCAATTTCGATGAAATTTTAATATGTGGTAGGGGACCACCTGGGGACGAACCCTATTGAAAATGGACGAAATGGGGTCGGAGGTCAGGACATAGGATCGGGATCCATTCCATCGCCCTTATCCCATAATATTAAGGTCAGGACATAGGAGCGCAATCACTTTCATCGCCATTATGCGTCATAACTTACGTAAAAAATCTTCGATTTGGATGAAATGTTAGTATGTTGTAGGGGCCTGCCTGGGAACGAATCCTATTGGAAATGGGGTCAAAGGTTAGGACACAGGAGCGAGATCTATTCCATAGCCTTTATGCATGATATCTTACGTAAAAATGCTTCCATTGCGACAAAACTTAATTATGGTGTTTTGGAGGTATACTGAACCGGTTCTGTTGAATATAGTTGAAATGGGATCAAAGGTCAGGGCACAGGACCAAGATTTATTCCACAGTCATTATCCTCACAACTTGAGTGATAACTTTAGTAATAATTTCTGGTATGTTAGAAAGCGTATTATTAATCAATGCATTGCATGATTTTACCAACTTGTTGATTGAATCAGTGTGTTTAACATATTAAGGTTCGCCACAGTTGAATCATGCTCCGAAAAAAGGGGAAGAGAATTCTCATACAGCTTGCAAGTGGCAGTACATCAAATGTATTTTGTGTTGGAGAAGGCAGCTAGGCGCACTAATTAATGTGCATTGGAGGATGCAAAGGATGTGGCAGTGTATCAAGGGATCAAAGGATGCTTTATGTAGAGAACGTTTGTTCTAGACCCTAGGAGAGGCGTATGCAATGCAAGGGTGGTGGTACATCGAGGGTTGACTATATATATATATACAGGGATTGTCCAAAATAATGGAAACACCTTGAAATAATGCCTTGCGCACCTAATATGATGTGGGAGCACCCTTGGCATTTAAAACTGTTTGAATTCTCCTTGGAATGGACGCATACAAGTCCTGGATGGTGGCAAGTGGTATGTTGTGCCATTCTTCCTGCAGAAACTGCACCAATTCCTTGAGAGACGCCAAAGGAGGATAACGGGATCGCACTCTGTTTTCCAACACAGACCACAGGAGCTCAATGATGTTTAAGTCCGGTGATTGTGCAGGCCAGGGAATATGTGCAACTTCATTCTTATGTTCCTCAAACCATGATTGAACAGTTGAGTTCACTTCTGTGAATCGGGGCATTATCATTTTGAATGGTGCAATCCCCTGACGGGAACAATGTCTGCGCCATTGAATGCACATGATCGGCCAAAAGAGTGACATAGTCACTGCTAGTGATCCGTCCGTGTAAGGTGATAATGGGACCTGCTGCAAACCACGAGATCATGGCCCAAACCATTAGGGAACCGCCACCATGCTTCACTGTAGGTACGAGACAGTCTGGGTTGTAGGCTTCTGCGGGAGTTTTCCACACGTAAACATGTCCTGTGGTGGGGAATTGTGAGAAACTTGATTAATCGAAAAACAAGACATGCTTCCATTGATCCGCAGTCCACATTTTATGTTCCTGGCACCACTGTAGTCTGTTTCATATTCACCTGGGACACCAGCTGTTTTGCAATCGCAGCTCTGCCGTAATGCAGTTCCCTTCGCACAGTATGGGTCGACACTGGGTTTTGGAGATGTGCATATTAAGCTCAACAGTCACTTTGGTCGCCGCGCTCTTCCTCCTTGCGGTCGCAATCCTCTTTAATGTCCTCCTGTCTCTCGCAGTGAGTTTGGTTTTCCTTCCACAGTTGTGTCTCGCAGATGATGTTGTGCCGTGAACATTGTATGCTGTCATGACCTTCGACACGGTACCTCTCGATACCCCCAATACCTGGGCCACTGTGGTTACCGACGCACCAACCAGACGGGCTCCTACAATCTGCCCTCTTTGGAACTCTGACAGGTCACTCATTGTGCCTTCACCTGAAACGAAATTATGCAAACACCGATTTACAATGCAATCCCACAGACCCTTGAGACTATAAGCAACTTTTTTACAAAAAAAAAAAAAAAAAAAAAATGTAGCTACATGTTTGTTTTACTCGAAAAACAGAACATACCAAAGTCACTGTTTTCAGTGAGGTGTTTATACACTGAGTGGCCACTTTATTATGACCACCTGACAGTTTAAAGCAAATGAGCTATGGCTGCACGCTTTGTGCTTGCAACAGTAGTAAAGTGATTTTTAGGTGACGAGATGGGTAAAAAAATATCGATTTGACGGACTTTCAACTTGGGATGATTGTAGGAGCTCTAAGCCATGGGGCGAGTATCACCGAAACCTCTGCATTCATGAAATGTTCCAGAGCAGCTGTTGTTAAAGTGTTTAAAGACTGGACTGTCAACCAAAAACTGGGTTTCTACGTGCAACGTGTGGTCGTCATCGACTAGTGACTGCTCGGGCGAAACGAAGAGTGTCCAGGCTGATAACAGACAACAGAAGGGCAACAGTGCAGCAAATTATAGACCATCTTAATCAAGGATCCCCTCAAATGATCTCTGCACGCACTGTTAGCCGTACACTGCATTGGATGGAATATGGCGGCCGAAGGCCTGTTCGAACACCTTTGCTGTCTGCAGTTAACAAGAAAAAACGTCTCCAGTTCTCACAGGAGCACAAGGATTGGTCAGTCGATAATTGGAAACAAATTATGTGGTCCGATGAATCACGTTTCTAGTTGCACCATGCCGATGGCCGAGTGAGAATTTGGCGGAAACAGCACGAAAGCATGGACCCGAAATGCATTGCTACAACCCTTCAAGCGGGTGGAGGCAACGTTATGGTTTGGGGAATGTTTTCCTGGCATGCTTTGGGCCCTTTAATTCGTGTTGCTCAACGTCTGACTGGCACATCATATCTAAATTATCGTTGCGGACCAAGTGCATCCTGTCATGTGGATGGTTTATCCCAGTGGCGATGGCTACTTTCAACAAGATAATGCGTCCTGCCATAGTGCTCGTATTGTACAGGATTGGTTTCAGGAACATGCCGGTGACTTTACTCTGCTTAGGTGGCCCCCACAATCTCTAGATCTTAACCCCATTGAGAATTTGTGGGATGAAGTTGAACGAGCGATCAGACAGCTGGATCCACAACCCTGTAATCTCACACTCCTGGAAAGTGCTATTCATCAAGCATGGTGTCAGATTCTACAAACCACCTATCAACATCTCGTGGAGCCCATGCCACGTAGAATCGACGCAGTGTCAAAGGAAAAAGATGGCCCAACGAAGTACTGAGTGGGTGGTCATAATAAAGTGGCCACTTAGTGTATAAGTGTAACAAAAAACTTCAGGAACAAAAAAATTCCTGAAAATCCAAAGGCGGAAAAGCAGCAGAGACGAATTCTAAAAAAAAAAAAAAAATAAGCATTTACACAACAGGAGTCACACAAGCAGGGAAAAACATGCAAGAAGTTTTGAAATGCTTTATCAAGGACCATCGAAACACAGCATTAACTGATCTCTACAAAGACCTAGCTGAATATGGGCTTCTGCTATGTCATATATGTACCTTTTGGCTCCCGTTGAAAATGCTTCTTCTTGTAGTGGGTCGATATATATAGTACAATTTTAAATTTCGTTTCCTGTCATATACCACCACCTCATTACCAAAACATTTTCTGAGAACTTTCTACCCAGAGGAATTGATCATTTAGGTGCTATGTGGTGTAAATGTAGTATGTGTTTTTCTCGATATCCCTGCTTCTAAAAGCCCGATTTCGGAAATGTCTTTTGCCTTCGGATACCATCCACTTCGTGGAACATTTTACTTAAACTCTTTGATTTTTTTATACTGCACAATTCAGGCGCAATGTGGCGTTTTTGTGTATTTAAATTTGCAACTGTACCTTCACTTCTAAAAATCGGATGAAAAACATTCTTTTACTACCGTATGCCATTCACTACGGAAAAAGATCTCGAACATTCTTTTTAAATAATCTACCGCGCCTTGAGGTGGGGGAAAATGAGATGCTTACTTTAAAATGACGACTAAAATATCTTTCCTCCAATGAAAAAGATACCACCAATATGGTTCAAAAAGAGAAAGCCATGGACTCGTGCTTGCTAGGAAATTCCTTATCAGCAATCTTGTGAATATAGATCAAATTAATGTGAACGTGCACAGACTAAGGACATTCCGCACAACAGTTCTTTGTCAGCTACATAAAACGTTATTAAAAGGGTTTTATATTTTGTGGCATAATTTTGCTTGGATTGCTTAAGTTATATCTGACTATTATACAGTTAACGTTCTCGTCTAAGTAACCGCAAAATGCTAAATCTCATTGCTTCCTTTTTTACTGTTCCTCAGTATCGAAATTTTTCATTGGTTTAATTTGCAGTTTTGTTGAGCACGGAGTACCGCGTGGAATATTTGGTGGCTGTTTTCTCTTAGAATGATTTCAAACTCCCATCCGTAATCCATCTGATGTAATTTAATTAATACTACTTCACAATTGTCTCGTGTTTTCTCATCTTCTGTGTACGATGCATTCCATGTATGAGGATGAACCATTACTTAAGGCAGTCCCACGAGGTTAAATCAGAGTAGTATGTTTGCCGCACAGCAAGCTGTTACTAAAGTAATTTTAAATCATTTAATTAATAACCCTGAAATTGCGTGTGTTTTCTTTTGAAACGAGTTAGCCGTTTGTTTCTAATATTGTGATGTATTACGGAACATTTTGTAGACCGATATTTAGAACAAATAGAGGATGTCTCATGTATTGAGCCTGTCTCGTTGTTTCTATTCTCGATCTTCATAATATTTTGACAAAGACTATTTACTTCATTGTACCTCTTATTAGAGTTTGGTTCAGCGTGTAGCCTTGTTCTGAAAGGCAGCATAAAAAAGTTAAAGATGTTGGGGGGGGGGGGCACAAGGTGTGATGTATTTTACGCGTGAATAAAATGTACCCGGTAAAGTTATCCGTGTCACCGAAAGTTTGTGGTGGTGCAAATAAATAAAAAATAAGAGCATTCTGTTTAATTTAATATGAATATACACTGCTGTTTGGTGAAAATGCAACACCAGGAAAAACATGTGCGTGGGAACTGAAACTCGCAGGATGGGTTGGTCACGGGAATAGATACAAATGATTACATCCGAAGCGCACATGCAAATGATTTGTGCAAGCCACGCTGTCGCAGTTGTCCCGCAATAGGTATGAAAGCTGGACTATGGCAACTTCAGATCATATGTAGAGGATTTTAGGGAGTGTCTAGCTTCCCCTATTTCTAAAGGTTATGTCAGGTCTTAAAACAAACCTCAGAAATGGGAAGCTAGGAGATTTGGGCTAGAATGCCCGATAAAAAAAGGATAGGAAGACTCCCTTATTGATTACCGGGGGGGGGGGAGTACTCGGAACCCGACGGCTTAAGGTGCCCATCCGACGCCCTGCGGATATTTAGTGGTTCGAGCGTTCGTGCCTGCTGGGATCGAACCCGAGGTCTTCTCCTTGGCAGTCACGAAAATTGACCACTAGGCCGTCCGCTGCCCCAATGGCAGTTTTCCCTGTGCTTCTTGCTTTTATACCTCCATAGCTACGAGGGCGTGGCTTGCCCAAATAATTTATTTTCATGTGCGCTTCGGTTGTATGCATTTGTACCTTATCTCACATGGCCTACACATCCTGCGAGTTTCAATCTGATCGCACACGTTTTGCCTGGTGTTGCATTTTCAACAAACAGCAGTGTATTTGTATTAAAATAAACGCAAAGTTTTGTGGGGTTTTTTTTTGGTTTTTTTCTTCTTAACTATGGTAATCTGCCCGCACAAGGCAAGTTGCCAAAGTGCCACGAATGGCTTAGTGGTCAACAATTGTGACTCCCACGGAAAAGTCTGAGGATCAATCCTAGCAGGTACGAACGTTCGAACCACTAAGTATCCGCGGTGCGGCGGATGAGCACGTTGAGCCGCAGGACCCTGGGTACTGGCCCAACGGTTATAAATAAGGACTTCTTCCCCCTTTCTACCTTACTTCCGTGAACTAGGAAGCTAGCCGAAATCTGCTAGCTTCCTAGTTCTAAGGATTGTTTAACACCTGATATCAGACACTCCATTCCTAAAATCTTCTGCTTAAATCTCAGATTATCATTGTTGATTCGAAGGAATTGTGGAAGTAAAGTAGTGGTATTAACTGAGTATGCCCCTCCACAGCAGATTAGACCCTTAGGTACAGCTGACTGACTTTGAGCGAGGCAGATGTATCGGACTGCGGGTAGGCGGACTTTTTCTACGACACATAGCTTCTCACGTTAGACGAAATGCGAGCACAGTGATGTGAATATGGCGTCGGTCGTAAAAGGAATGTCTGGTGTATCGACGTGGATGTTCTGGAGTCTAGCCACGCACGGGGAAGACCGTAATCTCTACCGTATGAGGTTGGCGGACCCAGGGACCGAACTGCCACTTCCTCGAATGTTAGCACAACAGGGAAGATCTGAATCGCATCAAGAGTTGTTTGCAAGCGCTCTCCGACTGTGTTTGCGACAGAGAAAGAAAGCATTCGGCGGAATCCAAAGAAAATGTCTAAGTTAAACGAAATTTCTGAATGAGGAGCATTGTACAATGAAAATTTTGTTCGCGATCCAAGATGCAATCTGTACTAACCTAAACTATTGAAAAAGTATAGGCTGTGCAGTACTGGATCGTGAACAAAAGATTTATTGTACTGTGCTCTTCGTCGCCAAATTTGGTTTGATTTATTTTGACATTTCTTTCGGATTCCTCCGAATGCGTTATCAATGTTAGAGTTAACTTTACATCTCAAATTTTCCATCACTATTCGCGGAAATAAAAGTAGAGATTAATGATATTTGCATGTCATGACTTTAACCCGAATTATAATTTGCGCAGTGCGCCCAAATAAGCCCAAATAAACTAACTAAATCAGCCCGAATTCAAACTGTACATTTTACTTAGTGTGATAAATCATCGTGGGCGCGGTCTGGTGTAAAAATCTGCGTGATTCCACTGCTGTTTTCGTAGGATTTTTGTGGGTTTTTTTGTTTTTTTTGTTATTTATTTTAATCCTTCACTTCGTTTTTTTGAATTGAAAGTACTATTTCGAAGTGGAATATAATTGTAAAATAGTAATCATCGTTTCAATTTGACGTAGACTACCCGTTTTATGATTTTCCTGAGATATTAAAAAATTGCATGTTTTTGAGTCACCGAGTCCTTGTAGAGTAATTGAAGTATGCCATCAAGGTCCATACCATTGGAGCACCCACGGAGGGGGCTTTAGGGACTTAAGCCCCCTCCTAAGAGATTAAGAGCGACGTACGTCACAAATTAAACATTCAAAAATATTATTTTACTTGTTCAAAAAATTAGTGTCTGGCAATAATATCTTCTATTACATGGTGTCTTCTTTCCAAAGCCCCAAGGAGATTAAGAGCGACGTACGTCACAAATTAAGCATTATTTTGCATGTTCAAAAAAATCACATACTGCTTCTATTACATGGTGTCTTCTTCCCAAAGAGATTAAGAGCGACGTACGTCACGTGACTGTTGGGTGGGTATTGAGTTTTTATTTGTATTTTTTGTCCTTTTAAAATTATAATTTTTGTTTGTCTCTGGTTTGTAAATATTCATCACTGCTGCGTTGCTCGTCATGATCTTCAGATTGTTTGTTAAAAAATTTGGTAAATTTCGGTTGTAAATGTTGTCCTTAACTCTACTTAAGGGTATATATATATATATATATATATATATATATATATATATAGCACTTGAAAATAATTATGGGAGATTTCAATGCAAAAAATAGGGCAACGGCAACAGAATGAAACTTCAGTAGGTAAATTCGGTCACGGCAACAGAAACCAGCGTGGAAATACTCTCGTTGAGTTTGCAGAGGCAGAAGGGTTTTTCATCTTGAACTCCTTCTTCAAGAAAAAGGCACACAGGAAATGGACATGGAGACATCCAAATAGGATGACAAGTGAAATTGATTTTATTATGTGTAACAAAAAATTCGTCATAGAAGACTGCAGTGTGCTAAACAAGTTCAACACAGGTAGTGACCATAGATTGGTAGGATGTAAGATGCACCTCAACACTAAACTTGAACGTGGCAAGCTCATAAGACAAACAAAATCTATTGACATAACCAACCTTAAAAAACACCATAATACCTTCAAGTTGGAACTGAAGAACAGGTTCTCTGCTTTAGAAGGCCTAACATCGGAAGAAGTGGACATCTCTGAAGTTAACAGAAAAGTAACCAAAGCTCTTATGGAAACAGCAACAAAATTAGCTGGGTCTAAGAACAAGTTGCATGTAAATAAATTATCAGGAAAAACGAAAATGTTGATGCAAAAAAGAAGAGAGATGAGGACAACTGAAGAAGATGCGACTTCCAAAGTGGAATATATAGAGCTATGCAAGACAGTACGAAAAAGTATCACTGAAGACGTAAGAAAATTCAACTGTGAACTAGTGAGGAAAGCAATTGAAAACAACCAAAGCCTAAAGATAGCAAAGGGACATCTCAGTAAGGGAAGAAAACAGATTATGGCTCTGAGAAAAGAAGATGGTTCTGTAACAAGAAATAGAGGCGAAATTTTGACAAGAGTGAAAGATTTCTACTCCAAATTATATGAAAGGGATGATACATGCACTCCAGACATCATGAAAGATACCAGTACCAGAGTTCCTCCAGTCCTTCCAGCAGAAGTTGCACATGCAATCAAGAACATGAAGCGGGGAAAAGCTCCAGGAGAAGATGGAATTACTGTAGACATCATACAAGAAGCAAGTGGAGAAATCGAAACAGTACTCTCCCAAATTTTCACTCGATGCCTTAATGAAGGAAGGATTCCTGAGGATTGGAACACCGCTACAATGATCCTGCTACATAAGAAAGGTGACATTGAGGATCTCGGAAACTACAGACCTATCAGCCTCCTATCAGTAGTTTATAAAATCTTCACTAAAGTTCTTTCACACCGCTTGAAGGTAACACTGGACATGGCTCAACCGAGAGAACAAGCTGGATTCAGGAGTGGCTACAGCACAATAGATCATATCCATGTGCTGAGAGAACTAATTGAAAGAGCGAGGGAATATGAACTTCCATTGTGCATGGCTTTTATCGATTATGAAAAAGCCTTTGATTCGGTGAAACCATCAGCAGTTACAATGGCTCTGAAAACCTGCGGTATTGAAGATGCATACATTAATATTATTAATAACATCTATGAAAATGCAAGTGCAAAGATTAGGCTGTTTGAAAATACAACACACATAAAAATTGGAAAGGGAGTGAGACAAGGTGACACCATATCTCCGAAGCTCTTTAATGCCACATTGGAGGGTGTTTTTCAGTCACTGAGCTGGGAAAACAAGGGGATAAAGATTAATGGAGATTATCTAACCCACCTTCGTTTTGCTGATGACGTAGTCATTTTTGCAACTAGCCCATAAGAGCTGCAGAGTATGATCCAGGAACTTGCTGACAAGAGTAAAGAAGTGGGATTAAAAATGAACTTTCAGAAGACAAAAGTGATGTTCAATGCTTTTACAAGAAATGAAGATTTATCGATTGATGGAGAAAAGCTGGAGATAACAGACACGTACGTTTATCTTGGACAGCAGATATCAAGTGAGGGTCACATTGATGAAGAAATTAATCGGCGTACAAAACTTGCCTGGAGAGCTTTTGGAAGAAACAGCATAATTTTCAAGAGCAATATGCCATTATGTCTTAAAAGAAAAGTGTTTGATCAATGCATCCTTCCAGTGCTTACGTATGGTGCAGAGACGTGGACCTTAACTAAAAGAGACATACAAAGGCTGCAGACAACTCAAAGAAGCATGGAGAGGTGCATAGTTGGTGTAACCAGGAGAGATAAGAAGAGGAACTCGTGGATCCGAAAAATGACAAGAGTGGAAGACATCATGATTGGATGAAATTCGAAAGTATGCAGGGGTGACATGGAGGAGACTGGCACAAGACAGACCGTTGTGGAGGAAACTTGGGGAGACCTTCGTCCAGCAGTGGATTGATAATGGTTGACAATGATGATGATGATGATATCATCATCATTGTCAATTATGACAATGATGATGTCATCATCATTGTCATAATCTGAGCCGCGGCCAGTGCGACATGAAGGCAGAGGGTGCTAAGATAATGATATATATATATATATATATATATATATATATATATATATCATCATCATCGTCAACCATTATCATTGCCAACCATTATCAATCCACTGCTGGACGAAGGTCTCCCCAAGTTTCTTCCACAACGGTCTGTCTTGTGTCAGTCTCCTCCATGTTACTCCCGCATACTTTGGAATTTCATCCACCCATTTTCCGTGTGGTCTTCTTCTGGGTCGTTTCCTGTCCCTAGGAATCCAGTCTAAAATTTCAGCTGTCCATCTATGGTCTGTTCTTCTGGCAGTATGTCCAGCCCATTGCCATTTCAGGGATTTAACTCTGATCATGATGTCTTCCACTCTTGTCATTTTTCGGATCCACGTGTTCCTCTTCTTATCTCTCCTGGTTACACCAAGCATGCACCTCTCCATGCTTTTTTGAGTTGTCTGCAGCCTTTGTATGTCTCTTTTAGTTAAGGTTCACGTCTCTGCACCATACGTAAGCACTGGAAGGATGCATTGATCAAACACTTTTCTTTTAAGTTATAATGGCATATTGTTCTTGAAAATTATGCTGTTTCTTCCGAAAGCTCTCCAGGCAAGTTTTGTACGCCGATTAATTTCTTCATCAATGTGACCCTCACTTGATATCTGCTGTCCAAGATAAACGTACATGTCTGTTATCTCCAGCTTTTCTCCATCAATCGATAAATCTTCATTTCTTGTAAAAGTATTGAACGTCACTTTTGTCTTCTGAAAGTTCATTTTTAATCCCACTTCTTTACTCTTGTCAGCAAGTTTCTGGATCATATTCTGCAGCTCTGATTGGGTAGTTGCAAAAATGACTGTCATCAGCAAAACGAAGGTGGGTTAGATAATCTTCATTAATCTTTATCCCTTTGTTTTCCCAGTTCAGTGATTGAAAGACATTTTCCAATGTGTCATTAAAGAGCTTCGGAGATATGGTGTCACCTTGTCTCACTCCTTTTCCAATTTTTATGTGTGTTGTATTTTCAAACAGCCGAATCTTTGCACTTGCATTTTCATAGATGATGTTAATAATATTAATGTACGCTTCTTCAATACCGCAAGATTTTAGGGCCATTGTAACTGCTGATGGTTTCACCGAATCAAAGGCTTTTTCATAATCGATAAAAGCCATGCACAATGGAAGTTCATATTCCCTCGCTCTTTCAATCAGTTCTCTCAGCACATGGATATGATCTATTGTGCTGTAGCCACTCCTGAATCCAGCTTGTTCTCTCGGTTGAGCCATGTCCAGTGTTACCTTCAAACGGTGTGAAAGAACTTTAGTGAAGATTTTATAAACCACTGATAGGAGGCTGATAGGTCTGTAGTTCCTGAGATCCTCAATGTCACCTTTTTTATGTAGCAAGATCCTTGTAGCGTTGTTCCAATCCTCAGGAATCTTCCCTTCATTAAAGCATCGAGTGAAAATTTGGGCGAGTACTGTTTCGATTTCTCCACTTGCTTCTTGTATGATGTCTACAGTAATTCCATCTTCTCCTGGAGCTTTTCCCCGCTTCATGTTCTTGATTGCATGTGCAACTTCTGCTGGGAGGACTTGAAGAACTCTGGTACTGGTACCTTTCATGATGTCTGGAGTACATGTATCATCCCTTTCATATAATTTGGAGTAGAAATTCATCACTCTTGTCAAAATTTCGCCTCTATTTCTTGTTACAGAACCATCTTCTTTTCTCAGTGCCATAATCTATTTTCTTCCCTTACTGAAATGTCTGTTTGCTATCTTTAGGCTTTGGTTGTTTTCAATTGCTTTCCTTACTAGTTCACAGTTGAATTTCCTTACGTCTTCAGTGATACTTTTTCGTACTGTCTTGCATAGCTCTATATATTCCACTTTGGAAGTCACATCTTTAGTTGTCCTCATCTCTCTTCTCTTTTGCATCAACATTTTGGTTTTTCCTGATAATTTGTTCACATGCAACTTGTTCTTTGACCCAGCTAATTTTGTTGCTGTTTCCATAAGAGCTTTGGTTACTTTTCTGTTAACTTCAGAAATATCCACTTCTTCCGATGTTAGGCCTTCTAAAGCAGATAATCTGTTCTTCAGTTCCAACTTGAAGGTATTACGGTGTTTTTTATGGTTGGTTATGTCAATACATTTTGTTTGTGTTATGAGCTTGCTACGTTCGAGTTTAGTGTTGAGGTGCATCTTACATCTCACCAATCTATGGTCACTACCTGTGTTGAACTTGTTTAGCACACTGCAGTCTTCTATGACGAATTTTTTGTTACACATAATAAAATCAATTTCACTTGTCGTTCCATTTGGATGTCTCCATGTCCATTTCCTATGTGGCTTTTTCTTGAAGAAGGAGTTCAAGATGAAAAACCCTTCTGCCTCTGCAAACTGTACGAGAGTCTTTCGACGCTGGTTTCGGTTGCCGTGACCGAATTTACCTATTGAAGTTTCATTCTGTTGCCGTTGCCCTATTTTTGCATTGAAATCTCCCATAATTATCTTTAAGTGCTGCTTACCTTTTATTATTTAGATGACGAATTTCCTCATAAAATTCTTCAATTTCTTCTTCATGATGACTTGTGGTGGGTGCATAAGTTTGAATAATCTGAGCCTGGTATCTTCTCGAAAGTTGGATAACGAGTCGTGCAGCTCTGTCAGAGGAACTTTCAACTTCAACAACTTTATCCTTCAGTTTCTTGTTTATTATAAATCCAACACCACTATATATATACCCAAGAGCAAAAACAAAATTTCACCCGAGAATTTAAAACCAAATTTGCTAAACAACCTGAAGATCATGACGCGCAGCGCAGCAGTTATGAATTTTCGGCATTCACATACTGTTAAGAAGAGGCATATGCAAATATATATATATATATATATATATATATATATATATATATATATATATATACTTAAGAGCAAAACTGAAGACTAAGGAAAAACTTTAGAATTTAAAACGAAGGTTGCAAAATAACCTGAAAATCAAAACGCGCAACGCAGCAGTTTTGAAAATACAGAATTCACATTCTATAAAGAAGATACCTAAGCAAAAAAATACAAATATAATTTTGACTCACACCTAGTACAACATAGAAAAGGTCATGTATCTACCTGTGTGAGTAAAAGGAGAAAAAGATAAAAAAATAAAATAAAACAACTGAATGTAGAAGGTGTCGAGAATACTGAGCCTTGGCTTTATCAAGGACCAGCAAAAACTCTGCATTTTCTCACTTCCACAAAGACCTAGTTGGAAATGGGTTTCTGCAAGGCCATAGATGCAAGTAACATTCCCACCTAAAATAGTTTAAAATATATATATATGTCATGTCCTCCGTAGAGTTGCATGACCTAGCACTGGTTAACAATTTCGCTTGCATCCATTAACCTTCCTGGCCCGACCCATGCTCTTCATCTGTTATTTCTTTTGCATTGTTTTTCAGGTTTAAATTCTCTCTCAAACGAACTTGGAATTTCGTTATGGCTGAAAATCATTTCTATACTCGGGGCAAAGCTATCCTGGCAATGAGGCCAAAGCTACGGTGACCTTTTCACTCCCAGTATTACTCCGCACTAATGGTGTGTAATTAACCTTCACTCGGAAAACTTCTCCCACAAGCCCTCAGGGCTGGCTGTCACCGTGATCCCTTACCAAACCCCTCTATTTTAACCCCCTCCCCACCGCAGCGCGCTTTGCAGACCAGTAGACAAGCAGTTTATTTCTCCCTCTCTTATCTTTTTTTTTTTTTTTTTTGAGATGCTACAGAACGTGTAACGTTTCTTTCTTTCTTACTTTTAAAATGAAATTATCTTTGCTAAACACGGGAAGCAGTCTTAAGTGGCCTAATTTTGTTTTCACATATTTTTCCAATTTTTTTTATATATTTCATATATTTATACTTATTGCTTGAAGATTACCAACTGCGGGATTTAATTAAAAGTAATTTTACTATGTCATCAGTTATGCGTAAAATTTCGTTCTTTCAAAAATTTTGCCTTGATTAGATTTTTTTTATAACAGACATCCGTTAAATGTGTATGCATTTTTAACTACCCCGTGTTGCCATAAGTACTGGACAAGAGCCCGTCTCTGTGGTAAATGATATTTTAAGGTTCACTGTAAACTGCCACACATCTTTCAGCAACTTGGAAAATTGCTACACATTGGAAAATTGCCACATGTTTTTCATTGATGGGCCGGGCACAAATTGCTGTTCCTCCGAGGAACACTTTCAATGTGTGGCAGTTTTCCAAGTTTCCGAATTATGTGTGGCTGGGGAAAGAACTCTTTCATTTGTCTGAATTTTCATGCCGGTTCATGCGCGTTTAAGGCAACTGCGCACAAAAGTTCAAAAGGAAAAGATGGCCGTTTCTTGGCCTATATTGAGAACTGAATTGGGAACTCCAAACTAATTTCGAGAAAACGTTTTATGTAAGCCAAGCTAGAATTGCATTTTAATTTTAAGAAATAAATTGCCGATGGATCTGAGGTACTTCAGTACTAAATTCAACCTTCATTCTCGCAATGGTGCGACTTGAAACGCCAGTGAGTTCTGCCGTAAGAACTGTTAATTCATTTGATTTATTCGGCGAATGTTTTCCCATCAATTTAGTGAAAACATTCATAATGATCACCTTAGCAGAGCTTCGTAGTGGTTTCCCAGGTTTATGCGGCTGAAATACACTCGAGTGACCGGCAGATGCCATTCGAAAAAACCGAAAAGACAGAAGAGTGTTTTAAAACAACAATCAAGGAGAAACCAGGGGGAGAAACGCGAAATGCCCTCGGAAACACTTTTTTCGCCCTCATCCTTCCACTAATGACCCCCACCCCCACAGCAATAAATATCCCCTGGGTTGACAGCTTAACTCTGGCCCAAACAAGAATGCTGTGACAGAGAACCATCAGTGACGTCACCAAAGCACGAATATCTGTATTTTTTAGAAATGCCGCTGAAACTGAGATCTGAATTTTTTAAATGCACACACACACAACGTATTGAACATCTGTGTCATTTCTAAGTGCCAGTTGAAGCTGGAGTACGAGCTTTTAGACCGGAACTATTTTATGCATTGGAAGTATACACTCTGTAGCCTTCCTTCCAATGACAGGTTAAGTTTGCCCCGAGTATAATTATTATGTCACTCTCACAGCTTGAGTTCTCTTTAATCTTCTTCTCTCTGTTTAATAGTAACAGATGAAGAGCATGGGTCGGGCCAGGAAGGTTAATGGATGCAAGCGAAATTGTTAACTAGTGCTAGGTCATGCAACTCTACGGAGGACATGACTTATATATATATTTTTTAAACTATTTTAGGTGGGAATGTTACTTGCATCTATGGCCTTGCAGAAACCCATTTCCAACTAGGTCTTTGTGGAAGTGAGAAAATGCAGAGTTTTTGCTGGTCCTTGATAAAGCCAAGGCTCAGTATTCTCGACACCTTCTACATTCAGTTGTTTTATTTTATTTTTTTATCTTTTCTCCTTTTACTCACACAGGTAGATACATAACCTTTTCTATGTTGTACTAGGTGTGAGTCAAAATTATATATGTATTTTTTTGCTTAGGTATCTTCTTTATAGAATGTGAATTCTGAATTTTCAAAACTGCTGCGTTGCGCGTTTTGATTTTCAGGTTATTTTGCACCCTTCGTTTTAAATTCTAAAATTTTTTCCTTAGTCTTCAGTTTTGCTCTTAAGTATATATATATATATATATATATATAAATAAATAGAACACACATAAAACAAAAAAGCCCGGGACTACAGAAGAGTATTGGCAATTCCTACTGGATTTCTGTATTAATAACAATTTCGTTACCGTGGGCGATGGGCTTTACCTCCAAACTCGTGGTATCCCGATGGACAGTCGCTTTTCTAGCAGTTTAGCTAATCTCTATCTACATTTTTTTTTAGGATAAATATGTTGCCAATCATCCTTTACCTGGGATTGCTCTAAGATATGTTGATGGCATCATTGTCATAACATTCCGGACTTTTTGCGTTGCGCCACTGACTTGTATCCTGACGACCTTACCCTAGAAAAAACCAACAGATCGTCTACTTGTGTTTGTTACCTCGATTTAGAGGTTCAGGTGGACGAGGAAGGAAGAGGTGTGGTGAATTTATTTGATAAAAGAAACTTTTGAGTTTGATATCACTCACTACACTCACTGGTCATCTAACATTTCAAAAGTCATACATCGCAATCTACTCATCTCTCAGTTTCATAGAATAGCAAAAATTTGCTCTACACAGCTCTTACTTGTAAAAAATCTGAAAGCTCTTCTTTCTAAATTGCAATCTAACAATTTTCCTAAAAAATTCTTAAGACATCATTTTAACCATATAATTTTGAACAATAATTCAGTGTCCAAGAGTTTCAAATTACACATTGACATGCTTTATTAACCTAGGACCTAACAATTTTAAGTATATAGGTAACATAAAGTGCTATTTGGTGGGTCCCTAATAGCTGAAGATCTCATCTACATACACAGTTTTGCATCTTGTCAATTCACACATTTTTTGGCTTACCAGGTAGTTGATTAACCGTGACCACCTTTTTTATCAGTGTATATATTTGGGTTCTTGTGGGTGCTCTGTTCAGACTTGTTTGACTTTTTGTCATGGCGGGTCTTGTTCTGCCGGTAAGCTTTTAATTTTATTTTTTAGTTTTATAAATTTGATTCTTGAAATTTTTGTGCTTATTAGAATTTGGTTTTGTGGCCTAGGGAGCATAACCAACAGACAATTTTGGCTTGCCTTGTCGTTTTGTTGGTACTAGAAAGGCCACTCCCACAGGTTGATGCTCTCTTGATGACGGCAATCTATATATATATATATATATATACTAAAGAGCAAAACTGAAGACTAAGGAAAAATTTTAGAATTTAAAACGAAGGGTGCAAAATAACCTGAAAATCAAAACGCGCAACGCAGCAGTTTTGAAAATTCAGAATTCACATTCTATAAAGAAGATACCTAAGCAAAAAAATACATATCTAATTTTGACTCACACCTAGTACAACATAGAAGAGGTTATGTATCTACCTGTGTGATCAAAAGGAAAAAAAGATAAAAAAATAAAATAAAACAACTGAATGTAGAAGGTGTCGAGAATACTGAGCCTTGGCTTTATCAAGGACCAGCAAAAACTCTGCATTTCTCACTTCCACAAAGACCTAGTTGGAAATGGGTTTCTGCAAGGCCATAGATGCAAGTAACATTCCCACCTAAAATAGTTTAAAAAATATATATATAAGTCATGTCCTCCTTAGAGTTGCATGACCTAGCACTAGTTAACAATTTCGCTTGCATCCATTAACCTTCCTGGCCCGACCCATACTCTTCATCTGTTACTATTAAACAGAGAGAAGAAGATTAAAGAGAACTCAAGCTGTGAGAGTGACATAATAATTAGAAATGATTTTCAACCATAACGAAATTCCAAGTTCGTTTGAGAGAGAATTTAAACCTGAAAAACAATGCAAAAGAAATCCAAATTTTACATTGCAATTAAAAAAGGAAATGTTAAATTATAACGAACAGATTTTTGAAAGAAAACTTGAGTCTAAAACCCCCTACTCTACAACTTATGACAACACGAAAACGAGAATAAGTTAAAGATAATAATTAACTAAAGAAAACTTTGTGAAAGTTATATACCTTAAACAGTTAGTTGCAATATGTACAAAGTATTTCAGCAGTGCTTTAAGTGCATAATTAATTAGTTATTAAGAACTTAACTACTTTGAAAAAACAGCGCATAGACAGCGCATAGAAAAGGAACAAGCTAAGCCCTCTTCTGTTCCTAGGTACCCCAAAAGACGCTCAAAGTTACAAGGAAAAGAAAGAGTTAAAACCCGCAAAAATGTTAACAGACAAACCAATGCCTAAAAGTTGAAAAGCTAAAAAACGACAGAGAAAAGGTACATGAAGTACAAACATTGAACTTATAAAACCTAGAATCCAAAAACAAGGAAGAGAGCTTACCTCTTGTGTTACAAAAACTTTTCTCCCTCACAAGAGAAGAACATGGCTGACCTCTTCTGCCACTCCCTAGACGCTGGGGGGCAGTGAGGTGGGGCTGATGGCCTCCTCATACAGCAAGAAACCAACGCGCGGAGATTTTAACCAGAGAAAAAAAATATATAAACATAAGACTGTGGATCTGTATGATCAGAAAGAGCAGAATTAACTCTCCAGAATACATGAGAAATATTATAAAATACACGAGCAGTTTATTTAATAATCTTTGCATGTATTAAATCACCTTAGTGAGCTTCTATAGATTAATCAGAATCTTATTAATTTTAATGTTGGTTTTACTATTTTTAGTATAGCTATCCTAGTGATGAATAACTAGTTTTTCTTTTTTATTTGTTTTTATTTTCTTTTATAAACGGATTTTTAAGCTTTTTTTGTGATTTTGTTTATATTATTTAATTTTTTGTTTTAATAGGACCGTCATATCCATAGCACTAAGGTTCCTTTAGGTAGTTAATAGGCATCCTCTAGCCAACTTCCTTACGGCTTTGATTGGTCAGAATCATATTATTAACTGTGTAGAAAATTAAAGCAGATCTGCCAACCTTACTCTATTATTCAGAATAATTTTTCTTAAAGTTCTTTTGATGAAAGAAGAAGGAATTTCGTTCTCTAGAAAACTTTCTAATAGTATATTAATGTGGTAATTGAAGTCCAAATTGTTGCTGCAAATTCTTGAAATTCTTAGGACCTGAGAAATTAGTACATTCTCAATTACTTTGGTTGAAATGTTATTATTCCAGTGTAGATATTTAATTACTTTGAAAGGAAAATTAACTCTTTTATCATAGAGGCTAATAGATGGGTTACCTCTGTTGAGCTTAATGCTTAAGTCTAGGAACTCAAGTTCCTGATTACTGTGGTTGGTTTTACATAAGTTAAGAGAGCTAGGATAGATATTATCAAAATCACTCTCTATAACTTCTGAATTATTGATACACAGCAGATCATCAATATATCTAAAAGTGTAAAGGTAGTTATCTGAGCAGGTGGGGTGATTTTTAATGAATTTATATTCCTTAAAGAACAGGAATAGATTAGCGATATGCGTGGACGTTGATGTTCCCATTGGAATACCGTTCACTTGCTTATAGAGAGTATTATTATATAAGATATGGTTATTTATTATGCAGCAATTGAGATAAGAGTTCCAAGTTCCTACATCAACAAATTGGTTAAGTTTAAATTCTGCATACAGCTCTTTAAAGGTAGTGATTATATCTGATAGAGGCAGATTAGTATATAGGTTTTCAAAATCATAACTATTAATATCTAGGGGACAAACTTTGAGTATAGTAGAAATTACTTCTGCATTATTATTAATTATCCAAAAATCTCTGTACATCAAGTTAGAACAGTTTCTAATGTGTTTCAAAACCTTCTTTAAGACATCTTCAAAAGCAAGATCTATTTTCTTTTTATGACTCCTTAAAAAAGAAAATAGATCTTGCTTTTGAATGTCTTAAAGAAGGTTTTAACATTAGAAACTGTTTTTGTGCAGAGATTTTGGATAATTAATAATAATGCAGAAAGTAATTTCTACTATACTCAAAGTTTGTCCCTGATATTAATAGTTATGATTTTGAAAACCTAATCTGCCTCTATCAGATATAATCACTACCTTTAAAAACTGTATGCAGAATTTAAACTTAACCAATTTGTTGATGTAGGAACTGGAACTCTTATCTCAATTGCTGCATAATAAATAACCATATCTTATATAATAATACTCTCTATAAGCAAGTGAACAATTTCAATAGAACATCAACGTCCACATATCGCTAATCTATTCCTGTTCTTTAAGGAATATAAATTCATTAAAAATCACCCCACCTGCTCAGATAACTACCTTTACACTTTAGATATATTGATGATCTGCTATATCAATAATTCAGAAGTTATAGAGAGTGATTTTGATAATATCTATCCTAGCTCTCTTAACTTATGTAAAACCAACCACAGTAATCAGGAACAGTTCCCTAGACTTAAGCATTAAACTCAACAGAGTAACCCATTATTAACCTCTATGATAAAAGAGTTAATTTTCCTTTCAAAGTAATTAAATATCTACACTGGAATAATAACATTTCAACCAAAGTAATTGAGAATGTACTAATTTCTCAGGTCCTAAGAATTTGCAGCAACAATTTGGACTTCAATTACCACATTAATATACTATTAGAAAGTTTTCTAGAGAACGAATTCCTTCTTCTTCATCAAAAGAACTTTAAGAAAAATTATTCTGAAAATAGAGTAGGTTGGCGAATCTGCTTTAATTTTCTACACAGTTAATAATATGATTCTGACAATCAAAGCCATAAGGAAGTTGGCTAGAAGGATGCCTATTAACTACCTAAAGGAACCTTGAATACTATTGAATATGACGGTCCTATTAAAACAAAAAATTAAATAATATAAACAAAATCACAAAAAGCAAAAATCCGTTTATAAAAGAAAATAAAAACAAATAAAAAAGAAAACTATTATTCATCACTAGGATATGCTATACTAAAAATAGTAAAACCAACATTAAAATTAATAAGATTCTGATTAATCTATAAACTTCACTAAAATGATTTAATACATGCAAAGATTATTAAATAAACTGCTCGTGTATTTTATAATATTTCTCATGTATTCTGGAGAGTTAATTCTGCTCTTTCTGATCATACAGATCCACAGTCTTATGTTTATATATTTTTTTCTCTGGTTAAAATCTCCGCGCGTTGAATTTCTTGCTGTATGAGGAGGCCATCAGCCACCCTCACTGCCCCCAGCGTCTAGAGTGGCAGAAGTCAGCCATGTATGTTCTTCTCTTGTGAGGAGAAAAGTTTTTGTAAACTTTTGGATTCTAGGTTTTATAAGTTCAATGTTTGTACTTCATGTACCTTCTCTGTCGTTTTTAGCTTTTCAACTTTTAGGCATTGGTTTGGTTTCTCTGTTAACATTTTTGCCGAGTTTTAACTCTTTCTTTCCTTGTAACTTGAGCGTCTTTTGGGGTACCTAGGAACAGAAGAGAACTAATTTCTATGCGCTGTCTATGCGCTGTTTTTTCAAAGTAGTTAAGTTCTTAATAACTAATTAATTATGCACTTAAAGCACTGCTGAAATACTTTGTACATATTGCAACTAACTGTTTAAGGTATATAACTTTTCACAAAGTTTTCTTTAGTTAATTATTATCTTTAACTTATTCTCGTTTTCGTGTTGTCATAAGTTGTAGAGTAGGGGTTTTTAGACTCAAGTTTTCTTTCAAAAATCTGTTCGTTATAATTTAACATTTCCCTTTTTAATTGCAATGTAAAATTTGGATTTCTTTTGCATTGTTTTCAGGTTTAAATTCTCTCTCAAACGAACTTGGAATTTCGTTATGGTTGAAAATCATTTCTAATTATTATGTCACTCTCACAGCTTGAGTTCTCTTTAATCTTCTTCTCTCTGTTTAATAGTAACAGATGAAGAGTATGGGTCGGGCCAGGAAGGTTAATGGATGCAAGCGAAATTGTTAACTAGTGCTAGGTCATGCAACTCTAAGGAGGACATGACTTATATATATATTTTTTAAACTATTTTAGGTGGGAATGTTACTTGCATCTATGGCCTTGCAGAAACCCATTTCCAACTAGGTCTTTGTGGAAGTGAGAAAATGCAGAGTTTTTGCTGGTCCTTGATAAAGCCAAGGCTCAGTATTCTCGACACCTTCTACATTCAGTTGTTTTATTTTATTTTTTTATCTTTTTTCCTTTTGATCACACAGGTAGATACATAACCTCTTCTATGTTGTACTAGGTGTGAGTCAAAATTAGATATGTATTTTTTTGCTTAGGTATCTTCTTTATAGAATATATATATATATATATATATATATACATACATACATACATACATTATCTGCCAACAAGTAATTGGACACCTGTGATAGCAAAAGAAAACTAAGTTTATTCACCTTCAATAGTTGGTGGAGCATCCACGAGCGGCGATTACGGCTGCGACTCTCCGGGGTATACTCTCAACCAGGCGTTGTACGACGGTTGAGTATTTTCTTCCACTCTGCTTGGAGAAGACAGTTCAGTTCCTCCACCGATTTCGGACGGTGGGGGCAACCCTGAAGTCGACGTTCCAACTCTTCCCAGAGGTGCTCGATAGGGTTAAGGTTCGAGCTCTGCGCAGACCAGTCCATTCGATTAACCCCATTGTCATTTTACCAAGCCATGGTGGACCTCGCAACATGACAGGTGGCATTGTCATTCTGAAAGTAACATGGGTCCACCCCGTAAAACTGCCACAACGTAGGAAGCGCATGGTTATTCAAAATGGTGCAGTAGGTCTCGGCGTTGAGTCTACCAGGAATTGCGACCAAGGGTCCCGTGCCATACCAGAAGAAACACCCACATAGCAGAATTCCACCACCGCCGAACTTCACAGTTGGCACAATACATTCCGGCAGGAGGCGTTCTCCAGGCAGACACCAAACCCAGACCCTGCCATAAGAACGGTAGAGGGTGAACCTTGATCCGTCGCTCCAGAGAACCTGTTTCCACTGTTCAAAGGTCCACTGTCGACGTTTTTTGCACCACGTTAGCCGAGCAGCGCTATTGGACTTGATCAAAGGCTTGTGGGCGGCAGCACGTCCATGATAACCGAGCAAATGGGCTTCCTTACGGATGGCATTTATCAAACGAACACTCCCGGATGCCTGTTGAAACTCCTCGCGGATGTGGCCCATCGATTTGGTGCGGTTCTTCCCAATTTCTCTGGCCAGCACCCGTCGGTCTCTAACTCCCAGTTTTGTGGGTCTGCAGGGTCGGGGCACATTCCGATAAGTTACCTCTCATCTTCCACTTGCCAATCACGTAGGCCACTGTCGATTTTGGGTACTTCAACTCTCTGGATATGTCACTTATGGATCGGCCATTTCTGTGATACCCAACGATTACATCTTTCTTGAAATCAGAGACCTCCGAACTGCGTGGCATCTTGCATGCGACTGGTTGAGTTGTTTTCCACACGATATTTAACGGCGGTGGCTGTGACGTGTGTCAGGACCGCAGATATTGTTGATTGCAGGGGTGTCCAATTACTTGTTGGTAGATTGTGTGTGTGTGTGTTTATATATTTCATTAGATAATTATTGGGATCTTCATGACTTTGGAATGCAACAACATTATACATGTTGAACAGAAAATTGCAATTGTGTGTTTGCATTTAGTAAATGTGCCACAGGAGCTGAACATGGTACCAAAAGACTTCCAAGCATGCTTTATGAAATGGCCACACAGGAAATGGACGCCAAACCCAGACCCTGTCATCCTTGATTCGTCGCTCCAGAGAACCTGTTTCCACTGTTTAACGGTCCACTGTCGTCGACGTTCTTTGCACCACGTTAGCCGAGCAGCGCTATTGGACTTGGTGATCAAAGGCTTGTGGGCGGCAGGACGCCCATGAAAACCGAGCAGATGGGCTTCCATACGGATGGTATTCATCGAAAGAACACTCCGGGATGCCTGTTGAAACTCCTCGCGGATGTGGCCCATCGATTTGGTGCGGTTCTTCCAAATTTCTCTGGCCAGCAGCCGTTAACTCCCACTTTTGTGGGTCTGTCGTGTCGGGGCACATTCCGGCGGTCACCTCTCGTCTTCCACTTGCCAATCACGTAGGCCACTGTCGATTTTGGGTACTTCAACAAGCTGGATATGTCACGTATCGATCGGCCATTTCTGTGATGCCCTGACGATTACACCTTTCTCGAAATCAGAGAACTCCAAACTGCGTGGCATCTTTCATGCGACTGGTTGCGTTGTTGTTTCCCACACGTTATTTAAAGGCGGCGGCCGTGACGCGTATCAGGACCGCAGATATCGTCGAATGCAGGGGTGTCCAATTACTTGTTGGTAGATAGTGTGTGTATATATATATGTGCACACATTGTGTTCGTATACTACATATCTATATAGCCCCCTCCAACAAGAATCCCTGTGTGCGCCACTGGTCCGTACGGTCCTTAAAAGTCCTTAAGAACTCCTTATTTTTTATTTCCATTTATAAGGTCCTTAAAAGTCCTTATTTAAAAGAAAAAAGTTCTTGTTTTTGTGCTGCAGTAATGGGAAACACAGCCCTGCCCCATTTTTGTTTGTGTGTCTGTAAATATGCTAACCTGTTCATCAGGGGAGCTTTCTTCTAGCTCATTGAAGGGAGATAATCCCCTGGAATGTTCTTAAAAGTGATCTCTCTTCAAGGCCCCCCCCCACACACACACACTTCTCACATTGTAGCCTGCATGACTTACCTTGCGTGACCTCACCAGTGGGATCAACACCTGTGTTGAGTGTCTTTTTAGGTGTCTCAAAGCAAAGCAAAGGTCAAAGGTGGGGAGGTGGGGTTATGTTTGACTTCAGAATTTATGGTGTATGGTGTCTTATGTGGTCTGATCTATCTAGTGTCTACTGCTCTACTCAACTCACCTTGCTTCATTGCCGTTGTGTCTCCTGCTTCTCTTTTTATTAATATATTATTTTTTTTGGCGTGTGTTTAATTTTGTTCTTTGTAGGCAAAGTAGTTTATATTTGTGGCAAAATGACTGCTAAATGGCCACGCTGTTTAATCCCGTACATATGTACACTAAAGAGCAATTGAATTAGAGATACCTGTCTAGTAACGTGTAGCAGCACCTTTCGTCCTGATGATGGTGGCGAATCGTCTCCGCATGGACTCTACAAGACACCGGAAGAGTTGGGAAGCCATACAGATCCACGTCCCCTGAACAAGCTCCCACAGTTCACGAAGATTTCATGCAGGGGAGTCAGAGCGTCGAACATCTCTCTCGATGACATCCCAGATGTGCTCGATGTGATTGAGGTCAGGTGACCTAGCTGGCCAAGAAAGCGAGGTCACGTCGGTGGAGTGTTCATCCAACCATTCGGATACAATTCGGGAGCGAATGCAAGGTGCATTGGCTTGCTGCAGGATGAGGTCCCCAGTAAGATGTCGAAGACGCACAAACGGGATTAAATGGTCGTCCATGATATCCCGGTAACGTTGACCTGTGAGGGACGATGTCATACGTACCAGGGGTCACATTTCAGTCCACGTAAACAGTCCCCAAACAAGAAGGCCACCCCCACCAGCTTGAAGAGTACCCTGCTGACAAGAAGGATCCATCGCTTCATGTGGTTTGCGCCGTACACGTATCCTGCCATCCGCATGTACCAACATGAATCTCGACTCATCAATCCAGGCAACATTTTTCCACATGTTTAGGGTCCAGTGGCGATGTTCCCGCGCCCATGCTAATCTTTTCACCCTGTGATGTGCAGTCAGCAGCGGTACTCTCGTGGGACGATGGCTTCTGTACTCCATAGCGAGGAGATTGTTATGGGTGGTGTGGCTGCTTACACGTTTTTGTGCACCAGCGTTAAATTGCCGAGTGATTTCTTGCACTGTGGCCCGTCTATCCGCTGTTATAATGCGAGCAAGCCGACGATGACCCCGCTCATACACACGCTGTTGTCTCTGGCAGTTGGCCCTTGCAGGGATGGTTTTACCGGATTCGATGTACTCACGGTGCGCCCGTGACACAGTGGCTCGTGAAAATTCCAGTATCTGCACGACTTCCGAGATGGAGTGACCCATTCGTCGGGCCCCGACAATTTGCCCACAATCAAATGTGCTTAGATTCTTCGTCTTACCCATACTGCGTCCGACTCTTACTGATTCTCGTCGCATCACTCCTTATATTGTCGGATCGCTGCATGCGTCATGTCGTTTCCGTTTACAGGGCCACCCACAGCGCCACATTTGCATAACGCCAGCTGTCTCTAATTCAATTGCTCTTCAATGTATACGTACACACACACACACACCTACCTACCTACCTGGTGATATTCCAATAACGCAAAATATCAATTGGATTGTAGTTCCTTAGGAAGTCCTGATTTTTTTCCCGCAGAAAAGGGTATGCACACTGGGCCCATGAATACGGTGTTACACCAGTGTACAATAGAAACTTGAAGTTGCGATTTCGTCTATTGGTGTAAATTTAGACAAGAGTGGTAGGTCATATAATTTTCAAGTTTTCGGATATTATATGACTTACCACTCTTGTCATAATTTACACCAATAGACGGATTCACAACTTCACAGTGAAAGTATGTTTGAGTCTGACTGCGTTTAACAATAAGATGGATATTCAGCGCGCCCTCTTTCATCGTGACTTTTCTTCTGCTATTTCGTGTGCGTATTAAATTTAATGTTTACTGAGGACTGAGTGGAATTCGATTCGTTCCATTGGTAATCAGTGTCTTGATAAGCTCCGAGATGAATGCGCTTTTCTTACGCGTAATTAAATTATGATATTTGCAAATCTATTCCGCGGAGAATCAGGGTAACTAATTCTGCATTGCTATTCATTTAATACTCCTTTGCGGAAGCCGATTCCAGTTTCAGAGTGAAAGGCAGCTTCGGTTCAGAGCTTAAAATTGTCCAGCTGAAGAAAGATGTTACTGATATGTTGTTGAGATGCAGAGGGATGACTTAAACCTGAAATCCTTTTCGCAGGTCGAACTAGCGACTAATTTTGGTAATCAGATCATTGCCTAATCGCGGAGAAAGTGCGATTAAAGCGTGCTTGCGTGTGTGTTTGTGCATCGCTTATCTACGAGCTCTTCAAAATGGCGCGCACTGCAATCGCTTTGTAACAGATGGACGATGTCACGAAAAGAGGTGGAAGATAAATTTATGCTAATTGCTTTGGTGCTAGCGTAAGTTAGGAAACTACTGACGCAAATGAGTGAAAATAATATGAAGAAGAGACCGGCTCTGCCATTGACCCCGTACTGTTTCATTCCGTGCTTCGTTTAGCTATTCCCTCCCTCCTCCTAGTTCCCATCTCCATTCACGCCGGAACATGTCGTCCTTGTAGAGGAAGGAGTACGCAGGACATGCTTGTGCGATCGAAGTACGAAGCGGAAGAAGAGAAAGCGTTCCCGACGACACTAAACAGCCATCGACACGAAAACATGACGGCTCAGTTTGAAACACTGGCAATAAAATACGCCGACGAAATTTCGGCTTGTGATGGTGATGTTCTCGCACAGTGGCATAAAGTGATTGCGGTTAGCGCGGAATTCTTCTCGTGCGTGCTATTTTTGTACTCAAAGAGCTTTTCGCACGTTCGGTATTTATTTTATTTTTTTAATGAGGCAGGGAACAGTTCCTTTCAGCTATAGTTACTGTCAGTGACTCGTTAAATTCGATCACACAGTCTGAAACCGATTGCTTGATAAATGCTAAAATGCTTAGGTTCCCATCAAAATAGTGTCATGGCATCAGGTTCTCGTGCGGAATGAGTCAGTCATAAAAGTTTAAGGTAGCAGTCTTAAAAGCACCATAATTAAAACAGTACGCAAGCTTCCGATGAAGTGAAAAACCTATTTAATGTATAAGTTAAAAGGTAAAAAATAAAGCAATAACTGTACCCGGTTCAAGTTATAAGTACTTCCATCTGATGGTCTTTAGGAAGACCGAAAGTTCTTATGGCTTTATTTTTAACTTATACATTAAATAAGTTTTTCACTTCATCGGAAGCTTGCTTACTGTTTTAATTATAGTGCTTTTAACATTGCTACCTTAAACTTTTATGATTGGTTCAAAATAGTGTCGTTGCACATAATTTGGTGTTGCAAAAAGTTTCGATCTACAAGTTGTTTTATAAGGTTGTCTGAAATCTGATTTTAGTTTGCATTCGCTTCTGTACCCGGTTCAAGTAATGAAGTGTTTTTTTTTTTTTTTTTGCATTCTCTCGAGAGCAGTTAGATTGAGAATCGGTTCTAGTATTATTATTTATTACCGAGCAGTTAGGATGCTAGCTTATCTTCCCAGTATCAAGTTCCAAGTGAGGTAGCAAGGCTGCCATGTTTACTTTGAGGTTTTGATTTTATCTTGGTTTGTTGATGTCGACAACCCAACTGGAGGTGGATGGTTCCTCGAATCTTTCAATTCTTTAATTCACTATTTGATATGTAGTTCTTCCGTTTACATAAATGTACATTTCCAACTTTGTTTTTTCTGTGTATGATCTTGTTGTTTCTCTGATGGCTTTGGTTTTAATTTAAGTGAAGGCGACTCCTCCCAGTTATCAGTATTCGTGGAAGCCGTTATGAGAAATGTCATTACGTTTTCATCCTCGACGAACAAACTGCTTCTGCTCTTTCTCCGCTGTGTGTGTCAGTACCAAACGGAATGACTACTAGGCTTCGAACCGTTCCAAATTTTAGTGATTATAAATTTAATTTCTGCTGTAGAATTGCCAGGAAAAATGTATTACTTTTAGGAATGTCAAGTCTTTCGCACGATTGCTACACATCAAAGTCGAGTGAATTTTTTTAAGCTCTAGCGTTCGTGGACGGTTCAACATGACACTTTCCAAAAATGTTTGGAAGAGGCTCTTAAGATCTGTGGGTAAAAGTGCATCCTTCATCAGGTGTCGATGATTGAGAGTAATGAAGTTCTTAGATCCGTAATTTTGTGTCAAGCTGAATTACAGTCTTCACGCAGTAATTCCGTGTATGAATTGGGGGGATATTTTACCTCAGTTTGGTATTCCCAACTTTTTAACGTACGATGACTGATCGATTTGTTCATCGGTTGCTTTACCTGATTTGTTGAACCCGATTGGCGTATTGAGCCCGACATGTAACTCCTGTGCTCTTTCCAAAGCTGCAGTACGCCATCCGCAGGTCTCTGCTGAATAGCAGTCTCCCTATAAAGTGTACATTTATGCTGCAGCCTCGCTGCTGGCGCATAGATGCTCGCTCAGGCACCTCGCTGCCTGCATGTAGCTGCGATGCTCGCCATGGAGCATTTACTCTGCAGCTGTTCACATCGCTTTATTATTATAGGAATCACGACTGTATCTCCTATTGTTAAACAGACTTTACCAGTGTTATGGCAAGTTTTACAACCACTGCATATGAAGCCACCAACTAAAGAAGAATTCAAAGAAATCGCTGATATGTTTTACAAGAAATGGGGATTCCCTAACTGTCTAGGTTCTATCGATGGAAAGCACATCCGAATACTTCGTCCTCAATGGCCAGGCTCCATGTTCTTTAATTATAAAAGTTACTTTTCAATAGTTTTGCAGGCCGTCAGTGATGCACACTGTAAATTTATTTTCATTGAAGTCGGAGCCTATGGGAAAACAAAGTGATGGGGTGGGGTCACTTTTAGAAAGTCTGCCTTGTATGACGGAATGAAAAAGGGTGTGCTTTAACATTCCTGAAGATAATTTCCTACCAAGTACTGACATACAAGCTCCTTTTGTGTTCATAGATAATGAAGCCTATCCAAGCTCCTTTTGTGTTCATAGATAATGAAGTCTATTCATAGATGATGAAGCGTTATTCTAGGAAAATTCTTAGTCAATCCAAGGAGAAGTTAAAAAAAAAAAAATCACAGGAATAAAACCACAAATAAAACTTGCTTCTATAAAAACCCAACACGGGTTTTAAAGATACGAGAGAGACGACTGCGTAGTTTCACACTCGGTTGGGAAAGTGGGTCAATTGACGGGCAGAGTGGCCTTGAAGGAACCAATCACAGCGTAAGTTTGAGGATGCCTGGCGATGGTCGAGGCTCGAAAAACAAACCAGTTTGATATCATTGCTGTGGCGCAGATAGGATCGCTGCTCCACGATAAATGAGCCTGTAAAGATTTATGGTTTTGTTTCATCATCGCCAGGCATCCATGTGCACAGCTCGGCGATGTGCCAGCGGCGAGGCTGCAGCATAAACGTACCCTTTCTTCCTTCCTTCCTTCAACGACTGTTCATTATCCTATGTTTTTATGTGCCTAACGTGTGTGTGTGTCACATTTGCGTAGAGCACAGTCCACCTCTGTATTGACGGCTGAGATGCCCGATTCTGAGTTGCGCACATTCAAAGCTGTACAAAGTCGTCCCTGTTAATTTTGTTTTCATTTGGTTCAACGTTGTGGTGAAAGTAATCACACAGGCGATTTTATTTCGACATGTGGGTAGTCTTTTTTCCGTACGTCCTCCCTCCAAATTAGTGTTTTTAATTCATTAATATTGTTTTATTTCATTATTCATTCCAGTTATCTTTTGCTAGTTTTCACTGTTTCGAGTGTTTTGGAAAATTTCTTGTTTTTTTTTTTTTTTATGGTAGGCGATTTGTATGTTTATTTTGTACTTTAGATTATTGCTATCTGTTTTTCTTCCCTTAACGTTTTTTTTTTTTTTCGTCCGTAATGATATGAACTTGTGTGTAGATATATGTTGCAAATGGTTGAGCATTTTAGCAACCTGCTGATATATGTTTGTTAGGCAGCCTCACTATAATTCATTTTTATCTGCCGCTCTAATTTAATGAATGACTTCGATACCTGTATCGTATCAGCTTTTGTTATCCTGGGGTTTGGTGCAATTTTACCATTCATGTTTCTTTCGCCATAAAATCGGAACGCACAGTGTCAATCAGTAAAGTTTTGAATGAAAGTAAAAATTTTATTGATATCAGTTATGTAGTTCCAAATATAAATATAAATGTATTCACTTCTTTTCCCCTCTGTAATGACTTTGCTTTTGCAATAAATTCATCATAATAAATAATAAAGTGTTTGAAAATATGTAAATGTTAAAAGAGCTTATTCATGGTCATGTACATGTAGATTATTACTGATTTCCTGTGGCGTAAATCACCCTATTCTTGTTCTTATGCTGCACGGCTACGTAATGTTTACTTCTTAGTTTTATTTATTTATTTATCTTGTTTTGCTGGAAGATGAGGTTTAAAATTACTTCAGGAATGCGATGATTCCGTAAATCAGTGGTAACTGCATCTTTATTATTGGCTTTCTGAGGCGTAGTGCTGTATGTAAACTTTAAAAGTTGACATGGGAACACCGTTTAATGTGATCCATACCCAAGGTTTCATTGGTCTTTTTTTTTTTTTTTTTTTTGTTAAAAAATTAAAAGAAGGATGACACACCGAATTCTTGGATATAATGAATACGTCTTTTGAATCCTTTTCGACACGGAAAAAATATTTTAAAGCAGATTTTTAGAAAATCCAAAAATTCAGCAAAAAAAAAAAAAAAGAAAAAAAAATAGAAGGAAAAAGAAAGTATACGTACACCATCTAGCGGAAAAGTGCACTTATTTTAAAACACACAATGTGAGCGGAGTTATTCATAGTCAATGAAACGGGTTTAAAAAAACCTCAGATGTCGTCAGTCTATAAAACATTCAGAAACAGAAATAGCTACTTAACCCCTCTAGTAACTGAAAGGTATGTTACAAAAATTAATAAATTTTGCCCAAAAAGTGTATCATAGCATAAGGAAGATATTACAGACAAAGGGATTTTCAAATAGTATAATGTGACATAACAAAGAGTATCATACGAAATCAGGATTTTTCTGTGAGTCTTCTAGAATCGAATTAACTCCTTCAAACAGAAATATACGCTGCCCCCTGGAAGAATAATTTTGAATAATGTAAAAGTAGAAAATAAGCAAAAAGTATTGTTTGTAGCAAAATCTATGCTAAGAAATGTTTTGTTTTTATTTCAAATACGCCTTTTGGAATAGCTAAAAAAAGTCCCGCTATTCCAGGACACTGTTATAAACAAAGGATTGTTGCTCTAATGTTATATACCTTGATGTTATAATCATATGTTATAAACAATTCACCATAGTTATCTTCAAACGTTAATCGGTACCAATGTTATATTCAGTATGAAACACGTGTTAATGTTATGAACACTGGAACACGTGTTGAGGTTATTCACAATGGAACACGTGTTAAGGTTATTCACAATGGAACACGTGTTAATGTTATTCACAATGGAACACGTGTCAACGTCACCAGTGATATATATATATAATGCGTTAATTTTATAAACACAATGGGTTAATTGCAGCTATGGTATATTTATTATTACGAACAAATTATATGTGCATCAATTACAGATTATTTACCGATTAAATTTAATTTAATGTGCCAATGCTATGACTATGGGAATTTCGTTCTACAGTGATCGTATATGGACAAAAACGTGCCCATTATATGTACTGACATATAATAAAGCACGGCGTTGTGATTCACCTTCATCCCGTCACTGGAATGGTGGTTGAATAAAGGTTCCGCTCGGGAAAGGAATTAGAAACATAAACACATATCTTAATTTACACATACCTTAACTTATGTCTTGTGTGGTTATAAGGAAAACAAACAGGAATCTTATGTGGAAGTAATCAAAATGGTTTAATACGTGAGAATTAGGAACATTCAGTTACCATGTGTGAGGGTGCAGCCGTTAACAATACCTTACACATAAAATTTATTATTATTACGATTTTGCTCTATAACGTCTCCGATCATTTCTACACACACACACACACACACACACACACACACACACACACACACACACACACACACACACACACACACACACACACGTATATATATATATATATCATCATCATTGTCAACCATTATCAATCCACTGCTGGACGAAGGTCTCCCCAAGTTTCCTCCACAACGGTCTGTCTTGTGCCAGTCTCCTCCATGTCACTCCCGCATACTTTCGAATTTCATCCACCCATCTTCCATGTGGTCTTCTTCTGGGTCTTTTCCTGTCCCTTGGAATCCAATCTAAAATTTCGGCTGTCCATTGATGGTCTGTCCTTCTGGCAGTATGTCCAGCCCATTGCCATTTCAGGGATTTCACTCTGATCATGATGTCTTCCACTCTTGTCATTTTTCGGATCCACCAGTTCCTCTTCTTATCTCTCCTGGTTACACCAAGCATGCACCTCTCCATGCTTTTTTGAGTTGTCTGCAGCCTTTGTATGTCTTTTTTAGCTAAGGTCCACGTCTCTGCACCATACGTAAGCACTGGAAGGATGCATTGATCAAACACTTTTCTTTTAAGACATAATGGCATATTGCTCTTGAAAATTATGCTGTTTCTTCCAAAAGCTCTCCAGGCAAGTTTTGTACGCCGATTAATTTCTTCATCAATGTGACCCTCACTTGATATCTGCTGTCCAAGATAAATGTAGGTGTCTGTTGTCTCCAGCTTTTCCCCATCAATCGATAAATCTTCATTTCTTGTAAAAGCATTGTACATCACTTTTGTCTTCTGAAAGTTCATTTTTAATCCCACTTCTTTACTCTTGTCAGCAAGTTCCTGGATCATACTCTGTAGCTCTGATGGGGTAGTACCAAAGCTCTTATGGAAACAGCAACAAAATTAGCTGGGTCTAAGAACAAATTGCATGTGAACAAATTATCAGGAAAAACCAAACTGTTGATGCAAAAAAGAAGAGAGATGAGGACAACTAAAGAAGATGTGACTTCCAAAGTGGAACATATGGAGCTATGCAAGACAGTACGAAAAAGTATCACTGAAGACGTAAGGAAATTCAACTGTGAACTAGTAAGGAAAGCAATTGAAAACAGCCAAAGCCTAAAGATAGCAAAAGGACATCTCAGTAAGGGAAAAAAACAGATTATGGCACTGAGAAAAGAAGACGGTTCTGTAACAAGAAATAGAAGCGAAATTTTGACAAGAGTGAAAGATTTCTACTCCAAATTATATGAAAGGGATGATACATGTACTCCAGGCATCATGAAAGATACCAGAGTTCTTCCAGTGTTTCCAGCAGAAGTTGCTCATGCAATCAAGAACATGAAGCGGGGGAAAGCTCCAGGAGAAGATGGAATTACTGTAGACATCATACAAGAAGCAAGTGGAGAAATCGAAACAGTACTCGCCCAAATTTTCACTCGATGCCTTAATGAAGGAAAATTCCTGATGATTGGAACAACGCTACAATGATCTTGCTACATAAAAAAGGTGACATTGAGGATCTCAGGAACTACAGACCTATCAGCCTCCTATCAGTGGTTTATAAAATCTTCACTAAAGTTCTTTCACACCGCTTGAAGGTGACATTGGACATGGCTCAACCGAGAGAACAAGCTGGATTCAGGAGTGGCTACAGCACAATAGATCATATCCACGTACTGAGAGAACTAATTGAAAGAGCGAGGGAATATGAACTTCCAATGTGCATGGCTTTTATCGATTATGAAAAAGCCTTTGATTCGGTGAAACAATCAGCAGTTGCAATGGCTCTGAAATCCTGCGGTATAGAAGATGCATACATTAATATTATTAATAACATCTATGAAAATGCAAGTGCAAAGATTCGGCTGTTTGAAAATACAACACACATAAAAATTGGAAAGGGAGTGAGACAAGGTGACACCATATCTCCGAAGCTCTTTAATGCCATATTGGAAAATGTCTTTCAATCACTGAACTGGGAAAACAAAGGGATAAAGATTAATGGAGATTATCTAACCCACCTTCGTTTTGCTGATGACATATATATATATATATATATATATATATGATTTATTTTACTTCTAGTTCCTTTTCTCCTATGCTTTACTTAAATGTCTTACCTAGCTAACTGGGTTTTCATTGTTTGGTCATGCCCATTACACACGCCACGTGCTCTAAATAGGATTATGAATAAATTTAAGCAGGTACATGCAATAACAGGGAAAAGGAAAAACATAGCTTATCTGAAATTTTTATGTGGCTTTCAGGTTTTCAACACTGGGCATATCCACCTCATCGGTCTGACTGGCGCTATCCGATTGTCAACGCTGGGCATACTTCATCTGTCCGGTTATATTTCGGCACTCATTACCCACGTCTGTCTCCCGCTGCTCCTAGAACTCAACCCCGGTCCGTCTGTCGCGTCTTGACCAGTCTCATCCCCTGACCTCTGGGTTTCACCTTTATCTGCGGATGCCAAGGTCACGTGAACTTCTGGGGGTTCATCTAATCCGCAAGGTGAAGGTCACTTCGCTCTCTTCTAAGCAATGACCACAACGGCTCTCGCCACCACCCCGATATCCCCTGGGGCCTAATTATCGTCACAAGGCTTGGGATTGCCTCCCGCTATCCCCTGGGGCTATCTATGCACATGCATGTTGGACTAAATTTATTTTAAATAATTTTATTTCCAACAAGACCTATTTGGTTTAGACCATAAATGTCTCCAAGCAAAAAGAAAAAAAAATGTTTTGAAATTTACGACACCTAGCGCGAAAACTGTGCAATATTTAAAGAGGGTAATGTTCCCCATCTTTATTGCAGCACATCGCGTACTGTAAAAATTAAAATTTTCCATAGGATTTTTAGTAGCGGATATACTGTTACAAATGCATGTTAATACCACCTAGTGCCAGAACTCGGAATTACGCGAAGCCCACGGGTACATGCAAAATGTTCCGCACAAAGTGAATGGTATCCGGTGTTAAGAGTTTTGAAATCGGACTTTTAGAAGCAGAGACGTTGAGATGAACAGATAAAACGGTTGCGCCCCCAAGCAGGGTAGATTATGCATTGTTTTGGGCAAGAAATGCCTACAAAATGTTTTCGTCATTAGTTGTATCTGTACAAAAAAAAAAAGTATTGTTTCGATCGGGTTTTTAAACCCGCGGATATTGCTGTAAGTATACAGTGAACAGAAACGTGAATTTATGCCTTCTAGTGGCAAACTTAGACGTTAAGAAAATTTTGAAATTATATGCAAAACATTTCGCTTCAAAAACGCGCTTCGGCAATGAAAGAATTTTACAAATCGGGGCATTATTTTATGGAGAAAGAATGCGGAAAAGGTTTTTCGTGTTGAGCGGTATCTAATCGCAGAGGGATTAAAAATATGCACTTAACACCCCTAGTGGCAAAACAGAAATTAAAAATTTTATGCAGAACATTTGCCACTAGAAACTCTCCGATGGAAAGTGATTTTTTTTCAATCGGGCTTTTAGAAGTAGAGATATCGCGGAAATCGCCATTTATCTTTACTGGCGGAAAAGCGATGCTTTACACTAAAAAGGAATTGAACCCAAAATGCTCTTCATTTATAAGTGGTATCGATGCGAAGAAAGAATTTTTCAGTCCTATGTTTAGGAGCTATGGTATGGAATAAGGTGTAATTTTAATCTGATAGAACCCGCATTTTCGCATCCTAGCGGCGAAGTTTTGCATGGGGGGGGGGGGGCGTAAAAAGCAAGGAACATGTTTTTTTTGCTTTTTGGGTTTTCCAATGCGAAAAAGGATTAATAGTTTCAGTGATATGGTATCTGAAGACGGATAAAATGATACCATAAGCACTTGCTTTTGTACAAAAGACGTGCTGAAAAAAAGAACATTCTTAATACATTCAGGTTTGCCAGGGCTATTTTTTCATTAGGTAACTTATTTTTTAGGAATCCATGCACATGTTTCGTTCGTAAGCGATCTTACTTTTTTTCTTTTGTCTTCGTACCGTTTTCCTATTCTCCAATTATTCCTTCCTACGTCAGTCATTTAATTCTTTGATCCGTTGTTTTTTTTTTTTTTACTGACTTCATCTATGTCTCTTCATCTGCGAACTATGTCTCTTCATCTGCGAAATGTTTATGCTTTTTGTTCCATTTATCTCGCTACCTCATCGTGAGAAAATGGATAGACGACAAAATAAGTTGATAGGCTTGATACATTAGTGCCTGGTCGCAGTTCAACTTAATCCACTTAGAAAGGAAACAGGGATGTGAAAGCCAAGGAGTTTCGGATAAAACATTTCGATAACAAGAGCAGGAGAAGTATCTGTAATTACTTCTGCTTGAGACCGAACGAACTGGGTGAAAAATCATTGAGAGATCCGTCGAGTGATTTCCTTTGGCAGCCCTACTCAAATTGAAAGCTCTCCGACGATAGGAAATACTGTAATTCTAAATCCGAAGGGATGTGCACCAGACTAATTCTAAATACATTCCATCAGTAACATTAAGTGTATTTTGTCAGAAACATTAACTTACATTTAGACGGAGGTATTGCAGTAATTACATATAAGACACTGTACGTATTTTATTTAATTTTCATCCAAGTACGGAAAGAAAATCAATCGGAAAATAACACCTTTGCTGACATTTTTTTTTTAATTCGATACTGTTCTGTAATTAACGTTCCTTTTTATGCAAATGAGTAAATTTTGAATTCGCTGTTAACGCTTTAACTTGAAATGATATATGTATATACACGCACTCGTGAGAGAAAAAAAAAAGTTATTGGGGAACGTGAACGGCAAAATGCTGCAGTGGAGGATTTACCAAAAATCAACTAGAGGAAAAGAAACTAAAAGGAAACTGAAAACAGAGAAAAAAAAAATCAATGTGAAGGAGTAAGAGAAATAAAGGAAGGAGCAGGGTAGTAAAAGAAAACCCTAGAGAAAAGGGGGGGGGAGGAGACGGGACGCGATATTCTAACAAGAATTTTAGCGCAGGTACTGCTGAAAAAAAACAGCGAAAGAACCAAATACACTCATAAGAGAAAAGGTGGGAAGAAGAATGAAGAAGAAAAAAAAGGAAACGAGAGAAAAATACGTGATTGGGGAAACCTGAACGCGCAAAATGCTGCGCAGTGGAGGATTTACCCAATAACAACAAAAGGAGAAGAAACTAAAAGGAAACCAAAAACAGAGAAAGGAATGAATGAGAATGAATAAGTAAGAGGGAAAAAAAGGAAAGATCAGGGTATTAAAACCCTTGAAAAAAATGGGGAAGGGGGCCATATCACTCAGTGGACAAAACATTAGAGGTAACTAACTACGTAATAGCGTGATAGTCCTCTATCTCTCATAACCGTCTCTTCCGCAAAGTTTAAATCCGGGGACCTTGCTTTCCACTGGTTAGTTTGAAACTCAAGTGAATGTTCCTCGAGCCATGGTGGGTAACATCGATGATCGACATCGGTGGTTACTCATTCCCAAAACATCGATAGTATCGGTGGAAATTTTCGATGTATCGGTGAAAACCTCGATGTTTTTGCTAATAAGCCGAAAAATTCGTTGTTTTCAATCTGCAGCAACAGATGTGCAAAATCTCTGTTCAATATAACAGTGATTACTCACCAATAACATCGGGAAACTAATAATATATATTAAAATGCTCCATGTATTATTAGAAACCTCTATTTTTGTTCGATGCATCTGTGTAAACCTCGATGTTTTGCTAATAAACTGAAAAACTTGCGCTTTTCCACCTGCAGCAGTAAATGGGCACACGATTTGTAAAATTTCTCTTTAATATAACAATATATATTTTTTTGTAAATCTCACCAGTTCAACAACCATTAACATAATATTTGTTAAAATGCTCGATGCATCGTGAGAACCTCGATGTTTCTTCAATGCATCGGTTGGAAACTCGATGTTTCGCTAATAAACTGAAAAACTCGCACTTTTCCACGTGCGCCAGTAAATGGGCAAGCGATTTGTAAAATCTCTCTTTAATATAACACTGATACTCACCAGTTCAACATCCATTAACATAGTATTTGTTAAAACGCTCGATGCATCGTGAAAACCTCGATGTTTCTTCGATGCATCGGTAGAAACCTCGGTGTTTCGCTAATAAACTGAAGAATTCGCACTTTTCCATCTGCAGCAATGAATGGGCGATCGATTTGTAAAATCTCTGTTCAATGTAACAGTGATACTCAACAATGCAACATCTATCTATTAACGTAATATCTGTTAAAACGCCCGATGTGTCGGTGGAAACCTCGATGTTTTTTCGATGTATCGGTGTGAACCACGATAACTTGCTAACACAGCCAAAGATTTCACACTTCTTGATCTGCAGCACCGAATGGGCATATCGGTGGGTAAAATCTCTGTTTAATATAATGGTGATTGCTCATCAATTGAACCCCAAGTAACTAATGCTAATAATATTTCTTAAAAGCCTAGATGTTTTTTCGATGCATCGGCTGACATGCTTTCGAGGAAAAGATCTCGGTTTTCGCCAACGAATCAAGTAAAACAACCAATAGGAATGTGATATTTATTTATTTCTTCTGTATAGTTGTGAATGTAACAAAAAGAAATGCATTTACTTTTCGAAGAAGATATTCTCTTCGAGTTCCAAACATCGGTCGCGAAACCTCGATGTTTTTTCGATGTATCGGCTTCTGCAACATCGAGGTTAAAACATCGATGTTCAAAAACATCGAGGTTTTTTTGTCATCCTTACTCCAGACACACTAAGGGACCTAATGTGCCCTGTGAGAAGGTTCCTCAAACCATCACCGCCTTGAACTGAGCCGATCAGGCAGGACGGCGCCTCATGCTGCCGACGCCACAACCACGCCTTCATGTGCCCTGTATAAAACGGGTTGGCCACTTGTGCCCTACGTCATCGCTCTGGCCTGCTGCCTGAGCTTCGTTTGTCAGCTTCCCTACAAGACCAAATTTACCTCTGTTATGGTTTTACACGCCCGCGCCTTTTCTTGGTTTATATATAGCACTTGTTTCACGTTGTGTTTTACTTAAGTTGTACACTCAGTGTTGATTTTTATTCCCGTTTTTTTAACGAAATGTCATGTGACGATGTGACGTGCTGAAATACGCATTATAAACACGAAAGGACAGGACATTGTTTTCCACGTCCTTTCGTGTTTATAAGAAGAATCTTTATTGGGTTCCAATAAAGATCCTTCTTTAGGAACTATTTCAAAAAACTGCCCCGAAACTAATTATGTTCAAGATAATTGGGTAAGACTAATATCTGTTGGTTGTTTGACAGTACCATCATGTTCTTGGATAATATTATTAAATAGTTTGAAAAGATTTTCTGCGCAGTTCACGACAATATATTTAAAAAAGGGAAAGATGTTGTTAGGGAACTCTTAAATGATCTAGAAAAACGTTTTCTATCTGTCAACAAAGATGCGGTTTGTCGGTTTTGCAGAATACGAATATTTATTCGAATTCGTTTTCTGAATAGAAAGAAATTCATTAATTAGTGCGGCACAGGAAAGCTCTGCAGAAAATGAAGAAAAAAAATGGATTGACTTCAAACACGGTGAGAAAAAACAAGTTTTTTTTTCAGTAAATAATTTTTATTTAAAAAATTAACAGAGTGTTTGAACTACTTTTGCGGAGTCTGAAGAACTGGGTAACTTTCCGTGTCTTAAAAGTTTTAAACAACTAATGTTTGTGACAGAGAAAAAACGGTTTTAAACCACTAAACTTTTCTATGGGATTACTAAAATATATATATATATATATACACACCGAGTTTTGGACATCAGAAAAATATAGTTAGCAGGGGTCGCGCTGCCGATCGCCATCTTCGCAATTTGCGAAAAAAAAAAAAATCGTTTTGGGAATGGAAAAAGAGCTTTGGCGGTTACCTTTTTGTACTTTTATAACACTTTGGGGATAAAAAATTGAATTTGGCGAAATAAGTCGGCGAAAACTTTTAAAGAGCCAGCGCGACCCCTGGTTAGTATAGTAAGCAAAATACTTTTAAAGAAAAAGCATTCATGATAGAAATTGTTAATTTAAAATTATCGCATTTATACTATTACATCATTGTTTTCCGATTTTAGGACCCAAAATGCTTAACTTTTGTTTCGAAAAAAAAAAAAAAAAACAATTTCTAGTATTTGAGTGCGCATTGCAACAGATGACACACCGTAATATGTTAAATACGTTAATAACATTGACTGAAAGTGCCTTTCCTTATGGTGCTCCTTTAGAGTACAGTTCCTCGTGGCTCATGGCTTCCGAAGGACCAGCTGGACCAGCGCAGCTACGTCATCAAGCTCGGCTGCGTGTCTCAGGGGGTGAAGAGCTAAGGACTAGCTCTTTTCTCTCAAGCCCTGGCGGGCTAATCTGTCTTGACCTTCGCAAGAGAAGGTCACGGCTCGAAACAGCTGGAAACGGGACTCATCTGACCACACGACACGGCGCCACTCTGCAGAGGTCCAGTTTTAATGTTTCCAGCACCAGGCGAGGCGTAATTTCCGATGACGAGCAGTCAACAGGGGCCCACGAGTTAGAGTGTCGGCTCCCGTAACCCCAGGGGATGCAGCGTGCGTCGTTGCGTCGTACCGTTCACTCGCCGACGCTGCTTGGGCCTTCGACATTTAACCTGGATGTGATTTGCTCCGCCGTTGCCAAGCGCTCGGCTTGTACGAGCCTGGATAGTCTACGTCGACCCGGTCATCAGTGGCGTGTGGTTGGCCGCCGCTTGTTGCCTGGGTGCTGGTACGCCCTTCGATGGTACATGCTCGTGGTACACCATTGATACTGTTGCCCTCGGGTACCTTTAGAGTTCTTCCCACTTGGGCGATTGAATAACCTATCTGTCTTGCGCCGCCAATGCGTCCACAATAAAAGTCGCTCAGGTCACCATGTTTACCCATTTCGTTGATTACCATACACTGTCGGAAGCCAGCGCTCGGGTTGGATCTGTCCCACTTTGCGCGGACGATACTCGTGTGAACTGCCCATCATCCCTGTCTCTTAACGTTTTGTCTACCGTGTGTGTGTGTGTACAGTGCCGTAACTAGCTTTTCACGTGCCCTGTTCAAGTCTTAATTCTTGGGCCTCTTAGTTTGGGGGGGATAAAAATAAATACAATAAAAACTATTGTTTACATATAATTTTTGTGTACACAAGAAATACACAAGATCATTCGTATATATTTTATAATTTTCTTAAATGCACTTTTCTGGCTTTCATTTTTGTCCACAATCTTTTCGATATGATCAATATGTTGCTCTCCCAATGTTTCTCACGGAAAGAGTGAGAAGTATTCGGAGAGCAACATATTGATTTGGATACGTCTCAATTAATCCCAAGTCATGAAGAGCCTGTAGAATATCAAACGTAGCTGCAGATGCAATGTTTTGCAAAATTAAAGCTTTGAATTTCACATGTTGGCTCGAACCTATTCAAATTTTTGCTATACTTAATAGCGAGATCTGCAGCTGCTATTAAAATTCGAACAATTTGCTGGTCTTACCAGACTGTTAACGACTTGAGTACATGTAACTTTTACTCTGCGGCTCCAACTGCTTCATGGTTGTGCATGTAGGGCTAGTTCATCGACTTACACCTTGTCTCCCCTGCTCAGTGACGTTACAAGTACGGATGCTGAACCATAAAACAGCCGACAAAGCCAAGAGATGTAGGCGCGCCCAAAGGACACTTCTTTACTAACTTTGACGGGAGCTGTGGTCACGTGAAGAAGGGAGAAGCTTGATCAACCCTCCCTTCCTCACGTGGCCAGATGCACACCTTTAAAAAGAAGCTTTAAGCATCATTTTAGAAAGATGCTCTTTTTTTCATAATTATGACTGAATTATGATTGTTTCATAGCAAATATTTTTGACTGGAGCTATGAAGAAAGCGTCTAATTTCATCTACTGTTGCTAATTTATCCCATCACCTACGCATCAATTTTTTTTGTAAGTTCCATTTCAGGGCCCCAGTTGACCTGGACCCTGTGCCTGTTGCACCTGTCTAGTTACGGTACTGCATATATGTACACATTACGGCCGTTCCATAAAAACTGAGAGTAAAATCACACGAAATGAAGAAATATAGGTACAGTAAAATATATGTTGTTCTTTCTCAAAGTATCTTCCCTCGGATTTGTGGAACTGCTTTAGCGACCCATGCACAGCTTAAATAACTTCAGCATCCATGTTGAATGTTGCGCCTCGGAACTTCTCCTTTATTGTTGGAAACAACCAGAAATCACAGGTGGGGCGAGGTCAGGACTGTAGGCAGGCTGTGGCATGATTTCAATACTGCGTTTCATAAGAAACTGTTGAACACAAGCAGCCACATGTGGGCGGGCGTTATCATGGTGTAAGGTCGACTTGCTCACGAGTTCCGATCACTTAATCGATATATGTCGTCGCAGGCGCTTTAAGACTGAAATGTTATACTCAGAATCGACAGTAATTTGTGGAGGAACGGCATGCTGTTGGACTACACCTTTATGATCAAAGAAAATTATCATCACCTTCCCGGCTGATTTGGTTTGGCGGACTTTTTCCGGAGGAGGCGAGCCTGTATGCTTCCAGACACTCATTGCGCGCTTCGTGATTGGGTCGAAATAGTGGACCCATGTTTGATCGGCAGTTATTACTGTGTTTAGAAAGTTTGGATCCTTTGCAATAATTTGTTTCCACTCATGACACACCTGAGCTGTGGTTTAGCAGTTGTTCTCTCGTCAGGTGGTGAGGTATCCATCTGGATTATACGATGCAGCAGTAATTTGTCGCCTAGAATGCGGAATGCTGACGTTTTTGAAATATTAGTTTACACCTTCACACGACATTCATCAATCTTCTTGCAGGTTTGCCTGGCAGAACTCGTTCATAGAACTCTATGAACGAGTTCTGCCGACGAATGTCCTTTTTTGAAATCATGGTGCCATCTGAAAATCGTTGACTCACCCAAACATTCATATTTGTAAGTTTGTTTTTTTTCATTAAAAAAAAAAAAAACTTACAAATATGAATGTTTGGGTATGGCGAAGTGCAGGCTTAACTTAAACAACTGCGCAATAACAAAACTAGAATAGTCTGCTGCCACGGCTAATAATTGTTGCCATATATACTTCCTTAATTCAGTTAGTCGTCTGCGTTGTTATTTTAATATATATCATCATCATCATCATTGTCAACCATTATCAATCCACTGCTGGACGAAGGTCTCCCCAAGTTTCTTCCACAACGGTCTGTCTTGTGCCAGTCTCCTCCATGTCACTCTCGCATACTTTCGAATTTCATCCACCCATCTTCCATGTGGTCTTCTTCTGGGTCTTTTCCTGTCCCTTGGAATCCAATCTAAAATTTCGGCTGTCCATCGATGGTCTGTTCTTCTGGCAGTATGTCCAGCCCATTGCCACTTCAGGGATTTAACTCTGATCATGATGTCTTCCACTCTTGTCATTTTTCGGATCCACGTGTTCCTCTTCTTATCTCTCCTGGTTACACCAAGCATGCACCTCTCCATGCTCCTTTGAATTGTCTGCAGCCTTTGTATGTCTCTTTTAGCTAAGGTCCACGTCTCTGCACCATACGTAAGCACTGGAAGGATGCATTGATCAAACACTTTTCTTTTAAGACATAATGGCATATTGCTCTTGAAAATTATGCTGTTTCTTCCAAAAGCTCTCCAGGCAAGTTTTGTACGCCGATTAATTTCTTCACCAATGTGACCCTCACTTGATATCTGCTGCCCAAGATAAACGTACGTGTCTGTTATCTCCAGCTTTTCTCCATCAATCGATAAATCTTCATTTCTTGTAAAAGCATTGTACATCACTTTTGTCTTCTGAAAGTTCATTTTTAATCCCACTTCTTTACTCTTGTCAGCAAGTTCCTGGATCATACTCTGTAGCTCTGATGGGGTAGTTGCAAAAATGACTATGTCATCAGCAAAACGAAGGTGGGTTAGATAATCTCCATTAATCTTTATCCCTTTGTTTTCCCAGTTCAGTGATTGAAAGACATTTTCCAATGTGGCATTAAAGAGCTTCGGAGATATGGTGTCACCTTGTCTCACTCCTTTTCCAATTTTTATGTGTGTTGTATTTTCAAACAGCCGAATCTTTGCACTTGCATTTTCATAGATGTTATTAATAATATTAATGTATGCATCTTCTATACCGCAGGATTTCAGAGCCATTGCAACTGCTGATTGTTTCACCGAATCAAAGGCTTTTTCATAATCGATAAAAGCCATGCACATTGGAAGTTCATATTCCCTCGCTCTTTCAATTAGTTCTCTCAGTACGTGGATATGATCTATTGTGCTGTAGCCACTCCTGAATCCAGCTTGTTCTCTCGGTTGAGCCATGTCCAGTGTCACCTTCAAGCGGTGTGAAAGAACTTTAGTGAGATATATCATCATCATCATCATTGTCAACCATTATCAATCCACTGCTGGACGAAGGTCTCCCCAAGTTTCCTCCACAACGGTCTGTCTTGTGCCAGTCTCCTCCATGTCACCCCTGCATGCTTTCGAATTTCATCCACCCATCTCCCATGTGGTCTTCTTCTGGGTCTTTTCCTGTCCCTTGGAATCCAATCTAAAATTTCGGCTGTCCATCGATGATCTGTCCTTCTGGCAGTATGTCCAGCCCATTGCCATTTCAGGGATTTAGCTCTGATCATGATGTCTTCCACTCTTGTCATTTTCGGATCCACGAGTTCCTCTTCTTATCTCTCCTGGTTACACCAAGTATGCACCTCTCCATGCTTCTTTGAGTTGTCTGCAACCTTTGTATGTCTCTTTTAGTTAAGGTCCACGTCTCTGCACCATACGTAAGCACTGGAAGGATGCATTGATCAAACACTTTTCTTTTAAGACATAATGGCATATTGCTCTTGAAAATTATGCTGTTTCTTCCAAAAGCTCTCCAGGCAAGTTTTGTACGCCGATTAATTTCTTCATCAATGTGACCCTCACTTGATATCTGCTGTCCAAGATAAACGTACGTATCTGTTATCTCCAGCTTTTCTCCATCAATCGATAAATCTTCATTTCTTGTAAAAGCATTGAACATCACTTTTGTCTTCTGAAAGTTCATTTTTAATCCCACTTCTTTACTCTTGTCAGCAAGTTCCTGGATCATACTCTGCAGCTCTGATGGGCTCGTTGCAAAAATGACTACGTCATCAGCAAAACGAAGGTGGGTTAGATAATCTCCATTAATCTTTATCCCCTTGTTTTCCCAGCTCAGTGACTGAAAAACACCCTCCAATGTAGCATTAAAGAGCTTCGGAGATATGGTGTCACCTTGTCTCACTCCCTTTCCAATTTTTATGTGTGTTGTATTTTCAAACAGCCTAATCTTTGCACTTGCATTTTCATAGATGTTATTAATAATATTAATGTATGCATCTTCAATACCGCAGGTTTTCAGAGCCATTGTAACTGCTGATGGTTTCACCGAATCAAAGGCTTTTTCATAATCGATAAAAGCCATGCACAATGGAAGTTCATATTCCCTCGCTCTTTCAATTAGTTCCCTCAGCACATGGATATGATCTATTGTGCTGTAGCCACTCCTGAATCCAGCTTGTTCTCTCGGTTGAGCCATGTCCAGTGTTACCTTCAAACGGTGTGAAAGAACTTAAGTGAAGATTTTATAAACTACTGATAGGAGGCTGATAGGTCTGTAGTTTCCGAGATCCTCAATGTCACCTTTCTTATGTAGCAGGATCATCGTAGCGGTGTTCCAATCATCAGGAATCTTTCCTTCATTAAGGCATCGAGTGAAAATTTGGGCGAGTACTGTTTCGATTTCTCCAATTGCTTCTTGTATGATGTCTACAGTAATTCCATCTTCTCCTGGAGCTTTTCCCCGCTTCATGTTCTTGATTGCATGTGCAACTTCTGCTGGAAGGACTGGAGGAACTCTGGTATTGGTATCTTTCATGATGTCTGGAGTGCATATATCATCCCTTTCATATAATTTGGAGTAGAAATCTTTCACTCTTGTCAAAATTTCGCCTCTATTTCTTGTTACAGAACCATCTTCTTTTCTCAGTGCCATAATCTGTTTTCTTCCCTTACTGAGATATCCCTTTGCTATCTTTAGGCTTTGGTTGTTTTCAATTGCTTTCCTCACTAGTTCACAGTTGAATTTTCTTACGTCTTCAGTGATACTTTTTCGTACTGTCTTGCATAGCTCTATATATTCCACTTTGGAAGTCACATCTTTACTTGTCCTCATCTCTCTTCTTTTTTGCATCAACATTTTCGCGTTTCCTGATAATTTATTTACATGCAACTTGTTCTTAGACCCAGCTAATTTTGTTGCTGTTTCCATAAGAGCTTTGGTTACTTTTCTGTTAACTTCAGAGATGTCCACTTCTTCCGATGTTAGGCCTTCTAAAGCAGAGAACCTGTTCTTCAGTTCCAACTTGAAGGTATTATGGTGTTTTTTAAGGTTGGTTATGTCAATAGATTTTGTTTGTCTTATGAGCTTGCCACGTTCAAGTTTAGTGTTGAGGTGCATCTTACATCTCACCAATCTATGGTCACTACCTGTGTTGAACTTGTTTAGCACACTGCAGTCTTCTATGACAAATTTTTTGTTACACATAATAAAATCAATTTCACTTGTCGTCCCATTTGGATGTCTCCATGTCCATTTCCTGTGTGGCTTTTTCTTGAAAAAGGAGTTCAAGATGAAAAACCCTTCTGCCTCTGCAAACTCAACGAGAGTATTTCCACGCTGGTTTCTGTTGCCGTGACCGAATTTACCTACTGAAGTTTCATTCTGTTGCCGTTGCCCTATTTTTGCATTGAAATCTCCCATAATTATTTTCAAGTGCTGCTTACCTTTATTATTTAGATGACAAATTTCCTCATAAAATTCTTCAATTTCTTCTTCAGGATGACTTGTGGTGGGTGCATAAGTTTGAATAATCTGAGCCTGGTATCTTCTCGATAGTTGGATAACGAGTCGTGCAGCTCTGTCAGAGGAACTTTCAACTTCTACCACTTTATCCTTCAGTTTCTTGTTTATTATAAATCCAACACCACTAGTTCTGCCAGTATCTGTCCCACGATAGTAGAAGAGATGTCCACTTTTCAGTTCGATGAGATCTTCTCCTTTTCTCCTTACCTCACTTAGCCCCACGATGTCCCACTTGATCCTTTGTAGTTCCTCTTCCAATTCAAGAAGCCTTGAATCAGAAGATAGGGAGCGTCCATTGTACGTTGCCAAGGTCAGCATCAGATGGCAGCCTAGTCCGGTCCTCCGGGGATTCTTAGCACCCTCTGCCTTCATGTCGCACTGGCCGCTGCCTTGACCAGGTACATTCCAGCTGCCGGAGACTGAGGGCCAAGATTTAAGTTGTGGAATCATTTTGGAGGGTTTGGCCATAACTCACCACGCTGGCCAAGCGGGTTGGTGAGTGTGGGATAGAATTTCCTCTGATCCCGATGGTATAGTTATACCGCTATTGGCGGTCGTCAGAGCCCCTTTAGTGGGAACAGGATGCACCACGAGAAGGCGGGGTTGACATTTGTCAAGGAGAGGCTGTGATGTTACGCATCACCTGACCTTACATATATAATATATATGTATATATATATAACATGGAAAAGACTGGCACAAGACAGACCGTTGTGGAAGAACCTTCGTCCAGCAGTGGATTGATAATGGTGTTGGAAATGATAATGATATATATATATATATTATGCGAGGGCAGAGCAGAAAAAAAAACCGAAAAAACTTTGCCTGCATTTTTGTATACATCTTGTTTAGGTGCGGATCTCAGTATGTACAAATGAATATATATCGTACAGCCCGCTAAAAACGAGCAGCTCCGGACCAGTGGAAACCCTCGTTGAATCCGGACGAGCGCTAAATCCGTTTTCCAGTGAAAATTCCCACAATGTAAAAACATGCATGTGTCATTTTATATGAAGGACTCTGGTGTAAGCCATGGTAACCAACACTTCTGTCGTTGTGAGATACTTAAATTACAAGTAGTAAAAAAATATAAACATTTGCACTTATCATAAATTGAAAGTTGTATTGTGGTGCCATATGTTGACATAAATGTATAATAAATACTCTAAAGTGTTCAGATTACCATCGCAGTTATTTTTCGTACGCAACGCATTTTTTTTTACAAAAATGTTGGTTACCATGATTTACGCCCGAACTCTTCATATTCTTATACATCTATATTATATATCCATAACGATTGGATATACATGACATACGTAGTTAATTAGTAAAACCTGTATGATCAACATAACTTGACTGCTGCGTGAAACTGACTACAGTTCAACTACACAACACACATGTAAAAAAATCAGCAGCGATCCTTGCTACGAAACTCTCACTTGGAGGCAGTGACGTCGCCAAGGGGGTGCACCTTGAAATTTGTCTTGCCCACCCAGTTCAAAATGGGCCATTTTTCAATATACTTAACCTTGAAATATAATCTGGACTCTCCAAGTAATGATAAGTCTTGTGTTTTACTTCATGTAGCCCTTCGTATTTCTCCTAGAAAGTGCGCTGTTTACGTCTCCGCAGAAAAGTTATCAAAATAGCATCCCTATAGTGCCATGAAAATTCAATTGTTCCCCACTCTTCCAATTCCTTAGTTTAATCCTCTTTTTCATGTTTGTATGGGCAGGGGACGAATGAGGAGGGTGGATAGGAATTCACTGAGGATGATAATTACTAATTGCTCTGCTGTTTGTTTTCTTTACAACATTGTGGATTCTAACACGGAAAGCGGAGTCTAAAGCTATACTAGCGCTCTTAAGATTGCCCCGGGACAGTGTAAGTGCAGAAAGTAGTTGACGACTGCTTTGTAGGGGAGGCGTGCAAGGCAATGTAGCTGGCTGGAAGGAAGGAAGTTAAGGAAGGGGCGGGGGAGGTATTGTGTCTGCGTGGCACAATGTTAAAATTTGATTTAGACAAACAAAAACGACATTTTTAAAAAATAAATTGTTCAAGTACAGTACTATTTTCGTAAGCAAAAATTAAAAATTTTGAAAATAAATTTAAGATAATGCATCCAGAGCAAGCAAAAAGTTGAAGGCGACATTCTACCAACGCTTGTATCTTACACCAGTGGCGTAACTAGTCAGATCCATGTATGGATGTGTGTCCAGGTGGAGGGTGTCGGAATTGCCCAAATTCTTTTGTAGCCGGTAGTGAAAAGCATTGCAGCCGACGCAGTGGTCTAATCGCTGGCTTATGACCATTCTTCAGAGAAGAGTGGGTTCGAATCCCGTGAAGCATGGATGTCGTGTTTGTCTTACGGCACGGGCTCCTTCCCTGGAACCAGTGACCATAAATTAAGGACGGGCGACTACTTACAGCTCACTGAGTTTCTCAAGGTGGTCGTTTAACCTTCAATCAAAAGAAATGCATTAAAAATTCGTTTTTTCAATGTTTCATTTAAAAAAAATGGTATGAAGCTTGCCCCAACTAAAAATAATGCTCGCCCACCCGTTGCCCATCGTGATTTCCAAGTCTAGCGAGCGACATCCTTGCTTGGAGGGTGAAAGGGGCAATGTCTCCATTCCATTACCTTCTATCTCTCGCTGCAAATGTCCCTCAAAAATGAGCTTTAATGTGCGAGAGCCCCTACCAATCGTTTTTTTTTTTTTTTTTTTTTTTTGCTAGGAGTAAGTGTTCTGTTTTCAACTTCGCTAACGTGATTCACCAAATCCTCTTGAAGGTGGGTAGCAGAGAGAGTCTCTTTCTCTACTCACTAGTCGAGCATTTGATGTACTCCTTCCCCATTGCTTTTCTATCGGCATTTTTCCACTAGCGCACCAGGATTCTCCTGCGCTGTGTTGCAAGTTTGTCCTGTATGCCATCATTTCTATTCGTCCATTCCAGGACAGTGAGTAGCAGATTTTCTCTGCCCTGTTAAATATGGAATTCCATTAAATTTTGTTAATTTGTTGTTTAAAAGTAATCATCTTAGCTCTTCACTCCCTCGTTAATTCCTGGGATTTCATTAAATTTGATTCGTTAAAAACGATCGAATTAGATTCAAAATAAAATTATACTAAACAAAAGCTCATGTTTTGCTCGTTAAATCTGAAATCTCGCTAAATACTGGGTTGTTGTAAACGGGTTCTGCTGTATTTGTTGTGAATGTGTTTTTAATAATTGTGCCAACCATGCACGTAGTGTTGTCAAACATCATGGCGTGCCGTAATTGAACATTCAACAGCAAACTTTACTGTTAATTCTCTTTAGATTATTATCCAAAGTAAATAAAGGAGAGAGAGAAAAAAAAATAGTTACTCTCTCTAACCTTTTCACACACATACCTTCTGCTATTAAGGGCTACTTGAGTACTCGAGTCGTTTGAATGTGGTAACCTTCTGACCTATAACGCGCTAAACATTACTTCTGTTTCCCATCTGTATAAACGATTACAAAACGTTCCGCAAATCTTATTTGGGAACAGCAGTCGAAACTACGCCCTACTTTTTCTGCCCCTTCCACGGGTGTTAGTTCTTTAAATCGTGTATCAGGGAATAAAAGAATCTGCTGTAAATCGATAGTGTAGTCAGCCTGTGGGTGAAGAGCAAAAGACTTTGGACAATTATCGCCAGTGGAGAGCGACTGCCATAGACATTTATTTTTTCGGACAGATCTTCGTCTTTCCTGCCGGGTTGCTATGGCTGATCGATAAGGAAAAGGACATGACGTTACCAGTGGGGAAACTGATAAGAAAGAATTTTTGCTAGCTTATCTCTCGTGGACTATTTTCCAAATGACTCGTACTTGTTGTCACTTAACTGTCACACTAATCCAACGAGACGTAGTCTTTGTATCTGTGTACTATATGTCTGACCTGTATAATTTACTGCCATTTTGTGTTGACAGGAAGCGAATTTTTTCAGATAGCACTGGTGATAAATAAATGTGTGGAGCCTCTGTTCGGTGTAAAAAAAAAAAAAAAAAGAGTTAATTGGTTTCTAGATGGTGATGGTGCACTTTAACCTGACTCCCTCGCGCCTCATGTAGTCGAACCTGCACGACTTCTTAGAAGTTGCTTGTCTCTTCTTCGCTGAGACCGTACTTTTTTGTAGTAGTTGGATTTGATTCCGAGACATAATCCCCCTTAATTAGCTCCTCTGCTTGCTTTGGAATTGCTTACTCATGTAGTGTGCACGGTGTACTAATGAAAAATTCCTGTTGTGTGTGTGTGTTCAAACCCTGTTCCCGACTTCCAGTCACAATTTAGAGTGGCAGGCGAATTCATTTATGATAGATATGTCACCTGTTCCACTACTTTTTTTGCTTTAGATCTGTTTTGCCCAGCCGTATTTTCAGCTCGTCCTTCGTAAAAAAACAACAAAAAAAACAAAACAACAACCATGCTTATAGTGTATCTTTGTCCGTCCGTCCCTCTTTCTGTGGACGCCGTACGTCTTCAACTATTAGTCCGATTTCAAAAATTCCTTTTCCGTTAGAAAGCTTGAAATATGAGAACGATTATCCTTCTGGTTTTTTTCCGATGCACAACTTTGTCGCTAGTGGACGTAAATGCAGATGCTATCGAATTTGTGTATGTGTGGGTGTGTCAGATGTATTTCCTGCAAAATCTGAGCTTCTGAAACTCGATTGGAAAAATTCTTCGTGGACCGATACCGCTCACCCCGAAAAACCATTTGAGAGTACCTTCTGTTTAAAATAGTGCATAGTGTTTCCGCCTGTTGACGTAAATGCAAATCTTATTTTTATCGATGTCTGAACTACTTGGAGATCGATTTGAAAAATTATTTCTTTATCGGATAGCGTTTCCGGTGCGAAATGTTTCTCACATACTTTAAAAAAATTGAACTCATAAGTCTGCCACTAGAGGGCGTAAATTCAAGTTTCCGTTTACAGCAATTTCTGCGGGAACCCAATTGAAAAAATTCTTTTTCGGTCAAATACTACTAACTATGGAAAATTTGTGCGTACATTTCCTTCTTAAAATAATGCACAATTTCGTCGCTAGGTACGCGAATATTTTTATCTGTTTTTCTTCATGTCTCTGCCTCTAAATGTCCGATTTAAAAAATTAGCACCGGTTACCGTTTAGATTGTGGAATATTATAGATTTGTACTTGAGATTTTTGTAGTTCGTAGTTCGCCGCCCCGGTGGCGCAGTGGTCTAAGGCGTTGGCCACTGATCATTCGTCCGTAAGGGGTCCGGGTTCGAATCCCGGTCAGGCATGGATGTTGTGTTTGTCTTACGGCACTGGCTCTCTCCCTTCCCTGGAACCAGTGACCCTAAATTAGGGACGGGCGACTGCTTATAGCCCATTGAGTTGCTCACGGTGGTCGTAAAACCTCCAATCAAAAAAAAAAAAAAAAAAAAAAGAAGTTCGTAGTTCTGTCGCTAGGTTGTTTTTCTAGCTCTATTGGCAGTTATATCTCAGCTTCTAAAAACCATGTTGAGGAATTTCTATTTTTACTGTATGCCATTCACTTGAATAAAGATAGGAAACTTATCCTCGTTTAATAATGCACAGCTTTCCTTCCAGGGGGCGTAAATGTCAAAACCTTTTTCTCGCCAGCTCTGCCTCCGGAAGACGTGTTTGAAAACTTTTTTTCCTTAGCATAGGTTTTCACTCGAAGAATATTTTTTGCATGTTTTCAACTTTTCCATTATGCCAAATTTTTCCGCTAGGAAGGTGTAGAGTTAAACCATGTTTACTTCTGCAATTCGTCGTTTAACTGTTCGATTTGAAAATCTCTTTGTCTCAGGTGCCTTTCTTTTGCTATTTTCGTAACATATGTTTTAGCCGCTGGTGGAAATAAGTCACTGTTTCTATTTCTGGATATTTTATCGATTGTAGAAATCCGGTTGATTTTTGTTTTTTAACCGGTTTCATTGACTATGAATGGCTTTGATAAATTTGATCTGCGTAGGAACAGATTCAAAAGATGTGCTCATTACAACCGAAAATTCTGTATCAGCTTTCTTGTTTCGTGTTGTAAGATAAAGCCGATCTATGAAGCATATGTAATTTTTTTTTCTTTTTTTTACTTAGGAGCAGAGTAATTACTTGTAATCAGCCACTGGCGGTTTAGCGCGGTGCAACAGCAAAGATGGTAATTGAAAGAATATTTCGTAATCGATACGTCTAAATAAAAATGTAGGAGTTTCGTTTCGTAAAACTTTTGTTTTAAATTAATATTTCATTACGAATAAATAAATTCCATTGGCGAGAATTCCGGTTTGGTTTTCTGTATCTTAAAGTTGAAGAGTAATTCTCTCGAAGATCATGAGTTGAAGCTCAAAATTTATCGAGTTCGCAAATCGGTATTTGAAATGCTTCCGCAGAAAACGCATTTTCTCAGCTTATTTCTGAATTCTTGTAAAGTAAGTTTGTTGCAGGAACTCCTCACCATTGAAATTAATAACATTTTGGTTTCGATTTAATTTCGCAGCTTTAAATATTTTGCATTAATCATAAGTGCTTTCATACATAGTGTTCTACGTGTGCTAGTAATTTATCTTTTACTGGTCACTATTTCTTGAGGGAAATAAGATGTGCTGTCAGATGGAGAAGAAAATTCACATCACTTATACGTAGATCGATAGAAGACTTTCTGAGCAATGCCTTTATGCAAGGAGACAAGTTGTTTGTATTTCCTTTAACTTCCATTCGACCAGCTCATCTAATGTGGAGTCGCCAACATCGCACTTGGGAGTCCAGACCAGTGAGGGAATTTCATTCTCATCTGGATAGAACCAAGAATTCGCAACAGTCCCTCTAACAGCAAATAAAGGGACTACTCTATTGACAGTGGCGTAATGGTTTGATCAGGAATCATGATGATCGGGCGCACAGGCCTGCACATCTTTTAAAGTCTCCCTGTTACTGCGCTGAGATACAGAGATGAGATCTTGAGGTGTTATGTCAGGCCATTCGGGTGAACCTTTGGGCAGATTTTATAGATATGGAGCATAATGCCCAACCTCGTCGAACTCATTTGGTCGACTACTTTCTCGAAGAGGAAAATATTCGCCGAATAGTCCAGCTCACTAAGAAAATTGACTATGAAAATTGCCACCGTGATCCTCTGACCTCAATCCCATTGAACATGTATGGGATGCTCTAGGAAGATTCATTTAGCTCGTCATCCCTCTTTCAGAACACTTCACACACTCTGAACATATCTTGTTGGAGAATGGTCATCAAGACCTCATTAGTACTCTCGTCAACCGTATGAGTCGACTTTGCTTTTGCTGCATGTGTGTCAGGGGGGTGATCCTACTCCATATTAAAATAACTCATGTCTTAAGTAACGGACTTCAGGACTACAAATGACTGTTTCATGAAAAATTGTCTCTTAAATACTTCGAGTTACGTACGAATTTATAAATTTTCCTTTGATTTTGAGCACCAGTGTAGGCAGAATGCTTGGCAGTACCAGATGCTTCTAATAATTGCTATCTGATATGCTATAAAAGTCTTCGCCGTGTTTTTTAGTCGGAAGCATGTGTAGCCCACATTTTCTTAGTGAGCTGGACTGCAGACAACTGAAATAAGTGTGGAGAGGTGCATGCTCGGTGTAACCAGGAGATATAAGAAGGGGACCTCGTGGATCAGCAAAATGACAGGAGTGGAAGACATCGTGATTAGAGAAAAATCCTTGAAATGGCAATGGGCTGGACATGTTGCCAGAAGAACGGACCACCGATGGACAACTTTGATGATCATGATTATATGTTGAGGATTTTAGGAAAGGAGTGTCTGATCCCAGGTCTTAAACAACCTTTAGAAATAAGAAGCTAGGAGATTTGGGCTGGAGTGCCCGATAGGAAAGTGACGCGAAAGCGAAGTAGAAAGGGGAGGAAGACTCCCTTATTTATTACCGGGGGCCAGTACCCGGGGTCCGACGGCTTAACGTGCCCATCCGACGCACGGCGGATATTTAGTGGATCGAGCGTTCGTACCTGCTTGGGATCGAACCTGAGGTCCTTTCCGTGGTAGTCACGAACGTTGCCCACTAGGCCATCCACGGCCCCCGATGGACAACTGAAATTTTAGATTGGATTTCAAGGGACAAGAGAAGACCCAGGGATGAAATTCGAAAGCATGCGGGAATGACATGGAGGAGTATGGCACAAGACAGACCTTTGTAGAAGAAACTTGGGAAGACCTTCATTCATCAATGGATTGATAATGGTTGACAATGATGATGATGATACATACGACGATATAGTCATTTTTGCAAGTACCGCCGTGTGTGATGCAAGAACTTGCTGACAGGAGCGAAGAAGTGGGTTTAAAAGAACTTACACAGAAAACAAAATTGGTGTAAAATATTTTTATGCATTTTGATTTACGGAAACTGAGGATTTAGAAGTTGATGGGGAAAATCCAGAAGTAACCGATGTCTAAATTTACCTTGGACAACAGATACCAAGCGAGGGCCACATAGGAGAAGAATTTTACAGAATGTACAGATATTATGTGACTTATCATTGTATCCATGAAATTGCGCCTTTTGCATTAAACTTTTAAAGTTTTTTGTAATGAATATCGCAAAAATCTCTCTTAGAAGAAGAAAAAAGATTTTCTGTTTCATTGTGTCCTTTATTTTCCCTGAAACAGTACAAGAGTACCGCTAAAAATTTGGAGTGAAACGTGGGTTAAATGCAATCACTAGATCTTGTGCTTAACCGTGAACATGAGCTTAAAAATATTAGCGACGTACAAACAACGTCCGTTTTGGCGCTTCCCTACCAAAATCGATTTAACATAGATAAGACACGTTCATTATGTGATTGCAACGATTTATTTTAATAATATGAACAGACAACTTTTAACCCGCTGATTTGAAAATAAACAAATAAATGAACACGCTGAAGAGTTCGTTGTTGTAACTCCACCAAGGCTGAAGAATCGGCTTTGAGGAGTGTTATGGACCTCTTCGATATTTGAACTCTCACCGTATTTTCCACTTATGCTCTGATGTTCTGGACCTACAGCTGCATTACTAACTTATTGTCCTTCACAATATATACCATATGCCCCGCCTCCAAAACTGTTTTTAGTTACGACTTTCGCCAAACCGAAACTGTTGTGGGTGCTTACAATTTTCTTTTTCATTCGACGATGGCTAGGTTACTTTTAAGAGAATTTCTGTATTTTCCTCGATTCCTCTTTCCATAAACTTTTCTTTTCAGGTTCTTATACTACGGTGAATTTAAAAGGATATACCGATAATGGAAGTAGAAAGTTAAAACTTGAATTACTTTTTTTTTTTTTTTTTTTTTTTTAACATGTTCCATTCCAAACAGATGTCTCTCTAGTCAATGTGTGTACCAGAGGAAACAATTAAATACAGGGTGATTCATAAAGAAGTATACAGTTTCAACGCACTATAAAACAAGAACAATGTAAGCTATTTTATGTTACCTGTAACAGAATTTTAGGGGGAATGTTTCAAGTTTTTTTTAGAGACAGTCACAGATGTTCTATGTGTGCACCTTTAGTCACACGACACACATCGAGCCGGTAATCCATTTCCGGCCAAACGCGAGGTAAGATATGTGAATCAAGTGCAGTGATAGTGGCTGGAATACGCTGTTCCAGCTCCGCTAGATCAACAGGAATGGGAGGGGCGAATACCTTGTCCTTTACGTACCCTTATAAGAAAAAGTCACAAGGTGTTAGGTCAGGACTTCTGGGTGGCCATTGGGTCAGTGGTTTGTTGTAGTCCGCGGCTCGTCCAATCCGACGGTAAGGAAGATGTTCATCAAGATAATCTCGCACGTCGCCTAACCAGTGCGGTGGTGCACCATCCAATTGGAGAATAAAGTTGTCCCTGTTGTCCTGCAACTGTGGCATCAACCAAAGACTTAACATATCCAGAAAAAGAGCCTCCCGTGACAGTTTTCTCGTGAAAAAAGAAGGGGCCGTACACTTTCTTTGTTTGGACACAGCGCAGAACACAGTTACCTTAGGGAATCTCACACATGTTACACTGTAATCTGGGATTTTTGTTCCCCAAAAGTGAACATTGTGCTTGTTTACTTGACCACTCACGTGAAATGTAGCTTCATCGGTGAAAACTAAGTTATCGGCAAAATCGTCATTTTCAAAACGGTGCTGCATTTCGGCACAAAATTCAAAGCGCTTTGTCTTGTCAAGGTCAGTGAGATTTTGCAACATCTGCACTTTGTATGGAATCATTTTCAGCTTCTTTCTCAATATTCTCCAGACAGTGGGCTGTGAAACTTGCACTTCACGACTCACCCTCATCGTTGATTTTCCCGGGCTTCGTTGAATGGCGGTGAAAGCACTATCGACGACTTCTTCCGATACACGCGGTCGTCCAGGACTTTTTAAGTTTGCACAAACAGCCCGTAGTTTCAAATTTTTTATGCCAATTGTAGATAGATTTTCTGGTTGGAGGTTCTTTTCCGAATCGTGATCGAAAATGCCGGTGCACAACAGTTAGAGATTCCGTTTTGCTCAATTCAAGAACACAAAACGCTTTCTCCACCGGAAACGCTGCCATTTTGACTGACTAGTTACGTGACACGCGCGCTGTCGCCTACGTCACTTTCCTCAGTAGCGGGACACAAACTTTTTGAGTACATCTACCTAACAGTTAGCAGTTGTGGTCCGTGTCTTCAACTGTTACTGTTTTACAGCATCTGTAAACTGTATACTTCTTTATGAACCATCCGGTATAATAGATAAAAGTAAAAATGTTTCATGTAACTACTAAATGGTATTTAAATTGGATTCTCCCGTGCTGTTCCTTTTACGTATTAATTAATGACACTCGTAGGGATGTGCCACTCAATATTTAAAGGTTCAAGTTTTTTCATTTCTGAACATATGTCATATTTTTCACGTAGTTTAGACTTCAGTCTTGGTTCTGCTGTTTAGCTGACAAGACGTACTTCTTTTTGGTCAATCCATTGTTTTGATACTATCAACAGGAAAATCATCCAAGCAATAAGAATATTTTATTTGGGTATCATTCGTTTACTTTTCCTTTTTCTTGAAATGCTTGAAATCTCAATCAGTACTTTATCATTTTATTAAAGTGGGTTTTCGACTTATAATTTTGTTTACCCTTTTGTATTTATTAACTCCATTTTTAATAATAGAAATGTGTTATCCGGAGAAACAGTGTTTATTACGAATGCAGTTGGAATCTTTATCTGGTTTGAAGACGATAGTTTTTTGTTTTTTTTAATCTAGGAGGACAGCTGAAAGAATTTCTAATGTAAATTAGATGGTATTTTATCAGTAGCCTAAGTTCCATCATCATGCTTTTCGCAGCCATACTTGCGCAATGTAGGTATGAAATGCTAAAATGTGTGTTAGTCATGCATGAAAGCGGATAATTATTTTAATTCCGTGTCCTATGGGAGCAAATGAAGAAAGGGAGTACTGCCGAGATGTGCAGCTAAAAATTAATGTTTTCATTTGAGTAGTCTGTGCTGTTCTTTTAGAGTTATAAAATCCGCGAGATGCTTTGTTGAATTAAGTATTAACCTGATCTCAGTTTTCCTAGCGTTATTCTGCTCTTCGTTCTCTGTGCCCAGAGTAGCTGGAGCTGTGCTCATCTACTTTAGCCTGTGGCACTCCTCCGGCAACTCAATTGCATTTCTCCGACCTCCCACTTTCCCCCTCTTAACTACTTTTCCCTTATACTCTTTTTGTGCTGTAACTCTCCCGCTACATCTACAAATTGAACGCTGAATAGAATTTCTAATGTGGTTTTCCGTCGTAATGCAAGTGTTGTCTTAGTAGTCTCTTGTTCTTTCTCTCAGTCCCCCCTTTCCTTGTGAATTTAATGCTGTGTATCAATCAGCAAACGAGGATTTTATTTCTTTTGCCGCATTTCGAAACAACGCATTACCTTTCAATCATTAGACTCGATTGGGTTATTTCCTATGTGAACTGCATTGCTTGGCAAAATATATCGAGAATGAATTCACATCTTCGATAAATCGAGCTGCTCGGGTTTCATGGCTTTGATGAATATTTGTGCATGCATTATGGCGCATCTGAGTGTGTGTGCATCTCGTTACATTGCTTCAGTCGTTCGTGTTTAGCTTTTAGATGCTCTTTCATTATACGTAAGCGTATAAGTTTCACATAACTATTGTTGAACAATGAGAAACCAGAAAAGTATGATTTCTGGGACATATACCTTACCTTTATTTTCCCACTTAATTGCCCAGTTTTTGTAATCACTTGTTGGACCGAGAAACCAGTTTTTCAATACTGAGAAAGAATAGTTCGTGGAGATATGTTTTTCACAGCTTTCTTGACTTCGTCATCATTTTTGAAATGCTTGCCCTCAAGGTCCTTTTTCATTTTGGGGAACAAGCGGTAATCGCTGGGGGCTAAATCATGACTGCTTGGCGGAATCGGCTATACTTTCCACTTAAAGTTGCGAAGAAGCTCCTGCGTGGCGCCAGCTTTGTATGGGGTTGTGTTGTGCAACAAAATGATTCCTTTTGACAATTTTCCTCGTCTTCGATCTTTGATTGTTTTCCGTTATTTTTCCAATGTCTCGTAGTATTGCAGCGTTTATCGTTACTCCCCTTTGCCGTAAACCAGTCCCCGCAGTCAAAAAAGACAGTTGCCATCACTTTTCCGGCAGGCGGCTGGGAACTCAAGAAGCAGAATTTAGGTCCCATTTGTAACAAACTCAGTTCTTTATTGGAAAAGGTCTTGGAGGAGAGATTGACGACCTAAATCTGGAACTTACGTTGAGGTTTTGGTAATGATTCTTGTAGTCTGGCTGCTAAGGTTAATTATTCCGGCCATTGAAAGCCTTTTGGGAAAAGTACCCATCGAAAGTAGAGATACACTACGCTATCAGTTCGCCTTACGTTTGAATAAGATTTCTTTACGTTTCGATAAGGTAGCCAATCGGTCGCACGATGCCTCTACCATCCGCAAGCTTACAAAGGGACCCATTAATCAAATTTTTACTTACCGACAAATCTAATTTGATTGCTGTTTGGGACTCTGTTGAGTATAACAAGAAAATCGTGGACTTTATCGAGCAGTCGAATTCAAAAGTGATCACATCCAACCCACTTAACAAGTGGATTGCTAAAGTGAAGAGATTAGGGGAACTGCCTTCCGTCCCGGAAGTTATTCGTGAGTCTGCTTGGCTTCTTCCAGGACCTAAAATCCCATCCTTGCAGGAATGGACTTTTTTAAACGTATCTAGATTTTAGCCCTTCCATCATTTTCATTTTTACTGAATCAGCCAGATTTTAAGCTTTATACCACGTTTTTAATACTGCTTGTTTGTCTTGTGTCTGGCGCTCTTTGGCCAAACATGGCCCTTGCGCCATAAAAATCAACCAACCAACCAACCAACCATGCATCCTTGCAGACTAGACTTAAGCATCACAAGCAAGGCAACCCACTGCGTCCTATCGTCACGAGGAAGTCTGTCCCGTCGATAAATATTGAACGCAGTTTAGCTGGTTTCATTGTATCGTTCTTTCCGGCATCCTCCGCGGCACTTCGGTCCCCAGTGGATTTTATCAACAGAGTTAAAGACTTCATAGTGGCTCCGCATCACATCATTGGTACGTTTTATGTTGTTTTGATTTTTCCCATCAGTACCTGTAGCGGAAGCATCATGCACCATAAAACAAGCGATATTGGAGTCTACTTTGTTCTCCCAAGAGTCGTTGGCAGCCATCTACTATGCCATCGACGTTGTTGTAGACTAACTATTTTTGTTTTAACAACCAAATATTTAAACAATCGAAAGGGGTGGCTATGGACTGCCCGATGTCGTCTGCCCTAGCTGAGGCCGTGTTAAGGCCGCTGGAATCTCAAATCCTTAATAGAGTCGGATTGGTACCTGTATTATGGCTACGTTATGTAGATGATGTATTTTTTGTTTGGTCTCACGGGATGGGAAGAATTGATGTTTTCTTGTCCTTCATGAATTCCCACCACAAAGACATCAAAGTTTACTATGGATTGTGCTAATGGTGACTCCCTTCCTTATCTGGACGCCCTGGTTACTAAACCGCCTTATGAAATTTTTTCGACTGAGGTTTATTATAAGCCTACTTATACCCCAAAATTAATCCTACCCTCATCTTTTAGGCCGTCTGTTCACAAGTTGGCATTTTTCAGACATCGTGCTAAGCGAGTGTTTTCCCACTCTTCAAATGACGCTTCCAGGATTGCTGAGATCAACAATATTAAATCGTTGGCCTCAGTTGCAGGTATAAAGAGCATGTAATTGATGGCATCTTTAGGAGCGCCGAACTTGCGTTTGTTAATCAACGTCGTCATATCAAGGAACTCAGCTAGAGGTTCATTGGCTCCTTGTCGTACTTACCGGGACTTTCCTATTTCATCCGGAATGCGTTTAAGAAGTTACGACTTGGAGTTGGAATTTGCCACCCAAGATCCATATCACAATACCTTCTTTCATCCGGAAGCCGCAGCACTTTGCTTACTAACGCAGTGGTATATTCCATACCGCTTCGTTACTAGGATGGAAATACCAAGTTTTATATAGGTATGACAAAGAGGTCCTTTGAACTCGTTTGTCTGGACACAAAAGGGACGTCTTGAGGATTAAATCATCCACTGCCCTCTCTCGGGAGGTCATGACATCTTATGCCGTCCCACAATAGGCCGATTTGCAACAGGTTATACCGTACACAACCGCCAGAGGTACAGCCATTAAAGAGTCTTTGGAGATTTTGTTTAGCAGTGGCGTCTGCAACGATGACGTGTCATTGGAGCTGCCTTTGGTTAATAGAATTTTGTTGCCCAGAATCCATTTTTCTATGCTCAAAGTTTTATCGGGAAAGATTAGTATTTAAGGCAAATTTTCATAAAATTAGGTCGTTTTAGAAATAGGTTTGATATGAGAAGTTGCTCAATCAAGAGCGTCTCGCACTTTTGGCAGCTAATTGTCCAACTGGTAAATGTACGTAAGTTGGAGAAAGGGTGGGTGAAATAGACAACATTTACGACACAGAGGCAACAAATTGACAATCGGGGAAATGCGGGGGCAATGTGCCTACGCAGTGGTAGAAGAGCCGCTGCAGTGAGCTTGAATTAGGTCATAAAGTCATAAATTGGGGGAGAGGTCATTTGCGGGAATGTTACGTGGATTAATACTGTTCTTAAGTTTCATCGGACTCATTGAGTCGGCTATCCTATCTTACACAATGGTACACTCTTAGGTTGACTTAGATCGCACCTATAGCCCATGCTGCTTTTGTGTTACGTATCAAAAACGAAGTACATTAGGTTGACCCTAGAGGCTCTGACACAGCAGAGAATGGAAAGTCAGAGAAGTTTGAATACTAGATTGAAGTGCGACTCGTCATGCTTAGTAGTGCCAAACTATGACGTTACAACGAGCACTTCCAGGGAGAAGTTCCGAAGAAGGGCGGAGGTAAGGAATAGGTGACCTTGTTTATAACGGGGTCCAATGACTCGAGATCGCCACCGGTTTACTCGCCCATACGCTCGGCCAGTATTCAGTGGTGCACACCAATTCATCCTTCTTGGGTTAGATCCCGCGACTACCTGGTCGAAAAGATGTTCCTTTAACGAATTTGCCACTCGCGACCCAATCGAAGCTTCGTTTGAGGCCGACTGTGTATAGGGGTGAAATTGAACAGGTTGTAAGTATTTTCTTTTTGTCTTTTAGTACCTGCATCATTTTAATTTGCGAGGAGAATCTCCGCTGAAAATTGTGGAAACCCTACACGAAAAGAAATGGTAATCTGGTAGTCCAGGTGCTTCAAGATACAGACTGCTTACTGCTGCACAATTTCTTGCAGTTTATGTCAGACTATTTTGTGTGTGTGTGGGGGGGGGGGGGGTATTTAGTGTACAGATAAGTTTTAAAGCGCTTTTAGACAAAGCAACACGTAATTTGAGAGAAAACAACAATCCATACCTTTACGAATCAAAATATGCGCAGTCATTATCTGTCACCTTCCGCCATCGGTCGGGCATGAGTGCTGAAGTCGTCAACCCATTTTTGCACTTGGTCGCATGTCCGGAATCGTACAGCAGACAAGCCATGTTGCATCGATCGGAACAAATGATAGTCTGAAGGGGCTGTGTCGGGACTATATGCCGGGTGCTCCAAAACTTCCCAGCCAAGTGTCAATAACGTTTCCTTGACCGACAGATTTCCTGGTTCAATCGCAGCAGTTGTTGCTTGTAGCGATCAGCAGTAACAGTTTGACCCTGTTCCAATAGTTCATAATAGAGCACACCCTTCATTTCCCACTAGATGCACGGCAGAACTTTCTTGGAGTGAATATTGCGTTTCGGTGTCGAAGTCGTTGCTTCACTGGGGTCTACCTAGTGTTTTTTGCGTTTGGGATTGTCGTATCATATCCACTTTTCATCTGCCGTAACGATTTTCTAGAGGAAAGACTTTCTGTGTTGTTTATTCAGCATATTCAAGCACTTCGTGACACGTTCATCCTTGTTCCTCTGGCACAGGACATGTGACACCCATTTTCCCTCCTTCTGAATCTTCCCCATTGCGCATAAACGATTGGAAATGGTTTGTTGAGTTACCCGCAGTTGTTGAGCTAGTTCCTTTTGCGTTTGAGACGAATCTACATCCAGCAATGCTTGCAGTTCCTCACGTGCAACCTTCTGCGCGGAGCTGCTACGTTCTTGATCGCTAACATCAAAATCACCTGCGTTAAACCGTCTAAATCAAAACTCGCACGTGCTTTTTTATACAATATTCTCTTCCAGAACAGAACAGGTCGATGCACATGCTTTTGCAGCACTTTTTCCTTGATGAAATTCGTAACGAATGCAGTATCTATCGCTTGCCATCTTTCACTTATAGATGTGCAAGTGCGTTTGACTATTGGACAAACTTTTGTGTTACATTTTATACTCTGGACCAGTTACGGTCACATCACAACAACGCGGGGGAATGTCGGATATGTAAATAAGCGGTATACATCACAAAAGAAACACTTTAAAACTTATTTGTACACCTAATATTTATTCTTCGATAGCAAGGGTCAGCAAAATAATCTCGAATAGAATATAAACAAGTTAGTAAAATCATGCCATGCATTGAGAAATTATGCAATGCACTAAAAATCATTACTCAAGTTATGAGGGAATGGCTGTGGAATAAATCTCGCTCCTGTGCCCTGACCTTTGACTCCATTTCAATTATATTTAACAGAAGCGGTTCAGTTTACCTCCAGAACAACATGCTAAAGTTTTGTCGCAATAGAAGGTTTTTACGTAAGTTATGACTCATAAGGGCGATGGAATGGGTCCCGCTCCTATGTCCTGACCTTTGACCCCATTCGCCCATTTTCAATAAGGTTCGTCCCTAGGTTGTACCCTACCACATACTAAAATGTCATTGAAATCGAACCATTTTTACGCGAGTTATCGGGCAGACAGACGGACAAAGCTGGAGCATATACGTTTCTTCAACCAACGGTTGGGAAGCATAAACAAGAGGATTCGGAATCGCTCACCTTATGTCATTACATCTAAACTCATTTTTTCGAACAAAATGTAGAAATCAATGTTTATAGATGATTGCATGGCACGATAGTAATTAAACGTCAATTTAGAACATAATTGCTACATTTACTTTTAAATGGTGTCTGCACAATCAAAAACTACGTCCATTAATGTTAGTTGCACTCTCAACACTGCTGAATGTTTCGCTGTCTGCTATCTTACGCGCGCTCGCTCGTCGTTCGACACATCCTCGTGTTGAAACAACGTGGCACGTTGCTTGGCGCCTGCTGCTATTCGTGTTGGTTACGAGGAGCTTCCAACAGATTTTAATTATTGTTAGTCAAAAAGGTGCTTCTAATGAACTTTGTAATTCAGTGGTTTACGGGATTTCTGAAATACCCTAGCTATATTTGTGAAACATTGCGTTGACTCCCGAGAATTCACCTGCCGTGTGTGGAATTATGGAAGCCAAAATGAGACCACATTTGTAAAGTGATAGAGCAACTGTGACTCACACAATGGTGAATTAGATCACGATCAGATGCTTTTGTGTTATTAATACCATCAGTTAAAACGCAATGATACTTAATTTTCTCAATTTTTATGCATGAAAACTGGCATGTTGATTTTATTCTAACGAAAAATTTGCAATTTTAGTTATTTCTGTTTTAGGGAAACCTCTGTTAACGAACACTTTTCAACAACGGTAACTTACAGACTGGTACAAAACAGATTGCGGTAGGATTTAGACTAATGACAACCTCCAAACAGCTGAACCTTTTAACGTGTTCAAGGTGCACCCTGCCTAGTCAGTCCCTAATCAGATTGATCCAACGATCACCTTGTATGCAAACAACAGGACCAGAATGCGAAGGACATTCAACCTAAAATTGTGAAATGTATGCTACTTTTGATCCACGTCTCATCCGATGCCTTCTGATGATAAAGAGATTTCAAAGAATAGGGAAATATACATTTCATTAGGAAAATTCGTTAGCAAGTGAGAAGTAGTAGTAATTTTATCGCTGGGAAAAAGAGGCAAAATTCGCGGTGCAGTCGCGAGGTAAATCGCGATAAGTTTGCGGCCGAGGATTTACACTAAAATTTCAAAAAAGAAAAAAAAAGTCTGCCACTTACGAAGTATAGTAATATAAGTAAATAACTAGTACGTAACTAAAGAAGCATCATTTTTCAAAATGGATACCTATATTTATAAACCGACCAAATTCTGGCACTGTTATCAACGCCGTTACATGAGATCAAGATTTCCATATAACTGAACGGCGGTTTGATATACGTATTATATTGTACCTACACGATTTTCTTCTTTAATGCAGTGTATGTTGTGCTGTAACACGTTTTCAAATTTAGAAAAGGATCGTTCGGCATCAGGGCCGTAGCCAGAAAGAGTTTTTTCGTTTGGGGTTCTGAATTTGAAAATTAATTTTCACCGTACGTACATATTTTGAGTTTTTTCTCTGTCACGTTTCATTTGCACACGAAATTCTTCTATTTAATACTCCCCATTTTTTAAATGCTAACTTATATGCTATCCTACTTACACAAATATATGGATCTATCTACTCTCCCTTTATTTAAGTACGGCATTTCGGGCAGGGTTTAAACCCTCAGAAAACCTCCCTGACTACGGTCATGTTCGGCATCGACACTGTCTGTGGGTACTGACAGACAACGGATGTACACTCGCTTTATATGAACGAGATTCACATTTTAGTTGGTTCTCATCATCGAACATAGGAATGTAGCTGAAAACAAATCTTCGTCGTCTAAAAGGTCCGAGGACTTAAACTGATCGGGATCAAGCACTCTACATGCTTTGAAGAAATTTGCTGCTGGCTGACAAAATCAATGCTTTTTGTCTTCAAAAAAATAATGCTTAATTTTTTTCATAACAAGTGGAATTACCCATCTAGATTGTTCGATCAATCTCTCTTGTAACGAACAATCTTGGCATGTATTAGGTGTGCAACTTAATTCTCGGCCACAGGCACGACACGTTGACAGTAAATTATAGCAAATCGAATACGTACCTAATCAGGGAAATAATCCCCGTCGTGCTGGATACATTTGAACTATCGATCAGGGAGCTGCCGAATGCCAGTGCGGAAAAAAGAGGGCTGTTTCGAGTTGATAAAGTCATCAATACCTTGTGCAGACCTCCTGGACAGAAGTGAAGTGCTTATCACTTAGGTGATGTTGCAGGGAGCGAAAGAGGTGATAATCCGACGGGGCGAAGTGTGGAGAATACGCCGGGTGGGACAAAACTCCCATCCCAGGTCAGTAATCGTGTTTAAACTCGTTTTCGCGGTGTGAGAACGCGCGTTATCCTGAAGCAACAGGACCGACCTTCTGCCCTTGCCAGTGTATGGTCTTTTCGCCTCCATTGCGTCACTCACACGAATGAGTTGCTGGCAATAACGCTCAGCATTGACCATTTCACCAGGTTTGAGAAACTCATAGTGTACGATACCGTGCTGATCGCACCATATGCACAGCAACCACTTCCTGGCATGGATATTCGGTTTGACGGTACTGGTGGTAGGCTGGCCTGAAAAAACCCACGCTTTGCGCCGCTTAGGATTATCGTAGAGGACCCTCTTCTCATCATAGGTCAAAATCTTGTGGAAGAAATCCTTCTTGAATCTGAAGAGCAAGGACACAGCAACATCGTAGCGACTGGACTTGTTTGCAGCTGTGAGTTGGTGGGGCACCCAACGGCCCTCCTTGTGAATCCGTTTAAGCTTGTGCATGCACTTTGCAATGTCTTGCCGTGTTACTCCGAGTTCCTGTGTGAGCTCTGACTGTATGCGACAGGGATCCGTGTCCAACAGTTGTTCCAGTTCCTCATCGTTAACTTTCTGTGGCTGTCCCGGACGTTCTACATCACGGAGATCGAAATTTCCCTGCGTAAACCGCTGGAACCACTTCTTACACGTACTGTAGGACACAGCAGCCTCACCCAAAGCAGCACAGGACATTTGCTGGGCTTCCGCGGCACTTTTTTCAGCCGAAACGGGAACAGAATTCAGTGCCTCAAATGTTGCTTCTCGAACGACATTGCTTTCACCTTCAACTTTTTGTCCCTTCTGTCACTACAGCTGTGAGCGGTTACGGTTGGATGGCGCTGCAATCAGCCATATTGCACACAGCTATTTGTAATTGCCGACGTTCTATGATCACTTGCGGTTAGGTACCAAGAATTAAGTTGCACACCTAATAATTCAAGGTTTAAAGTTATGGTTTGGACAGGATTACTTTGTGGCATATTTTTCGCATAAATTTCAATGGCAACAGTATTAAACTTATCTAAATATGGAAAATAATCTAAAAATTGTAATAGAAATTAGGCAAAAATAGGAAAAATCTGAGATTCGCGCCGCGAAACAGTTACTAGTTTAGCTATGGGTAAACCTATAGTTATTCTGTTGAATATTTCATAAAATTGACGTGAAAGAATGGATGTAGGGCATTTATGCTGTGTGTGTATATCCCGGGGTGGGACGATGTGGTACAGCAAAGCAATATAGTGAACTACATGTAAACATTGTATCGGACTCCCTTACTCATCTAAGAAGATATTGGGTAACGTGTTCTTGTGTCAGATTGCTTTTGCTGTGAAGGCTGAAGGCATGAAAAAGAAGATATGTGCTGCATTCTCCGATACAAGATGAGTTCGATCGCTGAACAACCCCAACCGAAATCCTCAATGTGTTTCACTCACGTCTGCTATATAGGTTACTTCTTGCAACTGTCTACGTCATGCAGCAGCAGCAGCAGCGTGAGGCATGTTATCGGTACTCTTACGTCATCGTTTCAATTTAACAGACAAATTTCAAAAATGAGCTGGACAGGCGTTGATAGTTGGTATTCTTGAAATCAGAGGCTGCATACAGTCTTGTGGCAATTATATGCGCGTATATTAAGGCTGTATTTGAATAAGTGTAAAATAAATTCTACCCTATATCTGTAATGTACATTTCTTTGTACACATTTTCTCGAAGACTATTACTTTGTAGTGTTTGAAAGTTTGAGCACAAAAAACGACCTATGGCTAAATATGTGCCACAGTTATTATTCCACAAAAAATTGGTAGATTTTTTTTTATAATTCTATCTAACTCGAAAGTATTCCAATTTGGGCGCTAGATGGCGCGATAATCAGATAGAAGCAGTGTTTCTGCTTCTATCTGATTATTCGCTCTCCCTCTTTCAGATTCGGCAAATCTTAAAAAGGAAATAGAAAACACGCTCTTTCTGCACTGTGAGTTGGAGTGGGAAAATGGCGTATATCTTGGGCGATTCAGTCAAAATGGTTCTTGACGGAGCTCCCCCCCGAGCGTGAGACTCCCGGCAAATGCCGGGTTTGCCCATGCGATAGAACGTCTCTCTTCGTAGGTGACTTTTTCAGTAGCACACGCATGCTTCCCCACGGGGATAACTGGTTTTCCAGTTATTTGGGGAGCGGCGCCCCCACGGCCCGAGCTGACCTTGTGACGGTTTTTTGCTTTCTTGTTTTTGTGATTTCACGTTACCGCAGGGACAGCTGTTCATCCAGCTGATGGGGAGTAGCGACCCCACGGTCCCAGCCGACATGTTATGTTTGATTCTTCCCTTTACAACTTTGTGTTGCCACCACCTTGACAGCACCCGCCTCAGTTGTTGGTTGCTGAGGTTGTGATTATGCGCCAGACCTTTCCTTTCCTCTCGCTTTCCTCTCCCTTTCCTGTTTTTACTTTCTTCTCCACTACCTGTTCTTCGTTTCTACTCCATTTTCTACTCGACTTGCTTCTCCATTTTCTGTTCCTCTTGTTTTTCCGGGCTGGTTTGCTTAGACCTACCTGCACGTTTGCCGTGTGCGGTGACCCGTAAGGTGGAAAAGGGGATGCTGGAGGCTGAGGTTTCTGGTGGCCAGGTTGTTGTTGTCGCCAGTCGCCAACGCTCCTCTTTGCCCCCTGCTTCACCCTAAACGGGCGGCTAGGAACTAACCCACTCCTAGTCAATCGGCTTGTTGTTTCGTACAACAGGGTGAGTTTGGGGATAGTGCGGGCATGCCAAAGGGGTGTTACCAAGACCCGGGAAAGTCTCGGTACTCGCTGAGCGCATGTCTGCACTATCAACATGCTATATCCGTTGCTTAACCCTAGAGTCGTGCCCTGCGTCCAATTGGGCTTGCGGACCTCCGGCTCTCCCCTGTTGGGCTCGGTTGTGGGCGGGGAAATCGGCGGACGAACTTTTCACTTCTATTCATGGCTAACAAAAAAATTTCCCAAGAACTTCAAACAAAGCGGCCCATTGAGGAAGGGTCACCCCCTCCCAACAAGAAACCTACACCTGATTCTGCCAATGTTCGGTTCTTTTGCATCCACTCCTTGGACGCTTCAAACCCATTAAACACCAGAAGCCCCTTCTGGATAAATAAAGCATTGCAATCAATTGCCAGCTCTCCTAAGAGCGTTAAGAAGCTCCAATCTGGAGATCTTCTTGTCGAGATGTCGAGTCCCAGATATGCTACAGTGCTTTTAAACACTACCTCTTTTTTAGATTGTCCAGTGAAAGTTACCCCTCACGGCTACTTCAATTCCTCACGAGGTGTTATCTCTTCTCAAGACCTTCTGGAGTGCAGTGACCAAGAACTTCTAGAGGAACTGAAAGACCAACAAGTGAGTGGAGTCCGGCGCATCCTATTTCGGCAAAATGGCCAATCTGTCCTATCTCGAAACATCATACTGACCTTTAACACCCCATCCCTGCCAACATCAATCAAGGCAGGGTATCTACACCTTGAAGTGCGCCCCTTCATACCAAATCCTCTACGATGCTTCAAATGCAAAGCATATGGTCACTCCCAGCAGTCTTGCAGGAGCACTGCTCGGTGTGGGCGTTGTACAGCAACAGACCATACTTTGCAAGATTGCCATGCCGAATCCGAGCTGTGCTTCAACTGCAAGGGATCTCATGCAGCAGCATCGAGAGACTGTCCAAAGTGGAAAGAGGAAAAAGAGATCCAACGCATTAAGACCGTTCAGGGAATCTCCTACCCAGAGGCCAGAAGAAAGGTCGCTCCAAATCAATCATATCGGAGATCCTATGCATCAGCGGTTGTTGCAAGGACTACAGTCGGTACACAGACTGATAGCCAAATCCCAGTGAATTGTCCCTACAAGCTAGACGACATCATAGCTGCTGGTCTGGCAGCACTACAATCCCGAGCTAGGGACGCGAAAGCTCCAACAACCACTGTGCCTAATCCTGCTGCAACTAACACCAGCACCACCGGGACTTCAACAACCCCGGGAGGAAAGAGAAAGGAAAAAGAAGAGAAGAAATCTCCAAACTTCCATCATAAGAACCAGGATCGGGCAAGATCATCTGCGACACAGGAACCAAAATACCGCCCCATTTTACCACCAGAGACTACAGGGCGTCGGACAAAACAGTCCCAAGCGCAAATGGACATTGCTGACGAAATGATGGAATCGGACAACTTTTAGTTGTCCCAGTTTTTCTCGGGTTTTGTTTTTCGTTTTTTCTTTTTCTCATTCACCACAATTCAAACCATGGGTCAAATCGTTCAGTGGAACTGTCGAGGCTTTCGGACAAGGCATGACGACGTGAAACATCTGCTTTCGTCATACTCTCCGGTGTGCCTTTGCCTCCAGGAGACAAAACTTAAACCATCAGACCTCCTTTCAGTTCGAGGCTACAGTGCATTTCGGAAAGATAATGCTTCAAAAGATATAGCTTGCAGGGGAGTTGCCATCCTTGTCCCCCACAGTGTTCCAGTTTCTCCCGTTGCGGTCTCAACATCTTTACAAGCCGTTGCGGTGCGTATCTCCATGCCTGTGCCTCTAACTGTTTGCAGCGTCTATCTGCCGCCGGATGAGGACGTGAGCGTGTCCGTTCTTGAGAGCTTAGTTGAGCAGCTGCCGTCACCTGCTCTTCTTCTGGGTGACTTCAATGCTCATAATCCATTGTGGGGTAGTGTCAGAACAGACACACGAGGCCGTAGGATCGAATCTCTTCTTTCCTCAACCTCTTTGTGCCTGTTTAACACCGGTGCTGACACTTACTTCCACGAGCCTACACGAAGTTTCAGTGCAATCGATTTATCTTTGGGTCAACCATCGGTTATGGCCGACTGGTCGTGGACGGTGTGTGACGACCTCCATTTAAGCGACCACTCCCAATTATACTTAGGTATAATGTGAGCGTGCCATCTTCTGCCTCCCGCCCTCCTCGTTGGAGGATGGATCGTGCCAAGTGGAAGGTCTTCACATCGTCCGCATCTTTTGCCATGGTGACCCGGGGGTCAATTGACGCCGCTGTTACTGATGTCACAACGTGTATCATTCAGGCAGCAGATCTCTCTATCCCAAAAACATCAACGACGCTCCCAAGACGTCCGAAGCCTTGGTGGAACCCTGATTGCGCAGCGGCTAGGAGAGTTCAACATAAGGCCTGGTGTACTTTTCGGCGTTATCCGACCGATGCTAATCTTGTTAAATTTAAAAGAGCAAAATCTTACGCTCGGTTGGTGCGTCGACGAAGGAAGAGGGAGTCTTGGATGAAGTACGTTTCATCTATCAATTCACGTGCCAGTTTAAAAACTGTTTGGGAAAAAATTCGTAAGATCCGGGGAAACTATAGTTCCCGCCAAATTTCAATTCTTGAGAATAACGGCTGCACGTATGCTGAAGTAGGGGAGATTGTGGATTGCTTGGGCGAAGCGTTTGCCTCAGTTTCTAGTTCTCAGGCGTATCTCCCGTCCTTTCAGAGGATTAAAACAACCGCGGAACGCCAGAAAATCTCCTTTGCGCCTTTTTATAACACTGAGTATAACTCCTTCTTCAGCGTGGTTGAACTACGGGTGGCTCTGCATCGGTCCGGCGCAACATCTGTCGGTCCCGACGGCATCCACTATGACATGACCCGTCATCTCTCGCAGTCGTCTCTCGAGAATCTGTTAGTGCTTTTCAACCGCATTTGGTTGGAGCACAATTTCCCGGACTCTTGGCGAAGAGCTTTTGTTTTACCTTTTCCCAAGCCTGGCAAAGACCCCAAGTCTCCCTCTAGTTATCGACCAATTGCCCTCACTAGCTGTCTGTGCAAAATCCTTGAACGAATGGTTAATTCCCGGTTAATTTATTTTCTAACAAAGCGGCTTCTGCCGTCATCGTTCTGCTCCTGACCATCTCCTGCTCCTTGAGACGTTTGTTCGTGAGGCGTTCGTACGTAGGCAGCACCTGGTGTCTGTATTTTTTGACATCGAAAAAGCTTACGATAGAGCGTGGCGTCACGGTTTCCTCCGTGACCTCTACGAAAATGGGTTGCGTGGAAACCTCCCAACATTCATTGCCAGCTTCCTTCGTAATCGCGTGTTCCAGGTGCGCCTGGGTACGACGCTCTCTGCCTTTTTCCATCAAGAACAAGGTGTCCCTCAAGGCAGCATTCTTTCTTTGACTCTGTTCATCCTCCGCATAAACTGTTTGCTCAAAAATCTTCCTCCTACGGTTTCGGCTACCATTTATGTTGACGACCTTCACATCTTCTGTTCGTCATCCAGCATGCATTTCGTTGAAAGGCAGCTGCAGTCTGCAATTACCCAGATTGTTAAAGCGGCTAACAATAATGGGTTTGTTCTTTCTTCCGACAAGACAGCCTGTGTCCATTTCTGCCGGAGGCGTGGCCTCCATCCTGATCCAGAGCTCTATTTGGACCGTGCAGCCATTCCAGTTTTGCCGGAAACCAAGTTCCTTGGTTTGACCGTTGACCGTGCTCTCACCTTTCGCTCGCACGTTCGACGGCTAAGGACTTCCTGTCTGAGAGCCTTGTCAATCCTTAAGATCCTTGCCTCAGTCTCCTGGGGTGCAGACAGGACTTCCTTGTTCCGTATTTACCATTCTCTCATTCGGTCTAAGCTGGATTATGGCTGTATGGCTCTGCGCGTCCTTCCGTTCTCCGGCCGTTGGATACCATCCACCATCAAGCGCTGCGTCTTTGTACAGGAGCATTTCGCACGTCACCCATTCCCAGCCTTTATGCCGACGCGAACGAACCGTCGCTTCATTTACGCCGTCTGCAGCTGTCTCTTCAATTTTACCTGAAACTTAAATCTGTCTCTGACCATCCTTTACACGATGCAGTTTTTCATCCCCAGCATGCTAGCTTGTTCGAGATCCGTCCATCGTGCATTCGAACCTTCGGTCTTCGTATGGCGACCGTAGCTCGTGATGCAGGGCTCGACTTGTCACTCGTAGGAGAGACCAGGGGCTTTGATGATCCCCCATGGCACCCTCTTGGTGTCATGGTTGATACCAGCTTTACATCTTTTGACAAGTCCTCAACCCCTACGTCAGTGTACCAGCAGCTATTTGCTGAACACCGTTACGTCAATGCAGACTTTATTCCTGTTTTCACCGATGGATCTAAGGCGGCTGGTGGTGTTGGATCCGCCGCCGCCTGCGTTGACGAAGTTTCTGTTGCCCGCATTCCTACTGAGTCCACGGTGTTTTCGGCGGAGATGCATGCTGTGTATCTTGCACTTGTTCACGTGCAGTCGAGTTCTCATCAGCGTGCTATTGTGTACACTGATTCGTTGAGTGTTGTGCAATCTTTGTCATCTTTGGATTTCACTGGCCACCCACTTCTTTTTACCGTACGGAGACTTCTTCGTTCTTTGCTCGAAGCTGATGTCCAGATTCGGTTATGCTGGATTCCTGGGCATGTTGGGATCCCAGGGAACGAGTCTGCTGATGCTGCTGCTAGATCTGCCTCTTCTTTGGTAGTTACACCCTTGCCACTGTTCCACCGTGATTTTCGCTTTCTTGTTCACGATCATATCAGACGAACGTGGTGAACTCTGTGGGACCAACAGGTGGAGAATAAACTGCACCGTGTTAAACCTCTCCTTGGAGTCTGGAAATCATCGTGTCTCTGGAACCGTGGGGAAGAAGTTGTTCTTGCGCGTCTCCGCATTGGGCATTGTCGCTTCACGCATAGCTATTTGCTCTGTGGCGACACTGCCCCGGTGTGTGAAACATGCGACTGTTTACTCACCGTATCTCATGTTTTGTGCAGTTGTGTTCGTTTTCGTAATCATCGGTTTCACTATTTTCAGTCTCATCTGCTGGACGAAGGCGCAGCTACGCTGCAAAAGCTTTTGGCCGACCACTGCGACACTTTCGCAGTATTTTCCTTTTAAAACAGATTAACGTTTTAAAACTTATTTTAAAAAAAGTTATATAACAATTATAATGGTAAATTAATAAATTTCTATATCATCATCATCATCATCATTGTCAACCATTATCAATCCACTGCTGGACGAAGGTCTCCCCAAGTTTCCTCCACAACGGTCTGTCTTGTGCCAGTCTCCTCCATGTCACTCCCGCATATTTACGAATTTCATCCACCCATCTCCCATGTGGTCTTTTTCTGGGTCTTTTCCTGTCCCTTGGAATCCAATCTAAAATTTCGGCTGTCCATCTATGGTCTGTCCTTCTGGCAGTATGTCCAGCCCATTGCCATTTCAGGGATTTAACCCTGATCATGATGTCTTCCACTCTCGTCATTTTTCGGATCCACGAGTTTCTCTTCTTATCTCTCCTGGTTATACCAAGCATGCACCTCTCCATGCTACTTTGAGTTGTCTGCAGCCTTTGTATGTCTCTTTTAGTTAAGGTCCACGTCTCTGCACCATACGTAAGCACTGGAAGGATGCATTGATCAAACACTTTTCTTTTAAGACATAATGGCATATTGCTCTTGAAAATTATGCTGTTTCTTCCAAAAGCTCTCCAGGCAAGTTTTGTACGCCGATTAATTTCTTCATCAATGTGACCCTCACTTGATATCTGCTGTCCAAGATAAACATACGTATCTGTTATCTCCAGTTTTTCTCCATCAATCGATAAATCTTCATTTCTTGTAAAAGCATTGAACATCACTTTTGTCTTCTGAAAGTTCATTTTTAATCCCACTTCTTTACTCTTGTCAGCAAGTTCCTGGATCATACTCTGCAGCTCTGATGGGGTAGTTGCAAAAATGACTACGTCATCAGCAAAACGAAGGTGGGTTAGATAATCTCCATTAATCTTTATCCCTTTGTTTTCCCAGTTCAGTGATTGAAAGACATTTTCCAATGTGGCATTAAAGAGCTTCGGAGATATGGTGTCACCTTGTCTCACTCCCTTTCCAATTTTTATGTGTGTTGTATTTTCAAACAGCCGAATCTTTGCACTTGCATTTTCATAGATGTTATTAATAATATTAATGTATGCATCTTCAATACCGCAGGATTTCAGAGCCGTGAACTGCTGATGGTTTCACCGAATCAAAGGCTTTTTCATAATCGATAAAAGCCATGCACAATGGAAGTTCATATTCCCTCGCTCTTTCAATTAGTTCTCTCAGTACGTGGATATGATCTATTGTGCTGTAGCCACTCCTGAATCCAGCTTGTTCTCTCGGTTGAGCCATGTCCAGTGTTACCTTCAAGCGGTGTGAAAGAACTTTAGTGAAGATTTTATAAACCACTGATAGGAGGCTGATAGGTCTGTAGTTCCTGAGATCCTCAATGTCACCTTTTTATGTAGCAGGATCATTGTAGCATTGTTCCAATCCTCAGGAATCTTCCCTTCATTAAGGCATCGAGTGAAAATTTGGGCGAGTACTGTTTCGATTTCTCCACTTGCTTCTTGTATGATGTCTACAGTAATTCCATCTTCTCCTGGAGCTTTCCCCCGCTTCATGTTCTTGATTGCATGAGCAACTTCTGCTGGGAGGACTGGAAGAACTCTGGTACCTTTCATGATGTCTGGAGTACACGTATCATCCCTTTCATATAATTTGGAGTAGAAATCTTTCACTCTTGTCAAAATTTCGCCTCTATTTCTTGTTATAGAACCATCTTCTTTTCTCAGAGCCATAATCTGTTTTCTTCCCTTACTGAGATGTCCCTTTGCTATCTTAAGGCTTTGGTTGTTTTCAATTGCTTTCCTCACTAGCTCACAGTTGAATTTCCTTACGTCTTCAGTGATACTTTTTCGTGTTGTCTTGCATAGCTCTATATATTCCACTTTGGAAGTCACATCTTCTTTAGTTGTCCTCATCTCTCTTCTTTTTTGCATCAACATTTTGGTTTATCCTGATAATTTGTTCACATGCAACTTGTTCTTAGACCCAGCTAATTTTGTTGCTGTTTCCATTAGAGCTTTGGTTACTTTTCTGTTAACTTCCGATAGAATCTGTTCTTCAGTTCTAACTTGAAAGTATTATGGTGTTTTTTAAGGTTGGTTATGTCAATACATTTTGTTTGTCTTATGAGCTTGCCACGTTCCAGTTTAGTGTTGAGGTGCATCTTACATCTCACCAATCTATGGTCACTACCTGTGTTGAACTTGTTCAGCACACTGCAGTCTTCGATGACGAATTTTTTGTTACACATAATAAAATCAATTTCACTTGTCGTTCCAATTGGATGTCTCCATGTCCATTTCCTGTGTGGCTTTTTCTTGAAAAAGGAGTTCAAGATGAAAAATCCTTCTGCCTCTGCAAACTCAACGAGAGTATTTCCTCGCTGGTTTCTGTTGCCGTGACCGAATTTACCTACTGAAGTTTCATTCTGTTGCCGTTGCCCTATTTTTGCATTGAAATCTCCCATAATTATCTTCAAGTGCTGCTTACCTTTATTATTTAGATGACGAATTTCCTCATAAAATTCTTCAATTTCTTCTTCAGGATGACTTGTGGTGGGTGCATAAGTTTGAATAATCTGAGCCTGGTATCTTCTCGATAGTTGGATAACGAGTCGTCCAGCTCTGTCAGAGGAACTTTCAACTTCTACCACTTTATCCTTCAGTTTCTTGTTTATTATAAATTCAACACCACTAGTTCTGCCAGTATCTGTCCCACGATAATAGAAGAGATGTCCACTTTTCAGTTCAATGAGATCTTCTCCTTTTCTCCTTACCTCACTTAGCCCGACGATGTCCCACTTGATCCTTTGTAGTTCCTCTTCCAATTCAAGAAGCCTTGAATCAGAAGATAGGGAGCGTCCGTTATAGGTAGCCAAGGTCAGCATCAAATGGCAGCCTAGTCCGGTCCTCCGGGGATTCTTAGCACCCTGTGCCTTCATGTCGCACTGGCCGCTGCCTTGGCCAGGTACATTCCAGCTGCCGGAGACTGAGGGCCAAGATTTAAGTTGTAGAGTCATTTTGGAGGTGTTTGGCCATAACTCACCACGCTGGCCAAGCGGGTTGGTGAGTGTGGGATAGCATTTCCTCTGATCCCGATGGTATAGTTATACCGCTAATGGCGGTCGTCAGAGCCCTTTTAGTGGGAACAGGATGCACCACGAGAAGGCGGGGTTGACATTTGTCAAGGAGAGGCTGTGATGTTACGCATCACCTGACCTTACATCCTAAATTTATATATAAGCCTAATTAACTAACTAGTCTTCACAGCTTTCATCATCCTCTTTTCTAACTTTTACCAAGCCTGTCTGCTCTTAATCATTTTCCACGCTTTTAAAAATATTTAGCTGATAGTTCTGTGTCTGGCGCTCTTTGGCCAAGCCTGGCCCTTGCGCCACTAAAATCAATTAACTAACTAACTAACTAACACGCATGCTTTGATTTAGGTAATGCAAGAGTCCATAACACAAACTTTTAGTAGTACACATATGGTGATGTTAATCCGGGAAATCTTGTGTTGCTGCACTGTTGTGACGTACTTAACTCAGAGTTGTCGCACATGTCCAAACGACAAAATTGCAGCTTTAAGCTTCGTCGGTGTAATTTAATTGGGAGAACAACTTGCTCCGGGGGCGTGTGTTTGTACCCTACCAGCTGCAGATGGCTTTTACGCTATATTGGCGCGTGAACGTTAAAATGATTCTGCTGGCCGTGAGGTTCAAAAAAAAAATGTGCGATGCTTCATCCACACATCGTCTGGAATTAATTAGAATTCCTTCTACAGCGAGCTACTTCCAGTATGATTTTCCAGCTGACCCGGAAACATACAATTTAGTCCCAGCCCTTTTTCAAGGGTGGGGATGGTGTGTAGTGCAGAGATGGAAACGGGTCAACGGGTCGGGTCAAGGTATTCCTGACCCGATTTCGACTCGGTTTATTCCCGTTATATTTTTGAAAAAGAAAAATGCGCACTAAGGAATTTTGCTCGATATTGATGCCCGTTTACTGAAATACGTATGATTTGTCATTCAAATTAAAGGAAGACTCTTCAGAAGGAAGAGTGTCTTTCCTAAACAACATCTACATTTTGGAAACTTTCAACTCACCATAAGCTTGTGAAAATTGGTGTTGCCGTGAAGCATATTCTGAAGCTTGATATGTTATCAAGAAAACAGCAAAAACTGAAATTAAACTTGCAAAAAAGTTGCGTAATTCAAAAATTTTGACTGTTGCGCCATCAAAATTACGTGAGACAGCCTTAATATTACTGCGGAGAGACTTATTGACGCCCGCAGATGTATTTGAAAACATGTGTAAAACAATTACGTTACGTGTTGCAAATGAAGGACGATAGTTTCAATACTTCCTGTAAGTGAGTAAATTATACGTTCCCATAATACGTTTGTTTTATTTCCTTGTAACCTACGGTACCCCCTACGGGCCGCCCCGGTGGCACAGTGGTCTAAGCGATGGCCTCTGATCATTCGTCCGAAAGGGGTCCGGGTTCGAATCCCGGTGAGGCATTAATGTTGTGTTTGTCTTACGGCACTGGTTCTCTCCCTTCCCTGGAGCCATTGACCCAAAATTAGGGGCGGGAGACTGCTTATAACCCATGGAGTTGCTCACAGTGGTCGTTAAACCTCCAATCAAAAAAAAAAAAAAAATAAAAAAAACCCCTTCCGAAACTTTCTGCATATAGATATTACAATTCAGAGAAGATTGTTTCGGTTCGGGTCCAGTTATGTTACGTCCTGTCCGGGTCCAAAATTTTTGACCCGTTTCCAACTCTGGTGTGGTGGGGTATGTGATGTTTTTTACCTCAGTGGTGGCGCAAGACTGCAAAGTTGCAGCGTTAAGCTTCGTCGATGTAGATTAGTTGGGATAACAACTGGGTCCGAAACGAGGAGGCGTGAGTTCGAACCTCACCATCGGCAAATGGGCTATACGGTATGCAGGCTAGTTTTGAGGGAGAATGATTGAGACAGTGCTCTGAAAAGCGATGCGAGATGTGTTTCTTTTTTTCTTTCCTCCCTTTTATGCTGTGTACTTAAGGAGAAAAAAGATAGGAGCGGACATTTTAATTCGACTGAAATATATACACTCATTTATGTCTGTGAAGTCTTGAGTGGCGAAACGCCTGATAGAATAGCTCAACTTTCAGTGGGGCCATTAGAGATTGCCCCGCACGGGGATAACTGGTTTTCCAGTTATTTGGGGAGCGGCGCCCCCACGGCCCGAGCCGACCTTGTGACGGATCATTTTGTCATTTCGTCTTGAACGATTACATCACCGAAGGGACAGCTGTTCATCCAGCTGATGGGGATGGCGTCCCCACGGCCCGAGCCAACATGTACTATATGTGATGATTTTCACATTTTTTATGTTTTTTCACTTGACATGAACCCGCCTCAGTTGTAGGTTGCTGAGGTTGTGATTATGCGCCAGCTCCGGATTTTAGTTTCTCGTTTTCTTTCCTGTCTTCTCTATTTCATGTTCCTTTCTTTGTTTTTCCGAGCTGGTTAGCTAGACCTGCCTGCACGTTTGCCGTGTGCGGTGACCCGTAAGGTGGAAAAGGGGATGCTGGAGGCTGAGGTTTCTGGAGGCCTGGGTGTTGTTGTCGCCAGTTGCCAACACCTCTCTTTGCCCCCTGCTTCACCCTAAACGGGCGGCTGGGAACTAACCCACTCCTAGTCAATGAGGTCTGTGGCCGAGTGGAGCCCAGACCTCTAACGGCTTGTCGTCTCGTACGACAGGGTGAGTCTGGGGATAGGGTGGGCATGCCAAAGGGGTGTTCCCCAGGCATGGGAAAGTCTGGGTGCTCGCCGAGCGCATGTCTGCCCTATCAACTTGCTATATCCGCTTGCTATCCCTAGAGCCGTGTCCTGCGTCCACTTGGGCTTGCGGACCTCCGGTTCTCCCTTGTTGGGCTCGATTGTGGGTGGGGGAAGTCGGCGGATGAATCCTTTAAATTTTTTCATGGCTCTCAATGAAATTTCCCATGAACCCAAAACTAAAAGAAGTATGGAGGAAGGTTCAGGTCCTTCCGCCAAAAAATTTGTCGCTGATGTTTCCAATGCTAGATTCTTTTTTGTGCACTCATTGGACCCTTCAAAGCCTTTGAGTGCCAAAAGTCCATTTTGGATCCATAAAGCACTGCAATCAATTGCAAGCTCTCCTAAAAGCGTCAAGAAGCTCCAGTCTGGAGATCTTCTTGTTGAGATGTCTACTGTGGCCTACAGTTCCACACTTATCAACACCAGCATGCTGCTTGAGACTCCGGTCAAAATAACACCACACGGTTACCTAAATTCATCTCGAGGTGTTGTCTCCTCTCGGGATCTTATTGATTGCACTGAGGAGGAACTTCTCGAAGAACTGAGGAGCCAACATGTTACGGGTGTGCGGCGTATTTCTTTCAGGAGGAATGGGCAGTTTGTCCCATCCTGGAACATTATCTTGACATTCAACTGCCCTTCCCTGCCTACATCCATCAAGGCAGGGTATCTCCACCTCGAGGTACGACCGTACATTCCTAACCCGTTGAGATGTTTTAGGTGCCAGTCGTACGGCCACTCTCAGCAGTCATGTAGGAGTACTCCTAGGTGTGGACGCTGTGGTGCCACAGAGCATCTACTCTCAGAATGTGTGGCCGAGGCCGAGTTTTGTGTGAACTGCAAGGGTTCACACCCAGCATCAGCCAAAGATTGTCCCAAGTGGAAGGAGGAGAAGGAAATCCAAAGGCTCAAAACGGTGGAAAATATTTCCTATCCTGAGGCCAGAAGAAGAGTGGTTCCCGTTATATCTGATCGGCGATCATACGCTTCAGTGGTGGTTGCCAAATCTACGGTTGGCATTCAGACCGACGCTCAGATCTCCCCTAACTGTCCATTCAATATGGAGGAAATCATCGCAGCCGGACTGGAGGCACTCCGGTCGCGAGCTAGAGTCTGAAAGCGGCACCCGCCACTTCACCGAAGCAGACTCACTCCAACACCAGCAAGGGCACTCAGTCCACTTCTTCTGGCAAAAACGCCAACACCAACACCAAGGTCAAGGATAAGAAGAGCATTTCTTCTCCTTCAAAGTCTCAGCCAAACAATCAACGGCGAGCAAATCCCGCCAAGACACTTGGGACAAAGCATTCACCAATCTTGGCCCCTGGTCACACACCACCAAATCTGGGGGAACGCTCACCAGAGGAAATGGAGGCTGACCAAGTTTAATCATTTCCTTTTTCATTTCATTTTTACCCATGGGTTCAATAATTCAGTGGAACTGCCGAGGTTTTCGCACCAGTTTTGATGACGTGACACATCTGCTTTATTTGTACTCTCCGGTGTGCCTTTGTCTTCAGGAGACAAAGCTTAAACCATCGGACCTGCTTTCAGTTCGAGGCTACAGTGCATTTCGGACAGACCACTCGTCTGGAAATATAGCCTGTGGGGGTGTCGCTATTCTCGTTCCTCACAGGGTTCCGGTATCTTCCGTCGCGGTTTCCACAACTGTGCAGGCCGTGGCGGTTCGTATTTCTATGCCTGTGCCTCTTACTGTTTGCAGTGTTTATCTACCACCGGATGAGGATGTTAGCGTCTCTGTTCTGGAGAGCTTGATTGATCAGCTGCCCTCTCCTTCCTTCTTTTGGGTGACTTTAATGCTCATCATCCTTTGTGGGGTAGTGTCAGCGCCAGCGCTAGAGGTCGTCGCATAGAGTCTCTTCTGTGCTCGGCCTCTGTGTGCCTTTTAAACACCGGTGCTGACACTTACTTCCATGAGCCGACAAGATCTTTCAGTGCGATCGATTTGACCTTGGGTTCACCATCGATCATTGCTGACTGGTCGTGGACGGTGTGTAAGGATCTCCACGGGAGCGACCACTTCCCAATCGTCCTCTGGCACCATGCAAACGTGCCATATTCTGCCTCCCGCCCACCTCGATGGAGGATGGATTGTGCCAGATGGGAGGTCTTCACATCGTCCGCGGTGATATCTTCTGAAATGGTGACCCAAGAGTCAATCGACGCAGCTGTACTTAAAGTCACAACTTGTATTCTTCAGGCAGCTGATCTTTCAATTCGTAAGACATCTACGAAGCTCCCCAGAATTCCGAAACCTTGGTGGAACCCTAAATGCGCAGCGGCTCGGAGAGCTCAACACAAGGCCTGGTCTACTTTTCGGCGTTATCCAACCGAGGCTAATCTCGTTGCTTTTAAACGTGCTAAATCCTATGCTCGGTTGGTGCGTCGACGTAGCAAGAGGGAGTCTTGGATCCAGTATGTATCATCTCTTACCTCACGTGCCAATTCGAAAACTGTGTGGGAAAGGATTCGTAAGATCCGGGGAACCTACAGTTCACACCAGATTGCCATTCTCGAGAGTAACGGCTGCACATATGCTGACGTCGGGGAGATTGCAGACTGTCTGGGGGAGGCGTTTGCCTCCGTTTCGAGTGATCTGGCGTATCCGGCCTCCTTTCATAGGATTCAGTCCTCCGCGGAACGCCAGAGAATCTCTTTTGCGCCGTATACCGACACTGGTTATAACTCCCCCTTCAGCATGTGTGAACTTCGGGTGGCTCTGCATCGGTCCGGGGCTACTTCTGTCGGTCCCGATGACATCCACTACGACATGCTCCGTCATCTCTCCCAGTCGTCTCTCGAGAACCTTTTACTCTTATACAACCGCATCTGGTTAGAACACAGTTTCCCGGAGTCTTGGCGAAAGGCTTTTGTTCTACCTTTTCCGAAGCCTGGCAAGGATCCTAAGTCTCCCTCTAGTTATCGCCCAATTGCTCTCACTAGCTGTCTGTGTAAAGTTCTCGAACGCATGGTTAACTCACGATTAATTCATTTTTTAGAACATCATCAATTACTTTCACCATCACAAAGCGGTTTTCGGCGTCATCGTTCACCTCACGATCATCTCCTGCACCTTGAGACATCTGTGCGCGAGGCGTTCGTGCGTAGGCAGCACCTGGTTTCTGTATTCTTTGACATCGAGAAAGCCTATGATCGTGCGTGGCGGCACGGGATTATCCGTGACCTCCACGCATGCGGATTGCGAGGGAATCTTCCGACCTTTATTGTAAATTTTCTTCGCAATCGGGTGTTCCAGGTGCGCCTGGGTACGACGCTATCTGCAACATTCCATCAAGAACAAGGTGTTCCTCAAGGTTGCATTTTATCTGTCACATTGTTCATCCTTCGCATTAATTGTCTCCTCACAAATCTTCCTCCTGCGGTTTCGGCTACTGTGTATGTCGATGACTTGCACATCTTCTGCTCGTCATCGAGCATGCGTTTCATTGAAAGGCAGTTGCAGTCTAGTATTAATCAGATTTTTAAAGCGGCAAATAGCAATGGTTTCGTTCTTTCTCCCGACAAGACAGCGTGTTCATTTCTGCCGGAGGCGTGGCCTCCATCCTGACCCCGAGCTGTATTTGGACCGTGCAGCCATTCCAGTTTTGCCGGAGACCAAGTTCCTTGGACTGACCGTCGACCGTGCGCTTACGTTCCGTGTGCACGTTCGGCGGCTCAAGATTTCCTGTCTGCGTGCTCTTTCTATTCTAAAAATCCTTTCGAGAGTTTCGTGGGGCGCAGACAGGATCTCTTTGTTTCGCATTTACCACTCCTTAATTCGGTCGAAACTGGATTACGGCTGTATCGTGTATGGCTCGGCTCGTCCTTCCGTTCTCCGGCCTTTGGACGCTGTTCATCATCAGGCACTGCGTCTTTGTACGGGAGCATTTCGAACATCTCCGATTCCCAGCCTTTACGCTGATGCGAACGAACCATCGCTTGAATTACGCCGTCTGCAGCTGTCTGTCCACTTTTACTTAAAACTTCGGTCTCTTCCAGACCATCCTTTATACGATGCAGTTTTCCATCCTCAGCATGCTCGTTTATTTGCGAACCGGCCCTCGTGCGTTCCAACCTTCGGTCTTCGTATGGCGGCCGTAGCTCGTGATGCAGGGCTCGACTTGTCGCTTGTTGCAGCGATCAGGGGCTTTGGGGATCCTCCATGGCACCCACTTGGTGTCATGGTTGATACCACCTTTACGTCTTTCGACAAATCCTCAACCCCTGCGTCAGTGTACCAGCAGCTCTTCGCTGAGCATCGTGCCCTCAAATCTGAATACACTCCCATTTTCACTGATGGCTCCAAGATGCATGGAGTCGTTGGATCCGCAGCTGTCTGTGTTGATGACGTGTCAGTAGCGCGGATCCCAGCTGGGGCCACGGTGTTTTCGGCGGAGATGCATGCTGTGTATCTTGCACTTCTTCATGTTCAGTCGAGTTCTCATCATAGTGCTATGGTCTATACGGATTCATTAAGTGTCCTGCAGTCTTTGTCATCGCTGGACTATTGTAATCATCCTTTTCTTTTGAACGTACGAGGGCTTCTTCGTTCCTTGCTCGAGGCCGGTGTCCAGATTCAATTCGTCTGGATTCCTGGGCATGTTGGAATCTTGGGTAACGAGTGTGCTGATGCGGCCGCTAGATCTGCTTCCTCTTTGGTCGTCACACCCTTGCCACTCTTTCATCGCGATTTTCGATTTCTTGTTCGTGATCATATCAAACGAACGTGGCAGGGTCTGTGGGACCAACAGGTTGAAAATAAACTGCATCGTATAAAACCTATTCTCGAAATCTGGAACTCCTCATCTCGTCGGAACCGTAGGGAGGAAGTGGTGCTTGCGCGTCTCCGCATTGGGCATTGTCGTTTCACTCACCGCTTTTTGCTGTGTGGCGACACTGCGCCGATGTGTGAGACGTGCAACTGCCGACTCACCGTCACTCATCTTTTGTGTACCTGTGTTCGTTTTCGTGATGTACGTTTTCATTTCTTTCATTCTCATTTGTTGAACGAGGACGCCGCTACACTGCAGCGGCTCCTCAATGACCACTGCAATCCTGTTGTTGTTTTTTCATTTTTTAAGCAAATTGACTATTTTAAACGTATCTAGATTTTAGCCTTATCATTATACTCATTTTTCAGTTTTACTGAATCAGCTAGATTTTAATATTTGTATCATGTTTTTAGTACTGTTTGTTTCATTATCTTTTTTAGCCCTTTCATCGTTCTCATTCTTCAGTTTTATTTGATCAGCCATATTTTAAGCTTCATCGCACGTTTTTAATACTGTTTGTTTGTCTGTCTGTCTTGTAGTTTTTACCGTATTCATTTCCATCTTTCACTTTTACCGCTTCATCCTGTTTTTAGCCTTGTGTACTTATTTTATTGATTTTGTTCTCTTTTGATGTCTTTTGTTTGGCGCTCTTTGGCCAACCATGGCCCTTGCGCCAATAAAATCAATGAACCAACCAACCAACCATTAGAGATTGTTTTGCATTTATCACCAGCGCTAGCCACAAAAGACAATGAGTCGCAGGGCATAGATTCTGGCACAAAAGCGTGAACGGAGACCGAAATTGGCGAAGTTAACGGTGAATCGATGCGAGCACGAGGAGAAACCCTGAAAAAGAAACTTGGGTGAAGTATCCCAATTGCCTTTTCTCAGTCTTATTATATTGATTGTAAGCGCTTGCGTCCTTCGGAGAGTGGAAAGGGGAGACGGTTTCACTTGTTATGTCTCCCCACCCCTGCTGCAGACTAATAAAACTTCCTTTTTGTTAAAGTTTGTCTGAGCTGTATTAATTAAATTAAATTAAAAAGGATTGAGGAGGCAGGCTGAACACAGGGAACGTACCTGTGAGTCCCTCCCCACCCCACCCCTTTTTTTAACCCTGCATTGTATTTATGGAGATAGATCGCGTTTTTATAATAATCTTATACAGTACTCAATATGTTCATATTTCGTGAACCTCAAATATTTGAACCTCTGTAATAAGATTTCAGTAGTTATTTCTCAAAGATGTGTGACAGGGGTGGGGGTTGCTCATAATCTTTACTTCATGGTGGAAGTTTTAATTTTATAAGGCATTAACTTAGATGGAAAAAATGCGGTTTTAAGAACACTTTCCGTTGTTTGTCTTTTCGAACGTTAACTAATGCCAGGTCGTTCAGAAACTAATGGCCGATTTGGAGGGTAAAAATGGCAGAGACAACCTCATAGCACACATCGTTTTATTCGAAATGGGCGCCTTCAGCAGCCACACACCTCTGCTAGCGAGTAATGTAATGAGAAGTGCTGCAATGCCAGTCCGGAAGAAATCTGGCTCCCTGGATGCAAGGAATCCCAGAATGCAATTTCTGCCTTCACTCGGTTTCTGGATGTCCTGTCCTTGAGGTAAATGCTAAAATGCATGAACAGCTGGAAATCGGTAGGTGCCAAGTCTGGCGAGTAGGCTGGGTGTGGGAGGCTTTCGAACCTCAGTTCGTGTAGTTTCTGTTTCGTCATTTGTGACACCTATGGTCTCGCGTTATCACGGAGGAGGATAGGACCCTTCCTGTTCACTAAAGATGGCTGCTTGGAACACAACTTCTGGTGCATTCAGTCAATTTCTTCACAGTGTGTGACTGAGGTAATGCTTCCACCAGCGTTCAAGAACTCTAGTAGGCGATACCGTGAACAGTGCACCACACTGTCAACAAAACCTTGGGCGTCAATTTTGGTTTAGGATGTCGTTTCAGTAGTTCACACACAGCCACTGTCCAGATCGCTTACGGCTGTCATATAACACCCACGTTTCATCACAGACCACACTGCGATCAAGTAGGGCTCCTTTTCGTTGCGAAACAGAAGGTTACTGTACATCTCAAACCGTTGTTGTTTCTGACGCTCCGACAGTTGTGAGACCCACGTATGGAGTTTCTTGACCTTGCCAATTTGGTGGAGATGTTCGGAAATGATTGACACAGACACATAGTACTGTTTGGCGAGTTCTCTGAATGTGACGCGAGGATTTGCTTTCATAGCGTCGTTATCAATGACCGAATGTCGTCCTCGACCCTCCTTGCCCCATGCCTTTACCACATTACGATCCAATTTGAACTCTTGATGCAGAAACACCCGCAACTCACTCCTTCCTAACATGTTATACACATCACTCTCACACATTTAGCAACGACTGCTGCTCAACCGATTATGGTGTGTATGTGGCGTCTGAGTCGCCTTTCTGTTCGTACGAATGGCGCTGCGGGCGGGCTGGTGGGCGAGTTGAATGTGGCATCTCAGGAAATCGGCGATTATTTTCCGAACGACCTGATAAAAACTTTCTAGTGATACATTGGGCTGTAGGACGTCGTTGACGAGGATGTATTTTCCTGTAGGCTCCGGAGCTCTTGAGATGATTCCACCTGTAGTTAGTTTTCTTTTATACGCTCAATTCATGTATGATCGAACTTATTTTACAATATAACTATCTTTTGTACACTGTTTTACTCTCCTAGTTTGTAAGATTTTGATGACCATAAGTTGTAATTTTATTAATGATGAATGTAACGGTCATTATTCGTTTTTTGAGTTAGGTATATTCATTAAGGTTTCCCTCCGCCCCGGATATTTTCATTTTCTATGTTATTTTCTGAGCTGACCGCAGCATTTGTTTGGGGACTCCCCGCTGCCTGTAGTCCAAGTCAGCTTACATTTTTTTTTATAGCGGAACAGCTATCTATGCTCTGAAAAATACTCCCTAGCATTTAGAGCGAAATGCAATAGAACTGTTTCTCAAAAGCATCGTTTTTGTTTGATCCTTCATTTCGTTTTATTTTTTTACGCTGTACAATTTCGCCGCTAGAGGGCGTAAATGCCAATGTCGAATTCAAAAATGTTTTATTCCACATATTTGTTTCTAAACATCCGATTGAAAAAAAAATCTTATTTTTCGATTCCATTTATGTCGAAGAGTATTTTAGATATACTTTTTCAAATTACGCATACATTTTTCGCTAGGGGGCGTTAAAGTAAATTACATTTTCCCCATAACTCTTCTTCTTCAACGGATACACCTCCTGATGGAAAATCTTTTGCATATAATTTCTAATTTTTGGTAAAGAATACTTTGGCCACCACGGGGCGTAAGTTTTAATTTTTGCTTCTGATGTATTTGCCACAAAATCTAAGCTTCTAAATTATCGATTGAAAATATTCTTTCGTGGACTGACGCCACTCACATCGGTAAACCTTTTCGGAATATTTTCTTCGCCAGGGGCGTAGATGTATATCTTATTTTTGTCAATATCTCTACTTCTAGGAGTCCGATTTGAAAAATTCCTTCTTTGTTGGATAGTGTTTTCAGCGTGACACGTTTTTCAAAATTTTCAAGTAATTTATAGACTTTCCACTAGGGGGCGTAAAGGCAAATTGCTTTCCCCCTATATCTCGGCTTCTAAATCTCCGATTTGAAAAATTCTTTCTGCACCGGATACAGCTCCTGATAAGAAATCGTTTGCACATAATTTCTAATTTTTGTGAAAAAATGTTTTGGCCACCAGGGGGCGTAAGTCTTAATTTCTGCTTCTGATGTATTTGCCGCAAAATATGAGCTTCTAAAATCTCGCTTGCAAAAAAAGTTGCTTGTTGACTGATACTACCCATGTCGACAAACCTATTAGGAACATTTTCTTCTTGAAATAATGCATGGTTTCTACGCCAGGGGGCGTAGATGTATATCTTATTTTTGTCAATGTCTCTACTTCTAGGAGTCCGATTTGAAAAATTCCTTCTTTGTTGGATAGTGTTTCCGATGCGAAATGTTTTTTCTATAAATTCAAAAATTTCAAGTAAATCATAGACTTTCCGCTAGGTGGCACAAAGGTAAATTGCGTTTTTGCGTTATTTCTGCTTCTAAAACTCCGATTTGAAAAATTCTTCCTGTATCGCATACAAGACCTGATGGAAAATATTTTTCACATAATTTCTAATGTTTGGTAAAGAATGGGTTTGGCCACCAGGGGGCAAAGTGTTAATAATCTGGGCTCCTGAAAACTCGACTAAATTTTTTTTTTCTTGGGCCAATACCGCTCATATGGAAAAACCTTTTGAGAATACTTTCTTCTTAAAATAATGCATGGTTTTCCCACCAGGTGACGTAAAGTCACGTCTTATTTTTAGTCGATATCTCTGTTTCTAAGAGTCCGATTTGAAAAATTCTTTGGGTGTTGGAGAGCGTTTCCGGTGCGAAATGTTTCTCATATAAATTCATGTTTTTCTTAACGCACAAGTCTGCAACCAGAGAGCGTTAGCTCACGATACCTTTTACAGCAATATCCGAGGGATTAAAAACCCGATTGAAAAACTTCTTTCTTCCGTCAGATACTATTGTTTTCCATACCGGTTCCATTGACTTTGAATGGCTTTGATAAATTCAATTTGCGTCACAACGGATTCAAAAGACGTGCGTATTATACCCGAAAATTCGGTGTCACCTTTCTTGGGTTTTCTTTTAAAGAAGTGACCATTGCATTTTATTTATTTCAAAAGTTTTAATTTGTTATCAATGAAGAAACCTTTTCGAAAAGAAGGTCCAAGTATGCAAAAAAAATATTCTGCGATATAAAAAAACAGGGAAGTAATGTAAACGCCTGAACTTTCTTCAACTGTCAAACAAAATGATAAATAACAAGGCCACTGAACCTGATAATATTGTAGCAGAGAAAATAAATTGTCTGAGGCATTTAATAATTGAGAAGTTCACATATCTATAAAAACAAATTGGCATATTAGAAACATTTCTAAGCATCATAGAATGTCGATTTTTCTCTCATTCCACAAATGACCTGTGGTTATTGACTCTGAATGGCATAGAATTATTTTTGTAGCTGAGATACTCTTCAGAACTAATGACGGGATAAACATGAAGTAGAACTTATCCTGAAATTTCTTTAGCTCTGTTTTGATTATTGAAAGATCGAGGGAAAAGAAGTGCTGTAGAGCATAGCACTATGGTCGGACAGTGTTGGGTTCTTTTTAAACGAAGGGTCAAAAGTTGAATTTTAAATTTTATAGTAAAAATAAGGGTGCAGTTAAAATGTAATGACAGTAGAGCTATTGGGTGGATTTTACTAATTGTAACAACAGAATGAATTCAGAAAAACTAGAACTGAATTTGTAAAAATTGAATACTGATAAATTTATTTATTGAGAAGAGCCTCATTACATCGAATGGCAAATGTAATAAATAAATCAAGCAAAGAACTGCCGTAGCTAAGTGTGCTATTTTCGAAACGAACAGCCCCATAAACAATGTCATGTCCCTGAAGACGACCTAAACACCATTTCTTTTTCACTTATGCGCAGTGAAAAAGAAATGGTGTGCATTAACGGAAAATTTCTGAAACTAACTTGCAGGAAAGTTGTGGGTAGGTAACCGTCTTTTAACGAAATTTCCGTTTTTAAAAGTGCCAAGTTTTTTTTGTTTTGTTTTTTGTAACTTGCGTATTTTCAGAAATTCCGGTTTCAAAAAAGTCCGTTTCAGTTTTTTCCGTATTTATACTTATTGGTAATTTCGCCAAATGGAAGACGCTGTACTTATTTATCATCCCATACACCAGATAATACTTTCGCAGCGGTGGGGATCGAACCGACGTCGTTTGGTTTGGATCAGCATATAACCCGCGTTTTAACCACTGATCCAGAAAGACTCGGAGATCTTAACGTTCATGGTAAAACTAATTGCGCAATGATTATTATTATTTTTTTTTGTCATTAATGCGAGTGATTTATTCATTTTATTTTCTGTTGGAGCTTATTGTTTTTTCGAATAGGTTTCTAATAATTTTATATTTTTTTCGAAGGCTTTTCACAAATTAAATATTTTGTCATCGTAATTTTTCGGAACAACTGCTTGCTTTGGAACTTGAGATATTTTTAAGCTGACAATGACTTTCAATTATCTTTAAGAAAAAGTGAAATGTACTGTTTTATAATGTTATTTCACAAAACTCCTAAATATAAATTTTACATGAAAGAATCATGAAAGAAATTTTCATCGTCCCGCTCCAGGACGATGAAAATTTTCAAGTTTTCAAATATTATCTGACTTACCATCCTTGTCACATTTACGCCAAAAATCGGATTGTCATCTTCAAAATTTGTATAAATTTTACTTTTGATAGCTATTATAGCTTTTGTCTTAAAGGCTCCACACTTTGATATATAGACATCGTACAATCATTTGTGCTATAATTTAAGTACCCAGTTTCTTTTAGTAACAAAATATACTATACTGTGAAAATAATTGGGACAAAGTAGAAAATCACTCTTTTTTCCAAAACTATGCCTTTATATCATTCTATGCCTTGATATACACTGATAAATACCTGTATTAGTATGAAGTATGTCCTCCTTTAGCAGAAATGACCTCTTGAATTCGTTTTGGCATTAACTCCACTAATTGAGTGCACATATTTTTGACTTCATAATCGTGGAACCACACTTTTATAGCATGCGTTATTTGGTTGTACAGTCCATTTTACCTAAACGTCTCTTCAGAATATTCCACAAGTTTTCTATATGATTTAAGTCTGGTGAATTTCCAGGCCAATCAAGCAAATGAATTTGATTTTCCAGCATAAAATTCTTGACCAATTTCGAATTGTGACATGGGGCCAAGTCATGTTAAAATGTCCCCTCAAAAGTTTGCAAGAATGGAACAATCCTACGTTGTAATATTTGTACGTACTTGGCTGAATTCATCATACCTTGAACAGGAACTAAGGCTTCCAGTGCCATTTGATGTGAAAAAAAAACCCACAACCACTAGCCAATAAATCTCTTTGAAGGTCGGTGCTTGTTTTTTTTTTGGGGGGGGGGGTCATTTTACTATTTCTGATTAGATATTTATCGGTTCGTGGAGTTGTTTTTCGTTTTCTTCCACATTTACCTCTCCTTTTTGGAGACGATGATCCAGATGCATTGTATCTCGCAAGCAGTCTTGATACACTTGATTTGCCTACACCAACTGCAGAAGCGATATCTCTCACTGTCATAGAAGTGTGATCCTTCAGAGCAATTATTTTTGCACGCTTCCTTGGGGAAATATCCATTTTTTAATACAGGAAAGCAACACGTACTCACAAAGAGCAAAAACTAACATCCACCTGTCACACACGAAAGCTCACAATTGAAACTGAAGTGCCTATTTCTTGTTTAAAACCGGTCAAGCCACATTCTTACTATTAAGTTTTAACAGTCACACCACCTCGCAGCTGATAAAACCGATTTACGTGGGTTTCCGACATCAACTGGCGATCACATTACAATTCTGAGAATAAAATAGCTTGTCCCAATTAATTTGCACGGTATAATATTATGGCTGGCGCACAAAATGGGGGAGAGGAGAAGAAATATCCTGTGCCACAAGAACCAAAATTCATGCGATATGCTATCCACAATATCCGATCTCGCTGCAGAACTTCAAAATCAGATCCTTCAGCAGAAGAGCGGAATTACTGGAAATAATATACACTGGCGTGCAAAAATTAAGGACGAGACGGTTTTTCGAATATAACGTCGTGCAGAAGTTCTCCACATCGACTCAAATCATACCATAAGATCCCCAAGATGTAAGAATATGGGACAAGTGAGCAAAACTGTTCAAACAAGGAATCCAAAGGATACAAAGGCACTTTATTGAAAAGGTAGCTTCGAGCACAACTGGACAGAAGACAGAAACGTCCATGTGACAGGCGGCTGCCAAGAAAAATCCAGTCTTTAGTAGGGGATATGATCAACCCTGACTGCGTTGTAGGATTTATAACGTCTGTCCATGCTGAGGACGAGGTTGTCAAGGAGCTATTGAGGCATCGCGGCCCATTCCTCTTGTAGCGCCAATCGCAGCTGCGGAATTGCTGGCGGCTGGTGACGTGCTGCCAAGCGTCTCCCGAGAAGGTCCCACACGTGTTCGATTGGATTTAGATGCGGGGACCTTGCAGGCCAATCCATGCGTTGAATATCTTCACTCTCCAACAGCTCTGCGACATCCACTGTACGATGAGGTGTAGCGTTGTCGTCCATGAAGAGGAACTCAGGACCCACAGCACCTCTAAACAGACGCACGTGAGGCAGGAGAGCCTCGGTACAATAGCGGACACCAGTGACTGAACCTCCTTGGAACATGTGGAGGTCAGTACGGCTACCAAGCATGATACCGCCCCAAACGAGAACTCCACCACCTCCAAACCGGTCCCTTTCGATGATGTTGGAGGTGTGATTGCGTGTTCCCTGCTCTCTCCAGATGTGTATACGTCCAGAATCGCTCGTCAGACTAAATCGGCTTTCATCCGTAAAGAGAACTCTACTCCATTGCTGATGTGTCCAGTTCTTGTGTTTCTGGCACCACAGAAACCGCCGTCACCGATGAGCAGGCGTTAATGGCACACACCGTACTGGTCATCGTGCAAATAGACCACCTTTGTGCAGCCTCCTGGCCACGGTAAAACGCGGTAACGGACGTCCAGTTGTCTGTTGCACGTGCCTTGCGATTTCTCCCGCTGTCTGCCGTCTGTCTCTTCTCGCCTGTAGGACAATATACCGGTCGTCCGCCGCGTGGTTGCTCATGGACGACCACTGCTAAACTCTCGGACAGCTGTTCCTGTCATTTCAAATGCTCTTCAAGCTCGTGAAACGATGCTGTGAGCGATCCCGAACTGCTCGGCCACACTAGTCACACTTCGACCTTCTTCCAACTTCCCAATGACGCGACCTCGGGTAAAGTCATCCAGATGTCGTCTAATGGATTGCCTGTTCGCCATATCACACGGGTGGCAGCAACTCGACGTCATTCAAACCGATGTACACCGTGCAATAGCTTTCACCGAATTGCTGAGCGTACACCGCTCGTGTGCTTTATACCCTTCCGACCCTACCCCCACGTCATGCTGCATATATGCGCATGCCCTACCGTACCGGACCCTAGTCTATCTCCTGAGTGGTCTGCCTGCTCGTTCCGCTGTTATGCTAATTTCTCCTCTTCGTCCTTAATTTTTGAACACCAGTGTATATACAATTTCAAAGTTTTCTTGTCCTGCGAAAAATCCGTGAAATTCTTATTTCTTACCGTCATTTCAGGTAAAGGTTGTACCAGAAATGTTTCGTTAATTCACGAAAGGAATCGAGTTAACTAAAATTAAGACCCGTGTGTTTAGAAAAGTCACTTAGCGAATTTCCAACGTTTTATTCAAAACAGATTAAAAAAAAAATTACTGCTTTTGATTATCAGAAAAATAAAACTGTAGTCCGCTAGACATGCCTTGAGGGAAGAAGCGATGAAAAACTCAGTTCTGGCAAGAAATATTGAAAGACGACGACTCCAAAGCAGAAACTCTTTGAGAAGTGTGTCGAAATAACTGAATGTACTGGCAGCCCTCCTTGATTCCCCCCTTATGAAGAATGCAACGAACTGAATGAAAGTTCATACGCTTTCATCAATTTATACAGGGTTCGTGTATATCTTGTTATTCCGTTTCATGCGACACTAGAATGTGCAAAACAGGTAAACATCGTATTAAAGTTTTTCATTAATATTTAACAGTTTGCGCACTTGAATTCTTTCCGTTGATATACGCTAAAGTGTCAAAAAAAAACAAAAAAAAAAAAAAACTGGGTACCTCTATAATACCGCGTTGGTCTTCTTCGCGATCGGATAACGGTAGCAGCGCGACAGGGCATGGACTCCACGAGCTCTCTGTAGTACTGTGGAGACAATGCACGCCATGCTTCTTGAAGAACGTCCCAGAATTTCCGTAATATTAGCCAATGGAGGATTCCTGGCATTGATAGCACGTTGAACATAATCCCAAGTGTGTTCGATGGCGTTTAAATCAAGCTATCGAGGGGGCCAATTTGGGATGCTGAACTCCCTACAACGTTTCTCCAGCCGTAATCGGGCGACAGTGGACGCATGCTGTGGCGCATTGTGTTGAAAGCGGTCGCACCCGTCGGAGTGGTTGCATGACATGAACGGGTGCAAATGATCTCCAAGGATGTTTACGTAGCCTCCACTTGTCCAGAACGCTCTGCAGGCGCATGATAGTTCCTAATGCGTGCCAGCCGGGCTGAAAATTCCCCACACCATATAAGAGCTATCGCCGGCGTACACTGTCTGTTGTAGTCATGCGTGATCCATTGCCTCGTGGTGTTGTCGCCACACCATGAGTCGGCCATCTGCCCGAAACAGTTGGTACTTCGAGTCATCTGAGCAGGCTACACGTTTCCAGTCATCTTGCGACCAATGGCAGCGTTTCCGATCCCAGGCGAGGTGCACAGCCTTGTGTCGTCGGATTAGCAGTGGCACATGGGTGGGCAGTTGGCTGTGGAATCCCCATAGAACATAGGGAATGTTGCATTGTTCAAAAGCTGGTGCTACTACTAGTTCCAGCACTGAATTGCACTGATTCGCGGCAATCTTGCACATCGGGCGGATGACGATGCATGCCAGACTCTATTGTCCACGATTGTCCAGGCTTTTTCTACGGCTACACTGGTCTCGCACGCTGGATGTTTTCAGTGAGTTTATGTAGTCCATATACACTTTTGAAATTGTTTACCTTTTAAATTCAAATTTCGTGGTAATTTCCAAGATGGAGGGACGCATCTCCGGCGCGCCGACTATCATAACACGTTCGAAATCGCGTAAATCTTGATAAGCTGCTATCTAAACTGCGAATGCTACTACTTGGGCTTGCGGAGATATATGTAATAGAAATGGTACCGCCCTTTCCAGTTTTTTTTTTTTTTTTTGGAACCACAGTGTATATTGTATTTACATTTTTCTATTAATAAGTAAGTGCAAACATCACAAGTATATAAATACATGAGGGTGAGCCAAAAGTTCATCCCGTTTGCAGTTAAAAAGTTTAATAATGAATAAAGCCATGCGCGCTAACCTCATTCTTCGAAGTGACAGAAGCCTCCACCGGTCAGAAATACCAGATTCCCCATCCGCCATTGAAGCAAAGTGCCGTCCTTGTAGGAAATTGACTATGCAGCGAAACAGGTGGTAGTCGGGAAGGGGACAAGGTCCGGATTGGACGGAGAATGCGGTGAACCCTATCCAATTTCTGTAATTTTCAGTGGACCACTCAGCGTGGCAGTTCTAGACAAAAAAAAAAAAAAAATGAGGAGGGGGGGAATACGTCCTGCATGTGCCTGTAATTAATCAAAATTAATATATAATTCCCCAAAAAGTTATATTTTGCCTTGCCTCCCCCCTCCCTCTGTTCCGGCCTAAAACTGCCACTCATTAGGTGTCACTTGGGGCATCATGCACTTTCAGCAACGCCCGATTCCTGTTGGTAAGCGCTGGGCAGCGTTTGCGCAGTGGATCATGGACCCGCTTTAGTTGGTCGGTATAAAGGTTCCTGCTCACTGTCTGAGCATCTGGTACGGCCCCGGCCTACAACCGCCACTGCCACTCAGTAGATGTGACTTGGGGCATCGAGCACTTTCAGCAACGCCCGCTTTCTATTGGTGAGCGCTAGGCAGCGTTTGCGCAGTTGGTCGGTATAGAGGTTCCTGCTCACAGCCTGAGCATCTGGTACGAGTTTCCAATACATAGCACTCACACAATTCCACCAACTCACAGCATGGCTTTCCTCTCGAACCGCCCTCTTTGCATCACTGCCTGTGCTTCCTGGTCTGGCCTCTGCCAGTGGTTTCGAGTGGTAGAAAAACGTAGAGAAAATCCGTTTTTCATCACCTGTGAACGTGTTTGTGGATTTGACAGTACTCAGCTACAGAGAGCAACGCGTTGTGCTGCCTGCTGGGGCATCATCATTCCATGGTGAACTATTCGATGACTTCTGGAGGAGAAACCAAGATGGTGCAAATAACCAGGTATGGTGGTTTGGGAAGGTCCGACCTCAACTGCCAACTGTCGTGCATTTGTATCGGGGTTCGCTGTCACAGCTTCGACCAGGATATCAGTGTTGTGGTCGTTGAACGTCCTGATCTCGACTTTTTTTAGATACTGGTGTCTCTAATATTGAAACACCGTAACCATTTTCGTGCAGTGCTGCTATCTATTGTTGCATGGTCCCTGCTGCTGTGTTTAAGCCATGTTTTTAATAATGGCGTAGGTGTTCCCGAATAGCACATTTATCGACTTACACCCTCTGCTCACCAACGCAACGTGGATCTGTGCCAAACGCACGTCATCGTGATACCCAGTCCACGCTGGCCTTTTGCGCAGGAATGAAGGCCCCAACATTATGTCTGGCTCAAAAAGGGATGAATTTTCGACTCACCCCGGTGTGTGTCTGTCCTTGGAAAAATAATTGAAGTGTTTTTTTTTTTTACTTTTTTCAATGACTAATATTAATCAATCGTGAAAAAGAACATGCGTTATGAAGCAAATTAAATAGTGCATAATAGCAAACAAGTCACGAAAATGGAAATTGCTTTCAACGAGTACAGGCAATCACTCCCAGCCCATTCGTTTTGAACACTTCAAATGTAGATATGTCTTCGAATTTTTTTGCTGTATTTCCATTTATAGTCAAGTAATTTGACCAATGAAATGCTTTGAAAAGCACGATTAGAACAAGTCCTGCTTCTCCGTAACGTGTTGTAGAGAAGAACGATAAATGAGGAAAAAATATAGAAAAGGTATATATATAACGAGCTACATCTCTAGGTGAGTGAAGGGTCACTTCAATATCCGACCTATCAAAACTGTTTTACACGACAGTCTGCGCAGTACTTCTTTCGAGGATTTATTGAGGAGAAAAAGAATTCGATCCAAATTTTCCGATACCACCGTCTCCCTCCCGTCCGAAAGAAAAATCTGTCGGATTCCGAGGTTGGGGGCGGATAGAGGGCTCGCTGGTTGCGAAATGACGGCGGTCTTCCCAGCAGGACGAGATTTCCGCTGGTGGGGTGTAAAGAGAGAGAGAGAGAGAGAGAGAGAGAGAGAGAGAGAGAGAGAGAGAGATAAAGCTTCAAAGCAATCCAAAAGCCTGACAACTCCTCTTCGAGGAAACGGACGCTCAGAATGTTAAGGCCGTCAGACCGTGATAAAGAAAAATCTGTCAGCGGGGATAGAAATATACACAGCTGACTTTTCTTCGGCACCTTCACAACTTTCTCCCAGATGTTAAAACAAATTTTTATAGCTTACGTTTCGGCGATATTTCACTCTGCAACTAGTATCTTTTTTTCAGGGGGAGGGTTGCAAGTTTCACGACAACGGAGATTCCAACTAATGTGCTACGTTAGCAGTGTTTGCTTTAAAAAATCTCAGCTTCGCTTGTAGATTAAGTGAAGAAATAAAAATAGCCACTCTATAATGACCTGTTGTTGCCTACTCATTTATTTATAAAGGAGTAAAATGATGCGCGTGTACAATTATTTTTTTTGTTGTTGTTGTTAATTTCAGATACTGTACTGAACATGCAAACGAAAGATGAGCTTGTTTCGCCTTTTTAAAACGCACAGCGAGCTCATATTTCGTCTTTCATTTATATCAATTCAGCACCAACTGTGAGGTGAAATTAAATGAACTATTGATATAACAGGACTTGGTTGTCTCAAAAAATTCAGAAACCAGATCTGCAATAAAACAAAACAGCTTATAGAAATGGAGAGCACGTTAAATTTCTTCAATTTGTATATTATTATTATTATTAATGGAACTTTCTTCAGCATCCCACGTTCGTCTCAGGTTAACAGGCTGTGAAATCAGCATTTCAAAGTCGTTCACACAGGCTAATTATGGAAATTATCGTTTGAATGTAACATTGTGAAATTGATGTACGAATAAGATGCTTCCAAAGATTGCGGATTTTCATTACGTCTGTCTGCAAAAATATCACTGTCGGTGAATTATCTAATTAATTTCCTGCTAGAAAAATAAATAACTGAAGGAAAAGGGGATTTGCTGAACTGGAAAAGACTCAGTTCGGTTATTGAAATCGCAGCATAAACTGCGTGTTTGTGCGCGCGCGCTCAGTGAAAAAACGTTGCCAAAAAATTGCATTAGCAAATTCCGCTTTTTTTTTTTCTTTCTGAAGATCTTACTTTGAGTAATGTTATTTTATTTATCTTTGAATGCCATCCATGAAACCATGTTGTTTCACTTTGTAGACATTCTTTCTTCCACGTTGTCCGACTGGGGGGGGGGGGGTATCTATTGGCAGTGTTTATCGCCTTTCCAACTTCTAAATAACCTTCCAGATCATCTCTAATATCAAGACATTGTATTGTGTATAACATGCTTTTTCCTACTCGACCGTCGTGAAAGATTTAGATTACGAATAACACTTTCATGCTGCACCTCGTTATTCTGCGTCGCAGTTACGTCATCAAGCAGTACTTGAGTCAGCGTTCTGTTGCTTTCACTTGAACGTCATTCGTGTGAAATAAAGAAAGACAGAAAACGACACTGCGTTTCCCAGTTCATAATCAGTTGTTAAGAATTACGTTTCATCGTGTGCTTTCTCTCTGTCCCTTTGCTTTACGGGAATCGACAGTGCCTTTTCTGCGAATCTATTCTTTCGTCTGGTCGTTTTGTTCGTTTAAATCTAATTCACATGGGTGGTTTTGTTTGGGAGGGCTTATTAGAAATACCGTGCAATTAGCGCATTGTTATTAACGAGCTTTGTGAGGGTATTATGCATTCTACCTAGTTCCTTCTCGTCGTTATTGGAGGCTAAGGAATAAAGTATGAACGTTATACGATACTAATCGTAAAAATTTTTTTCTCTCGCAAGAATAAAGTACCGTTTTTATTAAATAAATATTTTATTATTTGTTTATTTATTTCTTCTGTTGAGCAGAAGCGGGGTGTGTGTGTGTGTGTGTGTGTGTGTGTGTGTGTGTGTGTGTGTGTGTGCGTGCGTGTGCGTGCGTGCGTGCGCTGTTCGTAACTGTTTACTAATCTGAGGAATTATTAATAGCAAGGTTTTCAAACACCCCTCCTGAATAAATCTGAAGATATGAACGTCAACATATCCGCTCTCGCTTTGGTTTGCAAAAAAGACATGCCGATCTGTGTTCACTGATTATTCTTGTCCCATGAAACTACACGTACTAAACTAAACGACTGTGTAGTTTTGTGTGGTATATATAGGATTAATCTCTTACACTTTTATTAAGATGTTAAGTTCCATTGCTTCGTTTTATTAGATTTCAAGATATCCTCCTGAAATTTTAATGCACACACACACACACACACACACACACACACACACACACACACACAGACGTGTAATGTGATTTGTCGATGTTTGTGGAAGCCTGTTAAAATGTTCGAGCACGATTTAAAACCCAGAGCTAATTGCCTTGACTCTTTGTGTAGGGAATATTTCTCTAAAAAACAAAGAAACGTGCTTGAAGAGTTTTTCATTTATGATTTGGTCCTGTAAATGCGACTTGAAGGTTACGAAAAAAAAAATTAAAAAAGATTTCCAATGTAGGCTTGTGAACTCAGTGCTAAGATGTGGTAGCAATTTGGCAATTCGCTGTTGGCTGTGGCAGCAGTTAACGAAATCAATGAGTCGGATTTCTCCATCTCCTGTAATCTGCTTTTCATGAAGTCCGCAGTTCGCCTCTCCTTCGTTGCATATTTGATTTGAGCCATCTCATCATTCATCTTCGTGTAATGGCTGGCGTTGCGTGTGCTGCAGAGTAATTCACTACACGTGTTGTGCTGAGCTAGAGGAGTCGGAGGTAGGGTAATTAGTAACTCCCCCCCCTTCCTTAACCTATTCCTACTGTGGATGAAATGTTGCGAACTGTTGGATGCTTTACGGTAGAATTCAGATTTTTACTTTCAAGCGTTGGCCTTATCTGGGTAGAGCATATTAAAGATACTTTATTGTGGCTCTGTCTCCGATTCTGTGTTACCGTTTTTAATCTGTGTGATATGTGTAAAGAAAAGAGCGGTAATTAACATGAAGCAGGTTTTATTTTTTTTACCGCCCCCGGTTTTTATTGTCGGAAATAATTAGGTTAAATTTATTGCGGTAAATAAGGGCGCTGTGTATTAAATAAATATCTCGTTCATTAATTAAAACACGCGTACTATTATAAATGTCGAAACTGTAAGCTCGAAATATCTGTACCAGGAGTGAGTATTCAAGATCTTTTGCTAGGTATCCAGAGTATTTGGTGTTATAATAAATACCAGTGGAGGACCACTCGTAATTATTATAACACCATACAGCTCTGCGAGCTACACGGGTTGTTTTTTTCTCTCTCTATCTCTCTCTCTCTTATGTAACGTTTTTTTGAAGGAATTGCAGTTGATGCAGAGAAATGATAGATTAATGGAATTTTCATATGAAAGCGGAGAAGGATTAATTGCCCAAGTCGTAAGTTTTCAGGATCATCTTTGCTTAGGTAGGCCCTTCTGCGACCGTGTGTGGTTTAAAGAATTTGTTGTGCTTATCAAATGTGCTGGCTACACCCACACGCACACACACCTGTCTTCATACACTGGTAGATGTCGCGCTTGTAGCACAAGCGTATATATAATTTTTTTTTTTTTTCCGGGTGCGGCCGACCGAAAATAGAAGTTTTTGAAATCCATCAGGACAAAACAAAAAAAAGTTAATGAAAAATAGAAGAAAAAAATTAAAGCACTATTTTCTATTGTAAGTTGGTGAATCTTCATTAAATTAAAGCATTTTTTTCTAATGTAACTCGCATTTTAACAAAGAAATGAAATACTTTCGGAGAGGGTCAAGGGCCCCCTTGCTTCCCACCCCTCTGAATACGCCCCTGGCTTGTAGTAATGTAGCGTCGTTATAGTGCTCAGTGAGTGAATTATGGCCACCTACCAAATACTTCACGAACCCTTCTTTTGCCAGGAAAACGCCCCCCCCCCCGCTCCCGCTGGCTTAGTGTCGACTCAACGAGGTGTATGTGCAGTTGTGTGAGAATTCCTTATTGTATTCCTTTGGAGTCGCGACGTTTACTTTCAGCTTCTGAAGAACATGATGCTGATGATCCATCGTCACTTGTCTCCTCCTTTACTTCATCTCATTAATTTACATGCGTAATTAAAAATTACTTGGGCCCAATGTGCATGCAGCTGCCTGGTAAATTCATAATGAGTGCCCAGCAGTAATTACCTGTACTGCGGTGTTTCATTTCATAATTTACTGTACTGTATTTTTATTATTATTCCATATTAGTATTTTAACATGTACAGCTTTAAGGATAAGAAAAAATATTATATATTTAACACATGTAACGTAGCGTTCATGCATGTTAAATATTGTACCTAATTTTTTTGTTTTTGTAACTTGTACGTGCACGTTATAATTGAAATAATTGTCCTAATTTTGTGCTGTTATATGTACTACAAAACACTTACGTCAACTAATGTTATAACTGCCGTGTGACAGTGTGCAATGTTTTTTCGATTTTTACGAAAATACAGAACGTTACTAAGCAAATAAGAATTAAACATTATGGCTCCCAAAAAGTAAAACCATTTAAATTATATACATTTGAATACATAAAAAAACACATTTAACATAATCTGTAATGTTTTGAATGCAGTATTTTTTTTATTCTGTTATATATCATCATCATCATCATTGTCAACCATTATCAATCCACTGCTGGACGAAGGTCTCCCCAAGTTTCCTCCACAACGGTCTGTCTTGTGCCAGTCTCCTCCATGTCACCCCCGCATACTTTCGAATTTCATCCACCCATCTCCCATGTGGTCTTCTTCTGGGTCTTTTCCTGTCCCTTGGAATCCAATCTAAAATTTCGGCTGTCCATCGATGATCTGTCCTTCTGGCAGTATGTCCAGCCCATTGTCATTTCAGGGATTTAACTCTGATCATGATGTCTTCCACTCTTGTCATTTTTCGGATCCACGAGTTCCTTTTCTTATCTCTCCTGGTTACACCAAGTACGCACCTGTCCATGCTTCTTTGAGTTGTCTGCAGCCTTTGTATGTCTCTTTTAGTTAAGGTCCAAGTCTCCGCACCATACGTAAGCACTGGAAGGATGCATTGATCAAACAGTTTTCTTTTAAGACATAATGGCATATTGCTCTTGAAAATTATGCTGTTTCTTCCAAAAGCTCTCCAGGCAAGTTTTGTACGCCGATTAATTTCTTCATCAATGTGACCCTCACTTGATATCTGCTGTCCAAGATAAACGTACGTGTCAGTTATCTCCAGCTTTTCTCCATCAATCGATAAATCTTTATTTCCTGTAAAAGCATTGAACATCACTTTTGTCTTCTGAAAGTTCATTTTTAATCCCACTTCTTTACTCTTGTCAGCAAGTTCCTGGATCATACTCTGCAGCTCTGATGGGGTAGTTGCAAAAATGACTACGTCATCAGCAAAACGAAGGTGGTTTAGATAATCTCCATTAATCTTTATCCCCTTGTTTTCCCAGCTCAGCGACTGAAAAACACCCTCCAATGTAGCATTAAAGAGCTTCGGAGATATGGTGTCACCTTGTCTCACTCCCTTTCCAATTTTTACGTGTGTTGTATTTTCAAACAGCCTAATCTTTGCACTTGCATTTTCATAGATGTTATTAATAATATTAATGTATGCATCTTCAATACCGCAGGTTTTCAGAGCCATTGTAACTGCTGATGGTTTCACCGAATCAAAGGCTTTTTCATAATCGATAAAAGCCATGCACAATGGAAGTTCATATTCCCTCGCTCTTTCAATTAGTTCTCTCAGTACGTGGATATGATCTATTGTGCTGTAGCCACTCCTGAATCCAGCTTGTTCTCTCGGTTGAGCCATGTCCAGTGTTACCTTCAAGCGGTGTGAAAGAACTTTAGTGAAGATTTTATAAACTACTGATAGGAGGCTGATAGGTCTGTAGTTTCCGAGATCCTCAATGTCACCTTTCTTATGTAGCAGGATCATTGTAGCGGTTTTCCAATCCTCAGGAATCTTTCCTTCATTAAGGCATCGAGTGAAAATTTGGGCGAGTACTGTTTCGATTTCTCCACTTGCTTCTTGTATGATGTCTACAGTAATTCCATCTTCTCCTGGAGCTTTTCTCCGCTTCATGTTCTTGATTGCATGTGCAACTTCTGCTGGAAGGACTGGAGGAACTCTGGTACTGGTATCTTTCATGATGTCTGGAGTGCATGTATCATCCCTTTCATATAATTTGGAGTAGAAATCTTTCACTCTTGTCAAAATTTCGCCTCTATTTCTTGTTACAGAACCATCTTCTTTTCTCAGTGCCATAATCTGTTTTCTTCCCTTACTGAGATGTCCCTTTGCTATCTTCAGGCTTTGGTTGTTTTCAATTGCTTTCCTCACTAGTTCACAGTTGAATTTTCTTACGTCTTCAGTGATACTTTTTCTTACTGTCTTGCATAGCTCTGTATATTCCACTTTGGAAGTCACATCTTCTTTAGTTGTCCTCATCTCTCTTCTTTTTTGCATCAACATTTTCGTTTTTCCTGATTATTTATTTACATGCAACTTGTTCTTAGACCCAGCTAATTTTGTTGCTGTTTCCATAAGAGCTTTGGTTACTTTTCTGTTAACTTCAGAGATGTCCACTTCTTCCGATGTTAGGCCTTCTAAAGCAGAGAACCTGTTCTTCAGTTCCAACTTGAAGGTATTATGGTGTTTTTTAAGGTTGGTTATGTCAATAGATTTTGTTTGTCTTATGAGCTTGCCACGTTCAAGTTTAGTGTTGAGGTGCATCTTACATCTGACCAATCTATGGTCACTACCTGTGTTGAACTTGTTTAGCACACTGCAGTCTTCTATGACGAATTTTTTGTTACACATAATAAAATCAATTTCACTTGTCGTCCCATTTGGATGTCTCCATGTCCATTTCCTGTGTGGGTTTTTCTTGAAGAAGGAGTTCAAGATGAAAAACCCTTCTGCCTCTGCAAACTCAACGAGAGTATTTCCACGCTGGTTTCTGTTGCCGTGACTGAATTTACCTACTGAAGTTTCATTCTGTTGCCGTTGCCCTATTTTTGCATTTATATATATATGAAAGAGTACGTAGGTATCTGTTTCTTCGTCTCCGCGAAAAACACCTTTTAGTTTCTCATTAATATAAAAATTTAATTCATTGAACTGATATTTCGTTCCCATTCCGTTAATAATATACAGTATACACGTATGTATAGGAGCTTTTCCTATAGCTGCGAAAAGGGTCCTCAAGTCGTCTGGAATAGCTGCATTCCCATCATCCAGTTTTTATGAACTAAAACCGTTAAAATGATATCCGAATATTTTTACTTATTTAATAAAAAAAAATTACTTTTTAATTCTTCGTTCAAAGCTACTGTCAAAGCTACTATTTTTTAATCAGCTTCATATCGAGTTTCCTAAAAAAAAACAAAAAATTGTAAAATAGTTTTGCTGAGGTTAGAGGCCCTTTTTGCCGTGCATGTATATTATTCATATTTATAACGGGATTTGCCACTTACCGAAACGAAACTTCTTTTCGGAACGAAACCCTTTGGTAAGTCGAGTAGGATCTATATTTTAACACATTTGGATTTTTTAATAAACATTTCAGTCTTTGTTCCCCATCGTACATACTCATGTTCTTACTCAACTGAAACAGTGAAAGTGTACTCTGAAATATTAAAATGAAATATCGTTTTCGCTCTGTGATATTTTCTGTTGGTGTTTGTTCAGTTTATAAAAAGGGTGACAAAGTTCAGAGGGTAAAACAGAAGATAGAAAATTACGTGACGAACAAGGTGCGTTCTTTAATTAGAGCTGAAATCAACGGACCGTGCTATAAATAGAAAGTCTAAAACAGGCCTCAGGAACGTACTGGTACTTTCGGATCTGGGTCGAACCATTCAAATCAATTAATGCCGTGCGGTTCTATAATCTGGATTCTTCTTGACCTCCGCTGTGCTGGGCGTTCATGTCCCTAAAATTTCCCGCCTGCTCGTTGTTTGTTGTTCAGATCCGTAATGCTTCGTTGGATGGGTTTTCTTTACATCTGCTAATCGTTTAGTAGATATTTGTAAATAATTTCGAAAGAGTACAAACCCTAAATTTGGTATAAATTCATGCTGGTCATTGCCCCCTTCCCTACATTTGCTTAAATGTTTGGTTGCTCTGTTTGGCCTTAGGTTTAATGCTATAAACGAATATGGGCGCAAAATAGTGTTTGTTCCTGGGAGAGGCACAAGTCCACTGAGCATCCCCCTTCACCACGTGGCTGCGCCACTGCTTGACATCGTAGGCAACATTAGCAGAGTCGGATTAAGTGGGGGTCTATAGAGGCTATATAGCCGTGGGACCCACCACGTCGACTAAGGGTGGGCCGCCGGTGGCCTAGTGGGCAACGTTCGTGACTGCCACGGGAAGGGCCCCAGGCTCGATCCCAGGCAGGCACGAACGTTCGATCCACTAAATACCTGCCGTGCGTCGGATGGGCACGTTAAGCCGTCGGACCCCGGGTACTAGACCCCCGGTAATAAATAAGGGCATCGTCCTCCCCCTTTCTACTTCGCTTCCGTGTCACTTTCCTATCAGGCGCTCTAGCCCAAATCTCCTAGTTTCCTATTTCTAAGGGTTGTTTAAGACCTGGGGTCAGGCACTCCCTTCCTAAAATCCTCTACATATGATCATGATCACGACTAAGGGCTCAGGAGACATGCCTTGGTAAATATTGGGTATGTGCATAAGTTCTACATGTTTTTGTAGGCTACAAAGAAAGGAGGAGAACACAACAAATAAGGTACCTAGGATTTCACATAATTGCCATCATTCTGAATGGCCTCTGTCTATGAGTGTGAATACCACGACGGTAAAACTTTGTTTTAAGTTCAAAAATGTCATGTAATGCTGTTTTCACATCGCCCACATCATCGATGGTTCGGAGAGCGAAGGCGTTCTGAAACGATCGAAAAAGGTGATAGACCGTAGATGCCAGGTTAGGGGAATACCTTGGGTGAGGTAACTCTTCCCAGCCATAAGTCCAGTAATTTTTTCCGAGTGATTAAAGCAGCATGAGGTCTGGCGTTATCATGATGAAGGATCAAGCCTATGCGATTGACGAATGCTGGCCGCTTCGATGTCAGTTGTTCTCGCAATCTGTCTGTCCAACGGTTGGCAGTAGAGGTCAGTCAGCATTTATCGTTCGATTTGGTGCCAACACCTCCCACTGGATTATTCCCTGGACATCCCACCAAACACTCAACAAAACCTTTTTGGGATGCAGTTCTCCTTTTGAGGTCGATGGAGCAGACTCCACACCTTGGCGCACCGTCCGTCGACGCTTTACATTACGGTACCGTACCCTTTCTCATCACCCGTTACAATTCGTCCCCAAAACGGTTTATTTCTGTGACGAGAAAGGTGCAACCTACGAATTCTTTACTCTCGTTGCTTTGTAGAAAGCTGGTGCGGAACCCAGTTATCGAACTTGGTGATGAACCGAAGCGCATGCATCCGTTTTTTGATTGCTGTTCTGTGTACCGACGTTTCCGCTAATTCCTGAACGGTTGGATGTGGGTCATTTGTTATGGCTTGGTACACACCCTCGTCAGAAACTACGGATGGACCTCCAGCACATGGTTGATCTTTACAGCTTCTGTCACCGTCCCGGAATGTCCGACACCAACGGCGACATGTGCTAGTCGTCAACTGCATCCTCCCCGTATATTTGACAGGTGTTGCGGCAAGCCGCGGCTGCAGTACTGCCTTTGTCGAACTCCTACAGTAAACAATGTCTATAGCATGCCATGTTACCCCGTCCGTGGTTTTCGTTACGAATGACTTACTCGGACAAGCCTAGTGACTCTATATGCTCTACTGCTCCACGCTTCATTGGCCGAAAATTCGTCATCGCAGCGTCATTTGTAACGTAACTACTCCAATCGCAAGTTGCATCTATTACAAAAACGGGTAGAACTTTTGCACACACCCGATAATAAACAGATAGGTAGAGAGAAAGAGAGAGGTTTGTAAACTAGTTTTACTTTGTCTCGTGATTTCCACTTGGTCAGAAACAGGGACTAGACTAACAGATATCAAGGCAATGACTTACAAAGGATAAAGGTTTCATGTCGCTGTGTACAGCGGGATCGGCGAAACAGTTTCAGCTTTTTCTCTACCATCGACCTAAGGTTAATAATAGACAGTAAGGTTTGCTCATCCCGCCTTCCTCGCAGACGAATCATCGTGACGTCTGAGTGACATCACCGTCGTAACATGTGAATCGTAGATCCGAACTGTAGCTATGGAGGAAGATGTATTGTCAACAATTTTTATGACTCCAACACAGAACAAAAGCAAATGCGAAATAACATTTATTATTGAAAACAGAAGAATTTCCCAGTCATGTGAATATTTTAGTAACTGAGATTTCAAAAATACCTCCCGCACATTATTGTTACGGACGGGAAACGGTTATGCTTTTAAATGTTAAGTTACAAGGGGAATTTTTGCTGTTATGAATTTAGAATGGAAAACGCAGAGCAGGACATATTGTCATATAATAAAGAATTTCTTTATGAGGAATGGGAAAAGCATCTCGGCAACATTCCTCAAATTTTTTAAATCTGAAATTAAAAACATTATGCATTAAAAAATCTGGTAGAATGTATAAAGATTATCCCAGCTGGTTTACGAATAATAATTGCGACATGCTGCTGTGGTGCAGATACAAAGAAACGTTGAGTTTCGATAGTCTTTCGATGGTGATTTGGACAGTGACGTCATAAGGCAATCACCGGAAATGCAGGATGAGCATAACCTTGTCATCTATTAACCTTGCCATCTACCCACACCTCCCAATTTTCACTTGGAACCGTTAATAGTCGAAATCCCCCGTGGCTTCACATTGCATAACAAAAAAAGATGCCCCAGTGACTTATTATGAAAACTATCTATAATTATTAGTTTGAAGAATGTACTACTTATTAATTTCATAATGATTTCCGTCATAATTCTTTGAGGGCCCTCTCAGATGTCTTAGCCTTTGGGTCCACTGAAATATCTTATCCCAGGGGCCCACTACGGCATTTATCCGGCCCTGAACAGTAGCTCAGTTTTTATTTTGATTGACGAATGCTGAGTGTATTATCGTAATTTGAACAAAAACCACGCATACGTTATGAGGAAAAAGGAAATAATTTTTGCACGTAACTCGTGCCTTAGAGGTTACATACAGTGCGCCTGAAGTGTTGAAACTGCCGCGGTGTCACAGATTGGCCTATATTTCACCTGCCGTCGAGGAGAACCTTGACAACATAGGGCAAGAGGATGAACTACAATCCACAAATGCGGCCATTCCGTCGGAGATAAGAAAGAGCAAAGAGCAGGATTTGTTTTATGGCCGACAGTGCCAAGATCCTGCTTCCTCTGAGACGTATACCTCACCCTTAGAAATCTGAAACGAAAACTTGAAGATAAAGCTTCGAAATGTATTAAACATTCATAGTACAGATGCTATTTTCAGTAGTCAAATAAGACGGGAGAAATTTATTGTTAGATGTGTTTCTTTGCGTTGTAAACAACAACATGCGTCGGTCGCTTCGCTGTTCGTCCTCCATTGAGGTCACATGAGGATTATGCATTTAGTGTGCACATGTATTTTATGCCATCAGAGCTTTATGTAAGCGTCAATTCTGAATCTCGCAAAACTTTTCACATTACTCAACCTCTTGTGTATTTAAAAAAAGTATTTCGTGTATCTGGACGGCAAAATTGGTTATTGGTAAAATCCTTTGACATCACTGTAACAATTTTTACGCATCGTACCTCATGAACTGAAGAAAGGGAAATATGCACAAAATGTTTGAAAGAATGTACAAAGATATCAATATCACTTTTAAACCTTAGATGTGCAATTTTTTTTACCGTTATTTGCGTTCTCCTGCATGGTGTAACTAAAAATGCATGGTTATATAGGTGTATGTGCCGCCGTTGTCCTGGTTTTGCTGAAATTTTCATCTGGGATTTTTTTTTTTTTTTAAATCTGCATTAACATATTTAATTGCAGTGTCTTGTAAAAGGAAATTATTTGGTATATTTACAGCTTATCCAAACACACAGATACCAGGAGCTCCAACTGTTGCTTTATGAGATGCACTGCACCGCTCCATCTTACAGATTTTTTTTTAAATTGTAAAAAGCTGGCTACAAAACGCATGCAGAAATGCCAAGTTTTCAAGCAAGCAGGTCACATTTTTAAAACAACGTGCGATATTGTGATTAATTCGTATAGTTTTCTACATTTAATATTACAATATAGTTATTTCAATGCTTATAGTTGTTGTTTTAGTGCTTTTTAGATAAATATTTGTAAGTGATTTTGAATGGCTCTTTGTCCCGAAAACGTTGTTATTCTAATGCCTTTTGTTTTGGCTTTGCCGTTCGGATTGAAAACGAATAGATTTCTTGGTACATCCAAACGCGCACACACCTTGAGGAAAGGAACATACACAGTGTAAAAAAAAAAAAAAAAAAAATGTGAAATTCACGAGCCACTTTCCGTCATTTCTTTCGTGAATTAACGAAGCATAAATTGCACCTCGGTGGGCACAACCCAGCTGCACGTGAGCAATGGACGGCCGAGGGTAACGACAAAACGCGAGGATCGAGCTATTGTGAAGAATTTGTCGCTCTCAACCATCCGTAACCATGGTGCCTCGTCTACAGTTACGGAAGTGGACATCCGGGCACTTGCTAGACGACTTGCGGCACGGAAACAATATTGGAGGAGACCATTCCACCGCCTACCACTGACCAGCGGCACGCAGGCAGTGGACGGCCGAGGGTAACGACAGAACGCGAGGATCGAGCTATTGTGAAGAATTTGTCGCTCTCAACCATCCGTGGCCATGCTGCCTCGTCCACAGGTACGGAAGTGGACATCCGAGCACTTGCTAGACGACTTGCGGCACGGAGACAGTATTGGAGGAGACCAATACACCGCCTACCACTGACCAGCGAGCGTCGCCAGCACCGGTTGCAGTGCTGTCGGGCCCGATCAACACGTGATAGTGTCCAGTGGCGTCGTCGTGTCAAAGAATATCTAACGCTTAAAGAAGGTCAACTCTCATAGAGATAACTTAAAACAGGCGACAACAGCGCCACCACATTTTAAGAGGTAATATGCTCTGCGGGAAAGTTAACATTCAGGAGCAAAAGACGTTAGGGGACTACGGCAGTGAAGCTTTTCTTTGATCCACGATGGTTTCCTTCGATCTGATGACTATTTGCTTAGAGCAGCCCATCCCTTATTTTAGTGAGAAAAATATGCAATAACATTAGTATTACTATTTAAATTAAATTTCAGCAAATATTAGTTAGGCCTAAGGATCCGTACAAAATGCAGACATTCCCTAATATTTGGCATTACTGAAAATGCTACTGAAGAACAAACAAAAGTCTTAACTAACCCGATTGGCGTAACAAAACTAATATATCCGATTTGCGAAGTGATTATGCTACCGAGAAGGTAACAATCACGTGCTGTGAGTAGCTCGGCTGACTGTTCTTTACCCATTGAAGTCGACAGAAATACGCATGCGCAGTCCGTTTTGTCTGCTCCCAGGGCTGGTCTGCTCCGGCATCAGCCTGTATGTTGGCTTCTGTGCACTGCATTTTTTCTCTGAAGATATGGCGGCGCTAGTTAAGTCCCATTTTACATTCTTTGGTCGTGTTTTCTAAACGATGAGTCACGGTTTGCGTCGATGATCTGCGCATATATGTCTGGATACTAGCCGGCCAGTGAACGGATTCTGCCTTTACCGTGGAACGGCACATGGCTCGCACACCGGGAGTGTGACTATGTGGGGAGCTATTTCTTACGATAGCCGGACACCCTTGGTAATCCGTACCACCCTCACGTCTCGACGGTACTTCGATGACATTCTACGACCTGTTGTGTAGCCATTCCTTTCGCAGCATCACCACAGAGCAATTTTTTTAACAGGATAACGCCCGGCCACAAATGGCACGGCTTTCCCAGGCCTGCCTCTGTAACGTCGACACCCTTCCATGGCCAGCCCGATCGCCCTACCTCTCACCGATCGAACATGTTTGGAAAATGAGGGGCAGTGCCGGCCCTTGCGGGGCCCCGGGCGATCGCTCTTCAAGGGGCAATCGCAATAACCCCTTATTACTGTATATAATACGGAAACAAAATTACAAGTTGCTTACTCTAACTGTAAACCAGTCGTTCGCTTTTTTTTTTTTTTTTCTAATATTATTAAAATTGGTCGTTACTTGTATAAGATTGTGAACAACAATAATTTAGGTGACGCCAGCCAAAAACTACTAATTAATTGGCGGCGGTGCGGGGCCCTGGGCGGTTTTCCGGACCTGGGGCCTCCACTGATGATGGTACAGTACTTACGCACATCCCGGATTGGCGGCGAACTCGGCCGAAATTTGGATACCATCTGGCATGCTATACTTGAGGACAGGATACGTTAACTGTATGTGGCTATGCCACGCCTGTAACCGATTGTGCCTGAGGTGGCACTACAACGTACTAATAATGACTTGTTCCACTCGTGTAGTTGTTTTATCCAAATAAATGGCCCAACTGCGCTGGAATTGGAATAATTTCCTTTCCTGTGCGCACACATTGCACGTACCAATTTCCATTTCAATTGGATGATTCCTTCTCGATGCTTCGTTTTTTTTTTTTTTGTTTTTTTTTTCACAGTTTACTTGCTGCGTTTTCAGTTCGGTTACACTGACTTCTTTGTCTGTTTTTAGCTCTCTTTTTTGACACAGAAAAGAAACATGTCTTCGCCCGAGATCCGACTATCTGCTATGCGTTTTTTGTTTGTTTGTTTGTTTGTTTTCCTTCCTATTCCTGATGCTGTAACCGGATGAACAGCAGGGTTTAGGCATGTTTGTTGCATTTGGTTGTATGGCGCGTGGGCGAGTTATGCTAAGCTTACCTAGGTTTTCTGGGGTTCGCCCACCCTCTGTAAGGAAAAGTAGCAGTATCTTTATTTTGCAGTTTTTATGGGGTGGACATGTTTATGGACAGTTAAATTAACATACAGTTCTTCCCGGTTTCAGTTTGCTTTGTTGAACGTCTCATGTTTGTATTTTTGATATATATATATAAAAGAAACGTTACTTAAAAATCGCTTCGTGCTAAACCGTGGGCAAATCAAGACATGTGCAGACTTCAGTTGTAATAAATTTTAACTGTGAATAGAGCGTGTTATAATGAATTGGAGAGGTCCTCGCGGGCTCAAAAACTTAACTGATTCCAAGTAGTCTACTGTTGTCGGAAGCTTTGTTACCACTGCAAGAACATTCAACTGATCACCTCATTGTGCGTTCGTGTTTAAGAAAGTCTTCCAGAAGTCGTACTGAGGTAAAATAGGATCGTTAAAGCAGCCGTGTTACTTTCAGAATGTCACGAATCGAGTTTTAATTCTGTAGGTGTGTAAGTACGTACTTTTACTGTAACGAGTAATTCGTATGACGAATATCTTCAGCAGGATGTAGAACATTTTTCAGTATTACTTGTGTTCCGTGCAGAATGTGTGAACGACAAAATGGCCGTTTGCGAGAAACAAGAGCCAGCAGCTTGATATAAAAGGGTTCGACCTTTTCTCCCGATTTGTGTATCCAGTATATTTATGGATGCAGTATTGGCATTACATCTATCTCCAATTTATAATGAATGACTGTTCCTTGAAGAGGAACAATTAAGTGAAAAGGGAATCGCGAAAAGGAAGGTGTCAGCAATTAAAATACCTTTGCAATTAATTGCTCGAGTGAAGACGGTGAAGGCAAAGAACGTGTTATTCCTCCGAGGCGCTACCATTATAATGCTGCTCTTGGGAGGTAAAGGCATTTGTGCAAAGTGAATTTATCGCGGCATGGAACGGTGCACTAGTAATCGGCTCAGCTGCTCGCCGGAGCCTGACATATATTAGAAAATAATTAACATACTGCTAATGTTCTGTTGAGAACGGATAGGTGATTGGAGGATAAGACTGGTGGGCAACGGCGTTGCTGTGAAGATTATCCCGAGATTGTTCCCCATTGGAAACTTCAATATGCGTTTTTCTTTTTAACAATTTGTAAACTTTAAAATCTAGGATATGTGACTGTCATGTATAAAAAGGCATTCAGAAGTACGCGAACTACATTTGTATCAGGTGTACAAATAAGTTTTAAAGCGTTTTTTGTGTGACTTATACCGCTAATTTATATAACCGACATTCCTCCGCGTTGTTGTCATGTGACCGTAACTGGTGCAGAGTATGAAATGTGACACAGAAGTTTGACCAACAGTCAAACGCACTTGCACATCGGTAGGTGAAAGATGTCAAGCGACACTGCATTCGTTGTGAATTTCATCCAGTAAAAAGTTCTGTAAAAGCACGTGCATCAATCTGTTCTATTCTGGGGGAGAATATTGTATCGAAAAGCACGTGTGAGTTTTGGTTTAGACTGTTTAAAGCAGGTGATTTTGATGTTAGCGATCGAGAACGTAGCGGTACCCCCGCAGAAGGTTGCACTTGAGGAATTGCAAGCATTGCTGGATGAAGATTCGTCTCAAAAGCAAAAAAGAACTAGCTGAACAACTGGGGGTAACTCAACAAACCATTTCCAATCATTTTAGCGCAATGGGAAAGATTCAGAAGGAAGGAAAATGGGTTCCACATGACCTGAGCCAGAGGAACAAAGATGAGCGTGTCATGAAATGTTTGAATCTGTTGAATAAAGAACACAGTCTTTTCTCTAGAAAATTGTTACGGGTGATGAAAAGTGGATATGAGACAATCCCAAACGCAAAAAACACTGGGTCGACCCCGGTGAAGCAACGACTTCGACAGCGAAACTCAATATTCACTCCAAGAAAGTTCTGCTGCGCATCTGGTGAGATATGAAGGGTGTGCTCTATTATGAACTACTGGAACAGAGTCAAACTGTTACCGCTGATCGCTACAAGCAACAATTACTGCGATTGAACCAGGAAATCTGTCGGAAACGTCAATTTACAGGCAAACGATTGCGTCCCGTAAAATTACTGCATGACAACGCTAGGCCGCATGGCGTAAAATCGGTCAAGGAAACGCTATTGACGCTTGACTGGGAAGTTTAGGGGCACCCGACGTATAGTCTCGACATAGCCCCTTCACACTATCATTTGTTGAGATCAGTGCAACATGGTTTGTTTGTCGGCTGTACGGTTCCGGACATATGACGAAGTGCAAAAATAGGTTAACGACTTCATCGCGTCACACGACTAAGTATTCTTCATGGCTAGAATCCGTCAGGTGCCCAACGAATGATGGAAGGTGATAGATAATAATGGCGCATTTTTTGATTCGTAAATGTATTTTTGTTTTCTCTCAAATTACATGTTGCGTTGTCTTAAAACGCTTTAAAACTTATTTGTACACCTAATATTTTCGCAGAACGTGCCCTTGTGCGATAATGTTACTATGTGTTCAAGCATGTTTTCAACCATTGTTTCAGTAAGTAAATATAAACAGAAACTCAAAGATCCATTGTTATGCGTAGAAACTTCATTTTCACAAGCTTTTGCTTCCAACGGGAAGCTTCGTTCCCTTTTATGTTTAGACTAGGGGTGATGCCCGTTCTTTCAACGGTGAATCTATAAAATAATTTTTTGAACATAAAATTAAGGAAAGGGAAAAGTAATTTAAGATCCGTAATTATTTTAACGATTTAGAACAGGGTCGTGACGTCAATGCATACAGTTTGACATAAAATAGTTGCAGGCTTTGGCGCCCCCTTTATTTTAAACCAAAATTTCATGAAATTTTTACAGCATTTCAACAGTTCTGGCATAATGTTTTTTAAACTTATCAGCATGTTGAACTCTAAAGCTAAGCTACCCTTTTGAATTATTAGGTTTTCAGACTTTTTTGGATGTAGAAGTGTTAGAAAAATTTAAGCAGAGAATATTTAAAAGCCGCCATTTTGATTTTCTTTTTCGGGACTTTTCTAGGTATCTGAACCGTAGCTGTATCAGCATGCCAATTTTCAGATCTCTGCGTAATGATTTAGAAGTGGTCGAAGAATTCGCGAAAAATTCGGACTTTTCTAAGTATTCGGGCGTGTTAAGGTGGACGTCAAGTAATTTTGCTTCCTGTACTTCCAATGGAAAAATTTTGTACACCTTTCCTTCACTATTAGTTTGTTCCCAAGGATGAAAATTTGAACATCGATTAAAATAACTTCATATTATAGCTTGGAATACTTAATATTTTCTAAAACATAACTATAATTAAGCAATCCAACATTGCTTGTCGACTGACGTCATCAAAGTACAGGTCGCGCCATCTTTTTCTGGTTTCAACACCACCAAAGGAAAAGTTATTGATTTTTAATATAATTATGGTTATGTTTTAGAAAATATTAAGTATTCCAAGTTATAGATGAAGTTATTTTAATCGATGTTCAAATTTTCATCCTTGGGGAACCCCTTAATTGTGAAGAAAATGTGTACAGAAGTTTTTCCATTGGAAGTATACGAAGCAAAATTACTTGACGTCCACCTTTTAAGGCCTATCACTATACCAATTTTCAGATCTCTAGTCATTTAGAAGTGGTCGAACAATTTGCAGACGGAAACACTCCCATTTTCCCACTTTGCTTTATATTTGTTTTAAATCAGTTATGAAGTTTTTTTTATGTAACGGTAAGATTAGTTGGAATAGTTGTAATGTTTAGGTTAGCTATGAACGAGGTCTCTGAACTTCATTAAAAAACAGTAGTAAATTCGAAGACACTAACTGCCAAAGGTAACGAATCAACATAAAACCACTTACATGAGTAAAAAGCCACTTTCCAAAAATATAAAGAAAGGAATATATTTTTTTTTTCCCAGTTTGTTACTTGAAAGCATCATATTAGATAGTTCTTCAGTGCAGTAAGTCGTTATGCAACGTTTAGTTAACCGTAACAGTGTTATTACTTTTCAGCAAATTTTTAAGTAGCTGAGAAGACTTGAGAAATTCTTGCTGTCCTCACCCCTCCCATTAAAACCGTTTATAAATGAGAATGGATATGTAGCTGCACTTAAAACTTAAATTTCTTTCTGAGTGTTTTTGTAGCAATGTTTCCGATAAATTCGGTATTTGAATTGCCATTTCAAAAATGTGCATCAATTAAATTTTACACCTACATGTTAAGCCGCAGTTTTCTCGATCGCTTTAGGAAATGTTTACTCCCTGGTTCTGTAAGAACAAAGGATTCTTTACCTACTTTGAAAAAAAAAATAAGTTGTGTGAATTTACTGAAAATAACTTGCAGCAAATTTGCCGGAAAGTGTCAGTCTTTTAACGAAATTTTTGTTTTACAAGTTTCCGTTTCTGCTAACTTCAGTATTTTCACAGAATTTCTGTAATTCCGTGTATTTCAGAAAACTCCGAGTTTTTCCGTATTTATACAGAAATTTCGCAAAATATTCAACGTAGCTGAAAGACACCTAACGACCTGTCGCGTATAACATATAAGAACTCTAATCGCTCGATGAATTTCTTTTTGTTGTTATTAAGGTGGGGGGGGATTAGTCATTTTATTTATTTTCTGTTCTAATTTATTATTATTTTTTAATACGTTTGTAATTATTTCTTTTTTCTGTACAAGGATTTATTACAAATTACCAGGGTCATCCAGAAAGTAATACCTTTATGAAATAAAAACGATGGAAACTAACGTTGTGGAAGTTTTTTGTATTTTCAATAATGCTACACATCATTCAGTTTTCTACATAATCACCGTCGGTGTTCAGGCACTTGTCATATCGTGTGACCAGTTTTTGAATACCTTCATCGTATACCTCGGCCGCCAGTCCCTGCAACCAGTGGCGTAGGAACGGGGGGGGGGTGTACAGGGGTCAATGTACCCCCCCCCAAATTTTGGAGAGGGGTACATTAATATCTACTGTAAGATATGAGCAAACACAAACCAATCATTCATAAAGAGTGAACTGTAAAATTTATATGCTACTTATTATTTTTTTTATTCTCTTTTTTTTTCAAAGAAATATCACGGGTCATCTGGTTTTTTTTTATATCCGAAGCTTGTAGTGGGAGGCTTTTCATCCACCAAAAACTGGCCAACCATCTGGGAAACTCCAGCAAATTAGTTCTGCAGGGAAACGACCAGTGCGAGGTTTTTGTTAATAACTTCAAACAGCATATGGTAGGGCTAGGGCTTGATAACATACTTGTGATCAGTGTTTCTTTTCTCTTAAAATTCCATGCATCTTGATCAGGTCGTCCTTTCTGCACTTTTAAAAAAAATTTAATGCACAAGTGGACATTTCAGCGCCCGCAGCCCCGGCACTAAAATTGTTTTCTGTCTTAAGATCTGTAGCAATACAACAAGTGCATTACGGATTTCACATACCACTCATAGAACTCAAATTCCTCGATATCTCCACCATCATTTAGCTTTGCACCAAAACAAAATGCTTTTTACATCAATTGTCAGCCTATGTATCGTTCAAAGTTTTTAATATAGACTTCATAATGCTTCAATGGTACTATCTTCGCGGGTAGAGCAGTTTTTATCTTACTGCGGTTTTACTTTATTAACGTAAACAAAAATGATAAGAAATTTAATTCGTTCTTGTAAAGAGTTATATAACATTTCCTGAGAAATCCCTCTTTTCCAAACCCTGCTGACAGAAATTCATCCTAATGTTGACTTGTCCCTGCTCAATATTTTAATGGAAAAAAAAAAAGTACAAAAATTAACAAGAGAGAACACACACACACACAAAAAAAACTTCTCCATTCATTTTCTGATAAGAAATTAATAATGTGGACTTTTTGTCAGCAATAAAATAATAATGGTAATAATTAATAATAATATGATGATAACAATGTTCATTCGGATGAATTCCTGATCAGTATACGTATTTTATAAAAACTCTAATATACTACCTCCCCCCCCCCAAAAAAAAAATTCGGAGGGGGGTCATCCATAGATGGCTTAATCCTTGAGATGTAAGGTTCATGAGCTTGTACCGCCCTAAATAATCAAAAGCGTTCCTACGCCACTGCCTGCAACCACTGTTGCACACAGTCTTTCAAATAATCGTCACTAGGAAAGCGCCGCCCTCACAAAAAGTCCTTCAATTTGGCGAACAAATGGTAATCGCTGGTAGCCAAGTCCGGAAACTAGGGCTGATGTTCCAGAACGTTCCATTTGAAACCAGGGCTGTTAGAATACAAGGGCTGGGCCATAGGCTTCGGACACGCGGATCCCTACGAAGTACGAACGCCAGCATGTGACGACAGTATGTTGGAACGGAGCTGGATGGCTGCAGTGAGGGAATGAAAGCTAACGAGCATTTCAGTGGCCCTTGTAAAAGAAATATAACAAGTAATTCATTCTAGGTATTTAACAGACTTAAATAAAAAGTAAGAGAAAAGACTGGGGTATCTGTTAAAGACAAATGAAAATTTTCATTATACACACACAATACGTTTAAATTTTTAGGTCATAAGTTTTCTTGTCAACATCTTGCACCATCCAGCAGATGTGTGCGCATTAAAATGTATTTGATCTGCGATATTACGCAGATAGATCACCTGAAGTGAAAAAAGTATTTTTTTTTCCGCGTTTCCTTCTCTGTTTAATTTCTTAAATTTCGAACAGCAATAATAAAATCGAAAATTTTTTCGTATGCTTTTCTTTTTCGTTTTTCCTTAAACTTTATTTGCGGAGTCTTCGACATCTTTCAAAATCAGTTTTTTTTGTTTTTGTTTTTTTTTTCACGTAAAGCTACTAATGTACTACATTGAAATATACGAACTTTTAATGCGCAAAATTTTAAAACAACCAGAAAGGTAACACAATGTCCTTATTCCTTTGTATACTGTTGTTAAAAATCTATGCATTAATGAATATATATTTTTGTGTAGTGGCCCCCACTTTGGTTGAGCATTCTAAATTACTGCTATACATGTACTTATGTATTAAATGGTTAGTACACTTTTAATACGCGCTTCTATTTTTAAGTTTTTTATTCTTTAAATCAGTAATTTTCAGCTTTGTTTTCAGAACTCTGTTTTCCTACAATAGTCGTTGCGCAGTCGTTTTTTTTTTTTGTTGTTGTTGTTTTTTTTCTACAATAGTCGCTGTTGTTTTCCTTTAGCTTTCATTTTTTCATTTTTAAACGCTTTGGTTCTCTCGAATTTTAAAATTTCAATTTATTTTTTAAGGGATGCAATATTTTCAAGTAGCAATCTATTTTCCTCAGTTATTTTGATACAGGAAGAACAACTGATATCCCTGATGTTTAATCAACTTCATAACAGAGATCCTGCGTTTTTTGCACACAGACTTTTTTCAGACTTAAAATATCCATCCGATCGAAAGCACTTTTTAAAATATCTCGTTTGTGCTTTCTGTTACTTCATGGAGTGACACAGTGTCCGTTTTGTTAACAATTCGGCAGATTTTGAATATGCACCGCGTTATGTTTCAGTATTTTTTTCTCCGGGAGTCGAAGTAGGCGATATTTTAAATCATGTTCGTAATCGGAAGAATGAAAATGTTCACTGCAAATTCTAGCATTCGCTACATTCATAGTCTGACCTCTAGCACTTGTTCAGCCATTCCTTCACCAAATCTGGATTTTTCAAAAGAAATGCATGGTGCACAATATACGGACCTTAAGTTTTTTCGTAATGGTTCTTACAAATAGCCGCAGCACAACTCGACACTGTTATCAGTATTTCAACGTAAACTAACTAAACGATTTCTGAAAGAGCAAGTTCTAAGAGCTGAATACTTATCCACAAAACAGCAAAGGAAAGAATGTAGCTTCACGATTCCAACCACAGTTCCAACACAGTGACGTCAGAAACAGGTCATCTGTCACCGCTGAGTGGATCCGTGGCGGCAAAGTTTCTTCAAAGGAATGACCCAGCCCTAGTATTCTAACAGCCCTGTTTGAAACCCTGATGCAGGTTTGGTCTGACGTACCACGTGAGGTCTCTCATTTTCGTGGAGAAACACCGCGCCCTCAAACAGCCTGCCGCGCCGCTTGTTTTGATGGCCCTACCCAGCCTCGAAATTGTTCTACAAATAGGTGTCTGCGTTGATGGTTGTGCTTTCGGGGCATGACCTCAACCAGCAAGAGACCTCTGCGGTCCCAAAACACTATAGCCATGACCTCCTTTACCGAATGCGTTTGCTTACACATGCTTGGTTTCGTCGGGACCAGGAATAGTGCCACTTAAGCTACTGTCGTTTGTTTACCGACTTGAAATGAGTGATCTCCTGTCACTACGTGGCAAATAAATTCATCGCCCGTTTGTGAACTTCGCACTTCCAGGAAGCGGGCATGCAATTCATCGAGTTTGATGCGACGCTCAATCTGATGACATCATCGACACGTTCCTTTGAGGTCCACTGTGACGAGCGGCCGGAGTGCTGATCATCACACCCATTTGCTCTGCTTGCATTAAACATCCGAACCCACCGCCGTACCGATGATTCGTCCATCTTCCCTTCACCGTAAACAGTCATAATCCGACGATGAATGCCTTTTGGATGAACGTTTTCAGCATTTAGAAAACGAATCGCAGAACTCACCTCGTCTGCCGCGGGATTTTCAATTTGCTTCGCCATTTCAAACGAGCACGACTACGGTTCCAATCATTGCATTAACACGAAACTTGCCACGAGCCTCGCCAACGTCTGACTAAAGATAGACGAACTTGACCGTGAGGCATCCGCCGCCAGTCTCGCTCGTCCTCTATGCGCAAACGGGTATTACTCTCTGCACGACCTACGTACGTAGCTTTTTCATCGTGATTTTTCGAAGCAACAGAATGCTTTAGAACTTGAGATCCTATTAAACTGACAATCGCTTCCAGTTATCTTTAAGAAAAGGGGGAAAATGTACTGCTTTATAGTATTATTTCACAAAACTTTTAAATATAAAATGTACTCTAGATAGCTGTAATAGCTTTTGCCTTAAGCGTCCGCAGACTGATACACATACATCGTACAATCACCTTTACAAAAATTGAAGCCCCGCATTGGGATGACTGGTTTTCCAATTATTTGGCGACTACCTGGGGCTGACCTTGTGACGGAACATTTTGTCTTTTCGTCTTTGTACGATTGCATCACCTCAGGGACAGCAGTTCATTCAGTTGGTGGGGAGTGGCGACCCCACTGCCCCAGCCAACTTAAACAGTTTGATGTTTCCCTTTTCTTACCTTGTGTTGTAATTTTGACACGCACCCGCCTCAGTTCTAGAACATCTCCGATTCCCAGCCTTTATGCTGACGCGAACAACCCATCTCTTAAATTACGCCGTCTGCGGCTCTCTCTTCAGTTTTATTTGAAACTTCGATCTTTTCCAGACCATCCCTTGTACGATGCAGTTTTTCATCCCCAGCATGCTCGTTTATTTGAGAACCGGCCCTCGTGCGTTTCAGCCTTCGTATGGCGGCCGTGGCTCGTGATGCAGGGCTCGACCTGTCTCTTGTTGGAGTAACCAGGGGCTTTGGGGATCCTCTATGGCACTCACTTGGTGTCATGGTTGATACCACCTTTACATCTTTTGATAAATCCTCAACCCCTGCGTCAGTGTACCAGCAGCACTTCGCAGAGCACCGTTCCGTCAATGCAGACTATGTTCCTATTTTCACCGATGGGTCAAAGATGGCTGGTGTTGTGGGATCCGCCGCCGTCTGTATTGATGATTTGTCTGTTGCTCGCATTCCTGCCGTGGCCACGGTGTTTTCAGCGGATATTCATGCTGTGTATCTTGCACTTCATGTTCGGTCGGGCTCCTAACGTGCTATGGTGTACAGATTCTGTAAGTGTTGTACAGTCTGTGTCATCGTTGGACTGCAGTGATTACCCTTTTCTTTTTAACGTCGGAAATCTTCTTTGCTCGAGGCCGGTGTTCATATCAAATTCTGCTGGATTCCTGGGACATGTTGGAATTCCGTGTAACGAGTGTGCTGATGCGGCTGCTAGATCTGCTTACTCTTTGGTCGTCACATCCTTGCCACTTTTTCATCGTGATTTCCGCTTTCTTGTTCATGATCATATCACACGAACGTTGCAGGTTCTGTGGGACCAACAGGTGGGAAATAAACTTCATCGTATCAAACCAATTCTTGGAGTTTGGAGAGCATTATGTTGCCGGAACCGTTGGGAGGAAGTTGTTCTTGCGCGTTTCCGCATTGGGCATTTTCGTTTCACTCACCGCTTCTGGGTGTGTGGCGATACTGCGCCGATGTGTGAAGCGTGCAATTGCCGGCATAAAAATTTACCAACCAACCTCAGTTCTAGGTTGCTCAGGTTGTGATGATGCGCCAGCGCCGGGGTTTACTTTTTCGTTCTATTTCCTTTATTCTCGATTTTGTATTTCTCCTTTGTTTTTCTGGACTGATTAGCAAAGACCTACCTGCACGTTTGCCGTGTACGGTGACCCGTAAAACCCCATTGCTTCACTCTAAACGGGCTGCTAGGAACTAACCCACTCCTAGTCAATGAAGTCTGTGGCCAGGTGGAGTCCAGACTTTTAACGGCTTATTTCGGACGACGGGGTGAGCCTGGGGATAGTGTGGCTATGCCAAAGGGGTGTTACTGAGACACGGGAAAGTCTATACTCGGGGCAAACTTAACCTGTCATTGGAAGGAAGGCTACAGAGTGTATACTTCCACTGCATAAAATAGTTCCGGTCTAAAAGCTCGTACTCCAGCTTCAACTGGCACCTAAAAAGGACACAGATGTTCATACGTTGTGTGTGTGTGTGTGCATTTAAAAAATTCAGATCTCAGTTTCAGCGGCATTTCTAAAAAAAAAATATAGAAATTCGTGTTTTGGTGACGTCACTGATGATTCTCTGTCACAGCATTCTTGTTTGGGTCAGAGTTAAGCTGTCAATCCAGTGGATATTTATTGCTGTGGGGGGTGGGGGGTCATTAGCGGAAAGATGAGGGCGAAAAAAGTGTTTCCGAGGGCATTTCGCGTTTCTCAACCTGCTTTCTCCTTCTTGATTGTTGTTTTAAAACACTCTTCTGTCTTTTCGAATGGCATCTGCCGGTCACTCGAGTGTATTTCAGCCGCATAAAACTGGGAAACCATTACGAAGCACTGCTAAGGTGATCGTTATGAATGTTTTCAATAAATTAATGGAAAAACATTTGCCGAATAAATCGGAAAATGAAATAACAGTTCTTACGGCAGAACTCACTGGTTTTTCAAGTCGCACCATTGCGAGAATGAAGGTTGAATTTAGTATTGAAGTACCTCAGATCCATCGGCAATTTATTTCTTCAAATTAAAATACAATTCTCGCTTGGCTTACATAGAACGTTTTCTTGAAATTAGTTTGGAGTTCCCAATTCAGTTCTCAATATAGGCCAAGGAACGGCTATCTTTTCCTTTTCAACTTTTGTGCGCAGTTGCCTAAACGCGAATGAACCGGCATCAAAATTCAGACAAATGAAAGAGTTCCTTCCCGCCGTTAGGCACTTCGGGAAACTACCACACATAATTCGGAAACTTGGAAAATTGCCACACATTCAAAGTGTTCCTCAGAGGAACAGCAATTTGTGCCCGGCCCCTCAATGGAAAACATGTGGCAATTTTCCAATGTGTGGCAATTTTCCAAGTTGCTGAAAGATGTGTGGCAGTTTACAGTGAACCCTAAAATATCATTAATCACAGAGACCGGCTCTTGTCCAGTACTTATGGCAACACAGTGTAGTTAAAAAGGCATACACATTTAACGGGTATCTGTTATAAAAAAAAAATCTGATCAATGCAAAATTTTGGGAAGAACGAAATTTTACGCATAGCTGATGACATGGTAAAAATACTTTGAATTAAATCCCACAGTTGGTAATCTTCAAGCAGTAAGTATAAATAAATGAAATATATATAAAAAAAATAGAAAAATATGTGAAAACAAAATTAGGCCACTTAAGACTTCTTCCTGTGTTTAGCAATTTCAAAAGAAAGAAAAGTTACACGTTCTGTAACATTTCAAAAGAAAAAAAAAGATAAATAGAGAGAGAGAGAGAGAGAAAGAGAGATAAATTGCTTGTCTACCGGTCAGCGAGGAGCACGCGCGGGGGGGGGGGGGTACTGGGGATATGGTCAGGGCTGGGACATGGTGCTAAAATGAGGGGTCAGTCTGTCACCGTGGGCTCCCTCGCAAAACTTCCGAGTGAAGATTAATTACACACCATTAGTGCGGAGTAATACTTGCAACTGGGAGTGCTAAGGATCCGTAGCATTATCCCCATTGCCAGGATAGCTTTGCCCCGAGTATAGGTACTCCCTGCACTATCTACCGACTATATCCACCGCTCAACTGTAGAGCCGTGTACTGCTTCCATTTGGACTTGCGGTCCTCCGGCTCCTCCCCGGTTGGACTCGGTGGTGGGCATGGAAGTCGGCGGACGAAATAATTTTCCTTTATAGATTCAAATAATTCCCAAAGAGTAAAGCCAAAGCCCTCTAATGAGGAAGTGCCTGTCCCTTCGACCAAGAAACACGTACATGAAACTTCTAGCCCTCGATTTTTCTTTATTCCTTCATTAGAAGCGTCTCAGCTTTTTAAGTGCCAACAGTCGTTTTTGGATCGACAAAGCTATTCAGGCAATAGCAAGATCTCCGAAGAGCGTTAAAAAAACTCCAGTCTGGAGATCTCGTTGAGATGCCGAGTCCCAGGTATACTACGGTACTGTTGAATACGAATTCTCTTCTGGATACTGTTTACCTCGCGGTTACCTCAATTCTTCCCGAGGTGTGTCTTCTCATTACCGGCCGGAGTGCAGCGACCATGAACTTTTATAGGAATTAAAAGATCAACGTGTTACTGGTGTCTGGCGCATACTATTTGGACGAAATGGGCAGTCTGTCCCATCTCGTAACATCATCTTGACCTTTGACACCCCATCCCTGCCAACATGCATCAAGGCAGGGTATCTCCATCCTGAGGCGCGCCCCTATATACCAAATCCTCTAATATGTTTCAAATGTCAGGCGTATTGTCACTCCCAGTAGTTTTGCATGAGCACTGCTTGGTGTGGAGCTACGGAACATCCGTTGCAAGATTGCCACGCCTATGCCGAGCATTGTTTTAACTGCAAAGGAGCACACGCTGCATCATCCAAAGACTGACCGAAGTGGAAAGAAGAAAAAGAAATCCAGCGCAACAAGACCGTTGAGGGTATCTAATATCCAGAAACCAAGAGAGTCGTTCCTGTACCGTCTAATCGGCGATCATACGCATCAGTGGTAATTGCCAAAGCTACAGTCGCTGTTCAAATGGATGTTCAGATCCCAATGAAATGTCTTTATCTGATATCATTGCTGCTGTGCTGGAAGCACTTCAGTCACGTGCTAGGTAGGGGTCTGAAAGCGGCACACACCACTTCGCCGAAGTGGGCTCCTAACACCACCAGGACTCAGGTTGCTAATTCTGGAAAACAAATAGACAAAAAGAAGAAGAGCACTGCTTCACCAAAATCGCAAACGCAAAATCGGGGAATTCATTAAAGACTCGTGGGACAAAGTACTGTCTCATATTGCTACCACATAGAACACCTCCACATCTGGTGGAACAATTGCAAAAAGAACAGGTGGACGCTGACCTCGTTTGAGGAATAAGTTTCCATCATTTTATTTTTCTTCCAGTTTTTCTAACTTCCTGTAACCATTAATTCAATCGTTATACGTCAATTCGTCGTGCCCAATTCGCCGCGCGTCAGTTCGTCTCAAGACCGTTGAGGGTATCTACACAAAGTCCTTCGGGAGGGTTGTTGTGGGGGGGGGCTGCCGTTACGATTTTGAATATTGTAAAACTTGTGGATCTTTCATGTTCCATGTGACATGTCTCCTGCTTCCCGGGGCCCCGGTGAAATCTTTTGAGGGATATAGTGGTTCAGCAGGGTGGAGGCCCCTTTCCCTCGGTTGCTCTTGCAGTATTAAATTTAACTCTTCACTTGTACATTGCATTGATTTATTCTTAGAGTACTTGACATTGTTCTGCAGGTCCTGGCTCCTCGGGGATCGTAAGACTGAGATTTGTATAAGCCTAACAAAAGTGATTTGTTCGTATTTTTCGTATTTACTGTTGTATCGAGTAGCAGACTACTTGTGGGTATTCCCTTCCCTCAAAAATTTGGTGAGGTCCGTAAGAGGGATCCGAGGTGCTTGAATTGAGGGGAAGGCTGCCCCCAACTTCCATGATTTTATATTCTGGACTGCTAGAGTCGGTCAGTGTATCCGGGATGTTCCCAATTACACTGACTGACTACAGTGACACTAACCAACTGAAGTTGAGGAAAATTGTATCCGCTCTTAAATACCGAGGGTGGGGGTGAATTCACCCCGCCCTCCTAAAAATCCGTAGTCGTGTACAGAATCGTCATATAAAGCATGGCACCAATGTTTACAGCTGTACGTCGATTTTAAAAGTTTGAAAGGCAGCTCCCCCAAAAAAATCGCAACCCTCGCGAATGCTGCTTCCGGGAGAACATCCAGGATACATTGATTGACTCTAGCGGTCCAGAATATAAAATTACGGAAGTTGGGGCAGGGTCCCCTAACCCAAGCACCTCGGATCCCTGTTATAGACTTCACCAAATTTCTGAGGGAAGAACATACTTACAAGTAGTCCTGCCACACAACACAACATGAAGGATGGAAACTGGGAGCAAATAAGCACGTTGTCTCCGCTCTTAAAACCTTCTCTAGTAATTCAGGAAGAGCGGTGAATTCACCCCACCCTCCTGAAAAATTCGTGGTCATGTACAGAATCATCATATAAAGCATGGTACCAATGTTTACAGCTCTACGATCATTTTAACGTTTTGGGAGCAAACCCCCCCCCATTTCTTAAATAGCTCGTGGACGCTTTATGACAAACATCGCGGATAAACTGACCGTCTCCAGCGGCGGTCCAGAATATAAAATTACGGAAGTTAGGAGGGCAGAGCCCTTCAACCCAAGTACCTCGGATCTATCTTACAGACTAACCAAATTTCTGAGGGAAGGGCATACCCACAACTAGAGTCTGTTACTCAATACAACATGAAGCATGGAATTTGCGAGCATAACTTAATTTGAACACCTTGTCTCCGCTCTTAGAAACGTGGGGGGATGAGGGTGAATTCACCCCACCCTCCTGAAAATTCTTGGTCGTGTACAGAATCATCATATAAAGCATGGTGCTTATATAATAGCTCTACGTTACAGCTCTACGTCCATTTTAACATTTTGGGGGGTTACCCCCAAAGCTCGCAAAACCTAGCGGAAACTTCAGGGGGAACACCTCGAATACACTGACAGACTCTAGCTGTCCAGAATATAAAATCACGGAAGTTGGAGGCAGTCCCTCCTCCAACCCAAGCACCTCGGATCCCTTTTACAGACTTCACCAAATTTCTGAGGGAGCGGCATACCCACAAGTAGTCTGCTACTCGATATAACAGTAAATACGAGAAATTCGGACAAATCACTTTCGTTAGGCTTATAAAGATTTTCGTCCTGCGATCCCCGAGGGGCCCGAAGACACCGAGGTCTCCCGAAGTGCCATGGACCTGCAGAACTAATGTAAAGTACACTAAGAATAAATCGATGCAATGTACAAGAGTTAAATTTAATCCTGCAAGAGCAACTGAGGGACAGGGGCCTCTACCCTCCTGATCCATTAATCCACTATATCCCTCAAAAGACTTCACCGGGGCCCCAGGATCCTGAGGAGGCATGTCACATGAAACACGATACAACATTCAAAATCGTAACGGCAGCCCACCCCTCAGCCATCTCTCGAAGGACTTTTCCTAGTTGGAGAGCTCAAAAACATCTTACAAACTCCAAAGTATTTCACTGTATTGCCTGCGATGAATTTGCACTCGGCGAATTGACAGGACACCCGTTCAGTGGAACTGTCGAGGTTTTCGGACACGACTTGACGACGTGAAACACCTACTTTCATCGTATTCTCCGGTGGGCCTTTGTCTACAGGAGACAAAACTTAAACCATCAGACTTGCTTTCAGTTCGAGTGTACAGTGCATTTCAGAAAGACCAATGTGTCAGATTACATTGCATGCAGGGGAGTTGCTCTCCTTGTCCCTCACAGTGTTTCTGTCAATCCCATTACTTTGTCAACCACTTTGCAAGCGGTTTGTTGTTTGCAGTTTCCATCTGCAAACAGAAGCACTTTAGATCTGTTCAAAAAAGTGGGGCGACAGGAAAATCCGTGCTAACTTGTGAATTAGAAATTTTGATCAGAGTTGATTAACTAAGTGCAGTAATTAGAATAATCCCTAATTTAAATGACGTCAACTTGAATTTTTAGTATTACTCGAAACACGCGGAAGTTTGCGGTAACAGTGCAATTTAAAACGCAATTCGTTAGATAGCATGAGCCTTTTCCAATCATTTAGGGTCGTGTGCCCACTGTGAACGTTTTGTCGTGTTAACGGCAGACAATAAATAGTAGGCACGAAGAGGTCGTCTGCTGTTGTAACGCAGAGGGACTGGCCAGTGGCCATGTGTTGTCTTTTCCATGATTCATATCATCTGTTATTTGAACAACTGTTTCGCGTCTGTTGGTCCGTACAAAGTAATGTGACTCTTCTCCGACTTCCTGTAACCGTTTCCGGCCACGTGATGTTTGTTCTCAGTCCGGTTTATTGCTTCGTCAACAACTCTCTGTGTAGTAATTTCAAATATGCAGCACTTGCTATCACCTCTTTCTCGAAGTCCGTTAAATCACGTCGCTTTCATATTACACCTTCAGTAATGTATTCTTAACTACTCCTTGTATTTTTTTCCGTTCACACTTGGTTATATAGGTGTTTGCAGTCTACCGGTTCAAGTAAATTGACTACTTAGTGTAATACTAATAGTTTCTCTGACGACGCGGAAACAATTCCTTTGAGTAATTGTTTTAGCGTTTTCTGTTACCGTTCTAATATCTGAAAATTAAACCTTTGAGGTAACAGATAACGCTGAAATAATTCCTTTGAGGAAGTTTCATTGTTGTTTGTTACCGTTTTAAGCTCTGAAACTTAAACCCAGCGGAATGCAAAAGCTCGGCAAATATTGAGTGTTTGTGTTTACGCAAGGAGATTTTAGGCTCATACAAGTCTTGTGTTACAAATCGATTGAAATTATTAGTCAGCATGTCTTTATTTAAAATGGTTCATGAATATTTAATCATGTAAAAATTAAATTTTAATCTTTATGGCAAGTGGCAATGCTGCATTTGTTGTGGCAAACTGAACGTGATGTCGGACGTATTCTAGTTCCGGTGAATGTCAAGACTTGATACACTCCAAATCTGTTTTGCTTGTTTAAAACCAAATAGAATGAAAATCGGCGAATATTTGATTGTTGAGATTTTTGTGCTCCATGGGTGCTTGTGAATATGCTGCTAAATTTCACTACCAATAGAATTACGATATATTTAAAAATACTGTGCAAATGTATTTTATTCCGCTGTTACAAAGGCATCGTAATGGTACATAGAGTAGTAGCAGTACGAATCGTTAAACCAAAAAATTCACACCGTAAAACGCACATTAACCAAAACGAAGCGAGCAACGGCGAGAGAATTTAAATGGTCCAATGATATTCATGCAAGATTAGAATTACGACCAAGTCATAGCTGAGATGTTCAGATCAGATCATATGTAGAGGATTTTAGGAAGGGAGTGTCTGACCCCAGGTCTTAAACAGCCCTTAGAAATAGGAAGCTAGGAGATTTGGGCTAGAGTGCCCGATAGGAAAGTCACACGGAAGCGAGGTAGAAAGGGGGAGGAAAACGCCCTTATTTACTACCGGGTGCCCAGTACCCAGGGTCCGACGGCTTAACGTGCCCATCCGACGCACGGAGGGTATTTAGTGGTTAGAACGTTCGGACTTGCCCAGAACCGAACCTGAGGTTATCGCCATAGCAGTCACGAACGCTGACCACTGGGTCACCCTCGGCCCCTATAGCTGAGATGTTAAATAAGAATGCGAAATGTCAGCAAAATCTTTTTCGTTTACAGAATGTTATCCTCCCTATGACGGGCAAACGCCCAAGGCGAAAGAGGATTAGATTGGTTTCCCCGCCTTCTCCCTTTTAATTTGTTATACGACAAAAGGAACAAGCTGGAAAGAAAATTGCAATGAAAGAAATAATATGTGAAGTTCTGTAATTGGTCAGAGCCAAATCATTGAAAGTTTTCTGTGATTGAGTTCGAATCCTAGCACCGAGATTCGAACTCAGACTCATCAATGCGCGAAATCAGAAGCACACGCCCTAGAATATTTAATCACTGGGGAACAAACCTTCCCTTCACTTGTTGCATATTTCGGCACTTCGATCTCTAAGAATATGGCATTTGGCTATGGATAACTATTAATGAGAAAACAAAACAAAAAATATTACGATATCACTTACCGTGATGAAATAAAGAAAAGAAATGTAATATTAAAATTTACTTTGGTGCAACACCAGGTGATATGATTAAAGTTCAATTTGTTACAGTAATCGATGGGTAAGCGAATTAAATAAAAAAAAAAACCGTTTTTTAAAACTAGTGTACCATCCGAGCTTGTTAAAAGGAACTGTGTTTCGCAGTTGTACCCTTGCTATGCCGCCCCACCCTTTAAAAATAAAAAGGATGTAGGTTGCTATGGCAACCCAACGTATGACGTCGGCTCATGAAGTTCACCTGTATCCCATATATCATTCTGAATCCCGCGCACTTTCTGCGGTTTCTTATCTGCACAATAGTTCGATGGGAACGCGCGGGAGCGGTATGAGCCTTGGTTGCAGAGACCATCAATGTTTCCCGGGCAAAAAGAAGGGGGAGAGAGAATAAATACGGCGCAAAGCAGCTAAAAAAAATCTTACTACCAGCAAAACGAATTCTTCGTGAAATACTGGAAGCATAAAGCTGGAAATGCACCTTTTGTAACGAATGTCATGGGACCACTCAAAATATAGTACGCCCATTCCTCTGCATGCACAAGAGATAAGTTCTTGAGATGGTCGCGAATACGGCGATGGTATCAGTTAAATGCCTAGTTAATGAATTTGCGAAGTTCGTATTACATATACTAGTTATAACGGAACTTGGTTGTTATCAGTGTTGCTGTAAATCTCCTGAAAGTTCTACGTAGAACACTTATGCTATCTTGAATTGTACGTGCTTAAGTCAAAAGGGCTTTCCCTAAGGGGAGTCTTATGTTTTACACATTTCATTGTTGTTGTTTTTTCATTTTGAACATTTGTAGCGTGTAAAAGTGATTTTTCGCAGTAGGTGCTGTAACGGCAGTAGAAACATGGCGTGACCCATGTTGGTGTCCACGACAGAGGAGCTGTGAAATGCTTTGCAATTTTTAACAAGTTTTTTGGAGTTGTTTTAGAGGAGGGAGTTAAGAAGAAAGAAGTCTGCTTACAGTATCATTTTCATCTGCAAGTCGTGTCGAAATCATGCCCTCTCGAATCTCTGCGTTTCCAAGCTTCTCAGTCAGTGAAAAGGGAAGCCCAAACGAGATCGTTTAATTTGAAACACATTCTTAAAAAGCAAAATCTTTATTAACACGTTAAATAGCACTACAAAAATGTTTTCATGGTGGGAGAGTCAGTGCGTTATCTACTTTTATATATTATCGAAACACTCGGAATATAGAGAATCTGTTGACTGAAGTTTTACCATGGACCGGAAATTACCGATTGTGCTGTGTATATGACCGTATTAGTGCGCAGAGAGACAATCTATGCATGTTTTTTGGTCCTGGCAGATTATATAGGGCTCTTCCCCAAATGAGATCATTTAATGCATTTAACGTAGTATCCAAGAAATAGAAAAAAAAAAGAGAAGAAAAAAAGGCCGATGTGAAGATCTTTGGTTAATAAATTTGAGTTCCATACTTAACTTGAGATTCTCCCGCGGATTCGCGATATTCCGCTTTTTTGTCATTATTTGGGTCATTCTCGAAATCGATGCAGAACTGAAGATATTTTTTGGGGGGTTGGGAGGGGGTGGTAGCGAAGCGTCTTTTCTCGTCTGCGGATGGTATGTCGTCTTTCAAAACTTTCGAAAGTGAGTTTTGAAAGACGAAACTCACTTGTTTTCTGTTTTTTTTTTTTTTTTTTTTTTCACTTGTTGTATGTTTTTTTTTCGAAAGTCGAACAGCGCTGTCTAGGTTGAACAGTTAGTACAGGGTTATAACCTAACGAACTTAACGTGGGCTGACGGAAAACTTTGGTGATGTTGCTTCCCTAATTTCCGAGCAGTTCAACGAATGATGCTATCAACGTCTCAAGAAATGTGGGCAGGAACCCAAAGGAATGGATAAGTGATACTCATTGGTGTGTGTTTGCGAGATCAATAGCGTAGTCGTCCACTCAGTATAGTTCCTGAAGCCTCATTGTGGACGCAGTACACTGCTCGACAGAAGTTAAGTTTCAAGCATAAAAAGTTCGCACAACGATGACATAGGAATTCAAAGAAACATTATTGCCTCGAGAAAAATATATGCACGTAAGACATACTATAACAGGCAGAGCAGGTACGGCGTTATAGTATCGTTTCTCGCACGCTCCAAAGCCGTCGGCATGCAAGAAGTGTTAAAAAAGCAACAACATGCAGACAAATTCACGAAGTCGCTCGGAGTCTTCGGAGAAGGATAGATATCCAAGCTGGGGTAACCAGAGCGCTCTGTGAATGGGTCATCTCCAGACTGTAATGACTGTATCAAAAATCCAGGAATGTATCTCGACGACAAGTTCCTGGCCGACCAAGGGTCACAACATCCGAGGAGGACCGATGCGTAGCCTTTGCAGGAGAGAGAGTCCATAGGGGCATGACGGCCAGACAACTCGCTCTCGAAGCCTTTTATGTTGCAGGCGCACTGTCAAAAAGAACTGTACCCAAAAAACTTTGTAAGATTTAACCCCTGTCAAAGAAGCGCCCCAGGGACTTAATACTGACAGCATTACACCCAGACTGCATAGCAGTGGGTGCATGTGTTCCTCACGGATAAATCGCGTTTCAATTTTATTATGGATTTCGCACTTGTGTTCATCTGGAGAGAACGCGGAACAACAAGGAATGAGACATCCGTGTGGTGTTGGGTGGATACAATGCTGTTGGTCATGAACTAATGTGTTTGAGGATGTCATTGTGCGTGTTGAAGGGTACATAGAGACAATCTTTTCGCCCATCGTACGGCTTTTCACTTGTGCTGTAGGTCCCCAGTTCATTTTATGACGATAATGCTCGTCCTTAAATGACACGGGTAGTCGACGATTACCCCTAGAGTAATTAATTCACTGAATAGTTTTCAGTCAAGTCTAGGGATATTAATATTTATTGAGCTCGTCTATACGCACTGCTGCTCTTCAGACTCCTCCGAGAAGCCTCCCAGCACTGCGATCTGCGCTAACAGATCAGTGGCGTAAATTTCCACCCGACCTCATGTGTGTCATCTTGTTACCAGCATGCATGATCTTACTTTGTGAAACATGCTGTGCAGTTAGGGGCGATTATCATACCCCCTATAGATTACCTGAACAACTCATTTCTGCTATCACCAGTAAAGGAGGGGTTTTTTTATTATTGGAGGTTTAACGACTACCGTGAGCAACTCAATGGGCTATAAGCAGTCGCCCATCCCTAATTTAGGGTCACTGGTTCCAGGGAAGGGAGGGATCCAGTGCCGTAAGACAAACACAACATCCGTGCCTCACCAGGATTCGACCCCGGACGCCTTTCGGACGAATGATCAGAGGCCATTGCTTAGACCACTGCGTCACCGGGGCGGCAAAGGAGTTCTTTGACGCATAAGCATTATTACTGGTCATCTATTCCTATGCATCTTACGTTCGCAGATGTTCTTTGCTATGTGTGGTCTGATATATCACTCACCTGAATTTCCGTAACGGTTATACCAACCTTTATGCGTGTAACTTGACTTTTGCCCATCCCAACGGTATAGTAGGGAACGTTCCTAACAAGTCATCTTTGTTCAGTGCTATGACGAAAGTTCCCTTATTTCATCCGTGTTGTTCCACAGCATGCGATCCCCGGCAATCCATGCTGTCAAGTGGCGAGAGCTGTGATGGATCCTTTGGATCGTTGGCAATGGAAAACTGTGTCGCCTCTTCCCTTGGAACTCCGGAGGTGGGAGTCTTTGTGACTTGCTGATTTGTTTCTGGAAATGAAAGAATCCGTCCAAGAACAGTTTTGCAAAGGTGATGTTGCAAGCATTAGGTTGATCCATCGCAGGTATCAACACTTATCAGTCTGCTGATGGCACGTTCTGGCTCCCATTGATATGAGACAGAGTTGTTTATATGGCCGATGATTATGTTGAAGGCATGTGATAGTGAGTGTACATGCGGAGTATCGCATTTCCTTCTGAATCACACATGTTGATATTACTTTTCTCCCAACTGCTTCGAGTTAAGGACCTTCAGTACCAGATGGGCGTAAGTTGCGCCGGATACTGGTGGTGTTCTACAGTGGCCCAGAAATTTCTTTGGGGGGGGGTCATGGGTTTGGCTCATTCGTGAAAGTCTCGTATGCATGTATATATCGCTTTAAATTCGTGCTCAGTTTCCCCTCAAGGGAGGGATTTAAACCCCGAACCCCCCTCTGGCTACGCCACTGGTGCTCTATAAGCCCTCTAACTTCTGGCAGTCTCGGCGTCGTTTACCTCGTAAAATATGTTCCCTAAAATTCGCTTATCAATTTACTCCATTAACCCTTGAACCACAAGGACCTTAAAATCATGTGTCACCCAGAATACATTAACGCTCGAAACTGTTTGTTGTTACTTTTCAAATTTCTGTTCCCCTCCCTTTTTACAGATGAACAAAAGTAGGATTAGTGCTGGTCACCACACGAAATTTTCGATCTGTCGATCTGTTAGAAGGCTTGATATGCATTGACTTTCAGGTGTTTCCCTAGGCAAGCACTCCATTCTTCCACAAAGAACAGATGCGATGTCATGAAAGTGAATATCACCCCGGGAGAAACCAACTCCTGTCTCACTTCTTTGATTAGTGGTAACAATGGTGACTGAAGCTGACTTATGTTGATCTCGCAGAGGCCTCGCAAATTTGAGGAACATGTAGGGGCCGCCCCGGTGGCGCAGTGGTCTAAGCGATGGCCTCTGATCATCCGTCCAAAAGGGGTTCTGGTTCGAATCCCGGTGAGGCATGGATGTTGTTTGTCTTACGGCACTGGTTCTCTCCCTTCCCTGGAACCAGTGACCCTAATTCAGGGACGGGCGACTGCTTATAGCCCATTGAGTTGCTCACGGTTGTCGTTAAACCTCCAATTAAAAAAAAAAAAAAAAAAAAGGTAAGAATAGGAAATACTACTCACTCTTGACGGGAGATTCGTGCGGCCATGGGCGTCTGTATTTACGAGCTACGGTATGATCGTTAAAAGGTTGATGCCAACTTTTTAAGTACTTCTGTTCTGCCGGGTCAGCTGGGAATTAGTTGCCTACGTCGTATGTTTGTACAGTACCTGTTTGCGTAGAAATGGACTTCAAGAAAAATCTTAGTCGATGCTACAGAAAAGGCTGCCACATGTATTCCTCTAAACAGTATACACCTTTGTTATACCGGTAAGTCAATAGTGATATTTTCAATTCTACGTTCCTGATATTCTCCATCAGCATTGCGGAGCACTTGTTTTCTGCTACGCTGTTAAACTTAAAACAGTGCTATTTTTCTTTTGTATTTCACCATTCACCGTGTTCGTAAGTCGTATCTCCAACTCACTGTAGCTCGTTTTCTTACCCGTGGTTTCGCTATCTCCGTAATCTGTTAAGTTCAAATAACGTACTGTTCTTGATCTAAAAGACTACAGTCTTGTGACGATTATAAATATATCAAGATAATACAACGTAGTTTGTCACAAATATTTATTTTTTCTAGCCGACATGGTTTCGCTGGGTATTGACCTAGCTTCATTCATATCAGGACGAATGGCCTGATGCACTAGGTCAATAGCTTCATCAGGCCATTCGTCCTGATGCAGCTTGGTCAATACCCAGCGAAACCATGTCGGCTTGAAAAATAAATATTTGGTACAAACTATGTTGCATTATCTTGATATATTTAACGTAATGTTCGTTTTTCGCTGCCCCTGTGACGCAGTGGCCTGAACGCTGGCTTCTGACCATTCATCCGAGGTAAGTCCTGTATCAAATCCGTGCGAGACATAAACGTTGCGTTTATCTTACAGCACTGGCTCTCACACCCTCCACCCTTTCCCCTCCCAAAAAACAAAAATATTTTTTATTACAAATGTTTAGTATGCCCCCCCCCCTTTTTCAGGTTTCTGTGCGTTGAGCTAGTAAATGTAATGGGATCGTTTTGTTTTTGATTGTGAATTTGTGCAACCCTTGTCCGTCTCTCTCTCTCGGTTAAAATGTATGGTTCAAAATTTTAGTAAACCTCAGCCAACATATAGCAACATTGTTGCTGTTTAGTTCATTGGAATAAAGTATTTCCTATAATTAGCGAGATACCTACCAGTTGTTTGTTTAAAGTCGTCTTGTCAATGCACTGGTAGTTCCTAGTTATTTTATGTTTTTTTTTTATCGGAAATTTATTTTTCTCACTCACTCCAGTTTTGTTTTGTTGTGTTGAACTAGTAATTACGTTGAGTGAAACTGCCGATTTAACTGAAAAAAGGGAGTAATAATATACTAGCGCAACAGATTACAGGCTTAAGGTGGACGTCTAGGGATTTTGCTTCCTATACTTCCAATGAGCAAACTTCTGTACACACTTTCTTCACAATTAATGCGTTCCCAAGGATGAAAATTTGAACATCGATTAAAATATCGTCATATTATAACTTGGAATAATTAATATTTTCTAAAACATAACCATAATTATATTAAAAGTCAACTTTTCCTTTGGTGGTGGTGAGACCAGAAAAAAGATGGCGCGACCTGTACATTGATGACGTCAGTAGATAAGCAAATGTTGGATTGCTTAATTATGGTTGTGTTTCAGAAAAATATTAAGTATTCCATGTTATAATATGAAGTTATTTTAATCGATGTTCAAATTTTCATCCTTGGGAACGCATTAATTGTGAAGAAAATGTGTACAGAAGTTTGCCCATTGGAATCATAGGAAGCAAAATCACTAGACGTCCAACTTAAAGGTACTACAAAAAAGGTTCTACCGCTTGGGCTCTTAATTTCGCGAAGAATTTCGAATATTTTATTGCTTTTCAGTTGTTTTTTTCACAGTCACTGGTGTTGTATTTCAGAGTCAAATTACCTGCATCGCAAATAAATTAATTCTAACCATTTTTTATTTTTTTTAAATGTGTTTTTGATTTTAAAAGTGTCCGATCAGTAAATGTTCGCGAAGTAAAAACTGTTGTACCCATGGTTACAGTTGATTTCTCTCGTGTCCAGTCTAAATTAAATGATCAAGGCATGTTGTGCGTTATACTTTTTGTAGATCGGTGAATAGAAATCTCTTTAGGTGGTTTTTCAGAGATAATAACGAATCCGAATGCCATCATTTTGGTCGTCTCCATTCATTTTGGATCCATCCTTTTATGTTAGGGGAATGGTTTAACCTAAAAAAAAAATTAATAAAAAGGGGGGAAAATTAACAGTTTAGTCTTAACAACCCCCCCCCTCTCTCTCTCTCTCTCTCTCTCTCTCTCTCTCTCTCTCTCTCTCTCTCTCACACACACACACACACACACACACACAACTCTCCAGGAATGGGGGGAAAGAGAAAAAAGAAACGAAATAAATTTGGGAGGGGGAAAAAATAATTTGGAATGTGCACAAACACCCCACTAACGGTGGAAAAGCAAAGTTAAGCAGGCACCAAGCAAGAAAAGGAAACATTTATCGTCACCTACTGGCGTGTAGTAGCTTTCTAATATTTCTTAATAATATTAGGGTCTAGATTTTCGTCCCGAAAACAGAAAGGGATACACTTTCTGGAACGAGAGGCTGAGAACGAAAACTTGGAGAGGGGGAGGGTGTCAGTAATGGTCCTCTCCCAAATTGCTCTTACAAATCTCCAAATTGGCAGAGTATAACTAAGCGATACGGAGATATGTGGAATATCCTTGGTGTTTACATGGAACATAAAAAATCCCGCGAAATGTCGGCCTTGGTGAAAGATAAACGCAGCATTCACATCTTGTCCCGAGATTCGAACACCGACCCAGCAGTACGTGAACTCAAAAAACCTCAAGTCAGGTCGCGTGATTCACATCCATTAAATTGAGACAAATCTTGAGAATCCATTAAATTCCAGGAACATCTTCGTCTTATAAATCGTGTATATGTGACGAGTGGACGGAAATCTCGAAGCCACTTGAAAAGAGGCGGCATGCCAAATAGGGAAGAAAGGGAAATCACCTAAATAAGCCTATAGGAAGTCGCACTTTGCGGATTAAAAATATCCTGCCGTTTGTTTGTTTTTTAAAAACGTTTATGCGTGACAAATCAGTTATCAGGTGTCTTGCGTTTTGTTACTTCAGTCGTTTAATTAACCAATTTTTAAGTGAGGGTTAATGAGTGGTGTGTGTGTGTGTGTGTGTGTGTGTGTGTGTGTGTGTGTGTGTGTGTGTGTGTGTGTTGTTGTTGTTGTTGTTGTTGTTGTTTTTCTACGTTCACATCAGCCTTTTTTTTTTTTTTTTGATATTGTTTTGTGTTGAATCTTTTAGTTTATCTTCACCTAGTTTTTTCCCTTGTGAGCTTTATTTTATTTTACTTATTTTTTACTGTAATGATTTTTTTTATTTTGATCTCTCGTACACGCTTTTATTTGCGCAAGGAGTTATTGAATAACCTTATTTAGATCAAGCTGCCCCTGCCCCCTTTTTTTGTACTGTCAGTGCGCCATCTTGGCATCGTTATTTTTACTGCTTGTACCTCGTTAATTTAGCTTATCCAAATTGAGGATCATAAGCAATGCATATTAGTTATATCATTGTATGCAACTTTGTCCAGAAAACTTTTTATGGCACTTTTTTTTTTTTTTTTTTGCTCGGAAAGAGATGTGGAAAAAATTAAGTTTATATTATGTCATGATTACGGGCAACTAAAGCGTTTTGCTTGTAACTAATTAATTTTCACTTAAGTATTAATGAGCGTAGATATTTTACAGCCAGTAGTTTTCAAAATTTGATGAAAAGCCTTCAAGTGCTAGGTGGGCAAAGGACTTATTGTGTGTTTATCACATGGCGTCTGTTTAATTTACAATGCTGCGTTCATTAATTCTCTCTAGTGAAAATTTACAGAGAGGTGTTGGGAACACTGTAGAAAAACAGGCTTCCGTTACTACTGTAGAAAAACAGGCTTCCATTACTACTGCAGAAAAAAGCATTTTTAATCTAATAAGCAAAGGCGTTCGAATGCTGTTTCTTTTTTACACAGATGCTGATCGTTGGAGCTGTACTTGCCAAATTTCTGTAGCTCCTGTGTGTGTGTGTGTGTGTTTGTTCCTGCATGTAAAATAGAAGTTCTGTAACAAGCCAGTTTTCACTTTTTAAGTTCGATTTTTTTTTTCTGCTCTTCGACTTGTTTAAAGTGCCAATCATTTTTACACACATTTAGCACTTTAATTGTCTAAAGAACCTTGTTTTTATGGCAGCGTTGTTACATGTTCTATGTCGCAAAACAATAACCGATCTGCAGAATATGAGTGCTGGGCACGAAACGAATCACACGGAAGAAACATACATGAGATTCTTCGGCGGATTCGCGGAATTCCATTTTGTGTGTGTGTGTGTGTGTGTGTGTGTGTGTGTGTGTGTGTGTGTTGGTAGGTAGGGGGGGGTCATTTTCCGTCTGGCGACGTTATTTCATCTTTCAAAACTTTCGAAGACTGAAGTTAAACGGAGTGAAGATTTCCACAGTAATCCTCATTCCTTTTTCTCGCGATGTTTCTTGTACCCAGTATCGTTGTTCAATATCGTGTTCCATAAATATTTGTATTTCAGCTTGAAAATGGAGAAACGTTTTCCGAAAACGGAAGTTACACGGCTCGCAAATTTCCATGTAAGCTTCAGGCATGAGGTTCTCCCGTTTGTGTGGTTTTCGAGATCATCGATGTATAACTGAACAGATTTGGGGGGCGGGTCTGGGCTGGAGGTCGTTTTCTGTCTGAGGACGGAATTCCGCCTATCAAAACTTTCGAAAACTGAAGTTAGATGGAGTGAAAATTTCTCCCGCAATCATTTTTTTTTTCTCGCAGTGTTCCTTCTGCTCAGTATTGTTAAATGTAATTTTTTCCCGTAGAAATTAGTATTTCAGCTTGAAAATGGTGTGAAAATTTTCCTTAAACGGAAGTCTGAGGGAGCGAAGATTTATCCCGTAATCGTAGCCCCCCCCCCCCCGCGATGTTCCTTCTATCCTGTGTTGTTAAACGACAATTTTATATTTTGGATGCAGGAATGCGTTCCAGTTTAATATTTACATAAATAAATTTGAGTGTAGTTCACTGTATCTACTCAAGTCAGGTCGCGTGAAAAGTTCAACTGTATTTACTCAAGTCAGGTTGGTTGAAAAGTTCAGCTTTTTTACTTTGTCAGTCATATGTAATAATTTACAGTGAATTTTTTTTTAGTGTTGTGCACTTTTTAAATTAATATTCAGCATGATATTGGGAAAAGACAGAGGAAACTGTTTCGAAAATTTGGGTAAAACCAAAATTTTAACGTAGTAATCAGACTTGTCTGAAACGCCAGTTTTTTTGCTCTTCAATGTATTTATGATCATCATATCAGAAACTTGAAAATTGCATTTTCAAGTTTTTTGATATGGTGACGATAATGTATTGAACAATAAAAAAAAACTGGCGTTTCAGACATCTCTGATTGCTAGATTAATAATCGTGACCTTGGTCTACATAATTAGTGAAGAATACATTCTTCCATGGAATCCACACATGGCTTTGAGTTCTCGCTAAGTCTGCACCAAACCGAACTAGGAGAAGGGTACTTATTCATCCCATGAAACGAATACTAACACCACGGTTTTGCTCAGATTTATGTGACAGTCCCCAGTGATCTTTTTGTCAGGTTAAAAATATTTTAACCCTTTTCCGCTATAAATGTTTACAAATTATACTTGACTTTCATTCTGTTTATGATTTTGGTTTCAGTTGCACAGGTGGATAGACGACGCCATGTTACTGGACGTTCATAATCACACAGTGGCTTGTAATATCCAGGATAGTTTACTTAAATTAGAAAGTAGTGGTGGATAGTACTTTAATTCCTCTTTTACACTTCTTCTGGCGAAATAGAGAGTTGTAGCACGACACCAGTGCCAGTGTTTCGAGACTCAAAACTGTGTTAAGTGTAAGATGCTCCGAGAGTTCAAAAGAAACTTAAGCCTCTTATATTTTTCGTCAGCTCTGAACCGTAACTGCATTACAATATTACTGACACTGTAAGTGATCTTTCGAAGGCTTCTCAAGCGGTGTAAAATCGTTTACAAATGGTACTTGGAAGCTTTTTCGTGTGAAAATTAGCTGTGGTCTTCACCTCGTCGTGCGGTGAAAGATATAAGAGGCCTGTACGCAGAGCGAAGTATAAATATTGAAATCCATCGTACATTGTTTCACGGCAGATCTGACCAGGTCATTCCACTTCTTTCAGTAAAGTCCGTTTTTGTGCTGAACTACCTAAATTAACGTATCATACCCTAGTTCTTTTGCTGCCGCATAGAAGTTGTGTTCGAAGAAAGAAACTTTAGGAAGAAAGTCTCATAAGAGAGTTGCGTTGCAATGTATTGTCAATGATCAGTAAAATTTTGAAGGGATATCCTTATTACTTCAATAAAAGTTCAAGCCCAAAGTGTTCATCGCACGATTTTTCATTCGATGCCTTCTACGGCATGTCTAGAGTTATGCAATGCATCCGACTTACCTTCCTATACATTGGCGGATGTGCTACAGTTGCCTTTAGTACCTTCGAAATTTAAAAAATGGTGAATGAGGGAGAAATTCGAAGTTAAATTTCTACTCGTTTATTCAAGTGAGTGTTGTTGTTCTAGCCTTATTTGCAGCTCCCCCCCTGCCCTGCCCATCTACTTTCAACATCACTCTACTGATTCTTCTTTCGGTATTTTTTAATTAAGGGCACGGGGTCTTCAGTTAAATACCCGCCCTCCCCTAATAAGATAATTACTTCCTCTGCAGTTTCACATCCATCAGTTACTGCGGTATTGAAAAGCCTTTTGCATTGGTAAATAGTTCACTAGAAAGTGGATTTGTATCACTTTATGGAGAAAAAAAAACATCTTTGTAGACCATGCAACTGAAGTTATAATAATTGCTGTTGTACGAAGTCATATACACCGAAGAGTCAAAACATTATGACCACCTGCCTAATACATTGATCTCTGTGTTATGCTCATCGCAACTCGGGAAGAAGGTGCGAAGGTTCCAACACAGATGTGTTCCCTTGTCTGGAAGTACAATGAAAGCAATTTATAGCTCAGCAGACCAGTTAAGAATTCGCCTTAAACAATGACAAGTGTGGGGAGCGTGAATACCTTCTTTACCAACCACTACAAGGAACTCAACATTATTTTAACCTTTTCTTTCAAAATAAGTATATCGATAAGAACTCAAAAATTCGGAATATCAGCAACAGCAAAAAAAATATTTTTAATATGAGAAAGTAAAATATCAATTGACAATACAATGTAGTCGCTTTAAGGATTGATTTGCTTCGGTCCGTGAAAACCAAAACTGAAAATCCAATTATATGTTTTCGGGGCCCCGAAATAGCGAGGCCCTAGGCGCGCGCCTAGCCGGAAATCTGCCCATGGGCAGGCCATGCCTCAATGATGCCAGAGGTCAGCGCAGGCCATCACGTCTTGTCCGTAGCAATAGCAGGGCTACTGTGGCTGATCTTACCCATGGTTTCAATTAGGCTGAAGAGCCCAATGTGTCCGAACACACAGTTCATCGTACGCTCTTGGATATGGGATCTCTGCAGCCGCAGACCCAGTCGTGTGCCTATGTTCGCAGCCATTCACTGTCGCCAACGCTTGCAGTGGGCACTTAATCATCGGTATTGGACCATAGAAGATTGAAAGAGGGTCTCATGGTCAGACTATTTCTGTTTTCTGTTACACGTGTACATGTCGACGGACGAGCTCGTGTGGGGCGGACAGAGGCGGGTGGAAGAAGTGTAGTGGTGTGGGCAATGTTTTCTTGGGGAACACTTGGACCCATTATCCCTGTAGAGCAAGGGTTCTCAACCGGTGGGGAATTCCCCCTACGGGAGGAATTTCGTAGTTTCAAGGGGGGAATGCGGCGCCAGCCTGGCACATCGTCTTTTCAGTCCCCTGACTTCACCGCGGCACTCGCTGCTGCATCCCAAGTGAAGAAAAATATATATATATATGAAGAACCGAGAGAGGAATCTGGCGTGCTGCCAAAGTCACCGCTCGCTCGAAACCGGTTGGAAGCGCTTTTGTTGCACAGAAGGAAAAGCAAGTTTTTACGAACTGCTACGTGTTCATATCACCCTGTAACGTCGGAGCTTGTTATTGCGCGTTCATTCTTTGCAAGGAAGTTGTAGTTCAGGGAGGGGATTTTTGTCGCTGAAGGGCTTGTGATACTATTTCCTCGTGAACTTTTTATTTATCAATAGAACAGAATGAGTGTCAAAAAAAGAGCGTATGATAATTCATATATTCAATATGGATACACATCCGTTAAAGTCAATGGAGAAGACAGACCTCAATGTGTTATTTGTATCAAAGTTTTGTCAAATGATTCCCTGAAACCAAGCAGTTGAATCAACATTTGCGGAATGTTCATCCTCAACACAAGAACAAAGGCAAAAGCTTTTTCGAGCGGCATGGGAATGCTCTCAAAAAGATGAAACTGGATTCAACAGGGGCATTTCAAGAAATAAACCACAAGGTTATCGAAGCTTTCTTACGTCGTAGCATTGGGGATAGCAAAGCAGAAAGAACCGCATACAATTGGGGAAACTTTGATCAAACCTTGCGCTCTCAAAATGGTGGAAATTGTTTTGGGAAATGAAATGGAGAAAAAACTTGCAGTAGTTTCACTATCAAACAGTACTGTTCAAAAGAGAATTAGTGACATGGCCATTGATATCAAGGATCAAGTTATGCAGGATATTAGGGGTGCAGCATTTGGCTTATTTTCAATTCAACTTGATGAATCCGACTGATGTGGCACCGTGTTCCCACTTACTGGTGTTCGCAAGATATCTTCACTTAGGTGGTTTTTTTTTAGGTTCATTTAAAGAAGAGTTTCTCTCTTTTTCTCCTCTAGAAACAAACTACCACGGCCTCAAATATTTTGAAAAAGGTTTCATCTTTCTTTGAGTCAGAAAATCTTTCGTGGGATAATGTATGTGGGTGCTGTACAGATGGAGCATCAGCTATGTTGGGGACAAAATCTGGATTTCAAGTTAATGTGAAAAAGTTGTCTCCAAAAGTGAAAGGCATTCATTGCATGATCCATTGTCAAGCACTGGCCTCAAAAACACTTCCAGCTCCACTATTGATGGTTTTGGATCAAACAATTCAAATTGTGAATTTTGTCAAGGAAGGAGCTCTTAATTCACGACTTTTCAAGCAGTTATGTATTTACTTGGATGCAGGCCATCATTTGTTTCTTTTCCACACAAATGTTCGTTGGCTTTCAAGAGGAAATGTAAGTGAGCGAGTATTTGATGAGCTTAAAATATTTTGTGAAATTAAGGGTAAGATGGGAATTTTTTTGCCTGGTTAGACGATGAGGAATGGATCTTGCACCTTGCTTATTTGGTTGATATTTTTGAGCAGCTGAATAAATTGAATCTTCAGATGCAAGGAAGAAATACCAACATCATAAAATTCATCGATTCTTTGAAAGCTTTTATGAGTGAACTAGAAACTTGGTAAAGAAAAGTCAACATGAAAAATGTTGGAATGTTTTAGAAATTATCAATTCTTGTTACTAGTGGTAATGACGAAGTACTTCCGGAATTTGCAAAAAATGAAATTTTGCGGCATTTGACAGCACTAGAAATTAAATTCAGCCGTTATTTTCCTGAACTTTGTGATGAGGAGTTGGACTTAGTGCGAAATCCATTCAAATTATCAGTTGAAACAGTTCTCGATGCTTTTCAAGATGAATTTCTGGAACTGACGACTGATTCGCGAGCAAGAGACATGTTTGATGAGAAACCAGTCACAGAATTTTGGCCTCTGATGTGTGACTCTTACCCAAGAGTGGCTGAGAGAGCTATCCGTGCATTACTTCCATTTGCGTCGACGTATCTTTGCGAGTCTGGCTTTTCAACTCTATTGCAAATGAAAACGAAACAACGAAGTAGATTGGAGGTTGAAAGTGACCTGCGTTGTGCTTGAGCTCTTTCAAGCACTCCTCCGCGTATCCAAGAATTGGCAAAGAAAAATAATCACAGATTTTGAATATAAAATGGATTACAATATCCAAGGCATGTTATTAAATTTTTTATTAATTGAGGTATGTGTCATTTTATTTAGCCAGATTTAAGTATTTAGTTTAAGAATATAAAAAACTAATTTTATTCGTGTTCTAAAGTTCATCAACATTTTGTATTGCTGTTTGTAAAGCTGTGCTATAAAAATTATCTAAATAAATATTATGTATTAATATAGACAAAAAAAGATTTTCAGTGGTATATTCATTAAATTTGGTAATCCATTTTTCGTAGTTTTGGAAGGGGGGGTGACCTTTCTGACATGTGGTAAAAAAGGTGCATGGGGTAAAAAAGGTTGAGAACCCCTGCTGTAGAGCGAACTCTTACAGCTGTCACGTACCTGAACGTGACTGACCAAGTGCACCCCTTCATCGCGAATGTATTCCCTGGCGGAGAAGGTTTCTTTCAACAAGACAATGCTCCATGCCACACTGCGAAGAAGGTTCAGGAATAGTTCCAAGAATAAGAAGAGGAATTCCATTTATTGCCATGGCCTCCAGATTCCTCGGGCATGAATCCCATCGAGCAGTTGTGGTTTGAGTTGGAGAAACGGGTACGAGCAACATCACTCCAACCACATAATTTACAGGAACTAAGGGATATTCGGTTGCAATCATGGTACCGAGTATCAAGAGACACTACCAACGTTTCGTTGAATCTATGCCTCATCGGGTGAGAGCTCATTTGGCGGCAAGAGGAGGTTAGATGCTACATGATTTCTAAAGGTGTCTTGAGGTACCAACACGTTACCAGCAAGTCCTAAGTTATGTGATTTAGCTGCCACATACCTGATTCACTGTTTCCAATAGAAACTACAGATGCTCGATTGGGTTGTGATTTCTGGGAAAATTTGGAGGCCAGACCAATACCTGAAAAAGTCTTCCTCATGTTCCACGAACCATTATCGAGTAATTCGGACAGTGTATCAAAGCGCATTATCCTGCTAAAAGAAGGCACTACTAGAGGGATATACTGTTGCCATGAAATGATGTACCTGGTTAGCAATGATGTTTAGGTAGTTGGTAGATGTCATAGTTTTACACGGTGCAATAGCAAACGAGATTCATCGGACCTGACGACCTTGCTCGTGTCCCTGTTGTATGCGCTTTCGACGCCGAACCGAGGTTAGCATGGGTATTCGGAGCAGCTTGCGGCTACGCAACCCATTTTCAGGAAGAGTTGATGTATTGTGGCACATTACTCCCTATCTTCTTCTTAGCCTGTTGCATGGTTCGTACGCTCCTTGAAAACCTTGAAAAATCCTTTAATATAAAAAGTTCATTTTCAAGTCCTTGAATATAAAAAAAGTTCATTTTCAAGTCCTCGAAAGTACTTGAAAAAGTTTAAGGCTCTGTAAATAGTACTTGATTTTTTTTAATTAAGGATATTGAAAAGCATGTGTTAAATAATTGTTTGTGCTAAAAAGATGTATAGGAGATTTTTGTGTAGTTGTAATAAAAACACCAATCTGATCAACTAGTGCAGAACTTGCATTCAACCCAGGGGAGTGTGTGGACAGCTATGGTGCCTTGGCTATTCTATCACTACAGAGTAAAGCATCAGCCATGTGGGTAAAATAAGTGGAATGATATATTCGCAAATTGTGATGGGCTTCTGTTTATTGGATTTGGGGATGCATTCTCACGGGAGGGTGGGACTTCCAGGGCTTGTGCTTCATGCGTCGACCCTTAGTCTCCTGACTGCATCAAAAGGTGCATCAAAGTCACGCATCAAAAATAAAAAGTTAAAGCAAACAATAAGTGTCATACCAACAGATGAATACAAAAATAATGTACCCTTTCAAAATATTCCACAAAATAAAATTATTTCGAAAATTAAACACCAAAACAGAGGGGCAGTTCAAAGTTAATAAAGGAAACCGACTGACGGCAAGGGGTAACAGGCAGGTCATTAAAGATGTGCTCGCTCCAGCTAAAATTAATGGTCTGAACTTATTAAAATACCCACCTACTGATCAGCCGACAGTAGGCTACATACATATGATGATTCGGGTTTAAAAAGTCCTTGAATTTATTTTGCTTGGAAGAGTACGAACCTTGTGTTAGCACTCACTGCAGAGTATAGGCCTCCCCCAGTCTTTTCCGACTTCCTCGATCCTTAGCCTGAGTTCACCATTAAGCACCTAAATTTCTGAAGGTCACTCTCCATCTTGTTCTCTGCCCCCCCCCCTCGTCTCTTTCCATCTTTCGGTTGCCATTCTGTTATTAATCGTGTTCATCTTTCAGTCTTCTAACATGCCCAGCCCATCTCCACTTTGATTCTTTTAATATTTTTATAATATCTATTATTTCTGTTCTTTCTCTTATAAGTTCATTTCTTACTCTGTCTCTTCTTGTTATTCCCAACATTCTTCTCTCTAACTTTCTTACCGATACTCTTATTTTTTTGGCATTGTCGTTCTGTGATACTCCACGTTTCAATTCCATAAGTAAATAAGAGGTTAATACATGCACTGAAGATTTTTCTTTTTAAACACATTACTCCTATGACCATGCCTTACTTAATGTAATATAATGTCAGTTATATTATTTATCTGCAGACTGGTCCCTACTCTTCTTTCTTTTTTTCTTCTTGCTCCTTCCCTTCAATGCTATTACAGTATTCGAGTGCTAGGTGTGAATCTCTTCTATTTTACTTTTCTTTTCTTCGTAAGTAGTGGGAGTCTGCCTTCTCTCCTAGCTGGCAGAAGCTATATAATGTATCCCCCAACCCGTCTGGTCAGCGTGGGGTATTAGATCGAATTACTCCCCCCGAGTGAAATGTAACATTACTTCCTTTAGTGAAATGTAACATTACTTCCTTTAGTGAAATGTAACATTACTTCAAATTACCGGCGAGTTGCGCCACAGTATCCCTTCTGTTGACTCGTACCGTACTGGATAGCCTTCGCTCACCTTTAGCATCGTTGTGCCGTGATTAGCTAACACCTTGCCGACGATTCGTGCGGTTTCCCCCTCCTCGGACCACTTGTTTTCTGGCCATTACAATTTGGCCCTGATTAACTGAGCTCAGTATCAGGTGTTATTTGTGCCGCTTCTTCACACCTGCTGTCGTTTATCTGCAGTTGCTTTGGTTTTCATAAAGAAGCGATAGTCATAAATGTTTTGACTCATCGGTGTATGTTTAGAAAAAGTTGCCATACCAGCAAAAGACATACAAATCTAGAAAATTGCTTTAGAATTTTAGAATGCAATTTTTCACCTCCAAGTGTGATGAAGTCATCACGGAACTTATATGGTGTTTTGGAAGTCTGTATGAAATCAGCGGAATCTCTTTATCTTAGTATCTCAAGAGTTTTTAAACAACTGCGTATAAAAAATCGCTGTTGCTTCTTAGCTCCTAATTGTTTTGTGAGAAATATCCTTCATAACGTTCTCCTTTTGTGCTAGCGTTTATTGTTTTGAATTAGAAAGATTTCGGCGTCTGCGACAACGTGGGTGCACGAATTGGTAATTACACCACTATACCTTTTATTTCATCCGTTTTAAATGTTTATGTTTCATGATTAGTTTTAAGGCCGCCAAAGACGGAAGCAAAATGAGAAAGAAAGCTTTCGAAATTTAAGATTGAGAAAATATCTGAGCAGCACACGATGCCTTCAAAAACAACAAAAAAATCTGACTTGCAGTTTCTCATTTGAAACTATACGGGTCATGAAAATTAGATATTGAAAAACTTGTTTGAGATGAAATGTTGAAGAAACTTCTATACACCACCAATAGCGAACATAAATTAACCATATAGAAACTATTATAGAAAAAGCCCTCCGGCTAAAATGGCAGTTGTTAGAAAGTAAAACATGCGGTTGGATCAAGGAACTAAAAGATATGATGAAAGTGGTTTATGTGGAGATATACTAAAGAAAATTAGCCAGCATTTATTTTAATTTAAGGTGAACATTTTTGGAGCCTATATATGGAAGTTAAATATTTGTGTTTAAACGTCACCCCTGTATTTTCATGTTTTGTTCGTTTTTTCTTAGAGGATAACACTGCGTTTGCTCGTAAAACATTCCAAACTTTCCTCATACACGGTGTCCACACTACGAGAAGAATGTGTTATGATTTGTGTGATTTTCAACTTTTTCGACTACAACAGGTGGTAAAGTCCAGTGGCTTCAATCTTGAAGTTGAAGTACCTACCGAATGCTCCGCTGCCGCGGATATTCAGAATGGCATCATATCCGAGATGGTAACAGCAGAGGCAGTGCATGAAAAAATTAAATAATAACGAAAAATTATAATGATAAAAGCACAGTGTAAAGATATTCTTCATTTGTCCATTTAAAATGCTCAAAACAAAACTAGTGTGTCTACTAAAAAAATTAAAAGCAGATTTTTTTAGGTAATTTACTCACGAATGATATTATTCACTTTAAAGAGAATATTAAGGTGACCAGGGAGAACCTGACGCTTCAGTTTACGTTAACAAATGAAGTGGCATGTGCCGTGGAAACCAGGTGTGACTCATGAATTGATGTGTCAAACATTCAACGCACTAACTCAGAGGTGGGGAACCTTTTCGTGTTGGGAGGCCGCATTAAGATAGCTGTAACCTAACAAAGCCGCATTCAAGCAACTTCAAATGTTTCCAAATTAACATTGTTTTGTAAAAATCTTACTATGTACTAACGAACTTCAAAAAGCGAAAAAAAATTGTTAATTCTAAAGTTAAATAACCTTTTAATGACTTTGTTGTGACTGCTTCTTGTTGGAAAGCATTTGGATATTTGGTTGTAACATGGAGGTCCGCAGTTTTAGCTGATCCTCTAGATGGGTGTGTCCGTCATTTGTGGCCTTAAGTGCGTCTTGATCTGGGTTAGGTAGGAGAATGTAGATTCGCAGCAGTAAGTGGTTGTGGTTGAAAAGCAAGAAAGCATTATTTCGTGCATGTTGTCGTCGTACTCTATTGCATTTTTCACATTTCGACAGGATCTTTCGCGTCAAATAAGGACTTCAAAATGCCACCTTATCAGTGCTTAATCAATTCCATCTGTATAGTTCTCTAGAAGCCATAGAACAAAGTCATGAGCGTAGCAGGTGTCAAAATAGCTCTTCGACTTACTAATGTTTTAATTGTGGTAGTCAGTCGGGGAGCATTATTTCGTTGAATCTTCTTTTACTCTTTGTTATTTTAAATACAGTCATTTTAAGATTAAAATAGAAATAATAAAAGACGAACAAAAACATATTGATAAAATTTAAAGAATATTTTTGCAAAATTTGAATTCACTTGATGTCCTAAAAGGCCGCAGATTCCCTACCCCTGCGCTAACCCATTGCGATACGCTAGCGCGGCTTCTCGCATCTGTGGTGCTAAAAAAAGTCGCTGTACTGAAAATTCTTCTGAAAACATCTCGAGAGATATATGCTGATCGTTATGTGTTGCGCGTGCGCTGCTGCACGAGTCACTAGTAATTAATTCATTCATCCATTGATTTAGCATCTGTGAATGCGAAAAGTACTAGGCCAAACACCTGGTTTTGTATTACTAAGTTCAATAATAAGATTCTCACTATAAAACAATAATGAAAACATGAACCCTGGCGTCCTAATTAATTGTTCACCTACATAGGAATCGCGCGCATTAATTGGGTTAGTGTGATATTTAACTGCACGGTTAGAGAAAATTGCTTGCTTACACACCTTACCAGGAGCTTATGAAGTGCATGTGTGGTGCATACCTACCTGTACATGTTTTGTCTATTGTTCATGTGTGTGATGTATGGTGGCCATAACTCTGAAATTTAGCTTTCAAACTTACGTTCTTCGTTGGCCCTCAGCAGTACGACACAACACAGTTGGTGCGTTAGCACAAGGTTGGCGGTCTTTGTTTCTGTTGAGTTATTTGGCTCTTTCGGGCGAAAAACACCTCCTGCGTTTATGGATGAGAGCGGAACACCATCGAAATCGATGAATCTCAGATCGAAAGCATAGTGGAGGGCGCCGTGCCAAAAGGGTGATGGGTCTTTGGGAACATCAGGAAGGAAGTGCCAGCGTCGTGCATTTATCGTCACTTAGGGATGAGAATAAACGGTAGAGATTGCAAACTATGATTAAGAATAAAGTTGTGGTGCGTGATTTCCTTGAGTGGCGTACGTACAGTCATCCTGTTCTGTTCGACAGTCATATTGCCTTCAAATACAGGGTGATTCAAAATAGTCTTTCCGATTCAAAGGAAATTTGATAGAAACGGGATGTTTCAAGTACAAAAAAGAGAGCAGGAAATTTTTGTCATTTAGATAATAGTCACTTAGATATCAGAACAGGATATCGTTTCGGAGTGATGTTCTTTAGAACCTTCTGTATCGTTTTCGCAAATTTCAGTTAATTCGCGACTAGCTAGCTCAGCGTAGCGCATTTGTGGCTGCTAAGAATAGACTTCCGAATGCACTCAGCGGATGGCCTCCCTAGCGTTCTCCCATTTGCAGATACCTTGTCGTTGCAGCATTTGCGGATGGAGTGGCCTTAAGGTTGTCTTTCGAGCCTATACTCACCAATGATGGAAACTGAAATTCTTATTATGGAACATACGAAATGAACCATAAGTTTTGAAAATTGGTGACACGATAAGAAATGCGCCTCTCTTAAACGTATGACGTAGAAACTGCGAAAAATCAGTGTACTTTGATGTTTAATAATAATGTTAATTTAACGGTATGTGGCGCCGTAAATATCCATTAGGAAGAAAATAAAATATAAAAATAAACTCTGGTTAATACCTATTACCGTAACTGAAACTCTATAATAGTACTGCCATCTGGTGTTGTCAAAATGAAATCTAGTTTTTAGCAACTCCCATAAAAAAGCTAAACTACATTGTAAATTCTCATTCTCATAAACATGTAGATCATGGAAAATTTTGAATTTGTGTTGGCTGTAGAAAAGCATCTAAGAAATTTGTTTCCAAATGCACGTTATTATCACACATTCGCGAATTGGACCCGATCGTCAGCAAAACTTATTTCCCCAGCCAGGGTTTTGGGTCAGCTGGAGTTCCAGCTGATTGAGGGATGCTGTTCCCACGGCCCTAGCTGACCATGCAACTGTTTTTTGACTGCACCTGGCGCTCTTTGGTCAACCCTGACTCTTGTGCCATTAACCCCAATAAAATAAACAATATAAGCAAAAACAGTAAGTTTGAAGCCATTCTTGAACTTTAAGTTGTTCTTCTTCTACTTCAAAACCTCATGGCTAAATGGTGGCAAAAATTGTAAACACTTTTTGAAATTTTCATGTTTTGCAACTTTGCAGGCTTATAGGAAATGTTATTTTGCACCAGGTACAAATGTTTATATGTCAGTGTAAAGAAAATTGAATGCTGAATTCGATTCAAAAAACGGAATGCAAATAAATGCAGTACGAAAAAGTTATGCTTACTTTAGTCTGAAAAAACAGAAGCAGTAGTGTGATTTAGTTAAGAAGCGGATTGTAAGTGCAAACCCTACTGCCAATAACAGTTCCTTGTTCTGGGGACCAATCAAATGGCAGTAGCTGCAGTACATTTTGTGAGAAGTTGAGGAAAGTTAGTTTTGCTGTTTGTTCTGTAGAAGAAAGACTGTTAGTGGTGTAAGTGAAGCGTAATTGTAGATTGTGTAAATATTTTTAGTATTTCTTTAAATTTAATGTGTAGATAATAAGTACAGCAATGGCACCAAAGAAAAGAGTTGATTGGTCACCCACGAAAAGGACCAGGATTGTTTTATTACATGAATCGGGTCTTTCTTATGCTGAAATCGCAAGGCCAGTAGGTGGGTCAGTGACAACATCTGGTGTACGAAAGTGCTGTTTACGTTATCAGGAAACAGTCACTGAAAAACAAACCAGGAAAAGGCCGAAAAAAGTGCACAAAAGCTGTTGATGAAAGAAGAATAAAAAGACTGTCTGAAGGACAGAAAAATTTCATCTGGGGCTATCATAGATGAACTGTGTTCAACTGGTGTTTCTGTCAGTTCAAGAGCGATAAAGGAGCAGACTATCAGATATGGAACTAAGAGGAAGGATTCCGAGAAAAATGCCATATCTGAATCTACAGCAGCGCAAGAAACTACTACAGTGGGCAAAAGAACACATAAGATGGACAGACGATCAGTGGAAGCAAGTTATTTGGAGTGACGAAAGTAAGATATCCGCTGAACGCAAGAAAATACATTGACACCATCCTGGAACCAAAACTCCTACCTTCCATCAGGGATCTCTTTCCCAACAATGCACCATTTCTTTTTTTCAGCAGGATTCAGCTCCCTGTCACACAGCAAAAATATGCAATCAGTGGTTCACAACAAAGTCCATTCCATTGTTGACGTGGCCAGGAAGCAGCCCTAACCTGAACCTGATAGAAAATTTGTGGCACCATTTGAAAAGCCTTGTATGAATGAGGCGTCCATCAAATGAAAGGCAATTAATTGAGGCTATAATTGCTTCCTGGCATCACGTAATAACAAAGACAGAGCTTCAAACACTTGTTGGCTCAATGAGACGCCGCTGTGGTGTGGCTTTAGACAATAAAGGCTACCCTACTAAATACTGATAGTACATTGAAATCGTAAGTGCATTACAGTATATTCAACATAATTGCAGTAATCCCTGCATAACTTTTTTGTACTGCATATATTTGCATTGTGTTTTTTGTATTGAATTCAGCAATAAATTTTCCTTAAATTGACATGTTATAAACATTTGCATTTGGTGCAAAACATGAAAATTTCAAAAAATGCCCACAATTTTTGCTACCACTGTAGTCTCGATCACTAAATTAAACAAACCACCGATGTGCCACGTACTAAAAGACATTTAGATGCTTTTGTTGAAACTAGTTTTTTTACAGTACATTTTTAGAAATTTATTTATTTATTTGTTGTGTTTACAATAAATACTTGATTATTTTATTGTGAATCTACTGAAAATCAGAGAAATGCACCAATAACGCGAATTTCACTTAACTTTGATATAAACTGCGTGCTTCTACTTAACCTCCACTGTTTCAAGGTCTGGGATTAATGTCGCATAATTATTTTCTCTTCTCCCGTCTAATTTATATGACAGGCTTTTTACGTAAACGTAATAGTATGCTAAAATACACTGCAAGACATTTTTATTGTATTTTGAGATAAAAAAGAAAAGATATACCTGTAATTATTTTTGGCTTTGAGACCATAAAAGGGAATTATATGCGTGTGTGCCCGCGAAACGGGCTTGTGCCAAGACGTGCCGAGGGGACTCGGAGGTTTTCAAAGCGTCCCTGGTGATATTTAGTTGGAAATAGTCCCCAAGAAGAGACAAGTTTTTTTTTTTTTTTTTTTGTGAAAACCAAATTTTTTAAAACAAAATAATTATCTCGTACAACACCCCATTTTGTGAGCGTGATTTGACACCACATTCAATCAAGATAGCCATTTTCAGGGCTGCCAGACCTGTGCCAATTGTGCCAGCCTGCGCCAAAACGTTATTCTCGCGCCATTCTGCTAAAAAAAAGTCGCGATTTTGACGTAATATGCGCCAATTTTGCGCCAAGTGTTAAAATTTACCGGTAATCGATACTTTAGCGTAATCTTACAACATTCGAAATCTGTTCAGCGGTTAATTCGTAAGTGAGATTCTTCCGCGGATTCTCCTTTTTTTTTTTTTTTTTTGTCGTTTTCGAGATCTATGCTAAAGTAAAAAAATTTTCGGGGTATTAGTTTGGGGGGGGGGGGTCGTATTCCGTCTGGGGACGTTGTTTTGTCATTTTAAACGTTCGGAAACGGAAGTTAAACTGAGTGCAGATTTTTCCCGTAATCGTACTTTTTTCTCTCTCGCGATGTTGCTTCTGTTCAGTATTGTTGTTAAATATAATTTCATTGCATAATTTCAGCTTGAAATTGTTGGCAACGATTTCTGAAAACGGAAGTTAGGCCGCCCGAAAATCTCCCCGTAATCTTCGGCCACGAGATTCTTACGCTGATTCGAGGAATTCCGTCTTTTTTGTTATCATTTACACCACGCACGAGATCAATGCCCAACTAAACTGGAATTTTGGAAGTATTGGTGGTGGCGGTGGTAGAGGAGGGAGGGAGGGGGGGGCGGTTTCTCCGTCTGAGGACGGAATTTCATCCTTCGAAAACGGAAAGTAGACGGAGGTAAGATTTCTCTGTTAACTGTAATTTTGTTATTTTTCTCGCGATGTTTCCTTTACCCAGTATTGTTAGATATCATTTTATTCCATAAATATTTGTATTTCAGCTTGAAAATGTTGGATAAATTTCCGAAAACGGAAGTCGGACGGAGCGAAGATTTCTTCCGTAATTGTATCCCCCCACCCCGCGATGTTCCCACTCCTATGTAGTTGTTAAATGCCATCACCCTCATAAATGTGTGTGTTGTATTTTAGCTTGTTGATAGTGATGGGGGGGGTGTCCAGAAACGGAAGTCACGAAGTTTGGCAATTTGTAAGAATTGATGCATGGTGTTTAAAAAAAGTATTCATTCTCTGAAAATTACACCATTTATCTAAAATAGTGATAGCTCTGATATCAGAATTCATGGTTCTCATGAAAAGTTCTTTAAGCATAATGGATAAAATTGTCATCTGAGGGAATAAAAAAAACTGAAAAAAACGAGAAAAGAATGAAAAGTAACAAGGGAAAATGGTAAGGGAAAACTATCAGCAGAAAAAAAAAGTAAGCAGTGGATGCTGTGCAGTGGTAGGTAGAGTCCACAAAAGACAAATATGGCTGTGGAACTTGCTGAAAAGAAAATAGGGTTTGCTCGCAAGAGGAAACCAGAGCTAATGTTCTGGCAAGAACAAAACCAGGAAAAAAAAACTGTTTGAAGCTATGTCCTTCAAAACCACCCTATTTTGTTTGGAATTCAGTAATTTTATAATTGTGAACACAGTGGTGTGATCTAGTTAAATATTTTTATAAATAAATTGCAGTGAACGATTCAGTTTTGTTCATGCCACGTAATATTCACACTTTCTCACCGCACAGTCTGCTTTTTCACCAAATTAAAAAGTACAGCTTTGTTTTTTTTCTTCGTCAGTCTCATGTATGTTAATTAAAATCGCTCACGAGCGCTATGGATAAATGAAAGGATGGTTTATATCGCATAACTTGTAATCAATTATCAGGAATACTGATCTTTTGGTTCTTACTTAAAATCTGAATTTTGCCCCATACGTTCAGGGAGCAGAATTTTTAGGAGGTTTTCTTTTTCTCATTTTGACCTACCTTGGGTAACATCTTCACCCTCACACTTTTTTTTTCCAGATGAAAAGGTGCGGTTGAACCACTTACTAACTCGCAATCGTCTGCTTAATGTCCATGTCCATACATGCAGGATCCCACGTATGCAAGAGCAGTGGCTCTTTCCGACAGCGACAACAAAAAAGTCATAAACTGATTCTACTACTACTGAAGGAGGGGGGGGGGGCAATCCGCGCCCAAAACGTCACTGCGCAAGCGTTAAGCGATGGAAGCAGCTTTTATCTAACCAACTTTGCTAAATCTCACTGTTATGTTATAGTTTTGGTTCCAGTTGTAATTGTTCACAGCAATAACGAAAGTCAGACATTGATAATTACTGGATGAAAAATATTGTATGAAGAGCATCATGGCACAACTGCTGAAAAGTGATTTTACAATTTGATTATTAAGTGTTACATTAGTTTTCCTTTTATATCGAAGGTACGCTTTCCTTCAGAAAACCTTAGGAGTTTGTGATGCACACGCAAACCACATAGTCATTTTTGCAACTACCCCATCAGAGCTGCAGAGTATGATCCAGGAACTTGCTGACACGAGTAAAGAAGTGGGATTAAAAATGAACTTTCAGAAGACAAAAGTGATGTTCAATGCTTTTACAAGAAATGAAGGTTTATCGATTGATGGAGAAAAGCTGGAGATAACAGACACATACATTTATCTTGGACAGCAGATATCCAGTGAGGGTCACATTGATGAAGAAATTAATCGGCGTACAAAACTTGCCTGGAGAGCTTTTGGAAGAAACAGCATAATTTTCAAGAGCAATATGCCATTATGTCTTAAAAGAAAAGTGTTTGATCAATGCATCCTTCCAGTGCTTACGTATGGTGCAGAGACGTGGGCCTTAACTAAAAGAGACATACAAATTACAAAGGCTGCAGACAACTCAAAGAAGCATTGAGAGGTGCATGCTAAGTGTTGGTGTAACCAGGAGAGGAACTCGTGGATCCGAAAAATGACAAGAGTGGAAGACATCATGATCAGAGTTAAATCCCTGAAATGGCAATGGGCTGGACATACTGCCAGAAGGACAGACCATCGATGGACAGCCGAAATTTTAGATTGGATTCCACGGGACAGGAAAAGACCCGGAAGACCACACGGGAGATGGGTGGATGTAATTCGAAAGTATGCGGGAGTGACATGGAGGAGACTGGCACAAGACAGACCGTTGTGGAGGAAACTTGGGGAGACCTTTCGTCCAACAGTGGACTGATAATGGTTGACAATAATGATGATGATGATGATGAAGAACATATCGCAGTGATTTAAACTAAAAAATTAAAAAAATTGTTTCCTTGTGAACACACTGCTGACAATATCGCGGTTTATCTGGACAACCATGAGTGCAAACTACTGTGCATGGTATCGTTTTAAAGCTCTCTACGAGATCTACAGATATATAAGAAACATATTGCAGTGGTTTAAACTAAAATAAAAAAAAATTGTTTTCGTCTTAATAAGTTAACATTTTCGGCAATGCCGCGAAATTCGCAGAATGAACGCAAGCAAAAGTGGAGAAAATCAGAATGAGAGGCAAGTGATGAGGAATGTAAGAAGCCCAAGAAGACAGAGCACCACGTTGGGTAATTCATGTATCGATCTGCTTTGTGTTCGCAATGTATCCAGCAATATTTGTAAAAATTATGTAACTTGTAAGCTACTTTTCATATGGACCTGTGTTGGCTATAACAAATTAAATGAACTCTTTGAAATCATACCTAATTTCGTCGTCCCAGTCTGCCTCTGGCTTACCTTCGTTAAAAAAAAAAAATCCTTACTTCACCAACGGAAACTGTATGCACGAGAGATTATGGTGATAGCTGAAATGCTCCGCAGAAAGTTCTAGATCTCTGAATCGTAAGCTAGTGCATCTGCAAACAACGCTATTCTCATTATTAATAACATCGATTTAGAATAGCTTAACGCGCAATGGAGTGCATGAACTTAAAAATACGAGACGTGATACATCTGTTTTCCTTGGTATTTGATTTTTGTATTACTGTTAATTTTTGGTTAAAATCCAAATGTTTAAATGACTGCTAGTATGCTGCCTAAGTTTTGTTTTAATGCGAAGGCATTCTTCCCCAACATTTTTCACTTAGGTAAACCCCTGCTCTAGGTCGTCATAACACAGTGAACACCATTTTGTGTGTGTGTGTGTGGGGGGGGGGGTTAATAGTTGCGTTAACTTGAAGATTTATGTATATCCTTCTCACTTACCGCAATAGTTTTCTTGTTACGTTAAAAATTGGCGCCGATGCTGGCTGCCAAGCATTCTGTTTTCTCGGTGTATTGCGTGCTGGCATATTTATGAAGTTAAAGCTTTTCATAGAGAGTTTTCGACGCTGTCTAGTAATGTTGCCGGATACGTAAGCTTGGAAGTAACGCTGCGAAAAATAATAGCATTTGCGCAACGCCTTCCTCCTGCTATCAGACAAAGGCCGTGAAAGGGAAGGCGGGCTCCGTGATTTAATAAAGAAATGAATTAGGTAAACAACCGACAAACCTTGGAACAATAAGAAAGAAGAAGACAGACTAATAAATTCTTCCCGTGCTTAGTGTGAAATAAAGCTCGTCACGTTTAACGGTGCTCGGGGCGCTCTCTGTTCCTACAGAGGAATCTACACAAATGCGCGGCGATAATAAAAGCGAGTGGAGTGGATGTTCCGTCTCTAACCTGTGGGCGAAATCGCCATGTTTATTTTACTGCCTACCAATCGTATTTATGAAATTCGCGTGTACGGCCGATCCATGGTCACGTAGCGATATCAGTGGGCGTAAATCCAGCGCTACCTTTGTGTCTGTATCGAAAGACAGGCACTCCCTTGTCCGCGATCAATAGAACGAGCACCGATAAGAAATGCTTCGTTGTCGAGAAATGGCTCTGTACATAGGGCACTACACTAGGCCAGCTTTTCTTTTGTGTTATTTTAATTTTACTCAAACCCTAAACGGTAGAGATCTACGAAAGGGGTCGGGGGAGATTGCCCTTAAAATTTCCCTCCCCCGCTAAAACATTTCAAATCTTATTGCGGAGAGGTATAATAATGTGTTCGAATTCATGTTGGATGGGACCATTGAAAAGAGGCAGGAAATATTCCCCCTTAATTTATTAAGCAGGCAGTTATCTGTTATTAATATTACTTCATATTAGTCATTGTGTGCATTCATTCCAATATTTTTTATTTTAGCTTTCCTTTCCCCCTTTTTTTTTTTTTTTTAATTAATGATGAAACTTATTTTGCTGGAAGGTTTACAGCCAAAGAAGCAGTGGCTAATCCGGGAATCTCAATGGGGGAGAGGGTGAACTTGGATGAAAACAAATTTTTCGAAGGTTCAAAATTTTTATAGCGAAATTGTTAAGTCTTGGACCTTGTGTCAAAACGGAGTAGAACTTTAGAAATAAACTTCAAAAATTCTTTAAAAACTTAAAAATAAATTTATAGTTAAAAACAATGGCTAAAACAGGGAATCTTTTTTCCAAAATACAGTTTTTTTTTTGTTTTTTTTTTTGTGTGCGCTGCTCTTATTTTTTCTCTCAAATGATCCAGAAGTGTATCTACAAAAACTGTAACAGACTAATATGAAGAGAAATGCACGTATGTTTTGTGATTTCAATGACTGAATTTATATATAAGCTTTAAAAAAGAAACAGTAAAACAGAAGCATTAGGCTGCTATATACATAGACTTCATATTAAAAAAATATTGCATTATGGTTGAAAGCAGGGCCGGACTGGCAAGAAAACGCAGCCCTGGTATTTTTAATTATGTCAGTCCACTTTGACTTCATGTAACTTTTGGTGAAACTCTAAAAGTATTGACCATCCATCCATCCAATTTAGCAATCTGTTAATCACAGTAAACTCTGAAACTGTTTGCATATTGGTAAAATTTTCTTGACTCTTGGCATTTACTGTGCCTTGCAAAGCAGCTCCAATAAGACCAACATTTTTCAGTGCATGTGATAATGCACTCATTTGCCAACAAAACTACCTAGGGATTTGTAGTAACTACAGCTGCTTCTCATACTATATTGAAGGTACTGCAGATATCATTTACTGCAGTCATTAGCATTGATGTTTTATCCACAGCAATTTAATCAAAATGCCAAAGCATATATGCAGTTTATGCTCTGGCATTTTGATTAAATTGCTTCCAAAATCTTGTGATTTATGTACAGTCTTAGCAGTATAAATCTAAAACATTTTATCCAACATAGGAGGGAAATCCAATATTTCTGTTGATCTATCATGGGAAATCAAGTTACGTGAATTTATTAATGTGACAATATGAATGTAAACAAATCTGTTACTTTAACAACAGAAACAGATTGCTTATCACCATAAATTTCTGTCTTATAACAGACAAGGATATTTTTGGATACCTATAGGTATTTGTTTTTGCATCTCTTTAGTCTTCTTATGCAATCAGAAACTAAAAGTTTCTTCAGTCCACTTTTCCGACTAACATATCTGAATCACCAGTTTTGAAAATGATCTTTCACACATGCTACTTGTGAGCATGACAGTGTTAATTATAATGTCTTATAGGCCAAAAAATCATGATGCCTGTTGGAGCTTGATACTTTTTGTTAAAGTCATCTTCAGAAATCATAAGATCCAAGGTGTTGAGATGCCTGATTAGCTACCTAAGCTTTTCCTCCATTTTCAAATTTAACTTGGAGTGACAGTCTCAATTTTGACGATTTGCTTGCAAAATCTTTCAATTCAGCTTTCAGTTCACTTTTATCAGAGTCTAAGTATATTCTTTTTTAAACACAGCTGAGTTTTTCCAGTGCTGTTTCTGGAGCATTTTCTTGAAAATGGGAAAAATTTCGTGTATCTAAGCAGCAGTGCAAAATTTCGTGGGTCTAATCTCTAGTTTATCACTTGATGAAAGGGCACCATGCTCTGGTGGAAGTATTTTCTGAGGCTGCTGATTTCTTTGTCTTAATGTTCCAGAGGATCAGTGATTCCCAGTCTTCCTTCTGCCTGTCCAATGGTCAGCCTTTCTACTGCTGACTTAGGGTGGTACTGGCGATGTTTAGTGTGGGTTGTCCTAGTATTGTGCATTATTTCCACTAGAAATGTGTATGTGCTGATAGCTCTGGTGATGTTGCAATATGTTGATTATTATTTGAATTTGTGCCATTGTCAGTTAGTTGCAAATGGTACCAGAAAGATTTTTTTTTTTTTTTTAAATGAGCCTCATCCCTGTCTAGTTTTACTTTTATGGTAATATTGCTTCACAAATAGTAGCAAGAAAGAAAAATAAAATGTGGAATTTTTAATTTTTGTTTTTTGAAGGATCACGAACTTCTTTTTATTTATAGTAATTGTTCATATTCTGGCAACAATCTTAAGTAATTCTCCACGCACCAACCACATAAGACGTGAATGTGCATTCCATGTAACAATCCAAGTGTTAAACAAAAAGGGCATTTATTGCTCCCCTCCACAAAGAAATGTTGTTTACAAATTTTTTTGTTCAATATAGCAATTTAAATTATACTGCATATAGAATCATGGCATTTTTCAAATATAAATGTTGAAGAAAGATATCTAATTGAATCGTTTAGCACAATGAAATTGTATATCATCTTACCTCAGGCACAGTCAAAAGTATGACGAGTCAGATTGTCGTTACAGCAGAAGGTGTGTGTGCTCTAAATAATGGTCGTGAAAATTGCTAATTGGTCATGAAATCGCATTTCTCAAATTTAGTAGGTACCCTGCTTCTGAAAACAGCAGTGTGAATGAACAAATAATGCTTTTCAAATTCTGCCAATTAAGTATTGTAAAAAATAATGAGGTTTCACTGAAAATCCAGTCCTGCTTTATGCTTTGACTTATGTGTTCATTTGAGTATTTTCAAGAAGTTTGATCTTCAGGTCGGTTTTCTTTTTTAAATGGCCAAAAGGTTTTTGGGTTGAGAAAAGAGAGAGAGAGAGAGGAAGAGGGGATAGTCAGTATTCCATGGGTACACCAGGAAATGTCCTGGTTTCCCATTAACTATATCAGTCTTTGGCCCTTACATAGTGGAAAGTGAGACTACGTCTCTTGATATCCACTTACCATCACACTTTGACATATTGTATCATTATTAAAATTTTAAAATATGTTTGTAAAAGATTAACTCATTATTTTCATACTGTTTTTCACATAATTATAAGCAGGTGTGTGTTACTATAGAAACAGTGAAGTGTTATGCATCCTATGTGATATCCAAGCTGAACACCAGAAGAATGGAAAATTGCAGAGCTGTTTGGTGACTTGGGCAGGAGCAGGCATCCCTACTCCCCTCAGGAAAAATACTTTTTATAAGAGTTAATACTGAATGCTTTATGACATTGTGCCCACTTATGTAGGCGTAACACAGCCCTTCCTGAATCCAAACACTTAGCATTTAGGATCAAAATCTTGAACTTAGCCACCATTTAAATATATGTCATCACTGCAGGCAACATTATTTGTTTTGTGCATGCATAGCATAATTTTTTGAAAGTTCACTGCTGAAAGCTTGCCATTTCAGAGAAGTTAAATTGAACGTGGGATAGGCTAGATTAATGGAATTCTCTTTCTTACAGCTTGCTGATATGAGATTATAAGCAGTTCACCAAGGAGGTGGCAACTATGCATTATGTCAGGGAGTAGGAAATGAAATTTAATACTCTTGCTTAACTTCCCTGTGTTCCTTCTCATTCTGAAATATTGATGGACAGACTTTATTTAGCTCTTTTGAAAACTGGTTCTTTGAGATAGGGTCAGTTGAAGTGATCCACAAGTGACTGAATCATATGACTGACAAAAAAAAGTTAAATAAAACTGGTCAGCTGGTCTTTTCTTTCACTTCATCAGTGTTTTTTTTTTTTTAAAGAAAGGAATGGTTGCAAATGATCCACATGTATTTAGGAAATATGTCTTAATCTTTTTTTTAATGAAAAATTTGTCCCTGCGCACACTGGACACTTGTTCATAATCTTTGTCCATTATCAATCAGATATTTTTCATTTCAAGTGGGAGATTGACCAATTTCACAAAGCCTAATATAAATGCAGATACTGCTGCTTTGTTTGGGAGTTATTGTGTATAGCTGCTAGCACACACCTGCAAAAAAGTATGTCCTTGAAATATCCACAAGTAATGTTATGAACTCATAACATTTATTGTATAGGACAGGCATATGGTACTCTTTAACTAAATGTGCAATAAAAATGACATTGGGTGCTTCACGAGTGCTTGAAAAATAGCAACAAAAGGCTCATCAGTTAAATCAGAATCTATTGTAAATGAATTAAAGCACAGGCAATGCATTTTAATTGATAAGCTGGTCATGGTTGTCCATGCTACTTTAAAAAGCTTTTCATACTTTCCAATGCTATCTTCCTTGCTGGTCTTATAATGTAACACAAATCTGTTCATAAATTTTTAACGAATTTCCACAGCACTTTGAGTCAGCCACAATTGTATATAAAGCTCTTTATGTGCCAAAATGAGAGAAAATAAGTTTTAAACTTAATGAGATGTAATTAAAACAGCAACCTCTTAAATTTTGAGTTTCATTACAAGAAGCTGACAGTCACCAAGGATGAATATGAAAGAGTGCATGTGCTTGTCAAAAGAGTGTCTGAAGCATTGGTAATCCATGTACAGCAGTCTGAAAACTTGCATGGTAACAAATAATGTATTCTGATTCCCATGGTTGTTAAATATTTTTTCCTCTTTAAAATATTGGCATTTCAACTTGGGAAAGAAGGTAAAATTTTCTGAAAACAGAATGACTGGGTTGGAAACCTTGTAAGAACAGATGCATGGGAAGGCGAAGGTATTCATTCATCTGCTCTAAGTATACCTTGCTATGTAAAATTATATTAATGTAATGCTCTTCAGAATAAAAGTTTTTTTCAGCATTATAGATGAAATTATTGTTTTATAGTCAGGAAGAATGAACTTGAAAACCTATTTGGCTAAACATACTGTGGAGTGGAAGAAAACAGAATAAGTAAGCAGTTCAATTCTTCAGTAAAACAGATTATTTTGAAGTAGTAGTTGCTGCTACTTTGCCAAAATCTGAAGATATCAAAGGAAAGCTACAATGAAGGTATAGAAAGAAAATGTTAGCAATAGATGCTGTTCAGCTGTAGAGTTAACTAAGACAAATATGGCTGTGCAGCAGGCTATATAGAATGCAAGGCTTGCATACATGAGATAACCTAAGCCAATAAGCAAACAAGTACAAAATACCATTTTCACCTATTCAAATATATTTTAAGTTATCAATTAATTGAACCTGCTTTATACAAATACAAAGACTGTGTAGCTTTTGGGATATATTCAGGAACCTATTTATTTCATTTTGGAAAAGTTTAATGTATTAAAAATGTTGCTAAACTGATGAAGCAGTTTGATATAGGTGTCTCCTGTATGATAATGTTTGGCCAGATCAAATTAGTTGATATGTGTTTTTAATCTGTGCAAACTTCTAGACTGGTAATTTTATGGTATGAATTCAACAGTTATGTGCGCTCCAGTTTAATATTGATGTAAAAAATGAATAAATCCATATGACTCATGTCAGCTTAATTATCATATGCATCGTATTCTCATTGTTGTCACTACATGTTTCGGTTTTCCACCTGGTTCAGATTTTTAGCCCCCCTCTCTCCCTTGGCTAGTCTGATGTATGTGTTAGTCCTTCTTTACTTTGTTTAGCCAAACCAAAATAAATGAGCCAAGTATTTGCAGCTCTCTTCCCCTTTTGTTGCTTTATGGTAATGCATCTTCACTTTGTTTCACTGAACCTGGGGGGGGCTTGAACTTAGATATGTACAATTACCACTATCACATATTCAACAAAGGTATAGTGTTCTTTATTTTTTATAAAACTAATGCACACATCTAAATTCATTGTTCATCATTGTTAAAATGAATGTGACATTATATGAAACGTAAATTCACTAAAATGTATCAAATTCTAGTATTAAATCTTTTCAAATATCTTCATTCAATTTAGGCTGACCTGAATCGGCATATTGACTATCTTGCTCAGAATGTGGAACAACTTGTTAATCAAACTCTGTTGGAATGTCTCCATAAGAAAGAAGGCAGTGAACTTCTCAAATTGGAAGAGATTCTCTCTAATCTGGCTGTTTTCAAGAAAAAGCATCAGAACACAGAAAACCTTGCAACTGTGGAAGAAGCACAGGCATTTCAGGAAAAGTTGGATCTACTGAAAAAGATTTTGGTGGACATTGAAGCTGTTCAAAACAGTGAGGAATTTGCTTCAGGTATATTTTGTGCCTTTCTTTACATAAACATCAGTTGTATTGTGGAAGTTTCAATAATATGCAAACACTCAATTGCTTCATTTCATAGCTCTGTTGTCCGGTCACACATATATGAGGGTATTGCACTGATGTTATTCAAATGAACCACTCTACTTTAGTAATTTCATACTGTATGGTTTGTATGTTAAAAAGTTACACACTATAATTTTGGCTGTATGCAACTACACTTGGTGTCCAAAATTAATGTGACAAATACAAAATCATGAATGGACATATGCAGTCCTGTTAAAAAATTATGATCGCCTATTAGTATGAGGTATGACCTCATGCTGCCAATACTGCCGATATATTGTGTGGCATTGATTTAATAAGGTCTCTGAACATGACTGTAGGGATGCTGTACAATGCAGACACTTGTAGATCATCAAGAGTCTTCAGTTGTGGATCCATACTTTGAATCTGTTGATCAAGATAGTTCCACAGATGTTCAATGGGATTGATGTATGGTGGCCAGGATAGTAAGCTAAAGTCACTGGAATGCTCCTCAAACAATTCTCGCACACGCATAGCTACATGGTAAGGGGCATTATGTTGCTGAAAGCAACTTGTGCTGCCGAGGTAGACTGCCATCATGAATGGGAGAACCTGATCGGGTGCAATTGATAGGTGGCCTGAAGCATTTAGTATGCTAGCAAGGTGGATAATTACCCAATGATTCCAAGTAAAACATGCCCCACAAAAGCATGCTTCCACCTCATGCCTGTTTCTTTTCAAGCATTGTGTCAGGATGACTTCTGTCAGCAGTGCTTCATTGTACTCTTCATCGACCATCCTCATAATAAAGCAGAAAATGTGATTCATCTGAAAAGGCTACTCTCTTCCACTGTTTGATGGTCCAATGCCTTATCTCAGATGCAAATTCACGTCGTGCTCGTTGATGTCTGACAATTAAGCATGGGTACCTCAAGTGGAAGGCGGCTCTGGAGACCCATAGAGAGCAGAATTAATTGGACTGTGGTCTATGATTCGCTCCTCAATGTGCCTGAATTAAATGCTCTGGCCAGTTGTTCTACTGTGGCCCATCTGTTTAATTCTACTAGTTGGGATAGCAGTCTTTGCCGTGGTCATCAATGCTCTGTGGGTATCCGCTATTACCCGGATTCCGCAGGTTTTGCCAGTTTCCTTTCTTTCCTGGAACATTATAACAATTGCACCACATGAATAGCCCACACTATAAGCCATTTCTGTAATACTACCACCCTTCAGTTGGTATCCAACAATCCTTCCCTTTTCAAACTCTGTCAGATCACATTTTTTCTCATTTCCATGCATACCCAGAGATGCCAACTTTTACGGAAGTCACCCAAAAAATGACGGAAAAGCCCACCACGCAATTTTTTTTATGCCGTCTTTTGGTCGAAAAAACGCACATTACAGGTAGTCCCTATACGCCTTTGATGTTCTGACTTACCCCGCCAATGGAAGCGAAGCTTCTCGTACACTGTTTGTCACATGATTCCCCGTACAGCCATTTGAGAGTGCTGTTCGCGAAAGCCGAGAGGGAGCTCAGCTCAGCACACATTGATTACATGTGGCTTTGTGCTTGTAAAAATTCCGGTGCAAACATTTTATCCCTTTCTGCTCGATTGTCGGGTGACACCGAACATTACAAAATCGCCAAATAGCTCGCTTGTTGGATGCCATCTACCATGGCGCCGCTGCCTCTATGGCTCACATGTTGGCGCTCGCTAGACATTTCTTTTTCGCCAAATAGCTACCGTGTCATCCTCCACGCAGATGACTCCTCTATAGCTCGTATGTCGGGGCTTGCGAGACATTTCCTTTTCACTGAATAGAGAAAAAGAAATGTCATCAACGTGTCGTGTGTGACCCACCCTGCCAATGATGCCACTATAGCTTGCATGTCAGCTCTCAAGGAATTTTTTCGCCAAATAGCTTGTGTGTCGGGTGTAATCCGCCACGGCTCTATAGCTTGCATGTCGGGTGTCGTCCACCACGCCTATGGCACCTCTATAGCTCATCTGTCGGAGCTTACAAGACATTTCTTTTTCACCAAATATCTTGCGTGTCGGGTGTCACCCTCCATGCCGATGAAGTCTCTATAGCTCTCATGTTGCCGCTTGCGGGACGTTTCTTTTCGCCGAATAGCTCGGGTTTCACCCGCCACGCTGATGATGCTTCTATAGCTCGTATATCAGGACCGGCTTGCCAAAACTCAACTTTCACTGCTAAGTTATGGCCTCTACTGCAGAAATAATTATATACTTTTTAAATAAAACTACATTTTGGAACATTCATTTTATTAAAAAGTGTTATAAACGATTCTGAGATTTTAAAATAAATATTTTTGATATACTAAAAATCTTAGTGAAGGTCGAAGTGGTTTTACTGAAAATTTCGGATTTTTTTACTGATGGCCCCTTTCTCTGTTTGGTATCTCTGCATACCTTCCGCAAGTTTGTGTATTTTTAAATGCCTTATATGATTTGCATATGTTGCTACACATACCATATGGCTGTTGGTTACAGTACATTCTTACATCAGGGGTGGTCATAATTTTTTGACTGAATCGTATGTCGATGACGCAGCAATGCACAACAGAAAAGTAATGTCATCACTGCATGAGAAAGAAGCATGTGCATGATAGTAGGGAAGTTCAAAAGTGATGCAGCACATGGTGCAAATTTTAATGGGCTAATAGGGAATGTGATTACCCTGCATAGCAATACTGCTTACACAACAAACCCTTATGCTGTGTTTATGAGACTGGAATGAGAATTTGGAGGGAAAAGTGCTACTCCTGTACTAGGTCATATCAGATTCCTGAGAGGGTTCTTGGGGAGGGGGGGGGTTGCTGTCTTGCAATCACTCTTCCCAGGAGGGCATCCCATACAGCTCAGCTAGTCATGTATTCATTGACTAGCTGAGCTGTAAAGGGAATGACGTTATCGTCCAACAGCTTTCCTAAAAACCTGTGCATAGGGCTGTAGGGATGTCATCCATGTAGTGTGCAGCAGTCATGGTGCCTCCTGTAAAACAGCAATCAATATAGAGCTAAATATGGGAAAAGCCTTGGTTTGCAACTTGAGCCCAACAACTTTTAATGATTAACCTTGTGCTTGTTAATACTTATGGTAAAATTGAGATGAATAGGAAACTGTAGCCTTTTAAACCAAATGGCTACAGTTTCCTGTTAAACCGAAATGGAATGTTTGATGGGATGATTGGAACGCTTGGAATAAAAACCTGGTCTCTCTCTCTCCATCATGTTAGTCCATGGGTAAAAGTATTCCGTCATACAACAGAAACTCCATCATCTGTGTTCTGTCAGACACTCACTGTTTTCATCAAACTCGTTGCCATAACAAATTTCAGATTGTATTTTTTTTTTTTTTTTTTTTTTTTACTGAAAACGTAAAATAAATTTACTGCACAGCAAGGAAGGATCATAGGTACGCATTTGTGCCACAATCTTCAAATGATTTGGATGGGGTTCCGTTCTCTCTCGCCAGGCCAAGACGCATGACGTTGCCCAGTAATTCCTTTAGTTCTCTTTGGACTCTGACGCCTCGTTGAGTTTTTTCAAAGCCCATGATATAATATCACCTAGTGATGCACGCACATCATTGGCTTTATCAAGTGCTGCTAAGGAGAGTCTGGAAGAAGGAACAATTTGTTTCTCCTTGGTAGCACGTGTTTCCATTTCAGATTGCATTTCTTTATTTGCGCATTGTATTGTAACTCAGCAGTTACAGTGATGTTATTAGGCTAGTCTAGTAAGAAGTATTACTCTTCCGAGAATGTGTTGAAAGGAGAATATTACGGATTTATGCATCTGTCAGTTTTGACTTTTAATTTAATTTTTTCTTGGCCCCATTGTTGAAAGTTTGTTTAACATGAATGGATGATGATATCACACGTAACAGATCAAAGTTGAATATGCACAATAATGAAGCTGTATTTTGTGTAAACCATATGTTGAAGAGTTACAGTACTAAAGCAACAAAACTTGAAGTATCAGGTGAAGTGTGAAAATCATGTCTTAATGCATTTATTGAATACCAAAACCATTCCAAAGGCAAAAAAATAAATTTTGTAGAGGAGCAAAGAAAGCGCTTTCAAACTTTACACCACAACCAAAACTGTAAGAAGAACTAAAGGAAGAAAACAGAGTAAACCAGCCATACAAGTAAGGAAACCTGAGTCTCGGTCTCCTAAAAAACAATTTCCAGAAACCTTCAACCCCAAGAAAAAAACTGAAAAAACAAAAATGAGTACAAAATTGGAAACACCATCAGTAAATATGACAAAAGTTTGCCAATACATAAGGCATTCTGTAAACCCACGGGTGGTGAAAACAGTCACTCTTCTATGTCGGTAAGCATTTCAGTTCCAGCTAAAAGGAAGATAGTAGAAGAAAAAGTGCAGATCAAAAGAGCTGAAATCCAGCCAATTATAAAGCAGTTTTTAAAGTCCTGACTAGTAAGTGGTGTTGCAAGTTACGTATTTGTATAACATTAGCATTTGTATAGTTGATCCTTCATTACCTTTTGGGGAGTTGCATACAGTGCAAAAACCCTGAAATAAAGATCATTTGGACTTTTTTCAAAGAAAAAAACAATTACGTAGGTATATTCTTCACATTTTAGATTTTTGTATGTCACTATATGTACATTGCTTAAAATTTTTGCTTCATGTATGCCACCATACCTCCCTTGCCTTTGCTAGAAATTATATTTATGTGCCCCCATAGAAGTTCAGTCATGGAGATTTAGTTATGATAGCTTTAATAAAATTTTACTTGTGTTTCTTGACAGTCATGTTTGATTGCATATTTTTGGTGGATCCAGATTATATCAAGATAAAGGGAGGAGGGGGGCAAGATGAGATGTGCAAATGAGGGAATAGCAAGCTTGAGCTTTGAAGAAATGAAATGCAAGAAAATTCACACTTCCTCTTATATTCCATTTATTGTATTCCATTTTCGTTTGAGTGGAATAGATTGCCTCTCTAAAAGAGTTGTTACCATTTTTTTTTTTTTTTTTTTTTTAAATAGTGGAACTATTTGTAGCACAAGGAGAGCCATGATCTGAAATGTAAAGAAACCCGCTGGTAACTGCACTGGAAGGATACACCCATCAAAAGTCCAACACCATAAACAGCAAGATCAGATTTTAAATTTTGTGAATTATATTAAATTCAAAATAATGGATGAAGAAACCCAGTCAAAATCTTCCCATAAAAATAGCTTGAAACTATTTTTAGTTCATAGTAACACACAGAGAGCCATGGTCTGAAATGTAAACAAACTCACCAGCAACTGCAGCAAAAGTAGACATGTAATACTTTAGAGGTGCACCCCGAAAATTTTCAGGGAACTATGATCAGGGAGTCTATTGAGATTATCACAAGAGATAATGTACGCAATGATGGTGTATCCGTTGAACTGCCATCACTGTAGACCTCCATCTTCCGCAAGCTCTGAGCTTGAGGCAAACATAAACTATGATTTGATGTCTTGCCTATTATACTATGTGAACACTGGATCGACGTAATGATTAACACAAGTCTGCATGTTTGTAGTGTTACATTTATGCATTTAATTCTAGTGTTTGGGTTTTTAATTTTAAACTCCGAGTGGATTATTGTTTGTCTAGTGTAAGTTACCTTGACAAAGCCTCCCAGTGGCAGATGAAAGCTTGGCAGTTTAAAATACTTTTTCAAAATACATCAACTCATAGATTTATGTGACTTTATTTTTCCCTTAGTTAGTAGTGGTGTACTTAGTATCTTTTGAGCATATTCCTTAAGATCTCTTAAATAAGTTAAAAATCAGCGAATTCAGATTTCAAAAAGGTGGGGGCTCCAAGGTCCTCAATTTTCCCTTGTCCTGCACATTCACACAAAATTTTACATATCTGTATTCAGTAGTTTCCTGTGTAAGCGATTGACAGACAGACACAGTTTTTTTTTATGGAATATTTATAATATCACTAAGGTGTTCTTCGAGGTTCAGAGGCTAGCTCCTCGAAGAAACATTATCTGCCAAATCAGAGTATATAGTATTATATATTTTCCAATATACTAATGTATCTTGCCTATTAATGATTGAAAGCTCTATCATTAATGTATTTGAAATCTTCAAAAGTGTACAAAACCACTGCTGGGGAAACTACTTTTAAAAAGTAGTTTGCTACAACTACAGTTACAATTTCAAAAAAGTAGTTCGCTACAAATAAAACTATTTTTCTTGAAAAATAGTTCCACTAGAACTACATCTTGTAAAAGTAGTTTCGCTACAACTACTTTTTAAAAGTACTTTAAAAAACTTTGTGAATAAAAACACACATGGATGTATTTACGAATTGGAGGAATTTTCAGATGCTGCTTGCTGGTCATAGTAAATAAGTAGAGCAATCGCAGTGTGATAAAATGTGTTTGGATAAAATACGTAATATTTTATTAAAATATATGAAATTAAAAATTTGTATTTGCATTTAAATAAAGACAATCACAATGCATCTTCAGTGTGTTCTGATGCATACCTGTTCAGTCCAAATCAATATAATAAAAATTCTGATGCTCGTATTCAGCAGTCTTGATAACTGCGGTTCAGTTTATCATTACCTAGATGTGCCAGTTAAAATTTATACAACCTGTAGCACTTACATTCATACAATGACGTGACGTATGCACAGGAAGATGAGCAAAATGAGAAGATATACTACAATATACGAGTTCATTTAACTTCTGTAACAATTGAATTTTAAAACATTTGTCGATGAGGAATTACCTCATGAGAACATAAGAATCGTTACAAAACAGGCGCTCCACTAGCATAATGCTAATATTAATATTGAACATATGTATCATGTAATTTTTTGCAATTTGATTGTAAATTAGGAATATTTCTCCTGAAAGGAATTTTGTAAATTGAAGGAAATCAATAGCTTTGTTGAACACAAATTTTGGAGCAACATTTATGTTATAAGTTAATTCAGTTTTGGACGCCTTACTGAGACATAAGAAAAATGGTCGATGCAATAAGTGTGTTATTCGCATTAAGAAAAAACAAAAGAACAAAAATTTGTTACAGAAAGATAGCGGGAACTTGAAAAGTCTACAAGACTGGTGCTACTAAATGAAAGCAAAACAAAAAGTTTTGAGTCTGATACTAGAAATGGATACAAATAGAAAACATTATACACTATCTACCAACAAGTAATTAGACACCTGTGATAGCAAAGGAAAACTAAGTTTATTCACCTTCAATAGTAGGTGGAGCCTCCACGAGCGGCGATTACAGCTGCGACCCTCCAGGGCATACTATCAACCAGGCGTTGTACGACGGCTAGCGGTATTTTCTTCCACTCGGCTTGGAGAAGACAGGTCAGTTCCTCCACCGATTTCGGACGGTGGGGGCACCCCTTAAGTCGACGCTCCAACTCTTCCCAGAGGTGCTCGATAGGGTTAAGGTCCGGGCTCTGCGCAGGCCAGTCCATTCGATTAAGCCCATTGTCACCATACCAAACCATGGTGGACCTCGCAACATGACAGGTGGCATTGCCATCCTGAAAGTAACATGGGTCCACCCCGTAAAACTGCCATAACGTAGGAAGAGCATGGTCATCCAAAATGGTGCAGTAGGTCTCGGCGTTGAGTCTACCAGGAATTGCGACCAAGGGTCCCATGCGATACCAGGAGAAACGCCCCCATAGCATAATTCCACCGCCGCCGAACTTCACAGTTGGCACAGTACATTCCGGCAGGAGGCGTTCGCCAGGCAGACGCCAAACCCAGACCCTGCCATCCGAATGGTAGAGGGTGAACCTTGATTCGTTGCTCCAGAGAACCTGTTTCCACTGTTCAACGGTCTACTGTTGACGTTCTTTGCAACATGTTAGCCGAGCAGCACTATTGTACATGGTGATCAAAGGCTTGTGGGTGGCAGCACGTGCATGATAACAGAGCAGATGGGCTTCCTTACGGATGGTACATCGAAAGAACACTCCCGGATGCCTGTTGTAACTCCTCGCGGATGTGGTCCATCGATTTGGTGCGGTTCTTCCGAATTTCTCTGGCCAGCCCCCTTCGGTCTCTTAACTCCCTGTTTTGTGGGTCTGCCGGGTCAGGGCACATTCCGACAATCACCTCATCTTCCACTTGCTAATCACGTAGGCCACTGTCGATTTTGGGTACTTCAACTCGTTGGATATGTCACGTATGGATCGGCCATTTCTGTGATACCCGACGATTACACCTTTCTTGAAATCGGAGAGCTCCGAACTGCGTGGCATCTTGCATGCGACTGTTTGCGTTGTTGTTTCCCACACGATTTTTAGCGGCGGCAGCCGAGATGTGTATCAGGACCGCAGATATCATCGATTGCAGGGGTGTCCAATTACTTTTTGGTAGATAGTGTATATATATATATATATCTAATCTAATCTAAAATTTCGGCTTTAGATTGGATTCCAAGAGACAGGAAAAGACCCAGAAGAAGACCACATGGGAGATGGGTGGATGAAATTCGAAAGTATGCAGGGGTGACATGGAGGAGACTGGCACAAGACAGACCGTTGTGGAGGAAACTTGGGGAGACCTTCGTCCAGCAGTGGATTGATAATGGTTGACAATGATGATGATGATGATATATATATATATATATACTATCAATTATTTTCCTTCTGTTAAACATCTAAATAAGTAGTTGCAGTAGCTTTTTAGAACATACATATTTGCTCAGATAATGTTCTTTCACGTGTATTGTTTCTGGTACGGTATGCTTAAATGTGAGTGTTGTTGGGGAACAAAAGAAACAAAAATGTTACACAAAGAAAAATTTAATGATTAATCTAGTATTTTGGTGAAGGCAGAAGAAAGTTGGTTATCAATATAGTGATGAATTTGACAGCATGAACATATATGTAAGATTTTATGATTTTGCCTTTCCCAAACATTTGAGCCGAAAGTGTTTAGTTTTGATTTACTTGAAATATACATTCAGATTCAAGTAAACTTTATTACATTGCCAGAGTCTACATTTAACTTTATTACATCGAAATATATATTCAGATTCAAGTAAACTTTATTACATGTGAAGAAATTCAGTGTGTGCAGCTACCAATGTGTATTAAAATTGACTGAAGTGAGGTTCGGCATTTGATTGGGCCACAAATTATGTTTCTAAATCTTATAAACTTGACCAGGTAATGATTTTTTTAATTAACCAGGCCAATCTTAAAGAATGGGATTGGTATCTAGTGTAAGCTGTGGCAAGTCATTGTCTTGATTCTGATGTTCACAAAGTTTAGTAGAACTGTAAGTATTTCTCTAACTGTTGTAAATTTACAAGGATTTGTGATTTCTGCTGGTCATACTTAATAAATGTCACATCATGGAGGTAAAAAGTTCTATCACTGTGAGAATGAAAATGCTCCCGAAATTCCATTTATGTTTACAGTAGTTATAATTGATCTTCAGAGATAGACACAAGGTTTGCACAGCCTCTGGAATCCTGGAAAAGTCGTGGAATTTAATTTCCCTTTTTCTAAGCCTGGAATGTCCTTGATTTTTCATATTTTTGGGAAAAAGTCTTGGAATTACGTCTTACAATAAAAAAGATATTAGTCGAAATGTTTGGATTGATCAATTGTGTTGCTTTTTGCTAGCTCTCTGCGTTATCTGCTCTTGGTGACATCACTTCCTTCTATAGAATGTGAGCCATCATCTCTTCCTTCTCATGTGACCCTGTAGCGTAAGTGTTTGAGTGCCAAATTTCCCATGATATTGGCTTGTTATATAGCAGTTGTGTGCAGTTGGAGCAAAACAACTGTTATATAACACGAGTGTGTGGAAACCTTCCCATGGGTCCAAGGTGTCCATTCTTTCCAGCATGTGATTTCCTATCTGGGGAGATTGTTATTTAGCCTCTTTCTTGCTGTTAAACATGGAAGTTAGATGACTATAGAGTAAGGAATAATGCTATGCCAAAATTGTTGTGTTATTATCATTGTGCAAAGTTCCAGATTTCTTCTTATAAGTTTTATGCAGAACAATATTTATACGGGGAAATTTTGCCACTTCATTGAAGATGTAGCACACACTAAAAGACTCTACAACAGTGGAACCCATGGGATTTAATAAGAATTCTAAACACATAGTAAATTTCACCCCTATTTGAAACTATACAAGCACTATGATTCTAGTAAAAATTTATGGTCTTGGATTTTTTTTTTTAATGAACTCATGGAATTTATTTCTTGTAAATATGTACAAACCCAGACAGATTGGTGTAATTTATAAGTCAAATCAGTGAACCACATTTTTAGAAACTAGAATTCAATTTTTTTCATATGGCTATGTTTTCATGTATCTTTCAATTAATGTTATAAGTTATTCTATCATTCATTCACTACTTTTAGACTGAACTTTTGTTTTTTAGCCTAATTATAAGATTGCTAAATAGTTTCAAATTCTGTTTAAAAAAAAAAACATACTTTGAAAAATATTGTTTTCTGAATATTGTTGTTTCTCGTGTTTTTGTAGTTCTTTATGAATGTTATGAGATGTATGAAGAACTTTATAATAAGTTGAAAGAGAATGATGCTATCAGTAGTGGTGGAAAGTTTGAATGGGTGGACAGTGTTTTGGTCAGAGCTATAAAGAAAGGACACTGGATTCTGATAGACGATGTCAACTTTTGTAGGTAAGTGTTTTTGACATGTGGGCATTAATGGGTTTAAGAAAAAGGGCATCATTTCAGTTTTCAGATTACACATGTGTATTGTCTTATATTATTGCTAAAGTCAATTACCTAATAAAATTAGTAAATCTCATGTACATATTATTATGAGCTTAGATTTTCTGGTTTCATCTGATCTTCAGCTCAGTGTCTGGGTGCAGTATGTTACCAGAGCTTTGTATTTTAATATTAGTTCTGTCTTGTCAGAATTATTGTATTGTGCACATCAATATCATGTTTCCTAGTGCTTGTAGAAGTATGGCTAATGTCTCTGGTGATTTTTGAAGCAAAACACAAAATTTGATGTTAATACATTGCTCAATTGTAGATGCTTTGAATTGCAACATTACTGAATGCATGGTACACCAAGAAACTACTGGGGCTCCTTACAGACAGGAGATCGGATGGTGCCACTTGCAGTCAGCTGATGTCATGGGTGCTGCCAACATCCAAAATAAAACAAAATACCCCATACGATCCCTTATTTATACAGTTACTTGTATTTTAATTCAAAAAGCCTTTCAGCACGATAAGATATATTTATTAATACAGTGTGTACTAAAAAATAGACATTTATAAGGCGCAACAACTTACAAGATCTTTCAAAGCACCAAGTGCTCCATGGTTAGGTATTTCAATATACATAAACAAAACAACGGATAAAAGCAAGAAGCGGTTCCCATTTGAAAGATGGGCTCCTTACAAAAATACTCCTGAATAGGCTTGGTATGGCTGCCAACCCACAACGAGGGTCTCCACATGCCATTGCAGCATAATCTATGCCTATTTATACAGTTAGAGATGATTCCAGGAACTTTTGAACATACAGTCGAACTTCTGTATAACAAACTTCTATATATGGAATTTCTCCATTTAACAGTTTTTTATGGAGAACTTTGAATTTTTGTAGAATTTTGCATGCGAAATGACTTTAAAAAAGCCAATTTCTATTTCAAATCCCCCCCCTCCCTGAAGGGGTTTATTCTGGGATTCTCAAACAACTGCCTCCCTCCTTGGTTTCTCCTCTCCACAAACTTTCACCGTTTATTCCCAGTGGAATTCATGCTAGGTGTGGTGTCTGAGGGCAGAAAAAGGTTTTGCAGCCGGCCACCCCACCTCATCCCCGCAATCGTCAAACAGTGAGACATGATGAGGCACCTGCTGAAGGAAGATAAAAAAAAATCCTTAAGCAGAGGAAAGGGCAGCAAGGAGAGTTGTCCCAGTAGAAGTAATAAGTAGCACCGCCCTACTGGGTCAGCCCCCCACCCCCTTCTTAAAAGTCTTCCAATTCCACGAAAGCTAGGAGGCCTCTCAGTGGACTCCATTAGTTCACTTATTGGGGGTTGTAGCCAAAAGGTCAGCAGCTTAACCTTCTGATTTAGTGGATTAATTTTCTATCGAACTTCCAAGAATAACCTCACACTCATCACCAGTGCACCACCCAACCGTGTCAAACTAATGCACTAAAAGGCATATTTGATTCTGTGTTGAAATTGACTAGTTCAGGAAAAAATGTCTAAGCAAAACTGTTTGAGTATCAGCAAGAAAGTAAGAGTGTTAGAAGAAGTTGACAAATGTTTGTTAAAACAAGATGTTGGTTCAAAATTTGGTATCCCGGCAAACAGTTTGTCGACAATTTTGAAAAAAATTGTGAGGTAATTTTGAAACAAAGTGAAGATACTGCTAGCTGCAGCAGAAAACGGACAAAAGTGCGAGTGCATGATAAAGTTGATGAACCTGTGTATAAATGTGTTCAAATGGTTCATGGAAAGAGCATGCCCATCTCCAGACCTTTAATTCAAGAAAAAGCACTTGAGTATGCGAAATCCCTCGGGTATACAGAATTTCAGGCAAGTACCGGATGGCTTGATAAATTCAAGAACAGGCATGGAATCGTCCAAAAGGTTATATTGGGGAACAGCGCAGCCATCAGTGACGAAGATTGTGCGCAGTGGAAAGAAACAGTTCTCAAACAGCTACTGGAGAATCGTGATCCTAAGGACATTTTTAATGTGGATGAAACTGCTTTATTTTTTAAGTGCCTTTCAAGCAAACCTTAACATTCAAAAAGGATAAATGTTTTAGGGAAAAGCATAATAAAGAAAGAATAACAGTGATGATTGTGGCAAACATGACGGGAGAAGAAAAAATTTGAAGCTATTGGTAAATAGGCAAAAGCAAAAATCCAAGATGTTTCAAAGGAATGCAATCGTTAGAAGTTCAGTATTATCACAATAAAAAAACATGGATGACTGGGCAGAGTTTTCAAGCATGGGTTCTAAAATTTGACAAGCACATGGATGGCTAAGCAACATTGTAAAATAACTGGTTATCGACAACTGTCCTGCCCACTCACAGGCAGTTATTTCAAAGCTGAAAAATATATAACTTCTCTTCTTTCCACTGAATATGACCTCAAAATTACAGCCAATGGATCAGGGCATTATCAAAAACTTAAAATTTCATTACTGAAAAAGAATATTGAATAAAATTACTGTGGCCATTTAAAATAATCAACCAGCTGATAAAGGTGTGGATCTGCGATTATGCATTTCTGAATTGGCTAAAGCATGGCAGCATGACGTAACGGAGACTACCATCCGTAACTGCTTTTCCAAAGCTGGATTTCGTATCAGATCAGAATGCTGATCCAGAAGATGATTTGCCATTGGAGGAATTAAAGAAACACTGGCAACAACTAAGAAGCATGGAAATATTGGAGATGAACATTTTCTTGATGATTTTCTTTCAGTTGATGAAGAAACACCTATAGCTGACCAAACAAGTGAGGAAGATATTCTCGAAAGCATGTGACGAAGTCTTGGAATCTTAGAAGATGAAGAGGATAAGGAAAATGAAAGTGAGTGTCCTGTACAGCCTTCAAAAGATAAAATGATGAAGGCATTTGAAAGCATTCGACATGGGTTCCAATTGCAATCTGATGTACCAGACAATGTGTTCCGCTCGTTACAAAGGACTGAGACTTTATGAATGTGCTGTTTTGTTTAACCCAAATAATATTCATCGGAAAATTACCAACTATTTCTTGGCCTAAACAAACTAAAGCCTTTTTGTTTTATATCTATGCTGACCTGGCAAGAACGTAAGTGAAAAATTTTTTTTTTCTTTTTAATTAACATACGATGGAATTTCAGCTTTCTTTCTGAATATCAAAATAAAAAATTAGTGTAGTTCTTATATAGTGAATTTTCTGTTTAGCGAATATTTTTGGCTGATCTTGCGACTTAGTTATATGGAAGTTCCACTGTACTTTGTGTGCAACTGTGTATTGAACATGAATATCCTATGCAAGACCCAAGATATTTGTTATTAAGACAGTCCTTTTCCATAACCTGACAGAGCAGCCTGGAATTGCTTAGCCATTTCTTCTTTTATTATTTAAATTTAATGTTTTTATTTTATTCTGTGTGTGCTGAGGGGAGAGAATTTTTGGAATTACCTAATTCATCCAGTGTGTGGGTGTTTGTTTGTTTCTAAAATATTGTTATAGAAAAACTTACTTGTACTCAAAATGTTTTTTTTTTTTTTTTTTTTTATTCTTGTTAATTTAGCCCTTCAGTTCTTGATCGTTTAAATGGTTTGATTGAGCCTAACGGTGTTCTCACCATTACTGAACAAGGTGCTGTTGAAGATGAAGTATTGACCATTAGACCTCATCCAGATTTCAGGTAAGGTTTTTAGTTACAACATTTGTTTTGGCTGTATGTGGCTCTACACAAATTAATTGTTATATTGTAGTGCTGTACATTGATGATTATATATTATGATAGAGTATAAAAGAAGTACTACACATGAATCACAGTCAATGATATAATATTTTTTATGGATTACTGTAATGACATATAACAAGTTACTTATACCTGCAGTTTCTTCTACTATTTATTACTTCTGAGGGCAATAGGTCTACTTTCTCTTCCGGTCTTTGATCCTTTTGTTGTCAAGTAAACCGGTATTTTGTGAGAAGATTATTCTCTTTCTCACAAAATACCTGTTAACTTATCCACATGCCATTTATGTGTTCATATCCATTTATGTATTCATGACATTCATAGGAGGATGCCAGCGAGATAGGCTGCATGAAACGCGTCCGGCGTGATACTTTGCGTTACGAGGAAAGACACTTTGAGATTGTGCAGATTTCAACCGAACGACTCTTCGTTGGATGATATCATTGCTATTTTAGACATTCTTCACTTATAATGATTTCACATATTCAGTTTTTGTTGGTGTACATGGATAATGACAAACTTTCAGGAACCATGGCTTCAACAGTGTCTCAGCAGCTGTAACAAAGGGCGGGGGCAGCAATGCGAGTTAACAAGGATCGCACTTCAAGGTTGTACAGGTTTCAACTGTACCACTTTTCGGTGGATGACATCCAGTGCTGTTTTAGACATTCCTTCATGAATGACATCCATTGCTATTTTAAACTGACGGGATACACCGAGTAAGGAAGAAAGCACATCCAGAAAGTACATGTTTCAACGGATTGACTCTTCGTTGGACGACATCATTTGCCGCTCTTTACATTCTTCATTTATAAAGATTTTATTCATTTAGTTATTTTAAGTGTACATAGATAATGACAAACTTTCGGGAACCATGGTTGCAACAAAGGAGGGCGTGGCCACAATGCCAAATACAGCCTACTACATTGTGAACCATGAGAGGATAAAACTTATGAACGTTTGACTGGAGAAAAGGGGGTTATCTTCACTGTGAGTAATTTCATTTGTTTTTTAAGTTTAACGAGAAAGATTTTAATAGGCAGTTAATTTTATATCGTATTTTAATCTCAAAAACGAAAGATTCTTCCTCTCAAAGTGTTTGAATTTGCACCCGAAGATAGAAAAATGAAAGTGTATAACAGAAAATATAGTAATAAGAAATCTTTACTATTGAACAAGAAATAAAAATACTTAAATTAATAAGTGCAGCATGATTTCTTATGAATGAGTGAAATCAAATGCCATTTATGTGTTTTAAGTAAAATGTCATTACTTTTTATATATGTTCAAAAAAATATTTTGTGGAGTTACTGGAGGAAATGTAATATTTTAGCTTTTATATGGTTAAGGAAGAAGAGTAATAGCAATACAGCAAATTGAAAAATATCAGATTTTTCAAAACTGTAAAGTGCATACCAGTTAATTACAAAAATAGTGAAAACAGTTGAATGATTTCTGGCAGTTATAAATATAAACAGCAAGCAGGCGATTAAGAAGTGGTGTGCCAGAACTGTAAAATTCTTTTAAGACACCCATAACTGTCTAGTACATTCAAGAGTGGAAAGTTTGTAAAGCATGGACCATGGTTTTATTCCTGCCAGTTGTAATGTGCAAGTGTAATTAAACCATGTGTCCATGCCAGTGGATCAGGAGTTGATTCTAAGTTTTTGAATGGAAATATAGATCCACAGTTACCTTTTTTTTTTTAATGCAATGTAGAATTGCAAATTCAAAAATGTCTCCCCCAAAAAACTTCAGTAGTTCCTATCATGCTGGATTCTTGAAGATAACTTTAGATAATTCCAAATTTGATGATACTGATGAACATTTGTGTGAGTATGAATAAACAAATGAATATGAAAATCTTTTATCTGTGCAATTATTTAAGGAAATACAAAAATGTGAAAGTAAACATAGGTTTTGAAGTTTTACTACAGTTGATGATATGTGATTATTTTGGAGGTGGATCAAAATGAAATATAGGCCAAAGATAGAAATGGAGGTGATAAATATAGCATAAAAGAAGTTTTTAGTATGATGCTAAAGATATGCTGTAAGGGCATTAGAAGTGGCATCAAGACATTTTGAAATTCAGGAAAATTGGTGTAACAGTTCTTGATAACATAGCTAAACCTCATATACATACCACAGATCACTCACCTTGCTTCACGGGCTTGGGAGTTCTACTTTAATTTAACATTTCCAATGCGTGTTTGAAAATGTTAAATTAAAGTAGAACTCCCAAGCTTGTTAAGCGAGGTGAGTGATCTGCGGTATGTATATGGATACTGACATACACGTTAATAAGAAGTATGGAAGGATGAATATTAATTTATCCAGAAATACTGTAAGATATAAAACTAAAATTGTGATAACATTGAAGAAATATGTGTGCTGTGGAAGCATCTGTTATTTTTCTGATTTTTTTCTAGTGTACTCTTTTTATAGTAGTATAATTGCATTTGTTGAGTGTGTCTGCACTTAAAATTTCATTTGAAAAATTTCTTACGCACAAATTGTCGATTCCATTGCAATGGTTATCTACTTATGTTCCGTCTTTCAGTATTCTCGTAGAATTTGGGTAAAGAAATTAATTTTAATAACAAATGTTTGATTAGCTACATTTTTCATTGTACAGGTATTTTCTTGATGGTTAGTTTTCTTTGTTATATTCATAACATTTTTCTTTTGTATATTTATTTCCATTCTCCTCTCTTCTAGTTAAGTTTGAAAAAAACAAAAAAAAACATGGATAATTAAGTCTCTATAGTATTTATTATCCACAAATTTTTTAGTTGTTCTTGATGAAAATTTATCTCAATAAGTCACATAAATATATATTTTATGTGCATGTTCTCTGTCTTTTGCTTGTAGAACTGATTTTTTTTTTTTTTTTTTTTAAGTGGTGGTGACATATGCTTGTATTTTCATTTTCCATGCTGTACTAATACAAGTTGAATGGGAAAAATTTTCTCATTGGACATCAGAAAATATAACCAAGTTTGTGATGTCTTAGAAACCATTTTTAGAAAGCTTATTTATTGATCACATGCTTTAAAATTCCTTAAAAATTTTCTAGGATAGATTTATGTATTTGTCAAAAGATATGCTGAGTACAAGAGAGAATGCTTAGGCAACAATTCTAAGTCGTATTTTTAATTTTTGTTTTCAGAATAATTCTTGCTATGGATCCAAAGAATGGCGAAATTTCACGTCCTATGAGGAACAGAGGTGTAGAGATCTTCATCTTATTCGAGGTAAATTTAAATTTGCTCTTTGACTTTGCATGACTTTAAATTAAAATATTTCAAAATAAAACATGTGGGTGGGGCCTTTGATTTCAGAGACTCAAAATATCATTCTGTAAAGTAAATAAGTAAGTATTTTAAAAGTAGAATTGAATTTCTTCCTCCAGCAATTAAAAACCTGTCATTTTCATATAACTGGATTGTGTGAACATTTTCCTCCCTTGTATTTCTAATGCCATGATGAGTATGCCATTGAAATATACTTTAGTATTCACATTTTACCTTGTTAAAGTGAAATGTCCCTAAGGTTTTAAATATCTAGAAATGACAATTTCTAGAAATTCAAAACTGATTTAATTTTAAATGTTTTTTTTTTTTTAAATTTAACCAGGGACGATAGTTGTAAGTTTATGCTGTAAAAATTGCAATGTGTTATGATTTATAGTTTGCCATATATCCGTTTTTTTTAAATGGATGCCATCGCAAAATAGAGAATTTTGTGAAATTTAGAATTTTAATTTCTCGTAAACTAAATCGAAATAGAAAAAAAAAGGGCGATGAGGTGCAAAAATTCGGTCATGGCACTACATGCCTACAAAGTTTCGTGGTTCTGTTGCTGTTAGAGTGTCCGGTACGCGACCTGATAGCACTTTTTGCCTTCCCTTAAATTTGAAATACAATAGATCTTGAAGTATCGCTAGAATCGAGAAGCGATTTATTTCAGTGTGTTTTCAAAACAATTCTCTACAAACGATGTAAATTTCATATTTTTGTGCTCAATACGTTTTGCGCTGCGAGCTAGGAAAGCAAGAGTGTCGTGAAATTTCAAAAACAGCCGCGGAAGTTACTTTTTTTTTAGAATAACCACATTTCTCACCATCCCTCTCGTTGCGCTCCAGCATCTACACTGTGCAGTAAATAATACTTAAGTCTCTTTGAGTAGAAAGGTTGGGCTTTTTCACATCTCAGTAATTATATTGCTGCCCACTATTTTCAGTAAAAAACCGTTAAGATAAAAAAAAAAAAAAAAAAAAGCGTGCATGCACATACAAAATAGTAACATGAATAGTAATGTACGTGCAAACTTGTGTTTAAAAAATGAAATGCAATGTTTACATGTAGTGCCTGCCTGTGTAACAATTGATTCAGCAGTAGATATTGACATTAATTATTCAGAAGATTGCTAGATAATAAGGGGTACCACAAGGCTAGCAGTTCCACTGTATTCCCATTCCAGAAGTGTGAAGTAGAGGTCTGCATGGGTCGGGCCTTTTTTAGTTTGGAGAACAAAGTAATGGGCTGGGCTTTTAAAGAATAAAGCCAGCAGCAGTTCAGTGCAGCAAAGAATTAAATGTTAGCCCCATTTGCACAGCCCATAGTTGGATGAAGCTACGGTGACAGTAAATGTTGGGAATGTAATTTAAACTAGTCGTAGCTGCTTAAAATATTAAAGAGCTGTAAAGCACTTTTGCTATTATAAATCACTATTACAAGATTTAATTGCATAATGTACAGTTGTGGCAAAAATCAGAGCAGTTTAGAATGTCAATGTTCATTGCTGTGAGCAGCATTGCATGTAGTTGTTCTGTTTTTGGTTGGGATGCCTAAAAGATGAACAGCCACAACCAGCTAATTAGGGAACTTTTGCTTTACGAGTTTGAACACTGCCATAACACTGCTCAAGCAACACGAAACATTTGTCATGCGAAAGGGGAAGGTTCCATGGACTGCAACCAGGTAGTTCAAGAAATTGAGCTCAGGTGACAAAAACCTCGTCAATCAGCCAAGGTCAGGTAGGCCACGAACCGTGGATTCGGAAGACATGTGCCAGGCCACAGAGGCAAATCCAACAACCAGCACTCGAAGATTATCAGGCAAGCTGGGCATATCACAGACTACTGTGTTTCATCATTTTCAGGACCTCAGCAAGGTGTACTACAGGAGCTGCTGCACTGTCCCTCTCGAATTGACACCAGCTGAAGCAAACCGCCGATTGGAAGTGTGCACGAAACTCCAAGAAAACCAGCGCAATGTATGTTTCATCAAGAGAATTGTTATATGCGATGAAAAGTGGGTCTATTTCTGTAATCCTAACACACGCAATGGCAGTGGTTGAGCCCAGGCCAGCTTCCTGAACCTGTTGCAAAACGTGGGTGCTTCGAGCACAAGATGATGCTCTGTGTCTGGTGGAATTTTGAGGGGATAATCCATTACGAATTTGTTCTAGGCATTTGGACCATCAGTACCAACCTTTACTCTGAACAGTTAGAGCAGATGTATGCTGTTTTAGAGAAGTACCCGGCAGTGGTGAACAAAAAGCACGCTCTCCTACAGCAGGACAGCACTGAGCCTCATAATGGGTGAACAACCTGTGCAAAACTCCAGGAACTTGAGGGCATCAAACTGATGCCACACGCAGTATTTAGTCTGGTTCTTTCCCCCATTAGATTATTACCTTTTCCGGTCCATGGTCTACTTCCCTTGCCAGCGGCACTTCAACAACCAGGAGGAGGTTGCATCTGGGGTGAAGGAGGTTTTTCACCTCGAAGGACAAGAACTGGTACCACCATAGAATCAAAGAACTGGCAGACAGATGGCTAAAAATGGTGCAATATGATGGCCTATACTTTGAATGTTAGTCAGCTTTCATCATAAAGGTACGATGAAGACATAAAGTGATCCAAATATTGCAAAACTTTTGACTTGCCTTATGTGTTATTGCATTTAATATGCACAATGCATTAGTTTTTATTGCCCCTCTGCAAGGAGAGGTCAGTGTAGCACAAACTTTAATTTGAAGTTTACTAAAAAATATTGTACAGGTATTTTGAAATATTTGCACATTGATTAGAGTTTTACACCAACCAATGAACATGTAAGTTGCTGTTAAGTTTATAGTTAGTGTTTTGATGTGTCTAAGGTAGCAACTTTTTTGGTCTTTTCACCTGATTGGATCCAGAGTGCCAGTGCCAGAAATGGATCAGATTGTGCACTAATAGCGATATCATGTAAAATACATATGCCCTCATTAAGTCTCTGTTTTGTCAGTCTGTTGTGATTTCCTCTGGATGTTTCTAAGCTCGTGTTCACATTCAGCAGAATGCCAGGAATAATAGTGAAACATCAATCACAGTCAAAAAATATTCCCAAGTCGAAAACGATATTGTGAACTTCTTGCTCCAGGACAAAATACTGGGTTCTGAAGGAAGTTTATTCAAATTTCATGCCAGCTGTTTGAATTTTGAATTTATTCAATATATCAATATATTTGGTTGGTGCGAATGAAGTGTCTGGTGCGAACGAGCAGTTGAGACAGGACCCCACCACAGTGGAATGGAACCACCCACAGGTGTTGCGGGTATTATGTCACAGAGTTACTGTAAATAGCTAGCACATTTGTGAAGTACAAGGTTCAGGCGTGGTTTGTTTGGACGTAATGGGGCTTGCAAGGGAAACAATCAGAACCAGGATTGGAGAATCATCTTCCTATATGAATTTAAACTGAACTGGGCCATTCTGCAGGAATTGCCACTGAAAACGTTTTGGGAGAATACAGCCAACAAATGAACCACTCGGTGATGGTTTGTGAACTTTCGAAACGGAGATGCAGACCTGCAAAACAAAGCACGTGATCACCGACCTGTTACCGTTTCTGATGATGTTCTGTTACGTGTGGTTGAAGCGGACTCCCAGAAAAAGTATCGTGAGATAGCAGCTGAAGCAGGTGTCCACTGCACGACAGTTGTTCGGCGTCTGGGTGCACTGAGTAAGGTCAAAAGTTGGACATGTGGCTGTTGCATGAGTTGACAACTGCCAACAAGAATATGTGTTTGGAAGTCTGCACGTCGCTGCTTGCCAGGAATAAACAGGAACCTCTACTGCATCAAATTGTCACCTGCAATGAGAAGTGGGTCCTTTATGATAATCAGAAATGATCTACTCAATGGTTAAGCAAAGCACAGCCTGCTCGACGACATCCTAAGCCACCCCTACACACCAAGAAGATGATGGTCTGGTGGTCCACAGCCGGGATAATTAATCGGAGTTTCTTGGCCAGAGGCCAAACCATCACTGTAGAACGTTATTGTGCTGAATTACTCCAGACGCACTGGAAATTTCTGCAAAAACAACTGGCTTTGGTCAACAGACATGGTGTCCTTCTGCTCCAGGACAACTCCCACCCTGATGTCGCACAATGAACGATGCTGACACTAAGTGCCTTGGGCTATGAAGCACGGCCTCATCCTGCCTATTACCCGGACTTGTCTCCAATAGACTATCATCTGTTTCGTCACCTGGATCACTTCCTGTCCAGGAAACAGTTCACGACAGACAAAAAGGTTCAACGTGCAGTTGATGACTTCTTCTGGTCCCAGCCACAAGACTTTTATCGTTCCGCGGTCATGGCCTTTGCCAGACAGATGGCAACTATGTGTCGAAGCCAAGGTGAATTATTTTGCCAAGGTAAGTTGTCCTACTTTTCTGTTCTCGCCATCCATGTGCACTGGTGCTTTACCAGACATTTCATTCACACCAACCCAATATCATTATATTCATCAATTAATGCCCTGATTTCTTCATTCCCAAACTTTGCTGGACATGGTTTCCATGTCCATTCAGACAAGGATATATTCCTGCTCACTGCTGTTTAACCTACATTGATGTTGAGTTGCTTAATTATTTGCTCAACAAACTGGGAAGAATGATCACTGTCCTGCACTTCTGATTTTGTATCACATTTTAATTTTGACCCTCAAATGCACATTCTTTTCCTAGTTTTTGTCAGGTTCTTCCTTTAGGTTATTGAGAACTTTCATAATTACACATATAAAAGTGTATGCATGAAGCAATGAGGTATTTTTGTGCTCTGAGGGTAGGGAAACTTTATGTAGACAGCAGACCACCTTTGATAACTTTACTGCTGTACAAATGAATGTTGTTGATGTCTCAGTATGTCAGTGATGCTAGATTTTTAGGTTTTTGTGCTTTCCTGGAGGTGCTCATTTTTAACATACTTTATAATCAAGGATTTTTCCTCATCAATGTGGGGAATATGAAATTCCCATCCGCTGCTTTAGAGTGGATAGTAATAACTAACAAGTTATTCACTACCATGAGTGAAAAATATTTTGTGACTTATGTACAGTATATGAAAAGAAAAATGAAAAATGCTGTTGTTTTTATGAAATAAATTATATAACCTGAAAAAAGTAAGTGGTCCATCAAACTACCGTCAGTTTCAACGAAGAAAGAAATATTCTTCATAATACATGGAAAAATGACCGAATATTACAATGCAAACTGAATTTGCTTGTACCACTTACTGGTCATCCATGTAACACTAATCAGATTCCCGCTCCAGGATGATGAAAATTTCAAGTTTTCTGAGAAGTGTTACATGGATGACCAGTAAGTGGTACAAGCAAATTCAGTTTACTTTGAATATACCGTCATTTTGATTTTGGTGGTCTGACTGCTTTTTGTGATCTCAGACCAACAGACCACCAAACAATTTGAACACTGATCATAAGTTTTTCCCATATGTACCTTATTTTGGAATTATCTTTAGCAGTAATTAGACTAAATGCACAATTTTCCTCTTCTTGGTGTCAGTTTACAAACTGTATATACTCATATAAGCAAGGACCCCCCCCCCCCATTCTTCAACAGCTAAAAATTGATGAAAACCCTTGACCTAAATATAAGTTGACCATAACAGTACAGCCATTTCTGGTGAAATCGCATTAAACAATTCTTTCACCCAAAAAATAACAAGGCCAATGTTAGCCTTTTTCAAGCCAGTTTTGTCAGTGATGATATTGTGGAGGAAGAGCAAAAGGCTAGTTTTGGCTGTTTGCTCTTCCACCACAATGTCAGCACTGACACAACTGGCAGGAGCAAAGTTAGAAGATTCCCATGCTTGCTGTGAAGGGGAGGAGAAATGCCTGATTGGTTGTGCCCCTCCCTAAGAACAAAGGGATTTATCTGATGTCTGACTCACTACATGTCCAGTTCCAAAGATGGGTGCTGCACTCTCGCAATGAAATAATGAAGGAATTCCTTCATGTTTGGAAGCAAGAAATTCCATGGTTTCAATTTGAAGCGGGATTAGGTTTTGTACTTATCATGTTAGCAGCATATATTCCCATAGGAATCATACTCTGGGTTGAAAAATATTTCATAATTTTTTTCTGTTTTTTGGAAGTACTTCTGAAATATTATGTGAAACTTGACACTGTAGCTGCAGGCAATTTGTTTTGTTTACATTTGAGATTGTAATAATCTGTGTGCCACTATGTGATATAAATTGTGAAATAGAGAATGAAATGTAAAAAAGGTCTGAATTTTTTAAGAAGATATACCTATATTTCATTTAACACAAGTAAAATGTGTAGAATGGAATTTGAAAAATCTCTGTAATCGTAATTTTTTTCTTGAGTGTAAAATCAGCGTCTCCTTCTGCATTGCATGTGCACCATTGACTAATGGAAGGAGTACCATTTCCTGATGATGTCTTGAGAGCAGAATAATTGTCCCTGTCAGTTATTATCCATACCTGCGCCTTCCCTCCCCTTCTCAAAAAAAAGTTACGGGGAGGCACAGCTGAGGTTATAACTAACAGGTCAGAAAACTACCATGTAGTGATACACGGAGAGCCATAATGTACAATTTAAACTAATCCATCGGCAAATGCCGCTGGAGAATTCACGTAACACTTTGGAAATCATGCCCCATTTTTTTTATTCTGATTCATAGTATAACCCCCCCCCCACACACACACACACATTTTAAAAGCAAAAAGGTTTCCAAAAACGTTCAGCGATACTCAAGTATATACGGTAGATTAAATGTTGCTCACGTGTTGACTTAATTTATTGTTCAGTATCTATCTAACTAAAAATGAATTCCCTCTCCCTCAACACTGGATTTGTGTACTTTTTTTCTCAGCTGATATTCACTTCTACATGTTTGGCATACTTATTAATAATTGACATATTTTTACATTTTGCTTTAAAAAAATTATACAGACATAATGGCTTTAACTCTTTGCAGATTTGTATTTGAAATTTTTCTTATTTATAGTTTCAGTTCTAAGGAGGAAAAATAAAATAATTTTCAGACATTTTTCTTAAGCTGTGTTGAATTACAGCTAAACTATTTCTATTACTGCATTTGTTTCATTCTTCTCTGTCTTACTGATTTTCTTTTTAGAAATTTGCAATCCCTTTTTGTTTCTCTTTTCCTCCTTCTCTAGGGTTTATGCCTTCAAAAAGAGAGTGAAGGTCCAGATATATGGGATGCTGTGACATTGCTACATGCAAGGGGATTACCACAATCCCAAATGATGGAAGCACTGCTAAAAATTCATCAAACTTTGGACATTACAAAAACTGGTATGTGTTCTTGCTTTCCAATTTGGTCCTACTAAAAAAAAAAAAAATAATAATAATAAAAAAAATATATATATATATATATATATATATATATATATATATATATATATATTTGAAAACTGTATTTTTCATGCTATGTATTAAAAAAACAATGTGATGTTTGTTAAACAAAATATAGATTCACAGCATTTCCCTTCTGTGCATAGCTGAGTAGCATTTAAATAAACATGTGCTGGTTGTGTGTAATTGCATTAATTATCTTGTGTTGATGTCTTCCCAGAGAGCAAAAAAGTTACAACCTGTAGTTGAAATGGTTCTATATCTGATGATACTTTGTGTGTGTGTGTCTGTGGTCCTGGTTCTATTCAGCCATACATCATTATTTTTTCACACACAAAAAACCCCCCAAAAAACGTAATTTTGCTGATTTTTATGATAATACTCTGTAAACTTTGTTTTTGAGGTTTACAGCCAATGATTTGGTGACAAACAGTATCTCATAAGGCTTTTTGTTTTGCATTATTTTTTATAGCGATTAGTTTTTTTATGACATAATCAAATAGCTTCATGTTACTTTCCTTTTAAAAGATGCTTTTTTATATATTGTGTTTATCTTGTTAAATATACTTATGATTATTTTAACATTCATGTTCTGCTAGATCATGTAAACATTTCAATTTTGAAGTGTATTCAACTTTTGACATTGTTATAAAGAATGATAGTTCCATATTATTTCTAGAATTCATCTTGAAACCAAGCCTGATGCATTAGGTTTTCTCCCTGAGTAAATACTGATATGTTTAAATAGAACAGAATTTTCACTTCGTGTCAAATTTCCATGCACTGTAATAAAGCAGCAAAAGCTAACATATTGCATGGCTTTTCAAAATGCATGATTTTGTTTGTCCTTATTACAACACATGCAGAATAGAATGGAAATGTTTATGCATAAAAAGTATTAGGATACTTTATCAGTAAGTTGAAAACAGCTGGCTTCCTGGAATCAATAACCACCATAGAATTAAGTGAGAACACACTAATTACGTGCAGAAATAAAATTCTTTTAAGCACAAGTTTTCGACCATTCTATACTCTTGATCACCTGAAATCAACTAAATCAGAGGACTGGTTGTCAGAACTACAATGTGAATTGAAGGTGCTAGAACTGTTGCCAGATTTTAGTAGAGAGATCCAAATGAAAAGGGATTTTGTGAGGGATTTCTGAAGTGCAATTCTTGGTAAACAAAAAAAAATTCAATACTTTTGTGAAAACTGAGAGATGCTTTGTTTATAAAAGAGGATTTTTTTTTTTTTTTTTTTTATATATTTCCTCCTAAAGGGGAACTGCAAACGTGTGTTCAAGGGCAAGGGCAAATAATGCTGTTTTGGAAGACCATTTCGCATACCCGGTTTGTGTTTATGAAGTCTTGTATTGATGCTTTGTATGTACTTCCAGTATATATTGACAGTCCACAGAAAGTTGAAATAAGAATTACTTAACTCCAGGAGGGGAACAGTATTCGGTAATAATGAAAGAAAGCTATTTCATATTTTTTAGAATTTTTCCTGGTGAAGTGCACGTTGTCTGTTTTTCAAAATTTATCAGTGCAGCAAACTCTCCCCCCTCCCTTTAAAGCCAAATTAAAATTTTAAATCTACTGAATCTATTTTAGATAAAATCTGATCCATTTCCTTGACCAGCAAAATTGTTTTTGTAGGAAGTGAGTTTTGGGTATTTAATTTGGCTTAAAGTGAATGTTTTTCCATTCATTAGTCCCATCTTGCTGTATCTAGGGGAAAGAGGAAGCAGTTTTTCTTTAATATAAGGCGAAATTAATGTCAAAACTTCTACGGCATGTTTGTTGCAGAAAAAACGACTTTACACTGGACAGAAATCCATGATGAAATTCTGATTTTAAACTTAAAATTTTTGGAAATGAAAGGAAAAGTGCTTGCTCTTTTTGCCAGTTGTTATATATAAATATAATGCATTAATATTATTAATAACATCTACGAAAATGCAAGTGCAAAGATTCGGCTGTTTGAGGATACAGCACACATAAAAATTTGAAAGGGAGTGAGACAAGGTGACACCATATCTCCCAAGCTCTTTAATGCCATATTGGAAAATATCTTTCAATCATTGAACTGGGAAAACAAAGGGATAAAGATTAATGGACATAATCTAACTCACCTTCGTTTTGCTGATGACGTAGTAATCTTTGAAACTACCCCATCAGAGCTGCAGAGTATGATCCAAGAACTTGTTGACAAGAGTAAAGAAGTGGGATTAAAAATGAACTTTCAGAAGACAAAAGTTATGTACAATGCTTTTACAAGAAACGAGGATTTGGCGATTGATGGAGAAAAGCTTGAGACAACCAATTCCTACATTTGTCTTGGGCAGCAGATATGAATTGAGGGTCACATTGACGGAGAAATTAATCAGCATATAAAACTTGGATATAGAGCTTTTGGAAGAAACAGTACAATTTTTAAGAGCAATATGTCATTATGTCTCAAAAGAAAAGTGTTTAATCAATGCATCCTGCCAGTGGTTATGTATGGAGCAGAGACATGGACCTTAACTAAAAAAGGCATACAAAGACTGCAGACAACTCAACGAAGCATGGAGAGATGCATGCTTGGTATAACCCGGAAAGACAAAAAGAGGAACTTGTGGATAAGGAAAATGCCAAGAGTGGACGACATCATGACCAGAATGAAATCACTGAAATGGCAATGGGCTGGACATGTTGCCAGAAGAACGGATCACCGATGGGGACAACCAAAATTTTAGACTGGATTCCGAGGGACAGAAAAAGACCCGGAAGAAGACCCCATGGAAGATGGATGGATGAAATTCGAAAGTTTGTTGGAGTGACATGGAGGAGACAGGCTCAAGACAGACAATTGTGGAAGAAACTTGGGGAGACCTTCATCCAGCAGTGAATTGATTATATATATATATATAAACTTTTTGAAAAAAGCCAAATCTGCAACTATATTGGCTTTCAGCAAAAGAAGAAAATCAGTGCTTGTAAATATATTCAGAAAATCACTGTTAGCACGTCTTTAGTAAAAAAGATTATGCTTATGTTATCGGTTTGTCAGTCTGTGGACAGATGCCATATCTCTGCAACTATTAGTCCGATTTGAAAAAATTCTTTTTGCATTAGGAAGTCTGAAATGTGTGAATGACGATCCTTCATTCCCTCCTCCTCCTCCTGATGCACAATTTTGCCACTAGATGGGGTAAATGCAGTGATGTATAATTCAAAATACATTTTATTGCATATATTTGCTTCTAAATATCAGATTGAAAGAATTATTTCTTCCTTTTGGTGCCTTTTATAACAAAGACTAATATAGGCACAGTTTTTTTCCCCCAAATAATGCACATATTTCTCTCTAGGGGTGTGAAGGTAATCAGAAAGGATTCAAAAGACGTGCTCGTTGCAACTGAAAATTCAGTGACATCTTTTTGTTTAATTTGATTGCAACTTTTTATATTTCACGATTTTTCTTTTCCTGTCTCTGATGTTCTGTTCACCTTCATAATCACTTCTGTATTTTCAAATGCATTGTTGTCACTATTTTAGTTCAGCACTTTTTTTTACTTTTTAATAGGAAATCCAACATTCTGTGATATGCTAGCTGTAGTGTCTCTGACTGTACAGAATCTCCAGAAACATGGGGACCCAATGAAAGCTCTCTGGAACAGTTGCCATAGTGTATATATTAGGAGCATTTTAAACAATGCAGAAAGAAAGGTATGTTTGTCTGTTTTCCTTTCATAGGGACCTGATGCTTGATATTACTTTTTCCCTAAGATGTTTGTGTAAACATAATTTTAAATAAAAAAATATAGGTAAAATTTGTTAGAGCATTTTGTGATGGTGCAAGTGGAATGAAAGCATGAGAAAAGATAGAGTATGAAGTGCAAAAGGTCTTGTGTGTGATGGATGTCAGTGAAGCTCGAGCTCTGTGCCAAGATCGCTGTAAATGGAGACATCTGATACCGCAACAGTAGGTAAATTCTATTTCCACCAGTGAATCGTTTATCTGGCAGAAAGGAGGCTGTAGTTCACCAGGTGTGATTATACACCCTTTCAGGGGAAGACCTAGAACTTTTCCACTGGTGGAAGGGTTTACAAAAATTTTCTTTTCACTGTGCTTAAACTAAAACTGCAAAGAATCTTACCTCTATGTGAATCTCCATTTGCTTGTTATTCTGAAGAAAAAAAAAAAAAAGGCTTTTGTGATGGCTACACATGGAAACACAAACCTACACAGTTTTTGCACTTAAAATTACATATTCTTACTTGTTTTTATAAATTGGCAGCGCTGTAGTTCAAATACATTGATACTCTCAAGATATTTGTGACTCGTATTTTATTAATCCACTAATAAGTTTTCAAGAAAAGTTATTTTAAGGGTATTTCATCCCAGTGTTAGTGGAATCATCATATATGGTAGGCAAATTGTCATGTCACCCTTGTCATGTAGTAAACTCTGCATTTGCAAATCCGAGAATTACAGTTAACAGGGGTCGAAGTTGTCCTGAATTCCTGATTTTTATTTTTTTTTATTTGTTCTGAAATGTCTTTATTTTTGTTCTATATCCTAAAAATTTGAGTGTAATCCTGAAATTTTAAGAATAAATGGTAAACTATGTATAATGATTCATCATCTAGTGTTTACAAGTACCGCGTAAATAAAAAAAAATGGAACGAGAGAGAGAGAGAGAGAGAGATTACTCTGTTATATAGATTGTGGGACGCTAATACTCTGTTGTTGTGACGTCATCGCCAAGAATTCTCACTCTTGTAATTTGCGATGTATGCGAATGCGTTCCTGTGTTTGCGAGATCATTCGAGAATCAAAGCTGCCGTGAACCCGCTTCTGCGGAGGACGCACAGAGATGTCAGCCATTACGGAATCTTCATAATTATTGCGGATTTTCCCTGGTATTACGGAATTACAGATGACTAACGAAATATTTCTGATATTCAGATTTTTGCTGTTATTAAGAAAGGTTGACTGGTTTTTGTAATTAATCAATGTAAAAGCCTCTGAACAAAGTTCATAACACAGCTCTTTGTTTCTTTTTTTTTTTTTTCTTTTTCTTAGGAGGAGGAATTTGTTTTGCTTGTTTGAAAGAGTGCAAAAAAGAAAAAGCATGGCACCGTGCCGGGATTGTGTAGGCCCGGCGTTCTTCTTTCGCCATTGCTTGGGATTACGTCGGCCCGAAGCCTCTGAATAAAGTTCGTTTTCATGTTGTTGTTTTTTTTTTTGTTTTTTTTTTGAGGAGGAAGAATTTGTTTTGCATCTTTGAAAGCTAAGTGGAAAGAAAGCACAGCACCAGGCCGAGATTACGTAGGCCTGGCGTGCTTCTTTTACCATGACCCATGATTATGTTGGCTCGGCACGCTTCTTTCGCCATGGCCTGGGATTGCATTGGCTTGAACGTGCTTCTTTCGCTGTGCACGTGATTGCGTCAGCCCAATGCCTCTGAACCAAGTTCGTGACGCACCTCTTTGTTTCTTTTCTTTTTCTTTCTTTCTTTTTTTTTCTTTTTTGAGGAGGAGGAATATGTTTTGCTTGTTTGAAAACTAAGTGGAAAGAAAGCACGGCGCTGGGCCAGCACAGGGCCCCGGGGTGTTGTCAGCTGTTATCGTTTGGGGCTTTCTCATGATTGATGCACAAACTGAGAAGAAATCTTGGAAGAGGATGCAATTCCATCTTCTGGAAACGGAAGTTAGTTGGAGTGAAGATTTTTCCCGTAGTCGTAATATTTTCTCGCGATGTTCCTTCTGCCCAGTATTTTTCTTAAATACTCATTTATTCCATAAATACTTACATTTTAGCTTAAAAACGGAGGATAGAGTTTCCCAAAAATGGAAGACGGGGGAAGCGAAGATTTCTCCTGTAATCATACCCCCCCCCCAACCCCCCGCGATGTTCTGGCTATCCTGTGTTATTGTTAAGTGTTACATATGACTATGTTTTGAAGAAATTCTGACTGAAAAGTGAATTTCTGCTGCACGCAGAAGTTGCTGATATATGAATTAGGATGGAAGAAGCTTTCTTTTCTTTAGTAATGTACTTGGCAAATATTTCCCCAGCTGCCGCTGTTAGTCACAATGATCTGGACAAGTCGGAATTGGAGTTTGCCTTATATCAAATTGAGACGATGGGAAGAAGGTGTTTCGAATAGTCCTACAATTGACACTGCATGGTCAAATATTTTGAAAATGATTGGTGCTAAAACGTATGAAGTTTTACCACACTTGATACCTGCTATTTTTGTTGTGCCACACTGTAATGCAACTGCGGAAATAATTTTCAGCATTGTTCATAAGAGTCAAATAGAATTTAGGCCAAACCTAGCCACTGAAACTTTAGGGGCATTGTTAGCCGTAAGAGTGAAAAAATTCCTATCTGGGCAATAATTTAAAATATTCCTGCATTTGTACCAATATTTGATTTAATTTACCTGCCAGGTCTGCCAAAACTGTCTTGAAATTGTACTGAAATTTAAGAAAAATTGTGTACTGATTTTTTTTTTTTTATCGCTCCTATTCCTGAATTAAACATTTGCATCTTTTTTCATATCTGTAGACCACTGATTTCTTGTGTGCTCCACATAACTGCTACAGCTCCCTCACTCTGCTGGTTGCATGTTTAACATCCAACATTCAAAATTAGTGATGGAACTGAACCCAAATGGTGCAATCATCAGATGGTATTGAATGACCACAGTGTTTCCTGCTTGTTTGAGGCTCCTCACAAATACAAAGTAACCTAGTAGTTACATTACATCATTTCCAGGGTTCCCATTGTTCTTGAAAGTCCTTAAAAAGTCTTTAAATTTAATTTTCCTTTTCAAGGCCCCTTGAAAGTCCTTGAATTTTGGAAGAGTCCTTGAAAAGTACTTGGATTTGTTTTTTCATTCGTCAAATTTCAGAATAACCGCAATTCATTGAAGAGAAGCTATCACCAAAATGTCACAGGTGGCAGTGCTGTATTGTGGAACGCTCTATCTGAATCGGGAGCACATATGTAGCTGTCACATTTCCAGTTTCCACGCAGTTGTGATTCTGAACTACGATAAGTGAGTGAGAGGGGAATTTTTCTGAACTACGATAAGCAAATGTGAGGGAGTGTAAGTGTAAGAAGGTACTAGAACCAGGTTTGTGATTTGTTGAATGCTTGTAGCCCAGGATCCAGTCTAAATTTCTGTTGTCCATTGGTCCTCTTTCCTTCTGGCAGTATGTCCAGCCCCATTGCCATTTCAGGGATTTTACTCAGATCATAACATATTCCATATATAAAGCATATATATATACATAAAGATAGGGGCAGTTCGTCATTATGGGCCAGAGGGGCCGGGCCCCACCTAAAAATTTCTATTTCTAGAAATATATATATATATATTTTTTGCCCTGATTCTTATTCTCTCTCTTAACTACATGGTGATAAACCTTTCCCTTCAAAAACCATTACCTAAGAGAAAAGTATCCTTCAAAAATGGAAAACTATACCCTGAGGAAAGAGATCATGTTCAGAGTGTGAGGTTATTGGGGCCAGCTCCAACAGGCCTCAGTAGCATTACACTATGCAAGCTAAGAGGAGACGATTTCCTCCCCGTCTCATTCAATATGAAGACCTACATACAACACTGTCTTAACCGCATGTGCAAAAAGAAATCTGGCCCCGCGCTAATGTGATTGACCGGGAGAGTATCCCTTTCCTTAACGCCGTGAGTTGACAAAGAAACTTACCCTAACCAAGCTCAATGGTGGCAGGAGGGTTTCAAATGTCGTAGCAAAGTTCAGTTAGTTGTTTTTTCTGTGTCTCTCTCTCTCGGTGATGTGTTGTTCCTTTGTGTCGTGACTTTTTTGCTTGTCGAGTACAATGAATGGAGTGGATATTTTATTAAAATCTCCGTTCTTTGCTTTAAATCTGGAAGAAAAGCTTCACTTAAAAACTCAGTGCTTATCACCCCAAGAATTTTTAGTTTAAGCTTCACTTAAAAAAAACACAGTGCTCATCAGCCTAAGAATTTGAGTCGAAAAGCTTCACTTAACAAAAACTCAGTGCTTATTAGCCCAAGAATTTAAGTTTCCAAGAGTATGAAGTTTACAAAGTGCTTTGCAGAACTAGTTTCAGTTTTAACTAAGATGATTTTCTATGTTAAAAATAAATAAATGAGAAAACCTGTAAGTATAATTTGCACATGAGTACATATGTTCTTAGGTTTCACAAGTTCTTTAAAAAAAAAAAAGGTTAAACCTTTCAAATAATGCAAATGGTAGTATGGTACTCATTCTATATGGGACGAAATTCATGAAACATTCCCTCCCTGCATATATTTGGAGTTATTATTTTTTCACCACATTTTTTTTATCCTGTGAATCCTGTGATTATTCCTCAGTTGAGAAATCTGAAGAAACACAAAGCACAACTAAAATAAATTAATGCTCATGCGTTTTAAGGTAAAAAATTTATTTAAGGAGTTTTGACATTTTTCTGTATATATAGTTATGCATTCTATTCTGAGGAAATTTTTTTCGTGTGCAGTACAATAGTTGACACATTCCTACCTGCTTTGTGTATTATTGTGAGTCAAGGTGGTAAACATAGGCAGAATAAAGGAAACATGGGGGTTTGAATAGTTGGCCTAATAATGAGAGTGTTTTTTATTTCATTGTTTGACTTCAGCTACTGGCCCCACCTGTTTCAGTTGCCACGAGCCGCCACTGCATAAAGAAATACTTTATACATCTGTGCAAGAGTCAGAAGAATACCAAATGTAAGTAAAACCAAGTATTCATTTTATAAGTCATTTTGTAAGTCAAAATGGATAAAAGATGAAATTTTGGCATACAAACTGTACTTGCAACTTGAGATGCTGTTGGCTTTAAGTAATACTAATAAAAATTAAATTTTAGCAGTCGAGCGTTTTTTTTTTTTTTTTCTCTCTCTCTCTCTCTCTCTCTCTCTCTCTCTCTCTCTCTCTCTCTCTCTCTCTCTCTCTCTCTCTCTCTCTCTCGTGTTTGTCTGAAACGGATGACCATATTCCATAGTGCCCAAGGGAATGTTGCTTTCAATTTCTTATGTTTTATTCTTCACTTAGTTTGACTTTAATGAAAAATAATTTGCTTTAAACTGTTCTGTCAAATGTGTAACACATTGTGTCAGTGATAAGGAAACCTGAAATATTATGGAACAATAATACCTCACCAAGGTATGCCCCTATGCTCAGTTATAAGTATAATTTTAATTGAACTTTTTTATTGTTTGTTACAACTTATTTTAGTGTTTCATGAGAGTTCTTATTGGGCACGAATATAGTCTTAAAATTTTTTGTCCTTGAAAAGTCCTTGATTGTTTTTTTTTTTTTTTTTTTTGGTGGAAAAAGAGTGGGAAGTGTGTATTTCCTTCGTTGTTGCACAGAGGTGGTAATTATCTGGGTGTCTTAATCATTTCAGACATAATGTTATTGGACAGAAAGTTTTGATTCTGTGCCTTGATTTTACTGTAGTACAAAGTGCCCCACATGCTAGAGGCCCCAAAATTTTATTTATAACTTGAAAAATAATCAGTGTGTTTTAATAAAATTTGAACAGGATATACCTTAGTTAATGTGAAGCATGATGGTATCACAGTGTGCCCTACATGACTGCTACAGCTTTCTCACTCTGCTAGTTGCTCATATACAGTACAGTATTGTGAGTATTCTGTTGTGCTGAAGTCCGACCAATGTATTTGATTAGAATATGCACCGACATACTCATGAAGAACTTGTGTTCATTGTGTGCACCTGTTAAACAACTGATGAATAAAGACAAGTCACAAGGAATTTTAGTTGAAGTTTGATGCCATAAACTAATACTGTCAAATTACTGCATTCAAAAATTGTGTAAAAAACTGGGAAGTAGGGTATCATTGTTTGATATGCATGTTGGCCATCCAAAAATATCAGGAGAAGTGGTGCGTAAGGTAAAAGGAAAACTTCTGTCTGTTCCATATAATTCCTTGCAGAAATGATGGTTAGAGCACTGGCATGTGTCAGAGAGCTGCAAAGAAAGCCAAAGCTCATGCCTACCAATCACTGTACACAAATTAAAAGGTTCCTGATCAACAAACAGAGACATCCATTCTTATGTTGGTTGCCGAGATTTATTGCTGGAAATCCAGGGACAATAGATTATATGTGATGCAACAATGAAATGTGGTTTCACTTCTCTTGGTACATAAATTTACAAAATACCCATTTTAAGGAAAGTGAGAATTCTTACCATGAGCAGCTTTGATAGGCTAAAAGCTGTCACCCATCCCTGATTTAGGACCACTAGCTTCAGGGAAGGGCGAAAGCCAGTACTGTAAGACAGACACAACATTCATGTTGCTATGAGATTTGAATGCAAGATCAGAAGCCAGCATTGGCCCACTGCACCATAGAGACGTTTCAAATTCTTCAACATTTAATTGAGCGTACACACACATTCATTAAATCGTTTTATGATCTCAATAAATCTTACATAAAATTTCTGCTTTCTGTATTTTAGGAATTTTGCTGCATATATAACCCCACATGTAAAGAGTTATATTTCATTGTATTTCATCATCATCATCATTGTCAACCATTATCAATCCACTGCTGGACGAAGGTCTCCCCAAGTTTCCTCCACAACGGTCTGTCTTGTGCCAGTCTCCTCCATGTCACCCCTGCATACTTTCGAATTTCATCCACCCATCTCCCATGTGGTCTTCTTCTGGGTCTTTTCCTGTCCCTTGGAATCCAATCTAAAATTTCGGCTGTCCATCGATGATCTGTCCTTCTGGCAGTATGTCCAGCCCATTGCCATTTCAGGGATTTAACTCTGATCATGATGTCTTCCACTCTTGTCATTTTTCGGATCCACGAGTTCCTCTTCTTATCTCTTCTGGTTACACCAAGTATGCACCTCTCCATGCTTTTTTGAGTTGTCTGCAGCCTTTGTATGTCTCTTTTAGTTAAGGTCCACGTCTCTGCACCATACGTAAGCACTGGAAGGATGCATTGATCAAACACTTTTCTTTTAAGACATAATGGCATATTGCTCTTCAAAATTATGCTGTTTCTTCCAAAAGCTCTCCAGGCAAGTTTTGTACGCCAATTAATTTCTTCAGCAATGTGACCCTCACTTGATATCTGCTGTCCAAGATAAATGTACGTGTCGGTTATCTCCAGCTTTTCTGCATCAATCGATAAATCTTCATTTCTTGTAAAAGCATTGAACATCACTTTTGTCTTCTGAAAGTTCATTTTTAATCCCACTTCTTTACTCTTGTCAGCAAGTTCCTGGATCATACTCTGCAGCTCTGATAGGCTAGTTGCAAAAATGACTACGTCATCAGCAAAACGAAGGTGGGTTAGATAATCTCCATTAATCTTTATCCCCTTGTTTTCCCAGCTCAGTGACTGAAAAACACCCTCCAATGTGGCATTAAAGAGCTTCGGAGATATGGTGTCACCTTGTCTCACTCCCTTTCCAATTTTTATGTGTGTTGTATTTTCAAACAGCCGAATCTTTGCACTTGCATTTTCATAGATGTTATTAATAATATTAATGTATGCATCTTCAATACCGCAGGTTTTCAGAGCCATTGTAACTGCTGATGGTTTCACCGAATCAAAGGCTTTTTCATAATCGATAAAAGCCATGCACAATGGAAGTTCATATTCCCTCGCTCTTTCAATTAGTTCTCTCAGCACATGGATATGATCTATTGTGCTGTAGCCACTCCTGAATCCAGCTTGTTCTCTCGGTTGAGCCATGTCCAGTGTTACCTTCAAGCGGTGTGAAAGAACTTTAGTGAAGATTTTATAAACTACTGATAGGAGGCTGATAGGTCTGTAGTTTCCGAGATCCTCAATGTCACCTTTCTTATGTAGCAGGATGATTCTAGCGGTGTTCCAATCCTCAGGAATCTTTCCTTCATTAAGGCATCGAGTGAAAATTTGGGCGAGTACTGTTTCGATTTCTCCACTTGCTTCTTGTATGATGTCTACAGTAATTCCATCTTCTCCTGGAGCTTTTCCCCGCTTCATGTTCTTGATTGCATGTGCAACTTCTGCTGGAAGGACTGGAGGAACTCTGGTACTGGTATCTTTCATGATGTCTGGAGTGCATGTATAATCCCTTTCATATAATTTGGAGTAGAAATCTTTCACTCTTGTCAAAATTTCGCCTCTATTTCTTGTTACAGAACCATCTTCTTTTCTCAGTGCCATAATCTGTTTTCTTCCTTTACTGAGATGTCCCTTTGCTATCTTTAGGCTTTGGTTGTTTTCAATTGCTTTCCTCACTAGTTCACAGTTGAATTTCCTTACGTCTTCAGTGATACTTTTTGGTACTGTCTTGCATAGCTCTATATATTCCACTTTGGAAGTCACATCTTCTTTAGTTGTCCTCATCTCTCTTCTTTTTTGCATCAACATTTTGGTTTTTCCTGATAATTTGTTCATATGCAATTTGTTCTTAGACCCAGCTAATTTTGTTGCTGTTTCCATAAGAGCGTTGGTTACTTTTCTGTTAACTTCAGAGATGTCCACTTCTTCCGATGTTAGGCCTTCTAAAGCAGAGAACCTGTTCTTCAGTTCCAACTTGAAGGTATTATGGTGTTTTTTAAGGTTGGTTATGTCAATAGATTTGGTTTGTCTTATGAGCTTGCCACGTTCAAGTTTAGTGTTGAGGTGTATCTTACATCTCACCAATCTATGGTCACTACCTGTGTTGAACTTGTTTAGCACATTGCAGTCTTCTATGACGAATTTTTTGTTACACATAATAAAATCAATTTCACTTGTCGTCCCATTTGGATGTCTCCATGTCCATTTCCTGTGTGGCTTTTTCTTGAAGAAGGAGTTCAAGATGAAAAACCCTTCTGCCTCTGCAAACTCAACGAGAGTATTTCCACGCTGGTTTCTGTTGCCGTGACCGAATTTACCTACTGAAGTTTCATTCTGTTGCCGTTGCCCTATTTTTGCATTGAAATCTCCCATAATTATTTTCAAGTGCTGCTTACCTTTATTATTTAGATGACAAATTTCCTCATAAAATTCTTCAATTTCTTCTTCAGGATGACTTGTGGTGGGTGCATAAGTTTGAATAATCTGAGCCTGGTATCTTTTTGAGAGTTGGATAACAAGCCGTGCAGCTCTGTCAGAGGAACTTTCAACTTCTACAACTTTATCCTTCAGTTTCTTGTTTATTATAAATCCAACACCACTAGTTCTGCCAGTATCTGTCCCACGATAGTAGAAGAGATGTCCACTTTTCAGTTCGATGAGATCTTCTCCTTTTCTCCTTACCTCACTTAGCCCCACGATGTCCCACTTGATCCTTTGTAGTTCCTCTTCCAATTCAAGAAGCCTTGAATCAGAAGATAGGGAGCGTCCATTGTACGTTGCCAAGGTCAGCATCAGACGGCAGCCTAGTCCGGTTCTCCGGGGATTCTTAGCACCCTCTGCCTTCATGTCGCACTGGCCGCTGCCTTGGCCTGGTACATTCCAGCTGCCGGAGACTGAGGGCCAAGATTTAAGTTGTGGAGTCATTTTGGAGGGGTTTGGCCATAACTCACCACGCTGGCCAAGCGGGTTGGTGAGTGTGGGATAGAATTTCCTCTAATCCCGATGGTATAGTTATACCGCTATTGGCGGTCGTCAGAGCCCCTTTAGTAGGAACAGGATGCACCACGAGAAGGCGGGGTTGACATTTGTCAAGGAGTGGCTGTGATGTTACGCATCACCTGACCTTACATCCCTCATTGTATTTATGTGCTTGTATGTTTCAAAATGCAGTTTTCAATTTTATTTTCATGCTTAGAGCTTGTAGTAATTAGATTTTCCAATTATTTCTCATGTTGTTTTATCATTTATTACAGAAGGCAGAAATGATGGTTAGAGATATTCTGCGCTCTGTGTCAGTTATCAGGACTGATTTAAAATCGTGCTTTGTTCCAGCGTTGAACTTGTTTTCATCTTCTCTGGATTATGAAATTTGCAATTCTGCTGCTACTATCAAACAAAATGGAGCACTTTTCACATATATGGTGCATCAGCTCTCATCCTTTGTTATAGAGTAAGTATGTGACATATAGTTTACAATATCATTAGAAAGAAAAAAATTAACATTTAATCAAATTAAGGTTCTCAGACTGCTGTTATGAGTTTACACTAAAAGACAGATTGGGAGGAGGAGTATACAGGGGTAGATCAATATGGGAGGTTTAGAATTTTACTGCCAGCATTTTCTAAATATCTCCCGGCTGCAGTGGCGCACCTTGACTTTTCTGGAGGGGGAAGCGGTCAGAACAGCCCATCTTTAATCACATTATTAATAGACATACAATGCATATGTATGTCTATTAATTCTTTCAGAAAACTGACAGACTGCGACACCACCAGGTTCAGTTTATGTGCAAAACAGTTCACGAACAACGCTTGCTTGCAACTGTAAGTTGATTTTTGCTTGGAATCCGTTTTGTTCACTTGCCATTACGTTTAAGCTACTAATTTTGACTCTCATGTGAAATTCAAAATTCTTTCTTTGACTGTCCTTCCTTAGTAACATATCGAAAACTGACGTAGGCTAATTATAGAGAAATACCTCAGTCAACTTTCGTCCATAATTAGAGAAACGAAAGTTAACTGAGGTATTTCTTCTTTTATTCTTCTGATCATTGATTCCACATTTGGATGTCATCAGACAACCTTGAAAAAACAGTTGAGCTTTCTAGGTGAGTTTTAAGTTCTAGGTTATACTCTGGTATCAAACGGACAAGTTCAATATAATTTCCACGATTTAGCAATGTTTCTGCTTCATTGTGGCCATGGAAAGCCAACTCCTGTATTTCCAGGAAACAAGCTACATCAATTAGGTGACTAATTATCCCCCTTTTTTCTTCACAGTTTCATTGCGTCTTTGAATGTTCAGTCTAAACTATTCGCTAATGCCAAACTCTATTCTACTTTTTATAAATTGTGCCAAATCTTTGGCAGCTGCTATGTGGCTAGCACTGCTTCTGTGAATGTTACTCAAGTCATCAAATACTTTCGTATTCCATACAGTTTTTTTCTTTACTGAAAAGGAGACATGGCCAACAAAACAATTTGTGTAATTGACTGCAGCGGCACATCCACGAAAATGAATCGTAAAGGCGGGTGTGGAAATAGCGAACAAAAGATTTTGTGTCTTTTGCTTGAAAACACAAAGTGGGTAATGGTTTTGGTCTGCCAGTGTTCATAATTTTTTATTTTTCGCTAAAAGTTAGTGAACTAAATGGTTTCTTCATTAACTGCTCAATAACAGTAGCACGATTCTATGTTTTTTCCGTTAGGCAGCAAGTCATCTATTCCGGAAATGTTTACCGCTGTGGCAGTGGCACAACAAGCGTGGTTGTAGCTCGAAGCGGTGTGAAACGCAATCTGAAAGGACACGCGCATGCGCCACACTGGCTCCCTTGCCGGGCTGAATTCACTGCTGAAAATGCAGTAGAAATCGCTTCCAAGCAGAACGTAGCATGGCCATGTTTGTCCAAAAGGGAGGTCGCGCACATGGGCCGCCTTGGCTCCCTTGCTCAATAGCCCTGTCCCTTGCTGGGCTGGGAGGCTAGAAGCACAGTAGATATCGCTTCCACGGAGAACGTAGCCATAGCCATGTGTGTCGAAAATGAGAAGCCTCAAGTGTTTCCCTGGTTCACAACAGTCTTTATTAATGTAACAGGCGGCAAGTTGAAGATTCACTTAGTCGCGGAATCATGAAATTTGTTTCTATTGGGAAAAGAACTGAAAATGAATACGTAAATGAATTTGAATTTAAAATCGTTTATTGTATTTTTTCATGATTTTGTGCAACATTTGGCTCACGATTTCAAAGGGAAGCGGCGCTTCCATCGCATCTATGGACGATTCGTCACTGCCCGGCTGCATATTCTAAAAATTTTAAAGCTCCTATAAACTTGTAATAATATTAATTTATGTCTGTGATTTTCATCTAGTTTTAGATTTTACATTGCAAATTTTTTGCTTTATTTCTCTGCATCGTACTTTTCTATTCTAGAGATTCCCCCTAACTAGAGTGTTCTGGGGAAAAGGAAATGGAAATAATATGCAAATCTACAAAATAAGTATGTGTATGTTAAATAGAAGATGAAAATTGCCTAGGCAGTTGTTAAATTGTTTAATACTAAGATGCAGTTGAAGAGGTAGACCTAAAAAATGGATTGAATTTATAAAATCAGTGATCAAGTGGGCTATGTGTTAGAGACAGAATTTTGAATTGGACTGAGAGATATGGAAAAATAGCATTGTTAAAAAAGAAAATTATTTTATGGTATCTATGCCAAAAACTAGCCTGTCACATTGTACTGGTCTCAGGAGTGTTATTATAATGATTGTTTCAGTTGAGCATGCCTTTATCACCATTTCATTTGAACCTTACTTCACTCAGTAATCCATCCCCATCTGTGTAATGACCTGATTTTCTGTTGTAGAATCAGTTACAGCATTCAGCTCTGTATGTTTAAATTTAGTTGCCTTATTTTACACATAGTAGATTTTTATCTCTGCTGATCTGTTCATCATGCCCAGATTTTTGCATGGCTCAGAAATCAGCATTACAAACAATTGATAGACTCCTTATCAAGCTAAACTAAGAACTTTAGATCTGGCTCTAATCCTTTTGTTCACTGACTCATCTGTGTGGAGATTCTTGTCACAGGAAGAATTGTGTTACTTCTCACACACTGAGCTATTCTTTAGGTCCGTAGAGATCATTACCAGTTTTGAACACCTTTCATCTAAGCCAACACATATTGGCAGTTATGGATGTCTCCATTTCCTGGAGCCAAAATGACATCATAGCTTTTGCCAACAGTTCCTAGTATCTGTTATATCTGAAGGTTTAGGAAAAATATAATTTTTGTACAAAATAGTAGTATAAACAGCCATTGTTAGTTATATAACAGTTATAGTTTTTGTGTATTAACTTGGCTGGGAAAATGTGTGAGTGCAAATATTCACAGTTTGAAACTGAAATTTGATTCATGCTAGCCGTTTGACCCCTTAACTGCTTATGATACGTTTACTAGGGATGCTTTTCCATGCATTAAAATTTTTTACTGGTCGTATAAAGTCATCTAGAATTTTTTTCAAAAAGAAAGTCCTGCTTCTTTCACATAAAGTTTTGTAAAATATATTTTGATGTTAGACATTGCTGCCTTTTTTTTTTTTTTTTTTTTTTTTTTAAGAGAGAAAGTGATATTTTCCTCAATGATAATGTGACTAGTTATTTTCTGTGATAAAAAGATGTTACTAATCACAACTATACGTTTGATGGAAAAAGATTGGCTTTTATTAATCACAACTATACGTTTGATGGAAAAAGATCTTTGAAGTTGCAGTGCACAACAATGTCATCTCTAGATTTTCCATCAAAAAACTATACCTATTATCACAAAATAATGACTGATATCAAGAAAACAATCTTTCCACATCATTGGAAGTCAACTTTGCATTTTTTAAGAGGCAGATATCACTGACACTTAAACTGTCAATTCTGGGTACAAATTGACCTAAAACTTGAGCAACTAGACACATTGTTTGAAATCCACTTTTTATCTTCTTTTTTTTTTTTTTCTTTTCTAACACACACATATGCTCCTTGTGACTCGGAACATTCTGATAAGAAAGATTTCTGGAATGAGCTAAAAGCTGTTTTGAGCCAGTTTGGTGCTAAAGAAAAAGTTATAATAGCAGGGGATTTCAATGCTAGAGTAGGTGTGCAGAATGCAATTTCTGACAATGTTCTGGGTAAGTTTAATGATCCTTGTGTGAATGATAATGGTGAAAGATTAATTGAACTCTGCATTGAGAATGGTTTGTGTGTATCTAATACATTTTTCAACCACATGTATATACACACATATACTTGGGAAAATCGTACTCTTGGTCAAAAGAGTGTGATAGATTTTGTTGTTTACGATCAGTGTTTGAAACACTTAGTTGTTGACACCCGTGTGATGAGAGGTGCGGAAGTTGGTTCTGATCATTACTTGGTAGTGTCACGAGTGAAACTTAATGTTGGTTGGAGGAATAGGAAGAGATCAGGATAGAAAGAATAAAGATTGATAGGCTCCTTGAAGATCATCAGCGGTATTCTGACTTACTCAGAGAACGGCTGAAGGAAGGATCTGAAATCTTGTGAGAGGGATGTAGAAAAGAAGTGGGAATGTTTTAAGAACTGTGTTGTCACTGCTGCTAAAGAGGTCTGTGGCACCACAATAGTGGGTAACAATAGAGGTGATGCTTATTGGAATAGTGAGATTGATGAGGCAGTAAAGAAAAAGAAGGAAGCCTATTTGGGGATGTTGCAAGGTAGAGTCTCTGTAGATGAATATCGCTGTAAGAAGCGTGAAGCTGCTAAGCTGGTTAGCCACAGTAAAGCAAAACATAGGAAGGAGAAAGTGGAAAGGCATGAACTGGCTTTTTGGAAAGATAAAGTCCTTCTGGAAGTACATGAGACTCAAGAAAAATAGGGGAAATTGTAAGTTGTGTGAAGAATAGGATCAAGGAAATGATATGAGAACCCACTGAGTTAAGTGAAAGATGGGGTGAATACTTCTATGAGTTAGATCTGGAAAGCAAAGATGACTCTGAGGCAGATGATGGCACAGTGAAAAATGGAAGCACAGGAGGGATCTCAAGAGAAGAAGTGTGTAAAGCTCTAAAATCTCTTCAGAATGGTAAGGCTCCAGGAGTTGATGGCATAACTGCAGAGATGTTGAAGTATGGTGGTGACTCTATAATTGACTGGTTAACTGAAATTTGCCAGTTGTGCTGGGAGTTAGGAATGGTCCCTTGGGATTGGAAGGATGCTATTATTGTTCCCTTGTATAAGGGAAAAGGTGATCAGACTGAGTGCAAGAACTATCGAGGTATTAGCCTACTGAGTGTGCCAGGGAAAGTGTTTGGTAAGGTTGTTATTGAAAAAGTACGGGGTCTTACATCATTGAAAGTGTGGGATGTTCAGAGTGGTTTTCTTTTGCTGCAAGCATTTATATATCTGAATTGCTGCATTAATAATAACAGTAATAGTTAAAAAGATAGGGAGATACATAAAAATGGAGTTGTAGTCCTTTACCCATTTTTGTTGTAATTCAGCATTTCCTGAAGTTTTTTCAAAAACTTGTCTTGGCATCTTTTATGCAAGAGAATTTTTAGAACTTCTATGCTGTTAGTTGTCTATCAACTTTTATCGAAATTAAAATGTTTATTTCTCATTTTATGGAATTCCCCATGCTTTTTTACCCCTTTTTAAATTTTGAAACAGTAACATCCAGGAATGGGATCGATCTTTTCTGTTGTCTTCTTTTAATTATTTCTACAGATTTGTACATAAATGGAAAGCGCAGTAGTCTTGCTTCTAGAATGGTTAAGCAGTTGGGGAAACAACATCTAATAAGTTTTGTGGTTGTTGTGCCTTCCCTCCTTGTTATGTACAAAACACGAAAGAAAATGTTTTTTATGTTGACATATTTTGAACCTAGATTCAGTGGTGGAAGAGCTGCCCCGAAGTGAGCAAATTTTCAAGTTCTGTGCCGTGCTGCTCCGAAATGCATAATTTTCATCGAATTGTGCCAAGCTTGCGCCAAAATATAGTACATTTAAAACAAAAAATGTTTTGATTTGATATAGAAATAAATTTAAGTAACATCCTGAATTTTTTAAAAAGCTCTCAAATCAATTTTAAAATGGCTGTGATTAAATGATTGTACAATTGGTGATTTTTTTCCCAGCACAGAATCCCCTTCATCTGCTCTGTTCTGTATAAAACTGTCACCTACTTACATTCTTACCATCTATTTTTAGCCTCTCTGGTGGGTCCCCAAAATGCATTGTGATTGCCTTACGCTTCTGCCCAGTAGCAGAAACGGTGCTGTACGGTGGAGGGCCACGTATTACTTTGATTGCTTTTGGAAAGTTTCAAAAGTTTATATTATTTATCTCGTATATTAAAAAAAAAAAAAAAAAAAAATCTTTACTGTTTGCTGAACTCACCACAGGAGCAGAAACTGCACAACACCGTGACGTCTGTCTCAGATTTTCGGAAAGGTGTGCAGATCGTTTTTTTTTTTTTTCCCCTCCCCCGACATTCATTGTTTCTATTCTTCCTTTCAATTTTAAAGCAAAGGAAGGGAAATTTTGGCGCGATTTTAACGTTGTATTCCCCTTCGGGATGTGAAGTTATATCGACAGATCATGTAGGCAATTATTGTCTTTCATTTTATTTTAATTTTCTTTCTTCCTTATTTTACAAACAGATAACTTCAAGTTGGCGAGACATGTTGCTTTCATTCAATAATAAAGCTAGGAAGCGATGCTTTTGCGCACTTTTAACGGCTTTTCCGTTTCCACAACGTCCGTCTTACGCTGCATTCCAGGAGCTGGTTGCTGCAATTTTCTTTCTTTTTTTTTTTTTTTTTTTTTTTTTTTTTTTTTTGCCGTCCGTATAATCTCATTTGTTAGACTTATGTTATTTTTTTTTTTTTACAACACTTATAATTTTTAAAGTGTTTCTAATGTTCTCTTCTCTGTTTTCGCGGCCGCCGGTGTTCCGGGACTTGACGTCCAAATTTTTTTTCTTTTCTTATTTTTTTTCTTCCAGATGGCTTCATCTCAGTTAGATTTATGAAGCTGCTGCTGCTTCTTTTTCTTCTTTTTTTTTTTCTTTTCAAAAATCATATTTTTACGCGTTTTTTAGTCACTCCTCCGCTTTCACAGGCGTATTATGTGGCATTCCGGGAGCTGATGATCACAAACAAATTTTCTGTTTTTAGCTTCCAAATAGCTTTGTTTCAGTTAGATTAAAAGAAGTGTGTGTGCGTTTTTTGAAGAGCCATATTTTTTTTTTTTTTTTTTTTTTTTGGCGTTTGTAACATTTTGTTCTCCATTTCCGTGGCATTCGGGAAGTTGACAGTCGCAAGTTTTTTTTATTCTTCGAGATAGCTTTATCTTAGGTAGATTGAGTTGAAAGATTTGTGTGTGTGTGTGTGTGTGTGTTTCTATCTTTTAAAATCGTATATTTAATGTTTCTTGTTGCATTTCCATGCAGCATTCCAATAGCTGACAGTCACAATTTTTTTCTTTTTTATTTACTTACAAATAATTTCATTTCAGATTGATGAGGGGTAGTTTTTTTTTTCTTTACAAGAACTCTTGCCTTATTTTTCACTTTAATTTTATTATTTTGGGGGTTTAATTATATATCAGTGAAAATGCTCCCACCACATTTTAACAAATTCAGTAAAAAAAAATTTCTCAAAAACTGCAGCTTTTTTTATTTTTCATCAGTCTCGTGTATGTATAAATGGCATCGAAAGGGGAAATAATTTTCCAGTCTGATATTTAGAAGCAAATATATGGAATAAAATGTATTTTGAATCCAATGTCATCTGCATTTTTTACGCTCTTGAGCGTTGAAGTTGTGCATCGGGAAAAACCAGAATTCAAGGATCATCATTCTGACATTTCATGCTTCCCAGTGCAAAAGGAACTTTTCAAATCAGACTAATAGCTTCAGAGATACGGTTGTTCACAGACAGATGGAAAGACAGTGATAACATAAGCATGATTTATTTATTTTTTTGCAAAGGACATACTAAAAAAGTATTTTTGTGATAAATTATGTTTTTGTATAAAAGTGCTGTATTTAAACCTTATGCATTAATTATTTTGATTTTATTTGTTTACTTTTTCCACAGTGAGCCAAATTTTGGTACTTACCAACCCTTTGCAAGTGATTTGATTTCATCTCCACTGCAAATGATTCATCATCCTAGTCTGACAGATAAGTGGCTTAAGTTACTTATCTGTATTTCCCGAATAGTAATGGAAAGTGGTTCACATGACAGCTGGAGACCTTTGTGTTCATGGATGTATGACAGTATTTTAAATTCAGCTGTAGATGAAGGTGAAGGAGGATACATGAACAACCTGGTGAACTTGTGCACCACATTTCTGTCCAACCATTTGCATTCTGCTGTTGAATTTCCTGTTGTCCATGAGCTTTTGGATACCCTAAGAACCTGTATGGAAGGAATCAGTAAGTTTTTAATGTAATTGCATGAAATTTAAACTTCTGAGTAGTTTATTTTAAAAATGTGCTTAAATTTTGTTTTCTTGGGTGTTCCTGGCTACAAGTTATTTACCCTTCTTTACATCTTCGATTTTTCTATCTGTTACTTATTCTTTCTGTTTCTCTTCCATTCATCTGGTCCTTTTAATTTTGCACTGTTTCATTAAAAAGTTTTGCTCCTCCTCTAAACTCATTATTTTGCATTGTTGTATAATTCTGTATTTTGTGTGATGACACTAAGACATTTCAATTCAGATTTAGCTATATGTAATATCTTGTACAGTATAATAGCCTAATACATGATTAATTGTAAATTATACATTATGGTTATCTGTACCGTATTTCATGTTTTTCAGAATCTTAAACTCCTCTTTGAGCCCAGTTGATATATTTAAGAATAATTATCTAATGATTTTTACATACCTTATTTTGAAATCTGTTCCGGTGGCTTTCAATTTTCACCCTTTAATTCTTCAGTTCCTTAAGCCTAACATTGTCAGTGTTGTTAAGCCCATCCTAGCATATTCGCATACACAACTTTTGTGGGCACTGTAATTGATTTTTTTTATTATGTTTCTTTATATCCACCTTTAATTTGTGTGGTAGTACTGGATGATCAATGATAAAGAATTGTTATCTTCCAGAAACTAATGCTTGATTTTGAGAAACAACCAAAAATTAAAAAAGTACTATGAAACCGTTAAAGATGTTGAAACAAGTTTTTAAATCCTATGAAAGTTAAAAAATATAACTGAATGAATGTACAGAATGAAGAATTAAATGAGACTATAAAACCTCTAATCCTGAAATTTGAAAGGCGTAAAATCCTTCAAATTCTAGTTATGGATTTTGCTAATCATGTGGTCAACTTTTTAAGTGTGCTTTACTTGTCACGTGTATGGTGATTAGACCTTCATTGGACATTAGCTCTGAATGAGAAATGATCAGTCTGTTCATATATTCATTGCTGGCACCCAAGTAGAGTTCATTCTTGTAAAATGAATAACAACTTTTATGGTTATAAGCAAATGTATACAGCCCTACCATTAATATCTGAACACTTTCATGTCTACAGATAATCTTTATTTGCAGAAAATGTAATATTGTGTACTGAAACCTTTGGCCCTTATGATCGCTTATAGTCTTCATGAAATAATCTCTACCAGTTTGTTTTATAAATTTCTTCCAACATGTTTGTTCATTCAGTCTTCAAAGTAGTTACCAGTTAAGTTTTGTTTGTTGGACAGTCTGTTCTTCCATGCACCTGATGATCCGATTCATCCCATAGATTCTCCATAGGGTTTAGGCCAGGTGCTATCCAGTCCAATTTTTCATTGCCCATGTTCCCATACCAACCTGTAACAATGCATCCAGTGTGATATGCTGTGTTGTCCTGCATATGGGGATATGAGCCTTCCGCAAAGGACTGTCACAACATTGGTGGTGCATAATTGTCCAGGACATCTAGGTAGAGCCCAGCATTCATGGTTTTGTTCAAACTGACAAGTGAACCCAAGGTAAACCACGGAAAATAGCTCCACAAATAGCATTATGCTGCCTCCACTAAATTTCATTGTAGGGTTGATACATTCCAGAAGGTACCTTTCTCCTGACGTCCGTCACACCCAGGAATGACCAGTAGACTGTGTACCATGGTTTGTTAGTTCAAAGTACAGTTTTCCATTGGTGTAGAGTCCAAGATCAACGTTCTTAACATCACGCCAACCGGTTTGTTGCATTAGTCAAAGTGCTTAGCGGCTTGTGGTTGGTTTCTTAGTTAGTTAGTTAGTTAATTGATTTTAGTGGCGCAAGGGCCAGGTTTGGCCAAAGAGCGCCAGACACAGAACTATCAGTTAAAGATCTTTAAAAGCGGGTGAAATGATTAAGAGCAGACAGGCTTGGGTTGGTTTCTTGACTGTGGGTCATGCAACACACTGTACTGGTACTGACATCAGTTTTCAGAGATCTTCTGCCATATTATGTTAGCTTCGGAGGTTTACCAGGTTGTTTCTTGGCAGATTTGGCTCCAGTCCAGTTCTATTTGCGTATCACATCATCAACTTAATGACTTTAATGCTCATGAAATGCTATGTACACCGATGAGCCATTACATTATGACCAACCCCAGCCTAGAGAAATGAGCTCACCTGGAGACTGAACGGTGGTGCAGACGAAGTTCACAGAGCAGTATATACACAACCCAAGGACCGTCTTTCAGTTAGTAGAGTGTTCGGAGTCAGAATGGGAAAAGCTGCCGATTTATCAGAGTTTGATAAAGGGCAAATTATGATGGCACGGTGCCTCGGAACTACGATCTCGGAAATGGCTTAGCTCGTGGTTTATTCGTGTGCCACTGTAGTGAGTACATTTCAAATGTGGTGCACAGATGACCAAATGAGGAAATGTCGCCCCCAGCTCATTAATGCCAGAAGGGAGCAGAGACTGCCGCGCATTGTTCACAGCGACCCCAGTGGCAAAGTGCAACAAATGACTTGTAGCTACAACAATAGTAATCAGGGCAAAGTGTCACATTACACAGTTCATCGCAGCCTTTTGTGCATGGGCTTGTGTAGCCAAAGACCCAGCCGGGTCCCCATGCTCACTGCACATCATTGCCAACAATTCATGAAATGGGCCCGAGATCATAGAGATTGGACTGTGGATGATTGAAAGAAACTGGCCTGGTCTGACGAATCAAGATTCGGAGATGCATGCTGTGTATCTCGCACTTGTTGGCGTGCAGTCGAGCTCTCATCAGCGTGCTATTGTGTACACAGACTCGTTGAGTGTTGTGCAATCTTCGTCATCTTTGAATTTCACTGGCCACCCCCTTCTTTTTACCGTACAGAGACTACTTCGTTCTTTGCTCGAGGCTGATGTTCAGATACGATTCTGCTGGATTCCTGGGCATGTTGGAATCCCAGGGAACGAGTCTGCTGATGCTGCTGCTAGATCTGCTTCCTCTTTGGTTGTTACACCCTTGCCACTGTTTCACCGTGATTTTCGCTTTCTAGTTCAGGATCATATCAGGTGAGCCGCCCCGGTGGTGCAGTGGTCTAAGTGATGGCCTCTGATCATTCGTCCGAACGGGGTCCGGGTTCGAATCCCGGTGAGGCATGGATGTTGTGTTTGTCTTACGGCACTGGCTCTCTCCCTTCCCTGGAACCAGTGACCCTAAATTAGGGACGGGCGACTGCTGATAGCCCATTGAGTTGCTCACTGTGGTCGTTAAACCTCCAATAAAAAATATATATATATATCAGGTGAACGTGGCAGGGTCTGTGGGACCAACAGGTGGAGAATAAACTTCACCATATTAAACCTATCCTTGGAGTCTGGAAATCATCGTGTCACCGGAACCTTAGGGAAGAAGTCGTTCTTACGCGTCTCCGCATTGGGCATTGTCGCTTCACCCATGGCTATTTTGCTGTGTGGCGACACTGCCCCGATGTGTGAGACGTGCGACTGCCTACTCACCGTCTCTCATGTTTTGTGTAGCTGTGTTCGCTTTCGTTATCATCGGTTTCACTATTTTCAGTCTCATCTATTGGACGACAGCGCAGCTACGCTTTAAAAGCTTTTGGGCGACCACTGCAACACTTTCGCAGTTTTTTCCTTTTTAAAACAGATTGACGTCTTAAAACTTACTTAAAAAAAAAAAAAAAAAAACGATAATAATAGTAATAATAAATAAATAAATTTTGTGTGTGTGTATATATATATCATCATCATCATCATCATTGTCAACCATTATCAATCCACTGCTGGACGAAGGTCTCCCCAAGTTTCCTCCACAACGGTCTGTCTTGTGCCAGTCTCCTCCATGTCACTCCCGCATACTTTCGAATTTCATCCACCCATCTTCCATGTGGTCTTCTTCTGGGTTTTTTCCTGTCCCTTGGAATCCAATCTAAAATTTCGGCTGTCCATCGATGGTCTGTTCTTCTGGCAGTATGTCCAGCCCATTGCCATTTCAGGGATTTAACTCTGATCATGATGTCTTCCACTCTTGTCATTTGTCGGATCCACGTGTTCCTCTTCTTATCTCTCCTGGTTACACCAAGCATGCACCTCTCCATGCTACTTTGAGTTGTCTGCAGCCTTTGTATGTCTCTTTTAGCTAAGGTCCACGTCTCTGCACCATACGTAAGCACTGGAAGGATGCATTGATCAAACACTTTTCTTTTAAGACATAATGGCATATTGCTCTTGAAAATTATGCTGTTTCTTCCTAAAGCTCTCCAGGCAAGTTTTGTACGCCGATTAATTTCTTCACCAATGTGACCCTCACTTGATATCTGCTGTCCAAGATAAATGTACGTGTCTGTTATCTCCAGCTTTTCTCCATCAATCAATAAATCTTCATTTCTTGTAAAAGCATTGTACATCACTTTTGTCTTCTGAAAGTTCATTTTTAATCCCACTTCTTTACTCTTGTCAGCAAGTTCCTGGATCATACTCTGTAGCTCTGATGGGGTAGTTGCAAAAATGACTATGTCATCAGCAAAACGAAGGTGGGTTAGATAATCTCCATTAATCTTTATCCCTTTGTTTTCCCAGTTCAGTGATTGAAAGACATTTTCCAATATGGCATTAAAGAGCTTCGGAGATATGGTGTCACCTTGTCTCACTCCTTTTCCAATTTTTATGTGTGTTGTATTTTCAAACAGCCGAATCTTTGCACTTGCATTTTCATAGATGTTATTAATAATATTAATGTATGTATCTTCAATACCACAGGATTTCAGAGCCATTGCAACTGCTGATGGTTTCACCGAATCAAAGGCTTTTTCATAATCGATAAAAGCCATGCACAATGGAAGCTCATATTCCCTCGCTCTTTCAATTAGTTCTCTCAGTACGTGGATATGATCTATTGTGCTGTAGCCACTCCTGAATCCAGCTTGTTCTCTCGGTTGAGCCATGTCCAGTGTCACCTTGAAGCGGTGTGAAAGAACTTTAGTGAAGATTTTATAAACCACTGATAGGAGGCTGATAGGTCTGTAGTTCCTGAGATCCTCAATGTCACCTTTTTTATGTAGCAAGATCATTGTAGCGTTGTTCCAATCCTCAGGAATTTTCCCTTCATTAAGGCATCGAGTGAAAATTTGGGCGAGTACTGTTTCGATTTCTCCACTTGCTTCTTGTATGATGTCTACAGTAATTCCATCTTCTCCTGGAGCTTTTCCCCACTTCATGTTCTTGATTGCATGTGCAACTTCTGCTGGAAGGACTGGAAGAACTCTGGTACTGGTACCTTTCATGATGTCTGGAGTGCATGTATCATCCCTTTCATATAATTTGGAGTAGAAATCTTTCACTCTTGTCAAAATTTTGCCTCTATTTCTTGTTACAGAACCATCTTCTTTTCTCAGTGCCATAATCTGTTTTTTCCCCTTACTGAGATGTCCTTTTGCTATCTTTAGGCTTTGGTTGTTTTAAATTGCTTTCCTTACTAGTTCACAGTTGAATTTCCTTACGTCTTCAGTGATACTTTTTCGTACTGTCTTGCATAGCTCTATATATTCCACTTTGGAAGTCACATCTTCTTTAGTTGTCCTCATCACTCTTCTTTTTTGCATCAACATTTTGGTTTTTCCTGATAATTTGTTCACATGCAATTTGTTCTTAGACCCAGCTAATTTTGTTGCTGTTTCCATAAGAGCTTTGGTTACTTTTCTGTTAACTTCAGAAATATCCACTTCTTCCGATGTTAGGCCTTCTAAAGCAGAGAATCTGTTCTTCAGTTCCAATTTGAAGGTATTATGGTGTTTTTTAAGGTTGGTTATGTCAATACATTTTGTTTGTCTTATGAGCTTGCTACGTTCAAGTTTAGTGTTGAGGTGCATCTTACATCTCACCAATCTATGGTCACTACCTGTGTTGAACTTGTTTAGCACACTGCAGTCTTCTATGAAGAATTTTTTGTTACACATAATAAAATCAATTTCACTTGTCGTCCCATTTGGATGTCTCCATGTCCATTTCCTGTGTGGCTTTTTCTTGAAAAATTAGTTCAAGATGAAAAACCCTTCTGCCTCTGCAAACTCTACGAGAGTATTTCCACGCTGGTTTCTGTTGCCGTGACCGAATTTACCTACTGAAGTTTCATCCTGTTGCTGTTGCCCTATTTTTGCATTGAAATCTCCCATAATTATCTTCAAGTGCTGCTTACCTTTATTATTTAGATCACGAACTTCCTCATAAAATTCTTCAATTTCTTCTTCAGGATGACTTGTGGTGGGTGCATAAGTTTGAATAATCTGAGCCTGGTATCTTCTCGAGAGTTGGATAACGAGTCGTGCAGCTCTGTCAGAGGAACTTGCAACTTCTACAACTTTATCCTTCAGTTTCTTGTTTATTATAAATCCAACACCGCTAGTTCTGCCAGTATCTGTCCCACGATAGTAGAAGAGATGTCCACTTTTCAGTTCAATGAGATCTTCTCCTTTTCTCCTTACCTCACTTAGCCTGACGATGTCCCACTTGATCCTTTGTAGTTCCTCTTCCAATTCAAGAAGCCTTGAATCAGAAGATAAGGAGCGTCCGTTGTACGTAGCCAAGGTCAGCATCAGATGGCAGCCTAGTCCGGTCCTCCGGGGATTCTTAGCACCCTCTGCCTTCATGTCGCACTGGCCGCTGCCTTGGCCAGGTACATTCCAGCTGCCGGAGACTGAGGGCCAAGATTTAAGTTGTGGAGTCATTTTGGAGGGGTTTCGCCATAACTCACCACGCTGGCCAAGCGGGTTGGTGAGTGTGGGATAGCATTTCCTCTAATCCCGATGGTATAGTTATACCGCTATTGGCGGTCGTCAGAGCCCCTTTAGTGGGAACAGGATGTACCACGAGAAGGCGGGGTTGACATTTGTCAAGGAGAGGCTGTGATGTTACGCATCACCTGACCTTACATCCCATATATATATATATATGTATAATCTGAGCAAACTTATGCACCCACCACAAGTCATCCTGAAGAAGAAATTGAAGAATTTTATGAGGAAATTTGTCATCTAAATAATAAAGGTAAGCAGCACTTGAAAATAATTATGGGAGATTTCAATGCAAAAATAGGGCAACGGCAACAGAATGAAACTTCAGTAGGTAAATTTGGTCACGGCAACAGAAACCAGTGTGGAAATACTCTCGTTGAGTTTGCAGAGTCAGAAAAGTTTTTCATCTTGAACTCCTTCTTCAAGAAAAAGCCACACAGGAAATGGACATGGAGACATCCAAATGGGACGACAAGTGAAATTGATTTTATTATGTGTAACAAAAAATTCGTCATAGAAGACTGCAGTGTGCTAAACAAGTTCAACACAGGTAGTGACCATAGATTGGTGAGATGTAAGATGCACCTCAACACTAAACTTGAACGTGGCAAGCTCATAAGACAAACAAAATCTATTGACATAAAACCAACCTTAAAAAACACCATAATACCTTCAAGTTGGAACTGAAGAACAGGTTCTCTGCTTTAGAAGGCCTAACATCGGAAGAAGTGGACATCTCTGAAGTTAACAGAAAAGTAACCAAAGCTCTTATGGAAACAGCAACAAAATTAGCTGGGTCTAAGAACAAGTTGCATGTAAATAAATTATCAGGAAAAACGAAAATGTTGATGCAATAAAGAAGAGAGATGAGGACAACTAAAGAAGATGTGACTTCCAAAGTGGAATATATAGAGCTATGCAAGACAGTATGAAAAAGTATCACTGAAGACGTAAGAAAATTCAACTGTGAACTAGTGAGGAAAGCAATTGAAAACAACCAAAGCCTAAAGATAGCAAAGGGACATCTCAGTAAGGGAAGAAAACAGATTATGGCACTGAGAAAAGAAGATGGTTCTGTAACAAGAAATAGAGGCGAAATTTTGACAAGAGTGAAAGATTTCTACTCCAAATTATATGAAAGGGATGATACATGCACTCCAGACATCATGAAAGATACCAGTACCAGAGTTCCTCCAGTCCTTCCAGCAGAAGTTGCACATGCAATCAAGAACATGAAGCGGGGAAAAGCTCCAGGAGAAGATGGAATTACTGTAGACATCATACAAGAAGCAAGTGGAGAAATCGAAACAGTACTCACCCAAATTTTCACTCGATGCCTTAATGAAGGAAAGATTCCTGAGGATTGGAACACCGCTACAATGATCCTGCTACATAAGAAAGGTGACATTGAGGATCTCGGAAACTACAGACCTATCAGCCTCCTATCAGTAGTTTATAAAATCTTCACTAAAGTTCTTTCACACCGCTTGAAGGTGTGAAAGAACTTTAGTGAAGATTTTATAAACTACTGAAGGTAACACTGGACATGGCTCAACCGAAAGAACAAGCTGGATTCAGGAGTGGCTACAGCACAATAGATCATATCCATGTGCTGAGAGAACTAATTGAAAGAGCGAGGGAATATGAACTTCCATTGTGCATGGCTTTTATCGATTATGAAAAAGCATTTGATTCGGTGAAACCATCAGCAGTTACAATGGCTCTGAAAACCTGCGGTATTGAAGATGCATACATTAATATTATTAATAACATCTATGAAAATGCAAGTGCAAAGATTAGGCTGTTTGAAAATACAACACACATAAAAATTGGAAAGGGAGTGAGACAAGGTGACACCATATCTCCGAAGCTCTTTAATGCCACATTGGAGGGTGTTTTTCAGTCACTGAGCTGGGAAAACAAGGGGATAAAGATTAATGGAGATTATCTAACCCACCTTCGTTTTGCTGATGACGTAGTCATTTTTGCAACTAGCCCATCAGAGCTGCAGAGTATGATCCAGAAACTTTGCTGACAAGAGTAAAGAAGTGGGATTAAAAATGAACTTTCAGAAGACAAAAGTGATGTTCAATGCTTTTACAAGAAATGAAGATTTATCGATTGATGGAGAAAAGCTGGAGATAACAGACACGTACGTTTATCTTGGACAGCAGATATCAAGTGAGGGTCACATTGATGAAGAAATTAATCGGAGTACAAAACTTGCCTGGAGAGCTTTTGGAAGAAACAGCATAATTTTAAAGAGCAATATGCCATTATGTCTTAAAAGAAAAGTGTTTGATCAATGCATCCTTCCAGTGCTTATGTATGGTGCAGAGACGTGGACCTTAACTAAAAGAGACATACAAAGGCTGCAGACAACTCAAAGAAGCATGGAGAGGTGCATACTTGGTGTAACCAGGAGAGATAAGAAGAGGAACTCGTGCATCCGAAAAATGACAAGAGTGGAAGACATCATGATCAGAGTTAAATCCCTGAAATGGCAATGGGCTGGACATACTGCCAGAAGGAGAGATCATCGATGGACAGCTGAAATTTTAGATTGGATTCCAAGGGACAGGAAAAGACCCAGAAGAAGACCACATGGGAGATGGGTGGATGAAATTCGAAAGTATGCAGGGGTGACATGGAGGAGACTGGCACAAGACAGACCGTTGTGGAGGAAACTTGGGGAGACCTTCATCCAGCAGTGGATTGATAATGGTTGACAATGATGATGATGATGATATATGTATAGAATGAAAATATTACAGAACAAAAATACAAAATTTCAAAACAAGTAAAAAACTGGAACAGGTTGCCGTCATCAGGAGAGCATCAACCTGTGGGAGAGTGGCCTTTATAGTACCAACAAAACGACAAGGCAAGCCAAAATTGTCAGTTGGTCATGCTCCCTAGGCCACAGAACCAAATTTTAATAAGCACAAAAATTACAAAAATCAAATTTATAAAACTAAAAAAAGAAGAATTAAAAGTTTACCGGCAGAACAAAAACCGCCATGACAAAGAGTCAAACAGGACTGAACAGAGCACCCACAAAAACCCAATTATATACACTGATAAGAAAGGTGGTCACGGTTAAACAACTACCTGGTAAGCCAAAAAATGTGTGAATTGACAAGATGCAAAACTGTGTATATAGATTAGATCTTCAGCTATTTGGGACCCACCAAAATAGCACTTTATGTTACCTATATATTTAAAATTGTTAGGTCCTAGGTTAATAAAGCATGTCAATGTGTAATTTGAAACTTTTGGACACCGAATTAAAGTTCAAAATTAAATGGTTAAAATGATGCCTTAAGAAATTTTTAGGAAAATTGTTAGATTGCAATTTAGAAAGAAGAGCTTTCAGATTTTTTGCAAGTAAGAGCTGTGTAGAGCAAATTTTAGCTATTTTATGAAACTGGGAGATGAGTAAATTGCGATGTATAACTTTTGAAATATTGGATGACCAGTGAGTGTGTTGAATGATATCAAACTCAAAAGAGTTTCTTTTATCAAACAAATTCACCACACCTCTTCCCTCCTCATCCACCTGAACCTCTAAATCGAGGCAACAAACACAAGTAGACGATCTGTTGGTTTTTCTAGGGTAAGGTCGTCAGGAGTCAGTGGCACAATGCAAAAAGTCCGGAATGTTAATGACAATAATGTCGTCAACATATCTTAGAGCAATCCCAGGTAAAGGATGATTGGCAACATATCTATCCTCAAAAAAATGTAGATAGAGATTAGCCAAACTGCTAGAAAAGCAACTGCCCATTGGGATACCACGAGTTTGGAGGTACAGCCCATCGCCCACGGTAACAAAATTGTTATTGATACAGAAATCCAGTAGGAAATGCCAATACTGTTCTGTAGTCCCGGGCTCGAACTTCGTATGTATGTTTAGGCTACCTGCCACAGACCCTTCAATGAAATTGAGGTGAAGAGGTTTTTAAAATCGTAAGTATCCACAGATGTGACAGTCACCGAGCCAAGTGCCTCCAAGACTCTGTTATTGCTCCCAATAATCCAGATCGAACCCAACCTGCGAAGAGCCACGGACAATTTTCAGAGATACTTTTGTCTTCTGAAAGTTCATTTTTAATCATACTTCTTTACTCTTGTCAGCAAGTTCCTGGATCATACTCTGCAGCTCTGATGAGGTAGTTGCAAAAATGACTACGTCATCAGCAAAACGAAGGTGGGTTAGATAATCTCCATTAATTTTTATCCCTTTGTTTTCCCAGTTCAGTGATTGAAAGACATTTTCCAATGTGGCATTAAAGAGCTTCGGAGATATGGTGTCACCTTGTCTCACTTCTTTTCCAACTTTTCCAATTTTTATGTGTGTTGTATTTTCAAACAGCCAAATCTTTGCATTTTCATAGATGTTATTAATAATATTAATGTATGCGTCTTCAATACCGCAGGATTTCAGAGCGATTGTAACTGCTGATGATTTCACCGAATCAAAGGCTTTTTCATAATCGATAAAAGCCATACAGAATGGAAGTTCATATTCCCTCGCTCTTTCAATTAGTTCTCTCAGTACGTGGATATGATCTATTGTGCTGTAGCCACTCCTGAATCCAGCTTGTTCTGTCGGTTGAGCCATGTCTAGTGTTACCTTCAAGCAGTGTGAAAGAACTTTAGTGAAGATTTCATAAACCACTGATAGGAGGCTGATAGGCCTGTAGTTCTTGAGATCCTCAATGTCACCTTTTTTATGTAGCAGGATCATTGTAGCGTTGTTCCAATCCTCAGGAATCTTCCCTTCATTAAGGCATCGAGTGAAAATTTGGGCGAGTACTGTTTCGATTTCTCCACTTGCTTCTTGTATGATGTCTACAGTAATTCCATCTTCTCCTGGAGCTTTTCCCCGCTTCATGTTCTTGATTGCATGTGCAACTTCTGCTGGGAGGACTGGAAGAACTCTGGTACTGGTACCTTTCATAATGTCTGGAGTACTTGTATCACCCCTTTCATATAATTTGGAGTAGAAATCTTTCACTCTTGTCAAGATTTTGCCTCTATTTTTTGTTACAGAACCATCTTCTTTTCTCAGTGCAATAATTTGTTTTCTTCCCTTACTGAGATGTCCCTTTGCTATCTTTCGGCTTTGGTTGTTTTCAATTGCTTTCCTCACTAGTTCACAGTTTAATTTCCTTACGTCTTCAGTGATACTTTTTCGGACTGTCTTGCATAGCTCTATATATTCCACTTTGGAAGTCACATCTTCTTTAGTTGTCCTCATCTCTCTTCTTTTTTGCATCAACATTTTGGTTTTTCCTGATAATTTGTTCACATGCAACTTGTTCTTAGACCCAGCTAATTTTGTTGCTGTTTCCATAAGAGTTTTGGTTACTTTTCTGTTAACTTCAGCAATATTCACTTCTTCCGATGTTAGGCCTTCTAAAGCAGAGAATCTGTTCTTCAGTTCCAACTTGAAGGTATTGTGGTGTTTTTTAAGGTTGGTTATGTCAATACATCTTGTCTGTCTTATGAGCTTGCCACGTTCGAGTTTAGTGTTGAGGTGCATCTTACATCTCACCAATCTATGGTCACTACCTGTGTTGAACTTCTTTAGCACACTGCAGTTTTCTATGATGAATTTTTTGTTACACATAATAAAATCAATTTCACTTGTCGTCCCATTTGGATGTCTCCATGTTCATTTCCTGTGTGGCTTTTTCTTGAAGAAGGAGTTCAAGATGAAAAACCCTTCTGTCTCTGCAAACTCAACGAGAGTATTTCCACGCTGGTTTCTGTTGCTGTGACCGAATTTACCTACTGAAGTTTCATTCTGTTGCCGTTGCCCTATTTTTGCATTGAAATCTCCCATAATAAAAATATAAAATTGCTGCTTACCTATATTATTTAAATGACGAATTTCCTCATAAAATTCTTCAATTTCTTCTTCAGGATGACTTGTGGTGGGTGCATAAGTTTGAATAATCTGAGCCTGGTATCTTCTCGAGAGTTGGATAACGAGTCATGCAGCTCTGTCAGAGGAACTTGCAGCTTCTACAACTTTATCCTTCAGTTTCTTGTTTATAATAAATCCAACACCGCTAGTTCTGCCAGTATCTGTCCCACGATAGTAGAAGAGATGTCCACTTTTCAGTTCAATGAGATCTTCTCCTTTTCTCCTTACCTCACTCAGCCCGACGATGTCCCACTTGATCCTTTGTAGTTCCTCTTCCAATTCAAGAAGCCTTGAATCAGAAGATAGGGAGCGCCCATTATACGTAGCCAAGGTCAGCATCAGATGGCAGCCTAGTCCGGTCCTCCGGGGATTCGTAGCACCCTCTGCCTTCATGTCGCACTGGCCGCTGCCTTGGCCAGGTACATTCCAGCTGCCGGAGACTGAGGGTCAAGATTTAAGTTGTGGAGTCATTTTGGAGCGGTTTGACCATAACTCACCACGCTAGCCAAGCGGGTTGGTGAGTGTGGGATAGCATTTCCTCTAATCCCGATGGTATAGTTATACCGCTATTGGCGGTCGTCAGAGCCCCTTTAGTGGGAACAGGATGCACCACGAGAATGTGTTGTTGACATTTGTCAAGGAGAGGCTGTGATGTTACGCATCACCTGACCTTACATCTTAATATTTATATATATATATATATCATCATCATCATCATTGTCAACCATTATCAATCCACTGCTGGACGAAGGTCTCCCCAAGTTTCCTCCACAACGGTCTGTCTTGTGCCAGTCTCCTCCATGTCACCCCTGCATACTTTCGAATTTCATCCACCCATCTCCCATGTGGTCTTCTTCTGGGTCTTTTCCTGTCCCTTGGAATCCAATCTAAAATTTCGGCTGTCCATCGATGATCTGTCCTTCTGGCAGTATGTCCAGCCCATTGCCATTTCAGGGATTTAACTCTGATCATGATGTCTTCCACTCTTGTCATTTTTCGGATCCACGAGTTCCTCTTCTTATCTCTCCTGGTTACACCAAGCATGCACCTCTCCATGCTTCTTTGAGTTGTCTGCAGCCTTTGTATGTCTCTTTTAGTTAAGGTCCACGTCTCTGCACCATACGTAAGCACTGGAAGGATGCATTGATCAAACACTTTTCTTTTAAGACATAATGGCATATTGCTCTTGAAAATTATGCTGTTTCTTCCAAAAGCTCTCCAGGCAAGTTTTGTACGCCGATTAATTTCTTCATCAATGTGACCCTCACTTGATATCTGTTGTCCAAGATAAACGTATGTGTCTGTTATCTCCAGCTTTTCTCCATCAATCGATAAATCTTCATTTCTTGTAAAAGCATTGAACATCACTTTTGTCTTCTGAAAGTTCATTTTTAATCCCACTTCTTTACTCTTGTCAGCAAGTTCCTGGATCATACTCTGCAGCTCTGATGGGGTAGTTGCAAAAATGACTACGTCATCAGCAAAACGAAGGTGGGTTAGATAATCTCCATTAATCTTTATCCCCGTGTTTTCCCAGCTCAGCGACTGAAAAACACCCTCCAATGTGGCATTAAAGAGCTTCGGAGATATGGTGTCACCTTGTCTCACTCCCTTTCCAATTTTTACGTGTGTTGTATTTTCAAACAGCCTAATCTTTGCACTTGCATTTTCATAGATGTTATTAATAATATTAATGTATGCATCTTCAATACCGCAGGTTTTCAGAGCCATTGTAACTGCTGATGGTTTCACCGAATCAAAGGCTTTTTCATAATCGATAAAAGCCATGCACAATAGAAGTTCATATTCCCTCGCTCTTTCAATTAGTTCTCTCAGCACGTGGATATGATCTATTGTGCTGTAGCCACTCCTGAATCCAGCTTGTTCTCTCGGTTGAGCCATGTCTAGTGCTACCTTCAAGCGGTGTGAAAGAACTTTAGTGAAGATTTTATAAACTACTGATAGGAGGCTGATAGGTCTGTAGTTTCCGAGATCCTCAATGTCACCTTTCTTATGTAGCAGGATCATTGTAGCGGTGTTCCAATCCTCAGGAATCTTTCCTTCATTAAGGCATCGAGTGAAAATTTGGGCGAGTACTGTTTCGATTTCTCCACTTGCTTCTTGTATGATGTCTACAGTAATTCCATCTTCTCCTGGAGCTTTTCCTCGCTTCATGTTCTTGATTGCATGTGCAACTTCTGCTGGAAGGACTGGAGGAACTCTGGTACTGGTATCTTTCATGATGTCTGGAGTGCATATATCATCCCTTTCATATAATTTGGAGTAGAAATCTTTCACTCTTGTCAAGATTTCGCCTCTATTTCTTGTTACAGAACCATCTTCTTTTCTCAGTGCCATAATCTGTTTTCTTCCCTTACTGAGATGTCCCTTTGCTATCTTTAGGCTTTGGTTGTTTTCAATTGCTTTCCTCACTAGTTCACAGTTGAATTTCCTTACGTCTTCAGTGATACTTTTTCTTACTGTCTTGCATAGCTCTATATATTCCACTTTGGAAGTCACATCTTCTTTATTTGTCCTCATCTCTCTTCTTTTTTGCATCAACATTTTGGTTTTTCCTGATAATTTGTTCACATGCAACTTGTTCTTAGACCCAGCTAATTTTGTTGCTGTTTCCATAAGAGCTTTGGTTATTTTTCTGTTAACTTCAGAGATGTCCACTTCTTCCGATGTTAGGCCTTCTAAAGCAGAGAACCTGTTCTTCAGTTCTAACTTGAAGGTATTATGGTGTTTTTTAAGGTTGGTTATGTCAATAGATTTTGTTTGTCTTATGAGCTTGCCACGTTCAAGTTTGGTGTTGAGGTGCATCTTACATCTCACCAATCTATGGTCACTACCTGTGTTGAACTTGTTTAGCACACTGCAGTCTTCTATGACGAATTTTTTGTTACACATAATAAAATCAATTTCACTTGTCGTCCCATTTGGATGTCTCCATGTCCATTTCCTGTGTGGCTTTTTCTTGAAGAAGGAGTTCAAGATGAAAAACCCTTCTGCCTCTGCAAACTCAACGAGAGTATTTCCACGCTGGTTTCTGTTGCCATGACCGAATTTACCTACTGAAGTTTCATTCTGTTGCCGTTGCCCTATTTTTGCATTGAAATCTCCCATAATTATTTTCAAGTGCTGCTTACCTTTATTATTTAGATGACAAATTTCCTCATAAAATTCTTCAATTTCTTCTTCAGGATGACTTGTGGTGGGTGCATAAGTTTGAATAATCTGAGCCTGGTATCTTTTTGAGAGTTGGATAACGAGTCGTGCAGCTCTGTCAGAGGAACTTTCAACTTCTACAACTTTATCCTTCAGTTTCTTGTTTATTATAAATCCAACACCACTAGTTCTGCCAGTATCTGTCCCACGATAGTAGAAGAGATGTCCACTTTTCAGTTCGATGAGATCTTCTCCTTTTCTCCTTACCTCACTTAGCCCCACGATGTCCCACTTGATCCTTTGTAGTTCCTCTTCCAATTCAAGAAGCCTTGAATCAGAAGATAGGGAGCGTCCATTGTAAGTAGCCAAGGTCAGCATCAGATGGCAGCCTAGTCCGGTCCTCCGGGGATTCTTAGCACCCTCTGCCTTCATGTCGCACTGGCCGCTGCCTTGGCCAGGTACATTCCAGCTGCCGGAGACTGAGGGCCAAGATTTAAGTTGTGGAATCATTTTGGAGGGGTTTGGCCATAACTCACCACGCTGGCCAAGCGGGTTGGTGAGTGTGGGATAGAATTTCCTCTGATCCCGATGGTATAGTTATACCGCTATGGGCGGTCGCCAGAGCCCCTTTAGTGGGAACAGGATGCACCACGAGAAGGCGGGGTTGGCATTTGTCAAGGAGAGGCTATGATGTTACGCATCACCTGACCTTACATCCCTATATATATATATATATATATATATATATATATATATATATATATATATATATACACACATACATATTTTTATTTATATATCATCATCATCATTGTCAACCATTATCAATCCACTGCTGGACGAAGGTCTCCCCAAGTTTCCTCCACAACAGTCTGTCTTGCGCCAGTCTCCTCCATGTCACCCCTGCATACTTTCGAATTTCATCCACCCATCTCCCATGTGGTCTTCTTCCGGGTCTTTTCCTGTCCCTTGGAATCCAATCTAAAATTTCGGCTGTCCATCGATGATCTGTCCTTCTGGCAGTATGTCCAGCCCATTGCCATTTCAGGGATTTAACTCTGATCATGATGTCTTCCACTCTTGTCATTTTTCGGATCCACGAGTTCCTCTTCTTATCTCTCCTGGTTACACCAAGTATGCACCTCTCCATGCTTCTTTGAGTTGTCTGCAGCCTTTGTATGTCTCTTTTAGTTAAGGTCCACGTCTCTGCACCATACGTAAGCACTGGAAGGATGCATTGATCAAACACTTTTCTTTTAAGACATAATGGCATATTGCTCTTGAAAATTATGCTGTTTCTTCCAAAAGCTCTCCAGGCAAGTTTTAATTAGGTTTATATATATATATTTATATATATATAAACCTAATTAACTTAACTAGTCTTCACACCTTTCATCATTCTCTTTTCTAACCTTTACCAAGTTTGTCTGCTCTTAATCACCTCACCCTGCTTTTAAAATTCTTTTACTGATTGTTCTGTGTCTGGCTCTCTTTGGCCAAACCTGGCTCTTGCGCCATTAAAATCAACTAACCAACCAACCATCACATAGACGGCCGAGCGCAGATATACCAATTACCAACTGAGGTTAGGGCATCTGGATGCACTGTTGGGCGGAAACAGGCTGATGGTGGTGTTATGCTGTAGGCAATGTTTTCTTGGGACACTTTAGGCCCCATTATCCCAATAGCACAATTTCTGACAACTGCCAGGTACCTGAACATCGTTGCAAACCAAATTCAGCCATTGATGGCAACTGTGTTCCCTGCTGGTGATGGCCATTACCAACAGAATAATGAACCATGCCATACTGCTAGAATCATTAAGAAATGGTTCGAAGAACATGCTGGTGACTTTCTATTAATGCCCTGGTCTCCAATTTCACCTGACATGAACCCAATCGAACATTTGTTGTTCAACTTGGAAAAGCGGGTTCACTCTAAATCACCGCCACCCCAAAATGTACGGGAACTGGAAAACCTGCTGTTAACATTATGGTACCAGATACCCCAGGATACCTGTCACCACCTCATCAAATCAATGCCTCGCCGAGTGGCCGCTGTTTTGCGGGCTGAAGGGAGTACTACAGCATATTAGGTAGGTGGTCAAAATGTAATTCTTATATAGCACTTTTTAATTGACTCTTCTTGCAACTCTGAGTCATGCTACTGTCTCATCTTAGCTCTACAAGCATATTAAAAGATTTGCATCTGTGATGTGAGGCTTGTTTAGGACTGAATTCACTTTTAACAGAGGAGTGTCGAGATGTTGATTGTAGGGCAGTGCATAACTATTTTAGCTCATCATTGAGAATGTTTAATAAAACTGCATATAGTTCAAAGATATATGGCATGTTTTCATTGCTCTTACCAAGATCTCTGACGGGTGAGCCAGGGCCACAGAATGACAAGCTTAATATTTGTCTTGTTGGATGATTCACGGAGTTACCAAGTGCTTTTATTTACCCATAGTTGCTGTGGAATTATTAGTCTGTTCCAATCATTATGAAAACTTCTGACAAAATAGCAAATCCCCTTCTGGATACTTTAACATATGTATATATATATATACAGGTAGGTGAATCGAAAAGTAAGTTACACTTAGCACCATCTGAAGTGGGATTGCAGTCAGGCCATCTGTGCTTGGGAGCGAGGTAGACGGTAGTACATCAGAGCTGCTGACGGGAGGTGTTTTAGTGCAGTAATTGCATAAGGTGTGTGCAGAAAGGTGATGCCATTATCAACACATGATTTCCTTTTTCTAGTATTAGATTTTCTTGCTTAGTGTAGTAAATTATATTTTAATAAAGCAAGATATTCCCACATCGAGAAGACACATGAGAAGAAATCTTGAGCAAAATTGCACATATATCTTTTAAATTTCTGAATGGACAATTTTCTACTGTGTGCTTCATTATAGCTAGATATTATTGCCTGGATGCAGATTTATTTACTTTTTAATGAAAAAACTTGTTTGAAGTTCTGAATTTTTGAAAACTATTGTTTATGCACCTTAAGATAACCTTTAAGGTACTAAGCCTTTGACAACAACATTGCCATTGATATTCTAGTATTAGTGTTAGTTAGCCTTTTCTTTATCATCTGGAATGGAAATTTAATCCTCCCTCCCAGATAATATTTTACAATTATTTTTCTCTTTATCTAGTTCAGAACTAGAAACACAAAAGATTTTTTTTTTATTTTGTCTTGTGTTTCTAGTTCTGTCCAGTGGTGCATACAGTGGGGTTGGCCCAGGAGTTCAGGCCCTCCTTGTGAGGTATCACTTGGTCCTTTGTTGTATGTTATTTGTCTGTTTATTTTTTAATATATTTGTGTATGTTTTTGAATATATATTTTGTAAATCATTGGAAATGCACTTTAATATGGCTGAGATAATTTTATTGCTTCCCAATATATTAGGAAAGGTTTTCTCTGGTGTATATTTATTTAAATCTTCATAGTTTTGGGTCTCCCCATAAAGAAATCAGTGCACTACTGATTCTGTCACAAGATTCTCTGACCAGCCAGTGTACTACTTTCTGTTCTTAATTGTATCTTATATTTTTTCAGCTTACTGTGAAATTAGTGAAGAGGAATTGCCACTCGATTTAAGGTGGAATCAGTGTATGTTCAACAAGCTCAAGGAGGATATGAAGATGTGTGATGACAGACAGAATGTGGAAGCCCTTATTGAACATTTGGTGTCTTGTGCAAACAGGTCTGAAGTATAGATTTCTTTAACTCCCATCTTCAGTTTATCAGCTTGAGCTTACAAATTCTGCATGATTTATCATACAGTAATTTCCAGTTAGAACTGTACAATTTTCATGATCAGTGTTAAAGTGGAAGTTGAAAATTTTTGAACCTTAATGTATGTTACCCATCGTTCATCCAAAAATCTCAGAATTTTTTAAATGTATCAGAATCAAAACTTAAGAAAATTGTCTCTCAAACCACTAGTGTGGTCACATACCTCTACCATTTCTCTATTTTTACATTATCCTCACGATTCACATCCTTAATTTGGGGGGGGGAAGAAGGAAATTGGGATAGAAGAAGTGAATAGAATGAAGAGTGTATGCTCTGGGGTATTGGATAATGTGAGAGGACAGGCTGGTGTACGTGTGATTTTAAGTGAAAAGACAAAGAACAACTTAATTCACTATAGTCGCATAATTGAGAGAATTCTTTGGATTTTATTTGTTGCTGTTGTGTGTTTTTTATAACTGTAAAATTTAGAAGGTTTTCAATTTTGCTTTTAGGATAGTTATTTTCTGTAAATATGACTTTAAGTTCTTTGTATGCTTTTCTCTTATCTGCTGTAGTTACTACTTTATTTGTTTTTTTTTTCTAAAAACTGACTTGTCACATTTTTTTAAATAGAATACGGATGATAGGAATTAAAATCCAATAATTTATTCATATTCAATTGTTTTTTATACAATTTTGTAAGGAATTTTCCAGCTTCATAATGGATTGCAATATCTAAGAAGCTAATTTTTCTTTCTTTTTGAAGTTTTAATGTGAATTTAAGGGAATCATCTAATTCATTGAATGAGTCTAGAATTTTTTTCTGGAGAATCTTTTCCTGAGCTGTCTATTACAAACCAAATGTCATCCATGTACTTAATATGTAGGCAAAAATATGTGGGTTGTATTAAGATCTTCTCTTCAAGTTTTCCCACATAATAGTTAGCTAAGAGTGGGTAGCCCATAGCAAGTCCAGGTTTTTGAATGAAAAACTTATCAAATTGAAAGTAGTTATTCTGGAAAGAAAATACTTGGTTTAGCTTGTAAATTACTTAAGTGGTTTAGCTTGTAAATTAGTTAGAATTTCAAAAATTCCAACTAAAATGTTTCCATTTTTGTTGTGAAAAACTATTAGGTCTTCAGCTATAAACTCTATAAGTTGATCTATATTGATGTGAGTATACATAGAAACTATGTCTAAACTACCCATAATAGGAGAATCAAATGTAGGAGTAAGTTGAGCTTTTTGAGTCAGTAATCTGTCTAATTGGTTGGTGTTCTTTATGTAATTTGGCAATTCCATAGATTTGAGGTAATTTGAACTGTAATTTTGAGAACTGTTATTTTTTTTTTTTTTTTTTAAGTGGAATGAGTTTTGTGACCTTTTTAATCAAAGCTGGTAGTGGGTTTTCTTTTACTTCATATATTGGATGTTTTAGTTCTCCTTCCATTTTTTCTTTATAATCTTTCTTATCCATAATAGTTTGTAAGTCTGTTGTAGTAATCTTTTCTGAGGAGGTCAGCTTTAATTTGGTCTTCTTTTTCTAAAGTGCTGCAGATACTTTTTGATTCAATTACCATTTTTTCTGTATTTATGTTTTCCATGGATAGATTGAAATTACTACCTTTATTTATCACATGTAATAATTCTTGGCTAACAGTACTTCAAAGTAAAGCAGTACTGTCCTTTACATGCTAAGAACTGCTGCTTTATTGTTCTTATTTGAATTGCCTTTTTTTCCCCCTTTAAGATTAAAAAAAGATTGTAAAAAAACTGAATCTTAAAGGAAAAGAAAGACTGTTTAAAAACTTAAGAGGATTAGTGAAAAGTTTCTAATAAGACTGGCTCCAGTATTACAAAATAAAATTAGTAACTATCTTCCAAAATTAAAGCAAAAAGAAGAAAACATCCTTTTACAGGAAGGTGTGTGTGTGGTCTACAGCATAAAATATGAGTGTGGTCTCAGCATGTGGGAGAAACAGGCAGACAGCTTGAAACCAGATTGGCAGAACATAAAGTTGCAATTTAAAATATGACAAACAAAACAGATTTGGACAGAAATGTTCAAAATACAGGACATAAAGTGCTTTGGGACACTGTAGAAGTTCTGATACATCCTTAGCACAGTTTCAAAAGAAAATTGTCAAAAGGACTGGAAATAGAGAGAAAAAGAGGTACAACATTAAATGATTTGAAAGGTTGGAATTTATCTCAATAATGGCAACACCTACTGTGGCTGTAGTCCTGAAGAAGGGTATTAGTGCTGCCTGAAAATTCGATTCATTAATTCCCTTTATTCCTTAGAAAAAAAACCTCCATAATTTGGAGATATTATAATGCATTGACTTCAAAGGTGGGGAGATTGCAACACTATGATTCACAATTAGCCATCTTGCTACCTCAGACTGACTCTTTGTGGCCTGGAGCCTCCCTATTGCTCTCCATCAGATTTCTTCATTCGAATGAATTCTTCCAGCCATTATTTAATGGTTTGCACTTCTGTGGCGAGCCTCTAACACAAAATGAATTGTGCAAACAAATGGGGTGCTTTTTATACTGACCTGTTTCATGGATGACAGTGTTTGGTGTAGGTTTTGTTTGCAGATTTAAAAGCGAACTTTTTGAAATTTTAATTTTTTTTCAATTATCATGTAAAGTATTTGTTGTTAAACTTTTGAGCACCAGTGTAGGTGAAGTGGATGTACTACTTCTGCAATAGGTGAAGACTTGACTAATGTTTTGCAAATGGTGAAGATTTGACTAATGTTTTGCATATGGTGAAGATTTGACTAATGTTTTGCAAATGGTGAAGATTTGACTAATGTTTTGCAAGCATTTGCAAAACATTGCAAATGGATGTGAACAAACATTAATTTATGCATTTTGTTAATTTAATGAAAGATAATTTGGGTACTTATCCATGAAGTGGACAATAATTTCTGTACAGTGAATGAAGCAGGTACAGGCATGTACAAAATAACACTCCAAAGTCTCCTTAACAGCCATCCAATGCTTAAGGGCACTGGGTGATACAGTATAGGAATTATGCCACTCACACATGCAGTCATGTTTTAGTATTATAGTTTTAAATTTTGAGTTAAATTGCAATTAATTTATTAGTCTATCAAGTCTTGGCTAACATCCCCCTCCCCCCACATGTGCTGGTTTTGTTTTGATTAACTGAAATGTGGATCTTCAGTATACTATAACTTTTTGTAAGTTGTGTTAACTGCACTTGCTATTCAAGAATTCCAAATATGTTTCCTGTAATCAAGTTCATGCTGGAATGACAGTGTGTAGGTCTCCCCTCAAAATATCTAAATATCATTTGTGACAGTTATTAGTAGATGTTATCAGACAAGCTGGAGTGTTGGAAAATGACAAATGCAGAAACGGGGTACCCCTCTGGACCAATGTCATTGTAAGTGTGATATTGCTATCAATTGCAAAAATTTGAAGAAAAAAAAATTCCTTTTCCATTTGCATGTTGTAAAACATTCACAACAGTGCTACATTTCAAATAGAAATTTGTTGGATAAGAATGTTTAATTCAGCCTCATTTTGCAAATTTTGAGAACTTTGCAACCATTAGTGTTTGGGTTTCGTCATATACACTGCTGGCCACCCAAAATGCAACACCAAGAAGGAAGCATCCGATTGACCTGAAATTCGCAGCATGCGTCGCCCGCAAGAGAGACATGCAAACGATTAGCAGACCTGTGCGTGGGAAGCTTCCTGATGCCTCGTCGCAGAATACGGCAGTCATTCCAGCACGTTTCGGAGTTCGACAGAGGACGAATAGTGGCTTATCGCGACAGCGGTCTATCTTACCAAGACATCGCTGCCTGTGTGTGACAACATCCAGGCACAGCGAGGCAAGTCTGAATTCAGTGGGTGCAGAAGGGACGGATGGACCGACCGACGTGAGCGATCTCCGCGGCACACCACTGAACGAGAGGACCAGCATGTTGTTCGGCGGGCGTTGACGGCTCGCACCGCTACATCACGAACGTTAGCTCAGGAATTAGGGTGTGTTGCACAACAACCTGTGTCAGCACGTACCGTTCGACATCGTCTGCAGGAGTGGGGAAGTCGCACGGCGCCCATTGCTCGGATTACCATTGACGTTACACCACCGGCGAGTGTGGCGGCATTGAGCCGTTGAACGCCGCACCTGGACTACAGAATGGCACAACATTGTCTTCTCCGACGAATCCTACTTCTGCCTGCAACACCACGACGGTCGGATCCGCGTGTGGCGGCACCGCGGCTAGAGACTGTATGGCACCTGCATTATGCTTCGCCATACCGGTCCGTCACCTGGCGTTATGGTTTGGGGCGCAATTGGATATGACACCCGCACCCCTCTGATATGCATCGCCGGTACACTCAACAGCCACCACTACATCTCCGACGTTTTGGAGCCTGTAGTCCTCCCTTACCTGCAGGACCTGCCAGCGGCCACGTTTCAAAAGGACAATGCGCGCCCGCACGTGGCATGCATCGTGCAACAATTCTTCACGGCCCACCCGGTGTCACTGCTGCCATGGCCCACCTGTTTGCCCGATATGTCACCCATCGAACACATCTGGTCGCTGATTGGCAACCGAGTGGCCCGGCAAGCACCACCCGCGTCTACGCCTGATGAACTGTGGCAACGTGTGGAAGCAGCCTGGACCGACATACCCCAAACCCACATCCTAAACCTCGTTCGTTCGATGCCGCGCCGTGTAGCGGCCGTTATTGCCAGGCATGGGGACCACACGAACTATTGAAGTCTGCGTGTTCCGCAAGTCGCATGGGCCTGTAAGCTCAATCGTTGCATCTTTGTATCTGTTGTCACGTGTCCAGTAAATCTGGCTTTGCTATCTCGTGTCCTTCTTGGTGTTGCATTTTGGGTGGCCAGCAGTGTAATTCATTTTACAAAATTTTTGATCAAATCAAGTGTAATACTGTTACTAGTTCTGTTGGTGCTGTTATATGTATATAACTGTTACTTGTTCTGTTGGTGCTGTTATATGTAAATTTATTTTCTCTTTCCCCTTCAGGTTCCATTTGTTGCTGATGGTGATTTCTTTCCAGTATATAGAAATTGATGTTCCATCTCAGCAGGGACAGTCCCAAAACAGTTCCCTTTTTGCTATATCAAAAGCAGTTTCTGAAAACATGCTTGGTGTTGAAAATCTACCTCATCCTTTTATTTCATGCATTTTTCCATTTTTTTGAAAACTTCTATCATGTGGTGACAGAGGTCCTGAAACAGAAGAGTTATCCTTGTTCAAATGAAACCTACTGGAAGGTAACATTCTTTTCTGTTCATTGCGGTAAAAAATAATTTTGGTCTTGTTAAACTTAATTTTCTTTGTTTATCTCTATGCATTGATAATTTTTAACTTTTGTTTAAAACTTTTATGTGTATGCAGTGTCTAATAAGTAATATTAGTACATTCAAAAAGTTCTGGAACTTTTTATATTAAAGAATGAGTGCAGATAATACCTGTTTTTGCGGTGTTTCCTTCGAAGTAGTTGTTACCCTGTGCAGCTATGCATTTTTGTCAGCGCTCATACAAAGATTTAAATGCAGATTGCAAGCCTTCTTTTGCCACATCCTTCAGTGCCTCCCTCGCAGCTTGTTGCACTTCTTCGGAACTTGAGAAGCGTCGCCCCTTAAGCAAATTCTTCATCCAGAGAAAAGGGAAAAGTCACACGGGGGTGAGATCAGGGGAATAAGCTGGTTGTGGAAGAACGGGAATGTGATGTTTGGACAGGTAATCGGACACCAGGAGGGATCTGTGAGCCGGTGCAATATCGGTGTGGAGCACCCACAAGTTGGTCTTCCAAAGATCGGGTCGCTTGCATCTCACCGATTCTCGGAGATGTTTTAGGATGTTGACGTATTCTTCTTTATTGACTGTACGACGACCATGTTGAAGGAATTCCTTGTGTACGACCCCTTTCCATGGTTCGTATGGGTGCTTAAAAATGCTTAAAGGTGCTGAATTTCGGGGGGGGGGGGGGGGGATAAGGGCTTTTAATAGTGCTTAATTTTTGGTTTGGGTGCTTAAAGTGCTTATTTTTATGTTTTTCACCGATATTGTCCACCCTGAATGGAAAAAACATCAAGTTTGAGCTCACTGCAACGAAACTCTGCAACTCCCTAGATTTTGCCATTCGACACAAAGTTGATTACCGACCGAATCCTTTGTACACCCTGGGCTACAGACCTAGCTGTCGCGGTTGGTCGTGTGAATGTTTGGCCTGATCACCAAATTTTACGGGGAGGGCACGCTAGACATTTTGTTTTTGTGTGCAGCATGTGCTTTGTTAGTGTGTGCTTTCTCTACCATTTGATAAGTTAATATTAGATTGTATTCAGTTAGTTGTGTTTTGGGTGTACAATGCCTGGGGAAAAATGTATTTTTAATCCACTGTAGATTCAAAAAAGAGATTATAAGGACTGGATTTCCTTAGGTAATACAGATAAAAGGAAAGCAAGGTGCAAAATTTGCGCAAAGGATATAGAGATTCTGATTGGAAGCATTGCTTCTTTTGCCGTGGCCCAGGAATTACATTGCACCGAACCCTCATGACACAGCTGTTTGTTTTTTTCTTTCTACTTTTTTTTTTTTCTGAGGAGAAGGAATTTGTTTTGCTTGTTTAAAAGCTCTGCGCCGGGCCGTGATTACGTAGGCCCGGCATGCTTCTCTCACTGTGACCCAGGATTACGTTGGCCCGGATGTGCTTCTTTTGCTGTGGCCCGGGATTGCGTCGGGCCGATGCCTCTAAACCAAGTTCGTGACACAACTCTGTTTTTTTGTTTTTTGTGTGTGTGTTCTGAGGAGGAGGAATTTGTTTTGCTTGTTTGAAAGCCAAGTGGAAATAATGCACAGCGCCTGGCTCCGGGATTACATAAGTCATTATCATTTGGATTTGGGGCTTTCTCTTGATCGATGCACAAACAGCAGAAATCTTGGGAGAGGAGAGCAGGGCTGTCGCTAGACTTCTGTCGGATGGGCAAGTATTATTTTTACTAGGGCAAGTTTGATAGCAATTTGTAATGCTATATTTTACTACAGGCTGCAAAGGTATTCATGCCCTCCCCTTCCCTCCCATCTTCTGGATGAATACTCATTAATTTTGGAACTGTCTTTAAAGTCTTTGTTTTCTGATATACAAAAGAATCCATCATTTGGAATTATTTTTAGCTAATATTCTGTTCCCATTTTTAATAAAATTAGTAAAACCTAAAGGTTACATTCCTGTATAATGAACATGACACATTGTCATCAGCACCAGTAACGTGCCCTGATTAAAAGAAAATTTCATGCCTAGGAGAGCGGTATTAAAGCAGAGGTTTTCATGGGTTAGGATTGAAGAGAAATAAGGAGACGCAAACAATACATTTCCTCTCCTTAACTTCTTACCTTCAAGCCAGCAACCTTGTTTTGCACTCATCTCTTCCAAAGTAGTAGTCAGCCGTGACCCATTTACATTCCCTCATTGCCCTAAGACAGGCTTAACAGCTCTGGTATAGCTTTAGACTCCACATTCCATGTTGCAGTCCCCTACTTACTCGTACAAACAAGCAACAGAGCAATTACTAATGATTCATTGAATTCCAGTTTACCCACTTTATTTGCTCCTGATAACTTGAATAAAAAGTTTAGATTGAGGATTTGGAAGAGTGGAGAACAACTGAATTTTTTTCATTGCCCTGTAGATGCTTATTTGGATAACCTTCTATGGAGAAGGAAAACATGCACTTCCTAGGGTGAAATATGTAGGTCTGTACGATGAAAACACGGGAGTCAATATTTCCTGACAAAGTCCAGATTATATTTTAAAGTTAAAAAAATTAAACATATGGCACATACTAAACTGGGCGGGCAGCGGGGCAGGCTGAATCCCGCCCCCTTGGTGAGGTCCCTGGAGGGCGGGGGGTCGTTTTCCATTTGAGGACGTAATTCCATCTTCTGGAAATGGAAATTAGTTACAATACTGCATCGATGTTATCCTTGCAAACTTGCATGCGCTCATCCATTTTTCTCTCGCAATCGTAATATTTTCTCGTGATCTTCCTTCTGCCCAGTATTTTTCTTAAATATCCATTTATTCCATAAATACTTACATTTCAGCTTAAAAATGAAGGAAAGAGTATTTAGAGCAGTCTTGTCAAAAATGTTACAAATTATTAATTTAAATGTTTGCTACACTTGTAAATGTATATGGGTAGTTTAAATATCTGTAATGTTGGTATTTTTTAGGGTGCTTAAAATTTAAATAAAGGTCTTTAAAAAGTGCTTAAAAACTCCTTAATTTTGATCCTTAAAAATGAGTACGAACCCTGCCTTGCAATTAAAGAAAACTGTTAGCAAGACCTTTCCTTTAGAGCAGTCAGCTTTGAACTTTTTTGGTCGTGGTGACGACGACGGTGGTTTCCACACTTTTTACTGTCAGTTGGATTGGGGGTTGTACAGAAAGCACCAAGTCTCATTGCCAGTGATCAATGGATTCATGAGATCGGGATCTGAATCCACTGCATCGATGTTATCCTCGCAAACTTGCATGTGCTCATCCATTTTTTCTGGTGTCAGGTTTTTGGGTACAATTTGTTGACGCACGTGATGCATGTCCAGTTTCTCTGTTAAAATGGCATGGCAATTTCCAGCTGAGATGCCGGCAACTTCTGCAATCGCTGCAACAGTTTTTTGACTGTCATCTTTCACAATTTCTTTGACAATGGCGATTTGTTCATCCGTTGTGGATGTTGAAAGTCGTCCTGACCTCTCATTATCCTCGATACTTTGTCGCCTGTTTTCGAATCGCCGATGCCACTCATAAACTCTATTTCGACTGATTGCACTATCACCGTTCACTGACTTAATCATTTGAAAAGTCTCGGCGAAAGATTTTCCAAGCAGAACACAAAATTTTACACTTGAACGCTGTTCACAATTCGACATTGTTGTTCTCGCAACGGAGAGCCTCGAATGCCTACAATCACGAACTACACACCTACGCTGTACATGTTGGATCTGGATCAAACCGGTTCTGGCTAGTCTGTCACATGAAGCTCTTCTCTTGCTCAGCGGGACATGATGTAATTCACCGACGTTTGGCAAATATTAAAAAAGTTCTGGAACTTTTTAACGTAGTAGTATGAGTTGCAATACTTTACCAAAAGATTCTATTAGAAATAGAACAACTTACTTCAAAAATCCATTTTGTCCTGAATGATATCAGTGATTGCCTTGAAATCATGGAGGGAGTGTGACTGGCATATTTGTCCTACTTACAGCATTAATTCAGTCGCTTTCCAGGAATGGTCCTAAGTTCAGAATAAGCATTTCTTATAGCCTCGGATGCTAATGGTGAGAGGGTGTGTTAAATGCTCCTCTTCCCCCCCAACCAAGCACTCTTAATCAAATAATGATAAAGGGTAATTGTTATTTATTTGCAATCCTCTTTTAAAGCAGCATTACTGTAGCTCAATCCACAGAGGGATATTGGAATTCTGACTGTGGCCAAGTGATGTGAGGCACTGGCTTCTCACTAATTGTCTGAGATGGGCGTGAGTTTTTTTTTTTTTTTTTGAGGGGAGAATAAAGTATCTAAGGGCCACTGCCCCTTTATATTCTAATTTATCTGATCTCAATTCTGCATCCCGGACCATTTTTGCTCGTAGCCTAGCAGAGAAGTCTCAGTAAAAACGATGTATGATTAGGGTTGGTGATAACTGTGAAATGAGAAGAGAGGGAAAATGAAAAATATCTGCCTGACATTAGACTTAAAACTGCATTTTTAAAAAGTTTTCTAATTTGTTGGTGCAAAATTTTAAGGTGAAGACCTTAGTTAAATTAGAATAAATGGTTACTGTGCAATAAATTGCTGCAATTTCATGGCCACAAATAAAATTTGTATCTGTGTTTGTGGCCTGATGACAGCTTACTAATGAGATGATTATGTATTGATTTGATTGCACTTTAATTACTGTAAACATGAAGTAGTGCCAAATATTTTAATTTTAACTATGAAATTGATTAAAATGGACAAACTATCTACATAATGTATTTATTGACTTTTAATCGATATGTTCGAGACATTTAATCGCTAAGGTCAATATAGGAGTCGTTTGAATATGTTGATTAAACATTCGCTGAACATTTCTTTTACGTATTTCAATTCTTGAAAGTTGGCAGGTCTGGTGTTGTGCTTGTGTGATCGTGCTTGTTATGTAACTTTGCAAAAACCAGTAGTTTTTGCAAAGTAAAAACTGATGTTTTTCTTTGGGGGAGAGCATTCTTGAAAATAATTTATCCGAAAATGCTCCTGTTCAATTGCAGTTAGTGCCATAACTTTAGAAGCCTAATAAATCCAAAACCACAAAGTATGCCAGGCTTGGTTGATTCACTCAAATGAGATTGAAAAACAACAAGGTGTCTTTCAAAGCACCTCATGTAGTCATCTGATGACGATGAAAACCATGATCAGATGACCGCATGCTATTGTGTATGGAATAACGGCTGGAATGTAGTCATAGCAATGCACACTGTTGCGTAGCGTTGTTTTCTTCACTGTATATCACACTTTATAACATTTAAAAGGCGAACAACTAGTTATTTGTTTTGCCATTTTTAAATTGGGTAGGCCTGTGCCCCCGACATTTCACACGTGTTCCGGATTAAAAGTAATTTTGATATTTGGAAGTACTTATGTTTGAGAGAAGGCATTTTCTGACATGAAATACATAAAGTCAAAACACAGAAACGATATGGAAGACTACTTTTAAAAAAAATTACTTTGATTTTCAATGAAAAGCATTGAAATGGACAGGCAATAACTTTCAATGGATTTTAACTGAGACACAGTGCTCTCATTAAATGTAAATTGTGTTTTTCAAGGTTTAAATTTCATTGGTTCCGGTATTAACTGAAAGAGCTTGAAGGTTAAATAATTCAAGCCGGGCAATTTTATATTTTCATCATCTTATCTGTATTTAAAAATTAATAGCCTGCCATCTAATTCTTTTGAAAACCTTGCCCCACAGCTCTACAGAAGTTGGACAACAGTACTGCTTTAATTAAGTTGCCATGATTTTTGGCATTGATTATTTTATTTACTGGATATTTCTTTTCCTGTTGCATAGATCAGGGGACATGTTTTCTGAGCAATGTAAATTATGTTATCATACAAAGAAAATTTATATTAGTTTTTATAAAATTTAAGCATTTGTTCTATCGTATTGTTTCTGATAGCCACACATCATTCAAAACTACCATAATTCAAGACTGATTTTCCCATGAGAACAAATGTAAAGTATGTGTTCTTGGAGTTCATAAATCTACAAACTCTAATGTATTTTTGCTTTTAAGCATAATAAATGTTAATATATAAATAAACAATAAAAATTAATGAACTTATTACTGCCAGAAAAATTACTTAAATGGTAAAATGTGCAGTATTACCATGCAACTGCATTCTTTGAGCATCCCACACCTTTCCTCTCTCTAAAAAATAAATATCGGTTTGGCCATAAAGTATTTACATTTTGTTACTGTATAAATTTTGAATGGGAAGCAAAAACTTTTGTCAACTATATATTGTCCATTTTGTTCGATGTTCTTTTGCCATTTCTCAGGCAAGGTCATGATTCCGCGCTCAAAGAAGTTTTTTTTTTTTTTTTCGGCAAAAAACAGTTCCAAGAACGATTTGATACTCTCGTCAGCAGTGAAAATTTTACCATTCAAGGTGTTTTGCAATGAACAAAACAAATGGTAGTCTGATGGTGCCAGGTCTGGCGAATATGGTGGATCTACCTGGTAGCACATCCCATCCAAGCTGCAACAATTTTTGACGAGTGACCAAACTTGTTTGTGTCCTTGTGTTATCATAGTGAAACACAGTACCTTTGCGATTTACCAATTCTGGATGCTTCTGTTTGACTGAATCACTGAATTTATCCAGGTGACGACAGTACACATCTGAATTAATGGTTTGGTTCCTTGGAAGCAATTCAAAATACATAATACTTTTGAAATTCCACCAGACTAACAGCATAACCTTCCTTTGGTACATATCAGCTTTTAAAGTGCTTTGAGCAGGTTCAACGTGCGTGCTCCTTGATCTTTTTTGTTCGACGTTGTTGTAGACAATCCATTTTTCATCGCCTGTTATCATAGGTTTGAAAAATGGATCATTTTCTTTGTTTCAAGAGCAAATCGCAGATGTCAAGATGCTTAGTGAGGCGAAATTCTTTGAGCTTATGTGGACCCCGCATATCGAGCTTACTAATGTATCCCAGTTGCTTTAAATGGTTTTTAATGCTCTGTTTCGATATGTTCAGATTCTCAACAATCTCTTGTGTAGTTAAATGTTGATTGAATTTGATCAATGCCTTTATTTTGCCATCATCAACTTCGATTGGCCTTCCTGAGCGTGGTGCATCTTTCACATCAAAATCTCCAGACCGAAATTTCGCAAACCAATTCTGACACTGCCTTAGTTAGGCATCTTCACCATACAGCACATAACTTTTTATGAACTTGCACAACACTTTTTCCTTTTAGGAAGTAATACAGGAAAACATGACGAAAATGTTACTTTTGATTGTCCATTTTGAAATCAATGCCAAACAAACACTTGTTAACGAAATCGTGCACTTTCTGTTACTAAAACAAGCTTGAACTGTCAGCTCTCGCATTACATAATGAACTTTCTGTTTCAAATGACGTTAGTTACATTTCAAGACATGTTTCGCCATCTATGTGTAAAAAACGCAATGACTTTTTGGCCAACACAATAAATAAGTAAAAAGAACTTGAAGATTAATCTTTAGCAAGAGGGCAGTTGTTTTCATCTCATATTCTGATGATACTAAAAATACTGGAGTTTCAAGAAATGCCAAATCATGGCCTGCTGTCTCCACACTTAATCTTTAATACTGATTTGATTTCATTAAGGTTTTCTGCTGAAGAAAGAATCTATAATTTGAGTTATTCTTCTTTAGTTTTTTCTTTGAAGATTTTTGCTAAAAATGCAGTATGCATCCCATCCCATCTGCCGTGCCATTAAGGAACTGCAATGCAAATGTGGAATGCTGGTTTCCAAAAACAGCAATAGCTGCTAAAATGCCAGTGTGTCACTTTATTTGTAACTTTGCACATAATTGAGACTTCATTAAAAAATTATCATATGTTTTCAAATTTGCATAAAATGTTACTGGCTGTTTTCTGAAGCAATATTTTGATTTTTATTTTAACCAGTTATCATAAAATCATTACAGTTTTCTTTTAAAGTTATGATATATTATTTCATTGCAGTTACGGGAAGCCCTGTACCTTTATTATGGTATTGTCAGATTTTGCAGTGAACCCTGTGATGTTGTGGAATTAGAAAATCAGATATCACTCTTTACTGTGCATTGGTCTGTGGTTATGAAAAAGGTGTTGAATGTGTTGAATCAGCTAGAGGAAAGTTCAAGGTTAGTACTGCATCATTTCTGTCCATTCTTTTTCCCAAACCAGTTTTATCTAATTCTAATGTACTATGTTGACAAAAAGCATCACATGGTGAGAATACATAGTTACTTGGGAACTGCACAACTGTGCAGTTTTAACACTTTAGAAATCAATCTTGGAAGTTTTATTGAAAATGGAAAATGTTCCTTTTTTATTTTCCAGTTAAGAACAAAAGTAATATTGATTGCAAACAAACTTTAGTCTACAAGTAAAATTAAACATAATATATTAATACACTGGATTAAAAGAGGATGTGTCAGAAAGTAGCAACATTACCCTTTCAACCAATAAGGTGCAAAATTTTCTGTTTAAAGGGAATGAGCAAAAATCAATATCCCTCAGGAATTTTGTGGTTAAATGGATAATCTCATAAATGTGTGGAACTTTTGATTTCAGTCGGTCTGTAATTTTCAATTGGATTATTTGCTCTCAGTTGTATGTATAATGTCAGAATGATTTATTGACTTATCTGTTGTCCTGGCCTTTGAGGAAAAGTTATGTAAATTTTCTAAATGTTGTCCGTATATCTTTAGCATTTTCTCTCAGTAGATGAACATCATCATATATCCTAATATTATGCTTTTCATTTTTGTAATTTATTAATGGAATTATTAAATTATCAGATATAAGGTGAGTACTGTAAATGGGGAATATACATATACTTTGCTTTCACTGGTCCTTACCCAAAATCAGTAATTAAAGTCTGAACAGATTGGACTATATTCCCATCTATTCTCTAAAATTTGTCTTAACATAAATATTTGGTTTACAGTTCAATGTATAATTAGGGATTTTGTTCTGTCCTTAGGATTTTGTGATAATAACACAACTTCCAGTAATCAGCAGTAAAATGAAACATGATTTGATATGACTGTCCTTTTTCTTGTGTAGCAGGGAATTCTATTTCTTTATTTTAAAATTTAGTTGCCCACATTGGGCAACTAAATTTTTCAAGCCCTGCATGAAGTCATTAATTACTAGAATGTTGCTTGTAAGAAGTGCCAACCTGTTATGAATATGCGAAATCTATTTCTTTATTTCAGGTAATTTAAGCAGAATCGCATAATATTAAATATATTACATATTATAACATTGAAAGTTCAATAACATGTTCTTGTACTGTTTCTATGTGCACACTTTGCCTCAGATCTTAACAGTGGATCTCTGAAATGTGTTTTTTCAGGTCATTGATTTAAACATTTGCAAGTTTGTTATTCACATGTATGCCTCATAATGTCAGAAAGTCCAAGTAAAGAGAAAGAAAAGGGTATGCTTGGTACACAGGATTTATGTTGCAAGTGTTAGCTAATACCAGTGGCATGCCATAAACGTTGTGTATAGGCATGCACAAAAAACAAAACAAAAAAACGTACGTCATTTGTAGTGGAATTCCATCCTGAAATTGTTTTTCTTCTTCTGTTACTTTGTCTTAAATATAGGCTTCGACATCAAAATCTTTAGTAGAACTTTTTCAGTTATTAATTTTTTTTAGATAATGTATCTTATCTTTGTGTACATTGTGTGAATAGGTTTTTTATTCACACAATTTAATGGCACAACGTATTAGTTCCCTCGAGCATTTATCTAAACCAAGTTCATACGAAGCTTTGAACTATTTGCAGATTATTTTGCTGCTTAATCCAGGGGAAAGAGTAGAAAATGCTTAATGCACTTTTTTACCTAACGAAATCAAAATGAGTGGGATATGTTTCTTTAATTGAATTCAGGTTCACTTTGGGAAACCTGATACTTTTTTAATCACAATTTTTTGAGCCCATAAGCTTTCCATGTAGAATAGTTATTGGGGGATGATAATGATTTGGAAACTACCAGATGGAAATACTTTGCCCTCTGGGGGTCCACCTTCTTTGAAAAAGCAATCTAGTTGATGTGTGAAAGCTTGGAACCTTTGATCTTTGTTTTATGCCAATAATATGGATTACTAGTATAGTTTTGCAGTTTGAAACACGACCAACAAAACAGCTTGGGAGTTTTGAAACACTACAAATCTTGATATTAATTAGTTTGTATGTTTGCATACTTAACGACATTGTGAAGCAACTCAAGTTTGAGGTTGGTGTTTCATTGCTGTCACATTTGGATTTTTCTATAAAACTTAGGGAATCAAATGACTAATTTTGCATCATCCATTTCCTTATTCCCCTTTTGCAGTTTGCTTAAATCATCCTGAAGCATTTTCAGTGCTTCAGAAAGGCAAGGAATATACAAAAATGTAGCCTTACAATTTACCAACTCAGTACGAAAACGATCCCTCTGAAATTACACACTAGATAGCAGATGCTCACCATCAAAAGAAAACGAGCTATCCATTGGTCTGTGCAACACTCTTTTCACATATCAGCAAGTTTTTCAGCGACTTTTAATGAACGCGCCAAACCTAGTGGGAATAAACACAGTGGGGACAGAGGGAACAGACTCCAGTTCTCTGATTGGTTGTCTGCTGAAACCTTGAATGCAATGGCTGATTTTGTGTCAAACATAATTGCCCTGGCAAGCACGGCACAGTCTCGCATGAGTTCGGCCATGATGATTTGAAGTTAGGTTAGCGTTTTCGTGTTGATTCATTTCCAGCATAAATACACTCAAATATGTGAATTTGGATTTAAATAAAATTCTTCTAAACCAGGTACTTAGTTTAAATTTCCAGTAAAAAACAACAGCACAAAGCTTTTTCTTCATGTAAATCTTTTTTTTTTCAGGGAGCAAATTTTTGAACTTTATTAGGGCTTGCAATGCATGTGTTGCATACTATGACTGTACACTACTGGCTAATACACACTTCCACATACATAGTTAGTTGTCAGTCGGTGTTCATGGTAATTGTGTTGAGTGACAGAAAATGAAGTTGAAAGAAACACAATCCATCTTTTGGCAAAGTAAAACCAAACAGGGTTTGCACGATTTTTCCAATAGTTTTTTTCATTCATATCCACTGTCCTTAGAGATCAACATATTTCTTGAATTTTTGTTTCTGTGGTGGTAATACCTCTGTCTCCAAAATTAGACTTTATAAGTGCATGTATTTCTAAAACTAATTAGGCACAGCTATATTTTATGAGTTCAACATAAATTTAATAATTTGCTAGTGCTTTGTTTGGCTTAAGTTTTCCTGTATGCCTCCCCCCATTCAGTGAAGGTTTTTGAAATGTCCTATTGTCAGGCATAGAAAAATACAAGGTTAGAATCAATATTTAAAAAAGTAGCATGCACTTTAATCTTCAGCCCCCAATCGTCTACTTCAGCTCACCTAACGCCCTGCTGGAATGGTGGGAGAAACATTTTGTGATTGGTGGCGCTGCATTTTTTGCTCCTTTGCTACATGCATTACATAATCTGTGTGTGTGTGGTGCGGGAGGAGTGCTAATGATGCGAATTATGTAGCGGGGGGGAGGGGGGTATTTTTTAAGGGAAGGGTTTATTTTGTAATTTGGCTGGCCCTGAAAAGGGCCTTTATGGAATGTGAGTAGTTCAGGTGTTGTTAAACATTTATAACAACAGAAAAGAAGTGTTTCCTCCTCATTGAGAACCTGTCTATCTAGTACGAATATTTAAGTGGAAAACATTATACTAGGAAAGAACTGTTTGATGATAGCAATCATCACTGCAAAACAGTGTTCAGAGGAAAGACTACAATTTCGTCGGAATAAATATTCCAGAATGTGGTGGGCCAAGTGGTCTTTGTGAATGCCATTAGATAATGTGTGTGTTTGAGGGGCCGCCAATTGCTCTCAACACCTTGCGTATGCGCCCCAGTAGTCGGGGCGATGAAATTGAGTGAGTGGTTTACTGACAGATGTTGGAAACCACAGGATGGGAGATTGCAGTATGCAGCCCACTGATCCGTCATGACAATAGTTCCAGGTTGAACATGTTTCTGGATGAGCAGCAGCAATGTGTGAGCAAAGCGATTATTTTGCGGGCAGATCTCAACCCTGAATCGTTTCGAATCTCGTTCAAAGATGCCAAGGATCCAGGTGCCCTCAACGAGAAGACTACAATTATACTTCCGCTTCCCAACCTTAGCCTCATCCACTTCTAAGATGACACCAGGACCTTCAAGCTGTCCTTCGTCTTGTTCGTAAGCTACCATAAACTCTGCAACTAGTTCTCTGCAAGACTGATAATAGTCACTGACTGTCGCAGAGGATGTGGAAATCCCACCCTGGGAAGATTCCTCAATTGCATCATCATAGGACAATCCTTTGGCGAAACAATACAAAAGAGTCATCACCTTATCAAGAGGAATACGAGCAGCTTCAAACCACGTCCCAAGTAAACGCGAACACTGCTCACTTTTCTCTGTAACGTGAGAACAGGGCGAACAGAAAACAGCGATGACAGAAGACGCACTCAGCAAACAGTGATTACATGACACGCACGGCACGGGAGAAAACGCCGACGCAGCTGTAGCGCCACCTATCGCAAAACGTTTCTCCCGGCATTCCATTGCCACGATAGCTGAAGCAGACGATTGGGGGCCGAACTCTAAAGTGTAGCCAAAAAGTACTGTATTTCCCCTTGTAGAGACATTATGTATAGCATTATTTGGTTGTGATTTGATTCTCCACAGTGAAAAGATTATGCAATTTGTGTATTAACTTCATGAAATCAGATTGTCTGGGGGAAGGGGGTAGTCTTCCCCCTCCTGCTAGAAACTGGGTGAAGCAATAAATTAATAAATAATGGACGTTTATTTATTAATTTATTTACTATATAATATTGTACCAGATTTAATCCTAGAATAATGTTTTAAAGGAATTGTGATCTTAAACAGGGGGTGACCACTTATATTACTTCATTATTGCCTAAACCAAGATTAGATATTGTAATCAGTGAAATATGTTTTAAATGTGTTTGTTAAATTCATTAGCATAAGTATATTGTATCTTTGTACTGAACTATTACTAAAATAAAACAGTGAAAAGCAACTGAAAATAATCTTAATAAGTAAGGTGTTACTTAACATTATCATTTGTTACAACTGTATTAATTATTGCAAATTGGGTATATTTTATTTATGGTTTGATAATATCAATTTTATTTTGTAGTATCTTTGCTGAGATCATGATGCAGGCAGATACTATTTCTCAAGAACTGGGACTAAAAGTTTCAGAAGATTTGAAGTTGCGATCAAAGTTGTCCAAGTTTCTTGGCTGTCCATTGGCTTTTGTGAATGAAGAAGCTGCTAAATTGCATGGAAATGTGACCAAGTAAGTTGTTTTTAAATAGTGTCAGAAAAATACATTATACCAGCTTTTTAGACATGAGAATAGTTGTAGCATAAAGGAGATTTTTTTAAAAGTCCATTTTAAATAGTTAAACCTTTTCTTTTTCTGTTTAGATACTTCTACCTAAACTGTTCAGGTGTTGCTTTGCTGTTATAGGATTTGAAATTACCTTGAATTTCAGATTTAATTTTTTACTTAACACAAATGTTTGGTTCTTTGTAATTCTTTGAGAAATTATGAAAATATGGTTGAATTTAGGTTATCATTGGAATTAGAATAAAAAATGCCTCAAAAATTACTCTACTTTTTCAGTTGAAGAGGATTTTGATTGCATTTTAGTGAGACTGATTATGCAACACATTCTTCCTTTCTTTACTGCCATTCCTTGAATGAAAGGTTTTGAAAGTTCATGTTAGAAATATGGCTATGTTTTATATTGTCATCATTTCATAGGTTTTGAGCTCATGGTATGTGAGATTAGACTGATAATGCTATAGCATTCTCCTTTTCTTACCCTACTAGCTAGCTGTGAAAATCCATTCCATGAATCCAGATTTCAAAAGCTGTATCAGAAACTAAAATGTATGCAGTATATTACTCTTTTGTATGATTTAGAGTGAAATTTGCAAATTAATGTCAAAATGTGCCTGATAGTTCCCTAACAATATATGGTAAATGTAATTAGGAAAAAAGCAAAAACTATTGGTTATATATGCACATTTTCTATGAATGTCATAATATTCATGTGTTGTATTCAAGATATTAATATAACAGCTCTATACAATTCTTATAGGGTCTAGGAGTTCATTACTGTTTGAATGTTTTCTTCCAGGATTTTCTTCACCGTTTGAATGTTTTTGTTCTGTAGGTGACTGTTGTAATTAATTACTGTGTTCTCATTATTTTGGTGATGCCAAACAAAGTCACATAAATAAAGAAACCAGCATTTTTCTATTGATTCTGCACTCCTTCCTGTTATACAGTTTTGCACATGACCAGAAGAATTCTATTCTTTATGTATGTGCATGTGCCAGAATTGGATCTAAAGTCTTGGAGTGATTTATGGTAAAATGGTGATATTGTATACTAGGAGTACTTTCGTTATTGTTATACCACTTTCACGAATCTGAAATAAAGTTGTTCCAGGATGAATGGTGTCAGTGATTGTATGTTGCAGTGTCTGCAATGGCATTATTTTCTCTCTCAAGTGATGCCTCCAAATGCCCAATGTCATAACTTCATTCTGTAAAAATGAAATTCACCGATGTCTACTACACTGCCATATCCACCTATTTTGTTATGGGTTTTGAGATTGGAGTCTGTACATATTTCACTTAAAATGCTTTACCCATCTGTAATGGTTGCTAAATCTATTTCAAATTCATCTAAACAAAATTGAATGTTTGTGTATTCTTTTGACCAACAATACATATAAGCACAATTTTTGTGAATAGTAATTTATAACTTTTAAGCCACATACCTTTTCTGAGGCAAATTTCTGGCCTGCATAGTGCGTACAAGAAATAACTGTGTACGAGAAATACCAAGCAGTGGCAGGTTTAACAAAAGATCCTTTTCATTTTTTTCATGTGTTAATGACTTAGATAAGCCTTGCATGTGTGCTGATATGTATTCATTCAAATAAACTTCAGTTCATATTGCTATTATGCATCATTTTAATTTATTTGTAGCTTAAGAATAGTAATTGTTGTAGTATATTGCTCCTTGTGGCTCAAAACTTCCTGATAGGAATAATGATTTCTGGAATGAGCTGAAGGCTATTTTGAGCCATTTTGTTGCTACAGAGAAAGTTATTACAGCAGGGAATTTCAGTGCTAGAGTAGGTGTTCAGAATGAAAGTTCTGATAACATTCTGGGTAAGTTTAATGATCTCAATGTAAATGGTAAAAAAATAATTGAACTCTGCATTGAAAATGGATTGTGTGTATCTAACATATTTTTCAGTCACAAGTATATTCACATATATACTTGGGAGTATCATACTCTGGGGCAAAAGAGTGTAAATAGATTTTGTTGTTTGTGATCAACGTCTGTAACACTTAGTTGTTGACTTGCATGTGATGAGAGGTGCAGATGTTGGCTCTGATTATTACCTGCTAGTATCATGTGTGAAACTTAATGCCGTTTGTTGGAAGAGGAACAGGAAGATGCATGTAATTAAGAGAATATATGTTGACAGGCTTCATGAAGAACATCAGCGTTGCTCTGAAATACTCAGTGAAGGACTGAATGAATTGAAGTTATTTGAGAGGGATGTGAAAAAGAAGTGGACATTTTTTAAGACTTGTGTTGTGTCATTGTTGCTGAAAAGTTTCGTGGTGCTGCAACAGTGGGCAGGATTAAATGTAATGTTTGGTGGAACAGTGAGATTAAAGAAGCAGTAAAGAAAAATAAATAAGCATATTTGGGGATCACTTCATTTCTGTTCTCCACAGATATGTATTTATTTGGGTAAAATGTTAAATATTTTTAACATGTCTTATGATCAACTATCATGGAATAAATTATTGAAATTTCATTTTTAGTATTTGCATTTTTCCCTTTTTTGGGCATGTGAAAAAACTGGCATCTTTCCATGTATTTACTACTAATTCTTTTTAATGTTAATTGATAAAAGACCATTTACAGCAAGAAAATCTTACATACAATGTCAAAAAATTGTATTTACAAAATTGTTGAAAATTTACATAATGATGCTAAAAAATTATTTGGTAAAACTTCAAAGTTTATGAATAAGGAATAGTTTTTTTTTTTTTTTTTTTTTTCAGAATAACTGAGCTGTCCTTCAGTTTGACGATTCCAGTGTTTCAAAGTTCTTGATAAAAAAATGCACTTTTCTTCATATTTCATGAGTGGTTTAATAAATATGTAGTCCCGATTTAAGTTTCGCATTTTCAAAGGAATCAATGTATTTCAGTTTAGAACCGGAGAAAACAACCTTCTTCCCTTGTTTGTTGTTATGTCTTCTGTATGTTGGGGTTTCCTCATTGGTTATAAACTGTGGTTCCGCAGTTGTTTGGTGGCTTACTCTCATTGGTGGTTTTAGGGTGAGGTCACGATTTCTGCGGTACCAACTATTGTGAGATATTTAAACACCTTTTATTGTGTTTTCTTATTATTCTTAATAATAATAAATCATCCTGGCTGGTTTAATATATTTATTGATGCATGCATGCACGATGCCATAATAAACAAGACTGGTTTTTGTATGTCTTGGTAATATCCGTGTGTGCATATGCTGATGATAAAGAGAGAGATACTGTCCTGTTGGCAGAGAGCAAAAGTTAATTGCAGAGTATGTTGTTCCAGATGTATGAAGTTTGTATGAAATTCAAATTGAGTGTTAATAAGGGAAAAACCAAATGTATGGTTTTATTTTTTAAGGAAATGAGTGCAAGATAAATCCAAGTGGCATAGTGCTTGACCAGGTGAACGATTTTGTATATTTGGGAAGCATGTTTGTGTATGACAAAGAGAACACATTAGATGCTGAAATTAGTATGCAAGTGAACTCTCCATTGAAAGTCATTGCTGATTTAGGAGGATTTCACAAGAATGACGTGTTCTCAAGAAAGTTCCGAATGGTTGTATATGAAAGTATAATTGTTTTTACTCTGATGTACGGCAGTGTGTTACTTATGGGGTGTTTGTGGCAAGACAGGCTCTCTCTGATCATGTGAGGAAAGATGATGCGTTTTAGGCAAAATGTTGTTGGTAAGGTGGAGACAAATATTCTGAGATGGTTTGACCATGCTGAAAGAATGAGTGTTGAGGTGCTGACTAAGAGAATTTATTCAGCCCAAGTGGCAGGTAAGAAAGGTAGTGGAAGGCCAAAGGAATCATTAGAGGACTTGATTCAGGTATGTCTGCTTGAGGATACACCAACAGTAGGGAAAATCTAGTTCCATCAGTTAAACATTTACTTGGCAGATGGTTTTTCTTTGAGGAACTAACCTCTGAATCTCTGAGAACAGCTTAATGATATGTATGTATGTAGGGTCTGGTATAATAATAATAATAATAATATATCATGATCAGAGTGTAAAATCCCTGAAATGGCAATGAGCTGGACATTTGCCGGAAGGACAGACCACCAATGAACAACAGAAAGTTTAGACTGGATTCCAAGGGACAGGAAAAGACCCAGTAGAAGACCACATGGGAGATGGGTGGATGAAATTCAAAAGTATGCCGGTGATTCCATGGAGGAGACTGGGTCAAGACACAGTCGTGGAGGACACTTGGGGAGAGCTTCATCCAGCAGTGGACTGATAATGGTTGACAATGATAATGAATGTACTTGTGGTTTTATCAAGGGTTGGCACAAATCACAATTCTCTCATTTCTACACCAACCAAGACGTGTGGGTTTTTACTATAACACAAAGGTGGATATTAACTTTGTATCTGTCAATGTTTACAAAATTTATTTGATTGTTTTCTAAATTCCTATTTGCAATCTTTGAGAAAACAATTTATTGGCAATTTTCAGGGCTAACTGTGGTGGATTAATATGGTTGCTCCCCTAGAGTTAAGCCCAAAAATTTATTTTTAATCAGAATGTATATATAGTTGGTTACTTCTATGTGCATACAAATTCAATATAGCAGAAACCCACACATCTTGGTTGGTGTAGAAATGAGAGAGGCTTTGATAAAGCCACAAGTGACTGCTGCCAAGATTTTCTACAATCATTATATCTCTTATTAGGCATATTTGCCCAGATCTTGATTTCCTTCAAATTTAAAATTGGTTAGCTATGTACAATAATTTCTGCATTTTATGATTTTTTTTTAATTATCTTATGCAGCTACTAGCACATTTAGATTTTCATAGTATTTTGGGATTTGTAGAGATTTATTTTTGTTTTCACATGCAGCACTATATAGTTACAGAGAGAGAGAGAGAGAGAGAGAGAGAGATTACTTGTCGGGTTATAAACTAAAATTCATAAACATCTTTATGAAAATTAAAATTTTTTTATTGGTCATGAAATTGTGTTTCCCAAATTTAGTAGACACCCTGTAATAACATCAAGTATTTTTGTGGTATTTGGTGGAATACCAGTATACACTGAGTGGCCACTTTATTATGACCACCTGGCAGTTTTAAGCAAATGAGCTATGGCTGCACGCTGTTGCCGTCAGAGGGCGAGGCTAGTATAAAAAGGGAAAGCTTAGTGCTTGCGACAGTAGTAGCAGTGATATTTGGGTGACGAGATGGGCAAAAAATGTGATTTGACGGTCTTTCAATGTGGGATGATTGTAGGTGCTCGGAGCCATGGAGCGAGTATCACCGAAACCGCCGCATTCGTGAAATGTTCCAGAGCAGCTGTTGTTAAAGTATTTAAAGACTGGACTGTCAGCCAAAAAACTGGGTCTCTACGTGCAACGTGTGGTCGTCATCGACTAGTGACTGCTCGGGCGGAACGGAGAGTGTCCAGAGTGGTAACAGACAATAGAAGAGCTACAAATTACACACCATCTTAATCAAGGGTCCCCTCAAATGATCTCTGCACGCACCGTTCGCCGTACACTGCATTGGATGGAATATGGCAACCGAAGGCCTGTTTGAACACCTTTGCTGTCTGCAGTTAACAAGAGAAAACGTCTCCAGTTAACACAGGAGCACAAGGATTGGACAGTCGATAATTGGAAACAAATTATGTGGTCTGATGAATCACGTTTTCAGTTGCACCATTCCGATGGCCGAGTGAGTATTTGGCGGAAACAGCATGAAAGCATGGACCCCAAATGCATTGCTACAACCCTTCAAGCTGTTGGAGGCAATGTTATGGTTTGGGAAATGTTTTCCTGGCATGCTTTTGGCCCTTTAATTCGTGTTGATCAATGTCTGACTGCTACATCATATCTAAACATCGTTTTGGACCAAGTGCATCCTGTCATGTGGATGGTTTATCCCAATGGCGATGGCTACTTTCAACAAGATAATGCGTCTTGCCATAGTGCTGGTATTGTACAGGATTGGTTTCAAGAAAATGCCAGTGAGTTTATTTTGCTTAGGTGACCCGCACAATCTCCAGATCTCAACCCGATTGAGAATTTGTGGGATGAAGTTGAGCGAGCCATCAGACAGCTGGATCCACAACCCTGCAATCTCACACTCCTGGAAAGTGCTATTCATCAAGTATGGTCTCAGATTCCATAAACCACCTTTCAGCATCTCGTGGAGTCCATGGCGCAAAGAATCGACGCAGTATTAAAGGCAAAAGGTGGCCCAACGAAGTACTGAGGGGGTGGTCATAATAAAGTGGCCACTCAGTGTATTATATGATAGGTCAAGGATAAAGGAAACAATGCGTTAAATAATTTCCAGAACAAAGGAAAACAACTTCTACTGAAGAAATCCAATTGGAATTCTTAATAACATGTAGAAACCTTCAACTAATATGAGGATTCATTAAAATCAGAAATAAAGGCATAATGAATGAAAAAATAAAAATAAAAGGCTGGCATTTAGAATATGTCAAGAAAAAGATTAGGAATTTATATGAGAATAAAAAGGAAAAAGATCTTAAAATTACATAAAAAATATTTGGTCATGCTATTGGAAATACTGAATATTAATATTTCAAAAGAAAATACCCAGATTATTGAAAATTTGGAGTCAAAACTTCAGATTTTTTTACCAACGTATTGAAAATCATGGTAATAATACAAGAAAACATGATCTCCAAAACTTTGACAAATTGTTTAATAAAGCAAAACCAAACCATGAACCTAAATTTAATCCATCCTTAAGATCACTGTAAATGAAAGCATTTGATCAGTAAGTGAGATCTAATTGCATCAGTTTTAAACTTTAATTGGGCAAATGGGTTTTCTGTGAAGAGCTAACCTCTGAATCTCAGAGAAGCCACTTAGTGATTTTTATGTATTTATTTGTAGTCCAAATTTTTAAGAAATGCTGGGGCACTCCGAAATGCAAAAGTCCAATGCTAGTTTATGTTGGACCCCATGTTGTTAACATTTTGATGATGTGTCTTCCTTTATTGGTTTATTGATAACCCTTACTTGTGCCAAGGTCACTTCATTTTTCCCATCAGGTCTATGCTGAAAGCTGTCATGTAGACTGCTCAGTGAACAATACTTATGCATTGTTTTAAAAATACCCTAATGAAAATTTTGCATTTACACATGCTCTTTGTTTACCAGGGTTTATTATTACTGCTTATGATTTGTGGGAACTCAGCAAGCTCAAATTAATTATATATATTGAATTCTGCAGATAATGAATAATAAGTAATATGATACCCATGTCTGCCAATTAAGTCTTACTGTGGTTGTCAGCATATGAGTAAGTGTTCTTATTGATTATCCTATTTATTATATTATCAAAATTGAATGAATTTATTCTATTCAAATCTCAATCATGTGAACTGCACTTTGTAATTTTTGTAAGGACTAAATGTTTTTTTTTTTTGTTGTATTAATTACTTTTTTTTAACAATAAAATAATTGAAATGAACGGACTTGCTGTAGTGTTATCTGATCTGGTACATGTTCCTGTGTTATTTATGCATTAAGATGTTTTTCATAGTTGATTTACATTACTAAGCTGTTTGACATGTGGTTTGCTATGCCAAATGAGTGATTTTTTTTTTTTCAGTGTGGCACCAAACATTAGCATTCCATCTGTTATTAAATCATCATCAAAAATGTATGAACACATGAAATTGATCTTCAGTCAAGAAGGAGCTTTGACTCAGAAATTATCAGAAGCTTTCTACCAAAGTTTGGACAGCAAGAGTGGCCATGATAGATTGCTATCTGGTTAGTTATATATTGTAAATTCTTTTTTAAAATTTCAAGATACAGTGGATTTTTTTTTAACTAAAATAATTTTCTTGTGGTTTCTTAAAATTTGCAGGATTAATGTTCATGAGTTATAAAAAAAAAAATTTTCCCCATGCATGCAATCCTTAATGTATCATTAAAGACTTCCCACAGAACTGGAAGAGAATCAAAACATTAGGGGGTAATTATAGAAGAAAGGAAGAAAAGCACAAGAAGAGCAAAACATTATTACATCAATGGTTCATCCCATGTGTGAATCAGATCCAATTTTCCTGTGCAAGAGCTTGTATTAATGTAATACTTAGTATTTGGGATAGTGGGGAGTTGGGTAAATATGAATCATAACTAACCAAAGTTATTTAAAAGCAAGATGTTTATGATATATTTGTCAAAAATTGAGTAATGGAAAGTAACATATATATATAATAGGAAAAAAAACCAACTATTTGCCTGCAAAAATATATCAAGTAAGAAAATAAAGTTCAAAAGAGCTGACTTTGCTTTTCCTGGATGGGAATATTTTATTCACATTACAGACCTGCCAACTGTTATGATTCTATCGTATTTAGTACGATAAATCATGCTGCAGTACGCTAATACAATTTTGCAGCCCAAAATATATTTTTTAAATAGTCATGCCCCCCCCTTTTCCCCCTTTCTGACAGAAGCCTTGTAGCAGAATCGCAGCGACAGGTGACGCACGTCTCAGATTTATTTTGGTCCTGCAGACAAAAACGACATCCCCAGAACCCTATTAAACCATCTTGCAGACTCTGTATCATAGATGTAAGTTTTCTGCTTTTCAAAATTTCTCGAAACGGAAGTTAGGCTTAGTGAGGATTTCTTCGGTAATCATATTATTTTTTTCTCGTGAAGGCCGACGTACGTTGCAGAATTATTTTGTACTCGTCCCCGTAGCAGAATCGCGTCGACGGCCAATGTACATCGCATATTTAATTTGGTCCTCTTCCCCGTAGAGGACCAACGATGACTTACATCGCAAGTTTATTTTTACTCAACCCTGTAGAAGAATCGCAGCAACGTACACCGTAGATTTATTTTGTACTCATCCCCGTAGCAGAATAGCTACAATGGCAGACATACATCACAGATTTATTTTGTATTCATCCCTGTAGAAGAATCGTGGCGACGTACATCGCAGATTCATTTCTTCTACAGGGATTGTACCCATCCCTGTATAAGAACTGCGGCGGCGGCGGCAACGTACATCGCAGATTCATTTTCTATTAATTCTCGTAGCAGAATCACGGCGACGGCCGATGCACATCAGATTTATTTTGGTCCTGCAGACAAAATCGACATCCCCAGAACCCGATTAAACCATCTTGAAGACCTCCTAAGTAAGATGCAAGATTTCCGCCTCTCAAAATTTCCGAAAACGAAAGTTAGGCGCAGTGAAGATTTCTCATGTAATCGTAATTTTTTTTTCTAATAATTAACAACATACAAGTGCTTGCTGATTAGATTTAATTAGTTTCCCAATAAAATTTTGATGTAGGGAAAAAATCCTTACATTGTCATCATGAAGTTATGTAGCTGAAATAGGCTTAAAAAATTATTAGCATGCATCATGTTACGATTTTTCTATCTGAGTGTTATGTTTTTTGGTTCTGAGAGGTTGGCAGGTCTGCCATTACAGTGTTAGAATTAGAAATAACTTTTCTACAGGCCCAGCGGATCACCCGAATTTGCAAATCACTAGTCAGCCATAATGCCCACTGGTCCATGAGAGAAATGCCTTACATGTTTACAGAATATGTAAAAATTAATGTATAATTTCATTGGAGCCATCACACATTTAGAGCAAAAGAATGTGTACATTGTATGCATGCAAATAATACACAAATAAAACACAAAGCACAGTAAGCAGTTGTAGAAATTGGAAAACAACAACAGCTAAAATAAATCAAAATTCATTTTTCAGCAGAGCAAGTTTATACCAGAATGTGGTGGTCCACTCATTTTAACTGGTCCAGAAATGGCACAAATACTAGTACATTTAATATTTGTATCAAGAACAGTGCACTGAAGAGTAATATACAGGGTGCCCAGTAAAATCCTTTCTCAGCCCCGTAACTTTCGAACGCCGACAGCTATAGCCATAAAAACGGTGTCTAGGTATAGTAAAGTGGCTATGCGCTATTTGATGAGACTGCTTACAGCGCCTCCTAGCGGCAAAGTCAGATCTTAGTGTGCCGATTTCTAAAACTATACGAGATACGGGAAAATAGTCAATTACAAAGTTGTAGAGCAGCATCGATTTAATACGAAAAGACACCTTGCACACATGAATGCTAAGAATAGAACACGTCCAACGCTCGTTTGTTTGTTCGCGATGTCGTCAAACACTGTTACGTCATGAAACGCGTCGGAAAGGAGCAATTAGTTGTCACTAGGCACATTTACCGTCGGTGCTCAATGTGCTCTCCGCCATCTACAAATACGCATTTGGACTCTAGATTGAATCTCACGCTGCACATTTTGCAGCATGTCAGGTGACACGCTGGAACAAGCATCAGTTATACAGCATCGAAGGTCCTGCAACGTTGTGTGTGTGTGGGGGGGGTCTGATAACACCTGCTCTTTGAGGTAGCCCCACAGGAAGAAGTCTAATGGGGTGAGATCCAGTGTGCATGCAGGCCACTCTACGCAATCATCATAGCCGATGATTTGTTGCTCGAATGTCTCGACCAGGTACCTTCTTACATTTCCTGGCTGGTGCGGAGGGGCGTCGTCATGTTGGAACCAAACATTCGACAGTTGAGTCGGGCTAGTGCTTTGCGGAAGGCGATATCTCCTTTCTGACGCGTTTCGTGAGGTAACGGTGTTTGACATCGCAAACAAATGAGCATTGTACGCATTCTATTCTTAGCATTCAAATGCACAAGGTGTCTTTTCCTACTAAATCAATGCTGCTCTACACCTTGGTAATTGACTATTTTCCCGTATCTCTTGTAGTTTTCGAGATCGGCACGGTAGCTCCTGACTTGTAAGTGGTCTCATCGAATAGCGCATAGCCACTTGACCATACCTAGACATTGTTTTTATGGCTATAGCTGTCAGCGTTCGAAAGTTATGGGGCTGAGAAAGGAATTTACTGGGCACCCTGTATAGTTAATTTCAAATTAAAGTTTGTAGTACTAATGTTAAAAAATTATATGATTCAGACTTTGGTTTGCTACAATCTAAAATTTTCATAAAGCTAAAGTATAGTTAGCAATTCCGATATTCAGTTTTTAAGTAGTAAATATCTGAATTTCAAAAAACCCTAAAACTGCCATATCCAAACCTGGATATTTTGAAATCTGGTTCAGTTTTTTATTAACTTGTAAATTCCAAAACAAATGAAAAAAGAATTTACTGGCCAATAGCCAGCGGACCACCAGGTAATTCGAAACGCTGCCATTATTTGTTCGCTCTAGGTATTCTTCCTTCTCAGCACCCCACCCTTCTTTATTTTTCCTCTTAAGTATATTTTCTTTTAGTAAAATGCAATTTTTTTTTTCTCATTTTTTTTTTTCCAGTTTTACTCACAGGGGAAAGAATGTACAGAGATATTGTTCTAAATGCAAGGGGGGGGGGGATTTTCAGCATTCTGCTTAAGAATTTTCAATCCAGCTTTAAGCCAAGATATAACCCACTAGCATCAAATTGTGCTACACATTTTAATTTCATTTTACTTATAGTGTTACTTAAAATTTTAAGCTACATATATATTAGGTATGCAACTTGATTCTAAGCCGCAGGCACGACACGTGGACAGCAAATTATAGCAAATCGAGTACGTACCTAATCAGGGAAATAATCCCTGTCATGTTGGATACATTTGAGCCATTGGTCAGGGAGCTGCCGAATGCTACTGCAGAAAAAAGAGGGCTGTTTCGAGTTGATGAAGTAATCAATACTTGTGTGGACCTCCTCGACAGAAGTAAAGTGCGTATCACTCAGGTGATGTTACAGGGAGCGAAAGAGGTGATAATCCGATGGGGCGAAGTCTGGAAAATATGTCAACTGGGACAAAATCTCCCATCCCAGGTCAGTGATCATGTTTAAAGTCGTTTTCACGGTGTGAGGATGTGCGTTATCCTGAAGCAACAGGACCGACCTTCTGCCCTTGCCGGTGTATGGCCTTTTCTCCTCCATTGCGTCACTCTCACGAATGAGTTGCTGACAATGCTCGGCATTGACCGTTTCACCAGGTTTGAGCAGCTCATAGTGTACAACACCGCGCTGATCCCACCATATGCACAGCAACAACTTCCTGGAATGGATATTCGGTTTGGTGGTACTGGTGGTAGGTTGACCTGGATAAACCCACGATTTGCGCCACTTAGGATTATCGTAGAGAATCCACTTCTCATCACAGGTCAAAATCTTGTGGAGGAAATCCTTCTTCTTGAATCTGGAGAGCAAGGACACAGCAACATTGTAGCGCCTAGACTTGTTCGCAGCTGTGAGTTGGTGGGCACCCAATGGCCCTCCTTGTGAATCCGTCCAAGGTTGTGCAGGGGCTTTGCAATGGCTTGCCGTGTTACTCAGAGTTCCTGGGCGAGCTCTGATTATGTGCGACAAGGATCCGGGTCCATGGGCGCCAACAGGGGGGGGGGGTCATTTCACACACACACACACACACACACACAATAACACACACACACAGAAATATTTTCCCCTTTATTTTATTTTATTTTATTTTATTTATTACTTTTTTTTACACTCACAGAATTAGACCACAAGGAAAGATGGAGTTTGGGCATTTAATTTAATATCCCAATTTTATTGGAAATTTGGAATTGGAAAACGATAACGTGAAAGCAGAAAACCTAGCAAACCATAAAGTAGTATGCCCAAACAAGTTCCGCTCAGGGTGGTGTGTGCTGAACCTAAAGGCTTGGCGTTACCAAAGTACATGATAATACATGACTATTACTAACATACGCTTTCTTCAAGAGCAGCATCAATTAGTAGTAGTAGTAGTAGTCTAGTGAAGTAAGTAAGTAATAGTATTAATCTTTCATATTCACGAATTACTGTTTTCTACGTATTAGCCAAACCTTAATTAAATACACTTGACCCCCTTGAAAAATTTCCTGCAGGAGCCCATGTCCGCGTCCAACAGTTGTCCCCGTTCCTCATCGTCAACTTTCTGTGGCTGTCCTGGACGTTCTGCATCAAGGAGATCGAAATGTCCCTGCTTAAACTGCTGGAACCACTTCTTACACGTACTGTAGGACACAGCAGCCTCACCCAAAGCATTGCAGATCATTTGCTGGGCTTCCACAACAATTTTTTTTCAGCTGAAACGCGAATAGGAGGCAGTGCCTCAAATGTTGCTTCTTGAACGACATTGCTTTCATTGTCAAGTTTCATCCCTTCTGTCACTACAGCTGTGAGCAGTTACGGTTGCTTGGAAAGCTGTTGGGTGGCGCTGCTATCAGCCATTATTGCACAGAGCTATTTGCATTTGCCGACGTTCTATGATCGCTTGCAGTAAGGGGCCAAGAATTAAGTTGCGCACCTAATACACTGAGTCAGATTTTAAGGTATATATGAATTAGGAACACCCCTGTTGTATATATTTGGAGCAAATAAGTACCACATGATATAAACATGTGGAGCTACTACAAATTGCGCACTTTTCACATGTCCTCTGTATGTAATGCATGGTTATACATGCATTTTTCATATATTAAAAGGAATGTTCCACTGTCTTAAAGTAAACTGTGAACATTTGTTTAAATAGTTAATATTTTGTTCTTATCATATCCATATCGATAGGTTAGTATGTGGCAATGTTCATGCTGCTGTTTAAAGTTCTTTATGTTAATTATGTATTAACTTTTCCTTCCCATTCTGTAAGATGAACATATTTTGTATAGGAGAACAAATATTTCTCCAGCAGTTTTTAAAACTCTGCATTTAAATAGTGCTAATGTAAACATGTGATATTTTGATGTTTTGTAATGTGCTTCCAGCTCAAGATTATCACTTTCCAAATATGCCAAAATACCTGTTCATAAAATCTCCACTCAATTATTATTATTATATTATTTTGTATAATATGCTATCGTGGAATACTTACATTTGTGGCATATAAAAAAATGAAATTATTTTCTTTCAATTTCTTCCACAGCTAACAACTCTGTGCATCTTGTGGAATTACAACTGAATGAAGCTGAACTCCTGCTTATTGGTGGTGGTGATGATGATGACGAAGATGTAATGGAAGTATGTGATCAACCTCTTTCGGTAACCCAGATATCACCAGGTCAAATGGCTGTGCATTTTCAGATGCTTCCCTTGTGGGATTATTTATTTGTCCTCACAGAGAGTTGGGTGCTTGCTGATGCTGCCAACTTAGTTTGCAAGAATTTACTTCAGCAGAAGAAAACTTTACAGTTAATGGACCCCAAAATGTGCCGACTGGATTTTCTTATAGAAACCGGATCAGATAAATTGTGCATAGATCCTGCTCATATTGGCATGCTGTTATCAATTAACAGTCGTAATCTTAAGGTACACCTTTGATTATTCATTGAATTATTACTTCTAGAGCCTAAACTGAAATTTAAAGTAGCTCTTTGATATTTGTCATAATTTATTTGTGCATTTTTAATGTGTGCGTGTGAAAGAGCTGTTAAACATTTGTACTCCCCTTAAAAGATTAACCAGACTGATGCTGTCTTAGTCGAATGGTTCTTCTTCCCTTGGAAACATGTTATTGAGACTAGTGTAGAAGAGAGTTGCATGATTCACTGCAATTTGTACTCATCCTGACCTATAGAACTTGAGTTGACATGTTTTGATAGGGGTGTTATCAACAAATGTCACACCACTTGCTTGTCAACTCATGCAAGTGCAGATGCATTCTCCTAAGTTGATTGTTGGGGGTGAAATGAAAGTATAGTACTGTCATGCTACCATTTCATAGCATAACCAGTGTGTGACATGAGACGATGTGATTTTATTAGAAAGCCCCTGGCAAAACCTTGCCATTTTATGGGCTTTTTATGTTATGGCACTTAATTTTTAGTCAGTATGTTTCAGTGTTATTTGAACTTGATAAAAATATCATAATGGGATGTTAATATAATCTTACAAATGTCCAAGTACACTATCTACCAACAAGTAATTGGACACCTGTGATAGCAAAGGAAAATGAAGTTTATTCACCTCAATAGTTGGTGGAGCCTCCACGAGCGGCGATTACAGCTGCGACCCTCCGGGACATACTCTCAACAAGGCGTTGTACGACGGCTAGCGGTATTTTCTTCTACTCAGCTTGGAGAAGACAGGTCAGTTCCTTCACCGAATTCGGACGGTGGGGGCATCCCTTAAGTAGACGCTCTAACTCGTCCCAGATGTGCTTGATAGGGTTAAGGTCCGGGCTCTGCGCGGGCCAGTCCATTCGATTAACCCCATTGTCACCATACCAAGCCAGGGTGGACCTCGCAACATGACAGGTAGCATTGCCATCCTGAAAGTAACATGGGTCCACCCCGTAAAACTGCCACAACGTAGGAAGTGCATGGTCATCCAAAATGGTGCAGTAGGTCTCGGCGTTGAGTCTACCAGGAATTTCGACCAAGGGTCCCGTGCCATACCAGGAGAAACACCCCCATAGCATAATTCCACCGCCGCCGAACTTCATAGTTGGCACAATACATTCCGGCAGGAGGCGTTCTCCAGGCAGACGCCAAACCCAGACCCTGCCATCCGAACGGTAGAGATTCATCGCTCCAGAGAACCTGTTTCCGCTGTTCAACGGTCCACTGTCAACGTTCTTTGCACCACGTTAGCCGAGCAGCGCTATTGGACTTGGTGATCAAAGGCTTGTGGGCGGCAGCACGTCCATGATAACCGAGCAGATGGGTTTCCTTACGGATGGTATTCATCGAAAGAACACTCCCGGATACCTATTGAAACTCCTCGCGGATGTGGCCTCTCACCTTCCATTTGCCAATCACGTAGGCCACTGTTGATTTTGGGTACTTCAACTCTCTGGATATGTCACGTATGGATCGGCCATTTCTGTGATACCCGACGATTACACCTTTCTCGAAATCAGAGAGCTCCGAACTGCATGGCATCTTGCATGCGACTGGTTGCGTTGTTGTTTCCCACACGATATTTAACGGCGGCAGCCGTGACGTGTATCAGGACCGCAGATATCGTCGATTGCAGGGGTGTCCAATTACTTGTTGGTAGACAGTGTATTATGTAGGCATGCTAAGAGTGCTTATATCTATGGCTATATCAAATTTGTTATGAATCAGTGCTAACTCAGATGTGCCTGATTTGTGTTCCAATTTTAAATGCTGTTACATACACTGAAATAAAATGCAGTAGTATACAGCTGTATCATAGATAAAATGCCAAATAGAAGGAAGGATTAAGTATCACAGCTTTCTATGTCATGTGCTGCCCATTCAGGGAAAATTTTTGATCAACTATCTGATGTAAGAATTCCTTTATCTAGGTATTGCAATTGTTTGCTGAGTGTGTGGTCTGTTTTTCTTTCATCTGCAAATGCATTTGAACTAGGAATTTTTATGGCAAAATGGAAGTTTATAGTAAAGCTATTTTTATGAAATTTAAAAGAGTACTCTTCGGAGAAAGGTAATTGTGTCAAGTTGTTATATATGCTGATGAAATATCTTGTATGATTCTAATCCTCTTTTGCAGCATTTTTGAAACATTACCCTAAACTCACATGTTTTAAACAGGTTTTTCTTATATATATGATACTTTTCTTTCATCAGATATTCCAATTTTAAATCATTGCATTATTAATTTTTATTTATTTTATTATGTTTTAGCACTAAATAGGCAGATATGCTAACTACTATGGAAACTCCGTAGTTCCTACGGAAATAGCTCTTGTACTACGGAAAACCGTGATTTTTCTACGGAAAATTAACAGAAGTTATTTTTATTTTGCTTGTTTCACTTCCCAACCCAACGGCGGCCACTTGACGATCCGTCATTCATCTTGCTTGCGATGCTGCCTGCATCTCCAGTTCTGCCTCTCAAAATTGCTCAGATGCTAGCGCGAGTGACCAGCACTTGATGAGTGTGGCCTTGCGCAGAGTCATTCTAAGTGAGAACCCTTCCTCCCCAGCATGCAACATTCTGGGGACGTTGAGTGTAGCTAGCTTTGGTGGACGTGGTCGGAGTTCGGCCTGAAGCTCTTTAGCAGTGCAGCGACAAGCTCTTGGAAATCGATTGGTGCAGAATATGAGTGTCATTGCCTGGGATCGGGGTTTTTTTTGTTGTTGTTTTTTTAATTTTTAAGCCTGCGTCGGTCATTCATGTCGGTAATTAATATTTGAAAGTTTTTTTCTTGTGTTGCAGAAAAGTATTTTTGGATTTCTTTCTTATGTGCAGAGTTTGCCAAAATGCTAATTACGCTTCTAGTACGCATCGAAATTTTACCAACTTGTAAAAATATGCATCAGGAATTTTTTTCGCGATGTGTTGAAATGCGATACTGCCTCCACCTCCAGTTCTGCCTCTCGAAGCTGCTCGGATCTTAGCGCGAGCTACCGCCACTAGATGAGTGTGGCCTTGCGCAGAGTCATTCTAAATGAAAACCCCCTCCCTTCCCAGCATGCAACATTCTGGGGACATTGAGCATAGTTCGCTTTGGTGGACGTAGGCGGAGTTCGGCCTGATGAACTTTCGTAGTGCAGCGACAAGCTCTTGAAAATCGTTTGGTGCACAACATGAGTGTCATTGCCTGGCATCAGGGTTTTTTTTTTTTTTTTAAGCCTGCGTCGGCCATTCATGTCAGTAATTAATATTTATAATTTTTTCTTGCATTGCAGAAAAGAAAAGTATGCTTGGATTTCGTTCTTATGTGCAGAGTTCACCAAATTGCGTAGTTACTCGTCTAGTACACATCAAAATTTTACCAACACGTAAAAATATGCATCAGGAATTTTTCACGACGCGTAAAAATACATGCCGAGAAGCACGTATAGTACTCATCAACTCGAGAAATGCTTAAAATACACATCAACGCATGAAAACATGCATCGAGAAACACGTAAAACTATGCATCGAAGAATTTTACCAAAGCGTAAAAATACGCATCGGAACAGCATTTCGCTTTTCAAAAACAAAAGTGAACGAAATAAAGATTTTATTTCCGAAAAAAGAAAAAATCTAAACAGTGTACAGCCAAATCACTAAAGAAAGCTGTTTAATCAATATTTTGTTGTGTAAAAAAAGTATCAGTCATGACAGTGTATATTATTTTCCATGTGAAAAATTTGGAATATTTTGATACAGATTTTCATGTGTATAAAGAATAAGTAAATTAAAAAATACTAATTAAATGAGTAATACCATGTTTTTCTCACCCTGCTTTTAAAAATCTTTAACTGATAGTTCTGTGTCTGGCGCTCTTTTGCCAAGCCTGGCCCTTGCGCCACTAAAATCAATTAACTAACTAACTAATTACCATGTTTTTCTCCATTAAAGTTATTCTTTTTGGTATGACTACTGAAAAAGGGCCAAAACTACTGAAAATTTGTACGAGTACTACTGAAAATATCTGAAACAGGTTGGCATCTCTGAATAGGTATAGTGATATTAGTGACATGAAAAAAAGAATAGAAAATAGATATTGCTTCTCAAAGATGCATACTTTTTTAAGCACCTGTTTTGAGGTGGGGTGGGGGAGATGCATGTGCTATCACAATTATCCTTCCATCCATTTGTGGACACTATATTTTTGCACCTATTAGTCTGCTTTGAAAATACTGTTTTGCATCGAGAAGTTTGAAGCGTTAGAATTATGATTGCTTACTTTCGTTCTTTCTACAATGCATAAATTTCCCACTTGGAGGGGGTATAAATGCAAATGCTGTTGAATTCAAAATACATTTAATTTCATCATTGCTTTTAAAAATCCAAATCTTCCAATTCTTAATTTCTATATCTTTTCCAACAAAGACTATTTTGTGTGCAGTTCGTTCTTCAAATAATGAACATTTTTCTCTCTAAAGGTAGTAAATGTGTCCTGCATTTTCCCCCAATATCCCTTCTTCTAAAAGTCCCATTTAAAAAATTATTTTTGTTCGCCAAAGATTATCAACCTGCTAAAGATTATTTATCTGTTATGAAAAAAATAACATGTACCTTTTTAGCAGGTGAATACAATCATAATGACTGTGTGATCATAATTAGAAAGTTTTGTTCTCTTGCTTTTATGACTAAACATTGCTAATGGACATTCTTTAGTCACACCTCCCAACAATGCATTGTATGGTATTAGGTGTTCATCTTCTAATTAATAGCCAAAACAGAATGCTGTCTCTTATCCTGATTCTTTTTTTGTCTTGTTGGTGTTGAGTGTCTTCTTTCCTGTATTCTCATACCGTTCAAACTGTTTGTCTTGTTTTCATTCCTCAAGCTTGAATTAGAGAGGAAATTTAGAAGGGGAGAATATAAACAATGCTTAAGTTTAGTTTGTATTGCAGTGTACATCTGTACTTTGAATTCTGTTTTTAGAAAAAGTGATATATGATCATTTTGCAAGAACCCAAGATCTAATTCAGGCATTGACTATTGGCACATTGATGGGAGACAGAGAGAGAGAAAGTTTGCAGTAAAGTGTCCTATTGTCCTCAATAACAGTGTGTATATTTTAATAAATGATGTAACTGCAGTTTTAGTTCTTTAGTGACATTATTTCAAACCTGAATAAGTTTTAAACAATGTAGAGCAATATGAATTTCTGTAGAAAGTAATGTATCGAGAATATTGATCTCCAATCATTGCTGAAATGGTTTTTTTATTTTGTTTTTTAGTTCGATTTTTTTCTTTTGAAAAACAGTCTTTCACAGCTTGCAAGATGCTGTTGACTGTGCTATATTCCTGCCCAGTGTGTAACTCAAAAATTTTCCTTTGGTAGATTTGTATCTGTTCCTTGCCAGGTTAGGTCTGCTGCTGTATTCTTTTCATTATCTTTTTTTTTTTTTTTTTTTTTTTTTTTTTATGCTTGTACAAATTTTGAAAAAGTTTTTAAGAAGTGCTTTTGTGTTGACTTATTTATTTGAGCATTTTTTTCATTATTTTGCCTTTACATAATTTTTATGTGCCAAACAGAGGAATTAGTATAAATACTTTCAGCTGAATTAAGCCTGCCATGTTTTATCTTTCAGAACTTGTTGGCAGAGTTTGTTGTCTGCTTTTTCAACCATGCAAGAAATGGAGCATCATCTGACATCCTTAATAATTGTTTGCTTGTTAATGAAGAGACTGTCGTGCAAAAAAAATCTGGAACTGGCATGATTCAGAGTATGGATGGTGTTTGGAAAAACAAGGTATAATATAGATCAGTTTGAACACAATTTTTCTATAGTTTGTGTATTGTTTACAAAAATTACAGTTTTAAACTGTCTGCCACTTTAAAATAAATATTTAAAACTGAGCATTATCATGACTACTACAGTTTATGATACAGTTCATTTATTTATTTTTCATTCTAGTGTGTCTTGGTTTAATTGATAGTAAATGTATTTATGAGCAGACTAATTTAAAAGACTTCTTAAAATTTTTACCCTTAAAGACATGTAACATCCCACAAAGATATTCAATTCCCAAGAAAGGGTAGAGAGGTTAATTTCTAATTGTTCAGGAGTTAAGATTTGAGAAATTATTTATTATCTATATTTATTCCTTAAAGATGTCTTATCCTGAAAGGCTGACAGGTAGACTGTATGTATGCCAAACTGATGACAAGCTGCATATAAGCTTGGCATAAAAACTTTTAATAATTTTTTTATGGAAGGCTTCTGACCAGAGCTTGATTTTTTTTTTTTTTTTTTTTTTTTTACTGGTTGCAACTGTTAGCACTGAAATTTCTCAGTAGAAAAATTGATTTCTACAGTAGCAAGTAGCTGTACTGCCATATGTACACTCATCATCAAAAAAAGAGTTGCACCCAGAAGGAAGCAAATGTCAGGAATGAAACTTGGTGGGTAGGTTTGGCATTGAGAGACATGCAAATGATTCTAGTTTCATGCTTGGCTACGCATGAGACGCAAGCAAGGAGGAGTCATATCGCTGTGCCCAACTGGCTATAAAAGGTTGTGCGTGCTTGCCATTCTGACTTGTGCTGTTGTGTTGGTTGCATTCTTTGCAAGTGAAGTACACCTCAAAGAAAAGTTTGGAAGCAATTCGAGCAGTTGGGGGAGTTCGAGAGGGGTCTCATCTTTAGGCTCCAGGAAGCAGGATGGTCCTGTCACCATATTGCACGCCATACTGGTCATGCAGATATCACCAAAGCATGCTGTTGGAGGCAGTGGATTGAACAAGGAATGCTGCAGTGACAATTAAGGGTCTGGAAGACCTAGATGGACCACGGAGAGAGGGGACCGACAGGTTGTCCGACATGCATGGAGTGACCTAACATCCACGATTTCAGATATTCAGCAAGCAGTGGTACCCTCTGTGCTTCGTCCAATTAGTGCCAGCACCATTGGCAGATGGCTGCACGATGTAGGACTACACGCACGCAGACCGTTAAGATGACAACTGCCCTTAACACCATTGCATCGTCGCCAAAGACTGCAATGGTGTCGTGCCAGAATGGTAGTAGGTGATCTTCGGTGACGAGTTTCGCTTTTGCCTTAGAGGAAACGACCAATGAATTCGTATGCGGAGGCACCATGGTCAGCACCAAGATGAACGATTTGTTGTCGAGCATCAGAGGTCCAGAAGGCCTGGTGTCATGGTGTGGGGTGCAATTGCCTACAATGCTAGATCACCTTTGGTGTTCCTTGCAGGCACTTTAACAGCCCAACATTGCGTTAATGATGTCCTGCAACCAAAAGCCCTACCTTTTTTTATTGCTCACTCTGGTGCATATTGCTGCGATCTCGACAGATTGCCTTCAAGGCACTGAGACTCTGCCATGGCCAGCTGCATCTTCAGACCTGTTATGAATTGAAAATGTGTGGGATGCTATTGGACACGCAATCCACACTCCACCCCTACCACACAATCTGCAGGAACTGTGTCAGAAGATTCAAACTGAATGGGATAGCTTATTGCAGGATACCATTAGGAACCTGTACAACTCCATGCCTAGACATCTGGCATGCTGTGTGAGCAAATGTGGCGGCCTGATGCCATACTGAGAGACACTACTTATTGGCATGTAGTTCAATTAATATTGCGCATATCAGTCTCAATGTTTAAATATTTATTGTTCCTGGTAACCTTTACCTTCCTCCCGAATAGCATTGCAATCCGACACGTCCTTCTGGGCGCAACTATTTTTTTTACTATGAATGTGTTAATCAAGCTTCTTACAAATGTGAAGATAAATATGTAATGTGATGTAGTCGTGGTACACCAGTAATGTTTAAAAATGTAACCAAAACTTCTCTTCAGAGTTTCCTCCATCATCTGAAGCAGCTTTCTTTCTCAGAAATAAAAATAGTCTTTTATTAATTAACGTTTTTTTTTTTATTTCTAGAACACTTCTTTAGTACTGGCAGTGTTTCTTTAGTGAAATTCCAAAAAACGTATATATGCTTACACAAAAACTTCAGATGATGTAATAATATGTCTCAAAGCATTTGTCAATTTTCCTATGAGTGTAGTAGTGAACAAACAAACTGTTAGATTTGCCACTGACATCTGGGCTCTCTGTTAAGAGTGACTAATTAAGACTGTACACCCATGTAGGACACCCAAACTTCACTTTTCACCAACTGGTATGTAAAGGATAACTACAACACTCACTCACTATGTACCAGCACAGATTAATGAAGGTAGTATTTAGCAGCTTCCCATAAATGAAACATTTGCTCACTTCTTATCTTACCAGGCTTTTACGCTTTTTTCTGCTGAAAAGGAATACAGTTAGCTTATTGCTTCAATAAATACATTAGTTATTGCACCAACTTTAATTTGGTTTGACAGCTGAATTTGATGAAGTTGCATGAGTTTAAGGAAGGAAATGCACTTTTGAGCCATTCCAGAAATTCAAGCATAACACCTAAGATTTGAAGAATGAAATTCCATAACTTCATGAAGATGACATTTATCTAGGTCGAGCTGGTGTCATATTTTTCTTTAGTTTGAGCTTGATATCTTGCACATGATATGATGCAGTTCAGCCATATAAGGTTATCACTGCATAAAAATCTGATGTGTGCCATTTATACACCATTTTGTGTTTTAATGGCTATAGTAATTAAAACATTTTGTACTAATAGTGTTTTGCAGGTATATTAAGTAATTGAATAAAATTTTGACTTTTTAACTGTGTCTTTCCTATCTTGCTTGTATGTTTGACTGTAGAGCTGCTGCCGTTATTATTATTTAAAACTTCACTGAATTTAGTTTTTAGTTTGCATTTTGAATGTAGCAGCATTTAATTGTAAAAGTTGATTTGAACTTTTTTCTTGTGTGACAGGTCACATGGGCTGGTGATGCACCAGTGCTAACATATATATGCCAAAAAATATTGCAAGGATCAGGTACCTATGAAAAGTTTGAAGATTCGTTGTCCTTAGGAACATGTGTAGAAAAAAGCAAGCAGATAGAAATGGTGAAAAGTTTATTATGGAAGTACAGTGAATCCATTGTGAACCGTAATAAGGGTTTCAGGTATTTATTCTCTGTCTGTCAATTTAAAGTTTGCATGTTCTCATACATAGTCATAAATTGGCAAATTAAAAATGTTCTAAGTCTGTATGTTTTGTGCTTGTATTTTTCTTTGTGTTGTTGAGGTTATGCTTTTATATTGTGCTCACCTAAATTCATCCTGAGTTCATTATAATATGTATAATGAGTATAAGTTAATATTATCTTTAGTAAAATGTACTTGCAATAAGTTTAATATTTTAAGGTAGTCACATGAACTTACTTATTTAGCACAAATTTGTGTCTCTTATTATTTGAGCTGACCACCACCTGAGTTACACACATTTTATTTACATATTGCAATAGAAGTTAGTAAAACCCATTCTTACATTCACAAGAAGAACAAACTATCAGTTAAAACACACTAAATTAAAAAAAGCATGCTAAATAATTAACTTAAAGTTGCATTTTTTAACTAAGGAAATGGTTGAAATCAAACCTGGTATATAGCGCTACCACGCTATGTAACTAAGAGGGTGGTCAGTTTAAGTAATTAAGACATACTAATGTATGGTAAACAGATGAGTTTATGTGACTACCTTAAAATATTGTGACGACGACCCCCTCGCATAATTAATTGGCGAGAGGCGTGGCTAATGAATGGTAATTGAAACTTGATTGGGGGTTTAATTAATAGGGAGTTATAATTAAACCCTTGCGAGAAGCGGTATAAAAAGAAAAGATCTTCTAGCACTTTGAATTCGAAGGCGAGAGGCAGTTGTTTTTGCCAGGAGAACAAAGAGCTCATAATCGGAAATGAGGCAGGTCAGAGTTTAAAAGCTTTTTCCCCATAGCTCAAAAGTTGTTTAAACTGCCAGCGCTTTTGAAGCTTTTGTCTGTGCCACGCACGAGACAATGGGAAAGCTGTTGGACTTAAGTGTTTAGTAATGAACATGCTGCATGTTTTGAAGTGGTGGAATTCACCGCTTACCACCTCTTGGAGACGGGAGATTGTTTTCCGAGGCAAAATCTGTTTGATAGCTGAGAGAAATAGGTTGGGGAACTTTCTCGCACTAGAAATTTGTTGCTGTCTGCTGCTGCTCTAAAAAATCTGAGCACATGGAAAGCCAGCTAAAAGCATAAGCTGAGAAATAACCAGCACTAGTTTCACCCTGGAACTTTCATCACCTCGCCGGACAGCTGATACCGAAAGTTGCCAGAAAAGGAGCCATTTCAGGTGAACGGCAGAGAGAAAAGAATCACTGAATTGCCTCGCTCAAAATCCAGAGAGAGAGAGGAACGCTTGCTTTGGATGGGAAGAACTAAGGAGCACCCCACCCTCCCGTGCAGACAGAAAGAGAGTATCTGAAGCTGACCGCCACCTTTTCGTGTTCGAGTAGTGGAGAAATCTTGTGTGTGTTTGAGTGCGCACAGCCAGCCAGCCGAGGAGCGACGCCGCTTTAGACTAAAAGTGATGGAAGTTAAGATCAACCTACTCGTGTGTGTGCGAGTGTATTTGTGTTTGTCGGTGTCATCCGTACTTTGGAAACTTGAGGACATACATCAGTACTTCATTAGTATTTCTTTGAGTCCCTTTGTGAATGAACAGACTTTTTGTTACGACATTTTCGGAAACACTAAAGAGAGCCAAAGCTGGCCGGAAATAATAGCCTTTACTATTGCATGAAGTATCCAGTGTAAATTATGTTTGTATCCATTAAATCCCTGTTTTAATTGCTATTCTGTGCCTCCATTGATTTCTTGGTGTACTGTGCAGGCTAATTGGCTAACGAGGTATATTTGCGGATCCAGCGATCGGATCGCAGTCCGGAAATATTTTGGCATCCTGATTATCAGGCACCTGATTGGGGCCCAAAGTCATAACAATATCAGATCCTGAGTTTAGTTTCTGCTTTTTCATTTAAACTAATTTTCCAACTAATTTGTTTAGATTTCTTACTAATATTTTCATAAAATATATAGATTGTTTGATTAGTTTTGTTTTCTTTTACTCATACCACTTGTAAACCTAGTTATAAAAAATATCTTGTATTTAATCTAAAAATTCAAGAGAACTGAGTTCAGTTTTCAATTTGCATGGGAAACATAAAAGAAAATGTAACTTAAGTTTAAGTTAAGTTATTGAAATTGCACTTCATGAACTTTTAATGTTGGTATGCCAATATAAAAAACACATGCATGACTTGTAATAATGAAAACGCATGTTTTAAAAAATAAAAGCAATTGGTAAAAGCAGTAGTACAAAAGGGGTGGTGCATTAGAAATTACACAAGATGAGGCATGCCTATTTATGGAAATTAGTGCACAGACATAAGGAATGTGTGAAAATGTAATTTATTGATTTGTGTAAAGACATTTCCAACCTGTAAGATTTTTTAGTATCTTTCACGAAAAAATTTTTTTCTTCTCTTGCAGCACCATTGATCCTAACTGCTGTTGCAAATCTTGCTCCTCCACTCCATTTTGTTCTATACTGTCTTGTCTTTCATCTCCACCATTTTTAAACACTCGTTCCAGTTGATATTTTATCTTTTTATGTTCAGCTTTCCTAATGGCTCCATGTTCATAACTGTATGTCCCTTATACCTTTTATTCTTGCTGCACACGTGTCTGTAGAGTTCACTTTTTCACCTTGGGCTTTTATAAAACTTTCTTAAAATTAACTTTTACCTGTGTTCTCTTATTTTTAATCCTTTTGATTTTTAGTGGCACCACACATCTTCATTTCAGCAATATTAGCTTAGTTTTCTAGTGTCCCACCACTGACATAGTTTTCAGTATTGCTGGGCATAAATATTCTTAAAAAAATTTGCTTCTCTGTTGGTGAGACTTCTCTCACAGAGTGTTTCTAAAGTTTTCCCCAGATATTTCATCCTACCTGTATATTGTTATGCATTTTCCATTTCATATCTCCTTCCAACACTGAATATAGTTAGTTAAATCTTTTTAATCATTTTTTTCTTGTATATTACTCTTAACAATTTAATCCTTTTTACGTGGCTTGTACGCTCCTTGAAAACCTTGAAAAGTTTTTTTTAAAAATGATATGAAAGAGCATGTGTGAAATAATTGTTTGTGCTAAAAAGTCGTATAGGAGATTTCTGTGTAGTTCTGATAAAAATGTCAAGCTGGTCAAATAGCGCAGATCTTGGACACCACAACAGAGTAAAACATCAGCCATAGGAGTAAAATAAGTGGAATGATGTATTTGTGAATCGTGGTGGGCTTTCGTTGACTGGGGTTAGGGACGCGTTCTTGCCGGAGAGTGAATACGAAAATAATGTACCCTCTCAAAATATTCCACAAAAAATTATTTCGAAAAGCACCAAAAAAGAGAAGCAATTCAAAATTACAAAATAAAATAAACCAGTGAGGCATGGGGTAACAGGCAGATCATTGAAGGTGTGACTGTCCCAGCTAAGTTTAAACTTCCTAAAATACCTACGTGCTGACCGACCAACATCATGCACATGTGATAACTTGGTTTTAAAAAGTCCTTGAAGAATGCTTGAATTTATTTTGCCTGGAAGAGTACAAACCTTGTTTTAGTTCATTGCAACAGTTGTTACTCTGATTTTAGACCAGTTTTCCTTAGGTGTCTATCTGCTAATACTCTTTTTTTGACTTTCTTTCCTTTTGCCCTCAGTCCCATTATTGCCTCACTGATGGGTAGTGTCAAATGTGTTTAATGCTGATTTTTGGTGTACTCCAACTTTCATGCCAAATTTCTCTGTCTTTCATGTTCCATTTATGACAGAAATGTAGGAATGCATATATTCCCTCTATCGACTGCTCATGTTACCGCATCTCAGGAGGTATTGTAATTATTTATTGCTTAGGCACTGTGTGATATGTCTTTCATAGTTGTATAAATATTCTGTTTTTTCAGCTATGGCGTCGTCTTTGTTTATCTTTCCTCAAGTCTTACTGCAAACATTGTATCTTTTCTGCTAACTCCAGCCATAAATGCAAACTGTTTTTTCTGCAATCTTTTACCTCTTCTTATCTAGTATTCTGAAAAGCAGACTTATTTTAATATCTGAGTAGTTTCTGCATATCCCATTTTCCCCATATAATAAGCACACCAGACAAAAAATTTAAAAATGTCTAACAGAAATGACAGTAGGATGTTACCAGTTGCACATAGGACGTTGTTGGAAGATAAATAGCACTGACGTCTACAGGATAATTTCTGTTTCGTACAGTGGTGAAGAGCAAAGTGTGTGTTGAATTTATTCTGCAATATGGGCTGTAAGACAGATATTACTGAGTGGCAAAAATGAGCCATCGTGTTTGGCTGTGCCACAGACACAAAGTGAATGAAGTTGCCCGATTTGCTGGTGTGTCGAAGCGTACTGTCCAGCGGGTCTACAAACAGTGGTGTAGTTTGCAGTCAACTGCAAATCGTCGACGTAACTATGGCCGGAAAGTGAGTCTCACCAACAGGAATCACCGCCATGTTTCACGCCTAGTAACTGCAAAACGGTTTCAAACCAGGCAATAATTGCTCCAAGCAGTCGAAAGTCCACTCCAACCAATTTCTGAAATAACATTGGGACGAGAACTGCATGTGATGGACATTTGGTACGAAGTACCATGAAAGAGATTTCTTTTAACAGCAAGTCACAAAGTCACACGTTATCAATGGGCTCAGAGGCACCAAAACTTTACTGTGGAGGATTGGAAACAAGTAATTTAGTTTGATGAGTCTAGTTTCTGTTTGTACTTCAATGATTGGAGGCGACGAGTGTATTGCAGGCCCAATGAAGCCTTTGATCCTGATTGTGTCAAAGGTGTTCAAGCTGGAGGGTTTTTGTGATGTTTTGGGGATGTTTTTGGTACCACAAAATGGGCCCTCTCATTGCCGTGATGAAGAATTTGAACCAGGATGCATACCTCCGCATTTCGAATGACGTAAGTGTTGCCCTTTGTTCTACATCTCCAGGAGCAACATCACATTACCACTCTTATCTTCCAAGATGATAATTGCCATGTGCACAGGGCTAAAACTCTGAGTGGCACAACGAGCAATCGGCAATACTGTCTCACCTGGACTGGCCCGCCAAATCCCCAGATTTAAATCCTATTGCAAATATGTGTGGGGTCATTTGGAACAGAAGGTGAAATGCCGGAATAGACGCCCACATACTCTGGTGGAACTTCAGAACCAATTGGCGCACGAGTGGCTGCAAATCAATGTTCAATACATCCACAACCTCATGGAGTCTCTCTCTACCACACCTGATTCATACTGTTATCAAGGCAAGAGGCGCAGTCACCCGTTATTAGGTCAGTTCTGACAGGGGTGACTAATTTTTTGTATAGTGTGCTTACTTTCATTCATATGGTATAGCTAGCTCCCCACCCCATCCTTGCTAAAATATAGTTTTCCCTTGATCTCTCAAGATGTCAGTATCTACTGTGACCTATGTGTGTAATGATTTAAACAGCTGTAATTATTTTTTCTTAAGCCTTTCCATTTTTCATGCTTTTTTAAAATATGTAACCCCCCCCCCTCTTTTTTCTTTACTCAGTTTTTGTTTCATTTGGTTGGCCTACTTCTGTGATTAAATCTTCAGCCCTTTTTACTCAAAAGTATTTGAAAGTGTTATTTCCACTTTTCCTTGTGTTGTGGTCATTTTTTCTTTTTACCATGCCTTGTTGACTTTTTGTCTAATTTTAATCATATCCTAAATTATGTTGCCAACAGTTTTTCGAGTTCCCATTCCTGCTCATGCTGTTTTGAATCTCCATCTCCTTTAATTCATTTCTTTTGGTATGCGTTCTGTTGTATTTCTCCATTTCACCACTATTAGTATTATTGTTTATTTTTCATTATCTCCTTGCCTGTCCAGCATCACACCTTGAATCTTCATCCTCATCATTATAGCTACTTAAGCATTTTCCTTCCAGCATTCCTTAATGCTTTCTAATTGTATGATTGTTATTTGAAGTAGTACCATAAAAGCTGATATATGGCTCCTGTTCTTTTTATTTAATTTTAACATTCTTGAGTGTTTGTATAACCTTTCTTTCCTCAATTTGTCATTTCTAGGTTCATAATAGGTACTTTATGTTGTGTATAGCATGTTGTCATAGTATTAATAACTTCACTTTTGTAAAAATTGTACAACTTCCTCTTTTTTTTTTTTTTTGCAGTTTTTTACGCTTTCCAATCGTAGGTTGAAGAAGCGTATATGCTCCAGCTTTTTCTGTCTGTTTGTCCGCACGATAACTCATGTAAAAACGGTTCAATTTTGATGAAATTTTAGTATGTGGTAGGGGACAACCTTATAAAAGAACCCTATTGAAAATGGACGAAATGGGGTCAAAGTTCAGGACATAGGAGGGGATCCATTCCACAGCCATTATCCTCGTAACTTGACTAAAAATGCTTCTACTGCGACAAAACTTTAGTATGTTGTTCCGGAGGTGCTCTGAACCAATTCTCTTTAATATAATCGAAATTATGTCAAAGGTCAGGGCACACGAGCGAGATTTATTCTACAGCCATTATCCTCATAACTTGACTAAAAATGCTTCTATTGTGACAAAATTTCAGTATGTTGTTCCGGTGGTATTCTGAACCAATTCAGTTTAATATCATCAAAATGGGGTCAAAGGTCAGGGCACAAGAGCGAGATTTGTTCCACAGCCGTTACCCTCATAACTTGAGTAATGATTTCCGGTATGTTGGAAAGTGTATCATAATCAATGCATTGCATGATTTAACTGACTTTTTGTATATGTATTTGTTCAAAATGAATTGAAGGCAATTAGTGAGCTCCGTTAATTGAATATTTGTTCATGTTGATTTCTGCTAGTTTTAGTAGCCTGTGAACCGTATTTTGACGTTGGGTCTTGTTTTCTTAAAAAGAAATATTGAACTTATATCATTTCCTAGCATCGGTAAACTAAGTTTCCATAAATGTTGATGTTTGGTCTGGGTTTTAACTGTAACAATAAAAACAGCTTTCTTGTTAACATAAAAAATTATTGAAACTTCTAAAAAATTCTTTTAATGTATGCAGATACTCACAGAAGATTAGAGTATTACCATTAATCAAGTTAGTTTTTTTTTTTTTAAGTACTGGCATTTGTTGTTTTTTACTTGAAGTAATTATTATTATTATTATTATTATTATTATTATTATTATTATTATTATTATTATTATTGACTTCTATGCAATAGCATTATTATTGACTTATTTAGTAAGAAGTGAGCACACATTTTTTTTTTCTCTCCATGACTGATGTACAAGTCATTCATCTTATCATGATGACTTTGTTGTATGGTATATGTGCTTTTATTACCTTAGCACATTGTAATTATTTATATGATCAGAATGCCTTCATTCTGCCTGATATTTTTAAGGATTTCAACCAAAATAAGAACTTAAAAGTGTATTTATTTGGGCACTTTGCAAATTGATATCAAATTTTTAAAATGTAACTGTTTCAGCTACAGGTTGTAAAAGGGTCATTTGTATGTAAAACATGCTTTGTTTTTTGGGACTGATTCCTCTGATCACTGCTACTGTTGTGAGCTAATTTTGTTTGGGGATTGATTCCTCCGACCACTGCTACTGTTGTGTGCTGATTCTCATATGCACTACTTTCTTTAAGCAATTTATGCCTACTCTATTTTAGTGAGATGCAAGAATATAGGAGTGCTTTTCATAACTGTTAATTCTTGATTGCACTATTACTATTCTGTTTATCTGTTTATATGCAACCCCAGCAATATTGAGTGGTACTTTCGTAATCTTGTATAGAGCTTACTCAAAATCCCCAGGAAAAAGTCTTGATGTAGGGGGGGGCAAAAAAACCTTCATATATGTTGAGTTCTACATAGATCTGTGTACATTTATAATAACACAACTTATTCTTAGAGAACATTTTTGCATGAAGCAAACTATATACACAATGATGATTGCTGTTCTAAACTACTTCATGTCTATTAATTTTAGACACATTTTTTTAGATGCTGTCATTGGTCTTTTTTGAAATGGCAATTAATATTCCAAGGAAAGCAGTTCAATTTTTTTTTTTTTGTACTTTTGCAATTGCCGTTTGCATCCCATGTTAATAAAGTTTAAAATATTTTGTCAAATGAATTTTATAATGCCCTAGTAAATATTTGATGTAAGCATGTGCTGATGAAAGGAAAGTATTTGAATCAGCTTCAGTAATTTTCTTTTTTTCTCATTATTTTGTAATCAGCTTCTATATGATTTTCGAAATTTTGTGTATTATGTGTAACATGTACTTTTTTGCCCATTCTCTGTGGTGAATGCATAATTTTTCCAGTTTGGTACTTTTATTTTCTGAATGGAGACTGCATTTTTTTTTTTTTTAGGGACAATGCCACTACTGTAGTTACTTGCTGGTTTGAAAATCTAGTCACAGGGTTAGGATCCTTAGCCAGCCTTCCATTCCCTCAGTTGGAAACATATGAACATGACTTGAAACTTCTGTCTCATAAACTTGGACTTTCTGCAAAAATGATGCTTCAAAGTGACATTGACATTTTGGTAGCAATTGCAAGGGACATTGAACTTTTGAAATCTTTACTCAAAGGTAAATATGCTATGTAATTTTATATATTTTCTTCTCCTGCAACATTACTAGCTGTGGGATTGTTGTTGTGGGTCATCTGATCTTGTATTTTCATCTACCACTCTTTGTGTTGGCTCCATGTTCATGGTTCTGTCTCTTGTGAGCTGTATTCCAATACATGTTTACTATAGGGTAGTCTTGCCTCATGTGCCATCTTTGAAATTTTTATCACTTTAACTGTTGCTTTTATGTTTTCATTTCACTGTCTATCTACCTGAACATCTTCATTTCTTCAGTAGTTAGCATGTTCCACATTTATTTTGTCAATGGCCAATGGCCCATATTAGTGTGTGGCACAGCTGATCTTACAACACTCACTGTTTTTCAACTTCGTTGTTTATTGTTCTTCAGTTGTGTGGATATAAACTTTTACAAATTAAAGAATTCAGATAGTATTAACATGGTGTAAAGAAATGACTGAGCGATCATTGGGCTTATGTTCTATCGCTGAAGCTGCAGTGTGCATGCAGAAATAGTTCCATAAAGATTACTTTAAAAGGTGATATATTATCGTCTCACAAACTCACAGCTGTGTTGCCAAATTACATACTGATAGAACCTGAGAAATAATGTATTCTTAAGGTAGGATTATTAATGTCATGTCGAGCTCCAAATGCTGCTGTGTAACTCTCAGTGTTCGTGATAAAAAGAGACATTAGACCACACAGTATAGTTGGATTTAGGTAACTGTTTCTTGGCCAAGTGAACTGATGCGCTGGCTTCTGACCTTTCCTTCAAGATGGGCATGGATTGGAGTCCTAGTTGACACCTGAATAGTGTGCTTGTCTGATGGCCTTCGCTTTGTTCCTTTCCTGGTTCCAGTGGGTCTCCTAAATTAGGAAAGGGTGGCTGCTTGTAGTCCTACAAGTTGCTCCCGATGGTCATTAAACTCCAAAGCAAAAAAGAAAAAACTGTTTATCAAGCCCCAGCAATAGTAGACACTCTTCAGCATAGCCCTTGTATGATGAAATAAAATTAATCCACTGCTAATCCTAACATTAAATTAGACAAAAATGAGTTGTTGTTTTTTCCATTTCTAAATTCATTATTAGTAGTGTTGAAAAATCTTTCATTTTCATTAGTTTAGAAAAATTTATTTACATGAGATTTGTGGAAAAGTGTATTTCTGTGGTGAAAAGACAATTTTGATTTTATCAGAAACCTTGATATAATTTTAAAATATGCTTGTATCTGTGTTTCGTATCATATTTTAAGACCTGTTCCACTCTTTCAGATAAGTCAAAGTATCACAAGGTTCAGTGGCAGTTGGGGAAGTGTTTAGCCCTAGTTGGAATATTGACTGTAGTCCTTCTTGCTCCAGTTGATCCCATTGATCCCGTGAAAAAGTGTGAAGCCAAAAATTACTTTTTCAAATGTGAGGTAAGCATATGTTACACTCGCTCACTAGCAGGTATGCTCACACTCTCAAATTACATTTAGCAGTAGTTTTGAATACAAAGCAAATGAAGTGCATCTATGTAATTGTGTGATATGTGCATTGTATTTCATGTACGCATCTATTTTGTTGTTGTTGTTTCCTTTATTCAAAATGTAAGTTTGCCCTTTCTTATGCAAGTTGGACAATTGAACAGTGTGGATATTCTGTGTTGGACAAATATCTTTCTAAAATATTTTGTCTAAATGTTGGAGGGTAAACTAACATTCTTTCACATACTATGTTACCACAAACATTGCCAAGTATACAAGTGACATGTATATCTCTTTTGAACATTGTATCTCTGTGGTTGATCACCACACCTTAAGAACAATAACAAAATTATTGATCTTTGTGTTTTCATGATGTCACATTGTGGGACAATAGAAATCACAAAGCATTTCACTGTTATTTAGCTTAGACATTGACTGGAGAAAACACCTTGTATAGAATGCCATAAGATTAAGTGAATGAAAGTCAAAAATAATTAAGTCAAAATGTAGTAATTAAGTCGTGAAAGTGAATGAAATATTAAATGAATTTAAGCCCATAAGATTTTCTAGAATGCCATAAGATTAAGTTTTCAACTCCTGGAAATGATATAGAAAACATATTAAGCATTCATTTTCTATTTGTACTCGTGAAATGCTTATAACAATTTAATATGTTAAAGAAATAATATTGGCTAAGATATTATATTTTTATTTATTCTTGTATGTTTGGAATTACTGATAAAATTCGCAGGATTTTTATAGTATGTGCAGGATCCATTCTTTTTGGCATATAATGGTATGTATCTCTGTGTGAATAGAGTTGCCATTCTGTTTTATGGCATTAGTGCTTTTCCAGTGAATGTTTTGTAAGCTGAAAGTCTTTTAAATCAGATCATTAATTGTTGCAAGAAAGTTTCACCTGAAAATACTGCTTTGAAATATTTTTGTATAATTTTTAATTATGTTTCATAAAAATTACTATAAATATAATGTTGAAGTGTTATTGCTACATCACATTTTTTGTATGTACAGTGTGTGTTAGATAGTATACACTGAAGTTTTTTGGTGGCAGAATTGTGAATTATTCAAAAGTAAAAAATATTATTGGGGAAAATATTGGATTGGGAAACAATTTTTCAAATACCAGTTCTTAAAGCAGAGACAGCAAGAAAAAGTCTTCATGTCCAGAAAAGAACCAAGTTGTTGTGTTTTCATGCCTTGCTTATCCCAAAATTGAAGTAGCATGGACAATGAGATATCATATCTTGGGAAACGGAATGATGGTAGCAGAATGCTTGTGTATCAGTTGTGTGGTGGAAATCTTCAAAAGACACTTTATTACTGTTGTTTTGAAGCTAGTTTGCATTCTTGATTCCTGTAGTGTTTCAACTCTGTTTAACTAATGAAATATTATTGCTACTGGATATTAGCAGTCATGACAATCATGGTGAAACTGAGAAAATTAATGTGGAGTTTTCATCAAATAAGTGTTTAAAGCTAAGGCAGAAGAGCAGGGCCATAGCTTGGGAGTCGCCATTGGGGGTGAAAAGTTTTGAGCCTCCTCTACGAAACACTCTGTGAATGTAATAATAATTAGCCACATGTCATGTCATGTTTGGAGGGAAATACTAACAAAAAGAATTTCATTATCACACTTGAAAACTGTCGATCGGGCTAAGAGGAAATCATGGTAATCAGCTGATTCAAAAAACATATTAATACAGAAGCTTATTTAATATTGAGCTAAGAGGAAAGCATGGTAATCAGCTAATTCAAAAAACATATCAATACAGAAGCTCATTTAATATACAGTAATACAATTCACAAATCAATTTGTGCCTGTGGAAACTATTGTGATTGTACACAGTATGCCAGTCTGTTTCCCATACTTATTACAATTATTCCTTCTTGAAATGCTTTACATTCAGTGAGATTCGTTGGAAAAGTTTAGGCTCAAATAAATATTGATGTTGAAAAGCAAATCAAACTTGCAACTACGTCACACTATGCAATGGGAAGCCAATATACTTGCAATCAGTATAATGATACTTATCGTGGCGTGAAAGGAGGAGAATCTGCATTCTCAAAAGTTTAAACACAACAGATACATAATGCAAAACATACCATTATTACATATGTATGGTATTTATAGAATTCCCCACCCTCTTGTATCAGCTCAGAAACATGTTTCTCTACTGAATAAATTAGATTCTGTACAGCTTCCGGTTAATACAGCTTTCATTTAGTAATAGTTAACTATTCATGATATACAAATTTATCAGTATTATCTTTGGTCATCCTTGAAGGATTTTCTTTTGGAGTTCTTGAAAACATTTCATCCAAGTTTTTTTTTTTTTAATTGCCTGACCTTGGTGAAACAAATGACAGTTTCACATTATATAAAGGTTACTTTTGTCCATTTTCAAGTAAATCTATTTTGAAATTTTTTTTAACAAAGTTTGGGAATATGAGATTTCGCCTTTATCAGTTAAACAGTTTTGGGGTCATTTCATTTTAAAATAAAACAAAAAAGAAGGAAAAGAAATATCCCAAAGGTGCCTCCACTTTTGGTGCCAATTAAGGGCATCAAAAGAGGTGATATGCTCTGGATATACATATATATCCTTAAAACAGTATTTTCTGTTCTTATTAATTTATCAATAAATACTGATATAATATTAAATATAACATAATAATATGTCAACCTGCAATATTGGTTAAAATTAATTTATATCGGTACCTAAAAAATTTTGTAGCCTCCCCTAGAATTTGGACCAGCTATGGCCCTGCAAAAGAGAAAGAAATTGTTATGTGTTGACTGTAAAGTAATTAAATGAAAAGCTTGAAGAACTGAAACATTCTACGTAGGATTTAAATAACTGCTGCTATAACTACAATGCAAGATTGCATACTTCATTAATTGTGTTGTTGATATTCCAGGGTTAGTTGGAAGAACACCTTTTCCACTTTTGATTTGTCTTCTCATGTAGAGTTGATTCATTTTGAAGACTTAGTACTTACCTATAACATATTTAACAGGAAAAATCAACAAAATTCTATATTTCATCAAAGTGGGGAAAGGTGGAGAAAGCCAGGAAAGAAAACAGTGCACTATTACAGGGTCAGACAGAATTTGATTCATAATATATGTAAATCAACCAGTGTGTGGAATCCTTAATGCACTCAAGTTATTAATATATACACACAAGTTAGTAATGTATGCCACCACCATTCCTACTGCTAGAGCATGTGAGTCCAAACAAATGTATTTGACACATCTGAAATCATAACCCATGTTTTTTGTGTATTTTTGAAGATTAACAATTTCTTTGTTAATTTCAATGAGATTGAAAGATCATACAAGAACTAAGTAGAAAGCTTTGTGTTGTGAAAAACTTCATAGATGGTAAACATGTGAATTGTTGAACCACTTTGTGGAATTTGGATATCTTCAATTGCCATTTTGAATATATTAGGCTGTCAGCAGTACATGAAATTACATAACATTCTGTATTTAATTTGTTGCATGGTTTATCAGAGTGTAAAAGAAACTACGCAGTTGACAAAGTCGGGGAGGGGGGATTAAAAGAGCTTAAAAAACCTGATTTTTTAATATGTAATATTTAATGCTTAAAATAACTTTCAACACCAGGAGGTTCAAAAATTTTCATGGAAAAAATGTTGCCCAAACATATATCCACAAAGCAAAGTATAAATTTTGAGAGACTCCATCAGGGGTTAATATTATCATTCCCAGAATGCATGAAATATATACAAAATCCAGAATGCATGTTGGATGCTCAGAATTTTTTTTTTTTTTTCAATAAATGTAAGAAATTGAAAATATGTGTTGCATTGTCATATTTAGAATTTTTTGTGTATTTAGGAAGCATGTTTGACAGAGAGAACAAATTGGATGGTGAAATTAGTAGGTGAGTGAATTCTTCTTTGAAAGTCATAGCTGCTCTGGGAGGTTTTCACAGGAATGATGGGTTCTCAAGAGAGTCTTGCATGGCTGTGTATGATAGTGTAATTGTTCCTACTCTGATGTATGGCAGTGAAACCTGGGTACTGCAGAAGAAACATAGGGGTCGTTTGTGTGCTGGAGAAATGTGTTAATTACGTGGGGTTTGTGGCAAGACACGATATGATTGTGTGAGAAATGAAGATGTATTGCAGTTGTGTGATGTGAAGCAAAATGTTGTTAGCAAGGTGGAGACCAATATGCTTCGGTGGTTTGGCCATGTTGAAAGAATGAGTGATGAAATGCTTACTAAGAAAATATTTTCAGCCCAAGTGGCAGGAAGGAAAGGCAGAGGAAGGCCAAGGAAGACATGGGTGGATCAGATTCAATATTGTCTGCATGAGAAACAAATTATGAGTGTGAAGTATAGAAGATCTTGTGTACGGCGTGTAATGGATGTCAGTGAAGCCCAAGTTGTATGCCAAGATCGCTGTAAATGGAGAAGTTTGATACAGCAACAGTAAGTAAAAACTATCTGGTAGTTTGTATTTCTTTTTGGAGCTAACCTCTGAATCTCAGCGAACATCTTAGTGATATGTATGTGTGTGTGTACTAACATGTTCAAGTACTTCAAGACAAGATACATGGGTCATTTATGTAGAAGCACAAAAAAGCCTTGGATTGTTTGAATTCCACATCCAAGTAGTCTTCATTTGCTGCACATTGTGTCTCCTCAACGGCCTCTGTACCACTTCTTTTCGTTATTTTTTTATTTTATTTTATTAAAATGGCGTGTTGATTTTAGTGTGCCATTGTTCTTTTGCTGCCTTTTACACTTGACCCAACAGTGTAATTGCTACCATTAATAGCTTTGTGTGCCCAATGTTTATTTTTGAAAGTAAGTTGACTAAGTTTATAGTGTATTATTCCATTTTTGTTACAATAACATCAGAAAACATTTTGAGCCCACTGCTGGAAGAAGGTTCCCAAAGTCTTCTCTAAAACTCTGCATCTCGAGCAATTCCCTCTCGTGTCACTCTGCTTTGCATTTGAATTTCATTCACACATTTCTTACGTGGTTTTGTTCTGCATCTTTTTCTTCCCATAGTAAGCTCTCTGAGGACCACATTTGAGTTCTCAAGTATTGGTTGGCAAGGGTGGCCATGTCAGATGATGTGAGTGTTGCAATATACATACTTCTTAGAGATTGTGTGGATGTTCATATCTTTGTGAAATGTTCCCATCAAGCAATGTTCCATTTAATGCACTGAGTCTTGACATTAAGCTTTGAATTACCATTCACAGTTTCATTGATGTTTTTATGGTTTTAAAATGTTCATGTATCATTGATTTAGTTGCACAGACAAATGCAGTTAATGTTACTTTTGTTATAAATGTAAGAAGCTGCTGTTTATAAAATAACATAATTTCCTCTTTTTCTTTTTATTTAGTTCCGTGAAGTTAAGCGTGAAATTGGGTTGAGGAACTGGCAAGTTATGTCAGCAACTGGGCAGAGCTCAATGTACTATAAACATTTGCATCCACATGTATCAGACCTTGTTTTGAGAGAGTCATATCTCTGCACAAAATTAGAAAAACTGAGAAAGAAATGTGCATATAGACCCCCAACCTCACAGGTAGCAAATATTTATGTATAGTAGTAATTTCAGAGAAATATTTTTGTTATAATTTATTGTGTTGTTGTTTTTCAATTAGTTTCTAAAGATGTTAATTTAATGTTAATTCTTTTATTTTTAACAATTGTGTTTTAAACTTTTTTGGTTGATGAATGTGTCCCTCTTGCTTCATTAGAAACAAAGAGTTGCATGTCTGGTGAAGTAAGGAGCTCGGATTAATATTTATCACATGCCCAAAATAATATTGCCTTGGGGTTCAGTTAAACAGTTATTTGTTTTGAGCTAGTTGTAATCTAACTGAAATATTTGTAGCTAAACCAGTGTTGTTCATTTGACCTAGATGTATACAGTACATACGCAGTTAATCCCACTTGAACAAACTTGCATAATACAAAGTTCTGCATAAACCGAAGTTTTTATTTATCCCTTGAACTTCGTAATGTTCTTCCTTGTTATTTTAATGGCATATTCTGAACAATAATTTTTTGACAATTCTGGACAAATAGATAAGTGGCATTCACCCAGTTTTTTACCTCTTTCTATTTCACTGAAAAACTAGAAATTACCTGCTGTTGACAACACCTGATGGTTCCTCTTACAGACAGGTCAATTTGCATGAAGAGTGGTTCAGTTGTTTTCTTACTACATCCCACTACCCTGTAGCCGCGCCACACATACATCTGAGCATAAGGAAGTTGAAAAACATTTAAAACAACTATCATGAAAAGAGCAAAACAAGCGGTAGCTGACACATATTTCTGACATAACAAGTTACTTTAATTTTTACACTAAATATTTTGCTTTTTACAGATTACATTCATAATTTTATTGCTAGTTATAATTTTTAATTAAGTATTATTTACCTTCTCTATATTGATAAACAGTTTGATTGATTAGTTTTAACCTGGCATAATCTAGTATTCCAATAATAGATAGCCATTTCTTTTCTCTCTGGTTTTAATGAAGTTCACATATATTGAATGTTTTTAACTCTCCCTTCAACTTTGTTATATAATTGTTTGAATATCTCCTTGGGCCACCCCAGTGGTGCAGTGGTCTAAGGCGTTGGCCTCTGATCATTCGTCCGTAAGGGGTCCGGGTTCGAATCCCGGTCAGGCATGGATGTTGTGTTTGTCTTACGGCACGGGCTCTCTCCCTTCCCTGGAACCAGTGACCCTAAATTAAGGACGGGCGACTGCTTATAGCCCATTGAGTTGCTCACGGTGGTCGTTAAACCTCCAATCAAAAAAAAAAAAAAATCTCCTTGACAAATGTCAACCACGCCTTCTCATGGTGCATCCTGTTCTCAGCTGAATAAATATGATTTTTAAATAATTGTATGAAATAGTTTTTAATGAAAGGTGAAGGAAATTGATTGGAGAGCAGTTGCTCAAAAAAAAAAGGGTAACTCTGATAACTGTATTTATAACTGTGAATTGTTTTTTGAGAATTGACGTATCCGGACAGGTGAAACCATGCCTCGTCCAAGAACTACATATAGTCCAGAATGCCCAGATTTTCCTAAAGAAATGTCTGAGACCATTGACAGTATGTCACTCGTTTCACATGGTCAGGCTGTTTTAGTTCTTGGACCACAGAGATACGGTATGCATAAAGCTTCACTTTTTTCACAGCACGTTGACAAGTGCTTTTGGACAAACCTGTTTCCTGTGACAGTCGGCAAATGACTTTCTGGGAGACGCAAGTAGTCAGCCCTTTACATTCTGGATCATTTCCTTGGACATTTGTGGACGGCCTCCTGCATGGTCATCTAATAAAGTCCTCTTGGTTTCCAGTTTGTTCAACAATTCCCAAATGGTGGAGTTGCTCTGCAGATGTCTGCCTGCAAACCTCTCCAGGAATTGCTGTTGACAAGACTTTATCGATTCTGTTTTCCAATAAGTGCGAACAATAAACACTCGCTCCTCCAGAGTATACCGATGCATTTTCACACGTATGTGAACAAGCACGCGCACTCACTATCGACAACCGTATTGTGTAGACATGCTCAGCAAAATGCCACTACAAAGCAGCAGAGAGGCACGTCCGGCTGGCTGGCAGACTGCTCCTTAGTGGCACCACACTTAGGAATGTATCTGCCACTAAGGAGCACTCTGGCTGGCTTGTGGATAGTGCCGGGTTCAATGCTGTCTGGACACAAATGGTGGCTACTTCCAGCGCATGTTGTGATGTAATCCCATTTTGCATGAAATGAGGTCAGTCCACTTTAAATTCTGTTGCAATATCTTCATTGGTATTAATATTATTAAAGAAATGTTGGGTTCAGTAGCGAGTGGGACACTCTGTATTATGTGTAATTGTAACATTTCAATTCAGTATCATTTCAAAAGTAGTGCCCAACAAAATGGCTCACTTATTGGAGCACATTCATGAAAAATACATGTATGGCAATGTTTAGTGTGTTTTTAACAAATTTCCCTATAATGGTAATGCTAAGTTTTGGCTCTGTGAGCTATGAGGCAGCTACAAAGCAAAGATTCACATGTTGGATGAAGTCATTTTAAAAAAAAGATAAACAGACATGATTATCTATATAAAGATAACAGGCATCACAAGCGCTGCATTATCTGACTGATAATGCAGCACTTGTGATGCCAGAAGAATATAAAATATATTTTACTTATTGTGGGACACAAACTTTTTATTGGTATATTAATGGTTGTAGATCGAAATTTCAAGATAGTACCTGTTATGGTTTTGTAAGTTTATTGTGATGGTAGAAAATTATGGAGGTTTTCATTCTGTACTTTATGGTTTGCTTCCAAATAGGCAGCAAGTGACTACATTAAAAATTTTAGCACAATAAAATGTATCAAAAAAAGAAAAAAAGTGTTCATCCAACATCCATATCCTTTGAATTTGAATTGGTAGCAATTTGAATACATATCCTGTAATGGTGAATTAGTAGCAATTTGAATACATATCCTGTGGTGGTGAATTGGTACATACTAATCACAAAAACTTGCACAGTAATAGTATTTTATTGTATATATCTTTCAACTATATAGTTGTGATATTTTGTACTGTTTCACACATTGTATGAATATCGAAGTGTTCGCTGGAAACTCACTCAGCTTCGTCTGATGTTAAACCATCACTGTTGAATGCTATTAAATATTTAAAAATCAAGGTAAAGTATTATATGAATGAAAATAGTTACTTACATCTTCATTTTCACCGGTAAACATCTCAATATTGCACTATCTTCTTGTGTTCTTCAAGGTGTTCTACATGCCACAAGCATAAATTTTGCCTTAACGTCGTCTGTTAAAGTTTCTAGCAGTCACTTCATAAAGATACTCGAAATGGTGAGTTGAAATAAGTGGGTAATTAATCTTCTTCTTAATGAATCATGGATCAAATCAATAAAAAGAATTTAATAAATTAAATAAAAAAAATAATGAAAAGCCAAGTCTTCAAGTCAAAGGGAAATCGATCTGATAAGATATTTAGTCTCGACTATATTATAGACTTTGTCTCCTGCTGCACTAAACATTCCCATACTAGTTTCAACTATCATTCTTGTAGTCTTCATCTGTAGGTTTAACGTTTTCTTCATCGTGCATGTTGTTCAGCGGCCAAATATCACACAATCTGCAACATAACTCAACAGTTCCACGTTGGCAGAACCTTTGCGCATCCTTATCTTGGTTTTATTTCACATTCTTTACATTATGTACGTGTTAGTTCTTGATTTGACAGCGAGTTGTCCCAACTCAACAAAAACATTGTTTTATTGCACTCTCTGAATTTCTTGGATGTGTGAAGAAACTAATGAAACCATTTGAAAAAGCATGACTGATTATAAACAGATTCATGTCACTTTTTTTTTCCTATTCTAGTCAAAGCAAAATATTTTTTGGGGAAGTAAAACAGTAGTTTTTTGACCCTCTGTCATATGTGTGTACTATGAGTTTGTCAAGCAGGTCAGTCAGTTGACTTATATAAGTAGAGGTATTCAAGATTTCAGGGGTGTCACATATTGCAATCCTTTGAACTGAATAGATTCTTATGGAAACACTTGTACTTTTGAAATTAACAGGAATTTCATGCTGGTATTTATTGAGTAGACCGTGATCAGGCAATCTATTGGGCTGTCGGAAAAATCATGACATATTTTAGCCATGTTTTGCAAAGGTCATTTATTGATAGAAAGAACAAAGATAAATCAATGATATAATGCCCGTTTTGTTCAATAACCTTTTGCCATCTTTCAGTGAGCGGCAGAATGCCTCGTTCATAGAAGGGCCTGTCTTTCGTGGCGAAAAACTGTACAAAGTTCTGATTTACAGCCTCATCTGAATTGAACGTTGTACCACGGAAGAACTGTTGAAGAGAGCGAAACAAGTGGAAGTCTGACGGCGCAAGGTCAGGCGAGTATGCTGGGTGTGACAACACATCCCACCCAAGCTCCAATAATTTCTGGCGGGTGATCAAACTTGTGTGTGGTCTCGCATTGTCGTGATGGAACACAACATCTTTACGATGAACGAACTCTGGACTTTTCTGGATGATGGATTCGTTCAAGCTGTCCAATTGCTGACAGTACACATTCGAATTGATTGTTTGGTTCCGTGGTAGGAGCTCGAAAAACACGACACCTTTAAAATCCCACCACACTGAGACCAGAACTTTCCGCTGATGAATGTCTGCTTTGGATGTCGTTTGAGGCGAAGCAGCACATCGGAACCAAGACCGTTTGTACAGCACATTGTTGTACACAATCCACTTTTCGTCACCAGTTATCAGTCGCTTCAAAAAAGGATCGTTTTCCTCACGTTTAATGAGCATATCACAGATCTTTATGCGCGCCATCAATTGAGCTTCTTTGAGTTCGTGAGGAACCCACACATCGAGCTTGCTTACATATCCCAGCTTCTTCAGGTGGTTGTGAACGCTTGAATGATGGATGTGCAATGTGTCTGCAATCTCTTGTGTCGTGTTACGTGGGGTTGACTCGATCAATGCCTTGATTTTGTCGTCATCAACCTCAGTGGGTCTCCTTGACCGAGGAGCATCGTTGAGGTCAAAATCACCAGAATGGAATTTTGCGAACTACCGCTGGCACTGATGTTCTTGTAGAGCATTATCACCGTACACTTTACGTAACTCTTCACAAACTCGACGTGCGTTCTTCCCTTTACGGAAGTAAAACAGTAAAATATGGCGAAAATGCACAGTTTGGTCTTCCATCTTCAACTTGATGTCAAATCTCCGCAAATAAACTAAATGACTCACTATTCCTTTTAGACTGCAGCTAAAACTGGCACCTGTCGAATGCCATAGCGATAACAGAGCTGTGCATGCCTCTAGTACTTCCAAAACCTCCCAGCAGCCATCGGGTGCCAAAATATGTCATGACTTTTCCGACAACCCAATAGTAGAAGAGCATTTTAAAAACTTAAACATTTTAAAACTGGCACCTATCGAATGCCATAGCGATAACAGAGCTGCGCATGCCTCTAGTACTTCCAAAACCTCCCAGCAGCCAATCTGGTGCCAAAATATGTCATGACTTTTCTGACAACCCAATAGTAGAAGAGCATTTTACATTTCTGTTCATTACTACACTTGAAATAAAATGTTCTTTCTGTATATTCAAGTGTTGAAAGACTTAGGGTGGAGCTTTCATGCCAAAAGCTTAAGTGTTTTTTGGCTATTTCTTTTAAAAATATGAGGGAGGTGGGAAACCTCTTTTCCAAAAGTTCATAGTGTTTTAGAAGAGCTCTTTCTTTAGCAGTTTTTGTAGAAAATTAGGTAATTCATAATAAGTCTAAAATATCTAAGAGAAACTTTTCTCAGTGCTCACTATTTTGGATGCACATAAGAATAAATATATATATATATATATATATATATGTTCTTCTCTTTCTGTCTGATATAGTTTGTCGAGAACTAAAAATATTACTATTTTTAACATTAATTTCATAAAATATTTTAGTGAAAAGCTCAGTTACAGTTAAAAAAAATTGTTGTTGCTGATATAACAATATGTAAAAATTCTTTCAGGTGACTTTAAAGTGTAAATTATATGAATAATAAAAAAAAAATTTCCAGGGCCTCCAATGAACCAGCATGTTGAACAAAGTATGTGCTAATTCCTTTAAGCAAAAGCTGCATAATTGAGAATGGGATAACCAGGGTTATTTATAAATATATTATACTTTGTGAAAAGAAAAGTAGTTGATAGTATTTTCAATAGGAAAGCATTTATTTAAACTTCTTTTGTGTACAACTAAAGAATTGCTTGGCTTCATCCCTTTCTCCAGGAAGCTGGAAGTTGCCTCCTCCATTGTGTGGCAGCATTTGACTAAAAATGCTGATGCATGCAAGTTTATAGTTTTTTGCATTTCTCTAACTTTAACAGTGTGAGATAAGCATTTACTATTGGAACTTTCAGCAATAGTTGTTTCATGACCTGTTGTTGCCATTTTCTTTTTCAGAATAGTCATAGTACCAAAAATTTAATATCCATGGAAGAAATAATAAATTGTTTTAAGAAACATTTAATTAAATGCAAAGGAAAGAAGCATGATTTCACTTAAGAATGATTTGCTTTTTTTTACTTATTGAAATGCTGTGTGTATTTTTTTTTTTTTAAGGAACAGCTCCATTGATATTCCTGTGACTAAATTTACTATTTCAGATCCTGTCATAGGAAATGCATATAATTTGAAAGAATAAGAGTTGCTATCTGAAATAATTGCTCTGTTAAATCCAAGTCTTTTAGTTTATATTCATTTTCTTTGTAATTGCAAATGCAATAAAGTAAAAGCATTACAGGAAATTAATATTTTTTTTATTTCTGATCTCTTTGCATAACATTAAATATTTGAATGTTTGGTTCTTTTAGTTTCTGCATCTTCGAACTATGGTGCAGAGTTACCTTCAGTCAGTGGGATCACCTGCTGCTAATTATGAGATCATAACAAAAATGGAAAAGTTTAAAGTGCTGCTGGAATCTCAAAAAGTTGGTGACAAAGAATTTTCAGAAGTAGCCAGATTGGTTAATGAAGTTGCTACTTGGAGTGAAAGTCAGAAAACACTCATTCAAGAGTTGAGGAGCAAATTTTTCCATTATCGTGATATGGTGCTTCCTTTCTTAGCTGGAGTAGAACAGGTTAGTGCGTTCAGTTATTGTTTTTTCTATGTTCAGATCATCTTGTTAAATTTCAATCTGTTCATCTAAAGAACGTGTATTTTTATTTTTTCATATCTTTGTTGTAGTTTGCTAAATATATGATTAGTAAACATTTCAACGTTGAGTAGGATTTATGGATTTGTGTTGCAGCTGGTTTAGTGAAATTCTAAAACAATTTCAAAAAATAACTGTGAGGTTTTATAACAGAAAAAGGTGATGTTGTTTCTAATAAAAACGCAGTAGAATTCAGTACTGACTTTAAAATGGTGACGTACACCATAATATATACTTACCACACATCCCAACCCAAAATGAACAATTTTGAAAGAACAGTTAGTATCACCCTTGTACTTATGAAGTATTTTCTTTATACAACTAGAGACTGCACCTCTAGGCTCGCTACGCTCATTTCTAGACTAGCTCTTTGGGGCCTGCAGCCCGATCTTCAAGTATATCACATAAAATAAAAACTGGAAAACACCACCTAGTGAAAGAACTGTGAAGTATAAAACGCCTCATATACCAACCTAAAGTTTTCTACAAGGTAAATGGCATCCAGTGTTAAAAAAAAAAATTTTAATCGCATTTTTAGAAGCAGAGATATTGAGAAAAACAGATTAAGCATTGGCGCCCGTTAGTAGTATTTGACTGAAAAATAATTTTTTCAATCGGGTTATTAGTCCCACACACATACTGATGAAATGAAAATGTTCTCCCAATTGTTCAATACTTTTTCCACTGTATCAATTCCAAGATAGCGGCTTGTTTACAGTTTTTGTTTTGCTCCCTGTGGGATTTTTGCTTAACTTTTTTCAATTTCCTTCAATTTTTATTGAAGGACTTTGCTCCGCCGCCATTCCGAAGTTTCCAAGTTTTTATACTGTCATTTTTTGGAAGGGTGGACTTCTGTCATTTGAACTTATAGCACTTACTAAATTTATCACTAAGGAAAACAAAAGAGGTCCAAAAAGCATTTCCAGAAACCGTTAAACAACTGAGATAGCTTTACCAACAAAACATATGCATAACAAATTCTCTGTCACCATGGTAGCAGTTCTCCAAACAAATCTCTACAAACGATGTAAATTTCATATTTTTGTATTAAATACATTTTACGCTGAGAGCTAGGAAAGCAAGAGTGTCACGAAATTTCTAAAACAACCGCAGCAGTTATTTTTTTTCAGAATAGAGAGATATGCTTGATAGATTTTTTTAAAAAGTAGTCTAATTAGAAGACTATGCTGAATATAGAGACAGAGCAGTAGTGGATAAAGTGGGGGCAACCCCTCCCCTTTATTGTTTTCCCTTTTTTTAATGGCCAAAACTGTAAATAATGTGTTTATTTTTGCAAAATTTTAGTACATATGCATAGATTTTTGTAAAAGTTTATACAACAATTAAAATTTGCTGAAAATTTTGGGAGTAAATGTTCTGTTCTGAAGCAAAAGGGAAAAGAGATTTTGACTGATCATGAAAAACAATGGGTGTGCTTTGTTTAACATAATATTTCCACAATCTTCCAAAAGAAAATTGCTAGTAAAACAAAGAATGTCACAAGAATGAATGACTTGACAAAGTGATGTAAATGGAAGTTCCTTTCAAAAGACGTGGGAATCTTACATTGCAAAAGAATAAGTAAATATTTTGAAGAGGGATTACTGGTCATATTGCTCAAAAATGATTCGATTATTCAAGCTGGAAAATTTTCTATTAAATTAAGCCATAGAAAGGGAATGGCTTAAACTTATTTTGAAGATTCTATCCAGACTTGATATTTAAAAAAGCATGAAGCTTGTTTCTTCACAAAGTTGGCAAGTTGAACACCAGAAAGTAGTGCTGATTTTTCAGTTGTTCTTCCCACTTTGTGATTTAAAAATTTAGCACATTGTTTTTTATAGAATTTTTTTTTTTTTTAAAATCCATGCAATGCAGGAAGGGGTGGTTCTGCCATGCCAATTTGTGTGTGTGTGTGTGTGTGTGTGTGAGGGCACCCCCTCTCCCAAAGGTAAGCTTTCTAGATCTGTTCCTGGGACAGAGCTGATCTTCAACCCACAGTGCCAGTAAAATAATTTGTCAAGAAATTACAACAGCAAATAATTAATTATGGTTCATTTCATGCAGATATACAATATAAGTTAGTGGTAAAACAACAGTTCAATGAACCCTGCTGCCTATGGGGCTCCGATGCATACGGATGGTCACTGCACCTATGCAAACAAAGGTGCATTGGCAGGAAAGGCTTACATTTGCACGGCAGTATCGGAATTGGACCTCTGCTGACTGCAAAGGATTGCCTTCTTCGACAAGTCATGTTTTCTGCTTCATCGAGCAGATGGATGTTGCCGTATAAGGCGAAAAACATCGGAGAACAAATACTCTTCAACCATTGCTGGCCTAACACAAACTGGTGGGGGTAGCATTATGGTCTGGGGAATGTTTTCTTGGCGTTCTCTGGGTCCACTCGTACCTGTGGAAGGCACTATGGACCGAATTTGTTGTCAATCCATCCTTGCAGACCACGTACACCCATGCAGGCTGATTATCTTCCCTGGGGCAGATGGGATCTTCCAGCATGACAATGCTACATGTCACACAGCTAGGAATGTCCAAGAGTGGTTGGAAGAGCATGATGAAGACTTTAAAGTACTTCCCTGGCACCCTAATTTTCCAGACTTAAAGCCAATTGAGCATCTGTGGGACCACCTTGATCGTGTTTTTCGCTCTATGGATCCTCCACCACGCACCCTCTAGCAGCTGTTAGACGCTCTGCAGTCAGCATACCTCCACATACCTGTGAACACCTTCCAACACCTTATTGAGTCACTCCCAGCCCGTCTAGCTGCTGTCCGCACTGCACACGACGGTTACTCTGGATATTAGCTGGTGGTCACAATAATGTGACTCGACTGCGTATGTTGATGATACCATAATCTAGTGGAAGTCTAGCATACAGGAACTTGAAGATCTTAAAGAAAAATTAAGCAATACATATCCCACCAGAAAGTTTACAATGGAACTGGAATCTGAAAATAAACTTCATTTTTTTGACATTACAATTGAACAAAATAATCAACAATACAAATATTATGTATATAGAAAACCCTCCTATGTGCCAATGTTTATACCAGCCAACTCAAATCATCCATGGGCTTATAAAGTGTCTGCAATAAGAGCATTGGTGCAGAGAGCATTCACACATTCTAGTGCTAAGGCAAAAGAGAAGCAGAAATCAGATGAATACAGGAAACAATCAAGAACTTTATGTATAGTCCAAATATAGTAAAGAAATGAATATATCAGTATGAATATCCTATACAGAGAGAAAAAATACTATGGAAAGTTACCATATATAAGACAAATTATCAAAGTAGGAAAAAAAGAATGTAATAAACAAAAACAAGATATTGGAATAAGAATAACTGATTACAAAAGCATGATAATAAAGAACAGAGATAAAACTAAACTATTGGATAAAGCTGGAGTATACAGGGTCCCTATTGACACCCCGGGAACAGATAAAAAATTAACTTACATAGGAAGTGCACAAAATAAATTGCAAAAACTACTTAATCAGCATATCAGTGATTGGAACAAAAAAGAAGAAAGGACAGCACTAACACAATATTGCTTAAAAACTTCAGCTAAACCATTATGATTATTTGATGAAATAAATATAGTGTCAACAACCAACAGAAAATATGATCCGTTACACAGAAGCAATAGTAATAATAGGAAAAGCTAAAAAGAACAACTGCAATATATATTCTGGTATCGACCTATCACTTCCCTGGAAAATTTTGATAAAAAAGGAGCAGGAGGGTCGCCAGATAGAAAAGGAAGGTTGAGGGCAAGGGTACCGAGAGTGATCGGCACACAGAACTTCGATTTTTCGAAACTATGAAGTGGCAACAACCCAAAATAATGATGTCACAGATTTTGATGAAGATGAGACTGTGGTTTAGACGTATATGGCAGAGCGAGCATGATCACAAAGGACACAGCAGACATTGTCCCTGAATATGGTAACACACACGTTACTGAAATGCATAGGAAGAGAGTATTGGAAGGACAGCATTCTTTATCCTTTGTTTACCATGTTTTGACATTTTGGAAGATTTTTTTGTTATTCAATATAATATTCACTTCGTTTTAATGCAGTGTTGTAATGTTTCAGTTGTGTTTTCACATTGTATACGACTGGGTTTGGCCATTTTTGTACTCGAGATTTTTGGTGTTTTAAGTTGGTATTACTGCAAGTTATTTCATATTCTTTTTCGTGATGTTTGGGGGACATGCTGGGTTGAGAATAGAATTTCAGTGTGGTGTATACTTTGAAGGAATCCCGTCATATCAGAGACTTGGTTAGAACAACATACAAGTAACAACGTACCTGCTCAGCAAATATCACTACAATGAAAGGTATGTTCCCCCAGTTCATTCTGATGTATTATATTTAATTTTTGTAGGAACTACAGTATTTTTTTAGAGTTCTAGAGTAAAGTTTTTGTCTATACAGATTTAAGGATTATCGAGTTTCCTCCTTATGCCACACACAGAGACCAGGAGACAACATGCAGAGAGTTACATCACAAACAAAGAGAACTTTCTTGTGAAGGACTCGTGTTTTTCATTAAAAAATAATAAAAAATCTTACATGACAAATTACTTCTTTAGCCTTTTTTCCCCTTTTTAACAGAAATAATTTATGTATATGTTTGTCTCAAACATTTTTGTGAATTTACACATTTAAAGTTGTTATGCATGCAGTAATTTTTTATCTTCATTGGATGTTTGTGATGTGTACTCATTGTAAATGTACTGATACTTTTTTTTTTTTTCTCTTTTCGATCCAATTTAGATGTTAATAGGTGCCCAAATGATGTCACAGCATTTATCTGTTATGAGAGTTCATCTTTGTGCACCGCTCTCGGTAATTCTACTGTTGTTTGGACACTTAACTAAGCATGTTATTTTTGTTATTGTGTCTTTTTTAATGAGTTTTTCTTTGAAATATGCTTGTTTACAGGTGAAATATTTTGTTGATCAGAGAAAGTTATTTCATGCAAGTTTCTTTTTTCTCATCGGAATATTATTTTTACAGAGAGCTGCTGCACCATCTGGAGTCTGACAACCTAATATATTCCCTTATCTAAGATTATACATGTGATTTTCCTTCACAATAAGTCATGCATATCAGACTATATTTGTTACTACCTTGTGATCAGTAGCTGCTACGTGTATGTTTAAGAAGCAGTGATATTAACAGTTGATGAACATGCATATGTATATACAAGGGTTGGACAGAATAATGTGAACACCGCACTCGGAGACGTGACTTTTAATGCAGCTGCATGCCTCGCAATATGCAAAGGTATCCACCACTTTTTGGTTGTAATAGCTTTGTTTAGAACCTTAAGGTCCTGTTTAAGTGCATTTGTGCATTTGAAGTGTCTTGTTGCAGAATTTCTTTCAGGGGACAATGAAATCAACGACATAACGGACTTCGAAAGAGGGATAATTGTTGGTGGCCGACTAGTTGGTACCTTCATTGACAACAGCCACAAGGGTAGTGGGGGTATCTAGAGTTACTGTTGTCTAGTGTCATGACAGCATACTGTGTCCGTGGCAAAACCTCATCTGAGAAACACGAGCTGCTGGAAAATGACTCTGACGGATAGATACAGGAGAACATTAAAGAGGATTGTTACCCGTAATAAGACCACAGCGCCAAAAATTAGTGTGCAGCTCAATCTGCATCTCCATAGTCCCAGTATCAATGAAAACAGTGTGCAGGGAATTGCATAAACAAGATATTCATGGCAGAGCTGCTATTACAAAACCTGCTGTGACCCGGGTGAATGCACAATGGCAGTGGTGCCCCAGTAGCATATAACGTGGACTGCCAATGCATGGAAGTGTGTAATGTGGTCAGATGAATCCACATTAACACTATACCCCACTGCAGGATGTATTTTCGTGTGAAGAACACCGTCAGAAGCGCACAACCCCGACTGTCTGCTCCCAACAGTGCAGCATGGTGGTAGTTCTGTCATGCTCTGGGTTGTTTTCAGCAGGTCCCCTGATCTCCTTGAAAGGATGGATGACTGGCAGAGCATATGAAACCATTTTTGCCAACTAACCCCATCCAATGGCTCAGGCATTGTTTCCTGCAAGGGATGCCATTTATCAAGATGATAATGCCCCAATTTACAGAGCTGGGAATGTCCAATCACGGTTTGAGGAACATGAAGACGAACTTTCACATTTTTCCTTAGCCTTCCCAATCGCCAGACTTATCATCGAGCCACTGTGGTCTGTGTTGGAAAACAGTGGAAGATCCTGTTATCCTCCTCCTGCATCTCTCAAGGACCTGGAGTAGGTTTCTTCATGAAGAATGGTGGAATGTCTCACTAACCACCATCCAGGATTTGTATGCATCCATTCCAAGGAGGATTTAGGTAATTTTGAATGCCAAAGGTGGTGCCACACCCTATTAGGTACATAAAATATTTTTTTCCTAGGTGTTTGCATTATACTGTCTAACTCTGGTATACAGCCTAAATTCGATGTAGCATGGATTCAATGAAGTGCTGATATTGTTCTATAGGTATGTTTGGCCAAGTTGATGTGATGACTTCCATCAATTGCCAAATGCTTACTGGAAGAGTATCTCTGTTAGAAATGGGTCTCTCAATCAGGTGTTCTGTTGGGTTAAGATCTGGGACTTTTGCAGAAATTTTTATCATTTTGAAGTCACTGTCATGTTCTTGAAACCATTTTTTGACAGTCCAATCCCTGTGGCATTCCACCAGGAAACACCATGCACATATACAGATGTGTCTGGTCTTCAGTGTTAAGATAATACCTCTTGACATCCAAATGCTGTTCCAGAGATATTAAGGAGCCCAGTAACCACCATGAGAACAGACCCCAGACCATCACACTAGCTTATACAGTTAAGGCTAGGCACAAGGTTTGCACAGCCCCTAGAATCCTGGGAAAGTCCTCAAAAATTTTTCCTGCAATGAAAAAAAAAAAAGGGAAAAAAAAAAAAAAGGTCAGTGTTTGGATTGATTGCATCACTTTGTTTTAGCTGCCTGCAGTGTCTACTCCCAATAATATGACTTCCTTCCATGTAGCGTGAAGAAGTGATATAATCTCTTTCATCTGATACGACACTGAAGTGCAAGATGTTTGTGTGCCACATTTCCTGCCGCCTTAGTTAGTGGCATAGCAGTTGTGCACAGTTGGAGTCACAACTGCATGTGAAAACCATGAGCCTAAGATGGCCATTCCTTCTAGCATGCACTTTCCTCACTGAAGAAGATTGTGATCTGGCCTCCCTGACGCCAATGTACATTGGAATAGATAACTATGGAATAGGGAATCTGCAATACCATGTCAAAATTGTTTTGTATTATTGTCATTGTGTTAGGATCCAGACTGCTTAGTATGATATTTGAATTTTCTTATGCTTCTTTCTTTCTTTGTATACTTGGAAAAATCGTACTCTTGGTCAAAAGAGTGTGATAGATTTTGTTGTTTACGATCAGCGTTTGAAACACTTAGTTGTTGACACCCATGTGATGAGAGGTGCAGATGTTGGTTCTGATCATTACTTGGTAGTGTCACGAGTGAAACTTAATGTTGGTTGAAGGAATAGGAAGAGACCCAGGATAGAAAGAATAAAGGTTGAAAGGCTCCTTGCAGATCATCAGCGGTACTCTGACTTACTCAGAAAACGACTGAAGGATCTGAAATCTTGTGAGAGGGATGTGGAAAGGAAGTGGGCATGTTTTAAGAACTGTGTTGTCACTCCTGCTAAAGAGGTCTGTGGCACCACAATAGTGGTTAACAATAGAGGTGATGCTTGGTGGAATAGTGAGATTGATGAAGCAGTAAAGAAAAAGAAGGAAGCCTATTTGGGGATGTTGCAAGGTTGAGTCTCTGTATATGAATATCGCTGTAAGAAGTGTGAAGCTGCTAAGCTGGTTCGCCCCAGTAAGGCAAAAGATAGGAAGGAGAAAGTGGAAAGGCATGAACTGGCTTTTTGGATAGATAGAAAGTCCTTCTGGAAGCACACGAGACTCAGGAAAAATAGGGGAAACAAAGTTGTAAGTTGTGTGAAGAATGAGATCGGGGAAATGATATGGGAGCCCAATGAGTTAAGTGAAAGATGGGGTGAATACTTCTGTGAGTTATAAGATCAGGAGAGCAAAGATGATTCTGAGACAGACACAGATGATGTCACAATGAGGGATGAAAACACAGGAGGGATCTCAAGAGAAGAAGTGTGTAAAGCTCTAAAATCTCTTCAGAATGGTAATGCTCCAGGAGTTGATGGCATAACTGCAGAGATGTTGAAGTATGGTGGTGACTCTATAATTGACTGGTTAACTGAAATTTGCCAGTTGTGCTGGGAGTTAGGAATGGTCCCTTGGGATTGGAAGGATGCTATTATTGTTCCTTTGTATAAGGGAAAAGGTGATCAGACTGAATGCAAGAACTATCGTGGTATTAGCCTACTGAGTGTGCCAGGGAAGGTGTTTGGTAAGGTTGTTATTGAAAAAGTACGGGGTCTTACATCATTGAAAGTGTGGGATGTTCAGAGTGGTTTTATGCCTGGTAAAAGGCTGCACTAACCAGATTTTTGCATTACGCATGATGATTGAAAAGTATCTGGCTGTTGGGAAGAAAGTTTTTACTGCCTTCATAGATTTAGAGAAAGCTTACGACCGAGTGAATAGGACACTTTTGTGGAAGGTATTGATTGAATATGGTGTTACTGGGAATCTACTTAATAGTGTAAAAGCCATGTATGCTGGTAGTAGAGCTTGTGTACGAGTGAATGGTGTTTTATCAAAATGGTTTTCCATTGGTGCAGGAGTTAGACAAGGTTATGTAATGTCACCATGGCTGTTTAATATATTTATGGACGCATGCATGCGTGAGGCCAAAATACATAATAGTGGTTTATGTCTTGGTGATATCCGTGTGTGCAGATTGCTGTATGCTGATGACACTGTCCTGTTGGCAGAGACAAAAGTGAGTTGCAGAGTTTGTTGACTCGGACGCACGAAGTTTGCATGAAATTCAAACTGAGTATAAATAAGGGAAAAACCAAAGTTATGGTGTTTGAGAGAGGAATGGGTAGCACTGAATGTAATGTAAGTATAAATGGCACTGTGATTGACCAGGTGAGTGAGTTTGTGTATTTAGGAAGCATGTTTGACAGAGAGAACAAGTTGGATGGTGAAATCAGTAGGCGAGTGAATTCTTCTTTGAAAGTCATAGCTGCTCTGGGAGGTTTTCACAGGAATGATGGGTTCTCTAGACAGTCCCGCATGTCTGTGTATGAAACAGTAATTGTTCCTACTCTGATGTATGGCAGTGAAACCTGGGTACTGCAGAAGAAGCATAGGAGTCGTTTGTGTGCTGGAAAAATGCGTTACTTACGTGGGGTTTGTAGCAAGACACGATCTGATTGTGTGAGGAATGAAGATGTATTGCAGTTGTGTGATCTAAAGCAAAATGTTGTTAGCAAGGTGGAGACCAATATGCTTCGGTGGTTTGGCCATGTTGAAAGAATGAGTGATGAAATGCTTACTAAGAAAATATTTTCAACCCAAGTGGCAGGAAGGAAAGGCAGAGGAAGGCCAAGGAAGACATGGGTGGATCAGATTCAGGAGTATCTGCATGAGAAAAAGATGAGTATGAAGTATAAAAGATCTTGTGTAAGGCATGTAATGGATATCAGTGAAGCACGAGTTGTATGTCAAGATCACTGTAAATGGCGAAGTTTGATAGGACAACAATAAGTAAAATATCTAAAAATTTGTATTTCTTTTTGGAGTTAACCTCTGAATCTCAGAGAACAGCTTAGTGATATGTATTAATATGTATTCTTTCTTTGTGCTTCCAGCCGGGTTTTTTTATTTGGTTTAAAATTCTGTTTAGATTTTGTTGAGCACTTAATTTTTTTTTCAAATAAATTATTTAATTATTTCGTGCATTTGGCTAACTTTGCTTTCCCACTACATTGTTGTATGCTTTCTTTGCAAAAATATTTTAGTGTTTTTAAAGAGTACATAATCAGACACACTTATAAAATCCACAAAAAATATATATATATCATTTCAATGGAGGAGCACAAATGTAAGAACAAATAAAATTGAAGACTTGAAATGTTTGTTTAAATTAAATAGTTTTCCACACAATAAATGTTGTATTGTAATCTGCTGTGAAAGCAAGTTATGCCATCATTTTATTTAATTGCACTGCACTTTACCTCCGACTAGTCAATTTATTAAAGAGTGCTTAATTGAATCTGGCTTAAATTATAAGCCCTAAAGAAATGAAAGAATTTAAGAATGTCCATCTGACCCTTGCAGTACAGGCTAAATATACAAATATGCATACATAAAATAATATGGATAAATATGCAATATTATATACTTAAAGTTGCCAGTTATGATCGTTTTTTTTTTTTTTTTTTTTGTTTTTTTTTACCTGCCCAACACTTAACTACTTTCTTACACTTGCCATGGTTTGGCAGGCAGCTCTTCATTTGATGGTCAGGTTGACATTCCACCTTCAACTACAGCTGTTAGCTCTTAAGCCACTTTTGGTGAGGGAATAAGATAATAATATCAAGTGAAGCAGTTTGTACCCTCCACAGCTACCACAAGGTCCAAATAGCTACTGAGTGTATTGCACACTTTTTTTTTTTTTTTGCAGAGTTCATGTCACCTGGCCTGGTGTTAGTCAGCTTTCTGGAAGAAGTCTGGCTTTCATTTTAAATCATTGTCTTCTAAACTATAACTTACAAAAGCAGATTCAAGTTTGTTTGATTTTTCAATTGAATGTCAAAGTTTTTGTTTCATTAAGATTCTCAACTTAGCAACAAATATGTATTTCAAGATGAGTAATCTTGCTGAAATTGGAAGCACCCAATATTTTTTCCCTTTCTGATCCCTGGAAATTGAGTATGAGTGTTATATAGAAGTTTGCTGTGGTTGTAAATGGATTCAGTATTTGATATTCTTGATTGATATTGTATGACTTTTAAACATCTAACTCCAAAGTTTAAAACAAAACTTTTGCACCTGTGAAATTTTGAGTAAAGAGTGATGATTTGATGTGTTTTCAAACTTGCAAAAATTGCACAAAGTAATAAATTGTCAAGCAATGGAGTCAGGTTTCATGATTTCACACAGTGTGCAGGTAAAATAATACAATGTCACAGCTGCCCTGATTGTTAATGTAGAGAAGACAAATGAAGTTATATAAATGAAATACAGTGCAAGTTCACTTTAAAGATAAAGTGCAGTGCCTTTCAGTGGTGGTGTTTCAGGCATGAACTGCTGGCTTCAAATACGTTTGGGCCATGAGTTTAAATCCCAGATGTAACATGGAATTGCATTTATTCTTGTAGCATTGGGTACTTCTATTTCATAGAACCAGAGTCTGTGAATTATGGGTATGTAATTTCTCCATATCTTAAATGTTATTTAGAAGTTCAGTAATATTAATATTCTCTCAGAAATTTTATGCTTATTTATTTGCAAATTGATTTTCAAAAGTGATTAATTTTTTCAACCAAATGTATGTGATGTTTGGTACTACAAACATTCACAAACAGCTGTTTTTCAGCTGTGAAATGAATTGAGACTTCTGAGAGATCTGATGTAATGAACATGAATGGGACATCAGTGGTTAGAACTATGGTGAGAACACTGATTTAAACCTTCTGTAAAAGGTGTAAATTTAATTTTGGCAAACATATAAATTAAATATATGAGTTACATTCCAAATATTATTTTTGTAAAGTTTCATGTATAACTGTTTGAAGTACCAGATAGTTTTTGAATGATATACTGCATAAAAAAAACATCTTTCTTAGTAAGATAAACTAAGGTTAATGAATAAATCAATTAAAGGAGACATTTTAAAGTAAAAGATCTTGGTGTTTTGAAAATATTTTCCTTCACATAGTAGTAGCCTTTATGCTGTATAGACTAGCCAACATAAATGCAGGAGTGTTACCATCCCTGCTATGAGTTAATGGGAATTCTCAAGTTATGTGGCTGTTTTGTAATATCCCAGTCTCTGAGATTCAGAGGTTTGCACCTCAAGGGAAGATCATCTGCCATATTAAAGTTAAAACTGAAAACTGAGGGATCTCTATTTCAATACTCACTGTTGATGTACCGAACATCTCTATTTACAGCAATCTTGGCACACAACTTGTGCTTCACTGACATCCGTCAAACGTCTCACACAAGTCCTTTTGTACTTCATACTCTGTCTTTTTCTCATGCAGCCATTGGGGATTTGGTCCTCTTAGGATTTATTTTGCTTTCCTCTACCTTTATTTCCTGCCACTTGAGCTGAATAAATTCTCCTAGTAAGCATCTCACCACTACAATTGTAATGAGGACAGTGAATAGTAAAATATTATATATAAAATAATAAATGAAAAAGTAACAAAAAAGTATTAATAAAATAAGTAATTCAATGATAATGCAGTTGTAATTATGACTGCAAATAATGCATTTTATATTGAGATTTCATATTGCCAGAAGGACAGACCATCGATGGACAGCCGAAATTTTGGACTGTATTCCAAGGGGCAATAAAAGACACAAAAGAATCCAAAAGTATGCGGGAGTAACATGGAGGAGATTGGCACGAGGCAGACCATTGTGGAAAAAACTTGGGGAGACCTTCATCCAGCAGTGGATTGATAATACTGTAGTTGACAGTGATGATGGTATTGAGATCTAGATCAGTTTTTCATGAAAATTTCAGCATGTGAAGATCCTGCAGTTTTTCAGACTAAGTTGCTTGTAATTTTGATGGTGTAAACGTCCAAAGAAAAATTGTGTTTTCTATAATTTCTGTGAAAAATTATTTGTTTTTTATAGTACTGTATTTTAAAACTGCCAGATTAGTCATCTGTATTGAATTATCTGCAATGTCTTTGATTATATGGGCATTTTAATCTTTTGCTGCAATTTTCTTTGCAGAAAAGTCTCACTGTTGAAGCATTTCTTACAAGCATGTCTTCATTCCCCACAATGGCTGCAGATGGTAATTTTCAGGATCCAAAACAGATGGCTGATTTCCTTGCAAATAAAGAAACCCTGTCCACTGTGAAGTACTTGTGTTCCTTTCACAAGCCTGATTTGATTGATCATAAAATAATGTTTAAGTTGACTAAGAGTCAGATTCTTGAGATAATGAATGCAGTGGCAATATTTCCTCAAGATGATACCGAAGGGATGCTGTCTTTGGCACATTCTGCAATAAAAGTATTTCATCAGGCATGGATGAAGGTAGAAGAAGAATCGGAGGTGAAGAAAAGGCAAGATGAATCTCTGTATGAATACAAAGTTCATACACATGAAGCAGATTTGACAGATGAAGAAATGATGTTACAAGACTTGAGTTCAATGTTTCCATCATACAGAGAGGTAACTGTACTCTCAAATATTTTATATGCTGTCATAAGTTTTAGAAGAATGTTTTGCTTTTTTTATTTGCATTTGAGTCGTGTCTTTGCATTTGGGTCTTCTAAACCAGGGAAAAAACTTTCCAGTTTATATAATTGTTGGCATATAGATGCCGTACTTTTAACTATTTCCTATGTAACTATGCTTCAAAAAACTTGAAAATTGCATTAATATAGAACAGAGCAATGTATTTCTTCCAGGGATTTGTTTTCCTCTGGTGCATTGATGAGAAATCATCATCAATGTTATGATGAATGCAGGTTACTTCAATTAGTGCACATCTTGAATGTTGTTCAGATTTGTAAGCTACATCTGCTTGGTTTCAATTGCTTAGAACTTCAGTGTCCTGGATGATGCATGCTTGAGCATAACTCAAGAGATGCAGGTTTGTTTCCCAATCCAATACATTGAAAGTTTCTGAAGAATGGCTAGCCCCGCACGGGGATAACTGGTTTTCCAGTTATTTGGGGAGCGGCGCCCCCACGGCCCGAGCTGACCTTGTGACTGGTCAACATCTGAGGTCATGCCACCGCTTGTTTTTTATTTTGGTGCTGATGGTGTATGCAGGGACGGCTGTTCATCCAGCTGTTGGGGAGTCGCGGCCCCACGATCCCGAGCTGGTCTTGTGTCTCGCTTTTTGTTTTTGTTTATTTTCTCCACTGGCTAGTTGCCCGTGTTGTATCCTCTACCTAATCGCTACCACGTTATGTACTAACACCCCGGTCTTGTGGTTTTGTTACCCTCCACCACTAACTGTTTTATATTAACCGCTCAGTTCGTAGGTTGCTGAGATTCCGTTTAGGTTCCCTGCCAGGATTTGTCTTCTTTGGATTTCTTTTTTTTTTTTCCTTTTAGCTGGTTTGGGTGCTAGACCTACCTGCATGTTTGCCGCGTGCGCGGAGACCCGTGAGGCGGAAATGGGATGTCTGGCGGCTGAGGTCGCAGGAGACCGGTTAAGTGCCTCCTGTGTACCAACACTCCTCTTCGACCCCGGCTTCGCTGTATACGGGAGGCTAGAGACTAACCCGCCTCTAGTCAGAAGTCTTGTACCAAGTTGTACGTACGGTTCAGCGCGTCCATCGGTTTTAAAGCCTTTGGACCCCGTCCATCACCAGGCATTGCGGCTATGTACTGGTGCTTTTCGTACCTCTCCCGTGCATAGCCTGTATGCGGAGGCTCATGAGCCACCGTTGTGCATCCGTCGTAAGCAGCTGTCTCTTCAGTTTTACACAAAACTGAAATCTCTTCCTGATCATCCCCTGCATGGTTCCATCTTCCAACCGGACTGTGTCCGCTTGTTTTCCAACCGCCCCTCCTGTGTTCCGGCGTTCGGGATTCGGATGTCTGCCATAGTGCGCGATGCTGGTCTAAACTTGTCAAGGATTGGTTTGACCACCTTTTTCAACCGTCCTCCTTGGCAGTCCGTTCTAGCAACGGCTGACCTTTCTCTTTGTGTGTGGCCAAAGTCTTCCACTCCTGCTCTGGTGTACCAGCGGCTCTTTGCTGAAATACAGTCTGTCTACCCGGATTTCGTGCCTGTGTTCACCGATGGCTCGAGGTCCGGGGATGTCGTTGGATCCGCTTTTGTGTGTGGCGAAGCCTCACATGCTGAGAAGGCTTCCGCCTGAATCCACTGTCTTTTCGGCAGAGATGCGTGCGGTACACCTCGCTTTGTGCCACATACAGTCTCGATCACTTCGTCGCGCTATGGTTTGCTCTGATTCCCAGTCCGTCATCCATGTTTTATCTTCTCCGGAGGACACGGACTCACCTGTCATCCTTGATGTCCGTCGTCTTCTTGGTACTTTGGAGGGTGATGGTTTCCTGGTCCCGATTCTGTTGGGTTCCTGGCCATGTTGGGATCCGGGGTAACGAGCTGGCAGATCTCTCTGCCAGGTCTGTTTCCTCCATGTCGCCAGCTCGGCTGCCACTGTCTTTCCGTGATTTTAGACCTTTGATCCGGACATTTCTCCTGGACGAGTGGCAGTCCCTGTGGTCTCAGCAGGGCAGCAATAAACTTTATGCCATCAAACCACACATCGGACTATGGAAGTCTAGTTTGCGGAAGAACCGTCGTGAGGAGGTTGTTCTTGCACGTCTCCGCATTGGGCACTGTCGTTTTACTCACCGCTTTTTGCTGTGTGGCGACAGTGCCCCGCTGTGTGAGGCGTGCCAATGTCGTCTCACCGTCCTTCATGTTTTGTGTTCTTGTGTTCGTTTTTGTGCTCATCGTTTTCGTCATTTTCACTCTCATCTGTTGGACGAAGGAGCAGCTACGCTGCAAACTATTATCGGTGAAGCCTGCGATACGAGAGCAGTGTTTTCATTTTTACAGGATATTGACTTTTATAACTCGTCTAGATTTTAACTTCTTCATTCTCATGTTTCATTTTTACCGCATCAGCCTGCTTTTAACCTTGTGTACGTTTTTTATTAATTTTGTTTTGTTTTAATGTCTTTTGTTTGGCGCTCTTTGGCCAACTATGGCCCTTGCGCCATTAAAAATCTACCAACCAACCGAAGAATGGCTACATGGGAAACAGTACAAAGTATGGTATATAGTACATGCCAATAATGATATGCATATGTCTTTCCTGTATTTGTGAAGTATTAATTCTTCCTGAGATTTTCCCTCATTTATTTTCATTACTAGCATGTGATTGCTTAATTCAGATTTCATACAAATGCACTTTGAGTGGAGCACACTCCTTATATTGTATGATCAAAATTGGTAAAAAAATTTCATGAAGTATGATGCTAAATTTTTCTTTGAAGTGATGTGGCTTTGTTAGAATAAAAAGTTGTTTAAGTGCATGAGTTTTACCTCTCTGTGTGGAATTTTAATTTCTGCAGAGAACATTAGGATCAGTACTTGATTGTGATAATTATAGCTAATCGGACTGCATTTTGCAGAAAAAACAATCAAAGCTCTGGCATGTAATGTGCATTGATTGATGCTAAGCACAGTGAGAGATTCCAGAAATATGTAGTACTTCAATGAAAATATAGGTAAATGTAAACAACCAGAAAAAAAAATATATTCCTCCAACTTTCACAGTGAACTTGACTCATGGTCTTATTTTCTGTTTGTAAAATGTGAAGTGCACCCAGAAAAAATATAAAGAATTCTCCAATCTAAGACTGCATGCAAACATACTGTAACCCGGGTTTAATGTTTCATTGTTCATCATCTATTTGTTTACTGGATTGTGATGTCAAGGAGGAAGTCGCTGAGTTGTAAGTATATCTTTGTAATATGAGAGCATGTATCATTTCCTTTTTACTGTAGTGGAAATTTCATTAGTTCCAGTTGTGTAACATAATGTAACTTCCTATATCTGTTATTTATATGTTTCTTTGTATTGTAAGCTAGCATTGGGGCCCAGCATTGCTCAGATTTATAGAAAAATATAAGATATGGCTTTATGGATCAGTTTGTCCATATTTAACTAAATATCCAAGATACAGCTTCTGGACCAATATTGTCTTGGGGGGGGCAACATCTTAACATTTAATTGTAATGTCTTTTCATAAACAAGAAAAAAATTAACTGTAGGCATTATCTGGCATGTTATATACACTTGGGAAATGAATTTCCTCGAAGAAATAATACTTCATAAATACATGGTAGGTATTGTAATGCTATATTCTTGGCATATTTTCACTGTATTCCATGTAACCACTTCCCTCAAAAAACTTTAACATTTTCATCCCACTCCAGAACAATAAAAATTTTCAGGTTTTCTGAGGGGAAGAGGTGTTACGTGGAATACAGTGAAAATATGCCAATAATAGCATTATTATCTGGCACATTTGCCTGACACACCAAGGGTTTCATTTGCAGATTTTAATGACAATGCAATAAAACACAATGTGACAAGAGTGAGAAAAAAAAATCTGAATAGACCCACCCTTCCCCATATGTGAGGTTCCCACTTCGTTGCACACTAGTGACAATAGCCAAAAATCTGCTTTTCCACTTAAATTCTTGGTCCAACAATACTCTATATTTAAAGATTTACCTTACAAGAAAAAAAAAAAAAATTCTTTGCAAACATGCATAATATTCCGTGTTACCGAGCAATCGGAACACCATTGATACACAACCTTATCTGGGGGACAGTTGTGCTGATACCTATCAGTAGTGGCTGTTTCAATGTTCCTACGGAGATATCCTAAATATTAATTGTATTCACACATACATTTTATTAAGCTGTTCTCTGAGATTCAGAGGTTAGTTTTTCAAAGAAAGAAAATCTGCCAGAAAAACATTTAACTGGTAGAACTAGATTTTACTTGTTGTTGTTGTGTCAGATGTCTCCATTTACAGTGATCTCAATACACTGCTCGGGCTTCACTGACTTCCATCATACGTCACACACAAGTCCTTTGTACTTCATACTCATAATCTATTTCTCATGCAGACATTCCTGAATCTGGTTCTCCCACAATTTCCTTAACCTTCCTGTACCTTTCTTTTCTGCAACTTGGGCTGAAAAATTTCTCTTAGTAAGCATCTCATCACCCATTCTTTCAACATAGCCAAACCACCTAAGAATATTAGTCTCTAAATATTAATTATAATTTCAGAAATTTGAATTTAAAAAATGGCTCTGAGATGCACACATGCATGCACTTCCATAAGTTTTATGCCAAACTTAAAACCTCTGTGCTCATATTTTTTTCTGTTGGGAACTGACAGACACATGAACAAGGTCATTGTAGATTCTATAGTAGATACAAACTATGAACACTTCCGTGATTTAATGAAGTTTTTTTTTTCATTGTTTTATTTTAAAAGTGGAATTGCATTTTTATAATGAAGAGCAGTTGAAAGCAAGAAAAATGTTTTGCAAAGTGAATTGAAGGCTATATAATTGATATCACTGGTTGCCTTGTGTATTTCTGTTTCCTGTGTACATCAAGTAAACAGATGTAGAAATTCAAGGGAAACTTAAATTATATTGATTGAAAATCAGTTTAGGAGTGAAAGTGTTCTCTCATTGCCTGGTGCCCGAATGTTTAATATGTGACTTCAAGTTCAGATTTTTCTTTCATTTCTAGTCCTCTCTCCCTATATTGAAATCAGATGTGCTAATCTAAGGTTATATGCTTATTTCTTTTAACTATTGTTCTTCTTAGGAGTTGTTAAACTACTAGAAAATAAGTAGCTTTTGCATTTAAATGAAAATAATGTTTATCAATTTCACTGGTAATATAGAGTAGCTTGGGAAACCAAAGTTGTGTGTAAATATGTAAATTCCTTAGTTATTCAGCATGAAAGGAAGGGAAAATAACTGACAGCCCTTATCTGACAATCTCCTGATGTACTCTTACATATCTTGGTATGTATGATTGTTGGTCATGAATAATTAGAAATGTTTTGCTAATATATGTACAGCATAACTGGTAGCTGGAAATGTCACTGAAACTTGAAAATAATTCATTAATTGGGGTTGTAAATTATTTTATGGTTTACAAAATTACCTATTTACAAACTGAACTTCCAGGAAAATTTTTGGATTTTCCTTTGCATTTCTACATAGCTTTTGCATGCGTAAACTATCAGTGAAACCCTGCATGAAGAGTAGTTGGTTTGTAGTTTGGTTTAGTAGAGTGAGAGGAGAGTATCTTTTCTTCAGTAAATATTTTACTGGAATTGGGTCCGCGTTGATTATTCACACAAAGTTTCATAGTAACAAATAAATATCCACTAATGGATCTAAATACTATTATGTACCTCTTAATCCATAGTCGATACAAAGCACATTATTGTTGTGTCAATAATTCACTTTGTTTGTGGATTCATTGACGATTCTCAACACATGTTGCGATTATTCCAACTATAATTCCATTGGGAGATGAAACACCTGGTTTTAATCTTTCTTTTATGTACATTAAATAAACCCAGGTGTTTCATCTCTTAATGGAATTATAGTAGGAATAATCGCAACATGTGTTGAGAATCGTCAATGAATCCACAAACAAAGTGAATTATTGACACACCAATAATGAATAATGTGCTTCGTATCAACTATGGATTTAAGAGGTACATAATAGTATTTAGATCCATTAGTGGATATTTATTTGTTACTATGTATCTTTCCTTTTCGTTTCCGGTTCCTGCTGTATGTAAATAAATTTATTGCACATGGCACTCAATCCCTAAAGAGCCCACCACTTATTAATCTTATATATAAAACACAAAACGTCTGTTTGTCTGAAGCAGCAAAAACTCTCAAACGCCGAACTGTGGCATCTTGAAATTTGCATAGCTTATTAATACTGGAATTTCTAGGTCATTGCAACTATTTTAAGATATCTGCGTTGTTCCGCTCGCAAGTTATGAATTAATTAATACGCTAATCAATAAAAGTCAGCGTCTTTTGCTGTCATCTATTTCCAAATCTGAAAGCATGTGACTGCATTCATCTCCCCGGCGCATCCACAGGTGTTTCTATTCTGTGAGAACTGTGCATAAAAAAATGCAAAAACGAACTTTCCGAAATCTTAACAAAAAGGGCTGAAATTTTTATCAACACCATGAATTGGTAACAAGAGGAGTCCCTCAAAATTTCACCCAAATCCGGTCAAAATTTTTAAAAAAGACATGGAATTTTTAATTCATTGGTAAACAGAAATATATACGCAGAAACTGTTAATAAAATTTTGATGGCTAATTAAAAAAGTTATTTACCGATTCAAGCGAAATTTGGAGGTCATGTTCCTATTAACGATTTATGGTGTTCATTAAAATTTCAGCCAGTTTCATAAAATATTCGCAAAGATAAGTTTTTACCTTTTTTATCTAAGAGATTCACCTCTCAAAGACGTCTGAAACTGAAAGCACGTGATGTATTTGATCATAGATAAAAAATTGTTAACGGATTTTGTTCAGTCAGTGTTCTAATGCTGTGTCTCCTGGATGCGTGTTAAATAAATCGTAACGTTTTTGGTCCATTTGATTCTATAGATTCCATACATTCTGTACTGGGCAAAGCCGGGTAGTAAAGCTAGTTTGGTAATAAAAATGAAACAATACTGATTTATAAGATTATATCAAATGCTGTATGGTTTAGTAGCATGCAGTTATTTAGTTATATATTTTTGATGATTTTTTTGTTTTTTAATTATTGAACTAATTTATAATACATTGTGCAACATATTAGTGCGAGAAATTTTAGCTATTCTTTCTCATCTGTTAGGATTTTTGGAATTTCTTTCAACCACTGAGGATGAAAAGAAATCTGAAGTGCCACAACGTGATGGAAAAAGGACAGCAGAAGTTAAACTTTCACTGAGCCCTGAGGATATGCTTGAAGCTTGGTTGTTACATTCAAGTGTGGTGTTTGGCCTTGCAGATTCCTCAAATTTCAGTTCAGCTTCAGAGTTTTCCCCCATTGTTATAAAACAATTGACATCTCCCGATTTTGCAACTCCTTTCCTTCTGAGATATGAAGTTTTGAAAGAGGTTATAAATACAGTTGGGGAAAAGCTTGGTAAGTGATATTCAGTGTCTGTATTGTATTGTGGTAACGTGTTAAGCTAATTTTGTAATACAGTTTATTAAATTGTTGCCAGGAATTTTCAGTGTAAAAAAAATCTCTTTGGGTGTAAATAAATTTCTATTAAATAATAGAAAAATTGCAGTCATAAAACTTCTTTTCAAGATTTTTTTGTGTAAATTTTACTGGAAACACAGTTGTTAGTGAAATCTGTGGCAAACATCACTGAGCTACATGGGAGGAATGTCAGAGTGGTCTGTATGGCATCCATGTTAGGTTCATTCAAGATTAGTGGCAATACTGACAGAGTGATACTCATTGCTGTAGCATTGAAGTCAATCTAGAAAGCAGTGCCACAACATCATTGTGCATTCTTCAGTAAACCCAAGCATGTGTTTTATTGAGCTGAAAGCTCACAGTTCACACGCACACACATACTCGCGCACACAGCTTTGAAAGTTGCTAATGTATAACCATGACTTGTTAAATCTCACTTGGATATACCCAAAGGGTGACTATCATCCCCACGTCCCATCCTCCCTGCTGTTCAACCCAGCAATGCCTGCAAAAAATCTACTGTAACTGTATTCTGCTTGAAGTGAAATTTTACAGAAAAAGTTTTGATTTTGCAATTTTCACATTGTTTTAGAAATTTTTACTTGGAAGGAGTGTGTAATTTTTTTGTCAAAGATTCCCACAAATAATTTAATGAAGTCGACTATGAGATTACTCTTTCTTGATCTTCAAAGTAGAATATTTATGCACTTTACAAAACCAATCATATTTGTGGTCCATAATTGTTTAAAGAAAGTTTTTTAAAACAATCATGTTGTTGAATTTTATTGTAACAAATAATTTTTTCAGTGTTTTGCTGAAGCAATCTTTGTCACAATTAGTATGCCATTGATCTTTAATTTGATAATTATTGAACTGCATGTACAAGGGTCATAACAAAATTTCTTTACATGTTAATCGCGAAAATGACTGCGTCATGTCAAGATCAGACTCTCAGCAATGCAGTGGTGTCAGAACGACGCGCTATCAATTGCTGTGTGGATGTGGGAGGGTTTGGAAATCGAAGCGTGCGGTTCCTCAGATCGAATCACAGCATTAGACCAGCACTCATATGTGAAAATAGAAACTCTGCAAAGGAAAACTCAGACACAGATCCACACTGCCTTGCATGAAGTTTGCGGGGAAGGAACCCTTGATCGAAGCATAATTTCTCACTGGGCATCACGCTTTCGGGAGGGCCGAAGCAGCATCGAAGATGATCATCACTCACTGGGGGAAAAAAAAATCGCAGCGCTTTGAGTGCCCCATCAACTCACCCCTGAGCAGAAGGCAGCCAGAGTGAGTGTTGCGCAGGATCACCTCCACAAGTTCGAACAGGAGGGCGGCACCTTCCTGAACAGAATTGTTGCAATTGATGAGACTTGGACCCTTGATTTTGAGCCAGAACTGAAGTCACTGTCAGCAGAATGGAAACATCCAAGTTCCTCAATGCCTCTCAAAGTGTTGTCAGTAGCAGCAAGCCAAAGTGAAGCAAATGATGGTTTTTCACGTACGATGCCCAGGGTGTTGTGGTCTTTGATTGGGTGCTGGTAGGGCAAAATGTCAACGCACAATATTATTATGACTTTCTGGAAGAAAGTTAAGACTGAAAATTTGTCAAAATTGCCCCAACTTGTTGGAAGCAGGAGTTATCTTGCTTTATGACAACACATCGGGTCATGGTGCAGCATCGATATGGGGACTTTTGTCGAAATATTGCTGGGAAACTTAATTTCTCCCAACATACAGTCCTGTTCTCGGTCCACCCGACTTTGATCTTTTTCCAAAGTAAAAAAATCTGCACTCTGGCATTTGCTACGAATCGCTGAACAACTGTCATTAGACATGACTGGAGTAATAAGACAGCTGAACAAAGATAGCTTACTGCGGGGCATCCAGGACCTACCTCACCGCTGGCAAGCTGTCATTAGCAGCCAAGGGGAGTGCATTGAATGGCAATAAGGTAAGTTTTCTCTGTTACAGCACACTTTTCTCAAAATTGACAGTGTGCCGAACTTTTATTAGGACCCCTGTATGCTTTGTGTTTGTACATGTAAATGAGAGTGTCAGTGAGTGAGTGAGTGAGTGAGTGAAATAATTTTAGTTATTTTATCTGGTGCATGTGGGTGTTATCTGTTTTGGCATGCTGCTTGAATAATAGGAGCAAAATGAAATTTTCCTATCCTGTCATTGGATGTGACTCGAGTAATATGACAGCTGAAGAAAGATAGCATTCCATGGGCCATCCAAGACCTACCTCATTATCTTTTATTTTTTGAAATGAAATGCCAAATAATAATTACTCATATATTGTCGCTGAAGAAACATTCTGTGAATTTTACAAAATGTGAAGCATAGATGCTCTAAGGAAGTGGCATTTCAGCCCAACACTGCCACTATTAATTTCTCTTTGGTGTACCAATAATTGTTCTATGTATGTTTTAAGAATTTCAGGTTCCATTTCTTGTGTTTCACTATCTTTTTTTTTTTTTTTTTTTACATAACGGTATAGATAATGTCTTAGACAAGAATCTCATTGGGGCCCACTTGTTTGCTTGTACAGCAGCAAAGCAAATGATGGATACATCACGTGATGTAAGTATATATGTAAATTTTCTGTGTGATGTTTCATATGTGCAAATGCGTTGCATAGTTTTGCCAGTGTTGCAAAATTTAGCTTTTTAGCATATATATGTATGGTCAAAGGAATCTTGAAACAGACAGGTGTGATCAAAGGAATGAGGAAATTTAGAAGCAAAAATATATGATCAACATTTGTGAAAAAATTTTGACTGGAAATTGGGAAATAATGTGGATTATGATTATAGTCATGTTTCCCAGCTTTGCCCTGTGAGATAAGGATTTTTGATTTAGTAACAGTTGATTTATCTGGGCTCTCAGCCCCCTCGAAAACAATCATCTCAGGTGATGTTGCAGGCATAGGTTCACAAATTTTTTGTTAAATGTCACAGAGTAGGGTAAAGCAAGTGAATACTTGCATAATGGAAGGCATTTATTGTAAAACAGTTTTGGGATAGTATTTTACTGAGGTACTTTCTATGTCTTATTACTACAATGAGCATTGTAAAGACATCCTGTTTAAACAAAACCCTGTATAAGTACATTAGTTTATAACCTATGTTAAACAAAACATTTTTTCCAAGAAATTGAGTTAAAAATCAGGTTTTCTTCAGGATGATATAGTTTTCTGGATGTCAGTTATTAACACTTTTATGTCAAATTAATTATCTAAGAAGTTTGTGTCATGTTCATAAAAGTAATGCATAGCATACATTTCAAGTTGCTAAAATATCAAATGTTGCCACAAAAAGAGTGAAACTTTACTGATTATGTAAAAGAATATTTAAATCAGAAAAAAGTTTACATTATTGATACACTATCTACCAACAAGTAATTGGATCCCCCTGCAATCGACGATATCTGCGGTCCTGATACACGTCACGGCCGCGGCCGTTAAATATTGTGTGGGAAACAACAACGCAACCAGTCGTGTGCAAGATGCCACGCAGTTCGGAGCTCTATGATTTCGAGAAAGGTGTAATCATCGGGTATCACAGAAATGGCCGATCCATACGTGACATATCCAGCGAGTTGAAGTACCCAAAATCGACAGTGGTCTACGGGATTCGTAAGTGGAAAATGAGAGGTGACTGGCGGAATGTGCACCGACCCGGCAGACCCACAAAACTGGGAGTTAGAGACTGACGGGTGCTGGCCAGAGAAATTCGGAAGAACCGCACCAAATTGATGGGCCTCGTCCGCGAGGAGTGTTCTTTCGATGAATACCATCTGTAAGGAAGCCCATCTGCTCGGTTATCATGGACGTGCTGCCGCCCACAAGCCTTTGATCACCAAGTCCAATAGCGCTGCTCGGCTAACGTGGTGCAAAGAACGTCGACAGTGGACCGTTGAACAGGGGTAACAGGTTCTCTGGAGCGATGAATCTCTACCGTTCGGATGGCAGGGTCTGGGTTTGGCGTCTGCCTGGAGAACGCCTCCTGCCGGAATGTATTGTGCCAACTGTGAAGTTCGGTGGCGGTGGAATTATGCTATGGGTGCGTTTCTCCTGGTATGGCACGTGACCCTTGGTCGCAATTCCTGGTAGACTCAACGCCGAGACCTACTGCACCATTTTGGATTACCATGCGCTTCCTATGTTGTGGCAGTTTTACGGGGTGGACCCAGGTTACTTTCAGGATGACAATGCCACCTGTCATGTTGCGAGGTCCACCATGGCTTGGTATGGTGACAATGGGGTTAATCGAATGTACTGGCCTGCGCAGAGCCAGGAACTTAACCCAATCGAGCACCTCTGGGACGAGTTGGAGGTCGACTTAAGGGGTGCCTCCACCATCCGAAATCGGTGAAGAAACTGACCTGTCTTCTCCAAGCAGAGTGGAAGAAAATGCCGCTAGCCGTACTACAACGCCTGGTTGAGGGTATGCCCGGAGGATCGCAGCTGTAATCGCCGCTCGTGGAGGCTCCACCAACTATTGAAGGTGAATAAACTTCGTTTTCCTTTGCTATCACAGGTGTCCAATTACTTGTTGGTAGATAGTGTATTTGCCTGCAAATTTTTGGTCTACTGTATACAATATAATTTTTTGGTTACAGAAAATTTTAATGTAAATTGGGGATCTTTATTTATTAAGATTTGATCTAAATTAGGACTTAACTGTTCCTAATATAGAATTGAGAAATCTGTTTTCTTTTTCTTACTGTAAATTCCAAGGTGTATTATCATCGTCAACCATTCTTAATTCACTGCTGGATAAAGATCTACGCAAGTTTCCTTTACACCACGCTGTCTTCAGCCTCTCTCTCTCTCTCTCTCTCTCTCTCTCTCTCTCTCTCTATATATATATATATATATATATATATATATATACTAAAGAGCAAAACTGAAGACTAAGGAAAAATTTTAGAATTTAAAACGAAGGGTGCAAAAATAACCTGAAAATCAAAACGCGCAACGCAGCAGTTTTGAAAATTCAGAATTCACATTCTATAAAGAAGATACCTAAGCAAAAAAATACATATATAATTTTGACTCACACCTAGTACAACATAGAAAAGGTTATGTATCTACCTGTGTGATCAAAAGGAAAAAGATAAAAAAATAAATAAAAACAACTGAATGTAGAAGGTGTCGAGAATACTGAGCCTTGGCTTTATCAAGGACCAGCAAAAACTCTGCATTTTCTCACTTCCACAAAGACCTAGTTGGAAATGGGTTTCTGCAAGGCCATAGATGCAAGTAACATTCCCACCTAAAATAGTTTAAAAATATATATATAAGTCATGTCCTCCTTAGAGTTGCATGACCTAGCACTAGTTAACAATTTCGCTTGCATCCATTAACCTTCCTGGCCCGACCCATACTCTTCATCTGTTACTATTAAACAGAGAGAAGAAGATTAAAGAGAACTCAAGCTGTGAGAGTGACATAATAATTAGAAATGATTTTCAGCCATAACGAAATTCAAGTTCGTTTGAGAGAATTTAAACCTGAAAAACAATGCAAAGAAATCCAAATTTTACATTGCAATTAAAAAAGGAAATGTTAATTTATAACGAACAGATTTTTGAAAGAAAACTTGAGTCTAAACCCCTACTCTACAACTTATGACAGCACAAAAACGAGAATAAGTTAAAGATAATAATTAACTAAAGAAAACTTTGTGAAAGTTATATACCTTAAACAGTTAGTTGCAATATGTACAAAGTATTTCAGCAGTGCTTTAAGTGCATAATTAATTAGTTATTAAGAACTTAACTACTTTGAAAAAACAGCGCATAGACAGCGCATAGAAAAGGAACAAGCTAAGCCATCTTCTGTTCCTAGGTACCCCAAAAGACGCTCAAAGTTACAAAGAAAAGAAAGAGTTAAAACCCACAAAAATGTTAACAGACAAACCAATGCCTAAAAGCTGAAAAGCTAAAAAACGACAGAGAAAAGGTACATGAAGTACAAACATTGAACTTATAAAACCTAGAACCCAAAAACAAGGAAGAGAGCTTACCTCTTGTGTTACAAAAACTTTTCTCCTCACAAGAGAAGAACATGGCTGACCTCTTTCGCCACTCCCTAGACGCTGGGGGGCAGTGAGGGTGGGGCTGATGGCCTCTCATACAGCAAGAAACCAACGCGCGGAGATTTTAACCAGAGAAAAAATTATATAAACTTAAGACTGTGGATCTGTATGATCAGAAAGAGCTGAATTAACTCTCCAGAATACATGAGAAATATTATAAAATACACGAGCAGTTTATTTAATAATCTTTGCATGTATTAAATCACCTTAGTGAGCTTCTATAGATTAATCAGAATCTTATTAATTTTAATGTTGGTTTTACTATTTTTAGTATAGCTATCCTAATGATGAATAACTAGTTTTATTTTTTATTTGTTTTTATTTTCTTTTATAAACAGATTTTTAAGCTTTTTTTGTGATTTTGTTTATATTATTTAATTTTTTGTTTTAATAGGACCGTCATATCCATAGCACTAAGGTTCCTTTAGGTAGTTAATAGGCATCCTCTAGCTTCAACTTCTTACAGCTTTGATTGGTCAGAATCATATTATTAACTGTATCGAAAATTAAAGCAGATCTGTAACCTTACTCTATTATTCAGAATAATTTTTCTTAAAGTTCTTTTGATGAAAGAAGAAGGAATTTCGTTCTCTAGAAAACTTTCTAATAGTATTAATGTGGTAATTGAAGTCCAAATTGTTGCTGCAAATTCTTAGAAATTCTTAGGACCTGAGAAATTAGTACATTCTCAATTACTTTGGTTGAAATGTTATTATTCCAGTGTAGATATTTAATTACTTTGAAAGGAAAATTAACTCTTTTATCATAGAGGCTAATAGATGGGTTACCTCTGTTGAGCATAATGCTTAAGTCTAGGAACTCAAGTTCCTGATTACTGTGGTTGGTTTTACATAAGTTAAGAGAGCTAGGATAGATATTATCAAAATCACTCTCTATAACTTCTGAATTATTGATACACAGCAGATCATCAATATATCTAAAAGTGTAAAGGTAGTTATCTGAGCAGGTGGGGTGATTTTTAATGAATTTATATTCCTTAAAGAACAGGAATAGATTAGCGATATGCGTGGACGTTGATGTTCCCATTGAATACCGTTCACTTGCTTATAGAGAGTATTATTATATAAGATATGGTTATTTATTATGCAGCAATTGAGATAAGAGTTCCAAGTTCCTACATCAACAAATTGGTTAAGTTTAAATTCTGCATACAGCTCTTTAAAGGTAGTGATTATATCTGATAGAGGCAGATTAGTATATAGGTTTTCAAAATCATAACTATTAATATCTAGGGGACAAACTTTGAGTATAGTAGAAATTACTTCTGCATTATTATTAATTATCCAAAAATCTCTGTACATCAAGTTAGAACAGTTTCTGATGTGTTTCAAAACCTTCTTTAAGACATCTTCAAAAGCAAGATCTATTTTCTTTTTATGACTCCTTACTCCACTAGCTATGAACCTGAACTTCACAGGATCCCTATGAAACTTAACGTTGCAAAAAGAAATGGAAATTCAGGCTCATATCTTCTAGTTTGTGGAATTTTAAGTTTCTTGAAGAATGCCTTAAACCGATTTTCTAACTGCTTGGTAGAATAACTTATGGGGCTCGTATGTTACTCTATTATTGAGTTCCATAGTTAACAATTCAAAATAGAACTTCTTACAGATAATTGCAAAATTATTGCTAGCTTTATCCGTAGTGGTAAAAATAAATTGGTCTTGCAGTTTGGAGAGTGACCTTTTAGCTTCTCCAGAGAAAAAGAGATTTCTGTCGAAACAAAAGTCCAGACCTACCAACTCACCGGTGAAGCTATTGATTATATTATATTTCCATTCTGCGAAGGCCTCAATAGGCTGATTGTACGTTAAACTGGTTTTTACGATGTACTTATTTACATCTTGAGTGAAGCTCTCAAGAATCCTTTTTTGGAAATTGTGAAGGAAGGTCTGAATTTGAGCCATACTCTAATAAATTCCTAAGCTTTTCATTTTCAACAAAACTCAAGTTTCCGGTGATAATATGGTTGTAATTCTTATCATAGTGAACTGTTTCTTTATGTTCATCACAAGAACAAGTAGTAATTACAGGAATGTAGCTCGAAGAGTTAAGTTTGTAGTTTTTAACTATTGACCCTAAGGTCTTAACATATTTAAAACTTACAATAGACTGGTGCCTGTGGATGAAAAAAATTGCATTATTGTAGAACAGCTTCCTTACATTGAGATTATCGTAGGCTTTATTTAGGAACCTGATGGTAACAAAATTACTGGAAAATTCTTTAAGAGAAATTTTATCTTTAAGAATATGTTTAAGAATGTCCAGAACCAAAGCAAAAACATGCTTATCAACATGGTCAGCAGTTTCATTCCAGAATTTGAAAAAAACATTTAAGGACAGAGTGCTTGAAGGACTTGAGAATTTTGTAAGTATTTTTAACAAAATTAGTGCCAGTTTTAAAGCTTTCCAGAGTTTTTAGCAAGTTAGCAAAATCAACTTTGCTTGATGTGCGAAATAACCTCTGTCCTCTATTACCTCTAGAGCAGCTCTTATTATTAACAAGAAAGAAGAGTTCACGAATTGAAAAATTTATGCTGATTATGCTTATTGTCAGATAGAGTGGAATTAAGGCCATAGGGATAAAGAGACTGATGCTGCAAAATTTCAAGGATTCAGTTTCTAGCCGAGCATGAGGTCGGGGATAATATGTAGTACCTCTATTTTCACTTTGTCAAAACCATGAGTATGGAAATGCTCTAATTCAAAGGTAGAGTACTGGTTGGCGTTTGTGGAGGGGTTCACTCCTGAATTAGAGAACTTGTTTACTAGAGACCTGTGACCATTAATCCTAAGATGAAGAGGATTTTTACTTTGGCCAATATAGCTAAGGTTGCAGACAGTACAGGTGAGCTTATAGATGGTATTGTAGGCTTTGAAAACTTGTTGGAGCAATTATCCTCAACAGAAGAATAGAGGTTAGGATCTGCAGATTTACATGTCAAACAACGTTTGTCATTTCATAACTTTAGATTACCTTTGCCAGCGAGTTCATACACTATGGGAAAGGGTGCTAGCTTAACCGAGCGGGAGGACTTAAAATATCTGAGCTGACCTCCAATCCTTTCATCGTCCTTAGAACTCCACTTGGGCCAAAACATACAAATTCTGAGCATACCAACTAGGAAAACTTTTTAGAAATAAGCAGTCCAAGAAAAGCCCAAACTCGAGTATAAACTACACTCCAAAAAGCTGCATCCAAAACATACTAAAAAGAAAAATTAGAAAATGAAAAAAACCTTAAGTAAAAAAATAGTAATAAAAAAAATATAAAAAAAATAATAATAAAACAAATAATAATAAAACATTTCAACTAGAATTTGCGCATGAGCTGCTAAATAATAAATTGAAATTAGATACTAAAGAGCAAAACTGAAGACTAAGGAAAAAAATTTTAGAATTTAAAACGAAGGGTGCAAAATAACCTGAAAATCAAAACGCGCAACGCAGCAGTTTTGAAAATTCAGAATTCACATTCTATAAAGAAGATACCTAAGCAAAAAAATACATATATAATTTTGACTCACACCTAGTACAACATAGAAAAGGTTATGTATCTACCTGTGTGATCAAAAGGGAAAAAGATAAAAAAGTAAAATAAAACAACTGAATGTAGAAGGTGTCGAATACTGAGCCTTGGCTTTATCAAGGACCAGCAAAAACTCTGCATTTTCTCACTTCCACAAAGACCTAGTTGGAAATGGGTTTCTGCAAGGCCATAGATGCAAGTAACATTCCCACCTAAAATAGTTTAAAAAATATATATATAAGTCATGTCCTCCTTAGAGTTGCATGACCTAGCACTAGTTAACAATTTCGCTTGCATCCATTAACCTTCCTGGCCCGACCCATACTCTTCATCTGTTACTATTAAACAGAGAGAAGAAGATTAAAGAGAACTCAAGCTGTGAGAGTGACATAATAATTAGAAATGATTTTCAGCCATAACGAAATTCCAAGTTCGTTTGAGAGAGAATTTAAACCTGAAAAACAATGCAAAAGAAATCCAAATTTTACATTGCAATTAAAAAAGGAAATGTTAATTTATAACGAACAGATTTTTGAAAGAAAACTTGAGTCTAAAACCCCTACTCTACAACTTATGACAGCACGTGAAACGAGAATAAGTTAAAGATAATAATTAACTAAAGAAAACTTTGTGAAAGTTATATACCTTAAACAGTTAGTTGCAATATGTACAAAGTATTTCAGCAGTGCTTTAAGTGCATAATTAATTAGTTATTAAGAACTTAACTACTTTGAAAAAACAGCGCATAGACAGCGCATAGAAAAGGAACAAGCTAAGCCATCTTCTGTTCCTAGGTACCCCAAAAGACGCTCAAAGTTACAAAGAAAAGAAAGAGTTAAAACCCGCAAAAATGTTAACAGACAAACCAATGCCTAAAAGCTGCATAATAAATAACCATATCTTATATAATAATACTCTCTATAAGCAAGTGAACGGTATTCCAATGGGAACATCAACGTCCACGCATATCGCTAATCTATTCCTGTTCTTTAAGGAATATAAATTCATTAAAAATCACCCCACCTGCTCAGATAACTACCTTTACACTTTTAGATATATTGATGATCTGCTGTGTATCAATAATTCAGAAGTTATAGAGAGTGATTTTGGTAATATCTATCCTAGCTCTCTCTTAACTTATGTAAACCAACCACAGTAATCAGGAACTTGAGTTCCTAGACTTAAGCATTAAGCTCAACAGAGGTAACCCATCTATTAGCCTCTATGATAAAAGAGTTAATTTTCCTTTCAAAGTAATTAAATATCTACACTAGAATAATAACATTTCAACCAAAGTAATTGAGAATGTACTAATTTCTCAGGTCCTAAGAATTTCAAGAATTTGCAGCAACAATTTGGACTTCAATTACCACATTAATATACTATTAGAAAGTTTTCTAGAGAACGAAATTCCTTCTTCTTTCATCAAAAGAACTTTAAGAAAAATTATTCTGAATAATAGAGTAAGGTTGGCAGATCTGCTTTAATTTTCGATACAGTTAATAATATGATTCTGACCAATCAAAGCCGTAAGGAAGTTGGCTAGAGGATGCCTATTAACTACCTAAAGGAACCTTAGTGCTATGGATATGACGGTCCTATTAAAACAAAAAATTAAATAATATAAACAAAATCACAAAAAAAGCTTAAAAATCTGTTTATAAAAGAAAATAAAAACAAATAAAAAATAAAACTAGTTATTCATCATTAGGATAGCTATACTAAAAATAGTAAAACCAACATTAAAATTAATAAGATTCTGATTAATCTATAGAAGCTCACTAAGGTGATTTAATACATGCAAAGATTATTAAATAAACTGCTCGTGTATTTTATAATATTTCTCATGTATTCTGGAGAGTTAATTCAGCTCTTTCTGATCATACAGATCCACAGTCTTAAGTTTATATAATTTTTTTCTCTGGTTAAAATCTCCGCGCGTTGGTTTCTTGCTGTATGAGGAGGCCATCAGCCCCACCCTCACTGCCCCCAGCTCTAGGGAGTGGCGAAAGAGGTCAGCCATGTTCTTCTCTTGTGAGGAGAAAAGTTTTTGTAACACAAGAGGTAAGCTCTCTTCCTTGTTTTTGGGTTCTAGGTTTTATAAGTTCAATGTTTGTACTTCATGTACCTTTTCTCTGTCGTTTTTTAGCTTTTCAGCTTTTAGGCATTGGTTTGTCTGTTAACATTTTTATGGTTTTAACTCTTTCTTTTCTTTGTAACTTTGAGCGTCTTTTTGGGGTACCTAGGAACAGAAGATGGCTTAGCTTGTTCCTTTTCTATGCGCTGTCTATGCGCTGTTTTTTCAAAGTAGTTAAGTTCTTAATAACTAATTAATTATGCACTTAAAGCACTGCTGAAATACTTTGTACATATTGCAACTAACTGTTTAAGGTATATAACTTTCACAAAGTTTTCTTTAGTTAATTATTATCTTTAACTTATTCTCGTTTTCGTGCTGTCATAAGTTGTAGAGTAGGGGGTTTTAGACTCAAGTTTTCTTTCAAAAATCTGTTCGTTATAAATTAACATTTCCTTTTTTAATTGCAATGTAAAATTTGGATTTCTTTTGCATTGTTTTTCAGGTTTAAATTCTCTCTCAAACAAACTTGGAATTTCGTTATGGCTGAAAATCATTTCTAATTATTATGTCACTCTCACAGCTTGAGTTCTCTTTAATCTTCTTCTCTCTGTTTAATAGTAACAGATGAAGAGTATGGGTCGGGCCAGGAAGGTTAATGGATGCAAGCGAAATTGTTAACTAGTGCTAGGTCATGCAACTCTAAGGAGGACATGACTTATATATATATTTTTTAAACTATTTTAGGTGGGAATGTTACTTGCATCTATGGCCTTGCAGAAACCCATTTCCAACTAGGTCTTTGTGAAAGTGAGAAAATGCAGAGTTTTTGCTGGTCCTTGATAAAGCCAAGGCTCAGTATTCTCGACACCTTCTACATTCAGTTGTTTTATTTTACTTTTTATCTTTTTCCCTTTTGATCACACAGGTAGATACATAACCTTTTCTATGTTGTACTAGGTGTGAGTCAAAATTATATATGTATTTTTTTGCTTAGGTATCTTCTTTATAGAATATATATATATATATATATATATGGGATGTAAGGTCAGGTGATGCGTAACATCACAGCCTCTCCTTGACAAATGTCAACCCCGCCTTCTCGTGGTACATCCTGTTCCCACTAAAGGGGCTCTGACGACCGCCAATAGCGGTATAACTATACCATCGGGATTAGAGGAAATGCTATCCCACACTCACCAACCCGCTTGGCCAGCGTGGTGAGTTATGGCCAAACCCCTCCAAAATGATTCCACAACTTAAATCTTGGCCCTCAGTCTCCGGCAGCTGGAATGTACCTGGCCAAGGCAGCGGCCAGTGCGACATGAAGGCAGAGGGTGCTAAGAATCCCCGGAGGACCGGACTAGGCTGCCATCTGATGCTGACCTTGGCTACGTATAATGGACGCTCCCTATCTTCTGATTCAAGGCTTCTTGAATTGGAAGAGGAACTACAAAGGATCAAGTGGGACATCGTCGGGCTAAGTGAGGTAAGGAGAAAAGGAGAAGATCTCATTGAACTGAAAAGTGGACATCTCTTCTACTATCGTGGGACAGATACTGGCAGAACTAGTGGTGTTGGATTTATAATAAAGAAGAAACTGAAGGATAAAGTTGTAGAAGTTGAAAGTTCCTCTGACAGAGCTGCACGACTCGTTATCCAACTCTCGAGAAGATACCAGGCTCAGATTATTCAAACTTATGCACCCACCACAAGTCATCCTGAAGAAGAAATTGATGAATTTTATGAGGAAATTCGTGATCTAAATAATAAAGGTAAGCAGCACTTGAAGATAATTATGGGAGATTTCAATGCAAAAATAGGGCAACGGCAACAGAATGAAACTTCAGTAGGTAAATTCGGTCACGGCAACAGAAACCAGCGTGGAAATACTCTCGTAGAGTTTGCAGAGGCAGAAGGGTTTTTCATCTTGAACTCCTTTTTCAAGAAAAGGCCACACAGGAAATGGACATGGAGACATCCAAATGGGACAACAAGTGAAATTGATTGCATTATGTGTAACAAAAAAATTCGTCATAGAAGACTGCAGTGTGCTAAACAAGTTCAACACAGGCAGTGACCATAGATTGGTGAGATGTAAGATGCACCTCAACACTAAACTCGAACGTAGCAAGCTCATAATACAAACAAAATGTATTGACATAACCAACCTTAAAAAACACCATAATACCTTCAAATTGGAACTGAAGAACAGATTCTCTGCTTTAGAAGGCCTAACATCGGAAGAAGTGGATATTTCTGAAGTTAACAGAAAAGTAACCAAAGCTCTTATGGAAACAGCAACAAAATTAGCTGGGTCTCAGAACAAATTGCATGTGAACAAATTATCAGGAAAAACCAAAATGTTGATGCAAAAAAGAAGAGTGATGAGGACAACTAAAGAAGATGTGACTTCCAAAGTGGAATATATAGAGCTATGCAAGACAGTACGAAAAAGTATCACTCAAGACGTAAGGAAATTCAACTGTGAACTAGTAAGGAAAGCAATTGAAAACAACCAAAGCCTAAAGATAGCAAAGGGACATCTCAGTAAGGGAAGAAAACAGATTATGGCACTGAGAAAAGAAGATGGTTCTGTAACAAGAAATAGAGGCGAAATTTTGACAAGAGTGAAAGATTTCTACTCCAAATTATATGAAAGGGATGATACATGTACTCCAGACATCATGAAAGGTACCAGTACCAAAGTTCTTCCAGTCCTTCCAGCAGAAGTTGCACATGCAATCAAGAACATGAAGCGGGGAAAAGCTCCAGGAGAAGATGGAATTACTGTAGACATCATACAAGAAGCAAGTGGAGAAATCGAAACAGTACTCGCCCAAATTTTCACTCGATGCCTTAATGAAGGGAAAATTCCTGAGGATTGGAACAACGCTACAATGATCTTGCTACATAAAAAAGGTGACATTGAGGATCTCAGGAACTACAGACCTATCAGCCTCCTATCAGTGGTTTATAAAATCTTCACTAAAGTTCTTTCACACCGCTTGAAGGTGACACTGGACATGGCTCAACCGAGAGAACAAGCTGGATTCAGGAGTGGCTACAGCACAATAGATCATATCCACGTACTGAGAGAACTAATTGAAAGAGCGAGGGAATATGAACTTCCATTGTGCATGGCTTTTATCGATTATGAAAAAGCCTTTGATTCGGTGAAACCATCAGCAGTTGCAATGGCTCTGAAATCCTGCGGTATTGAAGATGCATACATTAATATTATTAATAACATCTATGAAAATGCAAGTGCAAAGATTCGGCTGTTTGAAAATACAACACACATAAAAATTGGAAAAGGAGTGAGACAAGGTGACACCATATCTCCGACGCTCTTTAATGCCACAATGTCTTTCAATCACTGAACTGGGAAAACAAAGGGATAAAGATTAATGGAGATTATCTAACCCACCTTCGTTTTGCTGATGACATAGTCATTTTTGCAACTACCCCATCAGAGCTACAGAGTATGATCCAGGAACTTGCTGACAAGAGTAAAGAAGTGGGATTAAAAATGAACTTTCAGAAGACAAAAGTGATGTAGAATGCTTTTACAAGAAATAAAGATTTATCGATTGATGGAGAAAAGCTGGAGATAACAGACACATACGTTTATCATGGACAGCAGATATCAAGTGAGGGTCACATTGGTGAAGAAATTAATCGGCGTTCAAAACTTGCCTGGAGAGCTTTTGGAAGAAACAGCATAATTTTCAAGAGCAATATGCCATTATGTCTTAAAAGAAAAGTGTTTGATCAATGCATCCTTCCAGTGCTTACGTATGGTGCAGAGACATGGACCTTAACTAAAAGAGACATACAAAGGCTGCAGACAACTCAAAGTAGCATGGAGAGGTGCATGCTTGGTATAACCAGGAGAGATAAGAAGAGGAACTCGTGGATCCGAAAAATGACAAGAGTGGAAGACATCATGATCAGAGTTAAATCCCTGAAATGGCAATGGGCTGGACATACTGCCAGAAGGACAGACCATTGATGGACAGCCGAAATTTTAGATTGGATTCCAAGGGACAGGAAAAGACCCAGAAGAAGACCACATGGAAGATGGGTGGATGAAATTCGAAAGTATGCGGGAGTGACATGGAGGAGACTGGCACAAGACAGACCGTTGTGGAGGAAACTTGGGGAGACCTTCGTCCAGCCGTAGATTGATAATGGTTGACAATGATGATGATGATGATATATATATATATATATATATATTTTTTTTTTTTACCTGGCCAAGGCAGCGGCCAGTGCGACATGAAAGCAGAGGGTGCTAAGAATCCCCAGAGAACCGGACTAGGCTGCCATCTGATGCTGACCTTGGCTACGTATAATGGACGCTCCCTATCTTCTGATTCAAGGCTTCTTGAATTGGAAGAGGAACTACAAAGGATCAAGTGGGACATCGTTGGGCTAAGTGAGGTAAGGAGAAAAGGAGAAGATCTCATTGAACTGAAAAGTGGACATCTCTTCTACAATCATGGGACAGATACTGGCAGAACTACTGGTGTTGGATTTATAATAAACAAGAAACTGAAGGATAAAGTTGTAGAAGTTGAAAGTTCCTCTGACAGAGCTGCACGACTCGTTATCCAACTCTCAAGAAGATACAAGGCTCAGATTATTCAAACTTATGCACCCACCACAAGTCATCCTGAAGAAGAAATTGATGAATTTTATGAGGAAATTCATCATTTAAATAATAAAGGTAAGCAGCACTTGAAGATAATTATGGGAGATTTCAATGCAAAAATAGGGCAACGGCAACAGAATGAAACTCCAATAGGTAAATTCGGTCACGGCAACAGAAACCAGCGTGGAAATACTCTCGTTGAGTTTGCAGAGGCAGAAGGGTTTTTCATCTTGAACTCCTTTTTCAAGAAAAAGCCACACAGGAAATGGACATGGAGACATCCAAATGGGACAACAAGTGAAATTGATTTTATTATGTGTAACAAAAAATTCGTCATAGAAGACTGCAGTGTGCTAAACAAGTTTGACACAGGTAGTGACCATAGATTGGTGAGATGTAAGATGCACCTCAACACTAAACTCGAACGTGGCAAGCTCATAATACAAACAAAATGTATTGACATTATCAACTTTAAAAAACACCATAATACCTTCAAGCTGGAACTGAAGAACAGATTCTCTGAATTAGAAGTCCTAACATCGGAAGAAGTGGATATTTCTGAAATTAACAGAAAAGTAACCAAAGCTCTTATGGAAACAGCAACAAAATTAGCTGGGTCTAAGAACAAGTTGCATGTGAACAAATTATCAGGAAAAACCAAAATGTTGATGTAAAAAGAAGAGAGATGAGGACAACTAAAGAAGATGTGACTTCCAAAGTGGAATATATAGAGCTATGCAAGACAGTACGAAAAAATATCACTGAAGACGTAAGGAAATTCAACTGTGAACTAGTGAGGAAAGCAATTGAAAACAACCAAAGCCTAAAGATAGCAAAAGGACATCTCAGTAAGGGAAAAAAACAGATTATGGCACTGAGAAAAGAAGATGGTTCTGTAACAAAAAATAGAGGCGAAATTTTGACAAGAGTGAAAGATTTCTACTCCAAATTATATGAAAGGGATGATACATGTACTCCAGACATCATGAAAGGTGCCAGTACCAGAGTTCTTCCAGTCCTCCCAGCAGAAGTTGCACATGCAATCAAGAACATGAAGCGAGGAAAAGCTCCAGGAGAAAATGGAATTACTGTAGACATCATACAAGAAGCAAATGGAGAAATCGTAACAGTACTCGCCCAAATTTTCACTTGATGCTTTAATGAAGGGAAGATTTCTGAGGATTGGAACAACGCTACAATGATCCTGCTACATAAGAAAGGTGACATTGAGGATCTCGGGAACTATAGACCTTATCAGCCTCCTATCAGTGGTTTATAAAATCTTCACTAAAGTTCTTTCACACCGTTTGAAGGTAACACTGGACATGGCTCAACCGAGAGAACAAGCTGGATTCAGGAGTGGTTACAGCACAATAGATCATATCCACGTACTGAGAGAACTAATTGAAAGAGCGAGGGAATATGAACTTCCATTGTGCATAGCTTTTATCGATTATGAAAAAGCCTTTGATTCGGTGAAACCATCAGCAGTTACAACGGCTTTGAAATCCTGTGGTATTGAAGACGCATACATTAATATTATTTATAACATCTATGAAAATGCAAGTGCAAAGATTCGGCTATTTGAGAATACAGCACCCATAAAAATTGTAAAGGGAGTGAGGCAAGGTGACAGTATATCTCCCAAACTCTTTAATGCCACTTTGGAAAATGTCTTTCAATTACTGAACTGGGAAAACAAAATGATAAAGATTAATGGAGATTATCTAACCCACCTTCGTTTTGTTGATCACATAGTCATTTTTGCAACTACCCCATCAGAGCTGCAGAGTATGATCCAGGAACTTGCTGACAAGAGTAAAGAAGTGGGATTAAAAATGAACTTTCAGAAGACAAAAGTGATGTTCAATGCTTTTACAAGAAATGAAGATTTATCGATTGATGGAGAAAAGCTGGAGATAACTAATACCTACATTTATCTTGGACAGCAGATATCAAGTGAGGGTCACATTGATGAAGAAATTAATCGGCGTACAAATCTTGCCTGGAGAGCTTTTGGAAGAAACAGCATAATTTTCAAGCGCAATATGCCATTATATCCTAAAAGAAAAGTGTTTGATCAATGCATCCTTCCAGTGCTTACGTATGGTGCAGAGACGTGTACCTTAACTAAAAGAGACATACAAAGGCTGCAGACAACTCAAAGAAGCATGGAGAGGTGCATGCTTGGTGTAACCAGGAGAGAGAAGAGGAACTCGTGGATCCGAAAAATGACAAGAGTGAAGACTTAATGATCAGAGTTAAATCCCTGAAATGGCAACGGGGCTGGGCTGGGCATACTGCCAGAAGGACAGACCATCGATGGACAGCCGAAATTTTAGATTGGATTCCAAGGGCACAGAAAAAGACCCCCAAAAAAAAAGACCACATGGGAGATGGGTGGAGGAAATCCGAAAGTATGTGGGAGTGACATGGAGGAGACTGGCACAAGACAGACCGTTGTGGAAGAAACTTGGGGAGACCTTCGTCCAGCAGTGGATTGGTAATGGTTGACAATGACGATGATGATATTTACATGTTCATAAAAGTAATGAACACACAAAACACCCAGCAATGAACACACAAAAACACCAAAGAAAGAACCAGCAAATGTCAGAACTACATAATAAACAAAGAAAAACTTCAAACTATGAATCATTAAAACAATCAAAAATAAATACAAATGCAAAAGGTTGTCAGCAGTAAGTGCCCACTCATCAAGAAAAGACATCAACGATTACTGATCACACCCAAATTCAGCTTTCATGTGGGTGAATAAAAATCTTGGCCAAAAACAAAAAGTTAGTAAATTTAGGAATAATTTCGGTTCACTCAGTCTTTTTTACCTTAACAGGGACTTAAACTATCAAACAACACCTACCAAAAGCAACTGTAGTAGTTAGAGCATAGCTGGAAATATGTTTTTCACACTTTCTTAAAATAACTATCGCATGTCCGAAAATTTTAATTTTTATTATATTTATAGATTCTAGTGACAGCAAATGTGTCAATAACCTACTTTCATAATCAAATGTATTAATTACATGCAGAACCTGTGACAAATTTCAAAAAACAGATGCATAAAAAATTGTGAGAATGTAGCTACACTCCACCTAACTCTCTAAGTTGTGTTACTCATAGGCAGATATGTTATTTGCCCAGGAATATCTGGATGGGATGTTTTTCTTTGTGGATGCAATGCTGGATTAACCTGTAAAACAGGTGTTCTCTAAACACAAGAATATATACTGCACCCACATCTATGTAAAAGCGACTTTCATTTGATGGAATGTAAATTAAGATGATTGAGAATGCAACTATTTGAGCACAAAACAGGGAGTGTAGAGTACTACCCTAAAAATTTCTGCCCCAGGTCAGAAACACACTGTGCACATTCAAGCTGTTAATTCATAGGCTAACAATGAGCACATTCCACGCAGGCAAGCCGTTTCAGGAAGTCCTCTGGGGAGTTGTGCCTGATGTGGTCAAACTGCTTTCAGAACAGTAGGAAGAGAACGAGTCACACTTATCCCAAGCTGTTTTAGACAAGGGATACCTTGAATGCACTGGGCACCTTCAAACTGTTCAAAGGGTGAAGTGATATTAAAGCTCAAAATCTGCACTTTATGTCCGCAATGGAATTCTTGACCCACAAAATTGTTTTCGCAGCAAAGTGAATTGTTTTTGCACCATGTTGTTACCAACTCTTCTGGGTTTTATAACAACAAACGATCTCATGAAACATAGCCCCCTATTAATAGGGCTGCATTACATGAGATTTTGGGAACCCGAAAGAGAGAGAGAGAATACATACTGATCTGGTCAACACCACACAGAAGTGAAGAAAGAAACAAACACGTACATAATGATTTAAAGAAAGGAAAACATAATTAAACAGTTTGTGTAAAAAAAAAAAATCATTTTGTGGTTTCTGTCCATGACAAAAGCATCAGAGAGTATGATGCTCTGTGAGACAAATTTTGTAATACCAGTTTAGATGCAGTCACTGAGACTAAATGTACTTGACCGAGTATAATGTATTATTCTTTATACTAACAGTTTTGCATGTGACTGAAAGTAGAACAATAGTGAAAATAGGGTTTATGTGAGCATTTAGTAGTGAAAATACAATTGGGATTGTCATCTCTAAACATCTGCTACATTATCTGAAGAACTTAACTAGATAGATATTTAGGATAGGAATTTAGAATGGTCATGTTGAAAAATTGGGTAGGTACTCAGACTATAGGCAAACAATCTCACTGAACCTTCAAAAAGATGCGTGGAGCTAGTTAAAGATTTCAAGGAATGTGTTTATAGATACTAGAATTTTCAAAAGTTCAAAATCATCAGTGGGCAGTTTTTTTGTAGCATCCACTTTTAGCGTCAGTTGTCCAGTAGTTAAGGTACCAGCAAAGATTGTAAAATGTGAAACACTTTGGAGTTTGTAAATTGAATGATGTAAAAGCGAAGCTGGATTTCTAGAATCAAATTACTTTAGTGGTTTTAACAAAATTCTGCATCTAGGGAAATTTTTAAGATTGAGTATAACTGTCAGTTAATCTGATTTGACTTGGATTTTGTTTTGCTTATTGCATAAATTATCTGAAACTTGCATTTTTAAACCTACTCTGAAATATGTTATTGATATCTTATTTTTTTTCTGTCTTGTTGCCTCTTTTTCCAGAACCAGTTTTCAGCTTCAAGTAAATATTATGATATTTATCATGATCCCAACCCTTCTGAAGTTCTTCAGTGCCGGCCACTTTTGGAGAATATTACATATCGAGTTAACAGTTTACTTGTTCAATTTCCAGACAATCCATTGCTTAAAGATGTAAGTTTGAAAGTGTTCTGTATAGTTTATTTGCATTTATTTTATAAATTACAAGACATTTGTTTGTGTATAGTATTCGTTATGCTCAAAGGATTAGTACATACATACATATCACTAAGCTGTTCTCCGAGATTCAGAGGTTAGCTTCACAAAGAAATGCAAACTACCAGATAATTTTTCCTTGCTGTATCAAACTTCTCCATTTACAGCGATCTTGACATACAACTCGGGTTTCACTGACATCCATCACACACCGTACACAAGACCTTCTATGCTTCATACTCATAATCTTTTTCTCATGCAGACACTCCTGAATCTGATCCTCCCATGACTTCCTTGGCCTTCCTCTGCCTTTCCTTCCTGCCACTTAGGCTAAAAATATTTTCTTAGTAAGCATCTCATCACTCATTCTTTCAACATGGCCAAACCACCGAAGCATATTAGTCTCCACCTTGCTAACAACATTTTGCTTCACATTGCACAACTGTAACGCATCTTCATTCTTCACACAATCAGAACGTGTCTTGCCCTCCCCCCCTCATAAGTAGCGTATTTTTCCAGCACACAAGCAACTCATGTTTCTTCTGCAGTACCCAGGTTTCACTGCCATACAACAGAGTAGGAACAATTGCACTCTCATACACAGCCATGCAGGACTCTCTTGAGAATCCATCATTCCTGTGAACAAAGCTGCTATGACTTCCAATGAAGAAATTTACTCGCCTACTAATTTCACCATCCAATTCATTCCTTGTGTCAAACATGCTTCCTAAATACACAAACTCATTCACCTGGTCAATCACTGTGCCATTTAGACTTACATTACATTCAGTACTACCAGTTCTTCTTTCAAAAACCATAACTTTGGTCTTTTCCTTATTTATACTCAGATTGAATTTCATGCAATCTTTGTACATCCGGGACATCAGACACAGCAACTCACTTTTACTCTCTGCTATCAGGACAGTTTCATAAGCATACATCAAACTGCACACACAAATATCACCAAGACATAAACCAGTATTATGTATTTTAGCATCACGCATGCACACATCCATAAATATATTAAACAGCCATGGTGACATTACACAACCTTGTCTGACTCATGCACCAATAGAAAACCATTTTGATAAAACACCATTCACTCGTACACTAGCTCTACTGCCAGCATACACGGCTTTTACACTATTAAGTAGATTCCCAGTAACACTATATTCATTCAAAACCTTCCACAAAAGTGTCCCATTTACTCGGTCATAAGCTTTCTCTAAATCTATGAAGGCAGCAAAAACTTTCTTACCAACAGCCAGATACTTTTCAATCATAATGCATAATGCAAAAATTTGGTTTTGTGCAGCCTTTACCGGGCATAAAACCACTCTGAACATCCCATATACTTTCTCTGATCTATGTAAGACCTCGTACTTTTTCAATAACAACCTTACCAAACACTTTCCCTGGCACACTCAGTAGGCTAATACCACGATAGTTCTTGCAGTCAGTCTGATCGCCTTTTCCCTTGTACAAGGGAACAATAATAGCATCCTTCCAACCCCAAGGGACCATTTCTAACTCCCAGCACAACTGGCAAATTTCAGTTAACCAGTCAATTATAGAGTCACCACCATACTTCAACATCTCTGCAGTTATGCCATCAACTCCTGGAACCTTACCATTCTGAAGAGATTTTGGAGCTTTACACATCTCTTCCCTTGAGGTTCCTCCTGTACTTCCATCCTTCACTATGCCATCATCTGCTTCTGCCTCAGAATCATCTTTGCTTTCCTGATCTAATAACTCACAGAAGTATTCGCCCCATCTTTCACTTAAGTCATTGGGTTCCCAAATCATTTCCCTGATCCTGTTCTTCACACAACTTACAACTTTGTTACCCCTATTTTTCCTGAGTCTCCCGTACTTTCAGAAAGTCTTCCTTATCTTTCAATTAGTTTACCGATCAATTTATTTTTGACAATCATTTATATGCATACCTATATTTTATGTTACACTATGTTTTTTCTGGTTACACTGTATTATCTATTCTAAACTTACATGAAACTGGTCAGGCAATAAGGTTAAGCTTATGAGAGGTGTTTGTATGTAGGAATCATATTACAGTTTTGCAGCATCCTGTAATATATGTATCTCAGTCTTCATCCACCAATTTTGATCGTTATGTAAAAAGTTCCCTTCTTTTTAAGGGACCTAAAGTTATGTGAATGAGAAAAAATGGTGAAAATTGACCACTGTACAGTTATCAAAACAATACTTGGAGGGAAATTTTGCTAACATGTTAAGCTGCCCATGATTATATTGCTGCAACACTGGGGGAAAGGGGGTACTCTGTCCTATTCCGTAGTGAAGTTCCCCATGTAATTCAAATAATGGAGTGATAGCTTCAAAGACAACCAATGCTGTAGTAGACTTACCACATGTACACCACTCCTAAACTGTTGAAAGTGAGCATGATCCAGTGAGGAATGAACAGCATGTGTGATTCAGCACATCTCTAGTGTTGTTGGCATTTCATCTGAATGTATGTGTACCAGATAATCACATATTCAGGGCTGCCACATGCAACTAAAATGCAACCTTTTTTGAGCTGATGCAACTATTGCAACTAGATTTGGTGAAAAAGAGCGAAAAAGCAACTATTTTACCGATCGAGGCAACTATTTTTTTCTATGAGGCAACTGTTTTTTTCTATGAGACAACAATTTTCACATGAGGGCGAATCTGTGAAACGCACTGTATTATTTTTCCAGAAATTCCAATTGCATGAAGTTTAACTGTGACTTAGATGATTCTTCTGAATAAGAAGAATCTCAGTCACAGTTAAACTTCATGAACCTTCCGTGTTTTTAAAATTATTGAACATTTTTCAATTCTTTTTGTGAAATTCTTTTCTAAATAGTTATTCATTCAGTTGCGAAAAATTATGCAACTTAATAAGTAATTATTTATTAATGTGTGAAAATTAAGCAAAGGATTTCGGAAATTGGTCCGTGGCCAAGCTATTTGGGAATTTCGGCACTTTTGGTTTCGAAAATGTAAATAAAATAATTGCAAATTATTTCAGAAACACGTGGCCAATCATTGTCACAAATTTATTGTTCCTGCAAAAAGAATATTTTTCCATATTATAATATTTTTGAAGATGAAAAATGCCTAATGCAATGTCCTTCTAAACAAATGTTTTTTGTTTTTTTTCCAGTGATGGAAAGTTTGCGCCGAACAGCGCCAATTTCATTATCTTGAGCCAAACTGCTACAAATTATGGAAAAATTTAATATTTGCGCCCAACTGCGCCAAAACGGCAATCCACAGGAAAAATTGCTGAGCGAAAAAAAATGTTTTCATGGCAAAAAATGTAGTTTTAAACGTCGAATCGAATGACGCTTTTTTAAGATCTACCCGTAATTTGGTGAAAATGACGCTTAATCAACACGTAACGTACTGCCAATCCCGAAATTTCGGAATGTTTTTCACCTACCTTCTAATTCGTTGTTTTTTCGGCAAAAGTGATTTTCGCGATGTAGGAAAATAAATTGTTTTTGCTTATGGAGGAGTTTTGTTGTAATCACATGGTATGTAGGAGAAATGATGCTGTACGTTATGAAATCCTGATGGAGATTGTTTACTGATAGTTTGGTGGTCTTTCAGAGTGCTGTGCAATTGAGATTGTTTATATGTCGTTCCCTGCTCTTTGGGATAGCGCAGTTATTTCATTCCGGACAAGGTGCGTGATTACATAAATACAGTGTGAGGTCAGTCGTGAGCTATTTCGTTGCCACGGAGGACGACTGAAAATGGCTCTCCCGTGGCAGGATGCAATGGCTCTGTTTCTAAAGGATTCACCCAAAAAAACTATGGAAAAGCCCTCGCAAGATCCTTGCACGCAATTTCTATTTTTTTCTACAGTCTTTTGGTCGAAAAAAATGCACTTTACAGATAGTCCCTTATGCGCCTTCGATGTTGGCGGAATTTGTCACGTGATTCCCCTTACAGCCATTTGAGAGTACCGTGCGCAAAAGTCGAGAGGGATCTCAGCTCAGCACCTTTTGCCAACTCTTTACATTGATTGCATGTGGCTTTGTGCTTGTGAAAATTTTGGTGCAAACGTTTTAACCCTTTTCACTCGACTGTCGGCTGACACCCGACATTACGAATTCGCCGAATAGCTCACCCGCCACTCCGATGACGCCTCTATAGCTCGCGTGTCGGTGGTCGTGAGACCTTTTTTTTCGTCTAATAGGTCGGGTGTCACTCGCCACGCCAATGATGCCCCTATAGCTCGCATGTCGGGGCTCACGAGAAGTTTCTTTTTACCAGATAAAGAAAAAGGAAAGTCATCTGCATGTCGGGTGGGTGTCACCCGCCATGCCGATGACGCCTTTATGGCTCGCATGTCGGCACTCGCGAGGAATTGCGTTTCATCGAATAGCTCGCATGTCGGGTGTTATCCGCGACGCCTCTATAGCTCGGGTGTCGGCGCTCGCGAGGAATTTCTTTTTTGCCGAATAGGTCGGGTGTCATCCGCCACGTCTATGACGCCTCTATAGCTCATATGTCAGGGCTTGCAAGACATTTCTTTTTCGCCGAATATCTCGCGTGTCGGATGTCACCCTCCATGCCAATGATGCATCTATAGCTCACATGTTCTCGCTCGCGAAACATTTCTTTTATGTCGAATAGTTTGTGTGTCGGGAGTCGTCCTCTGTGCTCATTACACCTCTATAGCTTGTGGGTCAGGGCTTGAGAGACATTTCTTTTTCACCGAATATCGCACGTGTCTTGTGGCACCCTCCATGCCGATGACGCCTCTGTAGCTTGCATGTCGATGCTCGCGAGACATTTCTTTTGCTGAATAGGTCGGGTGTCGGCACTCGCAAGGAATTTCTTTTTGCCGAATAGGTCGGGTGTCATCCGCCACGTCTATGACGCCTCTATAGCTCGTATGTCAGGGCTTGCAAGATATTTCTTTTTCGCTGAATATCTCGCGTGTCAGGTGCCACCCTCCATGCCAATGATGCATCTATAGCTCACATGTTGGCCCTCGCGAGACATTTCTTTTTCGCCGAATAGTTTGTGTGTCAGGGGTCGTCCTCTGTGTTTATGCGTAATAACTTGTGGGTCGGGGCTTGAGAGACATTTCTTTTTCGCCGAATATCGCACGTGTCGCGTGGCACCCTCCATGCCGATGATGCCTCTGTAGTTTGCATGTAGACGCTCACGAGACATTTCTTTTTTGCTGAATAGGTCGGGTGTCAGCCGCCATGCTGATGGTGCCTCTATAGTTCGTATGTCGGGGCTGGCGAGCTAAAGTTGAGCTTTCACTGCTAAGTTGTGGCCTCTACTGCAAAAAAGAAAAAAAATGCGAGATCTGTGTGAGTATGGGTGAAAAGTTATTTGTGTGGAAAGGGTTAATTTAGGTTAAAACAAAACGAAATGTCGCAATGAAACAGTAATGACAACAAAAAGAACGAAGTCAGATAAAAGTTATCATCAAGTGTATCACGGTATGTATAGTAAAGAATGGCCTTTTTATGAAGCATCTAAAGTTTTGCTGAATCATGTTTTATAAGCCATGTGGCTGTGATTTTAGCCTGTTGCAAGGCGGCCGCGATGATTGTAGGCGTCATGCAGAGGGCAAGAAGCACAAAAATCATGTCAAAAGATTAAATGGAGATGTGAGTAAAATTAATGGTACCAAAAAACTTCCGACAGCTAATAAAGAATCGTGGAAAAAATATCAAGAGCAGCTTAATGCTGGAAAAATGCAGCAAAACAAGCAAAAAAGAGAAGAAATTGGATGTTCACAAGGTGATTTGAAGCTGAACATTTGCAGCAGTTGGATTCCCTCATAAAATGTTAAACAATGCTGAGATGAACATTGAATGTGGCATAAAAAGAAGACATGAGTGCAATAGAAAGTGGACAGATACTATTAAAAGAAACAAAACATTGCTAACTATCTTAAAAAATTAGAAAAGAATGGAAGTGAGCAATTAAATATTGAGAAAAGCAGTGAAAAATTAAACTTTTTTTGTAAAATAAATGATTAATAATAGAATCCTGCTATTGTTACAAATTTTTTATCTATTTAAAAACTAAAATGTTTGCATATGTGTGTGTGTGTGTGTGTGTGTGTGTGTGTATTTCAATGCAAGATGTTTTAAATTTGAGTAGGGTGCATCTATTTCCAAAACATTTTTTGCTTAAGAGTTTGTTCTATCTACTAATATTTTACCTGCTCTAAAGAATGTTTTCTTACACCAAAAATGCATTTTATCTGCTCCAAAAATGTGTTTCACCTGCTCCAAAAATGTATTTTACCTGCTCTAAAAATACATTTTGTTGCTCCAAAAATGTATTTCACCTGCTCCAAAAATGTATTTCACCTGCTCCAAAAACGCATTTTGCTGCTCCAAAAATGTATTTCACCTGCTCCAAAAATGCATTTTGCTGCTCCAAAAATAATTTTGCAACTTTCCATCACTGTTTTTTTTTTTTTTTTTTTTTAAACTGCAGTTTAAGCACATCACTTTTCTCAATGAAAAATGCTGAACGATGTCCGGAACATGATGCATAGTAGTTTTTTTTAAAGAACTTTTGAAATTTTGTTTTCGTGCAATGTTTACATAATGTAGGAAACCAATATTTTTGGTTCTTTTTACGTAGATACACCAGTTTCTCGCTATCGCTTGTCTGACAGCCACCGCTTTGCGGCTGAATGCTTTGGTTAAGGTTAAGTAATTCACAGCAGGCACAAACTAGCCGGCTCAAGATATCTGGTATCAAATGGGACACTTTCATCGAGGTAGGCGAGAAGTGCCTAAAGTAAACAATTGCTAACTGGATTTTAATGTTTGTGGTTGCGCATCATTAAACGTTGCTAGCCGTGGAGATTTTCAGGGGATTAGCAACGTGCAGAAGAGCAATTTTAGTAAAATAGTTGCACAGAAGAGCAATTTTAGTTTCCTTTTCAACTAAAAGGGCAACTAAAATTGCTCTTCTGTGCAACTGTTTTTGAAAATTTATGCAACTAAAGCAACTGTTTTCTTGACTTCCTGGCTGTGGCACCTGCATATTCTTGCTATTCAAAAAGTGTCAGCATGATAAATCCTTGTCAAAAGTTCTCAAGAGCAGTCAAGCCTTGTAAGAATTTGCATTGGTTTCCAGCAGATCAAGAAAATTCCCCTACAAAGGTTCATGACAGTGGGCTGGATATGGGTTCACCATTTTCAAATCGAAAGAAAAGTAGCTATCCTGGTAGTGGAAGCATGTCAAATATCCCTCTCTAAAGTGGTTTCCTCCTGCAAACTGATGGCATTAGTTTTGGAAGATTTGCACAGCATGTCACTAATTGATCATCTTTGCACTCAGTGGAGCAAACCTGGAATGACAGTTGCAGAAAAACATCAAATGGCTGGAAAATCTTCACAAAAATGTTTTGTTCCATCAAGGCAGCCTTCTCACAGGTTCTACAAAATCGCAAGCTGGCATCAGCTTGCAATTTTGTCACATCATGTCACAAGCCTTTCCATAAGTGAAAGAATTTTTTTTTAATAAAAGTTAATAATGAGATCTTATAGTTTACCAAATAAATATGCACATTTCATTAGATTGTTGATAAGAAGCCTGAAAGAATCAATGAATAAAACAGAAGACATGAATTGAAGATGTAAACGAATAAATTATTATGGGTTTTAATTAAATTATATTGCCATTGAAGAAAAACTTTTGCCACAGTAGAGTGGTTAATGGGTTGCCTCAGTGGAAAATTAAAAAAGCAACAATAAAAAAAAATCTCTCCTAAGTCTACAGCTATGAGAAGGTTATATTCAACTGCATTAAGTGGTGAATCCTCTTCATTTTGTTTTAGCTTAAAAAAAATATTTTGTTTTAGCTTTAAAAAAAAATATTTTGTTTTAGCTTTAAAAAAAAAATATCAGAAGTACTTTCATAAAGGAGAGAAGATATATCTCCAGGAAATGGCGATGGTAAATCCCACAGAAATGATAAATATACTGTACACATTAAAATGTTTGTGGTATTTTATCAATGAATTCAACATTTGGAACATAGTTACAAAATACTTCTTTATGTTGTTAGAAGAAGACAAATAGAGTCAGTATCACAGACGGTAAATAACAGCTATGTATTACTGCTGAAAGATATCACTGATATCCTGTTGTGTAAATATGAAAGTATTTGTGAAATTTGATTTTGTTTTTTGTGTCCCCCTTTCTCATTTTTGTAAAATTAAACTAGTTGAAACTCAATCATTTAAGATACTTACATGTCCTTTGTCAATAAATTTGCAGCTTCTATTATGTTCAGAACTGCTTTATTCATATCAGTGCTTGTGTTCCCTGTCCAGGTGCTGAAGATCACAGTGCGCATTTTAAGTTTTCCAGTTGCCAGTCCCTTAATCAAATTTGTTACTGGAATGGAGCTCCTGCTGGCCTCTGCTCAGGTATGATTTTAATGTGATGTTTTCTGTTAGGAGCAAACTGTTGTTGTTTTTACTGAATGCAATTCTACTGAGATTTCTGTATGCTTTGCACATATAATATTTCTGTTGTTCACATATTGGGGATTTCTGTAAGGGTAATTTGGTACCATTTTGCAGCACCTTTACAAAGTCATTTAATTCGAAAGCAACATCTTCAAGAAGTCGTTTTCATGCTGGGACAATTCATTCACAAAGGTCCTGATAGTTGCATTTGTTTTTGCACTTTTCCCTAAATAGTTGCATTTCAATTAGATTTGTTTTCTTTCAATTTGGAAATTTAGAATGAAATCTTCATGAATGAACTTTTTGTTTCCTTTCCAAGGTCTTCTGTACAGCATTCTGAGATTGTACAGGTGCAATTTATTTTTATTTTGTTCTCAGACACCCAACCCCTTTCACCTAAGAGTTCCATCAATTAGATTTACTGCTTTCTTACAATTTCAGAGCATAGAAGGGAAACTTCATATGTTTTTAATGTACCCCCTGCCCCTCATACCATGCAACATAACACATGGAAAGCTCGCAGGTAAATCCCCCCCCCCAGATAGCTTTCTCTCACTTAGATTTATTGTTTTCCTTTACTTTTGGAGAGTAGAAATGATTTTTTATTTTCCAGCCTGCTATGTGAGACTAAGATTCCAGAGATACACCCCCTCACAGCTCCATATTGAGTACATCAGTTATCTATCTTGTGTTGTTTGGCTCACTTGTGGGATATACATTAGCAAAAGATAAAGTTGATGTATTATAATCAGTACTTAAAACTTTTTTACCAGTATTTTTTTTCCATTTGTCAGGTCATCTCTATATCAAAGAAAATGTTCTTCTAAAGACAAATAAAAAAAAATGTGTTACTTGTATTTAAACTGTGTTTTTGATTGATAGTTTCCATGATATTTATTGTTAGTTTTCCACAATTGCTGCCAATTTTGAAAGCCAGTGTTCATTTTTACTGTATTTTATAATGTTTCTGTAATGATAACTTACTTTGAATGCATTTTTTCCCCAGTAGTGTGTTGGTGCAATAATATTGTTTCTCATTTTTCAGGCCTGGGAGCAGAATGCCCATTCTGGAATTTCTCTTAAACAGGAGCTTTCAGAAATCAGTGATAAAATCATATATTGTAGGAAACTAGAATTGAGGTAAGAGGATGGCAGTAGGGTTTTGACAAAAATATGTGCATTTGTTGATAATGTTTTCACACTAATATATAATAAACATGTATAGAATCATTTTTTTAATTGTACAATAAAGACATGACTGCCATTCTTCCATCCTTGGAGACAGATTTTCTATCTTTTGAAAATTTTGGAAACCTGTCATGATTGCCAGATTGTTGTAAAACTGTTCCCCCTTTATCTTTCCCTGCAAAAATTGTGCACAGTCATATTTCTGTGATCACTGAAATTGTGGAGTTGCACCAAATGTCTTAAGCATTTAAAACATATTTGAAACAATTGTATACCTGCCAAGTTTTCTGGATTTTGCCAGTGTCTTCCAGTCAGAAAAACTTTCTGCCAAATTTCATTATATTTCTGGATATTTGTGAGATGTCCACTATAACAGCAGAAATGTCCATTGTAATGGTGATAAAAATGTTCCATTATTTTGCAATTTTTCTGACAAAAGTTCTGTTTTTTTATTTTTTTTATTTCTCTTCCTGAGTGTGTTCCTCATTTTTAATTACTTTTGATAAAGTTCCTTTCTTATATTTTTGTAGTGGCACAAAAGAGCCACTTGGTGTTTTTTAAAGAATTTTGCTTAATATGAAATGCATGTTTTTATTTTTCGGTAGTCTCTCCTTCAAGATCGATCAACAGAACTCTGTTTTTCTCCCCCACAATTTTTTTAACCAAAACTAAATTTCAAACTCTGTTTTTAATCAGAATGGAATCTGCATCATTTCCATAACCTTTTGAAATTGACTGCAGAGTGAGCTACAGCAGTAAACATTTTTGGAATTGAATTTACTTAAAATGTATGTTTTGCCATTCTTGAGTCACCTGTTTAAAAAAATTAAAATTAAAAAACACCAGTTACTACTCATTGTGCAGAGAATGCAACTTTATATCTCTTTATAGACATCCATGAATTGTTAAAGTTCCTATTTTGGACTTTTAATTTATCTTCAAACATTATAAAAAACACTTGCGTCTTTTTTTTTTTTCTTGATGTAGCAAATAGTGACTTATAAATGAGAAAACACTCATTTTAAGCAAAATTGAAGTTTAAAATGCAAAATGGCACTTCTCCCTCTGCCATGAAAACAACTTTGCAAGAAACAGAAATTTCCAGCGTGCACAGGGTAAGTAGCGATTTTCCACTTGAATTGGGCTCTGCAAAAGAAAAAAATAGAAAAAATGCTTTCTCGTGTGATGGATATGGCAAGAAGGGACTATAGGAGATTAAAAAAATGTTAATTCATTAAGAAAATGTCTTAAAAAACATGGTCACACACACACACACACACATTTGTCACATTTCTGGCAATATCTGGATGAATAGAAAACCCAAAAGAAAAAGGTTTCTTCTTTAAGAAAGTATTTATAACTAGATATGTTTTATATATGTATATTATATGTACTTTTTAATGTCATTTATTTACTTAAAATGCAGAGTCAAGTTTGTTAGATTTGGGTTTTAGGATTTGTGTGGCAGATCACAATTTGCTTTGAATGTAGTATTTGTAAATCAATTGTGAGTAAAAGGAGCATAAAAAGAAAAGTGGCAATAAAGAAATGGGAAGAGAAAGATATCAGTAGAAAGGACAATTAAGCAATGCATGTTGTCCAGCTGCAGAATCAGCAAATTACAAATATAGCTGTGCAACTTGCTGAGGAGAAAGCAAGGTTTGCTTGCAAGAGGAACTGATGTTCTAGCAAGTACAACAAAATAAAACAAAACAAAAATCTGTGCTTGAGACCATGCCTTTTAAAACAATTTTATTTTGTTTTGAATTCAGTAATTTTATGTTGTGAATACAGTAATATGTTCCAGTTTAATATTTACTGAAATAAATTACAGTGAATAATTCTCTCTGACTCATGCTGCATTGTATTTAAAAAATGTTTCCCTACATTCTGATCTTTTACCCAGGATAAATTTTCAGCCTTTTTATTTTTCTTTGTTAGTCTCATGTGTGCTTCTGCTACTAAATTGGGTTATGCACTGCTACAAATGTTTCTCTGATTACTTCAGATCAGCAGTACAGAGAAGGAGAAATTTAGTTACTTCTTGCCATTATTGTAGCTCTATGAATGCTGCTTGTGATGACATGACTTCCAAATTTACATTGAATGCAGGGACATAATGTTATTTGTACCGTTACATGTAATTCCGCAGATCAAGACTGGTGTTGGTGGAAGGATATTAGCCATGTGCAGCTAGAGTTTCTTCAGCATCTGTCTACATTCCTGGGAGCTCATTTCATATGCAGCACATTCCCATCCTTGTGTGTGGCATTGTTTCCTTTCATGAACAGTGAACACTAGCATCACAGTGGGAAGCCTTCTTGGTGCACCTACATTATTAGTGGCAATTGTATAAATTTATGATGGAGAGGGACTGATATCTGTATTGCTGCATTGAAAAAAAAAACTTAGCTGGTGTTAATAATCTGTTATGTACTCTCACGAAATTTTTCTGCAAGGTAGTGATGCCTGTCTTTTTAAATGTGTGCATTTGTTTAAAGTGTAAAAATTGTGGTAAAGTGTGTTTGAGGAATTTTGGTTTTGGAATTTGCCTGTGTCTGTGTGGTCTGTGGCACCCATTGCTCTGCTGTCTGGAAGATGATGTTCATTCTGCAATTCAAGATCATGTTTCTGCAGTGTGCATTACTGAGCTGCACTAATGAGAATACAAAAAGGAACTGAAGTGAAGGTGAAAACAAGTTTTTCCTTGGAACTTAACAATTCCAATGAATATTTATGCTGTAAGAATTAGTCCATTTCTGATTTAGAACCATTGGTTTAAAAGGAGAATCGGTAAGTTTCATTTTGAGCAATGTTAAATCCAAAGTGGAAGCAGAATGAATATCTTCTGTCAGGAAACAGAGTGGTGGCAGTGGTGGCAAACTTGTGTGTTGGTCTTGTAGTGGAAATTTTGTGTTTTAGCATTGTGGTTTTTTCTCCAATTTGTGAGGTTTGCATGCTCGAGTCCCCTGAATTTTTTTTTTTTTTTTTTTACTTTTTGTCATGATTTCTCACCAATACATTATTACTAACATAAAAATACTCAGCACTTTCATAAAGATTAAAAGCAATGCAAATTTTACCTCTACATACAAATTTTACCTCTACATCTTTAAAAAGATTTTAATACCATTTCAGTTTTCACAGCATTCCATGATTTTAGGACCCACTCGCACACCTGAGCAATTGTTGGGGTGTTTTCAAACGACCTGTTAGCGTTAGGTCATGGTCTGTGGCACACAGTCACTGATTCCATAAATGCCTTTAAAAGGCTTGTTGATAAATACATTCAGTGGTTGTAATTGGCCTGTAAAAAAAAAAAAAAAAGTTATAGTTTTCCCTTGTCATTTCATGATGAAGGCAGTCTTGTTAGTAATAAAGTGTACTGCTAAACATTTTAACAAAAATAGCCTTTCTCTGGGGTTAGCATATGCTTACAAAAAGTGTAACCTTCAGTCTGTGGGAGACACAGTAAATTTTTGAGACTTATTTCAGGAAAAAAATAACATTCATGATGCCAGGAAATACGGTAACTCTGCTTGTTGTTCGCATACGGGATTTTCTTTTATTATTGTTTATTTCACGTGATGATTTTTCTTTTAGTATTAACTTTTCTGTGATGATTTATTAAGAGAACAATTCTTACCCAGCATTCAGTCAATAGAAAATTATTACTGCTGGGTATGAGTTAGTCCTGAGAGAGAGAGAGAGAGAGCTGCACTATGATCAGGAATGTTGATCTGTTCTTTTTTTCATCAAATCACATAGTTACAGGAAAACTCATAAGGAACAAATTGTAATGACTGAACAAGAAATGAATGTCTGAAGAACTAACATACCGCAGGGACAGCTGTTCATCCAGCTGATGGGGAGTAGCGACCCCACGGCCCCAGCCGACATGTTATGTTTGGTTCTTCCCATTACAACTTTTTGTTGCCACCACCTTGACAGCACCGCCTCAGTTGTAGGTTGCTGAGGTTGTGATTATGCGCCAGCCCTTTCCTTTCCTCTCCCTTTCCTGTTTTTACTTTCTTCTCCACTACCTGTTCTTTTTTTCTTCTCCATTTTCTACTCGACTTGCTTCTCCATTTTCTACTCGACTTGCTTCTCCATTTTCTGTTCCTCTCTTGTTTTTCCGGGCTGGTTTGCTAGACCTACCTGCACGTTTGCCGTGTGCGGTGACCCGTAAGGTGGAAAAGGGGATGCTGGAGGCTGAGGTTTCTGGTGGCCAGGTTGTAGTTGTCGCCAGTCGCCAACACTCCTCTTTGCCCCCTGCTTCACCCAAAACGAGCGGCTAGGAACTAACCCACTCCTAGTCAATCGGCTTGTTGTTTCGTACAACAGGGTGAGTTTGGGGATAGTGCGGGCATGCCAAAGGGGTGTTACCGAGACCTGGGAAAGTCTCGGTACTCGCTGAGCATATGTCTGCTCTATCAACATGCTATATCCGTTGCTTAACCCTAGAGTCGTGTCCTGCGTCCAATTGGGCTTGCGGACCTCCGGCTCTCCCCTGTTGGGCTCGGTTGTGGGCGGGGAAATCGGCGGACGAACTTTTCCCTTCTATTCATGGCAAATAAAAAAATTTCCCAAGAACTTCAAACAAAGCGGCCCATTGAGGAAGCGTCACCCCCTCCCAACAAGAAACCTACACCTGATTCTGCCAATGTTCGGTTCTTTTGCATCCACTCCTTGGACGCTTCAAACCCATTAAACACCAGAAGCCCCTTCTGGATAAATAAAGCATTGCAATCAATTGCCAGCTCTCCTAAGAGCGTTAAGAAGCTCCAATCTGGAGATCTTCTTGTCGAGATGTCGAGTCCCAAATATGCTACAGTGCTTTTAAACACTACCTCTTTTTTAGATTGGACAGTAAAAGTTACCCCTCACGGCTACCTCAATTCCTCACGAGGTGTTATCTCTTCTCAAGACCTTCTGGAGTGCAGTGACCAAGAACTTCTGGAGGAACTGAAAGACCAACAAGTGAGTGGAGTCCGGCACATCTCATTTCGGCGAAATGGCCAATCTGTCCCATCTTGAAACATTATACTGACCTTTAACACCCCATCCCTGCCAACATCAATCAAGGCAGGGTATCTACACCTTGAAGTGCGCCCCTTCATACCAAGTCCTCTACGATGCTTCAAATGCCAAGCATATGGTCACTCCCAGCAGTCTTGCAGGAGCACTGCTCGGTGTGGGCGTTGTATAGCAACAGACCATACTTTGCAAGATTGCCATGCCGAAGCCGAGCTGTGCTTCAACTGCAAGGGATCTCGTGCAGCATCATCGAGAGACTGTCCAAAGTGGAAAGAGGAAAAAGAGATCCAACGCATTAAGACCGTTCCGGGAATCTCCTACCCAGAGGCCAGAAGAAAGGTCGCTCCAAATCAATCAAATCGGCGATCCTATGCATCAGCGGTTGTTGCAAGGACTACAGTCGGTACCCAGACTGATAGCTAAATCCCAGTGAATTGTCCCTACAAGCTAGAAGACATCATAGCTGCTGGTCTGGCAGCACTACAATCCCGAGCTAGGGACGCGAAAGCTCCAACAACCACTGTGCCTAAACCTGCTGCAACTAACACCAGCACCACCGGGACTTCAACAACCCCGGGGGAAAGAGAAAGGAAAAAGAGAAGAAATCTCCAAACTCTCATCATAAGAACCAGGATCGAGCGAGATCATCTGCGACACAGGAACCAAAATACCGCCCCATTTTACCACCAGAGACTACAGGGCGTCGGACAAAACAGTCCCAAGCGCAAATGGACATTGCTGACGAAATGATGGAATCGGACAACTATTAGTTGTCCCAGTCTTTCTCGGGTTTTGTTTTTCGTTTTTTATTTTTCTCATTCACCACACTTCAAACCATGGGTCAAATCGTTCAGTGGAACTGTCGAGGCTTTCGGACAAGAAATGACGACGTGAAACATCTGCTTTCGTCATAGTCTCCGGTGTGCCTTTGCCTCCAGGAGACAAAACTTAAACCATCAGACCTCCTTTCAGTTCGAGGCTACAGTGCATTTCGGAAAGATAATGTTTCAGGAGATATAGCTTGTGGGGGAGTTGCCATCCTTGTCCACCCCACAGTGTTCCAGTTTCTCCCGTTGCGGTCTCAACATCTTTACAAGCCGTTGCGGTGCGTATCTCCATGCCTGTGCCTCTAACTGTTTGTAGCGTCTATCTGCCGCCGGATGAGGACGTGAGCGTGTCCGTTCTTGAGAGCTTAGTTGAGCAGCTGCCGTCACCTGCTCTTCTTCTGGGTGACTTCAATGTTCATAATCCATTGTGGGGTAGTGTCAGAACAGACACACGAGGCCGTAGGATCGAATCTCTTCTTTCCTCGACCTCTTTGTGCCTGTTTAACACCGGTGCTGACACTTACTTCCACGAGCCTACACGAAGTTTCAGTGCAATCGATTTATCTTTGGGTCAACCATCGGTTATGGCCAACTGGTCGTGGACGGTGTGTGACGACCTCCATGGAAGCGACCACTTCCCAATTGTACTTAGGTATAATGTGAGCGTGCCATCTTCTGCTTCCCGCCCTCCTCGTTGGAGGATGGATCGTGCCAAGTGGGAGGTCTTCACATCGTCCGCAGTGATATGTTTTGCCATGGTGACCCGGGGGTCAAATTGACGCAGCTGTTACTGATGTCACAATGTGCATCATTCAGGCAGCAGATCTCTCTATCCCAAAAACATCAACGACGCTCCCAAGACGTCCGAAGCCTTGGTGGAACCCTGATTGCGCAGCGGCTAGGAGAGTTCAACATAAGGCCTGGTGTACTTTTCGGCGTTATCCGACCGATGCTAATCTTGTTAAATTTAAAAGAGCAAAATCTTACCCTCGGTTGGTGCGTCGACGAAGCAAGAGGGAGTCTTGGATGAAGTACGTTTCATCTATCAATTCACGTGCCAGTTCAAAAACTGTTTGGGAAAAAATTCGTAAGATCCGGGGAAACTATAGTTCCTGCCAAATTTCAATTCTTGAGAATAACGGCTGCACGTATGCTGAAGTAGGGGAGATTGTGGATTGCTTGGGCGAAGCGTTTGCCTCAGTTTCTAGTTCTCAGGCGTATCTCCCGTCCTTTCAGAGGATTAAAACAACCGCAGAACGCCAGAAAATCTCCTTTGCACCTTTTTATAACACTGAGTATAACTCCCCCTTCAGCATGGTTGAACTGCGGGTGGCTCTTCATCGGTCCGGTGCAACATCTGTCGGTCCTGACGGCATCCACTATGACATGATCCGTCATCTCTCGCAGACGTCTCTCGAGAATCTGTTAGTGCTTTTTAACCGCATTTGGTTGGAGCACAGTTTCCTGGACTCTTGGCGAAGAGCTTTTGTTTTACCTTTTCCCAAGCCTGGCAAAGACCCCAAGTCTCCCTCTAGTTATCGGCCAATTGCCCTCACTAGCTGTCTGTGCAAAATCCTTGAACGAATGGTTAATTCCCGGCTAATTTATTTTCTAGAAGAACATCGAATACTGTCTCCATCACAAAGCGGCTTCCGCCGTCATCGTTCTGCTCCTGACCATCTCCTGCTCCTTGAGACGTCTGTTCGTGAGGCGTTCGTACGTAGGCAGCACCTGGTGTCTGTATTTTTTGACATCGAAAAAGCTTACGATAGAGCGTGGCGTCACGGTATCCTCCATGACCTCCACGAAAATGGGTTGCGTGGAAACCTCACAACATTCATTGCCAGCTTCCTTCGTAATCGCGTGTTCCAGGTGCGCCTGGGTACGACGCTCTCTGCCTTTTTCCATCAAGAACAAGGTGTCCCTCAAGGCAGCATTCTTTCAGTGACTCTGTTCATCCTCCGCATAAACTGTCTGCTCAAAAGTCTTCCTCCAGCGGTTTCGGCTACCATTTATGTTGACGACCTTCACATCTTCTGTTCGTCATCCAGCATGCATTTCGTTGAAAGGCAGCTGCAGTCTGCAATTACCCAGATTGTTAAAGCGGCTAACAATAATGGGTTTGTTCTTTCTCCCTGACAAGACAGCCTGTGTCCATTTCTGCCGGAGGCGTGGCCTCTATCCTGATCCAGAGCTCTATTTGGACCGTGCAGCCATTCCAGTTTTGCCAGAAACCAAGTTCTTTGGTTTGACCGTTGACCGTGCTCTCACCTTTCGCTCGCACGTTCAACGGCTTAGGACTTCCTGTCTGAGAGCCATGTCAATCCTTAAGATCCTTGCCTCAGTCTCCTGGGGTGCAGACAGGACTTCCTTGTTCCGTATTTACCATTCTCTCATTCGGTCTAAGCTGGATTATGGCTGTATGGTGTATGGCTCTGCGCGTCCTTCCGTTCTCCGGTCGTTAGATACCATCCACCATCAAGCGCTGCGTCTTTGTACAGGAGCATTTCGCATGTCACCCATTCCCAGCCTTAATGCCGACGCGGACGAACCGTTGCTTCATTTACGCTGTCTGCAGCTGTCTCTTCAATTTTACATGAAACTTAAATCTTTCTCAGACCATCCTTTACACGATGCAGTTTTTCATCCCCAGCATGCTCGTTTGTTTGAGATCCGTCCCTCGTGCATTCGAACCTTCGGTCTTCGTTTGGCGGCCGTAGCTCGTGATGCAGGGCTCGACTTGTCACTCGTTGGAGAGACCAGGGTCTTTGAGGATCCCCCATGGCACCCTCTTGGTGTTTTGGTTGATACCAGCTTTACATCTTTTGACAAGTCCTCAACCCCTGCGTCAGTGTACCAGCTGCTCATCGCTGAACACCGTTACGTCAATGCAGACTTTATTCCTGTTTTCACCGATGGATCTAAGGCGGCTGGTGTTGTTGGATCCGCCGCCGTCTGCGTTGACGAAGTTTCTGTTGCCCGCATTCCTACTGAGGCCACGGTGTTTTCGGCGGAGATGCATGCTGTGTATCTTGCACTTGTTCACGTGCAGTCGAGCTCTCATCAGGGTGCTATTGTGTACACTGATTCGTTGAGTGTTGTGCAATCTTTGTCATCTTTGGATTTCACTGGCCACCCACTTCTTTTTACCGTAGGGAGACTTCTTCATTCTTTGCTCGAAGCTGATGCCCAGATTCGGTTATGCTGGATTCCTGGGCATGTTGGGATCCCAGGGAACGAGTCTGCTGATGCTGCTGCTAGATCTGCCTCTTCTTTGGTAGTTACACCCTTGCCACTGTTCCACCGTGATTTTCGCTTTCTTGTTCACGATCATATCAGACGAACGTGGCGGGGTCTGTGGGTCCAACAGGTGGAGAATAAACTGCACCGTGTTAAACCTCTCCTTGGAGTCTGGAAATCATCGTGTCGCTGGAACCGTAGGGAAGAAGTTGTTCTTGCGCGTCTCCGCATTGGGCATTGTCGCTTCATGCATAGCTATTTGCTCTGTGGCGACACTGCCCCGGTGTGTGAGACATGCGACTGTTTACTCACCGTCTCTCATGTTTTGTGCAGTTGTGTTCATTTTCGTAATCATCGGTTTCACTATTTTCAGTCTCATCTGCTGGACGAAGGCGCAGCTACGCTTCAAAAGCTTTTGGGCGACCACTGCGACACTTTCGCAGTATTTTCCTTTTTAAAACAGATTAACGTTTTAAAACTTATTTAAAAAAAAGTTATATAACAATTATAATGGTAAATTAATAAATTTATATATAAGCCTAAATTAACTAACTAGTCTTCACAGCTTTCATCATCCTCTTTTCTAACTTTTACCAAGCCTGTCTGCTCTTAATCATTTTCCACGCGTTTAAAAATCTTTAGCTGATAGTTCTGTGTCTGGCGCTCTTTGGCCAAGCCTGGCCCTTGCGCCACTAAAATCAATTAACTAACTAACTAACTAAGAACTAACACATTTTGCTTGGGATTTAAATAATTGCTGTTTTGATTATGATGCAAGTTTACGCACTTTGTTAGTGGTTATATGATATTTAATGGAAACATAAATTCAATATTTTCTCAAAGGAATAAAAAAAAATAACAAAGGGCGCAGGGGGAAGTAACACAGGAAAAGAAAGAATTAAATGCAAAAAATGGGTATAAATATAGCAGGATGTGAAATGCTTGATATCAGAGTAAAAAATGTTGGCACAAGTTATTAATGTATGGCATTTTCAGTCCTACTGCTGAAACAAGGTTAATAGACAGTAAGGTTTGCTTGTCCCACCTCCCTTGCAGCTGAAGTACCGGTCCGTTACGTAGGGACATGAGTGTTCAGGACGGGTAGACTGTTGATACAATTGAAGCACTCTCGCGAGAAATGTCAGCAACTTTTTACTCAAATATGCTTTGAATCATAACAAAGGCGACCCCTGAGACAGTGACTGGCGGAAGTATCGGATATGCATAGCCTTGGAGTCTACTAACCTTGCTGCTGAAACTCCTGAATTAAGGCTCTACGAGACCCGCCATCTTGTATTGTGCCTCCTCTTGTTAACCAACGGGCAAGCGTATTTCACAAATTGCTCGGGCGATTTTGCACATTTTGGAACACTGTTTGTGGCTAACGCAAGATATATGATAAATAAATAGTTCCCTGGTTTCAGATTTTCATTTTGGACTCTTTAAGTATTTTTTATTAATTAATTAAACTATAGAAGACACCTTGGTACGACTTTCGCTGCAGATCAAAAATGAAGGGAAAGGTCAATAAAAATTCTGGCACCAGGGAACTCTTTTTTTTATCATATATCTTGCGTTAGCCACAAACGGTGTTCCAAAATGTGCAAAATTGCCCGAGCAATTTGTGAAATACGCTTGTCCGTTGGTTAACAAGAGAAGGCAGCAATACAAGATGGCGGGTCTCATAGAGCCTTTAAGGCAAATGCACTTGATGCATCAAAAATTGTGCTTTCATTATGTAAAATGTACTCATGCATTTTTTTTTATTATTAATTTCAGTGATATTGATAAAAGTGAACAAGAACTGAACAGAAAGTTTCACATTGAAAAACTTTTGAAATGGTGAACATGTGAACAATTGTACTGTCGGTGGTTTTTGGATTTTCTCTACATTTAGCATTTTGAAGAATTTCAAATATGTCAGGTTATGAACAGTGAATGAAATGGCACATACATTTTTTTTTAATATACCAGGTCCGATCAAAAATTACGAGACTAGGCTGATATACAACAAAGTACTTACGTTACTTGAGTCTGGCTATGATCTCCCTCACAGTAGTCTCCTTAAACAGTGATACAAGGCTGCCAGCGTTTTTGCCACTGTTGGAACGCTCCTTGGAAGTCCTATTCGCGTATCGTGTCAAGTACCGTCTGCGATTCGCGTTGGATCTCGTCCACGCTTTCAAATCGGCGACCCTTAAGCTTCAGCTTCGGGAACAGAAAGAAGTCATAGGGGGCCAAATCCGGCGGGTGAGGAAGGATAGTCATGCTGTTGCAAAACTGGGATGTTGCTAACACTCTGAGCTGCTGCATTGTCGTGATTGAGCAGGAAATTGCCCCTGCACCACATTTCAGGTCGTTTGTGCCTTATGTCCTCCCTAAGACATCGCAGTAAAAAATGGCAGCTCCAGACCTTATCGTTCCTTCTTCAGTCGCGGAGACATAGGCTCTTCCACTGTGACGACTGTTGTTTGGTCTCTGGGTTGTAACTGTAGACCCAAGTCTCATCCCCAGTGATGACCCGCAACAGGAATGTTAGTTCATTCACCACCTGCTGATAAAGATCTTGACAGAGTTTGACACAGAGCGCCTTCTGTTTGGGGTTCAGAATCTTTGGCACAAACTTTGAAGCAATGCAGTGCATGTTCAAAACCGATGTCAGAATTTCTTGCACTGTTCTGTATGGCACGTTGATGATGGTAGCAATGTCTTGAATGGTTCTACGACGATCCTCATGCCCCAATTCCCTAATTTTGTCCACATTTTCAGGGGTTTTGCTCGTGGACTGTCGCCCTGTCCTCTTGTTGTCTTCCAGAGCCATTGTGCCACTCTTGAAGCGCAAGTGCCAATAAAAATATCTCGCGTGACTCTTTGCTTCATTGCCATAAGCCTGCCGCAACATTTCATGCATCTCCATTCCCGATTTGCCGAGTTTGACGCAGAATTTTATGTTCCCTCACTGCTCTTGTTTGCAGTCCATACCGAAATCGCAGCTGTGTTGTGCACGTGGTAACCAAATATCATGTAGAATAGCTCCCGATGTTCACAGAATGACGCCATTTGACACAATGACTCGTGAAGGTCACTGCCCTTGACCGCTGCTTGTGCATCCGCATACTGCCATCTGTTGGCATGCTACGTACCTAGTCTCAGAACTTTTTGATCGCACGACGTTTTATGAATTTTCAAGACCTAAAGTTATATGTTGGATGAAGTTCTGGAAAGAGAGGTAAAGGTGCTTTTTTTTTGTGATGAGAAAGAATTCATGTTAAAGGCATGAGATGAAAGAGAATACCATAGGTTTACTTCACTAAGATGGGCAGTTATTGATATGTAGTGAGGGCTTATTCAATAAATTAAATAAATATTTTGAATATCCGTTGAACAAAATTCCAGAATGGCAAGTAATTAATGGAATTAAGGCTATTATTAATAGAAGTGAGGCTATTTGTGATGACTGTATCATCAGAGATGTCCATGCAGAAAGAGGTACTGTTTTGTTAGTAACTAAGGCCACAAATTGTGTTGCAATGAGTCCCGAGTTAGTGAAACTAACCGATTCGCAGGTACGTTTTGGCTGCAGAGAATAATTAAACTGTCGTGGAAAACTGATGTATTTTCTGGGAATTGGCAGAAGTCTGTCATTGTACCAGTTGACAAGAAGAGGTGTAGGGAGGATTATATATATTCATGTGCATTAAGAAGCTAAGGCCTGAATGAGGGTGGGTTTTTTTGGGGGGGCGGTGGTATCACATTGACAGCATGCATGCATTAGGCTGTAGGTAAAGCTAAAAAATGGGGAATGGGGCAGTTATAGTCATGTAATGCATTGCCTTCACAAACTGTGAGAAATATTGACAGTATGTAAAAAAAAATACATTTTAATGTAGTGTTATTTTGACTAATTCAGAAGTTTTTTTCATCCAGATTTTTTTATCTTTAAATTGCAATAATCATATGTGCATTAAACCATGATTAAAATAAATGTACTATTTTGTATTTTATTTCTCCCTTAGTTGCTGGCGGCAGTGCTTAGACATTGTTATGACAAAACAGTATATAGACAGTGCAAAATGGTGGTTCCACATGTTTTCTGTTCTCACTGACTTTTTTGACCAGAGCATTGTTGTAAGTACAAAATATTTATCCATAATGACTTGTGTATGTGTTTTTTAATACACACAAGGACACAATGTGCAGTATACATTACACATGAACTTTGATTAGTCATGTCAGTACCATGAAAAATATGACAAAGATGAGGTCAGTTGATGCGTAGCTGTGTGCAAGCACAGTGTTGGCATTCCAGCAGAACACGGGAAACAAGTATAACATCAAATATAGCCATTGGCTTGGTATCGTATATTGGGGAAGCTTCAGGTATTTTGATCAGTACATCTCTCTCAAATAGCCATTTAAACTGGCCATGCTATTAACACAGTGACAAGGTGTTTACAACAGTGTGTTAAGGATAGTTATTTTTCTTATCTCCACGTATCTTTATTTATTTATTATTTTTTTTTCTTTGAAGTGCCAAAAAACAGAGATACTTCTCTAATACCACGTAGGTTCTCCAGCAACCGGATAATGGCAGCAAGCAACATGACAGGGCATGGACTCCACGAGTTTTCTGTAGTAATGTGGACACAGTGCACACTATACTTCCTGAAGAATGTCCCACAGTTCTGTAATATTCGCCAGTAAAGGATTCCTGGCATTGATGGCACATTGAACAGCATCCCAAATGTGTTCGATGGAGTTTAAATCCGACAGGGGGGGCAAGTCAAGATGCCAAACTCCATGGAATGTTCCTCCAACCATAATCGGCAACTGGACGTATGCAATGGCACATTCCCATGTTGAAAGAGTTCCCATCCTTCAGAATGATTGCATGATGTGAACAGGTGCAAGAGCAGTTTGTAGATGTATGAGGGGTCCTAATGCGTGCCAGCTGAAAACAGCCCACAACATAACAGAGCCACCGCTGGCCTACACTGTCCCTTGTACGCATGCGGGATTCATTGCTATGTGTGGTTTTTTCCACACCCAGAAGCAGCCACCTGCCTGAAACAGTTGGTACCTTGATTCTTTGGAAGAGGCTGCACTTTTCTAGTCATCTTGCATCCAATGGTAGTGTTATCAAGCCTAGGCAAGGCTTGCAGAACAGCCTTGTGTTGCCATGTCAGCAATGGCACCCAGGTGGACAGTCTGCTCTGGAATCCCATAGAACACAGGGAATATTGCACAGTCCGAACAGTGATGCTACTACTGGGTCCATCATTTATTTGCGGCAATTTTGCATGCTGGACAGATGGCCACACCAGTCTCGCACTCTGGACAGATGGCCACACCAGTCTCGCACTCTGGATTTTCTCAGAGTTTATGCATTCCAGGTACAACCCTTGAAATTGTTGACTATGTAAATCCAAATTTCGTGGTAATTTCCGAGGTGGAGTGACCTATGTCCTGGACACCGACTATCATACCACATTCGAAGTCACTTAAATCCTGATAAGCTGCCATCTGAACTGCAAATGCTACTACTTGAGCTTGCAGAGATATGTATCTGTATATATATGGTTAGTCAAAAGTCACAAGACACCCTTGTATTTCAGAAACGGGAGGGAAAATGAAATACCTGAATACCCTAGCAATGAATTGGTGAAAGGCCCTATCTTGTAGGCTGTTTCTGGAACATCGCCACCATCTTGAAAACCGCCATATTGGATCAAAGTCAAATTTTTCAAATGGTAAGGGGGTCATGTTGCATATCAAACACCAGAATTTTCTCAGAAATTGATTATTGTAATCAGATTTGACTTGTGTTGTGATTATCAACACGGAAAGTTGAAATAACCTCTAAAAATACCCTGTCGTGTGCAGCTATTTGATGTGTTGCTGTCCCTGTTGCTGAACACAGAACTGAAGGTGATTGATCCAGTCATTATGCACCTGCATAAAAATATGGGGGGATGAGGTTACAGGCCTCCAAGATGCGTTGCTGAAGGTGGTGTTTGTCCTGAATTTTCTCAGCATACACCAGGTGTTTCAGATGATCCCACAGATAAAAGTCAAGTGGTGTGGGGTCGGGAGATCTGGGTGGTCATTTCACAGGACCACGCCAGCCAATCCAATGTCCAGGGAATTGAACATCTAGCCATTGATGAACAGTTGCTCTGTAGTGTGATGTAACCCCTTCATGTTGGAATAATAAGGGAGACTGCCATCTTCATTCAGAAGGAAAGGGAACACTGTTTCCTGTATCATTTCCAGGGAGCTCTGAGCATTTAGGTTATTGTCAATGAAAATAGATCCGATTTCATATTCCACACCACACCATAACCTTTACATTACCAACGACTTTGGATGGTTCCGTCCAGTGAGGATTCCTGTCACTCCAATACCTATGGTTCTGACGGTTAACCTCACCACTGACATAAAAATTGGCCTCGTCACTGAACAAAATGCCCTGTGCGAATGAGGGATCCTGTTGATGTTGCTGCTGCATCTGGATCTTGAACGAATGCCAGTGAGCAGTGTAAAGAATCCTTACAATGGCTGATACCACATTCTGCTGCGAGACCTCTTGTGCTATGTTGTGGACTCTGTTAAGACCATTGTTGAGCTTTCCTCGATGGTAGAAGTTTTTGGCCGACCACTATGTGGCTTGTCATCCACAGTCCCAGTTACTCGGAATTTGGATATCAGGTATGCGACTGTGCTGTGTGAAATTGGTGGTCTTTCTGGGTGCCAGTTGTTGAAGTCTGTGGCTATGATATGGCAGCTGTGTTTCCCAGACATTAGGATCACCTCAATCCTCTCCTATTTTGTCAGTGCCATCTTCAGTTACCTGCAACAAACAATGGTTATTTCAATTTTTTGTGTTGATAATTTGTGAACCACAGCACATATGTCAAATCTGATTATGGCAATCAATTTCTGAGAAAATTTTGGTCTTGTTTGATGTGCAACATGACATCCTTACTATTTGAAAATTTTGACCTTGCTCCAATATGTCGGATTTCAAGATGGCGGCCATGTTCCGGAAATAGCCTAAAAGGTAGGCCCCCTTCACCGATTCTTTGCTGGGGTATTCAGATATTTCATTTTCCCTCCCGTTTCTGAAATACAAGGGTGTCCCCAGCAAAAAATCGGTAAAGAGCATCAGCAAAGAATCGTTTTGATTCTCCCTGTACGAATATATACTTCGTTTGACGACTATATTTTCCACGTGGGTGTGGTGGCATGTAATGGAGGCGCCCTTCCCAGTTTTTTTTTTTTTTTTTTTTCACCTCTGTGTAAATGTACCATAGGATGAGAAAACTACCTCATCTAGAGACAAACTTCTGCAAACTGCTCTTCATGTTTTGTGCTTTTCAGTGCTACTCGATTACTTGATGTGATCTCTACATGGTTCATCTGATGTTGTTTGGCAGAAACTGGATTACATGCATGGCATTCAATGCTGTAGTTGCCTCTGACAGTTCACTTCCCGCTATGGACATCTGTTTGGTGTTGAGAGTGGAGAGCTTGGATAGAGGAATGGCACCAAGTCATCTTCATTGATGAGTCATAATTATAGGATACAGGAATGGCAACAAGTCATCTTCATTAATGTCATAATTATAGGATACAGGAATGGCACCAAGTCATCTTCATTGATGAGTCCCAATTCTGTTTGAATGTAGATGATGAGAATGGAATCACTGAGAGAGGGTGAATCCATTTGGTGCTCATCGCCACTGTTTATTGTAGCCCCCTCCCCCATCCTCTCGTTAAAACAACCATTACAGGCAAATAGACCTAGTGTTTCCTCTTCAGCTCTCATATAAACAGTCATCATGTGCATGGGAATTGCCATTAGGACCAAAATTCAAATGCTTACAGTACAATATTTCTGCAAGAAAAGTAATTTGATTTTTTTTTAATTGAAGTTTTAATGACCACCGTGAGCAACTGAATGGGCTATAAGCAGTCGCCCGTCCCTAATTTAGAGCCACTGGTTTCAGGAAAGGGAGAGAGCCAGAGCCATAAGACACACACAACATCCATGCCTCGCCGGGATTCAAACCTGGACCTTTTATCGGATGAATGGTCAGAAGCCAGTGCTTGGACCACTGCACCACCGGGGCGCAGCTCAAAAGTCTTTTAAGGTTTTGAATCCTGAAAGTAATATATAAATACTTTCATTATTTTATGGGATGTGAAATTTAATAGTTTGTTAAAAACCGCTTTTAGCACCTATTCCTATACTACAGAAATAAATGAGTTTATGAGATATTGCTTTCCCGTTTTTTTGTGTTTCCTTTGCATACACATCACACCTGTATGATTGTTTTACTCTATGCCTATTATCATACACATTTGGTAAAGCATTTTAAAATTAAAAAAGACAGTTAATAAATCCAAGTTTTGAACCTATGATCATCTCTGATAACTGGTTAGAAGCCCATGCGTGAGACCATTTAGCCACCAGAACATCTCAGATACATGTTGAATCAGCTTATCAGTTTCTTTCTGTGCAGTATCTGTTCACCTCCAATGATACTAATGATTCCCCAACGTTCACCTGTCTCATGTCATGAAAGATGGTGCTTTTAAGTATGCAGAGAAAGTGACATTGTCTTTGAAAGTGTTTTACTAGTGGCCCACTTAAGTAACAAAATTTTTTATTAACTCATATTGGTAGAAATTTATACACAGTCGAGTCACATTATTGTGACTACCTCCTACTTTTGACGTCAACAACGCATAGCCAATGAAAGAAGGCACGTATGGTGAGCTAACTTGGAGGGTATATAAGGTGTGTTGTAGGCATTCTGAAAACATATCACTTGTTGCTGTCATGGATAAAAGGAGCGATTTATCAGATTTGGAAAAAGGGATGATTATCGGCTTTCGGGCCAATGGTGGCAGTATTTCTGAAACAGTGCAGTTTGTGAACTGTTCGCGTGCTGCTTTGGTTAAAGTGTATCGTGATTGAGAAATGGGACCATTGCGAATAAGTGGTGTGTAAACTCCGGAGCACCACATGCCATTGATGTGAGATGTGAATGTCGGCTGCGAAGGTGCGCGAGGGTCGATTGACATGCTACAGTGTAGCAAATCACTGGCCAATTAAAGCAAGGAGCTACCGGAAGTGTATCTAAAATTATCGTTTCAGACACACAGTCATAGCAGTGAACCATGCTGCATGTGGAACTCCGATGCAGATGGATGGTCTCGGCACCTGTGCTAACAAAGGTGCATTGGCAGAAAAGGCTTACATTTGCACAGCAGTATCGGAATTGCACCTCCGCTGATTGGCAAAGGATTGCCTTCTCCGATGAGTCATGTTTTCTGCTTCATCAAATGGATGGACGTTGGCGTACTATAAGGCGAGAAACATCGGAGAACAAACACTCTTCAACCATCGCTGGAAGAACAAAAGCTGATGGGGGCAGCGTTACAGTTTGGAGAATGTTTTTGTGGCATTCCCTGGGTCCACTCATACCTATGGAAGGCACTATGGACCGAATTCGTTATGAATCCATACTTGCAGACCATGAACACCCATACATGTTGATTGTCTTCCCTGGGGCGGATGGGATCTTTCAGCACGACAGTGCGGTGTGTCACACAGTTAGAAATGTCCGAGAGTGGTTGGAAGAGCATGGTGAAGACTTCAAAGTACTTCCCTGGCACCCTAATTCCCCAGACTTAAACCCATTTGAGCATCTGTGGGACTGCCTCGATCATGTTGTTCGCTCTATGGATCCTCCCCCATGCACCCTTCAGCAGCTGTCAGACGCACTGCAGTCAGCATGGCTCCACATACCTGTGAACATATTCAGTCACTCCCAGCCCGTCTACCTGCTGTCCGCACTGCGCACGGCGGTTACTCTGGATTAGCTGGTGGTCACAATAATGCGACTCGACTGTGTAGTTGCCCGAGAAGAGTACATTGAATATAATTGTGTCGAAGAGTTCCTTGCCATTAAACATTTTTGGGTTTGACTCATAACCATTAATTCAAACTTCCTAACATTTATGCTCTTGCCATATATTTGACATTTAAGAATTATCATACAACATACAATAAATTACTGATGACAACCACCTATGTCAACAGCTATTCTACATTACTCTCTTAAAGCAGTTTGTACATGTAAATCACAAAGAATGATGAGGACAGTCTAAAACCTTGGCTTATTACAGAGTTTATTTGAAACCAAATTTAACACCTGCTTCAGTGGTATGACTTTCACTCCATAATAACTCACTGATCAGCCTGTTCATATGTATCCAATCAAATCATTTTCAAAGCAAGGAAGTTCTCTACAGAAGTCCTCTGTATCTCATGAAACTTTTTTTTAAAAAACGATCTTACTGCAAATGTATTTTCTTGACAAACTTACCTCTTCTGAAACCATACTGTCAGTCATTCAGGTGACTTTTCGTCACTTTGTTTGAAAAGTCAGTTGAATGAAGGTCAGTATGGTTTCAGGGCCTTTCGGTAAGCTTTTTAGGGTAGGATATGTTATGGTTGTTTGCTAGAATGAAAGTCTTTGCCAGATCCTCATACTTTCAAAAATTCTGTATTTTGATGATTTGGCAAAAACTTTTGTTTTGATTTCCGTTTTTAATTATTGGGTTGATGTGACATTTAAGGCAGGTCATGATTTAAAAACAAAATAAACGGGCTTCATTGAAACATCTGGTTTAAGAAAGCAACTCAGTAACATATTCACCACTTATTTCATTTTGGATATAATTTTTTTTAATTCAATTTGTTTTTATGTATTGTAGCAGATTATTTAGTTGTTGGCACCTATATCTTATGTTTGCATTGTTTTGATTTTCTTTCTTTCAAGAAATCTCCTGATTTTGCCAAAGAATGGAATGAAACCCAAAGAGATGCTGTGATCAAGTCCTTGCAACAACTTATGGAGGGTGCTACTATTGGAGTATTTTGTGCTCGACTTGACATTCTTCATACATTTTTACTTGATTTTGAGTTGAGGAAGCAAGTTAGGATACAAAGTATGTGTTTATGATAGAAATTAGAAATGATTTCAGTTTATGTAATTTTTTTCGTAAATAAGATAAAATATATATTAAATTTTTGTTTTTGGATGGTTCAAGTGTGAATATACGGTATAATGCAAAACAAGTTGTTCATTTGAATACCATCATGATTTTCAGTGGCAAATATTATTTTTTAAGTGATATGGTAGCCATTTTGAACATACCACTGAAATGGTTAGAATGATAACTTTGTATATTTTATTTTAATTTTATGATAGTATTTTAGATATTTATCCATTGTTTAACAAATGTTAATCATTATTTCTAACCATTCTGTATTTCCATTGTTAGATATTTTTTTCTCAATTTGAGACATGTTATTTCAAGCAATAGAAATGAGGGATCAGAATCCTTCAAGCAATAAAATTTTAAATTTATCAAGTATTATTGTTTAAATGTATATTTACTTTGTAATCTGTCCTGTAAGAATGTTACCTCTGATTTATGCTCATTTATTATTTACAAAACTTTTTAAATAAACTTTTGATTGATTGAAATATAATTAGAAACTTCAGATGTAATTAGAAACTGTCTCAGAAAACAATGTTTACTCTTCAGAAACAATCCTCGATATTCAGAAATTATCTCAGAAAACAATGGTTAAAAAATCAACTAGTGTATGATTAAGCATAGAAATATATTAATTTGGCACCAAAGCACCTTCGTTTTAAATGTTCTTCATGCAGCATCTCCCTACAAAACCTGAGAATTGTGTCTGTATAAGCTGAAATCGAACCCTTATCTCCCAGTTTTCATTCAAGCATACCACCATTACACACCAAGAACAAGTTAGTTCAGATTCATAAGCTTATGAATTCAGCTGTTGTTGCAACAGATCTCTGGTTAGCTGTCAAATGGTGCTGCTCAACCAATGATTTACTGATTTCCTTTGTGATTTTAATCTTGGTATTATGAATAGGTGAGTGTAATTTCACTAGTCCACCACTGATGGGATGACTACTTTGTCAAGTTGGTAATCACAGTTGCCCCTTTTTGTATTATAATAAGTATTTGTCCCTCAAACTGCAGAGGTCAGCTGGTTTTGTAGTTGACATGGGTTTGGTATTCCACTGTTAGGAGCTAACCTGTTTTGTAAATATATCTTGTACTCCAGTGTTCTTGGGCTAATTGTGGTCTTTGTATTTCGAATTCCAAACAATTTGTCATTCAGTAGTTATCGTTTCAGGAGGTGTAGGTAGTGGAAAGCCTTACAGAAAATGTACAAGCACTTTATTCAGTGTTCTTAGCTAATTAAATGATTCCTTATATTGGAAGTGAATTTCAACAGAGTATTTTTCTTCATATTACTATTTCACGGTTTTGTGTATCTTTTTCTTATTTAGGTTTTCCAAATAAGAAAAAGATACACAAAGCCGTGAAATAGTAATTATGTGATCTTTCATCCACAAAGAACAGGTATAAATTTTACAAGCTTTCATTTGTTCGTTAATATTTTATGTAAATCAAATTTTTGAAGATGCATGACATCTATTTGTTTTGTAAACACTTTTTGACATGACAGTTATATGTTGGGAATAAACTGTTAGGTATATTTTATTATTATTATTATATGTGGTGGTGGCCTTCTTTACTTTGGAGAGCTGTTAAAGCTATTTTGTCTTTATTATTATTTTTTTTTTCTGAATATTACCTCCCTCCACACAACACACGCACACACATTTTGCAGGCTGCGAAATGGTGTATAAATATAGCTCACATGATTTCCATATTTTAGCCCCTTTATTCCAGTCATTACTGCTTATTCAGTACGAGTTGTATCTGATCATGTTAAGTTTGAAATAGATGACCATTAAAAATATTTTTCATTACCGGTCCGTTACACTTTTGGATCAAGGAAGGGGGAAGAAAAAAAAAAAAAAAAACTTTTCAGACAGCCAAGCCACTGTTACTTAAATGGCTATCTAGAGAGCTTTGGACAGTAAGTAAGGGCGTTATAATTTTAATTTAGAACCAACCACTATTTGACTACCTCCTACAATATTAGCAACAGTGTGTTAATGCAGAAGTAAATTATTTTTATTGAAAATACACCATTAGTTTGTAGGCGGAATCTCCATGCAGTAGGAATAAAATGAAAACTTTGTTTCAATTCCTATATGAGGGATTGCACTTGGAATGATTATAAGTCTGCATGATGTGTATATTACACTGATCTGCAATTTTTCAACTTTTTTCTGTTGTTTTCAAATGAATAGGTGTATCTGAATGGATTTTTTTGTGCAGATTCCGAAAATGACCTTCAAAATTCCGTATCACGTCAGGTTTTTTCACAAATGACGGAAATGTGAAAATTTAAAAAAACGTTATTTTTTTAATGACATTGCTATATGGCAATGTTTGTAACGTGCAAAAATGTTCTCTGGAGGGGCAGAATGAGTGTTTAAGCAATAGATAAACATAAATACATATTCAAAAGCAAACATACCTAACATTTGCCACTGGGCTCCCCTTCAAACTTCCTCTTTTTGAATTGTCTTCGGTGTGCGTCCATACAGTCTCTGTTCAACATCCAACAATAGTCGGCCATCATATGTACAGTCCACTTTCCTTGGTATCTCTTTTCCATCACTTTAATATCCTGATGGAAGCGCTCGCCATGTTCTTCCGAAAAATCACCAAAATTGTTAGGAAAGTAATTTAGACGAGCATGAAGAAAGTGAACTTTAACGCTCATGTTGCAACCAAGCAGTTCATAAGATTCCAGCATATCCTCGACTAAAGTGGTGTAATTTGAAGCCTTCGTGTTCCCCAAAAAGTTGTGTACCACATTTCTGAATGCAGTCCATGCTTGCAATTTGCACTCACTCATGGTTTCCTCGAATATGTTGTCTGCCATTAATTTTCGTATTTGAGGGCCTATGAAAATGCCAGCTTTAATTTTTTCAGACTTAATCGATGGAAACTTAACACCAAGATACTGAAAGCATTTACTGTCCCTGCTTAAAGCTGTCACAAATTGCTTCATTAAGCCAAGTTTGATGTATAAAGGTGGCAACAGTATTTTCGAGGGATCAACCAGTGGAAGTGAAACAATGTTTTTTCACCAGGTGTGAATGTACTTCTGACTGGCCACTGCTGCTGAACCCAATGTTCCGTCCTTGCTCTGGAGTCCCATTCACACAAAAAGCAAGGAAATGAAATTTGGTGTAGCCTGCTTGTTGGCCGAGCAATATTCCAATCACCTTGAAATCCCCGCACAAAGACCATTCATGAAACTTGTACTGCACACTTTTCAGCAGTAATTTAAGGTTCTCGTATGTCTCTTTCAAAGTCACAGAATGTGCTACTGGAATGGATGGATGGATGTTAGTATTGTGTAATAAAACACCTTTTAAACTGGATTTGCTGGCATCTATGAACAACCTCCACTCTCCTGAATTGTAATTAATGTTGAAGTATTTCATGACTGCCGGAATGTCTCTACAATATACCAAAACCGCCTTCCTCAGCAAAAAACGGAACCAATTCTGCTTCTCAGTGTCTGTACCAGGAGAATCTCGTATTAGGACATAGTAAATTCTTTTCCTGAAATCGTGATCCTAAAAGCTCTGCTGCGTCTTTAGGTAAATTCAGATCATGAACCAAATCATTCAGTTCATGCTGGGTAAATGGCACTGGGGTTTCATCCTCCATGCTGTCAGGTTGGTACGTATCATCACTTGTATCACCGTCTGAATCAGTGTCTGTTGGGGGCTTGATATTGGACGGGGATAGCACAGGGATGGATTCCCTATGGGGCACTGGTCTTATGGCAGATGGGATATATCGGATACACAATGTTACGCTTACTGGTTCTGGTATGGCCCACGATATTCATTGTGCAGAAGTAGCAGTCGTCACTGTGATTTTTGGCTCGAGCCACACCATGGGTACACCGAACGACATTGATGCCCTTTTTCCACTTTTCCAGTTCCTCAACTTCTCCACACATGCACGGCACACATTGTGAGGAGACCAAACTTTGTCCTGATCTGCTAGTTTAATGCCGAAGTATTGAAAATAAGCATTTTTCATGAAAGGCGTAATATTTTGCCTCTGTTTTTTTCCTGTCTTATAACAGCCACATATGTAGCAAAATATGTCTAGATGATTTACACAACCACGTGAAGCCATTGCACATGCCACAAAGAAACAACCGAACAGCACCAGTCCCTTTGCACTGACTAGTGTAACACGATCTGCCCCAAATGGCGCCACATGTGACCCATAGAAAGAAGGGAGCAGTGGCGTGAGATATGAGTCATACTGCCGTGCCAAGATAACATTCTCTCGTGTTCCGCCTTTGTGAGTGGCGCAAATCATGACGTCATACATATAAAACAGTTGCATTTCCATTATCAGCTATATATTTATGTTTATCTATTCCTTAAACAATCATTCCGCCCCTCCAGAGAACATTTTCACACGTTACAAACGTTGCCATATAACACTCATTAAAAAATGTTTTTTTTTTTTTTTTTAATTTTCACATTTCCATCATTTGTGAAAAAACTTGACGTGATACGGAATTTTGAAGGTCATTTTCGGAATCTGCGTAAGAAATCCATTCAGATACAACTATTCATTTCAAAACAACAAAACCTTGCATATTAGTGTTATCAGTGGTCTTCTTGGTATTATTTTGATGCTGTTAATACAGAGCAACTGTCAGCTGTGTTGCTACCATTTTTGTTAAACATTTTAACTTATAATGCATGAATTTTTCTCATTTGTCTTTCTGTATTAGTTTCTCTACCCTTTCGGTCACGCCACATGGTCAGTAGTAGGCAATCATTGCTGGATACAGGTATCATCCACATTTGAAGGATTTTTGCATGCATCCAAAGAAAAAAGAGGGGAAGAGAGTAACACATAGACTTGTACTATTTGTGTGACCACCATTTCCTCTCTGAATAAGGCCTATTTTTTCATTTATATGAAATACTTTTATCTCAGCCACATTGGGTACATTCATATTTCAAACTGTCTATGTTGATTGAAAACATAAATGAATCTGAAACTGAAATAAATAAGAAAAAAATACCAGCTCCTTGGATCTAATTGTTTCTTTTTTGACCCTGTCATTTCATATTTCCAAATTGTGTGCAATCTAGAAATTTCAGTCCAATAATAAATAAATTTCCATGGTTTTGAAAATTAGTTTGAAATTATGTAATCCATGTTGAATAACCAGATGTTAAAATATCAGAGGAAAAATTTGTTTTATGTGTAAATATTCTATATATGATCCATTGAAGTCATGTAACTTCTTTCCCCAGAGGAAATAGCAGCAGTGTTGTTTAATATCTACAAGTATTACCATCAGTTCCTGCCAGCTATTACCAAGAAGATTAGTGATGTGAGGAGCCCTATTGAAAAGGAAGTTAAGGTAAAGGTTCAATTTTTGTCTTGTCATTTCTCTGCTCCTGCCCCACCCCCTCTTTCTTTCTGTGTGTCTCTCTAGTTCATTGCTACTGTTTGAAGAAGTTATTCTTTTTTCTTTTTTTTTTTCTTCGTTCTTGTGATTTAAAACATGGTCTGTTTTTCAGTTGTTCTTGAATGAATGTTTTTTTGCGTAGACGTATTCTTTATCAATAGATGGAGAACTCTTTATGTAACGGCTGCAATGTCACCAAAATTTTTTTGAATGATTTTAACTATGTATTAACACATAATGCAGTACAGCCACTAAAAGTTCAGTCTACCTAACAGAAAGGAAAGGAGGTATATCTGATAAAGTTGTTATATATACAGACTCAGTATAAAATATAACAAATGAGGATCATTTTGTGGATTAGGAATTTGAGGTAAAGACTGAGTGATATGGTTCTCCTTACATCCCAACCTATTTGATATACTTGGAGCTAGTTTCTGCAGTTCAGGTATCAAGAGGTGTGTGTGTCTGTGTGTTTTTTGTTTGTCTGGGGGTTTAATGACCACTGTAAGCAACTGGATGGGTTATAGGCAGTTGCCCATCCCTAATTTAGGGCCACTGGCTCCAGGGAAGAGAGGGAGCCAGTGTCGTTAAGACAAAGACAACATCCATGCTTCGTCAAGATTCGAACCCCTTCTCAGACAGTCGGAAGCCAGCACTTAGACCGTTGCACCAGTGGTGCAACCGAGAGTTTATCTAAAACATAATTCTGTGCATTGTAGGCACATTGTTGATCAAAATAGAATCCCAATTGAAAAAATAACAATTTGAAGAAAAATGAGAAATAAAATACTTTCGTACAGTAACTTACGTTTTTTCAAGTTGAAGACAAATGGCAGCACAATCGTATTTTTTTCTTATGTATTACACTGATAGATCAACGCATTATAGCTAGACTTCAGGAAGAAGAACCTTGTCTGTTGAACTCCATCTAAGCCACACACATTTCACCCAGTATAGAATGAACGGGCTTCAAATTATTGCCTGGGCAATGTGAAGTTGTGAAAGCGGTAGGAGTAGGAATATGTATTTGAAGCAGAATTGTTGTTTTCTGAGTTTTTGAAGTCTAAATTTTAGACTACTGTAAATAGTTAAGTTTTTTGTTGTTGTTTTTAATGTGTGGATAGGGAAATTTAACTTATGAATTCATAATTATGGGAATAGTGCTTGGGCCCATGTGCAATGTGTCATGTTTTAAAGGTCAGTGTTTTAACTGACTTATCATGTAAATGTCTTTATGATTTCAAGATTTTTGGGTATTCTTTGAGAATGGTATGTTTAATTTCTAAATTACATAAGCACACACCAAAACTCCAGGATACCACACCTTATAACTAATGTGTTACATGTCATTGAAGGAGAACAGAAGATAGGCATAATTTAATAATCCTTTCTCTGTTGCCAGCATATGTCATATTTATTAAGTAAAAAGCTCTGTAGGACATTGATATGAGAGTAGTAAGAAGATCATCGGGGGGGGGGAAGTAGATACATTGGCAGGATGGAATTCATAATGCATATTTTAGAGAAGAGCTAGGTATTTCTAAGGTAAAAAGGAAACGTTAGAGGGAACATATTCAGGTAGTTTAAATGTGTAGAAATTATTTAAAAAGATTTCAACTGCTGTGAAATCAAATGGTAGACCTATAGCAAGGTTGATAGAAAGTGTAAAATTAAGCATTAACAAATGGATACATTTGTTAGGAGCAATTTTATCTCACAATGTTTCTTGCAAACCAGCATTATTTTTTTGTAAGTGGGTTTGTGCTAACAGTTTGCCCAAATACTTTGTTAGTGTGAGATGATGTATAACGGTGACACATTGTGAAAATAATTGTTTTTGTCTGCTTAGTAGCGTGTTATTGAATCATCATTATGGATCTCTGATTATTTAGAAAATTAACAAGTGAATTCATTTGTTCACCTGTTTACTTCATTGATACACTTTTTTTGTGTGCATGCTTGTGTGTTTGTTCTTCTTATAAAAAAAAAAAAGTTGTTCCCCGTATATGGCATGCAATTTCTAACATTGTTCTGGGTAAATATAATGATCCTTATGTGAATGATAATATTAAAAGATCAATTGAACTCGGCATTGAGAATGGTTTATGTGTATCAAATACGTTTTTCAACCACAAATATATCTGCACGTATACTTGAGAAAATCGTACTCTTGGTCAAAAGAGTGCGATAGATTTTGTTGTTTATGAATCAGTGTCTAAAACACTTAGTTGTTAACACTCGTGTGATGAGAGGGGCAGATGTTGGTTCCGATCATTACTTGGTAGTGCCACGAGTGAAACTGAATGTTGGTTGGAGGAATAGGAAGAGGCAGAGGCCCAGAATGGAAAGAATAAAGGCTGAAAGGCTCCCTGAAAATCATCTGCATGTTTCTGACATACTCAGAGAACTGCCTCAGAGAAAGAAATGGGAATGTTTTAAGAACTGTGTTGTCACTGCTGCTGAAGAGGTCTGTGGCACCACAATAGAGGTGATGCTTGGTGGAATAGTGAGATCGAAGAGGCAATAAAGAGAAAGAAGGAAGCCTATTTGGGGATGTTGCAAGATAGAGTTTCTGTGGATGAATATCGCTGTAAGAAGTGTGAAGCTGCTAAGCTGGTTCACCAGAGTAAGGCAAAAAATAGGAAGGAGAAGGTGGAAAGTAATGATTTGTGCTTTTGGAAAGATAGGAAAACTTTCTGGAAGTACACGAGACTCAGGAAAAATAGGGAAAACAAAGTTGTAAGTTGTGTGAAGAATAGGATCAAGGAAATGATATGAGAAGCCACTGAGTTAAGTGAAAGATGGGGTGAATACTTCTATGAGTTAGATCAGGAAAGCAAAGATGACTCTGAGGCAGATGATGTCACAGTAAAAAATGGAAGCACAGGAGGGATCTCAACAGAAGAGGTATGTAAAGCTCTAAAATATCTCCAGAACGATAAGGCTCCGGGAGTTTGATGGCATAACTGCCGAGATGTTAAAATCTGGTGGTGACTCTGTAATTGACTGGTTAATTGAAATTTGCCAGTTGTGCTGGGAGTTAGAAATGGTCCCTTGGGATTGGAAGGATGCTATTATTGTTCCCTTGTATAAGGGAAAAGTTTATCAGACTGACTGCAAGAACTATCGTGGTATTAGCCTACTGAATGTGCCAGGGAAAGTGTTCAGTAAGGCCGTTATTGAAAAAGTATGGGGTCTAACCTCAGAGAAGGTATGGGATGTTCATAGTGGTTTTATGCCTGGTAAAGGCTGCACTAACCAAATTTTTGCATTACACATGATGATTGAAAAGTATCTGGCTGTTGCTAAGAAAGTTTTTTGCTGCCTTCATAGATTTAGAGAAAGCTTACGACCGAGTAAATAGGACACTTTTGTGGAAGGTATTAAATGAATATGGTGTTACTGGGAATCTACTTAATAGTGTAAAAGCCATGTATGCTAGCAGTAGAGCTTGTGTACGAGTGAATGGTGTTTTATCAAAATGGTTTTCTATTAGTGCTGGAGTCAGACAAGGTTGTGTAATGTCACCATGGCTGTTTAATATATTTATGGATTAATGCATACATGTTCAATGCCAAAATAGATACTGGTTTATGTCTTGGTGATATCCATGTGTGCAGACTGCTGTATGTTGATGACACTGTCCTGTTGGCAGAGAGCAAAAGGTGAGTTGCAGAGTATGTTGTCCCGGATGTACAGAGCTTGCATGAAATTCAAACTGAGTATAAATAAGGGAAAACCCAAAGTTACGGTTTTTCAGAGAGGAATCTGTAGTACTGAATGTAATATAAGTCTAAATGGTACAGTGATTAACCAGGTGAATGTGTTTGAGTATTTAGGAAGCATGTTTGACAGAGAGAACAAATTGGATGGTGAAATTAGTAGGCAAGTGAATTCTTCATTGAAAGTCATAGAGGCTTTGGGAGGTGTTCACAGGAATGATGGGTTTCTCAAGAAAGCCTCACATGGCTGTGTATGAGAGTGTAATTCTTCCTACTCTGATGTATGGCAGTGAAACCTGGGTACTGCATAAGAAACTTGAGTCGTTTGTGTGCTGGAGAAATGCATTACTTACGGGAGGGGGGGGGCAAGACACGTTCTGATTGTGTGAGGAATGAAGATGTGTTACAGTTGTGTAATGTGAAGCAAAATGTTGTTAGCAAGGTGGAGACTAATGTGCTTCGGTGGTTTGGCCATGTTGGAAGAATGAGTGATGAGATGCTTACTAAGGAAATATTTTTAGCCCAAATGGCAGGAAGGAAAGGCAGAGGAAGGCCAAGGAAGTCATAGGAGGATCAGATTCAGGAGTGTCTGCACGAGAAAAAGATTATGAGTATGAAGCATAGAAGGTCTTGCGTACAGTGTGTGATTGATGTCAGTGAAGCCCATGTTGTATGTCAAGATCACTGTAAATGGAGGAGTTTGATACAGCAACAGTAGGTAAATGTTATCTGGTAGTTTGTATTTCTTTGCAGAGCTAACCTCTGAATCTCAGAGCACAGCTTAGAGATATGTATTATTATCTTCTTTATTCAAAATATATGAATCCTCACCTATGACAAACAAAATAAACAACAAAATTATCATTGGCTGGTATTGTTGAGCTGATACGAGTTTCCACCGGAGACCTAGGTATCAGTCAAGAAACGGCGTAAAATATATGATGTCCCAAGTTGTCTTCTGCAGTTTTGTAGGTGGTATATCAGAAAGCTGCAATTTTTCAAAATGATTGATACAATTTTATGACATCGTTCCAAGTGCCCTGATGACAATGGGAACTGCTGTTGTGTGTTTGGTCCATAATCGGGTAACTTCTATGGCCAGGTCTCTATATTTAGTCATTTTTTCCAGTTCTTTTATTATTATTATTATTATTATTATTATTATTATGTTTGGGTCTCGATATTTTTCTTTTTGAGAAAGCAATATTTGTTTCACTCAGTTCACCTAATGCATTTAATATTTCAGGATTTCATTAAAATCTCACGGTGGAATGACATGAATTTCTGGTCTGTGAAGCAAAGTGTTGAAAAGTCGCACCGAACCATACACAAACATATGAAGTCATTTGAGGTGAGTGAATCTTATATTAAAGAGTGTGTGTGTGTGTGTGTGTGTGTGTGTGTGTGTGTGTGTGTGTGTGTGTGTGTGTGTGTGTGTGTGTGTGTGTGTGTGTGTGTGTTTGCACTTTAAAATAATGTTTTATTATTTTACTCAAATACAGCCATAAAATGTGCAAATTACATAAATTGAAAAACTTTTTTAAGCATGTAGGGCTGATAAAGTGTGCAAATGCCAGTCTTAAAAATTGCAAAGCAAATAGATTTTGTAAATTCAAATACATTTTTTAGTTTTATGGTTTTCATAGAAGCAAACAGCTTTAAGAGGTCCTCCTTGCTTTGCTATGTATCTGTGGTCAACACATCTGCCAAGTGTTAAAATTTTGGGATACCCCTCATGAGATCAGGAAGAAATATGAGCCATCTTGTAGTGCAGTGCAGCAATTATCCTCTATCATTCTAACCCTCAACATGAGCCTAGAGGAAAAACTGATGATATTCCAGCTCTTAATTTTGTAAAATTACAGCAGCTCAATGACAGCAGTGAAATTGAAGATGACTGCGCTCAAGTCCAGTCAAATGTCCGTTGGATCTAGTGATGAATTTTTTGGAAACTGGCTATGTGCTGTCGGCCACATCATGCTTTTTTTTTTTCTTTTCTTTTTTTTTTTTTTTTTTTTTTTTTTTTGTGTTTAAAAGTTATGTAATAACATGTGAAGTGTCATATTCCACAACCAGCATAACCAACACAACTGCAAGTTTGGGGTTTAACTTTCTCTCATTTGTTGCTATAGATTTCTGAATTATTCAATGTTATGCTTTCTTTTCATTGTGTGTGTGTGTATGTAAATAATATAATGAATGGCATCAAGCAGTGGATTTCCTGCACTTGCATCAATATCTGTAGTTCTGAAAAGCAGTCATGGTCTGCTGTCGGAGATATCATCCTGACTGCTAGATAGTAGCTTCCTGTTCTTTATATAAAAGAGCATTCACATTATTATTATTATTATTATTATTATTATTATTTTCATCAAAGTGCTGTCTCTATAAGGAGCCTCACATTAAAGGACTTGGAAACGTGTATTATGGCCTTGAGATTACTATTTAATCATGATATCACTGAATGCTGTGAAAATTATCTTCAGCACTTTGGAGGAAGGGTATTAGGATGGTACTCATCTTTGAACTTCTGAATTTCTTTTTTAGTGCCCTCCCATTGTGTTCCTTTATATGGGAAACTAAAGTAATCAAAGCTTGAATCAATCCAATAATGTTAATACATGCTACATTAAGCCTGAAGTTTTAAAAAATACACTTCCATTTCACTGCCTATTTATCACTGCATGGGAATGTCAGAAAAAAAGTGTCCAGAAAGCAAGAAGGTTATTACAGGGTGTTCAAATCACAAGTTTTCTTATTTATGGTTGCTACAAATAAAGGAATGTGCTAACAGATAGTGTAGCAAGCAAGAAGTCACCCCATCTTTGACTGAAATTGCCTTGGATTAAAAACCGTCTCATTCCTAGGCAAGTTGAGCTTAAAGAAGATAATTGGTTCCACCTTACCTAAGCTTTTGAAATAGGCGAATTCCCTGTGGCATACTGTGACATCAACTGCTTCTTAAAATAGCTTGCCTGACAGTATCTAGTCTGCTTTTTATACATGGTCCTTGCGTTAAAGTTCAACATGTATTTTCCTCTTAACTTTTGCATTCTATCATTGCATGCAGATCAAATTTTCTACACATGTACATTTGACACATTCATGTTATGGATTTAAGAAATCTTGCAACAGAAAAGCTTTCTTGTTGGTCCACTGAGAAATCGTATTACTGAAATTGAATTTGCAGGAAGCAGTTTGCTTGTAGTTGATAAATTCCTCTTTTCTTTTTTTTTTCTTAGTTATGAATACTTCTCAGGAGTCATTGTAATTGTTTTAACCAGTTAAAAAGTTTTGAAATCTTAAAAAAAAAAAGAGAGAGAGAAACATAGGGCAGTTGTGAACTAAGCAGAAAATGCAAACATGAATTTGAAATAAGTTTGGGCAATTTGTTTGATATTGTGCATGCAAATGCTTTAAATATGGTCAGAATCAATGAGGATAAAGAATTTTTGCTGTTAGAAAAGAAAAAAGGTTGTCTTAGATGTAGTCTTTGAAAAAATACTAAGTTTGCTTTTGCTGAAGGGGGGGGGGAGCCACTTGAAAAGTGAAGGAAGCCTGAAGAAAAAGGAGCACTATTCACAAATGCCTGGAGGAGGTTTAGTGCCTGTAGCATTTTCATGCAGTTTGGAAGACTTTAAGTGAAAATTCGAAAAGTGCTGCAATGGAAACAAACATAAAATATTTTGAGATTCCTGACCAATCAAGAATCAAAAGATTGTGAAGGAAAATTCTAACATTGCAGCTTTCTGCAGTGCTTGATAAGTGCAAGATAAGCATTTAGGAATGATGCTCACTTGGTGACAGCCTGAGTTGAAGCAGCTTTCCTTAATTGTAGGAATTTGTTGCAAATCAGACTTCTATCAGAAGAGCTCAGCAAAACTTTTGAAAAGCAATTGCGTTAGACATAAGATGATTTTTTTTAAAATTTAGAATTGAATTTTGTAATTCAATGCAACTCAGAATTACTGTCAGATTTAACAGGTAAATTAAAATGTCATTGTCTTCCAGTGATTGCAGTGGTTACAAAAGATTAAACAACTTGCAGGTGTTCCTGAAATTTCAACAGGAACATGATATGAGATATCATCTGCTGTATATGATAACCTAGAGGAATTATCACTACTACAGTGGGTCCAAGCCTGTGTTTCTGAAATACTGGTTGTTTAAATAGTGCTTGTGTTCTGTTAGAACAAAAAATGGGCCAATATATTTTGTTTCGTGTTTGGCCCTTGCGCCTTTAAAATCCACCAACCAACCAACTGTTTCTTGCCTGCTGACAACACGAGATTATTCCTAAAGTAATTTTCACTGAAGCAAAGTTTTCTTCATTTAGGCCAGACAAATCATTGTACAAGAGGTTTATAAGTTTATTTTCACAGACAATGGATTCAGATGTCTATGAAGTATTAAAAGATGCAAAAGCGGAAATATTAACACATTTGCAAAGAAAGAAAGCTAAAAAAAGGTTTCCGTAAAGATGGCTACAAATAACTTTTAGAGCTTACCATAATACTTTTAGGCAAACTTTCTACTTTTGGGATCAAATTTCATCATCCAGGAATATATCATTTAGCTAAAAGGATGGGGAAAGGAATTAATTGCCTTAAAATGTGGCTGTTATGCCAACTACTCCCAGAGCCTTATCATTCTGGCTCCTTTAGTAGATTGCATAAAAACAGCTGAGGTGTTGAAATATGGTGGTGACTCTGTAGTAGGCTGGTTAACTGAAATTTCCCAGTTGTGCTGGGAGTTGGGAATGGTCCCTCAGGATTGGAGGGATACTATCATTGTTCCCTTGCATAAGGGAAAGGGTGATCAGACTGAATGCAAGAACTATTGTGGTATCAGTTTGCTGAGTGTGCCAGGGAAAGTATTTGGAAAGATTGTTATTGATAAGGTATGGGGGTCTTACATCAGAGAAAGTGTGGGATGTGCAGAGTGGCATTATGCCTGGTAAGGGCTGCACTAACCAAATTTTTGCATTACGTGTAATGTAAAATTTGTGTAATGTCACCATCGCTGTTTAATATATTTATGGATGCGTGCATGTGTGATGCCTAAGTGGACAATACTGTTTATATCTTGGTAATGTCCATGTGTGTAGATTGCTATGTGCTGATAACACAGTTCTGTTGGCAGAGAGTGAAAGCGAGTTACAGAGTATGCTGGCCTGGATGTACAAAGTTCATATGAAATTCAAACTAAACATAAATAAGGGTAAAACCAAAGTTATGGTTTTGAGTGAGGAACTGTTAATACTGAATGCAAGATTTGTCTGAATGGCACAGCGATTGACCAGGTGAATGAGTTTGTGTAAAGAGGAAGAATGTTTGGCAGAGAGAAATTATAGGTAGTAGAAAAGTGAATTCTTCATTGAAAGTCTAAGCTGCTTTAGGAGGTTTTCACTGGAAAGATGGGTTCTCAAAATAGTCCCGAATGGCTGTGTATGAAAGTTAATTTTATCCTGTTGCAGCACGTGTTAATAATATCTCATTCATTTCAAATTTAAACCATTTAATTCTATTCTATAACAGAATGACATGTAAGTGTACTCAAGAAAAATTTAATTTTTTTTTCCACTATACGAATAAGGACGACCCTGGTGGCCATGTACAGTGTTTTGTGCCCCCCCCCCCCTTTGTTGTCTAGTCAAGTGAATTTTCTCTGCCTGATTCATGTAACAGCTTAAGATTCCACATTTATGACCCTGGATGCTGTTTACTAGTACAGATCTGTTGACGTTTTTCTGATCTCTAAATTAATGGGCCAATATTTTAGGATCAGAAAACCCATCACCAGATCCACGCACTCTCGACGAGAGTGATTTTTTTCTTTCTGTGTTGTTGCCTCAATAAGCTTCTTTTGGCAAAGAGGGGGAAAGCTGGTGACTCTACTCTTACTCAGACAAACGAAGTCCAGGACTTGGGAGTCACGTTTGATTCGAGCTTGGACTTTAAAAGTCATATCAAAAGAATTGTACATACAGCGTACAGAAAACTTGGATTTACCATGCGACATTCTAAGTATTACTCTAATACTAAGACACTTATTCGCATTTTTGAGACTATGGTCAGATCTTCACTGGAATATGCGGCGATCATTTGGAGTCCTAGCCAAGTAACTCTAGTAAATGAAATTGAGAAAGTTCAGAAAAAGTTTCTTCGACACCTTTTTTTATAAATTGACCGGTGTTTATATAGCGCACATTCCGACTGCTGACCTTCTGACATTCTTCAAGAGATGACCTCTCTGCAATCAAGAAGGAAGGCTCTCCGACTCAAGTTCCTGTACGGCATCATCAATGAAGAAATGGATGATACTCAAATTGTAAACCAATTAAGTTTCCGTGTCCCATATTTACCGAGGACAAAATGTGAACTATTTGCAGTGCCATTTTGCAGAACTGATGCTGGAAAAAATTATCCGTTATGCAAAATGTATAGGCTTCACAACTTACTTGAAGAATGTCCGGATATTTTTAATGTAAGTAAAAAAAAAATTTCATAAAGCATTATTGTGCAAGATTGTAAATATCACTTGGTAATTATCACTGTAAATATAAATGTAACAATTCCTGTAACTAGATTTACCGTCTGTTGGGATGTGCTTGCAATAAATAAATAAATAAATAAATAAATAAATAAAAAATATTTTATTTAAAAAAATATTTTTTATTTATTCTTTCATTTTTTTTTCTTTTTTTTCCTCTCTCAACTTTATTTTCTCTCTGTAGATTTGTTTATTTCCAATGTATGAGTGTGGTGAAATTTTTGCATTTGTGATTTGTCAAAACCTGAGGGCCAGGTTATAGGGGCAAAATTACTGGTTAGTTTAGTTAAGCAAGTGTTCAAGTGTTTGATGAATATTACCTTGGTATTATGTTGTGTTCTTCTTTGCATTTTATTTTTGAGTGCTGATTTTCATTGTATTGTGTAGTGTTAGAAACTGTGCAGAAATGTTAGTAAAGTGTTTTTAATTCTAGTATTTAGTGTAGCATAAATGAATTTAGTTAATGCCTAAGATAGTAACTTTGCATAGCATATGTAGTGGTAAAGTATATATAACTGTGTCGCCAACTCCGACGGTCGAAATGTCGGGTTGAAGAGAAAAAATATCGTAAGTAGTATGCGTAATTAATTTACTAATTACCGTCGTGTAATTGCTATTTCTTTGTTTATATTAACCTGTAAGCTATAATTATGTTAAATTATCCATAAATATGTAGTAAAGTAATAATTTAATCGTATTGTAACTGGTTTGTGACGAAAAAATGAACGTGTGGGTCGTGTCTTATTTTCGTGGCCTATAATTAACCGTTATTTAGTTGAGAATTGATTTTAATTTTGTAACCATTAGTGATTAGAACTGTATGTAATGTCAGCATTTAACTTTCTAAGAGGACTATTTAGAAAGAGTAATTCCGTATCTTTGAGGAAGAAAAAAATAAGGCGATCTTTGCGAAGTTATTCTTATGTAATTGCGAACACGATTTAAATTGCTAATCGGGACGGAAAAGAAATTGATAATAAATTGCAGGAAAAAAGTTCTTATTCATTTGATTAAAAAAATGACTTTTTGTTCTTCGTAATTCCAATCGCAGAAAGAGAAAATTACTGTCGTTACCGTCGGCGAGGCATGAATTTGGTCTATAGCGCTACATACTTTTTCAGTACAATCTAATTGTATAAAAGATGTTAACTTAATTTTTCTGAATTTGTAAAGGTGATCACCATTTTTGCCCGGGTTTTTAGGGGTTTCTTTGTTCAAAACAAACTAAAAAGAGATCTACTGAGAGCTTGGCGTGGGTTCCTCTAAAACGCGATCATAAATTATAACCCTGGCGCCGTTCCGAGTCGGACGCTTTACGTTCTTCCTCACCAGCTCTGCAGTGGTTTTTGCAAAAAATGTATGCGTTAAATGTCGTGAGAATGCCTCAAAATCTGTTATCAATTGCTAATCCATGTGCGCCGAGAGAAATTCTAGTCGTCGGACATCTTTTCTTTTGGGAGTTCAGGTCAGAGTTCACTTCAACTCCGAGAATTGCGAGGCGCCCAGTTTCTGGGAATTGCGTCTCTCTCTCTCTGCCTCCCGTCTTAACTTCGTACCAATTACCTTCCGCCATTTCATGCTCGTGCGCAATGGGTTCGGCAAGGAACCGAGAATTCACATGTTGCTCGCACACTTAAGTTTTATCCACCGGAAGGGACAGTCCCTCAAAAAGGAAAGGGTCGTCCAGAAACGACGGAGGTCCAGATGAAAACCCTCTCGACGTAACCGAAAAACTCCCACTCCAGCCTGAGGCGGGGGGAGGGGGTCAGCCAAACGGTGGGATCTCTTCTTCTTTTTTCTTTTTTTTTTTTCGTTTTCCTATGTTACCAAATTACTTTGCTGGGCCTTGAAGAGAAAGTTGAGATGGTGCGCAAGAGTCACTTGACGTCGTCCTGATGCATCACCAAAGGCACGAGCCGACATTACACCTCATAACCCGCCCTGCAACATTGCTGCCGACTGGTGTCGTGAGAGAGAGCGACCTATCTAGGGCAGGGCTTCATGAGTAAGTTAAAAAGAGAAGAGAAAAAAAAAAATGAAATTCCTACCATGACATCGTTACCGCACCAGGCCCTATTTCCCGGCTGCTCTCGTAACAACAAACGACGACTTTGGCATAGAAAAATTCACAAAGGGGGAGAAAGGGAAGGAAGAAAAACGAAGGAAAAAGAAATAAGGACTACCTAATTTGAAAATGTAAAAAAAAAAAAAAAATTTTTTTAATGTGTCTGGATCGAAAAAAGAATGATGTAAAAGTTTAAATTCACCGTGATGGAAAGTTTGCGCCAAACTGCTACAAATTACAAAAAAAAATTATATTTGGGCTCAACTGCTCCGAAACGGCATTCCACAGCAAAAACTGCTGAGCGAAAGAATTGTTTTCATGGCAAAAATGCCGTTTTAACCAACACATACCGCCAATTCCAATGTTTCGGAATGTTTTTCCCCTACCTTCTAATTCGTTGTTTTTTCGGCATGAGTGACTAATATGTTTTGTGATGTAGGTTGAGCTTATGCAGCAGGAGGATTGTTGTAATCACATGGTATGTAGGGAAAATGATGCTGTACATTATGAAATCCTGATAGAATGTTTACAGATGATTTGGTGGTCTTTGGAGTGTTGTGCGATTGAGATTGTTTATATGTCGTTCCCTGCTTTGGGGATGGCGCAGTTATTTCGTTCCAGCCGAGGTGCAAGATTACGTAAATGCAGCCTAAGGTCAGTCGTTAGCTATTTCGTTGATGCGGAGGACGACTGAAAATGGCTCTCCCGTGGCAGGATATGATGGTACGGTTTCTAAAGGATTCATAGTTATTCAGAGATGCTAACTTTTACAGATTTTCCGTAATTTGTACGAATCATCTTACAGTTTTACGGAAGTCACCTTAGTTTACTGAAGTCACCCAAAACCACACAAGATCTCTGCACGTAATTTTCTATTTTGTACAGTCTTTGGGTCGAAAAAAACTCGCTGTGAGAGCGAAAGTACTGGTCACGTGCTGTGGCTCTGCCTCCTACTTATGAATCTGCGGCGTTCACGCTATAGGTGCTTCTCACAGACACAAGGAAGTGTTTCTGTTTCTCTGAAACACTCCCTAAACTCTATTCAGGCGAACAAACAAAGCCTCCCCCACTTTATGAAATCTGTGATCCAGGAAGGCGGATCGAAACAGCTGAACGAACAGAATAATAATCACAACTAAGATATAAGAATCTCGAGAGGATTTATCTATACAATATAAACATTTATCAAATACTCAGTTAGGTTCGGACGGCGGTGGATTAAACTTCCTCTAGCCTCGGGTTTTCACTAAGGCTAGATCTGACTAGGCGTAGGCATAAATTCTAGGAGAATCACTTCCGAAGAAAAATATCTAAGTCCTCGCTTTCGGCGTTGACGTTCTAAAGAGAATCTACCTACTATTAGGAAGATCTGTATCTCTGAGAATATTCTGATTATCCTAACTGTACTTCCCTGTCGTTCCGAATGCAATTTTAGCCTGTGCTAAGAATTGACTTACTGTAGAGGTATATCGGTTACACAAGCGGGATTCCCTGACCGGGACCTGTACCGCTGCAACCCAGAACCCTGTCTCTCCAAAGATAGTGCGCTGGCTAATCTCGCCCAGAGCCTCGGACCTCTGTAACTGGGAGCATCCGTCTGCTCAAAAAAAAAAAAAAAAAAAAAAAAAACGCTTCGTGTCCCTTTACCGGAGAACTACTGTCTCGGCTAGACTAAAGCAGACTTCCTAACAGGTTCTTTCTAAGAGACCTGCTGTCCTCACCCTCTCCACGCTACACATGCACAAAGCCCCCAGCGCCGAAACTGCTCTCGTGGCGCTCTTCTCCTGCCTCGCCTTTGACATCACGCGCCTGCTTAATCCCTGGCGTCGGCAAGGCGTACTTAACCCACCTTTCGTGTCTCTGCGGTCTGTCAGATCTATCCATTAGGAAGTGCCCCTTTGAGAAAGTAATCCTACCGCCGAAGTACATTCTTACAATAACACAATATACATTGTTGTATCTACACAAAGGTGGATGGCTGGTTTTTCAGACTTCTAGGCGTCTGTGCAATACTGACAATGTACAGAGAAGGTCGCGGTATCATTGAAGATGTTATCAGTTTGTTGGAAAGGCCTCTCCCTTTCTAAGGCGTGAGAAACTTAGGTTATTCGTCTGTGGGTCTCGACATCAGAAAAAATGTTCTCGAACCTTCTGTCGCCTTCTAGGGCTTTATACTGTTTTACTTTTCTTTGTGAAAAAGTCACATAATGTCCAGTTCATTATATTTTAACATAATTAATATGTCCGTTCTTACACTCGCTTTACAGATAGCCCTTATACGCCTTCGATGTTCTGGCTTCCCCCACCAACAGAGGCAGAGTTTTGTCATGTATTTCGCCGTACAGCCATTTGAGAGTGCTGTGCGCAAAAGCCAAAAGGGAGCTCAGCACCTTTTGTTAACTCTTTACATTGATTACATGTGCTTTGCGCTTGTGAAAATTTTGGTGCAAACATTTTAACCCTTTCCCCTCGACTGTCAAGTGACACCCAACATTACGAAATCACAGAATAGCTCGCATGTCAGCGCTCGTGAGACATTTTCTTTTCGTCAAATAGGTCGGGTGTCACTCACCACACTGATGACGCCCCTGTAGCTCGCTTGTCGGCACTCGAGAGTTGTGTGAGTATGGGTGAAAAGTTATTCAAGTGGAAAGTGTTAATTTAGATTAAAACAAAATGAAACAGCTATAACAACAAAAAGAACGAAGTCAGATGAAACTTATTGTCAAGTGTATCGCGATATACATATACTGTATAGTAAAGAAAGTCCTTTTTATGAATCATCTAAAGTTTTGCCGAATCGCATTTTGTAAGCCACGTGTCTGCAATTTTATCCTAGCGCATGGTGGCCGCGTTGATTGTATAGGCATCATCGGAGAGCAAGAAGCACAAAGATCATGTCAAGAGACTAAATGGTGTTGTGAGTAAAATTAATGTAACCAAAAAACGTCTGACAGCTTATAAAGAATCCTGGAAAAAATATCAAGAGCGGATTAGTGCTGAAAAAATGCAGCAAAATAAGCGAAAAAGAGAAGAAATTGAATGTTCACAAGGTGATTTGAAACGGGAAGAAGCTGAACTTTTGCTGCAGTTGGATTCTACTCATAAAATGTTAAACAGTGCTGAGGTGGACATTGAATCTGGCATAAAAAAGAGACTACTCATAAAATGTTAAACAGTGCTGAGGTGGACATTAAATCTGGCATAAAAAAAAGAGACATGAGTGCAATAGAAAGTGGACAGGTACTATTAAAAGAAGAAAGACAAAACATTGCTAACTATCTTTAAATATCACAAAAAAATAGAAGTGAGCAATTAAATATTGAGAAAAGCAGCAAAAAATTAAACATTTATTGTAAAATAAATGGTTAATAGTAGAATCCTGCTATGGTTACAATTTTTTTGATCTATTTGAAAACTAAAATCTTTGCATGTGTGTGTTTCAATGCAAAATGTTTTAAATTTGAGTAGGGTGCATCTAGTTCCAAAACATTTTTTGCTTAAGAGTTTGTTCTATCTACTAATATTTTACCTGCTCCGAGAAAAAAATTTCTTACACCAAAAATGTATTTTCCTGCTCCAAATACACATTTAGCTGCACCAAAAATGTGTTTTACCTTCTCCAAAAAGGTATTTCACCTGCTCCAAAAATGTACTTCACCTGCTCCAAAAATGTATTTTACCTGTTCCAAAAATGCATTTTGCTGCTCCAAAAATGATTTTGCAACTTTCCATCACTGAATTCAGGGCAAAGAAAAACAAATGTGGGGGGGGGGGGTGTAATTAAAATGGGAGGATAAAAAGGGAATGCAAATGTATGTGTGGAGTTAATGGTCTGGCTGGAACCAACGAATGTTGTACAATGTCACTGTGTTTTATTGTTTGTAGAGTTGTCCTAGAGCTGTCAGAGATTGCCTAATAGGTAGTGGGAAGTAAAGTTGTTTTTTGTTTTGAGAACAAAATTTTTTTTGTGATGAACTGGAAGTAGCCTAAAATTTAAGCTAGTTGGTTGTTGTAATGGCATGCCTTACTTAGGGTAAAAGTTCTTAGAGAATTATTATTATTTTGTTTTTGGCTCAGTGAGTGGAGTTTGCTTTGCCAATGGCATAGTCGTCTTAACTAATGTTTACTAGTAAGGGACATAAATTTAAAATACATATGCTTTTCTGGCAGTCACAGTAGGAGTCCTGGCAGCAACTATGGACAGTTCTTAGAGTTGTAACAAAAAATCAGAAAAATACTTTTTCAGGTTGCACATTTTATTGTTGTCAAAGAAAACAAGAAAGATGACACCGAATTTTTGGATGTAATTAAGCACGTCTTTTGAATCCGCTCTGACGCAAATTAACTTTATCAAAGCTGTTCAAAGTCAATGGAACAGGTATGAAAAACAATAATATCTGATAGAAGAAAGAAGCTTTTCAATCAGGTTTTTAATCCCTCAGATATTGCTGTAAACGGAATCGTGAGCTTGCGCTCTCTGGTTGCAGACTTGTGTGTTAAGAAAAACATGAATTTATATGAGAAACATTTCGCACTGGAAACGCTCTCCAACAGAGAAACAATTTTTCAAATCAGACTCTTCGAAACAGAGACATCGACAAAAATAAGACGTGACTTTACGTCCCCTGGTGGGAAAACCATGCATTATTTTAGGAAGAAAGTATTCTCAAAAGAATTTTCCGTAAGAGCGGTATCGGTACAAGAAAAAAAATTTAGTCGAGTGTTCAGGAGCCCAGATTTTGCTACAAATAACATCAGCAGCAGAAATTAACACTTATGCCCCCTGGTGGCTAAACCATTCTTTACCAAACATTAGAAATTATGTGAAAACTATTTTCCATCAGGTCTTGTATGCGATACAGGAAGAATTTTCCAAATCGGACCCCTAGAAGTAGAGATATTGACAAAAATAGGATATACATCTACACCCCTGGCGTAGAAACCATGCATTATTTCAAGAAGAAAATGTTCCTAAAAGGTTTGTCGACACGAGTGGTATCGGTTAACAAATGACTTTTTTTTTCTATCTAGATTTTAGAAGCTCCTATTTTGCTGCAAATACATCAGAAGCGGAAATTGAGACTTACGCCACCTGGTGGCCAAACCATTTTTTGCAAACATTTGAAATTATGTGCAAAGGATTTCCCATCAGGAGTTGTATCCGATGCAGAAAGAATTTTTCAAATCGGAGATTTAGAAGCAGAGATATAGAAGGGAAAGCAATTTACCTTTACGTCCCCTAGCAGAAAGTCTATGAATTACTTGAAAATTTTGAAATTATATGAAAAACATGTCACACTAGAAACACTATCCAACAAAGAAGGAATTTTTCAAATCGGACTGCTAGAAGCAGAGATATTGACAAAAATAATATATACATTTACGCCCCCTGGCATAGGAACCATGCATAATTTTAAGAAAATGTTTCTAAACGGTTTGTCGACATGAATACTATCGGTTTACAAATGGACGTTTTTTTTTCAGTTGAAATTTTAGAAGCTCATATTTTGCTGCAAAAACATCAGAAGCGGAAATTAAGATTTATTCCCCCTGGTGGCCAAATCATTTTACCACAAAAATTAGAAATTATGTGTAAATGATTTCGCATCAGGAGCTGTGTCCGGTGCAGAAAGAATTTTTCAAATCAGGGATTTAGAAGCAGAGATATGGGGGGAAACGCAATTTACCACTACGCCCTAGCGGAAAGTCTATGAATTACTTGAAAATTTTGAAATTATATGAAAAACGTGTCGCACTGAAAACACTATCCAACAAAGAAGAATTTTTTCAAATCGGACTTCTAGAAGTGGAGATATTGACGAAAATAAGTTATACATCTACGCCCCATGGCGGAGAAACTGTGGAATATTTTAAGAAGAAAATATTCCGAAAAGGTTTATCGATGTGAGTGGCATCAGTCCACAAAAGAATATTTTCATTCGATATTTTAGAAGCTCAGATTTTATGGCAAATACATCAGAAGCAAAAATTAACGTTATCAAAAATTAGAAATTATATGCAAAAGATTTTCCATCAGGAGGTGTATCAGCTGAAGAAATTTTTTTTCAAATCGGAGTTTTAGAAGAAGTTATTGGGGAAAATGTAATTTACTTTTTACGTCTCCTAGCGGAAAATCTATGTGTAATTTTAAAAAGTAACTATATCTAAAATACTCTTCGACATGAGTGGAATCGAAAGATAAAAGATTTTTTCAATCGGATGTTTGGAAGCAAATATGTGGATTAAAACATATTTTTGAATTCGACATCATCTACATTTACACCCTCTAGCTGCGAAATTGTACATCGTAAAAAAAAAAAAAAAAACGAAATGAAGGATCATGATTCGCATATTTCAAGCTTCCCAATGCAAAAAGATTTTTTCAAATCAGGCTAATAGTTGCAGAGATATGTTGGGTACAGATGGACGGACGGACAAACCGATAACATAAGCACGATCTTTTTTAACAAAAGACTTGCTAAAAAACCCTACTTACCTGTGTGTTATAACTTCATACTGAATATGTAAACATACTTGTTATGCTTAATACCTATGCTAGAAAAGCTTGTGATACGTTGAGTGAATCTGTAACAAAAATACCTAAAGTTGTAAGCAGGCCATATTTTTTTATTAGTAACATCATCTGCACCCCTCACTTCAAAAATCATACAGGTTGAAGAAAAAAGCTTGGTTTGCAGACGAAATATTTTGAGGAAAGATTTAGGACTTTTTCAATATTAGGACTGTACTTTAGTGAACTTTCAACAAAAATTCTGTTTTTCTATTTTTTACCTTGGTTTTTTGGCCTAGCTGCAAAGATAAAAAAATTTAAATAAAAAATAGCACTCACTGTAAACTTTCTCATTCACTTGCCTGAGGGCAGGAAATAAAATTTGTTCAACCTGGATTACATGTTTCAAGCAAATCACTTACAGTTGTTCGTGTTTTTCTCTTGTCAGTGGTGGTGGAATCACCTTCCATTTACTGGGAGTTTTAACAGATCGAACTTTGGGTGTTAATTCGATAATTAAATTGTTTGGAGGGTGGGGGTAAGGGGTAGATCACCGGCCTTTTTTTTTTTTTTTTTTTCTTTCTTTCTTTTTGAAAATAAACATGTTGGAATGTTAGTATTTTAAGAAGTTCATCATCATAATAGTATTTTCTTAACCCCAATTTCCCCAAATATCAATACAGACCTACATCTGTGCATGGAAACTTATTGTACTTCCTTTCCACTGCTATATGTTGAATCTCAAGTAATAAATTATGCATTTGTAGTCTTTAGTTCAATGTCACACCATGTGGAAGGTGCACTGAATATTGTGTCTCCCTCTGCACTAACTGCACTGTACGTCTGATGGTTCATGTCTTGTGTTGTAAATAATATGCCATATAAATTCCACTTGGTTATGTAGTGTCTATCTTGGTGTCACAATTTCCATATACAGCAGTGTATGTATGTTTCTTTTTACGCTTTCCAACCGTAGGTTGCAGAAGCGTATATGCTCCAGCTTTTTCCGTCCGTCTGTCTGTCGGCACGATAACTCGCATAAAAATGGTTCGATTTCGATGAAATTTTAGTATGTGGTAGGGGACCACCAGGAGACGAACCCTATTGAAAATGGGTGAAGTGGGGTCAAAGGTCAAGCCATAGGAGTGGGATCCATTTCATTGCCTTTATGCGTCATAACATATGTAAATATGGTTCGATTTCGATGAAATTTCAGTATGTGGTAGGGAACCACCTGGGCACGAACCTTATTCAAAATGGGCGAAATGAGGTCAAAGGTCAGGCAGGACATAAGAGCGGGATTTGTTCCATTGCCCTTATGCGTCATAACTTGTGTAAAAATGGTTCGATTTCGATGAAATTTTAGTATGTGGTAGGGAGCCACTGGGGACGAACCCTATTGAAAATGGGCGAAATGGGGTCAAAGGTCATTGCACAAAAGCAAGATTTATTCCACAGCCATTATTCTCATAACTTGCGTAAAACTGCTTCTATTGCAACAAAACTTTAATATGTTATTCTTGAGGTGTACTGAACCAGTTCTGTGGAATATCATCGAAATGGGGTCAAAGGTCAGGACACAGGAGCGAGATTTATTCCACAGCCATTATCCTCATAACTTGAGTAATAATTTCTGGTATGTTGGAAAGCGTATCATAATCAATGCATTGCATGATTTTACTAACTTGTTTTTCTTTATGGCTACTCTGTTCTACATTTTTGGTTTATATACATTTTTATGTATAATAAAATATATTTGGTATTTTCATTTAAATTTTGGCAACTTAATGTTATTTTTCTTTGTTGTTATCCTTCAGTACCTATAATTTCTTCACAGAAGTGAAGTAACATACAGATATTAGCAGTAGCTCAAGAGAAACCACTAGATTGTGGGATAGCACATTATTTTACAGTAGCTTATTCCTTCAATTTCTAGATTGCATTTTTAATTATGCTGGAAGAAAATGTAGATAACGGACACTCTTTTTGATCAGTTATTTATTCAAATGATTTCATGAGAAAGGATATTTATTTCTGTATTGTCACATGTACAATGCAGATTTTTGAGAGAAAGGCATGCATGACTGTGATGGTATTTTGTAAAAAAAAAACTGTGGTACAAGTGTGGGGAATAACATATTGTGTTATATCCCCCCCTTCCCATAAGTGTGTATCAATGATGCATATCTTTAATTTTTGAAAAAGGAATAGATGTATATTTGTCAAACAAATTTCTTCTATTACATATATATCAGTAATGAATGAATAAAATGAAATTGTGGTTTCAAAATAAAACTAACTGAAGTGAATTTCAATGACTACACTTCTTCAAAAAATTTAATTTAAAAAATTTCGTTAATCATTTCTTAAAATAGAATTACCACATACCAGTGATCAAGAATGATGTTCTGTCAGAAACAGAGCAGACTTCCATCGGAGTTTAGTTCCCACTCTAGAGCAAAGCAGTTTTCAGGTTTCCATAAAGCTCCCCACATTGGTGATGCCATTTCTGCATCCAAATAGGGGTCCGGGTTCGAATCCCGGTGAGGCATGGATGTTGTGTTTGTCTTATGACACTGGCTCTCTCCCTTCCCTGAAACCAGTGACCCTAAATTAGGGACGGGTGACTGCTTATAGCCCATTGAGTTGCTTACAGTGGTTATTAAACCTCATCAAAAAAAAAAAAAAAAAAAGTCATTTCTGTGATAAAGAATGAATGCTCTTAGGATTACCCTGTGTTTTTTTTTTTTTTTTGGAAATCAAATTGATTTTGTGTTGCTGTTTTGTGAACTATAGTGGGGGTATTTGTTTTGACATACAACTGTTAAAATTATGAGCTGAAGTATCATGTGAATTATATAATCAGTCAATTTTTCTCATTAAGTTTATTTTTTTCTCTTTTGGTGTTTCTTTAGAAAGAACTAAAGCAACCTGCTTTGCCATTCTTTCATGTTCCCTCAAAGAAAGATGTTGCAGATATTGAAAATACCCCTTGGTTTATGGACATCAGTGTTGCATCTTTCATGGAAGAGGTTGATTATAAAGTAAGTAACATATGATATGTGCGACTGTGTTTTTTAGATCATTTTCCAGAAAGTAGTGCGCCCGTAATTAAGCTTTTATTTTATGTCTAAAGAAGATGTATGAAAATGATCTGTGATGTTCATGATTGCTTGAGATCAGTAAAACCACATAGAGGCAATATCTTTCACCTGTGTTTGTGTAATGCCATAAATTTTCTGTTGGCCAGGAAATGCATTTTCTCATCAAAATATATTTTTCCAAGGAATTTGCGTTCTTTGCATTTATCTTATATACGCAGCTGCTGAAAACTGTGTTTTAGTCATTGCTTTGGAAAGCTACTTTTAAAAAGTAACTAGCTACTGCTACAACTACTTTTCCCAAAATGTAGCTCTAGCTACACTACTTTTTTCTAAAATGTGCCTACTTTCAGCTACTTTTTCTACATTTAGTTTTGAATTAAAAGCACAAATCCTGAAGATCTTTCTTTATATGAACATTCTTACACATGGCATTCAGAGCTAAATACTAAGGTAAATTACACAAGTTATTTATCTTTATGTTTACTTCAGCTCTGATCATCATACATAACACATTTTGATGCATTCACTGGCTTGTATTCCAATCTAGCTCAGATGCCCAGGGAATTCAAATCTCACTATTAACTATCCTCAACAAGACCCCTTGTGCAATCATCTTGCATGTGCTGTCTTTGCAGATTGACTGAAAAGACTTCCTTGTTAATAGCAGAAATTAAGGAAGATAAATCATTTATGGTTAAGGCAAGGCACACTTAGTTCCCCTTTTCTAGCAAATAATGCTTCAAGAAATGTGGAAAGGTCATGTGATTTGAAGAATTTTCTATTGCATTTTTTTTTTTTTTAAGTAGCTTGATTTGTAGCATGATTTTCTGCTACAAGCTACTCTATTTTCAGAGTGGTGACAGACCTGGAAAATCAGGAAAAGGCAGGGAATTTCCTTTGATTGGGGAAAAGTCGGGAAATTTGTGGCAAATCGAACGAAGTCTGGAATTTTTACTCCATCGTCCTAGCTCATCTTGCCAGCGATAAAATAATAAAACATTGGATGTTGTTTTAGCCAAATATATTTGCGAGCTGTTATGTCTGCATACTATGTCTGCATACTATTTCATTAAAACGATGTAGTTTTATCGTTTAAATGGCCATGTTTTCTTTGACTCGTGCTCCAAAACACCCTTGTTCAATCAATCCACAATTCCGCATCTGCCCCTAATGCCAGCACGATGTTTCTGAGATGGCTTCATGTTGTTGTAAATATACATCATTCAGACTGAATTATGTGTGCACATACCATAAAAAAATTGAAAAGAGATATAATAATGTGTTTAAAAAAAAAAAAGGGAAGATAACAATTTCGGAATCAGATTGTTTTTAATTCATGTTTATAGGTCGTATTTTCTCTTTTATTTACGAAGTGTAATAGTATAAATTATTTACTTTGTGTGCTTTGAAGTACCTTTTGCATCGGACGGATGCCCGCTCTGTGCATTATTTCTTTTTCCTTCTGATTGTTTGGGTACAAAAGTTCGATATCGGAGATCACTATGTTACGTACGCTTTGCATTTTCTCGAGTTCGGCTTTAGGAGTGACCTTGAGGAGACATTCTTTGCGCAAGACTAGCCGGGTTTTCAGCAAATTTTGCAAGCTTTGTCTTTTAGCATGTCTTTTGTAAAAAAAGATTTGCTTCTGTTATCGGTATGTCCAGGGCTCGACAAATTTCTTGTGCCAGGTCGCCCAGGGGCCTAAAATTCGGGCCATGGCACCTAATTTTTCTTAGTTGAGATTTCGTAATATATTTCAGTAAATGCCGTAATTTCTGTTGTGTGATCCATAAATTATCAATTGAAAGGTTATAAATTTAGGTGCTGCGGACACAATGGTGCATCGTTTTAAAAAGTCTGCGAGGTCATTGTCAGGAGAAGGCAGTGTTATTGGGAAAGTACCAAAAATGCGGTAACAGAAAAAAATATAACGTAACAGCGAGATAGAAGACTGCAAAGAGATTGTAAGAATATATATTTTTTCTTTTATTTAGAAGTATTTTGACAGAAAATATGACACAAGGAAGGTGTAACTATTTGCGCGTGCGGAAGCCTACGCGATGTGAGAATCCGTGACTCTCGGGAATCGCGCAGAGCTATTCCGTAGCGTGTAGCCATTCTGGAAATCGCATCGCCTAGTTTTGGTGCGCTGATTGTTTTAGTTAAGGTGTTTTTCGGTATTCAGATGAAACGCATTCAAAAATAAGACAATGCTATGGACTATCCGCAATTTCAACGGATTTTTTAGTCTAACTAATGAACTGCGATAATGCGGCAACAGCTAACGATTTTAGTTCTTTTTTACTTAAAAGTAACACAAAAGTACTTCAAAATGACAGTTACTGTTTCAATATGACGATCATTTTTTTCTTGCATCTTTGGATTTCTGAGTCGGTCCTGTGAATCGCAGTTTTCTGTCGGAAATTACGATTCACGATTAACATGATAGGTGCAGATCACGTGGTGTCGATTATACGACTGTTATGCATGCCAGTTACCACGGAATGTTCGTATTTTCTACTGATTTAGTTTTCTAACTACGGATTCTACGAATTTTCATTTGTTTAAAAAAAAATTATTTTGCTATTATTTTATGATATACATAAGAATTCTTAAGCGGATTCGCGGAATTCTCCGTTTTTTTTTTTTTTTTTAGTCATCATTTAGATTGCTATTATGATTGATGCAAAACTGGCGTGGTGCCGATTATACGATGCTATGCATGCCAGTTACCACGGAATGTTCGTATTTTCTACCGATTTAGTTTTCTAACTATGGATGATTCTACGAATTTTCATTTGCTTAAAAAAAATTATTTTGCTATTATTTTATGATATACATAAAAATTCTTAAGTGGATTCGCGGAATTCTCCGTTGTTTTTAGTCATCATTTAGAGTGCTATCATGATTGATGCAAAACTGAAGAGAATTTGGGGTTTGGGTCATTTTCCATCTGGGGACGGTATTTCGTGTTTCAAAGCTTTCGAAAACAGTAGTTAAATGGAGTGAAAAGAATTTGCCCTAATCGTAATTTTTCTTTCCGGATGTTGCGTTTGTGTCTAGTATTCTTGTTAAATATCCTTTTATGGCATATATGTTCGTATTTCAGCTTGAAACTGTAGGCAAGAATTTGTGGAAACGGAAGTTAGACACCGCGAAAATTGCCTCCTAATCTTCAGGCTTGAGATTCTTCCGGGAATTCGAGAAATTCCGCCTTGTTTGTTATGTTGGCCACTCAGGAGATCGATGCACAAGTAAACAGAATCGTGTGTGTGTGTGGGGGGGGGGGGGGTAGATGTTCGTCGGAGGACGGAATTCCATCTTTACGAAACTTTCGAAAAGGGAAAGTCGACTGAGTTCAGATTTTTTCCGTAATCGTAATTTCTTTTTTTCTCGTGATGTTGCCTGTGTCCAGTATTTTTAAGTAATATTTTACTGCATAAATTTTTGCATTTCACCTTGAAAATAAGAGAAAAATTCCAAAACTGGAAGTCGGACTGAATTCCCATCCCCCTCCCCCCATCCCCCGATGTTCCCACTCTCCAGCCTTGTTAAATATCTCACGCCCGATAAGTTTTTGCATTTAATCTTGATAAGGGAAGAAGGAAATTCCCGAAAACGGAAGTGACGAAGTTGGAAAATTTGTAAAAATTGATGCATGGTGTTCAAAAGTATTAATATTCCCAAAGTTACACCATTTATCTGAAATAGTTGAAACTTTGATATCATGCACTCATGGTCCTCAGGCTGATGGTTGTTATCAGAGAGCACAAAAATCAATTTAAGAAAGAAAATGACAATGAAGAAGTAGGGAGAGAATGATAGCAGCAGAAAGAAAAATTAAGCAATCGATGCTGTGCAGTTGCAGAGTCAACAAAAGACAGACTAACAGTAGTCTGCATTCTTGCTGTCTGTTTTGATTTTTCACCAGTTAAAATAGCCAGCTCCCCCCCACTTCTTTGGTCTCATCTTGTCGTAAACTGCAATTTTAGAGGCAGTATGATCATATGGTAAGTTGAGGTTCATGCACTGGGCGTTCACTTTCTTGGATTTCCTGTCTGTCAGCATTGTGGAATTCTGAATTTTATCTCTACGTGTTGAATTCACATTTTTATCTCTACACTGAATACATATTTCATTTCCATTAAGCATCCCTCAAATATTCTAATACTCTGCACATTTCTTTTTTTTTTTTCTTTTTGATGAGGCTTCCTTTAAAAAAAAAAAAGGAATATAAGTAACTTTTATATTCTTTAAAATTGTAGACATTGTCCTTTCCAGTATTACAAAATGCTAAGTTTTTTGGGGCTGCCTTCAACATCTTTAATAACTGATTTTATCAGCAAAGGACAATGTGTTCAACTTGTGATTTGAAGCCACAAGTTTAGAAAAATAAGTTTTATGAAACAGCTTGAATTTGTTCAGAAATAGAATGTGCAACATAAAATTAACAAAAAGTGTTACTGAACACCATCTATCTATTAGGTCAAATGGTAAGATGCCAGCCTGAAATTATTTTTGAATGTTACTTAAAGATGACTTTTTGATTACTTATTGGTGGAAATTGAAGATGTGCTGCAAGGAGTGTAGTTGCAGTCTGTCCCTGGCTGAGTGGTGGCAGAATTATTTCGGAGGGAGGTCACTTTCCGAGGTTAAAGTGGTCAGCGTGGAATGTTTGCTTTTGTTTTCTATTGTTATGAATGAGTTGTGTATCAAATCCTTATGTTGTTTGCATTTTATGGGCTACTTTTTTTTTTTTAGCAAGAATATTTTGAGTTATCACGTTGGCCACTAATATTTTTTTTTTTTTTTGACTTATCAAGACCATAACTTCACTATGTGTCTAGGGCACATAATGAAGTTATGCAAGGAAAAGTAAAATTACTTGCAAAGAATTTTACCTTTTTTTTTTTTTTTTTTTTTTTTTTTGAGTTATCAGAAATTCAGTGTTTTCAAGAGTTGACTTCATTTGTAAAAATATAAGTAAAAAAGTTTTTTATTATTTGCATTTGTATTCATTAACTTTTCTGGTTTGTATGCATTGGTCAGGGAAAAAAGTGCATTTTCACCTGGAAAACCTGGAAAAGTCAGGGAATTTTTTGTTCATGATTTTGTAGCCACCCTGATTTTTTTGTTCTACTGCTGCAACTACATTTTTATATTTATAGCGATGCTGCATGCCACTCTACTGTAATTGTAGCATGCTACATGTAGCACGCTGCTTCCGATGACTGGTTTTATGCCATAATTTTCCTGCCCCTGGATATCGTTTCTCTGACCAATCTGATTCCAAGCAATATGTTTTCAAGTGTAGCAATAACTTTTTCACTACTAAAAATTGCATATACTATTCAAACTAGCTTGTTCCAAGGAGTTTGCATTGATGTAAAGCTGTAATATTTTTGCTGCTGGTATTCGGATAAAATTACAATCTTCATGTTATGAGGAAAACTGTATTCTGATTAAAAAACGTTGATTATAAAGGATTCTTATTCAAACAAGTCCATAACCTTTCTGTCACTGTAAATCATTTTTCTTAGTTGAAATAAATAATTTCAAGCAATTCACAAAGCGATGAAATTTCATTTAGGTGCCACTGTATTTAAGACGTTGTTTGCACAAAACATGCAACAGAAAACAAAGTGATAAAACAAAAAAAGAAACCTTTGGGAAAATCTAATTACTGTAGTATTAAAGTAGAATTATTTTTATTTGATAAAATTTGTAACAAGATTGCAGAAAAGAGTATTTTCCCAATTCTTGATGAGAATTTCAGGAAAATGAGGGGATTAAGGGAAGAAATCAGAATTGAGAGGTGGCTACTCTCAAGATATGTGCACCAGTGGGTAAATGCCATATCGCCATATAAATTAATGGGTTAGTAATGTCTTAGTCCACAGGAGGGCTGCATAGAAAAATGATATATAACTTTTAAAATTATGAATGTACTATATGCTTATGTCCTTTTCTTGTTATTGCTGAATGCCATTCTCTTACATTTTCAGATGAAATGGAAATGTTTTATTCATTCTGTAATTTTGGCTTGTGTGGGTTTGTTTATTCATTTTTAATTTATTTAAAAAAATATGTAGAATTATCACTTAATGTGAATTGGTGTGTTTATATGAAGCACTATTCAATTGTGATTTTCTTCTTTGTTATTGGTGTATTTTTTGTTTGTTTATGCATCTCTTTTTTGTCTAAATGTTTCAGGACATTCCTCAAAATCTATGTACCAAAAAAGATGTGTCACATGAATTAGGAAATATGTTAATGAAGACTGAGAAATTGTACCATAAAGTCAGGAACAATTGCAGAAATGCAGTTGAGAATTGCCCTCTTGCTGAGAATATCAATAGACTGAATGAATTTGCAGGTAAAAGTTTTGTCATAAGTAATTCTCTTTTTATATATATGATGTGACCATTTTTGTTCTTTTTCTAAGTTTTGTAATATTTGTGTATTTTTCTTTTCTACAATTGGCAGTCTTTGCAAGGGCATCTATGAAACAACAGTTTGCAAATTCTTTACTTCAGTAGAATCTGCTTCCATTTACTTTTGCTTTAAACTGGAACAAAATGAAATCAAGCATTCAGCTTAAGCAGCTTGATGAGTCATGGAATTAAGAAGCTGTTAAACCTAAAGCACCTAAAACAAAATATAATTGCATATAGTAGTTATGTTACCAAACAAGTTCTCCTCTGTGGTAATGAAAATGATTGAAAAATAACAAGAAATAATTGAGTTGGGGATTTTGTCTGTGGACAATGAAGTTAAATCAGATTGTATTGTCTTATCTAGAGACATAAGTGAAAGATGAAAGATTTCTGTTATATCAGGCCACAGATGAAAAGACAGACATAGAGCAAAATTAATGGAAGGTGTGAAATCAACCATTAATGATCAAGGAAATAATACTTAACTGGCAAAAATTTAGCAAAGAATAGAAAGGGATGGCAGAAGTTTGGTGAAGACCATAATTAAATTTCTAAACGAGGTGTGCCAGAAGCATGACTAAATAATGTACTGGTATATAGGTGTGAGATGATGATGACTTCAACATCATTATCTCACTTTTGCCTGCAAGTACACTCTTCGGGCATGTTTTTGTCACAGACTACTTAAAAAAAGAAGAAAAAATCTTATTTGCAGTATGCTACAATTGCAGTAGAGTGGCATCTACATACATACAAAAAAACCTACAATCTTAAAGATTGTAGGTATTTTAAATGTACAATTTAATGTCAGGATGACTCAAGAAATTCTCACATTTGACGATGCTAGAAGTTCTCGCGTGGGAGTTTTATTACATACGACGATAGGAGCGTGAAACCACTCATACAATAGATGAAAAGCACTGTGAGTAGCCATTTTATTTTATTTTAGTGTTAATGTTGTGTAATGAATTCTTTTATAATGAAATTTTATTAGACATAAGGTCACGCCAATCTGAACTACATATTGAACCAGAACATAATGTGAAGTACAGTAAAGATAACGTTTACGTTGAAATCATATATTATGCCACGTAATAAGTACATCTGATGTAGTGTAACTGATACATATATATTGATGTTATAGAATATGAACCTACAATCTTGTCTTACCCCAAAAGTTTATTCCAGACTACTTGTATATCTGTCTCACATAATTAGCTGGTACCTCAACAATATATACACTAAAGCTTAATTTGTGTCAGTTTGTCATATTCACACAAGGCCCCGTTATTGCTGTGTGTTCCTTTGGTGCCCAGCAGATCTTCCCTTTGGAGTTGATTCCCCCTTTCTCTAAGATTGCTTTCTTCAGTTTTATTTATTCTAGGTTTCTTTCTTCTCATTTCTTTCTAAGCATATCACCTAACTTCATGTAACACTGATTTATTTAATTCCCTCAGTTTACCCATACAGATCAAAAGCAAAGAAGAAAGAAAAAACTTGAAAAGTCTTTTTTTTTTTTTTTTTTTTTTTTTTTATATATGTCTTACCTCAAAGTTTATTTATCCCACACTACTTCCAAGTACTTCCATTCATCTTGATTTGTATGAGACTGTTGTGCAAAAGTCTATTGAGTGATTTCAACAACTAGTTTCTAAATACCTAGTCAAAAGCCATTATAAGGTCAGTCTTCTATAACTGTAAACCTGTTCTTTAGCTCCTTCCCTTCAGTCTCCCTGCTTTTAACCCACAGCATGCACTCCTCATTGCATGGAGGTATTGCAACACCATGAGTAATAAATAGTGTCATTTCTGCACAACTTTCATAAAATTTGGTGCATGAATTGCTTCTGAGTTTTCAGAGGTTTTTAAATTGGCAGTGAGATTGCTTTTCAGTTACATCTATTCTGAAAATTTAATTGCCAAATAAGCTATTGAAAATACTCAGGCACATTAGGATTATAAAACTGAATAATATCAAAATTCAGGTGCCAGCTTTTCTTGGGAAGAATCAGTGTAGGTAATGTTAAAATTGAAATCTAATATGTGAAAAAATTTAGATTGAATCGAACAGGTATAAAAACTGTTGTTGGAACTACAAAAAGATCACACGTAAGTTACCTGGAAATCAGATCTGAATAAAGCTGTTAAAGCAAAACACAGAGGAGATTTCTAAGCTGTGGATCTTGCGATGACATAGAGGTGTTTATAATAGGATTTGAGCGTTGTGTTTGTCTCTTTCGTAGAATCGGGGGCCCTATCTCAATAAACAGGCCACTCCTTATAGCATTAGATGCTCACTATACGGGGAGGGGGGGGGGGATGCTCACTAGACAAAAAAAAATGAAGTATATAATATGTGTGTGATGAAAGATTGCCATGACAAATGTTATGCTGTAACATACCAAGCTGTACACCTTAAAAAAGATGGATTGAAAATGTAAAATATGTTATTAAGATTTAGACATAGGAATATGTCAGAGACAGATAATCTTTCAGTAGATTACAAATTTGCAACATTCTGTTTATCTTAAGTTTGTTTAGTTTGTGCCACATCAATCTGAGCTCAACTTGGGTATGTAACTGTAAGAATTATTACAATAACAAATTATTAAAAATTACCAGAATCTTGATCTAAAGAAGCAGTAATTTGTACCCTATGATTTGCTCACAACTTGTTATCTGTTCTAAAATTGAATTAAATCCCCCCCCCCAAAGAAAAAAACTTGATCACCTGTTCTTATAGTCCCTCTTAACTTGATCATTGGCTATTAAAATCCCACTGTTCTCACCAAAGTTTGTAAAAATCAGTCTAATCTTCAATGTTGTTATTGCTGTTTTCAAGTGGCAGAAATTCTTACAATCATCTGCATTGGTAGACGTAGTTTATGTCGTGCTATTATTGATTTTTGATATGTTTATTCTTGCACTTTCTGTATGAATATTCAAAATTTCTGTGTTTTGTAAATGTGTGTGCGTGCGGACGGAGTGAAGATTTCGCCGGCGTGCATTTTTTAATCACTTTAACTTCGTGCTATATTTTTGCATTCCATGGAATTTGTACTTTGCAGTCCATTGTACTTCTTGTATATCACTTAACGTTCACATTTTATAGTGTTATCACACACATACTTATTAAGACAGTGATTATTTTATGAATTCTTAAATATGACTGTGCCAGTGGCTTCTATATTAAAAGTTAAAAACATAAGTTTTAAAACTTTAGGTGTAAGCATACTGTTTTAAATAGGTCTTATGAATTTACTTTTACACTAGGGAGCCAAATTTCAGCCGACATACTGCATATTTTTCCTTTTTGTATTTATTTTGTTCTATCAAATAATGTCTTATCTCAAATATTCGTAATTATTTAAATCGGTATGTATGAATATTTTACTCAGTGTTAGTGAATGTTTTTTCTTTCTTTCAAAGGTGATGTCATTGAAAACATCCAGGCAATGGAAGCCCTGAATATAAACAAGGTATATGTTTTTGTACTAATAATAGATAGAATTTTGGTGGCAACTCAAAGTTTCATACCACACACACATGCACATGAATTCCTAACATTGTATTGCTCCAAATTTATGAAGTGTATGGTTACATGAAAGAGCCAATACAGTATGACCAGCCTATCTTTATGCAAATCAAAGCAATTGCAAGTAAACAATGGCATGTGTGGTCACAAAATGGTATAAATAACACCTGATACTGAGCTGTGATAACACTGTTCAACACACATTTTGTTTCCTGTATGAAAGTCAGTGTTTCTTATAGTTTTACCTGCTGAATCTAAATCTGGAATCTGTTTCATTCTATCACGTAACATTTTTATGAAAACAATGATTACTGTTAGAATAAAAATACAGTCAACTCATTTTAAGGAAATATGTTATAACAAAAAGCACTTTACAATGAAACAAAAATCATGAACTAGTTTGGTTTATGATATTCATATAAGAAATATAAAACGTTTTAATGAAATATGATAAAACAAAAAGTATATTACAATGGAAAAAAAACGTGAACATGTTTAGTTTATTGTGTGTAATTATATAAGACATGTAAAATGTTTTAATAAAATACTTTGCAATGAAGAACACTTTATTCGGGCATGAAAGACTTCCGTGAAAACGTGGAAATCCCGCTTTTCACTCTTGCGAAAAGCAAAATCGTAACTACTTGGAATGACGGGATGGTTATGGCTGGGAATGACGTTACCTCTTCCAGGGATGGAAATTCTGTGCCAAAGTGTGTCAAAACAAAAGTCTTGCGCCATCTTACTACAAAAGGCAGCTTTTGTGCCATTGGGCGCCATAACCTCTGTGCCCTGTCGTCATCGTCGGGCCGCTATGAACGACAGAAACCGTCGAGTACGCAACGTAATCAAAAATCTCAGTAAAATAACGTTATTAAAGATCTGTGTAAAGTTTCTTTTTGTGTTTTCAAGATTCTAACACTTGTTAAATATTTTTCGGAATGTTTCTTGGGCGTTGAGAATGTCATGTCGTTTTTTTCTGTTTCCTCATATAAATTTTTTTTGACCAATTCCCCCCCCTCATAGATTATATTATATTTTTGATGTTTTCCTGTCATATTCGTTGTTTTTTATATCTTCAAATACTTCGTTTTTTGGGGTGGTTTTTTAAGAACTTTTTATAATGAAATGCATGTTACCCTATTTCTAATACATACTTATTCAAAAATAATCATTAGAGAGCAATCGTTTTCTCCCTTTTAAAAATTAAACAAAATTAAATTTCTAGATCGGTATTTAATCATGCCCGTGGTGAAATCCGCGCCGTTTCCGTGTCCCATAAAATTGATTCACAGCAGAGTGAGCAATGCAGTATCGATTTTTCACTTTCATTTTTCATAAAATTCATGTTTTTCCATTTCTTAGTTACTTGTTACTCATACATGATATTATTTCGTGGATTCGCGGAATTCCGCTTTTTCTGTCATCATTTGGGTAATTCTCGAGATCGATGTAAAACTGAAAAGAAGCTGTTTTGGGGGCGGGGTATTTTCCATCTGGGGACGGTATTTCATGTTTTAAAACGTTCGAAAATGGAAGTCAAACAGAATGAAGATTTTTTCCCATAATCCTAATTTATTTTTCTCGCGTTGTTTCTTCTGACCAGTATTGTTATTAAGTTTCATTTTAATGCATAAAAATTTGTATTTTAGCTTGAAAAACGGAGGGAAAATGTCCGAAAACGGAAGTCGGACGGAGTGAAGATTTCGCCGGCAATTGTAATTCCCCGCTCGCGCGACATTCCCTCTACCCTGTGTTATTGTTAAATGTCAGTAATTTTATACTTTGGATGGCATGCCGGGATGTACTCCAGTTTAATATTTACATAAATAGATTTCAGTGAATCCCAAAACATGCACTTTTTAAGTTAAACAAATTCAGTGCTCTCTGAAAAATAATTAAGGCATTATTGAGTTGTTTTCCTGGTTCTGAAGTGGAAAATTCCTTTAGTATGATAGGGAATGTACTTTTTAAAGAATCCAGCAGCAGGAAAATTGAAACATTTTCATCTGTTCAAACCATGAAATATAAGCTACTTAATCAGTATAAGTCAGCCTTGGAATTTTTTAAGAAAAACTATTATTTGCATGACCCTGTAAATAGATATTTATGCCAAAATATGAAATAATCATATTCAGAATAGAAGAAAGAATTACAAGATAAGGAAGAAGAAATCAAAAGATGATGAAAAGAGCTAAATGGCTCTAATAACTTACACAGCAAATTAAAATCAAATGAATTGGTTCAAGAGAATGAAAACTCTAGCCGGCTAATACATAAAAGGTTAGAACAAAATGTTAGACAGAAATAACTTAAGAAAATGAAATTTTATTAGTTGTGAATGACTTTTGTTATTTATCTACAAAATGTCTAATGTTTTTGCAAGCATTTATCATATTTCTTCATTAATAATTTTGTGTCAAATCAAGAACGAACATTTATTCTTCATCACTTTTATTACTTATCAACAAACATGTCTGAAGTTTTTCAAACCTTCAAGATTTCATTTCCATACAACATAAAGACATTTGATTAATTTCCTCATTTGATTAAAGACATCGTTCTGTACTAAAGTGAGTGATTTTCTATGCATATGATCTCATCAGCAATTTTTCCCCTTACATTATATTGTACTACATATTTAATTTTCTTGAAACAAAGTACATACATTAAATCCATTTAGTTGGCAGGCATGTGACCAATATCTAAATGTCATGGTTGTATACATTAGAGAGTGAAATGCAAGATTCAACACTTAATTACCACAGTCGCGCGCACACACGTGCAAATTCAGCTTTTTCTATCACTGCTCACTTTTATGCCTACTTATTACAAAGTAAAATCCTTTGGGAAAATGCTCATACAGAACTTTCTCTGTAGCAAATTTTTCCTTCTCTTTAAAATCCTAAACAATTTAGCTGTCATGGAACTCCAACAAAAGAAAAAAGTGACTACACATTTCACCAAAACAATTGAAAGAAATAAGGATTCACCCAATAATGATTAGACAGAAAATCTAAACTGTTATTCTGATATTTCTCCAGTAAATGCAGTTGAATGTTTAGAAAAAGTTGGATACTATTTACAGAACTGTGGACTTTATACTGAAGAAAACAGCAGCTATTTAAATGTTATGAAATCAGTTATAACTAAAGATGCCTTGAAAAAATGAAAACAGACTGTACTTACATCATACTTCAAAAACCAATAGGTATGTTTGAACTGTTTTACAGTTTGTCATATGCAAACATGCTTTGAATCAAAATGGAACTAAATAAATTGCTGTAATTACACTACTTTAAAATTAAAGATATGTAATGCCAATATGTATTTGCAGACATTATTGCTTGAAGCATATGACAGTATTTTATTAAGACGTATAAAAGAGGTAAATTATTAATATATATATTTTTACTTATGATGTGTGTATGTTGCCTACACACATATAAGTAAAAATATATACAGTACATAATTCCATACATAAAATTAATTAAAGCTTCTATATTTCATTAATACTTTAGCAAAAACTTCCCATTACAAATAAATTATCTTTGCTTGTTTCTATGGACACTATTTCACAATTACAGCATTGCAATCTTATGCATAATGAAAATTTCTGTAGCACGTACAAACTTCTTAATGAAAATTTTGTAATAAATGTTTTGACGAAAATACATTGTCACAAATTTCGTTGCAACGAGTTTCGATTGTAGCAGCATTTATCCACAATTAAATGTTTATTTAACATTTATTATAGTTTCACAGAGCGTTTAACTTGGCATCATCAGGAAAAATAGCTAAAAAAACATTAAACAAACATTTAATTGTGAATAAACGTTGCTATTTTTATTCTATCTCAACATCGCCAGTTTTGTAGTCATAAATTATATATAATGATTACTGTATTTCTGGTATTACACAATTGTCGGTGGAGGCTCTCAAAACAGGAGTTCCCAGTGCTGGACTTTCTTCAGTGCCCTTATCGCAGCATACCATGCGTCATCGTGCTGTAAGACCAGCATGCATCATTCATACACCTCTTCAGTGAGTCAGTTGTTTGTAAGTGAAACATGTCACAAAAGTGCATTAATTCTCCCAACCTGTTTTGTTGTGTTTATGCCAAAGAAAAACAAGAGGTCATTTACAGGAGTGATAAAACAAGCCTATGGATTTCATTTCAAATGTAAAGTTGGTGACCAAAACAAAAGGTTTGAACCACACTCATGTTGTGTAAATTGTGTTGTGAATCTCAGAGCATGGTTGAAAAGACAAGGGCGTCATATGCCATTTGCTGCATCTTCCATATGGAGGAAACAAAGATCATACGACAGATCGTTATTTTTGTTTAATGAAAGTGGCTGAATTTTCTTCAAAAAATAAGCATTCTATTGTTTATCCTAATGTTCCTTCAGTCATGAGGCCCATGCTGCATTCAGAGAAACATCAGTGCCACAACCTCCAGTACTCACTGATGTACATATTAGAAGTAGTGATGAAGAGGAAATGGCTGTATGTGAGCAAGGTGTGAAGAAGCTGACATTGCATGCTCCTCAAATCCTTGTATGATCACACAAGGAGAACTTAATGACCTGGTAAGAGATCTTAATCTATCAAAGGCACAGTCCGAACTATTGGCGTTTTGATTCCAGGAATGGCATCTTTTTGCTCCAGGAACAAAGGTGGCAAACTTCAGGTCTCATCGCAGTGAGTACATGTGGGTTTTCAGTAAAAGTGGTGAACTATGTTACTGTAACAGCATTGATGAATTGTTTGAAGCTCTTGCTATGTCGTGCATAAACCTGAAGAATGGAGATTGTGGATTCCTCCAAAACCAGCTTGAAATGCATCTTGCTACACAATAGTAACGTGTATCCATCTATCCCTGTGGCACATTCACTTACTATGAAGGAAACATATGGCATTATGAAAATTCTTTAGAAAAATCAGCTATGAAGTCTACCAGTGAAACATCTATGCTGATTTAAAAGTAATAATGATGTTGCTTGGTTTGCATGGTGGATGCACAGAATACTGCTGTTTCCTCTGCAAATAGGATAGCAGGGCAAAAAGAATCACTATGTGGTAAAACAGTGGCCACCTCATAAAAATTTAACATCTGGAAAAAAATAATGTGACAGTTATTCCATTAATAAGAGCTGAAGAGGTTCTGCTCCCACCACTCCACATTAAGCTAGGGTTAATAAAGATTTTGTAAAAGCTCTGAAAAGTAATAAGGCTGCATTTCAGTATTTGAAACAGAAGTTTCCTAAATTAAACACTGCTAAGCTGAAAGAGGGGATATTCAATGGTACTTACATTAAACAACTAACACAAGACACTGCATTCGTGGCTGCTCTTTATGAAATTGAATTGGCTGCATGGATATCTTTCAAAGACATGACACAAAGATTTTTAGACAATGTAAAGTCACCAACTTACAAAGGTATATTGTCTGCAATGGTGATGGCTTACTGCGACATGGAATGCAATATATCCCTCAAACTTCACTCCTTGGACTGCACATGGACTTCCTTTCCATGCAACTTAGGCTCCATGAGCGATGAATACTGAGAAAATTTTCACCAAGAAATTTCGACAATAGAAGACCAATATAAGGGGAAGTGGAATCCTGCAATGCTCACAGATTACTGTTGGGGTCTAGTCAGGGAAGCATGATGAACTTCATACAACTGAAATCATCAGCTTACGTGTTCTAGGGAGAATCGGGCACATTTCATTATGTCACTTCTATTTGTTATGTGTGTTATTATGAATAATTTTGATGTTTTGTTTCTCAAAAAGTATATGTTATAGGAAAATACAAAACAGATTCAGAATCAGCACAAAACATGATTGAAATCAGTTATTGTTCAGGAAGCATGAAAAAGGTTAAAATTTGTTGAACAGTGTAGTCGGTGTTCTTGTTTTTCAGACAGGAAAAGCAGCAGACTTAAGTGAGTTTGATAAAGGCCAAATAGGAATGGTCAGACGACTGGGTCAAAGCATTTCTGAGATGGGAAGGCTTAGGTGTTCACTGTCGGCCATGATTAATTTGTACCTTCAAAAAGTAGTCCAAGGAGGGAAAAACCTTGAACAACCAAAAGGTGTAGGCCAACCACAGCTCATCAATGCTAGAGATGAATAAAGGCTGTCCTGTATGGTATGAGCCAACAAAAGGGATTTTCTGTTGCAACCAAGGAGGATAGAAATAAGGGGGAGGGAGCATAACGAGCAATCTTTACGTAACGCTCTGAAGCCGACGCTCCTGAGCGGCAGCCATCTTACATTACCCGTCTGTGACTGCGTTCCCATCGAATTACATACTAACAACGTCTGGCAGGCTAGCACTTTTAAAGCCATCTTGCAATAAAAAAAAAAGTAATTTACATTTATGGATGTAATATCACCACTATTTTCTTTTCTTTCAAAGCAATGCGAGGTCACCTTTTACCGCTTCGCATGACAAAAATCCGACTTGTCACACGAAAGGTACATACTATTTAAAGTAATGCATGAAACAGTTATCTCTACTAAAAATAAAACACGCTCATTTATTTCATGTGATCAAGTGAATATTTTTTAAAACACAAATGGAACGAAATGAGCCTTAAAAATGATACTTCGTGCTAAACCTGATAATTTACTACAAACGTTAACGAAGGGTACACGAAATATGCAAAATTGAAAAGCGTTTGTAGCGCACAATAAAATTCGATTAGCATTGATAGAGTACAATATACCCATCCTCCTTGCTATTATACCAATCTTTATAGTTCCACAACTAAACATGATGTAGGTAGGTTGATAATTCTGTAACCTATAACAAAGTGCATTAAAATTATGGATGGGCGATAGTGAGTGAGCTTTCCATTCCTGCAATTCAACAATTTGCTCCGAATTCACTTTTTCTTAAACTGCAATTCTCACTTCATAGCATCATAAATGAATAACAGCAGTGAGATACAACACATCACATAGACCACATTTTATTGCCGATTTCCTCTCTTAATTGTTTGACCTTGTTCCTTACAGTTTATAAAATTACTAACTCTCAGTTAAAAGTGACATGGCCTTATATTGATTTAATGTTATGCAGGGATCGCATTCCTCCTAAAATTCCTAATATTTTGTGACCCTCCTTAAATTCCTAAAATTAGACCTAAAATTTGCTATTCATCCTAAAATTTTCGTAAGCTTATTTTTATTAAAAACACAACCGTTATTAACGCCAATAAATTTGCCATTACGGTAAGGTAAAAAGACCTGTTATTGTAGAAACACAGCCTATATGCTGTGCTGCTGAAGGGAGGGAAAAATGACGCCATCGAGATGCACTTGCTTCGGGGCGGGCGTTCCATTTTTTTGCCTTCGAACAGTTTTCGTAACAAGAGATCTAAGGGAAAAGGGGAGGGGTCATTTTCACCCCTGGTTTGCGCTTTGCAGACGAACTCCGTGGCACGCAGAAGATCGTACTTTATTTTTGTACATGCCTTGTGGAACCTCCTCTTTCTGCTGATGTTTTGTTATTGTAAACCGCAGGTGGGTGGAAGCAAAGAGGAAACATGTGGTCTCCTTCCGTAACCTCCGGTAATGACGATGGGATGGTAGCTGAGTATTATCTTGGCAGGCAGTAGAGCACGTGATCATTGACCTTCGATCATTCGATCATGCGTCGGCGACAGCGACCTTCGATGCGCAATATATCTCGGCTCCGACTCGCTTTGACTGAACTTGCGTGAGATGCGTATGATAGTTTCTGGTTTTACGTCTTTATGGTGTTCTCTGTGCTGTGTGCAGGTTCAGTTCTCTAGTGGTGACCTGCTTTTTTTTTTTTTTTTTTTTTTTTTTTTTTTTTCATATCTTCTGACATCCTCGCAGCCAAATTTCGGGAAGTTGTCTGGTTTTGCAATATTGGAACGTGTTTTTGTACTTCCCTTTCATTTTCTGGTTAGTAATACAAGTGTTTAAGATGCCTAAATCCAAAACGAAATTTCAAGATGCGTGGCTCGCCAAAGAATTGGACGGAGTGAAGTTGAAAGAATGGTGTTCTGCAACTGAAACAATATTTTCTGCTAAGTGTATATTGTGTTCAGAAATTTTCAACATTTCTAATAGTGGCTTTTCACAAGTAAAAGCGCATCATAAAGGAAAAAAACATTTGCAGAAATTTCAAAGTAAATTTCAAAATAAGTCCATCCTGAAAGCCTTTGGAGGACGGGATCTTCAGCCCAAAACAAATATTAGTGAAGTACTGAGTCATGATTTACAGTTGGCTAAAGCCGAAGCATTATGGGCCATGAAAGTTGCTAAGGACAATATGTCTTTTGTTTCATGCACTGAAACAGTTGAACTTTTCAAAGAAATGTTTCCTGATTCTGCTATTGCAGCCAAAATGCAACTTAAAGAAAAAAAAGTTGCTTATGTGATATCACATGGATTGTCAAAATATTTTGAAGAGGATTTGAAAAAAGACATTGCATCTAGTAGCCCAGAAGGTTACTATAGCATTTGATGAAACTACAAATACACAAGTGAAACGGCAGTTGGATGTGTATCTCAGGTACTGGTCTTCAGAAATAAATTCAGTTTCTTGCCGATACCTAACAAGCGTTTTTCTGGGTCATGCAACAGCAGATATTTTGCTAAAAGAAATTCTTGATGTGTTATCATCCTTCAATATTTCGTTGAACAGAATTATTTGTGTATCCATGGACAGCCCAAATGTAAATAAGTGCTTTTTACGCAAATTCAATGAAGTTGTAAAACAAGAAACAGGCCAGAAATCTTTGGAACTAGGTTTTTGCAACCTGCATGTTGTTAGTAATGCATTTAAAATTTTTTTGACAAGCTTAAATATAGATTTTGACGAATTTGCTACTGATATGCATTACTTTTTAAAGAGTAGTGCTGCAAGACGAGAGGATTATAAATCTGTCGAGGATATAACATTGGTCACTGCCAAATTTCTTTTGCGTCATGTCAGCAACAGATGGTTAACCGTTGGTTCTGTAGCCCAGAGGCTCTAGGATCAATGGCTAAATATTACAGAATATTTTTAAACTTCTTGCCATCTCAAAAAATATTTGAAAAACAACTGCGCAATTCGGCAAGGTATAAAAGAATTCACTGTTTCCTGAAAAATGAGCTTACTCCTTGCTATTTAGCATTAATTTCATTTTCACACCAAAATTTTGAAAAGTTTTCATTATGTTATCAGAGTGAAGAACCAAAAATACACCAGTTATATTCTGATTTAAATACTTTAATGAGGAATGTTATGGCTCAGTTTATCCAAGATGATGTTATAGCAGGGAAATTTGGAGAAGACCTAAAGAATGTAGATTTTGAAAACAAAAATTCATGGAAAAAACTAGGGGAGTTAGAAGTTGGTATGAAGACAAAAAATCTCCTCAGGAATGTTCAAGAGACCAGGCAGAAATTATTTCTCTTAGATGTAAGATCATCACTAATTGCAACCACAAAATATTTAAAGTCAAATTTGCCATTCTGCAATCAAAAGCTAAGAGACATAGAAGTTTTAAAGGTAAAAGAACCAAAGAAAGAGTCAACTCAACTTTCAGTCACTGAAGGACTTTCGGAAATAACCAGAATTTCAAGTGTTTTGCATCTTTCTGAGGAACAAATTGATAGAGTAAGAGAAGAGTGGAAACTTTTAAATTGCGATAAGCCAACTCTAGATGAACTAGTGACATTTTCAGAGGAAGGGCATATTCCAGTGCGGATTGATCATTACTGGCGTAATATATTTAGTATTAAAGACTCTAGCGGAAAAGAAAAATACTCAAATCTTGCTAAACTCGTCAAGTCAATTTTAGTTTTACCTCATGGTAATGCTGATGCAGAAAGGGGATTTTTGGTTAACACTGCTCTGTTAAGGAAGGACAAGGCTAACTTAAAAGACTCAACTATAACATCATTAAGAATAGTTAAAAGGGCCATTAAACACTATGGATGTGTAAGTAAAGTTCCCATAACAAGAAATTTGTTAAATAGTGTTCGTGATTCACATAAATTTTATAAAGAGTATGTTGATAAGCTGAAGGAAGCAGAAAGAGAGGGAAAATAAGGAAAAGCAGCTAGAGAAAAAAAGAAAAGCTGAGTTTGATGACAAAATAAAAGAAAATGATGCAGAAATAAATAGACTTAAAAACGATAAAAGAAGCCTCCCTAGCAATAATTCAAGAGGGAACAGAAAGAATGAGAAAAGCTGTAGAAAAACAAAATGCTGTTGAAATAGCAGTTGCCTCTAACTTGATCATACAAGGTTCAGCTAAAATAAAGAAAACTGAAAGTAAATTAGTTGTGGTAGAAGCAGAAAAAGATAGGCTAATCAGGAAAAGGTTAAAACAATAATATGAAAAAAGTAATTCAGTGAACAATTGTACATAGTTCTTGGTTTTCAATTACCTTTTTAGGATATTATAATTTAATGTGAAACCTGAAAACTTTACTGTGAAAATCGTGAATTGCTTCTGGTTCAACAGCATATTAATGTTCAAAGTGAAACTTGAATGTGGTAAATATACTTGAATATGATAATAACACGTGAAAAGATAAGAACTGAACATTAGAAGTAAATCATACTTAAACTTTAGACATTAGACGTTATGCAAAAAATTTGGGTGTTAACTTCGACCATATATACTAATGGACTGCACATTGGCAATAGCTGCATCAAAGCCGCCATGGCTCAAACATTGGGCATGTCATCATCAGACTCCAAATTTCGTGTAAAAATGCTGTTATGATTACTAATTTACGCTGCAGAACTTCAGTGTTTTCGGTGTATTATGTGAATGCACCTCATATATAATGAAAACTCTTCAGGTAAGTTTACTTATGAGCTATATACATGCATGATCGTGTTGTTTACATTTTGTGATTTATAATGTGATGAACATTTGCGAAGAATTTGGAACATGCATTCCATTTTTTTTCTTAAGTTACTATATTTTTATATCAATAGCTGCAAGTTTCTGGTTAAGTAATTGAACTTTATTGACTTAGGTATTTAATTCGTTTCTTACCCATGAAAAATCATAGAACTTTCTTTACTATATCGCTCAGAGCAACCATAAGCACAGCAGGTGTAACCCATCTTTTTTACTGTTGTCATGTGATTTTATGTTGGAGCCAGAAATTTTGATGTCATGCGCAGTCTATCAGTATATATGGTTGAAGGGTGTGAAGCAAACTCTTTACAATGTATACAAAGTTGTTTTACTAGATGTATACAAATATACATCTAGTTTTTATTGAAATACACTCCTAAAATTTTCCTAAAATTTTTCTAAAAATTCCTAAAATTCCTACCTAAAATTTTCCAGAAGTATGCTATGATCCCTGTGTTATGTTTTACATTAAACTTAATGTAGAATGTAAGATGGGAATCTCATCCATTTTTTTCGTAGAGTCTTGTGTGGAATATTTTGACATGTAAATAGACAAGCGTTAGATGAGAAGTCATTTGATTTGTCTTGCTATTAAATTTCTTCATCTGCTAAAAAAACAATGAATTCGTAATTTTACAAAAGAGCTAGCCTCACATTCCATTGGATGGAATAAACAAACTGATAGATGAGATAAACTAATTTGTAATTACCACAACAATAACGAACTCTCGCAGAAGTTTTTTTTTATTACATTAAAATATTTATTAACCAACCAAATTTTTGAAGTTTAAAAAGGTGTTAATTGCGTAGTTCGTATACACTTAAAAAAAACCCATTAAAACTGTATTTCTGGAAATGTGGAACTGAACATACAAAACATCTGCAGAGAATTACAAGCATTATTGTTCATATACAATTCAAATTCTGACATTGGTTTCTCATTAAAAAAAATTCTGATGGGAAACATGAGGCAATTTACTTGAATCACATACGCAAAAATTTTAAGAAAAAGTTTATAACATATTGTTTAGGAATCAATTAATCTTTCATCTAATTTTACCATTTAAACACACATTCATTCATCCTTTTTGGTAAGTTCATATTAGCTATCGTAAATATTTCATTGTTGCCTACGGAGAACGTACATTTTATGTAACTTCGACTACGCAGTTTGTTGTTGCTTGAATGTATAGCGGGAGCAACTAGTCAAAAGGAGACTGCAAACCAATGAGGTAACAATGGTATTATTTTAACCCTATCATTCATCTTCTATTAAGAAATAAGTTATGTGTTGTTTATTTCATATTTTAAATAAATGAGCCATTCACCCTCAATACGATACCACCTGAACGAATAAGAGGTTAGGGAGTCCGGTTATCATGGTTTTCAGCGAACTTGAGTAAAAACGTGAAGAACAGAAAAAATGACAGGACTTCTATGAATTCCTGCTAATGAACTTAATGTAATATGCCACGTAATAATGTTCATTAATTAACGTGGAATTTTACGTTTTTGTAACTGATATTAATAATCCTGATGACTGGGCAACCAACTTTATCTGCTTTGCATACGGCTAGGTCATTTTCTTGAATAAATGACCTGAATTCTTTTAAACAAGAAGAAGAGTACTTGATTGGCACAGAAGTTTGCTTGGATAAGATAACAGCAGCGTTGGCACGAAGTATAGGCTGCTGAACAGTCTCAGTTCTGTGGATGGCTGATTCTATAACAGAAACAGTTTGTGGAAGATTGATAGGAAGAGCAGGTGAAAATTTTGGGCCTAATGATAAGAATTTATCCAAACTAGGAGGAATAGTGACAGAAGAAAGATTTACATACTTTGGCTTGTCAGTAGAGGCTGATGACGGAGATGTTGCTTGACTTTTTTGCTTGGAGAGTAGAAAATTGAATTTCTTTGTATGGCGAGCATATTCATTTACTTCAATTGTTGTGAGGGTTTGGTTGATGCGAACCATGAAAATATCAAGCAAAGCAGGATGAGTGGTAGCAGCCAGTGATTGGTAGCTAATGTAGCAGGAAAGTTCAGTTTTAGCAATGGAGGAACGCAGGTCACGGATAGCGGCAGATAGGAGGTTATGGCTGGTTTCCTGTAGTAATGCACGGCACCGTCCTTTGAAGATGGGTTTGCAGATCTGAAAAGCTTGGGGAAGAATGCCAGAAGTCTTGCAGGAAACAAGAAAACGAAGCCTGCAAAGAGAATTAGTGACTTGAGTCCGAAGTTTCCGTAAGGAAATCCAATCTTTCGTCCAGTCCAAAATAAAATGCCCGGAAGTTGCGTAGCTTTGAAACATGATGATTATGGGCAAAACACGTAACAATATTAACAAATAAAGGTAACTTGATCACGCTAGTTACGTTAACTGAAACTTTTATAAAAAGTTCGTAAGTTGGAAGCTTTCACAAAAATAAGAAAAATTCAAATGTAGAATCTGGCAACAATCTTAGTCCTCCATTGGCGTGATGAAGACCTAAGATAAGGTCGAAAGCTTCCAACTTACGAACTTTTTATAAAAGTTTCAGTTAACGTAACTAGCATGATCAAGTTACCTTTATTTGTTAATATTGTTACGTGTTTTGCCCATAATCGTCATTATTTTCATTGCCAGTAGACCCTATCACTACAATATTTGTCTCTTTATAAACAGCTATCACATTAGCTGGCATTAAAAATAAACCAATAATTTTTTTATCTGTGTTACCCATTCTCGCCCCACCCCCTAAGGTTAATGATGTACAACAGCTTATCAATTTATTTTCATACTTTGCAGACAATTGTTCAAATTTTTTTTCCCTCATAATACTGTTGTTCCAACTGCTCTACACTGCTCATTTAGAAAACTTACCTTAAAAAGTGGAGGTGTGCAGCTTTTTCTAATGCTTTTGTTGTTTTCTTGCTTTGGAACTTCTAACTGCTGTTTTTTGTAAAACGTCCTTCCCTTAGTTTGTTTTTGCAACTTCTTTCATTCACTACAATGATTTGTTGTATTGAAACATTGAGTAGCACTAAAAGTGATGCATGGTGGCACTATAAGACTAAAAAGCTTGTAAAGAGGAGGAAAAGGAAGCATATCTGGAAATATTGCAAGGTAGAGTTACTAGGATGAATATCATTGTAAAAAGTAAGAAGCAGTAAAACAAATTCACCAGAGTAAGACAAAGCATAGGAATAAGCTTCTAATGGTAGGACCACTGGAGTAGGTGACATAACAGCTGAAATGTTGAAATATTGTGGTGAGTCCATCGTTTATGGTTTCACTGATATTCTTCCCAGTTATGTTTTGAGTTATTTTCCCCTCAGGATTGGAGGGATGCTGTCGTTTCTTTGGTTAAATTTAAGAAGAGTTGTGGTTTCTGCCTCCTGTAGGTGCCAATGAAAGTGTTCAGAAAAGTCATTCTTTGTAAGGAATGAGGATTTACATCAGAGAAGGTTTGAGATATACAGTTTGGTTTTATGCCTGGTAAAGGCTGCACTTACATTTTTTTTTTTTTCGTTATGTATGATAATTGGATGCATGTATGTGTGATGCCAAAATAAGCAGTGCTAGTTTGTATCTTGGAAATTCCTGTATGCTCAGGTTGCTGTACGGTAATGACACAGTTTGAATGAGAAACTGCTAGTACATTATTAGATCAGGTGAATAAGTTTGTGTATCTAGGAAGCATGTTTGACAGAGAAAACATATTACATGGTGAAATTAGTAGACAAGTGATTTCATCTTTGAAATCATAGCTGCTGTATAAGGATTTCATGTGACAGATGGGTTCCTGAAAAGGTTCCAAGTGGCTGTGTAGAAAAGTGTAAACTCTGATGCTGTGACATACTACAGAGCTGAAGCTGATGTCAAGACAACAAATCTGCAGCGATACGTTTCATTAATGTAGCATAGTCAGTTAGAGGAACTCACTCCAGAGCGTGAGAGACGCATGTTCCATCCCCATTCACCATCATAGTCCTGTTTTCATATTGGCATTTGAACGTAAAAATGGATCTACTGGCTGTTGGGTTCTTTAAAATATGTGTGATGTTTGTTCCACGCATTGTCTGGAATTAATAAAAATTCCTTCTTCACTTCCAAAAAAAGAAAGAAAATTAAGATGATGATTATGTGACTGCTACAGAGGTGAAGCATTTCTGAAGATGACAAATCTGCAGCAATACATTCCATCGGTGTAGCTTAGCCAGTTAAAGCAATTCACTCCGGAGCGAGGAGACATGGGTTCAATCCCAGTCATTGACAAATTCCTGTTTTCACAATGCATAATATTGAAACTTCAGTACTGCACAAGAAACATGGGAGTTGTTTATGTGCTGGATTGATGCATTACTTACACAGGGTTGTGCCAAGACCCATTTAGATCATGTGTGTGAGTGAAGATGTGTTATGGATGTGTAATATACAACATAATATTACGTTGGAGACAGATATTTTGAGGTGTTTTTGCCATGTTGGAAAAATGAGTGGTAAGATAATGAGGGAATATATTCAGCCCAAGTGACAGGAAAGAAACGTGCAGGAAGGCTTAAGAAACAATGAGAAAACTAGATTCAGGAATGCCTGCAAAAGATAATGAGTATGAAGTGCAAAAGGTCTTAAGTGAGACTTGTGATGGGGGTATGTGTGAAGTTTGAGTTGTATTCTAGGATGACTTGTAAGTGGAGACACTTGCTTAATACAGCAAGTACACCATCAATCACTTTGTGCTGGCAAGTGTTCTTGCTTTTAGAAGTTAACCTCTGAATCTCAGAGAACAACTTAATGTTGTGTGTATATATGTACACAGAACATCATTTTGAAAAGAGAATGTTATGACTACGTAACTGTGAAGGTTATAAATCATCTTTAATTTTTGTTATATGCTCACAGCCATCATATTCTTAAAAAAATGTGAAGATTCTCTGCAGATTATGCTGAGAATCTTCACTTAAGAAAATGTTAATAAAACAAATTTTCCAACCTGAAAGGCACATTTTTTTAAAGAACATCTTAAGTTCTATAAATTAAGTTATGGTTCAAGTCACATGAGATATAACAAATTACAAAATAGAAAATTGATTTGGTTTTGTGGTTTCAAAATTACTGTATTGTTCATTCAATCTTGCATTTTGGGAAATGGCATATAACTCAGCTTTCAAAGAATTTGAAAAAAAAAATCTGCTAAACTGTATAAATGAAACTCGAGTTTTGTAATTAAAACTAATTAATGATTGAAATTCTACTTCTGATCTTGCATCTATGGAAAGGAAGCGACTAAAGAGGGTGTCGTTGGACGGCCATCCCTGTGGCTGAGGTGGTGGTGAGAGGAATGTCTTCTAAATTCGTGTAATGGAATGTAGTCCTTATTAAACATTTTCGCCGATGCTCTAATTTGGACTCGTGAAGCTTTAAATGCCATAAACAATATGGAAAGAATAGATTGATCTCATGAAAATGCATTACTATTTTCAAGATATTTATATTGCATTTTTTATTGCAACCTAGAACTGAAATTTTTATTTTAATGAGTCACTTTGTGTACTTACTCTCATTATTTCATTTTTAGGAAGCAGAGAAGGAAACGCAGGAATCTGAGGCACGTCAGATACATCATCAAAAACGCCAAGCTCTTGCATCCTTATTCAAGTCACTCAGTCAGTTTGGTCTGTCCTACAGACAGGGGCTTCTGCATTCCAAGAAGTTTCAAGTTAATGATGCTTTATGTGTTAATTCGCTAGATGCCAAGCACATTAAACTTGCTCAAGAAGGCAGCTTAGCTACATCTGATATTGTTAGATGCATGGATGACATCAATCATTACTACTACAAGTGTGTTGCACAGTTTGCTCTTTTCAAGAAGCTTTTAGAAAATCCTTCTAAAGTAAGTCAAATAATATTTAATATGTTGTACATGCAGAAAATTTCAGTTTCATTATGAGAACATTATATATAGTCTTTTTTTTTTCTTTGTAAGTACTTTTTTTTTATGAGCAGTATATTGTTCAGTAATATACTAAACATTTTGTGTATTATCAAGTTTAGTAGACATGCAGTGCAAGTGCTTAAGATAAAGTATGTTCCGAGAAACTTTTTCAATCACATTTTAAATTATTTTAGGTATTGTGAAGTACTCAAAGAAATTAACAGCTTCATCACAGACTTTATAATTGCCATTGCATGACACCATTGTTTTTAGTCATGTTATTAGCTCAGACCACTTATACAAATTAGTACTGATTTGCAACAAATATTCTCTGGCCCTTTTAAGTCCATTTCAGTGTTTTCTTTTTCCCTAACACATTTTACTTTAATTGCCAATAATTGGTTTTTCATCCTTATCCCATGTTGTAGATATTGTTCTCCTGCCTTTGGGCTGCTATCACAAAATGTAACATCTCTCTGGATTTCTTTATCTCCTATGTGACACACATGTCCAGATAACCTCGGGATGTTTATTAGCTCATCTTTTCTAAAAAAAAGTCTGTGTTTATAGTATTGCTTTGTCCGTCCATCCATCTGTGGACATCATATCTCTGCAACTAAATAGTCTGATTTGAAAAATATTTTTGCATTGGAAAGCTTGAAATGTGAGGATGATAATCCTTGCTTTCCAGGGGTTTTGACTTTTTGCATAAATCCAGGTGCTATCAAACACAACATATATTTAATTTCATATATTTTCTTCTAAATGTCCGACTGAAAAAATTATTTCTTCCTTTCAATGTCATTTATAACAAAGACTATTTAGGGTAAAGTTTCTTTTTCAAGTAATGCATACATTTTCAGCTTGGGGTTGTAAAGGTTCAATGAGATTTTCTTTTATCTCTGCTTCTAAATGTCTGATTTCAAATTTTTTTTCTTCATCAGATAAATCTCCTGGAGGGAAACATTATATATATATTGACACAAGTCACCGGACACCCCTTCAAAAGCAAATGAGCAGATCTGCTGCATTGTTAAGATGTGCGGTACAGCTGCAAATGGTATAAAAACAAGCCTGCAGCTGACTGTGATCATATCGCGCTGTGAGGTTGAGTGAAAATGATGCGGAGGGAGAGAACTGACTTTGAGAAAGGAAAGATTGTTGGGTGTAATATTAATGGGTTGTCCACAAGAGAAACCGAGAGGCTTTTAAACATACCCAAGTCAACTGTTTTGGATGTATCGAATAAGTGGAAGACACATGGCGTGCTTGAAGCAGCAAAACGTACCGTCAGATCAAAGAAAATTAGTGATAGAGGACGTTGAAGCCTCAGGATTGTCGTTACAGCTAATCGACAGAGTACTACTGCACAAGACCTCAGTGTACAGGTAAGTAAAAATGCTGGAACCTCAGTATGTACACATACCATTCACAGAGTTCATTCCATGGGTTACTGTGGTCGTGCGGCTGCTCATTAGCCTTTCATCTCCACTCGGAAGGCTACTCGTCGTTTAGCATGGTGTAAAGAACATTTATCATGGACCGTAGATCAATGGAAGCAGGTCTTATGGACTGATGAATCCAGATACATGATTCATCAGTCTGATGGCAGTGTGTGGGTATGGTGGCATCCGGAGGAACGCTATTTACCACAGTATACTCTTCCTGTGATCAAGTTTGGAGCTGGCAATGTACTCATGTGGGGGTGTTTTTCGTGGTATGATCCCGGCCCATTGGTTATCGTGGACAAACCTGTTAACCAGCACGTCTACTTCAATATTCTGGACAATTATGCCCTACCAACTCTGTGGCAATACTATGGAACTGAGCCTTATTTGTACCAGCAGGATAATGTACTGAGCCATAAAAACAAGGACTGTTACGGCATGGTTTTATGATAATTCCATTTTGTGTGTGGACTGGCCAGTACAGATCCCTGATCTTAATACCATAGAGCTTCTATGGGATGAATTAGAGCGACACACAAGAAGTTTAGAACCAAAGCCTACTACTAAGCAGCAGCATTATGCACTGAATAAAAGTGCATACCTATCACTGTGTTCCAAAACTTTGTCGAAAGCGTGTTTCGAAGGCTCAGTGCATGCATTAAGGCCAAAGGTGGACCAACACTTTACTAATGTATGTCAATAAATGCTATGTTGTGTTCCTCTTCAAGGTGTCTGTTGTCTTTTGTCAATATAGTGTGTATATATATAATTTTTAGTAGAGAACAGTTTGGTCACCTGGGGGTGTTGTCCAGTGGTGGTCAGCATTTTTAGCAGTATGTCTATCCTATTGCCATATCAAGGATTTTACCTTGATCATGATCAACTCCCATCAATTTCCTGATCAATGAGTTCCTCTTCCTATCCTTCCTAGTTATGTCAAGCATGTACCTGTCCATGCTTCTTTCAGCAGTTTGCAACCTGTGGATTTTAAGTACTTTGTACTCATATACACTGTTTCTCATGTTATAATTAACCATATATCAACGGGTCAATCCTCCATTGCATCCTGTCAAAATTTCAAACCATTCATGATAAAAATTATAAGTTATAATAAAACATCTATTGAAAACAGAATCTTTAAGCTTAACTTACGTTTTATATCGGATTCATATTGCTGATCAATAGTCTGACGAACTCTTAATCTTGTTCAGGCTGTTATTTCATTGTCTGTCATAATGCAAAGTCTCTTCAAAGTGACAAAGAAAATTAAATTTCGAATGAACAAAAGGAAGTTTTTTTAAAACATTCTAAAAAGGACAAAGCAGGATAAGCCTGACAGCAGAATTTATCGAAGTACTTTAAAATCAATAAAATCACATTAAGTAGGTTTATAGTGTACTGATGCTTTCAACTTATGTAGGTTGACAAATGAAATATCTTAAAAATAGGTTAAAAACACAATAAAAGAACCTGTCATGATGCAAGTCGAAGTACGATAGACACTAAAATGCTAACGGGGAACAATGGTGGGAGTTGACTTCGATGACACATATGTTCCTTTCCCGACCGGTTTCAACTGTATAAACTTCAGTCATTCTCAAGGTATGTCTTCCAGTGCATCTGCACCTGTTCTTCGATGTCTGATTAGGCTTTACGTCCGTGTTTCTACACATCAGAGAGATTGCGCACGCATATGGCAGGATATGACATTTTATGGTCTGAAAGTGCTATCTATCGTGGCTTTAAGGTCGGTTTTGATATTCTTTTGATATTAATTTTCTTTTCTTTAATCTTCTTTTTCTGAGTTAGTCCTAAAATTCTTTGCTATTTTAAAAAAAAATATCCTCTTTTCTTTCTGTTCTGTTTTTATTTCCTTTTCAATAAGATATTTCCATGCATAGCATAAATCAATCGGTGTATTGTAATTACAATTTTTGCTCTTGGTCTTTTCAGTTATCACTGCCTCTGTTGTCATTAATTTAATATTCTCCCAGTCAGGATAAGCTTGGTTCTGTATGCAAAGCTGTATCAGTGCCGTTTTCTTCTCACGCTTGTTCCAATTGGCGATATGTTCATTAATTCTTGTACCTAATCGTCTTCTGGTACTACCGATGTATAACTTATTGGGGCAATTTTCTTTTTTGTTGGAATTGCATAGACACCTGCTTTGTTTAATGTAGATCTCATCTCATGGCTTTTTGTCAGGTCTTTTGAAATATAATTTACTGTCTCAGCAAGAACCATGTCATGCTTCTGGCATTCCCTCTTAAGGATATCTGATATAGGTGGAGTATATGGAAACTTTCCTGTATATTTTTTTATTATTAATAGTAGTTGTTTTATTTATACTATTAATCTGATCTTTCATTTTTTTTAATTGTGGATTGATTGAACCACTTTATAAATAAATACAACAACTTCTATCCTACTATTAAAGTTACAGTAGAAAAAGAAGTAAATCAACAATTAAATTTCTTGGATATATCTTTATTTAATAAGAACTCCAAAATACAATACTCCGTTTTTCGAAAACCATCTTATGTTCCAGCTATTATTTCACATAACTCCAACCACCCATGGAAATATAAAGTCTCGGCATTTTATTTTTATATTCGTAGAGCTATTTCACACTCATCTGAAAGAGAGTCTGAAAAGAAAGAACTATAAAATGGCTAATAAACTTGGCTACTAATTTTGGCTATAAGAAATCCCTAATTGTGTCAATCCACAAAAAAATGAAAGATCAGATTAATAGTGTAAATAAAACTGCTATTAATAATAAAAAATATATAGGAATGTTTCCATATACTCCACCTATATCAGATATCCTTAAGAGGGAATACCAGATGCACGACATGGTTCTTGCTGAGACAGTAAATGAAATTTCAAAAATACCTGACAAAAAGCCATGAGGTGAGATCTATGTCAAACAAAGCAGGTGTCTATGCAATTCCAACAGAAAAAGAAAATTGCCCCGATAAGTTATACATTGGTAGTACCAGAAGACGATTAAGTGTACAAGGCTTAATGAACATATCGCAAATTGGAACAAGAGTGAAGAGAAAACGGCTTTGATACAGCATTGCATGCAGAATCAAGCTTATCCTGACTGGGAGAATATTAAATTAATGACATTAAGGAGACCCGCCAGCAAATGTTAACTTCAGAGGCAGTGACAATTAAAAAGACCAAAAGCAAAAATTGTAATTACAATACACCGATTGATTTATTCTATGCATGGAAATATCTTATTGAAAAGGAAATAAAAACAGAACAGAAAGAAAAGAGGAAAAATAGCAAAAAAATTTAGGACTAACTCAGAAAAAGATTAAAGAAAAGAAAATTAATATCAAAAGAATACCAAAACTGACCTTAAAAACACGATAGATAGCACTTTCAGACCATAAAATGTCATATCCTGCCATATGCATGCGCAATCTCTCTGATGTGTAGAAACACGGACGTAAAGCCTAAACAGACATCGAAGAACCGGTGCAGATGCACTGGAAGACATACCTTGAGAATGACTGAAGTTTATACAGTTGAAACCGGTCGGGAAAGGAACGTATGTGTCATCGAAGTCAACTCCCGCCATTGTTCGCCGTTAGTATTTTGGGGTCTATCGTACTTCGACTTGCATCATGACAGGTTCTTTTATTGTGTTTTTAACCTATTTTTAAGATATTTCATTTGTCAACCTACATAAGTTGAAAGCATCAGTACACTATAAGCCTACTTCATGTGATTTTATTGATTTTTTTAAAGTACTTCGATAAATTCTGCCGTCAGGTTTATCCCACTTTGTCCATTATAGAATGTTTTAAAAAAACTTCCTTTGTTCATTCGAAATTTAATTTTCTTTGTCACTCTCTTCAATTTTCTTCATGTTTGACTTCAAAATTTGAAAAGAGTTTGCATTACGACAGACAATGAAATAACAGCCTGAACAATATTAAGAGTTCGTCAGACTATCAATCAGCAATATGCATCCGATATAAAACGTAAGTTAAGCTTAAAGATTCTGTTTTCAATAGATGTTTTATTATAACTTATAATTTTTATCAAGAATGGTTTGAGATCTTGACGGGATGCAATGGAGGATTGGCCCGTTGATGTATGGTTAATTATAATGTGAGAAACAGTGTGTATGAGTACAAAATACTTAAAATCCACTGTTAATCATTTGGACCACATATTGCATATATGTCATATATTATATGAACATATACAGTTCAAAACTGTGGATGTCCTTTTTAGTTAAAGTTCACGTCTCTAGTCTGTAATCTGTCAATAAGAAATGGAGGGATGCATTGATTAAACACTTTTAAGACATAATGACAAATTGTTCTTGAAAAATTGTACCGTTTCTTTCAAATGCTCTCCAACCAAGTTTTATATGCATATTAATTTCTTCTTTGATGTACTCCTTACTTGATATCTGTTGTCCTTGGTAAATGTAGGCAACAGTTACTTCTACAATTGTTCCATCAATTACTAAGTCTTCAGTTCTTGAAAAAGCATTGTACATCAGTTTTACTGTTGTCGGCAAGTTCCTGCAGCTCTGGGAGGTACTTGCAGAAATGACTGTCATCAACAAAATTTACGTGAATTAAAATAATCATTAAAATTTATCCCCTTGTCTTCCCAGTTTAGTGATTGATAAACATTCTGCAATGTGGCACGAGGCATTACTAGGGCGATATGGTGCCCCTTGTCTCACTCCCTTTCCAGTTTTTATAAGTGCTGTGTCTTGGAACACCTGACCTTTGTACTTGCATTTTTTGTAGATCTTATTAATAATAATCATCATGCATGCATCTTCAATACCACAGGATTTCAAAGACCTTCTAACTGCTGATGGTTTCTCAGAATCGAAAACACCTTTTCGTAATAAATAAAAGCCATACATAATGGAAGTTCATACTCATTCGCTCTTTCAATAAGTTCTCTAAATACATGGATATGATCTACAGTGCTGAAACTGCTCTTGAATCCAGCTTGTTCTTTGGTTAAGCCATGTCCAGTGTTTTCTTCGAACAGTATGATAGCACCTTAATGAAGATTTTATAAACAACTGATAGGAGGCTGATGGGTCTGTAGTTCCCGAGATCCTCAATGTCCCTTTTTCATGAAGCAGGATCATTGTAGCCTTGTTCCAATAATCAAGAATCTTCCCTTCATTGTCACATCTAGTGAAAACTTGGGGAGATATAGTTTTTCTCCCCAGGCTTCTTGAATGATGTCCACAGTAGTTCCACCTTCCCCATTTCATATTCATATGTATTGCAAAGAGGCTAGAAATAGGCAAAGTGCAGGTGACCATGTCATTGTGTAAAGGCCTCTGAGAAATACGATTACAGATATTTTTTCTGTGATTTTGGAGTAAACAGTGATGCCATTTTATGGCATCTGTTCTAGTAGTCAAGTAATTTTATCAGAAAATCTATTAAAACATATCAGGTTGATAGACTAAATAATATATTAATTTGAGGCATGACTTCAAGAGGTGTGGCTTGCTTAAAGTAGTATTAAAATTTAAACCTCACCCAATGAAAGTATTGGGGTTGAGTGGAACTGGTGCATAAATGATGGTCTATAGTGTTTTTAAATGTTAAAATAAAAAAATATCAAAGCTCTGCAGTGAGTAACAACACAAATTAGTAAAATTTTCAAAGGATCAGTGATTACATGACATTTTTAAGATGCCCAGGTCATCCCGCTAACCCTTTTTTGTATTGTCATACTCAACATTGGTCAACAGAATGAGCTTCTGACTTCTTTATGATGAAGTAGCCATGACTGCCATTCTTCCATCCTGGGGACGGATCTCCATCTTTTGAAAATTTTGGAAACCTGTCATGATTGTTAGATTATGGAATTCTGTTTCCCCTTTTACTTTTCTTTTCCCTCTGAAAATTGTGCAGAATTGTAGTTTTGTAATCACTGAAATTGTGGAGTTGCACCAAATGTTTTAAAAGTGTTCAAAGTGTTTAAAAAGATTTGAAGCAGTTGCCTACCTGTCAAGTTTTCCAGATTTTGCTGTTATCTTCTGGTAGGAAAAAAACCTTTTTGCCAGATCAAAAACTAATATTATGGGAATTTTTACTAGGAAATTTATTCAAAGAATTTTTACCGGATTTCGTTACATTTATGGAAGTTCATGAGATGTCTGTCCACTGGCTGAAATATTTTGGAATAGGTAGAAATGCCTGTTTTAGCAGAGATGAAAAACTTCTGTAATTTTCTATTTTCCTAACCAAGTTCTGTTTTTTTTTATTAATATTATTTTTCTTCCAAGTGTATTCCTTATTTTTAATTGTTTTTGGGATAATTTGTATTTTTTCATAATGGTGCAAAAGAACGATTTAGCGTTTGTGTAATTTTTTTTTTTATTTTTTTTTATTTTTATTTTTTTATTTTTTTTTTTTTTGGTGAGATGTGTGCTTTCCTAATTTGACAGTCTTTCAGAATCAATGAACAAAGCTAACATTTCTTCCCCCGTTCCCAATTTTCTTAAGTGAAATTAAATTTCAAACTCTGTGCTTAATGGGTCCGTAATAGAATCTGCAACAATTATGTGACTGCTAAATTGTTTTCATGGCAGAGTAAGTTATGACACTACCGATTTTTAGAATTGATTTAACTTAAAATGCAAGTTTTGCCATTCCTTGGTCAATTCTTGTTATACAGTATAACTTGTCTAATTTGAACGTTTTTAATTCAAATTCTTGGTTAATTAGAATTTTTCATTTGGTCCCTTGAATTTTCTATATAAATAATGTTTAAAAATCCCTTTAATTAGAACTTTTTTTTTTTGTTTGTTTAATTCGAACAAAACCCCATTTTCGTATTCTCGTATTTTCAACAATTACCTTTTTAAATGGGTACGTCCTGTTTTGGATGAAGCGACAGGTTAAACCTGAAACTATAGCCAACTGCTTCAGAAAAGCAGGCTTCCAGCACCCCGATAACGAGTCTCAACTATATCAAGGTAATGGTGGCGAGGAGATCATACCCACTGTGGAGTACTGGGAAAACGTAGGTCGTGATGTACCATATGAGGCTTTTGTGAGAGCTCACAGATGATGAGATCTTGGCTGATGTTATGAATAAGAAGACCTGCTGTGTATCTTCAGATAAAGAACTGGAACTGCCAGAATTTCCTGAAGAGCACCTTCCAAATTCAGTAAGTGGCCTTGGTTCACCTCCAACATCTAAGGAAGTTAGTTGAGGGACTGCAGAATGTAAGTGGCTTTTTATTTCATTCACTTGATAAACTTGAGGAATTTACACTTATCCATAACATAAATTCTAAGAAGCAGGACAAAATTTCACTTTTTTTTTTTTTTTTACAAAAAATATGTAAATTTACTGTACTGTACTTTTTTTTTGTATGTTATGAATAAATATGTTTTTTACAGCACTTGAATGTGCCCATATTCAAACTTGCCTAATTCGAATTTGTTGATAATTCGAATTACACTGGTGTGCAAAAATTAAGGACTAAGAGGAGAAATTAGCATGACAGTAAAACGAGCAGGCAGAACGGACCCAAAGACCACTCAGGAGATAGACTAGAGTTCGGTATGGTAGGGCATGCGCATATATGCAGCATGACGTGAGGGGCGGGGGTGTTGGAAGTGTATAAAGCACACGGGCGGTGTACGCTCAGCAATTTGGTGAAAGCTGTTAAGCTATTGCACGGTGTACATCAGTTTGAACGACGTCGAGTTGCTGCCACTGTGTGATATGGCCAACAGGCAATACAGTAGATGACATCTGGATGACTTTACCCGAAGTCACGTCATTAAGAATGTCAAAGTGTGATTAGTGTGGCCGAGGAGTTCGGGATCGCTCACAGCATCGTTTCACGAGCTTGGAGAGCATTTCAAACGACAGGAACAGCTGTCCAAGAGTTTAGCAGTGGTCGTCCACGAGCAACCACGGCGGCGGACGACCGGTATTTTGTCCTACAGGCGAGAAGAGACAGACGGCAGACAGCTGGAGGCTCATGCAACAGACAACTGGACGTCCGTTATCGCGTTTTACTGTGGCCAGGAGGCTGCACAAAGGTGGTCTATTTGCACAACGACCAGTATGGTGTGTCCCATTAACGCCTGCTCATCGGAGACGGCAGTTTCTGTGGTGCTGGAAACACAAGAACTGGACACATCAGCAATGGGGTAAAGTTCTCTTTACGGATGAGAGCTGGTATAGTCTGAAGAGCGATTCTGGACGTATTCACATCTGGAGAGAGCAGGGAACATGCAATCACACCTCCAACATCATTGAAAGGGACCGGTTTGGAGGTGGCGGAGTTCTCGTTTGGGACGGTATCAGGCTTGGTAGCCGTACTGACCTCCACATCTTCCAAATGAGGTTCAGTCACTGGTGTCCGCTATTGTACCGAGGTTCTGCCTCATGTGCATCTGGTTAGATGTGCTGTGGGTCCTGAGTTCCTCTTCATGGATGACAACACTACACCTCATCATACAGTGGCTGTTGGAGAGTGAAGATATTCAATGCATGGATTGGCCCGCAAGGTCCCTGGACCTAAATCCAATCGAACACGTGTGGGACCTTCTCGGGAGACACTTGGCAGTACGTCACCAGCCGCCAGCAACGATTCCGCAGCTGCGATTGGCGCTACAAGAGGAATGGGCCGCGATGCCTCAACAGTTCCTTGACAACTTCGTCCTCAGCATGAACAGACGTTGTAAATCCTGCAACGCAGTCAGGGGTGATCATATCCCCTACTAAAAACTGGATTTTTCTTGGCAGCCGCGTATCACATGGACGTTTCTGTCTTCGGTCCAGTTGTGCTCGAAGCTAACTTTTCAGTAAAGTGCCTTTGTATCCTCTGGATTCCCTGTTTGGACGGTTTTGTTCACTTGTCCCATATTCTTACATCTTTGGGATCTTATGGTATGATTTGAGTCGATGTGGAGCACTTCTGCACGACGTTACATTCAAAAAACCGTCTCGTCCCTTCAGTTTTGAATTATCCAAGTTACACTGTACCAAGCTACAGAGTGCATTTTCTCAATGTAATTAAAGTTCAAAAACACCACTTTCTACTCATTTTATGGGGAAAACTACTTTGCATGTTATTTGGAAGTTCCAATTTTGAAGTTTAATTTATCTTCAAACAAAAGGGTATATAGCAAACAGTGATTCAATAAATGAAAAAACAGTCATTTTTCAGGGAAATTAAAGTTTAAAATGTGATATTGTCGCTTCTCACTCTGCCTTGAAAATAATTGCAGATCACAGAAATAATGCTGTTTCTAGCATGAGCAGGGTAAGTAATTTTCAACTTGAATTGTGCTCTGAAAAAAGGAAAAGGTGTGTTATGCTGTGATGAGTATAGCAAAAAGGAACTATAAGGAATAAGAAAAATGTTCTTTCATTAAGAAAATTCATTAAAAAATATAGCCATATTTTTCATATTTCCAGTGATATTTGGATCAGTAGAACATAGTTATTTATAACTAGGTATGTTTTTTAAAATTTGTGCAAATCATATTTAATTCCTTCCCCCCACCTCATCCTCAATATCCAATGAAGGTTTCAATTTTAAGTAATCATCAATGGCCCAAGAATTGGAAGTTCTGAAAACTTTAAAAAAAAAATTTGTATTTTTCTTTTAGTAATGACTGAAGTATTTAATGCAGTTCTTTTGCTAATGTTTGTTTGTTTTAGGAATTAAATGTGAACATCATAGAGAAATGTGAGGGGTTCACTGGTTGTTTGATGCACATTGCTATTTCCCAGAGAAGTAAATTTGCAAGAGACTTAAAAGATATTGTTGATCTCAAGTTAGTATTTCTTTTATGGTACCCATTTTTTTTTTTTTTTTTTTTTGTTACTTGTTCATGTATTGTGCACTGTCCTCTATTGGCTCTAGTAATGTAAAATTTGTTTCTGTTTTTGCAAAAGTTATTAATCCTTATCTAGCATTTGGAATACATTTCCAAAGAAAGAGCAGATTTTGGTGAACCTACGCTAAATGAACTTGATCTTGTACTAGATCAGTGTCGCACTAGGTCATGGGTGTGGAAAGTCTCCTAGTTAAAGATAAAATGCCATTTATGAACAATGTACCATGTATTTCTTTGTTTATTGGGTAACTTTTTTCCATTGAATATATTTATATATATATCACTAAGCTGTTCTCTGAGATTCAGAGGTTAGCTTGACAAAGAAATACAAACTACTAGATAGTTTTTACTTACTGTTGCCATATCAAACTTATAGCGATCTTGGCATACAGCTCAGGCTTCAATATCATCCATCATATGCCATACAAAAGATCTTCTGTACTTCATATTCATAATCTTTTTCTCATACAGATACTCCTGAATCTGATCCTCCCATGACTTCCTTGGCCTTCCTGCCACTTGGGCTAAAAAGATTTTCTTAGCAAGCATCTCATCACTCATTTTTTCAACATGGCCAAACCACTGAAGCATATTAGTCTCCACCTTGCTAACAATATTTTGCTTCACATTAAACATCTGCAACACATCTTCATTCCTCACACAATTAGAACATGCCCCCCCCCCTGTAAGTAACTCATTTCTCCAGCACGCAAATGACTTCTATGTTTCTTCTGTAGTACCCAGGTTTCACTGCCGTACATCAGAGTAGGAACAATTACACTTTCATACTCAGCCATGCGGGACTCTTGAAAGCCCATCATTCCTGTGAAAACCTCCAAGAGCAGCCATGACTTTAAATGAAGAATTCACTCTCCTACTAATTTCACCATCCAAATTTGTTCTCTCTGTCAAACATGCTTTCTAAATACACAAACTCATTCACCTAGTCAATCACTGTGACATTTACTCTTACATTACATTCAGTGCTTACCAGTTACTCTCTCAAAAACTATAACTTTGGTTTTTCCCTTATCTATGCCCAGTTTGAATTTCATACAAACTTCGTACATCCCGGACAACATACTCTGCAACTCACTTTTGCTCTCTGCCAACAGGACAGTGTCATCAGCAATCTGCACACACAGATATCAGAAAGACTTTTATGTCTTTCTGATATCTGTTTCCATTGAATATGGATCTAAACTGAGTACTCATTTTACTGTTGCTGTCTAGCATATTTTTGCCTCATATTTATGGCTAATGCTATCCAGTTATGACCGACGTAGAATTATTCTTCATTAGTTTCCTGTGATTCATTGGCTCAAATACATTTCCTTAATTTTTTTGACATGCACTTAAAAATGCATGTTCTGTTGAGGAAGTTTGCCTTTTTTTTTTTTTTTTTTTTATTCATTGAACTTGGACAGCCCACAAACAACTTCCCTTTTACTTAACAATAATAGTAATTTTTCTAAGTAAAATCTTAAGGATGAATTCTTATATTGAAAAACTTCATAAAATGCATGTTATGAAATGGTTTTATTAAAAATTTAAATTTTAATAAAATATGAAGTAATCTTTATTGTTATTCAACTGTAAAACATTTTACATTGCCTCAACCATTTTACTGTGACTGAAACGATGAAAGTTTTCTGTCTTTAGCACGATTTAATGATTAAAAGATGAGAAATATATACAATTACAACCATGAGCACTTTCGAGGCAGCGGCTGCCTCTTCTTCAGATGTAATAAATAGGTACACATTTAATCTATATATAATATAAATCATTGCATTGTGGGAAGCATGGTAAGTTATTAGCCAATAGTAATCTACATGTGCCAAAATGTTGCATATACTGTTGGCCCAATGGTCTGTGAAGAAAACATGGAAATATATTATAGAAATAAATGGTGTAGGGTGGGGGTGAACAATTCAATTTTAATTTTATATTACAATTTATATTTTACTGTTTTAATAAGGGATTTCCAAACGTTATGTAACTCATAGGGGGCATGTTCATTTCAACATTGCTCACAGGAAGCCCCTCTATATACACACTTTTTCTGCAATTAAAAGGTCACCAGGTTTACTAGGAGTATTAATTATTCTTACACTACTCCAGTTGGGATTAAGATCATCTTGTATAACGATTTGGCTAGGGATGTACAATACACATGCCTGTTTTAATATTGTATTTGTGTTCTTTAATTCGTAATTCAATATTGCGTTTTGTAGAACCCACATAATTAGAGGCTGCTTGTCCTGTAGTTGCCTTAACCAGAGGGATATTGTAAATACCCCACTGTACCATTTTTCTGTTCTGTTCACGATTCTTACGAACTACTGAAAATAAGTTTCGTGTTCATGAACCAAATTTCAAGCCATATGGTTTACATAGTTGAGTTCAGGCTCTCGTTAAATGTGGATTGTATTGCATAGAGCCAACATATATGGAATTGCAGTTGGAGTTTCTTAACAGGGTAGTATGTAGGGCATATTTGACCTTGCCAAACACTTGCCTAATCAGATATTTAGGGAACTCATATTGCTCAGCTAAACCAAAAATGTAGTTAACTTCTTGCTGAAATGATTCAGTAGTTGATGAATGTGAGTGAGCTCTTCTAAACAAATAGAATAATGCTGTCAACTTATGTTGTTTAGGGTGTGATGAATAATAAGGTATTAAAATAGGTGTATGACAAGGTTTTCTATATACACAAGTGGTAATGCAATTAAGGCTATAGTCCTTACGAATAAGAATATCATTGGTCACAGCCAAATTTCTTTTGCAACATGTCAGCAACAGATGGTTAACCATTGGTTCTGTAGCCCAGAGGCTCTTGGATCAATGGCTAAATATTACAGAACATTTTTTTAACTTCTTGCCATCTTAAAAAATATTTGAAAAACAACTAAGCAATTCTGCAAGGTATAAAAGAATTCACTGTTTCCTGAAAAATGAGCTAACTCCTTGCTATTTAGCATTAATTTCATTTTCACACCAAAATTTTGAAAAGTTTTCATTATGTTATCAGAGTGAAGAACCAAAAATACACTAGTTATATTCTGATTTAAATACTTTAATGAGGAATGTTATGGCTCAGTTTATCCAAGATGATGTTATTGCAGGGAAATTTGGAGAAGATCTAAAGAATGTAGATTTTGAAAACAAAAATTCATGGAAAAAACTAGGGGAGTTAGAAGTTGGTATGAAGACAAAAAATCTCCTCAGGAATGTTCAGGAGACCAGGCAGAAATTATTTCTCTTAGATGTAAGATCATCACTAATTGCAACCACAAAATATTTAAAGTCAAATTTGCCATTCTGCAATCAAAAGCTAAGAGACATAGAAGTTTTAAAGGTAAAAGAACCAAAGAAAGAGTCGACTCAACTTTCAGTCACTGAAGGACTTTTGGAAATAACCAGAATTTGAAGTGTTTTGCATCTTTCTGAGAAACAAATTCATAGAGTAAGAGAAGAGTGGAAACTTTGAAATTGTGATAAGCCAACTCTAGAAGAACTTTTGAAATTTTCAGAGGAAGGGCAATATTCCAGTGCGGATTGATCATTACTAACGTAATATATTTAGTATTAAAGATTCTAGTGGAAAAGAAAAATACTCAAATCTTGCTAAACTCATCAAGTCAATTTTAGTTCATGGTAATGCTGATGCAGAAAGGGGATTTTCGGTTAACACTGCTCTGTTGAGGAAGGACAAGGCTAACTTCAAAGACTCAACTATAACATCATTTAGAATAAAGTTCCCATAACCAGAAATTTGTTAAATAGTGTTTGTGATTCACATAAATTTTATAAAGAGTATGTTGATAAGCTGAAGGAAGAAGAATCAAAAAAGGTAAAAGGAAGGAAGCAGAAAGAGAGGGAAAATAAGGAAAAGCAGCTAGAGAAAAAAAGAAAAACTGAGTTTGATGACAAAATAAAAGAAAATGATGGAGAAATAAATGGACTTAAAAAAGATAAAGAAACCTCCCTAGCAGTAATTCAAGAGGGAACAGAAAGGATGGGAAAAGCTGTAGAAAAAACAAAATACTGTTGAAATAGCAGTTGCCTCTAACTTGATCATACAAGGTTCAGCTGAAATAAAGAAAACTGAAAGTAAATTAGTTATGGTGGAAGCAGAAAAAGATAGGCTTATCAGGAAAAGGTTAAAACAATAATATGAAATCTTATCAGGAAAAGGTTAAAACAATAATATGAAAAAAGTAATTCAGTGAACAGCTGTACATAGTACTTGGTTTTCAATTACCTTTTTAGGATATTATAATTTAATGTGAAACCTGAAAACTTTACTGTGAAAATTGTGAATTGCTTCTGGTTCAACAGCATATTAATGTTCAAAGTGAAACTTGAATGTGGTAAATATACTTTAATATGATAATAACACGTGAAAAGATAAGAACTGAACATTAGAAGTAAATCATACTTAAATTTTAGACATTAGACGTTATGCAAAAAATTTTGGGTGTGAACTTCGACCATATATACTAATGGACTGCGCATTGGCAATAGCTGCATCAAAGCCTCCGTGGCTCCAGCATTAGGGGCATCATCATCAGACTCGAAATTTTGTGTAAAAATGCTGTTATGATTACTAATTTACGCTGCAGAACTTCAGTCTTTTTGATGTATTATGTGAATGCGCCTCATATGTAATGAAAACTCTTCAGGTAAGTTTACTTATGAGATATATACATGCACAATCAGGTTGTTTACACTTCGTGATTTATAATGTGATGAACATTTGTGAAGAATTTGGAACATGCATTCCTTTTTTTTTTTTCTGGTTAAGTAATTGAACTTTATTGACTTAGGTATTTAATTCGTTTCTTACCAATGAAAAATCATAGAACTTCCTTTACTATATCGCTCAAAGCAACCATAAGCACAGCAGGTGTAACCCATCTTTTTGACTGATGTCATGTGATTTTATGTGGGAGCCAGAAATTTTGATGCCATGCGCAGTCTATCAGTATATATGGTTGAAGGGTGTGAAGCAAACTCTTTACAATGTATACAAAGTTGTTTTACTAGATGTATGCAAATATACATCTAGTTTTTATTGAAATACACTCCTAAAATTTGTCTAAAAATTCCTAAAATTCCTACCTAAAATTTTCCAGAAGTATGCTATGATCCCTGAGAAAATTTCACTGAGGATTTTTCATACTGCAAAAAAATGGATAAAGTCAAAAGATAAAACCTGCTTGTGGCTTGACCAACACACAGCTATGATTTCATTTTTGACCTAGCTGTAATACACCACACATCAAAACACCCAACAGCTATATAGTTTTAAAGAGTGCTTGATGTGTATGAAGGAAATATGATATGGAGAAGTTGCAAAACGATAATGAAGAAAACATGTTTTAAAAAAAGTATGTAGAGGTTTCAAAACCAGAAGACAATGTGAGCTGAAGTACACCCGTCATCCTTAAATTGAAGTGGGTGTTGTGGAAAATTTTTCATTGGCCCATGCCAAGATTTTACGGCAGAAAAACTGTACTTCAATTTTTCTGTTGTGGACAATCACAGTTAGAAATTTCAAGATATTTAAATATCGTGGCAAACTCACTTAATCAATGTGGAAAAAGTGAATAACCAGGTTTAAATCACTAGTTTAGTTAGTTATGTATGTAATTGCGCTGGAGAAGCTTCTAATTTTGGACACACTCAATATTTATATTTGTTTAAAATTTTCTCTTAAGAATGCTGACGTAAGAACATTAAATTTATTTATTTTTTAAATTGTTTATATAGCCTTTTCATGTTTGACAGATTGTAAAATAATCTTGATTTTCATACCTTGGAGCTTTCAGTTCTTAAATCTTCAATGAAGTGTGTTGAAATTCCAGCAAATATTTGAGAGAAAGAAAGAACTGCTACTACCAAAATTATGTTAAAAAAGGTACACCCGTTATCCTTAAATTGAAGTGGGTGTTGTGGAAAATTTTTCATCGGCCCATGCCAAGATTTTACGGCAGAAAAACTGTACTGCAATTTTTCTGTTGTGGACAATTAGAAATTTCATTATATTGAAATATTGTGGCAAACTCACTTAATTGACGTGGAAAAAGCAAATAACCAGGTTTAAATAATTAGTTTAGTTAGTTATGTATGTAATTGCACTGAAGAAGCTTCTGATTTTGGACTCACTCAATATTTATATTTGTTTAAAATTTTCTCTGAAGAACACTGAAGTAAGAACATTAAATTTATTTATTTTTTAAATTGTTTATATAGCCTTTTCATGTTTGACAGATCATAAAATAATCTTGATTTTTCATACCTTGGAGCTTTCAGTTCTTAAATTTTCAATGAAGTGGGCTGAAATTCCAGCAAATATTTGAGAGAGAGAGAGAGAGAGAGAGAGAGAGAGAGAACTGCTACTACCAAAATTATGTTGGAGTTGTACGAAAAATCCTTTCGCATAAGACATTTTTAAATTTAAATAAATGAAAAAAATACAGAACTTTTACACTGTAAAATTTCTATTTGTACTGCAATTTTTGTAATTTTTCTATTGTGGACAATCACAGTTAGAAATTTAAAGATTTTTAAATATTGTGGCGAACAGATTCTTCATTTGGTGATCATATATTCGTATGTGTTTCTAATACAAAACATGCTTTTATGCTGTGGTTATGTATTGTAAAGACACCTTACTAAATAATGTAAACAAAACATTCTGCAACTTCATGTTGAAATGATATCTCAATAAATGCCTTCATCTGCAGCATTTGTCAGTTATCACAATGAGCGTAGGTAGAACATTTTGGGGAAAAGAGATCGTATATGAACACCCCCGCAAATAATCTTAGTTATTTCAGAATAAGTTCTTGATATTATTAGCTTTCACTCTGAATTCTGTGTTGTCATATAGTGGATAGTACATCCCATAATGACCATTATGTAGCATTGTTCTGCTATTTTATCAAACATGGGTGAGTATTTTCACTACTTTAACTAAAGTAGTGAAAAAAATGTAGTCCTGTTCAGCCCCCACCCCAATGTTGTTAACATACGTAGATTGTTGTGCCTCCCGATTTTTCCTGATGCCGAGCCCCTCGAAACATTTCAGGATGAGATGAATGGTCAAAGAAACTATAGAAATAGATAGACATCCCTTAAGTACTCCGCAGTTGAGAAAGACATCGGTTAATCGTAGTTTTTGGGCTCGGGCTCTATCTTGCAATATAAAATTCGGGCTCGGGCAGGCTAGGGCTGACATACTTTGGGCTCAGAAGGGCTAGGGCTGACATACTTTGGGCTCAGAAGGGCTAGGGCTGACATACTTTGGGCTCAGAAGGGCTAGGGCTGACATACTTTGGGCTCAGAAGGGCCTAGGGCTGACATACTTCCGGCTCTTAAAATTGAGCCCGAACTCAGCTTTTATGAGCACAGCACTAATGCCTCCTACAACCAATGGGAGTAAAATCATCTACCTCCCCCTTCCTTGGGAAATATATAGAACATCTGGTACACACCCATGCCCTCCCGCAACATATGGTACATACATTCTCGATCCTCAGCTACTAAGTGAGCCCAGAAGTTCGCAAACACACATGGCCCATCTATTGTAGTTGGAATTCTAGCAGTTGCCTGGTGAGGGGATTTTTCTCCCTAATTCAAAATACCCCCCCCCCCCCAACACACTGCCCCACTTGTTATAATTACATTATGTGTATTTCGTTTATAAAAAAAGTGTTGTGGTTCAGTTGTGTGTTTAAAACAACTGAACTGAAAACATTTTTAAGAAAGAAAGAAAGACTGAGACAAAACATATGGAAGGGGCCCACCGGGAAATGTCCCGGTGGACCAATCCGCCCCTGATATCATGTGAAGTTGTTAGGATGATAACAGACATATCTACAATCCTCAGTATTTTAAAATAAGCATCAAATGAGCAGCCCTAATGGATAGATCCAAAGGGCTTCCTGTATTAGAAGTGCAGCCCTTAATCCAGTGCCATTCCCCAAATCTGCATGTGTTTTTGGCTCCTGGATTAAACCTGCTTTGGAAACTATTTCTTAGAAAGTATTGATACTTGTTCTGAAGGGAACAGGGGACAGCAAATGATTCCTGGAACAATAAACTGGACAGATATCATGGTTGCAGGATCATGGTGTAGGCCAATATTATGCTCAATGGGCATTTTTAAATGTGAGTGACGTATCAAGGAACAGTCACCGGGCAGCAGTTCTGCAATGATGTGATTCTTCACCGCGTTCGTGTGTTCCATGGTGATTGGACACAGATTTAATTTTTATGGACAGTAACATATCTTCACCACGCAGCAGATGTATGTGGATGAAGTATTGGCTAGTGAAGATACCCGTCAGATGGAATAGAAGGAAGATGCATTGTGCAAAGGAATCTCCTACTAGAAACCATTCCACCACTTATCAGGATTCTCCAGTAGGAGTGGGACAGTTTACCCAAGAGCTCCTAAACTTCCTTGTGCTAAGCACAACACACTGGTGCCAGATGTGCAATGCAGTGTATATACAGGGTGTTTCACCCGCTCTCAGCACCTGAATTCCCCTTATAACTTGCAAACTAATAGACATAATTCAGTGAAATTTGACACAGAGCTACCTTGGTGTATGAGAACCATGATGATCTCAGAGCAAGTGTAAAAAGTGGTCGCCATTAGCATCAAGGCATGTCTGCACACGCCTCTTCATGTTATAGAAGGTATTCACCTACATCGGGAGTCACAGCCTCAATTTCCCCCTGAATGTTTTCTTGCAGTTCTATGAGAGTCCACGGCTTGTTGTGATACGCTTTCCCTTTGAGCATGCCCATAGGAAGAAATTTGGTGGGGTAAGGTCAGGCGACCTTGGAGGCCAAAGTCCCTTAGAATAGACACGATCTTCAAAGAAGGAAACAATATCAGCCATGCTGACATTCGAGGTGTGGCAGGTGGCAACATCCTGCTGAAAATAACCAGTACGGAGTTCCACGTCGCCCAACTGATTCACAAACTCTTGCAAGATTTCCATGCAGACTGCTGTATCCATTGTTGTATGGAAGAAGATTGGGCCAGTAATGCGACAGAGTACACCACACCCCGATTTTTTCATCATGAAGAGGTGTCTCGTGCACAGTGTTAGGATTCTCACTAGCCTAAGTACAGCTATTCTGGGAATCGACGGGCCCACTTAGGTGGAACCACGCCTTGTCGGAGAACCATGTGTAGTCCAGTATTCCTGGATGTGCATTGAAAAACTGCTGGAACCAATGGCAGTAATTCAGTTTCTTCTGTTCATTGAGAGGTTTCAATTCTTGCATAGCAGTAACTCAATATGCATACAGCTTTGCTCTTTTTGCAGCTTGTTGACATTTGCTTGTGGAAACCTCCATGCCCTGCGACAGTTTGTGCAAGGACTTCTGTGGAGAGGCCAGCAGTCTGTTTTTCACTTCCTGCACTGTGGCTTCTGGCAGTTTTGCACGTCCTCCTTCGTGGACATTCAACAATGTTCCCATGGTTTTCAGTTTCTTCACCAAACACTGAATCTAGGATTTTGCTGGTGGTTCTGAACCCTAAACTGTGCAATAAATTGTTTTTGGCACTCCTTTATCGACACAGTTTTCCAGTACACATGGACAATAAACACGCACTGTTCCACTGTGCACCAGTTTATACTGTAATTGTTAGTGACACAAAGGCACAATGACTGTCAACAATCCTGTAACAACATCACAGTCAGATGCATCACACCAACTGCCATGGACAGCGAACATGCAATTGGCCTTCACTTCACACAGGTGTGACACACGGGCTAGAGAGTAACGCTGCCACTTGCTACTCTCTAGTTCATGTGTTGTGCCTGCGTAAAGTGAAGGCCAGTTGCATGTTCACTGTCCTGGGCAGTTCACGACCATGCTTCTCATACACCAAAGTAGGTCCGTGTCAAATTTCACAGAATTACGTCTATTAGTTTGCAAGTTGTAAAGGGAAAATCGGGAGTCGAGAGCGAGTGAAACACCCTGTAAATCCCTTACTGATGACTAGAACTGGTAGTATGTTTATACAGTGCTGATGGAAGACTGTCTCTGGACAACTGGTGAGCTTATACCTCCTTCATAAATTTTTTCTGGTTCAATCTCTGTTACATTTTATTCCTGAATTTTGATGAAAATTTTTGCTTTTACTATTGCCATTGATTACACTTACTGCTGTGAAAGTGCTTTTTCCAATTTAGGTTGGTCAGAATTTGTCCTTTAATTCTGGACAGCAGTGTGTGCAAGTCATAAAACATAAAATTAATTTTTTTGTATCTGTCAAACAATTCTTCACATGCAGTATGTGTGTAATTAAAGCTGTGTAGGGCAAAACTTTATATAGGACAATGTTAGTTGCAATCATATTTCTATCTATCAACATTTTTTCTGAAATATAATTAGTCCAACATCTACATGGTGTCACTGTTGTAGATCCTCGTTATTAACTGTTTTCTCTCTTTCTCTGAACTCACTCTTTAATTTCTTTTTTTTTTATGTTGTTCACACAGTTCTTCCTTCTCAGTTTTTTAGGTCTTAATCTGTTTTATGTTCCAACAAGCTCCATGTCCATAAATCTGAGTCCTACATATTTGTTTTTCCTTCAGAAAACATTGCCATACAAGCTCTGTTTCTTTGGACCACTTCTGTCACTTTGGCTGTTACCCTTATCCTTTCATTTTTAATTCTGCCCTTTTCTGGTGACCACCCCTCTTATTTTCCATGACATTTTTATTCCAGCAACATTTTGCTTTTTGTCCAAACATCTTATCATTGGCCAAATTTCAATGTAGTTGATCTCGCTACACCCTTAAATACCCAATTTCTCTGCTGCATTGGCATCCTATGCAGCTGAGAAATTAAATTCGGATGCTGCATTGGCATCCAGTACATGTGATGTTTTTTCCCCAGATATTTGAGCTTGTGCTTTCACTCCACGTTCAGTTCTGCCATCAGGTTTCAATTGTCTTCCAACTTCAACCCCCAGTATTTGAATCTTCTTTCTTTTTAGATCTGTACTTCCTGGATATTAACACAATGAGTTCAATTTCCTTCTTCATTGCAGCACAGGTACTCTGCTTTCATTCTACATATCTTCAATCCCCCATGTCTTTTAATACTCTTCTCCAATTTACCAGCTGTTCATCTGCTTCTCATTTACTCTTGATACACCACATCATCTGCAAATAGTGTGGTCCACAACACCACTTCCTTCTCTATTGCTTTTGCATCTAAAACAATGACAAATCAGAATGAACTTAATGCTGATCCTTGGTGTACACTGATGCGCATCAAATTTTTCTGTCGCACTGCAGACAGAAAAATTTTTTGTGAGTTGGGACTAAAACACCAATACTTTGTGGTGTTAGTGTTTCCATTTCCATGAATTATTATCAATAAAAGTAAAAGCATTAGTTAATTTGCCAAAAACAAAAAAAGAAAGATTCCTGTTGATACTATATGAAATATAAGTCACTAGCTGATAACAAAAACTGTTTATTCCTTCTCACAGATGCTTCATGTGTGTGTATTAGTAGTAGTAGTTGATTTTTGTTTTAAATTTCTTATTCAGAATGAAATTATGCCAGTTTTAGCCAAATTTGAGGCATAATTCCTGGAACAAAAAGCATGTCTTTAATCTTCCATATTTATTTCTTTTGTTTTCTATAACAGCTGAAAAATGATGAATCAAAGTGTCTTTAGTAGATTTTGCAAATTTAACTTTGACATAGCTGTCTTTGTGCATGTTATTCCAAAATGGTTTATTGACATTTCTTTTGTTTTAAATGGTGTAAATAACCCATCATGATATATTTTTTTCTTTTTCCATAGGACCAAAACGAAGGCTTTTCTGAACATGTGTGCAAATAAACAAGATGATGCTCCTAGGCATGCATTAATCCCACCACAATCACATGTATTGGAACAACGGGTACAGGAAATTTTGTTTCATTAGCGTGCTACCCATTTGTTTTATATTTTGTTGCTTAGGAATATATGCTGATCTTTAAAAATCTCCCCATAAAGTGGTGGTGTATCATGAAGTAGGTAAAGAATTGTGATAAGATTAGGATTCCACTATGTCCAAGTAGTTCTTTAGCACTATTTTTTTATTATAGTGATGGCATTGAACTAGTTTCTGTTGTGTTACCTTGCTGATATGTGATGTCAGTACATTATCTGTATAGTAACTGTTTGATATATGCTTTGGTATCCCCATGGCCTGAATATAAGGCAATTGCATATTTCATGCTTTTGGACTTTATTCCTCTTTCAGTCATCCTGTATTTGGTGTCATTTGAACATACTAAACCTTTCACTGTAGAAACCTAGAAACACTAAGACCCAAGTTTTCATATTATTATGTACAAATGTATCTCCCAGAACAGTGAAGGTTTTTTTCATCACTTCTTTAGCCTGCAGTGCCTGCCATCAGTGGCAAAACTCGTTCATCAAAAATTGATAATTACCAATCACAAAGAACTGACCAGATTTTATCTTTTTATTTTCTGAGATATTATACCTTGCTTTCCTTGAAGTGTTCTGTAGTTTTGAGTTCTTTTCTTATTCCTTTTCAATGTCAACAAGTCCAGGTAATAAAAGTTGTCATTTGATCATGGCTTTCATTAAAATTTACAGATTTATGAGTAAAAGGGACTGTTCATATTTTAAACATAACACTACAAGTCCCAAAGATTTGTTCTCAAATTGAAAACTTTATATTTTTTAACATTTTTTCCCTTTGAATTTCTGTTTTTGCCTTAATAGAATTATTGTTGATGCTGTGACGTCATTACATTTAAATAGTTAAAAATATTGCTAGTTGATATTTTAAAATTCATGATTCTTTAAAATCTTCAATAAAAGCATCAGTTGTTCTTTTGTTATTTTGCTCCATTGCCTCTTTCTCATGCTGCTAGGTCTAAAGAAATTACTAACAAGGCATGTAATTCCTGTCGAGGGCATCCCATTAAATTCAGAATTTTCCATTATTTGAAAAATTGTGGCACCTTTCAGATGGATTTAATTCATTTCTGTCTTTATGTAACCCCTGTTGGCGGTATATCTATCAAGTTATGCCTAAATCTGAATGTCAAAAACGAAAAAATAGTCAATCAATAATAAGCAAAAAAAAAAAAAATTGCATGTAACAGAAGCTGTTTCATTACACCCCCACCCCCGCACTAAACACTGTAACACAGCCATTGAAATACCTGATATATAGAGAATATTAATACAGAAGGAAAAAGGACGAGTAATAAGAAGAAAAAAAGAAAGGAAAATACATATAGCGCCTGTAGTTTCACCAAGAACAGGGAACAATTCCACTTAGTAGTTCTAATTCTGACTATTATATAGCTCTAATTATTCTACTATTCTCTTTTATGTGCGATATTTCAAAGTAACTTGTACAAAAATCTAGCGGATAATGCTTACCTTGGCATTCCTTTCTAGCGACGGGAACATTTCGCGCACGTGTTTTCCGGTCTTTGTTGATGTTATTGTCCTAAAATCCGTTGTATGCGATGACTGGCTTTACTTCTCACACTTTTCGCTGGGTATACTCATTGGATCTTTGCCTTAGGATTCAAACATCAATTTTTACCGTTCATTATACTCGAAATTTTCGCCCATACTCTGGGCATCTTCAGGAGCGTGGCGACTTTACCACCGATGTTCGTGGTTAACTTCGCGCTAATGGAGTCCGATACTCCCTGTTGCCATTCGTCGGAAAATACTTTCCTGGATATATTTTGTTATCAAGCCCGGCTGGCGCCATCTATGTTTCGTTAAAAACACTTTTTTTGTATTTGTTTTTGTTTTTTTTAATTTTCTCCTATCCTGGTTTTCTTGTCTTTTTTTGCCGGTTTTTCTTTTGTTGTTGTTTTTCTTGTCTTATTAGTTCTTTCCACAGGCCCGATAATGTTGCTAGGGTCGTTCTGGTTACATACCCTTGCTTTATTTTTGTAGATTAATATTGCTTCTTCCCTCCTCATTTGCCTTTCCGATTTTTTATTCTTTTTTAGCATTTTAATTTCATCGAACTTTGGGAATGTCCGGTTTTCCATGCAGAATTGCACTAAAGCAGTTTTGGCTTCTTTTTTTTGCCAGTTAGATATGTGTTGTTTAAGTCTTTTTTTTTTAATCTGTTTTTCGTACTTCCAATGTACAATATTGGGGGTATGTGTGCAATTGGAATTTCGTAGGTTCATGATTCTTCTATCATTTTTTCCTCTGTTTTTTTGTTGACAGTCATACTTTTCACGGTGTGCACTGAGCTTCCTAGTTGTAAGCACAGTGCCTATTGATTTCTTTACTCACTCCTTCCAGGTATGGGAAAGCTCCAATGTATTTCAATTTTTTATTCCTCATCTTCCTTTGGTTGTGCACTTCTTGGCCTTCTTTACTCTGAGTCATATGCTTTTTACTCTCATGTATCCATTTATTAATTAGCTTGCTCGGGTACCCATACTCTTGTGATACTGTATTTTCGAGATAAACTCTAGCTCTTGATTTTTTAGCCTGTTGTTAGATGTGTGTGTGTACGCTCGCCGTATCAAGTTTACTATGCTGTTTTTTTTTATGTATCACTGGATGGTGCGACGAGTATGGTATCAGTACAGGTATGTAAGTTGCTTTTCTGAACACAGAGTATTCAAAACTATTTTTGTTTTTCTTTAGTTGAATGTCCAGGAAGGATAGGCAATTATCCTCTTCAAACTCAATAGTTAGCTGTATGGTGTTACAGATTTTGCTAAACTGCTGTGCTAGATCTTGTAGCTCAGCTTTGTTAAGTTTAGACATTATAATAATGTCGTCTACATATCGAGCATAAAGTATTGGTTTTTCAGGTAAATTTTGAATAATTTCTTTTTCGAGGTATGCCATAATCACTTCTGCGTATAATGCCGATAATGGGGATCCCATAGGGCCACCTTGCGTTTGTTTAAATATATTTCTTTCAAAATGGAAGATGTTGTTTTCCTTGATGAAATATAAGGTATTCTTTAGCTCTTTCAGTTGTGACAAGTTTAGTTCTTCTTAGCTCTTTTGTGACAAGTTTAGGTATTCTTAGCGCTTTCAGTTGTGACAAGTTTAGAAACTTGTCACAACTGAAAGAGCTAAAGAATACCTTATATTTCATCAAGGAAAACAACATCTTCCATTTTGAAGGAAATATATTTAAACAAACGCAAGGTGGCCCTATGGGATCCCCATTATCGGCATTATACGCAGAAGTGATTATGGCATACCTCGAAAAAGAAATTATTCAAAATTTACCTGAAAAACCAATACTTTATGCTCGATATGTAGACGACATTATTATAATGTCTAAACTTAACAAAGCTGAGCTACAAGATCTAGCACAGCAGTTTAGCAAAATCTGTAACACCATACAGCTAACTATTGAGTTTGAAGAGGATAATTGCCTATCCTTCCTGGACATTCAACTAAAGAAAAACAAAAATAGTTTTGAATACTCTTTGTTCAGAAAAGCAACTTACATACCTGTACTGATACCATACTCGTCGCACCATCCAGTGATACATAAAAAAAACAGCATAGTAAACTTGATACGGCGAGCGTACACACACACATCTAACAACAGGCTAAAAAATCAAGAGCTAGAGTTTATCTCGAAAATACAGTATCACAAGAGTATGGGTACCCGAGCAAGCTAATTAATAAATGGATACATGAGAGTAAAAAGCATATGACTCAGAGTAAAGAAGGCCAAGAAGTGCACAACCAAAGGAAGATGAGGAATAAAAAATTGAAATACATTGGAGCTTTCCCATACCTGGAAGGAGTGAGTAAAGAAATCAATAGGCACTGTGCTTACAACTAGGAAGCTCAGTGCACACCTTGAAAAGTATGACTGTCAACAAAAAAACAGAGGAAAAAATGCTAGAAGAATCGGGAACCTACGAAATTCCAATTGCACACATACCCCCAATATCATACATTGGAAGTACGAAAAACAGATTAAAAAAAAGACTTAAACAACACATATCTAACTGGCAAAAAAAAGAAGCCAAAACTGCTTTAGTGCAATTCTGCATGGAAAACCGGACATTCCCAAAGTTCGATGAAATTAAAATGCTAAAAAAGAATAAAAAATCGGAAAGGCAAATGAGGAGGGAAGAAGCAATATTAATCTACAAAAATAAAGCAAGGGTATGTAACCAGAACGACCCTAGCACATTATCGGGCCTGTGGAAAGAACTAATAAGACAAGAAAAACAACAACAAAAGAAAAACCGGCAAAAAAAGACAAGAAAACCAGGATAGGAGAAAATTAAAAAAAACAAGAACAAATACAAAAAAAGTGTTTTTAACGAAACATAGATGGCGCCAGCCGGGCTTGATAACGAAATATATCCAGGAAAGTATTTTCTGACGAATGGCAACAAGGAGTATCGGACTCCATTAGCGCGAAGTTAACCACGAACATCGGTGGTAAAGTCGCCACGCTCCTGAAGATGCCCAGAGTATGGGCGAAAATTTCGAGTATAATGAACGGTAAAAATTGATGTTTGAATCCTAAGGCAAAGATCCAATGAGTATACCCAGCGAAAAGTGTGAGAAGTAAAACCAGTCATCGCATACAACGGATTTTAGGACAATAACATCAACAAAGACCGGAAAACACGTGCGTGAAATGTTCCCGTCGCTAGAAATTAATGCCAAGGTAAGCATTATCCGCTAGATTTTTGTACAAGAACAGGGAGATATCACTGCAAGAAACACACATGCCATGATAAAAATGAGGACAAGAGATGTGTGATACTAAAGTACATAACAATAGTGTGAAACCCAATGGGTTCACACTACTGCTATGACAGGCATATTCAAATGAAAGTGTGAACTTGTGGGTTCAATCCACCTCGAAAATGATACATTAAAAAAAACCAGCGAGTTCTTCATGTAGATGAGAGTTCCTGACAGACTTCCCATGCCCTCCCCCTGATAAAAAGTGTGTGCATTTTTGATTACCATGGTTTAAAAATAATTAAACATTAAGAAATCTTCATGGTATTTGAATCATGTCATATTGGTAAATGTCTTTATGAAAGTTCTATCTGCTACTATAATATGGATATTTATATATTTAGTCTTTTGGACAATTGTATGTATGTGTGTGCTTTGAATCATAAATATTGCCATAATTCTTAAAAATTGCTGCCATTTCTTTTCTCAGGCTAAATCATTTCGCATTCTCGTCAAAGTAGTTGCTTCTCTTGAACAATTCTTGGCACTCATGGAATGTTGTCCACTTCCTTCAGAGGAGCAGATTCCTTGCATTGATGAGCCTAAGTTCCAGTCACCATTATCTTTGGCTAGTAAAAGGGACAGTCTTTGGAATAACACAGTTCATCAAGTTCGAAAAGTTTTAGACACTGCAAAAAGTGTGATATCTGTGGTTTCACCTGAAAATAATCTTAAAACACCATTTTTATTTTGGGAAGATTTAAAAATTGTGAGTGAGTGCTTTAGTAGTTTAGGTAAGTTATCAGAAGATATTTTGAGTCTGAAAGATTCTTTAGAATGCAATGGTGAACCAGTTTACCTAACAGAATGCCTTCAGTCAGCATGCCTTGAAATACAAAAGGGAGCTGCTGAGTATCAAGAAGTTGAAAGTGTGCTGGAGAATGCTGCATGTCATGAACAGAATAATGAGGATGCACTTGCATTCTCAATGGAAGAAGAAAAATGTGAAACAGCTGCTTTTAAGACATGCCTGCATTTACTCTCAGAGATACTCATAGCCATAGAAAGAACACATCAGCTGAATGAAGAAATCAGCAAAAGTTCAGACATGAGAGACATTAATGATAAATTGATCAGTGATAAAACTGGAGAATTTTTGTCTAAAATGAGTGGTGATGGTTTGCATATCAAGAAGATTAGAAAGCATGTTAACTTTTTGATAAAAATTTGCAAGAAAGGTTCATCCAGACCTCCTAATGTGGCAGAAACCTATATAAAGTAAGCATGATTCATTTATTGATTTACTTGGCTTGGTGTTATGATTTTTGTGCTTGTTCATATTCTGTAAAATTCATATACACGCTAAAAAATAAAAGCTGCAAATCCATACTTGCCAACTTTTACAGATTTCTGCTTAATTTTACTGATTTACAGATGGGGTCTTTTTTTACGATTTCCAACCGTAGCTTGAAGAAGCATATGTGCTCCAGCTTTGTCCGTCTGTTCGTCCGCAGGATAACTCTCGTAAAAATGGTTTGATTTCTATGAAACTTTGCTTTGTGGTAGGACGAACCCTATTGAAAATGGGCGAAATGGGGTCAAAGGTCAGGACATAGGAGCGGGATTCATTCCACATTGCCCTTATGGTTCAGAATTTGCGTAAAAATGGTTGGATTTTGATGAAATTTTAGTATGTTGTAGGGGACCACCTGGAGACGCACCCTATTGAAAATGGGTGTATAATGTGGTCAAAGGTCAGGACATAAGAGCGGGATCCATTTCATCGCTCTTATGCATCATAACTTACGTAAAAATGCTTTGATTGTGACAAAACTTGATCATATCGTTTCGGAGATATATTGAACCGGTTCCGTTGAATGAATATCATCGAAATGGGGTCAAAGGTCAGGGCACAGGAGCGAGATTTATTTCTGCCATATCCTCATAACTTGACTAAAAATGCTTCTATTTTGACAAAACTTTAGTATGTTGTTCCGTAGATATACTGAACCGGTTCTGTTGAATATCATCGAAATGGGGTCAAAGGTTAGGGCACAGGAGTGAGATTTATTCCACAGCCATTATCCTCATAACTTGAGTAATGATTTCCTGGTATTTTGGAAAGCGTATCACAATCAATGCATTGCATGATTTTACTAACTTGTTATGGATTTTTTAATATTTCAATTGCTCAATCGAAATATTTATATCCCCTGCAACCAGAGTTGTATAAAACCAAAAACTTTCTGCGAACACAAATATTTGACCAAAATTTTTCTGCAAAAATGAATTTCGGAAAAAAATATTTATTTTATTATAACTTGTAAAATTTTAAAAATAACTTTATTTTAAAATGGACTAAAAATTTACTTCACTTGCCAAAAGAAAAGCTACAAATCCATGAAAGGAAGAGATGAATTCTTATCTATTAGTTTGTCAACTGATTTAGAAATAATCCAATCAAATTGTGACCTCTGTGCACAAAATGCCAGTCACTCTGCTTACAAAAATATTGATTCATTGCCTGAGAAATAATAGAATCACATTTTGTGGGTAGAGGTCCATTCACTGATATCATCTCATGATGGACTGTTTCTTCACTAACATGCCTTCTCTTATTATTATGATATTCATAGATGTATGTTAAAGATTCGCACACAGATTCCACTGATGATAGGATTGAAGCTACAGATATTGAGTGCATTATTAGTTCGATGCTTTTATATAAAGCTGTCTTGCTGGAAATATTTTTTTATCAGATCCATGCTGGTCAACTCTTTAAATTCTTTTGCAGGCATGTGTTTTACAATATCTTCAATTTTAACTAAAAACTTCCTAAACTGAAGCTGCAACTCAGATGGGGATACATCTTTTAAGTCATAAACCAGTTTTTGTGCTGAAATCAAAAACTTCTCCATTTGAGGTGCAGCTGGGCCAAAAACACACCACTTGATCAAATTTATCTTCAAATTTTTCTGAAGTCTTACTGTTACTGCAAGGACATTTCTCTAAATCAACAGCAGAGGACATTGCTTTTAAATAATTAGCTTTACGAATAAAGCTGTAATATCAGTCATGAGGGAGAATATCTACTTTCTGGAAAATGCATATATAATTTTGCTGAACTGGCCATATAAGTCACATAACCCAGCAGAGAGTTGAAGGCATAATTGAAAATTTTATTCATTTGTGATTTTGCATCTCTGTCTCTCTCTCTCTCTCTCTCTCTCTCTCTCTCTCTCTCTCACACACACACACACACACACACACACACACACACACACACACACACACACACACACACACACACAAAAATAGAATTTCCATCAATAGATCAGATCATATGTAGAGGATTTTAGGAAGGGAGTAACTGACCCCAGGTCTTAAACAACCCTTAGAAATAGGAAGCTAGGAGATTTGGGCTAGAGTGCCCGATAGGAAAGTGACATGGAAGCAAAGTAGAAAAGAGGAGGAAGATGCCCTTATTTATTATCGGGGGCCAATAACCGGGGTCCGACTGCTTAACGTGCCCATGTGACGCACTGCAGATATTTAGTGGAACTAACGTTGCCACCAGCGGTCGTTCTTCTAGGATGGTTATAATAGCTTTAAAGTCCTCTCTAATCGTGATTTGTTCTCCACGTGCAAGATCATTCACTGCAACAAACATTAAGTTTGTTGCTGTCCTCCATGCCTTGTTTTAAACTTAAAACATTAAGTTGCCAGATTTTGAAGTTGAAACCATTATCATACAAAAATGTGCAGAAAATTCATTGTGGAAAAAAATATTTCTGTTACGTGGTCTTAGAATATAAAATTTCACTTGTGGACGAATATAATGGTCGAGATGGAATGACTACATTCCACTACCTTTCCCGACTGTGGGGTATTCTAGACAGCGGATATTCGCTAGAACGGAATCTTTGATAGCGCCAAAAGTATCTCACCTCTCGACTCCCATCGAAGTTGCCAGTTAGCCTTGGTACAGTACAAAGTCCAAAATCCGAACTCCTCGGGACTTTGAAAAGTTCTTGTTTTAGATCTTTTTGAAAAATTGACTGCAAAACGCTCATTTTAAATGTACTAGATTCGTTACAAAAATTATACTATGAGAAACAAAGCTGATATGAGAATTATCATAATTGAAAATGATTTAATACTATAGTACAGTGAAAATTAAAAATATTGCTAAAATAAAATTAAAAGTAATGAGCGTGAAGCACAAAATACATTACACATTCGAAATGCTTGCCTTATTTACATTAAACATTTCAGTCAGCATGTGTTGCTTCATTAGCCTAGGCTTTTCATTCAGAAGTTTCTCTGATTCTATACACGCACATAATCTCTTCTTCTGTTATAAAACTTTGTTGCTAGAGTCCTTTAATGGCGCTGTCCAAAAGGTCTGCCAGATTATCAATATAAATTTTTTTGTTCCTCAATTTTTTCACATTAGTGATCATTTTATGACTCGCTGTCATCCATGTTTCGTTTCAAAATCATATCGCGAATTTCGCCATCACTTAGTTTATTAACTACAAAATGATTTCATTAAAAAAATAAAAAAATAAAAAATTCAAGTAACTTTTAATGTACTGGGAAAAAAATTAACTTACAGAACTCGTATGTTGTTGAAAAACATACTCCAAACGTACGGAAATCGCACGAAATGGCACAAAATTTGAGTTGTACGGAAGTTGGCTATCATCTTTTTCATTCTGCTTGAACATGATGAAAATGATACATTAATACACTGCATTTAAACATGAAGAAGGACAGGTTCTTGTGTTTTCTTCCGCTTGAACAGAAGAAAAGATTAAGAAAAAAAGTTTATAAAAGAGGCGAGGGCGTCGGTTTTTGATCACTGAGGATGTCTTTATAGGTGACTGTGATGGGTCATTGTGGGGGAACGAGGTTTGCAAGGTGGGGGGGGGGGGTGAAAGCTTCTTCCCTTTGGCAATGGATCACTTTTTTGCCATGTAGATAGCTCAACTGCCTGCATTGCTGAAGTTGTACTGGGAGAAATTTTTATGAAAAAAATTCTCCAATTTTTTAAATAACCGAATGCAAATTTTACAGTAACCAAGACACGTCAAAATAAACTCCCATGTGAAATTTCGTCAAAATCTGATGAAAACTTTAAAAGTTAGGTATTTTTTTTTTAATTATTTTTAAGGAATGTTTTCTGAAAGCCTCCATAGTCCATATACTATCTGTCTGCTCTCCCATGGGTGTTGCATTTAGGGGCACCTGCGGGCTTTTGAGCATCGCAGAGAGGCCAGCTAAAAAGAAAAAAAAATATTTTACGAATTAATCCTGACTGAGTTTCTCATTTGCTTTCCGTGTTCATGTACGTATGAACAGAAGGAGGGGGATCACAGTCCAGTTTGTGAAAAAAAAAATTCTTTGAAAAAAAATTTACTAAGCACCTGCATGAAAAAAAAAAAAAATTGGCATAACAGCCGCTTCAGCATAAGGGTCGCACACCCGAAAATTTTCACTTTTAGTAACGTAAGAGCCGCGCCTCTTTGCCCCAAAATTACAGCACCCACCAGCATATATTTTTTGGTCGCCGTTCGTTGAGGTTTTACTGTATGTATAAATATATATGTGAGCTTAAAGAAAACGCCGACTGCCCGAATTTTCCAAGTGTCCTGTTTTTTTGCCGATAGATGGTGGCAGCTTTGCTCTCAGCCACAGAAAAATGTTCGGATTTTGAGTCAATTTGGTTGTCCGGATTTCGGACTTTGTATTGTGTAGTGAATGTGATGTTTACTACCGTGAATATAAACATTTTTACGAAGATAGTTACATCTGGCGACACTTTTTTTTTTTTATATTTACTTTATAACTGGTTTCTGAAAGGGAAAAAAAAACTTTTTTTTTTTACTTCCAAAATTTTTTCTGCTAATTCGTAAATCCTTCTGCGCACGGCGTTCGTGCATATTCTACAACTCCGCCTGCAACCATCCTCTTAGATTTTCTACCGCGCCTTACGAGCGCTGTGTCACGCGATGATGTCATCTTTGACTTGTTGGCTTTGTGATGTCGTACGGTAGCTCTTTCTCCACGGTAGTGCTTAAGTGATGTGCGCCACATGCGCAGAGTCTGCTATGGTGACCATCACATTTTGTATTTCCACTGCCCGTCTCGATCGAGTAGACCCTAGTTCATCGTAACAGTTGATTGGTCTTCTCTTTAGAGGGAAATCACAGCCAATGAAAGAGAAGGGTAAAATCTGTGTGCACGGTGTTGAGCAATGTTGTTGTAGCAGCAAAAGAATACTTGTGTGTGTTGTTGTTTCTTTGTTGTGCAGTTGAATTACCGGGAAGAGCGAGTTGTTAATTTAGCTTTTATACAAATTTATAAAGATGAGTACTAAGATTATACCATCTCAAAGTTATTTTCAAATTTTTAAGGAAGCATACACCGCAAAGTTCCAATGTATCAGGAAATATAATAAAGGTATGAAATTTGCATTTTGCGACATTTGCCAAAATGATTTTAACATTGGCCACGGAGGCAGAAATGGTCCCAAACACAAAGGTAATGTTAAGTGTACTGATAGTTACTCCAAACTGGCTACGCTTTTTAAAACACCGGATAATAGTCAAGGAGATGTAGCTTGTGCAGAATTGTTGGTTACGTCTTTTTGATAGAACATAACGTGCCACTCAGTGCTGCAGCCATGCTGGTCCACTTTTTTAGCAACATCTTTTGTAAAAAAAGATCGTGCTCATGTTATCTGTTTGTCCGTCTGTCCGTCTGTACCCACGGTATTTCTGCAACTATTAGTCCGATTTGAACAATTCTTTTTGCATTCAAAAGCTTGAAATATGCAAATGATGATCCTTTATTTAGTTTTTTTTTTACGCTGTACAATTTCGCCGCTAGAGGGCGTAAATGCAGATGATGTCGAATTCAAAAATACGTTTTATTCCACATATTTGCTCCTAAACATCCGATTGAAAAAAATATTTTATCTTTTGATTCCATTTATGTCGAAGAGTATTTTGGATATAGTTTCTTTTTCAAATTACGCATAGATTTTCCGCTAGGAGGCGTAAAAGTAAATTGCATTTTTTCCGATAACTCTTCTTCTAAAACTCCGATTTGAACTTTTTTTTTTTTCAGCGGATACATCTCCTGATGCACAATCTTTTGCATATAATTTCGAATTTTTGGTAAAGAATACTTTGGCCACCAGGGGGCATAAGTGTTAATTATTGCTTCTGATGTATTTGCCATAAAATCTGAGCTTCTAAAATATTGATTGAAAAAATTATTTTGTGGACTGATGCCACTCACATCGATAAACCTTTTCGGAATATTTTCTTCCTAAAATATTCCACAGTTTGTCCGCCAGGGGGCGTAGATGTATATCTTATTTTTGTCAATATCTCGACTTCTAGGGGTCCGATTTGAAAAATTCCTTCTTTGTTGGATAGTGTTTTCCGTGTGACATGTTTTTCATATAATTTCAAATTTTTCAAGTAATTCATAGACTTTCCGCTAGGGGCGTAAAGGTAAATTGTGTTTTCCCCTATATCTCTGCTTCTAAATCTCCAATCTGAAAAATTCTTTCTGCACCGGATACAGCTCCTGATGGGAAATCGTTTGCACATAATTTCTAATTTTTGTAAAAAAATGGTTTGGCCACAGGGGGCGTAAACCTTAATTTCCGCTTGTGATGTATTTGCAGCAAAATATGAGCTTCTAAATTCTCGATTGAAAATAACGTCGTTTGTAGACCAATTCTACTCATGCCAACAAACTTTTAGAAACATTTTCTTCTTATAATAGTGCACGGTTTCTACGCCAGGGGGCGTAGATGTATATCTTATTTTTGTCAATATCTCGATTTCTAGGAGTCCGATTTGAAAAATTCCTTCTTTGTTTGATAGTGTTTTTCGTGTCGCATGTTTTTCATATAATTTCAAAATTTTCACGTAGTTCATAGACTTTCCGCTAGGGGGCGTAAAGGTAAATTGTGTTTTTCCCTATATTTCTGCTTCTAAATCTCCGATCTGAAAAATTCTTTCTGCGCCAGATACAGCTCGTGATGGGAAATCGTTTGCACATATTTTCTAATTTTTGTAAAAAACCTTCATTTCTGCTTCTGATGTATTTGCAGCAAAATATGAGCTTCTAAATTCTCGATTGAAAAAAGTCTTTTGTGGACCGATACTACTCATGTCAACAAACATTTTAGGAACATTTTCTTCTTGAAATAATGCATGGTTTCTACGCCAGGGGCGTAGATGTATATCTTATTTTTGTCAATATCTCTACTTCTAAAAGTCCGATTTGAAAAATGCCTTCTTTGTTGGATAGTGTTTCTGATGCAAAATGTTTTTCCTATAAATTCAAAATTTTCAAGTAAATCATAGAGTTTCCGCTAGGGCGCACAATGGTAAATTGTGTTTTCTGCTCCTAAAACTCTGATTTGAAAAATTCTTCCTGTATCACATACAAGACCTGACGGAAAATATTTTTCACGTAATTTCTAACGTTTGGTAAAGAATGGTTTGGCCGCCAGGGGTCATAAGTGTTAATTTCTACTTCTGATGTATTTGTAGCAAAATCTGAGCTCCTGAAAACCCGACTAAATATTTTTTTATCTTGGACCGATACCGCTCATATGGATAAACCTTTTGTGAATACTTTCTTCCTAAAATAATGCATGGTTTTCCTACCAAGGGACGTAAAGCCACATCTTATTTTTGTCGATATATCTGTTTCTAAGAGTTTGTAAGCTCACGATTCCGTTTACAGCAATATCTGAGGGATTAAAGACCCGATTGAAAAACTTCTTTCTTCCGTCAGATACTATTGTTTTCCATACCGGTTCCATTGACTTTGAATAGCTTTGATAAATTTTATTTGCGTCAGAACGGATTAAAAGACGTGCTTATTACACCCGAAAATTCGGTGTCATCTTTCTTGTCTTCAGATGTTTCCAAAAGATGAAACTGCCAAATGTCATGGCTGTGGGAAAACCAAAATGACAGCAATTGTCCATGAAATGGATTTAGATTGAACTTCCACTGTTTTGAAACTTTTACAAGAAGGGCCATTTTCTGCAGCATGTAATGGAAGTCATGAAAGGAAGTCATGATAATATAATTACAATATAATGTAACATACAGTTTTGAATGCAATGTGTTGGTACTGTTAAAGTGAATATTTCCTTTTTACAGGAAATGCTTAGTTTGGTATTGAAATGCCACAGGTTTGCAAGACTTAACATTGAACAAAATTAAGGTTTTACTTTATGGTTTTTAAATTTTTTATTTTAAACACAGATAATACTAGTTTAGTTATTGTGGCATATGCAGAGATTTTTACTGCATATTTATTAATATAATTTTGTTTTGTGGTAAATGGCGTTCACGCAAAAGTTTTACTGATGCACATTTTCTGAAGTTGACGAGTATGCAAATGGTTTGTCTACAGTGGCAAGAGTTGAATCAATTTCAAAGCAGCGTGTTTCAGAGCTTATTATCAATTAACTTATTTTTCAGAAACAGATCTCAATTGCTGAATCGTTTTATCATTTTAATTTCATATGTGAACTTTAGTACATTTGAAGGGAAAGATCTGTGATTGAGGCTTTTTTTCTTCATGTGTTTATTCAGAAATTTGGCAACTTCATTAGCATCAAAGGCTTTAAGGAGTTAATCGCCCATTATTTAAAAAGAACAATTTTTTTTCTTGATTTTCATACTTCTGATAATTATAATATAATCAAATTGGAATTTTTGAGGGGGGATTCTCTGAATTAAATGTTCTTTGTGTTGCTTGCTTTGCACAGAGCACAATTATTTTTGCGTGTTTTATTTTGCATTAAAATGTTCTACTTCTGAAAGAATTATAAATAGTTCCTTTCAGAAAATCGGAATACACTGGTTCTGTTTTCCAGTGTGACCCAAAATCTATATAGTGTGTATTTACAGTTGGGACAGGGTAAGTTTACGCTGTGTACTTAACCTTTTTTTAACTCTTTTTACATTGCATATCTTCCATTTTTTTGCTCGTGCCCTCTAAATGGGTGGCAATAATGTACATACTGATATAGTGTGTTTGGCTAGCATTTGTTGTTGGAATTCTTCCGGTGAAGGAATGGTTCGATGATCCATTGCTTCTGGTGTTGGTGCTATGCCTGATAATCTAAAATGAAGTTTAAGATAATGAAATTATATGACCATTATGAAAATATGTTGATGACCAGAATTTCTAGAGTTGAGTTGAAATCAAATATCACCTAATAAAATTAAAATAAATGAAATTAAAACAATTCAAGAAGGCACAATGTTGTTACTTAAAGTGGCAACTGTCACTGTCTTCTATGCATTTCCCCAGTGCCTAGTGTTAGGGAGTTTCACCAGACCTGTCACTGATCGTGTTCCTAATGCAAGAAGTTTCTGTATATATGGTATTGTTATATGGTTGTAATTATTGTATTACAGTTACAGTGTTTAGTTTTGTTCAATTATGTCCTGCATACTTATGCAGAACTCGTTTTCTTGTTGGTTGGAATTTTTTTTCTTCAGAAAGTGGGTCTGTTTGGTTCTGGGGCAGTGTTTGTCAATCTTTACCATTCATACTGGCTTGCTCCTTCAGCACATTCACACGTTAATAACTTTTTTGTTAGCCATGTTCTGTCATCTGAGGAAAATCCAATGTTTTTAATCACGATGCTTTTGCCCCCCACTTTTCATGCCCCTGTTTATGTGTTTCCATTTATATGATGGTAAAAGGATTTCCATTTGCTTCTTTACCAAATACTGTGGTTATGATTCATTTGTTTCTGTATATTTTTCTACTACTATTCATGCCACACACCACCCGTTTTTTTTTTTTACTTCACTATACAGGGGTCATGCTGTCCATTTTTTAGAAAAGTGTGAAGTAACGAATAAAACTTACCTTATTGCAGTTCAATGTACTCCCCTCTGCTGCTAATGACAGCTTGCCAGCGGTGAGGTAGGTCCTGGATGCCCCGTAGTATAGTACGCCATCTTTTTTCTGCTGTCGTATTATTTGGGTCACGTCCAATGGCAGTTCGCATAGCGATTCATAGCTGATGCCACGTAGCCGATTTCTTAACTTTAGGAAAATATCAGTCAGGTGGACTAAGATCAGGGCTGTATGGTGGGTGGGATAAAGTTTCCCAGCCATGTTTTGACATAAGTCCCCGTACCGACACTGCACCATGACACAATGTGTTGTTGTGCAGCAAGATTACTCTCGCTTCCAACAAGTTGGGGTAATTTTTTATTTTTACATATTTTCAGTCTCAGCTTTGTCCTCAAAAAGTCACGATAATATTGTGTGTTGACATTTTGCCCTAACGGCACTTGATCAGAGACCTTAACGCCCTGGGCATTGTACGCAAAAAATCATCATTTGCTTCACTTTGAATGTTTCCGACAACACTTTAAGTGACATGGGAAATTTGGATGCTTCCATTTCGCTGATTGTGGCTTCATTTCCGGCTCAAAATCGCGAGACTATATCTCATCAATTGCAACAACTCTGTTCAGGAAGGTGTCGCTTCCATTTCAAACCTGTGGAGGTGATCCTGTGTGATGCTCACTCTGACTGCCTTCTGCTCAGGGGTGAGTTGATGGGGCACACAGCAATTTTTCTTTTCGCAGTGAGTCGGTCAACAGCTGGTAAACAGACATGGTGGACAAATTTGCCTGATGAGCAATCTCCTCGACTGTCAAACTACAATTCTCTTCAAGAAGCATTGCAACATTGGTGACAGATGTTTTGTCTGTCACTATTTGAGGTCGGACTGAACAGCGATTATCTTCGATGCTGCTTCGGCCCTCCCGAAAGTACAATGAATTGTGCTTTGATCAAGAATTATTTCCCAACGAACTTCTTGCAAGGCAGTTTGGCCCCCACAGAGTTTCTATTTTCATGTACGAGCGCTGGTCTAACACCTTGATTCGACATGAGGAGCTGCATGCTTCTATTTACAAACTCTCCCATGTTCACACAGCAAATGACAGCGTGTCATTCTGACACCACTGCATTTCTGAGTCTGACCTTGACATGACGCAATCATTTTCTCGATTGCATCATCCTCTTCCGTTTTAGATTAACATGTGCAGAACTTTTGTTTTGAACCTCGTGTAACCAATATTTGATATTAAATGTGCTATGTTTTAGTATTTTTTTTTATTTTATACGCTTCGACACTTGAGGTAGTTTGGGTATGTGTTGTGTGAGATGAAAGACTTCGTTGAAAGCTTTCTGAACTGGCAAACTACATGCCAATTTGGTAATATGAAATCTGCCATCAATGTTACAGGTAACAGCTTTAAAAATCTTGCAACAGATTGTACAAACAGAATATATATATATATATATATATATATATCACTCACCAACCCGCTTGGCCAGCGTGGTGAGTTATGGCCAAACCCCTCCAAAATGATTCCACAACTTAAATCTTGGCCCTCAGTCTCCGGCAGCTGGAATGTACCTGGCCAAGGCAGCGGCCAGTGCGACATGAAGGCAGAGGGTGCTAAGAATCCCCGGAGGACCGGACTAGGCTGCCATCTGATGCTGACCTTGGCTACTTACAATGGACGCTCCCTATCTTCTGATTCAAGGCTTCTTGAATTGGAAGAGGAATTACAAAGGATCAAGTGGGACATCGTGGGGCTAAGTGAGGTAAGGAGAAAAGGAGAAGATCTCATCGAACTGAAAAGTGGACATCTCTTCTACTATCGTGGGACAGATACTGGCAGAACTAGTGGTGTTGGATTTATAATAAACAAGAAACTGAAGGATAAAGTTGTAGAAGTTGAAAGTTCCTCTGACAGAGCTGCACGACTTGTTATCGAACTCTCGAAAAGATACCAGGCTCAGATTATTCAAACTTATGCACCCACCACAAGTCATCCTGAAGAAGAAATTGAAGAATTTTATGAGGAAATTTGTCATCTAAATAATAAAGGTAAGCAGCACTTGAAAATAATTATGGGAGATTTCAATGCAAAAATAAGGCAACGGCAACAGAATGAAACTTCAGTAGGTAAATTCGGTCACAGCAACAGAAACCAGCGTGGAAATACTCTCATTGAGTTTGCAGAGGCAGAAAGGGTTTTTCATCTTGAACTCCTTCTTCAAGAAAAAGCCACACAGGAAATGGACATGGAGAGATCCAAATGGGACGACAAGTGAAATTGATTTTATTATGTGTAACAAAAAATTCGTCATAGAAGACTGCAGTGTGCTAAACAAGTTCAACACAGGTAGTGACCATAGATTGGTGAGATGTAAGATGCACCTCAATACTAAACTTGAACGTGGCAAGCTCATAAGACAAACAAAACCTATTGACATAACCAACCTTAAAAAACACCATAATACCTTCAAGTTGGAACTGAAGAACAGGTTCTCTGCTTTGGAAGGCCTAACATCGGAAGAAGTGGACATCTCTGAAGTTAACAGAAAAGTAACCAAAGCTCTTATGGAAACAGCAACAAAATTAGCTGGGTCTAAGAACAAGTTGCATGTAAACAAATTATCAGGAAAAACGAAAATGTTGATGCAAAAAAGAAGAGAGATGAGGACAACTAAAGAAGATGTGACTTCCAAAGTGGAATATATAGAGCTATGCAAGACAGTAAGGAAAAGTATCACTGAAGACGTAAGAAAATTCAACTGTGAACTAGTAAGGAAAGCAATTGAAAACAACCAAAGCCTAAAGATAGCAAAGGGACATCTCAGTAAGGGAAGAAAACAGATTATGGCACTGAGAAAAGAAGATGGTTCTGTAACAAGAAATAGAGGCGAAATTTTGACAAGAGTGAAAGATTTCTACTCCAAATTATATGAAAGGGATGATACATGCACTCCAGACATCATGAAAGATACCAGTACCAGAGTTCCTCCAGTCCTTCCAGCAGAAGTTGCACATGCAATCAAGAACATGAGGCGGGGAAAAGCTCCAGGAGAAGATGGAATTACTGTAGACATCATACAAGAAGCAAGTGGAGAAATCGAAACAGTACTTGCCCAAATTTTCACTCGATGCCTTAATGAAGGAAAGATTCCTGAGGATTGGAACACCGCTACAATGATCCTGCTACATAAGAAAGGTGACATTGAGGATCTCGGAAACTACAGACCTATCAGCCTCCTATCAGTAGTTTATAAAATCTTCACTAAAGTTCTTTCACACCGCTTGAAGGTAACACTGGACATGGCTCAACTGAGAGAACAAGCTGGATTCAGGAGTGGCTACAGCACAATAGATCATATCCACGTACTGAGAGAACTAATTGAAAGAGCGAGGGAATATGAACTTCCATTGTGCATGGCTTTTATCGATTATGAAAAAGCCTTTGATTCGGTGAAACCATCAGCAGTTACAATGGCCCTGAAAACCTGCGGTATTGAAGATGCATACATTAATATTATTAATAACATCTATGAAAATGCAAGTGCAAAGATTCGGCTGTTTGAAAATACAACACACATAAAAATTGGAAAGGGAGTGAGACAAGGTGACACCATATCTCCGAAGCTCTTTAATGCCACATTGGAGAGTGTTTTTCAGTCGCTGAGCTGGGAAAACAAAGGGATAAAGATTAATGGAGATTATCTAACCCACCTTCGTTTTGCTGATGACATAGTCATTTTTGCAACTACCCCATCAGAGCTGCAGAGTATGATCCAGGAACTTGCTGACAAGAGTAAAGAAGTGGGATTAAAAATGAACTTTCAGAAGACAAAAGTGATGTTCAATGCTTTTACAAGAAATGAAGATTTATCGATTGATGGAGAAAAGCTGGAGATAACAGACACGTACGTTTATCTTGGACAGCAGATATCAAGTGAGGGTCACATTGATGAAGAAATTAATCGGCGTACAAAACTTGCCTGGAGAGCATTTGGAAGAAACAGCATAATTTTCAAGAGCAATATGCCATTATGTCTTAAAAGAAAAGTGTTTGATCAATGCATCCTTCCAGTGCTTACGTATGGTGCAGAGACGTGGACCTTAACTAAAAGAGACATACAAAGGCTGCAGACAACTCAAAGAAGCATGGAGAGGTGCATGCTTGGTGTAACCAGGAGAGATAAGAAGAGGAACTCGTGGATCCGAAAAATGACAAGAGTGGAAGACATCATGATCAGAGTTAAATCCCTGAAATGGCAATGGGCTGGACATACTGCCAGAAGGACAGATCATCGATGGACAGCTGAAATTTTAGATTGGATTCCAAGGGACAGGAAAAGACCCAGAAGAAGACCACATGGGAGATGGGTGGATGAAATTCGAAAGTATGCAGGGGTGACATGGAGGAGACTGGCACAAGACAGACCGTTGTGGAGGAAACTTGGGGAGACCTTCGTCCAGCAGTGGATTGATAATGGTTGACAATGATGATGATGATATATATATATATATATATATATATATTTAACCAGCATTCATCGTAGTGTTTGTATTATCTAAATGTCCTTTCCTCTCCACATTTGAGTTGTAAGTCTTTGCAGTCTAATTATCATCTTGATATTGGGGCAAGAAAAAATATTTATGAAAAAGTAAACATTTCAGGATCACATGGCTAAACAAATGTCATGCTATATATAATTTTATTCGAGGAACAGGTTTTTAATTACCAAAGATTGGAATGTTTATTTTTGATTTCATGACTTTGGGGCTCTTCCTTAAATTGAGTTTTCTAAACCAGTATTCTGTTAATGAAGCATAACTGTACAGGAATTTTATTTTAAAGAAACATTTTATATACCCAACCAAATAGGTTATGAATTTCTAAAAGCATTCAGTGGTGAAGACTTTGATAATGGCAAACTTTATTGTGATGTTTTGTGCATTGATTTTTTCTTTTTTTTTTTAATTTTGATTGTTAGACTTAATGTCTAGAACAACTCTGTGAACAGTTTACCTCCATTAGAGGTAAACTTATGGATCTCATTTTGTGCCATGTTGTTAAAACAACTAATAAATGGACACCAAGAATGTTTTCCTTCTCTTTCTGTCATAGAAATGCCAAAATTAGATGTCCAATTGATGTCCCTTATCCTCAGAAAACTGTGTTACTCCATGAAGCTGAAAATTTTCAAGTTTTCTTAGGAATTGTGAAAATGGATTTCTATGATATTCCTGTCTGAAAAAATGCAACTAAATATAAGATTGATTATGGAGATGTCTGGTGAAAAGTATTAATTCAGCAAATAAAAAATATCATTGAATATACTAGGATTTGTTCTTTTTTGCCACAACAAGGAAAATGCTTACAACTCAGTGCAGTAACTCACTCTCATGTTTTGGCATTTCATTTGTTGCAGACTTTTTATGTGTTAGCTATATAGTTTATGTGAATGTTACTGTTGCTGTCCAGGTAAAATGTGCTTTTAAGTCATTTCAAAATGTACTGGAAATCAAAATGTTTGTAGAAAGTGTAGTGGTCTGTTAAACTGTAATTGATAAGATATGAATGATGATTTGTTCTTAACTGTTTGATGTGTTTATATGCATTTCTTAAAGTATATTGATTTTCATTTGGATGTAACTGTTCATTTTCATATCACAATGTAAAATAGTTTTGCTAGATATGTCATAGATAAAAACCTGTGTTCATCCTTAAGCATATTCCATGTACTTTTAATGGTTATCTGCATACATATTTCAACACAACTTAGTCGCCAATTTTTTCTGACATTTTGTGTTGTGATGTGAAAGTGCAGTTTTTTTTTTTTTTTTTTTGTTGTTGTTGTTTTTCATTGTGTGTGTGTGCACATACACGTAGAAGTATGCCATCTATATTGTGGGTATGAAAATACAAGTAGTCTTTACATTTTAGTTTATTTTATTCATAATAAAAATAATGCTAACAAACTGAAATTTTAAAATATCAGTTTTATGCAAAAGATGAAAAACTAATGCTCAGAAATAATTAGTGTTATTTTAGCTGTTACTAGAACAAACCAGTATCTTGAAACTATGTGTATGCATATTTTTAAGTGGTCATTTAGTTTTCATTAACTTGCATTATGAAAAGGTAAAAAAAAAGTTGCTTGGTCAGGCAACTAGATTTGATAAAAATAGTTTAAAATGAAGGACTCCTGTGAAAAAAGACTGTTGTTGCCTTTCATTTTTTGATATTAGTGCAAATCACAAAATTTATATTATTGTTGTAGAGTGCCAATGTCAGGAAAATATTAGTTCTTAAAATATATATTATTTTGCTGTAGGTCCAAACTTGGGGGCAATATGCTGTTTTGCCCTCAAATGTTGTTTTACAGTAAGTGATGAGAGTGCTGCATTAACAAAAAAAAAAAAAAAAGTATTTTTATTATTTTAATTGAAGCTGCTGCTTTGTTGCCTCAAAAGATAATTTTTTCTCGGCATTCTGCTTTTACTACCTAGTCAGGCAAATTTTTTGTGCCCATACTCAGCTAAGCTTGTAACTTTTCAGATTTTCTTCAAGCCCTGGTTTACGTGTGGATTGTCATCCCCACAGTCTTGATCCCATCTCATAATTTTATTTATACCTGCTACTTTATAGCCAGACCTGGCTCTTTCACCAGAAATTCTGATAAATGAAAGTTTAAATGCAAAATTCATAATTGCTTTTTAAATGCAGTAACACTTGTTTGATGTATGCTCTAAAATTGACCTTTATAATGTAGTGTAAGAATTGGAGAGTAAATTATAAATGACAATGATCTCAATACAAATTGTATTTCTTTTCCAGCAATGCATGTGCTGTTGCGCCCATACTTTTCCAGTATTGCCAGCTTTTGGAATTTTATGTGGTAGCTGCTTTGGGAATGCACCGCACTACTTGCAAGATGTTGTCAGTTCTTCTTGGTCTCTTCACTACTTTGGCTGAAAAGGTAAAAACTTTGTGTGTTGTGACCCCCTGAATATGTGTCTGTGATCATATGAGTTTAGATTTACATGTCTAACCTCTAACACTTTCATTGCTAAATTAAGATGCACGTTTCTTTTTGTTTAAGACAAATATATAGTGCATAGCATCATTTAATTAAACTCTCCTAGAATTATTTGTTTGGCCTTGTTTCAAAATGTTGAGGAAAACTTAGTGTTGAAAAGATGCATTTTGATATTTTTTTCTTACAAAGAATAATTACAATAAGGCAAAGTGTATATTATATAGCACCATTTCATGTTGAATAGTATAAAATTCATTTACCCTCAATGTAAAGGCAAACAGCTAGTTGAAAATATGAAAGTTTCTATATAGCATATATAAATGATATGGCAAAATGATCTGTGCACATGGTGTTGGTGAATGAAAATTGCGAGAGACATTAAAATGCTGATGATCCACTAACACGTGATACTAAGAGCTGCCTATGTTTGTATACTTGAGAGAAACTGAAGAAAATTTGAAAGTGTAGTTTTGTTGTGGAAATAAATCATACTTTTCTGCACAGCATCAAAAAGTTTTTGAATTGAGTAATTCCTCTCAAAATGTAAGTACAGTTTGACTCCAGCAAGTTGTAATTAAAAACTGCTGAGGGAAATAATTGTGTCACTTGAGAAAGAAATGCCGCCCCGGTGGCGCAGTGGTCTAAGGTGCTGGCCTCTGATCATTCGTCCGTAAGGGGTCCGGGTTCGAATCCCGGTCAGGCATGGATGTTGTGTTTGTCTTACGGCACTGGCTCTCTCCCTTCCCTGGAACCAGTGACCCTAAATTAGGGACGGGCGACTGCTTATAGCCCATTGAGTTGCGCACGGTGGTCGTTAAACCTCCAATCAAAAAAAAAAAAAAAAAAAAAAAAAGAAAAAGAAAGAAATCATTGTTTGTATTTTAGTGGATGCAATCTCACTGTGATGTGGAAAATTGGAAGAATAAACCAATCAAAGAAATAACAAAGAACAGTTCTTTGATGTGATAACAGATTTTTAATCTCATGTTACTACTGTATAACAAGGAGCATATTTTATAAGAATGAACATAGCTGTCTTAAACAAGTGTTGAATCAGAAGAAAAGATGTGTAACAAATATTATGCAACAAGGTTGCAGTTACTTCCTAGAGCAGGTGTGGAGCACATCATTACTGTTTGTAATATTAATTCCAAACGTGTGCTTGTATTCAAGGGCATATGATACATGGTTAATTGTACCATCAGTACATTGATAAAGCGGAGGATGAAATCGGTAAATAGAAAATAGCATCCTGAAAAGAATGTATGTGAGTAAACCCAGGGGTTGGAGTTTTCCTGAAGTTCCTGATTTTTATTTTATTTTTTGTCCTGGAATGTCCTTATTTTTGTTCTATATCCTGAAATTTTAAGAATAAATGATAAACCTATGTATAATGATTCATCATCCAATGTTTACAAGTAATGCATGAATAAAAAAATTGAACAAGAGAGGGAGATCTCTCTCTCTCTCTTGAGTGACGCTATCACCAATAACTTTCACTCCTATAAGTTGCGATGCACGTGAATGCGTTTCTTCTTTTCTGAGATTGCCCGAGTCAAAGCTGCCATGAACTGTTCATTGTTCTCCGTAGGAAGAGTGGAGCTTAAATCACTGGTGACTTTGATCTACATATGTATAGTGTGGCTGTCACTGCCAATGCCATGTGTTATTATTAAATACCACCATCTGCATCATTTTAATAATGACACATGGATATTTTGCATGGCTGAAGTATATGACTGGTCAGCAGTGTTTTATAAGAATAACTTCTCCGTTTCTTATACAATATATCTTAGACTGCCATTACTTGAACATATACACATTCACACAGAAAAAAAAATCCTATTCATCACTGTAAGGCAAATTTGAATAATACATAAATCATATTTAAATATTTATAGAATCCTCTTGTCCACTGAGATCCTCACAATTTGGTTATTATTGGCTTTTCCATTATAAAAAAAACATTAACACTTTCAAGCAAATTTGCTGTTTTGTATTTTTTTTAAATTAAGTTTTTCGTTGTTGTTTTTCCTACCTTTACGGTTTGACTATTGCATCTGCAAATGGTTAAATTTTAATGCATGCAAAAAGTTTTCATTCTCTCCTCTGATTATGTATTGGATATTGTCTTGCCTTTTTTGGTTGTTGCATGAATTTGGGAATACCCTGTATTTATTCTGTAATATGTGTTGGTGTGTTTGTTTTGTGTGTTTAGATCTTATTTAATTCATGAAGACTGTTCATCAAAGCATTTACTTTTTCTTTTCTTTTTTTCCAGGGATTTTGTCTTCCTCAAGGAATTGAAATGAAGAAGGGTGATGCCACTGAATTTCATGACATTCCTGAAGGTGGTCTTGGTGATGGTGAGGGATCGAAGAATGTCAGCAAAGACATTGAGACAGAAGATCAGCTGGAAGATACAATGAAGGAAGGTGAAGAAAAGAAAGAGGAGGAGAAAAGTGAATCTCCTGATATAAAGGTTAGTTTTCATTTATGTGGTTTTCAAAAACTTGTCTCTTCTGATATTTTTTGTAATAATGTAATGGCAACCAGTACACTTTATTTCATTCACTTATTTTATTTTAAGTTACAGGCTGAAAATATTTGTTAGATCTTTTTGCCTGTGCTTCAGACTGAGTCCCTCACAATAAATAAATCAAATCGGAGAGTTCAAAAATTCACAATGAAACTTGTTCTTTTGCTTATTTCCAGAAAAGAATTCAGTGCTACATCTAGAGCATGACATTAATTTCTGTATTAAAGGAGCAATGCATTTTTATTGTTTATTATTGCATTTAGAGATGTCAAGAAAGGAATTCCATTTATATCTCTTCTCCTTTCTGTTTAGTAATTACTGAGATACTTCAGTTGTGCAAGAGCAGAACAACGTTTTGCATGTTACCTTTTTTTGTAAATAAATTTTCAGTACTTTGTAGGAAAAACACTAAAATGCTTTTAAATTCAGTTACCTGATTTTCAGATGCAACTTGCAACATTCAGATTATTTAGAAATCTCTTCTGGTAATGAACTTGTTAACAAATTAAATTATGGAACTTTTGTGCACAGTCTTGCATTTCACGTAGTTTGATCAAAGTTGAAGCACAGCCAACAGATCTGAATTCTTTATTTTATTACTTTTACTGTCACATGAAATATGCCCATAATGTTTTGTGTTATGAAGATTGTCCCTTGGTTTTGTGTGCCATTTCAAGACACACATACAGTTGAACTTCCATGTAATGAAGTTACAAAAGCATTTTGAAAATTTTGCTGTATAGAAACTAATATTTCATTTTATTTATATACACTGTATTATGATGATATTTATTTAAATTCAGATACACTTAAGCACAGAGGAGAATATGCAGCGATACAACTGATTTTTACTAGTGTTTCAGTGATTGAACCTGGAACGCGACGTGAAACCAGAGGTTTATATAAGCAGCATCCTGGAGAGAGTTGTTACTCATGAAAAAGTGAAAAAATACAGACTTTCACAGCTATGGTTACAGCACATCAGCTCCATGTTTGACCCTTGGTATGCTTTCTGTTGAGATCTTTGGGACCAATCAATTTCCACTTGCCTTGAAGTTGATGGAAAATTTAATTCAGAGTCCCTTGCTCGGTGCACTTAAGTAAATTTTTATAGCTTGTACAGTCAGTTATAGATACAGGAATGAGCTATCTGAGGTTTAGATTTATTTAGGACACAATCAAAAAATTTAATATAAAACTAACTTATCCTACATGAAATAATCATTAATTTCCATTGTAACATGCATACTATTATATATGGCACAAAGCATGACTTACAGAATATTGATATTGTGAGTACTATAAACTAGTGAAAAGTAATAAAAATCACAGTAAACATTATGGTAAAAAAAGTTTTCTAATTTTACATGGTTCGTACACTCCTTAAAAAAGTCCTTGAATTTTTTTTTTTTTTTAAAGAAGTGATATAAAATAGCATGTGTAAAATAATTGTTTGTGATAAAAAGATCTGTAGGAGATTTCCATGTTGTTCTGATAAAAACACCAAGTTGATCAAACAGTACAGAACTTGCGTGTGGACAACTGGTACCTTGGCTATGACATCACTACAGAGTAAAACATCAGCCATGGGAGTAAAATAAGTGAAATGATGTATTCACAAATTGTAATGGACTTCTGTTTACTGGGGTTAGGGAAGTGTTCTTGCCGGAGGGTGGAACTTCCAGGAATTGCTTGTGTTTCATGTGTGGATCCTTCGTCTCCCAGTTGCATCAAAAAAATGCATCAAAGTCATGCATCAGAAATAAAAAATCAAAGCAAACAATAAGTATTATACCAGCAGATGAATACAGAAATAATGTACCCTTTCAAAATATTCCACAAATTAAAATGATTTCAAAAAATTTAAATTCAGGTTAAAACATCTATAGCGGAAGCCACAGTTGTTCTTAAATTTACGTGCATATAAATATAAGTATTACAAGGTTTCTTACCTCTTTTAACATTTCACTACATGTTTCAAACATGTAGTGAAATGTTAAAAGAGGTAAGAAACCTTGTAATACTCCTGATTTTAAAAAACACCAAAACAGAGGGGCAGTTGAAAGTTAATAAAATAAACCAACTGGGGCAAGAGGTTACAAGCCAGTCATTGAAGGTATGCTCGCCCCAGCTAAGTTTAATGGTCTGAACTTGCAAAAACACCTACCTACTGACAGACCGATGGTACACACATTTGATAATTTAGGTTAAAAAAAGTATTTGAAAAGTGCTTGAATTCATTTTGCTTGTAAGAGTACAAACCTTGTTTTAACTTACATGCTGTTCAGGTCATCAGATGAATAGAGCATTCCATTTTTGCTTATGCCAGAGAAATAGTCACTTTTTCTCCTATGACTGAGATAAAAAAAAAAAAAGACTATGTTTTTAAAAAGCCTCTCATCTGTGAAAAGAATGAAATACATCATCTGGTACATCGGCTTGGTCAGTCTCTTACAAACACTTTGAATTTCTCGCTGATACTCAAGGATTATTTTTTTTTTTTTACATCTTTCATTTAAACTGGTAGACAGCATACATAAAACTAAAAGAAATGCCTGAGAAACATCTAAGTAAAGTGGTGTCTGAGCTATCCTCTACCTCCGTACAGGAAATACAAAAAATCCAAGAAATTTGCGATCCCCCCCTCCCCACATCAGAAACCTTGGTTATTGGTGCAGTGAGCTCTCTGGAAGCTACACATCAAAGTTCCGTTTACAGTATACACAAAACAATGCTTATTAATCTTTTCTTTGGTCAGCAAAATTATTTATCCCCCTTCCAACTAACCCCACTTGTTGTTTGATAACTCCCTGTTTGTACCAAAAATTAGGTGGGGTAAGGGGAAGAGCTATTCTGGCTCCTCAGGTAATTGTGATAATTCAGTGCAAATTCTATCCTCCCATGATGACTCCAACAATTGTGGCAGGGAGACAAAAATCCTGTTGGGAATGGAGAACCTGTGAATAAAGGGACAAAAATATAGATAAGGAAATAAGAAGTGAGGAAATTATTTGTAAATACTAGAGTAAACTAGTCAATGTGCTAAGATTCTGAAATAAAAAAACTTCACAAAATGGAAATTGGTTTTGTTACGTGGAAGTTATTTCATGTTGTAGATTTTTACAAGCTCCAAAGTCCCCCAAAAATGTTCCCTATATGGAGAAATTTGTTAAATAGAAGTTAGTTGTTCACAAGAAAAACTGACTATGTATTGGTTTTATGTTATTTTCAAGATGTGTACTCTTAGGTCAAGACTCAGGTGTGTTTTCCTTTTTTCCTGAAACATCTTTACATATCCTTCTGAATTCTCAGTGAATAAAAGTGCAACATTGAAAAAAATTTGGAGACTAGAATTTTCTTCTTCAAAGCCATAAAAATTCAGGAAAAGATTTTTCAGTAGATACCCTGTTTTCTGTTCATTGTCCATTTTTTCATACATCAATTTTCTTGCTCTGCCTGGCGTATTTATTGTGTTTGTGTCATTTAATGATTTAACGTATAGTGTCCATTTTCATAATCCATATGGTATTGTTGAGGTATTGTTGATTGAGCTGTGAAAAAGAAAGGGTACATGCAAACATAAATCAGATAATAATACTGATATCAGTTATTGTTCTGATGCAAATCTAGAAAATTAATATGGGAGAGGCCAATTAAATGTACAAAATGATATTGTGATGCTGGGGAAGTAACAAATATATATCATATGACTGAGAATAGATTAAAACAAACTGCAGGAAAACTGAGAAAAACAACTAAGATTTAAATCCTTGCCAAAATTATAAGAACAAAGTAAGGTATATTAAAATTTAAATCAATTAACTCTCAAAAGGAACTTGTATCATTAAAGTGCAGAATGATTGAAATTATCATATGTCAGACAGAACTGGTCATGAGTTCCACTGGTGACTTCATCAGTTCTGTGCTATAAATGTAATTCAGTGGTAAAACCCAAACCACTGAAATTTGTACTGGAACCCAACACGTAACTACACCTTGTAATAATCATCAACACACTTGCACGCACACACACACAACAGTGAAAGAAGCCTTCGCTCTGCTAAGCAACTTTGGATATGCTATGTGACATTGAAGAGCTACTGGCTCAAACTTCATATGCCCCGTGGAAGGCCTTTTTCTTCGTATTTCCCCTCAAACTCTTGGAAGAAAAGTCCTTAAATTTAATTTTGACTCCAGAAAATTATTGTACTTCAGCCTTTTTCTTCTTTTTAATGTCTTCTAGTATTAATTCAGCAGCTGAAATGTAAACTTCTTTTTTTTTTAATTCACCTTCCCTAGCTAATATGCACTTGATCCTTCCTTGATGAGTGAGCAACAGGCATGATTAGAAACTTCATCACATGTGTCAATATTGCTTCAGAGAAGACCCAGACACCCCAAATGTAGCAGAAGTTTTGTAGTCATCACGGAATTGATGTTTATTCAACATCTCCGCAAATTCTTTGAATAAAGCTCATGTTGAGAAATGGCTTCCTAGTTTCTTAATTCAATTACTAATCAAAAGCAACTATTATGGGAATTTTACTCAGAATTTTTAATTTAAATTGCAAATTTTCGGAGAAAACTCTTCTTCTTCAGGCTGCCTTTTGTTGTCACTTATTCCCGTCACTATTGTGGTTACGGTTAACCTTGAAGGTTACTGTTATTTTTCATCAAATCCTGCCAGATGTTAGGCAAGGAAAATCCTTTGTAGTCATTGATGATAGAATTTTGATTTTTCTCAATCTCTATTCCTTCTTTCAGCTTTCTTTTTTGAAAATTGCTTTGGAAACTGATGACTTTAAGGGAATTCCAGTCCATGCTGTGACTAGTTTCTCTAACATGCCTATCAAAACCAGTTTTGTTGGAGCAATTTTTTATAGCAGCTTTATGCTCTGCTATACGAGTTTCTAGTCTGCGACCTGTTTCATCTATGTAAGATAGTCCACAACTACATTTTACTTCATAGACTACACCTTGCATTTTTAAAATATCTTCTTCTCTTTTAACTATTTTAGGGAAATTTTTTTTAACTTTGTTCTCTAAACTTGGAGCTAGCCTAATATTGTACTTCTTACTAATTCTCTTTAAAGACTCAAACCTTTGTGATAAGAATTTTTTTTAGTGAATTTTACTTGTTGCGCTTTTGTGGGTTTTTCTTATCCATTAAAATTTAGAAGCTTCTCAATTTCTTCTTTAGGAAAGTTATTTTCTGCAAGTATGAATTTAAGTTCTTCTTTATAGGCTTCTTTCTTATCTGCTGTAGAAACTTTTATTAATTTTTTCTAAAAACTGACTTGCTACATTTTTTTAATAGAAACTGGATGATAGGAATTGAAATCCAATAGTCTATTAGTATTCATTGGATTTGTATACCAACTAGTGAGGAATTTTTCATCTTCATAATAGATAGTAATATCTAAGAAGTTAATTCTTCTTTCTTTTTGAAGTTCAATAGTGAACTTAAGGGAATCATCTAATTCATTGAATGAGTCTAGAATTCTCTCTGGAACAATATCTGAGCTATCTATTATAAATAAGATTATGTGGGAAAACTAGAAGAAAAGATCACATACTTCTGCCTATCACATACTCCTGCCCATGTGGGAAAACTAGAAGACAACTCACATACTTCTGCCTATATAGCAGATACATGGATGACATCTTATTTATAATAGATTGCTCAGAAATTGTTCCAGAAAGAATTGTAGACACATTTAATGAATTAGATGATTCCCTTAAGTTCACTATTGAACTTCAAAAAGAAAGAAGAATTAACTTCTTAGATATTACTATCTATTATGAAGATGAAAAATTCCTCACTAGTTAGTATAAAAACCCAATGAATACTAATAGACTATTGGATTTCAATTCCTATCATCCAGTTTCTATTAAGAAAAATGTAGCAAGTCAGTTTTTAGAAAAAATTAATAAAATAGTTTCTACAGCAGATAAGAAAGAAGCCCATAAAGAACTTAAAGTCATACTTGCAGGAAATAACTTTCCTAAAGAAGAAATTGAGAAGCTTCTGAATTTTAATGGTAAGAAAAATCCACAAAAGTGCAACAAGTAAAATTCACTAAAAAAATTCTTATCACAAAGGTTTGAGTCTTTAAAGAGAATTAGTAAGAAGTACAATATTAGGCTAGCTCCAAGTTTAGAGAACAAAGTTAAAAAAATTCCCTAAAATAGTTAAAAGAGAAGAAGATATTTTAAAAATGCAAGGTGTAGTCTATGAAGTAAAATGTAGTTGTGGACTATCTTACATAGGTGAAACAGGTCGCAGACTAGAAACTCGTATAGCAGAGCATAAAGCTGCTATAAAAAATTGCTCAAAAACAAAACTGGTTTTGATAGGCATGTTAGAGAAACTACTCACAGCATGGATTGGAATTCCCTTAAAGTCATCAGTTTCCAAAGCAATTTTCAAAAAAGAAAGCTGAAAGAACGAATAGAGATTGAGAAAAATCAAAATTCCATCATCAATGACTACAAAAGATTTTCCCTGCCTAACATCTGGCAGGATTTGATGAAAAATAACAGTAACCTTCAAAGTAAACCGTAACCGCGATAGTGACGGGAATAAGTGACAACAAAAGACAGCCTGAAGAAGAAGAAGAAGAAGAGTTTTATCCGAAAATTTGCAATTTAAATTTCAAAAATTCCTAGTAAAATTCCCATAATAGTTGTTTTTGATTAGTAATCTCTGTAAAGTTCGTTTTCAACATTTATTAAAAATTTGGGGTTTGTTTCTTGGGTGTTTTTAATATCGTAACATATTTTTAATGTGGTTTAAAACTCAGGCTTCACGCGACAATAACATGTAAACATATAAAACGAGCGAAACAAACAGTCACGTTCGGTAAAAGGTTCGTTTAGTGGTAGCTTTTGGTCATCCTACGACCTTGATCACCCGCGATCGACTGGGGATGGGCTGGTTGCCAGAACTACAATTTGAAGTTGGGGTGTTGGAACTGTTGCCAGATTTTAGAAGAGAGATCCAAATAAATGGGATTTGGTGAGGGGTCTCTGAATTGCAGTTTTTGGTGAAAAAAATTTCAATGCTCTCTTGGAAATGCAGAGATGCTTTGTTATTTTATTTATTTATTATTATTATTATTATTATTATTTGTGAACAAAAGGAAAAGCACTTGCTCTTTTTCTCTGGTGATATGGCAAGAAGTGACTAAGAAATAGAAACCATGTGTTTTCAGAGGAATTGAACTTTAGAAAAGTTTTAATGTAGTGGTCGACTTCTGGAAAATAGGTTTTAGCTTGTGGAAAACTCTTTAAAAGGACTTTCGAAAACGAGTATGAACTCTGTGTTCACATATAGTTTAGTTTGTTTGTGAAAACACATATTCTATAACTTTTATACAGTTTATATTTTGTATTTAACATTTTGCAGGTACAAAGTGGCTTGTTTAAAGTGATTTTCAATTGGTTTCTGATTTAGGAAGAAGATGATGGCATAGAAATGTCTGAAGATTTTGAAGGAAAACTGCATGACGTTAATCCTGAGGGTTTTGAAAGTGATGATGATGATGATTATGACAGTGATACTGAACTTGATAAAAAAATGGGAGAGGTTTCTCCTGATCTTTCAGAAAACATCAATGAAAAGGTAAATTTGTGTGCATGTCTGATTAGCTCCATAATTGTTCCATGCTTTGTCTGAATTGATTGTGTTTAAATAGGATCTCTTGCCTCTAGTAGTATGAGAAATATGGAAAATTGTCAATGTAAATAAAAGTATATGGTAGCTGAATAAAAAAAGTTATAGTTTCAGTTATTCAAAGTATACTAAATTTCAATTTATCGTAATAAATCCATAAATGTAGGGGGTTTTTTGTTTGTTTTTTTTTAGTTGTAACAGTAATTGTGTGTTGATATTCCCAAAGTTCACCTGCATCAGAAAGTTTTTGTGTTCACTAACATGTCCAAAAGCAATTTTTGTATTTCATCACAAAACTTTTGAGGTGTATTGCTGGTAGTAAATTTTGCTTTTTAAAGACAAAAGCAAATATTTTCTGTGTGAAATAGTTAAAAAATTGTCTAGATGTTAAATGTAGAAAAATAGTCTTATTTCCAGTGGAGAATGTATATGATGTATTATACACAGTTGCGTCACATTATTGTGACCACCAGCTAATATCCAGAGTTACTGCTGTGTGCAGCGTGGACAGCAGCTAGACAGGCTGAAGTAACTCAATAAGGTGCTGGAAGGTGTTCACAGGTATGTGGAGCCATGCTGAATGTAGTGCATCTGACAGCTGCCGTAGGGTGCATGGTGGAGGATCCATAGAGCGAACATCACGATCGAGGTGGTCCCACAGATACTCAATTGGGTTTAAGTCTCGAAAATTAGGGGGCCAGGGAAGTACTTTGAAGTCTTCATTGTGCTCTTCCAACCACTCTCGGACATTTCTAGCTGTGTGACATTTTGCATTGTTGTACTGGAAGAGGGAAGACAATCAGCATGTATGGGTGTACGTGGTCTGTAAGGATGAACTTTCATAATGAATTCAGTCCATAGTGCCTTCCACTACTAGTATAAGTGCACCCAGAGAATGCCATGAAAATATTTCCCAGACCATAGCGCTGGCCCCCACCAGCTTGTGTTCTTCCAGCAATGGTTGAAGAGTGTTTGTTCTCCGATGTTTCTCGCCCTATACGCCAACATCTGTCGGTTTGATGAAGCAGAAAACATGACTCATCGGAGAAGGTAATCCTTTGCCAATCAGCGGATGGTCCAATTCCGATACTGCCATGCAATTGTAAGCCTTTTCTGCCGATGCACCTTCGTTAGCATAGTTGAGGTGACCATCCGTCTGCATCGGAGCCCCATACACAGCAGGGTTCACTGAACTTTCGCTTTATGCACTTCCGGTAGCTCCCTGCTTCATTCGGCCAGTGAGTTGCTCCACTGTAGTGTGTCGATCAGCCCTTGTGCACTTTCGAAGCCGACGTTCACCTCTCGCATCAATGGCACGTGATGCTCTGCAGTTTCCACATTGCTTATTCACAATGGTGCCATATCTCCAATTACGATACACTTTAACCATTGCAGCATGCGAACTGTTCACAAACTGCGCTGTTTCAGTAATACTGCCACCTTTGGCTCGAAAAGCGATAATCATCCCATTTTGCAAATCTGATAAATTGCTCCTTTTATCCGTGACAGCAACGAGTGATATGTTTTCAGAATGCTTACAGCACACCATATATACCCTCGAAGCCAGCTCACGAAGGTGCCTTCTTTCATTGTCTATGCACTGTTGACATCAAAGGTATAAGGTGGTCACAATATTGTGACTCTACTGTGTAGGTTCAAAACATTTCTGATATCCTTGTACAAGTATCATTACTGCATTACTTTTTTAGCACATCTTTTGTAAAAAAGATCGTGCTTGTGTTACCAGTTTGTCCATCCGTCCGTCCATCTGTGGACACCATATTGTTGCAACTATTAGTCTGATTTGGAAAATTCTTTTTGCATTAGGAAGCTTGAAATGTGTGAATGATGATCCTTCTTTTTTTTTTTTTTTTTTTTATGATGCACAATTTCGCTGCTGTAGGGCATAACTGCAGATGATAATGAATTCAAAATACATTTTATTCCATACATTTGCTTCTAACATCCAATTGAAAAAATTATTTTACCTTTCGATTCCATTTATGTCGAACACTATTTTAGGTATAGTAACTTTTTGAAGTTATACACAGATTTTTTGCTAGGGGGCATAAAAGTAAACTGTGTTTTCTTCTAAATCTCTGCTTTTAATTTAACTGTGATTTGAAAAATTCTTTCGTTAGCTGATACAGCTCCTGGTGGGAAATCTTTTGAATATATATATATAGTTGTGGTAAAAAATGGTTTGACCACCAGGCATCATAAGTGTTAATTTCTGTTTCTGATGTATTTGCAGCAAAATCTAAGCTTCTAAAATCTCAATTGAAGAAATTCTTTCATGGACCAATACTGCTCACAATGATAAACCTTTTCTGAATATTTTATTCTTAAAATAATGCATGGTTTCTTTGCCATGGGGTATAGAAGTATATATTATTTTTGTCAATATCTCTGCTAATAAGAGTCCGGTTTGGATTCTTTTTTTGTTGGATACCGTTTTCAGTGCAAACTGTTTTTTTATATAATTAAAAAAAAATCAAGTAATTCATAAACTTTCCACTAGGAGGCATTAAGGTAAATCACGTTTTCCCCAATATCTCTGTTTTTAAAACTCAGATTTGAAAAATTCTTCCTGTATCGCGTACAGCTCCTGATGGGGAATTTTTTTGCATATACTAATATTTGGTAACAAATGGTTTGGCCACCAGGAAATGTAAATGTTAATTTCTGCTTCTGATGTATTTGCAGCAAACTTTGAGCTCCTGGAAACTCAATTGAAAAAATCCTTTCTTTGACTAATACCGCTCACATGGGATGAAATTTTGAGAATACTTTCTTTGTAAAATAATCCATAGTTTTTCCAACAGGGGATGTAGAGAACTAGAGATACATTATATATTTATTGATATCTTTGCTTCTAAGAGTCCAATTTGAAAAATTCTTTCTTTGTTGGAGATTGTTTCTGCTGCGAAATGTTTCTCATATAATTTCAAATTTTTGTTAATGCACAAGTCTGCCACCAGAGGGTGTAAGTTCGCATAGATGTTTACAGCACAGTATCTGTGAGACTAAAAACCAACTGAAAAACTTGTTTCTTTTGTCAGATAACTGTGCAAACTCTGTGTGCATATTTTCTTCCCAAAATAATGTACAATTTCTTCACTAGAGGGCACAAATGTTTAATCTGTTTTTCTCAATATTTCTGCTTCTACATGTGCAATTAAAAATTCTTCCAACACCAGATGTCTTTCACTTTGTAGAACACTTTATGCTGATATATGAGAAATTTTGTACTTCACAGTTCTGTCAGTAGGTGGTGTTTGTTTGCTTTAGTTTGCAGCTGTATCTCCTCTTCTAAAAAGCCTGTTGAGAGATTTCATGTTTACTGTATGCCATTTTCTGCAATAGAGATGTGGAGCTTTATTATCTTTAAAGATTTCAAAGATTTCCTGTTAGGGGCCTGAAGGTTGAAACCTTTTTTGGGCTCTGTCTGCTTCTGGGTGACATATTCAAAAAGTTATTTTTCTGTAGCATAGATTTTTTCATGAAGAATATTTTTTGCCTATTGCCAACTTTTCCATTATGCAAAATTCTTCTGTTAGCAGGCGTAGACTTACGTCATGATTCCTTTTATATTTCTTCTCTTAACTATTCGATTTGCAAATCTCTTTGTCTCTGACACCTTCCTTGTGCTATGAGGAACTTTTTGTGCACCTTTTGTCAATTTTTGTAACATGCTTTTTAGCCGCTGGTGGAACTAAGTGCTGTTTGTATTTCTGGATGTTTTATCGATTGTAGAAACCGGTTGATTGTTAAATTGGTTCCATTGACATTGAATAGCTTTGATAAATTTAATTCGCATCGAAATAGATTCAGAAGATGTGCTCATTGCAACCAAAAATTTGCTGTTATCTTTCTTGTTATTTGTATTAGCAGTTTATTTTGAGTTTGTGTATTTGAAAACAATGTGTATCTGTCAGTTATATTTATCGCTATCATTGTTCTAGTGATGGTATTAGAGTTTGTATGAAATTTTTAATGATCATCCTATGTATTGTACCTTTATTATTATTTTTTTTTAATCGTGGGATGTAAAAATTGCACTTGCAGAAAGTAAGTAAACCTGAAAACACACACACACCTTGTAATACAGCTGAACCTTGTCAACACATACAGGTTTATAGACAAAGTCATCGCTCTTTTCACATTTTTTCTTTAACACACATCAACCAAAAAATTGCATTTCGACACCACTGGGATCAAACCCCAGATCTCTTGATAACTAGCCGAGTGCGTTCGCTTTACGCTATGATGCCAACAATCCACGGCGCTACGTGTGTGTATCTGTCAGCATCTGATTTCACAAATCCATAGAGATGGGCTCAACAATTGAGACGTCTCCATCTGGTGGAAAGATTCTCACCATTTCTCTTGCCCTTTGGATTTATTAGCTATAATTAAATAGCTTGTGCTGTTAAGCCCCACCAGTTGGAGACGTCTCAGTTGCTGAGCCCATCCCTACAGATTTGTGAAGTCAGAGCTGATAGATAAACATACATAGCACTGTGGATTGTTGGCACAGTAGTGTAAAGTGAACACACCCAGCTAGTTATCGAGAGATCTGGGGTTTGATCCCAGCGGTGCTGAAATACAATTTTTCAGTTGCTGTGTGATAATTAAAGAAATAACGTGGGAAGAGCGATGATTTTGTCTATTTACATTGTCTCCACATTTTGGAAGATTCTCACATACAGGTTCAACGTAAATTACAGTTAACATGAACTACACATCTTTACCCATATCATTACAATGATGCAATTTTTTTATTGTCCAGCAGGCTTTTAAAATAAACTTTCAGTTAAAGTGAACCAGTCCCCCCCCTTGGCATTCCATTAAGGACAACAGAAGTAGAACATCAAGAGGACATAAACAGACTGGCCATCAAAGAAATATTGTCTTCCTTCTGGTTTGTGAAAAATTACTAACTTAACCATACATATATACTTATCAGATAATTGTTAATCCCCCTTCCCACTCACCATGACAGAAAGATCTGTATCATCAGAAACAGCTTCAAATCAGTCAAAAAAAAATAAATAAATAAAGTTGCAGCAGTGTGTCTAATGTTAAATTTAGATTGTAGTTTTGTTTTTCCTGTGTGTGTGTATTTGGTCAAAGTGTCATTAATTCTTATTTATTTGATCCTTCCATTATTTTCAGTATTAAAACAACATGTTGACAGTTTTTTTTTTGTTTGTTTTTTTTTTCATGGTAAAACTTCTCGTGAAACTTGGAAATTGTATCATTTCTGAACTGGAATAGAACCCGTATTTCTCAGTTCCTATCCAACTTGAGATGTGGGTTCAGTTACTCACAACGTAAATTTCCAACTTTCTTTGAGAGTTTATTGCGTGCTTAGGAAATTAATACTGCTTAATTTCTATAATGTATCTATTGAAAACTAATTTATTCTATGTGACTAATTTGCAACTTTTGTTTCGTAAAGTTATGGGGTAGTGACAATGAAGAAGAGGATGAAGAACTTCAGCACGATGATACTGGAGATGGTGTTGCGCAGGATGGACCTAAAGTATTAACTCACAAAGACCAAAAGGAAGATGATAAAGATGAAGAATCTCAAAAAGATCATAAAAAGCCGGATTCTGATGATGCAAAAGGTGAAGATGAATATAATGATGAACATCCAGATCCAAATATTGGTAAACCATCCTCACAGGTAATTTGCAGTTTTCTGAACCCTTTACAGTGTTTAGTTTTTTTAATTTTGTAATCTTTGTATGGGACTGAAATATTATCAAAAAATACTTATGTACGTATGTGTATACACTAAATGCTGCATATGCCTTTCTGTGCAAAACAGTGACAAAGATGTAGGTGAGGATCAGCATCTACAAGAACATAAATATTGATTTTCATTGTATTTATGCATTTACTTACTTTATTTCTGTATTTGACAACTTCCACAAACATAAGTCTACAAGAGTAATTAGTTTGAGAGGATGGATATTACTAGTTGCATAGGACAATCACACTACCAGGGCCTTCCTTGTCTGGGACTTGAACCTGGAATGCTGGGTTCAGTTCCTGCTTAAGGGCAATAAAAAATTCTTGAAGTATGCTGAAATTTAATATGGATTACAACTTCTTTGTTCATTCACATGGGAGTGAAGCCATATATAGACATATCTGCTAAGCATTTAACCAATATTAATTTTGTTTATTCACTCAGTTTAAAAATTGGCCAGTTTTAAATGAAGAATATAGTAGAGAGAACGTAATTTTCAGGTATCCATCCTGTGTTGTTGTTGTATCTGTGTTCTTTGCACGCACGATGCCAAAATGGATAATAATGGTGTCTGTCTTATTAGTATCCTTGTGTGTAGATTGCTGTATAGTGATGAGACAGTCCTGTTGGCAGAGAGCAAAAGTGAGTTGCAAAGTAAGTTGTTCTGGATATATGAAATTTGTATGAAATTCAAACCGAGTATAAATTAGGGAAAACCCAAAGTTATGGTTTTTGAGCAAGGAACTGTTAGTACTTAATGCAAGATAAGTCTAAATGGCACAGTGTTTGACCAAGTGAATGAGTTTGTGTATTTAGGAAGCATGTTTGACAGAGAGAACAAATTAGATGGAGAAATTATTAGGCAAGTGAATTCTTCATTGAAAGTCATAGCTGCCTTAGGAGGATTTCACAGGAATGATGGGTTCTCAAAGAAGTCCCGAATGGCTGTGTATGAAAGTGTAATTGTTCCTACTTTGATGTACGGCAGTGAAACCTGGGTACTGCAGAAAAGACATAGGAGTCATTTGTTTGCTGTGGGAGATGCATTACTTACAGGAGGTTTGTGGCAAGACACTCTCTGATGAGGAATGGAGATACAGTATGTTGTAGATTTGTAATGTAAGGCAAAATGTTGTTAGTAAGATGGAGACTAATATTCTTAGGTGGTGTAGCCATGTTGAAAGAATGAGTAATGAGGTGCTGATTAAGACATTTTTTCAGCCAAAGTGGCAGGTAAGAAAGGTAAAGTAAGGCCAAGGAAATCATGGGAGAACCAGATTCAGGAATGTCTGCTTGAGAAAAAGATTGAGTATGAAGTACAAAAAGGTCTTGTGTGCAATGTGTCAAGGATGTCAGTGAAGCTTGGGCTGTTTGCCAAGATCGTTGTAAATGGAGACATTTGATACACCAACAGTAAGTAAAATCTAGTTCCATCAGTTAAACAAACATTTACTTGGCAAAACAGTCTTTGAGGAGATAACCTCTGAATCAAACAGTCTTTGAGGAAGCTAACCTCTGAATCTCAGAGAACAGCTTAATGATATGTATGTATGTGTATATGCTATGTATGTGTATGAATATATATATGTGATAAGTATGATTGATCTTTATGACAAAAGAAATGATTTTAATATTTTAATTTTTACATCATACACTATACGCAGTGGTCTTCCAACATTTCCATAAAAGTACATCGTAACCTAATCCTCTCTCAATTCGCTGAATTGTCGCAATTTGTTCCACACAGGATCTTGCGGTTAAAAATTTAAAAGAATTTCAAAAATGATCAAAAATAAATAAATTTCCTTATTTTTTCCTTAACCATTATTTTGATCAACTAGTCAAGCACTTTAACTCTGTTTTGCGGTGGTTGAAATTGCACCTGGACATGTTTTACTAATCCAGGATCCTACAAAATTAAGTACATAGATATCACAAAGTGCCGCCTGGTGGGTCTCTGGTGGCTGAAGATACATACAGGACACAGTTTTACACGCTTACTTCACTTGCACTTTTTTGGCTTGGTGGGTTTTCTGTTTTAACCATGACCAATACCTTTTTGATTATTACAACAGTTACACAGACACTCGGACACTTGGGGTTGTTTTTTTCTGTGTTAAAAAGTATTTATTCATTTTAAAGTATTCTAAACCTATTCATAAAAGGTTTTGTACTATATGTTAACTTCTTGTTTAATTTGATATTATGCTATTTAAAAAGTAATTTTCAATTAACTGATTCATTATATATTACATGTTTTCGAGAAAGAAATAATATTGCAGAAGAGTTCAGTTCCTTGAAATGGCTTCAGCAACATGTCTGAATAATGAAGTTTTTCTAATTGGCCCCATGAGTTTAGATTCATTGTCCACACTAAAACAGTTGCCAACAACAAAACAAGTCCTGCAGCGGTTTCATCATCATCTGAGAGAATTTAGGTCAATTCGAAATGCCAGTCATATGACAGTCGAAGAGGTAGGGCAGGTGTGGCTGAAAGCTGACATTCCTACAATGCTTGTAACTCATGCAATTGAAAAACTGGAAAAAATTCATGGCTCACGACTTTTATTAAAGACAAAAATTCCTCAGAATCCCAACAAAAACTAGAACTTGAGTTCATGAATGCGTTAAATGCCATTTTTGATATTGCCCATGCTGATGCTTTGAATAGAATAAAAATGAAAGAAGATTGCACTTTCCTAAGAGATCAACAAAGTAAGAGTAAAATGTATTTTGGGTAATGAAGACATAGAACTTATAAAAAAGCAGGACAGAATCCTTGAAAGGAAGAACGAAATAGAAAAGCCACAAGGGTGGTCGCTTCAACATCAGCTGTTTATTCAAGCAGCGATTCAGAAACCTCAGTTTCCCAATCAGATAGTGATGATGACTTCTTAGCCAATGAAAAGAAAAGTCCAGGTCAGAATGTTGAAAAGAAAAAAATCTCTGTCTACAGCACAACTAATCAAATCTCATGTTACTGGTGCTTTAGATCATAACAAAACATCTGATCATGAAGCACTTAGTTTGATTGTTCCAGTTGTAGCAGCTTTGGGGCATGATCCTAGTACACTTCCTCTTTCATGAAGTACCATTGAAAGATCAAGAAAAAAAAAGCTAGAAAAGAATATGTTGAGTCAGCAGTAAGTGAATTTTAACCTGACTGCCTGCCCTTTTGTCCTTCATTGGGACAGCAAACTTCTGCCTGAATGCTTTGAATTAGGAAAGGTTGATCGGTTGCTTGTACATGTTTCGGGAGATGGTATTGAAAAACTTGCTGGTGTGCCAAAGTTGTGTGGTGGAGGAACAGTGAAAAATATAGCAAAATCTATTTTTACCCTATTAAAGCATTGGGCAGTCGAGTAAAACATTCAGGCTTTAAGTTTTGATATGACGAGTGTAAACACTGCTTGTGTAAAAGAGGCATGCATTGAGTTGGAGAAAAAAATTGGCCATGAACTATTGTCGCTAGCCTGCCGTCACCATGTCATGGAATTAATCTTGGCAAAGGTATTTACCTTGTGCTTAGGACCGTCATGTTCCCCAGAAATTCCAATCTTCCACAGATTTAAAAATGTTTGGCAAGGAATTGAACAAATAAACTATCGGTGGATAGAACTGAAAACAGACACTAAAGAGTTTAAAGATTCAACCTTAGCCTTTCTTTTATCAGTAGAGATAAATCTATGGTCATTAGAGATGATTATAAAGAGGTAATTGAGTTGACATTAGTCGTTTTGGGTAATTCACCTGAGAAAATCCATTGGAGAGCACCGGGTGCTATTCATCATGCTCGATGGATGGCTAAACTGCTATATGCTTTCAAAATCTTTTTGTTCCTAGATCAGCAAGAGGTTTTTCGTATAACTAAGAGAGAAGAAATGCAACTCCAGTGATTTGTACAGTAAAGCATGGATAAAAGCTTCATTTGCTGCTGAAGCTCCTTGAGGTGACCTGAACTTATGGAAAGACCTTTAAAAATATGAGATAATTGATTCTAAAATTGGAATAGCAGCAAGGAAACTTTTAGAAAATCACTTGTGGTATCTTTCAGATGAATTGGTTGTTTGGCCCTATTTTCAGATAGTGTGCCAGCAAATGAAAAAACAAAAATTATTGCAGGAATGAACACCACCAAAGGTTCACGAAATGTAAGAGGGCCAGGGCAATTAAAAATATTGAAATATTGAAAGATGATGCCTGCCTTGGAGACTTTGCAACAGAAAGAACTGTTGAGGTCTTTTCTCGTTTGAATATTAGTGACTCTTTTCTAACATTTTCACCTGAAGAAAGGAATGATAACGTCAGCTATAGGAATGGGAGAAAAAAGTGAAAGAACTAAGAGTGGTGAACGATACTGCTGAGAGAGGTGTTCAGCTGATTTAAGAATTCAACAACTTTTAACAAATGATGAGGACGATAAGCAGTTTCTTTTGCAAGTTGTAGAAGCAAATCGAAAGATCATCCTAACAGAGACAACAAAAAAATCTCTTGTTGATAGTCTTTCAAAATCTATATATATATATCATCATCATCATTGTCAACCATTATCAATCCACTGCTGGACGAAGGTCTCCCCAAGTTTCCTCCACAACGGTCTGTCTTGTGCCAGTCTCCTCCATGTCACCCCTGCATACTTTCGAATTTCATCCACCCATCTCCCATGTGGTCCTCTTCTGGGTCTTTTCCTGTCCCTTGGAATCCAATCTAAAATTTCGGCTGTCCATCGATGATCTGTCCTTCTGGCAGTATGTCCAGCCCATTGCCATTTCAGGGATTTAACTCTGATCATGATGTCTTCCACTCTTGTCATTTTTCGGATCCACGAGTTCCTCTTCTTATCTCTCCTGGTTACACCAAGCATGCACCTGTGCATGCTTCTTTGAGTTGTCTGCAGCCTTTGTATGTCTCTTTTAGTTAAGGTCCACGTCTCTGCACCATACGTAAGCACTGGAATGATGCATTGATCAAACACTTTTCTTTTAAGACATAATGGCATATTGCTCTTGAAAATTATGCTGTTTCTTCCAAAAGCTCTCCAGGCAAGTTTTATACGCCGATTAATTTCTTCATCAATGTGACCCTCACTTGATATCTGCTGTCCTAGATAAACGTACGTGTCTGTTATCTCCAGCTTTTCTCCATCAATCGATAAATCTTCATTTCTTGTAAAAGCATTGAACATCACTTTTGTCTTCTGAAAGTTCATTTTTAATCCCACTTCTTTACTCTTGTCAGCAAGTTCCTGGATCATACTCTGCAGCTCTGATGGGCTAGTTGCAAAAATGACTACGTCATCAGCAAAACGAAGGTGGGTTAGATAATCTCCATTAATCTTTATCCCCTTGCTTTCCCAGCTCAGTGACTGAAAAACACCCTCCAATGTGGCATTAAAGAGCTTCGGAGATATGGTGTCACCTTGTCTCACTCCCTTTCCAATTTTTATGTGTGTTGTATTTTCAAACAGCCGAATCTTTGCACTTGCATTTTCATAGATGTTATTAATAATATTAATGTATGCATCTTCAATACCGCAGGTTTTCAGAGCCATTGTAACTGCTGATGGTTTCACCGAATCAAAGGCTTTTTCATAATCGATAAAAGCCATGCACAATGGAAGTTCATATTCCCTCGCTTTTTCAATTAGTTCTCTCAGCACATGGATATGATCTATTGTGCTGTAGCCACTCCTGAATCCAGCTTGTTCTCTCGGTTGAGCCATGTTCAGTGTTACCTTCAAGCGGTGTGAAAGAACTTTAGTGAAGATTTTATAAACTACTGATAGGAGGCTGATAGGTCTGTAGTTTCCGAGATCCTCAATGTCACCTTTCTTATGTAGCAGGATCATTGTAGCGGTGTTCCAATCCTCAGGAATCTTTCCTTCATTAAGGCATCGAGTGAAAATTTGGGCGAGTACTGTTTCGATTTCTCCACTTGCTTCTTGTATGATGTCTGCAGTAATTCCATCTTCTCCTAGAGCTTTTCCCCGCTTCATGTTCTTGATTGCATGTGCAACTTCTGCTGGAAGGACTGGAGGAACTCTGATACTGGTATCTTTCATGATGTCTGGAGTGCATGTATCATCCCTTTCATATAATTTGGAGTAGAAATCTTTCACTCTTGTCAAAATTTCGCCTCTATTTCTTGTTACAGAACCATCTTCTTTTCTCAGTGCCATAATCTGTTTTCTTCCCTTACTGAGATGTCCCTTTGCTATCTTTAGGCTTTGGTTGTTTTCAATTGCTTTCCTCACTAGTTCACAGTTGAATTTTCTTACGTCTTCAGTGATACTTTTTCGTACTGTCTTGCATAGCTCTATATATTCCACTTTGGAAGTCACATCTTCTTTAGTTGTCCTCATCTCTCTTCTTTTTTGCATCAACATTTTCGTTTTTCCTGATAATTTATTTACATGCAACTTGTTCTTAGACCCAGCTAATTTTGTTGCTGTTTCCATAAGAGCTTTGGTTACTTTTCTGTTAACTTCAGAGATGTCCACTTCTTCCGATGTTAGGCCTTCTAAAGCAGAGAACCTGTTCTTCAGTTCCAACTTGAAGGTATTATGGTGTTTTTTAAGGTTGGTTATGTCAATAGATTTTGTTTGTCTTATGAGCTTGCCACGTTCAAGTTTAGTGTTGAGGTGCATCTTACATCTCACCAATCTATGGTCACTACCTGTGTTGAACTTGTTTAGCACACTGCAGTCTTCTATGACGAATTTTTTGTTACACATAATAAAATCAATTTCACTTGTCGTCCTATTTGGATGTCTCCATGTCCATTTCCTGTGTGGCTTTTTCTTGAAGAAGGAGTTCAAGATGAAAAACTCTTCTGCCTCTGCAAACTCAACGAGAGTATTTCCACGCTGGTTTCTGTTGCCGTGACCGAATTTACCTACTGAAGTTTCATTCTGTTGCAGTTGCCCTATTTTTGCATTGAAATCTCCCATAATTATTTTCAAGAACTGCTTACCTTTATTATTTAGATGACAAATTTCCTCATAAAATTCTTCAATTTCTTCTTCAGGATGACTTGTGGTGGGTGCATAAGTTTGAATAATCTGAGCCTGGTATCTTTTCGAGAGTTGGATAACAAGCCTTGCAGCTCTGTCAGAGGAACTTTCAACTTCTACAACTTTATCCTTCAGTTTCTTGTTTATTATAAATCCAACACCACTAGCTCTGCCAGTATCTGTCCCACGATAGTAGAAGAGATGTCCACTTTTCAGTTCGATGAGATCTTCTCCTTTTCTCCTTACCTCACTTAGCCCCACGATGTCCCACTTGATCCTTTGTAGTTCCTCTTCCAATTCAAGAAGCCTTGAATCAGAAGATAGGGAGCATCCATTGTACGTTGCGAAGGTCAGCATCAGATGGCAGCCTAGTCCGGTCCTCCGGGGATTCTTAGCACCCTCTGCCTTCATGTCGCACTGGCCGCTGTCTTGGCCAGGTACATTCCAGCTGCCGGAGACTGAGGGCCAAGATTTAAGTTGTGGAGTCATTTTGGAGGGGTTTGGCCATAACTCATCAGGTTCTCTGCTTTAGAAGGCCTAACATCGGAAGAAGTGGACATCTCTGAAGTTAACAGAAAAGTAACCAAAGCTCTTATGGAAACAGCAACAAAATTAGCTGGGTCTAAGAACAAGTTGCATGTAAATAAATTATCAGGAAATACGAAAATGTTGATGCAAAAAAGAAGAGAGATGAGGACAACTAAAGAAGATGTGACTTCCAAAGTGGAATATATAGAGCTATGCAAGACAGTACGAAAAAGTATCACTGAAGACGTAAGAAAATTCAACTGTGAACTAGTGAGGAAAGCAATTGAAAACAACCAAAGCCTAAAGATAGCAAAGGGACATCTCAGTAAGGGAAGAAAGCAGATTATGGCACTGAGAAAAGAAGATGGTTCTGTAACAAGAAATAGAGGCGAAATTTTGACAAGAGTGAAAGATTTCTACTCCAAATTATATGAAAGGGATGATACATGCACTCCAGACATCATGAAAGATACCAGTACTAGAGTTCCTCCAGTCCTTCCAGCAGAAGTTGCACATGCAATCAAGAACATGAAGCGAGGAAAAGCTCCAGGAGAAGATGGAATTACTGTAGACATCATACAAGAAGCAAGTGGAGAAATCGAAACAGTACTCGCCCAAATTTTCACTCGATGCCTTAATGAAGGAAAGATTCCTGAGGATTGGAACACTGCTACAATGATCCTGCTACATAAGAAACGTGACATTGAGGATCTCGGAAACTACAGACCTATCAGCCTCCTATCAGTAGTTTATAAAATCTTCACTAAAGTTCTTTCACACCGCTTGAAGGTAACACTGGACATGGCTCAACCGAGAGAACAAGCTGGATTCAGGAGTGGCTACAGCACAATAGATCATATCCATGTGCTGAGAGAGCTAATTGGAAGAGCGAGGGAATATGAACTTCCATTGTGCATGGCTTTTATCGATTATGAAAAAGCCTTTGATTCGGTGAAACCATCAGCAGTTACAATGGCTCTGAAAACCTGCGGTATTGAAGATGCATACATTAATATTATTAATAACATCTATGAAAATGCAAGTGCAAAGATTAGGCTGTTTGAAAATACAACACACATAAAAATTGGAAAGGGAGTGAGACAAGGTGACACCATATCTCCGAAGCTCTTTAATGCCACATTGGAGGGTGTTTTTCAGTCACTGAGCTGGGAAAACAAGGGGATAAAGATTAATGGAGATTATCTAACCCACCTTCGTTTTGCTGATGACGTAGTCATTTTTGCAACTAGCCCATCAGAGCTGCAGAGTATGATCCAGGAACTTGCTGACAAGAGTAAAGAAGTGGGATTAAAAATGAACTTTCAGAAGACAAAAGTGATGTTCAATGCTTTTACAAGAAATGAAGATTTATCGATTGATGGAGAAAAGCTGGAGATAACAGACACGTACGTTTATCTTGGACAGCAGATATCAAGTGAGGGTCACATTGATGAAGAAATTAATCGGCGTACAAAACTTGCCTGGAGAGCTTTTGGAAGAAACAGCATAATTTTCAAGAGCAATATGCCATTATGTCTTAAAAGAAAAGTGTTTGATCAATGCATCCTTCCAGTGCTTACGTATGGTGCAGAGACGTGGACCTTAACTAAAAGAGACATACAAAGGCTGCAGACAACTCAAAGAAGCATGGAGAGGTGCATACTTGGTGTAACCAGGAGAGATAAGAAGAGGAACTCGTGGATCCGAAAAATGACAAGAGTGGAAGACATCATGATCAGAGTTAAATCCCTGAAATGGCAATGGGCTGGACATACTGCCAGAAGGACAGATCATCGATGGACAGCCGAAATTTTAGATTGGATTCCAAGGGACAGGAAAAGACCCAGAAGAAGACCACATGGGAGATGGGTGGATGAAATTCGAAAGTATGCAGGGGTGACATGGAGGAGACTGGCACAAGACAGACCGTTGTGGAGGAAACTTGGGGAGACCTTCGTCCAGCAGTGGATTGATAATGGTTGACAATGATGATGATGATGATGATATAAAACAGACTGTGTGTGTGTGTGTCTGTCGGTCAGATTTCACATAGAATTAGGAGACTTAGAGCGACAAAATTTGTTATGAAGGTACCTGTAGACATCTTCTGGTGCACCTCGAAGCAATTTTTTTTTAATTTGAATTTCATTTTTAGTTATTTAATGTTACGCGTTTCTACTTGATCCGAGTGTGTCTTTCCGCTTTGTTGACATCAACCTGATCACACCGAACGTTAAGGCGTGCAGAAAAGTAGTTCACCAAAATTTTAGGCGTTTCTTTTTTAGAATTCTGTTACAACTATTTTCATTTGTAAATACATTTATTATGCTTTTTTTTTTTGTAAGCATTGTTTGCCGATTGTATTATGTTCTTCAGGGCGGAAAAGAAAAAAAGAAAATAGAACGTTGTTTTTCAATCTGCGTTATTAATTCAAAAGTGTCATACGTCAGAAGGTCATCATACTGTGACAATGACGTGAGCTAGAAAATAGAACGTTGTTTTAACGAAATTCTAAAAAAGAAATGGCTAAAATTTATCGTGAACTACTTATCTTCGCGCTTTCGCGTTGGGCGTGATCAGGTTGTATGTAAAGAAAGTTGTCTGTCGGTCGGATTTCACACAGAATTACAATTTAAACGTCTTCAATTCCCGATTTGTTTGAGTTTCGCCATGACCATCAGTAAGGCACAAGGGCAGTCTCTAAAAGTTGTTGGACTGGATCTACAAAATCCATGTTTTTCCCATTGTCAACTGTACGGTGGTTGTTCCAGAGTCAAAAATGGGGAAAATCTTTACATCTTTGCTCCGAATGGAAGGACTGTTAATATTGTTTATCCCGAGGCTCTACAAGAATAAGGTACTTTTCATCTCAATCAATTTCATTGCATAAGCCTTCTGCTTTCAAACATTTTGAATTATTTACATTGGGCGTGGCAACTACTAAATAATTCAAATACATTTTTTTTATCCTAATATTCTATTCCGGGAAGTTGTACTACAAAGTTGTATAAACTTTGATTTACCAGTCTTAATTTAACGACGGGTACAACAAGCTAGTAGGAAATAAAAAAAGCTGAAAATATTTATTTTGTAAAACTTTTATGCTTTTATTTATACATTTACAATATTAGTAATGTGTTTAATTTGGTTGTATCTAAGTCAATAACCAAACTTTTGTGTTTAATTTGTTTTTATCTAAAACACTCAAAATGCAGCCTAAGTCTAAATTTGACAGCTCATTGAGCACCATCTTTTAGTTGGAGTAAAAGGTTGAAATTTTGCCAGAATAATAGTATGGGTAGATGTAAAAAAATGAGGGGGTGTCCTGGTCTGTAGTAAAAGTTTATTATTTTTCCATATGTTTGTGAACCCTAATATATACTGTATATTCTTCACATTTTTTGCAAAATGTGATACAATCCTTTTTTTTTTTTTTTTTTTTCAATTCTTTAAATTTTTGAACAACTTTAGATATATTCAGTTTTCTTGGAGCTTAGCAGCAGTTGCCCTGACTTTTTTTTTTTTTTTTTTTTTTTTTTTTTTGCCAAATTCAGTTTTCTTTTTTTGATTTGCCTAAGTGTTGCAACAGTACAAGAAGGTAATCACCAAAACTGTTTTTCCATCTCAAATTGTGAATAATTCGATTAGCAGCGCAACCCCTGGCTTAATGCTACATTTTGTTGTGTCAAGCTGGTTTATTGTATTGCAGTTATATTTTATTTTGTACAAATTTTTTTGTGATTGCACATTGTAACTGTTGCATTGAAAATTAAAAATATTCCTTTCTTCTAGGAACCAGAAGTAATTGAATTGCCAGAAGATATTCAACTTGACAAAGATGGTAAATTTATTATTTATTACATATGTTTTATTTGTTGTTAGATAAAATTTGGGTGGTATCAGGTGTTTTTAACTATGAACAAAATTTCCTTTTGAGTTTAAACATTTTATGATAACTCCCTATGTATTTTCATGTTTATGTGTAAAGAGCAGTAGTTTTATTTGTGAAACTTGCTCAGTTAGCTCTGCAGGACAGCTGGTCTAGAAGTTTTCTGAAGATTTACACCTTTTTGTATGAGCTGACACCATGACAAACAGTCAGGATATTCCCAAACCACATAAAACGTCTGTTACAGGCCTATTGAATACATTATTGCGCTAGAGCTACACTGAGGTTTTAAATATCATTGACATAGCCCACATCATGTCTTTTCACTTAATGAGTGACTGGGATGACTTTTCTTTACTAAAAATATTCATATGCATTCAGAAATTAAGCTGTAATAAGTATGTAACCAAACCAATGACTATTTAATGTTTAAATCTGTGTAATTAAAAGTTGTGTGTGTTAACTATGAGACCATATATGCAGAAAACAAAGCTAGCATATTTATTTACCTCTATTATTTCATTAGTTAAGTATTTGCAGTGTTTTGACATTTTAGGACACTGAAAGCTAAATGTGAAGTTAGGGAGTTGGAGGCTTTGGACTAGGGCTTGGACTCGAAACCGAATTATTCTATATTCGACTATTCAATTGGCAATAGAAGACAAATAACTGTCGAATAAAACCTAAATACACGGTTAATCGAATGTTATATTCGTATATTTTGTTCTGTTCGAATATTCAATTGTTAAACAAACAGCTGGGTTCACGTTATATAATATTGTCAATAAGGAAAGGTGTAAGGTGTCCAATAAATTATGCTACAATACATGATGTTGAGAAACCATATACTACACAATAAAGGAAAGCAATTTATACATCAACTGACCTGTACATTCAAAATATAGTTTGTAACAATTAAATTAAATGTAACCTTAACCATTGTGCCACTTTGAGGCCTCAACATAAGAGCAAATATAATATAAACAGCTTTGTGAGCCTCATTCAGTACAGTGTTACTGAAAAAAAAGACTAGTGGTTTACGATTTCCGGTTTGGAAAACATTACATTTGGCTGAAAACACATTGCCAGCCGTTGATCTATTACAAACAAAACAATACATGATTAATTCCAATACATACAAATAGTATACAAACAAATGTAATCATACCAGTCATCATACACCTTAAACATTAGAGTAAATCAAAGTAAACTACATCCAAAATCTCATTTGGCGTGGCTGTTTTGAAAAAAAAGACTAGTTTATTTCCATTTTCTGGTTTTAAGCAGTTGCGTTTGTCGGAAACTACATTGCCAGCCGTTGAAAAGACCCTCTCAGCAGATGCCGACATTGCCAGGATAGTAAGGTATTACATGGCCAGTTTAGCTACTGCAGGGATCGTCTCACGATGGGCATTCCACCATTTCAGTGGGCTTTCATTGTGTTCTAAGGTAGTGTTGTTTCTGTAACGCTGGAGCTGTTGTTGCACAGGTTCTATCACTACGGATTCTTGCCAAAAGAGAGAATTCAATGCAGTTCGATGTCTTTCTTGTGAAGATTTTTTTTCTGGAGTACCTGGATTGAGCTCTTCAAGTTTGGAAGTGATGTAGTTCCACATAGCATCCCTCTGCCTTTCGTCTTCATGTTGCAAATCTTTGTATTTGGGGTCTAGGGCACTTGTCACTTGCTGCTTGCTAGGTTTGTCCTCTCCTTCAGTCCAGTTCATCAGGAAATGTTCACGCAAATCTTGGGAAACTATGTCCTTGAAAGACCAAAAAAAAAAAAGGGGGATAATCATCTACCTTAGTGGAAAGGTGAATGTTAAGCAAACTTCAAACTGCAGGCCTGACTACGGACAGACATTCTTCACATGAACAGAATAGAGTTGTTGCTGCCTGTAGAGGTTTAAGAACTGGGATCAATCCCTCTAATGTTGTCCACCGTACATCTGTAAGCTCCAGATGTTGCGTTACACTGACTTTAGTTACTGAGCAATTGCGCAGTACGGCATTCACCTCAGTTTTGTTCCTAACCAAGCTTACACACATGAAATAATCCGAATTCCAATGGGTTGAACACCGCCGAATGAGTTTTACCTCGAGAAGATTCAGCTGCCGTTGCTTATGCTTCAATTTTGCAGTTGCCACAGTTGAGTGCCTGAAATGTGTCACTATTGCTGATGCTTTAGCAACTATATCCTTTACAACCTCTAGTTTGAGACCTTTCTGCACACCGAGCTGCATAGTATGGGCAGTGCAGCATACACCACCTTCTTGATTCAGAGCATCTGCTACCCTTGTCATATTGCTGGCATTGTTCGTAACAATCCCAGCTAATCTATTATTAATGCCCCCATTCACCAACAACTGTTTCTACATGCTCTTGCAAGTTCACAGCAGTGTGTCTCTTGCCAATCTCCTCTGTTGATAGTGTGAAAGTTGTCTCTCCCAGTTATTGTCCAAGCAGTGTGCATTTATTGTTCCATATAGGTCCATAGCCAAAGAACTCCAAGTATCCATATCTAGCAGAACGAAGTCGTAATTCGCAATCTTTTCTTGCAGGGAGCATCACTAACCTGTATATGCTAGATCTATTCGAGTAGATACAGTTTTGGAACAGGGAACCTTGTATGTATCCTGGCTCAATTACTTCCATGAAGTTACTGAAACCATCGCCCTCAACGAAGTCAATAGGAAGTTGATCTTGTGTGATCATTTGTGCCAGAGCTTGGTGAATCAGTATGATCCTTGTCACATTATCTTGTTTGAAATGCTTTAGCCATTCTGGATGAACGGTTGCTAGTTACAGACGTCAAGGAGGACGCCACACATACTGATAGGCTACTGGATGGTCCCAGCGAATCTACACTGCTAGGCTCATCCACACTCTCTGTCTTCTTCATATTTTCGCTTGTTTTTCTTCAAAGCCTCGTGAAGTGCAGATTGTACTCCTTCTTGCTCCCCATGTAATTCCACAAGGCAGAAGTGGTTCCCTTACCCCTTAAAATGGCATCACATATATTGCAGGTTGCTTCTAATCCATCGGAAAACCGTTAGTAAAAACGCCATGCAATACTCTTCAGTGTTTGATGACTCATTGCTGACTCAATGCATAGTGCCTCATCCCCTGCATTTAGCCCACATTCTGACAGGTAGCTAGTTCCCTGCTTAAGTAGTTTGCAGCGGCAAGAATTCGTGGTCAGACTGGTTCACTGACCAATAGCAGTTCTCTGCTCGTTGTTTTGTAGATGCAAATCAAATCCGTTTATCACACTGTTGTTGGTGAGCGAACTGATCTGACCAAGAATGCTTGCTGCTACAAGCTACTTATGCAGGGAACTAGCTTCCTCTCTGCATGCCCACTTAGACTTGAAGCCAACTTGCTTTTCGGTAAACAATGTGATTATCAACACTGTCCTTGGTACCATAGTCCAAATGGATCTAACTGAGGTTTCTGGTGTTTCACTATTGCGTATTATGATATATGTTGGTAAGTGTGTGTTTAACAGAGTATATTGTGTACTGTGCTGTTCGAAAAACTAAATAGTCAAATAACTAACTTCGGATATTCTAGTAGCAATATTTGGGTAATCGAATAATCGATTTTCTGAATTTATTTGCAAGTGCCAAATAACCGATTACTATTCGAATACACAAATATGCGAATAGTCCGAGCCCTACGTCAGACATCAGTGCAGTAGGAGGAGTAATTTAGGGAAAATAAACGAATTCAGTGGCACAACAAAATTAGCAATGTAGTCATTAACTGAAAGCTGGGTAGAAGAAAATATTAATTAGAACATTTTAAAATTATTTGGATATCAAATTCAAGATTGCCTGGACAGATATGAAATCTCTCAGAAGACAAAGATGGAGAAACTTCATTGTAAACAGGAATCATTTATGTTATTATTATAAAATATCAGGAAATACTGTTTCACAGTCAAAACAAAAAATGATCCCTATTTCGACTGAGTTTTCCACTTAAAGACAATCCAAGGACCTAAGAATTGATTTTCGAAGTAGTGTTTCTTTTTCCAGATAACTTGGTATCATTCAGGGGTAGGAGTTGTCTTGATATTCCTGATTTTTCTTTTTCATGTCCTAAAAATCCTTAGTTTTCCTTGTTTTGTCCTGAAATTTTGAAAAAATAATAATTCACTTTTGAAATCAAACCTGTTTTTGTTTTGTTTTGTTTTTAATTGAAAGCAGCTGCAATCAGCAATAGTGGCAATAATGAGCTGTTCTTGAGTTATTGTGTTATGACTACCACTTGCAACCCTTGTTGCTCCCTCTCCTCCACAAGCAGTTAGGAGCAATGGTAGCTGCTGCCACTAAAAAATTTCAGTGTTTTTACTGGGCCAGAGACTGGTTGTCAGTTTCTACAAAACATGATGCCCCAAGGCATATGATGGTGTCTAATTGTCTGAATAAATGTTTTTATGCATAATTCAATAAGTTTTCATTGGATTCAAGAAATATTTGGCTAGGTAACCTTATATGACTAAGTTACAGCATCTATAAAAATTTGGATGATGCAAATATCTGTAAGTGTTAGTCCAAGGTTGCTGGTATTAAAGATTCTGCTGGTGCATTCATATTTGGTTCCTTATCAGCCCACATTAAAGCATGTCTAGAACTATCATATGGTAATGCACAGCTCAAAATGGGCATTTCATGGAATAATTTATTGTCACAAAGGAAAGAGTTTCCACTCCTTATGTCTGTGTAAGTGTGCAATATGATTACATGAAAACTGTGTTCATTGTAATTACTGCGGAGTTCTTGAATTGTGTGGAGCAATTTAGTGCATTATATATGCTTCGCAAAAACATAAAAATAAAAAAAATAAAAAAAACGAAGGCAGAAGGAAAATCTACTGGATATTAGAAGGAAGAGAGAAATGTGCAATACTTGAACAAATAGCTGAATTATTGAATGAAGAGAAGTCTTTGGTGATTGAACAAGATATGTCACAAAAGCTCTTGGTTGAACTTTAAAAAAATATATAAACAGTGGTATTAAAGAAAATAATATGAGGAAAGTTAGAGTTGCCCAGATTATGCTGTCTATATGGAAAACAAACAACTGACAAAACACAAAGAAACTAAGTGAAATTTGTGAAGCAATATTAAAAAAAAAACTTTTAAAGTCACAAAAAAGTGTTACTGCCATCCTAGTTTAGTTTGTCTTTCTATGATGTAATGTCCCATTCTGTATAATTTTAAAGAGCTGTTTAAGAATTAAAAAACAAATTATTTTTTACTTGGTCTGTTCTCATATTAACTGAAGCAGGAAAAAAATGTGATCAAATAAAATAAATTTTGGTGTGTAAAATCTTTGTGTTCCAGATAATGGCCATATGTGTCCCATATTGTATGTCATGAAATTGTCCAAAAATTTAAAAAAAAAAAAAAATCTCTTCCTGATAATTTTTTTTTTTTTACTGCCTTACCTGGTACTATTTTTAGGTGCAAAATTTCCATAAATGTGATTTTGTAACTACTTTTTTATTGCTTCTAAAGCCCCAATTATAATTGGCTTTGTTGTAGCTTTCTTGTTCGATTCATTATCATCTCATACCTGTATAGTGTTCAGACATATTGTTCACATAAACCACACCAATTTAAACAGAATTTTTTTTTTTTTTTTTGCAAATGAATTTTCTACCATTCATGCCCGTTGCAGGATTTTCTGCTCCAACCATTCTTAGATTTCCTCTGCTTTGCCAGTTCTGTCAGCTAGCTTCTTATCAAACCTTTTGTTCTCATCAGTGTTCATACCCACATAACAATTGACTATTTTAAACTTATCTAGTTTTTAAAATTTTCCTCATTCTCATTTTTCACTTTTGCGATATCAGCCTACTTATACCACAATTTTTAAATATTTTTCTCTGATGGTCTTGTGCATGGCACTCTTTGGCCAAACATGGCCCTTGTGTTATAAAAATCAACCAGCCAACCCACATAATAAAATATGTTGCCTGTTTTTGACCGTTTTCCTATGCTGCTGAATTTCATAATATAAACATTATGGACTTTGCAAAGTTTTTCATTGTTTCTGCTTAGCACCAGTCTGGAAATCAGTAAATAAAGATAATCATCTGTCACTAATGATAGTGTTTAGTAAGAGGTCGTGAGCTTCAATGATTTCTGCCAGTTAATTGCAAATATCTTACCAGTAGTATGCAGGGCAATGGAATTAGTTACCAAAAATTATCCTGTAACATCTAAAGTCAAGTTATAACTACAAATGAAAGAAATAAAAGGGGAAAATACTAAAAACTGAGAAGTACATCTGACTTCTAAATTTTCATTTTTCATTTAGTCAGCTTTAAATTGTTTGCCAACTGCATAGCTGTCAGGTTTTTTAGTTATTGTTCATGTTATGTGCACATTCAGCTACTGTGAATCGGTTAATGATACATTTAATAGTAGTTTAATATGTTTATTTAATAAGTTAAATAAAATAATGCATAACCTGCTTTGTTTCACTTGTGTTTTTAATGACGTAAAAAACCACAATTTTTAATTTTGAACTGACTGTTAATTTTTTTCCGAGCACATCCCTACACACATTTCATAACTTTAAGTGTAAGTTATGTTGTGGTGCTTCATGTCATTAAATTAATAATAGTATTCCTCAAAAACTGAAAAAAGTTACTTCCTTGTGTGAAATGGAATTTTTATTTAATTATTATTGTTAATTCTATCATTGTTTTTGTTCTTCCATGCTGTCCTCTCAGCCATAGATACCTGTTTGTTGTTTATCTCTACACCAGTTGGCAGTGTCCTTTGTTGAAGAATTGTCTGCGCTAGAAGCATATTTTTTTAAATTAACACAAAATTAATTAAATACACACAATTCGAGTTAATATGCAATGCAAAACATGAAAAAAACATATAACTTTGACAAAATGTCTTTAAAATGTGTTATCAAACGTGTCATTGTGAGTAAAAATTAAGTAAAATTTCATACGGACGCCAGACACTGTACAGTCAATTATTAAACTCTATATATTTCGATTTCCTTTGATACTGTATATTACTGTAACCCTTTCCTGTGCAAGGAACTAAAAACTTTGTGATATTCCTTTAATTCACATTATTATAGCAAATCGAACAAAAACTGCAAAAAGTTTTTGAAAATTTATTGAAAAAATCTTATCGCATCATGTTTAAACACTTATAATATCACCAAATATGCATGTACACTTTAACTTTTAGTTCAAAGCATAGAAGAGAATATTTGAAACAATAGAACAAAATTTCGATATCATATCTTGAAAACTTTTTGAGTAATCACATTTCTCGTACGGAAATATAGCTGAAAATTTAATTTTTCAGAAAACGCGTTAAAAGATTTGATTTGAAGAAAATTCTATATACTACTTGTTCATCACATTTAAAATTCGCCACTCTTATATGTACAACCTTCCTTGATTTCATTTCGTGCCAATTTTGATTTTTTTGCAGCTCTTCTTTTTTCCGAGCAAGTTTTGCAGTGGGTAAGGATTGACGTCTCGAATTCATTATTCGCTCATTGTCCAGCCTCAAGTAATCATTAACCATCTTTTGTTCAAATGGTATTTCTAATATTTCGAACACAGGTAACAGTCCAAAATAACCAGAATTAAACAGCAAAACTGCAATATTTGCTCCTAATAGCATAGTCTGCAGTCCAACAAATGTTTCTTTTGGTAAAACAGTCCATAGCAAATTGTTAAAACTTTCATTACAGTTTTGGGTCTTCCCATGCAAACATTTTGAAAGTAGAGCTTGATTACACAGACTCATGTACACTGGTTTTGTAACCTTTATGACAGAATCTGGAAGACCAGGAGATTTATCACAAATCTGATTACCAGCAGATAATGCGCGCTGGTATTTACACCAGCTGTCTGATCCTGTCGGGCATTGTCCATGCATTATGTTCTTGTCGCTGGAACTGCAGTGAAAAAATGCAGCTATAACCGCAGTTTGCATACTCTGCAAATTTCCTACATTGCTCCGGATAGCAATGCCATAGTAATTCTGCAGTTTGTCTATAAACTTATCGGTTAATTTCCCTTTCCCTCCGATTCCTTTTTTGCTTTTTTTCAAATTCCTCAAGTGAGAACCAACTCTTTTCTGCACATGGCCTATTCACTCCAGTTTTTGAACTGTGTCTTGCCCATAAATGTCTTTGCCGCCCCGGTGGCGCAGTGGTCTAAGGCGTTGGCCTCTGATCATTCGTCCGAACGGGGTCCGGGTTCGAATCCCGGTGAGGCATGGATGTTGTGTTTGTCTTATGGCACTGGCTCTCTCCCTTCCCTAGAACCAGTGACCCTAAATTAGGGACGGGCGACTGCTTATAGCCCATTGAGTTGCTCACGGTGGTCGTTAAACCTCCAATCAAAAAAAAAAAAAAAAATGTCTTTTACTTCCATATAGCCTTTGGAGTCACCAATCTCCATAGTATTCGGTGTACTTCAGTTGTCGATTTTTTTAGACCGTTCAAATATTCTATACACTCCCACTGATTCCATGCTTGATGCAGATCCTGTGTGATTTGAGCATAGGTGCTCCTTACTCGAATCATAGTCACTTTTACACTTGTAACAATATTGTGTCATAACTTCCAAATCTAAAACTTTCCCAGTGTCAATGGAAATTACTGACACACAACCATTGAGGGATGTATGCCCACGCCGCTGCCAAGTGCCATCGACTGACACACCACAAGCTGCAATTTTTGTTGCTTTCTTAGATGTACCCTTTTTTAAATTCTTTACTTCTGTTGCTGCTTCTTGCATGTTTTGTTCAGTTGCAGCTTGTACAGCTTCAAATTGGTGGCCTTCATGCCATCTGAAAGCTGCCTTAGATAGAAAAGGCAAGTTCAAAGTGAATAATAGCTTTCTCCCTGCAGAATAACCCTTTCCAATTAATCGTAATCCAAGAACTAATGCTGAATTTATCAAGTTTTTGTTGTGTTCCTTGCAAGTTGAAGAAAAACCCATTTTAAAACCACACTTACAAATTAAACACAAGTTTGAGCACAGTCCAAATTTTGAATCTTCAACCAATTTCAAATCAGTTTGAAAGCATTCTGGGCAAGATAGTTTGGACAACACAGATATTAAAGTCTCAATATCAAATATTCTATTGCCTTTGGGCGCATCTGTTTCATTGTCTGATACATTTACTTGAATATTCGGAATTTTTAGCTTACTTGAACTTTAAGTCATTACATCGTCACTATCACATGGCTTAGGGGCAGTGTAGTGATTGCCGTGAAAGGATCGTTTTTCGATCTCTTAGACCTTACTTTTGGCATCTTAATTCACTTCAAATGATAAACAATAAATCTAAAGCAAGTTCACTACTAAAATAGCAACGGAACATACAAAATTTCACCAGAAATTATGACTAAACAAAGCGCGAAGCAAACGTAACCAAATCTCAGAATAATACTGATTGCCATTCCACAGAACATAAAATATATTATTTAATTAATTAAGTGTTGCCAAATGCAAATAAATGAATCCAAAATCATTACAAATAAATTCTGTTAGCATTAAAATTTATATAAGCGAAGAAAATCACTTATGAATTACAATGTTTAACTTTTTACTGTTCGGTCGATCTCATTTCCGGTTTATTCAGTTGGCTATAACTTCTGTTCTAATAAGCGTAGAAACAAAAATCAAAGTGTTTTGGATTCCTAAATATAATTTTTAAAAAATTCAAAAAATTTGCCAAAAATGGGTATTTTAACGTAGACAAACACCTTGGACGACTCACTACTTCAAGTTTTCTTCATTGCTTCGGCCATTGTATTATCTTGTGTGGTCCTGTAATTTGTTTTACTCTTTTGTTTTAATGCCTGTGACCATGAAAACAATGTAACAGTTACTTTTTATCTGCCCTTCTAGAATCTGATATTGAGGGGCACAGTGAAGGAGAAATGCCTTTGGAAGATGTTGATGATACCAAAAATGAAGCAAATGAAGCAAACAAAACAGAAACTGTGGAAACTGAAGATCATGAGGCACCAATGGAGCAAGGAGATGAAAATGAAAAAATAAAGGGAGAAAAAGTACCTGATCCCAAGTGTGAAGAAGAGGACAAAGTCATTGAGGAACAGTCAGATGGTAAATATGTGATGCATTCACTGCATGTTTGTTGTAGAAATTCTACCTTGCATACTTGTGTGTGTGTGTGTGTGTGTGTGTGTGTGTGTGTGAGAGAGAGAGAGAGAGAGAGAGAGAGTGAGAGTGAGTGTATTTTTAGTAAATTAAAAAAATGTCAGACATTTATCAAAATGCCATTTGTGAAACTGTTAGTGTTTATAACTATATAATCTATGTTGGTGATTTAATGCATAAATCATATTGTTTATATGATGAATGTGGACATACTATGTATGTTTTCATAAATCAGCCAAATGGGGAAGCTTTCAACTGATGACATCAGTCTTTTTCAACCTAAGAAATGATGGACGATGTTAAGTGGTTACCAGACGCATAAGGCCTACAAGCTCAAACAAATTTTGAAGAAGTCCAGGTATCATTTAACCATCAGTTCCAACCTTTCTATCATCTAAATAATATTCGATGATAGAGAAAAAAATAACCTTCCTGAATCTTCACAGTATCTACCTCATTCCATGAAACAAGTTACACTGGAAGCACTTACTGTAGCATCAACAGCCATTAAATGGAAAACAAAAGCTATGTCCATAGAGCAAATTCTGACATTTCAGTAGCTGACATAACTTAGAACACTTCTGCCCCACCTCTCTGGACTGATGCCAATCGAATTGCCCTGCTTGTCAATCATTTTCCCCCTCATTATTGGGAAAGTTCAGAAATTTTTCTCAACCCCAGGAGTGGGTTTACCAGTGCAGCAAGCTGGTCCTTGGCCCAGGGCGCCAAAATTCTGGGAATACATGTGGCAAAAGTCGTGGTACCTTATTACAGAAACAAATTTTAAAAAATATTAGCAATAAAATAGCATTTTACAAGTAAAAATGAGAGGCATAATACAGCTAATATTTCATATTATAATTGCATTTGTACTCTTTCAGTTTATTTACATATGCATACCCATCAGTAACGCCTCTATAGAATGAAGTTTCTTTTTTGAAAACCATCCATAATTATTTGAAATCATTTAATTCTCGGGGAAGAATGAGTGCATTTGCAACTTTGTCACTTAATTAAGGCATTGTAGAAACATTGATAAGGGATGATATTGTACAAGATTTTTCCACAAAGGGGGTGGGGGAGATTTTTTATTTGTAAGTAATTTTACTAATTTTTGTTTATTCATTTCCAGTTTTTCAGTCATCCAACCAATTTACAATGAATATTGGTACCAGCATTATATTTAAGAAAAAACTCTTGAAAATCATATTGCTTATGTTAAAAATTTATATGAAAAATTTGCAGGCAAATGTTTCATAAGTATGTTAAAATAAAGTAATTTCTCTTGTAAATATAAAAATTGATGATGAAGTGACATTACAAAACTGTTTTGTAAAATAAACATGAGAGAGAAAGGGATATTTAATTTTTTAATTTCAGTGCCCAGTTTTAAATCATTTGTGCTAAAAATTCTGCAGTTTTTCTTGAAAATATGCTGATTCTTTTTGTGATAATAAAAAATTATATATGATTAAAATATGAAATTAAAATTTGAATTAATTTTTTTACGTTAAAATGTTTCTTTTGAAGAACCTGATTTTTCTTAGCCCAAGGCACTACAATGTTTAAACCCACCTATGCTCAACATTCGCCAGACAATAATGCTGCCTCCACCAGCTTGTGTTCTTCCAGCAATGGTTAAAGATCAACCCCAGATACTGTAATTCTCTAATTCGCCATTTTATATTCCATTTATATGAAGATCAATTTTGCAAAAAAATAATTAATTCAATATTGCAGATTTGGCAACCACTTACCTATCGTCCATCCTTTGTTATAATTGAGTTGAAAAGCTGGTTAATCTGAAGTTAATATTCCATGCTTGAAGAAATGGTAAAAAAAGAAAATGTGCATAAGAACTTAACCAAAGTGTGAAAAATCATTTCTAGTAGGGCCTTTGTTATTTTTTAGGCATAAAGTAGACAATTTTAATTCAACAATCATAGATATCATATAGTAATTATTAAAAGTCTGTAATAAGTTATAAATGTCATTGCTTATAAAGCGTTTTTCTTATAGCAACAAAATCTCTGCATTTCATCGACCAACAACATGTAAAGATTGGTGCTATGCATAAGGAAAGATTACAGTTAGTACTTTTCTTCCCATTGCATAGGTTCTATTTCTGAATCAGATGTTATCAAAATCTTCCTTGTCTTTGGTTCTTCAGCATTAATCATTTCCTATGTGGCTCATACAATCCATTGTTATTTTTATTTCTCTGAAATGTTCTAATAACATCAAATAACTTAATAAAGTTTTAAGTTTTGTTTTAACCTTTTATGTGGAATTACTGGCTGAACTTTCTGTGGTATGTATGCAGTTCTGCTTGTTCATTGGATGCTGCAGCCCCGTGGACTGAACTGATCATACTTTCTTTGTGCCTTGATATTGGACTTTTTTACGTACCAAAGTTTAAATGATTAATTAGTCTCTTATAAGTATCCCCCCCCCCCCCTCTCTTTCTCACACACATACATACTCATACCTGACAGGTTTTATGATTTACCTGTAAAATTTATGCAAATGCTACTTGTTTTACAGTTTTTACAGGCAAAATGTTAATTTTACGAATTTGGTGATCTTCCCAGATTTTTTTTTTCCTGATGATTTTGCACCCAGCATTAAAACTTTTTATTGAACTTAATCCATTTAAAATAAAACACCAATGTAAGTTAATAATAAACTTTTCAGTTACATGTGTTTATTTGGGAACATTTGTGCACAATTTTCCCGCATGTTGTTTTGGGTTGTTTCAAATGCTAAAGAGATTGCTCCACACGTCAACTGAACTGCAGCTGGGCTTGTTTATCTCTCGCCCTATGTTGATCCCTCCTACTTATCAGATAACGCGTTGTTCGTCCCCCAAGTAGCTACTCCTCAGGCCAGCAGGCGTACTGCATTGGAGTACCTGTCTTTATTACTTCCAGTTCGAAATGCAGGGGTCGGAGTTGTCCTGAAATTTCTGAAGTTCCTGATTTTGATTTTTGTCCTGAAATGTCCTTATTTTTGTTTTAAATCCTGAAAATTTGAGTGTAATCCTGAAATTTAAAAAACAAATGGTAAACTGTGTATAGTGATTCATCATCTAGCGTTTACAAGTACCGCGTAAATAAAAAATGGAACGCGAGAGTACTTTATCGTTGTGACGTCATCGCCAAGAGCTCTCACTCTTGTAATTTGCGATGTACACGAATGCGTTCCAGCATTTGTGAGATCCTTCGAGAATCGAAGCTGCCATGAAACTACTTGTTACGGAGGACACGCAGATGCCAACCATAACGGAATCTCCGTTATTATTACGAATTTCCCCGGAATTACGGGTGACTAACAAAAAATTATGGATATTCAGATTTTCGCTGTAAAGAAAATGTTACTGGTTTTGTAATTAATCAATGTATAAGCACCTGAACAAAGTTCGTAACACAGCTCTTTGTTTCTTTTCTTTTTTTTTTTCTTAGGAGGAGCACAGCTCTTTGTATCTTTTTTTTTTCTTTCTTTGAAAGAGTACAAAAAAAAGAAGCATGGCACTAGGCCAAGATTACGTAGACCCAGCGTTCTTCTTTCGCTATGACTCGGGATTACGTCGGCCCGGCGTGCTTCTTTCGCCGTGGCCCGGGATTACGTCGGCCCGAAGGCTCTGAATAAAGTTTGTGACTCAACTCTTTTTTCCAAGGTGAAAGAATTTATTTTGCTTCTTTGAAGCTAAGTAGAAAGAAAGCACGGCACCAGGTCGGTTATGTCGGCCCGGCGTGCTTCTTTCGCCGTGACCCAGGTTTATGTCGGCCCGGCGTGCTTCTTTCCGCATGGCCCGGGATTGCGTCAGCCCGATGCCTCTGAATCAAGTTTATGACGCACCTCTTTGTTTCTTTTTCTTTTTATCTGAGGAGGAAGAATGTGTTTTGCTTGTTTGAAAACTAAGTGGAAAGAAAGCATGGCGCCGGGCCAGGATAACGTCGGCCCGAAGCCCCTGAACAAAGTTCGTGACAGACGCAACTTTTTTTTTTTCTTTTCTTTCTTTCTGAGGAGGAATTTGTTTTGCTTGTTTGAAAGCTAAGTGAAAAGAATGCACGGCGCCGGGCCCCGGGATTACGTCAACCGTAATCATTTGGGGCTTTCTTGTGATCGATGCACAAAATGAGCAGAAATGGTTGGAGTGAAGATTTCTCCCGTAATCATAATATTTTCTCGCGATGTTCCTTCTGCCCAGTGTTTTTCTTAAATATCCATTTATTCCATAAATACTTAACATTTCAGCGTAAAAATGATGGAAAGAATTTCCCAAAACAAGACGGTCAAAGCAAGGATTCCTCCTGTAATCATAATCCCCCCCCCAATGTTCTGACTATCCTGTGTTGTTGTTAAGTGTTCATCATCATCATTGCCAACCATTATCAATCCACTGCTGGACAAAGGTCACCCCAAGTTTCTTCCACAACGGTCCATCTTGTGCCAGTCTCCTCCATGTTACTCCCACATACTTTCGAATTTCATCCACCCACCTCACCTCCTGTGTGGTCGTCTTCTGGGTCTTTTCCTGTCCTTTGGAATCTAGTCTAAAATTTCGGCTGTCCATCGATGGTCTATCCTTCTGGCAATATGTCCAGCCCATTGCCATTTCAGGGATTTTACTCTGGTCGTGATGTCTTCCACTCTTGTAATTTTTCTGATCCACGAGTTCCTCTTCTCATCTCTCCTGGTTACACCAAGCATGCACCTGTCCATGCTTCTTTGAGTTGTCTGCAATCTTTGTATGTCTCTTTTAGTTAAGGTCCATGTCTCTGCCCCATACGTAAGCACCAGAAGGATGCATTGATCAAACATTTTTCTTTTAAGACATAAAGTCATTTGCTCTTGAAAATTATACTGTTTCTTCCAAAAGCTCTCCAGACAAGTTTTATATGCCAATTAATTTCTTTATCAATGTGACCCTCATTTGATATCTGCTGTACAAGATAAATGTAGGTATTGGTTATCTCCAGCTTTTCTGCTTCAATCGATAAATCTTCATTTCTTGTAAAAGCATTGTACATCACTTTTGTCTTCTGAAAGTTCATTTTTAATCCCATTTCTCTACTTTTGTCAGCAAGTTCCTGGATCACACTGTGCAGCTCTGATGAGGTAGTTGCAAAAATGACTATGTCATCAGCAAAATGAAGGTGAGTTAGATAATCTCCATTAATCTTTATCCCTTTGTTTTCCCAGTTCAGTGATTGAAAGACATTTTCCAAAGTGGCATTAAAGAGTTTGGGAGATATACTGTCACCTTGTCTCTCACTCTTTCCAATTTTTATGGGTGCTGTATTCTCAAATAGCCGAATCTTTGTACTTGCATTTTCATAGATGTTATTAATAATATTAATGTATGCGTCTTCAATACCACAGGATTTCAAAGCCGTTGTAACTGCTGATGGTTTCACCGAATCAAAAGGTTTTTCATAATCAATAAAAGCCATGCATAACAGAAGTTCATGTTCCCTCGCTCTTTCAATTATTTCTCTCAGTAAGTAGATATGATCTATAGTGTTGTAGCCACCCCTGAATGCCGCTTGTTCTCTCGGTTGAGCCATGTCCAGTGTCACTTTCAAGCCGTGTGAAATAACTTTAGTGAAGATTTTATAAACCACTGATAAGAATTTGATAGGTTTGTAGTTCCTGAGATCCTCAATGTCCCCTTTTTTTATGTAGCAGGATCATTGTAGCATTGTTCAAATCCTCAGGAATCATCCCTTCATTAAGGCACTGAGTGAAAACTTGGATGAGTACGGTTTCAGATCATATGTAGAGGGTTTTAGGAAGGGAGTGTCAGACCCTTGGTCTTAAACAACCCTTAGAAATAGGAAGCTTGAAGATTTGGGCTAGAGTGCCCGATAGGAAAGTTACACGGAAGTGAAGGGGGAGGAAGACGTCCTTATTTATTACCAGGGGGCCATGGCCCGGAGTCCAACGGCTTAGCATGTCCATCCGACGCATGGTGGATATTTAGTGGATCGAGCGTTCATACCTGCCTGGGATCGAACCTGAGGTCTTCTCCATGGCAGTCACGAACATTGCCCACTAGGCTACCTGTGGCCAAATATCTCCACTACTACTTGTACTGTTTCAATTTCTCCACTTGCTTCTTGTATGATGTCTACAGTAATTCCATCTTCTCCTGGAGCTTTGCCCTGTTTCATGTTCTTGGTTCCATGTGCAATTTCTGCTGGGAGGACTGGAAGAACTCTGGTACTGGTACCTTCCGTGATGTCTGGAGTACATACATCATCCCTTTCATATAACTTGGAGTAGAAATCTTTCACTTTTGTCAAAATTTCACCTCTATTTCTTGTTACAGAACCATTTTCTTTTCTCAGAGCCATAATCTCTTTTTCTTCCCTTACTCGGATGTCCCTTTTCTCTCTTCAGGCTTTGGTTGTTTTCAATTGCTTTCCTCACTAGTTCACAGTTGAATTTTCTTAGGTCTTCAGCGAAACTTTTTCGTACTGTCTTGCATACCTCTATATATTCCACTGTGGAAGTCATATCTCCTTTAGTTGTGCTCATCTCTCTTCTTTTTTGCATCATAATTTTGTTTTGTTTTTCTGATAATTTGTTCATGTGCAACTTGTTCTTAGTACCAGCTATTTTTTTGTTGCTGTTTCCATAAGAGACTTGGTTAGTTTTCTGTTAACTTCAGAGATGTCCACTTCTTCCGACGTTAGACCTTCTAGAGCAGAGAATCTGTCCTTCAGTTCCAATTTGAAGGTATGGTGTTTTTTAAGGTTGATCAGGTCAATACACTTTGTTTGTTTTATGAGCTTGCCACGCTCGAGTTTAACATTGAGGTGCATCTTACATCTTACCATTCTATGGTCACTACCTGTGTTGAACTTGTTCAGCACACTGCAGTCTTCCATGACAAATTTCTTGTTACACATAATAAAATCAATTTCACTTGTCCATCCATTGGGATGCCTCCATGTCCATTTCCTTTGTGGCTTTTTCTTGAAAAAGGAGTTCATGGTAAAAACCCTTCTGCCTCTGCAAACTCTACACAAGTATTTCCATGCTGGTTTCTGTTACTGTGACCAAATTTACCTACTGAAGTTTCATTCTGTCGCCGTTGCCCTATTTTTGCATTGAAATCTCCCATAATGATCTTCAAGTGCTGCTTGGCTTTATCATTTAGATGATGAATTTCCTCATAAAATTCTTCAATCTCTTCTTCAGGATGACTTGTGGTGGGTGCATAAGCTTGAATAATCTGCGACTGGTATCTTCTCAAGAGTTGAATAACAAGTCGTGCAGCTCTGTCAGAGGAACTTTCAACTTCTACAACTTCATCCTTCAGTTTCTTGTTTATTATAAATCCAACACCACTAGTTCTGCCAGTATCTGTCTCATGGTAGTAGAAGAGATGTCCACTTTTCTGTTCAGGCAGATCTTCTCCTTTTCTCCTTGCCTCACTTAGCCCGACAATGTCCCACTTGATCCTTTGTAGTTCCTCTTCCAATTCAAGCAGCCTTGAATCAGAAAATAGAGAGCGTCCATTGTAAGTAGCCAAGGTCAGCATCAGATGGCAACCTAGTCCGGTCCTCCAGTGAATCTTAGCACCCTTTGCCTTCATGTCGCACTGGCCGCTGCCTTGGCCAGGTACATTCCAGCTGCCGGAGACTGAGGGCCAAGATTTAAGTTGTGTAGTCATGTTGGAGGGGTTTGGCTTTAACTCACCATGCTGGCCAAGCGGGTTGGTGAGTGTGGGGCATCATTTCCTCTAATCCCGATGGTATACTTATACCACTATTGGTAGTCGTCAGAGCCCCTTTAGTGGGAACAGGATGCACCACAAGAAGGCGGGGTTGACATTTGTAAAGGAGAGGCTGTAGTATGTTGTGCATCACCTGGCCATATGTTAAGTGTTACATATGACTATATTTTGAAGAAATGCTGACTGAAAAGTGAATTTTTGCTGCAGGCAGAAGTTGCTAATATAGGAATTACGATGGAAGAAGCTTCCTTTTCTTCAGCAATGTGCTTAGCAATCTTCTGACCATTCATCCAAGATGGGTCCAGGTTTGAATCCCAGTGAAGCATGGATGTTGTGTTTGTCTTACGGCACTGGGTCTCTCCCTTCCCTGGAATCAGTGGCCCTAAATTAGGGACGAGTGACTGCTTATAGCCCATTGAGTTGCTCACTGTGGTCGTTAAACCTGAAATCAAAAAAAAAAAAAAATGCTTGCCAAATATTTTCCCAGCTGCTGCTGTTAGTGACAATGGTCTGGACATGGTGTAATTGGAGTTTGCTTTATATCAAATTGAGGAATTGGAAGAAGGTGTTTCGAGTAGTCCTACAATTGATACCGCATTGTCAAACATTTTAAAAATGACTGGTGCAATTGGTGCTAAAAAGTATGAAGTTTTACCACACCTGATACATACTATTCTTGTTGTGCCACTTAGTAATGCAACTGCAGAAATAATTTTTAGCATTGTCCGTAAGAGTCAAACAGAATTTAGGCCAAACCTAGCCACTGAAACTTTAGGGGTGTTGTTAGCCTTAAAAGTGAAAAAATTCCTGCTAACAACTGGGCAATAATTTAGATAGCTTTTTTAGAAAAAGAATAGCATTTCTGCATTTATACCAATATTTTATTTAATTTATGTGCCAGGTCTGCCAAAATATGTCCTGAAATTTAAGAAAAATTGCGTCCTGTTTTTTTTTTTTTTTTTTTTTTTTTTTTTAATCGCTCCTACCCCTGGAAATGCTATTTTAGAATGTAGTTATCTTAGAAAGAAAGAAAAAATTCAAGTGGATTTTAAATCTGTGGAATTTTTAAGCCCAGATCGATACCCAATATGACGAAATTAAACAAAAAGCTACCAGTGTTGTGAAATTAAAAATTCATTTCGGGCATGGCTTTTCAACTTCTCTTCTCTGGCAATAAATTTGATGTAACAAAAGAATGCAGTATAATAGGAAGTTAAAAAAAAAAAAAGTCTAATGCCGATTCAACCCAGTCTTCTCCAGCAATGATTTATTTTGCTGGTCAACTTTAGTCAGTAAGTTTTCTACTCTTTCCAACTGTAGGTTGAGGAAGTGTAATTTGTTCCAGATTTGTCCGTCTGCACGATAATTTGTATGATGTCTTGGCTGGATTCAACCAAATTAGTATGTTGGGGTCCATACTAATTTGTCTAATTCCTATTGAAAATGATCAAAGGTCAGGACATAGGAGCAGGATTTCTTCTTCCACCCTTTTGCATGATAACTTGCATAAAATCAAAGCATGATTACGATGAAATTTCGGTACGCTGTTCAGCACCCATAGTAGAACAATCCTGTTGAAAGTGGTTATTATCAGTACTCGTGGGGACAGTGCGCACACATGCGCGAGATTTGTTTATCAGAATTTTCGCACAATAACTTTCATGGAAATTGACTGGTTTGGATGGAATTCCTAATTATAAAATGACACGCGTGTGGTAGCTTTTTTTTTTAATTGACAGGTACAGAAAAAAAATCGTAGAGAACCCTGTTGCTTTTGCAAACTTGCACTTTTTGTAGGTACGAAATTTTGGGCTTTTAGAAAACAACTCTGAATTTTAAAATATCCTGATTTTGACAGAATGCCAGTGACATATCATCTTACTATAAGAGCTGTTGTTAAATATTCTTTGAAGTAAAAAATTAATCATGGTTCATACTTGTCCTGGATAAGTCGTAGAATACTGTGTTGTCCTGGATAAGTCATATAATAATACTATTTTTGGGGAAATTCTTAATAGTTGTAGAATAGTTTATTGAATAAAAAAGCATAGCAGGTGCTGAAACATGCTTAAGGAAATTAGTAGCATTTCCTAAGAACAAGGTAAATGAAACTAATTTAATATTTTACTCATTTATTTACCAAAGTTCTTTGGTTTTAGATTACCGATAAAGAAAGGTATACGAGACCTTACCTTGTGTTTTTTTTTTTTTTAAGACAGTTGATTATTCTCCATTAGTTTCTTAAAATACCTTTGAATTTATTTATTTTTTATCGTTGTATATTATATTGTATAAAGTTTGTGGTACTTCATTACCAAATCCATTTGCTGACTTGCCCCACCACCATGGATTTTGTAATATTTGCACTTTGATCATAAGGTGAATAGGTAGGTTTCGCATATAACCAAGATTTTTTGGACTTCTGTATTAAGTCATTTTGCAGCATGTACATAATCTCAAATTATCTTTTTTCCATCTTCCTGTGTATGTTATCCTGCATTGACTAGTCTTTAAAGTTTTATTTACACAGAATTAGTGCCAGACAAATGAAGCACAGACAGCAATTGCTGGATCCTTTTCCTAAAATTTCTATTACACAGAATTTAACCTCCATAGTGTTTTTGCCATGTTGTTCAGTTATCTTAGTTGATTTCAAAAGCTGCTGTTTATTGACAATTAGGCAATTTCATTCCTTGAACTTCAAGCATAGTTGAAAATGTAGAACAGTTGCATTTGTGCATGCATGCTGATATTTGTAAAAGTTTGTTAGCAAGTGTTAACTTTTATTACTATTTTATATGGTTCACTATCAAATTTTTATCCATGTGAGATCTAACCCCCCTCCCCCTCCTTTTATTTTGTGTCTGAATATCTGTATACTTTGAATTCTAAGAGTATCAGAATTTATTGTTCATTGTAAAAGATATCCAAAAAAATTAGAACTGCAACAGTTATTGTTTTTGTCATTGTTATTTATTTTGTTTTCTGGAAATTATTTGTCTTATTTTAATTACAAAATATTCATAACCTTTAGTAACCAGTTACAAATGGCAATTATTGTGGTATCTTCTGAATGAATGAAATTTTGTAATTAATTGAATAATCAAAATAGTACAATTATGCTAGTGATCAGAATTTTTAGGCATAGAATAGAAAATCAAAGATTCCAAGCTTTTGCACATCAACCAGATGGCTCGTCAACCAAGATATTCGGATCACTAGTATAGTTATACTATTTTGAGTATAATTAGTGTGCAGTCCGTGTTTATTAATTAATTTTAATAAGAGTACTTATGGTTTGTTTTCCAGAAAAAAAAGCTACTGAGATGAAACATTCTGGAGAAGGATCACTTGAAGGTGCTGTTGAAAGCTCACTAGATAATGTGCAGGATACTGAACAAGCAATGGACTGGGAATATGATGGCTCTCAAGAACATTCAGCACAGCAGAAAGAAGGACAAATTGCTGCTTCAAAAGTTATCAGCCAGGGTATAGAGCACATTTGTCAATATTTAGTGGTTGTTACTCCCTTTTAGTGATATGTATGCATACTTTTTTCCTGTACCTGGATGCCAACCATTTTTTACACTTTCCAACCGTAGGTTGAAGAAGCGTATATTCTCCAGCTTTGTCCATCTGTCTGTCTGTCCACACTATAACTCGCATAAAAATTGTCGATATTGATTAAATTTTAGTGTGTGGTAGGTAGTGGTGGCTCGTGATAAGCTGAGATGTGGGGGCTATATACACTGACGGAAAAAAAATCCCAACACCACGAAAAAATAGTTGTAGAGGAATGAAATGGCGGCAATACACTTGTATAGGTAACATATTTAATCGATTAAGGTTTCAAGATCACAGCTTATTGTAAGCGCGAGAAGAGCCATTTTAAATGTGAAATGCTGGTACATTAATAACCGGTGTAACCGCCCGAATGTTGAATGCAAGCACGCAAACGTTCATGCATTGTGTCGTACAGGTGCTGGATGTCAGTTTGTGGGATGGAGTTCCATGCCTGTTGCACTTGGTCGGTCAATACAGGGACGGTTAATGCTGGTTGGGGGTAACGCTGGAGTTGTCTCCCAATGATGTCCCATACGTGCTCGATTGGTGAAAGATCTGGTGATCTAGCAGGCCACGGCAACATGTCGACACTCTGTAGAGCATGTTGGGTTACAACAGCGGTATGTGGGCGAGCGTTATCCTGTTTGAAAACACCCCCTGGAATGCTGTTCATGAATGGCAGCACAACAGGTTGAATCACCAGGCCAACGTACAACTGTGCTGTCAGGGTGCGTGGGATAACCACGAGAGTGCTCCTGCTGTCATAGGAAATTGCTCCCCAGACCATAATTCCAGGTGTAGGTCCAGTGTGTCTCGGCCGCAGACAGGTTGGTTGCAGGCGCTCACTTGGCCTCCTTCTAACCAACACACGGCCATCACTGGCACCCAGGCAGAACCGGCTTTCATCGGAAAACACCACAGATCTCCACTGCGTCCTCCAATGAGCTCTAGCTTGACACCACTGACGTCGCAAACGGCAGTGGTTTGGAGTAAGTGGAATGCACACTACAGGGCATCTGGCTCGGAGCTGTCCTTCAAGTAACTGATTTGTAACAGTTCGTTATGTCACTGTGGTGGCAACTGCAACTCGAATTGCTGCCGCAGACGCGGTACGACGCGCCATGGCCATACGCCGTACACGGCGGTCTTCCCTCTCAGTAGTGCCACGTGGCCGGCCGGAACCCGGTCTTCTTGAGGCAGTACCTTCCCTTGACCACCGCTGCCAACAATCATGCACAGTGGCTACATTCCTGCCAAGTCATTCTGCAATATTGCTGAAAGAAAATCCACCTTCTTGTAGCCCTATTACACGACCTCGTTCAAACTCCGTGAGCTGTTGATAATGGCTTCTTCGTCTTCTTAAAGGCATTCTTGACTAACATCAACACCCTACGTCGAATCTCAACGATAACTAACGTTCATGAACGTTACAGCGCGTATTTACAGCAAACCTGCTTTGCATGTTCCGAGGGGCGCTACTAGCGCCACACGTATGCGCTGAGCGCGAAATTTGCATAGACGTCATCTTACAGATGTACTCTCACCGCCTACCAACTGTCGTTTATCTAACACAACCCCTTCTTGGTGTTGGGATTTTTTTCCGTCAGTGTATATATACACTATCTACCAACAAGTAATTGGACACCTGTGATAGCAAAGGAAAACGAAGTTTATTCACCTTCAATAGTTGGTGGAGCCTCCACGAGCGGCGATTACAGCTGCAACCCTCCGGGGCTTACTCTCAACCAGGCGTTGTACGACGGCTAGCGGTATTTTCTTCCACTCTGCTTGGAGAAGACCGGTCAGTTCCTTCACCGATTTCGGACAGTGAGTGCACCCCTTAAGTCGATGCTCCAACTCATTCCAGAGGTGCTCGATAGGGTTAAGGTGCAGGCCAGTCCATTCAATTAACCCCATTGTCACCATACCAAGCCATGGTGGACCTTGCAACATGACAGGTGGCATTGTCATCCTGAAAGTAACATGGGTCCGCCCCGTAAAACTGCCACAACGTAGGAAGCGCATGGTCATCCAAAATGGTGCAGTAGGTCTCGGCGTTGGGTCTACCAAGAATTGCGACCAAGGGTCCCGTGCCATACCAGGAGAAACACCCCATAGCATAATTCCACCGCCGCTGAACTTCACAGTTGGCACAATACATTCCGGCAGGAGGCGTTCTCCAGGCAGACGCCAAATCCAGACCCTGCCATCCAAACGATAGATGGTGAACCTTGATTCGTCGCTCCAGAGAACCTGTTTCCACTGTCGACGTTCTTTGCACCACGTTAGCCGAGCAGCGCTATTGGACTTGGTGATCAAAGGCTTGTGGGCGGCAGCACGTCCATGATAACTGAGCAGATGGGCTTCCTTACGGATGGTATTCATCGAAAGAACATTCCCGGATGCCTGTTGAAACTCCTCGCGGATGTGGCCTATCGATTTGGTGTGGTTCTTCCGAATTTCTCTGGCCAGCACCCGTCGGTCTCAAACTCTCAGTTTTGTGGGTCTGCTGGGTCGGGGCACATTCCGGCAGTCACCTCTCATCTTCCACTTGCCAATCACGTAGGCCACTGTTGATTGTGGGTACTTCAACTCGCTGGATATGTCACGTATGGATCGGCCATTTCTGTGATATCCGAGGATTACACCTTTCTCGAAATCAGAAAGCTCCGAACTGCGTGGCATCTGGCATGCGACTGGTTGTGTTGTAGTTTCCCACACGATATTTAACGGCGGCAGTCGTGACGTGTATCATAACCGCAGATATCGTCGATTGCAGGGGTGTCCAATTACTTGTTGGTAGATAGTGTATATTGATCGAAAGTGCATTTTTTTTTTACAAGAAATTAATATTTAGATTTTATATTTAGCGATTGATAGGGAAAATGTAGAGGTAACAATACCTAAATTAGGCAACAGTATTAAGCAATGGCCACATTACCACATTTATGAAGAAAATAATCGAACTATAAAACTTGGTCAGATGCATTATTTCTTAAAAAGAAACTGATTAATCAGTGCATCCTTCCAGTTCTTACGCATGGAGCACAGACATGGGCCTCAACTAAAATAGACATACAGAGATGTTACTGACAACTGAAAGAAGCATGTAGAGATGCATGTTTGATGTTACCAGGAAAGATACAAATAGAAACTCGTGAATCGGGAAAATGACAGGAGTGGAAGACATTATGATAAGAATTCCTGAAATTGCAATGAGATGGACATATTGCTAGAAGAAAGAGCCACTGACGGAGAGTTGAAATATTGAACTGGATAGCAAGGGAAAAAACAATACCCAGAAAATGACAAGGGGAGATGGGTGCATGAAATTCGAAAGCATGAAAGAAACTGGCTCAAGGCAGACTGTTGTGGAAGAAGAAACTTGGAGACTCTTATCCAGCAGTGGATTGATAGTGGTTGCAAATTTTATATACATGCATATACGTATATATATAGAGAGAGAGAGAAAGAGAACTTGATAGAGGAGGGAAATTAACCTTTCTGGATTTTATGCTGACTCGGGATTTAAATTCACATCAAATTCATTATTCTGTTTATCGTAAACCATCTTCTGTCCTTTGTATGATTCCTTTTTCTTCGTTTCACCCCCCTGACCATAAGGCTGCTGCACTCCATTTTTTGATCAAACGTGCATTTACACATTCTTGTACTCGTAAGGCCAGAACTGATTAACTGTCCAGAGTTTTAACTTTAGCCCACTCTTCTGGGTTCTCTGTCCAATTCTTCTGGAAATTATTCCTCAGGCACCAGAGGTTAACCCTCATGACCTTGTCAAGTGCAACTACCCGAACCAAGTACATTGGCAGGATTGAATTTTACCACCTCATTGTGTCTATCCTGAAGAAAGCATGCAACCGACATAACTTTTCGTTCGGAGTGACCACAAGGAATATTTTTTCGTTAGTAAGAAATGATAGAGATGAAGTATCACCACTGGCTAAACCTGGTGTTTATTGCATACCATTGATTCAACAGGTAAACACTGGTGCTAACATGTTCTACATTGGATCTACTCTTCGGACATTAAACACACGGTTCCGGCTGAACACAAATATGCCCTCCGCTCAGGATCATCTAACACGGCCTACGCTGTTGATCAGGAAGGTTACGTACCTGATTGAGAGAATGCTAAAATCTTAAACTCAACTATTAACAAGCACTCTGCCTTTTTCACTGTAAGCCTTTATATTATTAAATTTGAGGACTCTTGCTGTAACTTTGACCTCCCGGCTTATGTTCCGAGCCAGTGGAGACGACAGGTGGCCCCCTCCAGACAACCAGCTGTTGATGAAGAACCTACGTAGTTTATTTCTCTTTTTTGAACTTTAACTTTTGTAGCCTTGCACCTTCTCGAAACGAATGGTGAGATGTATTGTCGGTAATTACATGTACTTTATAATGATTGACTCTGTATTCTTGCGACACTTAGCCTGAGGATCGGGCCACGAGTGCCCCAAAAGTTCTTGCTTTTAAATTATTTTAATTTGTAAATAAATTTGGTTTTATTTTGCAGATTTTTAATTACTTTACTTATCGTATGCAGACATCATTTGTGAAACTATTATATTATGCAGTATATCACACAGTTTTTTTTTTTTTTGTTTTTTTTGTAGTGATTGACTTTACGAAGTTCAAGATGATACTTTTGTTGTCACTGTTGCTGCAGTGTTTGGTAGCGTATGTATTGTTTTAAGCATGGCGAAGTTTTGTTCAAGTTTGTCGGCAGGACCAGAGATCTTTGTGTCTAGGCTTGTTTGTTGATAGTTTCATCAGAAACGTGCAGTACTATTTTCAGCACTTTTTAGTCTTGATCTAAGGTATAGCTTTGTTAGTCTTCAGTGAAAATAGACACAGCTATGACTACTACCAAAAGAAGATACAGTGAAACCTCCAAATAACGGTTGCTGCTCGGACTGGGAAAAAGTGACCATTGTTGGGAGGTGCCGTTGTTTTGAGGTAAGGCCTAGGTTAGCATTCATAGTCCATTGCTTTGGTACAAAAGGAGAATAATTGTACAAAGCGTATGCACAAAGAAAATGGTTTCCAAGCTTTTTCCAAATGCAGGATGCTGAATAAAACTCAAAATAGCAATTTAAAAACTCATGGTGTAGGGGATTTTAGAAAAGTGGTGTCTAATGTGTTGTCATAAACTTTCCCTTGGAAACAGCAAGCTAAGAGGTTAAGTTTAGGGTAAGCTAAGAAAAAAATATTGAAAAATGGTAGACCGTGAAGTTACACTGCACAGTTAGCTGGCCACACGCCGAAAAATGGTAATAGAACCCACAGGGACCAAACAAAGATATACCGCCACCAACGGAAAACATTTCAGGCCTCGGCAAACCACCTAGCTCTCCATTCCCCAGGTTGCGACTGAAACATACACAGCTTGCCTCATGTAGAACTAAACTTTGATACCCTTTGTTTTCACTTAAGCACACCATTATGCCTGCCGTAATTCAACCCATCCTTCTCAAGACGTACTTCCTTTGCAATAATATTATTTGTCTTCGCATTATCCCTCTCGCTGAAGTACCAAAAGAACTCCGTAAAATCCTAAAGTACAAGGTGTCCGTTAAATCTCTTTCGGGAATAATTAGGATGTCTGTTGGTCACTGTTGAGAGGTTTCATTGTTAGGAGGTTAATGTTAATCCTATGGCAGCTGTTCAGTACCAATCAAAACTTGCCATTGCTTGGAGGTTATCATTGTTCGGAGGTATCCATTAATGGAGGTCCATTGTATTATCAAACTTTTAAAGAGTCTTACAGCGCCAAATTTCCCTGTTTCATAAAATTGAGAAAACGATCATTGTATGCATTTTGTTCCAAATGTGAAGTGGATGTAAGTTTTTCACACAGTAGAAGATATTGTAGCACATATTCAAATGAAAAAACATTATGATCATATGCAGCAGCATAAAAATAATGCAAAAATAAAAACTTTGTTTGCTCCAGGTAAGGACTTCAGCAATATTTGTGCTGAGTGTTTTTTCATTTAGTTCTCAGTGGAACATAAATTGCTCTTAAGCTGTGCCGATTATGCTGGCCCTTTTGTTTCGAAAAATGTTCCCCAACTATGAAACTGTTGTGGCCGCACTGAAACCACTGCCATCATAAATGGTATGGTGATGTCAGAAGAAGCAGCAATAATAAGTTCTTTGCAGAAACAGGCATTTGCAATAATAGCAACTGATGCAAGCAGTGACGGCAAAAATTATTTGTACCCTATCGTTGTGACTTTTTTTTTTTTTAATGGTTTGACTTGCATGTTTGAAAATAACCTCTGTGTACCAGTACTAAGTGAAGATTCAACAAGCAGAATTGTAGGAAAACTTGTAATTGAAAGTTTGGCATCCTGAGGAATACTGCTGACAAACTGCATAGCCTTTGGGGTGTGACAATGCTTATGTTGTGATCAGCTGAAATAATGGTGTTGCAGCAGTGCTTTTAGAACATCACAAAGACATGATCAATTATGGGTTGTCTGTGTCATCGAACTGATTTAGCAGCAAGCAGAGGTGCAGATTCTCTTCCAATTGGACATTGAGATTTTGGTAGATATCTATTATTACTATAAGAAAAGTTCTAAATTTTGAAAAATCTAAAATCTAATGGTTTTTCACTTTCCAAGGTTGGCAGCTATGATAAATTAACACCAAACCCCCACCATTATTTTGGACACCCTGTATATTGTGTGGTTTCGATGAGATATGAGAATTTTTCATTCAGAGATAATTATCATAATTGAAAAATGTTTTTGTGCAAAGTTTATTATATTTGCCTTCCAAATGGCAAGCAATTGGCATAAAAATAGCAAAAGTAAATTTTCAGTTCAAGAAAATGATAAATATTAAAACTAGTGAAATTCTCAGAACGATGATAATGTTAACCGAACAAAAATTTACAGAAAGTGCTGCAATAAAAGCCAGGAAAAAAAATACTTTGGCTAAATTCAAAGTTAATCACTTGTTTCGACAAATTGAGGAGGGGGGGGGATATTTTTATGACTGGAACTCAATGTTATGGTGCATTGCACCCTAAAATCCCAAATTTTGGAGTCTGAATGTCTGCCATAGCACAAGAAACAGGACTTAACTTGTCAGTACTGAGACTAACCAGGGTGCCATTGTGTCAGCATTTAAGCATTCATGTTAATATGTCTGGGCATTGTAGCCCAAAACCTGTACCCCTTTGTCAGTTTATCATCAGTTCTGTGCTGAGCAGCGTCCCCCCACCCTCAACTCTTTGTACCAGTATTTACAGGCAGCTCCGAAGTGAGTGGTATTGTGGGAATGCATTGTAGTGTATTTTAGTGATGTCTGTGCTCCACAAATTCCACCTGAGGCTATATGATGTTTACACAGGAGACTCATGCTGTGTACTTTTACTCTGTCAAATATAGTCAAAACCTCATTATTGTACTATTATATATATATATGTGGATTTGGTGGACCAACAGGTGGGGAACAAGCTGCATCATATTAAGTCAGTGCTTGGATGCTGGTTGATTTTCGGGCTTTCACCAGAAATAAAGATGAAGATGTACTTGCACATCTTCACATCAGTTAATGTAGCGGAATAACACTGCTCGTATGTGTGGGATGTTCAATTTTTCACCTCTTACTGTTGTTAGATTCCTTTATGTGTGTGTGTGTCATCATTTTCACCATGTATGTGCATGTTTCCTTCTTTTAATAACTGTCAGGCAATTTGGCGACTTTGGTTCACCTTTTAAAAAATCATTGTGATATGTTGTCTGTACCCTTCTTTCTTATCATTGGATTTGTCCCTCTCAGTCTGTGTGTCTCTTTTTCTATTATGTAAAGCCCTAGAGCTTTATGTTTTCATGAGATCATTAAAATATCTACCTCTTCAAACTGCAATTCTCGCAGTCCGTATTCCATCCCCATCATTTGGAAATCACTCAAGTCTGTCATTTGGCAACAACCATAATGAAGAACTTGGTAGTCAAAATTTGGCTACCAGTCTCATTCTGATTGTTCACAGGTAACCAAGATGTAAGTTGGGTGAAAGCACTTCTATGTTTCTAAGTCTTCCTCATATGTAATGTTTCTTCAAGTTGAGATGAAATGTATATTTGAACTGTTGTTCTGTCATGATTTGCTCTTTTCTTGGCCTACTTACACTTTTTAAATTGAGTTTCATTTTGCTTTTGACTAATAATGTTTTCATGTTCTGTAACCAGAATTGGTTTAATTTAAATTCATGTTCAACACAAACTGTTTGACCTGTTGCAAAACTGTAACAAGTTACATTTGTTTAGGGATTTTTTTTATGTATATCATTCATTTGTTTAGAAATATTTGAAGTGATTAGAAGTTGATTTTATGGAAATATTAAAATGTGTTTAAATAATTTTTATTTTGCACAGTGTTATATGCTCTTATTGAAATTACTATGAAACTGCAAATTTTGTTTTCAATTTCAGTGATGAGTCGTGAAGGAGAAAACCTGTCTTTATTGTGTACAGTGTCAGAAGTTCATGGAAATAAACAGCAAGATCAAAAACCACCCGACGAAGGCAGATCAGTAGGCTCAGCTCTTGATGGGCCTGTAGAAAAGGTGCAAATAGCTGAGAAAAAGAATGCTGTTGAACAGTCTGAGACTCCTGAACATGAAAGCAAGGGAGCACACTGGTACGAACATGTAGAAGACAATGAAAAAGGAGATGCTCAGGCCATGGACACAGCCACTGAGGAACAGGCTTCTGAGCAGGCACTTCCACCACAGCAGGAATATGATGATGAAGATGATGATGTTATCGCTTTGGATGATGATGATGATGATGATGATGATGATGATACAAGCATGCAAACTGCTACTAAAGTAACTGGAGAAGTTCTTGACAACAAAAGAGGTAAAAGGCAAAAGTTTGACAATGCTAGGAATGAAAATGATGAATTAAAGGGAGAGATTCCAGCTGTAGTTGTCCCAACCCTTGGTGCTGCACGAAAACCTGAAACCACCATACACACACAACATGATCTGTGGTCAGCCATGTCTGCACCTGGGATGAAAAAGACTCGTAAAGAATTGGAGCAGACTTTAGATCTTTGGTGTCAAAGTATTAGAGAAGGAGCACCAGTAGACTCCCGTGCTGCACAAGAACTTTGGCATAGATATGAAGATGTGGTTGGACCATTAGTTCAAGAATTGTGTGAACAGCTGAGGTTAGTGCTTGAGCCCACAAAAATGACAAAAATGAAAGGTGACTATCGAACTGGAAAGAGACTGAATATGCGCAAGGTATTAATTTAGTTGTTTATTTCCTCCTATGTGAATGAATATGTGCAAGATATTACTTTAGTTGTTTATTTACCCCTATGTTGAATTTATAATGGATGTTTTTATTGTCTAGATTGCAGCAACATTCCCACGATTCGTACACATCCTGGAATTTCTGGAAATCCTGGACTAAAATTCTGGTACATGTCCTGGAATTTTATTTATTCCTGCCTTTTTGTCCCTGTGCAATGTTTTGTTCTTGAGGATTTTTCTACTGGTATAACTTATGTCTTACACATTTCCCTCCCAACTCCCTGAAAAATGTGGGGGCTGTTGGTTTTCTTGTCTGTTAACAGTACTAAAGCTGCATAGTATTAGCACATTTTTTGTTTAAAAAGAAAATTGTGCGTATGTTCGGGACTCCATATCTCGGCAACTATTAGTTCGATTTGTAAAATCCTTTGTGTAAGGGAAGATTGAAATGTGAAAAGATGATCCTTTAATTCTGTTTTGTTTTCTGATGCACAACTTCACTGCTAGAGGGCATAAATGCCATTCCTATTAAATTCAAAATACATTTTATTTCATATATTTGTTTCTAAATATCAGATTGAAAAATCCTTTTCTTTTTTAGTGCCATTTATATCGAAGGCTGTTTTAGTTACAATCTCATTTTCAAGTAATGCATAGATTTTCTGCTACGGGGCATAAAGGTAAATCACAGGTTTCCCGGTATCTACGCTAGTAAAAGTCCAATTTGAAAAATTCTTTCTGTGTCGGGTACAGCTCCTGACGGAAAATGTTTTGCACATAATTTCTCATTTTTGGTAAAGAATGATTTGGGCACCAGGGTGGCTATGGGTTTCTTTTAGCTTCCAATGTATTTGCGACAGAATCTGAGCTTCTGGAAACTCGATTGAAAAAATCATTTCATGGACCAATACCACTCACCTCATATAGCCTTTTTAGAATAGCTCCTGTTTAAAATAATGCATAGTTTTCCCACCAGGGGGGCGTAGATGCATATCTTATTTTTGTTAATATCTATTTCTATGAGTCCGATATAAAAAAAAAAAAAAAATCTTTGTTAGAGAGCATTTCAGTGCAAAATGTTCCTTGTATAATTGGGCATAAAACCACTCTGAATTCCACACTTTCTCTGATGTAAGATCTCGTACCTTATCAATAATGACCTTTCCAAACACTTTCCCTGGTACACTCAGTAAGCTAATACTACAATAGTTTTTGCATTCAGTCTTGTCACCTTTACCCTTATACAAGGGAACAAGGATAGCATCCCTTCAATCCTGAGGGACCAATCCTAACTCCCAGTGCAACTGGAAAATTTCAGTTAACCGGTCAATTGCAGAGTCGCCACCATATTTTAACATCTCAGCAGTTATGCCACCTACTCTGGGAGCCTTACCATTTTGAAGAGATTTTAAAGCTTTACACATCCCTTCTCTTGATATCCTTATTGTGGTTCCATCTCTCACTGTAGCATCTGCTTCAGTCTCAGAATTGCCTTCGCTTTCATCATTTAATAACTCACAGAAATATTCACCCCATCTTTCACTTAACTCATCGGGCTCCTGTATCATGTTCTGTATGTAGAAAAATATTTCTTCAGGCGGATTTGTTTTCCATTATTATCTAAAGTGTTCCCTGAAGCAGTGGAACTTGTGACCAACATCTGTACCTGGCTGTGAGAAAAGGTCATGTTGACACTACGACATGATGAAGCATCGGATTGCTTCAACTAGAAGAAATCTGAATGGTTAACAGTTAGAACAAAACTGGCAAGTTCACATGTACAGCAGTTATTTATATGCATGCAGCACCATCTGTTGGCTGATCATTGAAGATTTGGGCACTCTGTTTGCAAAAAGTTCATAAGTAAATAAGTTTAATTCCTCTGTATACTGAGACATGAGTCTGCTATTGTGCTTGTTTTATCTTAAAAGAACTGAGTACTCCGATCCTTGTGCCATATCTTCATTTCTGACATTAATTGAGTATCTGCTAGGAATGAGTGGCCCATAATCATAGTAATCGCTTTAGGCCTGGTCTGATCACCAAACTTTTGTGGCTGATGTTGGTCTCGTGCATGTAAATATCTATATAGATAGGGCTATCATTTAATTTTTCATGTAGATTGTATTCCCTGGGGCATTATTTTAACTATGAAAATACCCTCAGTGTGTCATTGTTTTGGAAAACAAAAAGCTGATTTAGTCCAAGAATCAAAATTACATTTCCAAGCGACTAAGTACTTAACGTTAATTTGTTAAATGAAATGATTAGATGACGAGTCGCCAATAGCATCCACCATTCATTTCTGGCTAGTATGTCTCTCTATCAGAATGGATAATGGTTAGTACAATTAGCAGGATCCTTGAATTAAATGTTCCTGAGGATTCAGCTCAAAATGCTTTGATAAGTAATGCATTATCTTGTGTACTGTAATGATTTCCTTACTAAGTGGGAGGCTGACAGAAGCAGGTTTGATTACTGTTTGGCAACAGCGCACTTACCTGCACTGCATTTATTTTTACATGTGTATTAAAAAACTTTTATATTTCTATTTCTGGTAATGATACAGAAAAGTTAAGCTAGTAAATTTTATGTCTTGTGTTGGTTTGACATTTCAAGGTGAATTTAGCTCACTGGAGAAGCATTTGAAACCTTCCGTCATTGTTTTGATATTTTACAATCTTTTGTTAAGTTAGCTGAATTTCATCTGTTACCCCCCATTCTGAAACTGTTCTGGCACTTTTGGACTTGTATTTCACAGATGAAACCATATTGCTGGTCTAAATGCAGCCAAGTTAAAGTCCTGTTACTTGGTAACAATGCAAAGCCATGTTCCTTGCTTGGGAAGTAAGCTTCAAGCACTGATGCTTGGAGTACTTATCTGGTAGTTATGGAGTTGGGAAAATGTTACAAAATAGGGAATGTGTTGGTTTTTTTTAGTGGTTACCATAGTAAAAAGTTTTATTTGATAGACGTCTAGGAAATAGCTCTTATAAAGTTGCGCTAAAATATAGATTGATCTGGTAGTTAGGATTTAAAAAAGGGAACTCAGTGCAAAGTTAATGATGCATTGTACAGTATAAACAAAGACTAAAAGCTTCATTTCTTGACAGAAAATGACTATCCCATTGAATGTTATGACTAAAGGAATTTTTGTGAGAGAAAGAATTGCAGATAAGATTTGTCAACCCATTAAGAAATGTTAAATTAACCATACTGATGAAACTAATGTTACAGTGATATTTGTTTTTCTGTTTGTCTGATTTTGGAAAACTAAATTTTTCACTTCGCTTCCTCTACTTCATTGCTTGTCACAGGCAACAACAGCAAAAAAAAAAAAATTAATTAAAATAAACCGAAAACATTTGTGTTATGAAAATGTTTTGCAGATTGTTTTAAAGTACAACATAATTTCCAAAAACACCATAACCAATCACAATATTAAATAAATGTTTCTCAATTGACTAACATTTATAGTTATTTTTTATATCATTTCACTAAGTATCACCATTGGAGTTTATGATACCATTTAAATGATGAAAAAGTTCTGAAACTTCTTTCTTCCAACATAATTAAGATTGCTGAAGTTTTTGTTCAACAATTTTTAAGTTTTTGGTATAAAGTGCTCTCTGTGTCTCAGATACAGCTTTTAAAAAGTGAACTCGTCTGTAGTTGATGGCATCACCTGTTTGAACATAGCATTGTTGTCTCTTTTATAATCTTCAAAGATCATTTTGCTGATAAATATTTAAGTAAATTTTCTTCTGAACATGGAATTTATTTATTGATCAGTTTTATATAATTTTTATCACTATCATTTCAGATCATTCCATATATTGCTAGTCAATTTAGAAAAGACAAAATTTGGCTGCGAAGAACAAAGCCCACTCAGCGACAATACCAGATCATGTTGGCCATTGATGACTCAGAGAGTATGTCTTTCAATGAATCAAGGCAACTAGCATTTGAATCCTTAGCTTTGATTGGTAAATCACTTTCTCTTCTGGAAGCTGGTGATTTGGCTGTTGTGAGCTTTGGAGAAAGTGTTAAGGTTCTGCATTCCTTCTCAGAAAAATTCACAGATGATACTGGAGCACATATCTTACAAGAACTTTCTTTGCCAGCAGAAGACTCGTGTAGTACAATTAGTTGAACAGGCTACATCCTCCATGCTGAAAGCAAGAAGTGGTGTTCGATCTCAGTTTATGTCCAAAGAAACTGCACAGCTTCTGTTGATCATCTCTGACGGCAGAGGAGTTAACAGTGAGGGAGAAGAAAGTATCCGTTCAGCTGTTCGTAAAGCAAAGGATAACAATATATTCATTGTGTTCATTGTTGTGGATAATCCTGAACAGGTAAGGTTATGATTTGCTTATGATTTTTATATAGTGCATATTGTTTTCAATCTTTCTCATTTGGCATATTTTGCTCTTGAAAATTGGAATACATAATTGGTGAATATATAAAAACAATCAAAATTATAGCAAAAAATGAAATTCAGTACTATAATTAACACAGCAATCAGACATCTGATTCTCCTGTTTCTGTTTGAGCCTGCTACCCTTTACACAATCCAGGATGATAACGTCCCAAGTATGTGAGTGTTAAAGAGTATTGGAATATTCTCTGACCGCTTGCTAGTCAAAGCAAATTCTGCTTCCATGTAGCATTGTTAAGTAAAAGTGAATAATATTTCTTTGCACCATATACATGGAATTCAGTATTTGGAAAAACATGTACAGTTGAAAAGTTTCTTCTTTCACCACAATTTATTTTTCAGTTTTTTAGTGTACTTATCCTGTGTTACATTAGTTTAGCCTGTTAAAAACATAAAAGTATAATAACAAAAATTATTTCTCTGTGCTGAGGTTGCCGGAACTTTCAACTTATCTAGATTCTAAAAAATTGGATTCAAACTCTTATAATATCCTTCTTTGTAATAATGGTTAAGTTGATAATGAATGGTAAGTATCCCAAGAAATTTTCTATAGATTTAATGCTAGTGGATAATTGTTATAATGTGATAATTGTTATAACAAAATATCTTGTCATGCAAACTCGGTCCAAGTTGTCTGTTACCTTGCTTTGGAAATGCTTCTAAGGCAGCCACAAAGCAAAGCATTTCATAGGGAACTGCATGTCCACCTGCATCTGAGGAATAATAAGTGTATGCAGATATTTCTTCCAACTATCAGTTTGAGGATTATTCTGTTTCCATTCCCTTCCCTATTTGTAGTAATTCAGATTGAGTCACCTGCTTCTGGCATATAGAATGGTAATTGACCTACCCTTATATCACCCCCCCCTACTCGAAGCATTATGAAACCCACTCAGGAGTGTTAGTCATCCATGAAGAGAAAAGCAAATGTCCCCAAGTCTAGTTAACTTCTGTAGTTTTTCAGTTTTGTCAATTAAATGTTTGATGTTAAAACAGAACTTAAAATGTAAATACACTGCATTTAATAACAAGATTTATTTATAAAATATCAGACACTTGAAGTGTAATGAATCCAATGGATACTTGTTGCTGTGGAGATCAGATTTTTTACCCAGGTATAATGCATGCACAAAGTTAGATGGGTGTGTTATAGGAAACACACACACACCAACAGACAGAAGTTGATTTTAATTAGGGCGCATAAGGAAGATAGGCTGGTTAGGGAGGAAAATCTGGTGAAGTGCCAAGCAGAGTTTGTCACACAACTTCTGACTGAAGGCACTAGCTAAATATGTAGTTTATGTTGTGCTAATATTGTAATAATGCACATTTACTGCCATCTTGCGCAATATTGAACTTGAAGCAATAAACTTCAAGTCAAGTTAAAAGTTTAATCCACTAAAAGCTAAGTTAAAAAGTACACGAGATTTTTGGGTCTGCATCAGGGCCCATCATCATATTAGAACTGCAACATGACAAGATTGATGGCGAATCTTAAGTATTAAGTAAATGCCAGTCCATGACCTATGAGGGGGAAGTAAAACAAGGTACATGCTCACCACTGTCCCTCGTGGCGCATTCGAAAGAGTTTAGTAAAGTTGTAAAGGAAACTATTGAATGCTGTTATCGTTAGTCAATGTCTCGATCAATCTTTGAAAGAATTAGTTTCCAAGTTTGAGGAAGTTTACACGGATTCGTGTCATTACAACATGTGTTGGCATATTTATGAATAAACATGCTTTCCACCAATACTAAACTTGATTTCGAGTGTGCAGTGGCCAGTATAGAGGCCTCACTCCAAACAAGAAAATGTGTGACCCTGTTAACCAAGCGTGATAAAGTGGTAAACTTAGAACCAGATTTTGCATTGTATTTGTGTTCAGAAATTCTGTTTTTAAAGGTATGAGTTGTGGAGCCTATATAGGATTGGTTGACTCCATCTAGATCTCATGGGAATGGTGTGTATTTCATGTTTATCATCATCCACAAAGGAGTCGTGATCTTTTCTGGCTATAGAATATTGTTGGTTTTGATTCCAAAGTCTAAGTTATTTCTTCGACAAATACTTTTTAGATGTAAAACAATACCACGGATGTAGTTAATGGAGCCCACAAATTGGGGATTGTTACTCTCCCTAGTTAATGTAGAAGTTAAATGCCAACGTTCTTATTTTCTGAATAATGTGGTCGACGGTAGCGTTTGAGTATCCCTAGTTTAAAGTGATTTTGCTTATCTTCCAAATTTCAGTATTATGTCGTTTAATGCTGGAGAAATGAGTAAAGGCATGGCGAATCAAGAAATACAATGAAGAAACTTTATAATTTGTAGGATGTGCAGAAGAGGGAGGAATTAAGGTTGTACAAGAAGACGGTTTCCGGTATACAAAGAAACTGAGGAGTTTGAAACAGTTACATTGTATCAAAAAATCTAAAAAGGGTAATGCTGGATTTTCCTGCACCTCAATTGTGAACTTAAGCGATGGATAGCAAGTGGACATGTAATCTGCAAAACAGAGTCAACTCGTCATGAGTAGATGGCCAAAAAATAAGGATATCATCGGCATAACGAATATTAAAAGTGGCTTCACTGGGTATTCAATTAAAACATTGTTCTCTAGTTCCTGTAATATTAGTTCAGCAAGAATGGGTGAGAGGAGTGACCCCATGGATGCACCTTCTCATTGATGATAGATGATGTCGTTAAAACAAAAGGTGTGTTTAAAAATTAAGTGAAGGGCTGATAAAATTGCTTGAACTTCTGAAACAGGAACAGAAGACTGCGCTAGTAGTTTGGTTTCCATGAGTTCATGAACAGTTGTAACTGGTACATTAGGGTAAAGAGGCACTACGTCTAGGGAGGCCATGAAGAATGAGATACCATTGGCCTGAAAAGTTCCAAGTTTATCAAGAGCTTGAACAGAGCTCGCAATAGAGTAGCTAGAGGTAGCAGTTAAAGTTCATAAGTAATTAGCTAATGCCTTCTCCAAAGGTCTGTTGGGACCTACATAACTCGAGACCAGGGGGCGTGGAGGATGACAGTCTTTATGTAACTTAATTTTTCTGAACAACTCTGGTACCCTGGGGCCTAAGGTACACGGGTACATGGCATTCGAAATGCATATAGGAAGATTGCCTTGATTTTGTAGTCTACTTAAGGTGAAAATGGTTGCCTGAGTCAGGTTGTGAGTAATCGTGGAATTTTAGTAAAAGCTTCCAACATTTTGTCAGTATATTCAGTTTTATCTAAAATTATAACTTGATTGGTTTTGTCAGCAGTTATAATAAATAAAGCAGGGTTGTCGTGTAAAAGTTTGAGCTGTTTGTGTTTCGCATGGCACTTGACGAATTCTGAATGCTTGTCCTTAGTGCTGAGTGCTTTGATATCTCTCACCCTCGCATAATGAGCGAGGTCATGTTCATGGTATGGAAGGTGTTTGATAATGTCTTCAATCTGTGGAACAAAGTGATACTCATTAGCCCTATGAATAGGGTAAGCAAATTTTGAACCATGGTTCAATGCCAACTTCTGCACAGAATTTAGTTGGGTATTGCTGAGATTAATGTAAGGTGTGGGCATGTTCAATGTCCTATATTGAGATCTAGATGCCTGATTGGGGTATCTGTTGAGTAATTCCTGCACTACCAGATTTCTAAGTTTTTGATGTGGGTACTTTGAAGATGCTCCACTTTGTTTTTGCAGATAGCTGTAAAGGATATCAAAAGTTTATTCAGAGTTATGGGGTGAGTCCAATAAGCCAATTGTAAATAGGCCACATAGGATCTATGCTGCAAGTAGTCAATTAAACCACGTTTTAGTCTAATTTCAGCAATAAGCCTTTTATGTTCTGTTGTTGTTATAATGTGAGCATCACATCTTGGTAATCAGGCGCATCTCAAGACAAGGTACTTGGGGGCGACTTTCAAGTCCCAGCAATTAAGTAGAAACAGGATGCGCTTCCTCAATCACAAGCTTATGTTTGAATTGGTGAAAAGTCTTAAGTTTATTAGATTTCATAGGAAATTGCATTATACACCTACATATATCTTTTTATGTACTTTCCATCGTCTGGCACAGTGTTTTGATCCTGTTTGACATGCTATGGTTATTACAGGGTGGACGGTGAATCTTGTTGACTTTAGAAAAATGTGTTGTTCTTATCCATTGCTGAAGAAAGCTTTATATTTTGAAGTAGTTGTGAAGTCTTTCCTTATTGTCCTGAAAGCTGTAAGTAGATTTGGAAAAAAATAAGTAGGAAAATAGCCCTGCTAGGAGGAATTTCAAGCAGGCAGAGAAGTGCCCAAACCCTGGAAAGAGACCTAAATTAGATACCTACAGATGAGTATCAGTGGGTGATTTCGAAAATTTCCATTTTCCTGGTGCTTTGTGTGCTGCCTTTGCAGAAAGTGTCTGGGGAAGGGGTTGCAGCCATTGATATCCACACCAGTGAGGACTGGAAAGAAAAGTATTTTACTTGCAAGTGCCCAAAATGTTTTCAATGCAAACAAGACTTTTTCAAATATTTACTAGATGGGGCACTAAAGGTGATTTGCAGTAATGTCAAAAAGATGAAGCATTGGTACTAGTCATATTTGCTTCAAACCAAACCAGCTGCCCCGGTGGCTCAGTGATCTAAGCGATGGCTTATGATCATTCGTCTGAAAGGGGTCTGGGTTCGAATCCCCACGAGGTATGGATGTTGTGTTTGTTTTACGGCTTTGGCTCTCTCTCTTCCCTGGAACCAGTGGCCCTAAATTAGGGACGGGCGACTGCTTATAGCCTAATGAGTTGTTCATGGTAGTCGTTAAACCTCCAATAAAAAAAAATATTTTAGTGAATATGACAAATACAAGGTTGCCAACTGCTCTGCATTTTTGTGGAATTTCTCCACAAAAATAGAGTGAATCCATGTACTATGCCTGATAAACAATATTTTCTGCAAATATAAAAAAATTCCACAACATGCAAGTTTTCCCTTAGTATGGCATAGCTGCCAAATGTCTAGATTTAATTGGATTATGTCTGGTTTTCAAACCCACTTGTCATTAATAATTTTTTGAACCATTAACTTTCAATGATAATACACCAAATAACAACAAAATATGTTGTTTGGTATATAATCAGTGAAAGTTAATAGTTCAAAAAATTAACAACAAAATATGTTGTTTGATATGTTATCATTGAAAGTTCAATGGTTCAAAAATTTGTTAATGACTACACGCTGTATGCTCTATTCAGAATTCAGAGTTTTTTTTACAATGATAAACACCTTCCCAGTTTGAAGTGAATTTATGCTACTTACACAAAATAGGAAGAACAGCTGAATCACATTCTTTCACTTGTTGAATTACACAATATACTTCATAAACTGTTCATATCTTTTTTAGCACGTCTTTTGTGAAAAAGATCATGCTTATGTTATCGGTTTGTCCGTCTGTCTGTAGACACGATATCTCTGCAACTAATAGTCCAATTTGAAACATTCTTTTTGCATTAGAAAGCTTAAAATGTGCAAATGATGACCCTTTATTTTGATTTTTTTTTACGATGTACAATTTCACCAGTGGAGGGTGTAAATGTAGATGATATTGAATTCAAAATAAATTTTATTTCATACATTTGCTTCTAAACATCCAATTAAAAAAAATTATTTTGTCTTTCAATTCTACTCGTGGCAAAGATTATTTTGAGTATAGTCTCTTTTTTAAGTTATGCGTAGATTTTCTGCTAGGGGGCATGGAAGTAAATTGTGTTTCCCCTGATATCTTTGCTTTTAAGACTCCGATTTAAAAAATTATTTCTGCAGTGGATACAGTTCCAGATGGGAAATCTTTCACATATAATTTCTAATTTTTGGTATGAAACGGTTTGGCACCAGGGAGCGTAAAGGTTAATTTCTGCTTTGATGTATTTGGAACAAAACCTGAGCTTCCAAAACCTCGATTGAAAAATTCTTTCATCAACCGATACTACTCGTGTCGATGAACCATTTTCGAATATTTCCTTCTTAAAATAATGCAGTGTTTCTTCGCCAGGGAGCTTAGATGTATATCTTATTTTTGTCAATATCTCTGCTTCTAATTGTCTGATTTGAAAAATTTCTTCTTTGTTGGATAGTTTCCGGTGCAACATGTTTTTCATATAATTTCAAAATTTAAGGTAAATCGCTCCCCAATATCTCTGCTTTTAAAACTTTGATTTAAAAAATTCTTACTACTCCGGATACAGCTCCAGGTGAGAAATGTTTTGATTGTAATTTCTAATTTTTTTTATAAAATATGGTTTGGCTACCAGGGAGCATAAGCATTAATTTCTGCTTCGTAGGTATTTCCATCAAAATCTGAGCTTCTAAAATCTCGATTGAAAAAATTCTTTCGTGGCGGCTAGGTATTTATGATCTGTGTGAAGCAAGAGAAAAAGTTATGTTTATTTTTATTTGTTTTTTTATTTTTTCATGTTTTTAGAACTGAATAGCCTATAGTTACAGGATTTGCATTGCACAGACCCTGGAAAAGTCCTGGAATTTGATTTCACTTTTTTGCCAAGCCTAGAAAGTCTTGATGTTTTCATATTTTTGTGAAGGATCCTGAAATAGTTCTGGAATTTTTTTCTTGCAAAGGAAAAAGAATTGGCTGAAATGTTTGAACTGATTGCATCACTTTGTTCTAGCTCTCTGTGGCATCTACTTGCGATGACATCCAGTGGCGACACCAGCAGCTGATATCTGGGGAGGGGAGAATATTGGGGGCTAAACATCATATGGGGGGCACACAAATTTTGAAGTGCTAGACCAAATAAGTAGTATTTATTCAATGTATGTACTGTTGTAGTACTGGGAACCATGAATACAAATCTTTGTGGCTTTTCACAAGTTACTATTTCTTCACAATTTTAGTTTACTTACGTCATGTTTTTTTTTTTTTTTTTTTTTCGTATTTGCTGTTGTAAGAAAAGTTTGAGTTTTTGTTTGTAACCTGGCAAAGAATATCTCATCTTTTGAACTATAATTTTTAAAATGGTATCTTTCCACTGCTGCTTTCTTGTACATTCACTCAGAGAACTTCCTCTATTTCAGAAGTACAAACGTTAAATTTAACAAAAATTCATTTTACACTCGTGGACAATAAAATTTGCACACCTGGAAGAAATCATGCTGCAACCACAAAACTTTGCAAATAGCTAGAGTGCATGCTGGCATGCAAATGATCCACATTTGGTGTGATTGCACATGACCGCACACCCTGTGGGTGGCGCTGCAAGCACGAACTGGCAGCCTTATAAACCTGCTTGTAGTCTATGCCCCATGAAGGCAAAAAGCAGTGGCCGATGCAAGCAAGAGAACAGAGTGACAAGAATGCTGGATAGATGCCAGAGACGTCGATTTACGCGAGGCATGATCATCAAGCTGAAAACCGTAGGGTGGTCGAATGATGTATAGCCAGCTACGTGATTCATTCTGACAATATTGTCTGACCGTGTTGGGAGTAGTGGGCACGTGACGGCACTGCCACATGGCTGTGCGGCTCCGGATGGACCAGGAGGACTACCTGTAGAGAGGATCGGTGGATCGTACTCCAGGTACGAATGAATCTCACGGGGACCCGTTCCACTATACAGGCAGATGTAGCAGTTCCTGTGTGCCCACAAACCATTTCCCGTCGCCTCGCAGAAGCGAATCTACAATCCCAGTGTCCCTTACGTATACTGCCATTAACACTGGATCATCGCCGGCTCCGTTTGCAGTGGTGCCCGGCCAGAGTGATGTCAATGGCACAATCCCAACCTCGCTATCGAGCGCCACAGCTCCCCCACTGTGCAGGCATTATGGTCTCGGGAGCCATTGCCTACGATAGCCGATCAGCTCTAGTAGTGGTATGTAGATCATTGACAAGCCAGCGGTATGTGTATGAGATCCTATGGCCCCATTTGCTTCCGTTCCTGGCCGGGATTCCAGGTGCGCTATACCAGCAGGATAATGCCCGCCCTCACAGGATTCGGGTTGCCCAGGACTGCCTACGTCATGTCCGGACACTTCCACGGCCTGCCCGCTCCCTGGACATATCCCCTATCGAGCATGTGTGGGACTAGTTGAAACGCCAGCTGCCGCTGTGCCGCAGTATCCATGATTTGGAGCATACTGTCCAACACGTGTGGGCCAGTCTGCCACAGGACAACATTAGGCATCTGTTCGACTCCATGCTGGGACCGTATTGTAGCATGCATTGCTGCACGAGGCGGTGCGATGCGCTATTGAAGATGACTGTACTGCATGCCACAGGTCCCTCTGTAATTGTCCTGCAGCTCTGTTTTTGCCACCATGCGTATCATTCATCTGTATCATTATGTTCATATAATTTCAGTTCAATCCAATGCTTCCTTCTTGGTGCGCAAATTTCATTGTCTGTAAGTGTATATAACAAAATTCCCCTGAATTCGAAAAATTCACGTACGTTTATTCAAGTTCCCTAAAATCTTAGATGGTTTCACTCGCCATGTTGTTCTAACTGCTAAAATGTGTTGGGGGAGAAGCGAGGGGGGGGTCAAAGGGTGGGCTCAAAGAAAAGTTGGGTGAACTGATGCCCACCCATAGCGTTCCTTTTGTCGAATGTAAAGACAGGATGTAGTCTCTTTTCGTCTCTTGTGATGTTAGAGTGCAAGATGTTTGAGTGCCATATTCCCAGCCATCTTGGTTGTTTGTGGTATAGCAGTTATATGAGTTGGAGTAACAACAGCATGTGGAAACCTTCCCGCAAGCCCAAGATGGCCATTCCTTCTAGCATAAGCTTTCTTCACTGAAGGAGATTGATATCTGGCCTCCCTGCCACCAATGTGTGTGGAAACAGTTGGCTCTGGAATAGGGAATCTTCAGTGCCATGGCAAAATTGTTTTGTATTATTATCATTGTACTAGGTTACCAATTGCTTCATATAAGTTTAATGCAAAGCAATTTTTATGCGGTGAAATTTTGCCATTTCGTTGAAGATGTAACACACACTCAAGAACACTCTGTAACAACAAAACCCATGGGACTTCATAAGAATTCTAAATGCATAGTAAATTTCAACCCAATTTGCAAAATATGAAACACAGCACTATGATTTTAATAAAAATTTAAGCTCCTGGAAAACCCCTGGAAATTATTTTCTGTAAATCTGTATGATTTCTGTAGTTAGTATTGAAGTTATAAGATACACAGCTAGCTGAGAATTATCAAAAAGTTCATAATTAACTTCATAAAGTACTTCAAATTATGGTAATGCATTAGCACCCCATTAATTGTGTATTAGGGTCCACTATCAAAGCACTTGACTTGACGCTCATAGTGTAATAGGAACTACAAGGAAGAAATAAGTTTGTATAGAAGAAAAGATCCTTCATGGCATTACCTTTGATACTACAGTGGAAGCTGTAAATTTGAAGAGACTGCCATATCAGCATGACAGTAGATACAAAAAAGAAATGGATTTGTGTAAAAACTATAAAAAACATAGAAACTCATACTTAAGTTATATAAAAGGTATAATGTCACATAGGAGCTTTCAAAGTAGGTCTTTAGCCTTGTTCAACCAGTTTTGGATGCTGATGACTAGTTGTTGCCAGATCTTCGTCATTCATTTCCTGCAAATGGTTACCTGATTCATGAACATCAATTTATTTTGGAAGAGAACAAATTTCCAAATCGTGGGGATGATATGCAGAGATTCCAAATTGCAGTTATTGGAAAAAAGGTAAATTTCCAAGCTTTCGTGGTAGCGAAGTGCAGCTTAAAATTTGCCTTTCTTCCTATAACTGCAATTTGAGATCTCCACATTTCATCTGCATGATTTGGAAATCTGTTCTCTTCCAAAATAAATATAATATTCATGAATCCAGCAGCCATTTGCAGGAACTAAAGGATGGGGATCTGGCAAAACAACCTAGTCATTACCATCCAAATCCTGGTTAATTTGAAAGCTCCCACATGATATTGTCCTTTTTACGAGTATGTAACTTAAACGCATGATTTTTCTATGTTCTTTACTGTTTTAATTTTAGTTATGTGTTGCTTCCCATTTCTCTCGAGGATTTGTATGTCTCATGTGTACGTGTTCAAGTGTGGGTAAATAACAGAAACTGCAGTTTATCTTTGACTTATGGAAATTTTCCTTTTCAGTGCTTGTGCCACTCATGAGGTAAACATTTCTTCACAAATATGAGAGGTATATGTTATTCTACTACTGTTATTTGTTTTTAGAAAATAATATTAAGTTTACACTCCATAACAGATGTTATGTGCTTACCATAATTAGCAAGAATGCTGAGTTTCTAGGTGTTCAATATTTCATTACCATAACTGTTCCCTTAGGAAGATTTCAGTTTATCATTGGCATTCTGAAATTTTGCAATACTGCTTTTCAGTGCTTGTGGCACTACTTAAAAAAATGTTTATGAAGTCCACTTTCCATAACAGATATTCTGTTCCTGACATTCATAGCACAAATATTTGTCTTTCTCCAAAATGTTCTATTTCTACGTGATCAGACATACAGTACAATGCCTGTAATTATCATAACTCTGAAAGCAGTTACATTATATGAAATTTTTATCTTTTGTTATTCTTGTACAAAGCTAAACCAGCATTTGTTTTTTCCATTTATTGGATCTCTTATGGTGCAATATTTTTGTATGCTCAGGATTAATTGGTTGCATTGTTTTAAAAAAAAATGTGATTGTAAGGTTTTCCTGTTTATATAAGTTGTCAGATTTTTTGAAAACTCGTGTCAAAAACCTACCAATTTCAATGTTTTTTTCTTCTTGTTTCTCTCTTTTAGGGATCTATATTAGACACTCAGAAACCTGTGTTTGACTCCCAAGGAAAGGTAAATACAAACACTCTTAGTTTCATTATTTAATAGTGTGTAATTATTTTGCGCCGCCCCGGTGGCGCAGTGGTCTAAGCAATGGCCTCTGATCATTCGTCCGAAGGGGGTCCGGGTTCGAATCCCGGTGAGGCATGGATGTTGTGTTTGTCTTACGGCACTGGTTCTCCCCCTTCCCTGGAACCAGTGACCCTAAATTAGGGACGGGCAACTGCTTATAGCCCATTGAGTTGCTCACGGTGGTCGTTAAACCTCCAATCAAAAAAACAAAAACAAAAAAAAATTATTTTGCTTTTCATTTTTATATAATTCTTGTTCAGAAACATTCATAGCAACAACTATCTTACCCCCCCCCTCCCGGTTCTCTGTGGAGTTTTATGAAGGATCACTGCCAAAAATGCTGGAAACTTGAAAGATCATATATGAAAATAGGTGTTGTACTAGCTGATTACCAAGCTTTTGGATGTCTGTAGTCCAATATGTGGCACACACATGCTCGTCTTTTGTAAGGTGTGAGATAAATCTCCTTCACTTGTTCTTTTGAATGGTGGAAGTGTCATTTTTGTGTGCTCATTATGTTTTTAACTGTAGTCATCCTATCCTGCAAGCACACACACACACACACACACACACACACACACACACACTGAGTGGCTACTTGATTAGGTACACCCTGCATTTTGGCTTCGAAAAAGAATCCCCATCAATCATTCTCAATCCACTGTTGGATGAAAGTGTTCCGTAGTCTCTTCCATAACTCTGTCTTGAGCAATTTTCTTACACGTGAATTCGAATTTCATCCACCTATTTCCTTACATGGTCTCCTCCTGAGTCTTTTCCCTCCTGTTCCTTGGTATCCAGTCTATTATTCATGTTGTCCAGTGGTGGTCAGTTCTAGTCACATGCCCAGTGTCTTTACTCTTATCATGATGTCATCCACTCTTGTCATTTTTTCATAACTCATGAGCACCTTATCCTATTATTCTTCGTTACACCAAACATGCATCTCTCCAATATTCCTTTGAGTAGTCTGTAGCTTCTGTATGTCTTTTAATTAAGGTCCAGGTCTCTGCTCCGTTACTAAGAACTGGAAGGATGCAATGGTTAAACACTTTTCTTTTTAGACATAACAGTAAATTGCTCTTAAAAATTGTACTGCTTCTTCCAAATGCACTCCAGCCATTTTATACTCTTGTTCATTTCTTCTTCAGTGTGACCCTCATTCGATATTATTGTCCAAAGGTGATATAAACATCAGTTGTTCCATTTTTAAATTTGTTCCATAAACCTTGAAATATATTAAGTTCTTCTAAAGGTTATATTAAGTTCTTTGTCAGTTTTTTCTGTAAGTTTGTCTTTTAATCCCACTGTTTTTACTCTTGTCATCAAGTTTCTGGACTTATACATTGCAGCTCTGAGGGGGTACTTGAAAAAAATGTCATCAGCAAAAGGAAGGTCTGTGTTGAACAATTTTCATTAACCTTTATTCCCTTCTCTTCCCAGTTTAAAAATTGAAAAACTTCCTGCAGTGAAGATATGTGTCACCTTGTCTGACTCTCTTTCCAGTTTTTGTACATGTGTCCTCAAGCAGATCTGTACATTTTCATACATGTTACTAATATTAATTTATGCATTTTCAATATCATTGGATTTCAATTATAGCTGCTGATGGTTGCATGGAATCAAAAGCCTTTTCATATTCAGTAAAAGCCATACATAGTCGGGGTTTGTGTTAATTAGATCTTTCAATTAGTTTTATCATTACATGGATGTGCTCTATATTGCTATAACTACTCCTGAGTTCAGCTTGTTCCCTTGATTAAGCCATATCCAGTGTTTCTTTCAAGTGATGTACGTTTTTATGGTGTTTATTTTTTTAACCATGTTATATCATTGTTATGGTATTTCATTACTGTGTTAAATCACTGTATACATTATACTGGTGCATTTTGTTTTACTTGTTTGTTATTGTCTCCAGCTATGTACACCGGTTATTGTTGCTGTTTTATACCTTTTTTTGTTATGTTTCGATGCTGTTGTTTGTTGCTATTTTAATACTCTGACGTGGCACTCTTTGGCCCTTTAAGGCCCTTGCACCATTTAACTCAAACAAACAAACCAACCAATGTTTTTATGGTTGGTTGGTTATACAAAAAAAATTGTAAATATAATTAAATTTGTAAATATCTGTGTCTATGGTTTCTGAGACCCTCAGAGTCCCCTCTTTTATGTAATAGAATCATTGTAGCATTGTTCCAGTCATCAAGTATCTTACCTTCATTGAGGCATTTAGTGAAAACTTAGAGAAGTGTGGTTTCTATTTTTTCACCAGCTTCCTATACAATATCCACAGTAATTCCATCTTCTTGTTTCATGCCCCTTGCATGGGCAACAACTGCTGCCAGCAGTACTAGAGGCATTCTTGGAGCCTGTATATTTCTTTGGCCGTAATATTAGGCGTGATCAAATGAAACCCATTCGTGTGGCGCTTTATTAAGACGAACAAAAAGTACATCTGCAGGTGTGGCAGAATTAAACAAAGCAATATATAAAGAAGCAAGAATGCACCAGTGTTTGTTAGAAGAAACCACCATAGGCATTCAGACACACATCCCACTGCTTGGGGAGATGGCAGATATCATCCGCGAAGAAGGACTTTGGTTCTCATTGAACCATTTGGCCACCGCGGTCATGATGCCTGCATCGTTGTGGAATCGTTGTCTCTTTAGAGCTTTTTTTAAGTGGCCGAACAAGTGAAAGTCACATGGTGACAGTTCGGGGCTATAGGCTGGGTGGTGCAGAACCTCTCACCCTTTCTGTGCTAACACATCCTGTTCAATGTTCACAACATGCGGTGCAATAGAATCACACCACATGATTACGCATTACCGTTCAACAGAATCACACCATGTGAAAGCATGTCGGCTTGCTTATTCTTGATGGCTTTATGCAGCTTGTCCAGTGTGTCCTTGTAGCAGTTGGCATTAATGTTCACATGAGGCTCCTTAAAATCCACCAACAAAAAAGTCCTTCATGGTCAAAAAATGAGGTCAGCATAACCTTACCAGGAGAAGCCTGCGTCTTAAATTTTTTGTATTTTGGTGATCTGGGATGTTTCCATTGCATGCTCGCTGGTTTGCTGGATGGATCAAAGTGGTGGCACCACGATTCGTCGCCTGCCACTATGCCCGCCATAAAGGCATCGTCCTCCACTTCATAACGCGGCAAGTGGTTCAAACTCTAACCCATGCGTTCTTCCTTATGGTGGTCGGTCAGCATTCGTGGGGTCCATTGTGAACACACCTTCTGATACTGCAGTGTCTTCATAACCACTGTTCAAACTGTCCCAAATGACATAGTGAATTCCTCCACTAGCGAACACAAGCTCCGATGGCAGTCCACCCATATTGCTGCATCAATCTTGGTGATGGCTTCATCTGTTGTACCATCATGCATCTTGCCCGGCTGCGGAAGATCTTTTGTTTCCTCACGTCCTTCCCGAATCATTTGCGACCAGTCTTTCACTGTCGTCTTCGACACACATTTGGCACCATACACCGCCTGCATTCTGTGATGAATGCCGGCTGGTCGACATCCTTCCGCTGTTAGGAACTGAATCACTGCTCATTGATCCACCTTGGTCGGATTCAGAATCACACTAGCTAGCCATGTTGTCAGTGATCTGTAGCACAAACCACACATGCCAGGAGAATGAACACATGCTCACTTGTTAATTGGTCTGTGCTTATCACGCGAGCTGCAATGTAATTATGCTCCCTGTCCGCGTGATACGGCCCGAACGGGTTTCATTTGATTACGCCTCGTATATGTATGATTCTTTTCATGTGCTTTTGGATAGAACTCTCCTCAAAATTTTGTCTGTATTCCTTGTTACAGTACCATTTTTTTTTCTGCATGCTACAATCTGTTTTCTTCCATTACTGAGATGGTCCTTTGTTTTCTTCAGGTTTATACTGTTTTCAATTGTTTTTGTTTTTTTCACTAGTTCATAATTGGTTTTCTTTTGTTTTCAGTGATACTTTTTCACTCTGTCTTATATAGTTTTATGTATTCAGCTTTTGAAGTTACTTTGTATTTATGTGATCTCCTTCTTTTTTTCTATCAGCATTTTTGTTTTGATGGTTTCTTCATGTGGTTTTTGTTGCTTTTTGTTTTGATAGTTTCTTCATGTGGTTTTTTTTACCTGTTTTTTTTTTTTTTTTTTTTGTCACTTTCTGCATAAAAGCCTTAATAATTTTCCAGTTAACTTTGAAGCTGTCTGTTTCTCATGTTGTTGGGAGACCTTCTTGTGCAGGGAATCAGCTTCTTAGTTCCAATTTAAAAATTTTATGTAGTTGTGTGAGATTTATACATTTGCTTTATGAGCTTACATCTTTCAAGTTTTGTGATAAGGTAAATTTTACATCTTATTATTCTAAGGTCATTTATTGTGTTGAACCTGTAAGTACACTGCAGTCTTTGATGACAAATTTCTTGTTACACATAATAAAATCAGTTTCACTTGTCTTTTCATTTGGATGCCTCCATGTCCTTTTTATCTGTTTTTTTTTTAATTAAATTAAATTAAATTTGTGATGAAAAATCTTTCTGCCTCTGCAAACCCTGCAGGAATATTTCCATGCTCATTTCTGTTGCCCTATTTCAACATTGAATTCATGCATGATCTTCAAGTGCCGTTTATCTTTGTTATTCAGAAGACAATTTTCTTCATAAACCTCTTAGATTGTCTCATCAGGATGACTTGAGATGGGCACGTAATAGATTTGTGAGCTGAATCTAGTATCCTTTTCAGAGATGGATAATAAGTCATGCAATTCTATCTAAGGAACTTCCAAGCTGTAAGACATTGTCCATCAGTTTTTGTTAGTTATAAGTCCAACACTATTAGCACTGCCACTATCTTTTTCATGGTAGTCAGTGAGGTATCACTTTTTGGTGGTGTAATACAATCCTCTCCTTTTCTTCTTACTTCATTTAGTCCAACAGCATCCCATTTGATTCTCTGGAGTTCCTTTTCCAGTTCAAGGAGCCTTGAATCAGAAAATAAACTTCATTTATCATAAATAGCTAGCTAGGGTTAGCATCGGATAGCTCTCATACTTCGAATTATTCTTAGCGCCGTGTGCCTTCATGTCATACTGGCCATTGCCTTGACCATGTCCATTTCATCTGGTGGAGACTGTGGCCAAGTTTTGAATTGTGGTCTTTTGGAAGTTCTTGGCATGCAAGTGCAGATCACGCTGTGAACACAGATTTAAGAGTAACGTTTTTCTGCCTCCTGCACAAAATCTTTCACAAATTACTGTACTAAAAAATATAGAAAACATATTTGCCACCATTTTATGTGTCACTGTTACAATTTCCTGTAAACAGAGTTGTTCCCATTAACCCTTTAAGTGACTGATGTACCTAAACCAAATGGTGCCTAAGAATTTTTTGCACTTCCCAAATAAAGATTCACATGGTAGCCAGGCTTCATGTAAGCTACAGCAAAACAATTCAGTTCCCCTTTTCATCTCAGCAGTACCAACCATAAATCTGTCACTGGTGATCAGTGCTTGCTTCTACTCTTTTATTCTCTGATTTATGACCTAAGGCATGATGATAAAGGGCTAGTTCCCCTGATACAGACATCATGCCACTGGATAGAAACAAGTAAGTTGATGATTCATCAGCCTGCTTCATCCAAATGCAGACTCTGCAGGGTTAAATGGAACTCTATATTCATGTTTACTGTCCGTAAATGTTACGGTACCAATCCCGACCAGGGAGCGCAGGCTCGGACACACCGACAGGTGGTGCCAACTGGGGAGGTCATACTCGATGGACTGTGGAACCACCGAAACTTCCCCGGGAGATCCGTTCGTGACGCAAACAATTCTTTTATGGTCACAAGGCCTTTATTTTCATTTTCCATTCACAAGACAACACAGACAAAAACAAGATACATTAAATGATTGACACATTCAGTTCAACACAGTGCAGGCACAGAGGAATGCACATTCTGCGTTGGACATTCAATTGGGGATGCAGCCCCGATACTGTTCAACTGCTGGAATTATCCATATTCAATGAGGTTGCACAGCTGATCCAGTTCTCGCTTAAGACAAGGACAGTCCTGGTCTAAACTGGAGTGAGAAGTTTCCATTTCCAGTTTAAGGTGGAATATCCCGTTTGTTCGCTGGCAGTTGGGGCACCGAGCTTCGTTGGGGCAATTCCAGTGTTTATGGCCCGCTTGGCCGCAGCGGGCACAGCTCATAAAAACGGTCTAGCACTTTAGGGCCTTATGGTGCCCGAACCCATTGCATTTGAAGCAACAGGTTTCTCTCGGGAACTCCCGGCAGGGAAGGTTCTTCCAGGCCAGATTGACTCTTCGATCACCCAGTGCTTCTTAGATTTGTCTTTACCCGGATGAGTAAGAGCTCCCTGCACCTCTCAGGGTCATTTAGGCCGTTTTGTCAAGGAAAGTGTTGCTGGATATCCTCCATCTCATTGTCCTGATCCCCGTACATGATAATCCTTGATAGTTTCTTTACAGGTCTTTTCAATTCATAATATGTGCTCAAGTCACCTTGCTGCTCATAACTCTCGATCAGCTTTTCCACCCCTTCTGCCTTTGAACATTCAATCAAAATTCCTCCCTTGCTCACTCTTTTCACACTCTTAATCCCTATTCCTAGCTCTGCCAGGTTGAGTGTTGTTTGGACATTAAGCTTCAGGTCAGTGACCGAAGCTGCCTCTGGGTCTGTTGAATATGCCAGAAGTGTGTGCTTTGACTGGTATTTTTTTCCATCTATCTTCGGCTTCACTTTGACTTCATCAGCAAACGTCCGCTGTCTAGTTTGGCCTTATTCACTCCTTCCTCGTTCCTTTAGTTGTCCCTTCAGGTGCTCAGGTTCCAGTAGCTGTCTGGTGTGGGCCTCAAGCATTCGATCAAGGATCGGCCGCGTGAGGCCCCTCACGTTGTGCGACACTATTGTGTTGGGACTGTCTAAGAACTCGTTCATCTCTCTTAACAGCCCCAAAATTTCATCCGAGCCTGTGCTCACTTGTGTCTAAATGCCTTCATCTCCCGCATCTGGGTTTTGGAAGCCCGAGCGGGATGGGCTTCGTTCGTCTGACCCCGCACTTGGCCCACTCATGTCGAGGGGGCGGGACCGGTGCGACGACTAGGCGGCGGGTATGCGGATTAGTGGGGGCAGTAGCTCTAACAAGAGCTGGTTTCGTTCAAAAGTCCAACTCTGTTTAAATTGCAGGCGCGCTTTGCACATGAACCTAATGTGCCATCTGCATTTGGCTTCAGTCACAATCGGAAATTATTGCCTGCTTGCTCCCCGGGAATGCTACCAATCCGCCTGTTGTAGAAACAAGTAATCAAACATTTTCTCTTTCCTTTCTTAGGTCTGTCAACATTATTACAGCCCTTTTAGCAGGCAATCAATCAGATAGGATTAGAGTCAATCATTCCCTTCAGTGGCCACTTTGAATAAGAAAGCTAAAGGGGAAAGCAACTATTTCTAATGTACAGGTTAACTTGTTCCAGCCACATTTGACCACTCATTCCATTTCATTACTGTCGGTTAAAGGGTTAATATATGGTGTTCTATTTTTGAACTAATTCATAAATACATACATATCCACAGAGATGCCAACTACTGCGGAATCTTCGTAATACCTACGGAAATAGCTCTTGTACTATGGAATAAAATGGATAATAATTTTTCTAAGGAAAATTAACAGAAGTTATTAATTTTTATTTTGCTTGTTCCCCTTCCCAACGCAACGGCGACCACTTGACGATCCGTCTTGCGTGCGATGCTGCCTCTCAAAGTTGCTCGGATCTTAGCACGGGCGACCAGCACTCGATGAGTGTTTCCTTGCGCTGAGTCATTCTAAGTGAAAACCCTCCCTCCCCAGCATGCAACATTCCGGGGACGTTGAGTATAGCTCGCTTTGGTGGACGTGGGCGGAGTTCGGCCTGAAGCTCTTTCGCAGTGTAGCGACAAGCTCTTGAAAATTGTTTGGTGCAGAACGTGAGTGTCATTGCCTGTCATCGGAGGTTGTTTTTTTTTTTTTTTTTTAAGCGTGTGTCGGTAATTAATATTTCGAAGTTTTTTTTTCTTGCATTGCAGAAAAGTATGCTTGGAATTCGTTCTTAGTGCAGAGCTTGCCAAAATGCATAATTACACGCCTAGTACGCATCTAAATTTTACCAACGCGTAAAAATATACATCGGTAATTTTTTGCAACGCGTAGAAATACACGTCGAGAAGCACGAAAGTACGCATCAACACGTAAAAATGCGCATCGGGGCAGCATTTCGCCTTTCAGAAATGGAAGTGAACGAAATAAAGATGTTTTTCCGTAATCGTAATTTCGTTTTCCTGCGATGTTGCCTCTGTCCAGTATTGTTGTTATACATAATTTTATTCCATAAATGTTTGTATTTCACTTTGAAAATGGAGGAAAAATTTTTGAGAATGGAAATTTGGCGGCACAAAAATTCTTGTGTAATCTTCAGGCAAGAGAGCGAGTGCCCGGCTTCGAGGAATTTCTGCTTTTTTGTCGTAATTTGGGTTATCCTCGAAATCGATGCATAACTGAACAGACATTTTGGGGCAATTAGTAGTGGTGAAGGATGCTTTCCGCCTGAAACTTTCGAAAACAGAAATTTCGTCTTTCAAAACTTTCGGAAACAGTGAAGATTTCTCCCGTAATTGTAATTTTATTTTTCATGCGATGTTTCCTCTGCCTAGTATTGTTGTTAAATTTAATTTTATTTCATAAATATTTGTATTTCACCTTGAAAATGGAAGTGAAATGTCCGAAAACAGAAATCTGACGTAGCAAAGTTTCTCCCGTAACTGCAATTTTTTTCCCCAACGATGTTCCAAACGTGTATCCTGTGTTCTTAAACATTCCTCCAAAAAAGGTTTGCATTTCAGCTTGATAGGGGGGAGTTCGAAAACGAAAGTGACAAAGCTGAAAAATTTGTAGGAATTGATGCATGATATTCAAAAGCATTCATATTATCCAAGTTACCCTATCTTTTATCTAAAATAGTGAATGCTATTGTGCATTCATGTTCCTGAAACTGAAAGTTATTTCAGCATGATGGATTAAATTGTCATCCAAGGGATTTGTGAAGCCTACTGTCGTAGCTGATGGTGTTGTTGAGCTTAATTTTTTAAAAAATAAAAATCAGAAAGTACACAACTGGTAATTGGAGTAAAAACAAGAATGTATTTAAGCGAAATCATTTTAAACGAAAATGATTTCGCTAATACATTGAAGAATGTTCTTGAAGAAAAGATACTGATTTATGATGAATTCTTAAAACATGCAGAAGTAGCAGATCCTTCACTTAGAGCCAGAACATAATTTACTTCTGTATTATACATAGCCAAGCGCTTTCCATTTATAATAACTGAAAATGAACTTCATATACTGGAAGCAGAATTGCTTGTTATCAAGCTAACAAATTAGAGACCATAACAGAAACAGATGTCACTTGGTCAGAAATCTCAAAATTAAGAGGCTGTAATGGAGCTGTTAAGTGTACTATTCTCTCAAAAGTAATGTTTGCAATACTTGTAGTTCCATACTCGAATGCTGTGAGTGAGAGAGGTTTTAGTTTAGTGCAAAAAAATAAAGCCCGTTTCCAACTTAATTTAGGTTTAGAAACTGTAGAAGCACTTCTTATTGCAAAAATGAATATGTTCTCCTCTGGGCAAGTGTGTTATAAAAAAAAATATTTTCTGCTGAGGAACTCAAATCTGCAAAATAATGTACAGCCAAATCACTAAAGAAAGCTGTTTAATCAATTTTTTGTTGTGTAAAAAAAAATGTATCAGTCGTAGTGTATATTATTTTCAATCTGAAAAATTTGGAATATTTTGATACAGATTTTCATGTATATAAATGAATAAGTAAGTAAAAACACTAATTAAATTAAATGAGTAATACCATGTTTTCCTCTGTTAAAATTATTCTTTTTAGAAAAAAAGAATAATTTTAACAGAGGAAAAAATGAAAAAATGGCCAAAACTACTGAAAATTTGTAGGAATACTACTGAAAATATCTGAAACAGGTTGGCATCTCTGATATCACTAAGCTGTTCTCTGATATTCAGAGGTTAGCTCCACAAAGAAATACAAACTACCAGATAATTTTTACGTACTGTTGCCATATCAGACTTTTCCATTTACAGCAATCTTGACATACAACTCGGGCTTCACTGACATCCATCACTCGCCATACACAAGATCTTCTGTACGTCATACTCATAATCTTTTTCTCATGCAGACACTCCTGAATCTGATTCTTCCATGACTTCCTTGGCCTTCTTCTACTTTTCCTTCCTGCCACTTCGGCTAAAAAGATTTTCTTAGTAAGCATCTCATCACTCATTCTTTCAACATGGCCAAACCACCGAAGCATATTGGTCTCCACCTTGCTAACATTTTGCTTCACATCACCCACGTAAGTAACATATTTCTCCAGCACACAAACAACTTCTACGTTTATTCTGTAGTACCCAGGTTTCACTACCATACACCAGAGTAGGAACAATTACAGTTTCATACACAGCCATGCAGGACTCTCTAGCGAACCCATCATTCCTGTGAAAACCTCCCAGAGCAGCCATTGACTTTCAATGAAGAATTCACTCTCCTACTAATTTCATTATCCAATTTGTTCTCTCTGTCAAACATGGTTCCTAAATACACTAACTCACTCCAGTGGCGGCTCGTGGCAACTGAAACAGGTGGGGCCAGTAGCCGAAGTCAAACAATGAAATAAAAAAAACTGTCATTATTAGGCCAACTATTCAGTCCCCCACCCTACACCCAAGATTCCTTTACTCAGCCTCTGTTTACCCCCTTGACTCACAATAATGCCCAAATCAGGCAGGAATGTGTCAACTATTGTATTGTACACGAAAAAAATTTCCTCAGAATAGAATGCATAATTATTAACAGAAAAATGTTAAAACTCCTTAAATAAAATTTTTACCTTAAAACATATTAGCATTAATTTATGTTAGTTGTGCTTTGTGTTTCTTTAGATTTCTCAACTGAGGAATATTCACAGGATAAAAAAATGTAGTGAAAAAATAACTCCAAATATATGCAGGGAGGGAATGTTTCATGAATTTCGTCCCATATAGAATGAGTACAATACTACCATTTGCATTATTTGAAAGGTTTAACCTTTTTTTTTTTTTTAAAGAACTTGTGAAACCTTAAAACATATATGTACTCATGTGCAAATTATACTTACAGGTTTTCTCATTTATTTATTTATTTTTAACATAGAAAATCCTCTCAGTTAAAACTGAAATTAGTTCTGCAAAGCTCTTTGTAAACTTCATACTCTTGGAAACTCAAAATTCTTGGGCTGATGAGCACTGTGTTTTTTTAAGTGAAGCTCAAGCTAAAAATTCTGGGGGTGATAAGCACTGAGTTTTTTTAAGTGAAGCTTTTCTTCCAGATTTAAAGCAAAGAACAGAGATTTTAACAAAATATCCACTCCATTCATTGTAATCAACAAGCCAAAAAGTCACGACACAAAAGAACAACACATCACCGAGAGAGACACACAGAAAAAACAACTAACTGAACTTTGAGCTTGGTCGGGGTAAGCTTCTATGTCAACCCACGGCGTTAAGGAAATGGATGATACTCTCCTGGCCAATCAAATTAGCGCGGGGCCAGATAGATCTGACCCCACAGCTTTTTTTTGCACACGCGTTAAGGCAGTGTTGTATGTAGGTCATCATACTGAACGAGACTGGGAGGAAATCGTCTCCTGTTTGCTTGCATAGTGATGTTACTGGGGCCTGTTGGAGCTGGCCCCAATAACCTCACACTCTGAACGTGATATCTTTCCTCAGGGAATAGTTTTTCGTTTTTGAAGGAAACTTTTCCCTTAGGTAATGGTTTTTGAAGGGAAAGGTTTATCACCATGTGCGGGGCACACCCACACAGAGTCGCAATTGAACCTATATTATCGACATTATTTTTTCGGATTTTTTTCTAATAAAACTCTCCAGAGTTCGTTCTAAGGCTTTTAGTGGTGGTTAAAATTAATTTTCCCACATAATGTTTTCATTAACAAGGAAAGGTTTGTTCAGCATATCGCATTCGCGCTAGATTCCTTGGGTGTGCTGTCTCGCGTGTGCACGTCCGACGAACTTAAAGCAGCTGTGGTACAATCTCTCCCCAGATGGTGCTGCAGGTCACCTTTTCCTTTGTGATCTCAATCACACCAGCAGAACTCTCAAGGTGTGCTACCCAAAATCAGCACCGCTCGAATCTTGCGGAGCAGCCAGTTGCTGTTATATTGTTGTTGTTTTTTATGTATTTCCAGTAAGACTCGCTGAAGTTTGTCCGCTAAACTTAATTTCCTTGTGCAATATTTTCGTGAAGAGGAGAAGGTTTGTTGCTTCGTGCAGTAAACAAAACGTAGTAAGTAATATTTGCAGCTGCAGAAGTGCTATTTTAACAGCGGACACCCTAAGTCATTAAAGCAACTGTAATTCAAAGCTCTCCAGATGGCACTACAGGCCACATTTTTTATTTCGCGTGGTTCCAACTGAGAGGTTTTAATTCCCAGGGTGTGTGCGCTTAAAAAGCACAACTGGTCACACTCGTTTGCATTTGGAATAGCGTGCAGTCGTAAATATACTCAACATTCTGCTACGAGTTTTCTATCTTTTCGTCGCTGTGTGAATCGGTGTGTTTATGAGCACAGATACAATTGAATTTTGACATCCATTTAGGTTGACGATGTACTAAGTGTCCCATTTTTGTTGCCAGAGATTTTGCAGTTTATGTGTTGAAGAAAGTAAGCTTCATGCTGTATTTAAAACTTACATATAAAGAAAAATACACTGAAAATTTGTTCATCACACTAGCATTTGCACACGAAATTCAGATTTTACTTAAAATGGAGTGTACGTAAAAATCTTTACCGTAAGTTTTTAGACAACAGCTAAATAAAAGAAATGCTTTTCGTTTGTTCAAAATCAATGCGCTAATTTTGCAGCTCGGGATACGTAATAAAAAAATTTCGAGTTTTTTCCCATAACAACGCACACCCAACCTAAATGGGTACATGGACACCACTGTACTGCACCAATAGAGAACCATTTTTACAAGACACCATTCACTAGTACGCAAGCTCTACTGCCAGCATACATGGTTTTTACACTGTTAAGTAGATTCCCAATAACACCATATTCATTCAATATCTTCCACAAAAGTGTCCTATTTACTCGTTCGTAAGCTTTCTCTAAATCTATGAAAGCAGCAAAAATTTTCTTACCAACAGCAAGATACTTTTCAATCATCATGCATAATGCAAAAATTTGGTTAATGCAGCTTTTACCAGGCATAAAACTACTCTGAATTCCACACTTTCTCTGATGTAAGATCTCGTACCTTATCAATAATGACCTTTCCAAACACTTTCCCTGGCACACTCAGTAAGCTAATACCACAATAGTTCTTGCATTCAGTCTTATCACCTTTTCCCTTATACAAGGGAACAATGGTAGCATCCTTCCAATCCCGAGGATCGTTCCTAACTCCCAGCACAACTGGCAAATTTCAGTTGACCAGTCAATTACAGTCACCACCATATTTCAACAACTCGGCAGTTACGCCAGCAACTCCCAAAGCCTTACCATTCTGAAGAGATTTTAGAGCTTTACACACCTCTTCTCTTGAGATATCTCCTGTGCTTCCATCCTTCATGTGACATCATCTGCATGTGCCTCAAAATCACCTTTGCTTTTCTGATCTAATAACTCATAGAAGTATTCACCCCATCTTTTCACTTAGCTCATTGGGCTCCCATATCATTTCCCCAACCCTATTCTTCACACAACTTACAACTTTGTTTCCCCTAATTTTCCTGTGTTTCATGTACTTCCAGAAAGTGTTCCTATCTTTCCAAAAACCCAATTCATGCCTTTCCACCTTCTCCTTCCTATCTTTTGCCTTACTCTGGTGAACTGGCCTAGCTGCTTCACTCTTCTTACAGCTATAATCATCCACAGAAACTCTACCTTGCAACATCTCCAAATAGGCTTCCTTCTTTCTCTTTACTGCCTCTTCAATCTCACTATTCCACCAAGCATCACCTCTATTGTTACCTACTATTGTGGTGCCACAGACCTCTACAGCAGCAGCGACAACACAGTTCTTAAAACATTCCCTCTTCTTTTCTACATCCCTTTCACAAGACTTCAGTCGTTCTTTGAGTATGTCAGAATAATGCTGATGATCTTCATGGAGCCTTTCAACCTTTATTCTTTCCATCCTGGGCCTCTTCCTATTCCTTTTCCTCCAACCAACATTAAGTTTCACTCTTGACACTACCAAGTAATGATCAGAACCAACATCCGCACCTCTCATACCACGAGTGTCAACAACTAAGTGTTTCAGATGCTGATCATAGACAACAAAATCTATCACACTCTCTTGACCAAGAGTACGACATATACTTAAGAAAATCACAGTCTTGGTCAATCTAATTCATAAATAGCAAAATATCATAAAGAATTAACTCTTTCATTGTGATATAATATCATTAGCAGTGAATAGATTAACTTTTCAATATCTTCTCATTTTCAGCTTTTGTTGGGTCACCTGTGCCCAGAGTAGCAGAATGCAGAGGTACACTCGTAAGCTGTACATGGACAGTTTCCAAATTATTAGCAAATTTTGCAGATAGTTTTTTGCTTGTAGTTTAAAAAATGAAAATGTTATTTATAGCAATTAAAACACTTAATGAAGGCTTTACTCAGATTAATGTACTTAATTCTATTTTAATTTGAGGAACTTTCAATTATTTTTCACATCTTTTGAGTTCTTTTGTTTTTACAGATGTTTCTGGCCTTTAGATTTTATCAAGGCTTGTTCTCAATGTATGGAAACTGTATCAAAAGTTTTGTTTACACAGAAAGAGAATTTAAATTTTATTTCCAGGATCCTCTTGCAGTTGCCAGTTATTAAATTAAAATCTTTTCCTTACGTATTTTGTAAGTCTATTTTTGAATTAAGTTGTCGAAAATGCTATTTATAATATTTGAAGGTTCATTGATGAAACTGTTTTTATGAGTTTCATAGTCTAATATTTTACCATAAAGGCCCATTTTGCACACATTGCTACACATTCAATTGTAATGCACTTATGTTGTTCTCATTGGAATCTGTAATGTCATAATAATTATTTATTGATTTATTATTATTTTTTTAATTTTCCTATACTATTGTTATCGTGGTTCACACTTCGTGGGTTTACAGCAAGTTTTCTGTTTTAATGGTTGTTTACGCAGATACATTTTATTTTAATGCAACTCTGCTGTGCCTTTCCCTTTTAACCTGAAAGTGGTTAGTAATTTCACACAGTACTCTTTTTATTAGGTGACTCTGATTGCTTCTGAACTAAAAATAATATTTATTGCATGTTACATGTTGTACAGTATTTGAAAAGATTTAAAGCTGCAAATCAGAAATGCTAACTTAGAATGTGTACGATAATTATTTTAAACTTCCAATCAATATGTTTATTCACAGCAGAGACATCCTAGTTTTGCAGTTTATTCACATTTTGAGTACTTGTATCAAAATTTCTGGTTTATTTAAGTTAAAATACTTCCTTTTGCAAAACACTTGTTTACCATGTTGAATTTTCAGGGTAACTATACTTGAATTCGTACAACATAACTTCAGATTTACATCCTGATTCTGAAGATTCTAGCAACAATTTATAATTAGCAAGTTGAGGAGTGAATGTTGATGAATATATTTGAATCACAATTCTTTGGCATTTCAGATTTCTTTTGCATGTACTGCAAATGAGCACCTTGGTCATTTTGTATGCTTTTTGAGGTGGATCATATTGTGGCAAAGTTAGTGGAAAATGCCTGTGGAAAGTAACAGTTTCTCCTTTTCCATTAGGAAGCTTCTCTGTGTAAGAAGAGAACAAATTTGTGACGCTATTGTATGGAATCTCATCTTATTCTGCTAATAACTTTAATCTAGATTCCACATTTTTTTAATCTTTCATGTTATATCACTACACAGCTGGCTACCCAAAATGAAACACCGAGAAGGACACGAGATAGCAAAGCCAGATTTACTGGACACATAACAACAGATACAAAGATGAAATGATAGAGATTACAGGCCTGTGCGATTTGCGGAACATGCAGACATCAATAGTTCGTGTGGCTCCCATGGCTGGCAATAACGGCCGCTACACACCGTGACATTGAACGAAAGAGGCTTTGGATGTGGGCTTGGGGTATGTCGGTCCAGGCTGCTTCCACACGTTGCCACAGTTCATCAGGCGTACCCGCGGGTGGTGCTTGCCGGGCCACTCGGTTGCCGATCAGTGACCAGATGTGTTCGATGGGTGACATATCGGGAGAACAGGCGGGCCACGGCAGCAGTGACACCTGGTGGGCGGGGAAGAATTGTTGCACGGCGCGTGCCCGGTGCGGGCGCGTTGTCTGGTTGAAATGTGGCCGCTGGCAGGTCCTGCAGGTAAGGGAGGACTACAGGCTCCAAAACGTCGGAGATATAGCGGTGGCTGTGGAGTGTACCAGCAATGCATACCAGAGGGGTGCGGGTGTCATATCCAATTGTGCCCCAAACCATAACGCCAGGCGACGGGCCGGTATGGCAACACATAATGCAGGCGTCATACAGTCTCTCGCTGCGGTGCCGCCGCACGCGGATCCGACCATCGTGGTGTTGCAGGCAGAAGCGGGATTCGTCGGAGAAGACAATGCCATGCCATTCCGTAGTCCAGGTGCCGCGTTCAACGGCCCACTGCCACCGCACTCGCCGGTGGTGTAACGTCATTGGTAATCGGAGCAATGGCCGCCGTGCGACAAGTCCCCACTCCTTCTGACTACGTCGAACGGTACGTGCTGACACAGGTTGTTGCGCAACACACCCTAATTCCTGCCCTAACGTATGTGATGTGGCGGTGCGAGCCATCAAAGGCCACCGCACAACATGCCGGTCCTCTCGTTCGGTGGTGTGCCACGGCGTCAGCAATTGCTCACATCGGTCCGTCCGTCCCTCCTGCACCCACCGAATCCATGCTCGCCTCACTGTGGCTGGATGTCGTCCCACACGGGCGCCGATGTCTTGGTACAATATACCGCTGTCGCAATAAGCCACTATTCGTCCTCTGTCGAACTCCAAAACGTGCTGGAATGACTGCTGTTTTCTGCGACGAAGCATCAGGAAGCTTCCCACGCACATGTCCGTCAGCACAACACACACCCCGCCTTCTGTGCAGCCTTCTTATAGTGCTTCTCGGTGGCGTGCCGGGCGCACATGATTTGCATATGCCCTGCAATGCTAATTGTTTGCATGTCCCATTGCGTGTGACGCATGTTGCGAATTTCAGGCCATTCGGATGCTTTCTTCTTGGTGTTGCATTTTGGGTGGCCAGCAATGTATGTTCAAAAAGTTCTGGAACTTTTTAAATATTTGTCAAATGTCAGTGAATTACGTCATTCCATGCTGAGCAAGCGAAGAGCATTATGTGACCGACCAGCCAGAACTGGTTTGATCCAGATCCAACACGTACAGCGTATGTGTTTAGTTCGTGATTGCAGGCATTCGAGGCTCTCTGTCGTGAGAACAACGATGTCGAATTGTGAACAGCATTCAAGTGTAAAATTTTGTGTTCTGCTCTCAAAATCTTTCACTGAGACTTTTCAAATGATTAAGTCGGCGTACGGTGAGAGTGCAATGGGTCAAACTAGAGTTTGAGTGGCATCGATGATTCAAAAATGGGCGACAGGGTATTGAGGATGATGAGAAGTCGGGACGACTTTCAACATCCACAATGGATGAACAGATCGCCATTGTCAAAGAAATTGTGAAAAATGACCGTCGGAAAAACTGTCGCACCGGTTGCAGAAGTTGCCGGCATCTCAATTGGAAGTTGCCTTGCCATTTTAACAGAGAAAGTAGGCATGCATCACGTGTGGCAACAAATTGTTCCCAAAAACCTGACACAAGAAAAAATGGATGAACGCATGCAAGTTTGTGGCGATAACATTGATGCCGTGGATTCGAATCCCGATCTCTTGAATCGATTGATCACTGGCGATGAGACTTGGTGCTTTCTGTATGACCCCCAATCTAACCGACAGTCAAAAGTGTGGAAATCACAGTTGTCACCACGACCAAAAAGTTCAAGGCTGACCGCTGCAAAGGAACGGTCTTGTTAACAGTTTTCTTCTATTGCAAAGGGGTTTTAAACAAGGAATTCCTTCAACATGGTCGTACCGTCACTAAAGAAGAGTATGGCAACGTCCTGAAACGTCTCTGAGAATCAGTGAGATGTAAGCAACCCGATCTTTGGAAGACCAACTCATGGGTGCTTCATCATGCTAATGCGCCGGCTCATAGATACCTCCTAATGTCCGATTACCTGTTCAAACATCACATTCCCATTCTTCCACAACCAACTTATTCCCCTAATCTTGCCCCGTGTGACTTTTTCCTTTTTCCCTGGATGAAGAATTTGCTTAAGGGACGACGCTTCTCAAGGTCCGAAGAAGTGCAACGAGCTTCGACGGAGGCACTGGAGGATGTGGCAAAAGAAGGCTTGCAATCTGCATTTAAATCTTTGTATGAGCGCTGGCAAAAATGCATAATTGCGCAGGGTAACTACTTCGAAGGAAACACCCCATGAACAGGTATTATCTGTGCTCATTCTTTTTAATATAAAAAGTTCCAGAACTTTTTGAGCGTACTAGTATATCAGTAGTAGTTAATACATAATCATAAGTTGTTATTAACATTCATGTTTTGTAAAGTGACAATTAACCCTTGAACTGGCAAGCTCAGAAAGTTTCCATGATGAATTGATGACTGATGATATTTTCTCACAGATGTTCAGAGTGCTGAGCCTGGAGTATGCACTTGATGTTCACAAATACAAAGCATTTGTTTTGTTCTGTTAAAAAAAAAAAAGAGTAATATCAATAACAATCTAAATTTATGAAAAAAGCACCCTATGAACTGGTGCTGTAAATTCGTGGTGTGCTGTGTAGAATAAGTTACTACTAATTGACAAGGTTTTTTGTGCCTGAGAGCATAGTAACATTAACCTTTGAATTGAATCCCAGAAAATTTTGTAGAAATTTCTGTGGAAAACTTTTTTGGGTCTTGGCAGCCATATTTTACTTTTTTGATTGCATCAAATTCTCTTCTCTCTTATTGATGGTGTTTATATGGTATATATTGCTAGTGGTTGCTGTCATACAGCAGTTGGCATGGTTTTGAATTACAGTATTGTTTTGAACTCTTGAAGTTGTGTGTGCCAATGTTTACACTGATTTTTATAGTTGTATGTGCCAATGTTTACACTGATTTTTATAGTTGTATGTGCCAATGTTTACACTGATTTTTATAGTTGTATGTGCCAATGTTTACACTGATTTATATATATATATATTTTTTTTTATAGCTGCTTGAAATGAAGTCTTACATGGAGACATTCCCATTTCCATTTTACATCCTGCTTCGTGAGATATCGTCACTTCCTTTAGTCTTAGGTGAAGCTCTGAGGCAGTGGTTTGAGCTTGTAACTTCTGTGGAACGTTAAACTTGAAGTGCCAAATGGAATTAATTGTACCTAGTTCATGTATTGTATCAAATTAATTTCATTGTATTTTACATTCCTTTTTTTATGTTCATTCAACTTTTCATGTGGTAGAAACGCAAGTTCTTTGATTATAAAACGTACCTCATGCACCAAACACTGTCTTAAAAGTAATTGTGTAAGTTGTTTTTTTTTTCATGTTGATGCTTTGTAGAAATTGTGAACTTCATTATACAAATCAAACTCAGCATAATCATGCTTTCAATTTTTTTCATTGTGAAATAAATTTTTAAACTATGTTCTTCAAACTCAGCATTAATACTAGTTTTCAAGATTTTTTTTATAGCCAAACAATCCATTGTGGTTATTAATGATGATGCAGACAGTCAAAATTACAAGTTTGATTTCTGTTACCTAACCTGATCAAAAGTGTGGATATCACTGTAAAACAAGGATTGTTTCTTTCCTTAAATTACCCTAAGTACATCTGTTTATATGTGTTGGGCTTTTTTTTTATCTGTGTCTATTCAAGTGGGAGCTAGCCTTTTGAAATCTAAATGGGGTCAGATTAGAACTTAGTATCCTCCAATCTCAAAATCCAAAGGCACTGGTATTTTTTACAGCTATTCAATTCAAAAATGAAAAAAATTCCTCCCACTCTTCGAAACTACAAATATGAAATTGACTGGCAAATCTTGTGATTATCATTTAAAAATTGATAGCTCTATCATTGATGTATAGTGCTATACTGTTTGTTGTTGGGGTTTTTTTTTGGGGGGGGGGGGGGACTATCATCCTAGAAAACTATACTAGTGTGTTTGTATTTTCAGCACTTTTTGATGTCTATGCTTGTCAAAAATTGCATATGGTATCATTTTGAGTGTTGTCTGTCTGTCTATGAGTGCTGCATCTTTTCTTCTTCTATGTTTAATGTGATATTGTGTTTAATAGACAGAAATGTATCTGTGGGATTCCGTATTATTTCCTTGTTTGTCTCCCTGGTGGCAATGTATGCATATCTTTCAAGGAAATTGATTAAATGAAGTCTCAAGATGTATTTTTCACTTTATCTGTTCATAATTTGTTCTACTTGGAGATGTGTATTTATACTTTCCAAGAGATTTGTCTTTGTGAAAAATATGCTTTTTGGACTGACAGACATAAGCCTTCCCAAGATTTTAAGTTTTTACTACTTCAGAATTTTCAAGCTGTATATTTTATTATATTTCCATTCCTAAAAGATGGGTTAAAAAAATTCTTGTATTAAGTTGAGGTATGTAAAGCCATTCATAGCTGGAATCATAAAGAGAATAAAATTTTAAACTCTTATCTGTTCTTTTATAAACCTAGTAATGAGAAATTGAATCTAATAGTATGTGAAAAGCTGCTTTTCTAAACAACTGAGCACATTTCATTGTAACTTGTATTGTATTATATTAAACTGAATGCCTGGTATGTAATGTACTCTTACTTAATTCTGAAGTATTTGTATATTTGTTTTTATGTGTGACAGGTATTTATGAACATCAATTAAAAAGTGGATAAAGCGAATGTTTTGTGTTGTTTTCTGTTGAATTACTTATGTTCTGGTTTTAGAGTTGCACCCTTCTGTTTTGTTCATGCAGCTTGGATTAACAGTGTGATTCTGCTTAAAACATGCACACACTGTTACAGTTAGTTTTTTCAACTGCTGTGCTTGGCTGATTTGTACAGGAATTATTAATCTAGTAATAAAGGGTATGTCATGAAATATCCTACTGCTGTGCCTGACGTCATGGTATGCGTTCCATAAGTTGCACAGGGGAAAGCTTTTCTGTGGAAGTTAAAGTGGCAAAAATATACCCTTTCTGAAGCAATGGCTGTGAAAGCACAAAATCATGATGTACCTTGTGCTGAACTTCTACAGATGGCAATGCATTTAATCTTGGCACATATGCTGTTATGTGTTCTCACCCCCCCCAACAAAAGTGTCACTTAACCACATGCATAACATGTTTTTTCAGTGTGACTATTATGTTCATTTATGATTATTCCTCTTGTTGAACCCGAAATATGTCCAAGTTCAATACACTTATACAGTAGTATGGTACATGGGGATCATAACAGAAATTCTGCACATTGTCCATTTTTGAGAAAAATGTGAAGTAACAGAGGAAACTTACCTTATTTCAGTTCAATGTACTCCCCTCTGCTGCTAATGACAGCTTGCGAGCCGTGAGGTAGGTCCTGGATTCCCCGTAGTACACCATCTTTGTTCAGCTGTCATATTACTCGTGTCACGTCCAATGACAGTTCGTCCAGTGATCCATAGCCGATGCCGCAGAGCTGATTTTTTTTAATTTGGGAAAAGATTAAAGTCTGGTAGACTGAGATCAGGGCTGTATGGTGGGTGGGATAAAGTTTCACAGCCATATTTTGACAAAAGTTCCAGTATCGACATTGCCCATGACAGAATGCGTTGTCATGCAGCAAGATTGCTCCTGCTTTCAACAAATTGGGGTGATTTTGATGAATTTTCGGTCTCTACTTTCTCTTTAAATAGAAATTGTGGCTTCAATCAAGAGTTCATTCTTCACAAACTTCTTGTAAGGCAGTGTGGATTTGTGTCAGTCCCTTCCCGCTGTTTCTATTTTCACGTACGAGCGCTGGTCTAACTCCGTGACTCGACCTGAGGAGCTGCACGCTTCCATTTCCAAACCCTCCCACGTCCACACAGAAAATGATAGCGCGTCGTTCTGACACCACTGCGTTGCTGATAGACTGGCCTTGACATGGCGCAATCATTTTCCCAACTGCATCATTCGCTTCCATTTTAGATTAATGTGTGCAGAATTTTTCTTATGACCCGTGTAGATCCACAGTGTATATAATCGCCAAGCTTCTCTCCATTGGGAGGTGTTTTCCATGAAGTGGTTAGATATAAAGACTGCAGAAAATTAGAATGCATGAGAAACAAATGTGATTTTTTGAAAATAGCATGGAAGACCTCACGAACGGTATTACATTATGTTCAATATTTATCGTATTCTGTTTAATAATGCATACCAAACCATTGGTGATTCCACAGACTGGTTGCATGCCAGCTTACTAGAGAGGATTTCAGTTGTCTCCCTGACAGCTGTCTTTTTAAAGTGTGAGGGGAACTCTTCTGGTACTACTTCATACAGGAGCAGCTAATCAATGTATGACTTCCCTGATAAGAGCCATTTTCTGCTTGTCCTGTTTACATTTCTCATGTGTTCTTGAAATGTAGTGGCTAAGGATCAGTTTATCATTTCAGTGTATAACTTTTTTGGGTTGTACATGTACACCCACTTTTTATTTCTCACATTGTCTCTTGTGGCCATTGCGCCATAAAAATTAAATAACCAACCAATCACATTGTCTCCTTGCAGTTAGGTATTATACGTGATAAAGGAGTTGATGGATTTACAGACACAGTGATGTTATATTTACATACTAGCTTATTCTACCAATATATAAAAGCCTGGGATACACATGACAGATCCATTGTATTTTATTGGTGTTTTAGTTGATTTTGTTACCACAGACATTATACCATTCTTTTCATTTCTGTGTATTCTTTCTATACCAATTTTTTTTTTTATTTATTTAGACTGTTGGGCTTGCATAATTGAGCCATTATATTATGATCACCTACCTAATGAGCTGTAGGACCCCCTTTATCCCACGAAACAGCAGCCTCTCGACGAGGCGTCATTTCATTGAAGTGGCGATAGGTATCCTGGGGTATCTGGTACCATAATGTCAACAGCAGGTCCTCCTCTTCCCGTATATTTCGAGGTGATGGTGATTTAGTGCGAGCCCGCTTTTCCAAGTCGAACCACAAATGTTCGCTTGGGTTCATGTCAGGTGAATTTGAAGATTAGGGTATTAACAGAAAGTTACTAGCATATTCTGTGAACTACTCCTTGACAGTTCTGGCAGTGCTGCATGGCGCATTATCCTGTTGGTAAAGGCCATCACCGGCAGGGAACACAGTTGCCATAAATGGGGGAACTTGGTCTGCAATGATGTACAGATACCTGACAGCTGTCAGGGATTGTGCTATTGGGATAACGGGAACTAAAGTGTCCCAAGAAAACATCGCCCACAGCATAACCCCGCCGCCGGCCTGTTTCCACCCAACAGTGCATCCAGGTGCCATAGCCTCCATTTGTAATCGGTGTATCCGTGCTCGACCGTCTGCGTGATGCACAAAGTGTCTTGATTCATCAGACCAGGTCACTTTCTTCCAATCGTTCAAACTTGGGCCCATTTCATGCGTTTTTGGCGATGACTTGCGGTGAGCATGGGGACCCGGCCGGATCTGTAGCTACGCAGGTCCATGTGCAAAAGGCTGCAATGAACTGTGTGCTGTGACACATTGCCCTGATCACCACTGTTGTAGCTGCGGGTGATTTGTCACACTGTGGCCCTGCGGTCGCTGTGAACAGTGCTAGACAGTCTCCGCTCCCCTCTGGCATCAGTGAGCTGCGGATGACACATGGCTAGACGACAGTTCATCATTTGGCCATCTGTCCGCCACTTTTTATATGTACTGACTCACTTCTCTAGGCTGGGGGTGGCCAGAATGTAATGGCTCATCGGTGTATTCTCTATAGACATTCCTGGTGCATGCATGCATTTGCCATGGAAAGAGAAAGGCTTGTGATTAATGTAAAGCACATTGTCCTTCATGAAGTGGCATTTCTCATGCGTGTAAAGTTATTCTGATTTAATACAACACTAAAGCACGTAAAAGGAAAAAAAAACTATTTCGACATAAATGGCAAAAGTGTTGTAGTATGATTTAACAATTTAGTAAAATCGTGCAATGCATTGATTATGATACGCTTTCCAACATACCAGAAATCATTACTCAAGTTATGAGAATTATGGCTGTGGAATAAATCTTGGTCCTGTGCCCTGACCTTTGATCCCATTTCGATGATATTCAACAGAACCGGTTCGGTATACCTCCGAAATAACATGATAAAGTTTTGTCGCAATCGAAGCATTTTTACGTAAGTAATGATGCATAAGGGCTATGAAATAGATCCCGCACCTGTGTTCTAACCTTTGACCCCATTTCACCCATTTTCAACAGAATTCGTCCCCAGGCAGGCCTCTACGACATACTAACATTTTATCCAAATCGAAGTATTTTTACGTAAGTTATGACGCATAATGGCGATGGAAGTGATTCCGCTCCTATGTCCTGACCTTTGACCCCCATTTCGCCCATTTTCATTAGGGTTTGTCGCCAGGTGGTCCCCTACCACATACTAATAAAATTTCATCGAAATCGATCCTTTTTACGTTAGTTATGGCGCATAACAGCAGTGGAATGGATCCCGCTCCTATGTACTGACCTTTGACCCCATTTCATTTACTTTAATTAGGGTTCCTTCCCAGGCGATCCCCTACCAGATACTAAAATTTCATCGAAATCGAACGATTGTTACGCGAGTTATCGTGCGGACGGACATACGCACACAATGCGTGGCGTAATGAGGCAGATGGGAATCGCGACCATCTGCTCGCCTCAAGAGTGTGACGTCATAAAACTTTAATAGGATCCACACACAACGCCTGACGTAATGAGACAGATGGCGTGACCGCGCGCCAACATTCTCAAACGCGAGATTGTGATGTCATAAGATTTCTAAGCATTGGTAACATTAATGGAACGACGCCATGCCAATAAAAACGTTATAATTCGGGGTGGGTATTTAACCCACTAAACGAATTCTCCGAAAGTCGAGATCAAGCTAAATCGATTTCTAGTACCAGAAAACTGTAGGTTAACGACTTTCATCAAAATTCTTAGAGCAGTTTTCAAAATAAAATGTACATACATACATACAAGAATTGCTACTTTAAGGTGGACGTCAAGTAATTTTGCTTCCTATACTTCCAATGGAAAAACTTCTGTACACATTTTCTTCACAATTAATGCGTTCCCAAGGTTGAAAATTTGAACATAGATTGAAATAGTTTCATTTCATAACTTGGAATACTTAATATTTTCTAAACCGTAACCGTAATTATGCAATCCAACATTTATTTGTCCACTGACATCAAAGCACAGATCGCACCATCTTTTTTCTGGTTTCAACACCACCAAAGGAAACTTTATTGGTTTTTAATATAATTATGCTTATGTTTTACAAAATGTTAAGTATTCCAAGTTATAGTATGAAGTTATTTTAATCGATGTTCTAATTTCCATCCTTGGGAACACACTAATTGTGAAGAAAATGTGTACAAAAGGTTTTCCATTGGAAATATAGGAAGCAAAATTACTTGACGTCCACCTTAATAGTGTGGAATAAGGGTGATGGAATGGATCCCGATCCTATGTCCTGACCTTTGATTCCATTTGTCCCATTTTCAATAGGGTTACTTACTCTCCAGGTGGTCCCCTACCACATACTAAAATTGTATCGAAATCGAACCATTTTTATTTACCTTATGCCGCATAAGGGCAATGGAATACATCCCGCTCCTATGTCCTGACCTTTGACCCCACTTCACCCATTTTCAATAGGGGTGGTCCCCTACCACACACTAAAATTTCATTGAAATCGAACCATATTTATGCAAGTTATGACTCATAAGGACAATTGAATGAATTTCTGCTCTTATGTCGTGACCTTTGACCCCACTTCACCCATTTTCAAAACGTTTTGTCCCCAGGTGGTCCCGTACCACATACTAAAATTTCATCGAAATCGAACCATTTTTACATGAGTTATCGTGCCGACAGACGGACTGGAAAAGCTGGAGCTTATACGCTTCTTCAACCTACGGTTGGAAAGCGTAAAAAACGGATGTTTACTGTTTCACACTTGCCTTCAGTATACTTATAGTGCTATGTTCCAATGGACCGAATTGATACTTTGGAAATTATTGTACGTAAATAAAATGACTCGCTTTAAATAAGGTAATTCAATACATGAAGATGACATTTGCATATTTTTAACTGATATAGGAGCACACACACACAGAATGGAAATAAATGGAGTTCCTAAGGTATAACAAGGTTCATACGCTCCTTGAAAAGTCCTTGAAGAAAAAGTTATTTTCAAGTCCTTGAAAAGGTTTAAGACTCCGTAAATAGTACTTGATTATTTTTTTAAGTAATGATATGAAAGAGCATATGTAAAATAATAATTTTTTGTGCTGTAAAGTTGTAAAGGATGTTTTTTGTGTAATTCCAATGAAAGCTCCAAGCTGATCAAAAAGTGCAGAACTTGTGTTCAACTCAGAGGAGCTTGTAGACAGTTGGTACTTTGGTTAAGACATCACTACCCAGTAAAATAAGTGGAATGATGCATTTGCAAATTGTAATGGGCTTCTGTTAACTGGGGTTAGGGGCATGTTCTTGCCAAATGATGAATGTGAAAATAATATACCGTTTCAAAATATTCCAGAAAATAAAACTATTTCGGAAAACATCAAAACAGAGGGCAATTCAAAAGTAATAAAATGAACCAACAGGGGGCATGGGGTAACGGGCAGGTCATTGAAGACATTCCCGTCCCAGCTAAGTTTAATGGTTTGAACTTGCTGAAATACAGACCTACTGACTGACCGACAGCACACAAATATGGTAATTTATTCTTAAAAAGTCCTTGAAAAGTGCCTGAATTTATTTTGCATGGAAGAGTACGAACCTTGTGTAACACTTAAAAAATAAGCTTGGTGTATCTGTGAACACAACGCACACAACACTTGGGGAAAACACTGCAGCAGAAAGAACAACAAAAGGCATTTGGGAACATTACAAGTCTTTCTCTCTCACTAGGTGTTTTTCCACGAGCTGATCATGCGACTCATTAAAACAATGTAGAGAAGTGAAATAATAACAAATAACTCTTGCTCATTGTGTGGAAGCAGTGTTTGTGACTGCTGTGGGATATACTTATGACTTATTTTTCCAACAAGGAGAAAAGTTTAATATGACAAATGGAATGGTGCATTTCACTTTTATTTTTGGTATTGTTACACATGTGGTATTTCAAGATGTCACTTGTTGTAAAGTACAAAACAGCTTCCACAATGCAAGAAAAAAAAAACTGCTAAAAGATTATAGGTTATTTAAATGATTTTGCAATATCCCAATGTTTTATTTTTGTTTTGTTTTTTTATGAAAGTCTTTTTAAATATTTCAACAGTAAAATTTGTGTTGTATCACTTTTGGTTCAAAATGAGCAGCTTCCATGGGTGCCCATACTGAGGAAACAATAAGAAATGCAATATTTTGGGTTTCTGAGACATCAGAAACATTTCAAGATTTTTTTTTTTTTTTTTCTTCAGTGTATGTTGGAAAATATATGAAGGGTGGGGGTTCCTGATCTACAACAACTAGTGTGGTGCAGTTTCTAGTTGGACAAAAGGTTCCTAAATTTATGTTCTGGAACTCTCAATGTGCATATCTGTGTATAGTTCGTCTGTCAAATTTAATTATTGTTCCCATCATGCTCTCTGATTTCATTTACCCAGCTTTTTTTTTTTTTTTTTTTTTTGTATCATTTTGTTTACAGTTGCAATAAATTTTCTGTGCCTGCTTGGGTTCATACATTTTTACAAACACTGAACAGATTGTGCAGTAAAAATTTACATGTGCATGAATGTTTTTTTATTTGTAAATGCAATTGTTGTTTTCTGTCTCCTGGCAATAATAGTCAATAGGTCCTGTGGTACCGTCATGTAAATTTTATATCTGAAGGTACAGATGAGCAGTTAAAAACCCACCTTTGGAACTGTAAAATTTATCTTGTGACAGACTAAGCTTAGATAGACTCGTTTAGCAAAAGTTGCATATTCTATTCGTAAAAACATGAATCTGTTACAGAAGAAAAATATTTTGCTGCTGTAATCTGTGGAACTACAAGAGGAAAAACTTTCCACAGCTTGTCTTGTAAGTTCACATAGTTATTTGCTGAAGAAACACACATTGAGTTAAACTGTTGCAAAAGGTATCCTGTTAATCCTCTTTTAGTTTCTCAGTAAGTCATTCACCAGCTAAACTTAAAACTGATTTCAAGTGTTGCCAAAACTTGTTACTGCAATCGCTTACAGGATCGCGGGCCCCCTGCAAAAATATCTTCGGGGGCCCTTTTGCGAAAACCTATTTGTGTTCAATTACAGAAATTTTTAAATTTCACATTATTAACTAGGTTGCACGTACGTTTTTAATATTCAAATTCTTTGGAACCTATAGGTATTTTTCATAAAGACAAAATTTTTGCACTTTATTGCATGTAACACAAATGTACATGTTGTAATTAAAATGATTGCCCTAATTCTATACCAATGCAAAGTATTACAAAAAACTTGTGCCTCTATTCTTTTAGAGAACAAAGGTCAGACTTTTGAAATACTTCAGCCTAATGACCTTCTGATTTATACAAAAAATGGAACATAAGTAAACAAAAAAGAAAGAAAATAAGAATTGTGGCACAAAAAGAGTAAAATTGCTTAAATTATTTACTCTTGAATACAAATGTCACAATTTTTTGCCTGTAGAAGCTTTTCTTTTGATTCCATTAAAAAAATTACACTGGTCTGTGTTATCTTGTTCCCACGAAGAACACCTTTTAGCTAATTTTATTCTAAAGGATATGTAGTTATGTGCAAACAAGTGTAATATATAATGCATATAACATGCCTTATCCTCTTTGATATAAAAATTTCTTATCTTCAGATATTTATTCACATTTTCTTGTTATTTGTTCACATTCTGTGGCATATTTATTCATATTCTCTTGTTAATATACTGACCATGCATATGGGACTATTGGCTGTGAAAAGGGTCCTCAAGTCCTCTGGAATAGCTGCTTTTCCATCACCCAGTTTTTACAAACTTAAGCGAAAATGATTTCTTTAAGATCTTACTTATTTACTGAAAAAAGAAATTGCTTTTCTTTTTAATACTTCATTCAAAGCTGCCATCAAAGATTCCTGGCTGTCTTTTACCAGTTTCATATGAAGTTTCAGTAAAATTTTTGAAAAATACGTCTGCTGAGGCTGTTAGCCATGAGGCTCCCTGCACTGCAGGGTGTTGTAGGGGGAAAACATTCAGTTTTGGCCAAAGACCTTTAAGATGCATAGACTGGAAAACCGTAAGTTAACAGAGCGACATTTGAAGTTCAGCATTGTACAGCAAGAATCTGTCACATCTCACCTAGGCTTCTCATCTCGTTTCTAATCTTTCCCTTGAAATAAGAGGTGTTTTAGTATTTTAAGTGCAGGATAGTTAGCTAGTAACCTTTTGCCCTTACTTTATCTCTAAATATTAAGTTGAGGGACTCAGGTTTTACTAAAACCTTGTGTCATTTACCATGACTTGCATTTTCAATCTAGGCTTCTCACACACTTTTTAATCTTTCCCTTGAAATAACAGAGGTGTTTTAGTATTTTAAGTGCAAGATAGTAAGCTACTAACCTTTTTCACTTATTTTTTAATCTAACTATTAAATTGAGGGGCTTAGTTTTTACTAGACCCTTGTGTCATTCACCAGACTGTGTATGATTCTAAAGTGAAGGTTTCTGGTTAAACCTAGGTTTCTGCTAACTCGTGTTTCTTTTCCGAGACTTTTCATCCTAGAGATTTGTAATTGTCTAAACTCTAAATTATATGAAGAGGGAATTTCTTTCTACCATAGTTAATTTTACTTATTTCTTCTCCCGTTTAGTAGCTATTGCAAACTCATAATACTGCATGAAAAACTTCCAAAATTAAAAGTTTTATTCTTGGCAACTTCTCTTAAGAATAAACAAATGGCCATATTAATAATGTTTTTTGACATTACTTAGAGTGTGAAATACGAATTTCATGCAACTAGATCATGCAGTTTGCAAGCAACTGAAGCTGAAATATATTTTACACTTAGAACAAGTGACGTTTCTCTTCAGTTATTTCATATCCCCCAAAATTATGATAATGATGTTTTTCTTTAATCGTAAGTTAAAAGGCGCAATGTCTAATTTATACCCCATTGAAAAAAATTAATATGCAGTATTAAAACAACGTAAAATTTCTTCTTTCGTGCAAGTAAAAGAGCTTAATTGACGTTGTTTCCATAGGACACGTGGTTTTGCCGTACAAGATCTGTGATCAAAATGTCGCTCATTAACACAAGAACTTCTAGTCTATGTATCCTAAGTCTTTAGTTTTGGCAGTTGCTTGTATAAAAGTGAAACCTTTCTTCTGCAAGAAATTTGGCAATTCTCAAATTAGAAATAAGAAAAAAAGGCACTTGAGTTAACATGTTTCCGTCTCTGACATGACCACACACTTTTTAAATTCTAATCAACATAAGGGTACAAGGCAAATTGTATGAAGATCACACATCATTGTCAAAAGTATTCTGATTTCTTGCATGTAATTTTTGTTTTTTTTATTGGAAGTTTAATTACTACCGTGAACAACTCTGTGGGCTGTAAGCAGTTGCCCGTCCCTAATTAAGGGCCACTGGTTCCAGGGAAGGGAGAGAGAGCCAGTGCCGTAAGACAAACACAACATCCATGCCTCACCGGAATTCAAACTGTGACCCCTTTCGGACGAATGATTAGAAGCCATCGCTTAGACCACTGCGCCACCAAGGCAGCCATGTGATCTTTAGTTACTCTTAAGATAAATTCTAAAAGTTCAAATATTTATTAATCGGTATCCCAAATCTGTAGCATTTCCATGTTTATTTGGAATTTGAGAAAGTAAATAAATTTTTATCATTTAGATAGTATGCTTTCTGACTGATAACTAGAAATTTTCTTAAGTCTGAATCATATTTCAACAGTTGCATGAATTATAATCAGAATATGTGGCCTGCCAAACACTTAACAAAATTGTTTTCAGTTAAGTAATAAATAATTATTATCATAATTATTTCTTTATTTCTTGTAAACAAAATGCAAAGAGAGTTTTTATAACTCCGATAACATAAATTGACATGATCTTAAAACACTAAACAACACTTGTCTGAAATGCAAATTGCCTTCATCAATCTTCATTCTTCACTAGCCTTTCAACATCTTATGCTGTGAGATAATGCATCTGTGTTAATTATTTAATAAGTAGGTGTTTCTTGATAGCATTTTGTATGTAGAGGATTATGACCAGGGTATAACTGGTGTGTGGGGTACCTGGACTGGGCATCAATTTTCTGTCACCAGTAGGTTGGGATTTTCCAAATATATTGAACAGGCTTGATTTTTTTTTATATACAGGCTTGACTTTTTTCCCCCTTGCTGTGTGTCAAGGCTGTAGCTAAAGAAAGGGAAGTTCAGCCTCCCTTACAAGACAAGCCAACTGCCTTAGAAAGTGGACATCATCGTAAATCTTTTCATTTTTGGTGATCGTTGAGAATTATGTTGGTTTTCCATTATGATCATAAATATTTTATCATATTCTCATATTGCACTTTTTTTAAAGCCAAAGTGTGTGAATGATAGATAAATCAAAAGAAATAGATTCTCAAGGCGAATCAGTAGGAATAGCTGTGGCATTATTCTCTGCTGCATGGTTTGTTGGTACTGAGAAAGATTCCTTTTTTCAGAAAGTGTGAAATTTGGGAGAACATAAGGGAGAAAAAAAGTATGAAATGGAGGTGATACAGGGAGAAGCTGAAAAGGACTGTCTTCAACTCTAAACTAACAGTTTCTGCTAATGTAGACACAAGTTTTTTTTATTGTTAATTTACTTCACTAGCGACTAATATCTCCATGCCAAAATGTAAGAACAGTAAAACAAGGGGGGTGAAAGAAAACTGAACTCCCTTGAAATATAAAAAAATAAATCCCATTCTCTGAATTTACAGGACTGGTTGAGCTGCAGGTTCCTTATTTCTGAATAAACTAATTTTCTAGTCTATTATTCTGGTTCTTTTCTGTGGATCTGCATAACATCAAAAGTTTTTGATGTTGCATTTTGGCTCTTTTTACTCCTGTTCTTCAGTTTCACTCTTTCATCTTTAATTATTTTATTATGCATTCTCCTTCACTGGTGCTCAGAAGTATCCTTTTCATACTGTGCTCAACAGGCAGCCTCGCCCCCGTTACATCCCCATGCAATAACCAAGAGCCCTCGGATTCATGCAACACATACTCCTATACTCATTCGCACACACATCTTAAAGCAATTGAGCTCTCTCTTTTGCACAAGGATTTCTCTGTAGCACTATTTTCCATAGAGGGATACATATTTAACTACCAACCACATCCTTTTCCCTCAACATTAAATCTTTGCACATGATTAAGTACATGGAAGTTTCTGAACAACAGCTTTTCATCTCATACTTGCCAAGTGATGAATAGAGTTTTACCCTTCTGTGCAATTATTCATCTATCTCTGCCCAGTTTTTAATGATCATATGTAGAGGATTTTAGGAAGGGAGTGTCTGACCCCAGGTCTTAAACAACCCTTAGAAATAGGAAACTAGGATATTTGGGCTAGACCGCCCGATAGGAAAGTGACACGGAAGCGAAGTAGAAAGGGGGAGGAAGACGCCCTTATTTATTAGACAGACTCACGGCGGATATTTAGTGGATCGAACGTTGCCCACTAGGCCACCCGTGCTAATAATTAAATACAAAAGTAATTTTCATAAACCAATGAAAACAGAAGTTCAGAGAATTTACAACAATGTTCATCTTCCAGGTGGTGCTTGCCTTGTAGTGGGGCTGAGCCTCCTGGTAGCTATGAGCTGCTGTTAAAAAAAACTAAATAATTGCCTACCAATAAATATTTATTGGCCGCCAGGTGGCGCAGTGGTCTAAGCGATGGCCTCTGATCATTCGTCCGAAAGGGGTCCGTGTTGGAATCCTGGTGAGGCATGGATGTTGTGTTTGTCTTACAGCATTGGCTCTCTCCCTTCCCTGGAACCAGTGACCCTAAATTAGGGACGGGCGACTGCTTATAGCCCATTAAGTTGCTCATGGTGGTCGTTAAACCTACAATGAAAAATATATATATATATTTATTGTCTTGTGCTGGGTGGCCAGTGAAAGCACCTTTATGACACTTTGTGGGGAAAGGGTCTGGCTATTGACCACAGAGTGAAGAGCACCACCAAAGATTGAAAACAGCACGTGTCATGTAACAATAACCACCTGAGAATTAAGTAAGAAAAAAAGTTACGTATAGTAAACTAGTCTTTTAAGCAGAAGCTTTCGACCACGCTATGATCTTAATCATCCACAATGTACAATATTTCTAATTTACTTCATTCTCAGGCAACCGATAAAGCAGAATGGCTGGAGATTCGAAATGCAGCATGAGTAATAACTTCGAATGCATTGCTTAAATCCACAGAAAGGAACTAGAAAAAGGTTTTCCTTAGGGAGTTATTTTGCTACCAGTGGTAAGAACCTGCAACTCGACCATGACCATTCGTCCGTGAAGGGTTCAAATCCCGGTGAGGCATAAATGTTGTGTTTGTCTTACAGTACTGGCTGTCTCCCTTCCCTGGAGTCAGTGGCCCTAAACTAGGGACAGGCGACTGCTTATAGCCCATTGAGTTGCTCACGGCGGTCGTTAAACCTTCAATCAAACGAACTACTGTTAAGCAAATTCAGATAATTTTTTATAATTTTTTTTTTGCTTGCTACACGTTTATGTATTTTCGTGGGTATTGGGTAGCGAATTAATTCAATTCGCTGAATTTTCACGGCCGCCCCGGCGGCGCAGTGGTCTAAGGCGCTGGCCTCTGATCATTCGTCCGTAAAGGGTCCGGGTTCGAATCCCGGTCAGGCTTTTTTTTTTTTTTTTTTTTTTTTTTGATTGGAGGTTTAACGACCACCGTGAGCAACTCAATGGGCTATAAGCAGTCGCCCGTCCCTAATTTTGGGTCACTGGTTCCAGGGAAGGGAGAGAGCCAGTGCCGTAAGACAAACACAACATCCATGCCTCACCGGGATTCGAACCCGGACCCCTTACGGACGAATGATGAGAGGCCAACGCCTTAGACCACTGCGCCACCGGAGCGGCCAGTCAGGCATGGATGTTGTGTTTGTCTTACGGCACTGGCTCTCTCCCTTCCCTGGAACCAGTGACCCTAAATTAGGGACGGGCGACTGCTTATAGCCCATTGAGTTGCTCACGGTGGTCGTTAAACCTCCAATAAAAAAAAAAAAAAAAAAATTTCAAGAGTCTGAGATGACGTGAATAGTTAGTTACAAAAAAAATTAGCAGTTAATGGCTTCCCCTTTGCAAAGATAAAAACCCCAAAATGGGGAGTATTCTTTGAGATACTTGTGGTTGTGGGAGACTGAAGCAAAGAGGGCCTCCCGTGATTCGATCGCTTGCACGTGAAGTGGGAATCTTGACCAGATGCTGGGGAACCGATAAAAGTGTTGTAAGTTATGGTAGGGAGGGAGCTGGTGACCTTGAGCCGCCGATTTAAAAGAAGCCATCGGAAGGCGAAGAGTGTAAGCGCCAGCCATGGAAGTGGACAAGGAATACATCAGCCATTGCCCGCTGTAGATAGATTAAATTTTTGATGTGGAATATCCCCCTCCCAAAGGAAAGTTTGTGATTGTAGGACAAACGAAGAGGTACCAGAGCAGTGCCATGGAACCAGTAGAAACAGAATTTGCGTGTCTGTCACTAAAAGGTTTATATGCGAGTGCTCTTGGATCGTGCGAAATGCTCTTTTTAAACAAATTGACAACTAAGTGCCGCCCCGGTGGCGCAGTGGTCTAAGGCGTTGTCCTCTGATCATTCGTCCGTAAGGGGTCCGGGTTCGAATCCCGGTCAGGCATGGATGTTGTGTTTGTCTTACGGCACTGGCTCTCTCTCCCTTCCCTGGAACCAGTGACCCTAAATTAGGGACGGGCGACTGCTTATAGCCCGTTGAGTTGCTCACGGTGGTCCTTAAACCTCCAATGAAAAAAAAAAAAAACTAAGTTAAGACAGGACCCTACAACAAAGGGGCAGGCAAATTGCGCATAAAGGAGAAGGAATCTGTCTTGGTAATGAAAGGCTGTTGCTGGTGAACCCGCAGTGTTTAGCGACAGGAAAAGAGATTGTCCTAACAAGTCTGCCGGCGAACCAGGAGCTCGCATGACCAAGCGGTTAATGTTGCCGCGAGGAGATGAGGGTGAAGATCCTCTTTTGTAATGCATGATTGCACGTCTGCTGGAGACATACTGAATGCTCTCTCGAAAAGCAGGCTTTCTGAGGTCAGTTTACTACAAACAAAATTCGCAACTTTAATGCAGCCACGAGTGGCTAGGATGCGGACAATCGGGGATGGTATGATGAATGGCAGAATATTCAATAAATTTAAAAGAAAAATCGTCTTTGCCTGTGGGGAGCTAGGAAGATGGATGGATTCCTCTATCAAAGTCAACGGCATCAGTCGATCTCGTCGTGTGCATCTGACGTTATACAAGTGACTACAGTCAATGTGCGCGTGTCTAAAGTGAGGTGGGGCTCAATTTCCTCTGTGTGTAAATCAAAATAAATGAGTGCTCCTGTACCATGGAATAATTCTGTCTTGCCGGGCATATTGCATTCTTGCAAAAGATTGCGCCGCCCCCACTAGCGGGCGCTGTAAGGGTCTAACTGGCCGGCGACCCGTGCTGTCAGTTCGTACATGAAGTCAAGCATGGCGGTCGATAAAGTTCATTTGCGGCACTGTTTGTTATTCATGTTTAATTTAGGGGAAAGTGCGAATGAAGCATACGGTTCAGTATGTCAGGCGTGTGGTGAAACGGTTATAGGTAAGCGGACGTTTCGAGACTGGTTTGCCAGGTTTAAAAAGGTGATCTAAGCTTGGAAGACAAGCCATGTGCAGGAACTCGCAGACGAGGAGCTGGAATCGCTGTTGCAAGAGGATGCCACGCAACTGGCGAAACGTTTGACAGTAGCTCAATCGACGGTGGTACGGCGTCTACAGGCCTTGGGGAAGATTGGTAAGTGGGTTCCGCATACTTTAACGGAGCGTAATGTTGGTCAACGATTGGGCATCTGCATGTCGTTGCTGAGGAGGTTTCAAGGGAAGAATTTCTTGTGGAAGGTTGTCGCCGTGGATAATAAATGGGTCTATTGCGACAACCCCGTACGCAAGGCAAGCGATCCTGGGTCGACCCAGGCAGGCCATCAACTTCTTTTGCAAAACAGGATATCCACGGGGAAAAGGTGCTGTTGTGTGTGGTGAGATATGCATGGAGTGCTGTACTATAGTAGCTATAAGAGGCAGTGTGGAAAGCGCCTCGCAAAAGACTCAGAAATCTAACCCATTCCGCTAGATGGCTCTGTCGATCGTTTCCATCCTTCTCACCATGTTGACTGGCATAGGAGAAGGGCTTTACGACTTAACTTTGTCGTTTATTAAAGTATTATAAACTTCTGCAGGAAGGCTATTATCGTACACTTATAAATATATATTTATAACAATAGGAAATAGTTTAAAAAATTTCAAACTAGACTTGTAAAATATTTTAATATTACACAAATCATTTACTATTCTAATTTCACACCGTAAGTGCAGATCCAGAAAAGGTACCACTTTAACCAAATAAACCAGACAATTGTACATCCTGATACAAATTATAACAAAACACTTGCATACCTTTTTCATAGAACACCTATATACACTGCTGGCCACCCAAAATGCAACGCCAAGAAGGACACGAGATAGCAAAGCCAGATTTACTGGGCACATAACAACAGATACAAAGATGAAACGAATGAGCTTACAGGCCCGTGCGACTTGCGGAACAAGCAGACATCAATAGTTCGTGTGGCCCCCATGGCTGGCAATAACGGCCTCTACACGCCGCGGCATCGAACGAAAGAGGCTTTGGATGTGGGCTTAGGGTATGTCGGTCCAGGCTGCTTCCACACGTTGCCACAGTTCATCAGGCGTAGCCGCACGTGATGGTTCCCGATCATCGACCAGACGTATTCGATGGGCGACATGTCGGAAGAACAGGCGGGCCACGGCAGCAGTGACACCTGGTGGGCCGTGAAGAATTGTTGCATGATGCGTGCCACGTGCGGGCGCGCATTGTTTTGTTGAAACATGGCAGGCTCCAAAACGTCGGAAATGTAGCAGCGATGCGTGCCAGAGGGGTGCGGGTGTCATATCCAATTGCGCCCCAAACCATAACGCCAGGCGACGGACCGGTATGGCGATGCATAATGCAGGCGTCATACAGTTTCGTCGCGGTGCCGCCACACGCGGATGCGACCATCGTGGTGTTGTAGGACCACTGGTTCCAGGGGCGGATCCAGAAGTTTACTCTAGGAAGCGGTTTTTTGGGATCCAGTGGGGGGGATACATTATGGAAGGGTGTTTTAGGTGTCATAGTTGGCGCTCGTGAGATGGGCCGTAGTATTTCGGAGTAGAAACGAAGTTCGGATTTTCAAGGACGACCTTTGCAAGGGTGTACCGTGACTACAAGAATTCCGGCAAAACCTCCAACCTACGATACCAGTGTGGTCGTAAAGACATTGGGTGAACGTGACGATTGTCGGCTGTCAAGAATCGTTTCACGCGGTAGGCGTGGAACACTCGCAGTTATCATCGGAATTCAATGCTGGAGCCTCAACAAGCATCATCGTCCGTATTGTGCAAAGTACCCTGCACGACATGGGCTTTGGGAGCCGACGCCCAACTCGAGTCCCCTTGATGGGTGCACGACACAGAGCTATGCGCCTCGATTGTGCACGGCAACACCGCCACTGGACACTTGATGACTGGAAACAAGTAGCCTGGTCTGACGAGTCACGTTTCCAACTAGATGGAAGGATTCGTGTATGGCGCAAACCCCATGAACCCGTGGTTCCCGCCTGTCAACAGGGAACTGTACCGGCTGGTGGGGGGTCCGTAATGGTATGGGTTGTGCTTAGCTGGACTTCACTGGGACCCCTGGTACGTCTACAAACGTCCGTGACCGGCCAAAGCTATGTGCATATCCTTTCTGACGAGATACACCCGTTCATGTCCTGCATTCATGCTGATGGGTTTGGCCTGTTCCAACAGGCCAATACACCTCCACACAAGTGTCGGGACGCCACATTATGCTTAGAGGAGCATTCATCTGAGTTTGGGGTGTTGCCATTCCCACCCAAGTCCCCATATCTGAACGTGATAGAACACATTTGGGATGTCATGCAACGCGCTATCGAACACAGGAATCAGAGTCCTCGGAATACACCCGAATTGTGGAACGCTCTGCAGGATGTATGGTGTGCATTGCTTGCAGCATTTTTCCAGAAGCTAGTAGAGTCCATGCCCCGTCGTATTTCTGCAGTCCTGCTCTTCCGTGGGGGACCTATCAAGTATTAGACTGGTGTACCAGTTTTTCTGGCACTTCAATGTATACCTTCTTGACCCACTGTATTTATTAAGTACGAACGATATTTGTCTCTAACATGAAAGCAAACCAGCGGAATTGTCTGAGATGGTTGTTTCTTATCATTCTTCCGGAGGTGGGTTCGAGTCCAGAATAAAGCATGGGTGGTGTGTTTCTTTCTTGACGCTAGCTCTCTCCTTTATTTAGAACCAATGACCCCAACTTATAAGGATGGGAGACTGCTTATAGCCGTCCGAGTTGCTTATGGTGATGGTTATTCAGTTATTTTGTTTGGGGGTTTGACGACCACCGTAAGCAACTCAATGGGCTATAAGCAGTCGCCCGTCCCTATTTTAGGGTCACTGGTTCCAGGGAAAGGAGAGCGCCAGTGCCGTAAGACAAACACAACATCCGTGCTTCACCAGGATTGGAACCCATGCCCTCTCAGATGATTGGCCAGAAGCCAGAGCACAGAAAACTGCGCCACCAAGGCGGCCAATATGACATTTAATTGCTAGTTCTGCCTCAGTAAATATGCTTTTGTATCACCACACTCAGTGCCCATGCTTGACATATTGATGCAAAGATCAGAGGCGTAGCCAACGGGGTGGACCTCGTGTCCAGACCCACCCCTTGAGGGTGGACTAAGTTCGAATTTAAATGGGTATCTATACTGAAGATCAATTGAATTAGAGATACCTGTCTAGTAACGTGTAGCACCACCTTTCGCACTGACGACGGCGGCGATTCGTCTCGGCATGGACTCGACAAGACACAGGAAATGTTGGGAAGCCATACGGATCCACGACCCCTGAACAAGCTCCCACAATTCACGAAGATTTGATGGAGGGGGTCAGAGCCTCGAACATCTCTCTCGATGGCATCCCAGATGTGCTCGATGGGATTGATGTCAGGTGACCTAGCTGGCCAAGGAAGCGAGATCACGTCGTGGAGTGTTCATCCAACCATTCGAATACAATTCGGGAGCGATGGCACGGTGCATTGTCTTGTTGCAGGATGAGGTCCCCAGTGGGATGTTGAAGACGCACAAACGGGAGCAAATGGTCCTCCAGGATATCCCGGTAACGTTGACCTGTGAGGGACGATGTCATACGTACCAGGGGGTCCCGTTTCAGTCCGCGTAAACAGTCTCCAGACGAAAATGCCTCCCCCACCAGCTTGAAGAGTACCCTGCTGGCAAGAAGGATCCATCGCTTCATGTGGTTTGCGCCGTACTCGTATCCTGCCATCCGCATATACCAAAGTGAATCTCAACTCATCAGTCCAGGCAACATTTTTTAACATGTCTAGGGTCCAGTGGCGATGTTTCCGCGCCCGTGCTAATCTTTGCACCCTGTGATGTGCGGTCTGCAGCGGTACTCTCGTGCGACGTTGGCTTCTGTACCCATAGCGAGGAGATGGTTTTGGATGGTGTGGTTGCTTACACGTTTTTGTGCACCAGCGTTAAATTGCCGAGTGATTTCTTGCACTGTGGCCCGTCTATCCGCTGTTACAATGCGAGCTAGCCGATGATGACCCCCACTCATCCACACGCTGTTGTCCACGGCAGTTGGCTCTCGCAGGGATGGTTTTACCGGATTTGATGTACTCACGGTGCACCCGTGACACAGTTGGCTCGTGAACCTCCCAGTGCCTGCACGACCTCCAAGATGGAGTGAGCCATTCGTCGGGCCCCGACAATTTTCCCACGATCAAATGCGCTTAGATCCTTCGTCTTACCCATACTGCGTCCGACTCTTATTGATTCCCGTCGCATCACTCCTTATATTGTCGGATCGCTGCATACGTCATGTCGTTTCCGTTTACAGGGCCGCCCACAGCGCCACATTTGCATAACGCCAGCTGTCTCTAATTCAATTGCTCTTCAGTGTATGTATATATGAGGCTTCCACCATTCCAAATCCCCCGCCCCTCTTAAGAAATTTTTTCTGGCTACGCTACCGGGAAAGATTGTGATCGACAGCATGTGTATTGACGAAACGAAGTATATCTCTCTATTACAATCGTAGTAACGTACTATATGCCGCCCCGGTGGCGCAGTGGTCTAAGCGATGGCTTCTTATCATTCGTCCGAAAGGGGTCCGGGTTCGAATCCCGATGAAGCATGAATGCTGTGTTTGTCTTACGGCACTGGCTCTCTCCTTTCCCTGGAACCAGTAACCCTAAATTAGGGACGGGCGACTGCGTATAGCTCACTGAGTTGCTCATGGTGGTCGTTAAACCGCCAATAAAAAAAAATAAAAACGTACTATATTAGTACAGAGAATTTCACATTATTAATCAGGGGCGAAGCGTGCTATAGCAGCCTATCCATTGTCACCATGGAAACAGTATTACATAAATAATTATAATTTATTCAAATAGGAAACGGTAATCCAATGCAAGTTACGTATGAAATCGCTAATTCCATATTGCCTGTGGAAAAACATCGCGCTTCGGTCCACCTCGTGAAGCAGCGCATATAGTTCTTTTATTGGCAAGGTCACGCGTTTCTACGGGCAACAAAACGCTGCGAGTTCTGTAGGCACTGTCTGCACAAACAAAAAAGGAAAAGTAAAAGCACGAGCGGCTGTAACCCATAAAAATGCCACTAGCCGGAACTTTGGATACATTACATAGTATATTCTTAGGCTGTAAATCTTTCGTTTTTGTTTAATTTCAGTGTTTTTCTTGCGTTTGCTTTTCGAGCTGCCCACCGCATGTGGGCAATGTTTTATTATTACTCAGCAGATTAGTTTTACACTCACTAGATAAAACATTAGAGATAGGGTTGATGAGCAGTTGAGATGGGCTTTCCCCGCGCAGAGTAGAATAGACCCAAACCGAGCGCACGCGGTAAATATGCCTACTGCAGGGCTTTCAAATATTGAATCGCAATTGAGGAACATGGGTAAACGTGGTGATCTGAGCGACTTCGATCTTGCACGCATTGTTGGCGCAAGACAGATCAGTCATCATTCTATTGCCCAAGTAGTAAGAACTTGAGGGCAACCGTATCAAAGGTGTACCGCGAGTATACCATCGACGGACGTACCACCGCCCAGAGGGCAAGCGGAGGCAGATGACACGCCATTGATGACCGGGGTTAAATATCTGAGGCACAAACAGCATCAGCGAGCGAACGGTACAGTGCATACTGCATACCCTGGACTACGGAAGCCGACACCCTACTCGTGTGCCATTGTTTACTGCTCGTCATCGGAAATTATGCCTCTCCTGCTGGTACAGCGAACATCAAAGCTAGACCTTCAGAGTGGCGCCGCGTCGTGTGGTCAGACGAATCCCGTTTCCAGCTGTACCGAGCTGACAGGAGGGTGCAGGTGTGGCGTCGACAGCATGAAGCCATGGCCCCATCGTGCCAGGTCAGCTCTTTTCAAGTTGGTGGGCCGCCCCGGTGGCGCAGTGGTCTAAGCGATGGCCTCTGATCATTCGTCCGAACGGGGTCCGGGTTCGAATCCCGGTGAGGCATGGATGTTGTGTTTGTCTTACGGCACTGACTCTCTCCCTTCCCTGGAACCAGTGACCCTAAATTAGGGACGGGCGACTGCTTATAGCCCATTGAGTTGCGCACGGTGGTCGTTAAACCTCCAATCCAAAAAAAAAAAAAGTTGGTGGTGGCTCTGCGATGGTTTGGGGACCCTTCTCGTGGAACACATTATGTCCCTTAGTATGTTTGGAGACGTCCATAACAGCTGTGCGCTACCAGCATGACCACCTGCACGCTTTCATGGTCTTTGCGCATCCTTCGGCCTATTGTCTGTTTCCAGGGACGTCGCTAGATTTCGAAATCAGGATGGGTGCGGGAGCATTATTTTTGGTAGGGCAAGCTTGATAGCAAGTTTTTTTTGTTGTTGTTGTTTTTTTTTAAGAAACACTGAAGGAACAAATTTTTAATATTTTTTTTTTCTTCTCTTAATTGAAGGTAAAATGACCACCATGAGCAACTTAATGGGCTGTAAGCAGTCGCTCGTCCCTAATTTAAGGTCACTGGCTCCAGAGAAGGAAGAGAGCCCGTGCCGTAAGACAAACACAACATCTTTGTCTCACCGGGATTCGAACCCAGACTCTACCCTGACGAATGGTCATAAGCCAGTGCTTAGACCACTGCGACACGGGGCGGTTTCAATGCTTTTCACTACCGGCTACGAAAGAATTCGTGCAATTCCGACTCCCTCCACCTGGACACACATACATACATGGACCTCATAAAATAAGGTTGCCGTCTTATGCACGATTAGAATAACTAAAAGTTAAAAGAACTGATGCTTTTGTACACACCAAATGTGGTGAAGGTGATATGAATGACAGGTTAAAACAAACATGAGATCTTTCAATCCCTTTTGGGATCATCCTCAGATGTGCTCTCAAATTAGTGATTCCGACCCTTAAATAACAGAAGGGGTAAGTGTCATGAATCAAACTGTGCGTTCACTGCGCATGTCTGGGATTGTTCACGGGAAATTCCGCATCGCTCAATGGGTGATTGTGTCATCTGGTGTTAAGGCATTCAAGGTGTCACTTTGAGCATTATTTGAGTCCCTTGGCAAGAAATTTTTCCAAGAATTGGGGATGTACATAGGTATATAGTCGTTACAACATTGATTGTCCTTGATGAAAATTAACAAGATCTCTGCAAAAAGTAACGAGGTTTTGTCCGGGGTACTTTTGCAGAGAGCTCGTTACTTTTTGCATAGAGCTTGTTAATTTTCATCAAGGCCCCTAGGCTAAGACACTTCCGTGGCCCCCTAGGCTAAGGCATCTGAGTGGGCCCCCAAAGAACTTATGAATGACGGGGAATCATTATGAAGTCCGTTAAAACACGAAACTTTAGCAATATGCTTGTGATAATTAACGCGCAGTACATTCTTCAAACTAATAAATCATCTGCAGCGTTTTCATAGTAGGTCATTGTATTTTCCATTGTTCTAATAAAAACATGAGCTAAAAGCTTAAAAATCCTAGATTTTGTCTTGGATTTTCTAATAATTTATCATTGTATAGTTTTCTTAATGCATCATTTTTGCTATGCAATGTGAAACCATGTGGGACTTCGACCATTAGCAGTTCAAAACGCAAATTAGGAGCGCTGTGTGCGGATGGTAGTGAAAAGCTGAAACTGTCTCTCCGATACACAACGGCATGAAACCTATTTTACAAACTTCTCTCTCTCTCTCTCTCTCTCTCTCTCTCTATCTATCTATCTATCTATTATTTACCCAGTCGTACCTCTTGGGCCCATGGTAATGGTGGGCCCCAAGGCTATATAGCCATTATATACCCCCCCCCCTCCCTTAATCCGGCCCTGTTCGCCACTGTTATTAATATTACCCAAAAATGTTTAACTGATTTTGTAGACCATGATTAAAATCAAGAAAGCAACTGAAAATCAGAATTTTGGCGTAGCTATTTTGAAGGGGTATCATCTAGTAGGCAAAACTCTTAAATTTATAATATTGGCATTTGAAAACAAAAAGTTTCTCTCCAAAATTTTCGAACAGTCACGATCTGCCGGGAAGGGGAAGAGGACGAAGTAAAAAATAAAATGAAAACACTTTGACCCAGATCGTTTTCAGGAGATTCACAGAGTTTTATGAGCGCTGTTTCATTCTTTCGTTGTGCGTGTATTTACCCAAGCGGTCTCCCTGACCCAAGGCCTGTTCCACCTCGTTTCGCTCTAGTGTTGACTTTGCAACCTGTTTCGCTGCAGTTGAATTAAATGCATTTTTCTCTGAAGTTCGCCGACAGGTACTTCAGCGCAGGAAGCTAAAAACCTCCGCCTCTCGACGCTCTTCCTCGTCGCCGGAATTTAGGAATCCACCCAACGAAAGCTCTAGAAAAACCAGTGGAACTCTTCGGAGCAACCACACCGCCGAAAAAAGAGAACCCATTAGAACTAATCGCCGTAGCTGCGAATTTGATTTCCTTGGTGGATTCAGTTCCAACTTCACCTCAAGACGATTTTTATGTGAAAGAAATGGAAAATACAGAAGAACTACAGTTAGATATAAGCTTAGTGCACTTGCTTGGTACACGTGTAGACTTCCTTTAGTAAAGTCTACGCATGTTCTTTGAAATGACTTCAGAACCTTCGTCCCAAAGTCAAGCGCCGTAACCACTAGGCTACACGCGGCCGGCATTAGCCGAGAATCAGGAATAATACGATTTTATACACAAGGTCTGATGGAGATCTACGGGTAGAAAAAAGGAAGAACATTTGCTTCTCGTCGCAAATCTAAATCTAATAAGAAGCTTTGGGATAGAATACCAAAGCGCTATATATATATATATATATACATATATCATCATCATCATTGTCAACCATTATCAATCCACTGCTGGACGAAGGTTTCCCCAAGTGTCATCCACAACGGTCTGTCTTGTGCCAGTCTCCTCCATGTCACTCCCGCATACTTTCGAATTTCATCCACCCATCTTCCATGTGATCTTCTTCTGGGTCTTTTCCTGACCCTTGGAATCCAATCTAAAATTTCGGCTGTCCATCGATGGTCTGTCCTTTTGGCAGTATGTCCAGCCCATTGCCATTTCAGGGATTTAACTCTGATCCTGATGTCTTCCACTCTTGTCATTTTTCGGATCCACCAGTTCCTCTTCTTATCTCTCCTGGTTACACCAAGCATGCACCTCTCCATGCTGCTTTGAGTTGTCTGCAGCCTTTGTATGTCTCTTTTAGTTAAGGTCCACGTCTCTGCACCATATGTAAGCACTGGAAGGATGCATTGATCAAACACTTTTCTTTTAAGACATAATGGCATATTGCTCTTGAAAATTATGCTGTTTCTTCCAAAAGCTCTCCAGGCAAGTTTTATTCGTCGATTAATTTCTTCCTCAATGTGACCCTCACTTGATATCTGCTGTCCAAGATAAAAGTACGTGTCTGTTATCTCCAGCTTTTCTCCATCAATCGATAAATCTTCATTTCTTGTAAAAGCATTGAACATCACTTTTGTTTTCAGAAAGTTCATTTTTAATCCCACCTCTTTACTCATGCCAGAAAGTTCCTGGATCATACTCTGCAGCTCTGATGGGGTAGTTGCAAAAATGACTACGTCATCAGCAAAACGAAGGTGGGTTAGATAATCTACATTAATCTTTATCCCTTTGTTTTCCCAGTTCAGTGATTGAAAGACATTTTCCAATGTGGCATTAAAGAGCTTCGGAGATATGGTGTCACCTTGTCTCACTCCCTTTCCAATTTTTATGTGAGTTGTATTTTCAAACAGCCGAATCTTTGCTCTTGCATTTTCATAGATGTTATTAATAATATTAATGTATGCATCTTCAATACCGCAGGATTTCAGAGCCATTGTAACTGCTGATGGTTTCGCCGAATCAAAGGCTTTTTCATAATAGATAAAAGCCATGCACAATGGAAGTTCATATTCCCTCGCTCTTTCAATTAGTTCTCTCAGTACATGGATATGATCCTCCTCAATCCAGCTTGTTCTCTCGGTTGAGCCATGTCCAGTGTCACCTTCAAACAGTGTGAAAGAACTTTAGTGAAGATTTTATAAACCACTGATAGGAGGCTGATAGGTCTGTAGTTCTTGAGATCCTCAATGGCACCTTTTTTTATGTAGCAGGATCATTATATAGCGTTGTTCCAATCCTCAGGAATCTTCACTTCTTTAAGGCTTCGAGTGAAAATTTGGGCGAGTACTGTTTCGATTTCTCCACTTGCTTCTTGTATGATGTCTACAGTAATTCCATCTTCTCCTGGAGCTTCGATTTCTCCACTTGCTTCTTGTATGATGTCTACAGTAATTCCATCTTCTCTTGGAGCTTTTTCCCGCTTCATGTTCTTGATTGCATGTGCTACTTCTGCTGGGAGGACTGGAAGAACTCTGGTACTGGTACCTTTCATGATGTCTGGAGTACTTGTATCATCCCTTTCATATAATTTGGAGTAGAAATCTTTCACTCTTGTCAAAATTTCGCCTCTATTTCTTGTTACAGAACCATCTTCTTTTCTCAGTGCCATAATCTGTTTTCTTCCCTTACTGAGATGTCCTTTTGCTATCTTTAGTCTTTGGTTGTTTTCAATTGCTTTCCTCACTAGTTCACAGTTGAATTTCCTTACGTCTTCAGTGATACTTTTTCGTACCGTCTTGCATAGCTCTATATATTCCACTTTGGAAGTCACATCTTCTTTAGTTGTCCTCATCTCTCTTCTTTTTTGCATCAACATTTTGGTTTTTCCCTATAATTTGTTCACATGCAACTTGTTCTTAGACCCAGCTAATTTTGTTGCTGTTTCCATAAGAGCTTTGGTTACTTTTCTGTTAACTTCAGAAATATCCACTTCTTCCGATGTTAGGCCTTCTAACGCAAAGAATCTGTTCTTCAGTTCCAACTTGAAGGTATTATGGTGTTTTTTAAGGTTGGTTATGTCGATACATTTTGTTTGTCTTATGAGCTTGCCACGTTCGAGTTTAGTGTTGAGGTGCATCTTACATCTCACCAATCTATGGTCACTACCTGTGTTGAACTTATTTAGCACACTGCAGTCTTCTATGACGAATTTTTTGTTACACATAATAAAATCAATTTCACTTGTCGTCCCATTTGGATGTCTCCATGTCCATTTCCTGTGTAGCTTTTTCTTGAAAAAGGAGTTCAAGATGAAAAACCCTTCTGCCTCTGCAAACTCAACGAAAGTATTTCCACGCTGGTTTCTGTTGCCGTGACCGAATTTACCTACTGGTTTCATTCTGTTGCCGTTGCCTTATTTTTGCATTGAAATCTCCCATAATTATCTTCAAGTGCTGCTTACCTTTATTATGTAGATGACGAATTTCCTCATAAAATTCTTCAATTTCTTCTTCAGGATGACTTGTGGTGGGTGCATAAGTTTGAGTAATCTGAGCCTTGTATCTTCTCGAGAGTTGGATAACGAGTCGTGCAGCTCTGTCAGAGGAACTTTCAACTTCTACAACTTTATCCTTCAGTTTCTTGTTGATTATAAATCCTAAACCACTAGTTCTGCCAGTATCTGTCCCACGATAGTAGAAGAGTTGTCCACTTTTCAGTTCAATGAGATCTTCTCCTTTTCTCCTCACCTCACTTAGCTGGACGATGTCCCATTTCATCCTTTGTAGTTCCTTTTCCAATTCAAGAAGCCTTGAATCAGAAGATAGGGAGCGTCCATCATACGTAGCCAAGGTCAGCATCAGATGGCAGCCTAATCCGGTCCTCCGGGGATTCTTAGCACCCTCTGCCTTCATGTCGCACTGGCCGCTGCCTTGGCCAGGTACATTCCAGCTGCCGGAGACTGAGGGCCAAGATTTAAGTTGTGGAGTCATTTTGGAGGGGTTTGTCCATAACTCAACACGCTGGCCAAGCGGGTTGGTGAGTGTGGGATAGCATTTCCTATAATCCCGATGGTATAGTTATACCGCTATTGGCGGTCGTCACAGCCCCTTTAGTGGGAACAGGATGCAGAGTAACCGCCGTGTGCAGCCCGGACAGCAGCAAAACTGGCTGGGAATGATTCAATAAGTTGCTGGAAGGTGTTGGCAGGTATGTGGAGCCATGCTGACTGCAGTGCATCTGACAGCTGATTTAGGATTCATAGAGAAAACAACACGATCGAGGTGGTCTCACAGATACTCAATTGGATTTAAGTCTGGGAAATTGGGGGCCAGGGAAGTACTTTGAAGTCTTCATCGTGCTCTTCCAATCACTCTCGGATATTTCTAGCAGTGTGACACGCCGCATTGTCGTGTTCGAAGATCCCACCCGCCCCAGGGAAGACAATCAGCATGTATGGGTGTACGTGGTCTGCAAGGATGGATTCATAACGAATTCGGTCCTCAGTGTCTTCCAACGGTATGAATGGACCCAGGAAATGCCACGATAACATTCCCCAGACCATAACGCTGCCCCCACCAGCTTGTGTTCTCCCAGCAATGGTTAAAGAGTGTTTGTTCTGCGATGTTTCTCGCCTTATACACCAACGTCCATCCGTTCGATAAAGCAGAAAACATGACTCATCGGAGAAGGCAATCCTTTGAAAATCAGCGGAGGTCCAATTCCGATACTGCCATGCAAATGCAAGCCTTTTCTGCCGATGCACCTTCGTTAGCATAGGTGCAGTGACCATCCGTCTGCATTAGAGCCCCATACGCAGCAGGATTCGCTGAACTGTAGTTTTAGACACACTTCCGGTAGCCCCTGGTTCATTCGGCCAGTGAGTTGCTCCACTGTAGCGTGTCGATCGGCCCTCACGCACCTTCGAAGCCGACGTTCACCTCTCACATTAATGGCACGTTATGTTCCGCTGTTTCAACGTCGCTTATTCCCAATGGTGCCATTTCTCCAATCACGATACACTTTAGCCACAGCAGCACACGAACAGTTCACAAACTGCGCTGTTTCAGAAATACTGCCACCCTTGGCCCGAAAGCTGATAATCTTTCCTTTTTGCAAATCTGATAAATCGCTCCTTTTATCTATGACAGCAATGAGTGATGTGTTTTTAGAATGCCTATAGCACACCTTATACATGTACATACATACATACATACATACATACATACATACATACATACATACATACATACAAGACTTGCTACTTTAAGGTGGACGTCAAGTAATTTTGCTTCCTATATTTCCAATGGAAAAACTTCTGTACACATTTTCTTCACAATTAATGCGTTCCCAAGAAGGAAAATTTGAACATCGATTAAAACAGCTTCATTACATAACTTGGAATACTTAATATTTTCTAAACCATAACCGTAATTATGCAATCCAACATTTATTTGTCCACTGACGTCATCAAAGTACAGGTCGTGCCATCTTTTTTCTGGTTTCAACACCACCAAAGGAAACGTTATTGTTTTTTAATATAATTATGGTTATGTTTCAGAAAATGTTAAGTATTCCAAGTTATAGTATGAAGTTATTTTAATCGATGTTCAAATTTCCATCCTTGGGAACACACTAATTGTGAAGGAAATATGTACAAAAGGTTTTCCATTGGAAATATAGGAAGCAAAATTACTTGACCTCAATAGTGTGGGATAAGGGCGATGGAATGGATCCCGATCCTATGTCCTGACCTTTGACTCCATTTGTCCCATTTTCAATAGGGTTCCTCTCCAGGTGGTCCCCTACCACATACTAAAATTTCATCGAAATCGAACCATTTTTACGCACGTTATGACGCATAAAGGCAATGGAATGCATCCCGCTCCTATGTCCTGACCTTTGACCCTACTTCACCTATTTTCAATAGGATTCGTCCCCAACCACATACTGAAATTTCATTGCAATCGAACCATATTTACGCAAGTTATGTCGCATAAGGGCAATTGAATGGATCCCACTCTTATGGCGTGACCTTTGACCCCACTTCATCTATTTTCAATAGGGTTCGTCCCCTGGTTGTCCCCTACCACATACTAAAATTTCATCGAAATCGAACCATTTTTACTTGAGTTATCGTGCCGACAGACGGACGGACGGAAAAAGCTGGAGCATATACGCTCCTTCAACCTACGGTTGGAAAGCGTAAAAAATATATTTAATTTATAGCTCTAGCTGAAAAACTACATGTTTTGAGAACGAAGCACTACCCAAAATGGTCTACGTTTTAAATGGTATCGAAAGAAATAATTTTTTTAATCGGATGTTTAGAATTAATGATATGAAATAAAATGTATTTTAAATTCGATATCATCTGCTTTACGCCCTCTAGTGTTGAAGTTGTAGATCGTAAAAAGACCAGAAAACAATTATCATAGTTCTCATTTTTCAGGTTTCCCACTGCAAAAAAAATTTTTTAAGCCGTACTAATCGGTGCAGAGATCACAGACGGGCGGACAGATGTCGTGATAGCATAAGCACGTCGTTTGTTTCCAATGACGTACTAAAAATAGCTGATATGAATGAGAATTCATTCCTTCTCATTCATATCAGCTATTTCCTAAATTCAGATGACCGAGGGAGATGACGAATGTGCTTTAAAAAAAATCAGAAAGTAGAAGCCTTTTAAATGGATCGCAGCCTCCCCACTGAAACGCCTTCAACCGCAAATTCCTTGAGTAACTAAATATTCAGTTCAGAGGCGTAACTAGGGCGAGGCACAACTAGGGTAACTAAATCTCAGTTCAGAGGCTTAACTAGGGCTGCCCCGGGCGCAGCTCAAAAGAGGACACAAAAATCTGTTTAAAACTGCAATTGAAACTTTGTACCAGTTTCTGATATAGTGATCTAGCACCATTCTTCGTCATTTGTCCATTTACAGAATTAGCTCATAATATAGTTCGCCAGTTTCGATAGCCTTTGCAACTTAAAATGCACATTTCTTCTTCAAAATACAAGGTTGTATCGGAATAATATTGCCACGCCCGGAATCACAGTGTACCCACCCAGGTGCGTCACAGAGTGCACGTGACAAGGTCGACCACACTGAGATATAAGCTGCCAACGGCAACCAGGACAGATGAGCCATAGTGCGTCACCTGAGCATAATGGGCAGAGGTAGAGATTTGACGGACGTTCAAAAAGGAATGATCATCGGTTACCCCGCCAAAAGTAGAAGCATCTCAGAAACAGCAGACTTCGTGGGCTCGAGAGGTGCTGCAGTAAGGGTGTACCAAGAATGAACCACTCGCACACCGAGTACCTCCCGACGTCATAACTGTGGAGCCCCAAAGGCCATCGGCCCCAGAGGAGAACGTCGTCCCCGTCGATTGGTAAAGGACAATCGACGTGCAACAGTGCAGCAATTGACCACGCAAATGAACCCTGGGGCACCCAGTTACGTGTCCCCGATAACCGTTTCGCATGGGACTATCCATCATTGGACAGTGGAAGAGTGGGAAAAGATTGCCTTCTCCGACGAATCGAGGTTTCTACTCCACAGAATTAACGGGCGGTGCCGGATACGGCGTCAGACACACGAGAACCAACACCCTGACATGCTTGTCGGTCAAGTACAGGCCGGTGTAACAAGATTCATTGAGGGCTATTTGATAAATGCCATGGCTTCGAGCCTTGACTGCCTGTTGCATTCGGTTCGTTTGATGAGGTACGAAGATCTGCACTCCGAAGCAATTGCCAAGAGTTGTACGAACAGCCATAGTTTGATAGGACCTCAATTTTGATTTGAGATATCTATACGACGCCAATTTTTATTTGAGAGAGAGAGAGAACAGTTAAATTGGTTCATAAGAGGGAAATGCAGATGGGGGCGCAATATTTTTTAGTTGCCTCAAGCGTAGAAATAGCAAAGCTAACCACTGTTCAAGTTGTGAAACCGATTTACCGACATGAAATCTCGTGCTTATCAGTATGTCTCGGTGCAGTAATGGGGACCTATGTTTCGCGGACCCTTCCCCCTAAGGGTGACTATCACCGCCTCAGGTGATCAATACCCCCTCCCCCTCCCGTCGCAGTAAATATCCTCGTGTTAACTGTATAGCCTCTCTGAAGCAAAACAGAAGTGACAATGACCCCGCCAGAACGCTAATATTTGTATTTTTTAGAAACGCGACCGAAACTGGGATCTTCATTTTTTTAATGTGCGACATTTAGAACATCTATATCCATGCGCTTTTCTTTAGGTCTCAGTTGAAGCTCTAACACGGCTTTTAAACTGGAACTATATTATGCAGTGGGAGTACACGCTCCGTAACTTACACACCGTAGTCAGGTTAGCCTTGCCACGAGTATAGTTACGCTTCTGACTCGTTGGCGCACCCACGGAGGGTTCTTTGGGTGCTTAATCCCCTCCAAGGAGATTAAGAGCGACGTACGTCACAAATTAAACATTCAAAGATATTATTATATTAAATATTTTAAATGCGTCGAATTTTTTTTAATCCGCGAAATTATGATTTTTATGTCTAAGTTACGACAAAAGGATTTTTCGAAATCTCAAAAGGCAAAATAGGTGCGGCTAAAAACCTAATATTCTGCTCTGAGTTAGGTGTGATGCTACGGGATGTGATGACCGGTGGGGGGGGGGGGGCTAGAGCCCACCCAACTTTTCTTTGATTCCACCTTTTAGGCCCCCAAAATATTTAAGCAGTTGCAACCTATGGCGAGGAAGCAGTCGCATTTGCGACCGGGGTTGAAATGGTAGTAAATGCAACCGCTTAACGCAGAGGAATTGGGAAAGAAAGAAGGGAGGTCAGATGGAGAGGGGGGGGGGGCTGCTGACGATCCGGTGTGACGAAACGGGTAACGGGTAGTATTTGTGACCATCACGTGAACTACGGAAATGCGTTTTCTCTGCACTGTAAAAAAGTTGCTTTGTACCAAAGTACATACTTCAGTTTGAACGCGGCAGAACTTCAGTGTTTTGAACGCGTTTTCTCCCACATGAATTTTAGATCTCCAGAAAATATTAAATAATAACATGGCTTTGATTAATTTGTCATTTTTAAGAATAACTTATTTATGCTCTGACTTTATTACAACCACATAATAACAATTGGTTAGAAAATGTAGAAAATATTATTCCCCAGAAAACATTCCTGCCTTTGTGTATTGCTCTTTTAATTCCTCATAGATTATTTTATACGTACTCGGAATTATTATTCCTAAAAAAACTGCAGAAATAGCTGTGGTAAATTTCAGATCTTCATACGAACGCTCAGTATCGGACTGGCGATCCATAAACAGCCATGGAAGCAGATTTTTTGCGGCTCACTGTTTGCAGAAAATATCCAAGTGTCCCAAACCTAAAATTAGCGGTATGCTGACATCATCATTTCCTGTTTAATAGTCTCTTTTAGCAAAAGTCTGATAATTATTGTATTGTTTGTATTTACAAAATAAGGTTTTACTCAAGTTTCTGGATTGCAGCTGAAGATACCCCTAGTAAAACTTGATCTGTATATAAAAAATAAAACGCTTCCTTTTCCCAAGTAATAGCCATAGTACTTTCTCTACGACAAACTGCCGGAGATTTTATTCCATTCGTGTGCGAATTTTATTGCGATAGCTGCATTCAGAATTAATGGTAAGTTTCTGCGCTTTTAGTTAGAAAGGAAATCCAAATTTCATTTTTTTTTTCAAAAAAAAAAATGAAATTTGATGACAAAATTTAAAATTTATGTTACTGCAAAAATTTCAGTGGCAATTCATATATAAAGAGAGAGAAATTAAAGAGTGCGAAAATTGTTTATTCAATTAATTCCTACAAAGTGATCTGCTCGGCCCTGAACCCACTTACCATCTGACCTTTCAACCCGGGTCACATTGACCGTTGGAAGACCCCAGGTGATCAACACCTAATCTCCCCACCCTGCCTCCCTCTTTTCATTCCCACTCCTCTTTGCCCCTGCCCTGCCGATCGCATATGCTACCATTTCAATCCTGGTCGCAAATGCGACGACACCATGACGAGAGTAACCATTTTAGACTGTAGGGAACTTGAATAAATATATGTGAATTTCTCGAATTCACTGACATTTTGTTATATTGAATGTACTATACCGGGCAAATTAATTGAAACAAGCTATTTTATTCTCAGAATTGTAATGTGATCACCAGTTGATGTCGGAAACCCACGTAAACCGGTTTTATCAGCTGTGAGGTGGTGTGGTTGTTAGAACTTGATAGTAAGAATGTGGTTTGATCAGTTTTAAACAGGAAATAGGCACTTCAGCTTCAGTTGTGAGCTTTCGTGTGTAACAGGTGGATGTTAGTTTTTGCTCTCTGTGAGTACGTGTTGCTTTCGCGTATTGAAAAATGGATATTTCTCCAAGGAAGCGTGCAAAAATAATATCTCTGAAGGATCACACTTTTATGACAGTGAGAGATATCGCTTCTGCAGTTGGTGTAGGCAAATCAAGTGTATCAAGACTGCTTACGCGATTCAATGCATCTGGATCATCGTCTCCAAAAAGGAGAGGTAAATATGGAAGAAAACGAAAAACAACTCCACGAACCGATAAATATCTAATCAGAAATAGTAACATGAATCCAAAAAAGAAAACAAGCACCGACCTTCAAAAAGATTTATTGGCTAGTGGTTGTGATGTTAGTGATTCAACTGTACGCCATAGGCTTCTGGAAGTTGGCCGGAAGGCAAGAAGACCAACGAAAAAACAATATTTGAGTGCGAAAATGAAGATAAAACGTTTAGCATGGGCCAAAAAATATAAATCATGGACTGCTAACGACTGGAAAAAGGTAATTTTCAGTGATGAAACTCATTTATTTGTGCAGGGTTACCAAGCAAATGCCGTTAGACGAAGCAACTGTGAACCCTAAAGACCTGAGCATGTCAAACAAACTGTAAAACACCCTCTGAAACAGATGTTTTGGGGTTTTTTCACATCAAATGGCACTGGAAGCTTAGTTCCTGTTCAAGGTATGATGAATTCAGCCAAGTACGTAGAAATATTAAAACGTAGGATTGTTCCATTCTTGCAAACTTTTGACGGGACATTTCAACATGACTTGGCCCCATGTCACAATTCGAAATTGGTCAAGAATTTCATGCTGGAAAATCAAATTTATTTGCTTGATTGGCCTGGAAATTCGCCAGACTTAAATCCCATAGAAAACTTGTGGAATATTTTAAAGAGACGTTTAGGTAAAATGGACTGTACAACCACAAAGAACGCATGATAACGAATGCTATAAAAAGTGTGGTTCCACGATTATGAAGTCAAAAATATGTGCACTTAATTAGTGGAGTCAATGCCAAAACGAATTCAAGAGGTCATTTCTGCTAAAGGAGGACATACTTCATACTAATACAGGTATTTATCAGTGTATATCAAGGCACAGAATGATATAAAGGCATAGTTTTGGAAAAAAGAGTGATTTTTTACTTTGTCCCAATTAATTTGCACAGTATAGTATTCTTTGTTAAATTTAGTTTTTGTACTTATGGGAAATGGAGGATCCTCTGAACGAATTTCTAAGAGAGAGTAGAAACACACCATTTTTGTAATTACAAGTTATGATATGTGAGAGACAGAGAAATAGATATTCTTCATCAGGTTGAGCCTTATGAAGATAAAATAAAAAAACCGACCTAAGTAAGATAAAATTGCGAAGAAATAGTAACTTACCATAGAGATTTGTATCCATGGTTCTCATACTACATACATGTACATTGAATAAATAACGTTCAGTATTCACTTGTAAATTTTTATTTATGGGGATAACATTATCAGCGTCTGGTAAACAGCACATAAACGGAATTTTTTGCCAAAATTTCTGCCAAACACTTCAAAATTTGCGCCGCCTTCCCATCATGTTTAGCCCCCCCCCCCAATAACCCACTCAGTTCTGAGCGCCTGGCGTCGCCAATGCTCTGAATACAAGACATCCATAATAATTTTAAAGGCAGGACAATTACTTTGAACTTTTCGTAGAACACTACTAACCGAATTTTTGTATCATAAGTCAACAAGAAAGGTGATACCCAATTTTCGGTTGTAATGAGCACCTCTTTTGAATCCATTCTGACGCGAATTAAATTTATCAAAGCTATTCAAAGTCAATGAAGCCGGTTAAGGAAACAATCGATAAAACATCCAGAAATATAAAGAGCTACTTAGTTCCACCAGCCACTAAAAAGCATGTTACGAAAATGAACAAATGGCACACAAATGTTTCTCATAGCACAAGGTAGATATCAGAGACAAAGAGATTTTCAAATCGAACAGTTAAAAGAAGAAAAATAGAAGGAAACATGATGTAAGTCTGCGTCTGATAGCGGAAGAATTTTGCATAATGGAAAAGTTGAAAATGGACGAAAAATATTCCTCGTGGAAAAAGCTATGCTCACGAAAAAGAACTTTTCTAATACGTCACCCGAAGCAAAGATAGCGAAAAAAATGTTTCGACCTTTACGCCCCTAGCGGGAAATCGTTACATTATTTAAAGAGGATAATGTTTCACATCTGTACAGTAACGAATGGAATACAGTAAAATTGAAATTTCTCGACAGTGTTTTTAGAAGCGGAGATACAGCTGCAAACTGTATTACACAAACACCACATACCGACAGAACTGTTAACTGCAACATTCTTCATATACTAGCCTAAAGTGTTCTACAAAGTAAATGGCATCCGATGTTGACAGAACTTTTTAAATTGCACGTGTAAAAGCAGAGATATTGAGAAAAACAGATTAAGCATTTGCGCTCCCTAGCGTCAAGACTGTGCCTTATTTTGGGAATTAAATAGTATCCGACCGAAGAAAGAAGTTTTTCAGTCGGGTTTTTAGTCCCGCAGATATTGCTGTAATAAACGAAAATGTGAACTTATAACCCACTGGTGGCAGACTTGTGCAAAATTTTAAATTATATGAGAAACATTTCGCAGCGGAAACGCTCTCCGACAAAGAAAGAATTTTTCAAATCGGACTCTTAGAAGCAAAGATATCGACAAATATATGATACACATCTACGCCCCTGGCGGAAAAACTGTGCATTATTTTACGAAGAAAGTATTCTCAAAAGATTTTCCGATGTGAGCCGTATTGGTCAACGAAAGAATTTTTTCAATCGAATTTTCAGAAGCTCAGATTTTTCTTCAAATACATCAGAAGCAGAAATTAACCATTACGCCTCCTGGTGGCCAAACCATTCTTTACCGGATATTAGAAATTATATGAAAAACATTTCCCATGAAAAGCTGTATGCGATAAAGGAAGAATTTTTCAAATCGGTGTTTTAGAAACAGAAGTATCGGGGTAAACGCAATTTACCTCAACGCCCCTTAGCGGAAAGTCTATGATTACTTGAATATTCTAAAATTATATGAAAAACATTTCGCACCGGGAACGCTATCTAACAAAGAAGGAATTTTCCAAATCTGACTCTTAGAAGCAGAAAATTTGACAAAAATAAGATATACATTTACGCCTCCTGGCGAAGAAACCATGCATTATTTGAAAGGAAAAAATGTTCCAAAAGAGGCTTAGCGACGTGAGTGGTATCGGCCCACGAAAGAATTTTTTCAGTCGAGATTTTAGAAGCTCAGATGTTGCTGTAAATGCATCAGAAGCAAAAATGAACACTTACGCCCCCTGGTAACCAAACCGTACTTTACCAAATATTAGAAATTATGTGAAAAATATTTCCCACCAGGAGCTGTATGCGATACAGGAAGAATTTTTCAAATCGGAGTTTTAGAAGCAGAAGTATCAATTTATTTTACGCCCCAAGCGGAAAATCTATGCGTAACTTGAAAAAGTGACTATACTTAAAATAAACTTTGACATAAATGGAATCGAGAGGTAAAAGAATTTTTTCAATCGAATGTTTAGAAGCAAATATATGAAATAAAATGTATTTTGAATTCCATATCATCTGCATTTACGCCCTCTAGTGGCGAAATTGTGCATCGTAATAAATAATAAACAAGATGAAGCATCATCATTCGCACATTTCAAGCTTCCCAATGCAAAAAGAAGTTTTCAAATCGGACAAATAGTTGCAGACATGGTGTCCACAGACGAACGGGCGGCAGTGGCGGATTGGCGGTCCATGAACGACACTGGAAGCCATTTTGTGCGGCCTACTTTTGGGAAAAATTGTCAATGTAACACATCCCTAAATATGCGGTATGACAGCATCACCAATTACTGTTTCAACATCTTTTCAACATAAGTCTACAAATCACTACAGGTTTTTTTTTTTTTTTTTTGGTTTTTGTTTTTTACTGTGGTAGTAATTAACAACATTTTATCCATTTTCCTGGACCACAGATCCCTACTAAATTTTAATGTGAGAACAAAATTACTCCCGTTTCTGGGAAGCAATAGACAAAGTACGTACTCTGAGAAAGACTATCAAAGACTTGATTCCATTCTTACGAATTCTATTGCGATAATTGAATTAAGAATGTGTTATAGTTTCTTCGTTTTCAGAGAGAACGGAAATCAAAATACTCCAAAAATGAATTTCTTTTTCATGAAATAAAATACTTACGAAAAAAATATCTTGAAGATAATGAAAATGTCAGAATTTTAAAAATTTTCAATGCAATTTTTTTAAATTGAGAAAAATTAAAGAATGCGAAAATTATTGTTTACTTAATTACTTTCAAATGAAAAAGAATATTCTCTGTAGCTGAAATAGACTTTCTTGTAACCGTGGCTAAAGTAGTAAATCAGATACAAACCTCGTTAAAGTAGTAAAAAAGAAATATAAAAATGTCAATGCAAATTTTATGAATTACTTGAAAATTTTTAAATTACAATGCAAATTATATTAAGGCCAAAGTAGTAAATCAGATACAAATCTCGTTAAAAAAAATTGCATATAAAAAGCAGCAACCCAAAAGTTTTAGCGTAGGTGAACCTCAATGCATTAACGTACACAGTGAATTTTGAGTTTTATCCCAGGCTAGTGATAAGCATATTTGATTAGACCGTGTTGGTTATTTAACTTTAAATTCAATTGGAAAAATCCAACGCCGCCCCGGTGGCGCAGTGGTCAAAGCGATGGCTTATGACCATTCGTCCGTGAAGGGTTCGTTTTCGAATCCCGGTGAGGCATGGATGTTGTGTTTGTCTTACGGCACTAGCTCTCTCCCTTCCCTGGAACCAGTGACCCAAAATTAGGGACGGGCGACTGCTTATAGCTTATTAAGTTGCTGACGGTAGTCGTTGAACCTACGATAAAAAAAAAAATCAAACTGAGGTGGAGGATGTCAGCCCAAACGCACAGGGCTTAAATTTGGAAGTCGAGGAAATTGAAGGGGGTGTACAAAAAACAGTGTTTGGCTCAACAGAACATTTGCTACGTAGTTTTTCTCTCTCTCTTTCTTTTTTATTTTTTTTTTATTTTACTGAAGCTATTAAGGTGGTAAAAAAACTTTGCTATTTTAGAATAACTTGTTTCCTTCGATATGAACGTTGAAGTACAAGTATATACGCGAATATACTTTTTTTTTTAGTTAGCATAAGGTCTACCGGCCCAGAATATGGTGGCCCACCGGGAATCTTCCTGGTATCCCGGCGGCTGGACAGATGGACAAACTGGTAACATGAACACCATCTCTTTTACCAAAGATGTGTTAAAAAGAAATGTTGATAGCGTTTGTTGTACAGTAAAACCTGTGAATAGCGAACACCTCCGGACCGGATGATCTATCCACTATTTGGAGGTACACGTTTATCTACTCAAGCCATTGCACAATACGAACTTCGTTGCCGTTTTTTTTTTTTTTTTTTTTTTCCCCTGTTAAAAATAAAATTACATGTATAAATATACTTACTTTTTATGAACATATTTATGCAGTGATAAAATCCGAAACCGCATTAGTAATATAGAACACACGAAATTGAATGTGTACGTATTTATTGTAATTTACATATTTTTGAGCTTTTCAAACATGAAGAAAAATGCAGTTTACGTGCATATGTATGTACGTAATTCAATCATGTTTCTGATTAATAAAGATTTTAAAACTTTCAAAGGTACTTGCAGTTAATTCATCAATTTATCAGTTAGTATTCTTGCCTGCAAAAAAATCTGACAAAAGCCTTTGTTTGTTTTTATTTTGCCGTTTGCAGCCTCTTTTTCAATATGACTTTTCAAATTCATCAAAAGTGCCAGTCCCTCAGAATCATCTTTGTTAATAAAAAATTTATGTCGTTTTTCACTATATTTCGCCGCGGCTGTGAAGTTCTTAATGTCGCACACCTCTTCTACAACACCGTCCACTGCCTCTTCTTCAGTTCCTCCCACTGTCTCTTCGACCATGTCATTCTTGATGGTTGTGTGTGAAGAAATGTAATCTTGCAATCAACCGTTCTTTGTTCAAAACACAGTTCATCGTCAACTGCAATAAAATCTTTTGGATTTCTCTCACAGTTCAAACATTTTGGATTTCTCTCACAATTCAAACATGTTATCAGTTCAGAAATCGAGCGCAGATCCTACTCTGTGTTGAAAGTGCACAACTCCATCCTCTATGTGTGCCGAAGCAAATCGTGCCTTATGGAAACGACTGAGCCGCCTCGGTGGCGCAGTGGTCTAAGCGATGGCCTCTGATCATTCGTCCGAAAGGGTTCGAATCCCGGTCAGGCATGGATGTTGTGTTTGTCTTACGGCACTGGCTCTCTCCCTTCCCTGGAACCAGTGACCCTAAATTAGGGACGGGCGACTGCTTATAGCCCATTGAGTTGCTCACGGTGGTCGTTAAACCTCCAATCAAAAAAAAAAAAAAAAAAAAAAGAAACGACTAACGCACTGCTGTTTAATGTTTTTGACTGCGGAGATTAATTACCCAAGGGACGGCATGGAGAGCTTAACGCGAAAGAGGTGGAAAACAATGGCTGGGAATGTTTTCAGTGCAGTGGGTTTGGCATCTCCATAAAATTTCGCATACCTTTTTCCCTGCCTCCCTTCAGTGAACACATTTTCAGCTTTTTCGACCGAAATTACAGTCCGCTATTCGGAGTGTCCGTTATTAGGAAGTAAAAACACAGAACCGCCTATGCTTTGGGACTAGGGATTACAAAACTGTCAGTTAAATGGGGGTGTCCGCTATTTGGGGTTCACTGTAAACCGCCACACAGGAAAACTGCCACATATTGGAAAACCGCCACACCGGAAGACTGCCACACAGGGTAACTGCCAAATGGTTTTGATCAAGGGGCCGGGCATAAAATGCTGTTCTTCCGAGGAACATTCTGAATGTATGGCAGTTTTCCAAGTTTCCAAATTATGTGTGGCAGTTTTCCAAAGCACCTAACGACGGGAAGGAGCTCTTTTGTTTGTCTGAATTTTCATACCGGTTCATACGAGTTTAGGGCAACTGGCCACAAAAGTTCAAAGGGGGGGTATATAAATATAACCGTTTCTTGGCCTATATTGAGAAATTAATTGGGAATTCTAAACAAATTTTGAGAAAACGTTCTGAGTAAACCAAGCGAGAATTGCTGTGTTCAGAAAAGGACGATAAGATGGGATTTTTTAATAACGCTGCACTTTTACTTAGGCACTAAATATTTACATAACATGTCAAGTTTGTAATATTTTTCTTCTTAATTCATAGGCACTACACCTTCACTTTTTTAACAGCTTTTAATCCGCCGACTTCATATTCATAATGTTTACGTATCAAATCAATGCAATAGCATTGCGCTTTTTTTTGGCACGAAATATTAATTCACAAGTGCTAGGCCTAGGCCCTGTTAACAGTTTTTGTTCTGTCAATGCCATATTTACAACGTTTTCAGAGCAAATCAAGTTAATCATATTGGGCGTTTACATAGGCACAAAATATTAATTCATGGGCCCTAGGCCTAGGCCTTTTTGACGGGTTTTAATCCGTCAACTCCGTATTCATAAGGTTTACGTATCAATTCAAGTTAACAGCATTGCGCTTTTACTTAGGTACTAAATATTAATTCATAGGCCCTTGGCCTAAGCCTTTTCAGAAAATTTTAATAAGTGCAACATAACTTGTACCGATATATAAAAATTATGAATATAACAGAGTCATAATAACAACTTGTAAAAGGGCCTAGGTATAAGGCCTGTGAATTAATATTTCGTGCCTAAGTAAAAGCGCAATATTATTAAATTGACTTGATGTGTAACAGTTGTGAATATGACATTGGTAAATAAAAAGTTTTTGCAGTGGTCTAAGCAATGGTTTACGACCATTCGTCCGAGATAGGTCCGGGTTCGAATCCCGATGAGGCATGGATGCTGTGTTTGTTTTACGGCGCTGGATCTCTTCCTTCCCTGGAACCAGTTGCCCTAAATTATAGGGAAGGGCGACTGCTTATAGGCCATAAAGCTGCCCACGGTGGTCGTTAAATCTCCAACCAAAAAAAAAAAAAAAAAAAAAAGCAAAATAAAAATAGAGAATAAAAACTGTTTAAAAGGCCTAGGGCCTGTGAATTAATATTTAGTGCCTAAGTGAAAATCCAATACTATTATCTTGACGTGATGTGTAAACGTTGTGAATATGACATCGGTAGTATAGAAACTGTTAAAAGAGCCTAGGCCTGGGGCCTATGAATTAATATTTTGTGCCTAAGTAAAAGCGCTATATTATTAACTTTATTTGATGTGTAAACGATGTAAATGTGACATCGGTGGAGTAAAAACTATTAAAAAGACCTAGGGCTAGGGCCTATAAATTAATATTTCGTGCCTAAGTAAACGCCCAATATTATTAACTTGATTTGCTCTGAAAACGTTGTGAATATGACATTGATAGAATAAAAACTGGCAAAAGGGCCTAGGACTTGTGAATTAATATTTCGTGCCTAAGTAAAAGCGCAATATTATTAACTTGATTTCATGTGTAAATGTTATGAATATGGCATTGATAGAATAGAAATTATTAAACATGCCTCAGCTTGGGGCCTATGACTTTAACATTTAGTACCTAAGTAAAAGCGCAATGCTATGACTTGATTCGATACGTAAATATTATTATGAAGTAGGCGGCTTAAAAGCTGTTAAAAAGGCGAAGGTGTAGGTCCTGTGAATTAATTAAGTAAAAGAAGAATATTACAAACTTGACATGTTATGTTTAAATATTCAGTGCCTAAGTAAAAGTACAGCGTCTTTTAAAAATCCCACCTTATCGTCCATTTTTGAACACAGCAATTCTCGCTTGGCTTACATGGAACGTTTTCTCGAAATTTTTTGTAGTTCCCAATTCAATTCCCAATATAGGCCAAGAAACGGCAATCTTTATACCCCCCCTCCCTCTCCCGTTGGACTTCTGTAGCCAGTTGCCCTAAGTATGAACCGGCATGAAAAATCAGACAAGCAAAAGAGCTCTTTCCGTCGTTAGGCACCTTGGAAAACTGCCACACATAATTCGGAAACTTGAAAAACTGCCACACATTCAAAGTGTTCCACGGAGGAACAGCAATTTGTGCCCAGCCCCTTAATCAAAACCATGTGGCAGTTTTCCTGTGTGGCGGTTTTCCTCCAACCGCTATTTGGGAGTGCCTGTTAAGGAGGTTTTACTGTACTTGGAACTCGTTCCTTATTCTAATATGTGGCTCCAATTCTGGTGACAAGTTAATACTTTCATAGCTATGCAAAATGCATTATTTCAAAACATAATCGGCCTCTCAAACAGATGTTTTTCATCCCTAACTTTAGGAGTGCGGGTTCCAGTGTCTGGTGTCGGCTCTCCTGGGAGTCTAGCGATTCGCTCAGCATGGCCTGATTTTCTTGGAGTTTGGCCTGACCGGCAAGGTTCAAACAGAACTAAGTACCTATCTCCCATGAGACTTTTGCTATTGTAGGCTCTTGACGCACTCACACCTCGGAACACTCCGTAAGTAGACACAGCGGTTGACAAAGACAAACTTGCCTATAGCAATCGGCGGTGTTGTGTATATGATCTGCTGGTCAAAATACCCTGCAGCTATAGTTGGTTAGAAGTTAATTCTTTCCCGTTTTTCTTGGAACCCTTCCTGGGCTTTCGGGGAGAAAGATGCTAAAACTTTCGACGTTCACTTTTTACCTTCATCAACGGTTAATGCGGAAATAAGCTACTCGTCCCGCATCCAGACCAGACACTGTGGCGTCTATGTAGAGAGCAAATATTTTGGGCAGTTCTCCTGGGTGTTGTATACCTAACAGAAAGCATTTGTTTGACCCGCTCATCCGTGGGAAACCAACTTAGAGAAATCAGAAGCTGCTTTTCTTCTGATCTTTGCGACTCTGAATGTAACTTCAACAAAAGAGGACTTAAAGTTTGACTCATATAAAACCCAGCTCCCTGTGGTTAGTCATTGGTGGGAACGGTAGCGAACTACCATTCCTTAAATGAAATGGTTGAAAACAAAGTATCGGGGAGGGGATGAAAGAAAGAATACTCCCCGCATTCTCGGGCAGATTTAGTCATAGTTTTAACAGTCTGAATGTCCCCTGTTTCTTGAAAGTGACCTGCTCATCGGTGGGAAACGAACTCAGAGAAAACAAAAACTGCTTTTCTTGTATGGCGAATTTCGACGTAATTCAACCTACGTTTAATCTTTTTGAATTATATTAGACACAAAAACGGGAATTTTCGAAGCGAATTTTTAGAGATGGAGAAAATCAGGGGTGGGGGTGGGGGATGCCATTATGGCTTCTGTCGAAAAACTTGCGCATTATTTAAATTATACAACATCCTTCGATCACAGTAGATGTAACCAGAACTTTTTCAACCAGATTTACAGAATCTGGAAAGTAGAGGTAGATATTTATGCCCACTAGCGGTAGACATGTGCGTTGCGAAACATGTTTCTCATAGCAGAAAATATCTGTGGCAAAAGGATTTTTTTTAATCGAACAACAGAAGCCGAAATATTGAGAAAAACATAATATAACTTTATTCTCCATTGCGAATAAACTGTGCGTCATCTGAAGAAAATGGCCGGACAATGTTCTTCGTGATCAGTGTTCTTCATAGTCAAAAATATATTCAGACAATATTTTTTTCATCTCTTCAGCACGTCTTTTCGTAAAGAAAAAAAAATCGTGCTTATGTTGCCGGTTTGTCCGTCCGACTGTGGACACCATATCTCGGCAACTATTAGTCCGATTTAAAAAATCCGTTTTCCATTGGAAAGCTTGAAATGTGAGAAAGATGATCCTTTATTTCGTATTTTTTGTAAGATGCACAATTTCGCCACTAGAGGGCGTAAATGCAAATGATATTGAATTCGAAATACATCTTATTCCATACATTTGCTTCTAAACACCCGACTGAAAAAATCATTTTACCTTTCGATTCCATTTATGTTGAAGACTATTTTAGGTACATTCACTTTTTCAAGTTACGCATAGATTTCCCGCTAGGGTTGTAAGAGTAAATTACGTTTCTCCCTGTAGCTCAGCTTCTAAAACTCCGATCTGAAAAATACTTTCTGCATCGGATACATCTCCTTATAGGAAATGTTTTGCATATAATTTCTAACATTTGGTAAAGAATGGTTTGGCCACCAGGGGATGTAAGTATTACTTTCTGCTTCTGATATATTTGTAGCAAAATTCGAGCTTCTAAAATCTCGATCGAAAAAATTCGTTCGTGGACCGATACCACTCACGCCGATAAACCTTTTTGAAATATTTTCTTCTTAAAATAATGCGTGGTTTTTCTCCAGGTGGTGCAGGGGCGGATCTATAAGTTTACTCTGGGGGGAGGGGGTCGAGTATTAAAACGGGGGAAGAAGACATTAAGGAGGGTTTTTTTTAGATATAACGGTAGTATATATACAGGGTGATTTATAAAGAAGTATACAGTTTCAACGCACTATAAAACAAGAACAATGTAAGACATACTATGTTACCTGTAACAGAATTGTAGGGGAATGTTTCAAGTTTTCTTAGAGACAGTCACAAATGTTCTATGTGTGCACCCTTAGTCACACGACACACATCGAGCCGGTAATCCATTTCCGCCCAAACGCAAGGTAAGATATCTTAATCAAGTGCAGTGATAGTGGCTGTGATACGCTGTTTCAGCTCCGCTATATCAACAGGAAGGGGAGTTTGTGTCCCTCAGTAGCGGGACACAAACTTTATGAGTACATCTACCTAACGGTTCGCAGTTGTGGTCCGTGTCTTCAACTGTTACTGTTTTACATCATCTGAAAACTGGAAATAGAAACTGGAAACGGAAATGGATTACCGGCTTGATATGTGTCGTGTGACTAAGGGTGCACACACAGAACATCTGTGACTGTCTCTAAAAAAACTCGAAACATTCCCCTACAATTCTGTTACAGGTAACATAAAATATCTTACATTCTTCTTGTTTTATAGTGCGTTGAAACTGTATACTTCTTTATGAATCACCCTGTGTGTGTGTGTGTGTATATCATCATCATTGTCAACCATTATCAATCCACTGCTGGACGAAGGTCTCCCCAAGTTTCCTCCACAACGGTCTGTCTTGTGCCAGTCTCCTCCTTGTCACTCCCGCGTACTTTCGAATTTCATCCACCCATCTCCCATGTGGTCTTCTTCTGGGTCTTTTCCTGTCCCTTGGAATCCAACCTAAAAGGACAGATCATCGATGGACAGCCAAATTTTAGATTGGATTCCAAGGTGTGTATATATATATATATATATATATATATATATATTCTATAAAGATACCTAAGCAAAAAAAAAAAAAAAAAAAAAAAAAAAAAATATATAATTTTGACTCACACCTAGTACAACATAGAAAAGGTTATGTATCTACCTGTGTGAGTAAAAGGAGAAAAGAAAAAAAAAAAAAAAATAAAACAACTGAATGTAGAAGGTGTCGAGAATACTGAGCCTTGGCTTTATCAAGGACCAGCAAAAACTCTGCATTTTCTCACTTCCACAAAGACCTAGTTGGAAATGGGTTTCTGCAAGGCCATAGATGCAAGTAACATTCCCACCTAAAATAGTTTAAAATATATATATATAAGTCATGTCCTCCGTAGAGTAGCATGACCTAGCACTAGTTAACAATTTCGCTTGCATCCATTAACCTTCATGGCCCGACCCATGCTCTTCATCTGTTACTATTAAACAGAGAGAAGAAGATTAAAGAGAACTCAAGCTGTGAGAGTGACATAATAAATAGAAATGATTTTCAGCTATAACGAAATTCCAAGTTCGTTTGAGAGAGAATTTAAACCTGAAAAACAAATTTTACATTGCAATTAAAAAAGGAAATGTTAATTTATAACGAACAGATTTTTGAAAGAAAACTTGAGTCTAAAACCCCCTACTCTACAACTTATGACAGCACGAAAACGAGAATAAGTTAAAGATAATAATTAACTAAAGAAAACTTTGTGAAAGTTATATACCTTAAACAGTTAGTTGCAATATGTACAAAGTATTTCAGCAGTGCTTTAAGTGCATAATTAATTAGTTATTAAGAACTTAACTACTTTGAAAAAACAGCGCATAGACAGCGCATAGAAAAGGAACAAGCTTAGCCATCTTCTGTTCCTAGGTACCACAAAAGACGCTCAAAGTTACAAAGAAAAGTAAGAGTTAAAACCCGCATAAATGTTAACAGACAAACCAATGCTTAAAAGCTGAAAAGCTAAAAAAATACAGAGAAAAGGTACATGAAGTACTAACATTGAACTTATAAAACCTAGAGCCCAAAAACAAGGAAGAGAGTTACCTCTTGTGTTACAAAAACTTTTCTCCTCACAAGAGGAGAACATGGCTGACCTCTTCCGCCACTCCCTAGACGCTGAGGGGGCAGTGAGGGTGGGGCTGATGGCCTCCTCATACAGCAAGAAACCAACGCGCGGAGATTTTAACCAGAGAAAAAAAATATAAACTTAAGACTGTGGATCTGTATGATCAGAATGAGCAGAATTAACTCTCCAGAATACATGAGAAATATTATAAAATACACGAGCAGTTTATTTAATAATCTTTGCATGTATTAAATCACCTTAGTGAGCTTCTATAGATTAATCAGAATCTTATTAATTTTAATGTTGGTTTTACTATTTTTAGTATAGCTATCCTAGTGATGAATAACTAGTTTTCTTTTTTATTTGTTTTTATTTTCTTTTATAAACAGATTTTTAAGCTTTTTTTGTGATTTTGTTTATATTATTTAATTTTTTGTTTTAATAGGACCGTCATATCCATAGCACTAAGGTTCCTTTAGGTAGTTAATAGGCATCCTCTAGCCAACTTCCTTACGGCTTTGATTGGTCAGAATCATATTATTAACTGTGTAGAAAATTAAAGCAGATCTGCCAACCTTACTCTATTATTCAGAATAATTTTTCTTAAAGTTCTTTTGATGAAAGAAGAAGGAATTTCGTTCTCTAGAAAACTTTCTAATAGTATATTAATGTGGTAATTGAAGTCCAAATTGTTGCTGCAAATTCTTGAAATTCTTAGGACCTGAGAAATTAGTACATTCTCAATTACTTTTGGTTGAAATGTTATTATTCCAGTGTAGATATTTAATTACTTTGAAAGGAAAATTAGCTCTTTTATCAAAGAGGCTAATAGATGGGTTACCTCTGTTGAGCTTAATGCTTAAGTCTAGGAACTCAAGTTCCTGATTACTGTGGTTGGTTTTACATAAGTTAAGAGAGCTAGGATAGATATTATCAAAATCACTCTCTATAACTTCGGAATTATTGATACACAGCAGATCATCAATATATCTAAAAGTGTAAAGGTAGTTATCTGAGCAGGTGGGGTGATTTTTAATGAATTTATATTCCTTAAAGAACAGGAATAGATTAGCGATATTCGTGGACGTTGATGTTCCCATTGGAATACCGTTCACTTGCTTATAGAGAGTATTATTATATAAGATATGGTTATTTTTTATGCAGCAATTGAGATAAGAGTTCCAAGTTCCTACATCAACAAAATGGTTAAGTTTAAATTCTGCATACAGCTCTTTAAAGGTAGTGATTATATCTGATAGAGGCAGATTAGTATATAGGTTTTCAAAATCATAACTATTAATATCTAGGGGACAAACTTTGAGTATAGTAGAAATTACTTCTGCATTATTATTAATTATCCAAAAATCTCTGTACATCAAGTTAGAACAGTTTCTAATGTGTTTCAAAACCTTCTTTAAGACATCTTCAAAAGCAAGATCTATTTTCTTTTTATGACTCCTTACTCCACTAGCTATGAACCTGAACTTCACAGGATCCTTATGAAACTTAACCGTTGCAAAAAGAAATGGAAATTCAGGCCCATATCTTCTAGTTTGCGGAATTTTAAGTTTCTTGAAGAATGCCTTAAACCGATTTTCTAACTGTCCTTAGTCTTCAGTTTTGCTCTTAAGTATATATATATATATATATATATATATATATACATGGGGATATGATGTTAGTAGCAGGACATGCCAAAAATTACCACATATTAGATACACTGCCTCCATCCGATGGCTCCGTTCCATCTCACCCCACCCCACCCAAGCGAGGATTGACTTCGGAGTGGGTGGAACAACGGTAAGCGCCCGTGAGGGCGTGAGTGAGTAGGAAAAGTAAGAAAAAAGGAGGTAGTCCTGAAAAGACCATTTTTACGAATTGTATTTATTTTGTTATTTGTTTATTTTGTTTATTTTTTCGAATTTTGTTTTATTTTGTTTAGGATCCCATTAAGACACGTACGTAGATCAGATTGTTATTCATAGTTTTTTCCACCTACTCTGATTTCAGTAACAAGCTCTGCCTTTCCCTGTTTCGAGACGTTACAAATGCCAGACAATATGACAATAGCAAGGAACTAATAAAGAATACCCCATGCTTTTTTCCCCCGTTGTCCCTGTCTTCCCTTTATCTTTTGCGCGCTCTCTCTCTCTCTCGCTCTCGCTCTCTCTCAATTTATTCCATACCCTTCTTTTTCTTTTTTTGCTGAAGCTAAATCAATGTAATGCGTATTTTAAATCCAATTCCGTAGTACCTAAGTTCAGTTGTTAATTTTTTCTTAGAAAAACTGAAGAAAAAATATCCAAAGTTATTCATTTACGATCTTCGCTACTTTAAACGTAAAAACTTCGTTAGGCTTTAGGGGGGGATCGCCCCGTCGGTCCCCGCCACTGAAGGGGTGTAGATGCATATCTTATTTTTATCGACATCTCTGCTTCTATGAGTCCGTTTTGAAATATCCTTTCTTTCTTGGAGAACATTTTTGCTGGGAAGTATTTCTGATATAATTTCAATTTTTTCTTAATGCTCAAGTCTGTCACTAGAGGGCCTAAGTTCACATTTCCGTTTACAGTGATATCTAAATGATTAAAAACCAGATTAAAAAACTTCTTTCTTCGGTCAGACACTACTAACTATGCAAACTCAGTGTGCGTATTTTCTTCCCAAAATAATGCACAATTTCGCCGTTAGGGGGCGTAAATGCTTAATCTGTTTATCTCAATATCTCTGCTTCCACAAGCACATTTTAAAAAATTCTTTCAACGCCGGATGCCATTTTCATTGTAGAACACTTTAGGCTAGCATATGAGGAATTCTGTGGTTCACAGTTCTATGTGGTGTTTGTGTACTTCAGTTTGCAGCTGTAGCTCCGCTTCTAAAAACACTATTGAGACATTTCTTTTTTAGTGTAGTGTATGCCATTTGCTACAATAGAGACGTGGAGCATTATCCTCTTTAAATAGCGCAAATATTTATCGCTAGGGGAGTGAAGGTCGAAACCTTTTTTCCGCTATCTCTGCTTCCGGGAGACGTATTTGAAAAGTTCTTTCTCGTTAGCATAACTTTCTTCGTGAAGAATATTTTTCACCTATTTTTAACTTTTCCATTATGCAAAATTCATCAGCTAGCAGATGTACAGTTATATCATGTTTCCTTTTATTCTTCTTCTTTTAACTGTTCGATTTGAAAATCTCTTTCTCTCTGATACCTTTCTTGTATTACGAGAAACTTTTCGTGCGCCATTTGTTAACCTCCATAACATGCTTTTTAGCCGCTGTGGAACTATTTCTGGATGTTTTATCGATTGTAGAAGAAACCGGTTGATCGTTTTCCTAACCGGTTCCATTGACTTTGTATAACTTTGATATATTTTATTTGTCTCAGAACAGATTCAAAAGACGTGCTTATTACAACCGAGAATTCAGTGTCATCTTTATTGTTTTTCCTATTTGGGGTTTTACGACTACCGTGAGCAACTCGATGGGCTGTAGATGGCCGTCCTTAATTTAGGCCACTTGTTCCAGGGAATGGAGAGAGCCAGTGCAAGGCAAACACAGCATCCATGCCTCACTGGGATTCGAACCTGGACCCATTTCGGACGAATGATAGAAGCCAGAGCCTTGACTTCTGCGCCACTGAGACGGCTCCCGTGTATTTTCTAATTTTCACAGTTTTCTCACCTGATGATGTATGCGTGTACTTACATTTCGCTGGTTACCGTCATCATATCAACAACCATTCTCAATCCACTCCTGGATGAAGGTCTCCCCAAGTCACTTCCGCGACATTTGTTTAATATTTCCGTTGTACAGCGGTTGTCAGTTATTCTAGCAATATTCCCACCCCATTGCCATTTGAGGATTTTTTTAACACGTGTTTCGTATACGATATCGTGCTTATGTTACCTGTTTGTCAGTGGCGTAGCCAGAAATTTCTTAACGGGGGAAGGGTATATATCCCTTTAAATTCGTGCTCAATCTCCCTCAAGGGGTGTGTGGTCCGTATCCGAAGGGCGAGGACCACACCCCACTTAGCTACGCCTATGCTGTTAGTCCGTTAGTCTGTGGACACCATATCTCGGCAACTATGTATTAGCCCGATTTAAAACATTCTGTTTGCATTGGGAAGCTTGAAATTTGAGAATGATGATCCTTGCATTCCATTTTTTTTTTTTCTTAACGAGGCTAAATTTTCCCACTAGAGAACGTAAACGCGTAGATATTGAATTCAAAATACACTTTATTTCATACATTTGCTTCTAAATGTCCGATTGAAAAAAACTCTTTTACCCTCTGATTCCATTTATATCGAAGACTATTTTAGGTACAGTCACTTTTTCCAAGCTATACATAGGTTTTTCGCTAGAGAGCGTAAAAATAAATTGTGTTTTTCCCGAAATCTCTGCTTCTAAAACTCCGATTTGAAAAATTCTTTCACCGCCGGATACAGCATCTAGTGGGAAATGTTTTGATTGCAATTTCTAATTTTTGATTAAAAAATGGTTTTGCCAACAGGAGGCGTGAGTGTTAATTTCTGCTTCTGATGTATTTGCAGCAAAATCTGATCTTCTAAAAAGCACGATTGAAAAAAAAAAAAACTATCGTGGGCCAATATAGCTCATGTGGATATACCTTTCGAGAATATTTTTTCTTTAAAATAATGAATGGTTTCTCCGCTAGAGGGCGTAGATGTATAAGTATTTTTGCCAATTTCTCTGCTTCTAAGAGTCCGATTTGAAAAATTCCTTCTTTGTTGGATAGCGTTTCCGGTGTGAAATGTTTCTCATATAATTTTAAAATTTTCAAGTAACGCATAGACATGCCGCTTGGGGGAGTAAAGATAAACTACTTTTTGTCCGATATCTCTGCTTCTGAACCTCCGATTAGAAAAATTCTTCCTGCATTGGATACAGCTTCTGGTGGGATGGGAAATGTTTCATATATGATTTCTAAGTGTTGGTAAAGAATGCAGTGGCGTACCGGAAAAACTTAGGGTCCCCCCGTAAAAAATATCTTTGAAGCCCTTTTGCGAAAATCTATTAACTTTAAATTATTGAAAATTTTAAATTGCATATTATTAACTAGGTTTTATGAGTTTTTTAATAATTCTGATTCTTTGGAGCCTACATATAAAACTAAGACATTAAAATTATTGTCTTAGTTTTATGCCATTACAAAGTACTACAAAAAGGACTTGTCATAGTATATAACTAGGCCCAAGTTAATGACATCAGCAGATTTTATTCTTTTTGAGAACTAAGGCCATCCTCTTGAAATGTCCCGATCTTACACACAGAACACCTAACTGCGGTGTCACATGTGTCTAATGACCTTTTCCAATTTATACGAAAATACGAAACATAAGCAAATGTAAGCAAAAAATAAATGACAGTTAAGAACTATGTACTCTTGACTACATAAAAATACATTAAATTATTTTAATTCTTATATGTATGAATAACACGCTTCACATAATGTCAAAATATTTTGCACATAGTAAATTTTTTTCGTCTTGACTCTGTTATAAAAAATGGCACAGGTTTCCGTTTCTTGACCCCTCTCCCTCCCCAAAGAACACCTTTCAGTTCACTATGTTCTAAATGATGCGTAGTTATGTGCAAACACTTGTAATGCATGACATTTTATCCTCATTGGTATCAAAATTACATTAATTGAACTGACATTTCTTTCGCATACATATATATATATATATATATATATATATATATATAGGGGGGATGTAAGGTCAGGTGATGCGTAACATCACAGCCTCTCCTTGACAAATGTCAACCCCGCCTTCTCGTGGTGCATCCTGTTCAAACTAAAGGGGCTCTGACGACCGCCAATAGCGGTATAACTATACCATCGGGATTAGAGGAAATTCTATCCCACACTCACCAACCCGCTTGGCCAGCGTGGTGAGTTATGGCCAAACCCCTCCAAAATGATTCCACAACTTAAATCTTGGCCCTCAGTCTCCGGCAGCTGGAATGTACCTGGCCAAGGCAGCGGCCAGTGCGACATGAAGGCAGAGGGTGCTAAGAATCCCCGGAGGACCGGACTAGGCTGCCATCTGATGCTGACCTTGGCTACGTACAATGGACGCTCCCTATCTTCTGATTCAAGGCTTCTTGAATTGGAAGAGGAACTACAAAGGATCAAGTGGGACATCGTCGGGCTAAGTGAGGTAAGGAGAAAAGGAGAAGATCTCATTGAACTGAAAAGTGGACATCTCTTCTTCTATCGTGGGACAGATACTGGCAGAACTAGTGGTGTTGGATTTATAATAAACAAGAAACTGAAGGATAAAGTTGTAGAAGTTGAAAGTTCCTCTGACAGAGCTGCACGACTTGTTATCCAACTCTCGAAAAGATACCAGGCTCAGATTATTCAAACTTATGCACCCACCACAAGTCATCCTGAAGAAGAAATTGAAGAATTTTATGAGGAAATTTGTCATCTAAATAATAAAGGTAAGCAGCACTTGAAAATAATTATGGGAGATTTCAATGCAAAAATAGGGCAACGGCAACAGAATGAAACTTCAGTAGGTAAATTCGGTCACAGCAACAGAAACCAGCGTGGAAATACTCTCGTTGAGTTTGCAGAGGCAGAAGGGTTTTTCATCTTGAACTCCTTTTTCAAGAAAAAGCCACACAGGAAATGGACATGGAGACATCCAAATGGGACGACAAGTGAAATTGATTTTATTATGTGTAACAAAAAATTCGTCATAGAAGACTGCAGTGTGCTAAACAAGTTCAACACAGGTAGTGACCATAGATTGGTGAGATGTAAGATGCACCTCAACACTAAACTTGAACGTAGCAAGCTCATAAGACAAACAAAATCTATTGACATAACCAACCTTAAAAAACACCATAATACCTTCAAGTTGGAACTGAAGAACAGGTTCTCTGCTTTAGAAGGCCTAACATCGGAAGAAGTGGACATCTCTGAAGTTAACAGAAAAGTAACCAAAGCTCTTATGGAAACAGCAACAAAATTAGCTGGGTCTAAGAACAAGTTGCATGTAAATAAATTATCAGGAAAAACGAAAATGTTGATGCAAAAAAGAAGAGATATGAGGACAACTAAAGAAGATGTAACTTCCAAAGTGGAATATATAGAGCTATGCAAGACAGTAAGGAAAAGTATCACTGAAGACGTAAGAAAATTCAACTGTGAACTAGTGAGAAAAGCAATTGAAAACAACCAAAGCCTAAAGATAGCAAAGGGACATCTCAGTAAGGGAAGAAAACAGATTATGGCACTGAGAAAAGAAGATGGTTCTGTAACAAGAAATAGAGGCGAAATTTTGACAAGAGTGAAAGATTTTTACTCCAAATTATATGAAAGGGATGATACATGCACTCCAGACATCATGAAAGATACCAGTACCAGAGTTCCTCCAGTCCTTCCAGCAGAAGTTGCACATGCAATCAAGAACATGAAGCGGGGAAAAGCTCCAGGAGAAGATGGAATTACTGTAGACATCATACAAGAAGCAAGTGGAGAAATCGAAACAGTACTCGCCCCAATTTTCACTCGATGCCTTAATGAAGGAAAGATTCCTGAGGATTGGAACACCGCTACAATGATCCTGCTACATAAGAAAGGTGACATTGAGGACCTTGGAAACTACAGACCTATCAGCCTCCTATCAGTAGTTTATAAAATCTTCACTAAAGTTCTTTCACACCGCTTGAAGGTAACACTGGACATGGCTCAACCGAGAGAACAAGCTGGATTCAGGAGTGGCTACAGCACAATAGATCATATCCACGTGCTGAGAGAACTAATTGAAAGAGCGAGGGAATATGAACTTCCATTGTGCATGGCTTTTATCGATTATGAAAAAGCCTTTGATTCGGTGAAACCATCAGCAGTTACAATGGCTCTGAAAACCTGCGGTATTGAAGATGCATACATTAATATTATTAATAACATCTATGAAAATGCAAGTGCAAAGATTAGGCTGTTTGAAAATACAACACACGTAAAAATTGGAAAGGGAGTGAGACAAGGTGACACCATATCTCCGAAGCTCTTTAATGCCACATTGGAGGGTGTTTTTCAGTCGCTGAGCTGGGAAAACAGGGGGATAAAGATTAATGGAGATTATCTAACCCACCTTCGTTTTGCTGATGACGTAGTCATTTTTGCAACTACCCCATCAGAGCTGCAGAGTATGATCCAGGAACTTGCTGACAAGAGTAAAGAAGTGGGATTAAAAATGAACTTTCAGAAGACAAAAGTGATGTTCAATGCTTTTACAAGAAATGAAGATTTATCGATTGATGGAGAAAAGCTGGAGATAACAGACACGTACGTTTATCTTGGACAGCAGATATCTAGTGAGGGTCACATTGATGAAGAAATTAATCGGCGTACAAAACTTGCCTGGAGAGCTTTTGGAAGAAACAGCATAATTTTCAAGAGCAATATGCCATTATGTCTTGAAAGAAAAGTGTTTGATCAATGCATCCTTCCAGTGCTTACGTATGGTGCAGAGACGTGGACCTTAACTAAAAGAGACATACAAAGGCTGCAGACAACTCAAAGAAGCATGGAGAGGTGCATACTTGGTGTAACCAGGAGAGATAAGAAGAGGAACTCGTGGATCCGAAAAATGACAAGAGTGGAAGACATCATGATCAGAGTTAAATCCCTGAAATGGCAATGGGCTGGACATACTGCCAGAAGGACAGATCATCGATGGACAGCCGAAATTTTAGATTGGATTCCAAGAGACAGGAAAAGACCCAGAAGAAGACCACATGGGAGATGGGTGGATGAAATTCGAAAGTATGCAGGGGTGACATGGAGGAGACTGGCACAAGACAGACTGTTGTGGAGGAAACTTGGGGAGACCTTCGTCCAGCAGTGGATTGATAATGGTTGACAATGATGATGATGATGATATATAGGGACTATTGTTTGGCTGTGAAAAAGGGCTCCAGTTGTCCAGAACAGCTACTTTTATGTCATTCAGTATTTATAAACTAAAACTGGAAAAATTATTTTCAAATGTTGACGTACTTGTTTAATGAAAATAATACAAAAATTCGCTTTCTTTAATACTCGAAAGCTCCTGTAAAATAAAAAAAAATAAAAATTCTATTTCTTTAACCAGCTTCATATGCAGTTTCCGGAAAAAAAAATTGTAGAACATTTTCCCATAGGTTGGAGGCCCTCTTAGACGCGAGCCCTCCCGCGATGCAGGGGTTGCGGGGACTATCAGTACGTCCCTGAAATAATGGTTTGGCCGCCAAGGGCGTAAGCGTTTATTTCTGCTTCTGATGTATTTGCACCAAAATCTGAGCTTCTAAAAACTCACCTGAAAAACTTCTTCCCTGGACCAATACCGGCCACCTCGTAAAACCTTTTGAGAATACTTTTTCTTAAAATAACCGATAGTTTTTCCGCCAGGGGGTGTAGATTTATATCTTATTTTTGTCATTATCTCTGCTTCTAAGGGACCGATTTAAGAAATTCCTTCTTTGTTGGGAAGCGTTTTTGGTGTAAAATGTTTCTCGTATAATTTCAAACTTTTCTTAACGCACAAGTATGCCACCAGAGGGCGTAAGTTCAAATTTACATTTACAGCAATTTCTGCGGGACTAAAATCCGTTTCAAAATCATCTTTTTCAGTCAGATGCTACAAACTATGCAAACTCTGTGTGCATAGTTCCTTCACAAAATAATGCACAGTTTCGCCGCTAGGTGGCGCAAAGTGCTCAATATGTTTTTCTAAATATCTCTGCCCGTACATGGGCGATTTAAAAAAAAATTCAACACCGGATGCCATTTACCTTGTAGAACCCTTTAAGTTAGTGTATGAGGAGGTCTTTTGTTCACAGTTCTGTCGGTGGGTGGTGTTTGTGTACTTATGTTTGCAGCTGTATCACCGCTTCTAAAAACCCTATTCAGAAATTTCTTCTTTACTGTATGCCATCCGCTACAATGGAGATGTGGAGCATTATCTTCTTTAAATAATTTACTGATTTGTGGCTAGGAGGCGTGAAGATCGAAACCTCTTTCTCTGTATTTCTGCTTCCAGGAGACGTATTTGAAAAGTTATTTTTCCATGATAAATATTTTTCGTCTATTTTCAACTCTTCCATTACGCAAAATTCTTCCGCTAGAAAGCGTAGAGTTATATCATGTTTCCTTCTACATTTCTTCTTTAAAGAGTTCGATTTGAAAATCTCTTTGTCTCTGATACCTTCCTTGAGCTATGAGAAACTTTTTAATTTTCGTAACATAATTTTTGGCCGCTGATGAACGTAAGTAGCTGTATCTATTTCTGGATGTTTTATCGATTGTAGAAATACGGTTGATTTTTTCTAACCGGTTTCACTAACTTTGATAAATTTATTCACGTCAGAAAGGATTCAAAAGACGTGCTTATTACATCCGAAATTTCTTGGAACCGTTAATGGTTGAAGTTCCCTTTATCTTCACATTGCATAACGAAAAAGATGCACCAAGAAAAGTATACAACGCTAAATCGTTAGAAAATTCAAGACCAAATCTGGGAATCTTAAACTTTTAATTCATGTTCTTGTGAGAACAATGAAAAATACAGTGATTTTTTATGAATACTCGGCAGAAAATTTATTAGTTTGAAGAAAGCTCTATGTATAATTATCACAAGCATATTGCTACAATTTCGTGTTTTAAAGACTTCAATTCTTTGGAGTCCACTCAGATGTCTTAACCTAGTGGCCCACACCCAAATGTCTTAGCCAGAGGCCCACTTAAGCCCTTGAGTATCGCAATATTGTATTTACATTTAGCAGTATGTTTGGAATTTTAAAATTCTTATTTGAATTTTTGACCAAAAAAATTTAAGTTTTTCTTCATGTACATAAATATTTTCTTGAATTAGACATGATCAGCATTCTCGTACAACAGCCAAACAGCAAAAATACATGGTATCCAAAATTAAAAGTCCGGAAGGCAATAAAAGGAAAATGATTTTTTGTTCGTATGTTTAACGACTGCAGTGAGCAACTCGACGGGCTAAAAGCAGTCGCCCGTCCCTATGGCTTCTAGTTCCAGGGAAAGGAGAGAGCCAGTGCCGTAAGACAAATACAACATCCATGCCTCACCGGGATTTGAACGCGGACCCGTCTCAGACGAATGGTCAGAAGCCAGCGTTTCTACCACTGCGTCACCGGGACGGAAGGACAAATAATCCACAGCGCTCAATGAAATTTTACGATGTCCATAGGACATTTGCGAATGGACACGAGAAGCAAATGCCCGCATGAAATTTCTATATCAGTGAGCAAAATGCTGTCCAATATGAAAATTGAGTTACATACTTAAAGCCAAAGGGAGAACGACAGCGGCATTTCTCGTTGACAGTGCGTGTAAAAATCTCCCCGGTTGCTGAAAATGCTTTTCTTATGTCTCATACACGTGCATCCGACTCTGTATGGTATTGAGGGCGATAGAATGACTGGAAGCAGGCAAGTCTCGGGTCCAGGCAGCAAGGGACTTGAGCAGAGTCGTAAGCAGGTGCGGGTGGGGCGGCCGCCCCGGACGCAGCTCAAGAGAGGGCGCAAAAATCACTGTTTTGAATCTGATTAAAATGGAATTGGAACTTTTACACCAGTTTGTCGTACATTTAAAATTCGAATTACCTCCTCAAAATGTTCAGGAAATGCTAGTTACTCACATTTAGAAATAGATGAGTGGTTCTACAGTTTGTCCAACTGAAGAAGAACCACAACCTTTGTCGACAACAATAGGGCCCACAGTTTTCCTTTTGTTGTATGTATAAAGATGCCGTTTCTATTTAGTTGAATTTTCACATTTTTGAAGAACTTCAGAGAAAGAATCTTGTTAGAGAATCTTCTCATTGGTGAAGATTCTCTGGGTGCTATTCAATCTTTACTGTAACTGCAAGCCACGACAGCCACCTACATTCGGTCTGTTTGGTGTGGTACCTGAGGTCCAAATTCCGAAGCATTTGCGAAAAGCTTTACAAACAGTCACAGTTTGATTGCACCTCCTGCATAGAGATATATTGAATATGACTGACGTTAATTTTGTTTTGTCGGGCAGTGTACGTAATATATATATATATATCATCATCATCATCATTGTCAACCATTATCAATCCACTGCTGGACGAAGGTCTCCCCAAGTTTCCTCCACAACGGTCTCTCTTGTGCCAGTCTCCTCCATGTCACCCCTGCATACTTTCGAATTTCATCCACCCATCTCCCATGTGGTCGTCTTCTGGGTCTTTTCCTGACCCTTGGAATCCAATCTAAAATTTCGGCTGTCCATCGATGATCTGTCCTTCTGGCAGTATGTCCAGCCCATTGCCATTTCAGGGATTTAACTCTGATCATGATGTCTTCCACTCTTGTCATTTTTCGGATCCACGAGTTCCTCTTCTTATCTCTCCTGGTTACACCAAGCATGCACCTCTCCATGCTACTTTGAGTTGTCTGCAGCCTTTGTATGTCTCTTTTAGTTAAGGTCCACGTCTCTGCACCATACGTAAGCACTGGAAGGATGCATTGATCAAACACTTTTCTTTTAAGACATAATGGCATATTGCTCTTGAAAATTATGCTGTTTCTTCCAAAAGCTCTCCAGGCAAGTTTTGTACGCCGATTAATTTCTTCACCAATGTGACCCTCACTTGATATCTGCTGTCCAAGATAAACATACGTGTCTGTTATCTCCAGCTTTTCTCCATAAATCGATAAATCTTCATTTCTTGTAAAAGCATTGAACATCACTTTTGTCTTCTGAAAGTTCATTTTTAATCCCACTTCTTTACTCTTGTCAGCAAGTTCCTGGATCATACTCTGCAGCTCTGATGGGGTAGTTGCAAAAATGACTACGTCATCAGCAAAACGAAGGTGGGTTAGATAATCTCCATTAATCTTTATCCCCTTGTTTTCCCAGCTCAGCGACTGAAAAACACCCTCCAATGTGGCATTAAAGAGCTTCGGAGATATGGTGTCACCTTGTCTCACTCCCTTTCCAATTTTTACGTGTGTTGTATTTTCAAACAGCCTAATCTTTGCACTTGCATTTTCATAGATGTTATTAATAATATTAAATGTATGCATCTTCAATACCGCAGGTTTTCAGAGCCATTGTAACTGCTGATGGTTTCACCGAATCAAAGGCTTTTTCATAATCGATAAAAGCCATGCACAATGGAATTCCATATTCCCTCGCTCTTTCAATTAGTTCTCTCAGCACGTGGATATGATCTATTGTGCTGTAGCCACTCCTGAATCCAGCTTGTTCTCTCGGTTGAGCCATGTCCAGTGTTACCTACAAGCGGTGTGAAAGAACTTTAGTGAAGATTTTATAAACTACTGATAGGAGGCTGATAGGTCTGTAGTTTCCGAGATCCTCAATGTCACCTTTCTTATGTAGCAGGATCATTGTAGCGGTGTTCCAATCCTCAGGAATCTTTCCTTCATTAAGGCATCGAGTGAAAATTTGGGCGAGTACTGTTTCGATTTCTCCACTTGCTTCTTGTATGATGTCTACAGTAATTCCATCTTCTCCTGGAGCTTTTCCTCGCTTCATGTTCTTGATTGCATGTGCAACTTCTGCTGGAAGGACTGGAGGAACTCTGGTACTAGTATCTTTCATGATGTCTGGAGTGCATATATCATCCCTTTCATATAATTTGGAGTAGAAATCTTTCACTCTTGTCAAAATTTCGCCTCTATTTCTTGTTACAGAACCATCTTCTTTTCTCTGTGCCATAATCTGTTTTCTTCCCTTACTGAGATGTCCCTTTGCTATCTTAAGGCTTTGGTTGTTTTCAATTGCTTTCCTCACTAGTTCACAGTTGAATTTCCTTACGTCTTCAGTGATACTTTTTCTTACTGTCTTGCATAGCTCTATATATTCCACTTTAGAAGTCACATCTTCTTTAGTTGTCCTCATCTCTCTTCTTTTTGCATCAACATTTTGGTTTTTCCTGATAATTTGTTCACATGCAACTTGTTCTTAGACCCAGCTAATTTTGTTGCTGTTTCCATAAGAGCTGTGGTTACTTTTCTGTTAACTTCGGAGATGTCCACTTCTTCCGATGTTAGGCCTTCTAAAGCAGAGAACCTGTTCTTCAGTTCTAACTTGAAGGTATTATGGTGTTTTTTAAGGTTGGTTAAAAAAAAAACACACATATATATATATCATCATCATCATCATCATTGTCAACCATTATCAATCCACTGCTGGACGAAGGTCTCCCCAAGTTTCCTCCACAACGGTCTGTCTTGTGCCAGTCTCCTCCATGTCACTCCCGCATATTTACGAATTTCATCCACCCATCTCCCATGTGGTCTTTTTCTGGGTCTTTTCCTGTCCCTTGGAATCCAATCTAAAATTTCGGCTGTCCATCTATGGTCTGTCCTTCTGGCAGTATGTCCAGCCCATTGCCATTTCAGGGATTTAACTCTGATCATGATGTCTTCCACTCTCGTCATTTTTCGGATCCACGAGTTCCTCTTCTTATCTCTCCTGGTTATACCAAGCATGCACCTCTCCATGCTTCTTTGAGTTGTCTGCAGCCTTTGTATGTCTCTTTTAGTTAAGGTCCACGTCTCTGCACCATACGTAAGCACTGGAAGGATGCATTGATCAAACACTTTTCTTTTAAGACATAATGGCATATTGCTCTTGAAAATTATGCTGTTTCTTCCAAAAGCTCTCCAGGCAAGTTTTGTACGCCGATTAATTTCTTCATCAATGTGACCCTCACTTGATATCTGCTGTCCAAGATAAACATATGTATCTGTTATCTCCAGTTTTTCTCCATCAATCGATAAATCTTCATTTCTTGTAAAAGCATTGAACATCACTTTTGTCTTCTGAAAGTTCATTTTTAATCCCACTTCTTTACTCTTGTCAGCAAGTTCCTGGATCATACTCTGCAGCTCTGATGGGGTAGTTGCAAAAATGACTACGTCATCAGCAAAACGAAGGTGGGTTAGATAATCTCCATTAATCTTTATCCCTTTGTTTTCCCAGTTCAGTGATTGAAAGACATTTTCCAATGTGGCATTAAAGAGCTTCGGAGATATGGTGTCACCTTGTCTCACTCCCTTTCCAATTTTTATGTGTGTTGTATTTTCAAACAGCCGAATCTTTGCACTTGCATTTTCATAGATGTTATTAATAATATTAATGTATGCATCTTCAATACCGCAGGATTTCAGAGCCATTGTAACTGCTGATGGTTTCACCGAATCAAAGGCTTTTTCATAATCGATAAAAGCCATGCACAATGGAAGTTCATATTCCCTCGCTCTTTCAATTAGTTCTCTCAGTACGTGGATATGATCTATTGTGCTGTAGCCACTCCTGAATCCAGCTTGTTCTCTCGGTTGAGCCATGTCCAGTGTTACCTTCAAGCGGCGTGAAAGAACTTTAGTGAAGATTTTATAAACCACCGATAGGAGGCTGATAGGTCTGTAGTTCCTGAGATCCTCAATGTTACCTTTTTTATGTAGCAGGATCATTGTAGCGTTGTTCCAATCCTCAGGAATCTTCCCTTCATTAAGGCATCGAGTGAAAATTTGGGCGAGTACTGTTTCAATTTCTCCACTTGCTTCTTGTATGATGTCTATAGTAATTCCATCTTCTCCTGGAGCTTACCCCCGCTTCATGTTCTTGATTGCATGAGCAACTTCTGCTGGGAGGACTGGAAGAACTCTGGTACCTTTCATGATGTCTGGAGTACATGTATCATCCCTTTCATATAATTTGGAGTAGAAATCTTTCACTCTTGTCAAAATTTCGCCTCTATTTCTTGTTATAGAACCATCTTCTTTTCTCAGAGCCATAATCTGTTTTCTTCCCTTACTGAGATGTCCCTTTGCTATCTTAAGGCTTTGGTTGTTTTCAATTGCTTTCCTCACTAGCTCACAGTTGAATTTCCTTACGTCTTCAGTGATACTTTTTCGTGTTGTCTTGCATAGCTCTATATATTCCACTTTGGAAGTCACATCTTCTTTAGTTGTCCTCATCTCTCTTCTTTTTTGCATCAACATTTTGGTTTTTCCTGATAATTTGTTCACATGCAACTTGTTCTTAGACCCAGCTAATTTTGTTGCTGTTTCCATTAGAGCTTTGGTTACTTTTCTGTTAACTTCCGAAATATCCACTTCTTCCGATGTTAGGCCTTCTAAAGCAGAGAATCTGTTCTTCAGTTCCAACTTGAAAGTATTATGGTGTTTTTTAAGGTTGGTTATGTCAATACATTTTGTTTGTCTTATGAGCTTGCCACGTTCCAGTTTAGTGTTGAGGTGCATCTTACATCTCACCAATCTATGGTCACTACCTGTGTTGAACTTCTTCAGCACACTGCAGTCTTCGATGACGAATTTTTTGTTACACATAATAAAATCAATTTCACTTGTCGTCCCAATTGGATGTCTCCATGTCCATTTCCTGTGTGGCTTTTTCTTGAAAAAGGAGTTCAAGATGAAAAATCCTTCTGCCTCTGCAAACTCAACGAGAGTATTTCCACGCTGGTTTCTGTTGCCGTGACCGAATTTACCTACTGAAGTTTCATTCTGTTGCCGTTGCCCTATTTTTGCATTGAAATCTCCCATAATTATCTTCAAGTGCTGCTTACCTTTATTATTTAGATGACGAATTTCCTCATAAAATTCTTCAATTTCTTCTTCAGGATGACTTGTGGTGGGTGCATAAGTTTGAATAATCTGAGCCTGGTATCTTCTCGATAGTTGGATAACGAGTCGTGCAGCTCTGTCAGAGGAACTTTCAACTTCTACCACTTTATCCTTCAGTTTCTTGTTTATTATAAATCCAACACCACTAGTTCTGCCAGTATCTGTCCCACGATAATAGAAGAGATGTCCACTTTTCAGTTCAATGAGATCTTCTCCTTTTCTCCTTACCTCACTTAGCCCGACGATGTCCCACTTGATCCTTTGTAGTTCCTCTTCCAATTCAAGAAGCCTTGAATCAGAAGATAGGGAGCGTCCGTTATACGTCGCCAAGGTCAGCATCAGATGGCAGCCTAGTCCGGTCCTCCGGGGATTCTTAGCACCCTCTGCCTTCATGTCGCACTGGCCGCTGCCTTGGCCAGGTACATTCCAGCTGCCGGAGACTGAGGGCCAAGATTTAAGTTGTAGAGTCATTTTGGAGGTGTTTGGCCATAACTCACCACGCTGGCCAAGCGGGTTGGTGAGTGTGGGATAGCATTTCCTCTGATCCCGATGGTATAGTTATACCGCTATTGGCGGTCGTCAGAGCCCCTTTAGTGGGAACAGGATGCACCACGAGAAGGCGGGGTTGACATTTGTCAAGGAGAGGCTGTGATGTTACGCATCACCTGACCTTACATTTTACATTGCAATTAAAAAAGGAAATGTTAATTTTTAACGAACAGTTAATTTTTAACGAACAGATATATATATATATATATATATATATATATATATATATATATATATATATATATATATATATTCTATAAGGAAGATACCTAAGCAAAAAAATGCATATATAATTTTGACTCACACCTAGTACAACATAGAAAAGGTTATGTATCTACCTGTGTGAGTAAAAGGAGAAAAGACAAAAAAATAAAATAAAACAACTGAATGTAGAAGGTGTCGAGAATACTGAGCCTTGGCTTTATCAAGGACCAGCAAAAACTCTGCATTTTCTCACTTCCACAAAGACCTAGTTGGAAATGGGTTTCTGCAAGGCCATAGATGCAAGTAACATTCCCACCTAAAATAGTTTAAAAAATATATATATAAGTCATGTCCTCCGTAGAGTTGCATGACCTAGCACTAGTTAAAAATTTCGCTTGCATCCATTAACCTTCCTGGCCCGACCCATGCTCTTCATCTGTTACTATTAAACAGAGAGAAGAAGATTAAAGAGAACTCAAGCTGTGAGAGTGACATAATAATTAGAAATGATTTTCAGCCATAACGAAATCCCAAGTTCGTTTGAGAGAGAATTTAAACCTGAAAATCAATGCAAAAGAAATCCAAATTTTACATTGCAATTAAAAAAGGAAATGTTAATTTTTAACGAACAGATTTTTGAAAGAAAACTTGAGTCTAAAACCCCTACTCTACAACTTATGACAGCACGAAAACGAGAATAAGTTAAAGATAATAATTAACTAAAGAAAACTTTGTGAAAGTTATATACCTTAAACAGTTAGTTGCAATATGTACAAAGTATTTCAGCAGTGCTTTAAGTGCATAATTAATTAGTTATTAAGAACTTAACTACTTTGAAAAAACAGCGCAGAGACAGCGCATAGAAAAGGAACAAGCTTAGCCATCTTCTGTTCCTAGGTACCCCAAAAGACGCTCAAAGTTACAAAGAAAAGAAAGAGTTAAAACCCGCAAAAATGTTAACAGACAAACCAATGCCTAAAAGCTGAAAAGCTAAAAAACGACAGAGAATAAGTACATGAAGTACAAACATTGAACTTATAAAACCTAGAACCCAAAAACAAGGAAGAGAGCTTACCTCTTGTGTGACAAAAACTTTTCTCCTCACAAGAGAAGAACATGGCTGACCTCTTCCGCCACTCCCTAGACGCTGGGGGGCAGTGAGGGTGGGGCTGATGGCCTCCTCATACAGCAAGAAACCAACGCGCGGAGATTTTAACCAGAGAAAAAAATATATAAACTTAAGACTGTGGATCTGTATGATCAGAAAGAGCAGAATTAACTCTCCAGAATACATGAGAAATATTATAAAATACACGAGCAGTTTATTTAATAATCTTTGCATGTATTAAATCACCTTAGTGAGCTTCTATAGATTAATCAGAATCTTATTAATTTTAATGTTGGTTTTACTATTTTTAGTATAGCTATCCTAGTGATGAATAACTAGTTTTCTTTTTTATTTGTTTTTATTTTCTTTTATAAACAGATTTTTAAGCTTTTTTTGTGATTTTGTTTATATTATTTAATTTTTTGTTTTAATAGGACCGTCATATCCATAGCACTAAGGTTCCTTTAGGTAGTTAATAGGCATCCTCTAGCCAACTTCCTTACGGCTTTGATTGGTCAGAATCATATTATTAACTGTGTAGAAAATTAAAGCAGATCTGCCAACCTTACTCTATTATTCAGAATAATTTTTCTTAAAGTTCTTTTGATGAAAGAAGAAGGAATTTCGTTCTCTAGAAAACTTTCTAATAGTATATTAATGTGGTAATTGAAGTACAAATTGTTGCTGCAAATTCTTGAAATTCTTAGGACCTGAGAAATTAGTACATTCTCAATTACTTTGGTTGAAATGTTATTATTCCAGTGTAGATATTTAATTACTTTGAAAGGAAAATTAACTCTTTTATCAAAGAGGCTAATAGATGGGTTACCTCTGTTGAGCTTAATGCTTAAGTCTAGGAACTCAAGTTCCTGATTACTGTGGTTGGTTTTACATAAGTTAAGAGAGCTAGGATAGATATTATCAAAATCACTCTCTATAACTTCTGAATTATTGATACACAGCAGATCATCAATATATCTAAAAGTGTAAAGGTAGTTATCTGAGCAGGTGGGGTGATTTTTAATGAATTTATATTCCTTAAAGAACAGGAATAGATTAGCGATATTCGTGGACGTTGATGTTCCCATTGGAATACCGTTCACTTGCTTATAGAGAGTATTATTATATAAGATATGGTTATTTTTTATGCAGCAATTGAGATAAGAGTTCCAAGTTCCTACATCAACAAATTGGTTAAGTTTAAATTCTACATACAGCTCTTTAAAGGTAGTGATTATATCTGATAGAGGCAGATTAGTATATAGGTTTTCAAAATCATAACTATTAATATCTAGGGGACAAACTTTGAGTATAGTAGAAATTACTTCTGCATTATTATTAATTATCCAAAAATCTCTGTTCATCAAGTTAGAACAGTTTCTAATGTGTTTCAAAACCTTCTTTAAGACATCTTCAAAAGCAAGATCTATTTTCTTTTTATGACTCCTTACTCCAGTAGCTATGAACCTGAACTTCACAGGATCCTTATGAAACTTAACCGTTGCAAAAAGAAATGGAAATTCAGGCTCATATCTTCTAGTTTGTGGAATTTTAAGTTTCTTGAAGAATGCCTTAAACTGATTTTCTAACTGCTTGGTAGAATAACTTACGGGCTCGTATGTTACTCTATTATTGAGTTCCATAGTTAACAATTCAAAATAGAACTTCTTACAGATAATTGCAAAATTATTGCTAGCTTTATCCGTAGTGGTAAAAATAAATTGGTCTTGTAGTTTGGAGAGTGACCTTTTAGCTTCTCCAGAGAAAAAGATATTTCTGTCGAAACAAAAGTCCAGACCTGCCAACTCACCGGTGAAGCTATTGATTATATTATATTTCCATTCTGCGAAGCCCTCAATAGGCTGATTGTACGTTAAACTGGTTTTTACGATGTACCTATTTACATCTTGAGTGAAGCTCTCAAGAATCCTTTCTTTGGAAATTGTGAAGGAAGGTCTGAATTTAGAGCCATACTCTAATAAATTCCTAAGCTTTTCATTTTCAACAAAACTCAAGTTTCCGGTGATAATATGGTTGTAATTCTTATCATAGTGAACTGTTTCTTTATGTTCATCACAAGAACATGTAGTAATTACAGGAATGTAGCTCGAAGAGTTAAGTTTGTAGTTTTTAACTATTGACCCTAAGGTCTTAACATATTTAAAACTTACAATAGACTGGTGCCTGTGGATGGGAAAAAAATTGCATTATTGTAGAACAGCTTCCTTACATTGAGATTATCGTAGGCTTTATTTAGGAACCTGATGGTAACAAAATTACTGGAAAATTCTTTAAGAGAAATTTTATCTTTAAGAATATGTTTAAGAATGTCCAGAACCAAAGCAAAAACATGCTTATCAACATGGTCAGCAGTTTCATTCCAGAATTTGAAAAAACTTTTAAGGACAGAGTGCTTGAAGGACTTGAGAATTTTGTAAGTATTTTTAACAAAATTAGTGCCAGTTTTAAAGCTTTCCAGAGTTTTTAGCAAGTTAGCAAAATCAACTTTGCTTGATGTGCGAAATAACCTCTGTCCTCTATTACCTCTAGAGCAGCTCTTATTATTAACAAGAAAGAAGAGTTCACGAATTGAAAATTTATGCTGATTATGCTTATTGTCAGATAGAGTGGAATTAAGGCCATAGGGATAAAGAGACTGATGCTGCAAAATTTCAAGGGATTCAGTTTCTAGCCGAGCATAGAGGTCAGGGATAATATGTAGTACCTCTATTTTCACTTTGTCAAAACCATGAGTATGGAAATGCTCTAATTCAAAGGTAGAGTACTGGTTGGCGTTTGTGGAGGGGTACACTCCTGAATTAGAGAACTTGTTTACTAGAGACCTGTGACCATTAATCCTAAGATGAAGAGGATTTTTACTTTGGCCAATATAGCTAAGGTTGCAGACAGTACAGGTGAGCTTATAGATGGTATTGTAGGCTTTGCAAAACTTGTTGGAGCAATTATCCTCAACAGAAGAATACAGGTTAGGATCTGCAGATTTACATGTCAAACAACGTTTGTCATTTCATAACTTTAGATTACCTTTGCCAGCGAGTTCATACACTATGGGAAAGGGTGCTAGCCTAACCGAGCGGGAGGACTTAAAATATCTGAGCTGACCTCCAATCCTTTCATCGTCCTTAGAACTCCACTTGGGCCAAAAATGACTTATATATATATTTTTTAAACTATTTTAGGTGGGAATGTTACTTGCATCTATGGCCTTGCAGAAACCCATTTCCAACTAGGTCTTTGTGGAAGTGAGAAAATGCAGAGTTTTTGCTGGTCCTTGATAAAGCCAAGGCTCAGTATTCTCGACACCTTCTACATTCAGTTGTTTTATTTTATTTTTTTGTCTTTTCTCCTTTTACTCACACAGGTAGATACATAACCTTTTCTATGTTGTACTAGGTGTGAGTCAAAATTATATATGCATTTTTTGCTTAGGTATCTTCTTTATAGAATGTGAATTCTGAATTTTCAAAACTGCTGCGTTGCGCGTTTTGATTTTCAGGTTATTTTGCAACCTTCGTTTTAAATTCTAAAGTTTTTCCTTAGTCTTCAGTTTTGCTCTTAAGTAACTAATTTCAATTTATTATTTAGCAGCTCATGCGCAAATTCTAGTTGAAATGTTTTATTATTATTTTTTTTATTACTATTTTTTATTTGAGGTTTTTTTTTTTTCATTTTCTAATTTTTATTTTTAGTATGTTTTGGATGCAGCTTTTTGGAGTGTAGTTTATACTCGAGTTTGGTCTTTTCTTGGACTGCTTATTTCTAAAAAAGTTTTTCCTAGTTGGTTTGCTCAGAATTTGTATGTTTTGGCCCAAGTGGAGTTCTAAGGACGATGAAAGGATTGGAGGTCAGCTCAGATATTTTAAGTCCTCCCGCTCGGTTAGGCTAGCACCCTTTCCCATAGTGTATGAACTCGCTGGCAAAGGTAATCTAAAGTTATGAAATGACAAACGTTGTTTGACATGTAAATCTGCAGATCCTAACCTGTATTCTTCTGTTGAGGATAATTGCTCCAACAAGTTTTGCAAAGCCTACAATACCATCTATAAGCTCACCTGTACTGTCTGCAACCTTAGCTATATTGGCCAAAGTAAAAATCCTCTTCATCTTAGGATTAATGGTCACAGGTCTCTAGTAAACAAGTTCTCTAATTCAGGAGTGTACCCCTCCACAAACGCCAACCAGTACTCTACCTTTGAATTAGAGCATTTCCATACTCATGGTTTTGACAAAGTGAAAATAGAGGTACTACATATTATCCCTGACCTCTATGCTCGGCTAGAAACTGAATCCCTTGAAATTTTGCAGCATCAGTCTCTTTATCCCTATGGCCTTAATTCCACTCTATCTGACAATAAGCATAATCAGCATAAATTTTCAATTCGTGAACTCTTCTTTCTTGTTAATAATAAGAGCTGCTCTAGAGGTAATAGAGGACAGAGGTTATTTCGCACATCAAGCAAAGTTGATTTTGCTAACTTGCTAAAAACTCTGGAAAGCTTTAAAACTGGCACTAATTTTGTTAAAAATACTTACAAAATTCTTAAGTCCTTCAAGCACTCTGTCCTTAAAAGTTTTTTCAAATTCTGGAATGAAACTGCTGACCATGTTGATAAGCATGTTTTTGCTTTGGTTCTGGACATTCTTAAACATATTCTTAAAGATAAAAATTTCTCTTAAAGAATTTTCCAGTAATTTTGTTACCATCAGGTTCCTAAATAAAGCCTACGATAATCTCAATGTAAGGAAGCTGTTCTACAATAATGCAATTTTTTTTTCCCATCCACAGGCACCAGTCTATTGTAAGTTTTAAATATGTTAAGACCTTAGGGTCAATAGTTAAAAACTACAAACTTAACTCTTCGAGCTACATTCCTGTAATTACTACATGTTCTTGTGATGAACATAAAGAAACAGTTCACTATGATAAGAATTACAACCATATTATCACCGGAAACTTGAGTTTTGTTGAAAATGAAAAGCTTAGGAATTTATTAGAGTATGGCTCTAAATTCAGACCTTCCTTCACAATTTCCAAAGAAAGGATTCTTGAGAGCTTCACTCAAGATGTAAATAGGTACATCGTAAAAACCAGTTTAACGTACAATCAGCCTATTGAGGCCTTCGCAGAATGGAAATATAATATAATCAATAGCTTCACCGGTGAGTTGGCAGGTCTGGACTTTTGTTTCGACAGAAATCTCTTTTTCTCTGGAGAAGCTAAAAGGTCACTCTCCAAACTACAAGACCAATTTATTTTTACCACTACGGATAAAGCTAGCAATAATTTTGCAATTATCTGTAAGAAGTTCTATTTTGAATTGTTAACTATGGAACTCAATAATAGAGTAACATACGAGCCCGTAAGTTATTCTACCAAGCAGTTAGAAAATCGGTTTAAGGCATTCTTCAAGAAACTTAAAATTCCACAAACTAGAAGATATGAGCCTGAATTTCCATTTCTTTTTGCAACGGTTAAGTTTCATAAGGATCCTGTGAAGTTCAGGTTCATAGCTAGTGGAGTAAGGAGTCATAAAAAGAAAATAGATCTTGCTTTTGAAGATGTCTTAAAGAAGGTTTTGAAACACATTAGAAACTGTTCTAACTTGATGAACAGAGATTTTTGGATAATTAATAATAATGCAGAAGTAATTTCTACTATACTCAAAGTTTGTCCCCTAGATATTAATAGTTATGATTTTGAAAACCTATATACTAATCTGCCTCTATCAGATATAATCACTACCTTTAAAGAGCTGTATGTAGAATTTAAACTTAACCAATTTGTTGATGTAGGAACTTGGAACTCTTATCTCAATTGCTGCATAAAAAATAACCATATCTTATATAATAATACTCTCTATAAGCAAGTGAACGGTATTCCAATGGGAACATCAACGTCCACGAATATCGCTAATCTATTCCTGTTCTTTAAGGAATATAAATTCATTAAAAATCACCCCACCTGCTCAGATAACTACCTTTACACTTTTAGATATATTGATGATCTGCTGTGTATCAATAATTCAGAAGTTATAGAGAGTGATTTTGATAATATCTATCCTAGCTCTCTTAACTTATGTAAAACCAACCACAGTAATCAGGAACTTGAGTTCCTAGACTTAAGCATTAAGCTCAACAGAGGTAACCCATCTATTAGCCTCTTTGATAAAAGAGTTAATTTTCCTTTCAAAGTAATTAAATATCTACACTGGAATAATAACATTTCAACCAAAGTAATTGAGAATGTACTAATTTCTCAGGTCCTAAGAATTTCAAGAATTTGCAGCAACAATTTGTACTTCAATTACCACATTAATATACTATTAGAAAGTTTTCTAGAGAACGAAATTCCTTCTTCTTTCATCAAAAGAACTTTAAGAAAAATTATTCTGAATAATAGAGTAAGGTTGGCAGATCTGCTTTAATTTTCTACACAGTTAATAATATGATTCTGACCAATCAAAGCCGTAAGGAAGTTGGCTAGAGGATGCCTATTAACTACCTAAAGGAACCTTAGTGCTATGGATATGACGGTCCTATTAAAACAAAAAATTAAATAATATAAACAAAATCACAAAAAAAGCTTAAAAATCTGTTTATAAAAGAAAATAAAAACAAATAAAAAAGAAAACTAGTTATTCATCACTAGGATAGCTATACTAAAAATAGTAAAACCAACATTAAAATTAATAAGATTCTGATTAATCTATAGAAGCTCACTAAGGTGATTTAATACATGCAAAGATTATTAAATAAACTGCTCGTGTATTTTATAATATTTCTCATGTATTCTGGAGAGTTAATTCTGCTCTTTCTGATCATACAGATCCACAGTCTTAAGTTTATATATTTTCTTCTCTGGTTAAAATCTCCGCGCGTTGGTTTCTTGCTGTATGAGGAGGCCATCAGCCCCACCCTCACTGCCCCCCAGCGTCTAGGGAGTGGCGGAAGAGGTCAGCCATGTTCTTCTCTTGTGAGGAGAAAAGTTTTTGTCACACAAGAGGTAAGCTCTCTTCCTTGTTTTTGGGTTCTAGGTTTTATAAGTTCAATGTTTGTACTTCATGTACTTATTCTCTGTCGTTTTTTAGCTTTTCAGCTTTTAGGCATTGGTTTGTCTGTTAACATTTTTGCGGGTTTTAACTCTTTCTTTTCTTTGTAACTTTGAGCGTCTTTTGGGGTACCTAGGAACAGAAGATGGCTAAGCTTGTTCCTTTTCTATGCGCTGTCTCTGCGCTGTTTTTTCAAAGTAGTTAAGTTCTTAATAACTAATTAATTATGCACTTAAAGCACTGCTGAAATACTTTGTACATATTGCAACTAACTGTTTAAGGTATATAACTTTCACAAAGTTTTCTTTAGTTAATTATTATCTTTAACTTATTCTCGTTTTCGTGCTGTCATAAGTTGTAGAGTAGGGGTTTTAGACTCAAGTTTTCTTTCAAAAATCTGTTCGTTAAAAATTAACATTTCCTTTTTTAATTGCAATGTAAAATTTGGATTTCTTTTGCATTGATTTTCAGGTTTAAATTCTCTCTCAAACGAACTTGGGATTTCGTTATGGCTGAAAATCATTTCTAATTATTATGTCACTCTCACAGCTTGAGTTCTCTTTAATCTTCTTCTCTCTGTTTAATAGTAACAGATGAAGAGCATGGGTCGGGCCAGGAAGGTTAATGGATGCAAGCGAAATTTTTAACTAGTGCTAGGTCATGCAACTCTACGGAGGACATGACTTATATATATATTTTTTAAACTATTTTAGGTGGGAATGTTACTTGCATCTATGGCCTTGCAGAAACCCATTTCCAACTAGGTCTTTGTGGAAGTGAGAAAATGCAGAGTTTTTGCTGGTCCTTGATAAAGCCAAGGCTCAGTATTCTCGACACCTTCTACATTCAGTTGTTTTATTTTATTTTTTTGTCTTTTTCTCCTTTTACTCACACAGGTAGATACATAACCTTTTCTATGTTGTACTAGGTGTGAGTCAAAATTATATATGCATTTTTTTGCTTAGGTATCTTCTTTATAGAATGTGAATTCTGAATTTTCAAAACTGCTGCGTTGCGCGTTTTGATTTCAGGTTATTTTGCAACCTTCGTTTTAAATTCTAAAGTTTTTCCTTAGTCTTCAGTTTTGCTCTTATATATATATATATGTATACATATATATATATATATTTATACACTGGCGGAAAGTGAAAAAGAACACCAAGAAGGAGACGTCTGATACCAACGAAATTTATACAGCATAATAACGGAGTACAGAGGATAACGCGATCAAAACATTATGGCAAAATACAGCTGTATTTGCTGGTAAACTGAAAAATAACATTTCCATGTAACATGGTTAGTACGAGGTTGAACCGCCATGAACTGCGTTACACTGTGCAACTCTGGCATGGAGTCTGTCGTACAAATGTTGGATGTAAGTTTGGGGTATTGAGTTCCAAGCATCCTCAACCTGGACGCGTAAATCGGGGATGGTCGTGGCTGGCCGTGGAGACCGGATAAGTTGTTGTCCCGTAAAATCCCACACGTGCTCAATGGGGGACAAATCCGGTGAACGTGCATGCCATGGAAGTTGTCTCACACCCTGAAGTGCATGTTGCGTTGCACGTGCTGTGTGTGGGCGTGCTTTATCTTGCTGGAAAACACCAGGGTGGACCGACCTTACAAATGGCACAACAACGGGCTGAATGATGTTGTTGATGTAGGAGGTGCTGTTTAACGTACCCGGTACAAACACTAGTTGTGTACGGGAGTGATAGCTGATCGCTCCCCACACCAGGAGACCAGGTGTAGGCCCTGTGTGTCGCTGGCGGATGCAAGAAGGGTGGAGACGCTCCCCTGTGCGTCTGCGGACACGCATACGGCCATCGGAGGCTCCCAAGCAGAATCTGCTTTCATCGCTGAACACGACAGATCGCCATTGCGTTCTCCAGTGCAGACGTTGGCGACACCACTGAAGCCGTTCCTGACGGTGGGCTGGAGTCATAGGTACACATGCCAGAGGCACACGTGCACGTAGTTCTGCATCCAGTAGACGGTTGCGGATTGTTCGCACAGTCACCTCAGGTGCAACGGCAGCTCGGATTTGCCTCGCAGTGGATGTTCTGCGTGACAACGCCGCTCTTCTTATGCGTCGATCGGCCCGCTCATCAGTCCGTCTGTGACTCCCAGTTCCACGTCTTTTCCTGTGGGAATGTTCCGCGGACCATCTACGCCACCATCGTACCACCACCAATACTTCCCGTCCAATTCGCTCCGCAATACGACGATACGACCACCCGGCCTCGCGGAGTCCGACTAGACGACCTCGCTCAAAGTCCGATAACTGCTGAAATCGTACACGTCTTCCATGTCCAGACATTGCAGCTTCTTCAGGATCTTTGCACGTGTCCGTACGCTGACGACTGATTACATTCACTTCGCCGTACTCCTTAAATACCACCGACGATAATTTGCATATTATGCCGTACTGTGGCGTAAGCTCTCACCGGTTTGTCCCGAAATTAACATCACACCTACGTAAACTCGACCCTATTAACATATGTAAATTTCATGTTCGTCCGCCAATTCCTTCTTGGTGTTCTTTTTTCACTTTCCGCCAGTGTATATACATATGATCAATGCATATTTCCAGTGCTTACGTATGGTGCAGAGACGTGGACCTTAACTAAAAGAGACATACAAAGGCTGCAGACAACTCAAAAAGCATGGAGAGGTGCATGCTTGGTGTAACCAGGAGAGATAAGAAGAGGAACTCGTGGATCAGAAAAATGACAAGAGTGGAAGACATCATGATCAGAGTAAAATCCCTGAAATGGCAACGGGTTGGACATACTGCCAGAAGAACAGACCATCGATGGACAGTCGAAATTTTAGATTTGATTCCAAGGGACAGGAAAAGACCCAAAAGAAGACCACATGGGAGATGGGTGGATGAAATTCAAAAGTATGCGGGAGTAACATGGAGGAGACTGGCATAAGACAGACCGTTGTGGAAGAGGCTCGGAGAAACCTTCGTCCAGCAGTTGATAGATAATGGTTGACAATGATGATTATGATGATGATATACATACATGCTATTAAGCTGTTCTCTGAGATTCCATGTTTAGCTCCTGAAGGAAAAACCAACTGCCGTAAAAGTTTAACTGATGAAACTAGAATTTACTTACTTTTGGTGTATCAAATTTCTCCATTTGCAACAATCTCGGCACACCGCACGAGCTTCATTAACGTCTATCACATGCCGCACACGAAACCTTTTGTATTTCATACTCATAATCTTTTTCTCAAGCAGACATTCCTGGATCTGGTCCTCCCGTGATTTCCTACCCTTTTTTCCTGCCACTTGGGCTGAAAAAATCTCTTAATCAGTCAGCACCTCATCACTCATTCTTTCAACATGGCCAAACCACCTAAGAATATTAGTCTCCACCTTACTAATAACATTTTGCCTCACATTACATATCTGCAACACATCTTCATTCCTCACATGACCAGAGCGTGTCTTACTACAAACCACCTTAAGTATCGCATCTCCCCAGCACACAAACGACTCCTATGTATCTTCGGTTTCACTGCCATACATCAGAGTATAGGAACAATAACACTTTCATATACAGCTATTCGGGACTTTTTTGAGAACCCACCCTTCCTGTGAAATCCTCCTAAAGCAGCTATGACTTTCAAAGAAGAATTCACTCGCCTACATATTTCGCCATCTAATTTGTTCTCTCTGTCAAACATAGTTCCTAAATATACAAACTTATTCACCTGGTCAATCTCTGTGACCATCACTTTGGTTTTTCTCTTATTTATGCTCAGTTTAAATGTCACACAAACTTCGTACATCCGGAACAATATACTCTGCAACTCACTTTTACTCTCTGCCAACGAGACTGTGTCATCAGCATACAGCAATCTGCACACACACATATTACCAAGACATAAAGCAGTATTATTCATTTTGGCATCACGCGTACATGCATCCATAAATATATTAAACAGCCATGGTGACACTACACAACCTTGCCTGGCTCCTGCACCAATAGAAAATCATTTCGATATCACACCATTCCCTCGTACACGTGCTCTACTACAAGCATACATGTCTTTCACACTATTAAGGCTCTACGAGACCCGCCATCTTGTATTGTGCCTTCTCTTGTTAACCAACGGGCAAGCGTATTTCAAATTGCTCGGGCAATTTTGCACATTTTGGAACACCGTTTGTGGCTAACGCAAAATATACGATAAATAAAGAGTTCCCTGGTTTCAGAACTTTTATTGACCTTTCCCTTCATTTTTTATCTTCAGCGAAAGTCGTTCCAAGGCGTCTTCCATAGTTTTATTAATTAATAAAAAATACTTAAAGAGTCCAAAATGAAAATCTGAAACCAGGGAACTCTTTATTTATCATATATCTTGCGTTAGCCACAAAAGGTGTTCCAAAATGTGCAAAATTGCCCGAGCAATTTGTGAAATACGCTTGCCCGTTGATTAACAAGAGAAGGCACAATACAAGATGGCGGGTCTCGTAGAGCCTTAAGTAAATTCCCAGTAATATCATATTTATTCAGTACCTTCCACAGAAGTATCCTATTTACTCTGCCATAAGCTTTCTCTAAATCAATGAAGGCAGCAAGCACTTTCTTACCGACAGAGATATGATTTTCAATCATCATGCGTAATGGAAAAATTTAATTAGTGCAGCCCTTACCAGGCATACAACCACTCTGAACATCCCACAATTTCTCTGATGTAAGACCTCGTACCTTATCAATAATGACCTCTCCAAACCCCTTTTCTGGCATACTCAGCAAACTGATACCGCGATAGTTCTTGCATTCAGTCTGATCACCTTTTTCCTTATATAAGGGAACAGTGATAGCACACCTCCAATCAGAGGTTAACTTCTGCCGGAGCACAACGAACCCTTGTCTGACATGTACATCTGGGTGGCAAATTTCAAAGTGTTTGTGGTGTGCCGTAAGAAAATATTTTAATCTGTCAAACTGGACATCTTCAAGCAAGTAAAAACACATTCCCCGTGTTATACTTATGAGGAAGTATAAGATTATGAGGAACTTATAACGTAAGTGAAAGCTTTACGTACCATCTGCTGGCCTGATTCCCGAGATATTTTATATGGGGAAAAGGAGCTGGAAAGACTTTGTGACCGTTTTAAAATAAACGCTAGAGAGGTGATTAAAGATTTTAAAATATACTGCCGGGAGAGAAATAAAAACATTTTGAAAACCTTGAATTCCATTGTGAATTGTATTCCCATATCTACTACATACACCTCTCCATATGTATTTTTCATAGAACAATTACCAAGATAATTTTTATCATTTCGGTACATCACTAATTCACGGTACGATTTCCCGTAATATTTTTGGAGCTCAGATACGTTTTTATCTAGAAATTAAGCACTGCCTCCAATAATGAGGAACGATACCTAACTCCCACCACAACTGGCAAATATCAGTTAACAGTGAATCACAGAGTCACCACCGTATTTTAACATCTCAGCAGTTATTCCATCTACTTCCGGAGCCTTACCATTTTGAAGAAATTTTAAGAGCTTTACACACCTCTTCTCTTGAGATCCATTTGTATTTCCATTCTCACTATGACATATAATCTGCTTCTGCCTCAGAATCGCCTTTGCTTTCCTGATCTAATAAATCACAGATGTATTCACCCCATCTTTTACTTAGCTCATTGGGTTCCCATATCATTTCTCCTACCCTATTTTTTACACAACTTAGAATTTTGTTTCCTCTCTTTTTCCTATGTCTTATGTACTTCCAGAATGTTTTTCTATCTTCCCAAAAAACAATTCATGCCTTTTCAACTTTTCATTCTTATCTTTACGCTGGCGAAACAGCTTTGCTGCCTCACGCTTCTTACAGCGACATTCATCTCAGAAACTCTACCTTGCAACATTCCCAAATATGCTTCCTTCTTTCTCTTTACAGCTTCTTTAATCTCACTGTTCCATCAAGCATCACCTCTAAAGTTTCCCACTGTTGCTGTACTACAGACCTCTTCAGAGGTACTGACAACACAGTTCCTGAAATGAGTCCATTTCTTTTCTACATCTCCCTGGCACGCCTTCAACTCATTGAGACGTTCACTGAGTAAATCAGAGTAATTCCGATATTCTTCAAAGAGCCTTTCAACCTTTATTCTTCTCATCACAGGCATCTTCCCATTCCTCCTCCTCCAACCAACATTCAGCTTCACCCGTACTTTTGGTGATGATCAGAGCCAACTTCTGCACCTCTCTCACACGGTATAAAACAACTGAATGTTTCAGACGTTGATCAAAAGCAACAAAATCTATTACACTCTTCAGTCCCAGAGTACGATTTTCCCAAGTGTGTGTGTGAATATACTTGTGGTTGAAAAACGTATTAGGTACCCACAATCCATTTTCAATGCACAGTTCAATTAATCTTTCACCATTGTCATTCACACCAGGATCATTAAACTTACCCAGGACGTTATCAAAAGTCCCATTCTGAACACCTGCTCTAGCATGAAAAATCCCTTGATACAGTAACTTTCTCTTTAGCGCCAAACTGGCTCAAAACAGCTTTAAGATCATTCCAAATCCTTCTTATCAGAAGGTTCTAAGTCACAAGGAGCATACACTACAACAGTTACTATTCTCTGAAGTTTCACTTCCAAACGAATTCAAAGAATTATCACACTAATCCAGCTGAAATGAATCAAGTTGTTCTTGATCTTTTCACTTAAAATCACTCCTACACAAACCTGTTCTCACACATTATCCAATACTCCAGACCACACACTCACTGTTCTATTCATTTCTCCTATCCCAATTTCTTTCTTTTCAGTTTCACTTGCACGCAGCACATCCAATCTGTATACGCACGCACGCACACACACATACACATACACACACACACACACACACACACACACACACACACACGCACACACACACGCACACACATACACACGCAGAGAGAGAGGTGCGAACAAGAAAGAAAAACAACTAGGAAGGACGCTACCACTTCCATTACATGCCACCACACCCATGCGGTAACTGGTATCGTCCGCAAACGACGCATATGTTAGAGGCAGATATCTCCGCAAGCTCAAATACAGTAGTAGCATTCGCAGCAGTTCAGATGGCAGCTTATCAGCATTTAAGCGATTTCGAACGTAGTATGATACTCGGCGCCCGGGAGATGGGTCACTCCATCTCGGAAACTACCACGAAATTTGAATCTACTCGGTCAACAATTTCAAGGGTGTACTTCGACTACACAAACTCAGGGAAATATCCAGAGTGCGAGATAGGCGTGGCCGCAGAAAAGCCCTGGACGATTGTGGACAGCGGCGTCTGGCACGCATCGGAACATTCGCACGGCGTGCAACATTGCCGCAAATCAAAGCTCAATTCAATGGTGGGGCCAGAAGTAACATCAGGGTTTGGACAGTGCAAGGTTCCCCGTGTTCTATGGTTTTCCGGAGCCGATGACCCACCTGGGTGCCATTGCTGACCCGACGATATAAGACTACGAGTCTCATCTGGGCTTGGAAACACCGCCATTGGACACAAGGTAACGGGAAACGGGGAGACTGGTTCAACGAATCGCGGTACCGACTGTTTCGGGCAGATGGCCTACTCCGGGTTTGGCGACAACCCCACGAGGCAATGGATCCTGCATGGCTACAAGAGACAGTGCAGGTAGGTGGTGGCTCTGTTATGGTGTGGGGTGTTTTCAGCTGGCACGCATTAGAGCCCCTCATACTTGTGCAGACAGCTCTGATCGGTGGAGGCTACGAAACCATCTTTGGATATCATTTGCACCCGTTCATGTCATGGAACTATATTCCGACGCGTGCGACCGCTTTCAACACGAAAATGCGCCACCGCACACGTCCATACTCGTCCGATTATGGCTGCAAGAACATTCCACAGAGTTTAGCATCCTGAATTGGCGTCCCTCGTTCCCCGGATTTAAACGCTATCGAACACATTTGGGATGCTGTTTTACGTGCCATTAATACCAGGAATCCTCCACCGGCGATTATTACGGAATTGTAGGACGCTCTTCAGGAAGCATGGTGTGCACTGTCTCCATAGTACTACAGAGAGCTGGTGGAGTCCATGCCAGCAATCCTCCACCGGCGAATATTACGGAATTGTGGGACGCTCAGAAAGCATAGTGTGCACTGTCACCACAGCACTACAGAGAGCTGGTGGAGTCCATGCCAGCAATCCTCCACAGGCGAATATTACGGAATTGTGGGACGCTCAGAAAGCATAGTGTGCACTGTCTCCACAGCACTACAGAGAGCTCGTGGAGTCCACGCCAGCAATCCTCCACAGGCGAATATTACGGAATTGTGGGACGCTCAGAAAGCATAGTGTGCACTGTCTCCACAGCACTACAGAGAGCTCGTGGAGTCCACGCCAGCAATCCTCCACCGGCGAATATTGCGGAATTGTGGGACGCTCTTCAGAAAGCATTGTGTGCACTGTCTCCATAGTACTGCAGAGAGATCATGGAGTCTATGTCAGGAATCCTCCACGGGCGAATATTACGGAATTGTAGGACGCTCTTCAGGAAGCATAGTGTGCACTGTCTCCACAGTACTACAGAGAGTTCGTGGAGTCCATGCCCCGTTGCATTGCTACCGTTACACGATCGCGAGGAGGACCAACGCGGTATTAGAGAAGTATCCCAATTTTTTTGGCACTTCAGTGTATATATTTATATCATCATCCTCAATCATTGTGAATCCACTGCTATATGAAGGCCTACCCAAATTTCTTCCACAATTGTCTGACTTAGGCCTGTCTCCTCCATGCCACTCCAGCATACTTTTGACTTTTATCCATCCATCTCCCATGGGGGTCTTCTTCTGGGTGTTTTCCTGTCCCTCGGAATCCTGTCTAGAATTTCGGTTGTCCATCGGTGGTCCGTTCTTCTGGCAACATGTCCTGCCCATTGCCATTTCAGTGATTTCGCTCTGGTCATGATGTCGTCCATATTAGTCATTTTCCTTATCAACAAGGTCCACTTCTTCTCTTTCCTGGTTACTCCAAGCATGCTTCTCTCCATGCTTCTTTGAGCTGTTTGCAGTCTTTGTATGTCTTTTTCAGTTAAGGTCCACGTCTCTGCTCCGTACGTAAGCACTGGAAGGATGCATTGATTAAAAAACACTTTCCTTTGGGACATAATGGCATACTGTTCTTAAAAAATTGTACTGTTTCTTCCAAAAGCTCTCCAACCAAGTTTTATGCGCCGATTAATTTCTTCATCAATGTGACCCTCACTTGATATCTGCTGCCCAAAATAAATGTAGGTATCGGTTATCTGTAACTTTTTCTCCATCAATCGATAAATCTTTGTTTCTTGCAAAAGCATTGAACATCAGTTTTGTGTTCTGAAAGTTCATTTTTAATCCCACTTCTTTACTCTTGTCACAAAGTTTGTGGATCATACTCTGCAGCTCTGAAAGGGTAGTTGCAAAATTGACTACATCATCAGCAAAACGAGGGTGAGTTAAATAATTTCCATTAATCTTTATCTCTTTGTTTTCCCAGATCAATAACACAGTATATATCATCATCATCATCATCATCATTGTCAACCATTATCAATCCACTGCTGGACGAAGGTCTCCCCAAGTTTCCTCCACAACGGTCTGTCTTGTGCCAGTCTCCTCCATGTCACTCCCGCATACTTTCGAATTTCATCCACCCATCTTCCATGTGGTCTTCTTCTGGGTCTTTTCCTGTCCCTTGGAATCCAATCTAAAATTTCGGCTGTTCATCGATGGTCTGTTCTTCTGGCAGTATGTCCAGCCCATTGCCATTTCAGGGATTTAACTCTGATCATGATGTCTTCCACTCTCGTCATTTTTCGGATCCACGTGTTCCTCTTCTTATCTCTCCTGGTTACACCAAGCATGCACTTGTCCATGCTTCTTTGAGTTGTCTGCAGCCTTTTTATGTCTCTTTTAGCTAAGGTCCACGTCTCTGCACCATACGTAAGCACTGGAAGGATGCATTGATCAAACACTTTTCTTTTAAGACATAATGGCATATTGCTCTTGAAAATTATGCTGTTTCTTCCAAAAGCTCTCCAGGCAAGTTTTGTACGCCGATTAATTTCTTCACCAATTTGACCCTCACTTGATATCTGCTGTCCAAGATAAACGTACGTGTCTGTTATCTCCAGCTTTTCTCCATCAATCGATAAATCTTCATTTCTTGTAAAAGCATTGAACATCACTTTTGTCTTCTGAAAGTTCATTTTTAATCCCACTTCTTTACTCTTGTCAGCAAGTTCCTGCATCATACTCTGTAGCTCTGATGGGGTAGTTGCAAAAATGACTATGTCATCAGCAAAACGAAGGTGGGTTAAATAATCTCCATTAATCTTTATGCCTTTGTTTTCCCAGTTCAGTGATTGAAAGACATTTTCCAATGTGGCATTAAAGAGCTTCGGAGATATGGTGTCACCTTGTCTCACTCCTTTTCCAATTTTTATGTGTGTTGTATTTTCAAATAGCAGAATCTTTGCACTTGCATTTTCATAGATGTTATTAATGATATTAATGTATGCATCTTCAATACCGCAGGATTTCAGAGCCATTGCAACTGCTGATGGTTTCACCGAATCAAAGGCTTTTTCATAATCGATAAAAGCCATGCACAATGGAAGTTCATATTCACTCGCTTTTTCAATTAGTTCTCTCAGTGCGTGGATATGATCTATTGTGCTGCAGCCACTCCTGAATCCAGCTTGTTCTCTCGGTTGAGCCATGTCCAGTGTCACCTTCAAGCGGTGTGAAAGAACTTTAGTGAAGATTTTATAAACCACTGTTAGGAGGCTGATAGGTCTGTAGTTCCTGAGATCCTCAATGTCACCTTTTTTATGTAGCAAGATCATTATAGCGTTGTTCCAATCCTCAGGAATTTTCCCTTCATTAAGGCATCGAGTGAAAATTTGGGCGAGTACTGTTTCGATTTCTCCACTTGCTTCTTGTATGATGTCTACAGTAATTCCATCTTCTCCTGGAGCTTTTCCCCGCTTCATGTTCTTGATTGCATGTGCAACTTCTGCTGGAAGGACTGGAAGAACTCTGGTACTGGTACCTTTCATGATGCCTGGAGTACATGTATTATCTCTTTCATATAATTTGGAGTAGAAATCTTTCACTCTTGTCAAAATTTCGCCTCTATTTCTTGTTACAGAACCATCTTCTTTTCTCAGTGCCATAATCTGTTTTTTTCCCTCATTGAGATGTCCCTTTGCTATCTTTAGGCTTTGGTTGTTTTCAATTGCTTTCCTTACTAGTTCACAGTTGAATTTCCTTACGTCTTCAGTGATACTTTTTCGCACTGTCTTGCATAGCTCTATATATTCCACTTTGGAAGTCACATCTTCTTTAGTTGTCCTCATCTCTCTTCTTTTTTGCATCAACATTTTGGTTTTTCCTGATAATTTGTTTACATGCAATTTGTTCTTAGACCCAGCTAATTTTGTTGCTGTTTCCATAAGAGCTTTGGTTACTTTTCTGTTAACTTCAGAAATATCCACTTCTTCCGATGTTAGGCCTTCTAAAGCAGAGAATCTGTTCTTCAGTTCCAATTTGAAGGTATTATGGTGTTTTTTAAGATTGGTTATGTCAATACATTTTGTTTATCTTATGAGCTTGCTACGTTCGAGTTTAGTGTTGAGGTGCATCTTACATCTCACCAATCTATGGTCACTGCCTGTGTTGAACTTGTTTAGCACACTGCTGTCTTCTATTACGAATTTTTTGTTACACATAATAAAATTAATTTCACTTGTCGTCCCATTTGGATGTCTCCATGTCCATTTCCTGTGTGGCTTTTTCTTGAAAAAGGAGTTCAAGATGAAAAACCCTTCTGCCTCTGCAAACTCTACGAGAGTATTTCCACGCTGGTTTCTATTGCCGTGACCGAATTTACCTACTGAAGTTTCATTCTGTTGCCGCTGCCCTATTTTTGCATTGAAATCTCCCATAATTATCTTCAAGTGCTGTTTACCTTTATTATTTAGATCACGAATTTCCTCATAAAATTCTTCAATTTGTTCTTCAGCATGACTTGTGGTGGGTGCATAAGTTTGAATAATCTGAGCCTGGTATCTTCTCGAGAGTTGGATAACAAGTCGTGCAGCTCTGTCAGAGGAACTTTCAACTTCTACAACTTTATCCTTCAGTTTCTTGTTTATTATAAATCCAACACCACTAGTTCTGCCAGTATCTGTCCTACGATAGTAGAAGAGATGCCCACTTTTCAGTTCAATGAGATCTTCTCCTTTTCTCCTTACCTCACTTAGCCCTACGATGTCCCACTTGATCCTTTGTAGTTCCTCTTCCAATTCAAGAAGCCTTGAATCAGAAGATAGGGAGCGTCCATTATACGTAGCCAAGGTCAGCATCAGATGGCAGCCTAGTCCGGTCCTCCGGGGATTCTTAGCACCCTCTGCCTTCATGTCGCACTGGCCGCTGCCTTGGCCAGGTACATTCCAGCTGCCGGAGACTGAGGGCCAAGATTTAAGTTGTGGAGTCATTTTGGAGGGGTTTGGCCATAACTCACCACGCTGGCCAAGCGGGTTGGTGAGTGTGGGATAGCATTTCCTCTAATCCCGATGGTATAGTTATACCGCTATTGGCGGTCGTCAGAGCCCCTTTAGTGGGAACATAATGTACCACGAGAAGGCGGGGTTGACATTTGTCAAGGAGAGGCTGTGATGTTACGCATCACCTGACCTTACATCCCTATACAATCGTTTCATCCTTGTATCTGTTGTTATGTGTCCAGTAAATCTGGCTTTGCTATCTCGTGTCCTTCTTGGTGTTGCATTTTGGGTGGCCAGCAGGACACGAGATAGCAAAGCAATATATATATATATATATATATATATCCCATATATATATGGGATGTAAGGTCAGGTGATGCGTAACATCACAGTATCTCCTTGACAAATGTCAACCCCGCCTTCTCGTGGTGCATCCTGTTCCCACTAAAGGGGCTCTGACGACCGCCCATAGCGGTATAACTATACCATCGGGATTAGAGGAAATTCTATCCCACACTCACCAACCCGCTTGGCCAGCGTGGTGAGTTATGGCCAAACCCCTCCAAAATGATTCCACAATCCTTAAATCTTGGCCCTCAGTCTCCGGCAGCTGGAATGTACCTGGTCAAGGCAGCGGCCAGTGCGACATGAAGGCAGAGGGTGCTAAGAACTTCCCCGGAGGACTGGACTAGGCTGCCATCTGATGCTGACCTTGGCTACTTACAATGGACGCTCCCTATCTTCTGAATCAAGGCTTCTTGAATTGGAAGAGGAACTACAAAGGATCAAGTGGGACATCGTCGGGCTAAGTGAGGTAAGGAGAAAAGGAGAAGATCTCATCGAACTGAAAAGTGGACATCTCTTCTACTATCGTGGGACAGATACTGGCAGAACTAGTGGTGTTGGATTTATAATAAACAAGAAACTGAAGGATAAAGTTGTAGAAGTTGAAAGTTCCTCTGACAGAGCTGCACGACTTGTTATCCAACTCTCGAAAAGATACCAGGCTCAGATTATTCAAACTTATGCACCCACCACAAGTCATCCTGAAGAAGAAATTGAAGAATTTTATGAGGAAATTTGTCATCTAAATAATAAAGGTAAGCAGCACTTGAAAATAATTATGGGAGATTTCAATGCAAAAATAGGGCAACGGCAACAGAATGAAACTTCAGTAGGTAAATTCGGTCACGGCAACAGAAACCAGCGTGGAAATACTCTCATTGAGTTTGCAGAGGCAGAAGGGTTTTTCATCTTGAACTCCTTCTTCAAGAAAAGCCACACAGGAAATGGACATGGAGACATCCAAATGGGACGACAAGTGAAATTAATTTTATTATGTGTAACAAAAAATTCGTAATAGAAGACAGCAGTGTGCTAAACAAGTTCAACACAGGTAGTGACCATAGATTGGTGAGATGTAAGATGCACCTCAACACTAAACTTGAACGTGGCAAGCTCATAAGACAAACAAAATCTATTGACATAACCAACCTTAAAAACACCATAATACCTTCAAGTTAGAACTGAAGAACAGGTTCTCTGCTTTAGAAGGCCTAACATCGGAAGAAGTGGACATCTCTGAAGTTAACAGAAAAGTAACCAAAGCTCTTATGGAAACAGCAACAAAATTAGCTGGTCTAAGAACAAGTTGCATGTGAACAAATTATCAGGAAAAACCAAAATGTTGATGCAAAAAAAGAAGAGAGATGAGGACAACTAAAGAAGATGTGACTTCCAAAGTGGAATATATAGAGCTATGCAAGACAGTAAGAAAAAGTATCACTGAAGACGTAAGGAAATTCAACTGTGAACTAGTGAGGAAAGCAATTGAAAACAACCAAAGCCTAAAGATAGCAAAGGGACATCTCAGTAAGGGAAGAAAACAGATTATGGCACTGAGAAAAGAAGATGGTTCTGTAACAAGAAATAGAGAGGCGAAATTTTGACATGAGTGAAAGATTTCTACCCAAATTATATGAAAGGGATGATATATGCACTCCAGACATCATGAAAGATACCAGTACCAGAGTTCCTCCAGTCCTTCCAGCAGAAGTTGCACATGCAATCAAGAACATGAAGCGAGGAAAAGCTCCAGGAGAAGATGGAATTACTGTAGACATCATACAAGAAGCAAGTGGAGAAATCGAAACAGTACTCGCCCAAATTTTCACTGATGCCTTAATGAAGGAAAGATTCCTGAGGATTGGAACACCGCTACAATGATCCTGCTACATAAGAAAGGTGACATTGAGGATCTCGGAAACTACAGACCTATCAGCCTCCTATCAGTAGTTTATAAAATCTTCACTAAAGTTCTTTCACACTGCTTGAAGGTAACACTGGACATGGCTCAACCGAGAGAACAAGCTGGATTCAGGAGTGGCTACAGCACAATAGATCATATCCTCGTGCTGAGAGAACTAATTGAAAGAGCGAGGGAATATGAACTTCCATTGTGCATGGCTTTTATCGATTATGAAAAAGCCTTTGATTCGGTGAAACCATCAGCAGTTACAATGGCTCTGAAAACCTGCGGTATTGAAGATGCATACATTAATATTATTAATAACATCTATGAAAATGCAAGTGCAAAGATTCGGCTGTTTGAAAATACAACACACGTAAAAATTGGAAAGGGAGTGAGACAAGGTGACACCATATCTCCGAAGCTCTTTAATGCCACATTGGAGGGTGTTTTTCAGTCGCTGAGCTGGGAAAACAAGGGGATAAAGATTAATGGAGATTATCTAACCCACCTTCGTTTTGCTGATGACGTAGTCATTTTTGCAACTACCCCATCAGAGCTGCAGAGTATGATCCAGGAACTTGCTGACAAGAGTAAAGAAGTGGGATTAAAAATGAACTTTCAGAAGACAAAAGTGATGTTCAATGCTTTTACAAGAAATGAAGATTTATCGATTGATGGGGAAAAGCTGGAGATAACAGACACGTACGTTTATCTTGGACAGCAGATATCAAGTGAGGGTCACATTGATGAAGAAATTAATCGGCGTACAAAACTTGCCTGGAGAGCTTTTGGAAGAAACAGCATAATTTTCAAGAGCAATATGCCATTATGTCTTTAAAAGAAAAGTGTTTGATCAATGCATCCTTCCAGTGCTTACGTATGGTGCAGAGACGTGGACCTTAACTAAAAGAGACATACAAAGGCTGCAGACAACTCAAAGAAGCATGGACAGGTGCATGCTTGGTGTAACCAGGAGAGATAAGAAGAGGAACTCGTGGATCCGAAAAATGACAAGAGTGGAAGACATCATGATCAGAGTTAAATCCCTGAAATGGCAATGGGCTGGACATACTGCCAGAAGGACAGATCATCGATGGACAGCCGAAATTTTAGATTGGATTCCAAGGGTCAGGAAAAGACCCAGAAGAAGACCACATGGGAGATGGGTAAATGAAATTCGAAAGTATGCAGGGGTGACATGGAGGAGACTGGCACAAGACAGACCGTTGTGGAGGAAACTTGGGGAGACCTTCGTCCAGCAGTGGATTGATAATGGTTGACAATGATGATGATGATGATATATATATATATATATATATATATATATATACACTGCTGGCCACCCAAAATGCAACACCAAGAAGGACACGAGATAGCAAAGCCAGATTTACTGGACACATAACAACAGATACAAAGATGAAACGATTGAGCTTACAGGCCCGTGCGAGTTGCGGAACACGCAGACATCAATTGTTCGTGTGGCCCCCATATCTGGCAATAACGGCATCGAACGAAAGAGGCTTTGGATGTGGGCATATGGTATGTCGGTCCAGGCTGCTTTCACACGTTGCCGCAGTTCATCAAGCGTAGCCGCGGGTGGTGCTTGCTGGCCCACTCGGTTGCCGATCAGTGACCAGACGAGTTCGACGGGCGACATATCGGGAGAACATGTGGGCCACGACAGCAGTGACACTTGGTGGGCAGTGAAGAATTGTTGCACGATGCGTGCCACGTTCAGGCCCGTATTGTCCTGTTGAAACGTGGCCGCTGGTTGGTCCTGCAGGTAAGGGAGGACTACAGGCTTCAAAATGTCGGAGATGTGGCGGTGGCTGCTGAGTGTACCGGCGATGCGTACCAGAGGGGTGCGGGTGTCATATCCAATTGCGCCACAAACCATAACGCCAGGTGGCGGACCTGTATGGCGATGCATAATGCAGGCGTCATACAGTCTCTCGCCGCGGTGCCGCCAAACGCGGATCCGACCATCGTGGTGTTGCAGGCAGAAGCGGGATTCATCGGAGAAGACAATGTCGTGCCATTCCGTAGTCGAGGTGCGGCATTCAACGGCCCACTGCCGCCGCACCCGCCGGTGGTGTAACGTCAATGGTAATCGGAGCAATGGGCGCCGTGCGACAAGTCCCCGCTCCTGCAGACGACGTCGAACGGTACGTGCTGACACAGGTTGTTGCGCAATACACCCTAATTCCTGCGCTAACGTTCGTGATGTGGCGGTGCGAGCCGTCAATGCCCGCCGTACATCATGCCGGTCCTCTCGTCCGGTGGTGTGCCGCGGCTCCGGCAATCGCTCAAGTCTGTCCATCCGTCCCTCCTGCACCCACGGAATCCATACTCGCCTCAGTGTGGCTAGATGGCGTCCGACACGGGCGCCGATGTCTCGGTACGATAAACCGCTGCCGCGATAAACCACTAGTCGTCCCCTGTCGAACCCCGAAACGTGCTGGAATAACTGCCGTATTCTGCGACAAGGCATCAGGAAGCTTCCCACGCACAGGTCCGGTAGCACAACACACTTCCACTACTTACACATCGCCTTCTGTGCACCCTGGTCTTATAGTGCTTCTCAGTGGCGTGCCGGGCGCACATGATTTGCATATACCTTGCAATGCTAATCGTTTGCATGCCCTCTCGTGGGTGACGCATGCTGCGAGTTTCAGGCCAATCGGATGCTTCCTTATTGGTGTTGCATTTTGGGTGGCCAGCAGTGTATATTAGTAATGCATGTTTACATGAAAGGCAGATGGCGCTACAATATTCTGTGGCTTCATGGAGGACTAGCCTAGGTCTTGCAATGCGTATGGACACCTCGTGAGGACCGTTATATCGCTTTAACCGCACGTTGTCATAGGTCCTGTGCAGCCCGTCAGTTGTCTTCGGAGCTCTCCGCTGCTACTGGGACTATGGTATCAAGGCTAACGATATATCGAAGACGTAATGCAATTGCTCTTTATGTTAGGAGATTCATGGTTTATGTCCAGTTAACAGCATCTCACAGCAAAGCTCGCTTGATCTGGTGCAGGTAACATTGTTCCTGGACCACAGACGAGTGACCTGGTGTTCAGTTTGCAGACGAGTCAAAATTCAGTCTACAAACGGATTCATTTTGGCATTTCATCTGGAGGGAACAGAGAACCTGTAATTATCCTACAAACGCCTGCGAACAAGATTCCTTCTTTGGCGGTGGTCTTCTCGTTTGGAGTGGCATTATGTCCAACAGCCACAGACCACACTCCACGTGCTCGCATTAGACATGTAAATGCTGAACGCTATGGGGAGGAGATACTAGATTACATATCAGACTTTTTCGGAGATCAATTGGCCTTCAGTTTCTTTTAAAGAATAATAACGTTCGCCCGCAGGTTGCCAGCCAAGTCTCCGGAACTGTAACGTGTACAGCATGCCTGAAATGCTGTGAGACGACACGCACATGCTGTCTAATTTCATTTATTAATCCCTTCTGTATAGTTTTTGGGTCTTCTGGTTTTCAATTGAATTTGTGTTTGTGGTAGAAACTGTTCGATAATGATGAGCAGGCACAGGCATAGTGACCAGATGACTTTTTTGGAATGGGAGGACATTTTCATTAAAATAAAGGAGGACATTTCGAGAAAAAGGAGGACGCACTAAATATGTACAAAAATAAATGCGAATGCGCATACACTGCATTTAAATTTCACAGTTTGAGAGTTTTTACGCGTAAAACTTTAGAAAAGAAAGAAAGAAAGATTTTAGTCTGCTGGACATTTTTACTTAGATTTTCCACTGGAAGAGATTTTCTTCAGTACATAGGGTTTCTTTAACGAACATTTGGGAAATTCAGAGCATGACATGGCTTTCAAATTGCATTTAATTAGCAGTATACCGCTCACTAATTGATTAAGAAACTTGAATTATAAACAGGAAAAACTGCAACGACTCACAACACACAAAACAAAAAGTATGAGCTCGCTGCTTACACGACTACACCGCATGGCACCGTCCACCTGCGATGAATGACAGACAGACTAACGCGCACTGGCTGGTTTTTTGCTGCGCTGTTGACGGAATAAACTGACCGGGGGGGTCGAGCGAGAATCCAGAAATGAATGAATACATTTTAGCCGTGGCTTGATAGGATATATGATTACAATAGAAGAATTTGACCAAAATGTATGTGAATTATTCTTTATTGAAAAAGCCGGACATTTGGGTTGTTTCCCTTAATGCCTGGAGGACTGGAGGACATGGTAAGAAAAGGAGGACATGTCCTCTAAAAGCCGGACGTCTGGTCACCCTGGGCCGAGGGCAAATTTTCATATACTTCATGTACGTTATTTGTAGCTACAATTTCTGTTTGCCTCCTGAAAACAAAGCTATGGGCACCTATGTACAAGACCAACATGCCATTACGCCTTAAAAGAAAAGTGTTTAATCAGTGCATCCTTCCAGTTGTGACTTTTAAATCAGGGACATGGACATAATAATAACTATAATATAAGGGCAAATCCATTATGTTCTATGATGTTATTTTCATAGCGAGTATAACAGTATCACCCGCTATGAACGGAACTGCGTTCAGCGTCTAATGGGCTATAATGCAACAGCTAGTTTATAAAGTATTCAGCCTTGCAGTCATTCATCAAATCCTTGAAAAAATATATCTTTTTAACAATACACGTTTGCAAAGCTAGCGGTGAACGCTCATTTTCCATGCTTAAGATATCCCACTACGTTGGGGGCACTTAAAAAAAAAAAAATATGCAAGAATGGGTGATTTTTTTCTTTTTTAGGATGGCTAACACACATAAACGTTGAAAAAAATTATATCAATATAAATTTTCCAAATATTGGGAAATTTGTGAAATAATTTAAGGAAATATGTCATTTACGGTAAACGCTCTAAATAAAAAAGTTACAGATACATGATGGCATTTTTTGCATCAGTATATGCGCATGATTGTTATCTATGCAGTGAACTAAAAGGTAAGTGATGTTCCTAAACACTGCTGAGACATTCCTACATGCATTCATTCCTACATGCATTAGTGTGAATTTTCGACAAATTTCGTCACCATGTTGAATGTAAATCGCTATAAATTAACTTTGAACTGACAAACGGCAAAACATTTAGTTCATTGCATGCACAACATTGTAAGAAAGATGTATACCAAGTTTCATCAATATATTTACATACCTTTTGCAGTTATCAGGTTTTCCGTAAAGAGTTCGGGACGAAAATTCCATCCTGCGAAAAACGCGTTTCAAGTGTCACTTCCCGTTCGTTTGATAACTGGGTTTAGATATTCCGATTGCTATAACCCTGTATCTATTCATGGTAGACAAAAAGCAAATGCAGTTTTGGAATCCTAATGAATGGGGCTTTAAAATGAACGCATTTTTACAAGATGTGAAATTTGGCCCAAAACGACGTTTTCAACGTAGTGGGATACTTCAAACGAATTAAAAATTACTTACGTAATTCATTAAGTCAGTTGAATTTAAGCAATTTGCCACTTATATTTATAGAAAGGGATGTAAGGTCAGGTGATGCGTAACATCACAGCCTCTCCTTGACAAATGTCAACCCCGCCTTCTCGTGGTACATCCTGTTCCCACTAAAGGGGCTCTGACGACCGCCAATAGCGGTATAACTATACCATCGGGATTAGAGGAAATGCTATCCCACACTCACCAACCCGCTTGGCCAGCGTGGTGAGTTATGGCCAAACCCCTCCAAAATGACTCCACAACTTAAATCTTGGCCCTCAGTCTCCGGCAGCTGGAATGTACCTGGCCAAGGCAGCGGCCAGTGCGACATGAAGGCAGAGGGTGCTAAGAATCCCCGGAGGACCGGACTAGGCTGCCATCTGATGCTGACCTTGGCTACGTATAACGGACGCTCCCTATCTTCTGATTCAAGGCTTCTTGAATTGGAAGAGGAACTACAAAGGATCAAGTGGGACATCGTCGGGCTAAGTGAGGTAAGGAGAAAAGGAGAAGATCTCATTGAACTGAGAAGTGGACATCTCTTCTACTATCGTGGGACAGATACTGGCAGAACTAGTGGTGTTGGATTTATAATAAACAAGAAACTGAAGGATAAAGTTGTAGAAGTTGAAAGTTCCTCTGACAGAGCTGCACGACTCGTTATCCAACTCTCGAGAAGATACCAGGCTCAGATTATTCAAACTTATGCACCCACCACAAGTCATGCTGAAGAAGAAATTGAAGAATTTTATGAGGAAATTCGTGATCTAAATAATAAAGGTAAACAGCACTTGAAGATAATTATGGGAGATTTCAATGCAAAAATAGGGGCAGCGGCAACAGAATGAAACTTCAGTAGGTAAATTCGGTCTCGGCAACAGAAACCAGCGTGGAAATACTCTCGTAGAGTTTGCAGAGGCAGAAGGGTTTTCATCTTGAACTCCTTTTTCAAGAAAAAGCCACACAGGAAATGGACATGGAGACATCCAAATGGGACGACAAGTGAAATTGATTTTATTATGTGTAACAAAAAAATTCGTAACAGAAGACTGCAGTGTGCTAAACAAGTTCAACACAGGCAGTGACCATAGATTGGTGAGATGTAAGATGCACCTCAACACTAAACTCGAACGTAGCAAGCTCATAAGACAAACAAAATGTATTGACATAACCAACCTTAAAAAACACCATAATACCTTCAAATTGGAACTGAAGAACAGATTCTCTGCTTTAGAAGGCCTAACATCGGAAGCAGTGGATATTTCTGAAGTTAACAGAAAAGTAACCAAAGCTCTTATGGAAACAGCAACAAAATTAGCTGGGTCTAAGAACAAATTGCATGTGAACAAATTATCAGGAAAAACCAAAATGTTGATGCAAAAAAGAAGAGAGATGAGGACAACTAAAGAAGATGTGACTTCCAAAGTGGAATATATAGAGCTATGCAAGACAGTAAGAAAAAGTATCACTGAAGACGTAAGGAAATTCAACTGTGAACTAGTGAGGAAAGCAATTGAAAACAACCAAAGCCTAAAGATAGCAAAGGGACATCTCAGTAAGGGAAAAAAACAGATTATGGCACTGAGAAAAGAAGATGGTTCTGTAACAAGAAATAGAGGCGAAATTTTGACAAGAGTGAAAGATTTCTACTCCAAATTATATGAAAGGGATGATACATGTACTCCAGGCATCATGAAAGGTACCAGAGTTCTTCCAGTCCTTCCAGCAGACGTTGCACACGCAATCAAGAACATGAAGCGGGAAAAGCTTAAGGAGAAGATGGAATTACTGTAGACATCATACAAGAAGCAAGTGGAGAAATCGAAACAGTACTCGCCCAAATTTTCACTCGATGCCTTAATGAAGGGAAAATTCCTGAGGATTGGAACAACGCTACAATGATCTTGCTACATAAAAAAGGTGACATTGAGGATCTCAGGAACTACAGACCTATCAGCCTCCTATCAGTGGTTTATAAAATCTTCACTAAAGTTCTTTCACACCGCTTGAAGGTAACACTGGACATGGCTCAACCGAGAGAACAAGCTGGATTCAGGAGTGGCTACAGCACAATAGATCATATCCACGTACTGAGAGAACTAATTGAAAGAGCGAGGGAATATGAACTTCCATTGTGCATGGCTTTTATCGATTATGAAAAGGTCTTTGATTCGGTGAAACCATCAGCAGTTACAATGGCTCTGAAATCCTGCGGTATTGAAGATGCATACATTAATATTATTAACAACATCTATGAAAATGCAAGTGCAAAGATTCGGCTGTTTGAAAATACAACACACATAAAAATTGGAAAAGGAGTGAGACAAGGTGACACCATATCTCCGAAGCTCTTTAATGCCACATTGGAAAATGTCTTTCAATCACTGAACTGGGAAAACAAAGGCATAAAGATTAATGGAGATCATCTAACCGACCTTCGTTTTGCTGATGACATAGTCATTTTTGCAACTACCCCATCAGAGCTACAGAGTATGATGCAGGAACTTGCTGACAAGAGTAAAGAAGTGGGATTAAAAATGAACTTTCAGAAGACAAAAGTGATGTTCAATGCTTTTACAAGAAATGAAGATTTATCGATTGATGGAGAAAAGCTGGAGATAACAGACACGTACGTTTATCTTGGACAGCAGATATCAAGTGAGGGTCACATTGGTGAAGAAATTAATCGGCGTACAAAACTTGCCTGGAGAGCTTTTGGAAGAAACAGCATAATTTTCAAGAGCAATATGCCATTATGTCTTAAAAGAAAAGTGTTGGATCAATGCATCCTTCCAGTGCTTACGTATGGTGCAGAGACGTGGACCTTAGCTAAAAGAGACATACAAAGGCTGCAGACAACTCAAAGAAGCATGGACAGGTGCATGCTTGGTGTAACCAGGAGAGATAAGAAGAGGAACACGTGGATCCGAAAAATGACAAGAGTGGAAGACATCATGATCAGAGTTAAATCCCTGAAATGGCAATGGGCTGGACATACTCCCAGAAGAACAGACCATCGATGGACAGCCGAAATTTTAGATTGGATTTCCAAGGGACAGGAAAAGACCCAGAAGAAGACCACATGGAAGATGGGTGGATGAAATTCGAAAGTATGCGGGAGTGACATGGGGAGACTGGCACAAGACAGACCGTTGTGGAGGAAACTTGGGGAGACCTTCGTCCAGCAGTGGATTGATAATGGTTGACAATGATGATGATGATGATGATTTATAGAAAACAATACTTTTCAATGAAACTATTATTGATAAATTCGCTAAACTTAAAGGGGAGGGGAGGAGTTCCACTTTAATGATTTCCATATGTAAATAACTATTTTTGATCAAAACAAAAAAAGAGACTTTTCATGCACACGTTTGTTATTTACTATTTAATAAAACTAAATAGGTGCACAACGGGATTTATATATTATATGTATGTGTTTTTGTTTAATTAAAAAATAATAAACGTATTTTCCAATGCACGCATTAGTTTAATATAATTAAAAAACATTATTCCAAATTTTTAGAATGGAGGCCTCAAATCAAGTTATGCTTGGGGCAACTTGATTAATAATTGATTAATTAATCCAAATGCTTAATCTGTCACTGATCACGATCAAAGTAAACACCTTAAGTAGCAATGGGTTGTGGACATATTGCTAGAAGAACTGGTGTCTTTGGACAACTGAAATACTAGACTGAATACAAAGGAACAGAAAAAGACCCAGAAGACCACATGGGAGATGGGTAGATAAAATTCGAAAGCATGTGGAAGTGACATGGCAGATACTGGTTTTAGACAGAAAGTTGTAGAAGAGACTTCGGGAGACCTTCATCCAGCAGTGAGCTGATAATGGATTATGATATATTGAAATCAAAGGTAATATTTTCCTTTGTCAAAGCGTGGGTGCGCACCTGCTACTTACAAATCTCAAACGTTTTTATCGTCATAGTTTTGATACTTTTGGTCAAATAAGTGCTCATTAGAGAATTTTTTTTTTTTTCAATAAGTCAAAGATTTCAATATTTTTGTTTCAGATAGAATTTTTTTTTTCCAAATCTCCTTAATTAAACTTTTTTTTTTTTTTCCCAAATCTTCTGCCTAAATAACTTCCGTTTTAAGCATGTGGATATTGGAAAGACAGCTTATTTTTACTGCAGTTTACAAAAATATGCTACTGTCAATACGCACTTCCGTTCGGTGGTCTGCCAGCGGACATCGAACTTATTAAAATTTTCACAGATTCGTTTCTGTTACGCAAAAAGTCCTTCGACGCATTAATATTTTCAATACAATTTACGGATTTTCGCCCGCGGCGTGGCTCCTCTGAAAGCTGGAATTTTGAAATTTCAGGCTATTGCAATTACATAAAAAAATATTTAAACAAAAATTGCAATATCGTCCTTCTCCTTAAACAGCAATCAAGGTAACACATAACAAACATGACAGCCCAACATCTTTTGCTTCTAACCATTTCCTTAAAACATGTGCTTGTCATAGTCTTTCGTCCGCCCGACGTTGAGGCATGCCATCTTCAGTTGTAGTTGTTGTTTTATATTACGTTGCATTATTTTGACTTATATTTTTGGTAAATGACATATAACACAAACAAATAATTTTTAGAAAGGAATGGCTTTTGCTGCAACAGTACTGTTTGCTACATCTCTTTTAGGCACGGGTGTGTGCTTCGTTGGCAAAAAAGCCCCTCAAATCTGCTGGCATGAATACTTGCCTAGTACGCCTAGGTATGAAACATCCCTGGGCGGCGGGGGCGGTTGTAATATATTCGGGCAGGGCCGGCTGGGCCCTGCGCCTTCAAGGGGCCCCACGGTTTAGGAGAAAAATCATTTTCGGTAGAGTTCTTTACAATTATCTTTTTTTTTACGTTTTGGGCGGGAGGCCCTTAAAAAATATGAAAAAAATTGTGTGTGTGTTTTTTGTTTCCAATGCCCCTCGTGTTTTAGCACGTCTTTTGTAAAAAAAGATCGTGCTTATGTTACCGGTTTGACCGTCCGTCCGTCCGTCTGTACCCACGATATCTCTGCAACTATTAGTCCGATTTGAAAAATTGTTTTTGCATTGGGAAGCTTTAAATATGCGAATGATGATCCTTTATTTCGTTGTTTTTTTTTCTACAATGTACAATTTCGCCGCTAGGGGGCGTAAATGCAGATGATGTCGAATTCAAAAATATGTTTTATTCCACATATTTGCTTTTAAACATCCGATTGAAAAAAATCTTTTATCTTTCGATTCCATTTATGTCGAAGAGTATTTTAGATATAGTTACTTTTTCAAATTACGCAGAGACTTTCCGCTACGAGGCGTAAAAGTAATTTACATTTTTCCAGATAACTCTTCTTCTAAAACTCCGATTTGAAAAAAAAATTCTTCAGCGGATACATCTCCCGATGAAAAATCCTTTGCATACAATTTAAAAATTTTGGTAAAGAATAATTTAGCCACCAGGGGGCGCAAGTGTTAATTTTTGCTTCTGATGTATTTGCCATAAAATCCGAGCTTCTAAAATATCGATTGAAGAAATTCTTTCGTGGATTGATGCCACTCACATCGATAAACCTTTTCGGAATATTTTCTTATTAAAATATTCCACAGTTTCTCCGCCAGGGGACGTACATGTATATCTTATTTTTGTCAATATCTCTACTTCTAGGAGACCGATTTGAAAAATTCATTCTTTGTTGGATAGTGCTTCCAGTGTGACATGTTTTTCATATAATTTCAAAATTTTCAAGTAATTCATAGACTTTCCGCTAGGGGGCGTAGAGGTAAATTGTGTTTCCCCCTATATCTCTGCTTCTAAATCTCCGATTTGAAAACTTCTTTCTGCACCGGATACAGTTCCTGATGGGAAATCCTTTGCACATTATTTCTAATTTTTGAGAAAAAATGGTTTGGCCACCAGGTGGCGTAAGTCTCAATTTCCGCTTCTGATGTATTTGCAGCCAAATATGAGCTTCTAAATTTTTGATTGTAAAAAATCGTCGTTCGTAGACAGATAGTACTCATGTCGAAGAACCTTTTAGAAACCTTTTCTTTTTTAAAATATTGCATGATTTCTACTCCAGGGTGCGTTGGTGTATATCTTATTTTTGTCAATATTTCTACTTCTAGGATTCTGATTTGAAAAATTCCTTCTTTGTTGGATAGTGTTTCCAGTGTGATATGTTTTTCATATAATTTCAAAATTGTCAAGTAATTCATACACTTCCCGTTAGGGGGCGTAATGGTAAATTGCTTTCCTCCCTATATCTCTGCTTCTAAATCTCCGATTTGAAAAATTCTTTCTGCACCGGATACAGCTCCTGATGGGAAATCCTTTGCACATTATTTATAATTTTTGAGAAAAATGGTTTGGCCACCAGGTGGCGTAAGTCTCAATTTCCACTTCTGATGTACACTGCTGGCCACCCAAAAGGCAACACCAAGAAGGAAGCATCCGATTGGCCTGAAATTCGCAGCATGCGTCGCCCGCGAGAGGACATGCAAACGATTAGCATTGCAGGTCATATGCAAATCATGTGCGCCCTGCACGCCACCGAGAAGCGCTATAAGAAGGGTGCACAGAAGGCGGGGTGTAAGTAGTGGAAGTGTGTTGTGCTGCCGAACCTGTGCGTGGGAAGCTTCCTGATGCCTCGTCGCAGAATACGGCAGTCATTCCAGCATGTTTTGGAGTTCGACAGAGGACGAATAGTGGTTTATCGCGGCAGCGGTTTATCGTACCGAGACATCGGCGCCCGTGTGGGACGACATCCAGCCACACTGAGGCTAGTATGGATTCCGTGGGTGTAGGACGGACGGACGGACCGACGTGAGCGATTGCCGGAGCCGCGGCACACCACCGGACGAGAAGACCGGCATGTTGTGCGACGGGCATTGACGGCTCGCACAGCCACATCACGAACGTCAGGGCAGGAATTAGGGTGTGTTGCGCAACAACCTGTGTCAGCACGTACTGTTCGACGTCGTCTGCAGGAGCGGGGACTTGTCGCACTGCGCCCATTGTTCCGATTACCATTGACGTTACACCGCCGGCGGGTGCGGCGGCAGTGGGCTGTTGAACGCCGCACCTGGACTACGGAATGGCACGACATTGTCTTCCCCGACGAATCCCGCTTCTGCCTGCAACACCACGATGGTCGCATCCGCGTGTGGTGGCACCGCGGCGAGAGACTGTATGACGCCTGCATTATGCATAGCCATACCGGTCTGTCACCTGGCGTTATGGTTTGTGGCGCAATTGGATATGACACCCGCATCCCTCTGGTACGCATCGCCGGTACACGCAACAGCCACCGCGCCATCTCCGACGTTTTGGAGTCTGTAGTCCTCCCTTACCTGCAGAACCTGCCAGCGGCCACCTTTCAACAGGACAATGCGCGTCCGCACGTGGCACGCATCGTGCAACAATTCTTCACGGCCCACCAGGTGTCACTGCTGCCGTGGCCCGCCTGTTCTCCCGATATGTCGCCCATCGAACACGTCTGGTCGCTGATCGGCAACCGAGTGGCCTGGCAAGCACCACCCGCCGCCACGCCTGATGAACCATGGCAACGTGTGGAAGCAGCCTGGTCCGATATACCCCAAGCCCACATCCAAAGCCTCTTTCGTTCGATGCCGCGGCGTGTCCGCAAGTCGCACGGGCGTGTAAGCTCAATCGTTTCATCTTTGTATCTGTTGTTATGTGTCTAGTAAATCTGGCTTTGCTATCTCGTGTCCTTCTTGGTGTTCCATTCTGGGTGGCCAGCAGTGTATTTGCAAGCAAAATATGAGCTTCTAAAATCTCAATTGAAAAAAGTGGTTTGTTCACCGATACTACTCATGTCGACAAACCTTTTAGGAACATTTTCTTCTTGAAATAATGCATGGCTTCCACGCCAGGGGGCGTAGATGTATATCTTATTTTTATCAATATCTCTACTTCTAGGAGTCCGATTTGAAAATTTCCTTCTTTGTTGGATAGTGTTTCCGATGCGAAATGCTTTTCCTATAAATTCAAAAATTTCAAGCAAATCGTAGACTTTCCGCTAGGGGGCACAAATGTAAATTCCGTTTTCTGTGTTATTTCTGCTTCTAAAACTCCGATTTGAAAAATTCTTCCTGTATCGCATACAAGAACTGACTGAAAATGTTTTTCACATAATTTCTAATGTTTGGTAAAGAATGGTTTAAACACCAGGGGCATAAGTATTAATTTCTGCTTCTGATGTATTTGCAGCAAAATCTGGGCTATTGAAAACTCGACTAAATTTGTTTTTTTCTTGGACCGATAGTGCTCATATGGAAAAACCTTTTGAGAATGCTTTCTTCCTAAAATAATGTATGGTTTTCCCACCAGGAGACGTAAAGTCACATCTTTTTTTTTGTCGATATCTCTGTTTCTAAGAGTCCGATTTGAAAAATTATTTCTATGTTGGAGAACGTTTCCTGTGCGAAATGTTTCTCATGTAAATTCATGTTTTTCTTAACGCACAAGTCTGCTACTAAAGAGCGTAAGCTCACAATTCCGTTTACAGCAATACCTGAGGGATTAAAAACCCGATTGAAAATCTTCTTTCTTTGGTCAGATCAATTGTTTTCCATACCGGTTCTATTGGCTTCGAATAGCTTTGATAAATTTAATTTGCGTCAGAACGGGTTGAAAAGACATGCTTATTACACCCGAAAATTCGGTGTCATCTTTCTTGTTGAATAGGTTATCGCGTTTTGCCGCACAGATACTGAGATTTGTAGATTTTAAATTATTATTGTAACCACCTTAATATTTTCCGCATTCATGAAATAACAAATTAAATTTCATCATTCTGTGGTCCCTACTTTTATATATTGAACGATTTGTGTACAAATCAGATACTTAAATGTAAAGAAATAAAAAGAACAATATCAAAGTTGGTTTTGGGCTACATATGGAGGCCGATTATTCAGTCACTTTATGAACAGTACTTTCTTCTTCTTAGTCTGTTGGCACCCACTGCAGGGTATAGGTCTCCCCAAGTCTTTTCTAACTTCCTAGATCCTTAGCGCCTCAGTCCATCATTTAGCACCTCTAAATTTCTGAAGGTCATGTCTCCATCTCGTCCCCCCCCCCCCCCGTCGTCTCTTTCCATCTCTCGGTTGCCATTCTGTTATTAATCGTGTCCATCTTTCAGTCTTCCAACATGTACAGCCCATCTCCACTTTGATTCTTTTATTATCTTTATAATATATATATATAAAGATAATATATTATCTTTATATAGATATTATAAAGATAATAATTACTCTTGTTCTTTCTCTTATAAGTTCATTTCTAACTCTGTCTCTTCTTGTTATTCTCAACATTCTTCTCTTTAACTTTCTTACCGATACTCTTATATTTTCACATTGTCGTTCTGTGATACTCCACGTTTCACTTCCAGGAGTAAACACGGTGATAATACATGCATTGAAGATTTTTCCTTTTAAACACAATGGAAGATCACCGGTTAAACAGTCCGTAAGTCTCCAAAAAGGCTCTATCACCTTGGGTAATTCTTCTATTGATTTCTCTTTCTTGTCTTTCTTTGAAACTGATTATTTGACTTAAATAAATGTATTCATCTACGTTTTCGATTTCTTTTCCTTCTATCAAAATCTTTTCCGTATCCTTTTCTGTATTGTTCATATATTTAGTTTTTTCTGTGTTTACTGTCAGACCTTTTTTAAGACTTTCAATCCATAAATCCTCTATCATATTTTGCATTTCACTATTTCTACTTCTAATGATGACCATGTACACAGTGCGTCAAAGAATTTTTAAGACTGGCGCTAGATTTCAGCCTACGGTGGCGCCACCAGTGTAATCGCGAATGCGTTATAAACCGTGACCATCTGCTTGCTTTCTGCCAAAAGTAGTGCACACAGTTGTTAAAGTAACTCAAACGAAACGGCCGTTCATTAGAGAAGTAACATTTTTTTCATGTTGAATTATTAAGTTGGAACAAAGGGCTGTTATTAAATTTAACGCAAAACTTGGTAAAAGTGCCTCGGAAACGTACCAAATGATGAAACAAGTTTACAGTGAGTTTTGTTTAAGTAGATCAAATGTTTTCCTGTGGCACAAACGTTTTTTGGACGGAAGAGATACGCTAGAAAATGATAAGCATACCGGAAGACCAAGTTCATCTAAGACACCTGAGATTATTGAAAAAGTGCGTGATTTCGTGGCAAACAATCCATGTGCGTCACTAAGAATGATGGAAGAGTCTTTAAACATCAACAAAGAAACGATTCGAACCATCCTGCATGAAGATTTGGGCAAAGCAAAAGTCTGTGCTAAATTTGTTCCACACACGTTAACCAATGAACAAAAATCAAGGAGAAGTGCACATTGCAGAGACATCATTTCAGCCGCTGAAAATGATCCAAACTTCTTAAAATCGATTGTTACAGGTGATGAAACATGGTGTTTTCAATATGATCCTACAACAAAGCGACAAAGTGCAGAATGGAAGTCAATAAACTCACCACAAGCCAAAAAAACAAGAAAAGTTCCATCGAAAATCAAAACAATGCTCATTACATTCTTCCACAAAGAATTTGTTCCAAGTGGACAAACAATTACTGGTGAGTTTTATTTAAATGTTTTGAGGCTTTTGATGGGCAGAATATCGGGATGAAAACAGTTGGTGTTTGTTGCACGATAATGCACCCAGTCACACCTCACTTCTTGTTCGTAGATTTTTGGCGAAAAATAACGTCTGTGTGTTGAATCATCCACCGTATTCGCCTGATTTAGCACCCTGCGACTTTTCTTTATTCCCAAAACCTAAAACGACGTCAAAAGAATGTTATTTTGATGATATTTCGACCATACAAACAGCTTCGACGCGTGCCTTGGAGGCAATTCCGCAAAATGAACTGGAACAGGCATTCGAATCATTATTAAATCGCTGTAACAAGTGTATTGAAGCCGGAGGGACTTATTCTGAATAACAAACCAAAACAAATAATAATTTCTTGTTTCTATTTCATTTTACAGTCCCAGTTTTAAATATTCTTTGCCACACTGATGTATGTCATCAGCAAAATCTTAAGTGATTTAGGTACCTTCCATTTATGTTTAATCTTTTTTCATCCCAGTTTAGATTTCTGAAAATATCTTTCAATACAGAGTTAAATAATTTTGGAGATAATTTTGAGCATGTAAATATTTTTTCTCCAAAATTATTTAACTCTATCTTTGACCTTAGAATGAACCAAATACAGAAATGAATCAAATATGAAACAGTTAATAAACTCAGCCTTCTTTTGATTTTGCTTTAGCACTGGCGAAGAAGATAATTTTTCTTTTTTTAATTTAGTTTTAATTTTCTTTAACATAATGTACACTGGAATGTATAAAAATTTAATTTAGCTGAGTTGTTTTAACACACGTTCTAAAGTTGGACGAGTGGTGTTCAATCATTGTTTTTGACGAATTTCTTTAGGAATTGGTGGACTGTCATACCATTTATGAGAACTTTCTGGATTTAAGCAATTGAACCAAGCCGTTAAGTGGTGGGTCTCTTTGTATCCAGATGGTGTCGGCGTACATTAAAAACTTAAACCCAGCTAGAAAGACCCTCTGGAAGTAATCAGTTCCCTATTTGTACCGGATGAAACAGAGTACACAGTTGATGGCATGTTTTTCTACGGAATTTGTTTGCTTGTGGAAGCGACAATGGGATTAAGGAGAACAAAGCGTCTTAGTAGTAGCGGGATCTCTTTGGTTTCTTAATTGGCACTCGGAGACAACCCTTTGATCACTACCGAAAACATAGGTGCCGAACTCGTTTCGATACTTCATTCTCACCGATTGTACTTAGAAAGGTACCACACCTCGCCAAAGCAACTCTGTGCCGCGACATTATGACGCTGCTCCTGCGCTTCGCAACGGACTTGCATTAATAGAAACTAGTGGAAAACCTAACGAAACTAACACGTGACTGAAACACACCTCTTCTCCCAAGCCTCACTCAACAGAATGTTCATTACATTTTATTTTTATTTGAAAATAGTTAATAATATCCTCAAGTTATTTGTTAATAATATGTATGCAGATTAAAACAATAGTTAATAACCGAAATAATAATATATTTATAGTTATATCTACCGAAATAATAATAGTTATATCTACCGAAATAATAATATATTTTGGTAGATATAAGCAGCGTTGCATTCAAAGAGTTTTTTCCGGGGGGGGGGGGGGATACGAATTTCGAGGGGACTAAAACTTGTTGACTGATTAATACATATAATCAGAATTTTGTTATTTATATATATATTAATACATATAAAAATTTTAAATAGAGTACATACATGTTCTTATGTTCTTATATCGCAAATGCAGATTCCAAGAAATCTATACATACAAGTGATTAAAAATGTAAAAATGTCATCATCATCAAACATTACTAATCCATTGCTGGATGAAGGTCTCTCCAAGCTTCTTCCACAACGGTCTGTCTTGTGCCAGTCTCCTCCATGTTACTCCCGCATACTTTCGAATTTCATCCACCCATCTTCCATGTTGTCTTTAATTCAGTAATGGACTACGGATTTCACCATGGGGTGGTGTAAAATATTGAGGATGCTAGTAAACGTAAGGCTATGCTGGAGAAAATCCCCCAAGACATTAGGAGTGGTAAAAATGTCCTCGCCTGACTACAAGCGTGTTTATGATTATTAAGGAATCATTACAGTGTTAACTGAAAACGTATGGTGAAAGTCATTCCCCTGCCATTTAGTTTCAGCCCCTTTAGATTATTTAGATTAGCAAATAGTAGTAAAAAAAAAAAAAAACCTAACTAACCGTTTCGATGCAGGTGCCTCGATTTTGTGTGTGTGTGTGTGTGTGTGTGTGTGTGTGTGTGGCAGAGTGTAAACCACCAGCGCCAGAAAAAAAAACTGCCTTATTATGGGAACAATTTCTAATAATTTGCTATTGTTAAAATTAGGTAGCAAATATTTTGTTGTATTATTGAAGCACTAACGTCACGCTAGCTACACTGAGGCTTAACCGTATATATGGAAAGTTGGCATCCAGAAGACTGAAATAAAACTGAATGCCAGCTTCCAAAATATGATGATGTATTGAAGTGCAAACATCTCTACTGTGTGGAATTTGGTTTTTACTGCGGAAGTAGTCCGAGTTGTTAGAGCTTGAAAAATTGCCCCTTGAGCGAGGACTGTTTAATATTTTGTTGAAGGATGATAGAAATTTCAGATTGAAGTTCATGTGGATGTTTTTCTTTTTATTATTATAATATTTTCCCTCATTTTCTTAATATTTTTAAATTAATTTTCCTAAATATTCAGTTATAAACGAACACAATTAGACAAAACATAAGGGGAGATCGCCCAAAATCCTACGGGGGGCATTCATAGATTTTCGGGGCGGGTGGAGTCAGCACCCAGGAGAAGATGCCTGAATGCATCACTGGATGTTGGATGTAAGCATGTAAATGTTTCAGGTTAGTATTAACGCAGCTTCTGAATGCAAACAGTTTTGGTTGCATTCGTGGCACTTTCATTGTGTAAATGATTGAAAAAAGAGGCAAATTTAATTAACACTGTCAGATTAGAAATAAATCTTAATGGAATTCGACAATATATCTGAAAGTAAAGTTATAAAAAAAGATTTACTTTCGGTTTCCAATTTAGATGTTGAGTCAAAATTCTAAGAAACGAGCCAGAATACAAAAGTACACAAAGATTCCACCCAAACTGTTCGTGGTGGGTGCTTGACTTAGTGGACCAGATTTCCTTACGGGAGTGGCCCAAAACATTATACATGCAAATAAATCTTCACTAGAGAATACATCTCCCAGAGCAATAGGAAGCTATAGAAATATCTCCGCCGTATTAAAGAGCGTTTCCAATGATTCCTAAAATATGTATTTAAAAACACATACAAATATACTTAAAAAATAAGGAGGCAATAACAAAGAACGAAGGACCAAGTGATACCTCATGGGAGGGCCCGGGCGCCTAGGCCATTCCCACTGAGTGCGCCACTGGCTTGACCAATAACAAATTCACCACTATTTTGTAAAGAAAACCTTTGTCTTCCGCGTAACATCATAACACCTATTGTGCTATTATTTGCGATATATTTCTTTTTTTTACTTCGTTTCTGTATCAACTTTACCAGATTTATGTTCTTTCATCATGAGCTTATCCCCCCCCCCTCGCCGGCCGGCCTTCTTTAACCGCCACTTCACGCATCAGGGTATTTCTATATACTCTTTATTTTTTATGCAACATTTTATACATCCCCACACACACACACTCACAAACGTTTTAGGCTTCAGAATGTTTCTTTTCTTCAAATACACTGTGTGTGTGTGTGTGTCCGCGTTGGTTCTAGAATATTTTCTCGGAGGGCACAAAGCGCAATTTTCATTGCAGCTATCTGCTATAATTTGAATTGTCACAACTTTCCCCAGGAGAAGGAATAACAAGCTTCCGGGACTGCAACCCCCCATGCAGTCCTCAAGGCATGTTTGAATGTAACACTGCACAGCAAGTTTTTTAAATCATGAACTGTTGACGTGGTTGTTTATTTATATGTTCTTTCTACAAACTTCAGCTTCGTGCATTTCTACACTCGTGTCAGTGGGCATCTGTCACGTACTGGAATGCTTTTGTTTCGCTTAATTTTTTCTTCCATTTATGAGCTTCTACCATGCACTGCAGTGCTTTTTTTTTCTTTTTTTTTTTCTACACTTGCTTACGTTCTTTTCTTTTTCTTTCAGAATCGGGAATTTTCGATAGGAAAGTTATACTTGCTAACTGTTAAGTTATATTTCTCACCCACTGGTCGATTGATGTCGGAGTGACCTGCTGCTTATTCTTACCTGTACCTGTTGGGTGTGACGTCTACTTCTTTTTTCACTTCGTTTCTGTTGACCTTTCACCAAGCACAGATTTGCAGGGAGTCCCACGAAGACTAGGCCCAGGGCACCGCGATACTGGAAAAGCCCTCACCCCTTCCCCAGATAACGACGATCTTTTTAAGTTCATTTTACTTCTCGAACAACAAAAAGCCAGAGAGTGGGGGATTAATTCGCTGTTCTGGGTACTTCTACAAGCATTTATTTATTAGCTTAAATGCATGCTGAATAAAAATCACACACACACACGCACATTTTGAGGGTAATATTGCTTACACTACAACTTACACTGCACTTACCATACGTTACTATAGAATACATGTTTACACTACACTGACTATATATTACTATACACTACAACTTACACCACACTTACTTGAAGAATTGACTATACACTACAGTTGAGATCAGAGATTGGGATGTTATTTCTGGCCGATTTCAGTGGCATATATTCGAGGCTAGCTAGACTAGCTGCGAAGCCCAGAGAATGCACAAATATACACAAATAAAAGTCAAATATCAACGGTATTAAAATACGTCGATGCTTTCGGTGCGGAAAAAAACGCGTCCGGATTCGCTTCTTTGACTCAGTCTGGCGAGCGAAAACCAACGGCATAACGCAAACAGCTCTCCCAGAGTCTTCGCAATTCTGATGCGAAATTCTTTCGTACCATCGCCTGCTAGCGCTTCCATCACAACATGAATCAGCTGGTAGAGGGGAATGGGCCATTGCTTGGGGAAACGGTTCGCTCAGAAAAAAGAAGAGTTAAACTATCTCAGTCACTCGCATACTCCCGCCCATAAGTGTTTCGCGAGAGTTGTTTCAGTTCTTGTGAAGTGCCAATGAATTAATATCAGAAATAGTATATCTTAAATTCGTGGCTTTGTTGGATTCGAACTGTTTTGATAAATTTTGTGAAAGCTTCCCTGAACATCTACTGTCAGAACTTAAAGAACTCTATGCTTCAAATTTTGGATACAGCTCGACTAAAAAATGAACTGAAGGTGTTTTATTCCTTTGATGAATACAAAAACAAATCAATAAGAGACATCACGTGTTACATAAAGTTCAATAAATTAAACATCGTGTTTAGTGAGGTGTACAAATTAGCAGACCTCATATTAAACTTTCCATCGACAACTGCAATTGCCGAAAGAAGTTTTTCAGTATTAAAAATAATCAAGATATATCTTAGAGCCACACAAGGACATGCACATTCGAAAAACTTGGCTGTTCTGTCAATAGAGAAAAAACATTATTTTTAAATATGAAAAAGTACTCGAAAGAAACATTTTATGAAAACGTAACACTCAAGTTCACACAAAAGGAAAAGAAGAATGGAGTTAATGTACAAATAAAGTATTCAGAAGAAGAATGAAGTTCATGTACAAATAAGTGTTCAAATCCTAATCCTCATAATTATTTGGTATCGTGTTAGCAATGGCATGTACCTAAAATTTAGAAAAAAAGTTTTTTATATTACTTAACAATTAAAAATTAAACTTCGCAAAAAAAAAAAAAAAACAGTACTGGAGGGAGGGGAGGGGTGAGATAGCCCAAGTCTCAGACCCAAGATACGCCACTGGCCGATTTCCTTGGAATGTCACGAACATCATTTTGCTCACGGTCTTAGCGAAATATGATCCCCCCCCATCTTTTTCCTCATCACACCACAACTGACATTACACTGACAAACAAAGGTTGTGTAGTTGTTTTCCTCCCACTAATTGTGCTTATTTTTTGTTTCAATATTTCCCACATATTATTTCTAGTTAGATGATATATTTTGAAATTTTCAATTAACCCTTTAACCGGCTGGAACGAATTAACTCGGGGTTACGAAAATGGGCTGAAATCAACTCTCACGGATATATGCACTGTGGACCGAAAGCGGTTGGAACGAGTTAACGTGCTCATGGGAAAGCTTTGCTTCCCTCTTTAGCTATGTCATTCAAAGATGTCAATTAGGAAAGGGAGATGATTGACACTAAACCTTTCTGACTGATTACACATTAAAATGGCTGTAACAGTGACAAAAAAACTTAAAAAAGGATAAAGAAGTTGTTTGAGTCATTTGTTACTACCCAGTGGTATGATGTCCTGGTCATGTCTTGGGTTATGGAGCAGAGAATAAAGAAGTTTAAGCGCCTGTTACTAAGAAAGCACTAGTGGGATACCAAGGACTATCACCAAGTAGAAGTGGGATGAATATCAATGTAGACTGGTGGGATACCTACCAAGGAGGTTAGAAGTAGGAGGAGATGGCAACAGCTCCTCTCCCTGTGCTTCTGGCGTGACTCCACTTTTTATCAGCTGACTACGCCAATGCGCCCAACCTAAGAATCTCCTGTATATCTCTATGGGGAAATCGCGATTTTGAACGGGTTTTTCGGACCCTTACTCTACCTACCCATACAGGCATGAAAAAAATTGAGGCTGAAATATTCATTCCCATAATAAAAAATTTCCAGAAAAAACAGGAAAATATGTGTTGGTATTTCTTTAAAAAATTGAACAAAATAATGATTTTTTGAGCGGAAGTGCACAGTGCGCATGGTTACTTGCATACTGCCCATGTGCAAGTAACCATGTTTAAAATATAACCGAAAGCCTAATGTTAAGAAATAAGAAGTCCGAAATATTCCTTCTTCCCATCCTTGGTTTGCATGCGCTAAGCAAAACTGTTTAAGCCAAAGGAAGTGACGTCACATTCCCGAACTCTCGCAGCGCAGACTCCCACCACCTCAGAGAGAGGACAGAAAGAGCTGATCTGTTTTGGCTTCACTCAAAACGGGTCCCTTCACCTCCTCTTGTTCTAACCTCTTGATACCTACCAACAGTGACAGGTTCATGGTCAGTGTTAATCAGGCGAGAGAGGAAAAGAAATCGTTGTGCGGCAGCTTTCATAAAAACCCGAACACTATGTGAATATTTCTGTTTGGTAAGCTTGGGGAGCTTTTGGCAGCACTTAGTTCAGATTAATCTGCCGCTTAAAGGGTTATAAATGTAACTAATATTAGTGAATATAAAACAAATGTCTCTTAAAAATGCATATATAATTATAATTTTTAACCCCTTGTTTTATTTAGTGACATGGGGTCTCCATAATAAAAATAATTCTTCAGTGATGTCTCACCCATAAAAAGGTTGGGCACCACTGATCTAGGGCAATAGTCGCCGAACCCTGATTTGGAGTCATTGATTCCGGAAATGGCCAACGCCGTGGGGTGGGTTCACCACAAATGTCTCGCCCGGTGCGCGAGCCCATCTCTAGCGGTTGGCAGAAAGCTAGCTCCTCTGACCACTCAGACTCCCGGACATCCTTCTGCGTTACTCATAAAGAATCACAGAATGAGCTCAGGGACTACTTTTGTTGGAGCCAGTGGCGAGTTTAGCTGAAATGCTCTTCTCAACCACAAAAAAATTATCATCTTTCGGGTGGGGGTGGGGGTAGTAACGACTATGAGGAACTGTAAGGGATATAAGCAGCCGTTCGTCCTTAATTTAAAGTAACTGGCTCGAGGAAAGGGGGGAAAGCAGTACTGTAAGATAAGCACAGTGCTTACGTCTCGGCTGGAACTCGAACCCAGGCATCACCACCTAATAAGCTATTAGGGGGTGATGACCCAGGCCCACCTAAAAGAATGGTGACTAGCCTACGCTATCTTAGCGGCTACTTGTCGCTCTGTCTACATGGATGATCACGCCTTACTGTGTGATCCAACAGTTCGGTATCGTCCTTGCAATACGAATGTTCCATACAGATACGAATATGCTTTCATATAAGTCAGTGTTCTTTGTACATGATCATCTAAAAATTTCTTTGCCCTGCTTTTCCTCCCATCAACTAATCATGAAAAGTGTCGCTAAGCCGCGCTAAGGCTCTTCTACATCACTGTCACAAATAATTTGGAAGGGTTGTACTCACAATGTTGCTATAGTTATAATGTCCACAAGATCTGAAGTCCTTGTGAATTTCTAACTTCAAATAACTTATAGCGTATAGAAGCTAAAAATCACCTAATGAACAGCAGCATGCGAAAGCCCAGTCGATAAAATATTCTTTGTACTGTTTCTGTTTCCCTGACTGGGTCCCATTTGCAGCAACACAACTGAACATTCATTATCTCTAGCAAAACTTTAAGTTCATCACAGCTGTGATAAGAAAACGTTTCCTTTAATTCTTGAAACCTACCATTAAAAATGCCGATTTCTAGTTGTTTTGTTTTTTTGTTTTTTTTCGTTTTTTGAAAAACTCTCACTCAGTATTAATTTATTATTCTTGAAGGATTTCCAGTAAGAGTTCTTGAGCACCAAACAGATAAAGCAGCAAATTATTACTATTATTATTATTATTATTATTATTATTATTATTATTATTATTATTATTATTATTGTTTTTATTATTATTATTATTATTGCTTATCAGCCAAAATTTTATGTTTGGTTTTTAAATAGTTACGTGGCAAAGTAAAAGTTTTCAGTTCTTATGAACTGAAACTTTTGTAGTAAATACTGTATATACGACAACAAGTTAGTAGAATCATGCAATGCATTGATTATAATACGCTTTCCAACATACCAGAAATCATTACTCAAGTTATCACTCAAGTTATGAGGATAATGGCCGTGGAATAAATCTCGGTCCTGTGACCTGACCTTTGATCCCATTTCGATGATATTCTACAGAACCGGTTCAGTATACCTCCGAAATAACATGATAAAGTTTTGTCGCAATCGAAGCATTTTTAAATAAGTTATGATGCATAAGGGCTATGGAATAAATTCCGCTCCTGTGTCCTAACCTTTGACCCCATTTCGCCCATTTTCAATACGATTCGTTGACCCCATTTCTCCCATTTTATAGGCAGGCCCCTAAAACATACTAAAATTTCATCCAAATCGAAGAATTTTTACGTAAGTTATGACGCATAATGGCGATGGAAGTGATTCCACTCCTATGTCTTGACCTTTGACCCCATTTCGCCCATGTTCAATAGGATTTGTCCCCAAGTGGTCCCCTACCACATACTAAAATTTAATCGAAATCGAACCTTTTTTGCGTTAGTTATGACGCATAAGAGCAGTGGAATGGATCTCGCTCCTGTGTCCTAACCTTTGACCTCATTTCGTTCACCTTCAATAGGGTTCCTTCCCAGGTGATCCCCTTCCACATACTAAAAGTTCATCGAAATCGAACGATTTTTACGCGAGTTATCGTGCTGCCGGACATACGCACACAACGCGTGACGTTATGAGGCAGATAGGAATCGCGACCATCTATTCGAAAGAGTGTGACCTCATAAAACTTTAATAGGATCCACACACAACGCGTGACGTAATGAGACAGATGGCGTGACCGCGCGCCAACATCTCAAGCGCGAGATTGTGACGTGATAAGATTTCTAAGCATGGGCAACAATAATGGGATGACGTCATGACAGTAAAAACGTGGTAATTCGGGGTGGTTTCTTAACCTACTAAACGACTTTTCCTAAAGTCGAGATCAAGCTAAATCGATTTCTAGTACCAGAAAACGGTAGGTTAACGACTTTCATAAAAATCCTTAGTTTTCAAAATAAAATTTACATGCATACAAGAATTGCTCCTTTAGTACTATGGGATAAGGGCGATGGAATGGATCCCGATCCTATGTCCTGACCTTTGACCCAATTTCGTCCATTTTCAATAGGGTTCGTCCCCAGGTGGTCCCCTACCACATACTAAAATTTCATCGAAATCGAGCCATTTTTACGCACGTTATGACGCATAAGGGCAATGGAATGCATCCCGCTCCTATGTCCTGACCTTTGACCCTACTTCACCTATTTTCAAAAGGGTTCATTCCCAGGTAGTCCCCTACAATATACTAAAATTTCATCGACATCGAACCATATTTACGCAAGTTATGACGCATAAGGGCAATGGAATGCATCCCGCTGCTATGTCCTGACCTTTGATCCCACTTCACCCATTTTCAATAGGAGTCATTCCCAGGTGGTCCCCTACAATATACTAAAATTTCATCGACATCGAACCATATTTACGCAAGTTATGACGCATAAGGGCAATGGAATGGATACCACTCCTATGCCGTGACCTTTGACCCCACTTCACCCATTTTCAATAGGGTTCATTCCCATGCGGTCTCCTACAGTATCCAACATTTCATCGACATCGGACAATATGTACGCAAGTTATGACGCATAAGAGCAATGGAATGGATCCCGCTCTTATGCCGTGACCTTTGACCCCGTTTCGTCCATTTTCAATAGGGTTCGTCCCCAGGTGGTCCCCTACCGCATACTAAAATTTCATCGAAATCGAACCATTTTTACGCGAGTTATCGTGCTGACAGACGGACGGACAAAGCTGGAGCATCTACGCTTCTTCAACTTAAGGTTGGAAAGCGTAAAAAGGGAAATAGTGATTTCGCGAACCTACTTGGAAATCTTGTGGGGGAACAAAAAGTGTCTCTCTCTTCTCTCTCTCACTTTCTCTCTCTCTGACACACACACACACACACACACACACACACACACACACACACACACACACACATACACACACACACACACACACACACACACACACACACACACATTTCTCGAAAACCTGTCGTAGCATAAAATGCATGTCTGAAACAAAATAAAGTGCACATCTGTCACGAAAATTAGCATATTTTTAACTGAATTCTAAATGGAGTTTTCCAAACGAACTTTCAAAGGATTGCAATCTTTCGAACTCCGTTGAAGGAGTGAATAAATGAGTTACTGGAACTAACGGGAGAAGAGCAGGACGTTGTCACACAGCACAGAATACAGGACGAAAGGAAAACTAAGAACAGATGTGTTAAAGTAGGTAGCAAGCAGTGCTCAGACTTGCTTGTTACCTACAAAAAAAGAAAAAGATGGAAATTCTCTTTCTCTCTCTCTCTCGCTCTCAAACAAAGACCGAGCCGCTGAATCCCGGGGTCGGGCTGGCAGGCTCGGGCAACATAGTGTTTACTGCGGTTCGGGCAATCGAAGCTAATAATTTTATATTTATATAACATTTAGGGTATCAGTTTACTATTTTGGGGAGACTATTCCTGCCCTTGAAGTGTTTGTCCCGAAATGTCTCATGCAATGAAAAAGTTGTCCGCAAATGTCACACTTTTCAGTTCTGTCCGCATTTGTCCCATCCGCTTTTGACCGCAGACCGAAAAAGGCATAGAGTTAATTGCAGAGAGAGGTGACACGTGACTTCCTGCCCCACATCACCACCTCTACAACCGCTTTTTGTGATATTCATAACAAACACCATAGCATGATACTGCCGGTTTCGAATATTGACCCTTCCATCGGCACATTGGAGCTGGAACCTGGACCCTTTTGTCCAGTGTCGAATCACGAAGCTCCATAAAAGGTAGAGCTGTCGATCTGTCGCCGTTTGCATTTGCCACAAGAGCATCAGCTGGATTGTGCTCGCAACTTTCTTCTGAGCGTCTGGTTGTATGTAGTCTGCTGTTAATTGAGGGAGAGTGAGCCTTCTGCTGTCCAGGACAGCACTTGGAAATAGCCATTCATTTCAACTGTCAATCAGTGTTGTGGTCTCCAATTTCCGGCACGTGTGTATCCTCCTTCGGACCGTTCCCAGTTACTCCTATACTACAGCAGCCCTCAAGTAGTCAACAATGCCTGACATTGCTGAGATGATGGCCCCTGACCTTCCTCGCGCCGACAGTAATTCCAAGTTCGAACTCCAACAAGTCTTTCTATTTCCTCTTTGCACTGGCTTCGTACAGGCCAAGGTTCGTACAGGCTACTTGACACACTTTTCCCGTGCTGTCTCTAAATATTCCACAACGGTCGGTGGCTTCAGTCACCGCTACGCGCAGCAGGTTGTTCCCATCAGGGAAGTATGGTCAGTCGCTCATAATGATACGCCCCATGTGTTAATGTTTTCAAATTTACTATAATTTTATTTTGCTTGCAATTTCCTTTGATGGATCCAAGTACTTGTGTAATATGTATTTTTATCAAAATACTTATTTAACATTGTTATGCACTTTATGTTGTGCGCGATGACTACAAACTATATTAAAGATACATCGAAGTCACCCGTTTACCGAACAAAGTATTTCAGTTTTTGCCAGACTGAAAGGAATTAGTATGCATACAAGAATTTGACTTTCTGCGGGGTTTTTTCAATTACATATACCTATATGAAACACACAGAGTTAACATAGACTAGAAAAAATGTCACAGCAGCGCTAGTACCCAAAATAAATGTGCATCTAGTAAACCATTGCGTGAATATCGTAACGATCAGAGATGGAAACGGGTCACCGGGGCGACAATTTCTTGCGGGTCAAACCGGTCGGGTCAATGTTTTCCTGACCTGATTTCGACCCTGTTTTATTTCCGTTTCATTTTTTAATAGAAGAAAAAATATTTCAAAGAACCCTTCAAAGGTCTTTGAAATCATACTTCAGAGCATGATCCAGGAACCTCTGAGAAGGATAAAAAAATGGGGATTAAAATTGAACTCAGAAGACAAAAACTGCATGGTGAACAATACTTTTAGGAGAAATAAAGATTTATCAGTTGATGGGGAAAAGCTGGAGATAACCAATTCCTACATTTACCTTGGGCAGCAGATATCAAGCGAGGGTCACATTTATAAAGAAATTAATTGGCGTATGAAACTTGGTTGGAGAGCTTTTGGAAGAAACGGTACAATTTTTAGGAGCAATATGCCATTATTTCTTAAAAGAAAAGTGTTTAATCAATGCATCCTTCCAGTGCTTATGTATGCAGCAGAGGCGTGAACTTTCTAAAAAAGACATACAAAGACTGCAGACAACTGAAAGAAGCATGAAGAGATGCATGCTTGGTGTAACGAAGAAACATAAAAAGAGAAACTCGTGGATAAGGAAAATAACAGGAACGAGTGGAAGACATCACGATCAGAGTAAAATCCCTGAAATGTCAATAGGCTAGACATATTGCCAGGAGAACGGGCCAACGATGAACAACCGAAATTTTAGACTGGATTCCAAGGAATAAGAAAAGACTTAGAAGTCCACGTGGGAGATGGGTGGATGGAGGAGACTGGCCCAAGACAGTTCGTTGTGGAAGAAACTTGGGGACACCTTCATCCAGCAGTGCATTGATAATGATTGATACTGATTGATGATGATGAGGACGTGTTCGAGTTTATAGCTCAAAGCAGATTTGTACAGGTCGGGTACAATTATGTGACTGCTGGGTCCGGATCGGGTCCGGATTCAAAATTTTTGACTTGTTTCCAACTCTGGTAACGATGAGGTAGAGCTGACAAATCTGTGATTTACATGGTCTCAGAACTATTCAAAAGCAATATCCGCGCTTCTGAAAACTGGATTGAAAAAAAAAAATAGTGGTCAGATACCGCTCACTACAAAAAAATCTTTTGCGCGGATTTTTTACTTAAAATAATGCATGGTTTCTCTCCCCAAGGGGCGTAGATATGTATCTTAGTTTTCTCGACATCTGGTTTTAACAGTGGCGTAACTATAATACCCCCGCAGCCCCCGCAGCCTCGGGTGGGGGCGCAGGTAATGAGGGGGCGTGCTGTAGCTGACAGTTATAGATGTATGAAAAAATTCGAACACGCACAGTAATGAACCCAAAGATTCATATTTTACTTTAAGATATACAGGGTGTATGGGAAAGTCCTTAAACAGGGAAATAACTTTTGAACGCAAAATGCTAGAGTTGTGGAAGTAGTGTGTAAATATAGTAAAGTGACTATGTTCTATCAGATGAGACCGATTGCAGCACCCCTAGCGGCGAATTTTGGAAGTTAGCGATCCTATCGCGAGAATCAAGAGAGATAACGAAAAAAGTCAACACCGATTTAGTATGAAATGACGCACTACATTTACTAAAAAACCCCAATAGAAGTCCGGAAATGCAGATCTCTCGGTATCCGATCACCGGCATAAATACGTCACGAATGACATCGCAAAGCGTAAAATCTGTAAACGAATTTCGCCTGCAAAACAGCGAAGGATGGAAGAAAGTATGCAAATGGAAACTCTACATCATACCTCATTGGGAAGCATCAATTGGCGGTCAGGGAAGGTTTGTCAGACAGTGCGTGGACTGGATCTTCTAGTCTAGTCAGTCTACACACGGCTAGTTATTCCAACGAGGAGTACTGCGAGATGGTTATGTTCTACGGGGAATGCGGTCGTCGGGCAAGAGAGGCAGCACGCCAATATGCATTACGTTTTCTTAATTGTTCTCATCCTACTGCGGCTACTATCATGAATGTCGTTCGCCGGCTGAGAGAAACCGGGAGCATTACAAGTCGTTCCCGTTCAGGTAGGCCGACACTTGCAGGTGTGCACGTGCAGCCAGTGGACGTCTTAGCCTATGCGCTAGCCCACCCACACTGCAGTACGAGAGACATCAGTGCGACGTGTGGCCTTACATTTGGTCGTGTATGGTAAATTTCGACAACCCCGTATTATCCAAGCATGCAGCAACGTAACACCTGAAATACTGCAGAACGTGCAACAAGAAGTTCTAGCTCGAATACAGATGTGTATTGCTATCGATGGTGGACACATCACGAATGCTTGAGTATTAGTACTGACATTTTGTATTTCTAGAACATTATTTTGTATTTTTCTTCTTCATAATGTCCTACTGCTGTATGAATTTCCTACTGCTGTATGAATTTCCTATTATTTTGCTGTACAGTACATAATAAATTGTACCTTGCTGACACGTACATGTATTAGTTTTATTAATAAATTTGCATCACCTTATAATGTCACACTTCTGCACGCGATGAGTGACGTATTTATGCCGGTGATCGGTTACCGAGAGATCTGCATTTCCGGACTTCTATTGGAATTTTTGGTGAATGTAAGGCGTCATTTCATACTAAATTGGTGACGATCTACACGTTTGCTATTGACTTTTTTCGCTATTTCTCTTGATTCTCGCGATAGGATAGCTAACTTCCAAAATTCGCCGCTAGGGGTGCTGCAATCGGTCTCATCTGATAGAACATAGTCACTTTACTATATGTACACACTACTTTCACAACTCTAGCATTTTGCGTTCAAAAGTTATTTCCCTGTTTAAGGACTTTCCTATACACTCTGTATGTAGCGTTGCAAAAATAAATGCCTAGGTTCACTTTTAAAACATTGAGTGTCCTACAGATTGAAAGTGTTCGGCTCTTTGGCTTTGGGTTATAATGCGATTGCTCTGCAATGGGTTGAAAATAATACGATTGCTCTGCAATGGGTTGAAAATAGTACGATTGCTCTGCAATGGGTTGAAAATAATACGATTGCTCTGCAATGGGTTGAAAATAATACGATTGCTCTCGAATCGCCCTCTCTCTGCGCTGCTGAGGAAAAGCGCGAAGCCACAGTGGATTCCCCGTGGAGGATGGGAGAAAACAGTCAGTTACCTAGGATTACGTGCATGACAGGCGTCAGCATTTATTCACAGCAGTCGCAGATCTGCCATGTGTAAGAGGGTGATTTATTTTAGTTTTGGATAAAGCAATTACACGTATTGTCAAATCTATTACTGAAAAAGTTACAACTACAGGGCTCTAGGTACCATCATTACTTTTGCAAACACTCTCCCTGACTTCCTACCCCCCCCCCCCGTCACACACACCGATAAAAATGCATCCTCCCTCGAGTTTGAAATCCTGGGAAAATAACTGTGCTTAGGGTGCTGAAGTAAATCTTAGGGGGGTGGGGGTGGGGGGCACGTTAACCGTCTGATTTGAAAAATTCTTTTTTAGGCGGACAGCGGTTTTGGTGCAGAATGTTTTGTATATAATTTTAAACTTTTCTTGGCATCCACCCACGTTTATTAGAGGGCGCTAAGTTCACGTTTCTGTTTATAGCACATTTGCAAAATATCTGCGCGTTTAAATACCAGATTAAGAAAATCATTTTTCGGTCAGATACTACTAACTATGTAAACATTTTATTCGGATTTCCTGCCTAAAATAGTACACATTTTCCTCGCAAGAGTACGTAAATATTTAATTTGTTTCACTCTTCAGCTGCTAGTGGGAGGAAGTAGCTATTTTTATTTGTGAATGTTTAATCGACTGTAGAAATCTACTGACTTTTTTTTTTTATTTTACCGATTCTATTCTTTCTGAATAACCCCGCTCACATTGCGTATTTTAAACTATGTGCTGGATGGTATAAGTTTTCTATTCTTTTGCTGAATTTTTAGATTTTCAGAAAATCTGCTTTGAAATGTTGTTTCCAAATCGGAAAGAATTCAAAAGACATGTTCATCGCAAAGGAACATTTGGTGTTATCTTTTTTGTTAAATTTTTGTTCGCTATTATTATCTTTTTAAAGGATTCGAAGACGCGTGAAATATTTATTTCGTGTAGAAAGGACTCAAAACACGTGATTATTACAACCGAAAATTCGATGTCGTCTTTTTTGTTGAATTTTTATTTGCAATTATTATTGTTTTCAAAGGATTCGAAGACGTGTGAAATGTTTATTTCATGTCGTAAAGGATTCAAAACACGTGATCATTACAACCGAAAATTCGATGTCATCTTTCTTGTTGAATTTTTATATGCTATTATTATTGTATTTAAAGGGTCCAAGGACGTGTGAATTTTTTTTTTCGTATCGTAAAGGATTCAAAAGACGATCATTGCAACCGAAAATTCGGTGTCATCTTTGTTGTTGAATTTTTACTTGCTATTATTATTGTTTTTAAAGTATTCGAAGACGTGTGAAATGTCTATTTCGTGTCGTAAAGGATTCAAAAGACGATCATTAAAACCGAAAATTTGGTGTCATCTTTCTTGTTGAATAATTACTTGCTATTATTATTGTTTTTAAAGGATTCGAAGACGTGTGAAATGTTTATTTTGTGTCGTAAAGGATTCAAAAGACGACCATTAAAACTAAAAACTTCGATGTCATCTTTCTTGTTGATTTTTTATATGCTATTATTTTTTTTTTTAAAGGGTCCAAGGACGTGTGAATTTTTTTTTTTTCGTGTCGTAAAGGATTCAAAAGACGATCATTGCAACCGAAAATTCGGTGTCATCTTTGTTGTTGAATTTTTACTTGCTATTATTATTGTTTTTAAAGTATTCGAAGACGTGAACCAAGGAACAGAAAAGACCCACGTGGGAGATGGTTGAATGAAATTCCAAAGCATGCTAGAATGGCATGGAGGAGACTGAGACAAGACAGACCGTTGTAGAAGAAAGTCGGGAAGACCTACATCCAGCAGTAAATTGATAATCGTTGTTGTTGGTGATGATGGGGGGGGGGGGAGTCCGTCCCTCCTTCCATGTCTCTCTTTACGTATAGGGAGAGACAGACAAATGCACATGTAATTGAACTTCTGGCAATTACATTAAGAACTCAAATCAGAGTGAATAAAACATAAGTGCCCCGAGTCGCAAAATTTTGACTTTCTTCCTCCACTGAGCCTGTCATTGCTTCCTAGATCAGAGAAATTGCAAACTTTTGTGTGACTTTTCGTTTTCCGTCACCCCAGAATGTCATATATACTTGCTAGCTTTTTGAGCACCTGCATACGATTTAGTGTTTTTAACAGTACATGCATAATAAATAAAAGCCTGAGAAATCGTTGAAGAACTGGAGTATGATGAACTCGTAAATGATTTTATCACCGTTAAAGTAAAAATGTTACACTTCATTTGAAAAACAACATTTACAATTCAGAATTTTTGCCCGGTTTCACATCTTTCTTTGATGTTACACAAACTGTCTTATATCGGACATCGCTTTTTCTTAAAAAGTAGGAAAACCTTTAATTGCGTAATCCATGTTTAAATTCCGTCACATCACAGCAGCTATAGCGGGAAGGATTGAGGTGCCAGCTGTAAAATTATTCCGCTGATCAAAAGTGTTGGTAAATTTATTACCTGAAAGAACTGTAAAGGAGCTTCTTTCATAAAAATTTTCTTCCCCACTTCGGAAACTCTCGGGCAGCTTGCTGGTGAACATGTAGGATATTAATTATATTCTGAAGAGTAGATTAAAATCCTAATTTAAAAATTTCAGAAATCTTATTCAGACAATTTTCAACGTGAACTTAACATTTTTATTTTGTTTAGCCGTTTGATTGCCTTTAATATTTTTTTTATTTTATTATTGTTTTAAAGAACGTTTTTTGTCTGCTTAAATTTCATTGATTTTCTTCTGCACTTCCATACGGAGGCTTCACTGACATCCATTCTTCCATATACAGTATATGGGGTCCATTGCGACAAGGCTCCCCGAAACTGGAGCAGCGGTCTTGCCTTTTAAGCTGTTAAGTTCCCTGAGAAAGGATCCAAGTAATTATCACACAAGCAGCGACAAAAATATTTGGATTGAGATCAGACTATGCCGAAAGAAAGACCGACACGCTTTTCAAAACAGATAAGTAAAAAAACAGACTGACAGCGTTAGCACTGGCGATTTAAATCCAGCTATATCGGGAATTTAAAATCCGACTATTTGTTACAAATCTCATGGGAGTCTATAAGTCACCATCACTCCCACGTTAACTTCCCTTACCTGAAAGAAATGAGTCTCCTACTGGCGCCAACTGGAAGAACGACTGGGGGTCTACCGTCTTGGGCCGAAACCTGGGTTCGAATTGTGTCACAAAGGAAGCAAGCAAACAGTGGCAAGCCTCACATTTAGCGTATCACAGAAATGAGAAGTGAAATAGTTTCATGGTTCTTTGCTAATGCTTTGTCAGGACAGTTTAGGATCCCTAAATAAGGAATGGGCGAACTTTTCTGAGAATTGCATTTTCATGTTGGTCGAAAAATTACAATAATAATAGCAAATAGAAATTCAACCAGGCACCGAATTTTCGGTTGCAATGATCGTCTTTTGAATCCTTTACGACACGAAATAAACATTTCACACGTCTTCGAATTCTTTAAAAACAATAATAATAATAGCAAATAAAAATTCAACAAGAAAGATGACATCGAATTTTTAGTTTTAATGGTCGTCTTTTGAATCCTTTACGGCACAAAATAAACATTTCACACGTCTTCGAATCCTTTAAAAACAATAATAATAGGAAGTAAATATTCAACAAGAAAGATGACACCAAATTTTCGGTTTTAATGATCGTCTTTTGAATCCTTTACTACACGAAATAGACATTTCACACGTCTTCGAATACTTTAAAAACAATAATAATAGCAAGTAAAAATTCAACAACAAAGATGACACCGAATTTTCGGTTGCAATGATCGTCTTGCATTTCTGTTGTTCAACGGTGGCCAGTTCTAGCAATATATCGAGTTTATTCACACTTGAAGGATTCCACTTTGGTCTCGATCATTTTCACTCTTTTCATCAGAGGAGTAACTAGGCATTTCTGCTCCTGGGACGAACAACAAAATATTGCGCCTTCCTTCACTGGTCTTGTGTGTTGCTTACGCACAAATTTGCATTATTTATTACCCACACGCATATGCAACTTCAATTTTTCAAAATAACCGACACTGGCCTCCGGAAGTTGCTTCTGACATTTCGCCACATTGAATTTTATGCTTTCTTTTTTTACGCTTTCCAACCGTAGGTTGAAGAAGAGTATATGCTTCAGCTTTGTCTGTCTGCCTGTCCGCACGATAACTCAGGTAAAAATGGTTCGATTTCGATAAAATTTTAGTATGTGGTAGGGGACAACCTGGGGACAAACCCTATTGAAAATGGACGAAATGGGGTAAAATGTCAGGACATAGGAGCGGGATCCATTTCCATCGCCCTAATGCGTCATAACTTAAGTAAAAATGCTTCGATTGCAACAAAACTTTATCATGATGTTCCGGAGGTATACTAAACCGGTTCTGTTGAATATAATCAAAAAGGGGTCAAAGGTCAGGGCACAGGAGCGAGCTTTATTCTACAGCCATTATCCTCATAACTTGACTAACAATGTTTCGATTGCGACGAAATACAATACGTTCTTCCGTAACGACTTTGGAAGCAGTTCCGCCAAAAAAGTTTTTTGTCAGCAATTGTGGGCAGTGCGCCTGCGCGAGATTCCTTAGCCATTAATTTCGCACAATAACTGCCGTGAACATTGCCCGATTTAAATGGGATTTTTAATTATAAAATGACTTATGTGTGGTAGCTCTTGACAACAGAAGTAGGTAACACGAGCACAAACAGATTTAATTTTGATATATGTGAACCTCAAATGCTATACCAAAGTTTAGTTCCCTCAAAACCAAGGCATTTTCCTATGATTTCTGGTATGTTGGAAAGCGTATCATAATCAATGCCTTGTATGATTTTACTAACTTGTTTTAAAGTGTTTCGGCGCACAGAAATTGTTCAAGGTTATAATAGGTCAACCTCAAAGACCGGAAGGAGAGAATCTGTCATAGATTTCCACACTGGCGCCAACTACGGGGGTACTTAGGGGCTTGAGCACCCCTTGAAATCGTTTGGATGGTGTTCCGCACCCCTCCGAATTTTCGTTATATGTACTGGATTCATACTTAAAATTTAGTTCCACTTTAAATAAAATTAAATTAGATAATTTGAATATAATGCAAATATTTGGTTTCTATAAAAAAAAATCAATATCTTCAAAAAATCGTGTTTTAACCACTGATACCGAATAAACATTTAAAAAGACAGACAAGCATGCGAGAAATTGGGGGAGTGGGATATGGTTTGTACCCTACCTTCCTAATTGTTTAAAGCTACCGATTTTCTTTTTCTTTCTTTTTTTTTTTTCGCAATCACGTTCCTTGCACATCAGTAAGTTTTCAGCTGCTCACCATGCACGCATTGAGCTTCGGTAGGGACATAAAGCCATAAATGTCAGAGCGGGAATAATGAATGACCGTCCGAGAGCAGAAGACACACAGCGAGACTGCAAATGATCTTTTCTCGCTCAAAGGATAATTTTGAAGGGTTTTTTTTTGTTTGTTTTGTTTTGCTGTTGTTGTTGCAGTTATTGTTTGTTTGTTTGTTTGACATAATTCTGTTGAGGCCTTTTTTTTTCTCCCTAGCTTTATAAAACATATAAGCAGTCACCAATAGTAACACCAATCAATCCACGCAGGGGTGATATGCCAAATCGATAACAACTGGTTCACATGGACTGCAAGATGAATGATGCCGGTGTGGGGGTGGAGATTTCCAAGTTACATTTGTTGATCAAAGCAAAAATTTCACTGTGATATATGCTGCGTTATACGCTAAATGCTAACAATAACAAGTAAGGAAAATAGTACAGTGCAATTATTATGAAGCGCGTTCCATTCCAACACTGAACACGTCAGTTTGTTTGCTACTGCTAGAGCGAGCTCCTCAAAGGTATCGCTATTAGCATACTGTCTGTTTTGACTAATGATATATATTGCCAATCTCAGCTTTTTTCAACAGGTTTGGTTTTCTGGTAGTAGTTCCCAACAAAATGCTCAAATTTTGTCCAAAAGAAAAAAATTATACGAGCTCTTGTGCGCACATTACAGAAAATTAAAGCGGAAGAATTACAACGGGGTTCAAGAATTTGGTTGCTATATAAACAATGTAATATCTTTATCATGCATCGGTTTGTTTGCGTTTACTCTGAAAACAAGGTCCACTTAAACATCTAAAATTTGAACAGTGGAAACGGTACCTGCTTTTTGAATTTCAGCACCCTCGAAATTTTCAGAAGTCGGCGCCTATGGATTTTCTGACATGACAAGTGATACAGTGAAGTGTCTGGAGGTTTCAGATGTGGCATTATGGCCAAATAATCGTGATTCCCTTAAAAGATATGGTCAAGATGAAATCATTGACGAAGTAAGTGTCTCTGACGACATGGGCACAAGACAAGACGGCGCCCCCTTCCCCCACCAAATTTTTTGTTTTGCTAAACGGTGCGGGTTCATGACGTATATGTGTCTGTTTTTCTGGTGTGTTTTATTGCGTTATGTTAAATGATTTTGCAATTATATTTATTATTAATGAAAAATATAGTAGGTCTATTTCATAGTGTACGAGTGTACGTTTCAAATTATTGACCTTCAGGATTTTGTAAAAAATAAATAGCCTACATTAGGACTATGAAATAATACAGTGCACCAGGAAAGACCCAATAATGTAAGAGAAGGAGCAAATATTAAAACAATCCTAATGAACACTTACTATGCAAATAAAGATTTGATTAACACTTACGTAATTTCTCACTTTTCCTCAAAATGTCTGACTGCACCATAATTATGGCATCATCATCGGTTTTTGACGGGCCTTTGCATGGGCCAAATCGTCAATTACTAAAGAATAGTTTATACCCAGAGTTATGTCCTTTTCTATACACGAGTGAGTTAAACTTTTGTTCTCCCAATAACGTCCTTTTTTCATTTTTTGTTCTTGAAACTACTGAGCATGATCTTTCAGCAGAACAATTCGTGACTGGTAAGGTTAAAAATATTCTCAAAACTATTTTTAAGTTTGGAAATGTACTCTGAAGATTGTTATTAATTATGAAAGTGTACACATCTCGTGATGTGTTCAAATCTACGGCATTCATATATGACTGGAAATGTAGAAATTCGTTGCTGAGAATTTCTAAGTCTCCTTAGTACTTATGAACAAGTTTATTTGATCTGGCATCTTTGTCACGAGCACTGGTTACTTTCAAATCCCAGAAAAGATTCAAACCTTTCCAGAACAACTTCGTATGATTTCTTCATGTTTGCCAAATTACTGATTAAAGAATACATAATCTTAAAAACAGTGTTTACTCTTGATCAGTTAATGCTCTCGGTCCACGCATATGAAGTGAGGACTGCAAATAATATTAGTTTTAAGAATTAATAAATTTTGTAAAATTACTTAAGTAAACATTTCCTTGGATGGTGATGCCAAAATATTTATTAAAAAAAACAAAAAAAAAAAAAACTCTTCCAGCTTGTCGCCACCCCAAATCTGGCGCCCAGGGCCCTTTGCTTAAGGTGGACGTCAAGTAATTTTGCTTCCTATACTTCCAATAGAAAAACGTTTGTACACATTTCCTTCACAATTAGTATGTTCCCAAGGATGAAAATTTGAACATCGATTAAAAGAACTTCATAATATAACTTGGAATACTTAATATTTTCTAAAACATAACCATAATTATATTAAAAATCAATAACTTTTCCTTTGGTGGTGTTGAAACCAGAAAAAAGATGGCGCGACCTGTACTTTGATGACGTCAGTAGACAAGCAAATGTTGGATTGCATAATTATGGTTATGTTTTAGAAAATATTAAGTTGTCCAAGTTATAAAATGAAGTTATTTTAATCGATGTTCAAATTTTCATCCTTGGGAACGCATTAATTTTGAAGAAAATGTGTACAGAAGTTTTTCCATTGGAAGTATAGGAAGCAAAATTGCTTGACGTCCACCTTAAATCGGCCCTGGATGAAATTAGGCACATGTTGCAACATTTCGCCTTATTGCTACAAACCAAGAATGGGAGAGCTTAAGGAATTTTGGCTCCAGAATATGGCAACTTCATCAAGAGAAACTTGTGTTTCTTCATATTAAAATCTAAAAGAAATATCTACAGTAATAATTTTGATCTTTTTGAAATACTTCTAGTTTCTAATGACATCGTAGAGAGGGGTCTTTCCAACATAAGTCGCATAAAGAATGGCTATCGCAGCAGTCTTAGTGAATATTCGTTGGAAAATTTAATGCACATATACCTGTTGAAGGACCATCTATGGACAAATTTTCACCTGATGAGGCTGTATTTTTTTTTTTTTTTTTTACCAAACCACGTAGGCCCAATACACAGCCATATGGCGAAAGAAAAACCTGTGACGCTGAAGAGGAGCACTATTAAAAAAGGTAATAAATAAATAACGTATCTAAAATTTATTTCTAGTTTGTTTTGGAGCAGGTACTGGACTGCTATCATAGCGTGTAATGACTTAGTGCTAATCAAAAGTTTCTCATTGCTACACAAAACTTAATTTGTATAGCAAATGTTGCTACACATTTATTTCATCGTAAATCAAGCCCTATTTGCACGTCCCCGCAAAGAACACCTTTTAGTTCCTTATATTCAGAAGAATCCGTAGTTATGCGCAAATAACTGTAACACATAGCACCTCATCCTCATTGGTATAAAAATGTCATTCATTGAACTAATATTGTTGTCAATACATACACACATGTACGTGTAAGAGCTATTTTCTATTCCTATGGCTGTGAAAAGGGGCTTCAAATCATCTGGAATAGTTGCATTCCCATCATCCAGTTTTTATATACTAAAACCGCGGAACTGATTCCCAGATAGTTTACTTATTTATTGAAAAAAATAATAATCAGAAATTGGTTTTCTTTTTAATTCTTCATTCGAAGTTGCCGTCAAAAATTTCTGGCTATTTCTTTAACCAGCTTCACATCGAATTTACGCAAAAAAATAAAAATAAAAAATAAATAAATTGTTTTCTTGAGGTCAGAGCCCTTTTAGCCGTGAGGACCCTCGCAACGCGGTGGTTGCCGGGGCTATCAGTACGCATATGATTTATGTGATTTCTTTTGTGTAGCAGTTATGTTTGGTAAAATGAAAGGTAGCGAAAGTTCTTGCTCTTTTTGTTGTTTTGGAGTTGAACGACAACCACGAGCAACTCTAAGGGCTATTAGCAGTCGCCCGTCCCTAATTTAGGGTCACTGGTTCCAAAAAGGCACCGAACCAGCCCTATCGGACCAGCACACCACCCATACCTCATCCGGCACTCGAACTGGAGCCCCGTCTCTGATGAATGGCCAGAGGCGAGCGTATCAGACTACTAGCCCATCGGGGCCGGCTTCTAAACATTAAAAGATAAAGCCACAAGTATTTGAGATTATGTGTTATATTAGTGATGTCAAATTTAAAAACATTTTTTTCAATTAACCCCCCCCCCCCTTTGTTTTTTCTTCATATGGAAACCCATTTCTCAAGACATCAAAGCGAATTTGATTCTGAAGCAACAAAATTCAGTTCACAGCTTGAAGCATTCTTTTCAGAAGTTCAAAATATTGCCCGTTATGAATTACTTTATAACAAATTTTGTTAATGGATGATTTTCCGTAAATTAGGCTTTTTTTTTTTTTTTAAGTTCCCCATATAAATACAATTACAGTTTGCCAGTCTCATACTTTATGCTTTTACAAAGACGAGATGTCTGCGTGCACGGGTGGGGGAGGAGGGGGAAGGGGAGGGGATATCGTTCCTGTTCAGTATTACCTGAGGGAAATTTTCCGGTTTGCTCTTCATTTGTCCAATAGTACATTCCCAAGAAATTACCTCCCCCACAGTAGAGAGAGGTAGGTACCTCACGTTATTGGCTAATAGGATAACACCAGACCAATCGGGTGTAATCCACTTTTCTACAGTTGTTTTCCGCGAAAACTTTGTTTTGGAGACATTAACAGTCGCGCTGTCAACCACTGAACTGACGTCCTCAAGATGTTATTTTGTGATACTCAAGTGGAAGTGAAATTAGAGAACCAAGAACTTTGGACCGCGTTTAATTCCTTGTGTAACGAGATGATCGTTACGAAAGGAGGAAGGTCAGTGTCTTTATTTCTTACACATATTTTTATTTTACTTTAAACACAGTATCGTTCCTAAACTTTAATAAAATGACTATAATATTCATCTAAAAGTATCCAGGGGCGTACTGATAGCCCCCGCCACACCCGCAGGGAGCCCTATGGTTAAAAGGGGCCTGAGCAAAAAGATTTTACAAAAATTTTTGTGGAAACTTCGTATGAAACTGGTTAAAGAAATAGGCAAGAATTAAGGAAGATTTGAATGAAATGCTAAGAAGAAAAGCATTTTTTTTTCTCAGTAAATACATAAAATGTTTAGAAATCATTTTCGTTGCTTTAGTTCATAAAAACTGGATGACGGGAAAGCGGCTATTCAAAACTTGAGGCCGCTTGTAATAGCCCTTGCTTCTTGTATGATGTATACGGTAATTCGATCTTCTCCTGGAGCTTTTCCCCGTTTCATTAAATTTATTTACTTAATCGTCGCCCATCAAAATCGCCATTCTTTAATATTACATGTATGTATGTATGTAATATTAAAGAATGGCGATTTTGATGGGCGACGATTAAGTAAATAAATTTAAAAACGTCCGATTCAGTTTGGTAAAAAATAGCCTGGCGTCTCCAGGCCTTGAAAAAAATGTGGCCTGGCGGCGTCAGGATTCGACTGCACCCCTGCATGGATATGAATTTCCATGGCCTCTGACAATTTACTATTTCTTCGCAATTTCAGCTTACCTTCGTCGTTTTATTTTAATCTTTTCAATATTTGCTGTCAAAAGGCTGTTATGAATTTATAGTTTTTAATTTGACAAGGAATATCTCTTTCTCACTCTCATGTTTTCAAATTGTAACTACAAAAAATGGTGCCCTTCTACTGCTGTCTTACACGTTCGCTCAGAGGACTCCCATTTCCCAGAAGTACAAACACTAAATGTAACAAAAAAATTTATTTTATGGAACAAAAAAATTTATTTTATGTAACAAAATTTCTGTGAATTCAAAAAATTCGCATATGTTTATCCAGGTTTCCTAAAAGTTTATATGGTTGCACTCGCCACGTGTTCTAACTGCTTAAATATTTGGGGAGAAGAGGCAGCTGATGGGTGGACTCAAAGAAAATTTGAGTGGGCCACCCTAGCCCACCAAAACGGGAGTTCGTGTTGGATGAAAGCAAATTGTTCGAAGGCTGAATTTCCTTTTTCTTACTGTGAAATATTTAGGCTTTTTAGATCTACTATTTAAAAAATAGAGAATTGTTGAATTTTTTTATAGTTAAGAATGATTAAAACCGGGATTTATTTTTATTTTTTTTTTCCAAAATTCTACACAGCTATTTTGTTCTTGTGTAGTTTTAATTTTTTATCACTCATGACTAAATGCTTCCCTAAACAAGGCAAAAGGAAGTAAGTATTAACATGGTCTGCTGAAACAGCAGATATTGATTTTGTCCCAAATCTTTTGCATGCTGAAGTGATTCAGAAGTATATCTGCGAAATATGAAGAAATACGTTCATACGTTTTGTGGTTGCAATGACTTACTTCAAACAAAAACTTTACAACAACAAAAAAACAACAACTGAAAACGAAATGGTAGACTATATTATATATATATATATATACAATTCAATTTGCAAAAAAAATATTGCGTTATGATAGAACATACTTCAAGGTAGAGTCGAGGAAATTCATGTAAATGCTAATTGCTATTGACAGTTGTGCTATATGATAATAGTATATATAATATATTTTATTGTATTATATATGCCTCTGTGTGTGTATGTTATGTACACACCCTCAAATAGAAGGGTGTTAAAAAATTGGGGGTTGGGTGTGTGTATATAAATCCCCGGCCTGAAAGAATAATATAAAAAACTTAATAGAATCACTATTGTAGGCAAAGCCGCATACAATTTACGAATAATATTCATCACAGTTAACATACAACTGTGATTTTAGTTATTCTGTTCATGATTCAAAACAGCCTAGTCTAAGTATAATCGAGTCAGACTAAGCACACACGTGACCACGTCGCAAAATTCTGACCATTTTTTCATTCGGACTTCGAGTCATTCATACTATGACGCCAATGTATTGAAAACAAACTACTTTAATCCAATTAATACTTAGGGAAGACTAAAAATTTTATATAACAAATTACACATAAGATGCTCCAAATTGTCAAGACAGTTTGCAGAACTTCAATTTTGGGCAGAAGCCCGGGTTAGGTAATCATTCGATGCCGGGGGGGGGATGGCACGGGGCCAAGTGAAAAGTACTTTGCTGAAAAAAATGAAGGACCATGGGCCAAATTAAACACAATGGTCAGATTCCAACCAATAAGCCTCATTACCATCCCTTGGTACTAATATTTCACTTTTGTATTTCCTCCTTTTTTGTATATGCAAACAACAATTATTCTTTTATATTATGAGAAAATTAAGAGGGCAAAACTAAAATCTTGAATACGGAATTTTGACTTTGGCCTTGAAATTTGAACCAAGAGATGATTATGTGAAAAATTCAAATCTTGAACTCGTAACTTTAGCTACAGTTTTACAATTTACATACACTTAATTGCATATATGATTGTTCGCTCCGATAGGAAAATTGATTTGACCAGCAGAACTGTCTTGTAAATAGCATTAATTCTAATTTATTGCATCGACAAACTTTAATTTTATGGAAAAATTATTGCAAACTTCATCAACATACTTCAATCTCCGTAGTTAAGTCGTGGGTAAAAGTATATTTGTACATATGTCCAGGGCCGGATTAAGGGCGGATTCTAACGGGGCTATAGGCCCACCATTACCAAAGCCCCAGGAGGCATGCCTCCACACCGTAAATAATATGTACTTATATATGTATACAGAGAGAGAGAGAGAAGTAAAATTGTTTTAGTTTTGTTTCATGTGAAACTTGGCTAGAAGACGAACAGATTTCAAGGCAGTGGTCCATTAAGGGTAAACGCTTCATGTCGTTGTGAACAGCGGGGTCGGCGAGGCAGTTTCATCTGTTTCACTACCATCCACTCACACACCCCTGCTACCACTTACAACCGTTAATAGATGAAATCCACTATGTTTTCACGTTGCATAACAAAAAAGATGCACCAAGACAAGTATACAATGCTAAATTAAGGGTATTAAAAATTCCAAGAAAAAATCTAAGAATCTTAAGTTTTTAACTCATATTCTTGTGAAAACAGTGGAAAATACAGGCCGCCCCGGTGGCGCAGTGGTCTAAGCAATGGCTTCTGATCATTCGTCTGAAAGGAGCCCGGGTTCGAATCCCGGTGAGGCATGGATGTTGTGTTTGTCTTACGGCACTGGCTCTCTCCCTTCCCTGGAACCAGTGGCCCTAAATTATGGACGGGCGACGGCTTATAGCCCATTGAGTTGCTTACGGTGGTCGTTAAACCTCCAATAAAAAAAAGGAAGAAAATACAGTGACTTTTAAGAAAACTCTGCAGATAATTCATTAGTTTGAAGAATGCACTACTTATCAATTATCAAATGCATATTGCTACAGTTTCGTGCTTTAACGGACTTCATACCGATTCGCCGTCATATAGTTGTTTGGGGGCCCATTCAGACGTCTTAGTCTTCGTAACCCACTCAGGTGTCTTAGCCTTGGTAGCCTACTCAGATGTCTTAGCTTTGGTAACCCACTCAGATGTCTTAGCCTTGGTAACCAACTCAGAAGTCTTAGTCTTGGTAACCCACTCAGATGTCTTAGCCTTGGTAACCCACTCAGATGTCGTAGCCTTGGCAACCTACACTCAGATGTCTTAGCCTTGGTAACCCTCTTAGATGTCTTAGCTTTGGTAACCCACTCAGATGTCTTAGCCTTGGTAACCCACTCAGATGCCTTAGTCTAGGGGCCCACTAAGGCCTTAATCCGGCCTTGCATATGTCACTGCTGCGTATGCAATTGATAAGTTCTTTAAAAGTTTTTGTGAGATGTTTAAAAGCCCTTAAAAAAATGTTTAAATTTTGTGGAAGAAAAACAGTGGGAACTCTGTGCTAAGTGTAAATGCTTTAACTTTCCCGTGTTTTAAGTACTTGGGGGCCCCATTTAAGCTCCTGTTTCCGAGTCCGAAATCCGTAGTTACAGCATTGTCATTTCTAGTCATTTTCCAGACGCATGAATTCCTTTTCCTATTGTTCTTGGCTACAACAAGACGCATCTGCTTCTTTGAGTTATCCACAAAAACCGCGACTCTCTGTTTCAAAAATTCCTGGATCCACCACTGATACAGCACGAGTAATTTGATTGATCCACGGCGCTGGTTCTCCTCTTTCCCTGTAGCCGGAGGCCCGAAATTTGGGACGGGGGGATAATCTCTGATCGGTGGCAAACTGGCGATCCATAAACGACCCTGGAAACTGATTTTGTGTAGCCCACTTTTCGGAAAAATTATCAAGATGCCCATCCCAAAAATAGATGGTATGTTAACATCACCGTTTCCTGTTTAAACATCTTTCCAACACAAGTCTACGAATTATTGCAGTTTTTTGTATTGAGGTAATAATTAATTGACAATATTTTGCCTACATTCCTGGACCGCAGATCCCCAGTAAAATTTTACTTGAAAATTACATCTGTTGCTGAGAAGCAAAATAAGCAAGGCACATTCTCTGAGAGAGAATCGAATATTTTATTCAATTGTTATAAATTTTACTGCGATAGTTGAATTCAGAATTGCAATAATCTGTGCTTTTTAGTCAGAAGAGAAATCCGTATGTGCAGAAAAATAATTTTATTTTTCTAAGACTTATCTATCATAAATAAAATAATTACGAAAAAATATCTTGAGAAAATTGCAGACATTTTAGTACAAATTTATGAAGTGAGAACAATTAAAAAATGCGAAAATTAATTTTTAATTACTTTCAAATGGAAAAAGCATTTTTACTGTAGTTGAAACAAACTTTCCAGAACTGCAGTTTATGAATTCGTGTAACTGAAAGGAAGAAAAAGTGGTAAATCAGATGCAGATTTCATTGAGAAAAAGCAAAAAAAGAAAAACAAAAAAAAACTGGTACGTATACATAAAGTAACCACAAAATTTTACCTTAGGTGAACAGCAATACATTAACATACACGATGAATTTCGAGTTTCTATCCCACACCACATTATTGATAGCATATTTCTGATTAACAAACTTTGTCGTTATAGCATAATGTTACACGGCACTAGCAGTGTTCCTGCCGAGTCTGCCGGTAACGGTGCTTGAGACCTGAAGTACAATTTAGTTGGCCACGGCACCAGGTGAGAATCTCAGGTGCACTGCTGCACTCAAAGATTCACACCAGAACATAAAAAATGAAAAGTTGAAGAATGACCCGAAGCATAAGGCTTGGGTGAATCCACCTTGTGAACAAAATAACAACAACAAATAAAAAAATAAAATAATCTAAAAAAAAATGATACTTTGGGATCAGAGTTGTGATGAGGTTCACCCGCAATCACCAATTCGTGACTGAGTGTAGTGGTCCGGATCTTACTCCGGTACATTCAATCCCCAACCAGTCAGTACAACACTCACTTTCGCAAATAACACATGATTCTCAAATACACAACACAACATTTAATAACGTTCTGCGAGATTTAAACAGATACGGCGCTCTCTGGGCGTATAGACAATTGCCCCTCATATGTGGGCAGCATACGGTGTCACACTTTACTGTCGGATAACGCAGCCGACTGAGTCTCCACCGGACTATCTGAACAAGAGATACTACTCGTTTACACACTAAATAGAGCTGCAGGTGATATTCATATACAATTGCTTAGAGAATGAAAAAAATTATATGCAAACGATCACATTAAAAATACTCGCGACACAAAATACACAAGCACGTTAATTTGCGGTATAAGATTATAGGTGCGAAATACTGCCAAAGTTAATTAACTAAATCTAATAAGCATGCACATGCAGAACCCTGCCCCGCTGACGTTGGTCCTGAACCAAAGTTAAAAGAAACTGTCCCGCCCAGCGGAATTTGTGGCCACACCCTCTCCCTTATTCATGTAAAAAAGTAATCAGGAAATGGGCCCTGTAAGAAATTGAAATCTGTATGTGCAGGTATTTCCTCTGAGGTTCAGTCACTCAGCATTACTGCATCTATGTCCATGCAGCTTTGGGTGTCGGGATGGCACAAGTTCGCAGATGTGCGAAGAAAGAAAAAGGAAATATTCATCTACTTACAGTTTCGTGACTTTGCTGTGCAAATCCGTTGTGCATCACATAATATCACTCGACAAAAAAAAAACACGCACACAGACACTTGCACCATGTGGCAGCACCGAAGATTCAACACTTCACTTTGACGCTTGATGTAAATGAAGCACACAATTAAAAATGGTAATATCACGCCGCCCTTTGTTGCAATGATTAGAGTGCACACTGATCTATTCTCGTGACGATTTGAAGGTGGCCGTTAAGCAAAATAGGCCCTCTCACATCTGCAGTTGCGGTTTCCAAGATTGATTTTCTGTGTTCCTGGGAAATGATTTTTGTTGTCGTGAAGAAATAATTGTGAACGTCGACTGCTGGGAGAGTGGGACACATTCAATTCCGCTGCTGCTATAGTTGATTCCGTCCGTCGCTACCTTCCGTCCTTTTTGACCGTTCATTCCCAATTCAGTCAGTTCCTTTCCGTTCGCAAAAAAAAAAACTACCCTGCCTGAGTACGCAGTTCAAATATGCCACTCGCAGGTTTCGTTTCCATTTTTTTATCGAGTTGCGACCGCCAGCCCTGAGATTAATTTTCTCGGCCGAGCGAAATCAGACGTGCTTTTACCTTAAGCGTATATCGGCAACTCAACATTTCACCTGTATATTTGTTAGGTATCGAAGCCACCGCTCTTACGCTCATATTTTTCTTTCGCCATGTTTTATCCCGTCGCACTTACACGTAGTGGCTCCGCTGCTTACGTGACCACACACACGCACACATGGGGCCTCGCTTCGCCCCGTAAGACAAGCGCATCTCTTCACTTCCTCCACAGTAGGGGATGAATGGGGGTGACGATTCCACACTGCAGTGGTTGGCATCCGAACCCGACTTTGCATGGCTTCGCTTCTCATTGGAATGACCACTGTCCACTCGCAGACTTCTTAATTTGCCTGTAACTTGGCTTTCATTAGGCCAAACAGTCGCTGATTTCCATTACGCTCCAGCCTAGAAATTTCTGCTTTATCCCGCGGATTTAGGCATTCTGCTGTCTTTATGGCAAACTGGCATCTCCAGCTGCCTCGAGTTGTCTCCATTTCTTACCAAATGCGGGGAGGTTTGCTGCTTCATTTTTCCCAATTCATTTTTTTGCAGATCCAAGGCATCCAGCCTTTCCCATCGGAGAGCGCACAGACAACTGAACTTTCTTCCTTATTTTCATGCCAAGTGCGAACTCTTATTTTTCTGCACGGACCACACAGAGAGCAATTGTTCTCGAAAATGCCCCAAACAATCGACGAATTTACGATTATTCGCTAAACCTTTCGTCCCCTATCTTCATTCATTCCTACTCAAGTGGCTCATTCGATACGTATTCCTCTTTCCCTTTCCGTGTTGCATAGGCTGCCCGTCAGCTGCGCCCTGATATTTATGACCTAACAGAGCTATTCTGAGACCACCCAGCCAGAGAGAGAATTCTTCGCCTCTTTTCTTTCCAAACCCCCAGATAAAACTTTATCTGCTGTTTACACTTTTAAACTCCAATCAAGCCTCGAACAATTAATACTTAATTAATTTCACACATCAACCACGCCCATTAATTACTAAATTAATGGCGGGGGTGGGTCGTAACATCGGCCCCTAATCAAGAAATCCAGAAGCCCTCTTCTGGGCCTATCGCTTTGCTCTTATCAATTTCCAGAGCAACCATTGAGTGCTACATTTTCCCACAGGTAGAAACAATTTAAAATGGCAAAAATATTGCGTTTCATGCCTTCAAGAGCATTGGAGCGACTTCCCAATTATCCCGCAATTTTGTTAATTAATTTAGAGAACATCCGAAAGAAAAAACAACGTAAATGAGAAATAAATAAAAAAAACTGAACTGTAAAAGAACATGTGAGCCTGCCGAACTGTGATTCCTAGCTGCCTCATACAATACGCGACATGGCGGACAAATTTTAAAGTTTTCTTCAGGTTTTAGGATGGGGGGGGGGGGGGGGGGTGTCCACTGTAACAATAACTTTTGTTTTCTTCTACAAGAATAGTGAAGTGCAAGTGTATATGCATTTACTTTCTTGAGTTAGCATAAGGCCTATCGGCCCAGAATATGGCGGCGCTTCGGGAATTCTTCTGGTACCCCGGCTGACCCTGCCTTTGATAGTTATGAGAGTCGTTAAAATCTAAGAAAAAAAAAAAGACAACTTTGTTTCCAACTTCCCAAGGTACAGGTACAACCATCAATTTTTACGTCAGTTTCTTTTTGTCGGTCATCCTAAAGTAAGCGAAAGATTTAATCATTTGGTACAAATCTACATTTCGTCGTCGTGCAAAACGATAAGATAAAGATCAAACAATGAAGTAACAGAAAGACATCAAACTAATCGGAAAAATTACAATTTTCCTTAGGGATTCAGAAATATGGGGCGGGGGCAGATTTTGAAAATTACTCCAGAACGAAACATCAGATTCCAAAAGTAAAATACGGTTTTGTTCAACTTTCAAAACTGAATAAACTGTGCGAGTTTCCCTGTCCTATCGCAATTTTTCACAGAAAAATATGCGGTCATATCTTTTGGATACCATCGACAATAACTCCACAACGAAACTGTGCGAGTTTTGTTAAACACGATTTTGTTCAGCTTTCAGAACTGAATAAACTGTGCGAGTTTCACTGTCCTACACATGGGGTGGGGTACAGCCTCCTGTCATTTTTATAAATGATTTTTTTGTGCCAAAACAACTGTTATAAGAAAAGAAAAAAATGTCCCACCCAACAGCAAATTAAAAAACAAAACAAAAAACAGTTGAATGTTTTTCTGGTGTACAGTATGTGTAATATTTATTCGGTTACAAAGTTTGGTCAGTACTGTGCCCTCTAGCCAACTATCCCAAAAGTTGTACAGATATGTGTTCAGACAACGAAAACAATATGACACAATGTTGAAAGCAATTATACCAATGTTTTATATGCGAGTAGCATTTTTGGTTTATATTTATGCAATGGACCTTATTCACCTTGCATTGCGTCATGGGAAAGGCCGCGGACCAACAATAGTTTGTTTACATGCGTTTACGTTGCAGAGGTTCAGAAAAATCGCGATTTTTATAAATTTATTAACGACATGTCTAACTTTTGTTGATCGTGTGGTTGTGCTAATAAATTCAGCCACCTAAATTGTTTAGAGGAAGGAATAACTTTCCATAATTTTCCTCTGAAAAGGACGAAGTAATTAAAGTAATGGCTGTGAAAAAAGGAAACGCGATGATTTCCATCCCAAAGTTCGTTCTCCAATATGTTTGGCCTACTTTAACGAAAAAGATTTTGGATATTATGACACTTACGAATCAAAGGTAGTTGAAAAACAATGCTTAACGATATCTCTGCTTCTAAGAGTCCGATTTGATTTTTTTTTTTTTTTTTTTTGTAGAGCGTTTCCGGTGCGAAATGTTTCTCATATAATTTCAAATTTTTCTCAACGCACAAGTCTGAAACCAGAGGGCGTAAGCTCACGTTTCCGTTTACAACAATATCTGCGGGATTAAAAATCCGATTGATAAACTTCTTTCTTCGGTCAGATATTACTGTTTTCCACACCGGTTCCATTGATTTTGAATAGCTTTGATAAATTTAATTCGCATCAGAACGGATTCAAAAGGCGTGCTCATTACACCAGAAAATTCGGTGTCATCTCTCTTGTTGTAATTTTTAAATATATTTGGCTGCTAATTTTTAAATAAAATTTTACACGTTTTAAATATATTTTACGAATAATTGGTAAGGCACTTAAAACAGGTGAATGTATTTTTGTCGCTTCCCAATATTTTGGGTGAAATTTTATCCACGGTATTTTTATTTGCGTCATCAGTATTTTGGGCCACCCCCATAAAGAAATCCTGGGTACGCCACTGTACAGCAGTAAAGTTCAATTTTTATCAGAATAAAATATTTCAAAAATAATACTTTTTTCATCTCTCAGAAGTACCAATTTCTTTATTTTGAAATGCTTAAAGAAGTTTATCACTACGGTTTTTATTTTTATTTTTCTTCTTTCTTTCATAGGCGCATGTTTCCAGTGGTAAGAGTGCAAGTTCGAGGCCTAGAAGCGCAATCAATTTATTCTTTTCAATTGGAGTTCGTTCGAACTTCCCCATCACGTATGAAATTCGCAGACGGAGCATGGTCGAGCAGCAGCTCAAACGAAGATTCAATCGCGAGTGCCATTTGGACGCATCCAGAATCTCCACACTATGGCAGCCATTGGATGTCTTCAGAAATTTCTTTTGCCAAGATTAAGATCACGAATAAGCCAGAAAATAAGAGCTGCGTAAGTACTAAAAAATTTTTTACCCCTCAACTCATTCGTTTAGTTATATTTTTTGTCCACTGTCTGTAAGCGTAAAAAAGAAAAATCAGAAAACCTGAAAACAGTTGGGCAACATACGAGTGTGCCCACTTTGGGCTGTATTATTGGTAAAGTGCTGCCATCTTGTGCTCCAGGATCAAGATATATTCCCATCTTGCGATTCGTGAGATAATCCTTCCACAAACCAATCAGAAACAACGCATTCCAGAAGATCAGGGCCGGATTAAGACCTTTAGATGCTCGAAGGTCTAAGCAATTAAAAAATATTGGTGCCCCCTGCGACCCCCTTACCCATATATCTAATTCAAAATATCAGCAATAATAAACCGTAAAATAAAATTATGTTTTTCGAAATGAAACAGAACTTACAGTGTATTTATTAAGGAAATACAACGTTTTTTCCACAAATATTTTTCAAGTCGACCAAGGTTTCGCAGGGCTCTAGACTAGCTTACAGTTGTTAAAAATCAATATTTATTTTTGTAAGTAAGTATAAGTACTTCAACTTCATTTATACATGTTTCACAAAACACTTTCTCCTACTTTTCCTAATAGCGAAGTCTTAAGATCCAAACTAGTTTTGCAATTTTGTACCATATGGTCCTTGGTAAAATTAGCAATGGAAAATTTATGTGGTGCCCCTTTTCCTTAATGCCCTCAGCAACTGCTTATTTTGCTTATAGGTTAATCCAGGCCTGCGGAAGGTCACCAATTTATTAATCCTCTGGATTTTCGACAGGGTTAAGAGCCGGTCTTTGGGTGGCCATACATTTCAATTTAGACCACGTAAGTTGTGTGCTCGTCGTGGAACCTTATTGTACCTGAAAACTGTACGAGCTATTCTTGTATCATTTTGATGAATTGCCAAACGACAGTTGCTGTAAATATTTAAATCGACAGCGATTGCAAAAATTCAAGACTACGACTGCTGAACCAAAGTTCCAACTGCGTTAGATATTTATCTTTTGCTAAAATTTGTATTCAGTAGCCAGAACCTGATTTACGTCTAGGCCCGCAAGGCCCAGGCCTAGGGCCCCACAACAGCGATGCAAAAAAAAAAAATTATGCTTTTTTTATTAGTTATTATGAATGAAAAAACAGACATTTGGAAAAAAAAATTTTAAGTTTCTGATCCAGAAAAACAGTTGAAATCCTTAAAATAACTGCATATTGGTTACACATTTCCCAATGTTGGCACTGCTCTTAGGATTCTGTTTAATATATCCAATATCAAATGCAAGCAGTGAGAGCTCATTTTCTGCTTTAAAGCTAAATAAAAGCTGCGGGAGATCTTGTTTGACTTCAAGAAAGGCTGACTTGCTTAATATTGTTGGCAGTTTAGCATGACATAATCTCACTACTTGACTTTTAGGATGTAACCCAGGTAATTTCACACTCCAAAACAATGGGAATTATGGCTTCATTTTTTTCCATTAGGCTAATCCATACGAACGTTTTTGAAAATATTCGTATGAAAATAAAGACCACTTAGTTCTTTTCAGGTAGTAGATATACTTTGTCATATACATGGCTGGGCGGGACCTTGTTATTAATTCCCCGCCAATATATTTTTTCCTTAATTCACAGCGAATCGCCTGAAAATATGTTTATCAGTTTAGCTTCTTGAAGTTATCGATTATTAGTATTATTTTACAGAATTTGCCCGATTCGTAAATATAAACAAAAGTCGTTTTCATTAAACACATGTTTTTTCTTTTCAATACATTTATTTCCATGTTTTTCTTACTTCTAAAATAACCATTGTAAAGAAAGAAATAACACTTGAAAGAGTGAAAATTTTATATAGATTTATTTTTTATATTGACATTAGAATAAAATCATATAAAAACATATGCCAAATTAAACTTTCATTAAATAACAGAAGTAAATAGTTCATTCTAGATTATTATTAGGAGGCATATACAATACAATATCAGTTAAAATTTGATCAAAGGCATCACTGTTTGCTGCTTTCACCTTTTGAAATAATAAACCTAGGCCTAGGGCCTATGAATTATTATCTCGTACCTAACTGAAAACGTAATGCTATTAACTTGATTTGCTCTGTAAAAATTGTGAATATGAAATTGGCAGAACAAAAACTGTTAAAAAGGCCTAGGCCTATTGCCTATGAATAAATGTTTAGTGCCAAAATAAAAGCGCAATGCTATTAAAACGAGTTGATACATAAACGTTATGAATATGAAGTCGACGGATTAAAAACTGTCTAAAGGCCTATGAATTAATATTTCGTGCCTAAGTAAAAGTGCAATATTATTAACTTGATTTGATGTGTAAACGTTGTGAATATGACATTGGTAGAATAAAAACTGTTAAAAAGACTTAGGGCCTATGAATTTATATTTAGTACATGAGTGAAAACGTAATGCTATTGACTTGATTTGATACGTATACGTTATGAATATGAAGTTGGAGAATTAAACACTGTTAAAATGGCCAAGGTGTAGAACCTATGAATTAAGTAAAAGAAAAATATTACAATCTTGACAGTTTATGTAAATATTTAGTGCCTAAGTAAAATTGTAGCGTTATTAAAACAATCCCAACTTATCGTCCTTTTCTCTGAACACAGCATGAGTCATGCTGTAATTCCGCTGTTTTGTCGAACACTGTAGTTTTAAGAAATCTACTAAATCACGACAATTCATTTCTTCAAATTAAAGTACAGTTCTCGCTTGGCTTACTTACGAAGAACGTTTTCTCGAAATTTGTTTGGAGTTCCCAATTCAGTTATCAATACATGCCAAGAAACGGCAATCTTTATACCCTCCCCCTCCCCCTTGAACTTTTGTGGCCAGTTGCCCTAAACGCGCATGAACCGGCATGAAAATTCAGACAAACAAAAGAGCTCCTTCCCGTCGTTAGGCACCTTGGAAAACTGCCACACATAATTCGGAAACTTGGAAACCTGCCCCACTGGAAAACTGCCACACATTCAAAGTGTTCCTTGGAGGAACAGCAATTTGTGTCCGGCCCCTTAATGAAAAACATGTGACAGTTTTCTTGTGTGACAATTTTCCAGTGTGTGGCGGTTTTCCAAGTTGCTGAAAGACGTGTGGCAATTTTCCTGTGTGACGAGTGAACCCTGTAACGTCACTGACTGGCGGATCAAAATCAATTAGTAGAAGAGTAGTGCGCTGTTTTTTTTTTGTTTTTTTTTCTTGTAGGGGGAGGGGGGATCTTTCCAAGGAGTATCGAGACTGACCATGTTGGGAGACAATCCTCTGGGTTACTTCTGCTGGTGCCGCAAAATGGATTGTCGACTTTTGTGGGTAGCCAACACCAACTACCTCGCGAAAAATGCTAGACAAAGTGCTGCTGTATAAGACCGTCGTCAGGCCAGTGTTCACATGCGCCGTCCCCATCTGGATAGGTGTTAATAAGTTCCAAAGGGAGAGATTTGAGAGGGTGCAGCACTTCGAATGATTCCTGGGGCTCCGCCGTTGACCCCACTTCAGAGCCTGAGATACAAACTTGGAGTTTGGAAGGTAAGTCAGTTTACCATTAGACTCGCCAAGAAGTTCTTCAAGAAAGCGGCTTCTCATCCAAACGAACTTGCTAGGGGTGCGTTTGACTATGACCCCAGCGCAGTTCTTAGGCGCCAAAGAACTAAGACGGTGGTCATGGTTCCCCACTGATAGGAACAAAGGGACAGCAAACTGGTTCCTGATGGGGGCCTTGTAGGAATGGATCTAATAGACTAGTAAGTATTGTAAACATTTCAAGTGGGTGCTAGATAGACCGCCATTCACTTTCTTTTTCAGGTTGGCTTGTGAAGGTCAGTACTGACGGCTGCTCCGGCACTGAATGAAGTTTTCTGAAGTTTCACCCCCCCCCCCCATAGGGGGGATGATGGTGGATGGCAGTTGTGAGGTCCTGTCGCTTGGATCTTTACGGCTGAGTGCTTTACCTCCCTTCCTCCGACTTTGGCGGTGCGGTTACTTCTGAGTATTCTCTCACTATATCTAAATCCTTCCCATTTTTCTTTCCTATCGAGTACACTTGCTCAAATCTCCTAGCTTCTAATTTCTCAAGGGAAGTTTTAGACTTAGGGTCAGACATTTCCTGACTCATCTTCGAACGCATCACGTATCAGACCATGTCGAGAATGTGCTATAACAGCCGACAACCATGTCTCCAGTCTCATCTGACTCCTCTGATCTATCAGCTGTTTTCGTGCCACATAATCGCCGACTGCTGATTTTTTGTGGGTGTAGAGGGTCATTCACGGTAAACCATTCCTACGATTGTGCGTGAAAAACCCAAAAGGACGGATGTTTAGAAGCCCGAACAGGCACCCCTTGCACCAACTGTTATGCCACGCTAATGTCGCTCAGATCCCTCGTTTTGCCCATTCCGACCCTCAATCGAACGCTAACTGTTGCGCGACGAGGTGGCCTTCTCGATATATACCTTACACAGCGCTCACGTGCCGTCTTACGCGCTGGACTAAACCATTTATGGGACGAGGGGAGGAATGCTAAATAAACTGGATGATACGATATTCGGAAGGGTAGTTTATTTTGGTATGCCAAATAAACTACACTTCCAAATCTGTTTCTAATGTAAAATATTCTCGTCAAGCGGGCGAAAACTTCGATTTCAAATCAGCTGCATTCCTGTTTTGAATTGGGAAAATGGACTAGCTTTGGCTCCGATAAATACACTATGTAGGTAAAAGTCTTCTTACACCTTCACATATGTAAATTTCGGAGAGCCAGACGCACACGCCCGAGCTATGTTGGTATGTAAAAGGAAGCGTTTGCACACCTGTCAGACCGCATTGGAAGCTAATATGCAGCACGGCGCTGAACTGGCAGCAGGAGCGGATTGGCCCACCGGGACACCGGGACATTTCCCAGTGGGCCCCTTCCCTATATATTTTGTCTCTTTCTTTCTTACTTTCTTAAAAATGTTTTCAGTTCAGTTGTTTTAAACACACAACTGAACCGCAGCACTTTTTTATAAACGAAGTACACATAATGTAATTATAACAAGCGGGGGAAAAAAACTTCTATTTTGAATTAGGGGAAAAAAATTATTTTTACCGTACGGAGACTTCTTCGTTCTTTGCTCGAGGCTGATGTCCAGATTCGGTTCTGCTGGATTCCTGGGCATGTTGGGATCCCAGGGAACGAGTCTGCCGATGCTGCTGCTAGATCTGCATCCTCTTTGGTCGTCACACCCTTGCCACTGTTTCACCGTGATTTTCGCTTTCTTGTTCACGATCATATCAGACGAACGTGGCGAAGTCTGTGGGACCAACAGGTGGAGAATAAACTGCACCGTATAAAACCTATCCTTGGAATCTGGAAATCATCGTGTCTCCGGAACCGTAGAGAAGAAGTTGTTCTTGCGCGTCTCCGCATTGGGCATTGCCGCTTCACGCATAGTTATTTGCTGTGTGGCGACGCTGCCCCAATGTGTGAGGCGTGCGACTGTTTACTCACCATCTCTCATGTTTTATGTAGTTGTGTCCGTTTTCGTAATCATCGGTTTCACTATTTTCAGTCTCATCTACTGGATGACGGCGCAGCTACACTGCAGAAGCTTTTGGGCAACCACTGCGACACTTTCGCAGTATTTTCGTTCTTAAAGCAGATTGACTTTTTAAAACTTATTTCATCATCATCATCATTGTCAACCATTATCAATCCACTGCTGGACGAAGGTCTCCCCAAGTTTCCTCCACAACGGTCTGTCTTGTGCCAGTCTCCTCCATGTCACCCCTGCATACTTTCGAATTTCATCCACCCATCTCCCATGTGGTCTTCTTCTGGGTCTTTTCTTGTCCCTTGGAATCCAATCTAAAATTTCGGCTGTCCATCGATGATCTGTCCTTCTGGCAGTATGTCCAGCCCATTGCCATTTCAGGGATTTAACTCTGATCATGATGTCTTCCACTCTTGTCATTTTTCGGATCCACGAGTTCCTCTTCTTATCTCTCCTGGTTACCCCAAGCATGCACCTCTCCATGCTTCTTTGAGTTGTCTGGAGCCTTTGTATGTCTCTTTTAGTTAAGGTCCACGTCTCTGCACCATACGTAAGCACTGGAAGGATGCATTGATCAAACACTTTTCTTTTAAGACATAATGGCATATTGCTCTTGAAAATTATGCTGTTTCTTCCAAAAGCTCTCCAGGCAAGTTTTGTACGCCGATTAATTTCTTCATCAATGTGACCCTCACTTGATATCTGCTGTCCAAGATAAACGAACGTGTCTGTTTTCTCCAGCTCTTTTCCATCAATCGATAAATCTTCATTTCTTGTAAAAGCATTGAACATCACTTTTGTCTTCTGAAAGTTCATTTTTAATCCCACTTCTTTACTCTTGTCCGCAAGTTCCTGGATCATACTCTGCAGCTCTGATGGGGTAGTTGCAAAAATGACTACGTCATCAGCAAAACGAAGGTGGGTTAGATAATCTCCATTAATCTTTATCCCCTTGTTTTCCCAGCTCAGCGACTGAAAAACACCCTCCAATGTGGCATTGAAGAGCTTCGGAGATATGGTGTCACCTTGTCTCACTCCCTTTCCAATTTTTACGTGTGTTGTATTTTCAAACAGCCTAATCTTTGCACTTGCATTTTCATAGATGTTATTAATAATATTAATGTATGCATCTTCAATACCGCAGGTTTTCAGAGCCATTGTAACTGCTGATGGTTTCACCGAATCAAAGGCTTTTTCATAATCGATAAAAGCCATGCACAATGGAAGTTCATATTCCCTCGCTCTTTCAATTAGTTCTCTCAGCACGTGGATATGATCTATTGTGCTGTAGCCACTCCTGAATCCAGCTTGTTCTCTCGGTTGAGCCATGTCCAGTGTTACCTTCAAGCGGTGTGAAAGAACTTTAGTGAAGATTTTATAAACTACTGATAGGAGGCTGATAGGTCTGTAGTTTCCGAGATCCTCAATGTCACCTTTCTTATGTAGCAGGATCATTGTAGCGGTGTTCCAATCCTCAGGAATCTTTCCTTCATTAAGGCATCGAGTGAAAATTTGGGCGAGTACTGTTTCGATTTCTCCACTTGCTTCTTGTATGATGTCTACAGTAATTCCATCTTCTCCTGGAGCTTTTCCTCTCTTCATGTTCTTGATTGCATGTGCAACTTCTGCTGGAAGGACTGGAGGAACTCTGGTACTGGTATCTTTCATGATGTCTGGAGTGCATATATCATCCCTTTCATATAATTTGGAGTAGAAATCTTTCACTCTTGTCAAAATTTCTCCTCTATTTCTTGTTACAGAACCATCTTCTTTTCTCAGTGCCATAATCTGTTTTCTTCCCTTACTGAGATGTCCCTTTGCTATCTTTAGGCTTTGGTTGTTTTCAATTGCTTTCCTCACTAGTTCACAGTTGAATTTCCTTACGTCTTCAGTGATACTTTTTCTTACTGTCTTGCATAGCTCTATATATTCCACTTTGGAAGTCACATCTTTAGTTGTCCTCATCTCTCTTCTTTTTTGCATCAACATTTTGGTTTTTCCTGATAATTTGTTCACATGCAACTTGTTCTTAGACCCAGCTAATTTTGTTGCTGTTTCCATAAGAGCTTTGGTTACTTTTCTGTTAACTTCAGAGATGTCCACTTCTTCCGATGTTAGGCCTTCTAAAGCAGAGAACCTGTTCTTCAGTTCTAACTTGAAGGTATTATGGTGTTTTTTTAAGGTTGGTTATGTCAATAGATTTTGTTTGTCTTATGAGCTTGCCACGTTCAAGTTTAGTGTTGAGGTGCATCTTACATCTCACCAATCTATGGTCACTACCTGTGTTGAACTTGTTTAGCACACTGCAGTCTTCTATGACGAATTTTTTGTTACACATAATAAAATCAATTTCACTTGTCGTCCCATTTGGATGTCTCCATGTCCATTTCCTGTGTGGCTTTTTCTTGAAGAAGGAGTTCAAGATGAAAAACCCTTCTGCCTCTGCAAACTCAACGAGAGTATTTCCACGCTGGTTTCTGTTGCCATGACCGAATTTACCTACTGAAGTTTCATTCTGTTGCTGTTGCCCTATTTTTGCATTGAAATCTCCCATAATTATTTTCAAGTGCTGCTTACCTTTATTATTTAGATGACAAATTTCCTCATAAAATTCTTCAATTTCTTCTTCAGGATGACTTGTGGTGGGTGCATAAGTTTGAATAATCTGAGCCTGGTATCTTTTCGAGAGTTGGATAACAAGTCGTGCAGCTCTGTCAGAGGAACTTTCAACTTCTACAACTTTATCCTTCAGTTTCTTGTTTATTATAAATCCAACACCACTAGTTCTGCCAGTATCTGTCCCACGATAGTAGAAGAGATGTCCACTTTTCAGTTCGATGAGATCTTCTCCTTTTCTCCTTACCTCACTTAGCCCCACGATGTCCCACTTGATCCTTTGTAGTTCCTCTTCCAATTCAAGAAGCCTTGAATCAGAAGATAGGGAGCGTCCATTGTAAGTAGCCAAGGTTTAAAAACATAATAATAATAATAATAATTTATAATGATTATAACAGTGAATTAATAAATTTATTTATAAACCTAATTAACTAACTAGTCTTCACAGCTTTTATCATTCTCTTTTCTAACTTTTACCAAGCCTGTCTGCTCCTAATCATTTCACCCCGCCTCTAAAAAAAAAAAAAATAAATAAAAATCTTAAACTGATAGTTCTGTGTCTGGCGCTCTTTGGCCAAACCTGGCCCTTGCGCCACTAAAATCAATTAACTAACTAACTAACTATTCCCCAAGGAAGGGGGGGGGTGTAGTTGATTTTACTCCCGTTGGTTGTAGGAGGCATTAGTGCTGTGCTCATAAGAGCTGAATTCGGGTTCAATTTCAAGAGCCAGAGCCCGAAGTAGGTTAGCCCTAACCCGCTCGAGTCCGAATTTTATATTGCAAAATAGAGCCAGGGCTTGAACGAGCCTGAAAACTATGATTAATCTGTTCAGGCATTAAAAAAAATATCCTCTTCCAAACTTCGTTTATTTGCTCTTCGTGCAAATAAACGATGTCTTTCTCAACTGCCGATTGGAAAAGGAATGTCTATCTATTTCTATAGTTTCTTTGACCATTCATTTCATCCTGAAATGTTTCAAGGGGCCCGGCGTCAGGAAAAATCGGGAGGCACAACAATCTACGTGTATTAACAGAATTGGGGTGGGGGCTCAATAGGGCTAAAAAAAAAATTCACTACTTTAGTTAAAATAGTGAAAATACTCACCCATGTTTGATAAAGTTGCAGAAGAATGCTAGATAATGGTCATTATGGGGTGTACTATCCATTATATGACAACACAGAATGCAGAGTGAAAGCTAATAATATCAAGAACTTCTTTTGAAATAACTTGTAAGATTATTTGCTGGGGTGTTCATATACGATCCCTTTTCCCCGATATGTTCTACCTAAGCAGCCTACGCTGCTTGCGATAATTGACAAATGTTGCAGATGAAGGCATTTACGGAGATATCATTTTAACATGAAGCTGCAAAAGTTTTGTTTACGTTATTTAGTAAGGTGTCTTTACAATACATAACCGAAGCATAAAAGCACGTTTTGCAATTGAAACACACACGAATATGCACTATATTGACAAAAGACACCGGACACCTAGAAGAGAAACACATCTTTGCATTTATTGACATACATTAGTACGGTGTCGGTCCACCTTTGGCCTTAAGGCTCTACGAGGCCAGCCATCTTGTATTGCTGCCTTCTCTTGTTAACCAACGGGCAAGCGTATTTCACAAATTGCTCGGGCAATTTTGCACATTTTGTAACACCGTTTGTGGCTAACGCAAGATATATGATAAATAAAGAGTTCCCTGGTTTCAGAATTTTTATTGACCTTTCCCTTCATTTTTTATCTGCAGCGAAAGTCGAACCAAGGCGCCTTCCATAGTTTTATTAATTAATAAAAAATACTTAAAAAGAGTCCAAAATGAAAATCTGAAACCAGGGAACTCTTTATTTATCATATATCTTGCGTTAGCCACAAACGGTGTTCCAAAATGTGCAAAATTGCCCGAGCAATTTGTGAAATATGCTTGCCCGTTGGTTAACAAGAGAAGGCACAAAACAAGATGGCGGGTCTCGTAGAGCCTTAATGCATGCACTGACCTTTCGAGACATGCTTTTGACAAGGTTTTGTAACACAGCGATAGGTATGCGCTTCCATTCAGTACATAATGCTGCCGCTAACTGTTGCTTAGTAGTTGGCTTTGGTTCCAAACTTCTTATGTGGCGCTCTAATTCATCCTATAGATGCTCTATGGGATTAAGATCAGGGCTCTGTGCTGGCCAGGCTACTCACGATATGGAATTATCGTTAAACCACTCCGTAACAATCCTTGCTTTATGGCTGGATGCATTATCCTGCTGGTACTAACAAGGCTCGGTTACACAGAAGTGCAACGGAGTTGGCAGGGCATAATTGTCCAGAATATCGAGGTGACGTTGTAACGTATACTCTCGATTCACTTTCCTTTTGATTTTTACTATCTCTGGTTATTTTATTTTACTATGTAAATTATCTTCTTACTGAACGAGATGTTATTTCACCCGCTGAATGAGATCTGGCAATGAGTGTAAGTCATGACGTGGTGGTAGCCAGTATAGCGTTCAACGATACGTGTGGAGAGAGCGTTTGTTGTTGTATAGCCAGAGCTTTTGTTGTTGGATAGGGAGAGCTTCGTTCTATGTGATTAGGTTGATTCTTCATTATTGTGATACGATTAGTGTGTGTGCTGTGTGCGTTGGATGATTCAAGAGTTATCTAATAAAAGAATTTGTTGTAAGTACGTTTTTCTCAGTTCATAGTTTTTGTCAGATCTCTGTCTGGCTGTTAGGTTTAGTTCATTTAGTGTTATTAGTAACAACCAGCATAAGACTTTATTCATCTTAATTACTACTACAACATTACTACCAGTTATAAGCTTGTTCATTATTATTACTACACTACTAGCAGGAAAGTTTATTCATGATTTAATTAACAAACAACAACCATTAGAAGAAGCATTAGCTTAGTACAAGCATTGAATTAGCTTAGCAATTTAGAAGAAGTATTGAATTCATTATAATTCAGTAGCAGGAGCATTATAAAGCATTATACTTAGCTTAGTTAAAAGCTTTATTCATCATAACGTGCTGGTTAACAGGTTCGTCCACGATAACCTATGGACCGGGACCATACTACGAAACACCTACCCACACGACTACACTGCCAGCTCGAAACCTGACCGTAGGAACAGTTCACTGTGTTAAATAGCGTTCCCCGGCCGCCGCCACACCAACACACGGCCATCAGACTGATGGATCGTGTATCTGGATTCAACAATACATAGGACCCGTTTCAATTGATCTACGGTCCACGATAAATGTTCTTTACACCATGCTAAACAACGAGTAGCATTCCGAGTGTAGATGAAAGGCTTATGAGCAGCCACACGACCACGGTAACCCATGGAATGTAGCTCTCTGCGAATGGTACGTGTACATACCGAGGTTCCAGCCTTTTTACTCACCTGTACACTGAAGTCGTATGCAGAACTCCGTCAATTAGCTGTAACGACTCTTCCGATTCTTCGACGTCCTCTATCATTGATTGACTTTAGTCTGCCAGTACGTTTTGCTGCTTCAGGCACGCCACGTGTCTTCCACTTGTTCAGTGCATTCAAAACAGTTGACTTGGGTATGTTTCAACGCCTCTCGGTTTCTCTTATGGACAACTCACTAATATTACACCCAGTAATCTTTCCTTTCTGATAGTCAGTTCTCTCCCGCTGCGACATTTTCACTCAACCTCACAGTGCTATATGATCGCGGTCATCTGTAGGCTTGTTTTTATACCGTTTACAGCTGAACCGAGCATCGTAACAACGCGCATCGTAACAACGCGCATCGTAACAACGCATCCGTTCATTTGCTTTTGAGGGAGTGTTCGGTGAATTTTGTTGATATAGTGTATGATCACTAAATAAAAATCCGTTCGCTACGATTAAATTTCTAACTGTGATTGCCCACAATAGAAAAATTGCAGTACAAATAGAAAATTTTATAGTGTAAAAGTTCTGTATTTTTTTTTCATTTATTTAAATTTAAAAATCATGTCTTATGCGAAAGAATTTTTGGTACAACTCCAACATAATTTTAGTAGTAGTAGTTCTTTCTTTCTCTCAAACATTTGCTGGAATTTCAGCCCACTTCTTTGAAAATTTAAAAACTGGAAGCTTAAAGGTATGAAAATCAAGATTATTTTACGATCTGTCAAACATGAAAAGGCATAAGCAATTTTTTTTTAAATGTTAATGTTCTTACTTCAGCGTTTTTAAGAGAAAATTTTAAACAAATATAAATATTGAGTATGTCCAAAATTAGAAGTTTCACCAGCGCAATTACATACATAACTAACTAAACTAGTTATTTAAACCTGATTATTTGCTTTTCCACGTCGATTAAGTGAGTTTAACATGATATTTAAATATCTTGAAATTTCTACCTGTGATTGTCCACAACAGAAAAAATTGCAGTACAATTTTTCTGCAGTAAAATCTTGACATGGGCCGATGAAAATTTTTTCGCAACATCCACTTCAATTTAGGGATGACGGGTGTACTTTTTACCCCCTCTCAGTACTATGCTTGCCACTGTTTCCAGAGCAACTGTACATTTTGTTTTGTTACTTAAGTAAAAAAGTGATTATCAGTTGTGATACAATAGTACCGCAGAACTACAACTGAAAGGGCGCATTTGCAAAAAAATTTCCGGGGCCCTTTTGCGGCCGCCAATCAGCCCCTTACCGGCAGACTTCGAAAAGAGACATAGTGGTTGGACGCCACCTGAGTAAGCAATCAGTGCTTAGAATTGACACTATTCTAGGATTACTTTCGTCGATGGAAAGTAGATGGTGCCACTACAGTGAAGCCGCGCTTGGCGCACAAAGTGAGCTTTTGTCCCAAACAAAGCTTACTGCGGAATATGAAGGACACAGAACGCACACACGTCCTCTGCCACAGACCCGGCCGGAGACGTCCTACAAACCACTGGAACATCTATCTTCACCAGAACAGTCTGTCGGAAACTGCATGCCTGCGGTTACCATGCGATGTCAGCTGCGCACCAGCCTTACAGTACTTCAGGCAATGCTACGGGTTAACTACAGTGGTGCCTCAGTTTCCGTTGTTGGACAACAGAAGAGCAGGAGGGGATCGTGTTCAGTAACGAATCTCACTATTCACTCTTTCTCTCCGATGGACGTATTTACATGAGGTTTTTATCTGGGGAACACTGTTAGGTCCTTACACTCAAGTTTGGAGGGATCTGTGAAAGTGTGGACATGTTTCTGCTGTGAAGGATTCGGTTCTTTGGTTGCGGTGTCCACAAGACTAACGGCAGCCAGGTACGAAGATATTCTGAATAATTCTGCACTATCTATGCTGTGACAGTATTTGGGCATGGTACAGTATTTCTAAGAAGAAAAAGCGGCCTTTGACTTCTCCGAATATTCCCTCTGCTATGACCCAGTGCCTCACGGGGAAGAATTTCCTGTTCCAGATCCACCAGATTCTTTCTGTCTGGATTACGGAGAAGAAAGTAAGGCCAGTGAACATCCGTCACCTGTGAAAGCATCTACACCGAGATCCTGATTTCATACCTATTGAAGAGTCTGCACATCCACATAACATTACCCAGAGTGAATTGAATGCTGTAGTGAGACATCTGGAATTTCCAAAAAGTAAAGCAGAGCTGTTAGGACCAGACTGCAGCAATTGATTCTTCTAGAAGGAATGTGCATGTGTCTGTATTTTGTGCTCGGCAAAAAGATCTGCCTCTGTTTTTCAAAATGACAGATAATCTCATTGCTTTTGGTGATATATTGAGTGTGATGGCAGCACTACAAAGACGACGACTGGAGGCTATTCACTGATTCGTCCAAGTTGAGCTTAAAAGCTGTGCTACTCCATAATGGTAACGTTTTGCCATGTGTTCCACTCGAGTATGCAGTCCAAATGAAGGAAATGTACAAAAACATGAAACAACACACCATCAACTATGAAAAATGTAAGTGGCAGATTTGTTGTGACCTAAAGGTCATTGCCATTTTGAAGGGGCTACAGAAGGGTTACACAGAGTTTTGTTCGGACGATTAAGTTCTTTGCCTCAATGTAAGATTTGTCTATTCCTGGTTTGAGAATCAGAATGTCCTTGTGCTGAATTTGTCGGCCCAAATTCCCGATGTAAATCCAAAAGAGCATCTGTGGGACAAGCTGTAACGCCGAATCCGATCTCGACCGGTAAAATCTTCCTCTACCGCAGCTCTGGCTGAAGCTTTGCAAGGAAGAATGGAAGAAAAATCGGTGCAGAATCGACCTACGTGCATCTCGTGGGGAAACACGCCTTGGAGAATCGCTGCAGTCATAACGGGCAAAGGTAGACTGACTGTGTCTTGATTTTGGCTAATAAATGCTCTTGGTTTTCATTGGACCTACTTTTGTCTACACAGTGTATAATGTACAACGGTTGGGTTTTATTACAAATGTGCAATTTTCTCGTTATGGGTTGCAGCGGTACCTGGCATTTCTAACTGAATTTGCAACTGTTTCCAATTTGGAAAATTCCTTTTGTCGCTACAGCGGCCGAGTGGTCAGAGGTGAGGAGTTCGGATTGGTCGTTCGAGCTGGTTCTGAGTCCCTGATAAGGTGTGGGATGTGTATTTGTTTTACGGCGCTGGCTCTCTCTCTCTCTCTCTCTCTCTTCCCTGGAGCCAGTGGCCCCAAATTAGTGACTGTCGGCTGCATATAGCCATTGGAGTTGTTCATGGTGGTTAGGGACGTGCCAAGCGGGGGTTCAACGCGTGCCAGATTCCGGGGCCGGCAGGACGTCTGAATCAAATTTCACGGTTTATAAATTAATATCAGTGGCGTGGGCGAAGTAAATAAAATGTTTTACTGTGAGAAATCGTAATGCTACGCGGCGCGTTTATTTTTCTAATAAAAACACTTCATTACATAATTCAATAGAAAGCGTCTTGAAATCAGAGAATATTTTTTATTGTTTTGTTCAGTAACCGGGTACCGCAGGCAAAGGATTAAAAATCCCTTTTCTAAATTTTTTATTTTTTATTTTGAAGCATTCATGATATGCGTGGCCAGCGCTATGACAATGGGGCCAATATGAAGGGAAAACACAATGGACTTGAAAACATAATTTTTCGACCTAAAACCCTTATGCATTTTAAGTATTTTGAACGGCTCATACTTTAACTCTGGTTGTAAATAAAATTTTCTCTACAAATCGTAAACATTTTCAGCATTGTTCAAGAAATACATGTGTTGTTTTCTGAATCACTTTGCCGTTTGCAAATTTTAAAGAAAGAGCTTCCAGCGTTGACCCTGAAGATCCGTTTGTCTGAGCATCAATACGCTCTACGCTCGGGCAACACCTCTACTGCCTTTACAGTTGCTTTCAACCAGGGAGGATATATTCCGAACTGGTCTGAAGTGAAGATACTCACCAAACGAACTGTATTTTTCACAGAGAGCCTGTTTATTCTAAAGTATGGTGAAACGTGCTGCAATTTGGAACTTCCGTCATTTGTGTCCCATCAGTGGAATCGTTTGATTGAACCATCGGAGCGACGATCTGAAGGTGAGGAATTATTTTGATTTCCATCGGTTTTTTAACTTTAACCATATCAAACTGGCATCACCGAAAGGTGAGGCTGGCGACCAGATGTATTGTGGATCTACCGCAGGTGCTTATAATGTAAGCTCCCCAGGTGTCTTGTCGGCACTTCACCTGATGATGGAGCCTAGTGAGCTCCGAAAGATCTTTTTTTTTTTAACTGACTTTTAGACTTGTAAATAAATATGGTTTTTAATTTGCAATTTTGAAAGCCGGGTTTTTCATATCGTACGAAGACAGCGTGATACTCAAATGACTATGTCCTGCGAATAATTTTAATTATTGTTGCTAAAGGTATTTATTACATGTAAAAATGAATTAAAATTGAAAAATATTCTCTTACAAGCGGTCGGCAAATCTGGGCTTGCACCCTGGCTGCAAATGCCCTTGGCGCGTTGCTGATGGTGGTTGTTAATCGACAAAACAAAACAAAAAATATTTATTTATTTATTTATTGCGTTCACCAACTGTACAATATTATTTTCCGTAGGCTACGAAAGGAATTGCGGAAAGTTTCTGAACATTCAGAATATTCCGTTAACACCTCTTAAAAACGCAATTTACTGTCCATATACGAAAGGATTTGCGGAAAGGTGGTCTCTGAAAATTCAGAATTTTCCACTAACACCTCTTAAAAACGCAGTTTGCTGTCAATGTACGAAAGGAATTCCAGAAAAGTTTCCGAAAATTCAGAATTTTCTAGGAGTACGAAAAATTCGTCAAATTGAGGTTTTTCCCGTCATTTCACGGAAAAGGCTGTATTAGGAATATGCTTCGTTATTCCACGAATGGAATCAGAGAAAATGGCTCGTGAATTTCAGAATTTTTTTACAGAGCAGCAAATGTACAACATGACTTTCCTTGCGAACTGCCCTTTTCCCAGCATTTGCTGTGCTCCCTCGCGTGGTCTCAGCCACTGGTTCTCAGTAGTAGAATAACGTAAGAATATCCGCTTTTCATCACCTGTGACGATACGATGTCAACATCTATCGCCTTACGGACTTGACAACAATCTGCGACAGAGAGTGATACGTTGTTCAGCCTGTTGGGGTGTCAGTTCGTCAAGGTTAATAGACAGTAAGGTTTGCTCATCCTGCCTCCCTCGCAGCGGAAGTGCCGGTCCCTTACGTAGTGACGTCAGTGTACCACACGACGCAGCCAGCAGGACGGATAGACTGTTAATACAATTGAAGCACTCGCGGGAGAAATGTCAACAACTTTTTAACTCAAATACGCTCTGAATCTGAAAGCTTGCAACCAAGATGTAATGCAAAAGCACATCTGTAATATAATCAGGAAAAACGGACATCCATGTGAATATTTTATTTAGAGTAAACCGAGAATGTGAAGAAACTTATTATGCATTTCTTTCATTTTTTTTTCAAATCTGTTTAATCTAAATATCTAAATAGGATATTGACATGACACTAAGGAAAAGTGCAGGGACAGTGATTATACCTTCTAATTTATTTATATGCAACTGTAATACTGTCTTTAAATAAATTCAAAAGAAGGAAAAAAACTTATAAGATTATGCTGTCAGAACCTCATGAAGAAATCCTTTTATGCGGAACAAATAAAAACTTGAGTAGCATGCCACTAACTTGCTTAATTAAAAAGTTGGAAATTAATTTCACTAAATGCTCTGTTATTATTTGTAACTAATCGCTGAACAGAAAAGTTAAAATCATGGATCTTTGCAATTTTTGTTTGTTTGTTTCTTTAGTCATATTTTATTCGCTAATTTTTGAGAACTTTAAGAATCGGGACATTATTTAACGTAAAAAAATTCTTTCTTCACTTACCTTTGTCATGTTCCTTAGGTAACTGTTTTAACCAGTTTTTTCTCTTCTTGGGTTGGCAATATATTTTTTGCTGAGCGTTAATATGGCGCATACGGATCATAATTCGGGTTTTCATGAATAGTTTGATGGCAGGGTGCACATTTGGAGGGAACTGATGGGCAGAAGCTTCCACTGCGGTGTGAACAATTCTTTTAACTTTCCTTAAATTATTTTTCCCATGTAGTTTTAAAAATTTTTCTTCTAGTTGGATAACCATGCTCATCCACTCATTTGTTGGATGTTGCAAGCAGCCTCTACTTATGACGCTAATCCAGTCGCAAAGAATTCCTTTTTCTTGCACTAGGTCCAGAGGTGCATTTTTGTCCCCCAGCCCAGGACACGTTGTTTGGCATTTAAATGCAGCATATCCAGCAAGGTATCGTAAACCTTGGTACGATATGCTGTCACTAGAAGACGTAATTGCAGTTGTGGGTTCTTCGCGAAGTGCAGCCGTAATTTCATTTTCACTTGTGTGGGCGGTTTCATCATTGCAGGATGCATTATTGTGTAAGACACAGGAAGACGAGAGCATAGAGACAGTTAAATAATGTTGTTCTGACTCAGGCAAAACGTTAGATTTCTGACAGTTCCAGACAACTTTCCCAAGTACCAGCAGTCTGAGACGATTTTGAAATTCCAGTGGTGAAGGGTGATCATAGGTATTCCCTGCTGCACGTATCTGTAAGAAAAAAAAATTCTAGGACATCTTGATTAACTCTGTGAGTTAAAAAATATTTTAGCTCATATTTTTCGCTTAGAATCTTGTGGACAGCCATTACGGATGTAATACTGACCAGAAGACCTTGCTGAAATGGTAGGGCGTTTTTTCTTCCAACAACGCGCATCTGCGAAAAAGTGTTGTAAGCCTCATTCAGAAGTTGAAATTGCTGTTGATTGTTACCTAAAGCACATCGGAATGGTTTGTCTGAGAATGGTTGCATCGAATTCATTGTATCAAAAAATCTGTCAACAAGAAGAATAAAATTTGCTGCTTCATCATCTTCGGGAAATAAATATTTGATGGCATTTCCAACACGCTCCGAAAGCAACTGTACAGCATAACGTACAATCTGCCTATTTGCTCCTTTAACACGTATGTGTGTTTCACTACATACTATACGCTATTTTTAATTCCTTACTGTCCTTCTCTAATAGCTTTTCAAATAGGGAGCAATTTATCACTATATTTCTTATTTTTATGCCACTGTCCAAAATATGGTTTTGCAATAACTTTACCATATGCGGAATGTCAGCAAATACATTTATATGTCTGTTTTTGTCAAAAAGATTTTCAAAGAACAGACTCTCAGGCGATATAGCCAATTCTTTCCATAATTTCTCTTTTAAAGCTCCCAGATCTGAAGTAAGAGCAAATACAGGAAACATGATATTTCCTACGGCACAAATTACTTTCATTAATATTTCTCTGAGACTGGAACCACTAACGTCAAAATCGTAAAATACTGGTTGTTTCCAGGGATTAACAAGTCCTCTTGCCATGAATACCAGTACGTACCTACACGGTCCTATAACTTCATCTGTTTCAATATTATAGCACATTTTGCTGGAAACTTTCATTTCATCTATAGAAATTACACATGTTCTTTCGGCTTCAGTCATTTGCATTCCTTGGCTCTGCATCAGTTTTAAAGTTGTGGCTTGAATTCCAGGTGAACATTTCAATTGTAGCTACCCATCGGAGCAACGTTGACAAAGCAGGAAGCGGAATATTAACTTTATTTCTCAAGTAGTGATATGCTCTCCTGGAAACAGGTCTTAATGTTATTGCAGCTGCAATATCAGTAGAATTCCAAACAATCCGTTTTTGGCCTAACAAAACCCTTATCTGTCCTTGAGTAAACACTGTAGAAAACAAATTTTTTATGCACATTTCTCTGTCTTTTTTCTCATCTTTCCGTAACCTTCGCAATTCTAATAATTCTTTCTGCATTTGATTCTGTTTTACTTTGAGGACTTTTACACGTAAAGTTAGACTATGGTTTGAAGAGCTCAAATATAATATTTGTTTTTTCAGCTTTTCATTTTCCTTCATCAAAATATAATTTTGCTTCAATAGAATTTCATTTTCTGTTTTCAGGTCTTTCATACATTCAATTTCAGTATTTTCATCATTGGCACTCCACATGTCTTCCAAAATTTCCTCTGCATTATCAGAGTTTATCAAATCGCCAACAAGATCAGTTCGTTTCCTTTTCTCCTGTCTGTTCTTTCTCTCTGAATTAGAATTTACATTAAAGTTTCCCGGGAGGTTTAAACTTGGTACAGCTGTGTCCTTTAGCATTTTGCGGATAGGCAAACCTAGAAGTTCATTCCTTAAATCGCGTTCGTAGTCTTCCTCAGGAAAATGTTCCGAACAATAGCTGAATTCATTTCGTTGAAACTGTCAGCTCGTTTGCATCTCAATTTCCATGTTTTACGCAAAACTTCATTTTTCGGAAACCTATGGTAATGAATGCCATTCCTTCTGGTTTTCGAATAATAATTTTGACACGTTGCTATTGCGCATGAACCAGGCATGTTCAGTGTTTAACGTATAACCAAGGAAAAGAAAATTTGTTTGCTACAAATACCTAGCTTCAAATGAAACAATGTAGCTTTCAGACCCTGAACCAGAAGAACGGGAGCAAGCAGCTTTAGGCGGATGGGGTGTGGAGATCTCCGGGACTGTGACGTCACGAAGGCGACCCCTGAGACAGTGCTCAGCGGAAGTGTCGGATAAGCATAACCTTGGAGTATACTAACCTTGTCAGTTCGTGAGGCACTGTTCGATAGCACAAGCTAGTGCAGGTGACGAACGATGGTGGCTTGGGAAGAACCCAGTCCAGCTGCCAGTTCTCCTGTGGTACCGAGGTTCGCTGTCACTTCTTTGACCAGGGTGTCAGTGTCGGTAGTCGCTGGACATCCTGACCTCGGCTTGTCTTCGAGGCTGGTGTTCCCAGCATTGAGACGTCGAAACCATTTTTGTGCAGTGCTGTTGTCCTCTGCTTCCTCGCCTTCTTCTTCTTCTTCTTCTTTTTTTTTTTTTTTTTTTTTTTTTTTTTTTCCTTTTGATTGGAGGTTTAACGACCACTGTGAGTAACTCAACGGGCTATAAGCAGTCGCCCATTCCTAATTTAGGGCCACTGGTTCCAGGGAAGGGAGAGAGCCAGTGCCGTAAGACAAACACAGCTTCCATGCCTCACGGGATTCGAACCCGGGCTCCTTTCGGACGAATGATCAAAAGCCATCGCTTAGACCACTGCGACACCGGGGCGGCTTCCTCGCCTTCAACTGCATCAATTTGTCTCGCTGCTGCTGCGTTTAACTTTTTTTCCAATAATGGTGAAGGAACACCCGCACAACTCATTTATCGATATCCATCCTCTGCTCACCTGATAACGCAGTGTGAATCTGTGCCGAATGAAGTGTGTTCTACGTCATCAGCCTCCTGTGTTCCACGTCATCAAGGTACCTAGTCGACGCTGGAACACGTTTCGCGCAGAAGTGGAAGCCCAACATTACGTGTAGCTTAAAACGGGACGAACTTTTGTCACACCCTGGTGAACCCTACGCTGTTGTGAATTAGTATTTTGATTGAAAAGTAGCATTAAATTGTCCAGTTGGCTTTTACATCTTCGCTTGAGAAAAAATTAGAAGAGGAAAAGAAGTAGTGGTTAGAAATCAGGAGATGTCTTCCTTTCTTTAACAGGTACAGAGAAAAAAATATCGTTTTAACAGACGTTAATGAAGAAATCATCCACTTGCGCAAAAACTCAGTCTGCAGTGAAAGGTGCATGACTTCTTTCTTCAAGAACAAAGCAGTGAATTTAGATGTTCATTACGTAATGTTTTTTTTTAATTTATATGCATTTTATTTTTTGAAATTTACTTTTCCTTTTTTATTGTACACTGGTGTGCAAAAATTAAGAACGAAACGGACAAATTAGCAGAACAGTGGAACGAGCAGGAAGAACAGACCGAAAGACCACTCAGGAGATAGACTAGGGTCCGGTACGGTAGGGCATGCACATATATGCAGCATGAGTGTCGGAAGGGTAGCACACGAGCGGTGTACGCTCAGCAATTCGGTGAAAGCTATTGCATGGTATACATCGGTTTGAACGACGTCGAGTTGTTGCCACCGTGTGATATGGCCAACAAGCACTCCAGTAGACGACATCTGGATGACTTTACCCGAGGTCGCCTCATTGGGAAGTTGGAAGAAGGTCGAAGTGTGAGTAGTGTGGCCGAGGAGTTCGATATCGCTCACAGCATCGTTTCACGAGCTTGGAGAGCATTTCAAACGACAGGAACAGCTGTCCGAGAGTTTAGCAGTGATCGTCCACGAGCAACCGCGGTGGCGGAAAACCGGTATATTGACCTACAGGCGAGAAGAGACAGACGGCAGACAGCGGGAGAAATCGCAAGGCACATGCAACAGACAACTGGACGTCCGTTATCGCGTTTTACCGTGGCCAGGAGGCTGCACAAAGGTGGTCTATTTGCACGACGACCAGTACGGTGTGTGCCATTAACGTCTCCTCATCGGAGACGGCGATTTCTGTGGTGCCAGGAACACAAGAACTGGACACATCAGCAATGGGGTCAAGTTCTCTTTAAGGATGAGAGCCGATTTAGTCTGACGAGCGATTCTGGACGTATACACATCTGGAGAGAGCAGGAAACACGCAATCACACCTGCAACATCATCGAAAGGGACCGGTTTGGAGGTGGTGGAGTTATCGTCTGGGGCGGTATCATGCTTGGTAGCCGTACTGACCTCCACATCTTCCAAGGAGGTTCAGTCACTGGTGTCCGCTATTGTACCGAGGTTCTCTTGACTCACGTGCGTCTGTTTAGAGGTGCTGTGGGTCTTGAGTTTCTCTTCATGGACGACAACGCTACACCTTGTCATACAGTGGCTGTCGCAGAGCTGTTGGAGAGTGAAGATAATCAACGCATGGATTGGCCCGCAAGGTCCCCGGACCTAAATCCAATCGAATCGAACACGTGTGGGACCTTCTCGGGAGACGCTTGGCAGCACGTCACCAGCCGCCAGCAACGATTCCGCAGCTGCGATTGACGCTACAAGAGGAATGGGTCGCGATGCCTCAGCATGGACAGACGTTGTAAATCCTGCAACGCAGTCAGGGGTGATCATATCCCCTACTAAAGACTGGAATTTTCTTTGCAGCCGCCTGTCACATGGATGTTTCTGTCTTCTGTCCAGTTGTGCTCGAAGCTACCTTTTCAATAAAGTGCCTTTGTATCCTTTGGATTCCTTGTTTGGACGGTTTTGCTCACTTGTCCCATATTCTTACATCTTGGGGATCTTATGGTATGATTTGAGTCGATGTGCAGCACTTCTGCACGACGTTACATTCGAAAAACCGTCTTGTCCTTAATTTTTGCACATACCAGTGTATTAGGTGTGCAACTTAATTCTCGTCCCCTAACCGCAAGCGATCATAGAACGTCGGCAAATGCAAATAGCTGTGTGCGATAATGGCTGATTGCAGCGCCATCCAACAGCTTTCCAGGCAACCGTAACTGCTTACAGCTGTAGTGACAGAAGGGACGAAAGTTGACGGAGAAAGCAATGTCGTTCGGGAAGCAACATTTGAAGCATTGCCTCCTGTTCGCGTTTCAGCTGAAAAAAGTGCCGCGGAAGCCCAGCAAATGATCTGTGCTGCTTTGGGTGAGGCTGCGGTGTCCTACAGTACGTTTAAGAAGTGGTTGTAGCGGTTTAAGCAGGGAAATTTCGATCTCCGTGATGAAAAAACGTCCGGGGCAGCCATAGAAAGTTGACGATGAGGAACTGGAACAACTGTCGGACGCGGTTCCCTGTCGCACACAAAGCTCTCCCAGGAACACAGAGTAACACGGCAAGCCATTGCAGAGCGCCTGGACACGCTTGGACGGATTCACAAGGAGGGCCGTTGGGTGCCCCACCAACTCACAGCTGCGAAGAAGCCTAGGCACTACGATGTTGCTGTGTCCTTGCTCTCCAGATTCAAGAAGAAGAATTTCCTCCACAAGATTTTGACCTGTGATAAGAAGTGGATCCTCTACGATAATCCTAAGCGGCGCAAAATGTGGGCTTATCCAGGTCAGCCTACCACTAGTACCGCCAAACCGAATATCCGTGCCAGGAAGTAGTTGCTGTGCATATGGTGGGATCAGCGCGGTGTCGTACACTATGAGTTGCTCAAACCTGGTGAAACGGTCAATAGTGAGCGCTATTGTCAGCAACTAATTCGTGTGAGTGACACAATGGAGGCGAAAAGGCCATACACCGGCAAGTGCAGAAGGTCGGTCCTGTTGCTTCAGGATAACGCCCGTCCTCACACCGCGAAAACGACTTTAAACACGATCACCTACCTATGATAGGAGATTTTGTCCCACCCGGCGTATTCTCCAGACTTCGCCCCGTCGGATTATCACCTCTTTCGCTCCCTGCAACATCACCTGAGTGATACGCACTTGACTTCTGTCGAGGAGGTCCACCCAAGTATTGTTGACTTTATCAACTCGAAACAACCCTCTTTTTTCCGCATTGGCATCCGGCAGCTCCCTGACCGATGGCTCAAATGTATCCAACACGACGGGGGTTATTTCCCTGATTAGGTACGTATTCGATTTGCTATAATTTGCTGTCAACGTGTCGTGCCTGTGGCCGAGAATTAAGTTGCACGCCTAATACTTTTGTTCATTTTTAAATGCATTTTTTTCATTTCTGAATTTTACTTTTGCTTCACTAAATGCATATTCATTTTCACTTTAGAATTTGTTCACTGTGCTATATTCATTTTCACTTTAGAGTTTGTGGTATTTAGTTATTTTTTATTCTCGTTGTTTTGTTAGGTGGCTCTGAGTTCGCTGTACAAGTACCATACCAAGATAAATATCTTAAAGGTGATTGAAAATAACGATAAAAGGTCGGAGCAATTGATAGCATCTGTGGCTTTACCTGTCACGGAATTCATTGCAGTGACTTCCTATCAGAACAGTGAGGTATGCATCAGGTTTTTTCAACTTTTTGCGCAAAACAATAATACCTAATGCTTCATAATCTTCATGCTACGAAATGTTATGAACTTGTGTACCACCAGGGTAACTTTTTATAGCAATTCAATACACCGTGTACACATACGTACACATGTATAGGTACATATCGACTTACATTTATGCATAGATATACTGTATACACTATATGATCAAAAGTATCCCGTCACCCCTTTCAAGTAGTGGATTTCCCCATATACGTCACAACCATGGCCCATAATGCTGTAAAAAACCGCACGTGGCTTCGGAAATACTTTAGACATGCATGAACAGTATACTTTTATCGATGCAACGATGAAACTCCTTGAACTCGGATAAGATACCATCTTAGCAACAACTCAGTTAGTTCGTGAAATTTCAAATCGGTACATTTCAAGTCATTTAAAAGTCAGTTAATTTTTTGTTTCTAAGTCACTTACAAGTCATTGAACTCAATTACATTTCAAATCAAGAATTCAATTACATTTCAAATCATTTACAAGTCAGTTTTTTAAGTCATTTACAAGTCAGTTAGTTTTTTCTCAAGTCATTTACAAGTCAGTTAGTTTTTTCTCAAGTCATTTACAAGTCATTCAAGTAATTTCAAGTCACGAATTCAATTACATTTCAAGTTATTTACAAGTCATTCAAGTCATGAATTCAATTACGTTTCAAGTCATTTACAAGTCAGTTTTTTAAGTCATTTGCAAGTCAATTTTTTCAAGCCATTTACAAATCAGTTCGTGAAATTCAAGTCATTTAAAAGCATTTACAAGTCAGTCAAGTCATTTAAAGCGATGAATTCAATTACATTTTAAATCATTTACAAATCAGTTCGTGAAATTCAAGTCATCTCAAGTCATGAATTCAATTACATTTCAAGTCATTTACAAGTCAGTTAGTTTTTTTCAAGTCATTTATAAGTCAGCTGGTTCGTGGAATTCAAGTCATTTCAAGTCGTTGAATTCAATTACATTTCAAGTCATTTACAAGTCATTCAAATCATGAATTCAATTACGTTTCAAGTAATTTACAAGGCAGTTAGTTTTTTTTTTTTTAAAGTCATTTACAAGTTAGTTCGTGGAATTTCTGTCCTTCTGCAGCTATCCTAATCCGCTGTAAGTGATGCCGTTGTGAAGTGGATACGTCTAGGAGCAACGCGCACCGCAATTGCGACCTGGTAGGCTTTGTAAAATGACAGAGCGGCACCGCCGAGTGCTGGAGCCGGTGTGTGCGAGAAAATCGCCCATCCCCAGTTGCAACATTCACCACCGAGTTGCCCTCTGGAAGCAACGCCAGCACCATAACGGTTCGTCGAGAGTTAAAGGGAATGGGGACCGCGGATGGCATAGTGGTCAACGTTCGTGACTGCGACGAAAAAGTCTCAGGGTTGATCCCAGGTAGGTACGAACGCTGTAACCACTAAATAAATATTCGCCGTGCGTCGGATGGAAAACTTAAGCCGTTGGACCGTGTGCACTGCCCCCCCCTCCCCCAGTTATGAATAAGTCCGTCTACCTCCCTCTTCCTACCTCGCTTCCGTGTGACTTTCCTGTCGGGCGTTCTAGCCTCAGTTTCCTAGTTTCCTACTTCCCTCTTTCTCTCTCTTTCTGTATCTCGTCCGCCCATGGCGGGTTGAGTTCCGCAAAGACGGCAACGCACCCTTGAGGATTACCGGAAAATTAGTGGAGCCGACTTGCCATTCCTCTGCTGCATACGGGTAAGGGACAAAGTGGATCTGGGGCCGAAAATACATGGAACCATCTACGCATTCGCTTCCCCAAACCACGGGGAGCCTGCGGAAAAACCACAGACTAGATGGCCGGCAGGACGGGATTCGAACACCCGTCAGAAACGTTCGCCTCACACACAGGGCATAGCAAATTGACCAACTGCGCTATGCTAATGGTTCCTACTTCTAAAGGTTGTTTAAAACCTGGGATAAGACACTCCCTTCGTAAAATCCTGGACATACCATCTTATATGATCTGAAGGGAATGGGTTTCCACGTCCGAGCAGTCGCACATAAGCCTAACAACAGCAAGGTCAACGCCAAGTGCCGAATGGATTGGTCTAAATCTAGGCGGCAATGGACTCTGGAGCTGTGGAAACGTGTTCTCTGAAGTGATAAATCATTCTTTGTCATCTGGCAATCCGATAAACGAGTCAGGATGTGGATGATGCCAGGTGAGTGCTACCTGCCCGATTGTGTTGTTCCAAGTGTGAAGTTTGGAGGAGGTGTCATACTCTGGGGCTATTTTTCATGGTGTGGGCTGGGCCCCCTGGTTCCAGTACTAGGGAATCTTAACGCCGCGGGCCACACAGAGCACATTAAAGGAGACAAGAGGACCGGGAACTGGACAGTTTTTGTTTTTTTTATTGGAGGTTTAACGACCACCGTGAGCAACTCAATGGGCTATAAGCAGTCGCCCGTCCCTAATTTAGGGTCACTGGTTCCAGGGAAAGGAGAGAGCCAGTGCCGGAAGACAAACACAACATCCATGCCTGACCGGGATTCGAACCCAGACCCCTTACGGATGAATGATCAGAGGCCAGCGCCTTAGACCACTGCGCCACCGGGGCGGCACACACAGTTTTTTTTTTTTTTTTGGGGGGGGGGCTCCAGTATTAGTGTCATATCTAGGAATTCACTACGGGTGGATGAATAAAGATACCCAGGAGACAACATTCCCAAAATATGATGAGAAAGCCATGAAAATATCCCCGCCGTATCGAAGTGTACATCTAATGATTCATGGACGAATCAGTGGTAGCAAGAAAATGTAAAAATGCATGGTTGAAAAATGACTACCATTTCAGTTCTGCTTTATGCCCCCCCCTTCCCCGGTAGGGTTCAGCTTGTTGAAATTATATCGAAGTAGTGGGCAAAATAATATGATTCAAATACTATCATGATTGAAACGAATTCTTAATGTATGAAAATTTCCCCCAAATTACAAATGTGTATAAAAAACTTCTGTAATGCTTTCGAAAGATTTGAGGATGGACTGGGGGCGACTATATTTTTCGCGGACTTTTCCTAAAAAAAGCGGAAAGAAATAGATTTTTTTTTCACAAGGTAGTTTCTTATATTGTAGTATTTGCTGTGCTATCTGCAAAAAAAAAAAAAAAAAAAAAAAAAAAAAAAACTAGAACTCTGTCAATTCTTCAAACATCCTGCATAATTCTGAGACCCCTTGAAAATGTAGGGACCCGGGGCTGCAGCCCCCAAGCTCCCCTCTTAAATGGGCTCTGGGCCTATAATGACATTCTCGACAATTCTGTGCTCCCAATATTATGGCAACAGTTCAGTGAAGGGCCAACAGGACAGTGCCTTCAAAGCGAGGTCCATGGAGGAATGGTTTGATGAGATGGGTGTGGAAGAATTTGACTGCACAAAGCCCCGATTTCAACCCCATGGAACACCTTTGGGATGTACTGGAATGCCGACTGCGACCCAGTCCGGAACGCCCAAAATCGGTGACGACCTCACTAATGCTCTTATTGCACAATGGAAGGTAATTCCTGCAGCAAAGTACCAAAATTTAGTGGGAGCTAACAGCAAAGGCTGAACCAAATCAGTATCAATTCGTTTCCCATTACAGGCAGTTTGTGAAAAGGCAAGTGTCCGCCCATTGACTTGGTGGTGCTGCTAAGGATATAGAGTTTTACCCTACCAGCACTGCATCAATCAACGTTTATATAATTTCCAGTAGGAAATTCAGTCTTTAAACAAGATGTTAAAAAATATTCGCGACCTCAAGATCTCGTAATGGAAATTTCAGAAGTTAATAAAAAGGGGAGGGAAAAAACATTGCAAAACATTCACCGTTTCATATGACTTCTCAGGCACAATTTTTTTTTTCTATAACTGAAATAACCTTTCACACACAACGTCATATATAACAATTTCCAAAATTCTAAATTTTAGGGCCTTTTGATACGCCAAATTTTAGACATATTTAAATTATAACTTTTGTGTCTTATGAACGGAAAAATCTGGAAATGTCATAAAGGTGGGGAGGGGAGGAGTTCGATGTATACATAAGCACACCGACTGACAGAGATCTCTGATATAGCGATTACATTAACATTTTTTTTTATAAACTACAATAAAGCGAATTTTATCAACAAAATATATGCACAATTAACATCTACAATAATTCACCTAGCCTTTTTTGTAAGGCAAGAAAATTAAAAAATAAATGTTCCCAAGGAAATGGAGGATGGAAAATAAGATAAATTCGTCTCTGCTTCCATAGAGACAGCTGAAATGAGAACTCCGAAATACCGTCTATGCACGTAAATTACTTAAACTAGTACAAATAATCACCATCAACACTCAGAATCTTTACTAAAATCCTAAAAACAAATAAGTACAATGAACCGGTCAATTATACCGTTCCAATCGTCTCATCCCATGGACTACAATCTTTCGGCCATCAGATTTTTGGTTAAGCGTGCCATAACACATTCTTCAAGTGCCGAATTACGCAGTAAGGAAATTAACAAAACTAAAGACATTGTCTGTATGCATGGATATGAAGGCGCTATTGTGGATAGACTACTCAGAAACCTAATGGATCGATCGACTACTACTATACAGAGAAATGGTTCCAACTTGAGATATGTTGGTTCAATTGAGTCTGTGGCGGTTTTGAAGAACATCTGTAAACGTCATGACTTGGGAATTAGTGTCAAGACTACGAACATTCAGAGATCCAGTGTCACAGCAGGAAAGACATGGTGTTTATTGCATTCCCATGCAAGCTGTGGATGCTGACGTGCCTTCAAAACTTTACATTGGTTCCACCAAGCGGTCTTTTCAGACGCGCTTGTCTGAACACCAATATGGTGTGCGAATGGGGGCTCAGAACACGTCATTGGCCAGACTAACCCTCGGTGGTACCCACCATCCCCTTTGAGATCAGTCTCGTATCCTGTCTACTCATCACGATACACCGTCTTGGCTTTTAGCTGAACGCTTATGCATCTTTGTTCATCGAGCTTTGTGTTGTAATGACACTTTCCCATGCGAGGTTCCGCAGCGATGGAAGGGTTTATTTCCAGAGTAGCGGGACTTCGGGATGGTGCTACAAGCATATTGTGAATCTTTTTGTTTGCAGTGATTTCTACTGATTTAGTATTGTTTAGCCCATGACATTATTATTTTGTATTACACTTAGGGCCTACCTTGCAAAATGTCAATAGTGTTATTAATTCACTAATGGGCGTATTCCTTCTATACATTATCATCTGCACATTGTCACTGAACGTCTAGGTTACTTTGAGGCTCTGCGGGGGTGCATCAGTTGATAGTAGCGCATGCTCCTGACTATCGTTTTGCGTCACCTTACGTTTGCAACTGTATATATATAACGGGACACGGTATCACTTTTTGTCTGATGATGGGAGCATAGTGCTCTCGAAAGATCTCGCACTTTTACCTGTACTTATTTGGTTTTAGGATTTTAGTAAAGATTCTGAGTGTCGATGGTGATTATTTGTACTAGTTTAAGTAATTCGGGTGCGTAGACGGTATTTCGGAGTTCTCATTTCAGCAAGTTTGCACGTTTTTATTCTTACGCATAGAGACAGCTTTTTTACTAAACGGATCTTGCATTTTCTCCATAAGCTCATTGTAGCTTGCGCAAATTGTAAAAGATGTTTTCACTCTTGGAATCATTTTTATTTTTGGAGTAATCGTAGTTTCAAAGACTGTGTGTCAATTTTGGTAAACGTTAAGCCGGGATGCTCATAATTGTGTGTGAAGCTTCTATGTCTAAAAGTTGAATGAAGATAATATGTAAAATAGTGGAAAGCTCATTTTCTGTATTAGTCGTATGCATCGGAAATTTATACTTACTTAAAACAGTCTAAACTGCGAGATTTCACCGTAGTTCGGTTTCTGGGCTCATGTTGGATAAAACAGTTTTCAAGAGTAGGATGGAAATGAACTTACTCATTTTTCTTTTCGGCTTTAGATTTCCACCAGCCATAAGAAAATTAAATTCAAATTTATTTTTATCGAATCTCCTGCTTCTGAAAACTAAATGCATAATTCATCAGCCCCAGATGCCAGTGTGATACTTTGTTATATTAACTCCGGCAAACGCGAGTCCAGAGATTTATACACCCCAACCCCAATATCCCCTAAATTTGCTCAGACTCCACCCCGATAAATATATATATATCAGTACCCCTTTATTTGTAGGTGTGTAGCACACACACACACACACACGTGCATAAAAAGGCCTTTGATTCCGTGAAATCATCAGCAGTTACAATGGCTTTGAAATCCTGCGATATGAAAGATGCTTGCATTAGCACTATTAATAACATTTATGGAAATGTATGTACAAAGGTTAGGATATCTCAGGATACAGCACCCATTAAAATTGGAAAGGGAGAGAGAGGTGACACCATATCATATACAAGGTGACACCATATCTCACAAACTCTTCAATGACACATTACAAAGTGTCTTTTAATCACTGGACTCAGAAAACAAGAGGATACAGATTAATGGAGATTATTTAACTCACCTTCGTTTTGCTGATGACATTTTGAAACTACCCTTCTAGAGCTGCAGAGTGTGATTCAGGAACTTGCTGACAAGAGTAAAGAAGTGGGGTTAAAAATGAACTTTCAGAAGACAAAACGGATGTACAATGCTTTTTCAAGAAATGAAGATTTTGCGATTGAGGGGTAAAAGCTCGAAGTAACCGATACCTACATTTATTTACCTTGGACAACAGATATCAAGCAATGATCACATTGACGAGGAAAACTTTGCTGGAGAGCTTTTGGAAGAAACAGTACCATTTTCAAGAGGAATATGCCATTATGTCTTTAAAAAAGAAAAGCTTTTAATCAGTGCATCCTTCCAGTTCTTACATAAGAGCAGAGATATGGACCTTAACTAAAAAGGACATACGAAGGCTGTAGACAACTGAAACAAGCATGGAGAGATGCATGCTTGATGTAACAAGAAGAACTCGCGTGGATAAGAAAAATTACAAGAGTGAAAGACATCATGATCAGAGTAAAATCTCTGAAACGGCAATGGGCTGGACATTGTCCGGAAGAGAGGGCGACTGATGGACAACCGAAATTTTAGACTGGATTCCGAAGGACAGAAAAAGACCCAGAAGACCCCATGGGAGATGGATGAATGAAATTCGAAAGTATGCTGGAGTAACATGGAGGAGACAGGCTCAAGACAGACAATTATGTAAGAAACTGTGGATTGAAAATATTTGAAAAAAAATTCAAGAAATTTCCACAAAGCAAAACTTGAATTTGCTTTTTAAAAATTTCTTGAATTTTTCCTGTGAAGTATTCGACGTGCGGTAACATTAAAGTAACAGCTGATGCCAAGGCAGCTTCCAGAAGAGCTAGAAAAACTCATAGAAGAGAAAGGCTACCTTCCACAGCAAGACTTCAATTGAGATGAAACTGGCTTGTTCTGAAAGAAGATGCCTAATCGTACCTACATCCATAAGAGTGCCAAGCAGGCCACGGGGTTCAAGGCCTAGAAAGATCGCCTTAATCTGGTACTGTGTGGCAACGCAGCAAGTCACATGATCAAGCCAAAATCCCCGGTCCCCGAAGAACAAAGACAAAAATTGCCTTCCTGTTTTCTGGCAACACAACAAGAAGGGTTGGTTGACCACCATCTTGTTCTTGGAATGGTTCTACCAGTGCTTCATTTCTGAAGTGAAGAAATACCTCGAAGAGAAGGGGCTACCATTCAATGCCCTCCTCATAATTGACAATACTCCTGGACATCCCCAATCTCTCTGCTTCGCCGACGAGAACGTAGAAGCAATGTTCTTGTCTCCTAACACTACGTCTCTGCTGTAGCCACTTGATGAAGGCATCATAAAGTGCATTAAGGTGACTTACACATGCCTCACCTTCAGGAGGATGCGCGCTGCCCTTGATGCTGACCCTGACTGCAGCATCATGGATTCAGGGAAGAGCTTCACAATTGCAGATGCAGCTGTGCTTATTGCAGAAGTTGTAGATGCCATAAAGCCAGAGACAGTCAATGCATGTTGGAAGCCATTATGGAGTGAGGTAGTCGATGATTTCAGGAGATTCCCCACTATTGATGCAGAAGTCAAAAATATCTTGGATGTTGCAAGAGAACTTGGTGGGGAAGGTTTCTCTGACATGATTGAGGACGACGTCGAGGAACACATAGAAGAGCATAGAGAATCCGTTACCAACTAGGAATTCGAATATCTGCTGAAATTCTTTACCGAAGATGATGATGACGCAGAAGTTTGAGAGACAGCAGAGCCATCAATTTGGACACTTCAAAAATTTGCCGCAGTTTTGCAACAGGTGCAAGTGTTAAAGGATATGATCCTCGAGTACGATCCTTCGATGGAAAGCCTCCGTGTCACCCGAGGGATAACAACATACCTACTGTGACGTATATTCTAGATTAACTTTCCTTTTTCGTTTCTTTCCCTATGTAAATCTTGAGTTTATTCTCAGTATTCTTCACGCTTAACGAAATATCTTTTCCCTCAAACAAATACGTTTGGCAACACTATTGAGGTTGAATGCACGTGACGTATGCCTGATCTTGATAAGAGCAAGAGATAAAAGCGACGACTGATCTGTTGTAAGGAGAGCAGTGTAAGAGAGCGATTATTACGAGCGTTGGGTTGTAAACTGATTATTGATAGGAGTGTTGTGATATTGTGTGGTGTGTGGAGCGCTTACTGCAGTATGCCATATTACGATGTGTTTTCTACGCCCTGAATAAAGCTTTTCCGTAAGTTGACTTCTGTTGTTTTGTCTGGCCGTTAAGGTTTTCTTTCATTTAGGAACTATTTCTTAGTATATTGATGTGTTAAAACAATGTAGAAATACAAAAGACTTTTACGCCATACTACAACCACTGCAATATTTGTTTGATGATGCAAAGAAAAAGAAGAAACAGCTTCCTATAACAATGTTTCTAACTAAAGCATCCGCAATTGTGAAGTCTCGACCTTCAACGCTTGAACATCCTCAGCCCCCAACCTCAACAGATCCTGACATTAGTATTAGTGAGCCTCCACCAAAGCGTGAACTTCTGCAATTGGATCCTGATTCTTCCGACGTAGATGATCCTTCTGATGTCCTATACCAGAAGGTTTAAGTTAGCCTGATGTCTTACCCGCTCACCTACAGTGCCATACATTTCGTCGCCTCACCACATCGGCATTGTAGGCACCATACAAAAATCATCATCGTCATCATCATACGAGGGTCATCAAGACAGAAGACCTCAATTTATAATTACAGTATATGTTCTACACTGTAAAAAAAATTCTGCAGATTTTACGGTTTTAAACCGTTTTCCAGGGTGCCAACACAAAACCGTAAAATCTACAGTTTTATGCCGTGTTGGAGCAAAGCTACAGCTTTGCTCCAAAACAATCAACACATTCGTTCCAGCCAAATTTTTGTGTTTTCGTGATTATTTGGACTGTGACTCGCTCCAGCCAAATTCTATGCTGTTTTCTTCATTAAATGCGGTGTTGGAGCAAAGCTATAGTTTTGCTCCAACACGACATAAAACTGTAGATTTTACGGTTTTGTGTTGGGATCCTGGAAAACGGTTTAAAACCGTAAAATCTACAATTTTTTTTTACAGTGTATACGTATTAATACTTGTATTTTAAATATTCTGTGTTTTCTATGTATTTCGCTTTCAGGTCATTAAACGAAAGCAATATGTAAGTGTTGAATGACAGAAAATGTTACGTTGCTGCTGACGTGTATTGTATAGTTAGGACTACGATGGTTGCGTCTGTACTGAACATGTACAGACTTTTTTTCCTTATCATTATTCCTTAAACAATACAGTGTAACAACTATTTACATAGCATTTTCATTGTATTAGGTATTATAAGCAATCTGGAGATGATTTAAAACATACGGGAGGATGTACGTAGGTTATGACCCTTATATAAAAGGGACTCGAGCATCCGCGGAATTTGTTATATATACATTTTTTTTCTTTTCTTTTCTTTTTTTTTCTTTTTTAGCTTTTCTTGTTTAAGCATATGTTTTAATTCTGTCTTTGCAACCCTCAAAACGTAAATACGCATATCTCATTTTAACTTGCTACAGATATTTTGCGGATATCAGTGTCTATTGTTTCAGCAACCCATGTTAATGCTTCTTTGCTGTGGTCTTGTTTAAGGAAGAGTGTAGGAACGAGAGATGGAAAATAAAAACAGCACAAAAACAAAATAACCGTGTGTAGTTCTGGAAAAACGATTTCCGGTTTTAACCATTTTTAACTAAAAGGAATGAGTTCGCCAGTTCCTAATTTTTTGAAGAGTTTTCCACACTTTCAATCCTAAACTTAAAGTATAAAGATTTCATTATAAAAATATTTAGCCTACGAAAATTTTTCCTTCATCCAACATCCCTCATTTTTTTCAACTCCTCCATTCGAAATTTCTGGATAAAATCCTATGCTAGTCCACTGATAATTAAGAGATGAAACTTTTATTTTTTTAATTTTATTTTTATTTTTAGAAATGTTTTGTCCATTTTGAATTCTTGTCTTATTAATTTTGTTTATATTTCTTGAAGGTCACACAGCTCAAGATCTTGCACAACCCTTTTGCAAAGGCCTTTCAGTCTCCACGGTAAGCCTCTACTCTTTTGCTTTGCCTTGTGAATAAATGAATCAGATGCCCATAAGTTATGCCTAATAAAAAGTTAAAACATATTTTTTTTAAATTTAATTTAGAGATCTGCACATGCCTTAACGTGGAAATCCCATCTACCCATAAACGTTGAAGGTCCGGTCCGTTTTAAACTTATCTATTTATAGATTAGCCCGGCCCGTTTTAAACTTATCTATTTATAGATTAGCCCGGCCCGTTTTAAACTTATCTATTTATAGATTAGCCCGGCCCGTTTTAAACTTATCTATTTATAGATTAGCCCGGCCCGTTTTAAACTTATCTATTTATAGATTAGCCCGGCCCGTTTTAAACTTATCTATTTATAGATTAGCCCGGCCCGTTTTAAACTTATCTATTTATAGATTAGCCCGGCCCGTTTTAAACTTATCTATTTATAGATTAGCCCGGCCCGTTTTAAACTTATCTATTTATAGATTAGCCCGGCCCGTTTTAAACTTATCTATTTATAGATTAGCCCGGCCCGTTTTAAACTTATCTATTTATAGATTAGCCCGGCCCGTTTTAAACTTATCTATTTATAGATTAGCCCGGCCCGTTTTAAACTTATCTATTTATAGATTAGCCCGGCCCGTTTTAAACTTATCTATTTATAGATTAGCCCGGCCCGTTTTAAACTTATCTATTTATAGATTAGCCCGGCCCGTTTTAAACTCATCTATTTATAGATTAGCCCGGCCCATACCCGAAAACTTGGGGACTAGAAGTTCAAATTATTACCCGGCCCGTTGATTTCAGTTATAATTAACGAACGCTTCTTTTTAGTGTCGCACTTCGATATCTTTCGTTTCAAATTCTGCGAAATACGTCACTTACCCGTGCATCTTCATACAGGGAACTAAAGATAACAGAAAAGATCACAGAAAGAGTGAAAATAAAGTTCCATTTCAACACTTCAGAGTTCAGTTCAACTAGATTGAAACTAGATTGGTGATGATGGGATTAAAAAATTTAAATTAAATGTCTCTTAGAACGTATGTATAGTATTTTGAAAAAAATCGTATTAGAATTTAAAACAAATTTTATTTTTTTTGCTTTTACGAAACCAAATTTGCTTCCATTTTCTTTGCTAAACAGCATTATTGTAAGGTAATTATAAAGAACAACTCATTATGCCACAAGTCAGCCCCCACTTTGCCAGCCGTCATGTTTTTACCTTAATCCAGCATCAGAGTGCTAAATTTTGTATCCCGGGAAGCAGAGGTATAACCAGACATTTCTGTGCCCTGGGCAAACCGTAAAATATTGCGCCCCACCCCAATCTATTTTTTCACCTTATATAAGTATACATACTGATTTAATAGTTTTGTGTATATATTGCTAATTTAAACATACATCACTAATTTTATAGATAAATTAGTACACATACTATTGGGTTGTCGGAAAAGTCATGACGTATTTTAGCCATGTTTTGCAAAGGACATTTATTGATAGAAAGATCAAAATTCAATCAATGACATAATGCCCGTTTTGTTCGATAACCTTTTGCCATCTTTCAGTGAGCTGCAGATAGCTTCGTTCATAGAAGAACCTATCTTTCGTGGCGAAAAACTGTACAAGGTGCTGATTTTTTTTTTTTTTTTTTTTTTTGATTGAAGGTTTAACGACCACCATGAGCAACTCAATGGGCTATAAGCAGTCACCCGTCCCTAATTTAGGGTCACTGGCTCCAGGAAAGGGAAAGAGCCAGCGCCGTAAGACAAACACAACATCCATGCCTAACCGGGATTCGAACCCGGACCCCTTTCGGACGAATGATCAGAGGCCATCGCTTAGACCACTGCGCCACCGGGGCGGCCCAAGGTGCTGATTTACAGCCTCATCTGAATTGAACGTTATACCACGCAAGGACAGTTGAAGAGAGCGAAACAAGTGGAATTCTGACGGCGCAAGGTCAGGCAAGTATGCTGGGTGTGGCAACACATCCCATTCAAGATCCAATCATTTTTGGCAGGTGATCAAACTTGTGTGTGGTCTCGCGTTGTCGTGATGAAACAACACCTTCACGATGAACGAGCTCTGGACGTTTCTGGATGATGGATTCGTTCAAACTGTCCAATTGCCGACAGTACACATTCGAATTGATTGTTTGGTTCCGTGGTAGGAGCTCAAAAAACACGACACCTTTAAAATCTCACTACACTGAGATTAGAACTTTCCACTGATGAATGTCTGCTTTGGATGTCGTTTGAGGCGAAACAGCATGTCGGAACCAAGACCGTTTGCGCAGCACATTGTTGTACACAATCCACTTTTCGTCACCAGTTATCAGTCTCTTTAAAAAAGGATCGTTTTCCTCACGTTTAATGAGCATATCGCAGATGTTTATACTCGCCGTCAATTTAGTTTCTTTGAGTTCATGAGGAACCCACACATCGAGCTTGTTTACGTATCTCAGCTTCTTCAGGTGGTCTTGAACGCTTGAATGATGGATGTGCAGTGTGTCTGCAATCTCTCGTGTCGTGTAACGTGGATTTGACTCGGATCAATGCTTTGATTTGGTCGTCATCAACCTCGGTGGGCCTCCCGGACCGAGGAGCATCGTTGAGGTCAAAATCACCAGCTCGGAATTTTGCGAACCCCCGCTGGCACTGACGTTCTTGTAGAGCATTGTCACAGTACACTTTACGCAACTTTTCACAAGCTTGACGCGCGTTCTTCCCTTTACGGAAGTAAACCAGTAAAATATGGCGAAAATGCACTGTTTGGTCTTCTATCTTCAACTTGATGTTAAATCTCCGCAAATCAACCAAATCGCTCACTATTCCTTTTAGACTGCAGCTAGAACTGGCACCTGTCGAATGCCATAGCGATAACAGAGCTGCGCGTGCCTCTAGTACCTCCAAAACCGCCCAACCACCATCGGGTGCCAAAATACGTCATGGCTTTTCCGACAACATAATAATTTAATAGTTTTGTGTATATATTATTAATTTAGTTACATACATTACAAATTTTATAGTTTTGTGTATATATTATTAATTTAATAGTTACATACATTACTAATTTAATAATTATATATACATACCCCATCAGAGCTGCAGAGTATGATCCAGGAACTTGCTGACAAGAGTGAGGAACTGGGATTATTTTTTTATAAACCGATGAGTCATTACATTATGACCACCCCCAGCCTAGAGAAATGAGCGCGCCTGGAGACCGAACGGTGGGGCAGGTGAAGTTCACAGAGCAGTATATATGCAACCCGAGGACCAGCTTTCAGTTAGTAGAGTGTCCGGAGTCAGAATGGGAAAAGCTGCCGATTTATCGGATTTTAATAAAGGACAAATTGTGATAGCACCGCGCCTTGGAACCACGATCTCGGAAAAGGCGCTGCTTGTGGGTTGTTCACGTGCCGCTGTAGTGAGTACGTATCAAAAAGGATACACAGATGGACAAACGACGAACCGTTGTCCAGCCGTATGTCGTTCGCAGCTCATTGACGCCAGAAGGAAGCGGAGACTTTCACTCATTGTTCTCAGCGACCGCAGGGTGACAGTGCGACAAATCACACGTAGCTACAATAGTGGTGATCAGGGCAATGTGCCAAGCACACAGTTCATCGCAGCCTTCTGCGCATGGGTCTGCGTAGCCGAAGACCCAGCCGGGTCCCCTTGCTCATTGCACGTCTTCGCCAACAGCGCTTGAAATGGGCCCAAGGTCATCGAGATTGGACAGTGTATGATTGAAAGAAAGTGGCCTGGTCTGACGAATCAAGATTTTCGGTGCATCACGTAAACGGCCAAGCGCGGATACGCCGATTATCAACAGAGGCTATGGCGCCTGCATGCACTGTTGGGCGGAAACAGGCCTGTGACGGCGGTGTTATCTGCTGTGGGCGATGTTTTCTTGGGACACTTTAGGCCCCATTATCCCAATAGCACAATCCCTGACAGCTGTCAGGTATCTGAACATCGTTGCAGACCAAGTTCACCCATTCATGGTAACTGTATTCCCTGCTGGAGATGGACATTACCAATAGGATAATGCGCCATGCCATACTGCCAGAATCCTCAAGGAGTGGTTCGAGGAACATGCTGGTGACTTCCTGTTAATGCCCTGGCCTCCAAATTCACTTGACATGAACCCAATCGAACATTTGTGGTTCGACTTGGAAAAGCAGGTTCGCGCTAAATCACCAGCACCCCGAAATTTACGGAAACTGGAGGACTTGCTGTTGACATTATGGTACTAGTTACCCCAGGATACCTATCGCCACCTCATCAGAATCGATGCGTCGCCGAGTGTCAGCTGTTTTGCGCACTAAAGAGGTCCTAAAGCTTATTAGGTAGGTGGTCATAATATAACGGCTCATCGGTGTACATCCACTTGGCAGACTACACTCTTCACTCTGCAATACTAACAAACTTTAATTATGAACATTAGCAAAAACACAACCCGAAACTGTATCGTTAGCTGAGCTATTCACCATTGTAACTTATGTAACGTAAGGTTGCACTGGGGAAACGATTAGCATCGAACAGATAACACTCAGCATCTCAGAATATCTAATCGTCGCCTCTCTCGCTCTGTGTGAGAGAATAATGTTCTAATTTACAATTTGTTCGCGCCCCCTCACTCCGGAGTAAGTTGCTCTCTCAATTAAGCTACAGGGACGCAATGTATCGCTGCAGATTTGTCGTCTTGACACGTGCGTAGTACGTCACATCATCTCCCTCTTAATTTTTTTTTTTTTTTTTTTTTTTTAAGCGAAGAACAAAGTTTCATTAATTCTAGACGATGTGTGGAACAATCATCACACATATTTCGAAGAACCCAACGGTCAGTACATCCAATTTTACGTTCGGGCGCCAACGTGAAAACACAAATTTGTCCGTGACGGAAATCGAATTCGCGGCCCCTCACTCCGGTGTAAGTTGCTCTGCCAGCTAAGTTACAAGGACGGAATATATCGCTGCAGTTTTATCGTCTTGACACGTAGTACGTCACTGTCTAGCTGTCCGTTGTCTTATCGTCTTTGTAGTACGTCACTGTCCAGCTGTCCGTTGTTGCCAAATTGGAAATTTTGATGTGCCATTCAGAAGAATGAAAATATAGCTGAGGAAGAGTAACATATTTCACATGAGAGAAAGAAGCTAAAAAGAAAGGGTAATCTTATATATAAAACACAAAACGTCTGTTTGTCTGAAGCAGCAAAAACTCTCGAACGCCGAACTGTCGCATCGTTAAATGTACATAGATTATTAATACTGGAGTTTCTAGGTCAACGCATTAAGATCTCTTCGTTGTTCCGTTCGCGGGTTATGAATTAATTAATAAGCTAATCAATTAAGTCAGCATCGTTTGCTACGCCATCCTGTTCCAAATTTGAAAGCACGTGACTGCATTCATCGCTGCGGCACATCCACACGTGTTTCTATTCTTTGAGAACTGTGCGTAAAAAAAGCGCAAAAACGAACTTTGCGAAATCTTAACGAAACGGGCTGAAATTTTTATCAACACCATGAATTGGTAATAAGAGGAGTCCCTCAAAGTTTCACCGGAATCCGGTCAAAACTTTTTAAAATAGGCATGGAATTTTTAATTCATCGCTAAACAGAAATATATACACAGAAACGGTTAATAAAATTTTAACGGCTATTTGGAGGTCATGTTCCAAACAACGATTTATGGTGTTCATTAAAATTTCAGTCAGTTTCATAAAATATTCACAAAGATACGTTTTTAACTTTTTTATCCCAGAGATTCGCCCCTCAAAGACGTCTGAAACGGAAAGCACGTGATGCATTTGATCGTCGATAACAAATTGTTAACGAATTTTGTTCAGTCAGTGTTCCAATGCTAGGTCTCCTGGACGCGTGTTAAATAATTCGTAACGCTTTTGGTCCGTTTGATTCTACAGCTGTATGTTGGAATGTCAAGAGCAAAGGATCCAACAAAATTATATAATGTCTCCGATGAAGGAGAAACCAAAAATTGTGAACGGCCAAATTCTGAAATAATCACACTATGAATAAATAATGTGTAATGACCGAATTTGTGAAATCAGCTTTTTGTTTTCTTGCAAGCATCAATTCCCCCCCCCCGATTTTTCAGTGATATATAAGGGAATATGAAATTAATAAGACTAAATCCCGGGCAAAGCCGGGTAGTAAAGCTAGTAATGATATAAGCCACAAGGTGCTGGATGACATACAGAGGCGTACTGATAGCCCCGTAACATTGCGGGAGAGGGGGATGGGAGTGCTCACGACAAAGACAGCCTCTAACCTCAGAACAAAGATTTTACAATTTTTTTTTTTATTGTGTGTGCAGAGTGCATATGAAACTGGTTAAAGTAATAGTCAGGAATTTTTTACGGCTGCTTTGAATAAATATTAAAAAAGAAAATGGAAATTTGGTATTTTTTCTCAATAAATAAGTAAAATATTTAGGGATCATTTACGTGGTTTTAGTTTATATATGGTGGATGACGGAAGCAGCAATACCAGATGGCTTGAAGCCCCTTTGCATAGCCATAGCAGTCCCTATACAGGTATATTAACAAGAGAATGTGAAAGAAATATCAGCTCAGTGAATGAAATTTTTATACCAATGAGGAGAAGGTGTTATATATTACAGTTGTTTGGACATAACTACACATCCTTTCGAACAATGAAAAGTATACTTCACCTCGACGAAGAAACAGTCAAGAGAAAAATATTTTACAATGTACAAAACATTGTGGCATCAGTGTGTTTTTTATGTATTCAAGAGGAAATAATTTAAGTAGTTGTTAAGTACTTTTTGTGTGCCATAATTTTTCATTGTTATTTATTTGCTTCCTTATGTTCTGTATTTTCGTATTAATCGGAACAGATTATTAGACACTGTCACACGCTAATTGAGTGTTTTATATGTGTGATCGTGAGTTATCTCAAAGAGGCTGGCCTTAGTTCTCTAAAAGAATAAACTTTGCTTGACATGATTAACTTTGGCGTAAGTGTTTTGTAGTACTTTGTAATGGTATAAAACTTGAGCAATCATTTTAATTACAACATGCCCATTTGTGTTACATGCAATAAAGTGCAAACATTTTGGTTTTATGGAAAATATCTAGTCCCAAAGAATTTGAATTTAAATCCCTATAAAACCTAATTCATAATTTATAATTTACAAATTTCAGTAAGTTAATAGATTTTTGCAAAAAAGCCACAAAGACATTGGAGGGGGGGGGGTTTCTTTGGTAAGCCACTGGTGACATCTCTCTGTGTATCATTCCAGATATCTGTGAAAACACAACTTTTTCAGTGACGGATCCGCACACCCTCACTCCGGAGTAAGTTGCTCTCCCAACTGAGCTACACGAACAAAATGTGTTGCTGCAGATTTGTCATCTTGATACGTGCTTTAACCTTTGTAGTACATCACATCATCTCCGTTTAAATTTTTTTTTTAAGCGAAGAACGAATTTTCATTCATTCTATACGATGTGTGGAACAAACATCACACCTTTTCCGAAGAACCTAACGGTCAGTATATCCATTTTTACGTTCTGGCGCCAATGTGAAAACACAAATTTATCCGTGACGGTAATCGAATTCGCACCCCTCACTCCGGAGTAAGTTTCTCTCCCAACTAAGCTACACGAACGGACTATATCGCTGCAGATTTGTCGTCTTGACACGTGTTTTACCTCCGTAGTACTTCACAGTCTAGCTGTTCGTTGTTGTCGAATTGGAGGTTTTGGTATGCCATTCAAAAGAAAGACAATATAGCTGAGGAACAAAGCTATACGGACAGAATTTATCGCTGCAGATTTGTCGTCTTGACACGTGCTTTCTACTTGTGTTGTACGTCACATCATCCTCCTCTCATTTTTTTCTCTCTGTTTATTTGAAGCGAAGGAGGAATTTTTTCCATTAATTCCAGACGATGTGTGGAACAAACATCACACATTTTCGAAAAACACAACGGCCAGAACATCCATTTCTATGTTCGGGTGCCAATGTAAAAGCACAAATTTGTCCGGGACGGAGATCGAAACCGAGCCCCCTCACTCCGGCGTACGTTGCTCTCCCAACTAAGCTACACGGACGGAATGTATCACGGCAGACTTGTCGTCTTGACACGTGATTCTCCTCTGTAGAACGTCACACATCTTCTACCCGAGCTTTCAATGAAATGATTCGTAAGAGCTGGTGTCGGACTTGAACTTAGGTTCCTTCCAGTAGTATCCCATATAGGTTCGATTAAGAATGTATCTCAAAATCCCTTTGATAATGGGAGGCATTCGTATCTAGAGATAATCTGAGTAGATTCGACATGTTCCTTTAACAGCTCAAGTACAGTACTATTTTTCGTAAGCAAAAATGTACAATTTTGAAAAGCAATTTAAGACAATGTATTCAGAGCAAGCAAAAGTCAAAGGCGGCATTCTAATAATAACACTTGTGTTTTGCACCAGTGGTGTAAATGTACAATTTTGAAAAGCAATTTAAGACAATGTATTCAGAGCAAGCAAAAGTTAAAGGCGGCATTCTAATAATAACACTTGTGTTTTGCACCAGTGGTGTAACTAGTCAGATCCGCGTATGTATGTACAGATTCGTAATCAAAGGGAGGGTCCTGGGGTCCGACCCCGACCCCTCCCCCTTTTGAGGGAAAATTGAGCATGAATTCAAAGCGATGTATGCATGTATGTACGCATATATATGACGCTTTCACCAACGAACATCAAATCTATGGACCTTCCCCCCCCCTTAAAAAATTTCTGGCTACGCCATTGCGTGCCCGGGTGGAAGGGGTGGGGATTGCATGAATTTCTTTTTAGCCGGTAGTGAAGAGCATTAAAAATTCGTTCTTTCAGTGTTTTGTAAAAAAAAATCGCTATCAAGCTTGCCCTACCAAAAACAACGTTCACCCACTCGTCGCCCATCCTGATTTTGAAGTCTAGCGACTTCCCTGAGAAAGGCAGGTAAGTGCTGCAATATACGTACAAAGGGCATCCTGAAAGTAATGCCTCGTCCCTCATAAGTTTTTTATTTGTAGCAGCAAAAATGTGAAACTTGGTGGCAAAATACTTCAACATATTGATAATAATGCTAGCCTATTCAAAGTATTGTCCATCCCTTTCTATACATTTCCGCCATCTTTGAACCCATTGGCAAAATCCATTTCGGAAAAATTCCTGAGAGTGTCCTTTTACCCATGGGTTCAGAGCCAGTTTAACGCCTGTCACATCGTCGAAACGTTCCCCATGAAGGACGTTTTTCAAAGGAGCGAACACGAAAAAGTCTGAGGGAGCCAAATAAGGACTGTAGGGAGGTTGGGTCATCACCTTTCACCCCATTTTGGCAATAGCCTCTGAAGTCTCCATCGAGATGTGGGGACGTGCGTTATAATGGTGTAAAACAACACTATGAAATGGAATGTCACGTTTTTTTCCTTCTGATAGCTTCCTTTACCTTTTTCAATATCTGCACGTAATGAGCACTGCTTATTATTGCAACTCCTGGATCGACGACGATCGCATGTGATGAGGTCTTTCCCTCGTTGCCTGTTGGCATCTGTCACTGCAGTTGCCGGTCTTCCACTCCGTTCTTTGTCCGACGCTGAACTTTCTCCCTCTCGAAACCTCCTCATCCATCTTCGGGCATTACTGATGTCGATTGTGGCAGCTCCATACACCGACAGGAGTCTTCTGTGGACTTCTGGAGCCTCACATCCCTCTTTTTCCAGGAATTCAATTACGGCTCGCTGCTTTTTTCTGTGATTCATGATCTTTATTTCCGATTCTGAAAAAAAACTTGTTCCCACATTGGTAACATATCATAGTACATGTTAGTGCAGTTTCATTAAAATCCCTTCAATATTTCAAAAGTTATTAAGGAGAAGGCATTACTTACAGGATGCCCTTGTATTATGAGTATGGAAACGTTTCCGTCGTTTTAAGAAGAAAAAAGACAGGAACAATCAGGAAACCAGTACACATTTATTGGCCGCTATACCGTCAATGACCTTTTGCCATTTTTCAGACAACAAATGATTGCCCCTGTGATAGAAGGACTCGGGTTTTGAGCTGAAGAACGCAGTGACGGGATTTTCCACCTCTGAAACTGTGGTGAATCGCTGTTGTGCTAAGGCATGTTGCATAGAGCGAAACAGAGGAAAGTCTGAGGGTGCAACGTCCGGGAAGTTAGCCGGGTGCGGTAAAACCTTCCCGTGTAATTGTTCAAGGGTTGATTTCGTGGTGGCAAAGACATGTGGTCTGGCATCATCATGTAGCAGGATGACTGGGCGGCGTCCTTTACCTGTCCATCGGCGTTTTTGCTCGATTGCGGCGTTCAGTTTCATTAACTGATCGCTATATCGTTGTGCAGCGATTGTTTCGCCTGGTTTCAACAGTTCGAAATACAGCACTCCATGCATATCCCACCACACACACACAACAGCAGCTTTTTCCCGTGGGTATCCTTACCTGGGTCGATCCATGATCACTTGCGTACGGAATTGTCGCAATAGACCCATTTTCATCCCCGGTGACAACCTTCCATAAGAAATTCTTCCCTTGAAACCTCTTCAGCAGCGACATGCAATCGTTGACCAATATTACGAAATGGTTGACCAATATTACGAAATGGTTGACCAATATTACGAAATCGTTGACCCATATTACGAAATCGTTGACCAATATTACGCTCCGTTAAAGTATGCGGAACCCACTTACAAATCTTCTGGGTCTTCCCTAAGGCCTGTAGACGCCGTACCACCGTCGATTGAGCCACTTTCAAACGTTTCGCCAGTTGCGTGGTCGATTGTGTGGCATCCTTTTGTAACGGCGATTCCAGCTCCTCGTCTGCGAGTTTCTGCGGTCTACTTGCACATGGCTTGTCTTCCACGCTTAGATCACCTTTCTTAAATCTGGCAAACCATTCTCGACACGTACGCTCACCCATCACCGTTTCGCCATGCACTTGACATATTGAACTGTATACTTCACTCGCACTTTTCCCTAAATTAAACGTGAATAACAAACAGTGCCGCAAATGAGCTTTATCGATCGCCATGCCTGGCTTTATGTACGAACTGACAGCATGGGTCGCCGGCCGGTAAGAATCTTACAGTGCTCGCTAGTGGGGCGGCGGACATTTTCGCATACCCCTAATACTTTGGCAGTTGGCGGATGCCAAGCGTGTAGCGGTATATCAAGGGATGTTTTGCATAGAGCACGTCTGTTCAGACCAAAGGGGTGACGTTTTGCAAGAGCGGTGGGAAATCGAGGGGCGATAAATCGAAGGTTGACTGTACATGGGATAAAGTAGGGTTACTAGGCCACTATTTCGTATCAAAATGCGTAACGCTTGCCAATCGGCATGTCTAAAAAGAATTTGTCAGAATGATTGCAAAGAGACACTTATTTGGAAAGTATTTCAATTATTTTTTCCAAATATGTGCCTCATTACAGTCATACGGTAAATACGATATGTCAATCAATTCTTGACAAATAAGTTTCTCTTAGAGTCGTGCAGAATATATAATGATGGTCAATCAGCAATTCTGTACTGTTCTTTCTCTATTTTTCCCAGTAATTTGCTCCTGTCAGCCAGCATGCCGTCACTTCTTGATCATGATGAAGAAAGAGAAAGTGAAAGTGACTTCAGTTTTCGTTATGAAGGTAAGGCAAATTTCATTCAATATTAATCTGTTTAGAAACTGCTAAGAATAAACTTTCTGCTTGAAATGGTACAGATCTTTACAACTTTAATACACAGGGCGTGTAATTTTGATAATTTGAGTCAAGCCAACTTTAATCAGCATGGATGGTACTTCTTAGGAATAAAGTTATAAAAGTTGCTCAACTTTGCCAGTGAACTGAGGGCAGTTTTGACTATATGCACTCATCGAGTTGAGGAGGAGGGGGGGACAAGAGGGAGCACTTGCCCTCCGCTGAAAACCTGACTTTGTCATTTCAGTGCTTGCGAAGTATGATTTTTGCGACAGAACTAATTGCGAAGTTTTCTTCTGAATTGTTGGAAGTGTTATACACAGTAAAAGAAAAATAGGAAAATCACGTTGCGAATTTACAGTAGAAAACAGTAAAAATCGGTAACAACAGTAGAATTACTTACAGTACAAAGCAGTAAATGAATGTTTGCATTGAATGTTAGAGCACAGCGTACTTACGTACAGTACGGAATACGTGGAAGGCGGAGAAATGAAAACTATGATCATCCTCTGCAGCAGACATTCACTGGTGGACAAAGATCTCCTGATGTTTCTTCCAGAATTTTGTCTTGAGAGTATTTTTGACTTCTTGATGGCCAGTTGGTGATCGCTGAACAGGCTTCTAGCCAGGTAAAAAAATTCGGATGATTTAGGTTCGGGCAAAAGATCAGATGTAAGTTACCCCCAAGGAGGTTCGAATAAGATATCTGGAGATGCCCTTGTTAATGGAGCAGTACCACTTTGCGTGAAGCCTATAACCGCAAGCGATAGCCGTCAAAGTGTGGGAAAGCTGATGGCTTTCAAGGCTATTGCAATGCATTTTGTTTTGACCAAATCGCGTTCTTTCGTCGCAAATATTTCCAATTTCGCATCATAACTTGTTGCCAGTGTGTGAGAAAATGCTGAATTTATATAATTTTTAATTAGTTTGAGGCTCCATTTTTATTTTAAGTTGAAATACACAACATTAGTGCGAATTCAAAACAAAACGTAACATTAAAATTGAAAACTTCACTCGCATAAGAAGTATCATTCATTCCGGTTTGATATTAACACGATTTCTGCAACCCAAATCCACGCAATTCCAAAATACACGCAGCTGAAATTACATAGGTGCCAATGTCATGTAAACAAAGTCAAATTCCCAAACCTGAAGGCTTTACGGTTAAGAGACCCGGGACATCTCCAGAAGTGTTATCCTAACCTTCTTGGTTTCCCCTTTGTTCGCACGGAGGAGGTCAACCTGTACTCACCAGCCCTGGTAGCCGAGCGGTCCATCGCGCTGGCTTCTGATCAATCGTCCGAGATGGGCCTAGGTTTAAGTCCCAGCTGAGGTATATATTTTGTGCTTGTCTTGAAAGCCTTGACTCCGCCTTTCCCTGGAACAAGTGGCTCTAAATCAGAAGCTGCTGCAGTCCTAAGAGTTGCACATGGTGGTCTCGAAATCCAGAAAAACATCTTTGCTAATTTTCACGTCATTCCCATTGTAAAAGTTCGATATCAACATCAGCGATAACATTCTCGACACATCTTTTCAAGTCACTTAAATTCTGTGTCTTGGCTTTTTATGCTGGGTACTTTACAAACCCTTCAGAAAAGGAAATCTAATTATGAAATATCCAATGAACCGGGTGGCCACGGAATCTGACCCCTCTCTGCCGATCCACAGTTCTTCAAATGCAGTAATTAAGTGCAAACGATAGCCCCAGTGTGAAGGAACACCATCCTGTTAAAAAAATTGCACTAGACTGAGAGCCTTCATCTTGGTGAACGGAAAAATTTTGCAGCATATATAGGTAAATATCTACGTCCATGGAGATTTCCCTCTGGAAAAGTAAGCCGATGACGCAATCGTCCGTTCCTAAGCCCATACCAAACATTAATTTTAGCCTATCCCGAACATGACTGAGAATAGCTTGTTGATTTTCTGAACTCCATATGTCGATATTTTGCCGATTCATCTTAATGGACACATGAAATACCGTTTCTGGCAGTGAAAAGAACACACTGTAAGAAGCATTCTTCATTGTCTAGGCACTCCGAGGAACTCCGGAAGGCGTGGTTTATCGATCATGTACAAATCTTGTAGGATTTGAAATTTACATACATAACCTTTTAGTATTTTATGCAGAATCTTCCCGAGTGTCGTGCTTCTCCCGAAGAAGTTTCTACACTGCCCGTTTCCAATGGGTGTCCGTCGAGCAGGGGACGTCGCCAAGAGGATGCGAGGTTGGGCTCAAGCCCGCCCTGAAATTTGCCTTGCCCACATTCCCGCCTGCCCAGTTCAAAATGTGCCTTTTTTTCAATATATTTAACTTTAAAATACACAGTCGAGTCACATTATTGTGTCCACCTACTACTTTTGACGTCAACAGCGCGTAGAAAATGAATGAAGGTACGTGTCGTGAGCTGGCTTGGTGGGTATATAAGGTGTGCTGTAGGTAATCTGAAAACATATCACTCATTGCTGTCATGGATAAAAGGCGCGATTTGCCAGATTTGGAAAAAGGGATGATTATCGGCTTTCGGGCCAATGGTGGCAGTATTTCTGAAACAGCGCAGTTTGTGAACTGTTCGCGTGCTGCTGTGGTTAAAGTGTATCGTGATTGGAGAAATGTCACCATTGCGAATAAGCGACGTGCTAACTGCCTAGCACCACGTGCTATTGATGTGAGAGGTGAACGTCGGCTTCGAAGGGGCGTGAGGGCTGATCGACACGCTACAGTGGAGCAACTCACTGGCCGAATGAATCAGGGGGCTACCCGAAGTGTGTCTAAAATGACAGTTCAGCGAACCCTGCTGCGTATGGAGCTCCGATGCAGACGGATGGTCACTGCACGTATGCTAACGAAGGATGCATCAGCGGAAAAGACTTACATTAGCACGGCAGTATCTGAATAGGACCTCCGCTGATTGGCGGAGGATTGCCTTCTCCGATGAGTCACGTTTTCTGCTTCATCGAACTGATGGACGTTGGCGTATAAGGCGAGAAACATCGGAGAACAAACAGTCTTCAACCATTGCTGGCAGAACACAAGTTGGTGGGGGCAGCGACATGGTCTGCGGAATGTTTTCGTGGTATTCTCTGGCTCCACTCATACCTGTGGAAGAGAGTTGTTGGAAGAGCACGATGAAGACTTCAAAGTACTTCCTTGGCCCCCCTAATTCTCCAGACTTAAACCCAATTGAGTACCTGTGGACCACCTCGATCGTGTTGTTCGCTCTATGGATCCTCCACCACGAACCCTCCAGCAGCTGTCAGATGCACTGCAGTCAGAATGATTCCACATACCTGTGAACACCTTCCAGCACCTTATTGAGTCACTCCCAGCCCGTCTAGCTGCTGTCCGCGCTGCACACGGCAATTACTCTGGATATTAGCTGATGGTCACAATATTGTGACTCGACCGTGTATAATATGGATTTCGCCTGGTAATAAATAAGTCTTGTGTTTTATTTCATGTAGTCCTACGTATTTCCTCCTGGGAAGTACATTGTTTACGTCTCCGTAGAAAGGTTATAAAAATAGCATCCGTAGGGCCATGAAAATTCAATTGTTCTCCGCTCTTCCAAATCCTTAGTTTGAGCCTGTTTTCAATGTCTGTATGGCCAGGGAGCTACTGAGGAAGGTGATTAAGAATTCATTGAAGGGTTTACTGCTGATTGCTCTGTTTGTTTTCTTTACAAAATAGGGGATTCCAACACGGACAATGGAGTCAGTGCAGAAAGTGGCGGACGACGACTCCTTTGTAGGAGAGGAGTGCAAGGCAAAGTCTCTGGGTGGAAGGAAGGAAGCAAGTTAAGGAGGGAGAAATATTGTGTCTACGTGGCACGACGTTAAAATTTGATTTAGATAAACAAAAACGGCATTTTCTTTTAAGTTGTACAAGTACAGGACTATTTTCGTAAGCAAAAATGCAATATTTTGAAAAGCAATTTAAGACAACGTATTCAGAACAATGGCTTTTATCGATTATGAAAAGGCCTTTGATTCGGTGAAAACAACAGCAGTTACAATGGCTTTGAAATCCTGCGGTATTGAAAATGCATACATTAATATTAGTAATAACATCTATGAAAATGCAAGTGCAAAGATTCTGCTATTTGAGAATACAGCATCCATAAAAATTGGAAAGGGAGTGAAACAAGGTGACACTATATCTCCCAAACTCTTTAATGCCACATTGGAAAATGTCTTTCAATCACTGAACTGGGAAAACAAAGGGATAAAGATTAATGGATATTATCTAACTCGCCTTTGTTTTGCTGATGACGTAGTTATTTTTGCTACTACCCCATCGGAGCTGCAGAGTATGATCCAGGAACTTGCTGACAAAAGTAAAGAAGTGGGATTAAACATGAACTTTCAGAAGACAAAAGTGATGTTCAATGCTTTCACCAGAAATGAAGATTTATCAATTGACGGGGAAAAGCTGGAGATAACCAATATTTACATTTATCTTGGGCAGCAGATATCAAGTGAGTGTCACATTGATAAAGAATTAATCGGCGTATACATAAAACTTGCCTGGAGAGCTTTTGGAAGAAACGGTATAATTTTCAAAAGCAATATGCCATTATGGTCTTAAAAGAAAAGTGTTTAATCAATGCATCCTTCCAGTGCTTACATATGGTGCAGAGACGTGGACCTTAACTAAAAGAGATATACAAAGACTGCAGACAACTCAAAGAAGAATGGAGAACTGCATGCTTGGTGTAACCATGAGGGATAAAAAGAGGAACTCGTGGATCAGAAAAATGACAAGAGTGGAAGACATCATGATCAGAGTAAAATCTCTGAAATGGCAATGGACTGGGCATATTGCCAGAAGGACAGACCATCGATGGACAGCCAAAATTTTTGACTGAATTCCAAGGGGCAGAAAAAGGCCCAGAAGGAGACCACATGGGAGATGGGTGGATGAAATTCGAAAGTATGCGGGAGTAACCTGGATGAGACTGTCACAAGACAGACCGTTGTGGAAGAAACTTGGGGAGACCTTCGTCCAGCAGTGGATTGACAATGGTTGACGATGCTGATGCTGATGCTGATGATGATTCAGAGCAAATAAAAAGTTGAAGGCGACATTCTACCAAAACTTTTATCTTACACCAGTAGCGTAACTAGTCAGATCCGTGTATCTATGCGTATCCAGGTGGAGGGGTCGGATTTGCACGAATTCGTTTGTTGCCGGTAGTGAAAAGCATTAAAGTCGGCCCAGTGGCGCAGTGGTCTAAGCGTTGGCTTATGACCTTTCGTCCGAGAAGAGTCCGAGTTCGAATCCCGATTTGACATGGATGTTGTGTTTGTCTTACGGCACGGGTCTCTCTCCCTTCCCTGGAACCAATGGTCTTAAATTAGGGACGGGTGACTGCTTGTAGCCCATTGAGTTGCTCGCAGTGCTCGGGTGACTGCTTGTAGCCCATTGAGTTGCTCGTGTCTACGGCACGGGCTCCCTCAATCAAAAAAATAAAAATAAAAGGCATTTCTTTCAGTGTTTCGTAAAAAAAAAATAAAAAAAAATATGAAAGTTGTTATCAAGCTTGCTCCGCTATAATGTACAAGTTTGTACGCGCCGGGCATCGAAACCGGGTACCCTCACTCCGGAGTAAGTCGCTCTCCCAACTGAGCAACGCGGACATATGCTCTCACTACTATCTGCCATTATCTCATGTGATATAGCAGGACGCACCGCAGGACGTAAATCGCTCTCCTAACTAGGCTACACGGACAGAATATCTCGCTGCAGATTTGTCGTCTCGAAAACATATTTTCACCTCTGTAGTACGTCACATCATTTCCCTCTCATATATGTATATATATATATATATTTTTTTTTTTTGAAACGAAGTAGAAGTAGGAATTTTTCATTAATTCCAAACAATGTGTGGAGTAAACATCACACATTTTTTGAAGAACCCAACGGCCAGTGGATCAATTTTCCACAATCGGGTGCCAATGTGAAAACAGAAATTTGTCCGTGCCCATATATATACAGTATAATCACCATCATCATCATCATCTTCTTCTTCTTCTTCTTCTTCTTCTTCTTCTTCTTTAACCATTATCAATCCACTGCTGGATGAAGGTCTCCCCAAGTTTCTTCCACAACGGTCTATCTTGTGTCAGTCTCCTCCATGTTACTCCCACATACTTTCGAATTTCATCCACCCATCTCCCACGTGGTCTTCTTCTGGGTCTTTTCCTGTCCCTTGGAATCCAATCTAAAATTTCGGCTGTCCATCGATGATCTGTCCTTCTGGTAGTTTGTCCAGCTCATTGATATATATATATATATATATATATATCATCATCATCATCATCATCATTGTCAACCATTATCAATCCACTGCTGGACGAAGGTCTCCCCAAGTTTCCTCCACAACGGTCTGTCTTGTGCCAGTCTCCTCCATGTCACTCCCGCATATTTACGAATTTCATCCACCCATCTCCCATGTGGTCTTTATATATATATATATATATATATATATATATATATATATATATATATATATATATATATATATATATATATATATGGGATGTAAGGTCAGGTGATGCGTAACATCACAGCCTCTCCTTGACAAATGTCAACCCCGCCTTCTCGTGGTGCATCCTGTTCCCACTAAAGGGGCTCTGACGACCGCCCATAGCGGTATAACTATACCATCGGGATCAGAGGAAATTCTATCCCACACTCACCAACCCGCTTGGCCAGCGTGGTGAGTTATGGCCAAACCCCTCCAAAATGATTCCACAACTTAAATCTTGGCCCTCAGTCTCCGGCAGCTGGAATGTACCTGGCCAAGGCAGCGGCCAGTGCGACATGAAGGCAGAGGGTGCTAAGAATCTCGGAGGACCGGACTAGGCTGCCATCTGATGCTGACCTTGGCTACTTACAATGGACGCTCCCTATCTTCTGATTCAAGGCTTCTTGAATTGGAAGAGGAACTACAAAGGATCAAGTGGGACATCGTGGGGCCAAGTGAGGTAAGGAGAAAAGGAGAAGATCTCATCGAACTGAAAAGTGGACATCTCTTCTACTATCGTGGGACAGATACTGGCAGAACTAGTGGTGTTGGATTTATAATAAACAAGAAACTGAAGGATAAAGTTGTAGAAGTTGAAAGTTCCTCTGACAGAGCTGCACGACTTGTTATCCAACTCTCGAAAAGATACCAGGCTCAGATTATTCAAACTTATGCACCCACCACAAGTCATCCTGAAGAAGAAATTGAAGAATTTTATGAGGAAATTTGTCATCTAAATAATAAAGGTAAGCAGCACTTGAAAATAATTATGGGAGATTTCAATGCAAAAATAGGGCAACGGCAACAGAATGAAACTTCAGTAGGTAAATTCGGTCATGGCAACAGAAACCAGCGTGGAAATACTCTCGTTGAGTTTGCAGAGGCAGAAGGGTTTTTCATCTTGAACTCCTTCTTCAAGAAAAAGCCACACAGGAAATGGACATGGAGACATCCAAATGGGACGACAAGTGAAATTGATTTTATTATGTGTAACAAAAAATTCGTCATAGAAGACTGCAGTGTGCTAAACAAGTTCAACACAGGTAGTGACCATAGATTGGTGAGATGTAAGATGCACCTCAACACTAAACTTGAACGTGGCAAGCTCATAAGACAAACAAAATCTATTGACATAACCAACCTTAAAAAACACCATAATACCTTCAAGTTAGAACTGAAGAACAGGTTCTCTGCTTTAGAAGGCCTAACATCGGAAGAAGTGGACATCTCTGAAGTTAACAGAAAAGTAACCAAAGCTCTTATGGAAACAGCAACAAAATTAGCTGGGTCTAAGAACAAGTTGCATGTGAACAAATTATCAGGAAAAACCAAAATGTTGATGCAAAAAGGAAGAGAGATGAGGACAACTAAAGAAGATGTGACTTCCAAAGTGGAATATATAGAGCTATGCAAGACAGTAAGAAAAAAGTATCACTGAAGACGTAAGGAAATTCAACTGTGAACTAGTGAGGAAAGCAATTGAAAACAACCAAAGCCTAAAGATAGCAAAGGGACATCTCAGTAAGGGAAGAAAACAGATTATGGCACTGAGAAAAGAAGATGGTTCTGTAACAAGAAATAGAGGCGAAATTTTGACAAGAGTGAAAGATTTCTACTCCAAATTATATGAAAGGGATGATATATGCACTCCAGACATCATGAAAGATACCAGTACCAGAGTTCCCCCAGTCCTTCCAGCAGAAGTTGCACATGCAATCAAGAACATGAAGCGAGGAAAAGCTCCAGGAGAAGATGGAATTACTGTAGACATCATACAAGAAGCAAGTGGAGAAATCGAAACAGTACTCGCCCAAATTTTCACTCGATGCCTTAATGAAGGAAAGATTCCTGAGGATTGGAACACCGCTACAATGATCCTGCTACATAAGAAAGGTGACATTGAGGATCTCGGAAACTACAGACCTATCAGCCTCCTATCAGTAGTTTATAAAATCTTCACTAAAGTTCTTTCACACCGCTTGAAGGTAGCACTAGACATGGCTCAACCGAGAGAACAAGCTGGATTCAGGAGTGGCTACAGCACAATAGATCATATCCACGTGCTGAGAGAACTAATTGAAAGAGCGAGGGAATATGAACTTCCATTGTGCATGGCTTTTATCGATTATGAAAAAGCCTTTGATTCGGTGAAACCACCAGCAGTTACAATGGCTCTGAAAACCTGCGGTATTGAAGATGCATACATTAATATTATTAATAACATCTATGAAAATGCAAGTGCAAAGATTAGGCTGTTTGAAAATACAACACACGTAAAAATTGGAAAGGGAGTGAGACAAGGTGACACCATATCTCCGAAGCTATTTAATGCCACATTGGAGGGTGTTTTTTCAGTCGCTGAGCTGGGAAAACAAAGGGATAAAGATTAATGGAGATTATCTAACCCACCTTCGTTTTGCTGATGACGTAGTCATTTTTGCAACTACCCCATCAGAGCTGCAGAGTATGATCCAGGAACTTGCTGACAAGAGTAAAGAAGTGGGATTAAAAATGAACTTTCAGAAGACAAAGTGATGTTCAATGCTTTTACAAGAAATGAAGATTTATCGATTGATGGAGAAAAGCTGGAGATAACAGACACGTACGTTTATCTTGGACAGCAGATATCAAGTGAGGGTCACATTGGTGAAGAAATTAATCGGCGTACAAAACTTGCCTGGAGAGCTTTTGGAAGAAACAGCATAATTTTCAAGAGCAATATGCCATTATGTCTTAAAAGAAAAGTGTTTGATCAATGCATCCTTCCAGTGCTTACGTATATTGCAGAGACGTGGACCTTAACTAAAAGAGACATACAAAGGCTGCAGACAACTCAAAGAAGCATGCACAGGTGCATGCTTGGTGTAACCAGGAGAGATAAGAAGAGGAACTCGTGGATCCGAAAAATGACAAGAGTGGAAGACATCATGATCAGAGTTAAATCCCTGAAATGGCAATGGGCTGGACATACTGCCAGAAGGACAGATCATCGATGGACAGCCGAAATTTTAGATTGGATTCCAAGGGACAGGAAAAGACCCAGAAGAAGACCACATAGGAGATGGGTGGATGAAATTCGAAAGTATGCAGGGGTGACATGGAGGAGACTGGCACAAGACAGACCGTTGTGGAGGAAACTTGGGGAGACCTTTGTCCAGCAGTGGATTGATAATGGTTGACGATGATGATGATGATGATGATGATATATATATATATATATATATATATATATATATATATATATATATATATATATATATATATATCATCATTGTCAACCATTATCGATCCACTGATGGATGATGAAAGTCTCCCCGAGTTTTCTTCACAACTGTCTGGCTGTATGATATACATATATATACGTATACACTGAGTGGCCACTTTATCATGACCACCTGACAGTTTTAAGCAAATGAGCAATGGCTGCACGCTATTGCCACCAGAGGGCGAGGCTAGCATAAAAAGGGAAAGCTTAGTGCTTGTGATAGTAGTAGAAGTGATTTTTGGGTGACGAGATGGGTAAAAAATACGATTTGGCTGACTTTCAACGTAGGATGATTGTAGGAGCTCGGAGCCATGGAGCGAGCATCACCGAAACCGCCGCATTCGTGAAATGTTCCAGAGCAGCTGTTGCTAAAGTGTTTAAAGACTGGACTGTCAGCCAAAAAACTGAGTCTCTACGTGCAACGTGTGGTCGTCATCGACTGGTGACTGCTCGAGCGGAACGGAGAGTGTCCAGACTGGTAACAGACAACAGAAGGGCAACAGTGCAGCAAATTACAGACCATCTTAATCAAGGATACCCTCAAATGATCTCTGCAAGCACTGTTCGCCGTACACTGCATCGGATGGGATATGGCAGCTGAAGGCCTGTTCTAACACCTTTGCTGTCTGTAGTTAACAAGAGAAAACATCTCCAGTTCGCACGGGAGCACAAGGATTGGACAGTCGATAATTGAAAACAAATTATGTGGTCTGATGAATCACATTTTCAGTTGCACCATACCGATAGCCGAGTGAGAATTTGGTGGAAACAGCACGAAAGCATGGACCCCAAATGCATTACTACAGCCCTTCAAGCTGGTGGAGGCAACGTTATGGTTTGGGGAATGTTTTCCTGGCATGCTTAGGGCCCTTTAATTCGTGTTGATCAACGTTTGACTGACACATCATATCTAAACATCGTTGAGGACCAAGTGCATCCTGTCATGTGGATGGTTTATCCAATGACTTTCAACGAGATAATGCGTCCTGCTATAGTGCTCGTATTGTACACGGTTGGTTTCAGGAACATGCCGGTGAGTTTACTTTGCTTAGGTGGCCCCACAATCTTTAGCCCCTATCAACATCTCGTGGAGTCCATGCCACGAAGAATTGACGCAGTATTAAAGGCAAAAGGTGGCCCAATGAAGTACTGAGGGGGTGGTCATAATAAAGTGGCCACTCAGTGTATAAATATATCATCATTGTCAACCATGTACTCCGACATGTTTTCGAATTTCATCCATCTACATCCCATGTGGCCTTCTTCTGGGTCTTTTTCTGCCCCTTGGTATCCCGTCTAAAATTTCGGCTGTCCATCGGTGGTCTGTTCTTCTGGTAACATGCCCAGCCCATTACCATTTCAGGGATTTTACTCTGATCATGATGTACTCCACTCTTGTCATTTTCCTAATCCACGAGTTCCTCTTCTTGCATTTCCTGGTTACACCAAGCATGCATCTCTCCATGCTACTTTCAGTTAGCTGCAGCCTTTGCATGTCTCTTTTAGTTAAGGTCCGACGACTCTGTTCCATATGTAAGAACTGGAAGGATGCATTGATTAAACACTTTTCTTTTAAGACATAATGGCACATCACTCTTGAAAATTGTACTGTTTTTTCCGAAATCTCCAGCCAAATTTTATACACCATTAATTTCTTCATTAATGTGAGCTTTGCTAGTTATCTGTTGTCAAAGGTAAATGTAGGTATCTGTTACCTAGAGCTTATCCCCATCAATCGCAAAATCTTCTTTTCTTGTAAAAGCATTGTACATCAGTTCTGTCTTCTGAAAGTTCATTTTTAATCTCATTTTTTTACTCTTCTCAGGAAGTTCCTGGGTCATACACTGCAGCTCTGAAGTGGTAGTTGCAAAATGATTACATCACCATCAAAACGAAGGTGAGTTAAATAATCTCCATTAATCTTTATCCCCATATGTTGACTATTGCTGTGATACAATTCAATTCTGTGTGGAGATCTGAGAGTGAGAGTCACGTTTAAATATAAATTTATGTTCTGCGAAGTTCTCTAAGAACTTAGTTAAGCTACAATTCTCAGAAGCATAAAATTCAGCAAATAATTAGTTATAACTGAGATTTCCTATTGCGGTTTCTTTTCCTGAGATTTGTTTGATTCAGAAAAGTTGGTAAGTGTCAGTCTCATGCCAGCTTTATAGCAGCAATTTCTGGTAATGTTATGTGGAAATCAGGGTGTATCATGCATATGGGTCTAACGTTTCCGCCCTGGGTCAGAAAGTTTATTGATTAAAGACAAAGAAAGACTTCGTTTTCTTTCTTTCATTCTTTTTTTTTCTTTTTTTTTCCCCCATTGTAATAGAAATGCATGCTTCAAAAGTGTGTGTAGCTTTCTGCGGAAACTATTGCTGTTCTTCTTTGAAAGTTAAGTCAACACATATGCGTAGGAATGTTTGCTTTTCAACTTAAAAAGTAGGAAAGACATCGTCAAAAAATGAAGCACTAAAACTTCACTTCCTGTTCCTTGCAGCTGCTGTCAACAGAACGGCGACACCTGATGGCTCTTACAGAACTCAGATGACCACCACACCCACAGCAGCACCACACTTCCTTAACCCTATTTATGGACTGCAAGATGCTGACCTTAGGCTACGCCATCAGCAGGCTGTGATAGGCATCGGAGCTCAAAGTCGTAAGTATTCAACAAAATTTATTTAGCACATTTCTTCCAGATTATTTTTGTTCCAGACGATTTTTTTATTTTTATTTTTTTAGGTAAAACCTGTGTTAATTTATTTTTTTTAGGTAAAACCTGTGTTTATTTTTATTTTTTTAGGTAAAACCTGTGTTTATTTTTATTTTTTTAGGTAAAACCTGTGTTGTTTTCTGGCCATCCAATTTTGTCCTTCAAAATAAATAAATTGTATAGTCGATATATTAAAGGCAGCGAAATTCGCCTAGATATTTCGATATTATTGCTATATACGGGTACTCATGCGAGTTCACTGTCTGATTGCTGCTTTCTTTCACAGTCTATCTTTTTCGTGATCTCCTGACCTTAAATGAGCACTTAAAGTTGGATCCATCTAAAATCTTTGCCTTGTATTTCCAATGGGCAAACTTCTGTAGCCATTTTCTTCACAATTAATGCGTTCCCAAGGATGAAAATTTAAACGTCGATAAAAAAAACTTCATATTATAGCCTAGTATACTTAATATTTTCTAAAATTTAGCAATAATTAAGCAATCCAACATTTGTTTGTCTACTGCCGTCATCACTGTACAGGACGCGCCATCTATTTTCTGGTCTCAACACCACCAAAGAAAAAGTTATTGATTTTTAATATAATTATGGTTAATTTTTCGAAAATATTAAGTATACTAGGCTATAATATGAAGTTATTTTTATCGATGTTCAAATTTTCATCTTTGGGAACGCATTAATTGTGAAGAAAATGGCTACAGAAGTTTGCCCATTGGAAACACAAGGCAAAGATTTTAGGTGGATCCACCTTAAGCAATTTGAATTTACTTGCTAAAACAGTGTTCAGCATTGAGTTTTTAATACAAAAGTAACTCAGAAAAGAAAAGTTAAAAAATGCGTTCAAATGTACACTCAGTGGACAAAGCATTAGACTATAATGAATTAGTTTTTATAATGGTAGTTGTTGTTGTAGTAGTAGTTAATTATGATGAATAAAGTCTTATGCTGGTTGTTCTTAATGGAGACACTTAATGACAGAGACCCAACGGCCAGACAGAGGTCTGACAGTACTATGAACTGAGAAAAACGTACTTACTTAAAAATCTTTTATTAGGAAACTCCTGGTATCATCCAACACACACACACTGCTAGTCACACTAATTGTATCACAATAATGAAGAAGAACCTAATCACATAGAACGAAGCTCTCGGCACAAAATAACGTAGCTCTTTTCACATCGAACAAAACCTCTCCACATATAAACAAAAAGCTCTCCTCGCACATAAACAAAAGCTCTCTCCATATAAACAAAAGCTCTCCTCGCACATAAACAAAAGCTCTCTCCTGCATATAAACAAAAGCTCTCCTAGGTATCGTTGAACGCGCCTATTTATACTGCCTACCACCACGTCATGACTACACTCGTTGCCACATATCTTTCAGTGGGAGAAATAACATCTCGTTAAGTAAGAAGATAATTTACATAGGAAAATAAAATAACAAGAGATAGTAAAATCAAAAGGAAACTGAATCTAGAGTATACGTTGCAAGACATAACTTCTTAACAGCGTGTTGGTCCTCTTCTAGCGCGAATAATAGCTTGTGCATGCCCGAGGCATCGAGTCCACCAGATGCTGGAGGGTTTCCGAAGGTAATGCCAGCCATGCTTGTTCCAGAATTATCCACAACTCCGGCCGAAACGTCTGTCCAAAATCCGTGGATCTGATGTTCCGCTCCATGACATCACAGAGACCCTCCACAGGGTTTAAATCTAGGAACCTTGGGGATCACTGGATGGTTCCAAATTCATATGAGTGTTCTTTGAACCATACATTGGTGGTTGCGGCCCGGTGGGGCGTCGCAATGTCTTACCTGTTGGGATTGGGAAGCTCTGCTCTCCGCCTATTAATCACCTGCGTTAGGTTTTGGTCTGTTCTACTCTACGCGGGGGGATGCCCATGTGAACTGCCCATCACCCTTATGTATAATGTTTTGTCTACTGAGTGTACTTTTCTGTTTCGGAAGTGTAAGAAATGAAGCTCTCTGCGCATCTTTTGCGTCCCGAAAACAGTCTGCTGTTATATCTAATTATTTGAAACGTTATTATCATAACAATCATATGTTATAAACAAATATTTAACCAATTCACCATAGTTATCTTCAAACGTTAATCGGTATCAACGTTACATTCTAATACGGAACACGTGTTAAAGTTACGAACAATGGCACACGTGTTAATGCTATTCACTGGGACACGTGTTACTGTCATCAATGTTAAATACAAGGTGTTAATTTTATTGTTATATTTATTATTATGAACAAATTATAGGTGCATCAATTACAGATCATTTACCGATTAAATTTACTTTATTGTGCCTTTTTATAACTATGGGACTTTTGTTCTACAGTGATCGTATATGGACAAAAACGTGCTCCTTATATGTACTGGCATATAATAAAGCACGGCGTTGTGATTCACCTTTATCCCGTCACTGGAATGGTGGGGGAGTAAAGGTGCCGCTCGTGAAAGAAATCAGAAACATAAACACATATCTTAGTTTACACATACCTTAACTTATGTCTTGTGTGGTTATAAGGAAAACAAACAGGAATCTTATGTGGAAGTAATCAAAATAGTTTAATACGAGAGAATTAGGAACACTAAGGTACCACGTGCGTGGGTGCAGCCGTTAACAATACCTTACACATAAAATTTACTCTTATTACGATTTTTCTCTATAACGTCTCCGATCATTTCTGCATACATCTATCTATATATATAAGTGCAAAGCTTAGTGATTCATTTTACTTCTAGTTCCTTTTCTCCTATGCTTTACTTAAATGTTTTACCTAGCTAACTGGGTTTTCATTGTTTGATCATGACCAATACACACGCCACGTGCTCTAAGTAGGTTTATGAATAAATTTAAGCAAGTACATGCAATAACAGGGAAAAGGAAAAATAACTTAACTGGTATCTCCATATGTCTTTCAGGTTTTCAACACTGGGCATATACACCTAATTGAGCTGACTGGCGCTATCCGAACTCGGCTCTCCGTTTGTCAACGTTGGGCATATTTCATTTCTCTCTCGTCATACTCGGCACTCGATACCCACGTCTGTTCCTTGTCGCTACACGTACTCCACTACTCTTGACCAATGAAAAACCTCTGACTTTCTGAGCTTCACCTTGTCCGCTGATGCCAAGGTCACTTGACCTTCTGAGGGGTTCATCTATTCCGTCAGGTGAACGTTACTTCGCTCCCTTCTTGGGAACTGACCCTTCAACTTTTCCGACCCCCCTATATCCCTTGGGGCCTAAGTATCGTCTCAAGGCTTGAGATTGCCTCTCGCTATCCCCTGGGGCTATCTATGCACGTGCATGTTGGACTAAATTTATTTTAAATAATTTTATTTCCAACACTGCACCTATTTCAAAAGCTATTCTTGTATGCTGAGTTCTACAAGCATTTTCGCGTGTTGCAGACATCCTAATGATTTTTTCACTTGTTCTTATATTCTGAAAACATTGCAAACACGCTCCTATTTATGGACTGAAAGTAGTTCACATTTGTTTTTCTCTCGAAAATCACTCTACGCGTGTTTGGAAACAATTCGTATGCGTTTCAGTATTCTGAAATCGTTCGCATGTCGTCATGAAACTGCTTTTTGATGGCAAATGCTCTCCCAATGAGGCCATAGCTACATATAGAGCTGGCTTTTCTGGCCTTTCCTTCCAACAAGGTTAGCATGCCCTTCTCCCTGGAAAAGGGATGTTATTATAAATCATTAAATTTATTTTTCGTGGTTTATGAAAGTTACTTTTGATATTTGATTATCAACACAAATATTTTTTTATTTACGTATCGTACCTCCTTTTGAGGCAAAATCAGATGGCTCAAAAGAAACTTCGACTTCTCAAACCGAAGTAGTAGTAGGAACGATTCTACGACAAGTTCTAAGCCGCAAGGCCGCAAGAATGTTAGTTCTCAAAGTCAGAAAAGGAAGATACCAGTGCCATATTTTTTTTGGTGGGGGGGGGGGGGGGGGGTGGCAACACGATATTCGGAAGAATATAAGAGGGGGATGTGAAATAGTGTAGTCACTCAAGTATATAGAATCGCTGCTGTTACCGGAATGTTTTCCTCATATGGATACGGAAAAAGTGAGAACAGAATTTTCCCGTTAATATACGAAAGAATTGCGGAAAGTTTCTGAAAGTTCGGAATGTTCTTGGCATACCAAAAATGTGTGAAATTCAAGATTTTCCCCGTCATTTCACTGAAAACGCTGTTTCAGGAATATTTTTTGGTAAGCCACGAAAGGAATCACGGAAAATGGCTTGTGAGTTCAGGAATTTTCACGCCATTTCACGGAAAAGGTTATATCAAGAATATTCTTCGTCAAATCACGAAAGGAATCGCGGAAAATGACTAATGAATTCAGGATTTTACCCATCATTTCACGCAAAAGGTTGTATCAGAAATACTCTGGGTTAAGTCACGAAAGGAATCGCGGAAAATGGCTGATGAATTCAGGATTTTCCCCGTCATTTCAAGCAGAAGGTTGTATCAAAAATACTCTTTGTTAATTCACGAAACGAATCGCGGAATATGGCTGGTGAATTCAGGATTTTCCCGTAATTACACGGAAAAGTTTGTATCAGGAATATTCTTTGTCAAGTCACGAAAGGAATCGCGGAAAAAGGCTGGCGAGTTCAGAATTTTCCCCGTCATTTCACGCAAAAGGTCCAGGAATATTCTTTCTTAAGTCATAAAAGGAATAGCGGAAAATGGCTGGTGAATTCAGGATTTTTCTCGTAATTACACGGAGAAGACTGTATCAGGAATATTCTTTCTTAAGTCACGAAAGGAATCACGGAAAATGGCTGGTGAATTCAGGATTTTCCCCGTCGTTTCACGGAGAAGGTTGTACCAGGAATATTCTTAAGTCACGAAAGGAATAACGGAAAATGGCAGATTTTTTCCGTTATTTCACGGAAAAGTTTGTATCAGGAATATTCTTCGTTAAATCACGAAAGAAATCACGGAAAATGGCTGGGGAAATCAGGATTTTTCCCGTCATTTCACGGAAAAGGTTGTGTCAGGAATAGTCTTCGTTAAATCACAAAAGGAATTACGGAAAATGGCTGGTGAATTCAGGATTTTCCCCGTCATTTCACGCAAAAGATTGTATCAGCATAATTCTTCGTTAAGTTACGAAAGGCATCATGGAAAATGGCTGGTGAATTTCAGAATTTTTTTTACAGTGTACGAGCACCTGTCAGTGGCAAATGACGCAATGGACGTCGTGCTAGAAATCCTGTCTGTGCCAGTCGGCGAGAAATGTTTCGCCGTGTGATTCTGGTGGGAGCTGTAATACACTGCTGGCCACCCAAAATGAAACACCAAAAAGTAAGCATCCGATTGGCCTGAAATTCGCAGCATGCGCCGCCCGCGAGAGGACATGCAAACGATTAGCATTGCAGGGCATATGCAAAACATTTGTGCCCGGCACGCCACCGAGAAGCACTATAAGAAGGGTGCACAGAAGGCGGAGTGTAAGTAGTGGAAGTGTGTTGTGCTGCCGGACATATGCGTGGGAAGCTTTCTAATGCCTCGTCGCAGAATACGGCAGTCATGCCAGCACGTTTCGGAGTTCGACAGAGGACGAATAGTGGCTTATCGCGACAGCGGTTTATCGTACCGAGATATCGGCGCCCGTATGGGACGACATCCAGCCACAGTGAGGCGAGTATGGATTTCGGGGGGGAGCAGGAGGGACGGACGGACTGACGGATCGACGTGAGCGATGGCCGCAGCCGCGGCACACCACCAAACGAGAGGACCAGCATGTTGTGCGGCGGGCATTGACGGCTCGCACCGCCACATCACGAACGTTAGCGCAGGAATTAGGGTGTGTTGTGCAACAACCTGTGTCAGCACGTACCGTTCGACGTCGTCTGCAGGAGCGGGGACTTGTCACACGGCGCCCATTGCTCCGATTACCATTGACGTTACACTACAGGTGAGTGCGGTGGCAGTGGGCTGTTGAACGCCGCACCTGGACTACGGAATGGCACGACATTGTCTTCTCCGACGAATCCCGCTTCTGCCTGCAACACCACGATGGTCGGATCCGCGTGTGGTGGCACCGCGGCGAGAGACTGTATGACGCCTGCATTATACATTGCCATACCGGTCTGTTGCCTGGCGTTATGGTTTGGGGCGCAATTGGATATCACACCCGCACCCTTCTGGTACACATCGCCCGTACGCTCAACAGCCACCGCTACATCTCCGACGTTTTGGAGCCTGCAATCCTCCCTTACCTGCAGGACCTGCCAGCGGCCACGTTTCAACAGGACACTGCGTGCCCGCACGTGGCAGGCGTCGTGCAACAATTCTTCACGCCCCCCCCAGGTGTCACTGCTGCCGTGGCCCGCCTGTTCTCCCGATATGTTGCCCATCGAACATGTCTTGTCGCTGATCGGCAACCGGGTGGCCCGTCAAGCACCATCCGCGGCTACGCCTGATGAACTGTGGCAACGTGTGGAAGCAGCCTGGTCCGACATACCCCAAGCCCACATCCAAAGCCTTTTTCGTTCGGTGTCGCGGCGTGTAGCGGCCGTTATTGCCAGCCATGGGGGCCACACGAACTGTTGATGTCTGCGTGTTCCGCAAGTCGCACGAACCTGTAAGCTCAATCGTTTCATCTTTGTATCTGTTGTTATGTGTCCAGTAAATCTAGCTTTGCTATCTCGTGTCGTTCTTGGTGTTGCATTTTGGGTGGGCAGCAGTGTAGAATGACGGTAGGTACGGTGCAACTTGTGTGTTTGTGTGATCCCTGAATGTGACAGTCCTTCCGTATTGTAGATGTCTCTAGTGCATCAGTTTCAAATTGATAAGAGTGTGTACTGTCCCTCTCTCTCTCAACCACTGTTTGCAGCATCGATCGATAGTGTTACTGTCTTTGATGAAGTCGCTTAACATAAATTGAAATATTATCTGACAAAACCAGTTACAGGTGTTCACATATTTTTAGAACGATTTTCCAGCAATATAATTAATGTTTAAAATAAAATTGTTTGTTCTATCTGATAGCCCATTTTCCAAACTATGAACCTTCATCTAGATTTCCAAGAAAACAGGGCATTTCTTAAAATTGATAGTGGTATTTTATTCCACTCCTCTTCCATGCACTGCTTTCCATAGTCCAACCAATGTTTTAGGTCTGCGTTTAGAAAGTGCCATTTCTGGCAGTCCGAAGACACAATAGTACATTGGTGACACATCAGGGGACTTTGAAGGAATATGAGCAAAATGAGTAAACTTGATGCGCGTCTCTTTTTTAATTTTTTTTTTCAAGAAATAGAGTGGTAGATTTTTGGATGGATGACTGATAGCCGTATCCTGATGGAGTTCTACTCTTTGAAGGCTCTGCGGATAGAGGGATGATATTTCCTCTTTAAATGTAGGAGTTAAAACTTTATTTTGGTAATATGTAGAATTGATTTTAACATTCGCTTTAAATTTTTCTTAACTATAATTACCCTGTGTACGAGAAACTAGTAATAATCATGAATCCTTTACTGAAACTTTCTTTGGATTCTTGGAACCAATTTTCTAAGTCTTTTTCTGCTGTTTTGCGATAGTAAATCGACTTTTTTATTACAATCCTTTAGGCAGATCCATGCTTCATCAGTAGCAATAAATTTCATGTTTCTGCTAAGGGATTTTCATAAGAAGTCTACACCGTGTTTGCTCAGCCACGTACCTGGGCAAAAGGTGGTGAACATTATGACTTTTTTTTCCAGATTAAATATTCAAATCTTTGTTTACTACTCTGTTTACAGTTGATACAGATATTTTTAGCAACTTAGCGATTGCTCTTTGAGTCGGTGAATTTTCTCTTAAGACCAGAGACCTTACTATTGAAATAGTCGTAAAAGTACGTACTTTCTTTAGATATTCGTTTGTTGTTCTTTTTTCTCTTGAAATTAATGCTTGACGATTCCTCCCTCTATTATTAATAATATTGCTTATTTTACATTTAGAAATGCTAATTCCATGATTTTCACAGCGTTTTTAAATTACAGAATAGGAATATTTCTCTTCGTAAAGAGCGAAAGTATAACTTATCCACTGCTTGTTTATGTGCGCCATTTTTTATAGCAGACGATATTTAACTGTAGCAGGTGTTTCTTTCGTGTTCATCTAACACGCTGTTGCTAGCTTCATTTCGCTGAACTTCATTTATTTTTGTGTAATTTCTTATCAAAAACGTTCTAAAAATGTGTGAGCATCCTCTATATTTCAAATCCGAGGGTATTACTGCTTTAAAGACAAAGCTCTTGCCTCATTGCTTAAATCGAACGTTTGGAAGCTAATCGCTTCTATCATCATTTCATCATCATTTCATCATCATTACAGAGATTTACAGTAACACCCCCAAGCGTGAAAACTTAACCATATCTATCCTGTCTCTACTGAAGTTGCTTAGTTAGCTTTCCATAAGGATAGAACACGAAATTGAAATGGGATTCATCTCAGCATTCAAAAGTTTGTGATCGGTAACAGTCCTTTTGTTTCCGGAAACCAATCACTAGTTAGGGCCACAAACTCGTGGTACGTTTTACCGAGAAGTCGACAAGTTCCCCTTATACGAGCATTGTTTATCATCTCAGTATTACTGATCGATGCGGAAATCACTTCTACACCTCGATTTAAACGAATTAGTCCGTTGTTTCTAGTTCAGATTTCAATGTTATGGTATATATTGTCTCACACGAAAACAAAATGTGATTTTCTTTTTCTTTTTTTCAGTGAGTTCTCGATTTGAAGGCATTTATCCGCAATACTTCCGCACTGCCGATGAGCAGTCCATCCGCGCATCTAAATGGTCACCCAGCTCCAGAATTACACCACCTATTGGAGATTCGAGTACCGTCTGCTCTTTGGCCAGTACTTCCTCTGTCTGCAATCCATTTGTAACCTTCGATCCTTCAAGAACAGCTCGACAACAGCTGGATTCAAGGTACCACGATAATACTCTAAGACCCAGGATCGTAAATGAGTGGAATCAGCTTATATCACCCATGAAGAGCAGTAACACCAGCCCCTTCCTCACACCGATTTCGTCTCCAGATCACTTTCCGGACAATAGAGTCAGATCATCATCGCCAGCACCGATGGATACCAGCTTCTCACTAAATCCAATCTCAACTCCTGTCCGTGAAGCAGCATGGAACCCGACATATATATCACCAAACTACCACAATTATCAAACTAGTTCTTGGCAGTAATGCTGTGCAAACTTTTTCTGAACTTGCTTTGATGCCAGTAAGGTCATCTACAGCTCATCGTTTACACGTGGTTATCAAAGGAGCCGCGTTATTTCTGCTCAGCATCAGTGAGTGCTGAATTTTCATGTTATTGTTTAATTACCTTAAATCATTTTGAAAATGAACGAAGGGTATATGCCATTTGTGTTTTCCGTCCAGCCTAGAGTCTGGCGCGGCGCGCTTGATCTCTGATTATTGCACATTATTCTTAATGCTGCGCATAAGTAAATCCTACGCGGCATGAAGGATATAATATACAATTATAATAATATACATTTCTTTCATAAGATGCTGGCATCTGCTTTACTGTTTCCGACAGTATAAAGATAGGGTTTGGTAACTTACGTTATGTAATAAAAGAAAAAGTTTCTACTGTTCATTGTTCTTGAGCAAGCATGCACTTAATATCTGGAGCAAGTAAATGCTCGATGGCAAAAGGCAAATTCTAACAGTAAGGAAGATTTCATTTTACCGTAACTGTAAAAGTTTATGCCCAAACTCTGAGACTCTCCAAAAATCTGTTACTTTATCCCAGTGTGTGCCAACGATAAGCAGCCTTGAAAGATTTCTGTAACTCTTCAGAATTCCATTTTTTTTTATAATCTTCTGTTTCAAGATCTTCTGGACCTCCAGTTATTCTTTCTATAAACCAGACAAGTCATTGCTTCTGAATTTTAATGCTCTAGCTGCTTACCAAGATTCATATCTCACGATCAACAGTGGTCAAATGATTAGGATTCCGATTTCTTGAACTGGTAAATCCATTTCATCAACGCAAGGCATGAGTATGGTTATGCTTGTTCATCAATTCTGATTCTCCTACTTCCCTGGGACCAGTAAACCAAAATGACAGACCCCTCCTGCCTTCGCCGCTCATGAGGATATTTTAAAGACATGGATGTTGTTTCTCCTTTCCTGCACCACGGCCTCGTCCTTATATGTGTATATCTTGCTCATTATCCCAACGGGCTTGGGAAATTCCATATAAAATGATGTAAGAAACTTATGTCATTATTTGCACGAGTGGAAGAAGATAAATAGGCCTGTTCAGAAACATAAAAAGTATACCTAATGGATAAAGAATTCTGTCGAAGAGTTCTTTGAATAAGAGCAATTATTCGACATAATGAGACTATTTTTTCTAGTCATACTTGTGATGTTCTAAAATAAAAACAGAAAAAGGAAACTGCTCCTAGTCAACTGCAGAGAAAAGAATTTAGGCATCCCCCCATCCCCAAAATGAAAGAAATACTGATGCATAAGATGAAGAATTTTCAAACGTCTTTAGGAAAAAAGCAAAGCTGTTTCAATGTGAGAAAGAAGTGTCGTTGTTTTTTAGGGAAAACTGTGCAATATTTTAAGAGATGAAAATATAATGGAACTGTAAGTTCATCTTTGAAATATTAGCCATCATGCAACTGCACATGTTAGCTGACTGTTTCATTTGAATGTTTGTTTTCTGCTTTTTTTTCAGAAAATTAAATAACGTTGAAATAACTCCTTTGATTGTCACTTCTTTCTGTAATTTTGAATTATAAATACAAATCACAAGAAGCCAAGTAATCTTTTTTTTAAATATTGGAACCCCAAGTAACAAAAATGTTCTTAACCTATTCCGCGGAGTCACTTAGGAAAACACTTTCGACGAAGAATTTAGCATTCGAAACTTTCAAAATGGCTAAAGTATATTTTTACAGAATATGGGTGAATTTGGTACACTAAACTTGCGGCACGGCTAACCTGACAATGGAGTGGAAGCTACTGACTGTATACTTCCACTGCATAATATAGTTCCATAGAACTATATTAAAAAGCCGTATTCAAGCTAAAAGCCGTATTCAAGTTTGAACTGGGACTTGAAAAAATACGTACTTGTTCTGAATGCTGTGCGTACGTACATTGAATTGGAAGATCTCAGTTTCGGTCGCATTTCTAAACAAGAAAGATTATACCGAATTTGCGGTTGTAATGAGCGCTTCTTCTGAATCCTTTCTAACGCGAATAAAATTTGTCAAAGTTATTCAAAATCAATGCAACCGGTTAGAAAAAAATCAACCGAATTTCTACAATCGATAAAACACCTAGAAATAGGAACAGCTATTTACTTCCACCAGCGGCTAAAAGTTTGTTACGAAAATGATCAAATTGCTCACAAAAAGTTTCTCATAGCACACAAAAGGTATCAAAGACAGATTTTCAAATCGAACAGTTAAAAGAGGGGAAATATAGAACACATGATATAACTGTACTCCTTCTAGCTCGAGAATTTTACGTAATGGGAAAGTTGAAAATAGGCGAAAAATATTCTTCAAGACAAAAGCTATGCTAAGGAAAAAGAACTTTTCAGACATGTCTCCGGTAAGCAAAGATAGTGAGAGAAAAGGTATTGACCTTTACGCCCTCTAGCGGGAAATCTGTGCATTATTTAAAGACGATAATGCTTCACATCTCTACTATCGCGAATGGCATACAGTAAAACAAAAATTTCTCAATAAGGTTTTTGGAAGCTGAAGTACATCTGCAAACAGAAGTACACAAAACACCATGTAGCGGCAGAACTGTGAACGATAAAACTCATACTGACCTAAAGTGTTCCACATGGTAAACGGCATCTGGTGTTGAAAGAATTTTTTAAATCGCACATTTAGAAGCAGAGGTATTAAGGAAACCAGATTAAACATTGGCGCCATAAGCGACGAAACTGTGCACTATTTTGGGAAGAAAATACACAAAGAGTTTTCGTAGTACCTGACCGAAAAATAATTTTTTATATAAGGTTTTTAGTCCCACAGATATTGCTGTAAACGGACACGTACTTCCGCCCTCTAGTGGCAAACTTGTTCGTTAAGAAAAATATTGAAATTATATAAGAAACATTTTGCACAGAAAACGCTCTCCAACGAAGAAATAATTTTTCAAATCGGAATCTTAAAAGCAGAGATATCGACAAAAATAAGATATATATCTATGTCCTCTGGCGGAAAAACTATGCGTTATTTTAAGAAGAAAGTATTCTAAAAAGATTTTCCAAAGTGAGCGGTATCGGTCCAAGAAATAATTTTTCCAGTCGAGTTTTCAGAAGCTTAGATTTTGCTGCATATACATCAGAAGCAGAAATAAACACTTACGCTCCCTGGTGGCCCAACTATTTTTTATAAAAAGTTATAAATTATATGCAAAACATTTCCCATTAGGAGCTGTATCTGGTTCAGGAAGAACTTTTCAAATCTGACTTTTAGAAGCAGAGATATCGGGGGAAACGCAATTTACCTTTGCGCCCCTAGCTAAAAATCTATGCATTACTTGAAAATTTTGAAACCACGTGACAAACATTTCGCACTGGAAACTCACGGAAAATTCATGAAAATAACATGCAGCAAAGTTGCCGATAGATGTCCGCCTTTTAACGAAATTTCCGCTTTCAAAATCTCCCGGTGTTTGTTTTGCTTTTTAACTTCCTTATTTTCACAGATTTTTTGTAGTCAGTTATTCCGTTTGCTTCAGAAAAGACCGTTTCAGGTTTTTTTTTTCGTATTTATACAGAAATTGCGCAAAATCAAAGAACCTAAATTTCTTAGTCAGTCCTTACACCAGTTAAACCTTTCGCACCGACGGGATTCGTTCCGATCAGAGTCGTATGGGTTGGCTCAACAGAAATCGCGCGTCTCAACCACTGAGCAAGAAAGTCTCAAATCACACTCACGTTCAACGTAAGACTAATTGCGCAATGATGATTTTTTTTTTGTCATTAATGCGACTGAATTAATCATTTTATTTTCTGTTGGAGCTCATTATTTTTTTGAATAGGTTTGTGATAATTTTATCTCTTCTATAAGAGGACTTATCACGAATTAAATATTTGTTTTCAACGTGATATTTAGAAGCAACAGAATACTTTAGAAGTTGAAATCTTTTTAAATTGACAATGACTTTCAGTTATCTTTAAGAAAAGGTGAAATAAATGTACTTTTATTTTTTATTTTTTTTATTGGAGGTTTAACGACTACCATAAGCAACTCAATGGGCTATAAGCAGTCGCCTGTCCCTAACTTAGGGTCACTGACTCCAGGGAAGGGAGAGAGCCAGTGCCGTAAGACAAACACAACATCCATGACTCACCGGGATTTGAACTCGGTCTTCTTTCAGACGAATGATCAGAAGCCATCGCTTAGACCACTGCACCACCAGGGCGGCTAAATGTACTTACTGCTTTATACACTGAAGAGCAATTGAATTAGAGATACCTGTCTAGTAACGTGTAGCACCACCTTTTGCCCTGATAACCGTGGCGATTCGTCTCGGCATGGACTCGACAAGACACCGGAAGCGTTGGGAAGCCATACGGATCCACGACCCCTGAACAAGCTCCCACAGTTCACGAAGATCTGATGGAGAAGGGTCAGAGCCTCGAACATCTCTCTCGATGGCATCCCAGATGTGCTCGATGGGATTGAGGTCAGTTGACCTAGCTGGCCAAGGAAGCGTGGAGTGTTCATCCAACCATTCGGATACAATTCGGGAGCGATGGCACGGTGCATTGTCTTGTTGCAGGATGAGGCCCCCAGTGGGATGTTGAAGACGCACAAACGGGAGCAAATGGTCCTCCAAGATATTCCGGTAACGTTGACCTGTGAGGGACGATGTCACACGTACCAGGGGTCCCATTTCAGTCTACGTAAACAGTCCCCAGACGAGAATGCCACCCCCACCAGCTTGAAGAGTACCCTGCTGGCAAGAAGGATCCATCGCTTCATGTGGTTAGCGCCGTATTCGTATCCTGCCATCCGCATGTACCAACGTGAATCTCGACTCATCAGTTCAGGCAACATTTTTTAACATGTCTAGGGTCCAGTGGTGATGTTTCCGCGCTCATGCTAATCTTTGCACCCTGTGATGTGCGGTCTGCAGCGGTACCCTCGTGGGACGATGGCTTCTGTACCCCATAGCGAGGAGATGGGTTCGGATGGTGTGGCTGCTTACACGTTTTTGTGCACCAGCGTTAAATTGCCAAGTGATTGCTTGCACTGTGGCTCGTCTGTACGCTGTTACAATGCGAGCTAGCCGACGATGACCCCGCCACATCCACACGCTGTTGTCCACTGCAGTTTGTCCTTGCAGGGATGGTTTTACCGGATTCAATGTACTCATGGTGCACCCGTGACACAGTGGCTCGTGAAAACCCCAGTGCCTGCACGACTTCCGAGATGGAATGACCCATTCGTCGGGCTCCGACAATTTACCCACGATCAAATGCGCTTTGTTCCTTCGTCTTACCCATACCGCGTCCGACTCTTACTGATTCCCGTCGCATTACTCCTTATATTTTCGGATCGCCGCATACGTCATGTCGTTTCCGTTTACAGGGTTACCCACAGCGCCATATTTGCATAACGCCAGCTGTCTCTAATTCAATTGCTCTTCAGTGTTGTATTACTTCACAAAACTCGTATAAATATAAAATTTATTCTTGACAAGTATAATAGCTTTTGTGTTAAGGATTTCACAGACTGATGCGTATATATCCTACAATCACCTGTATAACATTTAAATACCCTGCTTCTTCGGTAACACAATACACAGCAGCTGCAGCACAAAATGGTGGAGAGGGGAAGGAACATCCGGTACACAATAACCAGAATTTCCTGTGATATACTATCCACAATATCCGATCTCGCAGCAGAACTTTAAAATCAGATGCTTCGATAGACTGTTCTAATTTAGCATTAACCAAAACTTAAGTATTTTTGAGAATGTCTGGAATGTTTCCGTCGTATGGATATGGAAAAAGTGTGAACAGAGTGTTTCCGTTAATATACGAAAGGAATGGCGGAAAGGTTTATGAAAATTCAGAATTTCCTTGGCTTACGAAAAATCCGTGAAATTCAGCTTTCTTTCCGTCATTTCACGGAAAGCGTTATGCTCTTGAGCTTCGTTAATTCACGAAACGAACAACTGAAAGTGGATCGTGAATTACAGGAAATTTTTCGTGGTGTTGGTCCGGCGACACTTTTTTCACAGAAGTACAGAGAATTTTGCTGTTTCATTTCAAAGCCAAAGCCCATCATCATAAATAGTAGAAAAGTTTTATTTTTTGTAAGGGTATAACTCTTTTTAGACGGACATAAAGCTTAAATGAAGTTAACGATAATTATTATTCATAAGTACCAAAATAATTATTAGTTCGTTCCAAAAAATCCTATGAAAAGAATACCAAAACAATTTTTCGAGTGGTCCAATAGGATAATGTCCCGGTGGGACAATCCACCCTTGGTTGAAAATCAAGTTCCAGAAATAACGGTGAATGGATAACAGCAAAAGTCGAAAATATAGTTACTGTAAGCGATTTCGCAAAGTGGCTGGAGACGCTGGTTTCTGTCTAGTAATCCCAGTTAGGTCCGGGTTTCGGTCCTGGATAAGCATGGATATGACGAATAGCACGACGAGCTGCTATTGGTGGCCGTTAAACAACAAGTTAGTAAAATCACGCAATGCATTGATTATGATACGCTTTCCAACATACCAGAAATCATTACTCAAGATATGAGGATAAGGGCTGTGGAATAAATCTCGCTCCTGTGCCCTGACCTTTGACCCTATTTCGGTGATATTAAATAGAATTGGTTCAGTGTACCTCCGGGACAACATACTATAGTTTTGTCGCAGTAGAAGCATTTTTAGTCAAGTTACGAGGATAATGGCTGTGGAATAAGTCTCGCTCCTGTGCCCTGACCTTTGACCTAATTCCGATGATATTAAAGAGAATTGGTTCAGTGCACCTCCGGAACAACATACTAAAGTTTTGTCGCAATAGAAGCATTTTTAGTCAAGTTATGAGGATAATGGCTGTGGAATAAATCTCGCTCCTGTGCCATGAGCTTTAACTCCATTTTGATTATATTAAGCAGAATTGGCTCAGTATATTTCCGAAACAACATACTAAAGTTTTGTCGCAATAGAATCACTTTTAGTCAAGTTATGAGGATAATGGCTGTGGAATAAATCTCGCTCCTGTACCCTGATCTTTGACCCCATTGCAATGACATTCAACAGAACCGATTTAGTATACCTCCGGAACAAAATGATTAAGTTTTGTTGGAATCGAAGCATTTTTACGAAAGTTATGACGCATAAGAGCGCTGGAATGCATCCCGCTCCTATGTCCTGACATTTGACCACATTTCATCTATTTTCAATAGGGTTTGTCCCCAGGTTGTCCCCTACCACATACTAAAATTTCACCGTACTCGAACCATTTTTGCGGGAGTTATTGTGCGGACACGCAGACAGAAAAAGCTGGATCATACACGCTTCTTCAACCTACGGTTGGAAAGCGTAACAACAACAAAAACCGAGAACCTCCCCTCCCTTTTTTGAAGAAAATCAACGCAGTTCAGAAGAAGAGTTTTGATAGTCTTCTGATGAAACTGTTTACCGTCGTGGTTTGCCTCCCCCCCCCCTGAAGGCGGTTCAACGAAAACTATGAGCATTGGGGCCGCTAGTTCCAGAGAAGAGAGAAAGCTAACGCCATGGGACAAACACACCACCCATGCCTTATCCAAGACTAAATCAGCTGGGACGATTTGCCAGAAACCTTCGTCTCTGGCCACTTGAGTGACGACTTACGTTAAACTTTCAGTATTATGGAACAAAAAGGTTTTGTGAGCTTTGTAAGTGCATTAAACCCGTGTTATCAATTACCACCCAGAAAAACAATATTAACAAGTACATTACCTGCTTTGTACAAAAAAAGCTACATACCATACGGGAAAATTTTCTACCTAAATACAGTACATACTGTACATACCATACAAAAGTCTACCTAAATACAGTACATACTGTCGTGCATCTAACTTTAATGAGAGCTGTACAGCTGCAACTGCAAGTTATATTAAATGATGAATTTAAATTAGAATCCGTTTTCCTATAGAGAAAACATCGCTAGATGTTTCCCATAGAACTCAAAGCAGCTCATCTCAGGTAAAACGAATACTTTTTTCCAATTACACGATTTCCCGCATCGAACGGCGTTTAAAATTTTTGGTGCTAAACCTGATTTCGCCGCCCCGGTGGCGCAGTGGTCTAAGGCGTTGGCCTCTGATCATTCGTCCGTAAGGGGCCCGGGTTCGAATGCCGGTCAGGCATGGATGTCGTGTTTGTCTTACGGCACTGGCTCTCTCCCTTCCCTGGAACCAGTGACCCTAAATTAGGGACGGGCGACTGCTTATAACCCATTGAGTTGCTCACGGTGGTCGTTAAACCTCAAACCAAAAAAAAAAAAAAAAAAAAACCTGATTTCCCTCTAATTTCGTGTCTTTAGAAGTTTCCGAACATGTAAGATTGCTAATACTTAAATTATTCGCACGACATAGTCATTTGGTTATCACGCTGTCTTCGTACGATATAAAAACCCAGCTTTCAAAATTGCAACTTAAAACCATATTTATTTACAAGTCTAAAAGTCAGTTAAAAAAGACAAGATTTTTCGGAGCTCACTAGGCTCCATCATCAGGTGAAGTGCCGACAAGACACCTGGGGAGCTTACATTATAAGCACCTGCGGTTTTTCGGAGCTCACTAGGCTCCATCATCAGGTGAAGTGCCGACAAGACACCTGGAGAGATTACATTATAAGCACCTGCGGTAGATCCACAATACATCTGGTCGCCAGCCTCACCTTTCGGTGATGCCAGTTTGATATGGTTAAAGTTCAAAAACCGATGGAAATCAAAATAATTCCTCACCTTCAGATCGTCGCTCCGGTGGTTCAATCAAACGTCTCCACTGACGGGGCACAAATGACGGAATATCCAAATTACAACATGTTTCACCATACTTTAGAATAAACAGGCTCTCTGTGAAAAATGCAGTTCGTTTGGTGACAGTGGAGTTGAGTATCTTCACTTCAGACCAGTTCGGAATATTTCCTCCGTGGTTGAAAGCAACTGTAAAGGCAGTAGAGGTGTTGCCCGAGCGTAGAGCATATTGATGCTCAGACAAACGGATCTTCAATGTCCTAAGTGTAGAGCCAACATAGTATTTTAAGGCACCATTCGGGTCCCCATTGATGAGAGGGATACAGTAAACACCAGGTTTCTGCAAGGCAGACACTGCATTCCTGTCGTTACGTACTAAAGAGAAAATGTTACACAATCATTCCAGAGCAGCTGTTGTTAAAGTGCTTAAAGACTGGACTATCAGCCAAAAAACTGGGTCTCTACGTGCAACGTGTGGTCGTCATCGACTAGTGACTGCTCGGGCGGAACGGAGAGTGTCCAGACTGGTAACAGACAACAGAAGGGCAACAGTGCAGCAAATCACAGGCCATCTTAATCAAGGATCCCCTCAAATGATCTCTGCACACACTGTTCGCCGTACACTGCATCAGATGGGATACGGCAGCCGAAGGCCTGTTCGAACACCTTTGCTGTCTGCAGTTAGCAAGAGAAAACGTCTCCAGTTCGCACAGGAGCACAAGGATTGGACAGTCGATAATTGGAAACAAATTATGTGGTCCGATGAATCACGTTTTCAGTTGCACCATGCCGATAGCCGAGTGAGAATTTGGCGGAAACAGCACGAAAGCATGGAGCCCAAATGGATTGCTACAACCCTTCAAGCTGGTGGAGGCAACGTTATCGTTTGGGGAATGTTTTCCTGGTATGCTTTGGGCCCTATGGCGTAGAAGTCTTGTCTTACTTCTACGTTAACTTAAAACATCAACATACTAAGAAATAGTTCCTAAATGAAAGAAACCTTAACGGCCAGACGAAACATGTAAACAACAGAAGTCACACTTACGGAAAAAGATGCTGGATTCAGGATGTAGTAAACACATCGTAGCATAGCATATTGCACTAAACTATCCACACACCACACAACGCTCTTTTCACAACGCTCCTTTCAATAATCAGTTTACAATCCAACTTTCTCAAGCAATAGATTTCGTTTTTATCTCTTGTTCTTATCAAAGCTCAGGCATTCGTCATGTTCATTCAACCTCAATTGTGTTGCCAAACGTATTCGCTTGAGAGAAAGATATCACGTTGAGAGTGAAGAATAACAGAATAAACTCAAGATTTACATAGGGAAAGAAACTAAAAAGGAAAGTTAATTTAGAATATACGTCACAGCCCTTTAATTCGTGTTGATCAACGTCTGACTGGCACATCATATCTAAACATCGTTGCGGACCAAGTGCATCCTGTCATGTGGATGGTTTATCCCAATGGCGATGGGTACTTTCAACAAGATGATGCGTCCTGCCAGAGTGCTCGTATTGTACAGGATTGGTTTCAGGAACATGCCGGTGAGTTTACTTTGCTTAGGTGGCCTCCACAATCTCCAGATCTCAACCCCATTGAGAATTTGTGGGATGAAGTTGAACGAGCCATCAGACAGCTGGATCCACAACCCTGCAATCTCACACTCCTGGAAAGTGCTATTCATCAAGCATGGTCTCAGATTCCACAAACCACCTATCAACATCTCGTGGAGTCCATGCCACGAAGAATCGACGCAGTATTAAAGGCAAAAGGTGGCCCAACGAAGTACTGAGGGGGTGGTCATAATAAAGTGGCCACTCAGTGCATATATATACACACAGTCGAGTCACATTATTGTGGCCACCTCCTACTTTTGACGTCAACAGCGCGTAGCCAATGAAAGAAGGCACGTGTTGTGAGCTGGCTTGGAGGATGAAGAAGGCACGTGTAGTAAGCTGGCTTGGAGGTGTGCGGTAAGCATTCTAAAAACATATCAGTCGTTGCTGTCATGGATAAAAGGAGTGATTTATCACATTTGGAAAAAGGGCTGATTATCGGCTTTCGAGCCAAGGGTGGCAGTATTTCTGAAACAGCGCAGTTTGTGAACTGTTTGCGTGCTGCTGTGGTTAACGTGTATCATGATTGGAGAAATGGCACTATTGCGAATAAGCGTTGTGGGAGCTGCGGAGGAGAACCACGTGCCATTGATGTGAAAAGTGAACGTCGGCTTCGAAGGTGCATGAGGGCCGATCGACACGCTACAGTGGAGAAACTCACTGGCCGAATGAACCAGGGGGCTACCGAAAGTATGTCTAAAACGACAGTTCAGCGAACCCTGCTGTGTATGAAACTCCAATGCAGACGGTTGGTCTCTGCAACTATGCTAACGAAGGTGCATTGGCAGAAAAAGGTTTACATTTTCACGGCAGTATCGGAATTGGACCTTCGCTGGTTGGCAAAAAATTGCCTTCTCCGATGAGTCACGTGTTCTGCTTCATCGAACGGATTAACGTTGGCGTATAACGCGAGAAACATCGGATAACAAACAATTTTCAACCCTTGCTTGAAGAACAAAAGCTGGTGGGGGCAGCGTTATGGTCTGTGCAATGTTTTCGTGGCATTCCCTGGGTCCAGGGGTGGATTGGTCCACCGGGATATTTCCCGGTGGTCCATTCCTGAAATGGCCCACCTTCTCGCATAATTTTTATTTGGATTTTTTGGAACGAACGAATAAGATTTTGGTACTTATGAATAATAATCCTTAGAAAAACACTTTTACTTCTATTTATCTTAAGCGTGAAATAAAACTGCAGTATTTTTTGTACTTATGTGAGAAAAACGCCGTCAGAGCTGTTCTACACTGCTGGCCACCCAAAATGCAACACCAAGAAGGAAGCATCCGATTGGGCTGAAATTCGCAGCATGCGTTGCCCGCGAGAGGACATGCAAACGATTAGCATTGCAGGGCATATGCAAATCATGTGCGCCCGGCACCCCACCGAGAAGCACTATAAGAAGGGTACACAGAAGGCGGGGTGTAAGTAGTGGAAGTGTGTTGTGCTGCCGGACCTGTGCGCGGCAAGCTTCCTGATGTCTCCTCACAGAATGTGGCAATCATTTCAGCACGTTTCGGAGTTCGACAAAGGATGAATAGTGGCTTATCGCGACAGCGGTTTATCGTACCGAGACATCGGCGCCCGTGTAGGACGACATCCAGCCACAGTGAGGCGAGTATGGATTCGGTGGGTGCAGGAGGGACGGACGGACCGACGTGAGTGATTGCCGCAGCCGCGGCACACCACCGAACGAGAGGACCGGCATGTTGTGCGGCGGGCATTGACGGATCGCACCGCCACATCACGAACGTTAGTGCAGGAATTAGGGTGTGTTGCGCAACAACCTGTGTCAGCACGTACCGTTAGACGCCGTCTGCAGGTACGGGGACTTGTCGCACGGCGCCCATTGCTCCGATTACCACTGACGTTACACCACCGGCGAGTGCGGTGGCAGTGGGCCGTTGAACGCCGCACCTGGACTACGGAAAGGCACGACATTGTCTTCTCCAACGAATCCCGCTTCTGCCCGCAACGCCACGATGGTCGGATACGCGTGTGGCGGCACCGCGGCGAGAGACTGTATGACGCCTGCATTATGCAGCGCCATACCGGTTCGTCGCCTGGCGTTATGGTTTGGAGCGCAATTGGATATGACACCCGCACCCCTCTGGTAAGCATCGCCGGTACACTCAACAGCCACCGCTGCATCTCCGACGTTTTGGAGCCTGTAGTGCTCCCTTACCTGCAGGACTTGCCAGCGGCCACGTTTCACAGGACAGTGCGCGCCTGCACGTGGCACGCATCGTGCAACAATTCTTCACGGCCCACCAGGTGTCACTGCTGCCGTGTCCCGCCTGTACTCCCGTTATGTCGCCCATCGAACACGCCTGGTCGCTGATCGGTAAACGAGTTGCCCAGCAAGCACCACCCGCGGCTACGCCTGATTAACTGTGGCAACGTGTGGAAGCAGCTTGGACCGACATACCCCAAGCCCACAACCAAAGCCTCTTTCGTTCGATGCCGCAGCGTGTAGCGGCCGTTATTGCCAGCCATGGGGGCCACGCGAACTATTGATGTCTATGTGTTCCGCAAGTCGCACGGGCCTGTAAGCTCAATCGTTTCATCTTTGTATCTGTTGTTATGTGTCCAGTAAATCTGGCTTTGCTATCTCGTGTCCTTCTTGGTGTAGCATTTTGGGTGGCCAGCAGTGTATATTAGGAGATAATTCTTATGTTTTCAAGTCGAAGTTATAATAGATATTTCAGTTAAAAATAAATGAATATTTCAGACAGAGCCGAGTTTATTTTGTCGCAAAACACAATCGCATATTTCCGCCTCAAATACGAGCTGACTTTTTTCTCCCATGTTTATTACTATCGGACACTTTTAATTGCACCGGCATTGTAATGATTTTTTTCATAAGAAAAGTACCTCTGAATAAAGTAAACAGCTCTGACTTCAGCTAAATATGAGTAATTCATTTTAAAGTTTAATAACGAAATTTCCTCATATGGTTTTATATTTACTGAGAATGGGTTGCGAAAACACAGTTTTGTCCACGCCGAACATCGAATCCGAATCCCCTCACCTCACTCCGGAGTAAGCCGCTCTCCCAACTGAGCTACGCAGACATGTGCTCGCATTGTTATCTGCCTTTATCTCATGTGCGTTCTGCGGGCAGGCACGTCACAGGGTTTGTGCATATTAAATTTTTATGGTATTCACTTGTACGTTTGATTCCGGCAGCGAATAATTCGCATTTCCACTACTGTATATATTTGCATGTATTATTCCCCTCTCCCTCTAGGTTGATTATCGTGGTATAATTCGTTTCCGATCAAATTGTTTTAAGCTGAAAAAATAAGAGTTTAAGTTGATGGTGCAGTTTTCGTAATATAGCATTTTAAATCCACGAATTAAACATTGAAACTGTGCAATTTGATTTGACTCGGATCACCCGTTGGTACGGTAATATTGGATTTGATTCGCATTGCGTCCTTTCGTTTTATTTCATTAATGTATCCTCAATATCGTTCATTATGATATTTATAACACTAATGCCGTAACATTTGGGTTTCTCACTTCTTAACTATAACGACAGCTTTACCAAGGGCAGAAACGTAGTCGTCTACCGTGCTATCCGGAAGGGAAGTAAACGATTCACCAACTTTACGGTGTTGGAGGAGAGCATAACAACGATCAATCCCGATAACAGAATGAGCAGTATGTGAGAAGTATTCACTTACCGGGCTGGTACGTGGGTGCCTCCGAAGGAAGGAGTGACAGACAGTACAGGTGTCACTGGTCTAGTCTGTACGACTCCGGCGTAGGTACGTTGGCGAGAAGTCGATGCAAGACTGTCACTAAGAAAAGAGAGAAATCTTAAACAAGAAGGCAGGGCGAAGCACATGATGACTTGGAAGAGAAGAAGATTTCTCATTTGCATAAGTTTAGAACATGACAGAAGCAGCAGTTGGAGATTCGTAAAAATTTACATAAGCTGAGCTCATCACAAGAGAAGGACTTCGAACTAGTGATGGTAGATCGTGGGAAATTACCCATTTCGAGGGTATTTTAGAAAAAAAAGTTACGAATGGGTAAATAGGTATTTTTTATATCCTGCGGGTAAATTTATTCCATCTCTTTTTAAAAGTCATACGGAGACTTCTAATTTGTTGCATGAACTCTCGTTTTTAAAGAACGCCTATATCAATTGCGCAACGTCTACCAAAAGTTGAGCGTAAGGATATGGGGGTGGAATGGCTTTAAATGGCATCGAAAGATTGCGCGAAGTTCGTTGTTGAGGAAAAACACTTAAAATGACATAATACTGAAAACTTATATTATGATAGTAAACGGGATTTTATATGATACTTATCAGCGTTCGAATTACCCAGTGGTCCGCTGGCCATTGGTCAGTAAAACTTCCATCGGACCACTGAACTATTGAATTTACTGGCCCGAATGTCCAGTAAGTTCTTTTGTTGTTTTCTTTTCTAATTTGTCACAAGTTAAAATATAAGTTTCTATTTCTTTTACCTTGGTATATGGTTTTCTTTTTAGGCTGCAAACTAATGATACGTGGTAAAACAAATATTGGAGATAGTTCCATTCAAATCATCTGTTATTTTCTATATATATTGGAAATGTATTTAAATCTTTTTTTTTTTTTTATCCTTTTTTTACGGACCAGTGGGCATTTTGGTGGACCAGTGATTTGCAAATTCTAGTGGTCTGCTGGGCCAGTAGAAGATTTATAATATTTCTAATACTAACACTGCTTATGTGATAGTAAATATAATGCTCATTATAATATATTATTTTTGACTGTTTTTAAATAGAACTGCTGTATTTAAAAACTGAAGTCTAAATTAGTGTACTTATTAAAATCATTTGTGTTTTTGTTATATTTTTAACGCAAAAGATAAACAAGTTAATGTGTAAAGAGATAAAATTATAAGTAAATTTCTGAAAAAAATATTTTAAGCTTAAAAATGTATTATAAGCTTATGTAAACACTTGCAAACAATTTTTGCGAATATGGGTTTTTTGGCTATAAGATGGGTATTTTCTTTGTGCGTATGGGTAAAACCAGTTTTACTCCCTACCATTGGAACTAAATAATAAGGATACCTGGCCAGCGGAAGTGCTTGGACAGGATTGGTTTACATTGGGAATGCCGGAAGTCTCCGTCTTTGCAATTTCTAACAGTGAGCAACATTCGACGAAGGTTGCAAAAGAAAAACTCAAATACTCAAATTTAAATTAAACAAAGCTCGTAAAAATTTAAGGTTCAAAAGGAAGGTAGATAATTACGGAAATAGTGTCACACTTCAAACACAACACAGAGCACACCCCGAAAAATCACTAAACATTCTAAAAACGTAACAGCATAAACAAACGTGACTTCACAGAGGAAAAATAAAATATGCTCATAGTATCACTTTGTTCGTCCATCTGCTTGTGGACACTATATCTCTGCAACTATTAGTCCGATTTGAAAAACTTTCTGTATTGGGAAGACAGAAATGTGAGAACGATGATCCTTGCTTTTTGGTACACTTTTCGGATGTTATATCTTCCCCGTTAGACGGCGTAAATGTAGATGCTATCGAATTCAAAATACATTTCATTCCATGTAAATACTTCTAAACATTCGATTGAAAATATTCTTTCTTTCCTTCGATACCATTTATAACGAAGACTATTTTGGGTACGTATCTTTTTCAGTTTATTCATAGCTTTTCCGCTAGGGGGCGTAATGATAAATTGAGACTTCCCCAATACTTTTAATAGTGGCGTATCTTAGGTACGAGACCTGGGTTACTCCCCCCCCTCAAGCGCTGTTTTTTTAATTGCGAAGTTTAATTTTTAATTGTTAAGTAATCGAAGTAACTTTTTTCTAAATTTTAGGTACATGCCATTGCTGACATAATACCAAATAATTATGAGGATTAGGATTTGAACACGTATTTGTCCATGAACTCCATTCTTCTTCTGAATACTTTATTTATACATGAACTCCATTCTTCTTTTCCTTTTGTGTGAACTTGAGTGCTACGTTTTCATAAAATGTTTCTTCCGAGTACTTTTTCATATTTAAAAAGAATGTTTTCTCTATTGACAAAAGACCCAAGTTTTTCGAATGTGCATGTCCTTGTGTGGCTCTAAGATATATCTTGATTCTTTTTAATGCAGAAAAACTTCTTTCGGCAGTTGCAGTTGCTGATGGAAAGTTTAACATGAGGTCTGCTAATTTGTACACCTCACTAAACACTATGTCCAATTTATTCAACTTTATGCAACACGTAATGTTTTTACTGATTTGTTTTTGTTTTCATCAAGGGAATAAAACACCTTCAGTTCATTTTTTAGTCGAGCTGTATCAAAATTTGAAGCATAGAGTTCTTTAAGTTCTGACAGTAGATGTTCGGGGAAGCTTTAACAAAATTTATCAAAACAGTTCGAATCCAAAAAGGCACGAATTTAAGATATAATATATCTGATTTTAATTCATTGACACTTCACAAAAACTGAAACAACTCTCGCGAAACACGTGCTTTTCTGGGCGGGAGTATGCGAGTGACTGAGAAAGTCAAAGTCTTCTCTTTTCTGAGCGAACCGTTGCCCAAAGCAATGGCCTATTCCCCTCTATCAGCTTATTCATGTTGTCATGGAAATGCTAGCAGGCGATCGTACGGAATGGAAATTTTGAAGGTTTTCGAATCAGAACTGCAAAGACTGAAAAGCTGGTTGCGTTATGCCGTTGGTTTTCGCTCGCCAGACTAAGTCAAAGAAGGGAATCCGCACGCGTTTTTTTCGAAGCGAAAGCATCAACATATTTTGATACCGTTGATAATTGACTTTATTTGTGTATGTTTAATTCACTTTTATTTTTGCATTCTCTGGGCTTCGCAGCTAGCCTTGCTAGCCTCGAATATACGCCACTGATCTCTGCTACTTAAAGTCCCATTTTAAAAAATATTTTTACGTCGCAAAGAACTCGCTATGGGAAATGTTCTGTATATAGGTTAGATTTCCTTCTACCATTTTTTTTTTTTTTTTTTTTTTTTTTTTTGTAAAATGTATTTCTGTTTTCGATGTAATTTACAGCAATAACTGCGCGTCAGAGGCCCGATTGAAAAATTCCTTTCTTCTACGGTCAGATACTATAATATTAACTGTGAAAGCATTTTTCTAACTTTGGCACATAATTTCAAATTTTTGGCAAAGAATACTTTGGGCACCAGGAGGCGTAAGTCTTAATTTCCGCTTCTGATATATTTGCAGCAAAATCTGAGCTTCTAAAACCTCGACTGAAAAACAATTCGTTTGTGGACAGATACTATTCACGTCGACAAATCTTTAAGGAATATTTTCTTCTTAAAGCAATGCATGGTTTCTCCGCCAGGTGCGTAGATGTATATCATATTTTTGTCAATATCTCTGCTTCTGATGGGCCTATTTGAAAAATTCTTTCTTTATTGGATAGAGTTTCCGGAGTGACATGTTTTTCATATAATTTCAAATTTTTCAAGTAATTCATAGACCTTTCGTGTGGGGGCGTAAAGGTGAACTACGTTTCTCCCGATATCTCTGCTTCTAAAACTCCGATTCAAAAAATTCTTTCTGTACCGGATACAGCTCCTGATGGGAAATCCTTTGCACGTAATTTCTAATTTTTGTAAAAAATGGTTTGTCTCCAGGTGGCGTAAGTCTTAATTTCCGCTTCTGATGCATTTGCAGCAAAATATGAGCTTCTAAAATCTCGATTGCAAAAAAAAGTCGTTTGTTGTCCGATACTACTCATGTCGACAAATCTTTTAGGAACATTTTCTTCTTGAAATAATGCATGGTTTCTACGCCAGGGGCGTAGATGTATATCTTATTTTTGTCAATATCTCTACTTCTAGGGGTCCGATTTGAAAAATTCCTTCTTTGTTGTATAGTGTTTCTGATGCGAAATGTTTTTCCTATAAATTCAAAATTTTCAAGTAAATCATAGACTTTCCGCTAGGGGACACAAAGGTAAATTGCGTTTTCTGCGTTATTTCTGCTTCTAAATCTCCGATTTGAAAAATTCTTCCTGTATCGCATACAAAACCTGATGGAAAATATTTTTCACATAATTTCTAATGTTTGGTAAAGAATGGTTTGACTACCAGGGGCCATAAGGGTTATTTTCTGCTTCTGATGTATTTGTAGGAAAATCTGGGCTCCTGAAAACTGGACTAAATTTTTGGTCTTGGACTGATACCGCTCATATGGAAAAATCTTTTGAGAATACTTTCTTCCTAAAATAATGCATGGTTTTCCCCCAGGGGACGTAAAGTCACATCTCATTTTTGTCGATATCTCTGTTTTTAAGAGTCCGATTTGAAAAATTATTTCTGTGTTGGAGAGCGTTTCCGGTGCGAAATGTTTCTCATATAAATTCCTGTTTTTCTTAACGCACAAGTCTGCAACCAGAGTGCGTAAGATCACGATTCCGTTTACAGCAATATCTGAGATATTAAAAACCCTATTAAAAAACTTCTTTCTTCCGTCAGATACTATTGTTTTCCATACGGTTCCATTGACTTTGAATAGCTCTGATAAATTTAATTTGCGTCAGAACGGATTCAAAAGACGTGCTTATTACACCCGAAAATTCGGTGTTATCTTTCTTGTTTTTATTCGTTGCGTCGGGTATTGTTGAGTCCGTTTTTGTGAACTAACAAATCGAATTGTCGTAACAGAATGTGAAGTGAGTAAAACCTTAAAATTAGTCTTCACGCTGCATTCCTACCTCATCCCAGATACATTCACCCCCATTACTTCCCCCTTTCGAGACGGTCATTAGCCAAAATTAGAAGACATCATCGAAGGACTATTGAAACGAAAAAGCCAGCGAAAGTCTAAATTTCAGAGCAGTTTAATCATGGGGTTGGATTACTACGGTATTCTGGGTCTAGATAGGTCAGCTTCAGATTCAGACATCAAGAAGGCTTACAGGAAGTTAGCCCTCAAATACCACCCAGACCGAACGGACCTTCCGGATGCGAAACAGCATTTCACTTTTATCAGTGAGGCCTACGATGTACTAAGCCGACCGAAGACTAAAACCCTGTATGACCAGTTTGGAGAGGAAAACATTAAGGCTGGTGTGCCTCAACCACCCAGCAGTTCAGAACCTTTCGTACAGTACACCTTCCACGGAGATCCTTGCAAAGTATTTCGCGAGTTTTTCGGGGTTGACAGTCCCTTCCCTGAATTATACCTACCCAACGTGGAGACTTGCGAGAAGTTTGTTGGAGACAAGGGACGATCGAAGCCACGTTTGGGCGCATCGATAGAGCACACGTTTAAAATCACACTCAGGGAATCCTTTTACGGTTGCCAGAAACAGAAGACCCTACTGCAAAGAGTGCTTGACGAGACGGGGACCAAAACAGTTCCCAAGGAAAAAGTATGTTGATCTATTAGTTTCAGACATTGAGTGAAAAAAAATGAAACTTCTTTCATTATTGTTTGTGATGTGAGCTCAATTGAATTCGATTTTTAGAGAGTCATTTAAAAATTTGCGTATATTCTGCAAAATTTACCATGCATTTATTTGTATATATTTGAAAATGTTCGCAACAATGTAATCTCACAGATAAAAATGCTTCGGATTTGTTGCTATCGCATTATTGCCCTATTTGTTACAAAAGAAATAGTGGGAATGTCTCTCCTGCTTCGCTTAATTGCTCTATCTCTTTTTTTGGAAAACAAATTCCAAGAGATCAAAAGTCAGGGTTAACAATTTAGCCAATGAGACATATCAAATAACATAACGAAACTCTTTAAAGCAAACTAAATTTATAATAATAAGAGGTAGCATGTCTGCGTGTGTTTGTAGTAGATTTATCACTTACGAAAATCGTGATAGTTCAAAATTTGACAGATTGTTTTTAATTCTCGTTTGAGTTGCAGTGGCATGTTTTAAATCGAAATTTCAAAAAGGGAAGGGAGGTTTTACTAGAAGCAAAAATGTATTATATTTTATGCTGTTCTATTTCTGCAGCAAAAAATAAATCATGAACGAGACAGCTCGAAAAGCTCACCGTGTGTGCTTACGGTGGCATTGGTGACGGCGCGAAAATCTTGGCAGGAGTGCATCACGGGAACCAAACGAACTTCCTTGTTTGGTCATTGTTTTCCCAACGGTGGTTGCTGTGTATTCTGGCAACAAGTGTAGGTGGTCGCTGTGTATTCTGGCAACAAGTGTAGGTGTTCTCTCGATCCATGCGAAGAGTTGCCACCGGGTTTGAGTTCAGTTCATAAAGGATTTCACACGTAGGCGCCGACCAGGCGGGCGGGAGGAACAAAGTCAATCTTTCCCCTCCAATACTTTTGCTTGTGGGACAGTGCCCACTCAATATTTTTGGCTTTGTTTAAACAAATCTTTGTTTTTGTATGCGTATGTTATTTTGGAAATGCGTGAGTTGAAATACACAGTCGAGTCTCGTTATATTGTGACCACCTCCTACTTTTGACGTCAACAGTGCGTAGAAAATGAAAGAAGGCACGTGTCGTGAACTGGCTTGAAGGGTATATAAGGTGTGCTGAAGGTTATCTGAAAACATATCACTCGTTACTGTCATGGATAAAAGGAGAGATTTATCAGATTTGCAAAAAGGGATGATTATCGGCTTTCGGGCAAAGGGTGGCAGTACTTCTGAAGCAGCGCAACTATTCACGTGCTGCTGTGGTTAAAGTGTATTGTGATTGGAGAAATGGTACCATTGCGAATAAGCGATGTGGAAATTGCGGAGCACGACGTGCCATTGATGTGAGAAGCAAACGCCGGTTTCGAAGGTTGGTAAGTGCCGATCGACACGCTACAGTGGAGAAACTCACTGGCCGAAGGAATCAGGGGGCTACCGGAAGTGTGTCCAAAATGACAATTCAGCAAACCCAGCTGCGTATGGGACTCCGATGCAGACGGTTGGTCACTGCACCTATGCTAACGAAGCCGCATCGGAAGAAAAGGCTTACATTTGCCCGGCAGTATCGGAATTGGACTTTCGCTGATTGGCAAAGGATTGCCTTCTCCGATGAGTCGCGTTTTCTGCTTCATCGAACGGATGGGCGTTGGTTTATAACGCGAGAAACATCGGAGAACAAACGATTTTCAACCATTGCTGGCAGAACACAAGCTGGTGGGGGGCAGCGTTATTGTCTGGGTAATGTTTTCGTGGTATTCTGTGGGTCCACTCATACCTGTGGAAGGTACTATGGACTGAATTCGTTATGAATCCATCCTTGCAGACCACGTGCACCCGTACATGATGATCGTCTTCCCTGGGGTGGATGGGATCTTTCAGCACGCCAATGCGACGTCTCACACAGCTAGAAATGTCCGAGAGTGTTGGAAGAGAACGATGAGGACTTCAAAGAACTTCCCTGGCACCGTAATTCCCCAGACTTAAACCCAATCGGGCATCTGTAGGACCATCTCAATCGTGTTGTTCGCTCTATGGATCCTCCACCATGAGCTCTCCAGCAGCTGTCAGATGCACTGCAGTCAGCATGGCTCCACATACCGTATTTCCCCGAAAATAAGACCGGGTCTTATATAAATTTTTGCTCCAAAAGATATTTTCAGGGGATGTCTTATTTTTTCATGTACTACCAACTTTTTTTTTTTTCATCTACATTTATTCATTTATTCATGTACAAAAATTTACATTTATTCATGTACAAAAATTTACATTTATTCATGTACAAAAATCTACATTTGTTCAAATACAGTCATGTCATTTTCTTGTGGAACATCGTAATAACTCTCCAAACCCCGAATTCCGGCCTGAATTTCTTGCGACTCCATTTCCCGTAGAACCACTGACCCCAATCTCTCATGTCCAGCAATAAAGCTATCTTTAAATGAGCACTTCTTGTCCATGTAGCCTGCTCGTAGTGCATTGGCAACACGGCTGTCAGAGATTTTTCCCATGAATTCTTCACCCAAGTCACGAATTCTTTCTTGCAGGCTAGGCTTCACAAAGTTTCCACGCTGATTTCTCTCCATTCTATTTTCAATGTAGTAATTAATTTCCATGCGCAAATCATCCTTGAATGGCTTGTTTATTGCAATATCAAGAGTCAGGAGATAGGCAGTCATTCTTGCGGGAATCATTATTTGATCTATTCTTCTCTCTGCAATGAAGTTCTTCATGTCTTTAGCGCCGTGAGTGCTGGCTGAATCCCAGATTAGTAGACCTCTTTGGCCACCTCGCAAAACAAGTGGCAGCATTAAATCGACCCATTTCTTTATAACTGCTTGTGTGCACCAGGCTTTTTCGGTTTCAAGAACATAAATGCCTGAAACACGTTCAATCTTTTCTTTCTTGCCCCTAGTGATGATTAGAGGTGGAGCTTTCTTTACATCCAGACGAATTGCCAAAACACAGATAACATGTACACTTTCGTAACCAGTGGAGGGAATGTAGATTGTCGAGGCACCACTCTGATCAATTGTCGTTTGAGATCCTTGGCCCATAAAAACTGCAGTTTTATCCATAGCAATCATGTTGGAGAGTTGGTATTTAGAAAAGTCGATGCCATCAACAAAGGACTTGAATGCAAGTGCACGTTTAATAACTTCAGTATCTTCAAGCTTGAACAGTGTTGTCGATCTTCTTAAAGACAGTTCATATCGCTGAAGGAAGCCATCCAGCCAGTGCTGTGATGCTTTGAATTCTTCTGGGGATAATTTTAACTGTGGCGCCATTGTAAGGGCAAATGCTTGAATATCAGACCTGCGCACAACTAAAGCCTTTGCTCTCCTGTCAGCAATCTATTCACAACTGATGTCTTCCAGCTCAGAAAATAATGGTTGCTGACCTGATCCATACTTGGGCTTTTTAGCATTTCCCTCGTCCACCTTTTGACTGAGGTTATCGTACTCTGCTTGCCATTTTCGAACCATTCAGAGATTCAACTTTTTCTCTTTGCAGAAAGCCGTATGATTCTTGCCCCGGGAGTCCTCAACGATTCCTTTCTTGTACTCGACGGAATCACTCTTTCGTTTTGCACTCATCTTGTCTGAGGGTCAAAATATTATTCCCTTTAAATCTACCATTAAATCAAGTGTTAATTGAAGACTGTGTTAATTGTTAATCGACACAGGAGTGGCAACAAAAATGATGACAGTTAAGAATGTACATTCGACCCCAAAATATTAACTCTGATTTTTAAAGAATTCTTTCAGTCACCGTTGCCAACACAATAACTTGGACAGGGACGAACCCCTTTCATAATCCATTGAAGGCGGTTGGAACACTTCTTACTTTTTCTTTGAGTTCGCATGTGTTCCCCCCTCCCCCATTTCTAAAAACACACACTGCCTGTTGATTAATAACTTTTCCGCCAAAGATAGCGTTCACCGGTTAAGGTTCCCACGTCGGATTCCCTTTTCGGAACTGGATGTTACAGCTGCCGAACAAAAGACGGCTTCTTTTCATCTCCCGCTAGCTCTCTGAACCGAACTGAATGCATGCCCCATAATTACAAAAACCATATCCTCGGCTGAGTTCAAAATCAATCGGCTTTCTTTCTTACTCTGGATATTCAAGGCAAATTAAACTCATGAACGCATTATCCTCCAGTGATTTTGGCACTCGCTTCAGTTTTTTTAACAGTGATAGGCTGGCTGACTACGGTACTACGTATCGTAACTGGGGCTTATTTTCGGGGTAGGGCTTTTATTACGAGCATCCGGAAAAATCATGCTAGGGCTTATTTTCCGGTTAGGTCTTACTTTTGGGGAAATACGGTACCTGTGAACATCTTCCAGCACCTTATTGAGTGCCTCCCAGCCCGTCTAGCACTATATCAATAAAGGGTGTCTGGACAGGGGTTAGGTAGCAGAAGTTAGAGGGGCTCAGCCCTCCCTGGAAAATGAACGCTGCTGCAATTTCTCTGATCGGTGGTTTATGAGAACTACCTTTGTATTTCTCTATAAGCATAAGTACTTTTTTTATTTATGCTCTTCTGTTAAAAAGACGAAGCAGAACTAAGATGGTACATGGGAAAAAAAATCACTTCTCGATGTGAATAATTAAGAGCAGCTGTGCCAATAATTCTTCTACCACATGGGCTCAGGACTTGTTGGTGTCAGAGGTCAAGGAAGAGAAAAACACCTTTTATTTTTTTCAGGAGAAATGTAAAATTTGCAAGAGCATCGCTAAAAAAATAGAGGAGAAGGTGTCAGCGTAATTGCGCTGATGACAAAACCATTGTTCGTTATTGGGTAAGAAGCTACGAAATGCTAAGCTGCTGTTAGAAAACTTCCTGGTAGTTAATTACCTAAAAAACGAAGTATCATACGGATATTTTAGCTAAATGTTATCCTGTTGGCTTTGGAAAATAGTACTGGAAGAAAATCTTTGGGCTAAAAAGGGAGAGAGAAAAAGCATTCAACGTTTTCCTGTTCATTACTTTGCTGTTAGAACGACTGCTTTTATGATTCTTTTTGTAGAATGTGTAGAAGAAAAGCGGTTTGTTGGGGAGAATCTATCTATCTATATATATATATATATAAGGTCTCTTGGTTTTTGAGGGAAGAAGGAAGGGGATTTAGCTGATCACCACGGTAAGGAGAGGCTACCCCCAACCACCAGCGAAAAAGAATGCGCGATTGAAGATGGAGAAAAAAGTGGAACCCTAAGAAGAGAAGTAGAAAGGGTCGAAATACCACATTAATAACTCTTCGATGAAATTGCGTGGATATACTGAAAATGACCAGAATAAAACCTATATAATGGCTACGTCTGTCCCTAACGCTGACGTCAGTCAGTACTTGCAGCGCCATTTGCTTTTATCCTGTGGCCGAAATCGGAACTTAGCTCACCGCTATCGTACGATACGTGAAATCAAGGAGAAATACCGGAAAATAAAATAAAGTAAGTAAAACAAACGACTTCATCTGTGGCAACGCGGACGTGCTCGAACAACTGTCGGCGACGTTTGTTGTGTTACGTAGGCGTTATATCGTGTTTTATTTCATTTTCTTCGCATTGCAGTGTAATTTTATAAAAATGAATAAAATAGCAGACTAATTTCATAAAAAGGAATCAGCGTATTTTATTTCATAAAAAGGAGCAAGAAATATTGTAAGAAAATAACTGCAAGTGTAGTTTAGATTCACTGTGATGACATTTTTTTAAATTATTGGTTCTGTGGAATTTTTTCTATGTAGTACAAGATGGTAGAAGATAAAGCTGAAAGAAAAAGTCGCTTAAACAGAGAACGACAACGGCGATGGCGTGCAAACCAATCTTCTAATTCTTTGCATAACTTGAACGAAGGTAGAACTAGGCTATCTTATAGACTGACCATTGATATTTCAACCGTTTATTATAGTTATGTACATGTATTTTACGATTCGTGTTATAAAAATTTCAGTCACAGCTTTTTCACCCATGTATGGCACGGGATATGAGCTAGCTAGCATTAAACTAAAACCCAAAATAGATTTTCCATTTTAGTTGGGAGGTATTTTATCTTTTGTGATGACTGAGAAGGAACCTGGAGCTAAAACACGATCAAGTAAATTCAGAGAATGTGATTTATTTCTTTATACTTCAAGGGATTATTTTTTTTTTACCCCTTTTTTTTTGTATTTTGCTTTTTTACGCTTTCCAACCGTAGGTTGAAGAAGCGTATAAGCTCCAGCTTTTCCAGTCCGTCTGTCGGCACGATAACTCACGTAAAAATGGTTAGATTTCGATGAAATTTTAGTATGTGATAGGGGACCGCCAGGGGACGAACCCTATTGAAAATGGGTGAAGTGGGGTCAAAGGTCACGACATAAGAGCGCAATTCATTCAATTGTCCTTATGCGTCATAACTTGAGTAAATATGGTTCGATTGCAATGAAATTTTAGTATGTGGTAGGGGACCACCTGGGGACGAATCCTATTGAAAATGGGTGAAGTGGGGTCAAAGGTCAGGACATAGGAGTGGGATGTATTCCATTGCCCTTATGCGGCATAAGGTGCGTAAAAATGGTTCGATTTCGATGAAATTTTAGTATGTGGAAGGGGACCATGCTGGAGAGTAACCCTATTGAAAATGGGACAAATGGAATCAAAGGTCAGGACATAGGATCGGGATCCATTCCATCGCCCTTATCCCACACTATTAAGGTGGACGTCAAGTAATTTTGCTTCTTATATTTCCAATGGTAAACCTTTTGTACACATTTCCTTCACAATTAGTGTGTTCCCAAGGATGGAAATTTGAACATCGATTAAAATAACTTCATACTATAACTTGGAATACTTAACATTTTGTAAAACATAAGCATAATTATATTAAAAAACAATAACGTTTCCTTTGGTGGTGTTGAAACCAGAAAAAAGATGGTGCGATCTGTGCTTTGATGATGTCAGTGGACAAATAAATGTTGGATTGCATAATTACGGTTATGGTTTAGAAAATATTAAATATTCCAAGTTATGAAATGAAGCTATTTTAATGGATGTTCAAATTTTCATCCTTGGGAACGCATTGTTTGTGAAGAAAATGTGTACAGAAGTTTTTCCATTGGAAGTATAGGAAGCAAAATTACTTGACGTCCACCTTAAAGTAGCAATTCTTGTATGTATGTATATACATTTTATTTTGAAAACGGCTCTAAGAATTTTGACGAAAGTCGTTAACCTACAGTTTTCTGGTACTAGAAATCGATTTAGCTTGACCTCGATTTTAGGAGAATTCGTTTAGTGGGTTAAATACCCACCCCGAATTATAACGTTTTTATTGGCATGGTGTCGTTCCATTATTGTTGCCCATGCTTAGAAATCTTATCACGTCACAATCTCGCGCTTGAGAATGTTGGCGCGCGATCACGCCATCGGTCTCATTACGTCACGTGTTGTGTGTGGATCCTATTAAAATTTTATGACGTCACACTCTTGCGGCAAGCAGATGGTCGCGATTCCCATCTGCCTCATTACGTCACGCGTTGTGTGCGTATGTCCGTCCGCACGATAACTCGCGTAACAACCGTTCGATTTCGATGAAATTTTAGTATCTGGTAGGGGATCACCTGGGAAGGAACCCTATTTAAAGTGAACGAAATGGGGTCAAAGGTCAGTACATAGGAGCGGGATCCATTCCACTGCTATTATGCGCCATAACTAACGTAAAAAAGGATCGATTTCGATGAAATTTTAGTATGTGGTAGGGAACCACCTGGTGACAAACCCTATTGAAAATGGGCGAAATGGGTCAAAGGTCACGACATAGGAGCGGAATCACTTCCATCGCTATTATGCGTCATAACTTGCGTAAAAATGCTTCGATTTGGATAAAATGTTAGTATGTTGTAGGGGCCTGCCTGGGGACGAATTCTGTTGAAAATGGGCGAAATGTGGTCAAAGGTTAGGACACAGGAGCGGGATCTATTCTATAGCCCTTATGCATCATTACTTACGTAAAAATGCTTCGATTGCGACAAAACTTTATCATGTTATTTCGGAGGTATACCGAACCGGTTCTGTTGAATATCATCGAAATGGGATCAATGGTCAGGGCACAGGACCGAGATTTATTCCACAGGCATAATTCTCATAACTTGAGTGATAACTTGAGTAATGATTTTTGGTATGTTGGAAAGCGTATCATAATCAATGCATTACACGATTTTACTAACTTGTTTTTTTTATTGTTTTTACTTTTTGGCATGGAAAAAGTGATTAGAAAGTAAAGAAAATTAAGAAAAGAAGCAAAAATTCTAAGTATACCCTGCATCTGCATTCGTGGAACAATACACTGAGGTGCCAAACAAATTGGAACACCTCTGTAATACCGCGTTGGTCCTCTTCGCGATCGAATAACGGAAGCAACGCGACGAGGCATGGACTCAGCGAGATCTCTGTAGTACTGTGGAGCAGAGCTGAGTTCGGGCTCAATTTTAAGAGCTCGAGCCCGTCCGAGCCCGAAGCATGTCAGCCCGAGCCCGACCGTGCCCGAAGTATGTCAGCCCGAGCCCGCCCGAGCCCGATGTATGTCAGCCTGAGCCCGACCGAGCCCAAAGTATGTCAGCCCGAGCCCGACCGAGCCCGACCGAGCCCGAAGTATGTTAGCCCGAGCCCGAATTTTATATTGCAAGATACAGCCCGGGCCCGAACGAGCCCGGGAACTATGATTAACCTGTTTTAGACATTAAAAAAATCTTCCTTTCCAGACTTCCATTCTTTCCTACCTGTGCAATTAACCGATGTATTTCTCAACTGCGGAGTGGGAAAGGGATGTCTATCTATTTCTATTTCTATAGGTTTTTTGACCATTAATTTCTTCCTGAAATGTTTCGGGGGGGGTATCAAGATATCAGGAAAAATCGGGAAGCATAACAATCTACGTCGTACGTTGCTCAATAGAATTAGCAGGGAGCTGTCCCTTTGAGGTGAGGAGCAAAATTTCATAAGCTTGCTATCTACTGTCTACAGTTCTTATAGAAACTTTTCCTTCGCAGAAATCCTGTAATTCATGGCCTAAAAAATTTTGTTACCCAAGCCCGGAATGGATAGCCCTGCCGAATTCTTACCAGCCCTGCCGAATTCCTACCGTCCATCTAGACTCAGTTGCCGAGGAATTCTGTTTAACAACTCGAACGTATCAAAAAGTCTCGTGTGCTAAATCATACAAAATCACATTAAAAGAAAATGGAAGAAGATTCTCTCCCTCTATTCGCCTGTGGGGGTTTCCTGGCACTGACGGCACATTGAACAGCTTCCCAGGTGTGTTCAGTGGGGGTTAAATCCGGCAACAAGGGGGCTACGTCAGGATTCCAAACTCAGTGTAATGTTCCTCCAGCCATCATTGGGTGACTGTGGACGTATGCGGAGGGGTGGGGGCATTGTCGTGTGAAAGAGGTCGCACGTGATCCCCAAGGATGGTTTCGTAGCCTTCTCCGGTGAGAGCGGTCTGCAGATGCATGAGGGATCTTAATGCGTGCCAGCTGAAAACACCCCACACCATGACAGAGCCATCACCTGCCTGCACTGTCCCTGGTAGGCAATGGATGGAGTCGGCCATCTGCCCGAAATAGTTGGTAACCTCCATTCATCTGATCATGCTACACGTTTCCAGTCATTTTGCGTCCAATGGTGGTATTCTCGAGCCCAGACGAGATGCACAGCCTTGTGTCTTCGGGTCAGCAATAGCCCCCGGGTGGGCTGTCGGCTCCGGAACCCCATAGAACACAGGAAGCGTTGCATTGTCCGAACGCTAATGCGACTATTTGCACCAGCATTGAATTGCGCTGTGATTTGCTACAATGTTGAACGCCGAGCGGATGATATACGATGCGTTCCAGACGCCGCTGCCCGCGATCGTCCAGGGCTTTTCTACATCGGTCTCGCACTCTGAATCCCCCTCCCCCTGATTTTTTGCAGTCAAGGAACACCCTTGAAATTGTTGACTGTGTAAATCCAAATTTCATGGTAATTTCCGAGATGCAGTGACCCATCTCCCGGGCGCCGACTATCATTCCACGTTCGAAATCTCTTTAAATCCTGATAAGCTGCCGTCTGAACTGCGAATGCTACTACTTGAGCTTGTGGAGATATCTGCCTCTCTATATACGTCGTTTGCGGACTATACCATTTGCCGCATGTGTGTGTGTGTGGTGGCATGTAATGGAAATGGTAGCGCCCTTCCCAGCTTTTTTTAAAGACCTCAGTGTATTATTTGTAGTTGAACACGTAGCTCCCTTTCCATGCCTCTTCAGTCCAGATCAGATCAGATGTATTTTAGGAAGGGAGTATCTGACCCCCACGTCTTAAACAACCCTTAGAAATAGGAAGCTGCCTGATAGGAAAGCGATACGGAAGCGAGGTAGAAAGAGGGAGGAAAACGCCTTTATTTATTACGGGGAGGGGCAGTACCCGGGGTCCGGCGGCTTAACGTGCCCATCCGGCGCACGGCGGATGTTTAGTGGTTTGAGCGTTCGTACCTCTCTGGGATCGAAACTGAGGTTTCTCCGTGGCGGTCACGAACGTTGACCACAAGGCCATCAGCTGCCCCTCTTCATCCCAACCGGTTCTGGGACCTAGTTACCGCTCTGTGTCCAGTTATTATAGTGTATACGAAATAAGAGCTTTTAAAAGCATGCCCTTGTAACAGGTTACGTCGTGAAGTCTATGTATCCAATTGCAGGGCATGATTGCTACGCTAATATGTTATTGACAAATTAAAAGGCTATTAAATATTTAGAGCGCTGCTGAGTTAGAATTCTAATTTCTTTTCTGCAGGTTTATACAATTACTATTCCTCCTGGATGTCCCAGCGGCCGTCGCTTTGTGTTTCCGCATGCGGGTGATGAAGGCGTCAACGTGACCCCAGGAGATGTGACCTTCATATGCGAGATTCTTCCAGATCCGGTTTTCCGAAGGGATGGAAACGATCTGATTACCCAGAAGGTGTTACCTCTTGCGCATGCGCTCACAGGTTGTGTTATCAACGTGATGACTTTTGACGGCAGGAAACAGCACGTTCCAATAACGGGAGTGGTCAAGCCAAATGACAAAATAATTCTCCCGGAAGAAGGGATGCCGATAGAAGATTCGCTGCACAGAGGTGACCTCATCATCGAATTCCAGGTGGACTTCCCGGACCGCGTCAGCCAGAAACAGAAAGCTCTAATGAGAAAGGCCTTACTGCGTAGCCCCTGATGGTTATTTCTGCGATTCTTTGCAAGGATCAGAACTGGCAAACATGAACCTTCCTTTCAATCCTTAATGTAGCCGTAGAAATACATAAATGTTTTCAGGATTCCTCTTGAGATGAATGTGCGTGAGATAATTGCACACGTCCCTGCTGATAAACATTCAACGCGATTTCGATTTCCTTGAGTGTGTATGTGCGTTCGATAGTAAGATTTTTCCTGTGGCATTACTCAAGCGCGATGCAAGTGTGCTAATGTGCATTTTTGAGTTTTCATTTCCCATAATAGCTTGTGACGTACACTCATTGTCATAAAAATCCGAGCGATTAACGCGAAACTCGGCGAATAGCTACGGGGAGAGCAAACATGCAAATGATCAAAGTTTCGTACGATTCCGCATGCCCGCGCGTACAACACTGGCGCTGCAATCGCAGTCCTTGAGGCTTATAAGGCGTCCCGCAGGGGACTCCACATTCGTGCCGAAGTGCACGGTAAGACTCAGGTGAGATACCTGAGCGATAGACATGCCGAGGAGCTGCCGTAGATGTGCGTACGGCCAACTGACGGAGTTTGAACGAGGTTGTATCGTCGGGATGAGGGAGCCAGGGTGGCCTACGTGCCGAATCGGCCGACATTTGTGCCGGTTGGACAGTACGGTGCGATTGTGTTGGGAGCAATGCACCCAGACACGGCGGATTGGCTCTGGACGCCTAGACACACCAACAGCAGAGAGGACCGTGGGATCGTGAGAGCGGCATGCACAGATGCGACGACGTCCTTGTCCAGCCGCCACACGGCTCTGGATGTCCAATATCTAGAGACATGACAAGGGAACCCTGTGTCCACCAGAACCATTTCCAGACGCCTGGCAGAGGCGAATCTGCACTCTCGATGGCCCTTACGGTTACTGCCATTAACACCGGACCAACGTCGACGTCGATTTCAGTGGTTTCATCAGCGAGCAATGTGGAATGCCATGCACTGGCGACGTATAGTGTTCAGCGACGAATCCCGCTTCTGTATGGGAACGGACGACCACCGTGTCTGAGTGTGGAGGACTTCAGGTGAGCGCTACAATCCCAAACTCATTGTACAGCGGCACACGTCCCGAACTGCCGGCGTGATGGTCTGGGGAGCCATCGCGCATGACAGCCGGACTTCTTTTGCCGTGATCCGCGGGACGTTGCCAGCCCAGCGCTACGTACAGGAGATGCTGAGGCCCCCATGTGCTGACTTTCCTGGCGGGGCGGCCTGGAGCCCTTTTCCAACAAGATAAAGTCCGTCGGCACACGGCTCGTTCTTCCCAGGATTGTGTACGTCATGCTTCGACGCTTCAGTGGCCTTCCAGATCACCTGATCTCTCGCCCATCGATCACGCGTGGGACCAGATGGGATGCCAGCTATCTCCATGTCCCTGTATTCGTGATTTATAGCGTCAGTTGCAAGAAGTGTGGGCCAATCTATCCCAAAATAACATACGGCGTCTCTTTGACTTCATGCCGGACCGTAGCACCGCGTGTATCCGAGATCGAGGCTGTCCGACGCGGTTCTAACGCTGACCGGAATGTGTACCGTGTGTCAGCGGAAATTCGTCCTGCCGCTGTGATATTGTAATCACTTCTGTGCTTGGTATGTACCATCTCACTACTAAAATCTCATTTCAATCCGTCGCCTCCTTCTTGGTGACCGGATTTTTATGACAATGAGTGTATTTGCACCTCGAGCCCGTTCGACTCCTTTTGAGAATTTCTGTGGTGAGTGTAACTGATTGGGATTTTCCGCTGCACAGTTTGTCGGTTTCATCAAAACTTCTCGCAGTGTACACTGTAAAAAAAGTGTTAAGAATTCACGAACAATTTCTGAAAATAACGAACAGCAAAGTTGCTGGTATAGGCCTCCGTCCTTTAACCAAATTTCCGTTTTGAAAAGTTTTCGCGGAAACTATAGCTTTTTGGGCAGGTTTTTAATTCCGTTTTTGTTTTTGTTTTTAAGAAATGTCAGGTACGGTATTTTATTATACAAAAATTTTGCGAGTTTTCAAAAATTTCGATTTTGACTTTTCTAGCCTCTTTAGAGAAAACATTTCCTTTCCCACTTTTTTTCTAAGCCTAAATGTATCAGACGCATTGTGGGACTGACGTGAGCTGCGTGGAGTCACAGCTCATGACATGTAAGGCAGAAACGAAGACGACTATCCGGATAGGCCCAATGATGAAATGTTTTTCGCTATGAATGGGGATTAATTAGCCATTTTATTTTCCGTAGGAGAATAAAAATGATGATATTTTCCTGTATAGGCTCATAATAACTTAATTTTTTCTATAGGATGACATCACAAATTACATTTTTTTTGTTTTTAGAACCAGCTGAATGTTTTGAAACTCGAGTTGTTTTTAAAAACCACAATGATTTCAGTTATGTTTAAGAAAATATGATTTATACTGCTTCATCATATTGTTACACGACACCGCTAAATATGAGATTTACTCTTGATAGCTAAAACACGTTGTGGTAAGCGGTCCACAGACTAATACTATCACCCGTATGTCACTTCAAGTACCCGGTTTCTTACTGTAACGCAATACGCAATAACAGGTGCACCAATCAGTATGTGTGTGTGTGGGGGGGGGGGGTCCATTGCCACGACAACCTTAATATCATGATGCGATATGCTATCCACAATATCCGGAACTTCAAAATCAGGTCGGTCAACAGACGACAGGGACATCGTCAGACTTCGAAATCAATGTGGGCGACGGACGGGCGAGTATTATTTTTGGTGGGGCAAGTTTGAGAGCAGTTTTATGTACAAAAACGCTGAAAGCAAGAATTTTTAATTCTTGATCTCGTGTAACGGCGTTGATAACATTGCCAGAATTTCAATGGTTTATAAATGTAAGTATCAATTTTAAAAACTTATAAAGTTATAATGCTTACTTAGTTACGTACTAGTCATTTGTATTAGGTGTGCAACTTAATTCTCGGCCACAGGCACGACACGTTGACAGCAAATTATAGCAAATCGAATACCTAATCAGGGAAATAATCCCCGTCGTGTTGGATACATTTGAGCCATCGGTCAGGAAGCTGCCGAATGCTACTGCGGGGAAAAAGGGCTGTTTCGAGTTGATAAAGTCATCAACACTTGCGTGGACCTCCTCGACAGAAGTGAAGTGCGTATCACTCAGGTGATGTTGCAGGGAGCGAAAGAGGTGATAATCCGTCGGGGCGAAGTCTGGAGAATATGCCCGGTGGGACAAAATCTCCCATCCCAGGTATATAGGTGATCGTGTTTAAAGTCGTTTTTGCGGTGTGAGGACGCGCGTTATCCTGAAGCAACAGGACCGACCTTTTGCCCTTGCCGGTGTATGGCCTTTTCGCCTCCATTGCGTCCCTTACACGAATGAGTTGCTGACAATAACGCTCAGCATTGACCGTTTCACCAGGTTTGAGCAACTCATAGTGTACGACACCGTGCTGATCCCACCATATGCACAGCAACAACTTCCTGGCATGGATATTCGGTTTGGCGGTACTGGTGGTAGGCTAACCTGGATAAGCCCACATTTTGCGCCGCTTAGGATTATCGTAGAGGATCCACTTCTCATCACAGGTCAAAATCTTGTGAAGGAAATCCTTCTTCTTGAATCTGGAGAGTAAGGACATAGCAACATCGTAGCGCCTAGACTTGTTCGCTGCTCTGAGTTATTGATACACCCAACGGCTCCCCTTGTGAATCCGTCCAAGCTTGTGCAGGCGCTTTGCAATGACTTGCCGTGTTACTCCGAGTTCTTGGGCGAGCTCTGACTGTGTGCGACAGGGATCCGCGTCCAACAGTTGTTCCACTTCCTCATCGTTAACTTTCTGTTTCTGTCCCGGACGTTCTGCATCACGGAGATCGGCATTTCCCTGCTTAAACCGCTGGAACCACTTCTTACTCGTACTGTAGGACACAGCAGCCTCACCCAAAGCAGCACAGATCGTTTGCTGGGCTTCCGTGGCACTTTTTTTCAGCTGAAACGCGGACATGAGGCAGTGCCTCAAATATTGCTTCTCGAACGACATTGCTTTCACCGTCAACTTTCGTCCCTTCTGTCACTGCAGCTGTGAGCGGTTACGGTTGCCTGGAAAGCTGTTGGATGGCGCTGCAATAAGCCATTATCGCACACAGCTATTTGCATTTGCCGACGTTCTATGATCGCTTGCGGTTAGGGGCCGAGAACTAAGTTGCACACCTAATATTACTGCTTCGTAATTGGTAGGCTTTTTTTATCGGCAACGAACTTTTCGCGAAATTTCATAATTTACTCCACGACCGCCCCGCGAATTTTGTCTTTTTTTCTCGCGATAAAATTACTGCCCTTCTAATGATACTTTAAATGGATTAGCCACGTAATTTATTTGGTTATAGTGTCTAGTGTGACTTTAGCTAAAATATCGTTATAAATCATGGAAAGCGGCTCGTTAATTTCAGAAATTTTTTACAGTGCGGGGTGCAAGCTGTTTTAGACGACCTAGACTGAATTGTGAAAATAGGAATTTGTCGGTGACGGGTATCGAAACTGTACTCCTCCCGCAAATGTGAGATGCTCTAACTGAGGTATAGTGACTGAATGCGGCGCTGCAGATTTGTCCTCATGACACGTGCTTCACCTCTATAGTACGTCACAGACTTCATTCGTTACAGTTTCGTTTCCACGATTAAAGGCTTCCACCCGTTCGAAAACAGTGCTGCTCTCAAGCCCTACCTCACCACATATCACTTTTAGCAGACGATTAATGTTAGCAGGTTGCACGCCTTCTTTCCAGAGGAACCATCTGGTCCAACACTGTCCGTGATCATCTTTTTCCATGTCGTTGTTCGCTCTACTGCGTGACTGATCTGAGAAATGAATGTGCTGCGTGTGACGTAATAGAACTTTTTTTTTTCTTTTTTTTTTTTTGATTGGAGGTTTAACGACCACCGTGAGCAACTCAATGGGCTATAAGCAGTCGCCCGTCCCTAATTTAGGGTCACTGGTTCCAGGGAAGGGAAAGAGCCAGTGCCGTAAGACAAACACAACATCCATGCCTGACCGGGATTCGAACCCGGACCCCTTACGGACAAATGATCAGAGGCCAACGCCTTAGACCACTGCGCCACCGGGGCGGCTAATAAATAATAGAACTTCAGCTATCATCTTGTGGATTAACGCTGTATTACCCCAAGCCTATCCAGCGTGGGAAGCGGAGCCGCTTAGTTCCCAGCTATCATACAATGTTGTCAATAGCCCTCTTTCATTTATGTATGAGCAACTGTCATACAACAAGCCGATAGTTCTGGTGTATCAGTCTCATTGTCCAACTAGCCATTGCACTATTCACTCGAATATTGTGACTGGCATAGCATCGCAGATTGAAAATGCCCGTCTACATTCCGCTCGTGTAATGCTGCACAGTTTGGTCACTCTTCCATTGTTCTTAAGCTCTCCCGTCATGGCTTTCCTTGGATATACGTCTTCTAGCTTCGGGGTCACCAAAGCTAAATGAATCAACCAGTTGTCGTATGAAGTGCCATACCACCAAAATCGATCGAGCTGTAACCGGCAGTGTCCTCAGCGTTCGCGAGGACATCGTGTATCATTATTTGTATTTTCCTTGACCTTGATACCAAATAAAAATAGATAGATGTTAGGCTTTTGCATATTTTTGCCGTGAACTTGAATCATTTGCATATCTCAAGCAGTATCACGTGTGCCATGATGTGAATAACTTTAAGTTACCCCTTAATGGGTTTGCGTTTTCAACATGCTACAGTCAGTAACGCACCCAGAAATTTCCCAAGGAAGGGGGAGGGGCACAGAATTTCCCCAAGGTGGGGGTGACCCCCCTAAATTTACTGACAAAAATAGTCAGGTGCCATAACAGTTAGGAAGGAGGTTCACTTTTGTACATTTATTTTTATTCAGTTAATAGTAATGTTACAGTACAAGATAGTTAAATGATTTGAAGAAGCAGTAGACGAAATTCTTTTGTGGTTAGATTTTTCTAAATTTATTTAACAGAACTACTTCCTTATAATTATCGTATTTTACGCTCATCGTGATGTTTTGTTTCAAACTTCGACGTAATAATTTTCCGCGCTGTTAGCCCAAAGGGGGGGGGGGCATCGGCCCTCCCCGTGGGGGCGCCACTGGGAGCACTGTATTGAAACCTGCTTGTTTTCGATGTCCTGATTTTTACTTACTGTGCTTCCAGAGTTAAATCTCATCCACATTGCTGCTACTGATGAAATTAAGTTTCCTGTGATCTCTTAATCAAACGAACTATTTATCCCCTCCCCTTTTCTTCGCTGGTCCCCAAATTCTTTTTCAACATTTCAGTATTTTCATAAAGGAATTCGGAAATCTTTCACCGTAGTTCAAAATTTCGCAATTCTGATATTCCGAAGAAATCAGATCAGATCATATGTAGAGGATTTCAGGAAGGGAGTGTCTGACCCCAGGTCTTAAACAACCCTTAGAAATAGGAAGCTAGGAGATTTGGGCTAGAGTGCCCGATAGGAAAGTGAAACGGAAGCGAGGTAGAAAGGGGAAGGAAGACGTCCTTATTTATTACCGGGGAGCCAGTACCCGGGGCCCGACGGCTTAACGTGCCCATCTGACGCACGGCGGATATTTAGTGGTTCGAGCGTTGGTACCTGCCCGGGATCGAATCCGAGGTCTACTCCGTGGCAGTCACGAACGTTATTACGAAGATATTCCGGAAAGGAATATATACACTATTTGCCACGAGCAAAAAAACGAACCACCTTGTGAAAGCCGTTCGATCCTGATAAAACTCCGCATGCAAATACCTCAGGGCCGAATATGCAAATGTTTAAAAAATAGCGACCAATGATTAAATAGCGATCCTCCACAGCGCATGGGAACTGTGCATCGAGGAGGGTATATCAAGAGCAAAGCTTGCACGTAGGGACAATTGCGATAGTGGATTGCGGTTGCATTAACATTCATGGACATGAGGATGCCTCGACATCGGATCCGTCAACAATACGAGCAGTTGAGCGAGTTTGATAGAGAACGAATAATTAGGCTGAGAAAGGCCGGTAGGTCAAGTCGCCATATCGCCAAGCATTTGCATCTGAGTGACTCTGCAATCGGACGATGTTGGCGACAGTGGGTCGAGGAGGGCACAACACAGCACCACATGACCAGTGGACGGCCGAGGGCAACGACAGAACGAGAGAATCGAGCGATTGTGAGAGCCACATTAACAGGGCCGAATTCGTTGCTCTCAACCATCTGTGGCCATTTTGCGCCGTCTACTGGCACGGAGGTGGCCATCCGAACCGTTGCCAGACGACTTGCGGCACGAGGATTAATTCCAGGAGGCTACTCCGTCGTCCGCCTACCACTGACAGGCGAGCATCGCCGGCACCGGTTGCAGTGATGTCAGACACGATTAACATTCAGTAGTGTCCAGAGGCGACGTGTTGTCTTCAGTGATAAGTCACGGTTTGCATTTACCGCCGGTGACCAGCGTATACGTGTCTAGAGAGGAGCCGGCCAGCTCAGGCATCCTACCTTTAGCGTGGAACGCCATACGGTTCGCACACTGGGATTGACTATCTAGTGAGCTATTTCTTACGGTAGCCGACACCCTTCGTAGTCCTCCGTAATACTCTCACGGGTCAACGCTACGTCGACGACATTCTATGACCTGTTATTTTGCCATTCCTGTCGCAGCATCACTGAGCAATTTTTCAACAGGATAATGCCCGGCTACACACAGCGCGACTTTCCCAGGCCTGCTTCCGTAATGTAGGCACACTTTTATGGCCATCCCGACGCCCGACCTCTCGCCGATCGAACATGTGAGGGACATCATGAACGTCACCTACGCCCATCCCGTAATGTCGGCGAACTGGCCCGCAATTCGGACACCATCTGGCATGCTATACCTCAGGACAGTATCCGTGAACTGTATGCGTCTATACCACTCCTGGTAACCGCTTGTATCCGAACCATGCAGAGGACTGACTTGTTCCAATCATGCAGCTGATTGACTTGTTCCACTCATGCAGCTGATTGACTTGTTCCACTCATGCAGCTGATTGACTTGTTGTTTACTACAATGTACTGACTTGTTCCACTCGTGTAGCTGTTTCATCTTAATAAATGGCCCAACTGTAGTACTGTATTTGCATTATACACTGGTTTCCATAATTTACGGAAAAAACAGCCAAAAATAATCAGAATTTCACCAAATTTGCATATGTGATATAAAAACCACTGCCGGCTCAGAATATCACAGGTAAAAGTAGTGGCGCTGCAAATGTGCGACGTCACCAGGCACCGGTATACAGAGGGTGAGTCGAAAGTTTTGCAATATTTGAATCACTTTATGTCTTCGTACGTACCTTTACGACGAAAGCTGCCTAGCATTCAAAGTAAAGGCCATCGTGTCGCACCGTCTTTAGCCATCTGTCTGCCAGTTCGATTCCGCGGGTGTACGAGTTCTTGTCCTTCGAGGCGAAGAACTCATTCACCCCAGCTGCCTCCTCCTCCTGGTTGTTGAAGTGCCTCTCCCGAAAGAAGAGGGCCATGGACAGGAACAAGTATCAATCCGATGGGGCAAGTCCGGACTATATGCTGAGTGTGGCATGAGTTCGATGCCCTCAAGTTCCTGGAGTTCTGCCCAGGTCGTTCCCGCATTCCTGTTCACCAGTACCGGGTACTTCTCCTCCCAAACGCCATACATATGCTTCAGAGTAGAAGTTGGCGTTGATGGTCCTACCGCCTGGAACAAATTCTTAACGGATTATCTCCTCGAAATTCCACCAGACGCAGAGCATCACCATGTGCTTGAAGCATCCACGTTTGGCAAGAGATTCAAGAAGCTGGCTCTGTCTCACCACTGCCGTCGTGTGTTAGAATTACAGAAATAGATCCACTTTTCATCTCACGTAACAATTCTCTTGATGAAACGTACATCGCGCTGGTTTTCTAGGAGTTTCGTGCACACTTCCACTTGGCGGTTTGCTTCAGCTGGCGTCAATGCGGCAGCTCCTGTAGACTTTGCCGAGGTCCTGAAGGTGACGAACCACGGTGGTCTGCGATTGGCCCAGCTTGCCTGATAACCTCCGAGTGCTGGTTTCGGATTTCCCTCTAGGGTCTGGCACACGAAACCACGGTTCGTGTCCTACTTGACCTTGGCTGATCGTCGAGGTTTCTGTCACGTGAGCGAAATTTCTTGAACCATCTGGTTGTGGTGCTGTGGTCCACGGAACCTTCCCCTTTCGCATGAAAAATGTTTCGTGTTGCTTGAGCAGCGTTACGGCCGAGATCAAACTCGTAAATCAAAAGTTCCCTGATTCGCCGGTTGTGGCTGTTCATGTTTTAGGCGTTCCAACCACAAACAGAACGACGACATGCAGTGCTGCTCACAGCAACGACTATCACTTTATATCCCTTTCGACTGACTGCAGGGCGCAACTTGAACTAGTTTAAAGACGTGGCATACCCGCCGCGACACATGAGTTTATGCAAATATTGCAAAACTTTCGACTCGCCCTCTATAAAAACACGCGTTTCACAATGTGCCAGGATTTCGTGTTTAAAATTGCGATCAGAAAAATCGGAGATAGCCATTGTGAAGGCTATCTACGGGAAACAGATGATAATCTATCGGAGACAAGTCCGGGAAATAGGCAGGATGAGGCCGTGCTGCATAGCCCAAGGCACTTAGTGCCAGCATTGTTCGTTGTGCGACGTGAGGGCGGGCGTTGTCCCTGAGCAGAAGAACATCATGTCTGTTGACCAAAGCCGGTTGTTTCTGCAGCAATTTCCAGTGCATCTGGTGTAATTCAGTACAATAACGTTCTGCAGTGGTGGTTTGGCCTCTTGCCAAAAAACTCCAATGAATTATCCTAGCTGTGGACCACCAGACAAGGAACATCATCTTTTTGGTGTGTAGTGGTGGCTTAGGATGCCGTTCAGCAGGTTGTGCCTTGCTTAACCATTGTGCAGATCATTTTCGATTATCATAAACGATCCACTTCTCGTCGCAGGTGACGATTCGATGCAGTAAAGGTTCCTGTTTATTCTTGGCATACAGCGACGTGCAGACTTCCAAACGCCTAATCGTGTTTGCAGTTGTCAACTCATGCGGCAGTCACATGTCCAGCTTTTTGTCCTCACCCAGCGCAGTCAGACGCCAAACAACTGTCGTGTGGTGGACTCCTATCTCTGCCGCTATCTTACGACACATTTTTCGGGGTCCGCTTCAACCACACGTAACAGAACATCGTCAGGAACAGCAACAGGCCGCTGACCATGTTCTTCATTTTGCAAGTCCGTATCTCCGCTTCGAAACTTCACAAACCATAGCCAAATGGTTCGTTTGTTGGCTGTATTCTCCCCAAACGCTTTGTTAACGTTTTGAGCGGCAATTCCAGCAGAATGGCCCAGTTTAAATTCATACAGGAAGATGACTCTCAAATCCGGCGTCTGCATGTTTCCTTTGCAAGCCACGTTACGTCCAAACAAACCATGCCTGAACCTTGTTCTTCGCACACGTGCTAGCTATTTATAGTAACTTTGTGACGTAATGACCGCAACATCTGTGGGTGGTTCCATTCCTCTGTTGTGGGGGCCCGTTTCCACTGCTGTTTCGTGCCGGACATTACATTCACACCAACCCAATATTATAAACAAAACTGATAACAAGAGAAAGCTTTGTGAATATAATAAAATTGTAACAATTACTATTAGAGCATTGAAGAATAAAAGCTTTTCCAGATAAATTTTAATACTGTTCTCACAATTTTGAAAACTAGGAATTTTTTAAAATAACCAACTACAAATTCGACACTTCAGGCCCGACCTCACGGGACTCATCAAAACGATAGATAGATAGATAGATAGATAGATAGATAGATAGATAATGGAATAGTCAGAATAAGTTTCGGTATATAAAAATATAGAATTAATAAGTTTTGGAACTTAACTGAGAAAAAGCTGTTTTTTCTTTTTACATATTGGCCGTTTCATATGTGTAATGGAATCTGAAGCCTAAATGAAAAAACAGTTAATTGGTTTAAAATACCGTTTCAAATTTTTACACTTTTCGGAATTTCAACATACGGAGTCTCACACTTGCACGTGCTGAAGAAATATCAAGGCTACGTTTAGAAAGGAAAAAAAATCCGAATTTTTGTTCTTAGAGAACTGATCGTTTTATAAAGCTGTATTGTAATTCCTATTTCCAGTTGCCACAATGGGTGTTATATAAGACACCTGAAATCTGAAAGCAATACAAGTTTGTAAAAAAACAAAAAACCTATCTAATGGAATTTGTTCAAAACAGAATTTTTCATAAGCCTTTTTGCAAATCCAGTTCATTTCCTACCTATTGCTGGTTCTGCTGAAAATCGTATGTGCAAAAAGCTACCAAAATTATAACCTTCTTCAAAGTCACATCGTACAAAGTGCACTTTGCAAGATCTCATAAGATAAAAAAACTCTGCTTGTGGATAACTATCTAAAAGCATTAGCATTAAAGTTTCTACGCTATAATAAATAATATATGCTGAACAATGAACTTAAACGCTATTTATTATTCATCGATATTCTTTGTGACCTTAAAATCCAAATCGTTAGACCCAAATCAGAATTTACCTGAATGGTAAATTTCACCTCAATTTAAAATGTCTCTGTGAAACTTCCTAGTTAGAGTATAATGAAGCTTTCTTATTTTTCTTTAAACAGTTTTCATTTTATTTAAGAAAATTTACAAATTATATCTTTGTGTAGCTTATAAGTTTCTTAGCTCTGAAGGCCGTCGTGGTTACCACTATTTCCTTAAAATAAATTTCTGCAAGTATATATACCATTTGGAAAGGTCCATTAGTAGTCGTGGGGATGATGGTATCCGTGTTTCATATGAAAACCAATGCTTACACAACAACCAGTGTCCTGGCCGCTGACCTGCGATCTGTTTTTTTAATAGCCATCAAAGAGGCGTGTTTTCCCATTTATAATATACCCTACGAGTTAAATTTATTATCTTTGAGGTTTACCTAAACGTGTAATGTACCGGTAAAAGCCAACGGATTGCTATTAATTTGCGTTTGTTGCTTTGTTCTGGAGATAATTCTTATTAACTGACGAATTACTGGTTCAGAATATATTCAGGCCGACTTACACGATAACAGCGCAATAAGGATTTATACAAAAATTTTGAAGAAATTAAAAACTGAGCAAGCGAATACAGTCAGATTAAAACTAATCACGTCAATAGATGGCGCCTCGCATTCCATTACTTGGAATGCCCCGCTGAAATTCTACAGATCTGCTTGAGATTTCCCATGAAGCAGAATAAAAACTAACAAAAAAGATAAAAAGGATTACCGAACGTGAAAGCTGGCTAAAAGACATATCATGCTTTTACAGGTATCAAGGGCGACGACTTCACAAATTATTGGGGATGCAGGCGTGAAAGGTTTGACGCATATTTTATAACGCAATTGCAATTGCTCATCAGCAAATGAACAAGGAAGACGAAATTTTCTTTCGTCGATGAATATTAATATTTTCAAAAATAAATTTAACCTGTGATTTTATCAAATCATCCATTGCTATTTTATTTTTAAACGTTTATAAAAAAACTGAAATAAGAATCTCTTATTTTATTAAAGAGAAATTAGCTGGGTTATTCAAACAAAGAACAAGAAGCGTAAAAGATAAATGCACGTACATAAATAAAGGCGATGGAGATTATACGTTTCTGTATTTTTATTGATCTTATTTTTTATAATTGTTTTAAGCAATTACAACATATCACGAGAGTGTGTCAAACCAGGGGCGGCGGAAAGTGAAGTTCGTTGACCGGGCCCAAAATTTCGCATCGTGTGCAGCCTCCACCTTCCCGCTTCCCGGAACAAACAGAAGAAAAACCATGCCTAACGAGCTTTGTTGGGAATTAGGACCTCCCAACCACTTACCTAGAGGAACTTTCTAAGGCACATCACAACGATCGCACATATGCCACATTAAAAAATAAAAATATTGGCTGAAATTGTTGACCGGGCCCTGGCCCTGGTGGCTCCGCGGGCCGTTCCGCCGCCACTGTGTTAAACACAATACTAGTTTCTTATCCAATGAGCAATGCTGAATATAGGGAATAAGTTCTTATTTATTTTTTATTTATTAATTTTTGAAAATCAATCGTTTAGCCTAATAAGCTGGAGCTTGGACCACCTTATGAAACTAAAGTCATTATTTAGTTAAACAGGATGCAAAATATTGGGTGGTCACTACCCAATATTTTGCGTTATCTTATGAGGCTTTAGCCTCATAAGATGGCCCAAGCTCCTGCTTATTAGGCGAAACGATTATTTTATAATTATTGGAGGAGCAATACCTTGCTTTCTCATAGTCGGCGCCTATGATAGGTATATTAATAGTAACCAAAACGTAGGCATTTCTATGATCAGACGGGAACCTTCAAAACTTTTCACAAAAATATTGAGTGAGCACTTCCCGATCATAAATAGATTTTTATTTTAAAGTCATAAAACCGTGTCGCTGTTATTTCAAGTTACTCAATCTTTTTGACGTACCAAAATTTATTTCATTGTACCTTTATTAAAGTTTCTGTTACTGGAAACCAAGGGAAAAGAACGTAACTGATATCGTGTCTTAAACCTGTTAGTGGTGCCATCTTCTGTATAAATATTGCATTTTTAATCCTTCCTTCTTCCAAACTTTTTTGGATAATTCAATTTAAAAAAAACAAACAAAAAAAAAAAAAACCCGATAGAATGAAGCTATAAAGCATTGGGCTTCAACGATCAATATTATTTTCAAAAGAAATTTCTACTTCTTCAATTTCCTACATTTTAACACCATTTTCTATAAAAGCAACCGATAAAATCGTACATTTAGACGGGAAAATAACGCCATTCATACGGTGAGCACCAAATGCTGAGAAGATACTGAGATATGGAGGTTCGACCTCAGCTCCAGAGTAATGAATCACGGTATATTTCTATGATAAACAGTGTAAAAATATCGATCTCTCGTACACGATTTTCATGTGCTAATTTACGATTTTTTTTTTATTGGAGGTTTAACGGCCACCTTGAGCAACTCAATAGGCTTTATAAGCAGTCGCCCGTCCCTAATTTAGGGTCACTGGTTCCAGGGAAGGGAGAGACAGAGCCGTTAAGACAAACACGACATCCATACCTTACAGGGATTCGAACCCGGACCCCTTTCGGACGAATGCTCAGAGGCCATTGCGTAGACCACTGCACCACCGGGCAGGAATTTACGAATTAAATCTTGTTTGGTTTTTGTTGGTTTTCTAAAATCGAGCATTTATATCCATAGTTAAGCAAATTGATTATATTATTTAATCGTTCGGCGTGAGTAAATAAAACAGCTGAAGGATCCAGGGAACGACTTAGACAGTTTGGGGCCCTGGTAAGAGACTTTCAGGAGGGGAGGGGGGTGTCATTCCGTGCTAAGTGAGAATGCATGTGTGATTGAGGATCGGTTACACAGTTATTATCGGCAGATTAAGACATTAATTTGCCAATAATAGGGTGTTCTATTCATTTATGGAAATTATAATAGTCATTCAATGTGTTTCAACGTACAGTTCTGAAATTACAATTTTAACTTTTTCAGTAGATGAATATTACGAATCAGTTTGATGCAAAGCAAGTAATACCTATATAACTACATTTTGGAGGCCCCTCAAAGGTCCGGGCCCTGGGCAATTGCCCTGAATGCCCTTCCGTAAATTAGGCCCTGTAGGGATGCCTTCACCAGGAAATCGTGAACTCATTTTGCGATGTCATGTGATTCAATGCAGAACCACAATTTTTTCGAAATCCATAAAAAATATTCTGACTTGATTTAATCATAAATTTATAATAAAATTTTCCGGTTTCTTCCTCTCGGGAAAAATACATTCCTAGGATGAATATCAGCATATACTTCGCAAGCAAATGCTGTTGACTCATCTTTCCTGAAAGGCATCAGGTAGAGGCTTTCCTACTAAAATTTGAAAAGCTGAAGTTACAAAGCATCCCGTGCTTTTTCATCATTATTAACGGATTCTCAGCAACAAGGAAAATTTTTGAAATATCTTAAACATAGGATGGGCTCAATAACAGTATTGTCAAATATCTTTATATTAAAAGATGTAATTGGAATACTGGCTGGGGCACAGAAATTGAGCGTCAATTTAATGATAGGGGGAAGAGTAAAAATACCTATACGAAAGTTAAATGTAAATGACTTACACCTGAGCGTACTATCTATGAGCTTCACCCATCCAATAATTCTATCCATTTAAAAAAAATAATAAAGTAAGTAAAATAAAGTACTTGCATTTAATAAAGTAATAGTGTTTCATTTTACATATGAAACATATTCAGTGAAGATGTTTTATAGAAATTCTAAGAAGCTTTTTTGTTTCTTACGTGATAACGAAATAATAGAAGAATTATCACTCGCAGTTCCGATTTACACAAAAAGCTCACTTTACCGTTCTTCCAGCTGCTTCTGACTGTCCAATCAAAATGCAAGCAGGTAGTGCAGACACGTTTGATTGGCTAGTGAGAACAGCAAGGAGAAGAATGAACTTCAAGTGAGGTTTCCCGTCGCTTGACTCATTTCTAAGAGTTACATTTCGGTGCATTAAAACAGTGTGATTGATAGCAAAATTCTGATAATTTTCGAACTTAAAAATCTGTGAGACTCATTTACTTTTTTATTCGTATATGCGCAAAATAATTTACTTGCTTTTTATCAATTGAAATTAGTAGCACCACACATCACTTTTTTGGTTCATCTCTCTCACAAATCATTTTGTGAGAATTCATAATTATATCTCTGAAGTTGAAGCGGTTAAATTTTCTGAAATAATAAGGTATGTACTATTGAAGTGCTACGGGCTGTACTATTGAAGTGCTAATATTCAGGGCTGTACTACTGAAGTGCTACGTGTCGGCGAGTGTATTTACGTTTGCAATCGTGACTCTACTGTGCCACTACGCGGCAAAAAGATTTTCACAGAAACTTGTAAAAAAACGCGATACGTATATATATATTTATATCTAAAAAAAACAGAGTTAAAGACAAAATTTAAAAATATTTTTTTTTTTTTGAACTTACATTCTGAAGATCATGACGCGCAACGCAGCAGTGACGAATACTCAGAACAAACAACCTAAAAAGCCGAGACTGAAACAAAAAGTTTTTCAACTATGACAAACAACACTAATTAAAACTCAAAACCCAACAGGCAAGAGAAAAAAATAATAGAAAAATAACAAAACCAGAATGCAAAAAGTGTCGAGAATGCGACATATTATTATTGTCGATTATTAAGGACCAGCAAAACTCTGCATTTTCTCACTTCCACAAAGACCTAGTTGAAATTGGCCTTAGTGGTGTACCCATTTTCAACTAGGTCTTGTGGAAGTGAGAAAATACAGAGTTTTGCTGGTCCTTGATAAAGCCAAGGCTCTGCATTCTCGACACTTTCTGCATTCTGGTTTTGTAATTTTTTGTTTCTTTTTTTCTCTTGCCTGTTGGGTTTTGAGTTTTAATTTGTATTTTTTGTCATAGTTAAAAAAAACTTTTTGTTTCAGCCTCTGCTTTGTAGGTTATATATATATATATATATATCAGTAGCGGCTCGTGGTAAGCTATGTATATATATATACAAGTAAGCTATATACATGTAAGCTATATACATATATAGCTTACACAATACCAGTAGCGGCTCGTGGTAAGCTAAGATGGGGGGGGGTGCATCAAAATTTCGTAGATATCACTTCGAAAGCTAAGTTACTGTCAGCCTGCTGATGCTGTCCGTTTAATAATAATAATAATTATTATTATTATTATTATTATACATATATTGATGAAAGTGCTTTTTTTACAAGAAATGTGTATTTAGATTTTATATTTAACGATTGATAGGGAGAATCTAGAGGTAACTGACACCTAAATTAGGCAACAGATATCAAGCGACGGCCACATTTATGAAGAAAATAATCGTCGTATAAAACTTGGTTTGATGCATTATTTCTTAAAGGGAAAATGTCTAATCAATGCATCCTTCCAGTTCTTACGCATGGAGCACAGACATAGACCTGAACTAAAATAGACATACAGAAGTTGCACACAACTGAAAGAAGCATGAAGAGATGCATGTTTGATGTACCCAGGAAAGATATAAAGAGGAACTCGTGGATCGGAAAAAATGACAAGGGTGGAAGACACCAATGATCAGAATCCATGAAATTCTGAAGTTCTGGAAAAAGACCCAGAAGATGACATGTGGGAGATGGGTGAATGAAATTCGAAAGCTTGAAGGAAACTGGCTCAAGGCAGACTGTTGTGGAAGAAACTTGGGGAGACTTTCATTCAGCAGTGGATTGATTGTGGTTGTAAATGATATATACTGTATATGTACTATAAGAGCAGCACTCAATTAAGAGAACCAGTTTTAAAAGACAAAAAAATAATAAAAATTAATGCGTGTGCAAGTGGCAGCGGGCACACACTCAAGATCATATACGCGTTCTCAGGTTTCTCATTGTGACCCCTAGAAATATAATAAATATTTTTTCATCTGATACGCTACCCTTTGGAACTTCGACATGAAACCGGCCACTGCAACTCGGACGGCGATGAAAACATTTTTTAGGAATTTTGAAGGGTCTACCACAATTTCGTGATGAGTTGCTACTGCGATACTCACACGCAGACATTCTCTTTAATAAATAGGGATTGCCAACATATTCAGTCCAGTTTTAATTTTGAAGCCATGATTACAATTTAGCTTGAAAAAATTTGTTTTCAAAATTTACCAACTTCGTAAATTTCCTAAACAATATCTGATTAAATGTTGTTTTCTAAGTAATTAAGCAAAGTGCACCATCTCAACTTCTGAAATGCGCTGCTTATTTGGGGGACGGGGATGCAGCAGAAAAACCAAATATACCGAATGGAGCAGCTTCAGTGATTTTTGATGAATAAAAATTTACATGAGTTCAAAAGCGAAAATTTCGTTTTGCTTGGTAAGTGAAAAAATCAATTTTGTGCAAGCATTTTGCTGCAGAAATTAGTTACATATAAATTTTTTTCGTTTCCAATTAATCCATTACTGAACTTTATTCTTAATCGCGATTTGTTCACATGCCCATTTTGACCAGAAAAGAAAATATAAGTAAAACTTTTATGCAAAAATTCCGGCAACAGAGTATTTCTTGTTAGCAAACACGAATAATCTTCCAGTTCGATGGGAGTAACATCGTTGTTAGAACTATTACATATACATACATATCATTAGGCTGTTCTCTGAGATTCAGAGGTTCTCTCTGTCAAAAAAAAACCATGTGTCAAGTACACATTTAACTGATATATCTAAAATTTACTTACTATTGGTGTATCGAATGTCTTCATTTGCAAAGATCCCTGCACACCACTCGAGCTTCATTAACATCCATCGTACGCCGCACACACCACCTTTTGTACATCATACTCATAATCTTTTCCTCATACAGACATTTCTGAATCTGGTCCTCACATGATTTCCTTGGCCTTCCTCTACCTTTCTTTCCTGCCACTTGGGCTGAAAAATTCTCTTAGTCAGCACCTCATCACTCATTCTTTAAACATGGCCAAACCACCGAAGAATATTAGTCTTCACCTTACTAACAACATTTTGCTTCACATTACACAGCTGCAACACATCTTCATTCTTCACATGATCAGCGCGTGCCTTACCACAACAACCCCGTTAGTAGCGCATCTGCCCAACACACAAACGACTCCTATGTCTTTTCTGCAGTACCCAGGTTTCACTGCCATACATCAAAGTAGGAACAATTACATTTTCATACACAGCCATTCGGGACTTCCTTGAGAACCCATCATTTTGGTAAAATCCTCCAGAGGCAGCTATGGCTTTCAATGAAGAATTCACTTGTCTACTAATTTCGCCATCTAATTTGTTCTCTCTGTCAAACATACTTCCTAAATATACAAACTCATTCACCTGGCCAATTTCTGTGCCATTAAGACTTATCTTGCATTCAGTACGAACAGTTCCGCGCTGAAAAACTATAACTTTTGTTTCTCCCTTATTTATACTCAGTTTGAATTTCATACAACTTTGTACATCCGGGAAAACATACTCTGCAACTCACTTTTGCTCTCTACTAACAGGACTGTGTCGTCAGCATAGAGTAATGTGCACACACGCATATTACCAAGACATAAACCAGTATTATCCATTTTGGCATCACGCATGCATGCATCCATAAATATATTAAGCAGCCACGGTGACATTACACAACCTTGCCTGACTTATTACGTTGAATAAAAGTAGGAACAAATAAAAAATGTGATATCCTCAGCTCAGTGGTGGCTCGTGGTTGGAAAAATAGATGAAGAGGTACAAGAGCAGTATGAAAATGTATCTACTGTCTACAATAAAAATCCCTTAATGAGGACTTACTTATTTTTTTTTTATATTAAATCAATTTTTCTTCCTTTTAAAGCTGCAGATCTGTCGATTATGTCGTCATAAGATGGTTAGATGGTTGTTTCTTCGTGAGCATCAATAAAATGTCATCCTGAATAGAAATATTTGCCAGAGAAGTAAGTTTATCTTGGGAACTAGTGTTTCTTGAGCAAGTTTGTATTCTTTTAAGAAAACTTCTTTCCACTGGCACACTTGTAGATGTAATTGTTAAACTGAGGAAAACTAATTTATAATCCTGTAAAAATGTCTTTGTCTCAGTGAAACACTCGAAGGAGTTCTTGAGTCAATATATTTCTTAATTTTTCATCGGCATGTACAAGACTCAGTTCATTTTTAAGGCGCTGTGTTTAGTAAATATGTTTCCGTAAAAATGTAGATTTTCAAGAGCGCGAGAGGGAAAGCATGCATTAAATTATTCGAATTTGGTTGTGTCAGCAAGTCAGAAAAATTGAAGTTTCTTACAGTCTTGAAATCTTATATCGATTTCCATAAGAATGTGGGTTAAAATTTTAAAATACAATTGTTTATAATTTTGAAAAATTGTTCCCTGTGTAAGAGCAGCATATTCCCGTGCTTATTTCTGTGATTTTGCTAGCTTTTCCAAACTGTGCTTCAAATAACTCATCGTTCTTTTTTTTTTTTTTTAATTTGAGTTACACAGTAGTTTATATAAGATAGTACAACTATACTAGTTATCCGAATTTATTGGAAAATCAAGGTTTCCAAGCTTTCGCACATCAACCAGATAGCTTTCTCATTTTTAGTTATTTTTTCTTCAAAAGTTCGAATAATAGATCGGTGGAGCCAAAAACGTAAATTCGAAAGTGTTAATATCATTCAAAACCCCTTGGCAAGATGAATTGATTTTTTGTCTGATTATTCGCTATTCGTCAGAAATCCGAACACTTCCTTCAATTTATTCCAATCTTCAACAACTACACTTACTAATTTCGAAGAGGAGGACCATCGAGTTTCTGCTATGGTTGGTCTGCATCTTACGGCTTTGCCGCCCCGGTGGTGCAGTGGTCTAAGCGATGGCCTCTGATCATTCGTCCGAACGGGGTCCGGGTTCGAATCCCGGTGAGGCATGGATGTTTTGTTTGTCTTACGGCACTGGCTCTCTCCCTTACCTGGGACCAGTGACCCTAAATTAGGGACGGGCGACTGCTTATAGCCCATTGAGTTGCTCACGGTGGTCGTTAAACCTCCAATCAATCAATCATCTTGCGGTTGTTGATATAAGTGTATAAGACCGCTTCGCAGAATGGTGAACAAACGAAGCAATTCCACTGAGGCTTGCAAAAAGTATTCGACACTTAGAGATTTTAGAAAAACTCTGGTGTAATACAAGATTCAAACGATGAACTAAGCAATGAACAAAAACAGCTTGAGAAGCTTTATCCTTGACTTTTTTTTTTTCTGTAGCCCATTTAAGTGTCCAGACATTATACTTGCCACATCGTAACATTGTCCTATTTATTTGTGTTGGTAATCAGACTGTTCCAAAATTTTTTCCAGCATTTTGTATAAAGCTCCTGACGTTCTATCTTCATTAACATCATGGAAACCCAAACTACCCTCAACCAAATACACCTTCCGAATCAACAATCAAAAATTATTTAATTTTTGACGTGATCGTTTATATATTCAGAAATACATTCAATTAATTCATTTTGAATAGTTTTTTATCCTTTCGTATTGATTTTCAATTTCTAAAGAACTTCTTCATATCAACAATGAAAGTAATTCAATGAAATTTCCACGATTTATCGAGCCCATGCTTTCGTCATGGCCATGGAATGCTAGTTCTTGTTTGCTCAAATACAGTACAGACTAATACTGCATCAATCACTGTATGCAGGAAAAGTATTTAAACGAACGGTTTCATTAAAATGCGTTTTCAAAAGCCTAGCATTTTCCCTCAGGGCATCGGCAATGGTGTTTTGAATTTTTCAAAATTCCAAAAAAAAAAAAAAAAAAGAAAGAAAAATTAACACCCGCTCCACCGTGATCTCTCACGACTTTACGCTCAAAAACTGAAAGATGCAGAGGTAAGGCGCGTGCAGCTGAAACACTTCACTTGAGCGAGCAGATTCATCACGCCTATTAGGGGGTGATGGCAGATTGGGGAGGGTGACGTCACAGTTACCATGACAACTCGGCAGAAAAATGCAGACTTTCAAGCATTCTCATTTCGGCTCTTCACTTGCGCTGTTTTGCGTGTAAGGATTTGTTTTCCGTATTGAGCGCGCCATGTGAATTAATATCTATTCAAAATTTTGAGTATTTTGGAACTGAATAAAGGCAAAAAAGAATATATTATAAAAAAATACTGAATAAAACTTTATTTTGAGTAAAATAGGTGAAGAGGCACTTCACCTACTTCACCTGAGAAGCCGCCACTGCCTCAGCTGTGTCGTGCCCCCTCCAGGGGCTATGAGGGCCTCCAACCTCACTTAAAAACATTTTACAAAATTTTTAGCGGAAATTTAATACGAAGCTGGTTAAAGAAACAGCTGGGAATTTTTCGACGGCAGCTTTGAATGCAATATTAAAAAGAAAAGCAATTTCGTTTTAATAAATAAATAAGTAAAATATTTAGAAATTATTTTCGCGGTTATAATTTATAAGAACTGTATGGCGGGAGGGCAGCTGTTCGAGAAGACCGCAGGTCCCTTTTCACAACTATGGCAATAGTTTCTATACATGTATATTAGCAAGATAATGTGAAAGAAACATAGTCAATGTAATTTTTATACTAATAAAATAGGGTGACCTAAAATATATCCAGGATTAAATATTTATAAAATTGCTCTCAATCTTCTTCCATAAAGTGAAAGTCAGGAGCCAGAAGAGTAATCAATTGCTGTGAGACTGTTTTCACTAAAACCACTGTACTTTACACTTCAATAAAACTACATTTTGCACTATTACACAATTATTTATTCACTTCGGTGCAATAACCACGTAAGTCCACCCCAGTTTTTTGCCCTTCCTGGAGCTAAAATGAAAAAAAAAAAAATCTACAAGCAAGTGGTTACTTGTATTTATTTCTAATAGCTTTGGTAATTGCAATTAAGTATGATACAATAATTTTCTATTCATATTTAAATAGTAGTATACGTCACAGTTTCATCTAACGGTATTATTTGTGGTAGAAGGTAAAATACGAATCTAGCAATTTCATTGCCACATTCAATCACAACATACAGCGATGAGCCATTACATTATGATTTTTTCTGGACCGAACCACTCCGGCAAACCTCATCGCTGCAACTTGCCGTTTTGGCCCATGAGTCACCTCAGTGGTACATTTCATATATCCCCCTCTTAAGAAAGGCGGAAACACGAAATCGCTGGTTTCGGGTTCCGTCGACAAACCGTGCTTGAAGGAGCTCACTGTGGAAGAAGGAATTTTTATTAATTCCAGATGATGTATGGAAGAATCATCACACATTTTTTTGGAATCTCACCGCCAGTAGATTCATATATACGTTCGGGCGCCAATGAGAAGAAAAATAATTTTTTGTCGGCGATGAAATCTGAAATCACGTCTTCCTACTCCGGAGCCGGACATTCTTCCGAATGAACTACGTCGGCAAAGCTTATCGCTGCAACTTACCGTTTTGTCTCTTGCATCACAACTATATATTTATCTGGCTTTATTTTGCTTATCGCACAATTCTGAGCTTTAGTCACATCGACTCGTAAAGAAACATGAGACACAAGGAGTAGCCTAATACAACAGTGGGTATCCCCTTGCGCCCTCCCCCTTTTTTTTTTTGGATGTGGGCACTTTTTCTAGTGGGTAATATTTCTGTGGGCAATTTTATTGTTGGTATTCTTTGCGTACACCAGTTTTGGTGCGTAATAATACTGGAAGGAAATTCACAATGTTTAATTTGAACAAAGGAACCACTTAGCATCCAGGTACGTAATATTACGTTAACGAATGATAGTGCAAGAAAATCGAGATCCGTAATATTACGGGCCCACAAGTGCAGAACATCTTCAGAACAATGCACACTTCACCAAACACTAACTGCAGTGTTTTGTCATAAATTTCTCACAGAAGAATGACTGGTGGTAGTTCAGAATTGTGAACTTTAAAATTATTTCCTAATCTGCATCGAAAGATTTTTCTCAGGTGCAGTATTTCATCGAAGCTGTTTTCGGTAAGATACGTGGGATACGTTTTCACAAGAAGTTTGCATTTTCCTTCAACAGCATCCTATGTGGAACTCAATTATGTTAATATAGGGCTGAACACTTCGCTTATATTACTGGCAGCCGCGAATCTGTGCTTCAAGGGATTTCTAATATAATCCAGAGTCACATACAATACATTAATTCTAAATGACGATTCATATTCACCATCATTATACACAGTATCTGCTTCTCCGGAGGCAGCGTCACCACAAAATGTTTTTCTTTTCTTGATCCTTTTTATTGGTAAGTATGATGGGAGTCCCACGTATCTACAACTGTGCGTGCTTCTGACATTATTTTGGGTCATTCGTTTCTTGTCACAGTCTTATTACTGTTCCATCTCAGTAATAAGACTGTGAATCTAATCGCATGTAAGTCCAGCCGGGGATTTATCACTAGGCCAACAGGCCGCGGCCTAGGGGCCCCCGGCTCTAGAGGGCCCCAGGTGTAAAATCCAGAAAAGCGGAGAGCATGGAACAGAAAAACTTAGAAAAGGGAGGTACCGTTATTTTAACTTACTTGAATAAAATAAAGTATTGTTAAAGAAATAAGAACGTAATAATAGCTCTATTGCGAGCACGCTCGTGTTCGTACGAGTGCGATAGACAGCGCATGCGACGTAATTCGAAAGTGTTGTTTCTTTACGTCGAATGCGATAGAGAGCGCATTCGACGTAAAATGTAGTTCTTTACATCTTGAATGTGCGATAGAGAGCGCATTCAAAATGTAAAGTGTTGTTCCTGGATAAGCATGAACCTTTTTGACTATGTTTACAAATATTTTTTTTTATGACCTTTAATTTAATAACAAGTTAAATCAAAATAAGTTTTATTTAAATAATACTTATATAACAATAAAATTATGCTACCAATTATTATATTCTTAACTTAAAGATTAGTTTATTAGAAAATCTTATAGGAGCAAATTCAAATATGGGTGGCCGGGTGGGGCATAGAAAATTTGGCTCAGGGCCGTAAAAGCCTTAAATCCGACACTGTGTGAGTCCATCGTACAAAAGTCACTTGTTCTCAAATAATTGGTAGGGTTTTGCCATTTCTTTATTACTTCCACAGTCCCACAGGTGGAAGGGGGTATAATCCCTAAGGAAAATGCACTTCACTGGTCATTTCCAAAAGCACAATCTTTCTGGATTTGTACAATTGAAAATTTAGTTAAATGTTTTTTTTTTTTTTTTTTTTTTTTTTCAGTTTCACTCATATTTTTGTCATTTATAATTTGAATTTCAATTGGTCGTCCCGGAGGCGCAGTGGTCTAAGCGCTGGCTTATGATCATTCGTTCGTGAAGGGTCCGGGTTCGAATCCCGTGAGGCATGGATGTTGTGTTTGTCTTGCGGCACTAGCTCTCTCCCTTTCCTGGAACCAGTAACCCTAAATTACGGACGGGTGACTGCTTATAACCCACTGAGTTGATCACGGTGGTCGTTAAACCTCCAATGAAAAAAAAAAAAAAAAAATGAATTGTCACTTGACTTGCTTTGCAGAAAGCGGAGCCAGGGTTCCCGGGAATCTCCCCCCATCCCCCTGGTTGGCAACTGTTTGCAACTCCCTCGGGGAGAGGGAGAAATTATTAAATGATGGTAATCTTAATATATGTGAAGGGAAAAATTGGTAACATTTCATAAATTTTTGTTCAATGTAATTCATAGAACAACAGATCTATGAATTACATGGTTGGTCCATTTTACTTGACTCGTATGCAGTTGAACTCTAAAACAACTTTCAGGATGACCTTGCTGAAAACATTTGCAGGTATTATATTAAAATTAGTTACGCCACTTGCTAAGTTTAACAAAAAAAAAAAAAAAAGGAACCTATTATTTGTTAGTTGAGTATACTTTTTATTAAACTTCAATTAGTTACATGGTTCAGATGAAGCGTTTACGAGACTCGGCAATCGAAAACTCATCAATTATGCTTGACATGTTCATTTTTCGCAGTAACTCGTGCTCCATACTTATCAAAGAGATGTACTTCAGCCTTATTTGGCCTATACTGGCTCTTACTTCGTTCTTGATTCGTTTCAATTTTGAAAAAGTGTTTACCACTGCAGTTGGTAACCATTAGAGTGAGGTAACTCTTCAAAACAATCTCGATAATATACTTACGGAAGAACAATTTCTAGCAAACAGTGTACAGCACATCAACGCGGGGCATGTGCTACATCGTGTGCTGCTAGGATAAACTGGCTTTGGATTTTACACTTAAGATTTTACACATTTTTTTAGTGTGTTTTGTTTCGTTCATGTATATTATTCTTCTACTTTTTTCTGTAACGATTTAAATTTTGATGGTTTCCTCTTGTGTTTTTGCAGGTTTTAAAACCTTTTATCCAAAATGTTCATTATTTATTTTTTCTCGCCACAGATTGATTTTTATACTTCATTTTCACTTTCACAAAAATTCACGTACACGAAAATTTGTGGACGATCGTGGTATCGATAGAATGGAGATAGCATTTAAATTTATAATAATAATCACAATAATAATAATAAAGACTTTCACTTTAAATGCACGGAGCCAAGACAGAGGGATATGGAAGACGCGAAACTGTCATGTAAAAGACAAATGCATACAGTTAAGAGTTTTCCACAGTTTAACTATGTATTCTAGAATGTTTCGAAACTGTTGTTACTTTGTCAGTCTGCTGAAAGAAAAGCCGCGAAGCCAGGAAGAAGCTATTTCCGTTATTTCGTGCGAAAATTTAATGCCTCGATTGAGGAAGGTTATTTAGGATGTATCGCCTTGAGGAACTGGGAGTAATAACCGAAGTGTCAGGCATCGATGAGTGTGTACGAAATAGGCCAAGAGATGGCGCCACGATATTTAATAACAATGGTTTGGTGTCCTGGATATTGACCATCTCGAGAGCAACGATGCGCGAAAGACATCTGCACTGACTACCTAGCGCCAGACAGCTGTTGAGTAAGCAAGGCATTGGCTTAGCGTTCGGCGGCCAGTGACTCGTCGTCGTTCGAGCGCTGTTCTGCTGCTCTAAGAGCGTGTTGAAGGCGAGAGCGAAGCTTCATCGAACTCGGATTAGATTCTTTGCAAGAGGATATCTTGTGAACCTTGGACAGCAAATCGTATGAAGAATCCGACAAAAACCACAGAAACATGGATGTCTGGTGTGAAACTGGGCATTGTCCGTCTGGGGCGAGCGGGTGGGAAGGTAAGTCACCGTGTTTTCGCAGTAGTAACACTATCGCAGAATTGTATCTGATCACATTTTTCAGTAGCTATGTACATGACTAAGTAAACTTGTTACTTCAAGCCACGGAGAGACTTCGAGTAGCCGGTTTCTTGAGAAAGTAATACCTTACAGTTAGGTGGAGTGTGACTTCGTGGTTGGTTTGGTATTAATTTAAATACACGTGTTCTACCACTGTCTTTGGCGCTGAATTGAAACAACAAACCGACGAGGGCGGGTAAATTACGTTTCCAAAGTACCGTGATTCTACCGTCGTGTTTCCGTATTTGGTTTTTATTTTATGGTGTTAGCAATTTTTTTTATTATAATTTAACGCCACTTTTGAACAATTTATTTCCGTGGTAGAGTGGTGTTGTAGGAGCAGTGAAAACTATTCTTAAAATCGTAGTTTGACATAATTTAAAAAATGATATGAAATAAAAATTGTTTGCATATGTAATATTAAATAGGTTTAGTGTACATACCAGTTTTGTTAAATTCGGAATATTATCAGAATTGAATGGCTCACACTACGAGATATTCAACAAGGGCCAGCCAGGTTTCACCCTCCTAATTTAAAGAGACCGGAGGCCGCCCCGGTGGCGCAGTTGTCTAAGCAATGGCCTCTGATCATTCGTCCGAAAGGGGGTCCGGGTTCGAATCCTGGTGAGGCATGGATGTTGTGTTTGTCTTACGGCACTGGCTCTCTCCCTTCCCTGGAACCAGTGACCCTAAATTAGGGACGGGAGCCCATTTTGAGTTGCTCACGGTGGTCGTTCAACCTCCAATCAAAAAAAAAAAAAAAAAAAAAAAAAAAAAAAAAAAGACAGGAGTCCCCGGGGACGGGACAATATTTTGGGGCCCCAGTATTAGTGGCACATCTTGGATTTCACTACGGGTGTCTGAGCAAAAAGTACCCAGGAGAAAACATTCTCAATATATGATGAGAGAGAAAAATTTCCCCACCAAACTGAAAGTTTGTATTCCATGATTCATGGACAAATCAGTATTAGCAAGAAAATGAAAAAAATTCATTGTTGAAAAATGGACACCAGTTCACTTCGGCTTTAATACACCACCCCCTGAGGGTTCAGCTTGTTGAAACTATATTGAAGCAGTGAACAAAATATGATTCAAATGAATTCTTATTATATGAAAATTTCCCCAATTGCAGATATTGTGTAATGGTTTTGAAAGATTTGAGGATTGATGCGGGTGACTATACTTTTTGCAGACTCCTAAAAAAAGGGAAAGAAAAAAAAAAGGCAGTTTCATATAGTTTTTGCTATGGTATCAGCAAAATATAAAAAATGTAGAACTTTTTCAATTCTTCAAGCATCTGCATAGTTCTGGGGCCCCTTAAAAATGAAATGTGGGGCACAGGGCTGCAGCATCCTAGCTCCCCTCTTAAATGGGTTCTGCCCCCCCCCTCCACTCCATTTTAATGAAAATCAGTTTTATAAATGTTCCAACAGTTTTGTGTGAAAGGCTATCTCATGAGTAATTTGACATGTTCCAGTGCAGTGGGTCTGCTGCTAAACTATATTCCACTTTGTTAGCCCCCCCCCCCCCATTAGTAGTACACTGACCTCATGGTTGATGGTGAGAATTTTTGCTCCCAGGTAGTTGACTTTTAAACCTTTCAGGGTTCCTCCCACCTCTGCAGGTATAACCCTCAGGTCAGTTCTGTTTTTCCCCCTTATCTGGCAACCAGTAACTACAAATCATTAATAGAAAACTTGGTTAAAATGGAGTTAAGAAAAAGATGATTCCTGATGTTTATAAGCAATGAAGCTGACAATAGACACAAATGGGTAGGGGTGCTACCTGAAAATTTGACTTAAAAATCTCCTTTATTCCTTAGTAAAACCTCATAATTTGAAAATAGTTGTAATGATTATGGAAGTAATAAAAATAAAAAACACCCCAGTGGAGCAGTGGTTTAAGTGCTGGCTTATGACCATTTGTCCGAGATGGGTCTTGGTTTTGAATCCTGGTAAGACATGGATGTTTGTTTTATGGCATTGGCTCTCACTTACCTGGAACCAGCGACCCTAAATTAGGGACTGGTGACTGCTTATAGCCCAGCGAGTTGCTCATGGTAGTCATTAAACGCCAAATTAAAAAGAAAACATACTGCGGAGGAAACATTTCATGAAGGGTCTGCCGAACCCTTAGGTCCCTTCACTTGGATATGTACTTGTTATCAGATCAGAGTAGGCAACAAATAAGAGTACATACATTTTCAGTGGGGGGGGGGGGGGCAACTGTGAGCAAGCACCCACAAAAAAAAAAAAAAAAAAAAAAAAACACCTAGAAATGTAAAAAGCTTACATAGTTTCCAAAATTCACAGAGCAGCCATCTCTAAAGTCATCATTCCAGACTGACTGATTTATGTAAGTGGTGCTAGAAAATATACAAAGTACTGCTTACAACCACCTTCAGAGATGGCTGTTATGTAAATTTTGGATACTTTACTGTATAAGCAAATTAGTACAATATTACCAAATTTTGCAAAGTAATTCATTTGGTGCTTCACAAAATTGTTAGACAAACTTCCCCTTTGGAAGAATTGCCTTTTGGAATTAAAAAAAAAAAAAAAAAAAAGTCTCATTCAGTTTAAACTCTGGGACTTCTAAGCTTAGAATTATTCTTTTGGGAGAATGATTTACCATTCAGTCAGTGGTTTAAAGCCAAGGATTGCATACCAACATGTGAGCCAAAGTTTGGTTTTTGCCACCTATCCTGCCTTTGTGCTTTGGATGTTTACAAAAGTGACGTGTGATATTGAATTAAAGAAAATCTGTCAAAAGGGAACCTACAGCTAGAGATGTGTTAGTACCTGGTAAAATAGGTAAAAACCAGGGGTAGACAAATCCAAGGCGCCCAGTCGCCACAGCGACTAAAAATTTTCACCTAGCGCCTGAGTTTCTAAATTTCATTCTGAAAATGTTATTTAAAATTCCATTCTCAAAATTTGAATTTCTATTATGAAACATATCTTTAATGGAACAACAAATGCAGTATACAGATTTTTATGTTTGTGCTTTTATTATACACTAATTACCGTACAATCAGAATGATGAAGTTGCTAACAAATTTTTGGTACCACCGCCAGCAGAGTTATGCATTCTGCAGAGATCTTGTCAGTAGTGATTCAGGCTGAAGTTCCGCAGTGCAGTCCAAGAGAGGTGCCTGCACTCATTTGCTGTGTGCATCAAAATGTTCTTAAGGTGCACACACACAAACACTCACTCTTGGGTGTCACGTTTGAATGTCACGCCAACAATAGGAGGAGTTTGGTGCCCAGAGGCGAAGTGTGACGTGGAGTGAAGCTCTTCAATGCCTGCCTGAAATCTTGACCTTGGGAGGTACAGAACTGTAGTCATGAGGTTTTTTTCTATCTATTTTCAGCTTTTCGTTTATCAAAATAGTTATAGATAAAACTTTACGTCCTTTTTTTTATAAGAAAAAAGGAATTTTCACTCTTTAAAGAATATATATGCAAATGAGACTTGTTCCGCAGAAGTGTCACTCAAGTGTCATGACTGTCTGTGGTCAAAACTGAGACCCCCAGGTGCTCAGCGCTTAATCTCCCTACCTTGCTGTGACACTAAATAATGTGTGTGGGCGCTTTTAGACATTGCATTGATTTCACATAAAGTGCTTATGAGTGTATTTATTCATTAGTGCTGTTATTGAATGTGGTACACCAGACCAGAAGGCAAAGCAGATTTTTTTGCAATGAAAATCTATTTTGAAGTGCAACTTTTAATTCAAATATATATGTTTCCTAGTTTAAGTTGCAGATTTTGCACTGAATTGTTTGAACAATATGTAAGAAGTATATTAATTTGGACTGATGAAAATCACAATTCTGAATGTGTCATTTTTATTCAGATCGGGCATGGTTTTCTCATCGTATCTCTTTAAAAAATTTGATTGGCACTTGAAAAAATGGAGCTGGTGCCTGGAAATTTTGGGTTTTTGTCTACCTCTGGTAAAAACAATATTCAGCTTCTATATTTTTAATGTTCTCCACTTCCAAGAACCTTTGAATTGGTCATAAGCTGACTGAAAGTGTTAAAAAAATATCTTATGAGAAAGTGTACTGTAATCATTCATGATCAAGCAGTTGGAGGAGTATTTGTTTTTCTAATTAAATGCTACTAATTATGTGTGAACAAAATGTATATGTATAAAAACTTTCATGTAGAAGGGTGTTTTAAAATTTGTTTAAACATGGTGTAGTACATGTGCATGAAAACCCTATACTTATTTTAATTTTTGGGTCCAGTGGGGTGCTAAACTTCTACCTCTAAACATTTCTGTATGAAGATGCTTTCGATCTGTAAAGCAGTAATGCTCTGTTCAGAGCGTTGTTGAAAGATCAGGATTGATTTTCTCTTACAGGAGCTGAAGGAGAAGCAAGCTGATAATCTCTGCTTCTCTGTTGAAAATAGAAATTCATTTTTTTACATTAAAAACCACATAGTATTTGTAGTTAAATTTATCAGTCTGTCAATTCAATAAAAAATGAATTTTTAATCAGATTTTCTGACTAAAAAATGCATGTAGCTTCATAAAACTTAATTTTTCCTTAAAGTTTTCCCCTCCATTTGTGAAGGTCATTCTGCAGTCAGTGCTTATATCAGGTAAACTTTCAGAATTAAAACCAGAAAAAACATGTCTTAGTACTGGATATGAGATTTTATTTTCAACATGAATAAATCTAGGAGAGAGGAAAAGAATAGCTTTCAGTTGTTAGTGCTCAGATTTTCTGATTAAAATCACAACCAATCAAATTGAGAAACTGATTATTCAAAAATATTAGTGTGTGTAATTACTGGCTTAGACAAATAAATTTTTTTAATGTAATAAATGCACATACCAAATGTCAGTGACTTACAAAAATGCTGATAAAGCTGCATATGCAAAGGCAAAGTTTCTTTGTTGTTTACTCATAGAAAAATCACATGTTTACTCATAGAAAAATAATTTGCTTATGCCATCAGTACCTTATAGGAACTTGGTTACTTATTTGAAAATACAATATTCTGTAGATTGAGGACGGTAGTCCCACTGTGAATTGTTACTTATTTGAAAATACAATATTCATCAAATTACTGAGGACAGTAGTCCCACTGTGAACATTATATTTCCAACTTTCAATTCCTTAATCAATTCATTAGAATTGTTATATTTAAAATATTTTCAAGGACTTCATTCTTTCAGTTTTTTACATTATTTTTTCTTCAACTAACCTTTTATTGTGAGTAAAATGACTCCTCAACCGTAATGTTCATGTCAAAGTAAAATGTTAGTCACAAAAAGAAGTGTTGCTTTCATACATATGTGCCTTCTCTGAAGTATTTGAAAAAGGTAGAAAAAAAGAAATAAAGCTTTTTTTCTTTTCTATACCAGATAAAAGGATTTTCCATTGTGTACATAGAAAATCATGATGTGGGGAGGGGGAGTCCGTTGCAATGACAGTTTGTGTTTTGAAAATGGCAAATATTTCTGGGATGGCTGGCAAATAAAATTTGCTTGCCTGCACAGAAAGGAAAAAAAAAATGTGTAATTGTACTATGATGATTTCTACAACCTATGTGGAATAAGTTCCAGGACTGGCCGCATAACTGACATATCAGTGTTTGAAATATGTGTGTGCCAGAAGATAGGTCTTTGGCCAATCAACAAACAGCTGGAAACCAGTTTTATACCGGTACCCAGTTTGCCGAATTTTTTTTTTTAAAGGAGTATTTTTACTCCTTGTGAAACAAATTTAGGGAGTAATTTTCAAAATTTGTCAGGAGTATTTTAGAAAAATTAACATGAAATAAAATAACTTTTTTTACGGGTCTTTTAGAGGTTATTTTTAATGAAAGTTGGTTGTCAAATTTTCGAACTAAAGCCTAGTTCGTCATCAGGACTATGTCACTGGAGTAGTTGCTGCCACTCAATTGGAAGAGACCATCCGCAATTATCGTTAATTGTGGTACTTCTTCTTCTTGCTATTTCGATCCCTTCTTCTAGTTTTCTCTTTACTAAGTTTGACTGGTGGGCGATTATTTTCACTGAGTCCCAATTTATGGAGTGTCCACTTGCTTGTACATGTCTGTCTAGCCCTGTTTTGTTCCCAATGTTCCTAATAGCTGCTTGGTGTTCTTTCATTCGGACCTTAATACTTCTCCCTGTTTCTCCTATATAGCTGAGTCCGCAGTTACAGTCGATGCAGTAAATTACTCCTTCTTGCAATTGGATGTCCAATTCTTTCTGCTTTAAAGCTGGCAGGAATTTCTTTATTTTGTTATTAAGATCTGGAGCTAGCCTGATATTATATTTTGCTCCGATCCTTTTCAGTTTCTCGAAAAGTCCCTTGTGGTACGTAATTTTGCTGGTGAATTTGAAGTTGGTTTTCCTGCTTCTTTTTTGGCACTTGTTTAAATATTTTCTCAACATATGGGGAGGGGTAATTGTTTTCTGCCAACATTTCCTTTAATTCTTCTTTGTGAAGATCTTTTTGAGAAGCTGAAGAGACCAGGATTTCAATTTTTCCAAAAATTGTCTCGCTGTATTCGATTTAATATAATCAGGGTGGAATGAGCAGAAGTCTAACATCTTCCCTGTGTTGGTGGGTTTTCTAAAAAGCTGAGTGAATATTTTCCCTTCTCTTGAGGTCAAGGTTAAATCCAGGTAATTGATGCTATGGTCTTTTTCCTGTTCCAGGGTGTACTTCAAGGTATTCTCTAGTAAGTTAAATTCTTCCAGAATCTGAGAGGGTAGAGATTGGTCCACAGTATCTACTATAATTAGGACATCATCCATGTACCTTACATAGAGAGCAAACAAGGAGGGTTGTATAAGGATTTTTGCCTCTAGTTTACTTATATAATAATTTGCTAGCAGAGGTGCTAGTGGAGAACCCATTGCAAGTCCTGAAGTTTGCCTGTAATATTTCTTTCTAAACTGGAAGAAATTATTCTTGAAGGAAAATAGGAGCAGTTCATATATGCCAAGTAGTATTTCTCTATTGTGATTATGGAATACTATTTTTTCCGCAAGGTCATCTGCAATGAATTCAGTAGGAGGTCCAGGTTAATGTTGGTATACATAGAGACTATATCCAGGCTTGCCATTACTGGATGAATTAATTCTGGCAAGTTGTCCAGTTTTCTTTTTAGCTGCATGGAATTTTTTAGTAGGTAGGGAGGAGAAGGGAAATATTTTGCTCTCTATGTAAGGTACATGGATGATGTCCTAATTATAGTAGATACTGTGGACCAATCTCTACCCTCTCAGATTCTGGAAGAATTTAACTTACTAGAGAATACCTTGAAGTACACCCTGGAACAGGAAAAAGACCATAGCATCAATTACCTGGATTTAACCTTGACCTCAAGAGAAGGGAAAATATTCACTCAGCTTTTTAGAAAACCCACCAACACAGGGAAGATGTTAGACTTCTGCTCATTCCACCCTGATTATATTAAATCGAATACAGCGAGACAATTTTTGGAAAAAATTGAAATCCTGGTCTCTTCAGCTTCTCAAAAAGATCTTCACAAAGAAGAATTAAAGGAAATGTTGGCAGAAAACAATTACCCCTCCCCATATGTTGAGAAAATATTTAAACAAGTGCCAAAAAAGAAGCAGGAAAAAACCAACTTCAAATTCACCAGCAAAATTACGTACCACAAGGGACTTTTCGAGAAACTGAAAAGGATCGGAGCAAAATATAATATCAGGCTAGCTCCAGATCTTAATAACAAAATAAAGAAATTCCTGCCAGCTTTAAAGCAGAAAGAATTGGACATCCAATTGCAAGAAGGAGTAATTTACTGCATCGACTGTAACTGCGGACTCAGCTATATAGGAGAAACAGGGAGAAGTATTAAGGTCCGAATGAAAGAACACCAAGCAGCTATTAGGAACATTGGGAACAAAACAGGGCTAGACAGACATGTACAAGCAAGTGGACACTCCATAAATTGGGACTCAGTGAAAATAATCGCCCACCAGTCAAACTTAGTAAAGAGAAAACTAGAAGAAGGGATCGAAATAGCAAGAAGAAGAAGTACCACAATTAACGATAATTGCGGATGGTCTCTTCCAATTGAGTGGCAGCAACTACTCCAGTGACATAGTCCTGATGACGAACTAGGCTTTAGTTCGAAAATTTGACAACCAACTTTCATTAAAAATAACCTCTAAAAGACCCGTAAAAAAGTTATTCCACAATCACTATGAATAGAGGTGCCATAAATGCATTTACAACTAGGATGAAATAAAATACGAAAATGCTAGGCAATTTTGATAAATCAATCAAGATTTTTTCATATAAAAAATATTTCACTACTGCTCAATGTATTTAGAATTTGGATCTGTTTTGTTTCTTGTTTTAGAAATACCATATTCGTATTCAATAACATTAAATTTATCATGTTTCGTAATGATGGCATGGAACAGCAATGTGTTCAAGTAGTGAAAACATTGCACTTCTGTGGTTCTTATAGGCATCTAAAAAATATCTAATGAACTTCTCAGTAAGTTCCACAGCTACATTTTGTTTTTCTGGAGCTGCACAGCATCCAGTGCTTAAATTTTCATTTTGCTGATATCTTTGTTTCCTTCCCATTTCTTTGTTTTTTTTTTTCTTTAATGCCTTTGGATGACAATTTTATCCATCATGAATGCAAGATAGCTTTCACTATTTTAGATAAAAGATGAATATAGTGTAACTTTGAAGATATGAATACTTTTGAACACCATGCATCAATTTAAAAAAAAAAAAAATTGTATTCGTCGCTTTTGGACCCCCTCCCCCTTTACAAGCTGAAATGCAAAACTTTGGGGGGTGGGTGGAGGGATTATTTAAGAATAAAGGATTTTTTGGAGGGGGGATATTTAATATTTAAATAATTTTTGTTCTGATCAGCATTGGAGGGAAAAATTAGTAACGGGGAAATCTTTGCTATGTCATTTTCGCTTTTCGCTCCATTTTCAAGTTAAAATACAAATATTTATGGAGTGAAATGGTATTTAACAACAATACTAGGCAGAGGAAACATCACGTGAAAAATAAAATTATGATTACGGGAAATCTTCACTGCGTCTAACTTCCGCTTCCGAAAGTTTTGAAAGACGAAACTTCCGCTTCTGAAAGTTCATAAAGTTTCAGGCGGAAAACATCCTCCCACTAATTGCCCCCAAAATTTCTGTTCAGTTGCGCATCACTCTAGAGAATAACCTTAATTATGACTAAAAAGGAGAAATTTCTCGAAGCCATCGCACTCTCGTGCCTAAAGATTACAGCAACATTTTTTCGCCGTCGAATTTCCGTTTTCGAAAACTTTTCCTCCATTTTTAAACTGAAATACAAATATGTATGGAATAAAAGGATATATAACAACAATACTGGACAGAGGCAACATCACAGGAAAAAAATTACGATTAATTACGGAAAAAAATCTTTATTTTGTTTACTTCCGTTCCTGAAAGACTAAATACTGTCCCGATGTGTATTTTTACGAATTGGTAAAATTCTTCGATGCATAGTTTTACGCGCCGAGAAAAATTCCCGATGCGTATTTTTACATGTAGCGAAAAATTCCCGACGCATATTTTTACGGGTTGGTAAACTTTTGATGCGTACTAGACGCGTAATTACGCATTTTGGCAAACTCTGTCAGGTACTGACAGGCGGCAGATGGGCATTAAGGGAGTTGTAGCTAGCATTCTTATCCCATTTCATTTTACCCATGGAAGAGCAGAGAGGAAACATCTATTTCTTGTTAGAAACTTGTTAAATCACCTGCTGAAAAACTTACAGAATGTTAAAAGAATCGTACGGAGACACTGCCTTATCCTGCAGCAGAGTTTTCAAATGGTATTTCATTTCATTTTATTGCATTTTAGTTGTTACAGACATGGTATTACATAATCAAAATATATAACACAAATAATATATTTTTGTAACAGGGAATGAGGAAGGAAAAGGCCTGATAGGCCTGACATGCCCTCTTCTCCCACAGCATCAAAATTTTCATGAAAATAAAAAAAAATGCAAAAACATAAACAAGTCTACATAATATCAAACACACAAGGGTGGTACTATCAATTAATAAAGGTAATAGTACATTATGAGCTTTTGGTTAGTAAGAAATGCCTGAGTTTTCCTTTAAATATATTAATGTTATTAAGTGATATGATATCAGTAGGAAATGTATTCCATAATGCAGGACTGATGTAATTAATAAATGATCTAAATCGTTCTGTTAGTTTAAACATGGGGATTAGTGGTTTTTTTTTTTTTTTTTTGTCTCTTGGACTAATCATGACTGTACTTTTTGTAATTAAATCTTGGTAGTAACCAATTTTAATTCTCAAAAACATTAGTTTACCTATACTATAGATATGCAATTGTTGAATAGTTAGTGTATTAAGATCATTAATTGGACTGAGTCTAGCCTGAAAGACTATTTGAAAATTGAGTATTTTGTAGTTTTAATTGTAATAGTCTGATGAATCTGTTTTATAACGACTGAAGTTTTTTCATATTGTATAAAGTAGTCTATCCCCAAACAGATATACAATAGATTAGATGAGACTGAATTAAAGTGTAGTATAATAAAATCATTAATTTTGGGATTAAATTGGCCACTGCACTACTAATAACCCCTATATTTCTTGAAATCTTATTAGAAAGGTAGTCAATAAGTGAATTTGATTTTAAATCGTGCTGAATAATGATACCAAGATAGTTATGACTTTGAACCACTTCTATAGAAGAATATGCAGCACCCTTTGATGATGATCCGAGATCTGGATGTTCTTCCTGTGCAGACAGCACGGAAAATCGAAGAGGTGCAGAATCAGTTAAAGAAAGACCTGCAAATTACAGCAAGACATATGGCTGAGTTGGTGAGCATCAGCAAGTCTACTGTGAGATTCTATGTGAGGATCTGCGAAAATGAAAACTTAACAGATTGGTACCTTGCATTCTGAATCATGATCAAAAGGAGGCTCGTTCATCAATCTCTTCCAATCTGCTGGGCACTGCAGCTGAGGATCCTGATTTTTGCCCCAGAATTATTGCAGGAGATGAAACATGATGCCTGCAGTATGATCCACAAACCTGGGGGCTGTTCTTCAGGATAAAATGGGCACTAAAAGGACAGTGTCATGCAAATATTACATCTACACAAAGAGTCATAAGAAAACAACTTGCAGACATCCCAGAAAGTGTCTTCCAGAACTGTTTCAGGATCTTCAGAAATGCTGGAAACTGTTGATTCAGAAGGGCGGTATTTTGAAGGTGACCATCAGTAATTGTAAGTATGGTACCTTTTATATTCTTTATTGCATCAGTCCTGGAACTTTTTGGATATAGGTTGTAATTTTTGACAGGAAAGTTTTGATTCAGTTTTTGCAGAATCCTCATTTGTTCTGAACTGTCAGGGAATTGGAATGGCAAGGATGTTCACACACACACACACACAGGGTAAAACCATGAAGTCAGATTCTGCTTTTCAGAATCGTGGCCGTACTGAAAATTGGTAAAAATGAAAAGTGTACTGGTACACAGGTACTTGCAAATCACAAATGGAAGGAAGGATTTCGTGTGTGTAAGAGTACATGCAGGTAAATGTAAAGATAGAATTTGTATGCTTCTGAAGTAATGTTAAGAATTAAATGCAGGTATTTCAGTTCTGTTTTTGTGCTTAATGCTTTCCTGAACAAGTAGTAATTACATTATCAGTCTGAGGAGTGTCAAATATGATATCTCTTGACCTATAAATCATTAACTGATTTTTTATGTCTGTTATACAGTCATTGACTGATATGGTACTTGTTATCTAGTTTGCAATAGTTTGCTCTTTGTGGAGTGAGTCATATTCACATAAATGCATTTTTCCTGTTATTAGGTAGCTTCACCAGCTAAAGTTTTTGTTCCAAATTAAATTTGGATGTAGTTGATAAAGGATAAATTGCACTGGTTCAGTTTCAAAAATAATTTAGCATAGAGATGAATCAGATGACACAGCAACTGTAATCCACATGGGTGATTGTGAGCTGACACAAACCCTGAAACTCTCAGCTCAGTGCCAATATACATATAATGCATAAATATTTATATATATTGCACACATATAACTAGCTACACAACAAATAGGCCCTAGTGCTTGTGTATTTAAACTTTGCATCTTTTCTTATACCCTATTTTCTTTTACTGTGCAAAATCCTTCAGACATTGCATCTTTGAAAACAAATTTCACAGTTCATATTATGTTATTTGAGCAGTCTGTGTAGATCAGTTTTACTTGAAGCCTACAGTGGATTCCAGTCAATTTCTAAAAGTAGCTCATTGGATTAACTGAATCTAATATAACCAAATTAATTTATATAGATGCAACTTTTAAAATAATGAAAAAAAGGCTTCCTTTCAGCATGCTGTTATCTTGAGAGCTTGTTTGATAACAAAAGAAACACTCAGGGTGTCACAAATAGTCTACATTCACACCATCCACACGGACGACATGCAGTGTTTTTAATCAAACATGGTAATTCCCAAACAAAATGGAACTTGAACTTTTAGTTATCTTTCATAGCATTTTTAGAAACTAAATGTCTGAAGCATCTCAAATTCTTCTAAAACTAAAAAACCCGGATTTAGGGGTTTGGAATGTGACAAAACCCCGGAATTTCGGGGTACACCCAGATTACAAACAGGTATGAATCCACTATGGTTGCTGGTGGACCTTTTTATACTCAGAGCAGTAGTGCACTTTGTATAAAACTCTGCATAGAAATCATTAATTTTCTTAATTCTCAAATTTTTGTGTAATTTGAGTCTTGGTTTATAGTGTTATTTATAAATGTGAACATATTTAGAACGAAAAAGCATGTAGCAGTGGAAGCTGATGTGGCTAGGCTTCCAAAATATTCAGCAGCAAAAGTGATTTGAAGGCTGTTGTTGAAGTGATGGATGGTTGTAATATAACATGTACGCAGGAACAAAAATGTTTTCAACCTTACTTTCGTGCACAAGAAATTGGTTTACCAACTAATGCAAGGTGACTGTTTGGACTTTATGCTGCCATGTGATGTGGTGAATTTCTTTAGTATTGGTCCATTCGCTCCAGCGATAATCGGCACTGTAGGACAAAACACACCTTCATACTGGACCCGAACCTGTGCCCAACTTGGTTGACTAGTCAAGAAACTAATGCATATGACCATCAGGGCAGCAGAATGCCACCTTGACTATTTGTGGTAAATCTGTTTCTCTTGAAATAGATGACTCTCATTTACAGTATTTTGTGTATGACTGGCTGAATGAGGTTGGCACTTGCGGTAGGGTTAGTACGGTGTTTGAAGTGGATGGAGCACTTTTTTAGTCACAGTTAACTGCCTGGGAATGTAAATAGTGTAATTATGTACATAGTGGTTTTAACTGAATGTATGAATGAGTTGTATTGTGTGTATATTTGTGTGGTTTTTATGGAGATGAGCTATATGTACATCTCAGACGGCATAATAAAACCTGCGTTTTTTGTCCAGTGAATTAAAAAAAAAAAAATACTATGTTTCATGACCGGAAGAACAAATCTCATAAGCAAGGAGTTTTTCAACCTTTGAAGGCCGACTACATTACATGATAATTGACGTGCTTGAAGTGTAAGGGAAAAAAGTGACCAAGGAATTTCCGGTAAGTGATTGGCCATTTAATATGTCATTTTAGTTTCCTGTGCACACTGATAAATGTGAGAGAATATTCCTGTCCCAGAACTGTCATTTTTGAACTTGGGGATTGTTGTTAAAACAAGCCCCCAACTAGATAAAGCAGAAGAAATATTCTTCACATATTATGTGGAAATTCACCTGAATTATTAACACAGAAATCAAACATCTCTAAATTGCATGTATTTACTGTTTCCCTCATAAGTCACATCAGAAAACTTGAAAATTACGTCATGCTGGAACAAAAATTGAACCTTTATCTCCCGATTTCCGTTTGAGGATGCTATCCATTCACACCACCCAGGACGTGTAGTCCCAAGTATCTGAGTAATAGATACTTGGGACTTCATCCTGGGTGGTAGAACAGTTATCGTGCTCGAACAGAAATCAGGAGGTGCGGGTTAGATTCCCGTTCCAGGGCGATGTAATTTTAAAGTTTTTTGACGTGACTAATGTTATGTGTGAAACAGTAAAATACATACATGCAATTCAGAGATGTTTGATTGCAGTGTTAATAATTCAGAAGTTCCCAACTGTATGAAGAAGGAAGTGTTAAGTTTCTTGTGGTGTAGAAGGTTATCAATTGAAGACTGGGGTTGTAGAAGTTCTGCTGAAAGTGTTCAAAGTCAGAACATGAAGCTACAGCTTGTTTAATCCCATCTCAGCTGATCATTGTATTGTTTTTGCTGTGGAGGAGCAAATGTTCTAAATACATGTATTCAGGTGGTTCTTGCAGTTCATTGGGGGGTTGGTGTCCCTACTGTTTGAGCTTTTTTATGAACTTATCATGTTTTGGCTGAAAATGGCTCTTGTGCCAGTTATTCTAAATAAACAGGTGTAAGAACGGACATATTAATTATGTTAAAATATAATGAACTGGACATTATGCTACCTTTTCGCAAAGAAAAGTAAGACAGTACAAAGCCCAAGAAGGGCAACAGAAGGTTCAAGAACATTTTTTTTTTGAGATCGAGGGCTTCAAAGAACCTCAGTTTTCTCATGCCTTAGAAAGGGAGAGGCCTTTCCAACAAACTGATAACATCTTCAATGATACTGCGTCTTTTGCTGTACATTGTCAGCGTTGCACAGACGCCTAAAAGTCTGGAAAACCAGCCATCCACCTTTTGTGCAGATATAACAATGTATATTGTGTTATTGTAAGAATGTACTTCGGCAGTAGGATTACTTTCTCAAAGGGTACACTTCCTAATGGATAGATCTGATGGACCGCAGAGACACGAAAGGTGGGATTAAAACCCATCAGTTAAGTATGCCTTGCAGACGCTAAGGATTAGTAGGCACGTGACGTCAAAGGAGGGACGCTGGGCAGGAGAAGAGCGCCACGTCAGCAGGTCGGCGAGAGGGCAGTGTTGGCGCCAGGGGCTTTCGTGCATACGTAGTGAGGAGGAGGTGAAGAGAGCAGGTCTCTTAAGAGAAACCTGTTAGTCTGAGTTTGTCTAGCGGAGAGAGTAGTTTTCAGGTAAGAGGACGCAAAGCGTTTTCCTTTTTTTTTTTTTTTTTTTTTTTTGTGAGCATACGCACGCTCCAGTTATACGGAGGTCCGAGGCTCTGGATGAGGTTAGTCAGTGCACTATCTTTGGAGAGATGGGGTTTTTGGTTACAGCGGTACATGTCCTGGTCAGGGAATCCCGCTTGCATAATAGATATTCCTCTACAGCAAGGCAATTAATAGTACTGGCTAAGATTGAAATCGCAACGACAGGGAAGCACGAGTTAGGCTACTAATAATATTCTCAGAGATACAGATCTAGCTAATAGTAAGTAGATTCTCTCTGGAACGTCAACGCTGAAAGCTAGGACTTAGATAATTTTCTTCGGCAGTTATTTTCCTAGATTTCCTATCTGCGTGGCCGTCAGATCGAAGCATTAGTGAAACCTGATGCTAGAGGAAGATTAATCCACCGCCATCAGAACCTAACTGATTACTTAATAAATGTTTGTTATGTTGATAAACCCTCTCGAGATCCTTATATCTTAGTTGTGATTATTATTCTGTTCGTGCAGCTGTTTCGATTCACCTTCCTGGATCACAGATTTCATAACAAAGTGGGTAAGGCTTCGTTTGTTCTCCCAAATAGTTTAGGGAGTGTTTCGGAGAAACAAACGCTTCCTTGTGTCTATGAGAAGCACCTATAAGGTTGACGCCTCAGTCATAAGTAGGAGGTGGGGCCACGGCATGTGACCACTACTTTCACCCACAACAGGAATATCATGTTGATGCTACTATGGCCAGGTTGTGTTTTGCTATCTGCTTGGAAGCATTGCTGAGTACAAAACAAAGCTAAATCTTTACCGACATGCTGAGAATTCAGCTTTCTTTTACATATACTCAGATGTTTCTAACAGCATCATTCGTAGGCAGACTTTGGGGTTTTGTAATACATGACAGATTGAGTACAAAACAAAGCTAAATCTTTACCGACATGCTGAGAATTCAGCTTTCTTTTACATATACTCAGATGTTTCTAACAGCATCATTCATAGGCAGACTTTGGGGTTTTGTAATACATGACAGATGTGCGTATGAATTTTTCTTTTGAGTTGCGATGTATTAGTTTTATCAGTTTGCGTAGAAATTTCTGACTCAGATTGTGTGTTCCCAGACTTCCCTAAAAAAAAGAAAAATTTACAGGTGAAAAAAGGTGGTTACATAAACCTATGTTCTTTGACATTTTACAATTACGAAATTTGACTGTGGCAAAAGGGATGTATTCCTAGCTGATACGTTACTGGAGTTTGTTAAATTTGTTTGTATAATTTTAACTATGCCAGTGTCAACTTGTACATCAGATAGTTCCCAAGCCTTTGTCATGTTAAATGATATACCAAATCAACCATGGCACAAACCTGTCTTAATGATATGACCATTCTGCTCATACATAGGGAACTAGTCCCATGTGTTGAAGACGACTAAAGTTGCAGATGAGTTCACCAGTAAAGTGAACAAGGAAGAAATAAAATTTTCCCTGATTTTAAAAGAATGAGGTACGCTTAGGCCTCTAGTAGGCTCATATTCAGGTGGCAAGTTGAATTTATTTAGATGTAAATTTTTAAGAATGTTGTTGCACTTATGAAATAAATGTTGACAGGATTCACACTGTCACTCTTTGAAAAGTTGTGGAATTTGATTTCCCTTAACAGGTATTAAATCACTTAAGGCTTTACCCAGATATTCATTTGGTTCTGGTTCCAGTTGAAGAAAATTTCATTTAATTTTCCTTCCCTCTGAGTTCTTTTGGATTTTTAGACTTTTCTGTCCTCTATCTTAGTCAAGGCCTGTTCTCAATGTATGGAAGGATTAACAAAAGTTTTGTTTACTTCTTAAGAATTTAAATACTGTTTCCAGCTTCCTCATACTGTTACCTGTTACAAAACTGAAATTTTTTCATTGAGTATTTTGTAATTCTGTTGTAATTAAGTTGTTTAAAACACCACTTATTAGTTTTGAAGGCTCATTGATGGCACTGTCTTTTTTTATGTAATAACTTTCTGTAATTGGTCTTTTTTTTTTTTTTTATGAGATTCATAGTCCAATATTTTAATTTTCCCCCATAAAGACTCGCATTTGCGTAACTGCATATGATTTGCTAATACACTATTTTCACCTTTGTTATTAATAGCCATTTGATGTTCCTTAATTCACAAAGATGAAAATAATGTATTAGCAGATCATATGCAGTTATGCAAATGTGAGCCTTTATGGGGAAAAATTTAAATATTGGACTGTGAATCTCATAAAAACAAGACTAAAGAAAGTTTATTACATCCAAAAAAAAAAAAAAAAAAACAGTACCATAATGAGCCTTCAAAACTAATAAGTGGTGTTTTAAACAACTTAATTACAACAACAGAATTACAAAATACACAATGAAAACATTTCCGTTTAGTGACTGGCAACAGTATGAGGAACCTGGCAACAATATTTAAATTCTTCAAAAGTAAACAACTTTTGTTAGTCCTTCTATACATTGAGAACAGGCCTTGTAAGATCAAGAGGCCAGAAACATCTTTAAAAATCCAAAAGAACTCGGAAAGAATGAAGATTAAATGAAATCGATTTCTCTTTTTCCCATTCCTTGATTTTTCATATTTTTTTGAAAAATTGGTGGAGGTTTTTATTGCAATGAAAAAAATTTAGTTGAAATGTTTGGATCTATTGAATCTTTTTGTTCTATCTCCCCTTGGAGTCTGTTCTCAATAACATCACTTCCTTCCATGAAGTGTGGAAGCATGATGTTATCTCATGTAGTGCTGCAATTCAAGATGTTTGAGTGCCATATTTCTAGTGACCTTGGCTTGTGGTATAGCAGTAGTGTTCAGTTGGAGTCGCAACAGCGTGTAGTAGCCTTCTCTTGACTTCAAGATGGACCATCCTTCTAGCACAAGCTTTTCTCACTGAAGGAAATTGATATCTGTCCTGCCTGCTGCCAATGTGCATAGGAATAATTGACAATGAAATAGGGAATCTTCAGTGCCATGGTAAAATGGTATCATTGTGCTAAAGTCCAGATTGCTTCACATACACTTTATACAGAGCAATTTTTATATGATGAAATTTTGCCGCTTCATTGTAATGAAACACACTCAAGAATATTTTGTAACAGCAGAACTTATAGGACTTAATAAGAATTTTAAATGCATAGTAAATTTCACCCCAATTTGCAAAATGTAAAATAAAGTACTATGATTCTAGCAGAAAATTTAAGCTCCTGGAAATTTTTGAACTCCTGGAAAACCTCTGAAAACACTGGAATTTTTCTGTGTACTCCTTTACGTAGGAAATAAAGTATTGTACTTTGGAGAAATAAACTGTAATTTTAATTTTTATGCATTTCAGACAGTCTGAGTGTTATAAGCATCAGATAACCTGACTAAATAAAATTGAAATTAAACTTAAATTCTTGAAAAATGCATGGGTAGCATGCTTTTACTTAATCTCCATTCATAACACATCTCAACAAATTTTTAAACACTTAAGTGTTTGTTGCACATTATTAAACATAAATTGAAAATATCCTGAACCCCCAATAATTTTCAAAGTCAGTACCTATTCAAAACTAAAATCAAATAGTGATATTTTAATTTAGTGCATACTTTACAGTTTTTACCAGTTGATCATATTCCATGGACATTTAGTTAGCTGGTTGATTATTTCTCAGTTGTCATTCCCTTAAAAACTAAATTGAAATAAGAGCACACATTGCATCTTAGAATTATATTTCAAATGGAGATGTGTAACAATATTTAAGTCTCAACTGAGAGAGTAAATTACTGGCTGCTTCTCCTGAACGCTGGTCAACACTTTTCTTTTTGGCAGCATATCCTTGCATTATTATAAAGTTAAAACCTATCACTTTTTGTGCTGTAAGTGTAACTTGATCTCCTGGTGCTATAACAAGTGCTTTGAAGTGGATTAAAATATTTCAAGAGAAAGTTATCTGAAGAATTTTCTGTTCTCAAGATTTATTTGGCAACATATTGAGCATTTCATTCAATTTTGCATGTATTTGAATATAAATATGTAATCATAAATGACAGGTATGTAAAACTTGAAGAATACGCATTAGGTATGGAAACAAATCAAAGTTATGAAGTTTTCAATTGATGACTTGAGTCTTTCAACCTGGGAACTGATGGATGATGGTAAGCAGTTGCCAGAACCGTAAAGTCGTATCAGTTATTTTTCCCTTTTAAAATTTATTTCCATATCCATGGAATAATAAAAGTAGAATTAGATTTTGGAACAGAGAAGTTTCCAAATTTTTCCGATAACATGACTAAAAACAATTAACAAGTGGCAATTCATCTGGTGTCAGTCCAAAGAGGTTATGTAGAAGTGACCTCCAAAGTTATGGTGTCCAGTGAAATGTCAGTTTCCTTTTATAGACATTGGCCATCCATTACCTGGTTCAAAAAGACTAAAGTTATCTGCTGAAAGCATTCTTACACATACTTTTTTTTTTTTTATGTGACTTAAGCGTGTTTTTCAAGTTTTAATGTACTTCAATTTAATTTGGTTATATGTACACATTTAATAAATTTTAGTCCTCCAATTTGTCTCCTGTCTCATTAATTTTCCGCTGTAGAACAGAACTGTATAACATTCCTTTGTAGCATGTTTTTGAAACAATCTCATCTTTCTAGAGCTGTACTGACTCTCATTTGATGCTTTGTTTTCCTGTTATTTTTACACAATTTAAGGTCTATCAGTCGTCAAGGATTTCGGAAATTGTGTCTTCACCGCCTTTAAAATTCATCAGTTCCTTTTATTTCCTTTCCAATTATTTAAACTATGTGTGAATGTGCAATTTCTACAAAACTGAAGTGTGAAATACTTGTTTCTTTAATGGTTGCACAAGTTCGTTGTTCCAAATCTCTTACGAAGAAGGAAGTTGAAGTGCCTGTCAGTTGGAGACGGGTCAAAACTTTCGGTGTCAGACCGGACGATCCGATCCGGACCCGTAACTGACCCGAACAAATCTGCTTTGAACTAAAAATTCGAAACTCAATTTATATACATATAAACGTAATATATATATATATATTCATCCCAATAACTGCTTGATATTTAATAACTGAAATCCTTTTTTAATAATAAAATCTGGTTACTTGCTAAATTTTAGTGCCATTTTTAGTGCCACTATTTTGCGTAATCCAGAAGTAATGGCTGACCTTGAGAATATTACAAATGGGAATCATTATTTACAATTACACAAATGTATTTTCTTTTTAAATATATTTAGATTGTTCACTCTTTCCACGCTTTGATGGAAAGTGCGCATACTTTCATATGGTCAGTTAGATTTTGGTTCTATAATCTCTTATTACACTGTCGACATCTTTCTTTGTAATTACACACTTTCCACATTTTGAACAAGCAAGACCAAACAACACAAAATTATTCACTGGTTCCTTAATGAGACTAAACAATTTCCAGCATTCACTCTTTCCCTTGTGGTTTTGAACAAGCACGTATTTGTTGGCCTCGACGCCTTTCTAAACCTCCGTAATATTAAATCCATCGATATTAACAAATAAGGAGTTAATTTCGACATGTCATGGGAACGGGATGTTAGCACATCAATCGAAAACCTCTGAATGTTCAATGTAAAAGATGCGATGTGAAAAGTAACTCTTAGTCATACAGAAAACTTCGCACGGAGAGAGTAAATCAGCTGAGAAGCAGGCGAATGGCGTTTGCCTGTATCTTGCCCTGGACAATCGCACTGTAAAAGAACGCAAGGGAAGTATCTTTTTACGATAGTGTTGTGTGTCTGGCGTCGGTCTGTGGAAATCTTAGTTGCTTTAAAAAAGTGCAATATTTTTGCATGGAAAATCATTATTCACTCCGTGGGTACCAGTATTCACTACAGAATTCCACAACGCGCACTTTTCTTTGGAACATATTTTTCTCTTTTCAAAAATAAAACTGGAATAAACCCCGGTCAAAATCGGGTCAGGAACACAGTGACCCGACCTGTTGGACCCGCAAGAAATTGTTGACTCGTTTTCATCTCTGATGCCTATCGAAAGTTATCTTCCATTTGCAATATTTTTGGAATCAGTCGATTTTCAAAAGCACTTACATTTAGAATATGGGGTAAAACGTAAACTTTGCAGAAAGTACAGATTTGAAATGGAATATAATTGACAATTGAAGTAATACACTGGTGTGCAAAAATTAAGAATGAAAAGGAGAAATTAGCATAACAGCGGAACGAGCAGGCAGAACGGACCGAAAGACCACTCAGGAGATAGACTAGGGTCCGATATGGTAGGACATGCGCATATATTCAGCATGACGTAGGGGGGCGGGTGAGTGGGGAGTGTCGGAAGGGTATAAAGCATACGGGCAGTGTACGCTGAGCAATTCGGGGCCGCGGGTGGCCTAGTGGGCAACGTTCGTGACTGCCACGGAAAGGACCTCTGGTTCGATCCCAGGCAGGTACGAACGCTCGATCCACTGAATATCCGCCGTGCGTCGGATGGGCACGTTAAGCTGTCGGGCCCCGGGTACTGGCTCCCCGGTAATAAATAAGGGTGTCTTCCTCTTTCTACTTCGCTTCCGTGTCACCTTCCTATCGGGCGCTCTAGCCTAAATCTCCTAGCTTCCTATTTCTAAGGGTTGTTTAAGACCTGGGGTCAGACACTCCCTTCCTAAAATCCTCTACATATGATCAGATGATCAGCTCAGCAATTCGGTGAAAGCTATTGCACGGTGTACATCGGGTTGTCGAGTTGCTGCCACCGTGTGATATGGCCAACAGGCAATCCAGTAGACGACATCTGGATGACTTTACCCGAGGTCGCGTCATTGGGAAGTTGGAAGAAGGTCGAAGTGTGACTAGTGTGGCCGAGGAGTTCGATATCGCTTACAGCATCGTTTCACGAGCTTGGAGAGCATTTCAAACGACAGGAACAGCTGTCCGAGAGTTTAGCAGTGGTCGTCCACGAGCAACCGCGGTGGCGGAAGACCGGTATATTGTCCTACAGGCGAGAAGAGACAGACGGCAGACAGCGAGAGAAATCGCAAGGCACATGCAACAGACAACTGGACGTCCGTTATGGCGTTTTACCGTAGCCAGGAGGCTGCACAAAGGTGGTCTATTTGCACGACGACCAGTACGGTGTGTGCCATTAACGCCTGCTCATCGGAGACGGCGGTTTCTGTGGTGCCAGAAACACAAGAACTAGACACATCAGCAATGGGGTCGAGTTCTCTTTACGGATGAGAGCCGATTTAGTCTGACGAGTGATTCTGGACGTATACACATCTGGAAAGAGCAGGGAACACGCAATCACACCTCCAACATCATCAAAAGGGACCGGTTTAGAGGTGGCGGAGTTCTCGTTTGGGGCGGTATTATGCTTGGTAGCCGTGCTGACCTCCACATCTTCCAAGGAGGTTGTCACTGGTGTCCGCTATTGTACCGAGGTTCTCCTGCCTCACGTGCGTCTGTTTAGAGGTGCTGTGGGTCCTGAGTTCCTCTTCATGGACGACAACGCTACACCTCATCGTACAGTGGCTGTCGCAAAGCTGTTGGAAAGTGAAGATATTCAACGCATGGATTGGCCCGCAAGGTCCCCGGACCTAAATCCAATCGAACACGTGTGGGACATTCTCGGGAGACGCTTGGCAGCACGTCACCAGCCGCCAGCAACGATTCCGCAGCTGCGATTGGCGCTACAGGGCCGCGATGCCTCAGCGGCTCCTTGACAACCTCGTCCTCAGCATGGACAGACGTTGTAAACCCTGCAACGCAGTCAATGGTGATCATATCCTTTATTAAAGACTGGATTTTTCTTGGCAGCCGCCTGTCACATTGACGTTTTTGTCTTCTGTCCAGTTGTGCTGGAAGCTACCTTTTCAATAAAGTGCCTTTGTATCCTTTGGATTCCTTGTTTGGACGGTTTTGCTCACTTGTCCCATATTTATACATCTTGGGGAAATTATGGTATGATTAGAGTCGATGTGGAGCACTTCTGCACGACGTTACATTCGAAAAACTGTCTCGTCCTTAATTTTTGCACGCCAGTGTAGGAGGGGTCGCGCTGCCGATCGCATTCTTCTCAATTTGCGAAAAAAAAAGTTTTGGTGACTATCTTTCTATACTGTTATAACACTTTGGCGAAAAAAAAAATTATTTGGTGAATAAGTTGGCGAAAACTTTTAAAAAGCCAGAGCAACCGCTGTAATAGGTAATCTTACCTGTTTCTAGTCGAGTTATAAATCACTTCCTTCCAACGGCAAATCGTTAAATTTTCGCGGAGAATCTGATTCTGACAGGAAAATTTTCAAACTTCTGGTTAAAAGATTAATGCTGGTATTGTGCCCAGCTAATGACCAGAAGTGTACCTCCTTCCCCCTGAGTGGAAATGCAGGAAATCAAAAGTGGGTGCTAGCAGTGTTTGTGAATGTGTGTACAACGTTTCTTTCAGGCATATATCCAGGGGGGCGAAGCCCTACGGAAACGACCACTCCCCTCCCCCGAGACATTTTAGGTTACCGAGCCAAATTTTAATAAATGCAGGCTATTTCATAAACAAGAGTGCATTGAATGCATTTTAACAGATAAAAATTTCAAGCCTGCGCCCCCCCGCTTCCTTAGCTCAAAAAAATTTGTTATTCCTGAAATGTTTGAAGTAATTATTATATTAGGGATGTATATAAAATTTAGCTTCCGGGGGGGGGGACGAAAAAGTTTTTGAAATCCACCATCTGGAACAAAATTAAAGTTAATGAAAAATTAAAGCATTTTTTCTAATGTAAGTTGATACATTTTTATTCAATTAAGGCATTTTTTTCTAATGTAACTCGCATTTTAACCAAAAAAAAAAAAAAAAACCGAGTTTGTGAAATCATGCAATGCATTGATTATAATACGCTTTCCAACATACCAGAAATCATTACTCAATTTATGAGAATAATGGCTGTGGAATAAATCTCGGTCCTGTGCCCTGACCCTTGATCCCATATCGATGATATTCAACAGAACCGGTTCGGTATACCTCCGAAATAACATGATAAAGTTTTGTCGCAATCGAAGCATTTTTACGTAAGTTATGGATGCATAAGGGCTATGGAATAGATCCCGCTCCTGTGTCCTAACCTTTGACCCCATTTCGCCAATTTTCAATAGAATTCGTCCCCAGGCAGGTCACAATAACATACCAACATTTCATCCAAATCGAAGCATGTTTACGTAAGTTATGACGAATAATGGCGATGGAAGTCATTCCGCTCCTATGTCCTGACCTTTGACTCCATTTCGCCCATTTTCAACAGGGTTTGTGGCCAGGTGGTCCCCTACCACATACTAAAATTTCATCGAAATCGAACCTTTTTTACAAGTTATGGTGAATAAGAGCCGTGGAATGGATCTCGCTCCTATGTTCTGACCTTTCACCAATTTCGTTCACTTTAAATAAGGTTCCTTCCCAGGTGATACCCTACCAGATACTAAAATTTCATCGAGATCGAACGATTGTTACGCGAGTTATCGTGCGGACGGACATACGCACACAACGCGTGACGTAATTAAGCAGATGGGAATCGCGATCACCTGCACGCAAGAGTATGACGTCATAAAACTTTAATAGGATCCACCCACAACGCGTGACGTAATGAGACAGATGGCGTGACCGCGCGCCAACATTCTCAGACACGAGATTGTGACGTCATAAGATTTCTAAGCATTGGAAACAATAGAACGACGTCATGACACTAAAAACGTTATAATTCGGGGTGGGTATTTAACCCAATAAACGAATTCTAAAGTCGAGATCAAGCTAAATCGATTTCTAGTACCAGGAAATAGTAGGTTAACGACTTTAATCAAAATTCTTAGAGCCGTTTTCAAAATAAAATGTACGTACATACAAGAATTGCTACTTCAAGGTGGACGTCAAGTAATTTTGCTTCCTATACTTCCAATGGAAAAACTTCTGTACACATTTTCTTCACAATTAATGTGTTCCCAAGAATAAAAAATTGAACATCGATTAAAATAGCTTCATTTCATAACTTGGAATACTTAACATTTCTAAACCATAACCGTAATGTTTTCTAAAAAAATATTTTCTAAGAAAACAGATTATGACACTGAGAAAAGAAGACTGTTCTGTAACAAGAAATAGAGGCGAAATTTTAACGAGTGAAAGATTTCTACTCCAAATTATATGAAAGGGATGATACATGTACTCCAGACATCATGAAAGGTACCAGAGTTCTTCCAGTCCTCCCAGCAGAAGTTGCTCATGCAATCAAGAACATGAAGCGAGGGAAAGCTCCAGGAGAAGATGGAATTACTATAGACATCATACAAGAAGCAAGTGGAGAAATTGAAACAGTACTCGCCCAAATTTTCACTCGATACCTTAATGAAGGGAAGATTCCTGAGGATTGAAACACCGCTACAATGATCCTGCTACATAAGAAAGGTGACATTGAGGATCTCGGAAACTACAGACCTATCAGCCTCCTATCAGTGGTTTATAAAATCTTCACTAAAGTTATTTCACACCGCTTGAAGGTAACACTGGACATGACCCAACCGAGGGAACAAGATGGATTCAGGAGTGGCTACAGCACAATAGATCGTATCCACGTACTGAGAGAACTAATTGAAAGAGCGAGGGAATATGAACTTCCATTGTGCATGGCTTTTATCGATTATAAAAAAGCCTTTGATTCGGTGAAACCATCAGCAGTTACAATGGCTCTGAAAGCGTGTGGTATTGAAGATGCATACATTAATATTATTATCATCTATGAAAATGCAAGTGCAAAGATTCGGCGGTTTGAAAATACAACACACACAACTCAAAGAAGCATTGAGAGGTGCATGCTAGGTGTTGGTGTTACCAGGAGAGATAAGAAGAGGAACTCGTGGATCCGAAAAATGACAAGAGTGGAAGACATGATCAGAGTTAAATCCCTGAAATGGCAATGGGCTGGACATACTGCCAGAAGGACAGACCATCGATTGACAGCCGAAATTTTAGATTGGATTGCAAGGGACAGGAAAAGACCCAGAAAAAGACCACATGGGAGATGGGTGGATGAAATTCGAAAGTATGCGGGAGTGACATGGAGGAGACTGGCACAAGACAGAACGTCGTGGAGGAAACTTGGTGAGACCTTCGTCCAGCAGTGAATTGTTTGATAATGGTTGACAATGATGATAATAGCAAATGGAAAACTTGCCCCCCACCCCTCTAAGGTTCCATTTGCCCCTCGGCCAAAAAGTCCTGAAAGAAACAACACTGTGTATCCCAGCCGTTGCAAAATTAAAAATCTGTCCAGCGGTAGAGAAAATTTCCTTTCGGAATGGTCAGGTTTTCCACGGAATTTTACCGGGTTTCCGGTCAAATCGTTGAGATTTTAATTTACCAATATATTTTATAATATTCTACGTAGAAGAAAACGAAGCACCAAAACTAATGTACTTCGGGATTACCATCATGGGGAGAAAAAAACAAAAACAAAAAAAACGTGACGTCAGTGTGTATTAAAGCGCGAGAAACAAACACAATAAAGATCCAGGGGTGTCAGATGACCCTTGTGTGAACCACCCTCTGGCGTCCACGGTGCTGGCGTTAAAAAGGAAATGGCTGCAGGGAGTACCGTTGAATGCATTTTACTTGTTCAAAAAACGTGGCTGGGAGGCCGTTGACGCAATTGGTTTGTTCCGGTTAAGTTCACAAAACTTGCTTCGTTGCACTCTTCCTTACATTTCTGTGCATTTTCACTCGTCAGTGGCTTCAAATCCACTTTTTCGTTGCATCGAGCAATTTTATTTGTTCCCCTCAGAGAAGGGTTTATTTTTTTTTATATATATCCGATTTTGACCTCTTCCCATTCACTTTCGCGTGTTTTCAGTTTAATTGCAGCAGCCTCTAACTTCCGAGTTGCGTTTGTCAGTGTTGCGTTGGTTTTACTTGAAAATTGAAAAAAAATAGCCTTTCTCTTGTGAGAAACTTGCAGCAAGAACGAAAAAGCGACCTGGTTTATTTGTGGAGGAATGATCCGTAAAAAGGTGCGCAATTGGTAAATCTGTAATTAACAGGGGCGCCAACTTCACCAAATTATGGGAGGGGGGGCAGTCTTGAAAAGCTGAGACATGGGAAGGCACGTCTCTTCCGTTGTTAGGAGGAAAATAAAAGAAACAGGGCAAAAAGAGCAACTACCAGATTCGACGTATATTTTAAACAGCAATTGTAAATTGCTCATCAAGAAATGAACAAGCAAACAATTTTTTTTACTGAATATTAATATTTTAAAAAAATCAGCCAGCGATTTTATAAAAATATCCAGATATTTTATTTTCAAACGTTTATTTAAAAAAATGAGAAATTAGCGCGGCCACTCAAAGAACGAGACGCGCAAAAAATAGACAAAGGCTCTAGAATTATTTTTTATGTTTGATAATTGTTTTAAACATTTGCACATATATCACGAGAACATGTCAAACACAATACGGGGTGCTACCAGTTTCTTATCAAATGAGCAATGCTGAATGAGTTTTTTATTAATTTTTTGGAAATAAATTGCTTTGGCCTCATAAGGTGGAGGGAGCTTGGTTCACCTTATGAGGCCAAGGCGATTAATTAAACAGGACGAAAAATAAATGTCCATTCTTTGAATTTCAAGTAAGGTACGGAGGAATTGGTACCTGGAAAACTTAGTGTTATGCAGTTTAACTGCCTCCACAATTATTTTAAGACCAAGAGGTGTCGCGTCATACAGAAATTTAGGACCTTTTACTTCGGGGAAAGGAGAAAACAAAGTCCATACAAATTGTAATCCTTCTGTGCACCGTATATACTGTGTATATTTCACTTCTCTTAAACTAGTGTTTGGCATTTCGGCAAAAGAAAGAAGACACCGAATTTTCGGGTGTAATAAGCACGTCTTTTGAATCCATTCTGACGCAAATTAAATTTATCAAAGCTATTCAAAGGCAATGGAACCGGTATGGAAAACAATAGTATCTGACGGAAGAAAAGTTTTTCAACGGGTCTTTAATCCCTCAGATATTGGTGTAAACGGAATCTTGAGCTTACGAACTCTTAGAAACAGTTATCGACAAAAATGTGACCTTACGTCCCCTGGTGGGGAAAACCATGCATTATTTTAGGAAGAAAGTATTCGCAAAAGGTTCATCCATATGAGCGGTATCGGTCCACGAAAAAAAATTTAGTCTAGTTTTCAGGAGCCCAGATTTGCTACAAATACATCAGAAGCAGAAATTGACACTTATGACCCCTGGTGGCCAAACCATTCTTTACAAAATATTAGAAATTATGTGAAAAATATTTTCCATCAGATGCATCTGCTGAAAAAAAAAAAAAAAATTCAAATCGGAGTTTCAGAAGAGCTATCGGGAAAAATGTAATTTACTTTTACGCCCACTAGCGGAAAATCTATGCGTAATTTGAAAAGGAAACTATATCTAAAACACTCTTCGACATAAATGGAATCGAAAGATGAGATATTTTTTTCAATCGGATGTTTAGAAGCAAATATGTGGATTAAAACGTAATTTTGAATTCGACATCTGCATTTACCTCCTCTAGCGGCAAAATTGTAAAACGTAAAAAAAAAAAAAAAAAACGAGATGAAGGATCATCATTCGCATATTTCAAGCTTCCGAATGCAAAAAGAATTTTTCAAATCGGACTAATAGTTGCAGAGATACCGTGGGTACAGACGGACGGATAAACCGATAAATAGAAGCACGGTCTTGTTTTACAAAAAAGACGTGCTAAAAAAACAACTGCAACACCGATATGAGATCCAGACCACAAAAATAATTCACGTAAGAATAAAATTTGATATTTCAAAACGTTAGCAGGTATTGGAAAATCATGAATTCAAGAGCCTTGAATTCATGCGTTACTATCCGAATTTTCAGGAACAGGAGGCGAACTTGAAATTAACAAGTTAGTAAAATCATGCAATGCATTGATTATGATGAGCTTTCCAACATACCAGAAATCATTACTCAAGTTATGAGGACAATGGCTGTGGAATAAATCTCGCTCCTGTGCCCTGACCTTTGACCCCATTTCGATTATATATTAAACAGAATTGGTTCAGTATTCCTCCGGGACAACATACTAAAGTTTTGTCGCAATAGAAGTGTTTTTAGTCAAGTTTGAGGATAATGGCTACGGAATAAATCTCGCTCCTGTACAATGACTTTTGACCCCCATTTCGATTATATTCAATAGAGCCGATTCAGTATACCTCCGGAACAAGATAAAGTTTTGTCGCAATCGAAGCATTTTTTCGTAAGTTCTTAAGACACATACGAGCAATGGAATGGATCCCGCTCCTATGTCTTGACCTTTAATCCCATTTCGCCCATTTTCAACAAGGTTCGTCCCCTATCACATACTAAAATTTCATCGAAATCGAATAATTTTTACGCAAGTTATGACTCATAAGGGCAATGGAATGGATCCCGCTTCTATGTCATGACCTTTGGCCCCATTTCGCTCATTTTCAATAGGGTTCGTCCCCAAGTAGTAGTCTCCTACCACATTCTAAAATTTCATCGAAATCGAACCACTCTTACGCGAGTTATCGTGCGGACGGACAAAACTGGAGCATATATCTACTTCAAACTACGGTTGAAAAGCGAAAAAAAAAAAAAAAACACTTCTAGAAGTTCAGCCGTTCTGCGGGATAGGCAAAAGTAGGCTCAGGTTATTTCAGTGTCTGTGGGAACAGTATCCGCCCTTCCGTTACGTGAAAAAAAAAAAATTAAAAATGTGTGGCACGATGGAGGCACGATGGAGGCATGACCCAAATTTTGCATATTTTTGAGCGTAAAATTTTATGGATAAGGGCGAGTAAGTATATCCAAGGTAGTACAAAATCCGTTTAACGGTGTATAGACTAATACAGTATGAATAAGCAAGCTTTCACCACTCACGGACGGCTTCTTCTGCTGTTGACGGTTTCTTCACCCATGTTGCCCGGAGTTAGCTAGTTCAGAAGTTATTCAGTGGGTAGGATACACTTAATAATATATACTATATTCGTTCGGCTGAAAGTTGCTTGGGAAAAATATTTTTAAATATGGCAAAAAGATCATTGATTTTTGTCACGTAAAATTTCCGGTTAGGTGTTAGCAATATTGCTATTGCGGCAAAACTTCATAATGTTCCGGAGGTATACTGAATCGGTCCTTTTGAATATCATCGAAATGGGGTCACGGCACAGGGCCGAGATTTATTCCACAGCCATTATTACCCTCATAACTTCAGTAATGATTTCTGGTATGTTGGAAAGCATATCATAATCAATGCATTGCATGAGTTTACTAATTTCGTCCTGATGATGCCGAGCCAATAGCTCTGCGAAACTAGTCGATGTATAACAAACCTTTGATTGTGGTAAACGTTGGTATTTTTATTTTAGTTTACTAACTTGTTTACGCTTTCTAACAGTAGGTTGAAGCGTATATGCTCCAGCTTTGTCAGTCTGTCTGTCCACACGATGACTCGCGTAAAAATGGTTCTATTTTGATGAAATTTCAGTATGTAGTAGGGGAGGAAAACCTGGGGACGAGCCCTATTAGAAATGGGGTCAAAGGTCAGGACATATGAGCGGGATCTATTCCATCGCCCTTACGCATCATAACTTACGTAAAAATGCTTCGATTGTGACAAAAGTTTATCACGTTGTTCCGGAGGTATACTGAACCGGTTCTGTTTAATATCGAAATGGGGTCAAAGGTCAGGCAGGGCACAGAGCGAGATTTATTCCACAGCCATTACCTTCATAACTTGAGTAATAAATTGAGTAACGATTTCTGGTGTGTTGGAAAGCGTATCGTAATCAATGCATTGCATGATTTTACTAACTGGTTACTGTTTAAGCTTCGAATCAGTGAAGCTCAGAGGCAGTGTTTTGCGGGGCAGTGAGGTTTAACATTTCATTGTACAGGCTATCTGTAGTGAACAGGAGGTTAGACTAACATCTGCCGGTAAAAAGTACGTCGTCTTCAGCACTTGGCGTGCGTCACTCAATGATCGCATCATCGCAGAAGGGAGACACCAGCACCTTCAGGATTGCATGAATTGTTCTCAGCTTCCCGAACATCTGCGCTCTCCTCCAATAGTGAGCTGAAATTCCGAACGGAAGTTAAGATTCAGTTGACAGCTGCCGGACTTACGTGTAGGAAGTTGAAACATGGAAACAGGTATGTCGGGACGCGTACTGTGTTCGCTCAGATTTCTCATTCCAGGGGTTTCCACGTGCAGCTGAGCGGGAGGGAATAAAAATGAAAAACGAGATATACTGCTTAGCCGAATACAGTGTCATTCAATTCATAAGCATTATATCATTTTCCGTTAACTTCACTGTTCTAAACCAAAGTGTTAATGACTTTTTTTTTTAAATATAATTCCAGAATCACGTGGAACTTTGTAGAAAATTGTAACTGCTGCTGTGTATTCCATTGCAGTGGCGGATTTAGAATTACCGGAGTCCTGCGCACAGCATCAGTTTTGCCCCCTACCAACTTTGATAGCAATCCTTGAAAAACGTTTTTGTTGCCCCAACCCCCCAATCTTTTTTTTTTTACTTTCTCATACATAAAGTAAAAAATGCAGTAAAGTGTAAAGAAAATGAGAAAGAAAGCTAAATCGCAAAAGATAAATAAAATACGTGCGTGTGTATTTTTTGTTACTGCCATAACTCAATCTGTCTTATGGCTATCAAAACGGAATTTAAAATGTTTAGGGGCTCTGTTGTGATATCCTGATGGGAAAGCGGAAATTACAAATGGAAAAGCCTTAATTAAGGAAGCTATGTTGAATCTGCTGTCGTGTGTTTAATAAGTTTATCCACCACCCACTGAGAGTTCTAAAATGCACATACCTCTTAAAACAAGCTTTTTCAATGCCATACTCGTATGATAAGTCTTATGACTGCCTCAAACTGTACTGAACGAGGGAAAATGAGCCTACTGGTATTTTTCGCAAAACCAAAATCATTGCACTTTCCTGCGTGTAGCACAAATGTGCACGTTGTAATTGAAATTAGTTGCCCTACTTTTATACCAACAAGAAAGCACTACAAAGCAGTTATGCCAAAGTTGACAACATATATCAGCCAAATTTTATTTTTTTATAGAGCTAAGTTCCAGCCTCTTTGAAATGCCTCGCGATCACCCACACACAAAACACGTAACTTTCATGTGACGGTGTCTAATGACCTTTTCTGATTTATACGAAAATACAGAACATAAGTAAGCAAATAAATAACACTTATAAACTGTGGCACAAAAAAAAAAAAAAGTAAAACTACTTACATTACTTAATCTTAAATATAAAAAACACACACTTAATATAATGCTACAAAAATTTTGCATATAGCAAAAGTTTTTCTCTTGACTCTGCCATAAAAAATAACACAGGTCTCTGCTTCTCCCCGCGAATAACACCTTTCACTTTCAGTTCATCATATTCTGAAGCACGCTTAGTTACGAGCAAACAACTAATACATAACCTTATCAGTAAAAACTTTTCATTGAACTGGTATTTCTTTCATATTCTCTTGTTAATATGCATGTATAGATATTACTGCTATGACTACGAAAAAAGGCCTCGGGTCCTCTGAAATAACTGCTTTCCCGTCATCCAGTTTTTATAAATTTTAACCGCGAAAAAAAAAACCAGAAATTACTTTTCTTTTTGATACTTCTTCCAAAGCTGCCGTAAGAATTATTGGTTTGGTTATTTCTTTATTCATATGAAATTGCAGCAAGATTCTGTAAAAATGTCTTTGCAAAGCTAGAGGCTTTTTTAGCCGTGAGCCCCCCCCCCTCCCCACACCGCATTGCGGGGGCTCTCAGTACGCGACTGAATAAGACACGATTCTATGAGCTCAGTTGTGTGTTGTATTAAGTAATATTGCTCTCAAAATATGTTGTCTTCCTGTGTTCAAGCTAGTAAATTAATACTTTAGAGGATATACTTCAAGTTAGGGCGGAATTTTGCTCCAAAACTCAGAACAGCTCATTTATCCTTCACTGAATCTTCTTAGCATTGTTTCATGGGGCCTTTGCAGCATCGCAAGGACTTAGTGGACTTAGTGGGGCTCTTTGTAAATCCGTCCATGGCCCACCGAAGAAAAAAGTGCAATATTTATGTCGTATAGCAAAAACCTTGTCCACTAAAGATAATGGAAAATATTATATTTGCCATGGGTTTAGCAGTTAGATTCAAAAAGAGTTACTTCAATCCGTTGCTTATAGGCGGAATATGACAAATACATGTGTGTATAAAGCAATGAACCAGGAAAAAGAAAACGTAGAACATACATATTTCGCTTATTATATATAGCTATTCGGTGCAAGAAATTTTTCTAATCCGGCTTAGAAAATCGAAGGTGTCCCCAGACCCGTAGCCGCAAAATACGCCTGCCAGTTGTTGAGATGCATTAAAGCATATGTGCTAGGAAGAAGCGATTTCTGAAAATGTACCTTCGCATTTGTTATGACGCATAATTGACTGAGTTGTACTAGCACAAAATCATTTACAGGGGTGGGTGCACCGCATGTGATAAATCCAGGCACATTCTTTTCTGTATATGCTCCGATCGAAACTACCGCCAATAGAAAACGATGGATAGATCTACATAAAAGTCAGCGTGTGTTTATTTTCGTCGCATCTGTTAGCAATTCGGGTACAAGAAACACACGACAAATAGCACAAGTTTTTCGACGAACAGCAAAAGCTAGGGTTTTCCTCTACTTCGTGAGTCAAAGGATGTGCGCTAAAAATATTATAGCATCACTTTGTACGTCCATCCGTTTGTCGGGAAAGAAAATTTTGAGAGTAAAAGTTTTCGTGAATTTACCGGTGTCTTCGGATGTAAAATTTTTCAGAGCGTAGGTGGTGAGTTCAGGTTTTCAGTTCTACTATATTGCGGCTTCAAATTGTTGAATCGGGGGGGGGGATTAACTTTGAAGAATACCATAGTTCGGTTAGATAAACATGACCAATACTTCCGACATATTTCCCAAACTTTTTTCAAAGGACATGCTTTTTACACCCGCAAATTTCACGGTTTCCCCCACCCCCTTCCCATCTTTTTTGTGAAGTTTCATGCCAAATCGATAAGCGGGATCTGGTAGATGCACTGACTTTCCTTCTGAAACAATGATGATTTGCACTTGAAACTTAACCTGTGTCTTCAGTTGACCGCCCACGAAAAGTTGCGCCCACCCCTCCTGATATTGCATTTAACTGATATCAAAAGGCGGCGTTATTTACGAATATCAACTGCCACTTTTATCAACGTGTGAACGTGTTTTCATCCTTATCGAAATGTTGTAACTTCCTACCCCCGGCGGTGGCGCAGTGGTCTAACACTGGCTTCTGACCATGGTGACGGATCACTTTCGTCCACATTCACTTGGTCCAGTTCATTTCGTCCACCGTTCGCTTTGTCCACATTCATTTCGTCCTCAGAATGAATGTAACGCCGTGGAAATTTTCTGATTTGATGGAATTTGTTACTAGGCAGAAAAAAGGATGTCAGCGGACATTGATTACATGTGATTTTTTTCCCTGTTTAAGTTTTTGATTAAAATACATGTACAACGATTTTAAATGTTATTTAAAGTAAAACGAGGAATTGAACTTTTTAAAAAAGAGCGTTTTAACTCTTTTGTGTGATACGGTGTCAATCACTGACAGAAATCAGTTTTAAAAAAATCTTTTAATGTTTTGAAATACGTCTTGTATATTGTTTTGATATGATTCTTAGCTTTTCAATTTCTTTTTATTTTGATCATTGTTCATAATTTCAGTTTACAAATTTTCATGCGAATGAACTACAATGCTCTCTGTATGTGTCACAGCTATTTTAACGTGGAAAAAAAATCCATAAAACTATAATAGTGAAAAATAAAAAAATTAGATGTTTACTGTGAATTTGCGGCGTGGAAGAAGAAAAATACTTTTCCGTAAAGAAGGGGAGGGGGTGTCCAAAATTTTCCTTTTCAATGGAACACATTTATTGAAATAAACTTTGATTTATGTCATAGTAATTGGCATCATAACGCACAAGAGTTAAAAAGCTCTTCAAAATTCAGTTCCTCGTTTTACTTTTAAAATCGTTATATTTTAATCAAAAAACTTAAACAGGGAAAAAAATCGCATGTAAGCAATGTCCGGCTACCTTTTTTTCTGTCTAGAAAAATTTCGTCAAAACAGAATTTCCACAGTATTCCATCCATTCTGAGGACGAAACGAATGTAGACAAAGTGAATGGTAGATCAAGTGAACGGTAAACTAAATGGTAAGCGGACAAAGTGAACGTTGGACGAAATGATCAAAGTGATAGGGAACCTCTGACCATTCGTCCGAGATGGGTCCGGGTTGGAATCCCAGTGAGGCACGGATGTTGTTTGTCTTGCGGCCCTACTTCCTTCCCTTCCCTAGAGACAATAGCGACTGTTTGTAGCCTATCGAGTTGCTCACGGTGGTTAAATCCCAAACAACAAAAAACCTTACCTGGTTTCCTGTCTTCTGAGTTAATTTTTTATTCCACAGCACCGAGTTGGAGAGCAAATCTGGTTTGCGTTCTGGACGACATTCGCAACGATTACATAGTTATGGCTACAGCTACTAGGGGAGTGAGCCTTCCTTAGAGGCGTAAATTCATGCTTTTGAAGGCATAAAAAATTGAAATGCACAAAGTATGAATTAATATAACAAATATTCTAACTGGAAAAGGTATTATACACTGACCGGAAAAAAAATCCCAACACCACGAAAAAATAGTTGTAGAGGAATGAAATGATGGCAATACATTTGTATAGGTAACATATTTAATCGATTAAAGTTTCAAGATCACAGTAGTGCCACGTGGCCGGCCGGAACCCGGTCTTCTTGAGGCAGTACCTTCCCTTGATCACCGCTGCCAACAATCAGGCGCAGTGGCTACATTCCTGCCAAGTCGTTCTGCATTATTGCGGAAAGAAAATCCATCTTCGCGTAGCCCTATTACACGACCTCGTTCAAACTCCGCGAGCTGTTGATAAAGGCATTTTTGACTAATATCAACACACTACGTCGAATCTCAACGATAACTAACGCTCACGAACGTTACAGCGCGTATTTACAGCAAACCTGCTTTGTGGCCGTCCCGGTGGCGCAGTGGTCTAAGGCGTTGGCCTCTGATCATTCGTCCGTAAGGGGTCCGGGTTCGAATCCCGGTGAGGCATGGATGTTGTGTTTGTCTTACGGCACTGGCTCTTTCCCTTTCCTGGAACCAGTGACCCTAAATTAGGGACGGGCGACTGCTTATAGCCCATTTGAGTTGCTCACGGTGGTCGTTAAACCTCGAATAAAAAACAAACAAACAAACCTACTTTGCATGTTCCGAGGGGCGCTACTAGCGCCAAACGTATGCGCCGAGCGCGAAATTTGCATAGACGTCATCTTACAGATGTACTCTCACCGCCTACCAACTGTCGTTTATCTAACACAACCCCTTCTTGGTGTTGGGATTTTTCCCCCCAGTCAGTGTATTTCCGTTTTTTAGGACTAGTTTGTCGCTCAGCATTCTGCTTGATTTACCATGGTCAGAGCAGTAGCGCAGTGAAGGTGAGCGCCCAGTCAAGATATATATATATATATCATCATCATCATCATTGTTGCCGCCCCGGTGGCGCAGTGGTATAAAGCGTTGGCCTCTGATCATTCGTCCGTAAGGGGTCCGGGTTCGAATCCCGGTCAGGCATTGTTTTACGGCACTGGCTCTCCCTTCCCTGGAACCAGTGACTCTAAATTAGGGACGGGCGACTGCTTATAGCCCATTTGAGTTGCTCACGGTGGTCGTTAAACCTCCAATCAAAAAAAAAAATCATCATTGTCAACCATTATCAATCCACTGCTGGACGAAGGTCTCACCAAGTTTCCTCCACAACGGTCTGTCTTGTGCCAGTCTCCTCCATGTCACTCCCGCATACTTTCGAATTTCATCCACCCATCTCCCATGTGGTCTTCTGGGTCTTTTCCTGTCCCTTGGAATCCAATCTAAAATTTCGGCTGTCCATCGATGGTCTGTCCTTCTGGCAGTATGCCCAGCCCATTGCCATTTCAGGGATTTAACTCTGATCATGATGTCTTCCACTCTTGTCATTTTTCGGATCCACGAGTTCCTCTCCTGGTTACACCAACACCTAGCATGCACCTCTCAATGTTTCCTTGAGTTGTCTGCAGCCGTTGTATGTCTCTTTTAGTTAAGGCCCACGCCTCTGCACCATACCTAAGCACTGGAAGGATGCATTGATCAAACACTTTTCTTTTAAGACATAATGGCATATTGCTCTTGAAAATTATGCTGTTTCTTCCAAAAGCTCTCCAGGCAAGTTTTGTACGCCGATTAATTTCTTCATCAATGTGACCCTCACTGGATATCTGCTGTCCAAGATAAAGGTACGTGTCTGTTATCTCCAGCTTTTCTCCATCAATCGATAAATCTCCATTTCTTGAAAAAGCATTGAACATCACTTTTGTCTTCTGAAAGTTCATTTTAAATCCCACTTCTTTACTCTTGTCAGCAAGTTCCTGGATCATACTCTGCAGCTCTGATGGGGTAGTTGCAAAAATGACTGTCATCAGCAAAACGAAGGTGGGTTAGATAATCTCCATTAATCTTTATCCCTTTGTTTTCCCAGTTCAGTGATTGAAAGACATTTTCCAATGTGGCGTTAAAGAGCTTCGGAGATATGGTGTCACCTTGTCTCACTCCTTTTCCAATTCTTGTGTGTGTGTTGTATTTGCAAACAGCCAAATCTTTGCACTTGCATTTCCATAGATGTTATTAATAATATTAATGTATGCATCTTCAACACCGCAGGATTTCAGAGCCATTGTAACTGCTGATGGTTTCACTGAATCAAAGGCATTTTCATAATCGATAGAAGTCATGCAGAATGGAAGTTCATAATCCCTCGCTCTTTCAATTAGTTCTCTCAGTACGTGAATATGATCTATTGTGCTGTAGCTACTCCTGAATCCAGCTTGTTCTCTCGGTTGAGCCATGTCCAGTGTTACCTTCAAGCGGTGTGAAATAACTTTAGTGAAGACTTTATAAACCACTGATAGGAGGCTGATAGGTCTGTAGTTCCTGAGATCCTCAATGCCACCTTTTATATGTAGCAGGATCATTATATAGCGTTGTTCTAATCCTCAGGAATCTCCCCTTCATTAAGGCATCGAGTAAAAATTTGGGCGAGTACTGTTTCGATTTCTCCACTTGCTTCTTGTATGATGTCTACAGTAATTCCATCTTCTCCTAGAGCTTTTCCCCGCTTCATGTTCTTGATTGCATGTGCAACTTCTGCTGGGAGGACTGGAAGAACTCTGGAACTGGCACCTTCCATGATGTCTGGAGTACATGCATCATCCCTTTCATATAACATGGAGTAGAAATATTTCACTCTTGTCAAAATTTCGCCTCTATTTCTTGTTACAGAACCATCTTCTTTTCTCAGTGCCATAATCTGTTTTTTTCCCTTACTGAGATGTCCCTTTGCTGTCTTTAGGCTTTGGTTGTAAATGATCCACGTTTGGTGCTAGTGTGCATGACCGCACACCCTGTGGTCGCGCTGCAAGCACGAACTGGCAGCTTTATTAACAGGCGTGTAGTAGATGCCCCATGAAAAGGGGCCGCGGGTGTCCTAGTGGGCAACGTTCGTGACTGCCACGGAAAGGACCTGAGGTTCGATACCAGGCAGGTACGAACGCTCGATCCACTAAATATCCGCCGTGCTTCGGATGGGCACGTTAGGCCGTCGGACCCCGCGTACCGCCCCCGGTAATAAGGGCGTCTTCTTCCCCCTTTTTACTTCGCTTCCGTGTCACTTTCCTGTCGGGCACTCTAGCCCAAATCTCCTAGCTTCCTATTTCTAAGGGTTGTTTAAGACCTGGGGTCAGACACTCCCTTCCTAAAATCCTCTACATTTGATCATTTGCCCCATGAAAGCAAAACGCACCGGACGACGCAAGCAAGAGTACAGAGTGACAAGAATGCCGGGCAGACGCCAGAGACGTCGATTTACGCAACTTACGGACTTTTAGAGAGGTCTGATCATTGGGCTGAAAACCGCAGGGTGGTCGGTGCGCCGTTTAGCCCGCAAAGTGGATCGTTCTGAACTTCTGACCATACCTTCCGACTGTATTGGGAGCAGTGGACACGTGACGTCACTGCCACACTGCGGAGCGGCTCCGCTCCGGACGGACCAGGAGGACCACCGGTAGAGGATCGGCGGATCGTGCGCCAGGCACGAACGGATCCCACGGGGACTAGGCATCACCCCTAGTAGCTACTTGGGGGTGATAGACTAGGTCCATTATACAGGCAGATGTAGCGGCTCCTGTATGCCCACGAACCGCTTCGCGGAAGCGAATCTGTGATCCCAACGCCCCTTACGCGTGCTGCCATTAACACCGGAACATCGGCGGCTACGTGTGCGGTGGTGACAGGCCAGAGCGACGTGGAACGCCACAGACTGTTAACGTCTGGTGTTTAGCGATGAGAAGCTTTTTTCAAAAGGTTTTTCGAGGTGAGTGTTATCAGTCTACGAAAGAATTATTTCAATCGTGTTTTCATAAGTGCATATTTTGGGCAAATACATCAGGAACAGAAACGAACACTTACGCCCACTGGTGGCCAAATTATTCTCTAACAGAATTATAAATGGAACATTTTCCACCAAGAGCTCCGTATCCAACGCAGAATTTTTCAAATAGGACTTTTAGAAACAGAGAAATTAATAAAAATTGCAATTTAACTTTACGCCCTCTAGCGGAAAATCTATGCATTACTTGAAAAAGAAACCGTACCCAAAATAGCCTGCCCTTGGTTTTTGGGACAGATAATCATCGTGTCCAGATAGTTGGTCAACGGCACAATCCTAACCTCGCTATCGAGCGCTACCCCTCCCCTACTGCAGGCATTATGGTCTGGGGAGCCATTGCTTACGATAGCCTATCAGCTATAGCGGTACGTGGATCATTGACGGGCCAGCGGTATGTGGATGAGATCCTATGGCCCCATGTGCTCTCATTCCTTGCTGGGATTCCAGGTGCGCTATACCAGCAGGATAATGCCCGCCCGCACACTGCTGGGTTTGCCCAGGACTGCGTCCTGCCCGCTCCCTGGACATGTCCCCTATCGAGCATGTGTGAGACCAGTTGAAACGCCGGCTGCCGCCGTTCCGCACTATCCGGGATTTGGAGCACACAGTCCAACACGTGTGGACCAGTCTGCCGCAGGACATCAGGCGTCTGTTCGCCTCCATGCCGGGCCGTATCGCAGCATGTATCGCCGCACGAGGCGGTGCGACGCGCTATTGAAGATGACCGAACTGCGTGCTACAGATCCCTATAATTGTCCTACAACTCCGTTTTTGCTATGTGTATCATTTATCTGTATCATTACGTCCGTAAAATTTCAGTTCAATCCGATGCTTTCTTCTTGGTGCGCAAATTTCATTGGCCGTGTGTGTACTGTATATATAAATACATAATTGTATATATAATTTGCGGCGCCCCCTTAGGACAACACACATGATTAGGAAAGTGGTTTTGGGAAAGGTCTTGAGTATCGGTAGGCACCCACCTGAGAAAAGTTTATTCCATTTCAATATTGAATTTGAATATATTGTTTTTTTCAAATCAAATTTAATTTAATATATTACGCCTAAAACATTAACCTAGATTAGACAGGGGAAAAAAAAAAAAAAAAAAAAAGGTATATGCAATGATTTAATGCTGGGTTGTGAATTAAGGAACGCCCAAAAACCGCGTAGAACCTATCAAAATGGCAACTTAATTGTTTTCTTTTTATCACCACCCGATGCCTGGGTAAGCCTGAGTTCAGGCGAGGAATGGGTGACTCAATATAATATAGCTCTTAGAAATAGAGTTGTTCATGGCGGTCGTTATATTCCGAAATAAACGTGAGCATTCAATTGTAAGGAAATTTTCTGCATGTGAAAAGTATGTTACTACACGGTAAAATTACTTGCCGTGGCACATTTCCAACTTTATACACTGAGAAAAACGTTTTAAAACTTTGTCGATATGCAGTCAACAAAAATGTTTGTTGTACTTACAAATTTATTTTGCTGAAAATTGTTGATTCTACAAAATTTATTATGACAAAACGTTTTGCTCATTTAACAAAATGCCTAGGTCGGTTTTTGGGAATTTGTTTGATACAACAATATGTATTGTTATCGTGATAAAACGTTTTGTTTAGAGTTACGAAACTGGGCCACTTTGTCCCTAAACTTTCCCCCGATGGCAACACTTATGCTGGTGCAGTAATTTTAGGCGGTGCCCTTCGACCGTGGGTATCCGCCATTTTTTATTTCGGGGGTGTCCATGATGATGATGATGATGATCCAAATATTATGTATATATTCCAGCATAGAATGTTACCCAATCAGTTTAAGGGAAAACGTTGATTTATAGACCCAAATATAAAAGCACATAGTGAAAATATTTCTGCACTAACTGCTGTAGCGCCATGTTGCATTTAATACAGAAACAACTTTTTGAACGCACATTTTGTATGTCTAACTACACTGCTGGACAATTGCTAAGGACGGATCATAAACGGCTTTATAGCGCATGAAAAAGTAAGTGTGGTTGGATGCCAATTGAAATAAAATGTCAGAATGCCAGGACATTACAAGAAAGACAATTTATTGTGCTCTGAAATCCAGAAGGCTTTGGAACGTGTTCAAGGAACAAACAGGACATTTTGTGCAGAATACGTAAACGTGAAAAAAAATGCAATTACCGTCCGCAGGCGTTCCGGCGTAAGATGTCAATACGGGATATGGCCACCATGGAGGGCGATGCAAGATTCCACACGTCGTGTCATGCTTTTCACAACATTATCAAGCAGCTGTTGGGGTAATTTATCCCATTCCTCTGTCAGTGCACGGATGAGGGTGTCCTTGTTTATTGGAGGGCATTGGCGACCAGCAAGACTCCCCCCAAAGCATCCCACACATTTTCAATGGGATTCAGATCTGGAGAACGTGCTGGCCATACGAGGCGTTGAATATCCTCGCTCTCAAGACACTCCTGGACAGCGACTGTTCGATGACATGTTGCGTTGTCGTCCATGAAAATGAATATCACCGACAGCGCCACGGAACATGAGGTAGCAGAACATCATTAATGTATCGTTGGCCAGTCATAGTCCCAGTTGGAAGCACATAGAGGGACGTACGGCCATTGATTATGATGCCAGCCCATACCATGACACTACATTTCGGAAATCGGTCCCTTCCCTGTATGTTTGCTGGACAATATGCAGTACCACTATCACGCCAGATCAGTTGTCGACAATCAGACGATTGACTGTATCTACTCTCATCTGAGAAGAGGACAGCAGACCAGTCGTTATCAGTCCAATTGCGATGTTGATGGCACCATTGCAAACGGGCGGTACGGTGACGTCTAGACAATGGTATGCACACAACAGGATGGCGGGTGTATAGTCCTCCTTCATGCAAACGTCTGGCGACAGTTTCTCGGAAGATCCGCTTGCCAGTAACAGCCATAAACTGATTTGCTACCTCACTAGCTGTGCTGCGCCGGTGTCTTTTTGTTGATAGCACTATGTACCGATCTTCTGCAGGTGTCGTACTGCGAACACGACCTCCCCCGTGACGTTTGCTACACTCTCCATTTGTTTGAAATGATTTCCAAAGCCTTGAAACAACACTGTGGCTGACGTCGAACTCCCTGGCAACATCTGTTATTTTTCGCCCTTCAATCTTGGCAATAATACGGCCACGCGTAAAATCATCTAGGTGATGTCGGGAAGACATACTGAAAATTGCAAGTTCGTCAATTGATTCTTTCCCTTTCAACTTTGCGTTTGAACAACGGTCAATACGCGTCAAATCCTTTATATCTCTTATCAGCGCTATGACGTCACGAACAAGTTCTGCAATCCAAAATTTGCATACGCACAACACGTCTTACTGTATCCCGCACTTATGCTAATTTCCACATTTTCCTGCCTTCCATTTTATGGTTGCTATCGTTGCTATTGTCATCCGTCCTTAGCAATTGTCCGGCAGTGTATTTTGAAAGCTGAGAAAAAGCAATGCTCGGAGTGCCTAAAAATGTTTTTTGATTACGCGCTTTTCCCGGAAATTTGCCATTTTCTTTCGGAAATTTTCATCTGGTTTCAGTTATGTTCTTCAAAACTTACGCATGATAATACGCATACAAAAAAGCCTTAAATTCCGTCGAAATTTTAGTTTGTTCTTAGGGACTTTGAGGAGGCGGTTTTTTACTTAAAAACTCGATGGCGGGAAAAGTGGTGCATATCGAAGGAATGTGTTGAAAATGGCTAAAACCTGATTAATACGCAGTGCGCGTGAGCTTGATCAATTCTTCCACAGATTTGCACGCCCCTAACTGTTATGAAACCAGGTGAATTCCCCTTAAAAGATGTGTAAGACTTCTCTTTTCTAGCAGGTCAAGTTTTCCCCGTCTTATGGGCGCAATATTAAGCCGATTGGGAATTGCTGCTGAATTAAATTTCCTCTCCTAGCTTTACAGCCACAGGGATCGCATTTCTCCTAAAATTCCTAATATTTTGTGACCCTCCTTAAATTCCTAAAATTATAACTAAAATTTGCTAATCTTCCTAAAATTTTTGTAAGCTTATTTATTAAAAATATAACTGTTATTAACGCCAATAAATTTACCATTACGGTAAGGTAAGAAGACCTGCTATTGTAGAAACACAGCCTATATGGTGTGCTGCTGAAGGGAGGGAAAATGACGCCATCGAGATGCACTTGCTTCGGGGCGGGAGCTCCACTTTTGTGCCTTCGGACAGTTTTCGAGAGTAACAAGAGATCTAAGGGAAAAGGGGAGGGTCATTTTCACCCCTGGTTTGCGCTTTGCAGACGAACTCCGTGGCACGCAGAAGATCGTACTTTATTTTTGTACATGCCTTGTGGAACCTCCTCTTTCTGCTGATGTTTTGTTATTGTAAACCGCAGGTGGGTGGAAGCAAAGAGGAAACATGTGGTCTCCTTCCGTAACCTCCGGTAATGACGATGGGATGGTAGCTGAGTGTTATCGTGGCAGGCAGTAGAGCACGTGATCATTAACCTTCGATCGTGCGTCGGCGACAGCGACCTTTGATACGCAATATATCTCTGCTCCGACTCGCTTTGACTGAACTTGCGTGAGATGCGTATGATAGTTTCTGGTTTTGCGTCTTTTATGGTGTTCTCTGTGCTGTGTGCAGGTTCAATTCTCTAGTGGTGACTTGCTTTTTTTTTTTTTTCTATCTTCTGACATCCTCGCAGCCAAACTTCGAGAAGTTGTCTGGTTTTGCAATATTGGAACGTGCTTTTGTACTTCCCTTTCATTTTATGGTTAGTAATACAAGTGTTTAAGATGCCTAAATCCAAAACGAAATTTCAAGAGGCGTGGCTCGCCAAAGAATTGGACGGAGTGAAGTTGAAAGAATGGTGTTCTGCAACTGAAACAATATTTTCTGCTAAGTGTATATTGTGTTCAGAAATTTTCAATATTTCTAATAGTGGCTTTTCACAAGTAAAAGCGCATCATAAAGGAAAAAAACATTTGCAGAAATTTCAAAGTAAATTTCAAAATAAGTCCATCCTGAAAGCCTTTAGAGGACAGGATCTTCAGCCCAAAACAAATATTAGTGAAGTACTGAGTCATGATTTACAGTTGGCTAAAGCCGAAGCATTATGGGCCATGAAAGTTGCTAAGGACAATATGTCTTTTGTTTCATGCACTGAAACAGTTGAACTTTTCAAAGAAATGTTTCCTGATTCTGCTATTGCAGCCAAAATGCAACTTAAAGAAAAAAGTTGCTTATGTGATATCACATGGATTGTCAAAATATTTTGAAGAGGATTTGAAAAAAGACATTGCATCTAGTAGCCCAGGAAAGGTTACTATTGCATTTGATGAAACTACAAATGCGCAAGTGAAACGGCAGTTGGATGTGTATCTCAGGTACTGGTCTTCAGAAATAAATTCAGTTTCTTGCCGATACCTAACAAGCGTTTTTCTGGGTCATGCAACAGCAGATATTTTGCTAAAAGAAATTCTTGATGTGTTATCATCCTTCAATATTTCGTTGAACAGAATTATTTGTGTATCCATGGACAGCCCAAATGTAAATAAGTGCTTTTTACGCAAATTCAATGAAGTTGTAAAACAAGAAACAGGCCAGAAATATTTGGAACTAGGTTTTTGCAACCTGCGTGTTGTTAGTAATGCATTTAAAAATTTTTTGACAAGCTTAAATATAGATTTTGACGAATTTGCTACTGATATGCATTACTTTTTAAGGAGTAGTGCTGCAAGACGAGAGGATTATAAATCTGTCGAGGATATAACATTGGTCACAGCCAAATTTCTTTTGCGTCATGTCAGCAACAGATGGTTAACCGTTGGTTCTGTAGCCCAGAGGCTCTTGGATCAATGGCTAAATATTACAGAATATTTTTTAAACTTCTTGCCATCTCAAAAAATATTTGAAAAACAACTACGCAATTCAGCAAGGTATAAAAGAATTCACTGTTTCCTGAAAAATGAGCTAACTCCTTGCTATTTAGCATTAATTTCATTTTCACACCAAAATTTTGAAAAGTTTTCATTATGTTATCAGAGTGAAGAACCAAAAATACACCACTTATATTCTGATTTAAATACTTTAATGAGGAATGTTATGGCTCAGTTTATCCAAGATGATGTTATTGCAGGGAAATTTGGAGAAGACCTAAAGAATGTAGATTTTGAAAACAAAAATTCATGGAAAAAACTAGGGGGTTAGAAGTTGGTATGAAGACAAAAAATCCCCTCAGGAATGTTCAGGAGACCAGGCAGAAATTATTTCTCTTAGATGTAAGATCATCACTAATTGCAACCACAAAATATTTAAAGTCAAATTTGCCATTCTGCAATCAAAAGCTAAGAGACATAGAAGTTTTAAAGGTAAAAGAACCAAAGAAAGAGTCAACTCAACTTTCAGCCACTGAAGGACTTTCGGAAATAACCAGAATTTCAAGTGTTTTGCATCTTTCTGAGGAACAAATTGATAGAGTAAGAGAAGAGTGGAAACTTTTAAATTGCGATAAGCCAACTCTAGATGAACTAGTGAAATTTTCAGAGGAAGGGCATATTCCAGTGCGGATTGATCATTACTGGCGTAATATATTTAGTATTAAAGACTCTAGCGGAAAAGAAAAATACTCAAATCTTGCTAAACTCATCAAGTCAATTTTAGTTTTACCTCATGGTAATGCTGATGCAGAAAGGGGATTTTCGGTTAACACTGCTCTGTTAAGGAAGGACAAGGCTAACTTAAAAGACTCAACTATAACATCATTAAGAATAGTTAAAGGGGCCATTAAACACTATGGATGTGTAAGTAAAGTTCCCATAACAAGAAATTTGTTAAATAGTGTTCGTGATTCACATAAATTTTATAAAGAGTATGTTGATAAGCTGAAGAAAGAAGAATCAAAAAAGGTAAAAGAAAGGAAGCAGAAAGAGAGGAAAAATAAGGAAAAGCAGCTAGAGAAAAAAAGAAAAGCTGAGTTTGATGACAAAGTAAAAGAAAATGATGCAGAAATAAATAGGCTTAAAAAAGATAAAGAAGCCTCCCTAGCAGTAATTCAAGAGGGAACAGAAAGAATGAAAAAAGCTGTAGAAAAACAAAATACTGTTGAAATAGCAGTTGCCTCTAACTTGATCATACAAGGTTCAGCTGAAATAAAGAAAACTGAAAGTAAATTAGTTGTGGTGGAAGCAGAAAAAGATAGGCTTATCAGGAAAAGGTTGAAACAATAATATGAAAAAAGTAATTCAGTGAACAATTGTACATAGTTCTTGGTTTTTAATTACCTTTTTAGGATATTATAATTTAATGTGAAACCTGAAAACTTCACTGTGAAAATCGTGAATTGCTTCTGGTTCAACAGCATATTAATGTTCAAAGTGAAACTTGAATGTGGTAAATATACTTGAATATGATAATAACACGTGAAAAGATAAGAACTGAACATTAGAAGTAAATCATACTTAAACTTTAGACATTAGACGTTATGCAAAAAAATTGGGTGTGAACTTCGACCATATATACTAATGGACTGTGCATTGGCAATAGCTGCATCAAAGCCGCCATGGCTCCAACATTGGGCACGTCATCATCAGACTCCAAATTTCGTGTAAAAATGCTGTTATGATTACTAATTTAAGCTGCAGAACTTCAGTGTTTTCGGTGTATTATGTGAATGCGCCTCATATATAATGAAAACTCTTCAGGTAAGTTTACTTATGAGCTATATACATGCATGATCGGGTTGTTTACATTTCGTGATTTATAATGTGATGAACATTTGCGAAGAATTTGGAACATGCATTCCATTTTTTTTTCTTAAGTTACTATATTTTTATATCAATAGCTGCAAGTTTCTGGTTAAGTAATTGAACTTTATTGACTTAGGTATTTAATTCGTTTCTTACCCATGAAAAATCATAGAACTTCCTTTACTATATCGCTCAGAGCAACCATATGCACAGCAGGTGTCCCATCTTTTTGACTGATGTCATGTGATTTTATGTTGGAGCCAGAAATTTTGACGTCATGCGCAGTCTATCAGTATATATGGTTGAAGGGTGTGAAGCAAATTCTTTACAATGTATACGAAGTTGTTTTACTAGATGTATACAAATATACATCTAGTTTTCATTGAAATACCCTCCTAAAATTTTTCCAAAAATTCCTAAAATTCCTACCTAAAATTTTCCAGAAGTATGCTATGATCCCTGCAGCCACTAATGACCCCAATATAAACGAAAGGGGAAAAAGCAGAATGGGTGTGAATCGGCCCTAAAGATGTAGCGACGGGAAGACTACTTATAAACCTTGGAGTTGCTCATGGTGGTCGTGAAACCCCAACCCGGCAAATTGCTGAGGAAACCAACATTGGTGTGTATTGGCGTAGGCAGGTGTCCCGGGCAAGGTATATATAATTTCCTTGCGCTTCTTAGGAAACAATAAAAGTTTCGAGAAAGGACTTTAGTATTGGTAAGCACCTACCAGAGAAAAGTTCGTGCTATTTTCGTATTGAATATATTCTGAGAATTTATTCAAATAAAATTTAATTTCATATCATAATACGCTTAAAAAGATTAGTTTGACGTAAATAAGACAGCGAAAAAGGAAAATGTTATGAATCAGTGCTGCAGCAGAATGAAGGAGCACCAGAATCGCATAACACCTAACAAAACTGGAAAATTAAAAACACAAATTTATAGCCTTCCTGGTGACCCAGCGGTCCGAGGTGCTGGTTTCTGACCATTCATCCGAGATGTGCCAAGGTTCGAGGCTCGAGGGAGGCCCATATGGGTGGTGTTTTTTGTCTCATGGCTCCATGCACCTTCTTGCTCTTTCCCCACCATGGAACCAGTGGTTCGGAATTAGGGATGGGCGACTGCTTGTAGCCTTCTGAGTTGCCCCCCCCCGAAAAAAGTATGTAATGGTACAGGGATAGGCGTGCGTTTGATTAGTTCATATATTTCCCAACTACTATTCTAATTCTCAATTTTCTCAACGGGTGGTTGAAACTGCAGCTTTAAAAAAATTTATAACACATGGATTGTTTAATTAGAATGGGTACCACATAAAAGATATCCACTTGATGGAGTTACTTCCACATTACCAAGGGCTTAACTAGGCAATAATACGCCTCCCATCTGTCTTACATACACACATTTAAGTTCAATTAAAATATACATATTTAAAAAACCATAAAAAAAAAAAAAAGACTAACACTGGTTTGTGGTACAGTTTTCCCGCGCCATATTTTATTTGTGGAATTTTCTTTTATGTTGAAGAACGAACTCTGGGACCCTTTGTTTGGATAATCCCTGGGACCCTTCCAACGGGGTCCGGACAAAATATGGCGCCGGAAAATTGTACGCGAAACTGGTGCTACAATTTCATTTCCAATTTCCATCAGGTTGTGCGTAGTGATTTCTGCGCCCTAGGCAGCCGCTTTTCCCCGCCCTACCTATTTAGGCTTCTTCTGCACATTACTTCTATACTGTGTGGAAGTGTGGCTCTGGAATTTTCAGGAAATATTTTAGGTGTTCGTGCAGTACACGGAATTTGAGCAATTTTTAAAGGGAAGACGTTCGTTATATTACAATTCGAGCAGTATACTGCAATGCTTTATTAAGCATGCAGTCTTGCTATTTTTGAAAGCTGCATAATCACGAACTTGAAGCAAAGCGCAACAATGTATGTAACAAACGGGAAATGAATAGCAAGTACCGGAACTGGCTTTCGAGTTATTCATTCGTTCTAATTTGTTATGTCACACCGAGCTTTCTTCCCTCAGCGTTTCTGAACCACCTGCGTACTCCTAGAATCGTCTGACGACTTTTCGAGTTGCACTTGTTGACGGCAACAGGCGCCGGCATTACGCCAGCGCGCTACTCACAGCTTCTCGCATCTCTAGTTTAATCACGCCATGTCCACGTGGAATAAGAATTGTCTACGGTGTGAACATACGGTGGAATGATTTCTGACGCAGCTGCCTGATGTCAGCTGTTATGCTGCCGTTGTTCCAACGTTCTTTTTTACTTTTGGGTGGTAGGTTACAGGCAGGCTAGGCTGCCAACTCAGATTGTCGCTTTAACGTTAAACACCACATTATGGCACTGAAACTGCTACTTTGTTGTGAAGTCGCATGAATGCTGAGTTTATAGCGGAAGGCACATCAGTTCTGAGCCTGTAGAAAGGAGTTTAAAACACGCATAAGCATAACTCTGACAATATCCGATCTGCCCAGTTATCCCCAAATCGTCCTTGTGAAATGAATCAGCTCGCGAACAATACCATACATTTTTACCAAGCTTTTTGATGTGCGTCAAAACTGGCGTGCTGGTGGTCTGATTGTCTGTAGATATCTCCCTATCGGTTTTGGATTGGAAAATTCTTTTTGCGCTCGCTAGCTGTGACCGCGTGAATTAATAATCGTGTGCATTTGCCACTTTCTTTAGGGCTCGATATTTTTCATAAAGCGGCATGAATTTTATTTATGTATTTGATACATCTCCCTTTTAAAATATATATTTTGTACCTTTTAATTGTATAGCTGGAACTGAAGGTCTAATACATTAGATCGTTTTCTGTGCTAGTTGAAGTAATTGCTTATATGTACTTGACACGTTATCTCCATATTTCAGAAAGGCCGACATGAAAAATTCTTTTTGCATCTGTTAACTACCTACAGTTTTGTTAAAAATGAGTAATAAAGCATCGTTAACATATGTGAGGTGTGTATTTGTACTTATGGATATATCTAAATTGAATTTCGGAACGGAGTAGTGAATTTCGAGAAGTTTTCCGTTCGTCAGATAGTGATAAAAATATATTACCTGCATCCTGATAAAACTGCATCCCTTGTTGGCATTGTGAAGTGAAAATTTTCTTGGCTTCACTCAGACAAAAAAAAGTATTCGCAATATGAACAGTTTCTCCTAAAGTTTTTTTTTCTTTTAAACGGACCATAGACTTTTTGTCCTTGTTAATCCTCGTGGCTTTTTAAGCTTTACAAAATCTATTTTTAAATGTAACAGTGTACGGGAAATTTCATATAGTGATTTGCCAGATTGTTGGACAGCTTTAAAAACAGTGATTTTTCATTCGTTTGTGACTTAATTACTAATCTGATTCTCAAGTTCCTATCATTTTAAATAATTTAATGGAAATTGCTTTTCAATTTTTAGTAAAATACTTTTCTGTTTGCTTGTCATTTGAGAATATCATATCAGATATTTATTTTCGAGTTATTTAAATTGCAGGCAGGTACGTGAGAACGGTGCTTTTTTGACTCTCCAACCAGTGAAAAAAAGTTTGATTTTTGAAAGTGTTTTGGAATCTGGCAATGACTGAATGTGAACTTTTCTGATGCAGCTGTCCATTTTCGGACTGGTTGTGTAAAGCATTGGCGATGCGTTGAAGAACAAGAGGACAGAAATCGTCCGTGGTTTATTTAAAAAAATAAAAGAATAAAGCATTTTTCGTTCTCAGTTTGTAGAAACATTGGGAAGACTTGTTCAAGGCCACGGAAACCAAAAACAGGAGAACGAATGGGTGAAAAAAAACGGACTTGATGGCGAAATAGGGGAACCTGAGCAGTGCTCAGCCAACACATCAAAAACAAAAAGCGCATCGCTCTCCTCATCTCCTTAAGATTTTTTTTTTTTTTTTGCGCCATTTGGAGACCATCAGGTAAAAATCACACAGGAACAACCTTCTAACATATCGGCGGCCACAGTAGGCAAGGACTGACTTGGCGGCCTCTAATAGTATTTCTGACTGAAACATGTGTAGGGCTCTTAATCGTTAAAATACCAATTTTCATCAGATTTTGCAATGACATGAAAACAAGTTAGTAAAATCATGCAATGCATTGATTATGATACGCTTTCCAACATACCAGAAATCATTATTCAAGTTACAGTATTACTCAAGTTATGAGGATAATAGCTGTAGAATAAATCTCGCTGCTATGACCTGACCTTTGACCCCATTTCGATTATGTTCAACAGAACCGGTAAAGTATACTTTCGGAACAACATGATAAAGTTTTGTCTCGATCGAAGCATTTTTACGTAAGTTATAACGCATAAAGGCGATGGAATGGATCCCTATCCTATGTCCTGACCTTTGACCCCATTGCGTTCATTTTCAATAGGGTTCGTCCCCAGTGGTCCCCTATCACATACTAAAATTTCATCGAAATCGAACCATTTTTACGCAAGTTATGACTCATAAGGGCAATGGAATGCACCCCGCTCCTATGTACTGACCTTTGGACCCAATTTCACCAATTTTCAAGAGGGTTCGTCCCCAGGTGGTCCCCTACGACATACTAAAATTTCATCGAAATCGAACCATATTTACCAAGTTAGGACGCATAGGGCAATGAAATGCATCCCGCTCCTATGATCTCACCTTTGACCCCATTTCGTCTATTTTCAATAGGGTTCGTCCCTAGGTGGTCTCCTACCATATATTAAAATTTCATCGAAATCGTACCATTTTTACGCGAGTTACCGTGTGGACAGACGGACAAAGCTGGAGTATATACGCTTTTTCAACCTACGGTTGGAAAGCGTAAATAAGATGAACAAGTTTGTAAAATCATGCAATGCATGGATTATAATACGCTTTCCAACATTACCAGAAATCATTACTCAAGTTATGAGAATGGCTGTGGAATAAATCTCGGTCCTGTGCCCTGACCTTTGATCCCATTTCGATGATATTCAACAGAACCGATTCGGTATACCTCCGAAATAACATGGTAAAGTTTTGTCGCAGTCGAAGCATTTTTACGTAAGTTATGATGCATAAGGGCTATGGAATAGATCCCGCTCCTGTGTCCTAACCTTTGACCCCATTTAGCCTATTTTCTATAGAATTCGTCCCCAGGCAAGCCCCTACAACATACTAACATTTCATCCAAATTGAAGCATTTTTACGTAAGTTATGACGCATAATGGCGATGGAAGTGATTCAGCTTCTATGTCCTGACCTTTGACCCCATTTCGCCCATTTTCAATAGGGTTTGTCGCCAGGCGGTCCACCACCACATACTAAAATTTCATCGAAATCGAACCTTTTTTACGTTAGTTGTGACGCATAACAGTAGTGGAATGGATCCCGCTCCTATGTACTGACCTTTGACCCCATTTTGTTCACTTTAAACAGGGTTCCTTCCCAGGTGATCCCCTACCAGATACTAAAATTTCATCGAAATCGAACGATTGTTACGCGAGTTATCGTGCGGACGGACATACGCACACAACGCGTTACGTAATGTGGCAGATGGGAATCGCGACCATCAGCTCGCAAGAGTGTGACGTCATAAAACTTTAATAGGATCCACACACAACGCGTGACGTAATGAGACAGATGGCGTGACCGCGCGCCAACATTCTCAAACGCGAGATTGTGACGTCATAAGATTTCTAAGCATTAGTAACGTTAATGGAACAACGTCATGACACTAAAAACGTTATAATTCGGGGTGGCTATTTAACCCACTAAACGAATTCTACTAAAAGTCGAGATCAAGCTAAATCGATTTCTACCAGAAAACTGTAGGTTAACGACTTTCATCAAAATTCTTAGAGCCGTCTTCAAAATAAAATGTACATACATGCAAGAATTGCTACTTCAAGGTGGACGTCAAGGAATTTTGCTTCCTATACTTCCAATGGAAAAACTTCTGTACACATTTTCTTCACAGTTAATGCGTTCCCAAGATTGAAAATTTGAACATCGATTGAAATAGTTTCAGCTGGCGCAGTGGTCTAAGCGATGGCCTCTGATCATTCGTCCGAACGGGGTCCGGGTTCGAATCCCGGTGAGGCATGGATGTTGTTTGTCTTACGGCACTGGCTCTCTCCCTTCCCTGGAACCAGTGACCCTAAATTAGGGACGGGCGACTGCTTATAGCCCATTGAGTTGCTCACGGTGGTCGTTAAACCTCCAATCAAAAAAAAAAAAAAAAAAATAGTTTCATTTCATAACTTGGAATACTTAATATTTTCTAAACCGTAATTATGCAATCCAACATTTATTTGTCCACTGACGTAATCAAAGTACAGGTCGCGCCATCTTTTCTCTGGTTTCAACACCACCAAAGAAAAAGTTATTGATTTTAAAATAATTATGGTTGTTTTAGAAAATATTAAGTTTTCCAACTTATAATATGAAGTTATTTTAATCGATGTTCAAATTTTCATCAAGAACACATTAATTGTGAAGGAAATGTGTACAAAAGTTTTTTCATTGGAAGTATAGGAAGCAAAATTACTTGACGTCCACCTTAATAATATGGGATAAGGGCGATGGAATGGATCGCAATCCTATGTCCTGACCTTTGACCGCATTTCGACCATTTTCAATAGGGTTCGTCCCCAGGTGGCTCCCTACTACATAGTGAAATTTCATCGAAATCGAACCATTTTTACGCACGTTATGACGCATAAGGGCAATGGAATGCATCCCGATTTTGTGTCCTGACCTTTGACCCCACTTCACCCATTTTGAATAGGGTTCGTCCCCAGGTGGTCTCCTACCACATAGTAAAATTTAATCGAAATCGAACCATATTTACGCAAGTTATGACACATAAGGGCAATGGAATGATCCCGCTCCTACGTCGTGACCTTTGACCCCCATTTGTCCCATTTTCAATAGGGTTCGTCCCCAAGTGGTCCCCTACCACATACTAAAATTTCATCGAAATCGAACCATTTTTACACCCGTTATCGTGCGGATAGACTGACAAAGCTGGAGCATATACGCTTCTTCAACCTACGGTTGGAAAGCGTAAAAAAGCAATGCTTTGAGTTATTAAACATGAATTTAAGACTTACACTACTGTTTGTGAAAATTGCAACACCAAGAAGGAACCATGCGATTCCAATGAAATCTATAACATATTACTGATATGACGTTGAACAAGTGATTTTAATTTTCAGAATACAACTATTTTTACCTGCAAAAATCAGTATCTTGTGAAGCCTCCGCGATCTGCAAAAAAGCTGGACGGCGTGGCGTTGAATCGAAAAGGCGTTGGATGGTGTCCTGGTAATTGCTTGCCAGGCGGCATGTTCACGAGTCCACAAACCATGATACTGACCGCTGGCAGTTGCCAAGTGACCATATCCCAAGCATGTTCAATAGGCTACTGTTGGATCTTACCTTTACAGGCTGATGTGGCCGCGGCACCAGGTGAAGTATCGCCTGCAGTGAAGCACCCGATATCTCCACCGAAAAAAAATAAATATCTAAATAAAAATAAAAAAAACTAAAGAAAATTTTGTCAAAAATTTTGCTCTCCTCCTCTGCTGCTAGGGGCTAGCAAGGAGTTTTCCTACTTGCGTTGACAACCGAAAATTCTGCAACAACAAATTAATTATCTGATTCCAATACTTAATAATGACCTCCCATAATTAATTATTAACTTCCCGCAAAACCCGTACCGCGATTGGGCGTGGATGCCTGGATTTAACTCCAGCACGTCCCAATCTACCGAAAATCACAGCAACGCACACACACACTCGAAAAGATACCCAACGCTCATTTCACGTACGCTTGACATTTAATATCCAACGTTATATTATATACACTGCCACCTTTATCCATGATGTGGCACAAAAATCTGCTGAGATGAATGTATGGTGGGCTGCTCTATTGGCAGCTTAATTATGCACAATGATTTAAACACTTTATCACTGATTAAACGATACCACTGATTTATCTAACTCTGATTTAACAATTAACACTGATTCAAACACTGTTCACTGATTAAATTCTAGTATGCACAATAAACAAATAGAGCGAAGGAAACATGTAAGAGATTACCCAAAACATTTAAATACACACTTTAAAAAATGATAATTGAGTACGAGCGTGGGTACCAGCAATTAAAATGATACCGTAATTATCATGACTGCCGCAGTTTAATTATAAGCTATATATATCTTTATACCATTACACACACCTGCATAGGCTTGATGCCAAATTAGCAGGGAAGAGCTCTTAAACTTATGGCCATAACACAAATAAAAATCACGAATAAAATGTGTTGGAGGCCTCCGCTGTCGTGCGTATTCATTTTTACAGGGGACAGAGTTCTATATGCTGTTCACTGTCCGACGGCACTTGTAAGTCGTGAGCAAATGTTCATGTAAAGACCACATACCTTGGCAACCGTTGTCTGAGGTCCTCAGCGCAGAGAAGTGGCAAGAAATGTCCTGCCTTTTTGGCATATAGACAACCTAGGCAAAAGTGCACTAATGTCGACCTAGTATCGGTCGAGAAGTCCAAAGGACTGAGATGTCCTCGTTTAAGAGGGGATCATTCATAGCCCTCCTTTCTTGCTTCTCTCTTCTTTTTCCGAGCTCTCCCAGCGGTCAGCTCTCCGGCCTTGGTTCCATGCCCCTCGCTGGTGCTGGTCTCGTGCGTGTCTTTTCGAATCCGCAGTCCGAATGAATGCCGCTTGCTTTTCTCTTCTCCTCGTTTCTCTCCTCTTTGTCCTGTCACCGGGCTTCTCTTAGCCACTTGAAAAGGGATTTATCACCTTGTTTTCAACTGTGGGTGATAGTCGGTTCTCCCTTATCCCGTTCAGTTCGGAGAAAAACTGCAACCACCGAATGTCTCTTGGCTTGCAGAGGGACTTTTGGGGGGTGAGTTTTGCAGTCTTTCGTTAGTTGAAAATGCACACGACTGTTGCTATGAGTCCGAAATAGAGATGGTCTGTTGCCATGTGGCCTTTCACAATTCTCGTTTGCCAGAAGGCTACGAATTATGCACTTATCAAATACTGAACAAATTTTAACAATGGCAGTGATGAACAAATTAGAGGATCAATTACCGTAATTAATTATAACTATGAGTGCTGCCTTGCAGTTACATCGAAACACAAATTTACCGCATAAATGAAATATAAAAATTTTCCACAAGTTAGGCTGCACCCTATAACACTACATATCTGGCGAACGTGCAGGCCAGGGAAGAAGCGATATCTGCTATGCTGCGAAGAGGGATTGAGCATTCCTGGCAATATGTGGGCGGTCATTGTCCTGCTGGAACATTGCACTAGGGGTGCTCTGAAGGAAGGGTATGGCTTCTGCCTGTACAGCTTCCCTGATGTAGTGGTCGCTTTTGAGATTGCCCTCAAGTCGTAGTTGCCGAGATCGTGAATGGTACCCAATGGCACCCCACACCATCACATTTGACGTTCGGCCCGTATGGCGACAATGCATGTTGGAAGAAGCTGCTCGCCACAATACCGTATAATGCGTATGCGACAATCATGATAGTACCAGTTGAATCGGGACTCGTCCGAAAACACATGTTGCCAATCAGCACACCATTGTCCGAATTGAAAACCCCATTCCCGCCTGAGGCGTCAATGGTTCAGGGTCAAAGTAAGCCGTCGCAAAGGGATGCGTGCAACCAGTCTTCTGTGCAGCAGACTGCGTCGGATTGTGGATGCAGACAATGCCACACCTGTTGCAATGCTCCACTTTTGTGCTAACACTTGCGAAGATGCGGAACGGTTCGCACTGCCATGCAGATGTCTCGGTCATCCCGCGGTGTCGTCATATTTCTGTCCACTGCCGGATTGTCGATGCACCTGGTTCTTCTCGGTCCACTGCCGCCACACGTGCATCCGCGGCGTTTTTTATGTCGCGGTACGAAAATGCACCTTCACGCAGACCAGACCAATTCATTCGTTGCCGTTCAAACTCTGTCGTATAGTGATATTGCGCCATTCGTCGTCGCCGTTTTCTGTCTGGGGCGGCTTTTCAGAAAATTTTGCCGTAAGCGCAATTTTTTTCTCCCGATGTTGCCTGTGTGTCCAGTATTCTTGTTAAATATCATTTTATTGTTTGTATTTCAACTTGAAACTTTAGGCAACAATCTGCGAAAACGGAAGTTAGACGCCGCGAAAATTACTCCGTAATCTTCAGGCACAAGATTCTTCCTTGAATTCGAAGAATGCCGCCATTTTCGTTGTGTTGGTCATTCCCGAGATCGATGCACAAGTGAACAGAAATTGGGGTGGGGTGACAGGGGAGGAATGTTCGTCGGAGGACAGAATTCCATCTTTACGAAACTTTCTGAAGCGGAAGGTCGACGGAGTTCAGATTTTTTCCCGTAATTTCTTTTTCTCGCTATGTTGCCTCTGTCAAGTATTATTGTTAAATAACATTTTACTGTATATAGATATTTCTATTTCAGCTTGAAATGGGGTGGAAAATTTCCAATACCGGAAGTCGGATGGAGCAAAGATTTCTTCCGCACCCCCCTCCAGCGATGTTTCCCTTCTCCTGCATTGTTAAATATCCCCAGTTCCATAAGTTTTTGCATTTAAACTTGATAAGGGAAGGGGAAATCCCCATAAATGGGAATAACGAATTTAGAAAACTTGATGCATTTTTTACAAATATCGGATTTTCCGTCTGTCAAGCGTTCTGAAATTCTGAATGCATCTGACTGATTTTTACTGGTGAAAGTTTCGAACTTAAATCTCGCAATGTTATACCTATCGTGCCCTCACCTAGGGAATCAACTTTGTTTCGCACGTGCTAAGTTTGCTTCATTAGTGTGTCCTTATTTGTTGTGGCACGTATTTCTTTTTCACATAGAAATGGATTGTTTCGCAAAAAAAGTGCCCATGTGTGCCGCGCAATAATACCAGTTACTATACTGACAAAGCTCTTTCCAATGTTGGCAGGTATTGAGGCATAAGCTGCTGAGATAAACCACGTTCTGGACGTCCATTAGAGGCCAAGCCACATTAAATGACCAACATCTAACCATTGGAAAATTATCTGGTTTTCTGTACACAGAACAACAGTAAAAAGGATGCATGGATGTGCTTGGGTTTATCACGAAGTTCGACCAGTGGGTACCACATGATCTGTCCGCAAGAAATCGATTGGACAGAATGACTACCCCTCTATCTCTGCTTGTGCTTCACAGAAATGAACATTTCTTGGAACCATTAGTTACGTGCGATGGAAAGTGGCTCCTTTACAAAAAAATTAAAAGCGTTTAAGGGCTGTATGCCAAGTTAGAGAGCCTGCTTTATCTACTTCAAGAGGAGGACTGCATTCGAGAAAAGTCTTGTTAAGTGTATCGTGGAATGTCAAGGGGATAATTCACTGGGAGCTGCTTGCGCCTAACCAAATAATAAATACCGACCTATACTGCCAACAGTTGGAAAGGCTGAAAGAAAAGTTGAAATCTAAGCGTCCAGCACTGGTTAATAATAGCAAAGGCGTTATCTTGCAACATAACGCAAGACCCCATACAGCTTTCGCCACTCAGAAAATTGGCCATTGGATGGTAAGTAGTGTTAACTCCCACACCATGTTCCCCAGAGCTTTCGTCTACGAACTAGCAGCCTTTTCGATCTCTTCAGAACAACTTCGCTGGGAAAACGTTCAATGAAGTCGAAGATGTCGAAACTGCATTACAAGTTTTTTACTCCAAAACGGAGGAATTCTACGTTCAATTACCACCATAAAGATGGCAAGAGATCATAAATAATAATGGCAATTATGGGGTCTGACGGCTTAACGTGCCCATCCGACAAACGGCGGATATTTAGTGATTCAAGCGTTTGTACCTGCCCAGGATCGTACCTGCGGTTCCTCCGTGGGAGTCACGAACATTGACCATTAGGACATCTGCGGCAATTAAAGACTAAGTGTGGAAAATTTAGTACAGCGTGAGTAGAGTATACGGTTTCCCGTTAAGGAAAAGTTGTAGTGAGCTCAGCCACCGCACTTGCGCACTACTGCCGTCGTGTCATACCTCTGCAATATCAGGCTCTGCACCCATGCTATTGACTGGGAAAAAAAGCTTGGCTTAGGGTAACCGGTAGAGACAAAAAGAGAACATCGAAAAAAATAAGTCACAGAAAAATTGTTTGCTGTTGGATCGTTTGTGCAAGCTGTTGTCATTCGTTCATGTTGAGGGCACTTCATTGTTGCGATTATAAATAAAAATCTGGACTCAATATTTTCAAGTTCGCGAATTTAGATATTGCTCGAACCAGGTCAGTTTCCTCATAGGCGTCAACAGAATGAAGAGAAATTGACAACATCTAGTCTGCGATTGATCGAAAAAACATAAAATTTGTGTATGATGACTCTCGCTGGATTGCAAATTAATATTAACACCCAGATCAGTCTCTCTGAAGCGCTTGACGTCACACCAACGTCTGCATTGTTGCGTCATCATTTATTGATAAATTCGTGTGTGCTCTCGCGAAGTCAAAATGATTGCCTGCTATATAATAGCACGCGATCACTTTTAGATGTCCAGGTGATCGCGTGCCAATTTAAAAACATTGGAATATTAATGACTAGTTCTGTTTTTCCGATCTACAAAATTCGAATCAAAATCTTAATATCACAACAATTTGCTTTTGTATATTAATTTAATTTAGCAAAATTCGAATATTAATTTGTACGCTTTATTTTTTACTTTTTAAATTTAACTAACTTTCCGAGTTTTGGGCTCATTATACTAAACATTTTGCAAAATATCGATCTATCTAAACGCTCTAAGGTTACTGCCGCATGTGCTCTCGCCACTGGAGAGCACATGCGGCAGTGGCAGTAACCTCAGAACTCAGAACAACGAAACCTCTTAACTACGGTCAACGAACACACCAGTCAGTCCTAAAGGAAAGCTTCCTTCCGCGTGTGAGTAAGATGGGTAAACAAAATGTTGCTAAAGGAACCGTGCCTATAATAGTAGTACAGGGTGCATTACGCAGGTGCTGCGCAGGCTTTTCTAAGTGTTCGCCAATTTATTCGCCAAATTCAATTTGTTTCCGTCTAAGTGTTATAACAGTACGAAAAGGTAATCGCCGAAACGATTTTTTTGTTTTCGCAAATTGCGAAGAATGCGATCTACAGCGCGACCCCTGCATTACGGCGTGTACATAGGTGCGCTTGAGGTTGACAGACACCCTGAAAAAATCATTTTTGTTGAAAAAAATTGAATTTTTTAAATTTTTTCTATATCTCCCACTTTTCAAAAAATGTTAAATTTATGCGAAAAGACAGAGTAGATCGTAAGATGATTTTTTGAAAGTTGTTTCAATATTTTCACCGGAAGTGGTATAATTTTGTCAAATTCAGTTAGGATTTTGTATTTAACTATAATTTCCTTTATTCAATATTTATTAAGTAATAATATTTTGTTTTGAAGTGGCAACATGGCATTTGTAACCGTAACAGGGCCATTTTAACCGTAGCTGTTTTGGTCTCAACTGTTGTCAATGTTCTTTGTTATATTCGCATGAAAAGTCGAAAGTTGATTTGTTGGTATGTTCGCTTTTTATTGAAAATCCATCCAGATTGTTTTGCATTTGCTTTTGTGTATTTTACTCTTTTATAAACATATGTACATTGTCAAAAGGTCATCAATGGTTAAGTTTGACATGGGCAGTGCCGAAAGGCGAGAACAGCTGGTGCCAATACCAAAAATCCTTAGTTACGCCAAATGTCCATTTTAAGGAAAGGAAATGTCTTCCAAATGATGTAACTAAATCAAGTGAAAACTACATAGTGAACTGTGCAGTGAAAAGCTTTTAGCTAAGTGCCTCCATGGAAAACCCAAAATGCGAATGAGTGTTTTAATTTTCTTATTTTCAGTTAGGATTTTTCAGAGAATACCAAAGGTTACTTTCGTTGGCCTATCTACACTATGCTTTGGTGTTAGTGATACAGTTATCACCTTCAGTGAGGGTTATGAAGGACTCCAAGAAGTTTTTACAATACATGGTTACACACCGGGCTATTATACAGCCAAGGGAGGTCCCTTGATATTCAGCGTTTATCCCGAACCAGCGTTGCTGCAAACACCCAAAGCAAAAATAGCTAGAAAAAATCTTTAGGGGGAAAAGAAAGGCAAAACTGGACATGCACCAGACAGATAGAGGGGAGACCTGCAAATATGGGGGCTTTTAAATTCATTCAAATATATTATCCATTGTTTTCAACAAGAATAACTCTTATTTTGCTATTTTCTCAAATTTGAAAATCTTCATGTTTTGAAATACAATAAGTGATATCTTAATAAAAAATGGTTCAATCTCAATTTTTTTTGGGGTGTATTTTATCTCTATTATATCTGTTGTGCAATGAACTAAAGACTTTGTGCTTTGGAACAAATACATTTGGAGATATGACATCGAATCTAGAACTTCTACATTTTTCATTTTTTTTTTCATTAAATTTTCAGAAAAAAATTATCACTGAATCATTGTCATAACTACGGCTGTAGTTTATTGCATAGTATATTGATTTATTGTTTAGAAAAATAATTATTCTGTATTAAAATTTTCTCAAGTTATTATTAGTGTTACAAAATACTATTATTAATTAAAATTAATTCGCTGCACATTTTATAACTATTTTTAACAAATATTACTAATTAGATGCTTAACTTGTGTTCTAAATATTGAAAAGATATTTTAAAAAATGAAAAAAAATATTTAGGGTGCCCACCTACTTTAATAAGTGAAAAGAAAAGAGTTAAAAGTTTAGTTCGACGTGTGACGATAATTTGATGCGAGCTCCCGTTCCCGTATATGTCTCAGTCCCTCACCAAGGCCGGTAGAAGTGAGTGCTGGTGCCTGAAATATTGCCCGTTCGCGGCGGTGTCTCTTGGTTTGGTCCCTGTGGGTTCTGTTTCAGCTTGACCACGCCCGGCCGCTTAACTGTCCTGTTTCACTTCACTGTCTTTAAAATCTGTTTTTTCTTTCTCACAGGGTAACCTTTTTTAGCTTGCTATTTCCCTTACCTCTTAGCTTGCTAATTCTAAGGGCGGTTTTAGACGTTTGGTCAGACGCTACTACCTTGCTAATTCTAAGGGCGGTTTTAGACGTTTGGTCAGACGCTACTACCTTGCTGAAATCCTCTACACCATGATTGATTGTTTTAGTTTAGCTGTCGGTCATTCAATTCTAATGACTAGGCCGCGGATTTCTATGACACGTTATATTTTGATCTTTTGAAAATGTTAGGTCATATTTTTGACTAATTTCGTAATAAACGGTATATTTGGTTTTATTTTAGCCAATCGTTGGCTATGCGAATGTGCGAAATGACGTCATAAGGACTCCACGACTCGTAACCGAAGCATTTCGAACGGCCCGACTTTCTCGTGGGAAAGTTATTCTGAAACTTTTTTACTTAGTCTCGTTTGGATTATTATTGGCATCTTGCCAACCACTGAAACTAGCCTAGCGCGGTGGTGTCTTCACGAGTACTTGTAAACCAGAGCTTAATTCTCTTTAATTTTGGTTTACTATACCCAAGCTAAAAGTAAAACTCCGATATCAACTTCAGTTTAATCTCAACATGTCCAAAAGCGGGTGTTCGAAGAATGTGAAATTACGGCGGTTTGTTCAAGAGTTTGGGGACCGAATTTTCAGTAGCGATGGTGATATTTTCTTTTGTAAATTATGTGAAGTCAAAGTATTGGCCCAAAAGCGTTTTGATGTTCAACAGCACTATGCTACCGCGAAACATAGGTGTTTAGCAAGATTTTCCTCCGCTGAGAACAGGCAGCGTCTCCTTTTCGAGACATATTCAACTGCAGGTTCATCAAACACACAGTCAGAATATTGTAAGGACACCTGTAAAATGATGATTACTTCTAATATTCTCTTAAGGAAATTAAGTAGTGGTAGCCTAAGAGATTTTTTGGAGAAGTACACCAGTCATCCGATTCCAAATGAATAAACTCGTAGAAAAAAACTATCCCTCCCTGCTATGAAGATATGTTAGGTAAGAAGATCTGCTATTGCCAACAATAAGATATGGGTTTCAATAGATGAAACAAGTGATGTAGATAGAAGATACATAGCTAATGTTATTATCGGCACTTTGAAATGTGACAAGCCTGGTGAAGCATTTCTTCTAACGTGCGAAAATCTGCAAAAAGTAAACAATTCCACTATTACTATGCTCTTCGACGATTCAACGAAATTACTCTGGCCAGATGGTGTACAAAGAGAAAACATCCTCTTGTTTGTAACATATGCCTCTCCATACATGACTAAGGCAGCAAAGGGACTGAAACTACTTTATTCGAAAATGGTCCATATCACATACCTTGCACATGGTTTACAGAGTGGCCGAAAAGATTCGAAGTAACTATGCTGATGTAGATAAGCTAATTTCAAATGGGGAAAAAAATGTTCATAAAAGCTCCGCTTCGCGTGCAGAAGTTCAAAGGAATTGCTCCTAATTTGTCACTTCCTCTCCAACCTGTCCTAACGCGGTGGGGGACCTGGCTGGATGCGGTTTGTATTGTTGCACAAATTATGATTCCTTAGACAGAACAGTTAAAGAATTTGACTGTTGTGATTCTTCTTCCATCAAAATTGTGCAAGATTACTTTTCTGATATCTTGGCTGGAAACTTGGCATATATAAAATGTAACTTCAGTGGAATATCAAGTGCAATCACTCGCCTTGAAACTGCAGGAATGAAACTTAGCGATGAACTAGAAATTGTGAAGCAAACTGTGGGTGATTTAACGCAAGCAAAGGGTAGTTGAAAAAGTTTGTGACAAACTGCAAAGAGAGCTGCAATCTAATCCGGGTTATTCAACACTTTGCGAAATAAGTGACATTGTTTGTGTAAGTAAAGCAAAATTTGATAACTTCGAGCCAGAATTTTCTTGATGAGTTAGCGTTATTCAAATTTGCCCCTGTAACCACTTGTGATGTCGAGTGTAATTTTCTAGTTACAAGAACATACTGACGAGCAATAGGAGTTTTGAGTTTGATAACCTGAAGATGCACGTAATAATCCAGTGCAATTCTGTGATCGACGAAAACCAATCCAGTTATGGCCATTATTTTACTCTCAAAATGTTCATTTGATTCCTTCAAATTAACATTTTGTTAATTAAACATTGCACTGATTAGTACTAATTGTTTAATTAAATAGAAGTTATCAAGTTCTAAGTATATAGAAGTGATGAAGAATAAACCTTTTGGTTAAAAACTACAATTTATATGTGCATAAGCACTGAGTTTTAAAAATTGGGTGATAATTTCATAAAATTTATGGTCATATTTTCGGTTTACTTGGTCATATTTAAACTACTTCAAAGTCATATATGCCTGCATATTTTTCACATTTTTAGGTCATAAAAATCCGCGCCCTACTAATGACCAATAATTGGAGATCATAAAATCTCTTGCAATTGCTGGTTGAAAAATTCAATTGCAAGCAATCTGTTGCATTTGCTGTTTTAAATCCGGATATTTTTGCTCTTGAACTTACATACTTTTCTTCTGTTGGCTATCATTATGAAGTCTTCGTTCTTTTCTTCGCATCGCTATGATTGCTGACTACATGAGTCGCTAATTCCGCATTGACTTATAGGATTTTCTCAGCTCAAGCGCAACTGACAAACGAAATTAATTTAGGCCTAACCTCCGAACAACGGGTCACTTTATTATTCCCCGGTTCGTTCGGTGACTCAGATGTTTCACTGTATTTGGGTTTGTGCTCGCGGCTGTTGCACCGGTGAACTTCAGCAACTAATTTGCCAGTAATTTCTTCAAAAGTCGACGAACTCAAAAATAGATGACCTCCCCATGTCTAAATGTTAACTTAAAATAATTAAAATTTCGTACAGTTGCAGCGATAGTCGTGTGCCGATTCTGGGTCATTGCATAACAAGGGACAGGTTTGGAACATTTGTCATTCTAGATCTCTTGTGCAAAGGAATTAAAGACAGGAAAAGAAAAGGCCCTGGTGTACTGAGTTCAGAAGGAAGACTTATTCGACAGATATCGGAAATACCTTCATTGATGAGCGCTTTCATTTTCACTTACATCTAAGAAGGGGGGATATTTTTGGGGAAATAGGGTTTTAGATGTTTAACGATATGTAGGATCGGGTTCAGCGCCCTACTGTTCCTGAATAAGCATTATTATGCTGGAAATCTTAAGAAGCAGAACAGTATCCGCAAATTGTGCAGCTGAACGTTTATTTTCCTCCTTTGGAGGATTAACAATTATTTTCTATCAGAAATGTCAAAAAGGCATACGCTTCAGTAGTTGCTGGTTCCTTCAGCCGAATCCGAGCTGTTGACATCTATTTTCTACGGCAAAGTCATCTATTCTCTTGCTTTTGTAAAAGACGAGCGGTTTTTTTCCACCGTGGGCTTCGCTTAGGCGCGGACCAACCGCCAGGATACCAGAAAAATTCCCGGTGGGCCCCATATTCTGGGCCGGTAGGCCTTATGCTAACTCAAATGCGTATATACTTGTATTTCAGTATTCTTGTAGAAGCAAATCAAGTTATGCTAAAGATGCAAAATTTGTTTATCGCTTTGACGGCTTCAGAAAAAAAAAAAAAACAGTGTCATATGTTCTGTTGAGCCAAACACTGTCTTTTATAAACACTCGCCCCCCCCCTCTCTTCTCGACTTTCAAATTTAAGTTCTGTTACTTTCAACTGATTTCCTCTATCTCAATTCTCTTTTACTAATTGCAGTTGCACTTAATACAGTATATAATCAACTATGCTACAAATAATGGGGGATAGAAACTAGAATATGTATACGTTTTTTTTTTTTTTTTTTTTTTTTTTTTTTAACGGAATCTCCTGATTTTTACCAAGTTTTGTTCTTTACGGTGACACGAATTCTTGTACTGCAGTTCTGGAAAGTGTTTCAACTAGAGCAAAAACGCTTTTCCGATTCGAAAGTAATTAAATAAAAATTAATTTTAGAGTTCTTTAATTTTTCTCACTTTATAAATTTGCACTAAAATTCGTGCCAGTTTGGACATTTTAAGTTTTCCTCAAGATATTTTTTCGTAATTACTCTGTTTGACAAGTAAGTATTGAAAAATAAAATTAATTTTCTGCACATTTGGATTTCTCTTCTGACTTAAAAGTACAGACTCTAATAATTCTGAATTCAACTGTCGCAATAAAATTTATAACAATGGGATAAAATCTTCGATTGTCTCTTTCAGACAATGTACCTTGCTTATTACTTCTCAGCAACGAAAGTAAATTTCGTACTTTAAATTTTACTGGGGATCTGCGGTCCAGGAATATGGGCAAAATAATGTCAATTAGTTGCCTTAATACAAAAACGCCAATAATTCGTATGCTTGTGTTGAAAAGACGTTTAAATAGGAAATGGTGATGCTGAAATACAGTTTAGGCCGCTGATGGCCTAGTGGTCAACGTTCGTGATTGCCACGGAGAAACCTCAGGTTCGATCCCTGGCACGTACGAACGCTCGAACCACTAAATATCCGCCGTGGGTCGGATGGACATGTTAAGCCGTCGGACCCCGGGTAGTGGCCCCCCGGTAATAAATAAGGGTGTCTTCATCCCCTTTTGTACCTCACTTCGGTGTCACTTTCCTATCGGGCACTCTAGCCCAAATCTCGTAGCTTATTTCTAGGGGTTGTTTAAGACCTGAGGCCAGACACTCCCTTCCTAAAATCCTCAACATATGATGCGAAATAAAAAAAAAATTTTTTTATTGGGATGGGGCACCTTGATAATTTCCCCCAAAAGTGGGCAGCACAAAAAATCAGCTTTCAGGGCCGATTATGGATCCACCAGTCAGTGATCCATTACGGCCCTGGAAGCTGATCTTGCACTTTTGAGTTCCCTCAGAAGTACATGAATTATACGCTTTCGACACCTTCCAGAAATGTTTGTTTGGCACTATGTTTGGCACTATGTTTGCACTTCCACAAGTAATAGTCAAACCGTGTAAACGCGGCCATATCAGGGATTCAAAATTTTATTTATTTGCTTTAAAAGTAGTTCGTCTTATTGATATGTAATTAATTGAACAACTAAGTCGTACATAGAAGGAAACATGATATAATTCTACGCATTCTAGCGGAAGAATTTTGCATAATGGGAAAGTTAAAAACAGGCGAAAAATTTTCATGGAAAAAAACTGCTAAGGAAAAATAACTTTACAAGTACGTCTCCCGGAAGCAGAGGATAGTGAGAAAAAGGTATTGACCTTTACGCCTACAAGCGGAAGATCTGTGCAATATTTAAAAGATGATCAGATATGTAGAGGATTTTAGGAAGGGAGTATTTCTAAGGGTCTTAAACAAGGATTTTTCTAAGTGTCTTAAACAACCCTTAGAAATAGAAAACTAAGAGATTTGGGCTAGAGTGCCCTATAGGAAAGTGACACGGAAGTGAGGGAGAAAGAAGCCTTTATTTATTACCGGGGGCCAGTACTCGGGGCCCGACGACTTAACGTGCCCATCCGACACACGACGGATATTTAGTGGTTCGAGCGTTCGTACCTGCCTGGGATCGAACCTGAGATATTTAAGGATAATAATGGGCCACACCCCTATTGTAGCGAACGGCATTCAGTAAAAATGAAAATTTTCAGCAGGGTTTTTAGAAGCAGAGATAAAGCTGCAAACTGAAGTACACAAACAACTACCTACCGACAAAACTGTGAAGTGCAAAATTCCTCATACTAGCCTAAGGCGTTCTATAAAATAAATGACATCCGGGGTTTAATTTATTTTTTTTAATTTCACGTATAGAAGCAGATATTGAAAAAAAAACCATTAAAACATTTTGTGCCCCTTAGCAAAGAAATTGTACATTAATTTGGGAAGAAAATACAGTTTTCATAGTTAGTAGTATCTGACAGAAAAAGAATTTCTTTTTATATAAAGTTTTTAGTCACGCAGATATTGCTGTAAACGGAAACTTGAACTTACCCTCTAGTGGTACACTTGTGAGTTAAGAAAAACTTGAAATTTTATGAAACACATTTCGCAGCGGAAACTCTTTCCAACAAAGAATGAATTTTTCAAATCTGAGCCTTAGAAACAGGGATATCGACAAAAAGATATACATTCACGCGCCCTGGCTGGAAAATTGTGCACCATTTTAAGCAGGAAGTGTTTTCAAAAGGTTTTCTGAGGTGAGCGGTATCAGTCCACGAAATAATTTGTCAACTGAGTTTTCAGAAGTTCAGATTTTGCTGCAAATACATCAGAAGCAGAAATAACGAAAGGTTTTAGCCAGTGCTTTGGACCAGTCCGCCCCGATGGCGCACTGGTCCAAGCACTGGCTTCTGACCATTCGTCCACGATGGGTCCGGGAGAAATGGTCAAATTCTGTTATCGAAAGCTGCTTTCTTATGAGAGCAATGCCTCAAAGATTATTCTAGTTCGTCGATGTATTCTAAAGGCACCGAAGTAGCTTCCTGTTCCGTCACAAAATGACGTATAATTTGAAACTTAGCAAAAGCTTTTGAAAATTTTACTGATGTGCCAGGAACGTCAATTCATTGTCTTCATTGGTATCACGTAGATTATGCGACTCCACTTTCCTGCTGTTAATCACATCCACACATTTGACGCGTGTCAAAATGTCTGTTTAATCCCAAGACTTCTTTCTTTAATGGAGAGGCAATTCATCCTAAGCAGAAGAGAGGAATTGAGAAAATTCTTCCAAAGTCTCATCCTTCCTGAAATTCCTTATCTTTTGTTGAAGAGGCTACGAATGTCACTTTCCCCTCAGCGAAAGTACCATACCCTGCAATCCCGTCCACTGTTCCCTTTTAATCATTTGCACAATTGAAACAAAAGGCGAGCCAATGTTATTCCGTCCACTGTCCCACCTTTCCATCGTTTGCACAGCTGAAACAAAAGATGAGCCAAGTTTCCCAGAGGGCTTCAAAATAAATGGCACCAAGCAGTAGTAGCATGAACAAGTACGAAAAAAGTTGGTTCGCGTTAATTTCGTGCTCTATGCTGCAGAAGAAAAATCATTTCGTCTTAAGCGTGTTCATGTTAAAAGAATAATAATAAAAACACTCATATCACTTATGAAAATGGTCGGAGAATAAAACAGCAGTAACAATAATTCGTGCTAAACTTATTCGCGTTATTGAGGTTCGACTTTATTGGAAACATTCTTTTTGCGTCTGTGGAGCTGTATGGATAACTTTCCATGCATTTTACCTGCCTTACAGATTTCAGACTTGCTGACTGGTGGGATAACTGTGTTCCTGCGAAATGACGGGTTATGCATGGTTATTACAAATGAAAGAGTTTCAACATTTTTAAAAACCAAAACTACGTAAGATATTGACACGATGCACTGTTCTATCATCAATAGTAACGATTTTATTATACAGATGGTGTCATAAAAGATTGTATTGTTTCACAGTCACGTGACTAGTCAGGCAAGGTGGCCGGGCGGCGCAACTGTTGTGCAACGGCGTTTTAGAACACGTTTCAAGAAATCATCGCCGAATAATCAATACATCTACGACTGACATGAGAAATTTGAGCCAAGAGGATGTTAGCGTTAAAAGTCCAGGGAGAGCACGTGTATCTGATGAACAAGTAGAGCGTGGTCGTGCCATTTACCAACGCACCCCGAGGAAATCGACAACGATGGCGGGTCGAAAGTTATAAGTTCACAACCGACTGTTTGGAGAACTTTGAGAAAGCGGTTGAACATGACTCCCTACAAATTGCAGTTATTGCAAAGGCTAAGTGACAATGGCAGAACCGCACTTCGTATTTTTGGGAAGAAATGCAGGAGCGTTTTGAAAAAAAAGATGGTTTTAGTGAGCGACTAATCGACATTCCATAAAGTTCACACACATAATATTCGCAAATGGGGGGGGGGACTTCCCGTTACAGCGCTTTCTTGGAAATGCAGAATTCCCGCATTTTCAAGAAAACGCTGTAACGGGAAGTTCTTTTCTCGATATGCTAATTATTTGATTGCCTCAACTTCACGAAGGTAGTGACGACTTCATTTTCCAACTGGATTGTGCACATCACTGGCATCGGGTTTTCAGAAATTACCTCGATGAAAATCTTCCACGGCTCTCAACTGGCCTCATAATAGGCGACATGTCACCCACAAGTTAGCCACCACGAAGTCCGAATCTTACACCATATGACTTTTCATTTTTTTTTTTTATGGGGTTATGTCTAAGACGAGTCTTCGTCCCTCCCCTTCCACTTAATTTACCTGATCTAAAACAACTTATCACAACAGATATTGCTGGAGTTGAAGATATATTAACGCGTATTGGGCAAGAATTCGACTACGGCGTTGATATGCCGTGTGACTAAGGGTGCACACGTCGAACATCTAAATTGCTGTTACAACGTGTTTCCCCACAAAACAGTGCAACGTAAATAGTTTTGGTTTTATAACATTTTGAAACTATTTCTTTTGTAATAACTCTGTATTTTGCAAGTAGGATGTTCGTGCGTCCGCTTCCAAAAAAGTCAATTTGACCCTCCAATCTCGTAGCTGTAATCACTTCCAAAAAGTTTGTTTTTTACTTTTTTTTTTTACGGCTTCCAACCGTAGGTTGAAGAAGCGTATATGCTCCAGCTTTGTCCGTCCGTCCGCACGATAACTCACGTGAAAATGGTTCGATTTCGACGACATTTTAGTATGTGGTAGGGGACCACCTGGGGACGAACCCTATTGAAAATGGGCGAAACAGGATCAAAGGTCAGGACATAAGAGCGGGATCCATTCCATTGCTATTATGCGATATAACTTGCGTAAATATGGTTCGATTTCGATGAAATTTTAGTATGTGGTATGGAACCACTGGGCACGAACCCTATTAAAAATGGGCGAATGGGGCATAAGAGCGGGATTTATTCCATTGCCCTTATGCGTCATAACTTGCGTAAAAATGGTTCGATTTCGATGAAATTTTAGTATGTGGTAGGGAGCCACTAGGGACGAACCTTATTGAAAATCGGCGAAATGGGGTCAAAGGTCAGGACACTGGAGTGGGATCCATTTCATTACCCTTGTTTGTGCCGCCCCGGTGGCGCAGTGGTCTAAGCGATGGCCTCTGATCATTCGTCCGAAAGGGGTCCGGGTTCGAATCCCGGTGAGGCATGGATGTTGTGTTTCTTACGGCACTGGCTCTCTCCCTTCCCTGGAACCAGTGACCCTAAATTAGGGACGGGCGACTGCTTATAGCCCATTGAGTTGCTCACGGATGGTCGGTTAAACCTCCAAACAAAAAAAAACAAAAAAAAAATTACCCTTGTGCATCATAACTTACCTAAAAATATTTTTCAATTGCGACAAAACGTTATGTTGTTCCGGAGGTATAGTGAACCGGTTCTGTTGAATATCAACGAAATGGGGTCAAAGGTCATTGCACAAAAGCAAGATTTATTCCACAGCCATAATTCTCATAACTTGCGTAAAACTGCTTCTATTGCGACAAAAGTTTAGTATGTTATTCATGAGGTATACTGAACCGGTTCTGTTGAATATCATCGAAATGGGGTCAAAGGTCAGGACACAGGAGCGAGATTTATTCCACAGCCATTATCCTCATAACTTGAGTAATAATTTCTGGTATGTTGGAAAGCGTATCATAATCAATGCATTGCATGATTTTACTAACTTTTTTTGATGCACAGGGAATTTATGGAAATGGAAAGTCCTGGAATTTAATTTCCCTCTTTTCTTGAAAGTCCTTGATTTTTCATATTCTTGTGAAAGGTCGTGGAATTTTTTCTTGCAATGGGGAAAAAAGTTTACACTGATTGCATCACTTTGTCCTCTCACAGTGCGGCGTCTGCTGGCGATGATATCACTTCTGTGGAGTGTGGAGACGTGACGTTATGTCTTATCTCACGTGGCACTGCTGTACAAGATACTTGAGTGCCGCATTTCCAGCGATCTTAGTTGAAGTACCGGGTGATCCAAAAGTCACGCGAAACTTTAAAAATCAATAATTCGCTGAGTAGCGCAGCGCAGTGCGGTTTGCACAGATATGCACAGACTGACATGGGATTTTTTGTGAAATTAAAATTTTTTTTTGGAGGGTGTCTGAGGTCACGTATCGTAACCGTTGGAGTGCGCAGAGACCTGCGCAACTCCCGGAAACTTCCAGATCCCTTAAGGAATTTTCCATTTGTGACGCCATGTTGGCGCTAGAAAAAAAGTTTCGGATTTCGCAGGCTTCCACTGTTAGGATTTTCGGGTGAGGGATGCTGTCTACCTGTTCATTACTTCTGCTTCATCCGACTGCTGTAACCACTACCATGATTTTCTTTGCAATTTCCAGTTTTTCTAATGGTAAATTTTGCTGCAGGTGGAGTAATTTTGTTTTGTTAGGTGTTAAATGCGCAATCTATAATAAAAGTTGTGAGTGTGACAAAACTCATCTGGGAACTACTTCAAAATTTTCCAGACTGCTTTCATTGTTGACCTAAGTGCAGTGGCTGGTGTCAAGTCGAAACTGCAAAAAGGAGGCATGCTAGAAGCAAAAAGTACTTTCCATCCTGCTTCTGCAGGAGTCAGGAAAGACTATGCGGGGAACGCGTATAGGGAACCTAGAACGCCGGCGGGCTCGCTGCCATTAAAATGTGTTCCTGTCATGGTGTGCATCACGAGAAACAAAACAACTTGGAACCCTTATTTGGGCATTGTATTACACTAGCGGTGGTTGCATTGTTTTGTCTCCTGTCAATGAATGTACGCCATCCTTCGGATTTATGCAGTGCTTCGGTACCGATATTGAATTAGGTACATTATTTTATCTACGATTTATAAAGTATTGTACAGAGCGTGTTTGGCAAACTAATTTTCATTCCTTTCTGAAAAAAAAAAAAAAATAATCTAGACTGCAGTTGCTAGAGCTGTAGAAACAAGGGAAATAGCAGCGGAAAGAAACATTTTAGCTCCTAATGGGGAAACAGGGTAATTCGTTGGTGTGGGCCCGTGCTAGAGTTCCGGATGAGGCATGGTTGGTGTGTTTGTCTTACGACACCGGCTGCCTCCCTTCCCAGGAACCAGTGGTCCTAAATTAGGAACGGGCGATTGCTTTATATAGTAGCCCTTAGGTTGCTCCCTGTGGTCGTTAAACTCTAAAATAATGAAAAAAAAAATGTGGTTTATTAAAAGGCATTATGAACAAAATATTTTTCCCCGTATTAATCTGTACCAACTATATTGTTAATGCACTGTTAACAAGGTTTATACACATAGTACATAAGCGAATATCTTTGCTGGTTGGGCTCAGAAAATGATACAACGCAGTTGTTCTCTGTAGTGAAAATCAGGTGGTACAGATTGCTTCCGCGAAAGGCTGGTTACAACTTCAGTCATTTTAAAACAAAATTAAACGATCTAACATTAGCATATAAAGACTATCATTTAAAAAAAAAAAAAAAATCTCATAATGGCCGAGGATCCGGTGTAATGGCTCAATTCCCGTGGGCTCTCGAGAGGGTTTACTCATTTGATCCGAATGACAGGCTGTGTGGAACTCGTCCAAGATAATTAATGCACTCGCATTGGTGATGATGAGCCGATAGTAATAGCTTGACGTCATCAGGGACTGAAATTTGTTTATGCGCAAAGGAGAACAGTTTTACGCTATGGCTGTACAGCGTGAATAGTAATTTGTGCTTGAGTGAGTGACAGAGAGAGGAGGAGGAGCGGGATTTATAAAAGCTCAACTTGAAGTGTAATGTGGCGCGGGTTCATTTGCCCGTTAGGTTCTACACTACCTATTGTTGCGTACGGAGTTCGCCCCATTGTAGTTACAACAGTTCTCTTGACGGGGAAGACTTGAACGTATTTGTATTTTGATTTCATCATTGTGTACGGCACGGGGTGAATTCAAGAGACCTTCACCCGTATGTGTCGTAAAAAATTCGTCTGCACTCGTGCTGTGTTACCTCTCACGTGCTAATCCGGAGCAAGATGGGGCGGGCGGGGGGGGGGGGGATATGTGAGAAGATGAATTTTCATGTGTCATGTAATTGTTCCTTGTAAAAAAAAAAAAATAAGCGTTCTTAACGGAATGCAGCTAAATTCTAGTTTATTTTGTATTCCATGCAGCTGAAAATTCATGGCAACTGCTTTTTTGGAACTGTCAGGGTGTGCATGTTACTGGACTGTGGTGCAAGTGTGTAACAGCTGAATGCTATTGGTTAGACCCCGACGTGTTTCGCCCAGAGTTGGAAACGGGTCAAAAATTTCGGACCGGACCCGTAACTGACCCGGACAAATCTGCTTTGAACTATGAATTCGAAACTCAATTTATATATGTATATACATACAAACTTCTTACAAAGCAGAAACTACAACAAAAAAAAAAAATAAAAATAAAGAACTTCAAAGTCAACAAGCAAGGGAGTAAGAAACAAAAACGGGATGCAGAAAGTGTTGAAAATGTCTTTCTCAAGGACCAGCAAAACTCTGCATTTACTCACTTCCAGAAATACCTGGTTGAAAATTTGTTTCTGCTGTATCATAGATGCAAGTATATATATATATTCATCCCAATAACTGCTTGGTATTTGATAACTGAAATCCTTTTTTTTTTTTTTTTAAATTGGTTACTTGCTAAATTTTAGTGCCATTATTAGTGCTCTATTTTGCGTAATCCAGAAGTAACGGCTGACTATGACCGTGACCATGGAATATATATCACAAATGGGATTCATTATTTACCATTACACAAATGTATTTTTTTAAATGTATTTAGATTGTTCACTCTTTCCACGCTTTAATGGAGGTGCGCATATTTTCATATGGTCCGTTAGAATTTTGGTTCCATAATCTCGTATACCGTCGACATTTTTCTTTGTAATTATACATTTTCCACATTTTGAACAACAATCAAAATCAAACGCAGAATTTATTCACCGGTTCCTTAATGAGACGAAACAATTTCCAGCATTCACTCTTTCCCTTGTGGTTTTCCACAAGCACGTATTTGTTGGCCTCGACGCCTTTCTCAACCTTCTTAATATTAAATCCATCCATATTAACAAATAAGGAGTTAATTTCGACATGTCATGGGAACGAGATATTAGCACATCAATCGAAAACCCCTGAATGCTCAATGTAAAAGATGCGATGTGAAAAAAGTAACTTTTAGTCATACGGTGAACTTCGCACGGAGAGTGGATCAGCTAAGAAGCAGGCAAATGGCGTTTGCCTGCACCTTGCCTTGGACAATCGCGCTGTAAAAGAACGCAAAGGAAGTATCTTTTTATGATCTGGTATCTGACGTCGCGTCGGTCGGTAGAAATCTTCGTTGCTTTAAGAAAGAGACGGCAATATTTTTGCATGCAAATCATTATTCACTCCGTGAGTACCAGTATCGACTACAGAATTCCACAACGTGCATTTTTCTGTGGAATATATTTTTCTCTTTTCAAAAATAAAACTGGAATAAAACCTGGTCAGGAACATCTTGGCCCAGCCCGTTGGACCCCCAAGAAATTGTTGACTCGTGACCCGTTTCCATATCTGGTTTCGCCGCGAAAGACCTGTGCGGGGCCGCCCCGGTGGCGCTATGGTCTTAGCGCTGGCTTATGATTATTCGTCCGAAATGGGTCCGGTTTCGAATACCGGTAAGGCATGAATGCTGTTTGACTTTGGCTCTCTCTTTTCCCTGGAAACAGTGATCCAAAATTAGGGACTTGCTGCTCTGCTTATAATATACAGCTCATCGAGTTGCTCACGGTGGTCGTTAAACCTCCAAACAAACAAAACTCGAGAGAGCACCCTGATATCCTTTCGTAGATAATTTATGCTATGCATCTCTTTCGCATGCCAAGTGTGTGTGTGTGTGTGTGTGTGTGTGTGTGTGTGTGTGTGTGTGTGTGTGTGTGTGTGTGTGTGTTTATTGGAGGTTTAACCACCACCGTGAGCAACTCAGTGGGCTATATGCGGTAGCCCGTCCCAAATGTAGGTTCACTGGTTCCATGGAAGGGAGACAGCCAGCACCGTAAGACAAACACAACATCCATGCCTCACGGGATTCGAACCCTGACCCATCTCGAACGAATGATCAGAAGCCATCGCTTAGACCACTCTACAACCGGGGTGGCCCAATATCTTTGTGTGAAATAAAACGAGTGATTCGAGAGTATACATTTATTTACGGCACTCGCGACCACACTGCGCCACCGTCCGATACATATTGTTTATGATTTAATTCCAGTTACTAAGGTTTACAATCCCAGACACTCAACGGTACTAAGGTATGCGGATTAATTGAATGCTGTTGTAAAACAGTGAAATAATTTTGTGAATGTGTACTAAACTATGGCGGCGGCAGTAGCATTTCGACTGTTTAGTTTTTCAAAAACAATATTCTTATTTTATATTCTTTCAGGTTCAGACGAACTTAAGAAACAACCCTGACACCGCCGCCCCGGTGGCGCAGTGGTTTAAGCGATGGCTTCTGATCATTCGTTCGAAAGGGGTCCGGGTTCGACTTCCAGTGAGGCATAGTAGATGTTGTGTTTGTCTTACGGCACTGGCTCTCTCCCTTCCCTGGAACCAGTGACCCTAAATTAGGGACGGCACGGGTGACTGCTTATAGCCCATTGAGTTGTTCTCGGTGGTCGTTAAACCTCCAATAAAAAAAATCCTGACAGCGATGAAATGTGATGATGCCGCTACAAAAGTCCATCTGCGCATGAACAAGATAAAATCTAACTTCAAGATGAGCCGCAAGTGTGTTAGGGATTGGTAACTTATGGTCTAGAATATCTACAGGCTTTAAACGGATATATAGCACGATGGGATGTGCTATACATTAGTTTAAAGCAGTTGTCAATACCTGGTAACACCCCTCGGAAAGGGGGGGGGGCGTTCGAGAGGAAGCCAAATTTCGCTACGACGCGCTGTTTTCATAGCATCAAAAAATGCGTCTCACTTTATCACATTAGCATCAAGTCCTCATAATTTACGCAGATTGCAATGAGACTGTTACATTTATGTAAAGCGTGATAAAATAATATTTGACGATAGTTTAATAAAATATATTGTTGAGTAACAATGAAATTAACACTGTTGTGTCACTGCGTGGAGCAGCATTCAAATAACAGATTTCAGCAATGGTTTTGACTACTCCCATTTTCGTTAAACCGAATTTTTTTTTACTTGGGATTTACTACTGTCGGTAAAGATGCATAGCATCAAAACCCCGCGCTGTTGAGCAGGATAACGCCAAAACACATTCCGACTAATACTCGACTGATTGGTTTTCTTCGATACGTTTGGGAACTTTTGGAGCATCCCGCCTTTATATACAGACAGCCCTGACCTCACAAACTGCGATTTCCGTCGTTTGTCCTTCTTAGGAACACCTGGCCGGTGAGAATTTTGCTGCAGCGCAGATGTGAGACATTCCATAACAGCGTGGTTGCACCAACAGGACCTGCATTTCTTCTCTGCTGACATACTTGACTTAACATCATAGAAGATCAAAGAGCGCAAATAGTTACTGATGTGCACTGTACACTCCCTTGAGCTCCTAAACGCTTCTGAACGAGATCTGAACAACCCGCGTACATACTGTCAAGCCTAGTCCACACTTGGAAACATTGTTTGCGAACACTTTGCACACAGTTTGCAAACATTGTTTTTCAAACATGTTTCATTGATGTTTTGCGTCCGTACCTGCCACGTTGACTTCAAGATGTTTTCTGAGGAGGACGTGGCAGTAGCTTCTGCTTTGTTTGTCGTGTGGACTCTGTTTCGCGTCAGCCTAGGAAGAAACGTTAATGGACTCGAAAATTTCTGCTCGAGGGGTCTCAGTATGGCTTCAATCTATTAGCTGGCCTGAAGCTTCAAGATGTTGCTTGGTTCTGAAACTTTACCTGGACGTCCTAAAGTTTTTTCCATGACTGGAACTCCTCAATGAGTTGTAAAGTATTTTCCAGAGGTCACTTACATATTACTGAAAAAGGTAATACAAAAACAGCAGAAATGAGTTCAGATGTTTACGCCCGACCTTCTGAAAGAGCGTGAAGAAACGGCGTATTTCGCACACGCGAAATCCTCATCATTTTCTGCTCTCTCTCAGAGGCCAGCAGTTCCGGACATCATTCTCAGCTAGACTTTCCTGGCACCTTTGACAAATTTAGAATTGTCCGCATTGAAAAAATAAATCCAACCATGATTATTTACCTTTTTTATATGGTTGGATTTACCTGTCGTCAAGAAGCTCATTTCTTTGACAGGTAATTTAAAATAAAACCAACATATGATTACAGTGCAGATTAAAATATGCTCTTATTTATTGCTATCTTTGCAAACAATATTTCCTGTTTTCTATTTGAAATGGAAAACAAGAAACATTGTTTCCTTGTACGAGAACAAAAGAATTTGTTTGCGAAATGTTTGCAAACTGTCCGCAAACATTTCAGAAATAGTTTGCAAACAATGTTTTCTGAAGATGTTTGGAAGTGTGGACGGGGCTTCAGAAAGGTGGTAAACCTTGTAATTAATTCCACTCCATAACAGAAGCAGGGCGGCGGGTTACGTATGTCGCAAACTTTATATTTCGGTCCCTAAGGCAAAAACGATATCCGCAGAACCCTTTTTAAGCCTCTCTTCTGCAGACTCCCGATAATGGGTGTAAGTTTAGTGTCTGATGACGTAATTCCGTATTTCAAAACTTTTCAAAAACAAGTTGGATGGAGTGAAGATTTCTCCCGTTATCGTAATTTTTCTTTTCTATCTCGCGATGTCCTCTCTGTCGTGTATTATTCTTAAATATTTTATTTCATAAATATTTGAATTTCAGCTGGAAAAATGTCCGGAAGCAGAAGTTGGACGGAGCGAAGATTTCTTCCGTAATCATAATTTCATTTCCCGTGAAGTTTCCTCTGTCCAGTATTTTTTGTTAAATATCCTTTTAATGTATGTTTGCGTTTCAGCTTGAAAATTGAAGCAAAATTTTCGACAGTCCAAGCTTAAAGAAAGAGAATATTTCTCCCGTGATCGTAACTTTTTTTTTTTCAGTGTTTCCACTGTCGTATATTGTTGTTAAATATAATTTTATGTCATAAATTGTTGTTTCAACTTGAAAGAGGAGGCAAATTCCAATAACGGAAGTTAGCCGGAGCGATAATTTCTGCAGAAATCGTAATATTTATATTTTTTTCTTGGTGAGTTTTCCTGTGTCATGGGTTGGTCTTATATTACGTATTTTATTCCATAAATGTTATTCTGGCGTGACAGTAAGTCGAAAGATATTCGCACTTAGAGCTTTGAAAAGTGTACCAAGGTGTATAGACGTTCAAAGGGCAGAATATCCTTCATCCTAGTTATCATTGCAATTACTGTAGTACCGTACCGAGTCTTAACTTTCCTTTTTTCTTTCATAATTAGTTAAATAAATAATAAGGTGGCGAGTCTTTTTTTTTTTTTTTTTAATTCTCCCTGTACATTTTTTTAATTTTTCGCACCCAGTACTTGTCTTGCCCAGTGACTAACTACCCCGCAGATTATTTTGTGGCACCACTGTGTCCATCTTACACTGATGAACACTCTGCTTTGGGGTGATTCCTGAAGTCCAGCAAGTTAAAATATTTCGACCAGGATCTTAGTTAGTACTACGATAGGGCTTTCTAACATCGTGAGATAGTCTGAACATTGTTCGACTAGAGCGACTCTGACGATTCCCAAGTTAGTTGAGGTGCTTATTTAGAAGACGCAATGATCGGACGTGTGGTTTGTGTTGGGTTGCAACTGAATCGCCTGATAAGTGGAGTGGTTTGGGTTGTCCTAGAGGAGGTGTGAATTTGTTATGGCTACTGTGAGAAAGAGCAAACTGAGGCGCCATCGATCCTTCAAGCAACATGAAGCCGTGGAGTCTTCCTCTCAGGTGTCAGCAGTGTACAGGCAGGTGGCGACAGTTTGCTTGTCTGGGGAATACATTCCTAGCAAGCATTCGGATCCCCTGATACTCATCGAAGGAATAAAGAACTCCATGGCGTATCTGGACATCGTTCCCGTCCAAATTAATCGTTTTTTGGAAACGGTGTATCGTTAAGTAGATGGACACATTCAGCAGTCCACTCATTCACACTTGTCATATCGTTACTGAATGTTTTCAGGGACATGTTGACGAGTTTTCCTTGCTTCACATTCTTCGGATTTAAATTCAAACTCATTCGAACGTCTGTAAGATAAAGAGGCATGGTCTGTTCGCTGCGGAACTGTGCCGCCGCCCGTTAGATTTTCAGCAGTTGGAAGACTATAATTTCCGCCTGTTACAACATCTAGTATGTCTCGTGTCCCGACGAATTCGAGATGTTCTGTAGGCCAATGGCGGCGCGACACATTAGGTAGGTGTACCTAATAAACTGGCACCTCAATGTATATTAATTATCCGTTCTAACTTCAGTGCTGGGTGGTCTGCCGAAGTAGAATTTAATATCTTTATGAAATTTTGTAAAATTATTCTCTTAAAATTTTAAGATTCCGGTCTTTACTATAAACTTTTCTTTTTCTTTTACCTGCCTAATTAGGAGCTGGATCCTTAAATTGTTAACAGGTTTAGCGGAATTGAGTGATATATATTTTTCTTAACACTGTTGTAAAATGGCTTTTTGGTGCTCTTTACAAATGTGATATAGAAGAAACCCACATTCACTAGGACCAAAATTGAGCCAAGTAGTAATACTCGGTGTGGGTATATACGCACCGGATAAATCAAAGTATAAAGATAAAAACCGTCTAAGCACGTTAAGTGATTTATTCATAAGACACGAACGCTTTCGAGACCTTCATGTGGTTTGTTCATCAGGTGTAAGAACTGCAAGGAATAAAATACACTCAAAATATATAATATCTCAAAAAATACTCTAAAATATCTCAAATCGTAATTATGGACCAGAACAATTGCCATCACCAAATGATAGAGGCTATTGAAAAAAATTATCATTTAATCTGTTAAACCGATCCTACAGACAAAATTCTTAAAAGATATAAGTTTCTTAAGGGATCATGGTCATCTTTCTGATTTATTGAGAAACACTGCTTATCTATCCCCCAATGGACCCTCAGACCCCCAACCTTTTTGATAAATTAAAACTTGTCGCCCCGGTGGCGCAGTGGTCTAAGCGATGGCCTCTGATCATTCGTCCGAACGGGGTCCGTGTTCGAATCCCGGTAAGGCATGGATGTTGTGTTTGTCTTACGGCACTGGCTCTCTCCCTTCCCTGGAACCAGTGACCCTAAATTAGGGACGGGCGACTGCTTATAGCCCATTGAGTTGCTCACGGTGGTCGTTAAACCTCCAATCAAAAAAAAAAAAAAAATTAAAACTTCACAAGCCCTCCCACCCTGTTCGTCCTTTTGTATCCAGCAGGAATAATCCTACAAGAAACCTGAAAAACGCTATGGTATCTTTTCTCTACCCTTTCATTAATGTCTCTGAATCTTCTATTCGTAGCACAGAGTATCTAGCTTGAAACAGTTTGACACGCTTGACCAGCCCTTTAAATTATGGCCTCATTGGAAATTGTTTCTAATATATATCCGAACATTCCGGTCTAACTTGCACACGGTATAATAAGACGGTAAACTTGAAGATACGAACCAATATTCTACTTTGGAAATCGACTCTATAATTAATGCCTTTGCTCTAATACGAAATAGCAGCTACTTTAAGTATCGCAACATTATCTATAAACAACTTCAGGGCACACCAATGAGTTATCCCCCTCTGCCCCATACTGGCTGAATTCGTCATACAGGATTTGGAAAATAAAATACTTCAGTCATGTTCGCAGAAACCACTGTTATATCTACGTTGCGTAGATGACGTATGTATACTTTATAGAACTTTAGTTCTGCTTTACCTGTTTTACCTACTATAAAATTTTGTAGTGATACAGAATCCTCTGGCAACTTATCATTTTTGGATCTATTAATACATAGGGGACCCTCTGTCAAATGATTGTATTTCTTACTCTATATTTAGAAAACCAACATATAGATATATATATACTTATTTATACCTAGTACTTCTAGTCCTCCACATCATCAGAAAATGGCTGCTTTCCCAGGCATTCATAAAAATAGTCTTCACTTGTACCTCTGACAAAATTCACCGGAAAGATGAAATAAACAAAATTCAAGATATTGCTAGTAATAATGGTGGTAATAATCCCAAGATAGTAGACGACTTGTATGTCAAATACGAATCTTTCTTTCGTTCAACTTTGAAACCTATTTCAAAAACAATCTGATACATTGGTACCATATCATATATACCGGATGTAACTAATATTTTACAACAAATCTGGCATAAATACTCTAAGAACTTTGATCTTAGTACGAAAAAATTTGTTTTCGCTTATTAGGAAAGATGGGAACTTGCCAAGCATTTTTACTTCTGGCATTTATGATACCTCTGATTAAAGATACTCAAACACTGAAGTTACTAAGAATAAATATGTTGGAAGTACGAAGCGACGATTACGTAATAGAATTTTGGAACATCAGCGTACTATAAAAAAAATGGAAGTTGTTTAATAGTATTAGCCAGAACTTGTACAGAGGAAAAATATACAACTATATAGGACGATATTCACTTAATATCTGGATGCCCTAATGAACGGTTTTTGAGATATGGCGAAGCTGTTGTGATACAGAAATATTCAAATTCCTGTTGTAATGACAACCAACCTGTTGCCCTACCCCACCCTTGGAGACACCTTATTTAAGAGGAATTCAACTACCATGATTCGTTAACAAAGACGTCACCAAGAGTTCACTATTGTGTGTTTAACTCAGCTCTGTAAACCGTGCCTGCTTATTTCATTTGACCCTTGCACAGTGTTATGCCATGTCATCAGTCGTCTTGTGTTACCCTGGACGCTATTTTAAACCACATACGAAATGACTTTATGAAGTGTATTTTATTCATTTTAGTTCTTACATCTGATGAAGAGTGAAGGTCTCTAAAGCGCTCGTGTCTTTTATGAATAAATGACTTAACGTACCTAGACGGGCTTTTTTTTTTTAATCTTTCTATGTACTTGGATTCGCTAGGAACGTCTGTTTGGAAACTAGGTAGGAATAATTTGGGCTGCATCCTGAAGTCACAAATGATTGCTCTCAATTCAAACATTTCATTCAGGTCTACTTTGTTCATTTCGGGTTTGTGACTGGTGTCCCCAGCGTTCAAAAGATGGAACCATTTTCGTGCAGTACTGCCTCCAATGTTTCCTCATCTTCAATTGCACAAATGGCTCTCGTCGGCGCGGCAGTGTTTAATCCATTTTTCTAATAATGGCGTAGGAGCCACCGAACTGCACGTTTATCGACCTTCATTCTCTGCTCACCTTCTAACGTAATGTAGTTTTTTTTGGGGGGGGGGGGTGTTTAACGACCACCGTGAGTAACTCAATGGGCTATAAGCAGACGCCCGTCCCTAATTTAAGGCCTCTGCTTCCAGAGAAGGGAGAGAGCCAGCGCCGTAAGACAAACACAACATTCATGTCTCACCGGATTTGAACTCCAACCCATCTCGGACGAATGATCAGAAGCCACTGCTTAGACCACTGCGCCACCGGGGCGGCCTAAGTGTAGTTCCGTGCCGAATGCACGTCACCAGCCTCGTGTTTCACGTCATTGCGGTACCCAATCCACGCTGGTACGCGTTTCGCATAGAAATGAAGGCCCAACATTGTGCAGGGATCACGCCGTTGATCGCAATTTGCTATAAAAAAAATTCGTTTTGGCGATGGGGTAAAAGATTTTGCGAAAACATTGGCGATTACCTTTTGTACTATTATTAACACTTTGGCGAAAAAAATATAAAAAATTGGGTTGGGCGAATGGATTGAGGAAAACTTTTAAAAAGCTAGAGGAACCACTGATTATGTGTAGTTCAATACGAGGTGAACTTTTGGCTTGCCATGATATCAGAGCAAATTTTTATTGTTAACGAAAACGTTCAATTTTTTTTTAGATTGAAAGCAGTGCAGAATTGCACTGTAAAACAAATAAATGGTATGAATTCACGGAAAATTTCTGAAAATTTTAAGATAGAAGTCCGATTTTTAACGAGATTTCAGTTTCTAATTAATAGAAGCTTTGGTATTTATAATTTCCCCGTTGGCACAATTTTTTTCTCTCTGATATGGCAGTATTTTTGTTTTTTTTATACAGCACTGTTTCCAAAAACTTTGATTTCGACTTTTTCAGTCATTTTAAAATCAGTTGTTTTTTTTTTCATCTCGGTGAATAAACTTTAGAGAATTAAACCGGAGTATCACGTTGAAATCCGTATGTAACAGTCGGCTACGAAGACTTAGGACTTTGATTTGAGTCCAGCAAAGAGGGCTATATTGGTAAAGGCGGATTCATAGCAATGGAACGGACGCTGGGGGATTTGATCCATAAAAAAAAAAAAAAAAAACTATTTAAGATATTTGTAATATTAAGTCTGTCTGTGCGTAAGGTAAAGCTGAACAATGGGTGTGCTGAAGTGTGTGGTTTGTGTAAACCACCAAAAAGCAATCTTCCTCCGTTTAATTATGTTATCTTCAACATCAAGGAAATTTATTCCGTGTGAATTCGTCATTATATTTTGTGTAATATTTTGTATTCAATTAAAATACCTGTCAGCACCGGAATGGAATGTTTGGGAACTTTCCGTTGTTACAAGGTTCTTTTGCCATTTCCGTTTCCGCGTTTGGCAGGTTCCGTTCTGGACAGACTAACACAGTTCGTAATTTTCTTTTATTTCGGGACAAAAAAGAGAAAAAAAGGTTCCGTTTCGGGCAGGTTACCGTTTTATGCAGGTTCTCTCTCAAAATGGTTTTACTGTATATATATCTGCATCATCCATCCATTATGAATCTACTTGACGATACACCGTTCCACCTACGTAAACAAGTTAGTAAAATCGTGCAATGCATTGATTATGATACGCTTTCCAACATACCAGAAATCATTACTCAAGTTATGAGGGAAATGGCTATGGAATAAATCTCACTCCTGTGCCCTGACCTTTGATCCCATTTCGATTATATTCAACAGAGCTGGTTCAGTATACCTCCAACATAACGTTTTGTCGCAATCGCAGCAATTTTACGTAAGTTATGATGCATGAGGGCTATGGAATAGATCCCGCTCCTGTGTCCTAATCTTTGACCCCATTTTTAATAGGATTCGTCCCAAGGCAGGCCCCATACAACATACTAACATGTCATCCAAATCGAAGCGTTTTTACGTAAGTTATGACGAATAATGGCGATGGAAGTGATTCCGCTCCTATGTCCTGACCTTTGACCCCCATTTCGCCAAATTTCAATAGAATTTGTCCCCAGGTGGTCCCCTACCACATACTAAAATGTAATCGAAATCGAACCTTTTTTACGTTAGTTAAGACTCATAAGAGCAGTGGAATGGATCCCGCTCTTATGTCCTGACCTTTGACCCCATTTCGTTCACTTTCAATAGGCTTCTTTCCCAGGTGTTCCCCTACCACATACTAAAATGTCTTCGAAATCGAACGATTTTTACGCGAGTTATCGTGCGAACGAACATACGCACACAACACGTGACACAATGAGGCAGATGGGAATCGCGACCATCTGCTCGCAAGAGTGTGACGTCTTAAAACTTTAATAGGATCCACACACAACGCGTGACTTAATGAGACAGATGGCGTGACCGCGCGCCAACATCTAATGGCACGATGCCATGACACTACACTAAAAACGTGGTATCTCGGGGTGGTTACTTAACCCACTAAACGAATTTTCCTAAAATCGAGATCAAGCTAAATCGATTTCTAGTACCAGAAAACGGTAGGTTAACGACTTTCATCAAAATCCTTAGAGCCGTGTTTTCAAAATAAAATTTACAAGTAATTTGCTTCCTGTACTTCCAATGGAAAAATTCCTGTACACATTTTCTTCCTAATTACTGCGTTCCCAAGGATGAAAATTTGAACATCGATTAAAATATCTTCATTTTATAACTTGCAATACTTAATATTTTCTAAAACATAACCATAATTACGAAATCCAACATTTGTCTACTGACGTCATGAAAATACAAGTCGCGCCATCTTTTTTCTGGACAATTAATACGTCCACAAGGATAAAAATTTGAACATCGATTAAAATAGCTTCATTTTATAACTTGGAATACCTAATATTTTCTAAAACATAACCATAATTATGCAATCCAACATTTGTTTGTATACTGACGTCATCAAAGTACAGGTCGCGTCATCCTTTTTCTGGTTTGAACCACCACCAAAGGAAAAGTTATTGATTTTTAATATAATTATGGTTATGTTTTAGAAAATATTAAGTATTCCAAGTTATGATAGATAATAGGAAGTTATTTTAATCGACGTTCAAATTTTCATCCTTGGGAACACATTAATTGTAAAGGAAATGTGTACAAAAGTTTTTCCATTGGAAGTATAGGAAGCAAAATTACTTGACGTCCATCTTAATAATATGGGATAAGGGCGATGGAATGGATCGCAATCCTATGTCCTGACCTTTGACCCCATTTCGTCCATTTTTAATAGGGTTCGTCCCCAGGTGGTCCCCTACCACATACTGAAATTTCATCGAAATGGAACCATTTTTACGCAAGTTATGACGCATAAGAGCAATGGAATGCATCCCTCTCTTATGTCCTGACCTTTGACCCCAATTCACCCATTTTGAATAGGGTTCGTCCCCTGGCGGTCCCCTACCACATACTGAAATTTCATTGAAATCGAACCATGTTTACGCAAGTTATGACTCATAAGTGCAATGGAATGGATCCGGCTCCTACGTCGAGACCTTTGGCCCCCACGTGTCCCATTTTCAATAGGGTTCGTCCCCAGGTGGTCCCCTACCACATACTAAAATTTCATCGAAATCGAACCATTTTTCATTTTTACGCCAGTTATCGTGCGGACGGACGGATAAAGCTGGAGCCATATACGCTTCTTCAACCTACGGTTGGAAAGCGTAAATGAAAGATAGAAACGCAGTTGAGGGGGGGGGACTCTGTTATTTTCCCCAGACGTAGAAATGCCTAGTTAGATGTCTGGAAAGGACTCCTTTCTTCCAATTACTGTATGTCAGTTTCGAACGTTTATTTCCTAATTAAACAAGCTAGTAAAATCATGCAATGCATTGATTATTATAAGTTTTCCAACATACCAGAAATCATTACTCAAGTTATGAGGATAATGACTGGAATAAATCTCGCTCCTGTGTCCTGACCATTGACCCCACTTCTATGATATTCAACAGAACCGGTTCAGTATACCTCCGGAACAACATACTAAAGTTTTGTCTCGATAGAAGCATTTTTAGTCAAGTTATGAGGATAATGCTGTGGAATAAATCTCGCTCCTGTGTTCTGCTGATCTTTGACCCCATTTCCATGATACTGAACAGGACCGGTTCAGTATACCTCCGGAACAACATGATAAAGTTTTGTCCCGATGAAAGCACGTTTACGTAAATTATGACGCATAAGGGCAATGGAATGGATCCCGCTCTTATGTCCTGACCTTTGACCCCATTTCGCCCATTTTCAATAAGTTTCTTCCCCAGGTAGTCCCTTACCACATACTAAATTTCATCGAAATCAAAACGCAAGTTATGACGCATAAGGGCAATGGAGTGGATCCCGCTCTTATTGTTCTGACCTTTGACTCTATTTCGTCCATTTTCAATAGGGTTCCTCCCCAGGTTGTCCCTTACACATACTAAAATTTCATCGAAATCGAACCATTTTTACGCGAGTTATCGTGCGGACGGACTGACAAAGCTGGAGCATATACTCTTCTCCAACCTACGGTTGGAAAGCGTAAAAAAAAAAAAAAAAAACCTGCGGGCGAAATGTAGTGCGAAAGAGCGCATCAACAATCTTCATTGAAGTGTGTTAGTTGTTGTGAGTGCAGGTGTCGAACTCTTATTTTTCTTGGAACTTAATTTTATTTGCAAAACTACGTAACTTGTCTATTATATTGTGTCTTGTATCATTAAATGTTACTCTGCATAATATTTGGCGCTCTTCAATTTATTTGCGCAGTAAAAAATGGTATCGTTAATTAGTTAATGTCCGTTATTATTCTTTCATGAACTTTAGATTCTGAGCGTCGGTCCGAAAGTTTTAGTAAATGCCCTGAAGCGGACGGATTTCGATGTATAGGAATAACATTGCACTAATTGCACCTTCTTCAGACAATGCGCTACCAGGGATACACTTTAGAAATCAGTAAAAAAAAAAAAAAAAAAAAAAGATCAAAGGCTATTTGACTCGACGTTTGTTTAGGAAACGTATTTGGTCTTTGAAAGAAAATGGCCTCGACTGTGCTTTATTGCCCTTTTCACCACAGATTATTTCAGACGTAAGCGAGAACGGTATGTCATATCGATTTTGTCAAAGGTCATATTGACTGTATTAATGAGCTCGCAGATAAGGCAGCAGTTGCTTATTAAACCTGGCTTGATGCCTGGTCATCGTAAAATAATGTAACCCAGAGTCTTGAAGAAATCAATTTCCTGCGACTTTTTCCCGTGATTCACTCGCGGCGTTTTACTACATGGTCAATACTGGTACTTCTCGTCTGTCCGCGAGCGTCTTCCTTCTGTCAGTCGATAAACACAACCGCTTCGGCATTCGAGAAAGTGGAGTCACGTGACCATGCCTATCACACTAGGAACTGAAATTTCTCGGAAAGCGGCGATAATGACTTCACCGTGAAAGAAAGCCTTGCGCCGCAGTTTCGTGTTTTAATCGGAATGGTGTATACCCACGGTTCAGTCGTTGCAGTTAGCATGTGTGAATCACGACGCATCCTCTAGAAGTTTCTCTCTGTCCGTAGAATTTGGCTAGGAATCTTTGAGCTGTGATTTGTATGTAATTATTTATAACTGAGCAACGAGGTGAAAATGAACCTCGGTATGCTAATTCTTTATTTTTCAAGATGTGAATTGAAATTTTTTTTAAATTTGCGTTTAGAAATAAATCTGATCTAAATATGATTTGTAAATGGGAATTCGCTTTTAATATGCGAACTTCTGAATATCATTTCCGCGTGCTGGAGGCAATTAGTTACAGAAGTAGGAGGAGGAGGGGAGGGGGGGTGAGTGCATACGTAACAAGTTGCACGCTTTACCCTTACGGAATTCTGCATGTTTTACGGTTATGTTACAGACTACCTATTTTACTGATTTTCGTCCCCACCCCCCCCCTCCCAAAGTTAGTACGATTTTGAGGGTAGAATAAGTGTCGCCCAAGCACCATCGTGCCTATGTATTCTGATTTACCTAATCACAATTTCGCATACTACCGCGTCACAAAGCTTCTCTGTTGGCAGCCAGCCGAAAAGACTCAGTAAAAACGCTATAGGATTAGGATTGGCGATAACTGGTAAAAAGAGGGACAGAGAAATGAAAAAATATCAGCCTCGCACATAATAAGACTGAAGATAAATTGCGTTTTTGAAAGATATTCTAACATGTTGGCATAGAATTTTGAGGTCAGAACCTCAGTTTTTAAAAAGTGACTGCGATCGCCGTTACAAATGAAATTTAATCTGTGAATTGACCCTAACGATATCGTACTAATTAGATAATTATGTATAGATTGCATGTTAATCGCTGTAAGCCTGAAAATATCTTAAATATACATATCAAATATCTTAAATATGGCATATAAAATCCATTAAAATTGACAAATGATTTGCATAATCGGATTTAATCGATATTTTCGGTACATTTAACCAAGTGTATCGAAAATATCAGTCAATCGAACATATCAATTATACTTCCACTGAAAATTTCTTACGGATTTCAATTCGTGAGCATTGGTAGGTTTGTGAGTGGGGGCTCATATATGCTAAGTAAAACTTATTCGGCTAGTGGAACCAGTTAGCACGTCTTTTATAAACAACGATGGTGTTTATTTACCATTTTGTCCGTCCGTCTGTCTGTGGACACCATATCTCTGCAGCTATTAGCCCTATTTGAAAAGATTATTTTTACATTAGAAAGCTTGAAATGTAGAATGACCCTTACATTTGTTTTGTTTTTTTCCTGATGTACAAATTCACCGCTAAATGGCTTATTACAGATGATATCGAAGTCAAAATACATTTTATCCCATATATTTGTTTCTAAATTTCAGATTGAAAAACTTTTTTACTTTCCATGCTTTTTATATCGAAGACTATTTTAAGTGCAGTCTCTTTCTGAAACAATGCATAGATTTTTCGCCTAGGGGCGTAAAAGTAAATTGCCTTTTCTCCCGATTTCGCTGCTTCTTAAAGTCAGATTTGAAAAAATCTTCTTCCAGTGGATACAGCTCCTGATGGGAAATGTTTTGCTGTTTATTTCTAATTTTTGGTAAAGAGTGGTTTGGCCACCAGGGGGCGTAAGTATATATTACTACTGATCAGTGGCATATCTTGGGTCCGTGACCTGGGCTATCTCAGTACTGTTGTTTTTTTTAATTGGAAATTTAATTTTTAATTATTAAGTAATAGAAGTAACTTTTTTTCTAAATTTTAGGTTATTGCTAACATACCAAATAATTATGAGGATTAGGATTTGAACACTTATTTGTACATGAACTCCATTCTTCTTCTGAATAATTTATTTGTACATGAACTCCATTCTTCTTCTGAATAATTTATTTGTACATGAACTCCATTCTTCTTTCCCTTTGTGTGAACTTGAGTGAAGGAAATGTTTCTTCCGAGTACTTTTTCATATTTAAAAAGAATGTTTTTCTCTATTGACAAATCATCCAAGTTGCTCGAATGTACATGTCCTTGTGTGGCTCTAAGATATATCTTGATTCTTTTTAATACCGAGAAACTTCTTTCGGCAGTTGTTGATGGAAAGTTTAACAATTAGGTCTGCTAATTTGTACACCTCAATAAACACTGTCCAATTTATTCAACTTTATGTAACAAGTAATGTTCTTTATGATTTGTTTTCGTATTCATCAAGGGAATAAAACACCTTCTGTTCATTTTTTAGTCGAGCTGAATCAAAATTTGAAGCATAGTTGTTTTTAAGTTCCGACAGTCGATGGTTCAGGGAGCTTTCACAAAATTTATCAAAACATCCAACAAAGCCACGAATTTCAGATATATCCTAATATCACTGATTTTAATTCATTGACACTTCACACAAACTGAAACTAAATCTCGCGAGTGACTGAGATAGTCCAAGGCTTCACTTTTTCTGAGCGAATCGTTGCGCAAAGCAATGTTCCATTCACCTCCATACGCGCATTCGTGTTGTCATGGAAACGCTAGCAGGCGATTGCATCGAAGTTCTTCGTATCAGAATAGCGAAGGCACTCGAAGGCCTGCTTGCGTTATGCAGTTGGTCATCGCTCGCCAGACTGATTCTCATAATCGAAAGAAGTGAATCCGCTCGTGGTTTTTTTCGCACCGGAAACTTCGACATATCTTAATACCGTTGATAATTGACTTTTATTTGTGTATATTTAATTTACTTTTATTTGTGCATTCTCTGGGCTTCGCAGCTAGCCTATAATATACGCCACTGCTATTGATATATTTACAGCAAAATCTGAGCTGAAAAATAGATTGAAAAAATTCTTTCGCGGACCGATACCGCTCACTACCGAAAACCTTTCGAGAATATCTCTTGCTTAAAATAGTGCATAGTTTTTCCGCCACGGGGTGTAGATGTATATCTTATTTTTGTCGATATCTCTGCTTCTAAGAGTCCGATTTCAAAAATTCTTTCTTGGATAGAGTTTCGGGCACGAAATGTTTCTCATATAATTTCAACGTTTTCTTAATGCACTTGTGTGTGACTGCAGGGAGTAAGTTCACGTTTCTGTTTACAGCAATATCTGCGGGATTAAAAACCCGATAGAAAAAAAGTTTTTCGGTCAGAGCTACTAACTATGAAAACTATGTTTTCTTCCCAAAATAATGCACAATTTTGCCGCTAGAGGACGCAAATATGTTTTACTCAATATCTGCTTCTAAATATGCGATTTAAAGAATTCTTTTAACACTGGATACCATTTACCTTGTGGAACACTTTAGGTTTGTATTTGAGGACCTTTTGTGGTTACAGTTCTGTCGCTAGGTGGTGTTCGTGTATTTCTGTTTGCAGCTGTATCTGCTCTTCTACAAACCCTATTTAGAAATCTTTTTTAACTGTATGCTATTCGCTACAATAAAGATTGGGAGCATTGTCCTCTTTAAATAATGCACAACTTTCTCGCTAGGGGCGTGATGGTCAAACCTTTTTCTCTTAATCTGCTTCCGGGAGACGTATTTGAAAAGTAGTTTTCCTTAGCACAGCTTTTGCCATGAAGAATACTTTTCGCCTGTTTTAAATGTTTCCATTATGTAAAATTCTTCCGCTAGAAGGTGTAGTCATATCGTGTTTCCTTCTATATTTCTTCTTTTAAATTGTTCGATTTCAAAATCTTTCTCCGATTCTTCTTTCTGCCATGAGAAACTTCTGTGCTCCATTTGTTAATTTTCGTAACATAATTTTTAGCCGCTGGTGGAAATAAGTAGCTGTTTCTATTTCTGGATGTTTTATCGATTGTAGAAATCAGATTTTTTTTTTCTAACTTATTCCATTGACTGAATAACTTTGATAAATGACAAGGAATATTTCTTCCTCTATAATTGCAAAAATGGTATCTACTACTTTTTTAGACGTTTGTAGAAGTACAAGCACAAAATTTATCAAAAAAATAATTTTATATAAATAAAATTTGTTAACTCGAAAAAATTCACGTACGTGTTAATCCAGTTTCACTATAATCTTAGATGGATGCACTCGCCATATGTCCTAACTGCTTAAATATTTTGGAGGGGTGGGGGAGCTGAAGCCCCCGGCATCGTCGCACCTGGTGGAGTGCAATGTTCAGTGAAAGAAAGAATTCGTTGTATAAACTTTATTTTGACTTCTTGTTTGTCGGCTTCAAAATGAAAGAAACAGGGAACGTAACAAAAAATCAAATCTGATGTACAACTTAAAATTAAGTTTCTGTTTATAGCGCATCTCTCCTTGATATTTTTGTTGGCGTGCGTTTCGTCTTTCTAAGAACTGAAATAACTAATTTTGAGAAAAGGATATTAAGTGGCCAGACGTCAGCTAAGCAAAATGCCCGCTTGTGTACGTGTGTGTGTCCAGATTCAGTCCGACGAATCAGTATGGCGAAAATTGAGACTCCAGGCCGTGTTTTTTTGTTTTGTTTTTTCTAATCCATAAGTTTCCAAATGTTCACTAAGCACCAGACTCATGCTTGGAGGGTCATATCCTTCCGGGAACTTATTACCGTGTTCAGGTTACCCAGTCAGTCAATCAGTCAGGAAGCCGTGGGTGAAAAGGATAGTGGGCTACTGCAGCACACCTTTTTCTCGGAAAACGTTTTCAGAAGTACCGTTTTAAATTTCAGCTGTGGGAAATGTTGCGCCGATTGAAGGCTATATAAGGTGCCGACACTGTCCCTCGCTGGAGAAAGCAGGCATGAGGGGAATGGGGTCTTGTACATCTGATCACGTTTCGCACGAATTTAGATATAAACAGGATGCCTCATATATAAATGTTGTCTTTTTTCTGTCTGTGCTCCACCTTCATCTGGTTATTTTAATGTACAATGGCGGTCCCTTTTGTTATTTTTACTGGAATAATCGGAGTTGCACAGGTGCAGCTCTGTTATTTCATTCAATGCTCACAAGTTTGTAAGCATTGAATGAGCTACTTGAAGGCGGTAATAACGCCTTCAAGTAGCTCATTCATTAAGCGTTACTCAGAGCACAGCCGTATTGCGCCCGGCAATATTTTCTTCCAAATAAAAATTTTCCTTGCGTACTGATTAAAAGGAATTAAAAAAAAAAAAAATAAAAAAAAAAAAAAAAAAAAAAAAAAATATATATATATATATATATATATAGTGGGCGAATAATCTAGACATACTTCAATGGCGGCATTTTACAGGCATTTTTTGCAAAAGTTTAAGACCACCTGTTGTTATTAGATTTTTGCCGATTGCGTCAGCTACTGTCTGTAATACTCACAGCTGTTGATAGAGTTGGGAAGGCCGCCCTGGTGACGCAGTGGTCTAAGCGATGGCCTCTGATCATTCGTCCAAATGTGGGTCTAAGCGATGGCCTCTGATCATTCGTCCAAAGGTGCCCGGGTTCGAATCCCGGTGAGGCATGGATGTTGTGTTTGTCTTACGGCACTGGCTCTCTCCCTTCCTTGGAACCAGTGACCCTAAATTAGGAACGGGCGACTGCTTATAGCCCATTGAGTTGCTCACGGTGGTCGTTAAACCTCCAACAACAACAACAACAAAAAAAGTTTGGGAGGGCGAGTGTCAGTTTGCTTCTGGTTTTCATGCTGAGAGGTTTTGTACGTATTTTCTATGTAGCGAAAAATGGGCAAAAACGCGTCATTAAGCGTTACTCAGAGCACAAATAGTGACCTTATAACGTGAAGGATACTCCGAACGTGACATAAGCAAGAAGGTGAATGTGAGCAAAACTGCTATTCATCATACGATTATTGAATATCGAGATACAGGTGAATTTAGCGACCGAAAGAGAAGTGGACGTATGTCCAAGGGAAGCAAACCCCACGTGATGACAATACCATAAGGTGAATAGTTATGCGTTCTCCGAGGAGTCCGTGCAAGAAAATAAAGGCCTTTCTACTTTCAAAAGGGTCTTATATTCGTATCAGCACTGTTTCCCGACGTCTTGGGTGAGATTTTGGATTAAAATTTTATAAACCTGTACATAAACGTAGACTAACCCCTGTCATGAAAAAGAAGACTCCAGTTTGCGAAGTGTCATCAATCGTGGAATCCTGCTGAAAATTGGAGCCAAGTTCTTTTTTCCGATGAATCAACTGTGCGTCAATTTGAATCACGTGAAGCACCTGTCCGGTGACCAAAAGGCAAAAGGTTTCATGAAAAATGCACTGTGAGACAACCGCCTAGTCAAATGATATGGGGTGCTATGTCAGCTTCCGGTACTGCTTCATTATCCTTTTTGCCTGTCGGCAAAAAGGATACCATGACTGGTCTTTTTTATGTGGCAATGTTACGTGAGAAGCTGTTAACTCATATGCAAGTGCACAGATGCACAATCTTTATGCATGATGGTGCTCCATGCCACAGATCAAAGACAGTAAAGGACTACCTGCAGAGGGAAAACATAACTGGATTTGACTGGCCCGGTAATAGTCCCGACCTTAACCCCATCGAAAATTTGTGGACCATTTTAAAAGACAAGGTAGCAGAAAAACAGCCATCAAATTCCCAAGCTTTGATTGACGTGATAAAGTACGTGTGGTGCAAAAACATTTCAAGTGACTATACTGCAAATCTCTCATTGAGAGTATGCCACATCATATTCTGATCATTAAAAAACAGGTGGCCACGCAGCACTGATTTCAGTCTTTTTGTGTTCTAAAGAATGTAAGTATTTATCTATGGTGTCATTTTTCAAATATCTGACTAGTAATTAGTTTTCTTTGAAAATCTTAATTTTCAATAAATTGTGACAAGTCTTAAACTTTTGCAAATGACTGTAAATGCAAGAAATGAGTAGTGGAATTAATTGGCTGAAGAATAATTTGAGAAGCAGTTTTGGAAACATTTTTTTTTTCTTTCTGGTAAGTTTTCGTTTGGTCCTGTGGCAACAATTACGCATCTAGTGTTACTAACTTAGGGTTATAGGTGTAACTTGCCAACTGAAAATTGATCTCTTTTTCTCCCTTTGATTCACTTTTTCGACGGCTAGGTCAGGTGCTGAAAACTCATGACGGCGCGGCGTTTCTCTCTCCATCTTAATTGCTTCATCCACGCAAAAACTTGTGCCGTACAGATCGTTTAGTCTTATTCTTGAACTTGTGATTTCTTGTTTAAAAAGTCTCTTGCAATTCTAAAAATTTTGTTCTAACATATCGCCTTCTTCATCGTTTCTGAAGTGTTTCATCACGTCTTGCATACGCATATACACTGATGGAAAAAAAAAATCCCAACACCACGAAAAAATAGTTGTAGAGAAATGAAATGGCGGCAATACATTTGTATAGGTAACATTTAATCGATTAAGGTTTCAAGATCACAGCTTAATGTAAGCGCGAGAAGAGCCATTTTAAATGTGAAATGCTGGTACCTTAATAACCGGTGTAACCGCCAGAATGTTGAATGCAAGCACGCAAACGTTCATGCATTGTGTCGTACAGGTGCTGGATGTCAGTTTGTGGGATGGAGTTCCATGCCTGTTGCACTTGGTCGGTCAATACAGGGACGGTTAATGCTGGTTCGGGGTGACGCTGGAGTTGTCGTCCAATGATGTCCCATACGTGCTCGATTGGTGAAAGATCTGGTGATCTAGCAGGCCACGGCAACATGTCGACACTCTGTAGAGCATGTTGGGTTACAACAACGGTATGCGGGCGAGCGTTATCCTGTTGGAAAACACCCCCTGGAATGCTGTTCATGAATGGCAGCACAACAGGTTGAATCACCAGACCGACGTACAACTGTGCCGTCAGGGTGCGTTGGATAACCACGAGAGTGCTCCTGTTGTCATAGGAAATTGCTCCCCAGACCATAACTCCAGGTGTAGGTCCAGTGTGTCTCGGCCGCAGACAGGTTGGTTGCAGGCGCTCACCTGGCCTCCTTCTAACCAACGCACGGCCATCACTGGCACCCAGGCAGAACCGGCTTTCATCAGAAAACACAACAGATCTCCACTCCGTCCTCCAATGAGCTCTAGCTTGAGACCACTGAGATCGCAAACGGCAGTAGTTTGGAGTAAGTGGAATGCACGCTACACAGGGCGTCTGGCTCGGAGCTGTCCTTCAAGTAACCGATTTGTAACAGTTCGTTGTGTCACTGTGGTGGCAACTGCAGCTTGAATTGCTACCGCAGACGCGGTACGATGCGCCACGGCCATACGACGTACACGGTGGTCTTCCCTCTCAGTAGTGCCATGTGGCCGGCCGGAACCCGGTCTTCTTGAGGCAGTACCTACCCTTGACCACCGCTGCCAACAATCATGCACAGTGGCTACATTCCTGCCAAGTCGTTCTTACAATATTGCAGAACGAAAATCCACCTTCTCGTAGCCCTATTACACGACCTCGTTCAAACTCCGTGAGCTGTTGATAATGGCTTCTTCGTCGTCTTAAAGGCATTCTTGAATAACATCAACACACTACGTCGAATCTCAACGATAACTAACGCTCACGAACGTTACAGCGCGTATTTACAGCAAACCTGCTTTGCACGTTCCGAGGGGCGCTAGCGCCACACGTATGCGCCGAGCGCGAAATTTATATAGACGTCATCTTACAGATGTACTCTCACCGCCTACCAACTGTCGTTTATCTAACACAACCCCTTCTTGGTGTTGGGATTTTTTTCCCGTCAGTGTATGTATGTAATTATGACCAAAAAAATGTGCTTGCGAAATTTTCATTGGAGTATCAGTTTGTAGGCACAGTATCACCGTTTGTGCAAGTTATCCGAAAATTCATTTGTGTCGTATGGATGTAAACCGGACGAGAATTTACCATTCATACATTTTGCACTTTCTTGCTGCAGAATCATGACGCAAATATGTTTGTTTCTCCTCTTTCCAGAAGAAGGGAAGAGATGATCCATCATGACGGAGATTTTTATATGCATTCTGACTTTTTCCGTTTTCTGATTCATGCAACACATGATGTAACAAATTTTGAATGCAGATTAGGAAAATTTCCTTATTTTAAAATAATAGGGTCGGGAAAATCAGAAATTAAAAAAAAATGCTACAGAAGGAAAGCAAATATGAATACTTGTGTTCTGAAATAACTTTAAATCCATTTCAATAAGTGTTGCGTCGCAAAATTTGTGGAATTCAAGAATTTTGTCTTAGGGGCTCGCGTATAAAGGTCGAATTCAGTTCCCAAAGAAGGCACTGCGATAGCAACTGCTTTTAGTCCATCCTCCCCTCCCAGTGCTAAAAGTACTGATGGGGAAAATTTTAATCTAGTTTTAGTTAGTAGCGACCCACACCTGCAGCTGTTACTACTGAAGCTCTTGTAAATTGGAACTTTCTGTCGCACTCCTCCCAATTTTTTTTTTTTTTTTATTATCAAGGTCTGGGCTGAAATGGTGGGCGGGAGGCGGGTGCTAACGGGGCTACATCCTAGGCGCCCACAATTACCAAGGGCACAGGAGCCTGCCGCTAAACCACAAATAATATACAGCTTTTATTAGGTAAACAAATAAGTTTGAAAGCGTTTTAGGACAACACAACATGTAAATTGAGAGAAAACAACAATACCTTTACGAATCAAAATATGCGCTGTCATTATCTATCATCTTCCGCCATCTTCTACCATCAGTCGAGCAGCTGACGTATTCCTGCCATGAAGAATACTTCGTCGTGTGACGCGATCAAGTAGTCAACCCATTTCTGTACTTCGTCACATGTCCGGAACTATACAGCAGACAAACCATGTTGCATTGATCGGAACAAATAATAGTCTGAAGGGGCTATATCGGGACTATGCGCTGGGTGCTACAAAACTTACCAGCCAAGCTTCAATAACGTTTCCTTGACCGATTTCGCGACATGCTGCCTAGCGCTGTCATGCAGTAATTTCACGGGACGCAATCTTTTGCCTTTGAACAGACGTTTCCGACAGATTTCCTGTTTCAATCGCAGCATTTGTTGCTTGTAGCGATCAATCGTAACAGTTTGACCCTGTTCCAATAGTTCATAATAGAGCACACCCTTCATATCCCACCAGGTGCAAAGCAGAACTTTCTTGGAGTGAATATTGCGCTTCGGTTTCGAAGTCGTAACTTCACCGGGGTCAACCCAGTGTTTTTTGCGTTTATGATTGTCTTACCATATCCACTTTTCATACCCGTAACGATTTTCCACAGGAAAGACTTTTGTGTTTATTCAACAGATTCAAACACTTCATAACAAGCTCATCCTTGTTCCTCTGACTCAGGTCATGTGGCACCCATTTCCTTCCTTCTGAATCTTTCCCATTGCGCGTAAACAATTGGATATGGTTTACTGAGTTACCCCCAGTTGTTCAGCTAGTTCCTTTTTGCTTTTAAGACTAATCTTCATCCAGCAATGCTTGCAGTTCCTCATGTGCAACTTTCTGCGGCGCGCCGCTACGTTCTCGATCGCTAACATCAAAATCATCTGCTTTAAACAATCTAAACCAAAACTCGCACGTGCTTTTCGATACAATATTATTCCCCAGAACAGAACAGATCGATGCACATGCTTTTGCAGCACTTTTTTCCGTGATGAAATTCGTAACGAATGCAGTGTCGAATAAATGCAGCATCGGTTGCTGTCTTTCACCTACCGATGTGCTGCAAATGCGTTTGACCGTTGGGCAAACTTCTGTGTCACATTTAATACTCTGGACCAGTTGCGGTCACATAACAACGCGGGGTAATGTGGGATATGTAAATTAGCGGTATACGTCCCACAAAAAAATGCTTTAAAACTTATTTGTACACCTAATACACTGAGGTGATATTGAATTAGGGAAGTTATGCAAATACTTGGCAGCATTATCGCACTTTCCCGGCCGAAACTACATAGTTAAATACTGCTGTCGATCAAATTCTCCAATCGTGATCGATCACATGCGTGATGTGTTTAAACGCATAATTCTGATGCTTTTCACAGAGGGCAGATTTCTAGGTGCCCGCCGGATGGGTCACTCCATCTCGGAAGTCGTCAACAGACTGGGTGTTGAAGACTTCATAGTGTTTCAGGAATACTAAGATTCTGACAAAAGAACAAGCTCCCGAATGAATTGCAGTAGTGTATCCACCTCGATAGCTCGTGCTGTACGCAGTTTGGGCCGCATTGTTCGAACTGATCGACGCAAGACGATGTCCAGATTTGAACAGTGAATCAAGTCGCCATGCCATGGCAGTCCCTCTGGCGCAGTGGTCTAAGCGGTTGCTTCTGACCATTCGTCCGAGATGCATCCTGGCTCGAATCTGTGTGAGGCATGGATGATTTTTTTTTTCCCTTGCGGCATTGGTTTTCTCCCTTTCCTGGAGCCAGTGGCCCAAAATTAGGGATGAGCGACTGCTTATAGCCCACAAAGTTGCTGACAGTATTCGTTAAACCACCCAATAATAATAATGATAATATAATGATAAAAGTCGCCATGTTAGTGCAGGGATAGTGCAACGTACTCGTAAAAGCTTAGGGTTTGGGAGCCGCCGCCCACAAGTGTCCCACTGTTAGCGACACCACAACGGGCTGCAGCTCGACCCCCTGCACAAGGGTGCTGGTAGCTTTAGAAATAAGCACCCCTAACATTTAGACAGGTGTCCCATCGGCCGATAAGTTTATGGATCATCTGTCAGGTGCTTTGCAATCCAACTGCGCACACACTTTCAAACACCTCAGTTCTTGGTGGAGGATTGTGGCAATGGAGCACCAGCTGGTGCCTATTGCAGCTGCTATTCTGTTGTTAACTTTCACCATTTCGTCCACTGCTGATTTGTGTCCTGTGTGATGGCGGCGTATGCTTGGTCAGGTCTTGGCAGATCCTTAATGGTTTCACGTCCACGCTGATATTCTTTGCGTTGCAAGGCACGGAATCCCGTAAACCACCTGCATGCGTCATAAGATTTCTGTCGATTTGCTTCCCTTTTTTGTCAGAAATTAGATCACGGGTCGCTGTACCCGCTTGGAGGTATCCATGAGATAGGTCGTTTACGTTCCTTTGATATCACCCACTGTCACATCCAAAGTGTCGCACCAACTAAATGCTTCGCACTAGAGATGTGTCGTTCGCGAACGATTCCTTCGAAAAGAATGAATCAGCAAAGTGAGTCATTGGCGAACGAATCTTTCCTGAAAAAATCAGTTCCGCAAAAGAGCCGATTTCTTGAAAGAATCAGTCAGAATTACTTCTTACTAGATATTAAAATTTTACCTTGGTGTCTCGGTGGGATTTGTTGTTTAGTTAGGAAATCTTACCTTATTCAAAAGTGTAAAAGTGCAATAAATTACGTGAACGTTTCTAAACGAACCTATAAGAAAACCGAAGAACACATTTTCCATTAGGAATTCGTCATCAGAAATTTCCACTACTAAGCGGATTTCCTCGACCATGTAGTTCAGCCAGAGTCTTCCTCTACTTCTCTCTATCAAAGGCCATCACTTCATCCAGTCCATTATTTTTTAAACTTGATTTAATCTCCTCCATCCACTTTCTCCTTGGTCTTCCTCTTTCCTGGAGCCTTCCACTCCATCAGAATTTTAGCAAGTCTCTCTGATGACATTCTCCTTACATGGCCGAATCATTCCAATCTCCACGTTTCAATAGTTTGAAGAATGTCTACTTTAAGACTCATGCATATATCTAATTTTTGTATTACTGGTGCCCACTATCGTAACATCTGGATTTTCTTGCAGAACGCCTCCAAAAGTCCATCTCAGTAGCCTTATTGATTTCTCTTTATTCAGTGTCGACGTCACCGCACCATATAAAATGAAACTCTGTACAATCGCGGAAAAAAATTCTTTTTTACTCTTTGGAAGACATTACTGCTCCAAAAAAAAATAAATAAATAAATAAATAAATAAATAAAAAAATCAGCCATTAAACCGGAAGAATCACTGACCGAAACGAACGAAAGGATCCAACTCAGAGTTAATTTCCTAAATAAAAATCGTTCTCTAAACCGGAAGAATCAAATTACCGAAACGAATGAATCCGTCCGAACGAATTTTTTAGTAAGTCTAATCGAAAGAATCTGTTTACCCATATCTTACTTCGCACGCTGCATTCCACTTTTATGTGTGGTTACTGTAGCGCCACTATCGCTTCGGCGGGTACTGCACAGCGCCACCCGAGTCTTTCTTTGGACGACCCATATATATTTACCTGAAAAATTGAAATGATCTGATTGAAAGGACTGTAATTTAATATCATATACAGAGAAAAGCATGACTACATAAATGTGATAATATAAAATATAATATACTATAGTAATACCAAACTTTCTGCTAAAAACTCTTATCTGTTTGAAACTATTCGTACTTGATAGCAGTGGGAACCTTTTTTAAAAAAAGTTTTCTTGTTCTTAATTCTTTCATGCATTTCGGTGAAGTGTAAATTCAGTGTTTACTTGTTTACTTTGCTGTACGTTATTAATCTATCTATCACTCTTGATTCAGTGATTCAGCCATTCTACCCCCCCCCCCCAGTATATGCATTTTTTCATAAGAGTTATATAACTTTTAAACAAAAGTCGAAGTGTCCGGTAGGCAGAAAATGTGCTCCAACACTCGGCTGAATTTTGAAGAACTGGCCCCTGCAGCGAAACCGGCCGTATTTCACATTTCAGGTTACCTTTTATGCCGGAACTACAGCCACGAGGCATTGAAAATTAAGATGAGCATTTGTTTACATTAAGCTCGATCAACACAGCCACACAACTTTTTCAAAGAAATTTTTTTTTTTTTTTTAACAAATCAGCAGATACATTTTATTTTTTGGCCTTTTTAAGTCATAAAATTAAATGGTTTATTAAGAAAAAACAAACCACAACGAAATGTAAGATATCTTTCACATGTGACAAAAAAACCTCTCTCAGCTTTCATTATTGACTCGTTCGGTATAGCCCACGAAACGATATGTACTTAAAATCTTCATTAATATGTCGATCCTGCAATAAGTCGATCTATGCTCCTCGACCAACAACCCGCGTGACGCGATCGGTTGCTGTAGGAGGAGTTCTTGATTAGCGAGGACTTTCTGTACAATAAATTTTTTTTTCATTCTGACCAGGACAAAAAGGGCCGGTACGAGAGACGAAAAGAGGGCCAAGCCTAGTCGTATGATGAGCTTTACATAAAACGGAAATCGGGAGATTCGGTTTCGATTCCCACTCCAGAGCGAAGTAATTTCCAAGTTTTCTGAAGAGGTAGGCTACATGGGAAACAGTGAAAGTGTGTTTCCTTTGTGCCGATAATGTCATCATCATTGTCAACCATTTGCAATCCACTGCTGGACGAAGGTCTCTCCAAGCCTCTTCCACAACGGTCTGTCTTGTGTCAGTCTCCTTCATGTTACTCCCGCATACTTTCGAATTTCATCCACCCATCTTCCATGTGGTCTTCTGGGTCTTTTCCTGTCCCTTGGAATCCAATCTAAAATTTCGACTGTCCATCGATGGTCTGTCCTTCTGGCAGTATGTCCAGCCCATTGCCATTTCAGGGATTTTACTCTGATCATGATGTCTTCCACTCTTGTCATTTTTCTGATCCGCGAGTTTCTCTTCTTATCTCTCCTGGTTACACCAAACATACATCTCTCCAAGCCTCTTTGAGTTGTCTGCAGTCTTGTATGTCTTTATTAAAAAGTCCACGTCTCTGCACCATACGTCAGCACTGGAAGGACGCATTGATCAAACACTTTTCTTTTGAGACATAATGGCATATTGCTCTTGGAAATTATGCTGTTTCTTCCAAATGCTCTCCATCCAAGTTTTATACGCCGATTATTTTCTTCATCAATGTGCCCCTCACTTGATATCTGCTATCCAAGATAAACGTACGCATCTGATATCTAAAGCTTTTTCTCCATCAATCGACAAATCTTCATTTCTTGTAAAAGCATTGAACATCACTTTTGCCTTCTGAAAGTTCATTTTTAATCCCACTTCTTTACTCTTGTCAGCAAGTTCCTGGATCATACTCTGCAGCTCTGATGGGGTAGTTGCAAAAGTGACTACGTCATCAGCAAAACGAAGGTGAGTTAAGTAGTCTCCATTTATCTTTATCCCTTTGTTTTCCCAGTTCAGTGATTGAAAGACATTTTCCAATGTGGCATTAAAGAGCTTGGGAGATATGGTGTCACCTTGTCTCACTCCCTTTCCAATTTTTATGTGTGTTGTATTTTCAAACAGCCGAATCTTTGCACATCTATGAAAATGCAAGTGCAAAGATTTGGCTGTTTGAAAATGCAACACACATAAAAATTGGAAAGGAAGTGAGACTAGGTGACACCATATCTCCCAAGCTCTTTAATGCCACATTGGAAAATGTCTTTCAATCACTGAACTGGGAAAACAAAGGGATAAAGATTAATGGAGATTATCTAACCCACCTTCATTTTGCTGATGACAGTCATTTTTGCAACTACCCCATCAGAGCTGCAGAGTATGATCCAGGAACTTGCTGACAAGAGTAAAGAAGTGAGATTAAAATGAACTTTCAAAAGACAAAAGTGATGCTTTACAAGAAATGATGTATTTGTCGAAAAATATTTTTTCAGGGGGATTCGCTTCCCTCGATAATATTCTGTGTACCAGTGAAACGTATGATCTACACCAAGTGATCACTGAATTGTGACCACCTATCAATCATCCACGGACCAATCCCTATCCCGTTAACCACGTGATTTCCGAGAGGGCGAGATTAGTCGATCGACGTAGCACAGATAAGATGTGGCTGAAGCTGTAGCTAGTAAAATTCAGAGCGTAATGGGTAAACGGAAGGATTTATCGGACTTTAAGAAAGGGCAGATTGTGGGAGCTTCCCAAACGGCTGAACTGGCGTGAAAAATGGTCAAACGACGACTCTGAGGCAAAACTGCACAGGACACCGAAAGTTTGATGTGACAAGTGAACGCCCGTTTCAACGACTCGTACAGACCTACAGACGCAGCACTGTTGAACAGTTGACTACACCAATATTGCAGTTTTCCGCCCGGAACAGTATCTGTTATGATCATGCGTCGCACGCACGTATGGGCTGTAAACAGCAGATGACCCCGACGCTATCCTCTCCTAACCACGGTTCATCGGCGCGAAATACTCTCCTGGTGCAAAGATCATGCAAGTTGGACGTCGGATGACTGGAAAAAAGTGTGCTGGTCTGGCAAGTCTCGTTTTCTACTCCGTTCTGTGGATGGTCGTGTACTTATTTGGCGCAAACAACATGAGGCATTTGATCCGTCATGCATGGTCTCCACATTGCAAGCCGGTAGAGGCGGCGTGGGGCATGTTTACCTGGCAGAAATTTGAACCCCCTGGTGCATGTGCAACAACGTATGACTGGTGCCCACTATCGTAAATTGCTTGCGCTGACTCTGTGCACTCGGCAATGTTGCACTTTTTGACGCTTTCCAACCGTAGGTTGAAGAAGCGTATATGTTCCAGCTTTGTCCCTGTGTCCGTCCGCAAGATAACTCGCGTAAAAATGGTTCGATTTCGATGAAATTTTAGTATGTGGTAGGGGACCACCTGGGGACGAACCCTATTGAAAATAGGCGAAATGGAGTCCATTCCATTGCCCTTATGCGTCATAACTCGCGTAAAAATGGTTCGATTTCGATGAAATTTTAGTATGTGGTAGGGGACCAACTGGGGACGGAACCCCCATTTGAAATGAGGTCAAAGGTCAGGACATGGGAGCGGGATCCATTCCATGCCCTTATGCGTCATAATGTGACTAAAATGCTTTTGTTGCGACATAACTTTAGTATGTTGTTCCGGAGGTATACTGAACCAATTGTGTTTAATATAATCGAAATGGGGTCAAGGTCAGGACACAGGAGCGAGATTTATTCCAGTCATTATCCCCATAACTTGAGTAATGATTTCTTGTGTGTTGGAAAGCGTATCATAATCAATGCATTGCATGATTTTGCTAACTTTTTTCCGAATGGTGACTGTGTCTTCGAAGATGACAATGAGTAGCCTCAGATCCAATGTTGTAGAGAAATGGTTTGAGGAACGCATTTCAGACTTCCAGAATGTCGATTTGCCTCCGAACCCTCCCGATATCAATCCGATAGGCCGTTCCACAGTTTCCCTTAAGTGCTCTATCAGGCGTCTGGATACACCAATCACCCCCATACCTGTATTGAAGGCCGCATTACATACGGCTTGGTTGGTATCCCAACTGCTTCCTGCATTTTATGAATCTATGCCACGTCTGATAGCTGCTATACTGAGAGTGAAAGAAGGGCCTACACGAAGTATTAGGTAGGTGGTCATAATTCAGTGATCACTCAGTGTATACGTTGCTTGATAAGAGAAAAAGTCGTGTGAACGGTACGAGGAAGCAACGGATTACTTCGACCAGCGTAAGATCCAAGGACCACCAGCCTGTATATTTTGATGTAATCGAAATATCTGTATAGGATCACATTTTTATTCACTTTTACGTCTCTAAATTTCTCTGCTCGCAGTCTATGGAAGGGGGGGGAGGACCCTCGTTAAGAACGCTGTAGGATTAGGAATGCAGTAACTGCTAAAAGAGGGAAAGGAAATAAATTTCAACCTTAGATAACACTAAAAAATTAAGTGTTTTAAAGGTATTCTTACAGGTTGGCACATTTTTTTTTTTACAAAATCTCATTTAAAAGTTACTGCACAGTAATCCGCGGAATTTCATCAAATGGATTTCTTAATCCCTTTATGCATACAATGATAGCTTACTATTAATGATATTTATGGACTGAATTTTAATCACTGATCATGAAATAGTGCCAGATATCTTCTAGCATATGAAATAATTAAAATCGCCAAACCGTTTGCGTAATAAATCAGCTTCTAATCGGTGCATAAGTTCAACGCATCAACCAATCGACTATATATCGGTGAAACGTTCATTCAAAATTTTGAAGTAGAAGTAAGTCTTTCTTTGCGCTGAGTACGGGTGGTGGTGGGGGAGAGGATAACATCGGGAGCACCGGTCTAACGAAAACATGTCACACTTTGAACGCTTATGCCTTCGAAAGTAATAATCGTAGAGTAATAAATAATACATTAGATAGTTTATAGAGTCCCATTTATAACAAAACAAGTTTCAAACCTCCACCCCTTAACCCTTCGATACAGAAAGTGAAGCTAAACTTCGCGTGATTTTGTTTCGCCGCACGCCGTTTTAAGGTTTACTAGTGAATAGGTAAGAAGGCGATGACCTCAGCCCTGCATTACGTAGCTGACAGTCAGAGCTAACGCACGTATGTGATAAACCAAAATAAAGTAGTTTTAAAATTTATTTTTTCGATAAAAAAAAAAAAAAAAATGGTGACTAAAATTTAGAAATGCTGCGAAAATCCAGGGAAAATTACTATAAGAACCGACGAAAGTTGAAGAAACAGCTAGAGGAGAACGAGAGGAATCCGAAAAGGCCCGCTATGTCATCAACCAAAAGGTCACGGAAATGTATGGAGCGTCAAAAGGTCCGCGCGCCTGGATGCATTTCACCAGAGTTCGATTCTAGAGCCACAAATAGCATCCGCTTCAACTGCACGAATAGAGACTGAACAGCAAGAACGGATGGAGATTGATGTCATCGATCTAAATCTTCAAAATTTCGCACAGAGCATGGGGCTATCAATGTACATCGCCAGTCTTCAAACTTTGCTGGATAATGAATGTATTATTACATATCAAACCTTTACACCACCGATGCATTCTGAATCTAGACAAGAACGAGAGCAAGAACCAAAAGAGTATATTAGGCGGGAGACGTTATCGCCAAATTTATAACAAGGCAACTGAGGAGTGTTCTCGAGATCGATGCAAAACTGAAGAGAAATTTTTGGGGTATTAGTTGGGAGAGGGATTTGTTTCCCGTCAGGAAATGATATTTCATCTTTTAAAACTTTCGAAAACGGAAGTTAAATGGAGAAAAGATTTTTCCCGCTATCGTAATGCTCATTTGTCGCGATGTTTCTTCTGCCCAGTATTTGTTTTTAAATATAATTTTATTCCATAAAATTTGTATTACAGCTTGAAAACGGAGGCAATTTTTCCGTAAACGAAAGTAAGACTGCGCGGAAATTTTCCTGTAATCTTCAGGCAGGGGACTATTCGGCGGATTCGAGGTATTTCGTCTTTTTCATCATCATTTGTGTGGTTCTCGAGATGGATACATAACTGAACAGGATTTTGGGGAGCGGAGAGTCTTTTCCGTCGGAGGACGGAAGTGCGACTTTCGAAATCGGAAGTTATGATTACGGAGTAAAGATTTCTCCCGTAATCATAACTTTTTTCTCTTGCAATATCCTTTTGCTCAGTGTTATATCATTTTATTGAATAAATGTGTATTTCAGCTTTAAAATGGAGAGAGAATTTCTGAAAATGGAAGTCAGTCGTGCGAAGATTTCGCCGGTAATCGTTATCCCCCGTCCTTTGCGCAACGTTTCCTCTATCTTGTGTCGTTAAATATTAATAATTTTATATTTTGAATAGTGATGTGCTCCAGTTTAATATTTACATAAATAAATTAAAATGAACAGTTCTATCTTGCTCATGCTGTGTTTTATTGACACTGTTACGCCGCGCATTCTGATTTTTTACCCAATCATAAAGCTCGGCCCCCCCCCTTCATCAGTCTCGTGTATGAGTAAAACTTTTCTTTCGTTTTATTTCTTAAAAATCTTATATCTGAAAAAAATCAAAGGGGCACAATAGCAGCTGTGCCGCAACCTATAACGTAGATGTACGTCAACTGTCCGCTGAATACTTTAAGGACGTAGAACTAGTGAGATAGTACCATGAAATAGTGACAGTTGACGTAGTTCTACGTTGTAGGTTAGGTTGCGGCACAGTTGCTACTGTGCCCCTTTGGATTTTTACGAATTTCAATTCTTTAAAGTTGGCAGGTCTGGTGGTAGTGTTCAGAACGTGGCAGCAATTAACCTTTGAACCAGCTGTCCTGAAAATTTTCTGCTGTCGTACACTGCATTTTTATCTACATTTTACTTGCTTGCCGGTAGTAACTTTGCGATTATCGGCGTTATTCTAAGTTCATGCAAGCAAAAAAGAACGGGCTATCCTCTGAAAAGATTACAATTGCTGTCAGTGTATGTATTTTGTGCATGCGGGGAAACATGCTCTGAAACTGCCAACAGTCAAGTCAGTACATTGATCCGTGACCAAAGTGCCTGTCTGCTGGTAGCGTACGCGCGAGTCTAGTTTGTTGACGAAAGAGCGCCACACCCACACGAGGTCAGGAGCCGCAGCCACCATTCACGATGACCGACCGCTCTTCACTTCCCGGAAATTACTCTTCCAATCCTTTATCTCACCGTGTTAACGCAACAAGCCTTGCCACCAAAAGGATTCTTTTGCTCGTCCTGTGCTGAAGTCCTCAAGATTTCGGGATTATCAGTAGTTATTCTTAGCGGCAACGTGCGTGTGATAGCGATATAAAGAAAAATCCTTGAAGCTACTGTGAAAACTTCCGTGTGTCCATGTCCTCGTCGTGGAATATATTAATTTTAAATACGGTGAATACAGTCAGTGTAAGCAAGGTCGGGAGGAGGGCTTAATGTTTATTTAAACTACTAAGTCGTGTGAATGTACGTGAGCTGCGTACTGGGGGAAATTTCTTGATTTATTTCACTTTGAAGAGTTGGAACTCCTGATGAAAAGGTGGCTTTGGGCCCCCCCCTACCTCCTTTCCCAGCACACGTCGGTGAACGCCTGGGACGTAGTTTTCTTATACCGGGGTCTTCCTTTGAGGTTTCAGGTCAGTGTCCCTAAATTAGGGATAGATAGTGACTGCTGTGGTGATAAACTCGATGAAAATTGTAGCGTTGAGGCAATTAAGGAGGCGTTTCAGACTAAGCTGTAAACATCTAAGCAGAAAATTGGGAGGGTGAGCCCAGAAATATCCCAAAAAATAGATTAAAAAAAAGCGTCATTACAGCTAGCTGCGGAGAAGCAAGAGAAGACGGCAGCTCCTATCACGTTTCTCCGACGAAGAAGAGCAAAGTGGGAGGGAGACGAAACTTTCCTCTTTTATGGAAACAAGCTGGATGGAACAGCCAAACCATCTAACCACTTCGAAAAATGTTTATCAAAGCCCCAAAGAGAGAAAAGAACTCAATAACTGGGACGAAGCTCAAGTTGTCAGAAAGTGAACAGAATGTTTGAGAAGGGAATTAATTATCTCTGTTGTACTATGTTAAAAGCACTGTCTGATACGAATCAGGATATTTTTTTTTTTTTTTTTAAAACATTTTGCATGTGCTCTTGGATTTTTTTATTGGACACAGTAAATAATGGCGTTGGTGTGTATTTCTGTTTGCTACTTTATATATAATCACCTGACCTTGGATGCAAGGTCGGGTGAAGGTTACAGTCTCGGATGGTCATATATATATATTTATATTGGATTCCAAGGGACAGGAAAAGACCCAGAAGAAGACCACATGGGAGATGGGTGGATGAAATTCGAAAGTATGCGGGAGTGACATGGAGGAGACTGGCACAAGACAGACCGTTGTGGAGAAAACTTGGGGAGACCTGCGTTCAGCAGTGGATTGATAATGTTTGACAATGATGATGATACATTTATATTTATATATAATTTATTATTATGGAGAGACTATATACAAATATATATATATCATATCCTCTCCTTGACAAATGTCAACCCCACATTCTCGTGATGCATCGTTACCTCTAAAGGGGCTCTGACAACCGACACATAGTGGTAGACCTATACAACCGGCATTTAGAGGAAATGCTATATCCCACACTCACCAACCCGCTTAGCCAGCGTGGTAAGTTATGACCCCCCCCCCCCAAATGATTTCGAAACTACGTACAAAGGCTGTAGACAACAGAAAGAAGCATGGAGAGGTGCATACTTGATGTAACCAGGATAAGTAGTGGAACTCGTGGATAAGGAAAATGACAACAGTGGAAGAAATCGTGATCAGAGTAAAATCCCTATAATGACAATGGGCTGGACATGTTGCCTGAAGAACGGATAACCGAAATTTTAGACTCTATTCCAAGGGACAGAAAAAGACCTAGAAAACCACATGGGAGGTAGGTGGATGAAATCCGAAAGCATGCCGGAGTAACATGGAGAGTGGCTCAATACAGACAGTTGTGGAAGAAACTTAAGGGGATCTTCATCCAGCAGTGGATTGATAATGGTTGTCAATGACACACACACATAAGCTATTACATTATGACCACCCTACACCATAGAGAAATGAGTGCGCCTGGAGACAGAACGGTGGCGCGGGCGATGTTCACAGAGCAGTATACAACTTGTATACACAAGCTGATGACCGGCTTTCGGATAGTAGTGTTCGGAGTCAGAATGGGAAAAGCTGCCGATTTATCGGAGTTTGATAAAGGACAAATTGTGATGGCATGACGCTTCTGATCAGAATTACGATCTCGAAAACGGCGCGGCTTGTGGGTTGTTTACGTGCCGCTCTAATGAGTACGTATACAAAGTGGTGCACAGATGGCCAACGACGAACCGTCGTCCAGCCGTGTGCTGTCCGCAGCTCATTGATGCCAGAGGGGAGCGGAGACTGTCGCGCATTGTTCGCAGCGACCGAAGGGCCACAGTGCGACAAATCACCCTCAGCTACAATAGTGGTGATCATCAGGGCAATGTGTCACAGCACACAGTTCATCGCAGCCTTCTGCACATGGGCCTGCGTAGACGAATACCCAGCCGGGTCTCCATGCTCACTGCACGTCATCGCCAAGAACGCATTAAATGGGCCCAAAATCATCGAGATTGGACTATGGATGATTGGAAGTGACCTGGTCTTACGAATTCAGATTCTTGGTGCATCACGTAGACGGCTGAGCGCGGACACGCCGATTACCAACGGAGGCTATGGCACTTGGATGATCTGTTGGACGGAAAAAGGCCGGCGGTGTTATACTGTGGGCGATGTTTTCTTGGGGCACTTAGGCCCCATTATCCCAAAAACACAGTCCCAGACAGCTATCAGGTATCTGAGCATCGTTGCGGACCAAGTTCACCCATTCTTGTCGGACGACTGTTCCCTGCAGGTAATGGCCATTACCAACAAGATAATGTGCCATGCACGACTGCCAGAATCGTGGAGTGGTTCGAGGAACATGCCGTTGACTTTCTCTTAATGTCCTGGTCTCAAAATTCACCTCACATGAACCCAATCGAACATTTGTGGTTCGACTTGGAAAAGCAGGTTCGCGCTAAATTACCACCACCCCGAAATGTACAGGAACTGGAGGACATATTGGTGACATTGTGGTACCAGATACCCCAGGATACCTATCGCCACCTCATTGAATCGTTGCCTCTCCGAGTAGCCGCTGTTTTGAGGGCTAAAGGGGTCCTACAGCTTATTAGGTAGGTGGTCATAATGTAATGGATCATCGGTGTATATATATGGCCATCCGAGATTATCCCGGATGAGGCATTGGTGGTGTGCTTGGTATGCGCCGCTGGCTGTCCTCACTGGAACCAGTGACCCCAAATTAGGGACACGACTGCTTATAGCTTATTTAGAGGTCGTTAACTCCCCCCCCCCCCCCAAAGTGGATCAGTTTTTCCAATCTGTTAAGTGGAAATTCAACAAAAGAGTTTGTGACAAAAGAAAATAAAGCGTAAGTGTATTTCCTTTTACGATCCTACTTTTTTTTTTTTTGTGGCACATAGCAGGAGTGGCGTGACAGACAAATATAAGTATGTGCCTCCGTTACGCGAAACTTATGATTCTGGAAGACGAACATAGGATATTTTAGTCCTCGTAATATTTATCCAGGAAAAAGGAGGACTGCCAAGCTTTCTAGTAGAAATAATTTGGTAACTTATGTTCTTAAGCTCAGGAAAAATTGTTCAAGAAAATCAGAAATGTGGGAAATTTTGCTTGGAGGTTTTACATGCAGTAGATAAATAGATTTTGGGACCATCCTTCCCGACAAAAATTAATGTTTATGAATCACCGTCAGTGTCTCCATCGTCTGCTTCTGTGCTCACTTTTTTATTTATGGAGAAATTTCCTGCGGCTTATGGTTGTCATACTCACATATCATTTGAATATTCATTTCCAGCCAGTTCGATAAGGTTGATCAAGTTGTCACACTCTGACCTTTGACATCTCGTTTTGTGTTTCTTCTCGTCAGAACTTTTTTTCATGAATTCAAACGATAACTCGGGCCATGATTCAGAATACCAACATGTTTCATGTTAATAATCACTGAATAGCTCACAAATATTGCCTTTGTTCACCGTTACTTCGGGTAACGATCGCAGGCCCTGTTCTGATTTTTTTTTTTTACTTTAGCCATTAAAAAAAAAATTTGGTGCCACTTTTACGCAAGTACTAATATTTCATTGCACGAACGATTCTTTCATGCAAAGAAATATTAGTACTACGTGCCGCTCTAGTGAGGGAATGCTGATTCGCAAAATAGTTTGAGAGGCAAGTCCCAGCCACTGGACTAGGACAGTTTGTCGGAGATGAGCCCGGATGGAGTATGGGTGGTGCATTTCATGTCTCCAACTGATAATGGTGTTCGTTCCCTCAAACCAGTGGCTCTAAATCAGGGAAGGGTGATTGCTTTGTATTCCTTAAAGCAGTTCATTGTTTATCCACAGAAGCATCCAGCAAGTGAGCTATCCTCCCCCTCTTTTTTTCTTGATGAGAGAGATAGAGAACCCTAGTTCATTGGTTAGAAGTTTAAGATGGAGACATTTTCTAGTTTAATCCTGTTGCACCAGCTTCTGCTGTAGGTGAATTGCAAAATTCTCACTTTCTGTTAGGTTTCATAATTTATTTCGTACTGTTTCGATAGCTTGTAAGTCCGACGAAAATTTTGTCCCGCAAATATTCAGCGCGAAAAAAAATGGGGTTTAACCACCGTCCGCTAGCGCTCTCTAGCGGTAATCGCGGACGACGTAGGGCTTGGTTGGAACCAAGGAGGAACAGCTCCCGGCACGTAATCAGCTGCCGCCAAAACACCCTCTGTTTCGGAAGTCACGTTTAGCCATGGTCATGACTAGTCATGAACAAGACTACCCAACCTCCCTTGGGACATCAGTCTCAGTCAGGGTTTCCCAAACTTTAGTGATCCGTAGCTCACCGACCAACGGACCGAAGATTCGGCGATCTACCTACCCCTGCCGCCATGCTGCGGAAAATAAATTTTCCATATAAAAATTCAATGAGAAGTTCTAAAAAAGTTTCCAATCTCAAATATGTATTTATCAAAAATGATAGTTGCAGTTATCAAATGTCATTAAAAGCAAATTTTAAGCATTTTGTTTGCATAAAAACAATTAACAATTTTGTCAACATCGCGAAAAAAATCTTTTTTTAAGTTCTAATGGATGTGGAATGATGCTGTTTTTTTTTGGGGGGGGGGGGGAGCATTAGCCAAACTTTCAATATCTGGGTTGATTGAAAAGTTAGTTTGTCTCAAGTCATTCTCGACAAAAAAGTTTGTTCTTGTACTTTTTGTTTTAAACACTAAAAATGAAAATGACTGTTCTCATGAGTAACTAGTGGTAATTGCGACTAAATACTTGTATTTCAGTGCTCTGTCACAGTTCTGGTTATTCCGATCTGTTTTTAACGAAAACTCTGTCAGAGTGCTAAATGCCGATGAATCACATACATGTCAGTTCAATAAACGTATCTCCCTCTCTTGAAGGTAGTCTGCCTTTTGAAGAATTTTTTTCCATGAATAGATTTCTTGTTCACACTGCACGTTTTCGCTTTCCTGGAGAAGTACTGTCAGCTTGGAAGCAGAGGGATGTTCTTAAATGACTGATGACACTGTTGGAAATAAAATTATTTAAAATAAATTTAGTCCAACATGCACGTGCATAGATAGCCCCAGGGGATAGCGAGAGGCAATCTCAAGCCTTGAGACGATACTTAGGCCCCAGGGGATATAGGGAGGTCGGAAAAGTTGAAGGGTCAGTTCCCAAGAAGGGAGCGAAGTAACGTTCACCTGACGGAATAGATGAACCCCTCAGAAGGTCAAGTGACCTTGGCATCAGCGGACAAGGTGAAGCTCAGAAGGTCAGGGGTTTTTCACTAATCAAGAGTAGTGGAGTACGTGTAGCGACAAGGAACAGACGTGGGTATTGAGTGCCGAGTATGACGAGAGAGAAATGAAATATGCCCAACGTTGTCAAACGGAGAGCCGAGTTCGGATAGCGCCAGTCAGCTCAATTAGGTGTATATGCCCAGTGTTGAAAACCTGAAAGACATGGAGATACCAGATAAGTTATTTTCCTTTTCCCTTTTATTGCATGTACTTGCTTAAATTAATTCATAACCCTATTTAGAGCACGTGGCGTGTGTATTGGTCATGATCAAACAATGAAAACCCAGTTAGCTAGGTAAAACATTTAAGTAAAGCATAGGAGAAAAGGAACTAAAAGTAAAATGAATCACTAAGCTTTGCGCTTATATATATAGATAGATGTATGCAGAAATGATCGGAGACGTTATAGAGAAAAATCGTAATAATAGTAAATTTTATGTGTAAGGTATTGCTAACGGCTGCACCCACGCACGTGGTACCTTAGTGTTCCTAAATCTCACGTATTAAACCATTTTTATTACTTCCACATAAGACTCCTGTTTGTTTTCCTTATAGCCACACAAGACATAAGTTAAGGTATGTGTAAGTTAAAATATGTGTTTATGTTTCTAATTTCTTTCACGAGCGGCACCTTTATTCCCCCACCATTCCAGTGACGGGATAAAGGTGAATCACAACGCCGTGCTTTATTATATGCCAGTACATATAAGGAGCACGTTTTTGTCCTTTTGTCCATATACGATCACTGTAGAACAAAAGTCCCATAGTTATAAAAAGGCACAATAAAGTAAATTTAATCGGTAAATGAGCTGTAATTGATGCACCTATAATTTGTTCATAATAATAAATATAACAATAAAATTAACACCTTGTATTTAACATTGATGACAGTAACACGTGTCCCAGTGAATAGCATTAACACGTGTGCCATTGTTCGTAACTTTAACACGTGTTCCGTATTAGAATGTAACGTTGGTACCGATTAACGTTTGAAGATAACTATGGTGAATTGGTTAAATATTTGTTTATAACATATGATTATTCCTATGATTATAACGTTTCAAATAATTGAATATAACAACACTTGTGAATTGATTGCTTTCTTTGTAGATGCAAGAAAGTTGTTTAACAGTGGGGTGTTTCAAAGTTTCCTAACTTGCTCGTTCTGGCCACTTTTGCAGTTCTTTAATTGTTTTATAAAATTTGTTCCTGTACAATGAATTTTTCAGTGTCCTTTCTTTGTATAGCCCTGAGCACAGCTTATTTGGTGAACCAGAAACATCAACATCATTATGGATCACATCATTCATTAAGAAGATGCTGACTTTATCTCTGAGCTCAAACAGCTCGTCCAGAATTTTATACTCCTTGACAGCTGTCGTACTTTCGTACGTAGCAAGAGGTGTGTGTTCACTGCCTGTGTCATCACACAGTAGATATAATTAATATCATGTATTACGGGGACGAAACTTAATGAAGTTTATTATTTTTACGGCTTGTTCAAGTGTTTTCTTCAAAAGTTAGCTCATTCCCTGTGTTGCCAATGCCTCTGTGGATGCTACAATGTGTCCAGTCAACTAGTAAATGAGCAACAACTGTCACTCTTGCGATTAATCCAGAATGTCTCCCTGATATCGATTCTGCTGTTAGCTATGTACACTGAAAGGACAAATTATTACGTACACCCCGGTGAAAATACGCAAAGCAGCAGGATAGCAGCAAATCGCGGTGTGCAGTAAAACCGGTTGGGGTTATGAATAGTGTGGGTCGGTATGCACAGGAGTCAAGTGCCAGCATTGGTCGAGGGCGAGACTTAAGTGAGTTTGATCGAGGTCAAGTCGTGGGAGGCAGGAAGGCCGGATGTTCAATCAGCGCAACGGCGAAACTGTTAGGAATTCCACGACAAACCGTAGCAAGTGTGTACCAAGAGTACTTGAAATCCGGCAAAACCGCTAACAGTCGAATGAAATGTGGCCGTAAAAGTGCATTGGATGATCGAGGGCGCCGACGATTGGCCCGCATCGTACAGACGAATTGGAAGGCTTGTTTGCAGCAAAGCACGTCACAGTTTAATAAAGGAGCATCCACAAGCCTATGCTCAAAGACAGTCCGTCGACACATGTCACAACTCGGCTGGGACAGTCGACAACCACAACTTGTCCCGATGTTAACGGCACAGCATCGCATGATTCGGTCAAAGACAATCCGTCGACACATGTCACCACTCGGCTGGGACAGTCGACAACCACAACGTGTTCCGATGTTAACGGCACAGCATCGCATGATTCGGCTGAAGTTTGCGAAGGCCCATCGAAACTGGAACATGGATGATTGGAAACGCGTCATATGGTCTGAAGAATCCCGTTTCACACTGTATTGCGGTGATGGCAGGCTGCGGGTGTGGCGTCATCCACACAAAGCTATGGACCCCGCATGCCAAGTTGGGATACTACAAGCCGGTGAAGGCGGTGTAACTGTTTGAGCAGCTTTCACGTGGTCTGGCCTTGGATCCCTTGGTACCTCTTGAGTCTTCAGTCACTAATTCCAACTATGTGCAGCTCCTGGCCGACCATCTCCACCCTTTCAATTACGTGCCTCTGTCCGAACCAATTCCGATCTTTCAACAGGGCAACGCTCCACCCCATCGGTCCTGGCTAGTGACCAACTGGCTCCAGGAGCATAGTAGTGAGCTTATCACTCTCTCATGGCCCCCTCGCTCACCGGACATCAACACCATAAAGAATTTATGGCACATATTAGAACGAGCTGTTCGTGATCAACCATCTCCACCTACATCTCTTGACTACTCTGCGCCAAGCACTCTTAGAATGTTGGTCAGCGATAGCTGAGTCTATGTTTCGGAACTTCATTGCGTCTGTATAACGACGTTTGGCTGCTGTCCTGCGTGCAAAAGGTTGTGCCACAGACTGTTAGGTGGGTGTACGTAATATTTTGTCCTTTTAGTGTGTATAAATTTTGGTTTGATAGCTTTTGGAAGAAACTGCACAATTTCAAGAGCAATATACTATTATCTCAAAAGAAAAGCGTTTAATCCGCGCATTCTTTCGGTTCTTGCGTATGAAGCAAAGACATGGACCTTAACTAAACAAGTTAGTAAAATCAGGGAATGCATTGATTATGATACGCTTTCCAACATATCAAATCATTACTCAAGTTGAGGATAATGGCTGTAGAATAAATCTCGCTCCTATGACCTGACCTTTGACCCCATTTCGATTATATTGAACAGAACCGGTAAAGTATACTTCCGGAACAACGTGATAAAGTTTTGTTCTAATCGAAGCATTTTTACGTAAGTTATAACACATAAGGGCAAGGGAATGGATCCCGATCCTATGTCCTGACCTTTGACCCCATTTCGCTCATTTTCAATAGGTTTTGTCCCCTACCACATACTAAAATTTCATCGAAATCGAACCATTTTTACGCGAGTTATCGTGCGGACAAAGCTGGAACATATACGCTTCTTCAACCTACGGGCTGCCCCCCCCCCCCCCCGGCTGCTGCTCAAAAGAGGGCGCAAAAATCACAGTTTATAATCTGATTAAAATTGGAATTTAAACGTTCGCACCAATTTCTGGTACAGTTTTTTTCGCTCCATGCTTTGATTTGTCCATTAGCTTATAATATGCTTCGCCAGTTTGGGTAACCTTGGCAAATTAAAATTCACATTTCTTTCTCAAATTTTTAAGGAGACATCTGTTGCTCATATTCAAAAATGAAGGCGCGGTTGAACGTACGTTTTAAGAGAAAAAAGTTGTTCACATTGAAGATTCTCGGGGGGCTATTCGATAATTACTGTGATTAGGAGCCACGACTTCCAGCTGCATTCGGGACGTTTATTGTGGTACCAAATGTCCGAAACACTTGGGAAAAGCCGTACAGCCAGTTCCACAGTGCCTCTGTTATAGAGATAAAATTAACGTCGCACACAGCGCAATGTTTTGTTGAGTAATGTACATTTTTATGTATATAAATGCTAATAATACACTATTAAATTAGCAATATGTATAAGATCGAAAAACAGATGGGGGCGCAATAATCTGTGGTTTGCCCCGGTTTCAGAAATGCCTAGTTACGCCTCTGATCCTCACTATTTATGTGAGGAAGCTCCTTTTTGAGTGATTATTAGTGAGTGATACACACATCATATACGAGACAAGGACGGCGTTTGTTTTAGAAGTCCCTAAAACGACGTTTCTAGTGCATTTTTTTGTAGTCTAACTCGCGGAGTTTTGTTGCAAGACATAATAAAGTCACTTTTAATTTAATTGCGTTTTAAATTTAAAATAATTTCGCTTGCAACCAATGTAACCCCAAGATCTTTAGTTAAAGCATACAAATTTGGCACAGCTTTAATATTATTTAAATGCTGCTCTTTTTCCTATTTTTAATGGGTTTTTGAGAATATAGAGATGGTCCCCAGTCCATTTGCTTTGCTGCGGTGAGGAGTATCGAGCAGTGCTGTAGGGAGCTCGCCTTTCTTCTGTTAAGTAGAGTTTTAATTTGTGGCCTTTGTTAGGACGAGCAACAGATTTATTACGCAGACACAGTATGGAAGCCAAAACTTTTAGTTTTGTATATATTAAACAAGAGACGGAGTGAATAGTGGGTCCTATGTGTTCTCTGTGTGCTAGATGGTTTGTCTGGTTTATTGTGGTGGCGACGCCACGAGGTACCAAGCTTATGATACAGGCAATGCATCCTAAGTTCAGAGCAGTTACGAGCAATTGAGAGACCTACTGCAAAACTAGCCCTGTAGCACCAAATTCAGCGTATCAGACTAAAAACTAATGAGCGTCCAACTGATGTCAACATCCACGAAGCGCATACCGTTGCCAACTCTTAAAAAGAACTTATGGATGAAAAGAGGTGGAAAAAATTGCAAACTGCATGCCACCCGATAATTCCCTGGTGGCATGCAGTTGTAATTTATCTGCGGTTCTTTTCCTTCTGTAGCATATGATGGTCAAATGTAAAGTTGGCATTTACTTTTTTGTCTTCTATTTTTTCTGATGACTGATAACTGATTAAAATAATATTCCGAACTTGGTTTAGAATTTATTTTTTTCAACTTAAACCAAAAACTTATTTCGAGATTATTCTAATATAATTTAATGGAGCTGCAGGTCTAGCGAGTCGACGTCCCTATGCAAGGACCTAATTCTTAGGCGAGAAACTGGATCTCTGTGTTGTTACTAAGTATAACTTTTGATATTAGTAAAGATCCCACATGCCGTATTTCATCAAAATCGGTTCAGGAATTTTTACTGCAATACTTCAGACTTAAAAAGAACGAACATACGGGCAACTAGTACCCCATCTTCACCCTCTATTACCCCGATAAAAAGTCTAATAAGCATGTTACGTTCAAACTGAAGAACTTTGTTGTTAGCTTCGGGGTGGGGGTGGGGGGTTGTCGAAGAAACCAGGCCGGGAATTTAGTCTTCTGGTCTACTAGAGAAACCACGTACCCACAGGAGATGTTTCTGAAATGTGCATTGTAAAATTAATTCAGTCGTGAACAAATACAGGGCGTCCCACTCGCTACCCAAACCGCCATTTCTTTAATAAAGTTAAAACCAATACAGATTTTGCAACGAAATTTGAAGTGGACTTACCTCACTTCGTGCGAAATGTGACATCACAGCCTGTGCTGGAAGTGACCACCAATTGCATCCAGACAGCATTGAACCCGGCGCACTACATTGTGGAAAGTCCTTGCCAGTACTCCCGCTGTCACTGCCTGAATTTCTTCGGTGATGTTTGCTTTCAAGGCATCAATGGTTCGCGGTTTCTTTTGGTAAACTCTCCCTTTTAGATATCCCCGTAAAAAGTAATCGGGAGGCGTCAGATCGGGCGAGCGGGGTGGCCATAGACCCTTCGAAATGTCGCGGTCGCTGGAAAAGGACTGAATTTCGGCCATACTGGTGTGTGATGTCACTCCATCATACTGGTAAAATCCAATGGAGAGTTCTTCGTCGTTCAATTGATTTACAAAGGTGTTGAAGATTTCCATGTATGCAGCTGTTGTGATGGTTGTATCGAAGAAGATGGGACCAAGTATGCGGCGCCGGGTCATCCCACACCAAACACCAATTTTCTGTGAATGAAGAGGTTCTTCATGTATGGCGTTGGGATTTTCACTGGCCCAAATACGGGAATTTTTTAAAAAAAATTGAATGTTTCAAATACAGGAATTTTTAAAAATTTTTTGAATGTTTCAAATACGGGATTTTTTTTTGGAGTGATCCTTAGTGGAATTTGCCACTGAGGATCACTCCAGCTGGCAGGCGGACAGCGCCGGATTCAATGCTGTCTGGTCTCAAATGGTGGCCACTTCCAGCAAATGTTGTGATGTCATCACATTTCGCACGAGATGAGGTAAGTCCACTTCCAATTTCGTTGCAATATCATCATTGGTGTGCCGCCCCGGTGGCGCAGTGGTCTAAGCGATGGCCTCTGACCATTCGTCCGAACAGGGGGCCGGGTTCGAATCCCGATGAGGCATGGATGTTTTTGTTTTACGGCACTGGTTCTCTCCCTTCCCTGGAACCAGTGACCCTAAATTAGGGACGGGCGACTGCTTATAGCCCATTGAGTTGCTCACGGTGGTCGTTAAACCTTCAATCAAAAGAAAAAAAAATCATTGGTGTTAATATTATCAAAAGAAATGCCGGGTTCGGTAGTGACTGGTACATCCTGTATTAACAGCAATTTAAGGGTAAAAGAAATCCACTCATGATTGAATATATAATAGAACATATCAAACTCTACTCAGAAACGGGGTATTGTACCAGATAATTATATATATTTTGTCACTGATCATCTACTGCGCAATGGTATTCGTGTATCCCCTCCTAGAGTACACGCCCTTTTTTAAGTCTACTAATTATTTTGGCACATGAACTACCATTTTGACCCATAAACTAGTATCGGTAACTCGCTGTTACTTTTAAGATAAATGTGGGTGGAACCAGGATCGGCTAGAATCTAGTTTGGCCCTGGTGGAACACTGTTTTGGGAATATCTCTGCCGAAGAACCTCTTTGTGCTCTGTGTCTGTACGTAGATAAGGGTGTGGGGAGGATGGACCAACAAAATCGTTACTAATGCCTACCTTAAGGTTACAAAAGGAGGATAGGGACTACCAACGACCCTTTGGCTCTAAGTCCAACGACCTACGGTTAACCGTATTAGCTTAATTTATTAATAACAGCGTACCTGGTCCGGCAGCAAATTTTTCTTTGTCATTTCAGAGCAAACACGCAGCATATCTAAAGAAAGGCCAGTATTTTTTTTTTTTTCTTAATACAATATTTTAGACAGAGGATATCAAGCTCAAAATGAAGTTTAACGATTCTTATTCATCAGTATCAAAATAATTATTTGTTCTTAATATAAAGTAGTTTCCTACTATTAATTACGTGTAATAATAGACTAAACAAATTATGAACTATTCAGTAGTTCAAAAACTGTTCTCGGTGAACTCAAGAAAGGTAGGAAGTGATACTACTGATTTTTGTTTCTACTTCATACAGCCTTTTGTTCAATGGTCAGTTCAGTGGTTTCCCTACGGCGATAGCTCAAGGTCAAATTATGTTGAACTGTGAACGTGAAGAACAGTATTTGAACTACTGAATAGTTCATACCTTGTTTAGTCTATTATTACACGTAATTAATAGTAGGAAAGTTTGCGGGAGTAACATGGAGGAGACTGGCACAAGACAGACCGTTGTGGAAGAGGCTTGGAGAGACCGTCCAGCAGTGGGTAGATAATGGTTGACAATGATGATATAACCGAGAGAACAAGCTGGATTCAGGAGTGGCTACAGCACTATAGATCATATCCACGTACTGAGAGAACTAATTGAACGAGCGAGGGAATATGAACTTCCGCTATGCATGGCTTTTATCGATTATGAAAAGGCCTTTGATTCGGTGAAACCAACAACAGTTACAATGGCTTTGAAATTCTGCGGTATTGAAGATGCAAACATTAATATTATTAATAACATCTATGAAAATGCAAGTGCAAAGATTCGGCTGTTTGAGAATACAGCACCCATAAAAATTGGAAAAGGAGTGAGACAAGGTGACACCGTATCTCCCAAGCTCTTTAATGCCATATTGGAAAATGTCTTTCAATCACTGAACTGGGAAAACATAGGGATAAAGATTAATGGAGATTATCTAACTCACCTTCGTTTTGCTGATGACGTAGTCATTTTTGCAACTACCCCATCAGAGCTGTAGAGTATGATCCAGGAACTTGCTGACAAGGGTAAAGAAGTGGGATTAAAAATGAACTTTCAGAAGACAAAAGTGATGTACAATGCTTTTACAAGGAATGAAGATTTATCGATTGATGGGGAAAAGCTGGAGATAACCAATACCTACATTTATCGTGGACAGCAGATATCAATTGAATGTCACATTGATGAAGAAATTAATCGGCGTATAAAACTTGCCTGGAGAGCTTTTGGAAGAAACAGTATAATTTTCAAGAGCAATATCCCATTATGTCTTAAAAGAAAAGTGTTTGATCAATGCATCTTTCTAGTGCTTACGTATGGTGCAGAGACTTGGACCTTAACTAAAAGAGACAAAGACTGCAGACAACTCAAAGAAGCATGGAGAGGTTCATGCTTGATGTAAGCAGGAGAGATAAGAACTCGTGGATCAGAAAATGACAAGAGTGTGGAAGGCATCTTGATCAGAGTAAAATCCCTGAAATGGCAATGGGCTGGTCATGTTGCCAGAAGAACGGATCACCGATGGTATCAAGGGACAGGAAAAGGCCCAGAAGAACGGATCACCGATGGTATCAAGGGACAGGAAAAGGCCCAGAAGAAGACCGCGTGGGAGATGGATGAAATTCGAAAATATGCGGGAGTAACTTGGAGGAGACTGACACAAGACAGACCGTTGTGGAAGAAACTTGGGGAGACCTTCGTCCAGCAGTGGATTGATAACGGTTGACAATGATATATATATACTTTTATAACTTAAATATTTTGCTTGCAGGATATTGTTTACTTTTTTAATTTTGCCTTGACATAAAAAGTTGCCTGTAAAAAATTTCCCTGCGCGTGTTACACATTATTGCAGCATTATTAACCTTTAAAGCTAAATAATAAACAATTTTACTTTAAAAGTAATATCGGCGAAACTCTTATGCGAAGTTTAAAATCTAAAAAATGAAAGTTTTAATGGATTTTTCTCTTAATACATAAAGGTAGCTGCTAGTGGTTAAAGCAGTCGACTGCTGTTGTATTGGTCGAGGGTTCGATCCCAGTCAGACTGCTGTAATCTACTGAATAGTTACTTGGCTTGCGTCCGACTGGCAGGTTAAAACCGGCGAACCCGGAGTTTTGGGCTCTTTGTTATAGTTAAGGTCATCTGTTACTTTCCTTCTCATTCAGATCTTCCTTCGGAGCCAACTTTGCCGTAGAGGCGGCACTCCTACTAGGTAGCTTGCAATCGTTTAAAAAAAAAGAGGGTTGGGGACAAAATTATACTTAATGAATTGCAGATCAAAATTTAAAAGTACTTAGGAAATAACACTTAACTACAATGGCATTACACCGACTAAAAGGCGGGAACGGGAGCTCTTCTATTATATCTGCGCCATCTAGCGGGGAAATCATGCTTAAGAGAAAGTGGGCATACACGAAATATCGAAACCATGCTACCATCTGACAAAATGAAAGAATTTTTCTTATGTCTTGAATGAAAGATCACATCTACAGATAGACAAGAATTGAAATAAATAACGTACGTCGTACGCGTGCTGTAAAAAACGCATTTTATCATTCTTGGGTCATGAGCGATATTTTGAGATGTCGCAGTTTCAGTTCGAGACGTTAACGTCGGGCGGTTAATTTCTCGAGAAGAAAACGGCCTTCACGGCGTATTACGACAGGCTACGTACACGTTACATAGCAGCCGCCTTGCATGCAGATTGAGTCGCTTTGCGTAGAGCCAGTGAATTCTGCTGTGTAAAGATCATTGTCCTGCTTAGGGTCTCCACCGCGGAGTTGGCAAAGAGCAGCTGCTGTCATGGCGCGTGCCAACAAAAAACGAAAGGGAGGGAAAAGGGTAAGATCTGAAACGGCGTCGCTGTTACCAAATCTTTACCCCTTTACTCATCGGGGTATGTGCTGACGGGTGGCACTTCAGCCAGCCAATTGTCGAACTGTCTATCTTCAGTTTAATGTTAATTTGTATGTCAGTACGCAGCTGGTTGAATTCCAGAGATGTGTAAATGAACCTCGCAGTGTCAAGCACCATTCTACAACGCGTTTCTTCGTTCAAAGAAAATTCAGCCACTTAGTCTCAAAGCACCATTGTTCAAGATCAAGTGGCTTTTTAAATTTATTTCCTTGCGGCTAACGCAATCTTTGCCAACTTTTTTTATTATTATTATTAATTATTTATTGGAGGTGTGTTGTGACGATCCTTGCGGAATGCGCAGATCAGAGGTTTTATATACAGTCAACCCTCAATTTACTGCCACCCTCGCATAACGCCACCCCTTGGGTCTGAACAAGCGTACTCTGTGTAAAAACATCCCTTGATATACCGCCACACCGATGGCATCTTGCAGGTTTCCAAGGGTGCGGCGTTTACTGCAGCAACCAGCCTTTTCCAACACAAAACATACTTGATACCGCCACTTGTAAGATGTGTGTGATTTGCCTTCCCGCTTTTTTTTTTTTCTTTTGGACCATGATTCAGTTGTGGCAAACCTTTTGGCGGAAAAAATGGCAGAAGTCAGCTGCTCCTTCCGAAAACATGCTACAATGAAGGAGTCCAACTGGACTGCTCCTGCATTCGTAAAGTGGCACATGAGTAAAAAGAAGTCACAGAGCTTTAATCTGGGATATCCTTACGGTCTGGATTTATCGCGATTTGGGAGAGTTAAATTATATTTCCGTTTATTAGGACTTAATGGATGTCTCGCGACATCCCCCCCTAACCATATCCTCGATTTGCGTACTTTCTCTGAACGCAAACATCAGCGAAGAGTGCCTGCAGTGGGTCTGGTTACCTTTTGAGTCAAGCGGCTGTCTTAGGAGTTGGAGTGTTGTCTTCTTCCCAACCCGTCCTGTCGTCTTTGGCGGAAGAGAAGTGCTTGTTCTTTACTCTCTGCCAGCTGTCAGTTGACAAATGAATAGACACCTTTTTTCAGAGACGTAACGCTTGTTTTACTCCACACGATGCTTGCTGTCTTTAGTTTATCTTATTTGTCGACTGTAGCTTGGCGTGCTTTAACCCAGCTTCATGAGGACTAAAGGTACATAAATACACTGAAGTCCCCCCCCCCCAAAAAAAAACAACTGGGATACATCTCTAATAACGCGTTCGTCCTCCTTGCTATCGGATAACAGCAGCAACGCGACAGGGCACGGATTCCACGAGCTCTCTGTTGTACTGTGGAGATAGTGCACATCATGCTTCCTAAAGAGCGTCCCACAATTCCGTAATATTCGCCGGTGTAGGAATCCTGGCATTGACGACACGTTGAACAGCATCCCAAATGTGTTTGGCGGCGTTTGAATCCGGAGAACGAGGGGTCCAAGTCAGGATGCCAAACTCCGGGGAATGTTACTCCAGGTATGATGGGGTGACTGTGGACGTGTGCGGTGGCGCATTGTCGTGTTTGAAAGAGGTCGCAGCGGTTGCACGATATGAACGGACGCAACTGATCCCTAAAGATGGTTACGTAGCCTCTAACGGTCAGAGCGGTCTGTGGATGTAAAAGGGATCCTAACGCGCGACAGCTGAAAGCACCCCACACCATAACAGAGCTACCGCCAGCCTACACTGTCCCTTCTAGGCATGCGGGATCCATTGCCTCGTGGGGTTGTAACGGAAATGGATGGAGTCTGCCATTTACCCGAAATAGTTGGTACCGCGATTCGTCGGACCAGCCTACAAGTTTCCAGTCATTTTGCGTCCAATGGCGGTGTTCCCGAGCCCAGGCGAGGTACCCAGCGTTGTGTCGTCGGGTCAGCAATAGCACCCGGGTGAGCCGTTGGCTGTGGAATCCGATAGAACACAGGGAACGTTGCGTTGTTCGAACGCTGATGCTTTTACTGACCCCATCATTGAATTGCGCTGTGATTGGTGGCAATGTTGCACGCCAGGCGGATGTTACGATGTGTGCCAGTCCACGATCGTCCAGGACTTTTTATCTACACCGGTCTCTCACTCTGGATTTCCCCTTTAAGTTTGGGTAGTCCAGGTACACCCTTTAAATTGTTGACTGTGTAAATCCGAATTTCGTGGTAACTTCCGTGATGGATTGACCCATCTCCAGTGTGCCGACTATACACTGAAGAGCAATTGAATTAGAGATACCTGTCTAGTAACGTGTAGCATCACCTTTCGCCATGATGACGGCGGCGATTCGTCTCGGCATGGACTCTACAAGATACCGGAAGCGTTGGGACGACCCCTGAACAAGCTCCCACAGTTCACGAAGATTTGATGCAGGGGGTCAGAGCCTTAAACATTCTCTCGATGGCATCCCAGATGTTCTCGATGGCATTGAGGGTCAGGTGACCTAGCTGGCCAAGGAAGCGAGGTCACGTCGGTGGAGTGTTCATCCAACCATTCGGATACAATTCGGGAGCGATGGCACGGTGCATTGTCTTGTTGCAGGACGAGGTCCCCAGTGGGATGTTGAAGACGCACAAACGGGAGCAAATGGTCGTCCAGGATATCCCGGTAACGTTCACCTGTCAGGGACGATGTCACACGTACCAGGGGTCCCATTTCAGTCCACGTAAACAGTCTCCAGACGAGAATGCCACCCCCAGCAGCTTGAAGAGGCTGGCAAGAAGGATCCATCGCTTCATGTGGTTTGCGCCGTACTCGTATCTTGCCATCCGCATGTAGCAACGTGAATCTTGACTCATCAGTCCAGGCAACATTTTTCCGCATGTCTAAGGTCCAGTGGCGATGTTCCCGCGCCCATGCTAATCTTTGCACCCTGTGATGTGCGGTCAGCAGCGGTACCCTCGTGGGACGATGGCTTCTATACCCCATAGCGAGGAGATTGTTCTGGATAGAGTGGCTGCTTACACGTTTTTGTGCACCAGCGTTAAATTGCCGAGTGATTTCTTGCACTGTGGCCCGTCTATCCGCTGTTACAATGCGAGCTAGCCGACGATGACTCCGCTCATCCACACGCTGTTTTTCACGGCAGTTGGCCCTTGCAGGGATGGTTTTACCGGATTCGATATACTTACGGTGCACCCGTGACACAGTGGCTCGTGAAAATCCCAGTGCCTGCACGACTTCCGAGATGGAGTGACCCATTCGTCGGGCCTCGACAATTTACCCACGATCAAATGAGCTTAGATCCTTCGTCTTGCCCATACTGCGTCCGACTCTTACCGATTCCCGTCGCATCACTCCTTATATTGTTGGATCGCTGCATACGTCATGTCGTTTCCGTTTACAGGGCCGCCCACAGCGCCACATTTGCATAACGCCAGCTGTCTCAAATTCAATTGCTCTTCAGTGTAGTATCATTCCACGTTTGAAATCACGTAAATCCTGATAAGCTGCTATCTGAACTGGAAATGCTACTACTTGAGCTTGCGGAAATATCTGCCTCAATGTATACGTCGTTTGCGGACGATACCATTTACTGCATGGGTGTGGTGGCATGTAATGGAAATGGTAGCAACCTTTCCAGTTTTTTTTTTTTTGGCACCTCAGTGTATTTTAAAAACTATGACACAGCAGAAATTTCTGACGAGGGCGAGTGTGGCGGATTTTTACAAGTTCGTTTGCGGACGCAGGGGTTCCCGGGGCTCCCTGTCGTTTTTTATGCATTTTTTACTTTGTGCTAGTACAACTGTTCTAAGCAAAGACCCCTCCTCCTAACAGCAAGTTAAAAAAAAAAGTCGAAATGTTTTGAAATACATACCTGCAGAATGTGGACGTACACGGATAGTTTCCAAAATATTAGCAGATTTTGCAGATAGTTTTTGCTTGTAGATTAAAAAATAAATATAAATGTTATTTACAGCAATTAAAGCAGTTACTCAATATATTAATCTTTACTCAGATTAATATATTTAATTTGAAGAACTTTCAATTTTTTTCACATCTTCTGAGTTCTTTTGTTTATACAGACATTTCTGGTTTCTAGATTTTATCAAAGCCTGTTCTCAATGTATAGGAACTGTATCAAAAGTTTCATTTACACAGAATTTAAACTTTATTGCCAGGTTCCTCTTGCATTTTCCAGTAATTAAATTAAAATTTTTTTCCTTATGCATTTTGTAACTGTACTATTTTTGAATTAAGTTGTTGAAAATGCTATTTATAAATTTTGTAGGTTCATTAATAGAACTGTTTTTCGGGATATAAAAACTTTAGTCTCTTGTTTTTATGAGGTTCATAATTCAATATTTTAACATTTTGCCATAAAGGTCCATCTGACACACATTGCTGCACGTTCCGTTGTAATGTACTTATTTTGTCCTCACTGGAATCTGTAATGTACTACTAATTATTTATTTTATTAAGTTTTCTTTAAATTATTCTAATCGTGTGATTTGCGGGTTTGCAGCAAGTTTTCTGTTTCAATGCCTGTGTACGCAAATAAATTTTATTTTTATACAACTCTACATATCTGTACCGCATTTGAGATAGTCAATGTTTTCCTGGTATACCATTATGTAATATTTATTCGGTTACAAAGTTTGGTCTGCACAGTGCCCTCTAGCCGAGTATCTCAAATGCTGTTACACGTATGAGAGACAAATTCAAAATTTTACAATGTTGAAAACCAGTTATACAGGTGTTTCGTAAACAATCCTAGGCTACTGATCTTACGTTTAGCAAAATCTTTGGATTATGTAAGTAACACAACTAAAGCGAACACAGAAAGAGCACAAAAAGAGCAACCCCCCCCTCCCAACCTTTTTTTTTTACCACGAATCTTGATTTTTAAATTTTGATTAAAGTGAAACAAAACGCGTCACGAACATAAGTGTTAAGGGAGCCCTGAAATTTATAAAGAATTCTCTTTATTTGTCCTGTAGTTTTTTAAAATACTGCCCTTTTCCCAGTTTTATCCTCTATAATGAAGTGTTTTAAACAGTACTTCGATATAGCAAGCTAGGAGATTGGGTATCTTGTAGGAAAGAAAAACTCAAAAGAATTTCAGACAGTGAAATATAACTGCACCGTTAGGAGGCCGCGCGAGCGAAAGTAAGAACAAAACCCACAGGGACCAAACCGAAAGAGACCGCCGCGAACGGGCAATATTCCAGCACCCAAGCCCACCGACCTCTGTGTGTGACTCTGTTAGACTTGCACGACAGCTGGAGCTCTCGCTTCAAGTAATAATTACAGTCACACGTTGAACTGAACTTTAATTCCTTTTCATTTAAGAACGTCATGGCGTCCCTCGGAATGCAACCCACCCTGACCGAGGCGCCGTTCCTTTAGCAACCATTCCTTGCCCCCATTTTACTATCAAAGTACTCAAGGGGCTGATTAAATATGTTAATTAAAATCCTAACATACAAGGTGTCAGTTAGTCCTCCTTCCGGACTGACCAGGGTGTCCGTTGACCGCTGTTTAGAGGTTCCGTTGTTCGGAGGTGTCCGTTGGTGGAAGTTTCACTGTGTGACTTCTGCACTCAGGGTAAAAATGTAAACTAATTGAAACAATCTACTGGTAAGTTTTTGATATGCCACGAAGCTCTTAACTATGTGTTTCATATGTCTAACAAATATCATCAATGTTGACTATATAGTTTAATGTAATTTGATCTTGTGACTGATTTACTATTCCAGCTTGTAAGGTTGTTCATTGCTGTGGAGTTTAAATTTCACTCACAAGAAAGTTTATCTCTTTATCTGATAAAAGTTTGTATATCTTATCGGGGGATTTGTTTCACATTGAAGATTATATTTCTATCTTGGAAAAGTTCGCTTTATCCATTTTGAAGAAGATTAAGTTACTTCCAGAAGTTTCTATTTTTATCTGTGCTATCTGCAACGGGATCTCCGCTTTTAAAAATCCGATTGATGGTCTTTTTTAGACCAGATACCCTTAATCATTACGAAAAACATTTTGCCCACATTTTCTGCTTAAAATTCTGCACAGTGTTTCTTCTAGTGGTGTATAAATTTGTTTTCTATTTTTCCACTAGTTCTGCTTCGAAAAATTCCTTTTACGTCGCATAGTTTCTATGGGTATAACATTTTGCGTATCTTCCTTAATTTTTGTAATTCACAGTTCAGCCGCAAGCTGCTGTAAGAGTTTGTTGGTGACTATCTTCGCTTCTGAAAATCCGAAAAATATATATATATATATCCGCAGCTGCTCTTTATGAAGAATAGTGTCAGATTCACTGCGCATAGTTTATACTGCCGTTTTTCCGCTAGAGAGCCTAAACGCGTACTATGTTTTCGTCGCTGTGGCTACTTTCAAGTTTTCTTTTTTAAATTAGTTTTACGTGGGAAATTTTGCACTATAGGAAATCTTCGCATTTCTTTTTTTTTTTTTTTTTTTACTTTTTTCATAATGCAAATTCTGCTGCTAGATACCGAAAGTATGTATTTCTTAATTGCATTCGTATCTCTGCTTCTTAACCTCCTGAAAAGATTTTGCTGGTTGTTAAAAACCCTTAGTTCGAAGGGTTTGGATGTTAAACGAATGCTATGTTTTATCCTGCATTTTTATTTGAATCTAGAGACGAATTAATGACACCCCAAAAAAAAAATCTGTGATCAGATCAGAGCATATGTAGAGGATTTTAGGAAGGGAGCGTCTGACTCCAGATCTTAAACAACCCTTAGAAATAGGAAGAAGCTATTGGAGATTTGGGCTAGAATGCCCGATACGAAAATGACACGGAAGCGAGGTATAGAAAGGAGGAGGAAGACGCCCTTATTTATTACTGGGGGGCAGTACCCGGTGCCCGACGGCTTAACGTGCCCATCCGACGCACGGCGGATATTTAGTGGTTCGAGCGTTCGTACCTGCCTGGGATCGAACCCAAGGTCTTCTCCGTGGCAGTCACGAACGTTGACCACTAGGCCACCCGCGGCCCCCCCCCCCAAAAAAAAACCGGTGATACCCTGAAGTTGTCAATAAAACGTTACTGAAATCCGTGCTAGGTTACTGCTTTTCGGAGATGAAATCGTGTACTTAGAAAAACCAATATACACCGATGAGCCATTAACATTATGCCTACCTACCTAATAAGCTATAGGACCCCCTACCTAATAAGCTGTAGGACCCCTACCTAATAAGCTATAGGACCCCTACCTATAATAAGCTATAGGACCCCCTACCTAATAAGCTATAGGACCTCCTACCTAATAAGCTATAGGACCCCTACCTAATAAGCTATAGGACCCCTACCTAATAAGCTATAGGACCCCCTACCTAATAAGCTATAGGACCCCCTACCTAATAAGCTATAGGACCCCTACCTAATAAGCTGTAGGACCCCCTACCTAATAAGCTATAGGACCCCCTACCTATAATAAGCTATAGGACCCCCTACCTAATAAGCTATAGGACCTCCTACCTAATAAGCTATAGGACCCCCTACCTAATAAGCTATAGGACCCCCTACCTAATAAGCTATAGGACCCCCTACCTAATAAGCTATAGGACCCCCTACCTAATAAGCTGTAGGACCCCCTACCTAATAAGCTATAGGACCTCCTACCTAATAAGCTATAGGACCCCTACCTAATAAGCTATAGGACCCCTACCTAATAAGCTGTAGGACCCCCTACCTAATAAGCTGTAGGACCCCCTACCTAATAAGCTATAGGACCTCCTACCTAATAAGCTATAGGACCCCCTACCTAATAAGCTATAGGACCCCCTACCTAATAAGCTATAGGACCCCCTACCTAATAAGCTATAGGACCCCCTACCTAATAAGCTATAGGACCTCCTACCTAATAAGCTATAGGACCCCCTACCTAATAAGCTATAGGACCCCCTACCTAATAAGCTGTAGGACCCCTACCTAATAAGCTATAGGACCCCCTACCTATAATAAGCTATAGGACCCCCTACCTAATAAGCTATAGGACCTCCTACCTAATAAGCTATAGGACCCCTACCTAATAAGCTATAGGACCCCCTACCTAATAAGCTATAGGACCCCCTACCTAATAAGCTATAGGACCCCCTACCTAATAAGCTGTAGGACCCCCTACCTAATAAGCTATAGGACCCCTACCTAATAAGCTATAGGACCCCTACCTATAATAAGCTATAGGACCCCCTACCTAATAAGCTATAGGACCTCCTACCTAATAAGCTATAGGACCCCCTACCTAATAAGCTATAGGACCCCCTACCTAATAAGCTATAGGACCCCCTACCTAATAAGCTATAGGACCCCCTACCTAATAAGCTGTAGGACCCCCTACCTAATAAGCTATAGGACCCCCTACCTATAATAAGCTATAGGACCCCCTACCTAATAAGCTATAGGACCTCCTACCTAATAAGCTATAGGACCTCCTACCTAATAAGCTATAGGACCCCCTACCTAATAAGCTATAGGACCCCCTACCTAATAAGCTGTAGGACCCCTACCTAATAAGCTATAGGACCCCCTACCTAATAAGCTGTAGGACCCCCTACCTAATAAGCTATAGGACCCCCTACCTAATAAGCTATAGGACCCCCAACCTAATAAGCTATAGGACCCCCTACCTAATAAGCTATAGGACCTCCTACCTAATAAGCTATAGGACCCCCTACCTAATAAGCTATAGGACCCCCTACCTATAATAAGCTATAGGACCCCTACCTAATAAGCTGTAGGACCCCCTACCTAATAAGCTATAGGACCCCCTACCTAATAAGCTGTAGGACCCCCTACCTAATAAGCTATAGGACCCCCTACCTAATAAGCTATAGGACCCCCAACCTAATAAGCTATAGGACCCCCAACCTAATAAGCTATAGGACCCCCTACCTAATAAGCTATAGGACCCCCTACCTAATAAGCTATAGGACCTCCTACCTAATAAGCTATAGGACCCCCTACCTAATAAGCTGTAGGACCCCCTACCTAATAAGCTATAGGACCCCCTACCTATAATAAGCTATAGGACCCCCTACCTAATAAGCTATAGGACCTCCTACCTAATAAGCTATAGGACCCCTACCTAATAAGCTATAGGACCCCCTACCTAATAAGCTGTAGGACCCCCTACCTAATAAGCTATAGGACCCCCTACCTAATAAGCTGTAGGACCCCCTACCTAATAAGCTGTAGGACCCCCTACCTAATAAGCTATAGGACCCCCTACCTAATAAGCTGTAGGACCCCCTACCTAATAAGCTATAGGACCCCCTACCTATAATAAGCTATAGGACCCCCTACCTAATAAGCTATAGGACCTCCTACCTAATAAGCTATAGGACCCCCTACCTAATAAGCTATAGGACCCCCTACCTAATAAGCTATAGGACCCCCTACCTAATAAGCTATAGGACCCCCTACCTAATAAGCTATAGGACCCCCTACCTAATAAGCTATAGGACCCCCTACCTAATAAGCTATAGGACCCCCTACCTAATAAGCTATAGGACCCCCAACCTAATAAGCTATAGGACCCCCTACCTAATAAGCTATAGGACCTCCTACCTAATAAGCTATAGGACCCCCTACCTAATAAGCTATAGGACCCCCTACCTATAATAAGCTATAGGACCCCCTACCTAATAAGCTATAGGACCTCCTACCTAATAAGCTATAGGACCCCCTACCTAATAAGCTATAGGACCCCCTACCTAATAAGCTATAGGACCCCCTACCTAATAAGCTATAGGACCCCCTACCTAATAAGCTATAGGACCCCCTACCTAATAAGCTATAGGACCCCCTACCTAATAAGCTATAGGACCCCCTACCTAATAAGCTATAGGACCCCCTACCTAATAAGCTATAGGACCTCCTACCTAATAAGCTATAGGACCCCCTACCTAATAAGCTATAGGACCCCCTACCTAATAAGCTATAGGACCCCCTACCTAATAAGCTATAGGACCCCCTACCTAATAAGCTATAGGACCCCCTACCTAATAAGCTATAGGACCCCCTACCTAATAAGCTATAGGACCCCCTACCTAATAAGCTATAGGACCTCCTACCTAATAAGCTATAGGACCCCCTACCTAATAAGCTGTAGGACCCCCTACCTAATAAGCTATAGGACCTCCTACCTAATAAGCTATAGGACCCCCTACCTAATAAGCTATAGGACCCCCTACCTAATAAGCTATAGGACCTCCTACCTAATAAGCTATAGGACCCCCTACCTAATAAGCTATAGGACCCCTACCTAATAAGCTGTAGGACCCCCTACCTAATAAGCTGTAGGACCCCCTACCTAATAAGCTGTAGGACCCCCTACCTAATAAGCTGTAGGACCCCCTACCTAATAAGCTGTAGGACCCCCTACCTAATAAGCTGTAGGACCCCCTACCTAATAAGCTGTAGGACCCCCTACCTAATAAGCTGTAGGACCCCTACCTAATAAGCTATAGGACCCCTACCTAATAAGCTATAGGACCCCCTACCTAATAAGCTGTAGGACCCCCTACCTAATAAGCTATAAGACCCCTACCTAATAAGCTGTAGGACCCCTACCTAATAAGCTGTAGGACCCCCTACCTAATAAGCTGTAGGACCCCCTACCTAATAAGCTATAGGACCCCCTACCTAATAAGCTATAGGACCCCCTACCTAATAAGCTATAGGACCCCCTACCTAATAAGCTATAGGACCCCTACCTAATAAGCTATAGGACCCCCTACCTAATAAGCTATAGGACCCCCTACCTAATAAGCTATAGGACCCCCTACCTAATAAGCTATAGGACCCCCTACCTAATAAGCTATAGGACCCCCTACCTAATAAGCTATAGGACCCCCTACCTAATAAGCTATAGGACCCCCTACCTAATAAGCTATAGGACCTCCTACCTAATAAGCTATAGGACCCCCTACCTAATAAGCTATAGGACCCCCTACCTAATAAGCTATAGGACCCCCTACCTAATAAGCTATAGGACCTCCTACCTAATAAGCTATAGGACCCCCTACCTAATAAGCTGTAGGACCCCCTACCTAATAAGCTGTAGGACCCCCTACCTAATAAGCTGTAGGACCCCCTACCTAATAAGCTGTAGGACCCCCTACCTAATAAGCTGTAGGACCCCCTACCTAATAAGCTGTAGGACTCCCTACCTAATAAGCTGTAGGACCCCCTACCTAATAAGCTGTAGGACCCCCCTACCTAATAAGCTGTAGGACCCCCTACCTAATAAGCTGTAGGACCCCCTACCTAATAAGCTGTAGGACCCCCTACCTAATAAGCTGTAGGACCCCCTACCTAATAAGCTGTAGGACCCCTACCTAATAAGCTGTAGGACCCCCTTTTAGCCCGCAAAACAGCAACCACTCGGCGGGGCATCGATTCGATAAGGCAGCGATAGGTATCCTGGGATATCTGGTACCATAATATCAACAGCAGGTCCTCCAGTTCCCGTACATTTCCGAGTGGTGGTGATGATTTAGCGCGAACCCTCTTTTCCAAGTCGAACTACAAATGTTCCGATAGGGTTCATGTCAGATGAATTTGGAGGTCAGGGCATTAACCTCGAACCAGTCCTTGACGATTCATGGCAGCGTGGCATGGCACATTATCCTGTTGGGTAATGGCCATCACCAGCAGGGAACACAGTTGCCATGAATGGGTGACTGACAGCTGCCAGGGATTGTGCTATTGTGACAATGGGGCCTAAAGTGTCCCAAGAAAACATCGCCAACAGGATAACACCGCCGCGCTGCAGCCGCCGGGCTATTTCCACCAAACAGTGCATCCAAGTGCCATAGCCTCCATTGGTAATCGGCGTATCCGTGCGCGGCTGTCTACATGATGCACCAGGAATCTTTATTCGTCAGACCAGGCTACTTTCTTCCAATCATCTACGGTCTAATCTCCATGATCTTGGGCCTATTTCATGCGTTGTTGGCGATGACGTGCAGTGAGCCTGGATATCCGGCTGGGTCTTCAGCTACGCAGGCCCATGCGCGTCCGTGCCAGTTCTGACCATGGCCATGTTCCGAGTGAGCTGTTGCAGTGAGCCTGGATATCTGGCTGGGTCTTCAGCTACGCAGGCCCATGCGCGTCCGTGCCAGTTCTGACCATGGCCATGTTCCGAGTGAGCTGTTAGTCGTCTTCCAAAACGGTTGCGACAGGCGGAAGGCCCCCCTCCCCACCGCAGATGTGGTAATCGACGGTAAGGTTCTGATACTAGTCCAGGCTCAGAGGCGTGAGTTTCTGGCTAATCGACAGAGTTTGAGTGTGGATAGTGCCGTGAGTATATTGGTCACGGCAGTGTGCTTTTCCAATGGCGTTGGTTCTGTCCCTTTCCTGTAACCATTGGCCTTAAGCAGCTATGGACGTGTGCAGCCCCTTAGAGGATTATGTTCTCACGGAGCGTCATTAAACTCCGAAAAAACATAAAGGCTTTCAGTTGCGCTGTCTTGTGTGGCGAATGCTTTGTTTGCGTACTACTTGTTTTACAGACTGCTGAAGAACATCACAGGCGAAGAGCTGTATGATACATTGGTTGCCAGCTGAGCAAAACGTATTTTCCACCGTTTGGTTTATCGATCCATGGCAACGTGTTTGATCCAAATAATGACTGAGTAAGAGTCAGTAGCAACCGAGATAACCACGTAATAGTATGATCTGTTCATCGCATGTCCGCCATGCAGCTTGAACGTTGTCTAAAAGTGTCACTAGGTGGCGTCGGTAACCATTAGGAAAACATTGAGTGTAGCTAATGTCCCATCTAGATTCCCTTTCTTGTGACCACTTTTGACGTATTTCACATTAATCTGGTCATCAATTATTTTAAGAACAATAAAGCAAATGACTTGCGGTGTTCTCTTCTGCAACCCTTGCAGCAAAAATCCCAGTCACAGAGGAATCTTTTCACTAATTTCCACAGCAAGGTGGAATTACGAAACACCTGGGTTTCCAACAATAAAAGGAAAGGCAAGTTGAACTTTCAGTATGCCGTAAAGTTATTTTTAAGTCAAAACGTCGTAGTATCTTATAATGCGTTAATATAAAAACAGCTGTTATCGAAAGGAGGAAATATGGCTTCACTGGCGTGTACGTGACAAATTAAACGTGTCGGCTTGCAGATATGTACACTGTTAGAATTAACAGAAAAATCTTTAAGAATTTTATTATATTTCACAACATTTCATATAGATTTCCTATTTAAAGAGGGCCGCCCCGGGTGGCGCAGTGGTCTAAGCGATGGCCTCTGATCATTCGTCCGAAAGGGGTCCGGGTTCGAACCCCGGTGAGGCATGGATGTTGTTTGTCTTACGGCACGGGCTCTATCCCTTCCCTGGAACCAGTGCCCCTAAATTAGGGACGGGCGACTGCCTATAGCCCATTGAGTTGCTCACGGTGGTTGTTAAACCTCCAATCAAAAAAAAAAAAAAAAAAGTTAAAGAAGAGTAAACCATGTTTCGCCTTTTTTTTTTTTTTTTTTTTTATTAATTGTTAAAGAAACTGTACTCGTGGAATCTTATTAAGTGTAAAAATTAATTCGCGGCCTTTTTTCTACAAAGTCAGTGTTTATTTTGTAATGATTAACTTACATTTTCACATGCGAAATAATTTCCATCAGCATCTATACACTTGAGCCAACGATTGGGCTGCTGGCGAATCCCATCCCGTTAAAAGGACGGCGGTTTGGAGTCGGAAAAAATCGGCAATTTTTTGAGCGACTTCCATCGGGTGTTTTGAAGTGCGAATCCACTAAGTGGTGTTGGAGAGACCGGAACAAATGGTAATCTAAGGGGGCTAAGTCTGGAGGATACACCGGGTGCGGGAGAACTTCGCAACCGAACGCAGTGAGGGTGCTCTTGGTGGTTCTCGCCGTGTGAGGCCTTGCATTGTCCTGCAGCGGTATCACTTGCCGAATCCCATGGCCGGTAAACGATCGTTTCTGCACCATTGCGTCCCTCAAACGATGAAGTTGCTATTGATAACGCTCAGCATTGATGGTTTCATGTCCCACCGAATGCGCAGTAAGATTTTTTTTGCCATGAATATTGTGTTTCGATGTTGATGCTTCATCAGGGCTGACCCACGATTTCCGCCTTTTGGGATTGTCGTACAACACCCACTTTTCATCGCCAGTCACGATTTTGTACAAAATCCTCCTGGTTGAACCTGGACAGCAGGGAAACTGCTGTGTCGGAGCGTCGCTCTTTGTTGTCAGGAGAGAGCACGTGATGAACCCAACGGCCCGCCTTGTTAATTTTCCCCAGCTTTTGTAGGCGAATAGAGATTGCTTGTTGGATTACCCCAAGTGCTTGAGCAAGCTCTGATTGCATCTGACACGGATTTTCGGCCAACAGCCCTTCCAAATCGCCGTCGTCGTCCACAATTTTGGGTTGCCCGGGACGTGCGTCACGTGCGAGATTGAAATTTCCTTCCCGAAACCTCTGGAACCACTTTTTGCAGGTGCTGTAGGACACAGCAGCTTCCCCTAAAACTGAACAAATAATTTCCTTAGCCTCGCTACCATTTTTTTTGGAGCTGGAACGCGAAAAGCATGCAATGCCTCGCATGCTGCTTATCGGACGTCGTTGTGCTTACTCCACTTTTCACCTGCTTTGTGAGGTTCTGTCAGATGCAGCGTCGAGTTTTATGGTGACGTCCGTTGGTCTTGCACAATTCTCACTTGGAGGCGCCACCGTAGCACCTATAAATTGTTACATAAGTGCTATGGTGGATTGTATTTAGGGGCCGAGAATTAATTTGTACACCTAATAGAAGAGTGACGCACTCGTATTTACGATTTTTAAGCAACGCGCACTTTTGGTTCAGATGGACAGCCAATGGCCGAAAGGCGCTCTTGGTTTTATGGACGATTCGCTGTTGGTTGATTTCTCGTATCAAATCTATTTCTAAAACGCTCTGTCATATTGAAAAGTTGTTTTAAATAGTAGTTTTGCCAGATGAACTGCTGAGCGAATAAAAATGGATTCTGAGCAATAATTCTGTTGCTTCTCAATCTAAACGCTGGGGACTACTTTTCGTAGCGGAAGTTGCTGTTATGTACCCCTCACAGTAGTACACACTTAGCTGGAAATGTTCTCTATTCAACTGAAACCACTACAGAGGACAGGTTACAGTGTTCCGTTACAAATATTGAAGGGTCGTTTACTGCCATGTCTGGACACAGTTTGTCGCTGGGGACTGACCAGAGGTTAAAGTCGATTTCATGCTTTTTCTTAAAGTAACAATCTGCTGACTTAATCTGCACCGCCAAAAATGCTGGCTCTGCAGAGATAAATGGAACCCTCTCAAAATTACTAAAGCGAAGACGTTGCGAGAGCAGTCCTTCCAGGACCCGACGGGTCCTGGACAGAATCAGTCGGGGGACCGTCCCATTCTACACGGCTCCCGCTGGACCACCACTTCCTGCCTCCTTATTGCCCGTACGTGCGACGTTCTAATGGACAATGTGCGACTGGCTGGAAGATTTATTCGCCATCGCGAAACCCATATGCAACGGTTGCTCTGGCTTTTTAAAGTTTTCGCCAACCCATTCGCCAGATTGTTTTTTTTTTTTTTTTTTTTTTTCGCGATAAGTAGAGGTCTGCACGGGCCGAGCTGGGTCGCGCTGTGTATTTAGTTTAGAGAACAAAGCAAAGGCCGGGCGGGGCTTTCCCCAGACACTTACGACCGGGCCGGGATTTTTCCCAGACGCTTACGGCCAGGCCGGGTCGGAATTTTTTCCAGACGCTTACGGCCAGGCCGGGCCAAGTTGACCTATTCTTTTTTATTATAATGGTAAAGAAAGAAAAAAGGTTGTTTCCCGATTTCCTGGTCTGTTTTGCTGGATTTACTTTTTTCCGTGACAGCCAAGGGGGTAATCACATGGACGGGGAGTGGCACTCAGTGTTTTTACCATATGTAGATATTAAAATGATAGCACTTTGGAGTTTCTTGACCCCCCCCCCCCCAAAAAAAAAGATTCGACCCCGAGCGAGTGTGTTTGTGTTATGTGGAGTAGGGGACGAGTCGTGTCTGCAGTGAGGGGAGGTTTGTGTTTTTGTATGAGAGTGGGACGACATCGCTTGTTTCTCCTATCCCTAATCTGTTCTTCGACAATTGCCAAAGTTTAGTTAATATTTTTAGTCTTACAGTGAACTAAATATTTTCAATAATAAATCATTTCGTTATTTAATTTTCACAATTTAATAAAATACTTGATGCAAAGACAAAAAATAATACAAAGTAGTCCATCACGGGCCGGGCCTAAATAATAGCTGCAATTGACGGGGTCGGGTCGGACAGAGTCTCTCCTATTTGAAACGGGCCTTAAACGCACGAGCTTGGGCTGGGCCCGGCCGGGTTTACCAAAATAAGGCCCGTGCTGACCTAATCTGAAGTCGCAAATTGTTTTCCACCTTCCATTAGAACTATAAAATCCATGAAAACAAAGTGTTATAATATGGGCCGCGGGTGGCCTAGAGGGCAACGTTCGTGACTGCCACGGAAAGGATCCCAGGTAGGTATGAACGCTCGATCCGCTAAATATCAGACGTGCGTCGGATGGGCACGTTAGCCGTCGGACCCCGGGTACTGGCTTCCCAGTAGTAAATAAGGGCGTCTTCTACCTCGCTTCCGTGTGACTTTCCTATCGGGGCACTCTAGCCCAAATCTCCTAGCTTCCTATTTTTAAGAGTTGTTTAAGACCTGGGGTCAGACACTCCCTTCCTAAAATCCTCTACATATGATCATTGTTATGTCTTACATCAGCAATTGCGTCACTCATTTCACGTAACTTGTCAATCTCCAAAAAGATTTTTTTTAACTGCGAAAATTGCGATCGGCAGCGCGACCCCTGTATGTGGGCCAATAGTTCTTTATTGTGTCTCGGATATTGATACATTCATATTAAAATACAATGAGGTTCTTATGGTACTCGGAAATAAATCCTTTATTTTTCATGAGACCTCTTACAAAGATGAACTGAGAAGAAGTAGAGAGAGAGAGAGAGAGAGAGAGATGGAGAGAGAGAGAGATGGAGAAATGGAAATTTCACTAAAAATGAGTACAGCGAAACCTCCATTAACGGACATCTCCGAACCATAGTAACCTCCTAGCAACGTTAAGTTTTGATTGGTACCGAACAGCTTCTGTATGATTAACATTCATGATAACCTCCGAACAACAAAATTTCTTGAACAGCGGTCAACTGGCACCCCATTCAGCCCTAAACGAGGATCTAAAGGTCACTCGTCCCATGGGTTCACATAGCTGCTTCAGTACTTTGGCAAGAGGGATAAGATGGGGACAAAGAATATTTATTGCTAATGGCATAATGGATTGGATTACGGTTTGCATAGTGGTGTATGCTTTAAGTGAAAAGGAAGGTGTTTAAAGTTTTTCTACGTGAGGCGAGCTACAGCTTCCATGTATGTTTCAATCGCCTCTAGGGCTGCAAGGGTGGTTGATGAGGCGTAGAATTTTGCCCGTTGGGGGCGATGTTTCCAGGTTTGGAAGGTGTTCAAAGTTTAGTTCTACGTGAGGCGAGCTGCATCTTCCATGTATGTTTCAATCGCCTCTGGGGCTGCGAGAGTGGTTGATTGGGCGTGGAATTTTGCCTTTTGGGGGCGATGTTTCTCGTTTGGTCTCTGTGGGCTCTGTTCCTGCTTTACAGCGCGCGACCAGACACCTGTGCAGTTACGCTTTACTATCTTAACATTGTTATTTTTCTTTCCTATAGCATACTCTAACCTTAATCTCCTAGCTTGCTAGTTCTAGGGCTGTTTAACACCATAGGTCAGACACTTTCCTTAAAACTCTGGACACCATGAATTACCTAATTATTATATTCAGTCGTATAAGCAGTCAGCATTTGGAAAAAGCACTGCAACGTTTTCTTTATTGTACATAAGTTTCATATATTTATTCTGCTTTTTCAGAAACGTAACTGCCTAGCAATGTTGACTTAGGCCTAACAAACGAACAACTGTCACTTTTCCCGGTCCGAGCAGTGGCCGTTATTCGGAGGTGTCACTGTATATTACACACCCTTCGCACTTGGGTGGGTGCTAAGGGTGAGGGCTCTGAGCCTTTGAGTCCTTCCTGTCTGTCTTCTGTTGTTCTCATGAACTCTTCCTGCCTCGCGACGAATACTTTTGTCATCTCAATGAGTCCCTGTCTCGCTTTAGGAAAGCTGAGTAAGATGGAGAGGTTTTTCGCCTTTTCCAGTTCCAGAACGAGGACTTTCCTTCTCGCTGAAAGAGTTACATTCCAGAATCATATGGGCGACATCTGCGGTGTGGGCCCCGCATTTGCACAACCTTACCTTAATAGCAAACCTACTAAAATACTCCAGTGAACACGCCATGCCTAGTGAGTATTTGGTTAAGGAAGCCATTAGATTCTACCCTTTCTTACAGTAGTAAAACTTATTCTGAATTTTAGCCTAATTTTGAGTTTCACCCGTTAGGAACCACACTGTGTTAAAAGATCGTATCCAGTACTTGCAACTTCACCTGTTGGTGTAAGCATAAACGATGTCATCACTGTCACCGTGACAGTGAAGCTTCTGTTGACTTGGTTTATTCTTCCTGGTTAACGTTGTAAAATAACTATCACAGTTCTACGTAATTGATGATAATAAGCAATAAGTAGAACGCTTAAATATTCATGGAATGCTTCAGTACGTTTTAAAACTATTTATTTCTCTCTTCGATTTCGAGGGTTTAAGTCTGTAGGCTTTAATTTAACTTTCTATCCTTTTCCTCAAACAATATATTTCTAATGGCCTCTGATCATTCGTCCGAACGGGGTCCGGGTTCGAATCCCGGTGAGGCATGGATGTTGTGTTTGTCTTACGGCACTGGCTCTCTTCCTTCCCAGGAACCAGTTACCCTAAATTAGGGACGGGCGACTGCTTATAGCCCATTGAGTTGCTCACGGTAGTCGTTAAACCTCCAATCTAAAAAAAATAAAATAAAATAAATCTCCTATAATATCTGATTTCTAATACCCTCCCGTCTCTCTACCTTCACGGGGATTAAACTTTTCTTCCGGCTAGCCTACGAACGTCCGTGCCCGAAAACGATGCACCGCTGGCATCCCCTGACGTGTTGCTCTTTTTACTTCGCGTTGACTGCCCAGCTACCTCTTTTGTTCCCACGCAAGTTAACCCCCTTTCGCTTCCAGAAAAACTGGTCTCTCCCGAGGCGGCATAAAGCACATTCAAAGCTAAGATTAAACGCTTCTCGTTTACTCTTCGGTTTCTTTGAACATACGTGCCGAAAAGTGCTAATTGCATGTGACGAACCTTCGAGCAAGCCGCTCACTTCGTGTGACGTCTCGGCATTTTTTTTTATACACATTATATTATCTCAATGCAGCAGTGGCCCATTGAGAAAGTTCGACCACAGCCCCTCTGGCATTTCGGCCTTTGTCAGCGGGGCTTCGTATTCTCAGTCGTAGCAGAATACCAGTTGTCAAGTGTACCTCTGCCCTTCTAGTTAGTTGTCATCACGTCCTCCATATACAGAGATGCAGCTAATACATTGTAGTAACTCTTAACACCCTAGTTTTCTGATAGCCTTACTTTCTCTCCAGCTTCAGTTTAATTTAGCGACTTTTTGTTTCTGTTCCGGTATTAGGTCGTTCGGGAACATTTTCATTGGCGATACATTTCGGAAACCTAAAGCGGCAACACAAGCGATGTTTGGCGGTTACAGTACAGCACCTAATAGTACGTACCTCGGATTTAATTCGTGTCTACTGAATGGATAGTGAAAGTTGTAATGAACGATGGCGGAGCTAAGATCAGTGACAGTAGAAGAACAGCCCGTTTGTTCCTTTCCTTGAATTTTTGTCATATTGCAATACTCGGAGGGCGTGGCACAAATTAGAGGTTTACACGGGCCTTAATTTCAAAAGCCCGGCCCTGAACCTTTTTGTAGGCCCAGACTGGCCCGGAATTTCTAGTACAGCCCGACACGTTTCAGGCTTTCTATGCAAATAACGTTAGGCTGTCTATATTGCAGTGGTCTTAACGTGTGAATCACTTCTTAATCGCCCGCAAGACGTCCCCAAAGGAAATTCAATAATGGAAAACAAATACATTTTCGAAATGGAAAAAATGAATATCCAGGTACGTGGACTAAATTCTAATCTCCCATGAACTATGCTTGAATAAATTTTATAACTGAAATTTTTAGAGTGCAAAGAAAAAAAAAATGATGTACGCATATCAGATACCTACTCCGGACTTTTCTGTAACATACACTGGTGTGCAAAAATTAAGGACGAAGAGGAGAAATTAGAATAACAACGGAACGAGCAGGCAGAACGGACCGAAAGACCACTCAGGAGATAGACTAGGGTCCGGTACGGTGTGTGTGTGTGTGGGGGGGGGAGGGGGTCTGAAGGGTATAAAGCACACGGGTGGTGTACGCTTCAGCAATTCGGTGAAAGCTATTGCACGGTGTACATCGGTTTGAATGACGTAGAGTTGCTGCCACCGTGTGATATGGCCAACAAGCACCCCAGTAGACGACATCTGCATGACTTGACCCGAGGTCGCGTCATTGGGAAGGAGGTTGAAGTGTGACTAGTGTGGCCGAGGAGTTCAGGATCGCTCACAGCATCGTTTCACGAGCGTGGAGAGCATTTCAAACGACAGGAACAGCTGTTCGAGAGTTTAGCAGTGGTCGTCCACGAGCAACCACAGCGGCGGACGACCGGTATATTGTCCTACAGGCGAGAAGAGACAGACGGCAGACAGCGGGAGAAATCGGAAGGCACATGCAACAGACAACTGGACGTCCGTTATCGCGTTTTACCGTGACCAGGAGGCTGCACAAAGGTAGTCTATTTGCACGACGACCAGTACGGTGTGTGCCATTAACGCCTGCTCATCGGAGACGGCGGTTTCTGTGGTGCCAGGAACACAGGAACTGCACTCATGAGCAATGGGGGGGGGTCGAGTTTTCTTTACGGGTGAGAGCCGATTTAGTCTGACGAGCGATTCTGGACGTATACACATCTGGAGAGAGCAGGGAACACGCAATCACATCTCCAACATCATCGAAAGGGACTGGTTTGGAGGTGGAGGAGTTCTTGTTTTGGGCGGTATCATGCTTGGTAGCCGTACTGACCTCCACATCTTCCGAGGAGGTTCAGTCACTAATGTCCACTATTGTACCGAGGTTCTCCTGCCTCACGTGCGTCTGTTTAGAGGCGCTGTGGGTCCTGAGTTCCTTTTCATGGACGACAACGCTACACCTCATCGTACAGTGGCTGTCGCAGAACTGTTGGAGAGTGAAGATATTAAACGCATGGATTGGCCCGCAAGGTCCCCGGACCTAAATCCAATCAAACACGTGTGGGACCTTCTCGGGAGACGCTTGGCAGCAGGTCACCAGCCGCCAGCAACGATTCCACATCAGCTGCGATTGGCAATACTAGAGGAATGGGCCGCGATGCCTCAACAGCTCCTTGACAACCTCGTCCTCAGCATGGACAGACGTTGTAAATCCTGCAACGCCGTCAGGGGTGATCATATCCCCTACTAAAGACTGGAATTTTCTTGGCAGCCGCCTGCCACATATATGTTTCTGTCTTCTGTCCAGTTGTGCTCGAAGCTACCTTTTCAATAAAGTGCCTTTGTATCCTTTGGATTCCTTGTTTGGACGGTTTTGCTCACTCGTCCTATATTCTTACATCTTGGGGATCTTATGGTATGATTTGAGTCGATGTGGAGCACTTCTGCACGACGTTACATTCGAAAAACCGTCTCGTCTTTAATTTTTGCACGCCAGTGTAGATCATTTTAACTGCGTTGTTGCTTTTTCGAAAGTTAAGTTTTAGGATTAAGAACCTCTCTGAAAAAATCGATATTCGTAATAAACACATGCATTTTTACTCTTCTTTTTCATGTGGTAAGCGAATCGTTTTGTATTTTGCTTTGTTGCCTGCTATTCAGAAAAGGCTGAAGACTCCCTACTCAAAGGGAAACGAAGCTGCTCTACTGAACCGACTTACCTTAGTGTACGTTTATGCTGCAACCTCGCGGCTGGCACGTAGATGCTCGCTCAGGCACCTCGCGGCTGGCACATAGATGCTCGCTCAGGCACCTCGCTGCTTGCATGTAGCTGCGATGCTCGCCATGGAGCAGTTTACCCTGCAGATGTTCACATCGCTTTTATTATTATATGAATCACGACCACGACTGTATTTACCAGTGTTAGGGCAAGTTTTACCACCACTGCATATGAAGCCACCAACTAAAGAAGAATTCAAAAAATCGCTGATATGTTTTACAAGAAATGGGGATTCCCTAACTGTCTAGGTTCTATCGATGGAAAGCACATCCGAATACTTCGTCCTCAATGGCCAGGCTCCATGTTCTTTAATTATAAAAGTTACTTTTCAATAGTTTTGCAGGCCGTCAGTGATGCACACTGTAAATTAATTTTCATTGAGATCGGAACCTATGGAAAACAAAGTGATGGGGCACTTTTAGAAAGTCTGCCTTGTATGACAGAATGAAATAGGGTGTGCTTAGCATTCCTGAAGATAACTTCCTACTAAGTACTGACATCCAAGCCCCCTTTGTGTTAATGAAGCTTATCTCTTACTGAGACACATGATGAAGCCTTATGCTAGGAAAACTCTTGATCAATCCAAGGAGAAGTTCAAAAAAAAAAAAACATAAAATTTCAAATCACAGGAAAATTCCACAAATAAAACTTGCTTCTATAAAAACACAACACGGTTTTTAAAGATACGAGAGAGATGACTGCGTAGTTCACACTCGGTTCGGGAATGTGGGTCAATGGACGCGAAGAGTAGCCTTGAAGGAGCCTATCACAGTGTTAGTAACAAGGAATGCAACGCAGAGAGACATGCCATTTCTCGTAGAAATTCCTCCCGCAGGTGTTTTTCAGACGTGACTGCATACTCCTGTTACAAACTTTCCCACTCTTCCTCAAGTATCAACGAGATAGTCCTCTTTCCCGAGATATGTAAACAATTACTTGGAACTTCATTTCCATTGTAGTAACGATGGGCGCCAGAAGTTTGTTTTGGTTTCGAGCAACCGAGAAACTCATTTTCATGTAAACATTTGGAAAAGAAAAAGGCACCTTTTTTTTTTTTTTTTTTGTCTCTAAAGCCAATGAAGTGAAAACCGAATTTGATTTCTTTATGTTAAAAAAAATAAACCGGCTCATTTCTCATTTGACTCTCATCTTGCAGCCCGGTTTCGGTTGTAATTAATTGATGCATGCGGTGGAAATACTCTGTGAACTTCTTCATTTGATTATATTTAGCAAGTCAGTCTTCGTTTTGTGAGGCGAATTATCTTTTTAAGTTCAGGAGAGCAAAATGCTAAACCTTCCAGTATACAGGCCGGCCCGAGCCCAGAATTTTACTGAAATATGCAAAATAAAATAAAATAAAAAATTAAAGAGCTCCACCGCTCGGGCTTTTCGGGCCGTGCTAGGCCCACAAAAGTATTTTGCTGACAGCAGTAAGTCAAAAAATTCCTTTAAGAAAACGACGGTGTACAGTTGGATGAAAGGATATACAGATAAAGAATGCAGAATATCACTCGAAGATGGTCCAAGATGCGGTAGACAGATTTCGACTTCCAGACAGAAGCCAAGCCTGATTTGAAAAACTCCTTTAAAGCCAGGTTTACCGCCCCGGTGGCGCAGTGGTCTAAACGATGGCCTCAGATCATTCGTCCGAAAGGGGTCCGGGTTCGAATCCCGGTGAGGCATGGATGTTGTGTTTGTCTTACGGCCCTGGCTCTCTCCCTTCCCTGGAACCAATGACCCTAAATTAGGGACGGGCGACTGCTTTATAGCCAGCCCATTGAGTTGCTCACGGTGGTCGTTAAACCTTCAATCCAAAAAAAAAAAAATAAAATAAAAAAAAAAAAAGCTTCCAAAAGGGGCCTTACAGCAGTCCACTCACACAGCGGTTTGTACCACGGAGGTTAGAAAAGATGGAGTAAGGATGACGTCACAAACTTGAGCAGACGACGTAAAGCTGATACACCCAGTACGACGTTGCTTGTTCTTTTTTTAGCACGTCTTTTGTAAAAAAAGATCGTGCTTATGTTATCGGTTCGTCCGTCCGTAGACACATCTCTGCAACTAATAGTCCGATTTGAAAAATTATTTTTGTATTAGAAAGCTTGAAATGTACGAATGATCTTTTATTTTGTTCTTTTTACGACTCAAAATTTCGCCGCTAGAAGGCGTAAATGCAGATATCGAATTCAAAACACATTCTAATCCTTATATTTTCTTCTAAACATCCAATTGAAAAAAATCTTTACTTTTCGATTACGTTCAAGTCGAAGATTATTTTAAGCATAGTCACTTTCCCAAGTTACGCATATATTCTTTGCTAGGGGGCGTAAAATTAAATTGCTTTTCCCCAGATATCTCATCTTCTAAAACTCGCGATTTGAAAAATGTTTCCTTCAACGGATACAACTCGTGATAGGAAATATTTTGCGTATAATTTCTAATTTTTGGTACAAAATGGTTTGGTCACCAGGGGGCGTAAGTGTTTATTTCTGCTTCTAGTGTATTTGCAGCAAAATCTGAGCTTCTAAAATCTCGATTGAAAAAATTCTTTCGTAGACAGATACTACTCACGTATACAAACCTTTCCGGAATATTTTTCTTAAAATAATGTATAGTTTCTCCGCCAGGGGCGTAGACGTATATGTTGTTTTTGTCAATATCTCTGCTTCTAATGATCCGATTTGAAAAATTTCTTCTTTGTTGGGCAGTTTCCGGTGCGACATGTTTCCAATATAATTTCAAAATTTTCAAATAATTCATTGACTTTCCGCTAGGGGGAGTAAAGGTAAATTGCACTTTCCCCGATATCTCTGCTTGAAGTGAGATTTATTCCACAGCCATTATATAACTTGAGTAATGATTTCTGGTATGTTGGAAAGCGTATCATAATCAATGCATTGCATGATTTTACTAACTTTTTCAGCATTATGTTTAATTCTCAATCGGCAGCCCCGGTGGCGCAGTGGTCTAAGCGATGGCTTCTGATCATTCGTCGGAAGGGGTCCGGGTTCGAATCCCGGTGAGGCATGGATGTTGTGTTTGTCTTACGGCACTGGCTCTCTCCCTTCCCTGGAACCAGTGACTCTAAATTAGGGACGGGCGACTGCTTATAGCCCATTGAGTTGCTCACGGTGGTCGTTAAACCTCAAAAAAAAAAAAAAAAACAGTGACCCTAAATTAGGGGACGGGCGACTGCTTATAGCCCATTGAGTTGCTCACGGTGGTCGTTAAACCTCCAATCAAAAACAAAAGAAAAAAAAAAAATTCTCAATCGTCTCACCAACATGGCGGTAGAGGCTGTGATTGGCTGTGACGTCATAACCGTGGCGTTTCGGTGTCTTCATTTCGATTACACGAGGGGGAACGGCTGGACCTTACTCCATCTATTCTAACCTCCTTGGTGACGAAAGATTTAGGCCTAATGAGCAAACTAGTGACGTGGTACCGCACACACTATAACAACGACACAGAAGGAATTCCGCTACGAAATTGTACGAAGTAACCTTGTGTGGTATCGTTGCAATAATAGTGCTCACAATGTTCTGCTTAGATGAAAGTTGGGTGGAATTTTACACACCCTGACATCAACGATGGTCCTTCGTTGAACCAAGGTGGGCCGCCCCGGTGGCGCAGTGGTCTAAGGCGCTGGCCTCTGATCATTCGTCCGTCTGGGGTTCGAATCCCGGTGAGGCATGGGTGTTGTGTTTGTCTTACGGCACTGGCTCTCTCCCTTCCCTGGAACCAGTGACCCTAAATTAGGGACGGGCGACTGCTTATAGCCCATTGAGTTGCTCACGGTGGTCGTTAAACCTCCAATCAAAAAAAAAAAAAAGAACCAAGATGGTCTTGAAAATACAAGGCCCATTATATTAGAGAGATCAATTCCCTCTTTTAGTGACGTCACGCGAAAACTAAGGCTTTCGATTGGTTTTCAGCGCTGTCGTGTATGACGTTTAACACGGCACCGTCTTATCAGTTCGTGTAACGTGAGAGTGGAGTTACAAACGGAGGGAACTCATCTCTCTGATGACGTGGCCGTGTATTCGAGAAGGCCTGGGTTGAACCCGGTGCTTCTACGGTGCCTGTACCCCGTGCACAGTTGCACAAGTGTAAAATAGTACTGGTCGGTCGGCATGGATAGTCGCAGAGTGGCTTTTTGGAAGACTTGTGATGAGAATATCACCATTACATCGGAGTGGTAGCACATTCCTGCATAGGCACTGCGACATCATTTCAGATATGTCAACGGATCGACAATTTCTTGCTGGTCAAACGGGTCGGGTCAAGGTGTTTCTGACCCGGTTTTATTTACGTTTTATTTTTTAAAAGAAAGATATTTCAAAGAAAAATGTGTACTGTGGAATTTTGTGCTCGATGCTACTGCCAGCGGAGTGAAAAATGATTTGTCGTACAAAAATATTGACGTCCCTTTCTTAAAGCAAAGATTTCCACTGACCGATGATATCATATCGTAAAATGACATTTTCTTTGCGTTTATTTTCAGTGCCATTGTCCGGTCAAGATACTGGCAAACGCCTGTCGCCTGCTTTTCTAGTGATGCATTCTCTTACACTCCGCGTGTCACATTGTAAGACAGTTACTTTTCATATCGCATTTTTTGCATTGAGCATTAAGAGGTTTTCCTTTGACGTGCTAACATCCCGTTCCATTGCATGTTGTGTCAGAGTTAATACCTTATTTGTTAAAAAGGATGAATTTAATACTGTATTAAGGAGATTGAAAAGGTCAAGAAATATGTTCCTTTTGAAAACAAAAGGGTTGGAAGGGTGAATGCTGGAAGTTGTTTCGTCTCGTTAAGAAACCAGAACACGTTTCACGGCAACACCAACTTTCACATATTCTGAAACTTGATATTTTTTTTTTTTTTTTTTTTTTGTAAACTGCCCACAGTATTGATAATGACGGAAGCTGCTAATAATTACCCTCAAAAATTGTGTACATTACTTTGCTATTACAAGAATTATGGTAAGTTGAAAGCGTTCGCTTACGTCTCGAACGACTATAATAATAAAATAACGCCGTCTGTGCACGATATACACTAAGGCTCACCGTTGAACCTCCAATTCAGTTTAATAAAATATACACTTAGTATAAATGAAAGTATAAGTTCTTTCGGACAACCTGCACCGGGGACCGTCATCAGTTACATAAAAAGAGGTAATGTGGGCTGGATACAGACAATTTTATAATATCACATGTGACTCAATTGCGAACTGCCATCTGGTGTACAAACAAAACATACGATTACAGTACAGTTATGATTAAGTAGTAACATATTCAGTTTGACAATTAGTTATGTACACTTTTATCCATAAACAAAAAAGTCCAAGGTCTAGGTATGACATATGGAACAGTCATTACAACACAGATACCCCTTCCGTGCAATAAATAGGCTTTCAGTAAATGTTAATTGAAACCTCATACTTATAGTGGCGAGATCCTCCGCTTTTGTCCAGATAGGTACGGGCAGAAGTCGCCATGCCGATCGGCATCTTCGCAATTTGCGAAATAGTAATCGTTTTGGCGATGGGAAAAAAAGCTTTGGCGATTACCTTTCATAGTGTTATAACACTTTGGCTGAAACAAATTGAATTTGGCGATTAAATTGGCGAAAACTTTTGAAAATCCAGCGCAATCCCTGGGTACATGAGTTTCTGAGTCAACTAATTGGGAGAGAGCTGTTGTTTTGGCATCCACTCTGACATTGTGCATGTGTTCCTTCATTCTGGTATTCAAAGATCTTGAAGTGGAACCGATGTACTCTTGGTCAACCCCACAAGGGGCTTTGAGTGGGATGCTGTGTACACCAAAACTGTTGTTCTTATGCACTCGGTCTCAATCTTTTCTCATGCTTTGAAAAATGTTTCGTGTTTTGACCCCAAAGCCGACTCCATGCGGTTTACACACATTATTTAAAATGTTGACTAAGCAAGGTACAAAATCAATTGATCTCTTAATAAGGTGATGTCACGTGCATGCAATAATTGACGAGAAATGCTATGTACAAGGGGCATCATCTTATCGAGAAAGCCCACAAGAAGTATGTGGGATCAATTTATTTTGTACCGTGTTTGGTCAACATTTTAAACGTGTGTAAACCGCATGGGGTCAAAACACGAAACATTTTTCAAAGCATTAGGGAAAGATTGAGACCCAGTGCATAAGAACAATAGATTTGGTGTATATACAATAGCATCCCACTCAAAGCGACTGACCCTTGTGGGGTTTACCAAGAGTACATCGGTTCCACTTCAAGATCTTGAATACCAAAGTGAAGGAACACATGTACAATGTCCGAGTGGGTGCCAAAACAACCGGTCTCTCCCGATTTGTTGACTCGGGAACACATGTACCAATCTGGACAGAAGCGGAGGTCCTCGCCATCCCAAGTAAGAGGCCTCAATTAACATGTACTGAAAGTCTATTTATTGCATGGATGGGGGCATCTGTGTTGTAATGACTCTGTTCCATATGTGATACCTAGACCTTGGACTTTTTTTTTGTTTACGGATAACAGTGTACATAACTGTCCGGTTGAATACGTTACTACTTAATCATAATTTTATTGTAATCGTATGTTTTGTTTGTACACCAGATGGCAGTTCATAATTATGTCACATGTGATATTATAAAATTGTCTGTATCCAGCCCACATGACCTCTTTTATTTGTATCTGATGATGGACCCCGGTGCAGGGTGCCCGAAAGATGTTATACGTCCTTTTATACTCAGTGTACATCTTCATTAAACAGAACTGGTGGTTGCACGGTGAGCCCTTGTGTATATCGTGCACAGGCGGCGTTATTTTATTATTATAGTTACTTTGCATGAGGATTTGTGTTCTTAGTCTCGAACGACCTATTTTATTTTTCTGTCGCTTCCCAGTGAAATATGTATGATCTGCATATTGCACTATGTAATGTCGTTCAAACGATTGCGAATTTCTGTTGGAGAGGGAACAGAAAAGTAACTTTTTCACATTTATGCAAAGATAAGCGCGTTTAACATGCTGATTTAATATTTCAATTTCCCTTTGAAATGAACGTATAGGGTGTATTTCGCAGCAGTAGATGTCTGGCGTGAGGGAGATGAGAAGAAAATTAAGTTAGATCGCTCGGGCTGTGGGCAGACGTCGGTGTGAGTAAGAGGTGACAGTGTAGCATCGCATTCAGCAGCAGCAGCAGCGGTTGGATCGTAGCCAAACCGTGCTGTGCCTGCAGCACTGGATCTGACCCAAATAAAATAATTTTCTTGCTGTATCGTGTCTTTCGATTTATGTTGGGGAAAAATCAGAATCCGTGGCTAGTTATCAGATTGCTATTTAAAACCACATTATGGTCACGGATCTTCAGGAATTTAAAGTTATAAGTTTCGAAACTTCAAATTTTGCGTGTGCCGCTCTTTGACAGCAATGCATTTTGAAAGGTTGACGCTCTTTTTAGCTTTTAATTGCTTGTGGCTGCAGGACTGCAAACATTTTAATCTCTGTTAATACAAAATTCTTTGTTACTATGTGGCATCAGACAAATCAATGGACTTCAAGTTAAATGAGAGAGTAAAGCCTCCCCCACCTTAAAAATAAAAAAAAATGGCGGGCTCAAGAAAGGCGCTAGCACAAAGTTCTCTGCACCAGAAACAGAAAAAAAAACCAGTGTGAGCTCAGAAGTCTCCAATAAATAAATAAATAAATATTTAAATAAATAAATAAATAAACCTAACTAAACGCAAACCGAAAGAACTACAGCTTAACAATTTTGCCTAAATAATTTAGATTTAGCATGTGTCGTCAGTGCTCAGAATGCGCAAGTGAGTTTTTTTTTTTTTTTTGTATACTGGTGGTTTCTGCACCTGCTATTGCCACATTCTAGTCATGACGTCTGCGCTGACAGTTTCCACATGACAAGAACAGCAAAGTGTTGGCTTTTAGCTGTGTTGTTTATTTTCACCTGCTTGTTGCTTTTTAATGGTAGCTGGCAGATGTGTTTTAACCTATAGGTGCACCCAACGGCTTTTTTTTGCCTGCTAACTTCGGGTGCAGTTGTACAAAAGGACAGACAGACGGGCGCCGAACAGAGAAGGCGCGGAACTTGATACCAGCCTGCCTTTCCTCAAGAAAAAGACTAGAGGCAAAATCGCCCTTACGGTTAAGACTTCAAAGGGAAAAAAATGCTTCTGTATGTTTCGTCTTGAAAAGCGGCAAGGTGAACAGGGAAATTATTAAATTTGTCTGTTCCTCTTTCTGGTAAGAATTCGTGCTCTTTGGGCCCTCTGATGGCACATGCGGACGCCCCATAGAGTTTTTGCATTACTGGTAATTAGCACGAAGACTATCATTATGAGATAGTTAAAAATTATCTAACATCATTTTGGTTCTACTGTATCCATATTGTACTATATTGTGTGTGCAGTTCCTCGTTCTGCACTAGACACCTGTGTTTTTCAGTTTAAGCATTCAAAATCTTCAGCTCATTAATGCTGTGTGTGTGTGTGTGTGTGTGTGTGTGTGTGTGTGTGTGTGTGTGTGTGATTCCCGAGAAGTACGATTTTTTTTTCTCGTGTTTTCTCAATAAAGTTCCCAGATTAAAAGATCTGAACTGCCAAGAAACTAAGGTACTAGATAGTACGTAGCACCGCCTGGCATTTCCGGATGTCGGGCTTCGCGAAACATTTCAGGAAGAAACCAACGGTAAAAAAAAAAAAAAAAAAAAAAAATCAATCTTGCAGTTATACTGTAGAAACAGACAGTGGTCCTTTCCGCACTCCCCAGCTGCGAAAGACGCCGGTTTATTGTAGGGCGAGGAGTTAGTGGAAGTCTAGAAGAGGAAATTATTTTTATAAATCCTTAAAGGACAGGTTAGTCATAGTTTTCGAGTTCGTTCCGGCCCCGGCTGTATTTTGGAATACCATATTCGGGCTCATTCAGGCTCTTAAATTTGAGCCAGAACTCAGCACTGGTACTAGTAGGCGGGAAATTAATTAATTCTTACTGTAAGGTAATTTTCCAGTTCATTCTTCAAAAAATGTCTTTGCAGTGTGGGTATGCCCTTTTTAAGTGAACTGGTAACAAACGGCCGCTCCTATTTGTACATTTATATTATCCGTAATTTCGTTCGACTTCTCTTCCACGAACACGCGGGAAGATGGTTTCTAAGACATGCGCCAAGTCCACTTTTTACTCCTCATAACTAATGTAGCATTTTTCTTAAGTGCATTTCTTCCATGACAAAATCAGACGTGAGTAACCTTGAATTCGTGGAAGACAACAAACTTCTTTCGTTACCAACTTTCGTGTATAATTATCCTTGTATTGAGTTATTAGTTAAACAGGTGCGCGTTTTGTGCGCGCACGTGCAACCCTTGCCATCTCCTGATTCCCACCCCCTGAGAAGAAAGGAATAGAAGGGTATTTTAATTGCCTCTATAACATTAGGAATTAATTAAGCAGGTGCGCTTCCGTTCCTACTTTCAATTTGCATGTCAGCTTTTGAACCTCTTTTTCCCTTCTCTTTGCAAGCAAGCGTGGCGTATAAATGTGTATTAAGTTGCGCGTTACGATATCAAGGCTGATCCTGCTCTTTCAACTTTTGCGCATGACATCACGAGGAGCAAAATACGGCGTGAACAGGAATCAGCTACCGACTGTCGAATGGAATGCTAAATTTCATTTATTGTACTTTCAAAATTCGTCATTTCAGTCATGCAAAATACACTATATGATCAAAAGTATTTCGGCACTGCTGTTGAGTAGTGGATTTGCTCAATAGCCTTGGCAGGGGCGGATTTCTCACTAGGCGTACTAGGCGCGCGCCTAGGGCCTCAATGTTTGTGGGGCCCAAAAAACATATAATTGGATTTTCAGTTTTGTTTTGGTTTTCACGGACTGAATAAATCAATCCTTAAAGCAACTACTTTGTACTGTCAATTGATATTTTACTTTCTCATATTAATAACATATTTTTTCTTGCTGTTGCTGTTATTCCGAATTTTCGAGTTCTTATCGATATATGTATTTCGAAAGAAATGGTTAAAATAATTTTGATTCCCTTTTAGTGGTAGGTAAAGGAGGTATTCACGCTTTCCACACTTTTTCATTGTTTAAGGCGAATTCTTAACTGGCCTGCTGTGCTATAAATTGCTTTCATGCTACTTCCAGCAAAGGGAACATATCTGTTGAAACCTTCCCTCCGAGTTGCGATGAGGAGTGCTTGTAAAAACTTTCCTGGTGATCGGGGTGTTTGCTTGTTAATTGCTTTTTTCCTTCGTGGTCGGATAATCAATGAAGAAAGAAATATTCTTCATAGGATAATTATTTTCAGGATAATCAAGTTCTTTCTTGGCCCTAATCCCTCTAAGCCATCCTAAACCAAAAGATTTATTAATATTTAGGCTGAAAAAGTAAAGAAATTCGAGAATATTACATTATCTTTTCTTATTTAATAGTGTTAAAAGTAATTTATATTGTATTGCAACAACAGTTTCTCATTACTTTCTGCTCCCCTTTTTTAATACTGATAATTATCAAGTATTCTCACCTTTTCTATTCCTTAAATCTACATAAAACTAGCTATTGAAAAAGCAATAAAGTTTCAATGATACTCTTACTCAAAACCCTGCAGTACCTACTTTTACATTTTCAAACCGGATCTTTTGCATTTAATTCGTATGCTTCTGTTTCTGATAACTGCAGTACAGGTATAAATGGGATACAGGTATTTAAAGTGCCAAACTTAATATCCATTGATTTCCTATTAGCCTCAAAATTCTGTTTCTGATAACTGCAGTGCATGATGCACATGGGATATTAAAAGTGCCAAACTTAATATTCATTGATTTCCTATTAGCCGCAAAAATAATTTTTGAAATATCTCTAAAATCAAAAAGTTCGATGTGCATGGACAGACAAAATTATTACGATAGCACTGTTTCTTACAGAACGTCCTAATAATAGGAAGATATAATCGAATTTTAAAAACTCTCCCCCCCCCTGCCGCCCCGGTGGCACAGTGGTCTAAGGCGTTGGCCTCTGATCATTCGTCCGTAAGGGGTCCGGGTTCGAATCCCGGTCAGGCATGGATGTTGTGTTTGTTGTGTTTGGCACTAACTCTCGCCCTTCCATGGAACCAGTGACCCTAAATTAGGGACGGGCGACTGCTTATAGCCCATTGAGTTGCTCACGGTGGTCGTTAAACCTCCAATCAAAAAAAAAAAAAAAACCTCTCCCCCCCTTTTATTTTGTTAATCTGATGGATGAAAGTTTCTGAGGCGATAAGAAGGGGGAGGGCCCCCTGAACCTTTTAGCGCCTAGGGCCCCAAAAGATCTAAAAGTCACCTCTGAGCCTTGGCCCTTAAGGTGTAAAAAATATTGACTTGCCCTCACAAACATAGACTAGCATGAACAGCAGAATGGGCCATACGGTAGGGCTCAGTGATTTTCAACGTGGCACTGTCATAGGATGTCATCTTAGCTTCAAGTCAGTGCGGGAAATTTCTGCCCTGCTGCAGCTTCCCCAATCAACTGTAATAAAGCGGACCTTACATGTTCAGTAATACTGTCATTACTGTACTTCATTACGGCACCGTCATTGCGCCATCCTTACCCCGTCATTATTTTCACACGTTACAGGCTCATTATTAAACGTCGTTACTTTGCTTAAACGAGGGTCAGTTGCATACCTCACAGAACCTGTCAATCAAATTCAAGGGTGAATTGCATCGGACTACCCTCCTGTCGCATGGGGTAGTTGCACCGGACCCCTCACCCCTCAAGGAAGCTGCAGACTGTTTCGTAGACGATTTGATGTCGGATATCTCACAGGATGGATGAAAAAATACGCTGATTATATGACAGGTGCATATGTAGCTGAAGAAGCCAAATTCCCACCCATAATATGGGCTTCGGATAGAATAAGAGAGAGAGAACATCTAATGCCTGGGAATCATTTCATGCAAAATTCAGTTCTAATTTCAGTGCACCTAGCCCAAATATTTATGCTTTTGTCGAACTAATTAAGTAAATCCAAAATCCATATATTTTAAATTTATGCATTAAAAAATAGTGGAAATGTTATAAAGCAACCAAACTAAAATCTGAAGAGGAGGATGGGAAATATGGAAAGAATGAAGCGAAAATACAATAAATGACTTACAAGATTTGAATTTTTGTAAAAGCTATTTCTTAGTATGATTCTAAGAGGGATAAAAAGAAATAAGACAGAGGTAAAACACAGATCATGAAACAAGACAAGAGAAAATAATCTTGCTTTAAGATAAAGACAAGGGAAACTCATTTCGCATTTTTTTAAAACACGCCAGAAGCTGTTAGCCCCTGCCAGTATTTAAAATATTTAAAATATATTTCGAAATTTAAGCCTGTAAAAAGTGTGATGGGAAAATTATGCGGATGAAAGCAAACCTTATTAACCTTGCTTCATTATTATGGTTCTTAGATTCAGTCTTCAGAAACTTGCTTCATCCCCCACCCTCTCCTTCTTCCGCGGTGCGAGTCGCCCGTCGGTGGAAAGGGACTGTGCGGTGCAACTCGCCCGTCGGTGGAAAGGGACTGTGCGGTGCAACTCGCCCGTCGGAAGAAAGGGACTGTGCGGTGCAACTCGCCCGTCGGAAGAAAGGGACTGTGCGGTGCAACTCGCCCGTCGGTAGAAAGGGACTGTGCGGTGCAACTCGCCCGTCGGTAGAAAGGGACTGTGCGGTGCAACTCGCCCGTCGGTAGAAAGGGACTGTGCGGTGCAACTCGCCCGTCGGTAGAAAGGGACTGTGCGGTGCAACTCGCCCGTCGGTAGAAAGGGACTGTGCGGTGCAACTCGCCCGTCGGTAGAAAGGGACTGTGCGGTGCAACTCGCCCGTTTCGCTGTCTTTCCGGTGCAACTTGCCCGTTTCGCTGTCTTTCCGGTGCAACTCACCCACTCCCCTTTGTTTCAGTACCAGTCGAGTAGCCACGGAGAGCACACCGTTTTTGTCTGCATCCGAGAATTAATGTGCACAAAAAAGCGTCTTTAGCTATAATTTTAACTTTAAGAACGAAACGTCATGTGAAGCGCCCGTGTTGGATGAAGGAATGGCTAAAAAAAAAAAAAAAAAAACCGTGATAAATGTTTAGAGACTTGAGTAGACCTGGATGAAGAGCTACTAAAGTCTCTTCAACTCAGCCTTGAGAAATTCCCTTCCATGTGTCCCTCCAGCATGCTTTCGAATTTCATCCACCCATCTCCCACGTGGTCCGCTTTTGGGTGTTTTCCTGTTCCTTGGTGTCCAGTCTTGTGTTTCAGTTATCCAACGGTGGTCTCAGTTGAGTTCTTGCAATTTGTCCAACCCATTGCTACTTTTTAAGGTCTTTACTTTCATGGTAATGCCATCAGCTCTTTTTATTTAGAGCTTATTTAGTATTTATTTATTTGTAAGCACATCCCTATAGATGGTATATCCAATTACAGGAATTGCTGCAGTGATATTTACATTGCCAAGTGCTATTTACAGTCTTGCAAGACATGCTATACGAAAAAAATTGACTTACGTTAAAAATATCCGTACATTCTTCAAATGAATTGTCAAGTCTATACATTTTGCACAGCGGATAATTTTTTCCAGCATCAGTCCTGTGAAATGGCTCTGCAAATAGTTCACATTTTGCCCTCGGTAAACGTGGGACACGGAAACTTTAATTGGTTTACAATTTGAGCATCATCTATCTCTCCATTGATGAATGATACCATACAGGAACTTGAGTTAGAGAGCCTTCCTTCTGGATTTCAGAGAGGTCATCTTGAAGAAAAACAGGTCAGCCATCGGGATGCCCGCTGTATAAACACCAGTCGATTTGTAAGAAAGGTGTCTAAGAATTTTTTATTTTTTTATTTTCTCGATTTCATTTATTATAGTTACGAGGCTAGGGCTCCAAATGATCGCCGCATACTCCAGTGAGGATCTGACTGTAGTCTCAAAAATGCTTTAAAGTTTTCTTGATACATGAGTTCCGTCAGGTAATCCAGGATTTCACTTCTTCAGACCACGTGAAAACTCGAAGCTCACCACTCCGTAACGCATAAAATAAATCAAAGCTTGAGAGATGTGTTAAACAATACTTTCTTAAATATTTCCAAACAGGATTTCAGTTTTTGGATTCAGAAATGGCGCTCTCCTGTGCAGGAGATTATTTTGAACAGAAATTTTGCTTAAGAAAAATATCAGATGTAGTAGTTATTAATTAACCTAACAAGATCATTACTTCAGGAATACTACTACTCATATTAAACGCATCCAAATTCTTTTATAAAAAACGTGAACATTCACGTTTTTTATAAAAACTCCACTGAACTTCTAAAAGCTAGGCCCTTTAAGGTGGTTCCACCTAAAAATCTCTTCCTTGTGTTTCTAATGGTAAAACTTCTTTACATGTTTTCTTTGCAATTAATGTATTCCCAAGGATGAAAACTTGCACGTGGATAGAACTAACTGTAAGTTATAGCACGGAACTCTTAATACTTGCTAAAACATAACCATAATTATATTAAAAATCTATCATTTTTCTTTGAGTAATGTTCAGACCTGTTAATAGATGGCGCGACCTGTACATTGATGACGTCAGTAAACAAACAAATGTTGGATTACCATGAAAAAAAATACGGGATTACAATCCCGTATTTCTTTCATGATTTATCTGCTCCTCCGGGCAATCACGGGATACTATTCTTAACCTCCAGATTTGCTAAACATGAATGCTGGTTGCCTCGACTAGCGAATCCTGTGATGGTTATATTGAAATTAATCGGGAGCTTGAGACTTGGTCGTTCTGGGCGCTGTCTGGGAGACGCGGGTTTGAGTCCCGCTTCAAAACGATGAGGTTTTCGGATATTGTCTGACTTACCATCCTTGTCACATTAACACCAAAAATCGGACTGTCATTTTCAAATTTTGTAAATGTTGGATTGCTTAGTTATGGTCATGTTTTAGCAAGTATTAAGTATCCTATGCTATAACTTAAAGTTAGTTTTATCGATGTGCAAATTTTCATCCTTGGGAATACATTAATTGCGAAGAAACAAATGTAAAGAAGTTTTACCATTGGAAACATACAACAGAGATTTTAGGTGGAGCCATCTTAATAAGATACCAAGAGTATGCAAATGAGGATCGGTCAGTTTCAGGCAAGTAATAAATAAGTCTAAGTTAAATTAGACAAGGAGAAAAACAAACATTTCAGTAAAACAATCGCTTGTCCGAAAATACCTGAATACTCGCAGTTCGAACTGAGTAATAAAACGCGTGTCCTCACACGATCAGTATTAATGACAGTATCCCTTCCAACAGCCAGTTCGAACTGAGTAATAAAACGCGTGTCCTCACACGATCAGTATTAATGACAGTATCCTTTCCAACAGCCAATACTGACGCTCCGATATCAGAATATCCGGACCCGCGTCATTGCCGAATCATTGCTTGCCGTCACCATCATAGTGACCTTACACGTTCAATAATACTGTCATTACTTTCAAGTAATGACTATTATTGAGCGTGTAATAAGGTCCGCTTAAGTGATGTTAGTGGAAACGCTTAGGAGCAACAACAACGCAATCGCGACATGGTAGTCCGCGTACAATGACGGAGCGGGACCGGCAAGTGGTGTGACAGTATCGCCTGCCATTGGTTCTAACACTCGCAACCGAGTTTTAAAATGTTTTTTTTTTAGCAGCGCTATAACCGTTCGTCGAGAACTGAAGGGAGAAATTTTCGTTGACATATGCCAGATCTGCACTAAGCCTCGGTTGGAGTGGTGTCAAGCTCTGATCCAGTGACTCTATGGAGCTGTGAATCAGAGCTGAGACTGGCCGAGCCCGAAGTAGAGCCCGAGCTTTATCTTGCAATATAAAATTCGGGCTCGGGCTGACATTACTTCGGGCTCTTAAAATTGAGCCCGAACCGAGCTCTGCTGTGGATACGCGTTCATCTGGAGTGATGAATCACGTTTCACCATCTGAAAGTCCGACGGACGAGGTAGGGTGTGGACGATGCCAGACGAACGCTACCTGCCAGACTGTGTTGTGCAAACTGTGACGCTCTGGAGCTGGTTTTTATGGTTTAAGCTGCGCTTTCTAGTTCCAGTGCCGAGAAATCATAACGCTGCGATCTATTATATTGACATTCTCGACAATTCTGTGCTTCCAACATTATGGCAACATTTCGGTGGAGGCCCTTTTCTTTACAAACAGAACAATGCTCCCAGCCACAAAGCGAGGTCCGTTTTGGAATGGTTTGGTGAAACGAGAGTGGAAAAACTTGACTGGTCGGCGGAGAACCCCAATCTCAAACTACATGGGGAGAATTAGAACGCCGACTGGCTGAACCACCCGTCATCAGTGACCCACCGGACTAATGCGCTTCTGGCATAATGGAAGGCAGTGCAACAACGTACCGAAACCTAGTGGAAGGCCACCCCAGCAGGGGGGAGGCTGTGATGGTAGCAAAGGATAGATCAACTCAATATTATTTCCTTTCCTATTACAGGAAGCCTGTGGACAGGCAAGTGTCCGGATAATTTGGATCAGATAATGTAATATGTTAGGCCACAATCGTAGAATCATTGAAATCTGTACACAGTTTGGTATTACACTGAATGGGCAACTTATTATGTGCACTCAGTAAACAAAATATTAGAGATAGAGGTGTTGGGCATCCACCGCGCAGAGTGGAACAGACCCAAACCCAGCATAGGCTATAGCAATCTACAAACGTGGGTAAACATGGTGATCTGAGCCAATTTGGTCGTGGACGCATTGTCGGCGCAAAACATATAGGCCATTTTATCGTCCAAGTGGTAAGAGCCATCGGCGGACGTACTAGCGCCCAGGGAGCAACGGTGGCCGACCCCACGCCATTGGTGACTGGGGGTCGACGTAGACTATCTAGGCTCGTACAAACCCACCGCTTGGTAACTGCGGCGGAAATCACATCCAGGTTTAATGTCGGAGCCCCCACCCCCCAAGCAGCGTCAGCAAGCGAACGGTTCGGTACGCTACATAGCCTGGGCTACGGCAGCCGACGTACTTCTGGCGTGCTACTCTTGACTGCACGTCATCGGACATAACGCCTCACCTGGAGCAGCAAACATCAAAACTGTACCTCCGCAGAGCGGCGCCGCTTCGGGTGGTCAGATGAATGCCGTTTTTAGCCGTACCGAGCTGACGAGAGGGTGCGGGTGTGGCGTCGATAGAATGAGACCATGGCACCGTCGTGCCAGGTGGGCTCTGTTTCAAGGCGGTGGTGGTTCTGTGATGGTTTGGGGAGCCTTCTCGTGGAACACATTAGATCCCTTAGCTGTCTGGAGGAGTCCTTAACCGTTCCGCGCTACCAGCATGTTCCGGCTGATGACCTACACACTTTCATGGCCCCCGGGCATCCTGCGGCCGATGGTCTGTGTCCCCCCCACACACACACACACTGGGCCGCAATCACCAAGGCAGCTCAAGAAACACTTATCTGAGTTTAAGCCCATCCAGTGGCCTCCAAGGTCCCCGGATTTAGACCCTGTTAAAGCTCTTTGGGATGCCGTGGAGCAAAACATTAGATCAGTGGATCCTGGGTCGAGTTGTGGACAATGCTGCAACAGGTATGGCTGGCATTACCTCCGGAAACCCTCCTGCATCTGGTGCAGTCGGTGCCTCGGCGTGTACGAATTCGTGCTAGAAGAGGACCAACACGCTGTTATCTCTTTTGTCCATTGAGTGTATTAAATATAGTAATTAAATTGTTCGGTAATATGTTTAATAGCAGAGAAGAGAATGTTCCATGATATTACGAGCGAAAATCGTAGAGCATTCATTTCCAGTTTTGATGGTAATGTTAAAGTCACTGAAAACTTCAGGGAAAATTGCTTTGAATAATTTTGATAATTATTTGGGAAATATGGAGAATCATAAATTAAGTTCTCAAAAGTTGATGTAGCGAAAATTAAAAAAAAAAAAAAAAAAAAAAAGCGTAGAAGGGAGTTTGCATAAGAAAGTTTTATTATTGGCGCATCTCCCTGTAACGGGAATCGAACCTGCATCTCCCAGTTAACGTTTGAGCATGCTACATCAGTTACCCACCCAGCACAACGAAGTTCCAAGCAACTGAAATTCACCCTTTAAAGTCTGTTGTTCTTTCTGGGGTGCACAATTTCGATATTTTTTACTTTTTTTTTTTTTTTACTTTCAGTATTTTTAATTTCAGCATTTCCTTTATATATTAATATTACACGGTCGTATCAGAATAATATGACCACGTACCTAATAATGTGAATAACCACCCTTGGCCCGGATGACAGTGGCGCGACTGCGTGACATGGACGCAATGGCGCCCTGGAAGGTTGTCCGAGGTACACGTACCCATTCACTGTAGAAGAGCACGGAGATCCCGGGGTTGAGAGTCAGCGCGTTGAACCTGTCGATCCAAATAGTCCCACTAGTGCTCTATGGGATTGAGGTCGGGCAATTTCGCCTGCCAAGGAAAACAGAGGCATCGCTGTCGTGTTCGTGGAACCAGTCACGCATTGTCCTGTTAGTAGACACAATCACCACCAGGGTGAACGTCCAACATGAAGGGATGCATGTGGTCAGCGAGGATGGAGAGGCAGCCATTGGCGTTCAGGGACCCATCTAGTGGCACCAGTCATACTAGGAAATAGGAAAACATCCCCTAGATATGTACACTGCCATCTCCGGCCTGTACTTGACCGACAAACGTGTCCGGATGTTCGTTCTCGTGTGTCTGGCGCCGTATCCACCACCGCTCGTCACTTCTGTGGAGTAGAAACCTCGATTCGTCGGAGAAGGCAACCTTTTCTACTCTTCCACTGTCCAATGACTGTAGTCCCATACGAATTGCAGGCGTCGTTACCGATGGACCTGGGTTAACATGGGTGCCTTGGCGCAGCGTCGACTCCAGAGACCCATGGTTTCCCAGAAATTTGTCTTGAGGGTATTTTTTTTATTCTTGATAACCAATTTAATAATCTCAGTCGCTTCGTGATCAAAAGAACGACAAATTTCCTTACATGCTGCCTTATTTCATTTATCCATCTTTTTATGTAGTTTCTGGTCTTTTAGTGTCTAGTTAAGTTTGAGTTGAGAGTGCAGTAAAAACGGTTAGACAACAAGAAGACAGTGAAATCTGCGTATGGTGTTTGTATATCTTCACAATTTCTGTTTACTTCTTCCTGAAAACCAAGCTATGGGCACCCATTGTTAAAGTGAGAGGGTGGTTGGAATAACTGCTCGCGTCCGTTCTAATCAATTTATGATAAATAGGCAAGAAATGAAAATATATATATATTTTTTTGTTAGTAGTAGTGATTGCTAATCGATCAAGAGAGAAACGCTCGCTTCTGGCTATTTGTCGGAATTGGGTCTGTGTCCAATTCCTAAATAAGGCATCAGTGGTGTACTTGTCCTACGATGCAGGTTCTGCCTTTTCCCAGTAGTTAGTGACCCTAAATTATAGTCTTATTAGATTCTCAGTGATGTCGACCCTATAAAATAAAATAGAATAAAAAAATTGGTAACATGCATTTTGATAAGATAGCTCTGGCAGCGAAGTTAATTTCATCAACCAAAGTTTTACATTTATTTGCTCACTGGCAGTAACGAGTTAAAATAAAGCTTTCAAACTGTGCTTTTTAAATGAAAATGAATATGAATGCGTTTGAGACAATGGCGGCGGAAAGTGAAGTTCGTTTCCGGGCGGAATTTTTTTTTTTGATTGGATGTTTAACGACCACCGTGAGCAACTCAGTGGGCTATAAGCAGTTGCCCGTCCCTAATTTAGGGTCAGTGGTTCCTTGGAAGGGAGAGAGCCAGTGCCGTAAGACAAAACACTACATCCATGCCTCACCGGGATTCGAACCCGGACCCCTTTCGGACGAATGGTCAGAAGCCATCGCTTAGACCACTGCGGCACCGAAATTTCGAATCGTGGTGCGCTCCGCCCCCTTCCCGCAAAAAACAGAAGAAAAACAATGCCTAAGGAGCTTTGTTGGTATTAGGACCACCCGACCACTTACCTAGAGGAACTTTCTAAGGCACATCACAACAATCGCGCATATGCCAAATAAAAAAAAAAAAAATCTTGGCAGAAATTATTGACCGAGCCCGGGCGGTTCCGCTGCCACTGGTTTTGAGATATTGTGTTGCAGAAGGTTTAGAATTTCTAGATTGGAGATCAGTGAATAGGTGGTACATCATAGAAAATTTTGAAGACTTGAAGTTCTCGGGTGCCAACTTGTGTAATTTAATTGAACAATAAAAGCAGCTTTCTTTTTACCCTGAGAAATACCAGAAGGGAAATCATGGAGTAAAATCAAGGTGGATACATGATGAAATGACGGAATTAAAACGCGTGAAAAACTCTTCTTGAGTGTGATCCTATGATATAACTTTTAGGGTATCTTTGTTTTATCATGGCCATAATAGTTCTATGTAAAAAAAAACTCTGTAATAGTAAAGTTCTTAGATTTGGAAAATCTTAGTTTTAGGAAATCCCTAAAAGAGTAGTGTTTTGTCATGGTTCTAAATAAAGAGCTATGTAATAGTAAAGTTCTTAGGTTTAGGAAATCTCTGAAAATGTTAAAAAAATTTCCCCTGTGGAACGTGAATCCTTCAGTGTGCGCTTTCTATCAATTATATGCTCGTACTTTGCGATCACGTTGTGCTCCAATTGGAATGTTGCAGCTCAGCTATTTCTGATGTTGCGGAATTTCATTATCATCATCTGATCCTGAAGTCTCACTTCGCGTCGTGTGTTATTTTTGTTTAGCTTGCCGTAGTTCTGCGGAATGAATTTTCATTTTTGTGTCAGCCTTTCGTGGTAATCGTGTAGACGGCCCCTCAGAGCACGTGGTCATCGAGGCCTCGGCGCCAGTAGGAAGGTGTTTGTCGGGCGGCGGCAGCGCGTGTGCAAGGGATGATGCCGCCGATCAATATGTCGATCAGTAAGAGTGCCGTCTGTCCTCCCAGTGGGCGCCCATACTCAACAGATCACCAAACTTACCTCCTTCTCTCGCCGCAAACTCTGGATGTCCGCGGAAACAGCTGCACTGAATGATTTTGGTATTCTTCCGATGCTTCCAATTCTGAAATGAATTGGGCACTTCTTGAAATGCTACCGGAAATTCTAGAGCCAGGAATCTGTTGCGAAGTTTAATTTGGCTAAATTAGTTGGTTATGCGGTTATGTTAGAAGCGCCATCTTTGTTCTTAACGAACAACCAGGGATTTTTTTATATTCTTTCGGTAACGTTTACAACAGGTGGCAATGACGAGCAACTGATAACTCATGAAGTGTTTCAACGTTATTCATTCTACACCTCCGTTCTAGGAAGTATGAAGTGCGAAAAAAGAATAAACATTCCCAGTTCAATTATCACTTTTATGGAAGAGCTCCACTTGACGACAGCTGATATTGTCTTGTGTAAAATACAATTTTTCATCGTTTAGCATCGTAATTGCGGAGTAGAAGGGAATGGTTGGTCGTGACCTTCCTGATTCGTCATCTCATTGAGAAGCGATGCATGACCGAGGTCACGGTTTGGTCGTTTTCGCGACATGTCTTCTGGGATGATGTTGCTACAGTGATGTCATCGGTCTTCAGTTAGGAGGGAAGAAAATCAGATTTTGTTACTTTACGCTCAAATGAGTGCTCTTCTGCTATGGAGGAAGGGAATTATTTTCGCATCAATTTTTTCGAAACATTCGCAGGTTCATAGAACCAAACCTTTAATCTCGGTGGCGTACCGGAAAAACTCGGGGCTCCCCAGCAAAGAAAAAAAAAAATCTTCTAGGCTCTAGCAAAAATTTGTTTGCTTTCAATTACTGAAATTTTTAAATTCAATATTATTAACTACGTCTTACGGGCGTTTTAGTAATTCAAATTCTTTGGTACCTATAGGTATTTTTCGTAAAATCAAAATTGTTGCACTTTATTGCGTGTAACACATGTACACGTTGTAATTACACGTAAAATGGTTGCCCTAGTTTTATACGAATACAAAGTATTACAAAACACTTACACCAAAGTTAATCATATCATGCAAATTTTATTCTCTTAGAGAACTAAAGCCAGCCTCTTTGAAATGCCTCACGATCCCACACACAAAACACCTAACTGCCGTGTGGTGTGACAATGTCTAATGACATTCCCGATTTATACGAAAATACAGAATATAAGTACACAAATAAAAAAAAAAAAAAAAAAAAGCAAACATAAGAATTGTGGGACAGAAAGAGTAAAATTATTTACTCTTAAATATAAAAAAAGAAAAAACATAATGTTACAATGTTTTGCTTGCACATAGTAAAAATATTTTCTTTTGACTGTTATAAAAAGAAAAATGGCACAGGTCTGTTTTTTTCTTTCCCGCGAAGAACACTAGCTCATTACATTCTGAAGTATGCGTAGTTACGTGCAAATAAGTATAATTCATAACGCCTTATCGTTATTGATATAGGAATTTCATTTATTCAACTGATATTTCAATTACATTATTCTCTAGTTAATATACATGTATAGGAACTTTTGCTATGGTTGTGAAAAGGGGCCTCAGGTCCTCTGGAATGGCTGCCCCCCCCCCCGCCGGCACTCAGTTTTTATATTTATAAACTTAGGCGAAAATGATTTCTTGAAGATTTTCACTTATTTACTGAAAAAAATTGCATTTCTTTTTAGTACTTCATTCGAAGTTGCTGTTAAAAATTCCTGGCTATTTCTTTAACCAGTTTCATATATTAAGTTTCCGCAAATTTTTTTGTAAAAGCCATGTATTGTGGCTAGAGGCCCTCTTAGCCGTGAGGTTTCCCCGCACTGCGGGGGCTATCAGTACGCCCATGCTTAATGTAAAGCCAGAAAGTGTTTTCCGTATTTAATACGAGTATAGTAGTCTATCAACCAATGCCGTTGCCAAGTGGTTTTCGCCGCCCCGGTGGCGCAGTGGTCTAAGCGATGGCCTCTGATCATTCGTCCGAACGGGGTCCGGGTTCAAATCCCGCTGAGGCATGGATGTTGTGTTTGTCTTACGGCGCTGGCTGTCTCTTTTCCTTGGAACCAGTGAGCCTAAATTAGGGACGGGCGACTGCTTATAGCCCATTGAGTTGCTCACGGTGGTCGTTAAACCTCCAATAAAAAAAAAAAAAAGTGGTTTTCGCGGTGTTAAAAGTAGGAAATCTGTCATAAGAATGTAGTACGCAAGATTGTGATATTTATATAGATACGCAATTTTTGAATTTTCCCAGCGGAAATATCTTTGTGGTCGTTGTAATCGCATGAATCATTCGTTATGTATCGTATGATGCAAGCAGTATATGTGATAAAAAAAAAAAAAATCGTAAAAATAGACTAACAAAAATGAATTGATAACGAGGAACAGTACATCAATTATAATTGTATGTTATGTGTATATTTTCCTACGCCAATAAATCGGATCACTAGTATAGTGTTACTATTTTAACAAAAATGATTCAGTGTATTTTTACTTATCGTAAATTTTGGCAGAGGTAATCAATTTTCTTTTTAGGGCATTTTAGTATTTCAGTTATTCTTTATTTCATGAGGCAGTATTACTTGCAACATATCGGGTGGCTATAAAAAAAGTATCCCTATTCTCGGGTGTCTGGAAAAGCGAGATATGGAGATATCGCGACGAAACTAGGTAGGTTACTCATTGATGGAACGGGAAGACGATTGAAGGGGGGGATAGAATCGCTAGTCTAGGGCCGGTCCGAGGGGTAGGCAGCTGCCTGGGGCGGTATCATCATCGCGCAACTAGTTTTGCTTTAACGTGAGTGTGATTCTGAAGGCATTCTGGCTCAGTGGTTAAGACTAGGGGTTTCCAACCTGCGCATAAGAATTCTCTGGCGTAAAAAGGTAAAAAAATCCAGCGTCTTCATTTTTTTGTTTTGTTTTTTAACTTCCGTATTTTCAGCAGTCAGTAATTCCGTATATTTTAAAGTCCATTTCAAGTTTTCCCGTATTATACAGAAAATTCGCAAAATCGATAATACGGGAAAACTTGAAATGGACGTTTTTAAAATAAACGGAATTACTGACTGCGGAAAATCTGTGAAAATACGGGTTAAAAAAAAAATACCAAAAAAACTAACTTTTAGAAACGGAAATTTCCTTAAAAGACATAGTCGCCAGTAACTTTGCTGCACGGTCTTTTCAGAAATTTTCCGTGAATTAACACCACTTATTTTTTACAGTGTGTCGCAAAATCATTCAGTGGTTATACCGCACCTTACTGGGGCCCCAGAGTGTGCTGGTTTCCACACACAAAAAAAAGTCTGTTGATGAAATCTGCTGTAAGCCACACCATACCCTCACATATGGTACTCTCTCTAGAGATTTTTCTATTAGCAGCTGGTCGGACAGTTCTGCGAGTTCAGTCCCAGTAATAGTGAAATGTTCCTCATCTTTCCACATGACAGCCCAAGGCCACAGGCCTTCCTCCACCTGTACTTAGTTGAGGAATCGAGAGCGAAGTCCAAGCTTTGTTCCTTGTCGCCCGATAACAGTTGTTCTTGCATCACACTTATCTTGTAATGATACTATTCCCACGAGAGACCGTAACGCTTTGCCGACTGTTAAACACTAAGGTGCAAATTTCGGGCCGCCACTCTGGTACTGCTGTATTGGTACTGCTGTATGAGCGTGCGTTTAGGCTTGTCCTGTCGGCACTGGAAATTTCACGACAGTTTCGAAACCTGACTTTCTCTTCCTGATGCTATCCCAATTCTCCAGTGTCTTCGAACTTTAGTATCATCCTCCTCAACGCCGCGGGTGTATGGTATACTCTCCGTAATCCTTTGATTCGTCGGTACTGACGTGCTCTAATTTTGATAATACATTTTTATCAGTAGCGTACATTCCTTCTTTGCAAGAGCTAATAATGACTATCGGCAGCTTAATCATTGCCGCATTTATTTTGCCAGACGCAGCATGCAAAATTTACTTGTGAACATTTGCAAACGAAACCTTCCATGTGAACGACCTGCAATTTCTTGGATTTCAGCTGTGATGCTTCTGTTGTGCATCACAGGTTATCTCCTTTGATGGCCATTCAGGGGTGCATGTAGAATTTTTTTTCGGGGGAGGGGACAGAAAATGGAAATTATTGAAACCCATCAGCAGGACAAAATAATAAAAGTTAATGAAAAATAGAAGAGAAAATCAAAGCATTTTCTAATGTAAGTCGCATTTTAACAATGTGAAAAACTAGAGCAGATTTTGACCTGAAACATTTGTACTATCAATGACCAGTCAATTCATGCACGTGTCTGTTCTTTTCTTGTGTCCGCAGCGCCATTTGTTCCTCTCACAGCACAATTTTGAAAAAGAAAATTCTTTTTTTCATTTGAAACGTTTCCCCATACCCTCAATAAGCTTCTTACAAAGGTTCGTCCGATATCCATTACCACCCATACAAACAACGCCCACAGGGCAGGCTTTAGCATTCGTGGTACCTGGTGCAACCATATTTGTTGACACCCACCCACAAGGTGTGTGGGGTGGGAGGAGGTGGTATGGTTTTCCAGCCAGATAAGAAATGCAATATAAATTAATAGTTAAGCATGTTGATCCAGAGATCAGTTAAAAAAACAACGCTCCTTTTTGTGCTTAATTCTAAGGGGATATTCTATTGAGATTATTTGGATTTTTCCAGTGATAACTCAGTGGGGGTGGCCCAGGGGCCCACCCTATGAAGTATCACTTGGTCCTTCCTTCTTTGTTATTGGACACTTATTTTTAAATATATAAATATATGTTTGCAAATAATTGAAAACACACTTGAATATGATGTGGGGGAGGGGGGATCGCTTTCCAGTGTTTTGAGAGATGATTTCTCTGCAGTATTTTTTATTTTTTATCTTCAATATTTTGGGACATCCCTATGAAGGAATTCTGGGTGCGCCACTGAAAGAAAGCGATACCTTTTATAGTTTCCAATCATTATTTCTCATCTTCTCGAGTACTCGCCTAGTTTTTATATACATGTATATCTATATCTATCTTATGTATAAATCCATAGTGTTGTACAAAATTGCGGGACATAGGTACGTCGTACAACCTTGGGAGATGGCTCATTTTACAGATTGTGATCCCAAGAATCGGAAGAAAAATAAGTTTCCTTCTAAATTTAATCAGCTGACTGCTGTACTTGTCACAACACTATAAGTCTAGCTTCATACGCCAAGTACTGTCACTTCATCTCGTCGCAGTGCGGGCAGACAGGTACGTCGTACGACCTTGAAGGATGGCGCCAGCCGGAGCAAGGAGCTGATTGGCTATTGTCAAGGACAACCCTGCGACACGTGATTCCAATGCCATTCAATTGTAAACTGTGTTACATTGAGGTCTGAAACAAGGTTCTATTATGAATAACGTTCCAGGGTGACCACCCAAACGAAGGCGTGTTTTTCATAATATACGTGAATGAAAGAATTTTGACAGCGCGTGTAATTAGTGTTATCGCAGTAATACATGCGGCAAACTATCTTTCCGAAAAGATTATTGGATAAAACTGCCATACATGAGCACAGCTTGGGTGCAATGACCTCTCGGCCAAACATAAAAAGGTTGCAGAAAATGGTCTGTATTGTTTAGATGGAAAAAGAATGGGGGCAGGGAAATTACATTGTAGCATTTTTTTCTCTTTTTTGTTTTTGTAATCATTTGTTGTGTTCTTGTTGTAAATTTTAATATTCTGTAAGAAAAATTATGCAGCATATATATAAGGTATATCTTTGCTTATTTGTTTTAGATGAAGTATACTCTCCTGGATGAAAGAGACATAACATTAGTACAAGAATTTGCATTTGAGGTAAGTTTTGTTTGTTTTTCCTCACTTGTTTAGAGAAGTAGTAGTAAACTACCTTACCCTGATAAATAGTACAACTTTTTATGTAGTGTATGTGCTGTTTTGTTTTTGTAACTGTACTGATAAAAACCATTTGTGTCTAAAGATATTGTGGTATAACATGATTAGTGAGATCATAAAAAAACTAGAGCAGGTTGATAGCCTACCCAAAACCCTGATTATTTAGTGCAACAGAGCCTACATGAAACCCTGATTGTGTATCAGTAGTCGCATGTTTTTTGGTTGAATTGCTACATAGCAACAGTTAAATATGATACATCTGTGCAAAAATATGGTCAGTAATGTGTTGACATTTAGTTGTTGAACTGTGGAGTGCTAATCCTCAAGCTGACATCAGCTGAGTAAATGAATAATAGGTCATTCCAAAAGTAATGTCATTTTTTTAGTGGAAATTTTAAGTAACATCACAGGTAAAGTACTTATACACTGCCAGAAAGTGAAAAACGAGCACCATTAAATATTGCAGCTGCATCTACCAATTTATGTCATAGCCAACAACTTGTTAAGAAAAGAAAGGGACACGTGTGAAGTGATTCAATGTTTATTTTATGTTTTAGTGCGTATTACAGTGTATAGAAGGCACATTTTAATAAGGTGTTGCACCTCCTCCAGCAGCTATACAAGTTTCTAATCTGGCATGCAATCGCTCGTACAAATGCTGAATATCACGCTGAGGGATAGCATTTCATGCATTTTCAACTTGGACGTGTAATTCAGAGTTTGTCGCTGCCTACAGGGGCCCGTGGAAGAGTCTTTGTCCAATCCAGTCCCAGACATGCTCGATTGGAGACAAGTCCGGAGATTGTGCTGGCCATGGGAGTCGATGCACAGCCTGAAGAGCATGTTGAGTTGCCTGGGCAGTGTGTGTGGGCATTATCCTTCTAGAAAATCGTATCGGAGATTGCACTAAAAAATGGCAGGACGACTGGCTGCATGATGTCGCTGATGTATGTATTGCTTTTCAGTGTACCCCGTATAAATGCCAGAGTTGTACGAGAGATAGGTAATTGCTCCCCACACCATGATGTCCGGCGTGGGGCCTGTGTGTCATTGGCAATGCACGATGGCAGAAGCCACTCACCTTTGGACGCCTACACTACCGTCAGATGCTCCCAAGCAGAATCTGCTTTCATCACTGAAGACCACCCGACTGCCATTCTTTCCTCCAATGAACTCGTTCTTCACACCACCGCAAACATGCTCAACAGTGACCAGGGGTTAGTGGGGACAGTGGCATGCATGCCAGTAGTTCTGCTTCCAACAAACGATTCTGTATCGTTCTGGTAGACACCCTTGGTATGACAGACGATCGAATTTGGGACGCCGTAGCCATCTGCTTTGCCACTGCCACCCTCCTGATATGCCGATCCTCTTGTGTGTCCGGAACTCTGTGTTGCCCCAAACCACGTCTGCAAGTGTGCGAATGCTCTTCTGACAACTGACGCCACCATCTTACCACGGCTGACACCTCTCATCCCAGTTGGTCCGCAATTTGACAGAAGGACCAACCTGCTTTCTGCAGACCCACTATATGGCCTCGCTCAAACTCCGATAACTGTACAAATGTTTCTCATCTGAGTCATCCAGACATGGTATCTTCAACTAGCAATGAACAACATGACACCAGAAGAATGACTTCATTCTGCATGCCCCAGTCCTTAAATACGTGCTGCGTACATTTGCATGCTTTCATCCGCAGTGACTTCATTAGTTCATCCAGTGACATTCCAACTTGGATCACATTTTCTGCTGCCCTTAACAATTAACATATTATAATATAACGTTCCTACCAACATTCCTTCTGGAAGTTCTTTTTTCACTTTTTGGCTATGTATTTAGTTAGAAACTTAATCACCATTATTGTCTATCACCTTTTCCCACCTTGTAACCAAGTTATTGATTGATGCCATCTTTGTAAAACCCCAGCTCCTGAGACTCTAAATACTGTTCAATACCATTTTTGACCTCATCAAATTTCTTGAAATATTTACCAGCTAAGTAATGCATCAATTGAAACAAATGGTAATTGGAAGGTGCAATATCTGGGCTTGTAAGGTGGAATGAGGGAGCACCTCCCAGCCAAGTTCCTTGATTTTTGTTGCATGCTTTGTGAGGCATGTGGGCATGTATTGTCAGGGAGGAGGACTATTTTTCTGTTGGCTATTGCAGGCAACTTGAGTGGAAATTGTGCATGAATACTAATAAGTTAGATCACAGTAGACATCTGAGTCAATAATTTCACCAGATTTTAGGAACTCCTAATGAATTGCTCTCCTTTGTTCCCACCAAATGCCCAGTAAAACTTTTTTTCCCCATAAATAATTGGTTTTGCTGTTTTACTAGGTGGATAACCATTGCTGTTCATGAGTAGGATTTTCATATAATACTCACTTTTCATCGCCGGTAACCTGTCGAAAAAAAGGGTCATTTCTTATCTATACAGAAGAGCTAAACAAATGAGCATGTGTTGAAGTTTATTGTCCTAGCTAAGTGCCATGAGAAACCCATATTCCAGCCTTGTTTACCTTTTTCCATTGCTTGCAAGTGATGGAAAGCTATTACCTGATGTTTCTGCAATTTCAGTGTTTGCTTTGGATTTTCCTCAACTATAGCTTGAAGGCGTTTATCATCAACATATTAAGACAGAGGCGTAACTAGGGCGGGGCAAGCGGAGCGGCTTCCCTGGGCAACTCAAGGGAGGACACAAAAATCACTATCCACAATCTAACTAAAATTGGAATTGAAACTTCAGCACCTCTTTCTGGTACAGTTTTGCCCTCCCCATATTTCGTCATTTGCCTATTTTCAGAATTTCCTTGTATATTCAAGGACAATACATAGGGTCCTCCAATGCAGGACCATAGCAAGCTTTTCCTATCTGAGAGGGCGAGACTTAAAATTACGCCTGTTCGAGTTCCACTCAAATAATATATGGTTTTTACTTTCTCACACACCGCCATTATAGGAAAATAGTATAATTGTTCAAAAATCACAATTCAGGTTTTTAACGTAATTTTATTAAAAATGTAAAAACTAAGGTAAGTACCCAAGAACCACAAGTGGTAAATACCAAGTAAAGCGTAAATGTTATGTGAACGCCAACAACGCAACACTCCACAAAAACGAAAAACGAGTCAGTGCAGGACGAATGAGTATCTCGTAGTGAACATAACTATAGGAAAAAGCTTTAGAGTTAAAAAAGCTTTAGGCAATATTTTTTGGTTTGCCCTGGGTGCCGAAATGTCAAGTTATTCTCCTCTATGAAGGTCTGCCTGATCTTGGAACATCCTGTAAACCGAAATCACCTGTTCTGAACTTCAAAAACCACCTGTAACATTTCATCACATCCACTGCTCCCAGATATACTTTATTAATGTTGCTTGCTGCTCTAGTTGCATTGTTTCCTTTACAAAATTTGTAAAGCATGCAATGTTGTAAATGCTAGTCACTTGGTAAATCACTTATCATTTTTTAACTGATGATCACAAACTACACAACTGCTTGAATTACAGATTCCACATAGCATTACACAGGAATCACTTTAACACTGGTAAGCACCACCCTATAATGTGTAAAACAATTCTTAAAAAAAAACGTGTTGCCAAAAAAAACCATGACATTTATTTTTAGATTTTTCAGTATTATAAATATTTAACGGGAATTATCGAGGATAAATTTATTAAGGTACATTACCTTTCAAATTTTTGATCTATACACTAGATCATCTTCAGTTTTTACGTCTTACTTCTTCCACAGGTCTGGCGACCAAGCCTGGTGGATTTTCCATCCAGAATGGTAGTTGATGTTGCCACCTTGTGTCTTGTAAATTTCCAGGGATTCCTCTAATTTCTGGATAATTGCATGGGATTGATGTTTGATTCCCTGGAATCCCTGGAAATTTACAAGACACAAGGTGGCAACATCAACGATCATGCTGGATGGAAAATCCACCAGGCTTGGTCGCCAGACCTGTGGAAGTAGTAAGACACAAGAACTCATGAAGATGATCTAGTGTATAGATCGAAAATTTGAGAGGTAATGTACCTTAATAAATTTATCCTCGATAATTCCCATTAAATACTTATAATACTGAAAGTAATAAGAGGAATCCATGAAGTCATTAATTATTAGAATTTTAGATTTTTTATTCTTTTTTGTATGTAAGTAGTGTTTTGATTTCTGCAATCTAAAATTGCAGTCATGCTTGCTTTTATGTATGAAAGTTGTAATGACAAAATTTTTTGTACATTTTCTTTCTAGGCTAGAGTGGAGATAGATAAAAATGGTAGTGGTGCTAATATTTATGCCTTTGCCTTTGATGTCACTAGAGGGAGGAACTGTGGACATTATGTTCATGACCTGTTGTGGTAATATTTTGAAACTTTTTCTTTGAAAGTTCAAATGATGTGTAACATCACTTCATCAACTTTTGCTGAGTTCTCAATACTAAATCCTAATACACGAGCATGCTATCTGTTGAAATCAAAATGGACAGATAAATTTAGCACATGCAGTATTTTTTTGTTTTTGTATGTTTCAGATCAAAAGTCAATGTAATAGTTTAGCTAAATTGTGTGGAAGAAATATTCTTCACATAATACATGGAAATACAGGGGTTGGACAGAATAATGTGAACACCACTCTGAGACTTGGATTTTAATGCAGCTCCGTACGTTGCAATACGCAAAGGTATCCATCACTTTTTGGTTTTAATAGCTTTGTTTAGAACCTCAAGGTCATGTTTAAGAGCATTTAAAGTGTCTTGTTGCAAAATTTCTTTCAGTGTGACGACGAAATGAGCGACCTAATGGACTTGGGAAGAGGGCTAATTGTTGGTGACCAGCTGGTTGGTGTCTCCATGACAACAGTCACCAGGGTAGTGGGGGTATTGAGAGCTACTGTGTCTTAACATCATGACAGCATACAGTGTTCACAGTAAAACGTCGTCTGTGGAACACAAGAGTGGCCGGAAAACTACTCTGACTGATAGAGACAGGAGAGCATTAAAAGCGATTCTTACCCGTAATGAGAAGAGCACAGTTCCAAATATTAGTGCGGAGCTGAATCTGCATCTCCAGACCCCAGTATCAACTAAAACAGTGCACAGGGAAGTGTATAAACAAGATATTCATGGCAGAGATGCTATTGCAAAACCTCTGGTGACATACACAACAGTGACGGCAGTGGTGCCAGGAGCATACAACGTGGACTACTGATGCATAGGTGTGTGTAATGTGGTTGGGTGAATCCACATTCACACTATTCCTCACCGCAGGATGTGTTTACGTGTGGAGAACATCATCAGAGAGAAGCGTACAACCCAGATTGTTCCCAACAGTGCAGCATGGTGGTGATTCTGTTGTGCTCTGGGTGGTCATATTGTGGTTTTTGCAGGTCCTCTGATCACCTTGAAAGGACAGATGAACTGGCAGGGCGTATGAAACAATTTTGGCGTACGAAGTCCATCCAATGGCTCAGACATTGTTTCCTGCAGGGGATGCCACCTATTAAGATGATAACGCCCCAATTCACAGAGCTCGGAATGTCCAGTCATGGTTTGAGGAACATGAGGACGAATTTTCACACTTTCCTGGGCCTCCCCAATCACCAGACTTAAACATCATCAAGCCGCTGTGGTCTATGTTGGAAAACAGAGTAAGATCCCGTTATCCTCCTCCTGAATCTCTTGAGGGCCTGGAGCAGTTTCTGCATGAAGTATGGTGTAACTTCTCACTAACCATTATCCAGGATTTGTATGCATCCATTCCAAGGAGAATTCAGGTGGTTCTGAATGCCAAAGGTGGTCCACACTTTTTAAGTACATAGAACATTCTTTTCTTAGGTGTTCACAATATTCTGTCCATCCCCTGTATGTCACAATTATTAACACAGCAATCGGGTATCTCTGAATCTCTCATAATATTAATCACATCAGAAAACTTGAAAATTAAATCGCCCTGGAGTGGGAATCAAACCCGCACCTCCAGATTTCTGTTCAAGCATGCTAACCATTATACCACTCAGGATGATGAAGTCTCAAATATCTGAGTGTTAAATATCGGAATTTCTCCGACCATCGCTTGTCGAAGCTAATTCTGCTTCCTCATAGCATTGTTAAGAGATTCCTGCTCGAGAACATTGTAATTTTCAAGTTTTTCTGATGTGATTAATATTACATGAGAAACAGTAAATACAGGCAATTCAAAGATGTCTGATTGCTATGTTAATAATTGACACATTTCCATGTATTATGTGAAGATTATTTCTTCCACGCAATTTACCTGAGTGACTGGAGATTTACTTAACGCTGTGAGGAAGCAGAATTAGCTTCGACAAGTGATGGTCAGAGAATATTCTTATATTTAACACTCGGTAGTGTTCTCCCTAGAGCCTTTTTACTGGGCAGCCCACCCAGCTAATTTTCTCTGCCGCCCAGCTAAATTTCCTTTAATGGACGTTTTCACAATGCGCATAATAGTAAGAGTGAAAAACTGATTCCAACATAATTCATAAATATTGGTGAAAACTGGCTGAAGTCTGTGTGAAATATGATTTATTAGTAAGTACTCCTTTTTTTATCATTTATGTACAATTTTCTAATGTTTGTCATGTTATGTTACATTAATGCCTACCATACTGCTAAAGATGTTTAATAAATATAATAATGTTACGCAAAACATCCATTTTTTCCTCGATTGAGGAAGGGATCATTAATACTATCCAGCTGAAAAAAAAATCTAAGGAGAACACTACTCGGATACTTGTCACTTCGTTGTCCTGGGTGGTGTCATGGTAGCATGCTTGAACTGAAGTCAGGAGATGCTGGTTCAATTCCCGGTCCCGGGTGATGTAATTTTCAAGTTTTCTGATGTGATTAATATTATGTGAGAAACAGTAAATACAGGCAATTCAGAGATGTCTGATTGCTGTGTTAATAATTGTGATAATTCTTGAACTCAAAAACTAGTCTTGTGACACTTATATTAATATTAAGGTAATACAACGTAGTTGGTCACAATTACTTATGTTTTCAAGCCGACCATGGTTTCTCTGGGTATTGACCTTTCGTTCTATGGAAGGGAAAACATTCTGAAATTCTGGAATTAGTCAAACTTATAAATTCCATTGATCCGCACATTCAATTCAGCTATGAAACTGAAAATAATGGATGCCTGCCATTCCTTGACGTCCTGGTAACTCGCTTAAATGGATCTCTCGCAACCACAATTTATCGGAAGCCTTTTGCTATGTTTTCACCTCCACATGCCAAGTCCAATCACCCTTATCAACAAAAGCTCAGTGCCTTTTACACGTGCGTATATCATGCGATACATATATGTTCAGGTAAGGACAGTTTGGAAAAAACTTTAGTTCCTTAAACGTGTTGCAGTAGAGCAAGGATACAGCCTTTCCATTATAGACAAGGCTCTAACAAAATTCCAGAAACCAAAGCCCATCTCCACATTAACTCCTGTGATGCACCCATTTGCAAGAGAATTTTGCCATTATTCCATTTTCCCATGACATTGCCTTCAAAATTACAAAAAAAAATAAAATAAAAAAATTCTCAAAACCTTTAGTTTTAAGGTGCTTTTTAAACCCATAAACAAAGTGAGATTTTTAGGATCAAAGGACTATGTTGAAGACAAAAACTCGTGGGGAATTTATCAAATTCCGTGTGAATGTGGCACTTCGTATATAGGACAGACCCGTAGAGCCTTGCATTTTCGATTGAAGGAGCACAGGACCTACATTCAGAATTGTGACATAAAGAAGTCATCGATGGCTAAACACTGTTACGAAAAGGACCACGAATTTCTCTTTGAAGAAGCAAAACTAATTGACAAGCCAGATTGAACCACCAAACTTGATATTTTGGAAGCTTTCCATATATATCGGAAGTATTCGTAACTTGTTAATGACATGGCATCCACACCATTTCTATCAAGTGCGTGGAAGCATCTAACCAAAATATGTGACTGTAAACACCATTTATGTCATATACAATTTAAATATTTACTTTCCATTCATCCAGGTCATAATACTCAGCGAAACCATGGTTGGCTTGAAAAAATAATTGTGACAAACTACATTGTATTACCTTAATATATATAATTGTGATAATTGTTTAGCTGTTACACAGGGCAGGGAAAGTAGAAGATAACCCAAAAGTTTTTACCCTGCAATTTTTTTTTTAATATTTCAATATATACAAATGAAAGAATCTTAAAATATATGCTTGCTGATATAGTATTCAAAGCATGGTCTCTCTCTGTTCTGTGTTGACACTTTTAGAATAACAACAAAGTATTGTTCCATGTGTTTAAGCTACTGAAGACAGATGGGAATCCAAACTCCATTTTTCCTATTCCATGGCCACTGACAGCAGCATTGTCATTGATGAAATGCTACAAAAGCATGTCACAGCTTCCCAAAAGAAATTAAACTGCATTAAGAGCATTCACTTGTGTGTTTTGAAATTATCTTAAGAATGCATGTCAAAACATTGACAAACTTTTAGATTTGCACATTATGCTCTCTTGTTTTGGGGTTAAATATTTTTGTACAAATGAATTGTATGTGACAACAAATTCATTGGAAAACATTATCCCATTTAGTACAGTAAGTACATCACAAAACAGTAAGAGTAATGAGTTTTGGAGCAAAGTCATACAGAATGTATATCTGCTTTCAATTCTCAACAAGGTCTGCATATTTGATTACATGTTAAGCCAGGTGGTCCACTACACTGAAGCCATGCTCTGGGAGGCCACTCAAATCATGCCAAATGAAGCTTATTACAGAATATGAAGAAGGCATGCATGTCCTTCACCACATGCCTGTCTGATGATGCCCAAGCCACCAGAACAGCTATTTGCATCAAGACATTCCATTGGGAATTACATGTCCATGGTTACAATGCTAGGTTAGTTGCATTATTCCAGGAAAAGCCAGATGACCACTGTGTTGTAATGTTTGTGTAGCATATAAAATATACTTTATTATTGTATTCCATTATAACCTTCGGTAGCAGGTTTCAAACAGCATCTGTTCCAATGGATGAAATACTATTGTTTCAGACTTAAAAAGTATGCAAGTTGAAGTGTGAATCCCAACTTGACTTTAATGAATCATAGTGATAAATGATAAATTGAAGTTACAAAATAGAACACACACATACATGCAGAGTTTCTGAATACTACACTGAACAAATGCAACACATGAACTGAATGTCAGTTCTTCCTTCTTACTTACAATTTAAGCAAGCTGCAATCACATGCCCAGTGTTCATTCTTATTGCTGAGTCCAAAGTCTGAAAACTTCTGCTCTGCACTTTTTTCAGGGTTCTTACGGTCCTTGAAAACTTCTTGAATTTAATTTTCCTTTTCAAGGGTTCCTTGAATTTTGTAAGAGTCCTTGAAAAGTACTTTTTTTTTTTCCCTGTTCACTAAATTTCAGAATAGCCGCACTTTGTAGAAGAGAAGCTATCGCCAAAATGTCGCAGGTGGCCACGCTGTATTGTGGAACGTTCTCCTGGAATAAGGAGCCCTTAGCTGTCACATTTCAGATTTTCATGCGGTTGCAATTCTGAACTACGATAAGCGAATGCGAGGGAAATATTCTTCTGAACTACAATAAGTGAATGCGAGGGAATTCTTCTGAACAACAATAAGCGAATGCGAGGGGGTGTAAGTAAGTGTAAGGGGTTGTAAGGTACTAGCATCTCAGAGTTTGTGATCTGCTGAATGCTTGTAGCCCAGGAGTCCAGTTTAAAATTTTGGTTGTCCATCGGTGGTCTGCCCTGTTAATATGTCCACACAATTACCATTTCAGAGATTTGATCATATCTTCCATATATATATATATATACTGTATATATATATTTATCTGTAGCTCTGTGCAAGAGATCTTGTGGAACAATAATACTTCAACAAAGTATGTCCCTATGTTTAGATATAACTATAATTTTAATTGAACTTTTTGACTGTTTGTTTCAACTTATTTAGGTCCTAGTTGTAAATGAATTTGACACCTCTATTCATAGTGTACTGTGGAATTAACTGTTTTACGGGTCTTGTAGAGGTTATTATTAAAAAAAAGTTGGTGGTCAAATTTTTGAACTACAAAGCCTAGTTCATCATCAGAACTACATCACTCAAGTAGTTGCTGCCACTCAGTTGGAAGTGTCCAACCGCAATCGTCGTTAATTGTGGTACTTCATCTTGCTATTTTGATATCTTCTTTTTATGTTTCAATTTTGGTGCTTCGTGAGAGTTCTTATTGGGCATGAATATAGTCTTAAAAGTTTTTGAGTCCTTGAAAAGTCCTTGATATTTTTGGTGGAAAAAGAGTGGGAACTATGTTTTTGCTTCACAAATACAGTGAGATGTATTTTGATTAGAGATTAGTTCTTCAACGCATGGCAGTGGTGCCTTACTCACTATTTGTGGACAATGGCAGAGTGGAATATGGTTGTGTGTGTGTGGGTGAATCATGCTGTTCATTATTTCATTCAGATGTATGCATGTGGATGTGGCATTTGCCCAGGGAACACTGTCAGCCAGATTGCATTGTCTCTGCAGTCAAGTTAAGATCAGTGGGATCTTTGATGGTGTAAGGCCATTTTTACTCCGAATAACTTGGTTGTGGTGCCATGTAGCTTAATGGTCATCAGGCATGAAAACATACTGAACAATTCTTACACTGTGAGTACTTCAGCACAGGTCCTTGCCAGTTTCAGCAAAATTGAGCACCTTGCCATGCTATATAGCCTGTAGAAGCCTGCTTTGAGGAGTAGGATGTCCAAATGTTGGATTGACGCGCTAATTCCCGATCTAAATCAAATATAACATCTGTGGGATGAACTGAAACTCCAAATCCATACTTGGCTAATAAGACCTCTTGTATGGCATCTCTAGCAGAAACTTTGCAGAAAGAAGTATAATAAAAGTTCCAGTACAGACCCACCAGCATCATGTGGAAAGCATGCCAAGAAGGGTTGCTACAATCATAATTGCTAAAGGTTAGGCTAACTAATTTAGTTCTGCCTGTATAGTGTGCTTACGAAAAAAAAAAAAAAAACATTGCTTTGAAAGAAAATGTGTGAAACGAAGACTTGGTGAGCAAAATGAAGCAATCAGTTTTGTGGAAAAGGGAAGAATTAAAAAACTTGAAGTTGTGCAAAAGTTTGATATTCCACCAAATTCTGTTTCAGCAATTTTGAAAAACAAGGATGAATTAATACTAAAGTTTAATGATGTTTCATATAGCATTGAAAGTAAAAGGGTTTGAGAGAATTTGCATAAATGTGGGAGTTTCTCTTTACAAGTGATTTGAAGGAGTCTGAAGAAAAACATTCTGGTAATTGGGCCTTCACTGAAGGAAAGGCATCTGTCACACCAAGCTTTTATGGAAAGAGGACTTTCAACCAAGCAGTGGATGGTTGCAGCTTTTCAAATATAGTCGCAACATTCTGTGCAAATCTGTTTGTGGTAAGTGCTTTCTTCAGTGTACAACAAAACCCTTAAAGGTTAAAATCCAGCAAGAGCCTCATTCTGCATTATAGACAACCGTATAGCCCACAAAAATAAAGTGGTTTTAAAATTGAATACTATAATATGTACAATGCTGACGAGACTGGATTTTTTTTTTTTACCAATTATTGCCACTGAAAACTTAACTTTTAAAAGAGATAAATGTAGCATTGGAAAAATTATAATAATCAGATTGACTGTGATGTCGTACATGGATGTGGATGGTCCAGACAAAAGAAAAATGCTTGTTATCAGAAAATCCATGTTTTGAGAGAAAATTACAGGTTTATTACAGAGCCAATAAGAAATCTTGGATGGCATTAGAAATTCTTACAGAATGGATTAAAGCAATTGGGGATGAAATGAGCAGAAAAAAACAACGAAAGATTGTTACTATAGACAACTGTACAGTCCACACAACTACTGTGGCTTTAAAATCAACAACTGTTCAGTCTCCTCTCTAACACTTATAAGCACGTGCAGCCAACGGATCACGAAATAATAAAAAAAAAATTGAAGTTCTTTACAGAAAAAGTGCATTTTGGAAAGTTTAAAAAAATGATGAAACGGCAGTTATTGATGTTAGAATGGCGTGCAATATGCCAAGCTGTGCTTGGAAAGTTGTCTCGGAGGAAACAGTTTAAAACTGTTGGAAACGTGCCAGTTTTGGAAAAGACTTTCTGCTGAATGATGATGTATCTGAAAATGAGATCAAATACAGAGGAAATGAAAGTGCTTAAGATAACGAAACTTGAATCATCTCCTCTGTTTCTTTTCAATATTATATGAATGTTCATGAGGAGCTCTGTGTAGAATTGCTAAACAGAATTTTGGTCAACGTGATGCACGTTCAAGGCAAGAATGATCAATAAAGCGATGAAGAAAAGAAAACAATTTTCGAATCTACTTGCGATTGAATATTAAGAAAATTATAGAATTTGTATCTAGAAACATCTCAAACTGCATTAGAGCAAGTTGAATGAAATTCAACAGATGCTGTTGTAACAAGCATAAATTGACTTATATTTGTGACATAATGTGTAAACAGCAAAACAAGTGTAATACGTGAAGTTTCAAATTGTTTGCAGTTAATATATTTTACATTAAATGTTTTTCTTATTGCAGATTTAATTTATATTTTTATTGCTAACTACAGTTTTTAATCAAGAAGTATTCCTTCAACTGTAAATGATAAACAGTTTATGATTGACTAGTTTTAACCTGACATAATGTTAATGTACCAAAAGTAGCTCTATTTTTTATCTGTTTGATTATAACAAAGTTCACATGCATCAGATTTTTTTCACTCCTTTCAACTTCGTTTTATTCAGGTTGCACTGAATATTCTCTTGCTGTGTATATACTATCTTTAATTTGGTTGAAACTTGATTATGGTTGTATTGTCTGTGGCTCGTCATGTCGATCAGTGCTCCGCTCTTTGGACACAGTTCTATAACCAGGCCTTATGTCTGTATACTGGAGCCTTCTGCACGTCTCCGATTCCCAGTCCTTTTGTGGAAAGTGATTAAGATAATGTCCAATGAACTGTCCCTTGAAGTGGGTTGTCAGTAGCTATCCCTTCAGCTGAAACTAAAATCGCTCTTGTGCATTGCGATTTTCGGACTTCGTATGTCAGCCGCTGCATGGGATGCAAGCCTCAACTTGTCCTTGATTGGGGATACCAGGATCTTTGAGGAACCTCCCTGGCATCCCCTTTGTATCTAGGTAGATACCTTCTTTACTTCATACAATAAAAGATCTACCCATGTGTTAATATATCATCAGCTCCTTGCTGAGCACCAGTTCCTCCACTCAAATTATGTCCCAATTTTCAATGATAGATCAAAAAAGGATGGAGTCATGGGTCCAGTGCTGTCTGTGTTAATGTTTGTGTCAAGCAAATTCCAGCTGAAGCCAGCAGAGTTGCATGCTATTTATCTTACACTTTGCAGTGTACAATTCGGAATTCATTGATGTGCCATGATATATCTTCATTTCTTGAGCATTCTGCAGTCCATCTTCTCTGCAGATTGTGGCGACCATCTTTTTCTTTCTAAAGTAAGATGCCTACTTCGTTGCCTGCACAAAGCCAATTTTCATATGTTGTTCTAGATTAGAGAGTTTATTTTGATTTAGAGATTTTATTTCATTCAGAGATTTTATTTCATTCAGAGATTTTATTTTGATCATGTCATTCACTCTTGTCATTATCCTGATCCACGAGCTCCTCTTATCTTTCCTGATTACATCAAGCATGCCCTTCTCAATGCTTCTTTCACTTGTTTGCTGCCTCTGTATGTCTTCTTTAGTTAAGATCCATGTCTCAGATCCATAAGTTTGAACTGGAAGAATGCATTGATTAAATGCTTTCCTTTTAAGACATAATGGTTAATTGCTCTTAAAAATTGTAGTTTCTTCTGTCCAACCAAGTTTTATATGCCTATTAATTTCTTCTTCGATGTAGTCTGTACTTGATATGTTACTCAATGAACTAGAACAGCCAACAACCATGTCTAGTTAAAATGTTAGCTTCGAACACGAAAGTGCACAGGTGTGGGACCATCACCACTGGACTTTTGAGGACTAGAAAAGGTTCACCTGGATAAGTAAATTTAGGTTCCTTGTACACTGTGCAAATGGCAGGATTCAAATTTGGCATGAGCAACACAAGACCATGAAGCCATACTATTGTTATAGGGTGCAGCCTAACTTGTGGAAAATTTTTATATTTCATTTATGCGGTAAATTTGTGTTTCGATGTAACTGCAAGGCGACACTCATAGTTATAATTAATTACGGTAATTGATCCTCTAATTTGTTCATCACTGCCATTGTTAAAATTTGTTCAGTATTTGATAAGTGCATAATTCGTAGCCTTCTGGCAAACGAGAATGGTGAAAGGCCACATGGCAACAGACTATCTCTATTTCGGACTCATAGCAACAGTCGTGTGCATTTTCAACTAACGAAAGACTGCAAAACTCACCCCCAAAATTCCCTCTGGAAGCCAAGGGACATTCGGTGGTTGGAGTTTCTCCGAACTGAACGGGATAAGGGGGAACCGACTATCACCCACAGTTGAAAACAAGGTGATAAATCCCTTTTCAAGTGGCTAAGAGAAGCCCTGTGACAGGACAAAGAGGAGAGAAACGAGCAGAAGAGAAAAACAAGCGGCGGGGCATTCTCAGGACGGTGGCAAAGCCAGACACACGCACGAGAACAGCACCAGCGAGCTGCATGGAACCTAGGCCTGAGAGCTGACCGCTGGGAGAGCTCGGAAAAGAAGCAGAGAAGCACGTAAGGAGGGCTATGAATGATCCCCTCTTAAACGAGGACATCTCAGTCCTTTGGACTTCTCGACCGATACTAGGTCGACATTAGTGCACTTTTGCCTAGGCTGTCTACAGGCAGGATATTTCTTGCCACTTCTCTGCGCTGAGGACCTCAGACAACGGTTGCCAAGGTATGTTATCTTTACATGAACATTTGCTCACGACGTACAAGTGCCGTCGGACAGTGAACAGCATATAGAACTCTGTCCCCTGAAAAAATGAATACGCACGACAGCGGAGGCCTCCAACACATTTTATTCGTGATTTTTATTTGTGTTATGGCCATAAGTTTTAAGAGCTCTTCCCTGCTAATTTGGCATCAAGCCTATGCAGGTGTGTGTAATGGTATAATTATATATAGCTTATAATTAAACTGCGGCAGTCATGATAATTACGGTATCATTTTAATTGCTGGTACCCACGCCGTACTCAATTATCATTTTTTTAAAGTGTGTATTCAAATGTTTTGGGTAATCTCTCATATATGTTTCCTTCGCTCTATTTGTTTATTGTGCATGCTAGAATTTCATCAGTGAACAGTGTAAATCAGTGTTAATTGTTAAATCAGAGTTAGTTAAATCAGTGTTATCGTTTAATCAGTGATAAAATGCTTAAATCAGTGTGCATAATTAAGCTGCCGATAGAGCAGCCCACCATACATTCATCTCAGCAGATTTTTGTGCCACTTCATGGATAAAGGTGGCAGTGTATATAATATAACGTTGGATATTAAATGTCAAGCGTACGTGAAATGAGCGTTGGGTATCTTTTCGAGTGTGTGTGTGCGTTGCTGTGATTTTCGGTAGATTGGGACGTGCTGAGTTAAATCCAGGCATCCACGCCCAATCGCGGTACGGGTTTTTGCGGGAAGTTAATAATTAATTTGTTATAATTAATTATGGGAGGTCATTATTAATTATTGGAATCAGATAATTAATTTGTTGTTGCAGAATTTTCGGTTGTCAACGCAAGTAGGAAAACTCCTTGCTAGCCCCTAGCAGCAGAGGAGGAGAGCAAAATTTTTGACAAAATTTTCTTTATTTTTTTTTATTTTTATTTAGATATTTATTTTTTTTCGGTGGAGATATCGGGTGCTTCACTGCAGGCGATACTTCACCTGGTGCCGCGGCCACATCAGCCTGTAAAGGTAAGATCCAACAATTGGTTCCGATGACCAGGATTCTTACTTGTTTGTACCTCCAAAGCAGAGCAACACACACAAACGTTCGGAATATTGCGAATTGACTGCCATATCAAGTTTATTTCAGTACGAGCATAGTTTAGCATATCATAAGTATTGTAAGCCTTAAGCATTTTGTGTAAAAGACTGCCTTAGGTTAAGTGTATTTAAATATGGCAAATAAAGGAGAGAAGCCGAACACCAAACCTACTGACTCAGATGATTCTGATCATCATGATGGGGAGGAACATAGCATTCCCACAGGAGAATCAACTGATCTAGTAACTAGTAATTCAGTAACAAGTATCGCAGGAGTGTCAGAGACTAGAATGACAGCTCCAGGTATGTTAATGTACGGCGGTGAACAGATAGCAGGATGCATTAATATGCTTAGATATTTTACAGGCACAGATCCTCTATATCGTGCCAAACATTTTTTTCAAGATGTAGAAAACGTAGCTACAGTAGGGAGATGGAGCGAACAAACAAAATTGGCAGTAGTAAAGTCGAAATTCAGGAAAGGGCTGCAGAATTTTTGTCAGATAGTGATGAGCTGAGATTAGAAGGAAATTATGAAAATTTTAAACGTCTAGTGATCGATCGTTTCCAAGCGGAAGAACCTCTTATTACCCGTATGAAACAATTCATGAGTTGTGTTCAAATGCCGGGACAAGATGTAAGACAGTATGCAACGCGACTCAAAAAGTGCAGCGGCAAAATATTTTGGTCATACAACTGATATGTCAGAAGACATCAGGCAGCATAGGGATCAGACAGTGATGTGTCAGTTTGTATCTGGTTTATCCGAATCTATCAGGCGCTGGGTTTTAACGAAGTGCCCAGAAACTCTAGAAGCTGCTATTCTCACAGCAATTCAGGAAGAAGATAATTTGGCGCTCATGAGTAAGAAAGCATCAGTAAATGCAGTAGAGAGATCGGAAACAAACCCAGGATCTGATTTATTAGCGCGTACTCTGGAAGAAATGATGGCACGAATGGAAGCGACGGAAAGATCAGTGGGTCAGTTAGCCGTAAATTTTCAGGAAAGCGAAAATCGGAGACGAGAAAGAAACTTCAGAGAGGAAGAAAGTTTGCAGTTACCCAGGTTTCAGTCATCTGGACTCGAACTCGTTCAACAGTATGGGGCAAATAATAATGAACGCAGAGGATCGGGTACTCGAAATCGCTCGCACGCTGAGAACCAGCAAGCGCAGTACAGGAGCAACAGGATTATGTGCTACGGATGCAGACAGGAAGGTCATGTGATCAGGCTATGCCCGAATAACGGTCGAAATAGGGATAGGGCAGAAACAACACCGAAACAGAGGTTTAGGAATAACAACGACAGAGATACTCATTATCAATCAACAGGAAAGTTTAGTGCTCAAGGACCCGAGCGTAAGAACAAACAGTTAAACTGAATCGGAGTCGAACTGTGAGAGGTAGTGCGGCTCAGAAATATTTAAAACCCTCTAAAGTGCGGTACGTGTCTATGAAAAATGGGAATGATTTACCAATCATTAATGCGGATCTGGATGGGGATAAAATTAAAGTGCTAATTGACACAGGGTCATCAGTCACTTTATTAGCTAACGATGCTTATCGTAGATTAAAATTTCGCAGAAAGTTAAAATCTGTTGATTTAAATGTAAAAATCAAAAGCATCACAGGAGAAGTGATTCAAACGCTGGGTTGCTACGAGGTAAATCTGCGAATTAAGGGAAGAGACATATGGGTCAAGGCATTTGTGACAAAAAATCCCCTGAGTCAAAATTACTCAGCTTTGTTGGGAATAGATGCTTTACGAAACCACCGTCTTACGTTCGAAGCAGATACAAACCAGCTTCACTTCCCTGACCCCCCATCTCAGCCACCCACCCCACAGGAGCGGAGAGGTAATGATGTTTCCAACAGACACCCCAGGATAGCAGCACTGACTCGTAAAACTTGCATTCCCCCCAACAGCGAAACTTTTCTCCAAGTGGCGCTTAGTAAACCCTCAGTGGGGAAAACAGAAGGAAGTATTTTGTTCGAGCCATTACCGAGAGCACGCAGAAATAGGTTACTCTTAGCACGGTCAGTTAATAATGTTTCGGCAAGCGGACTGTATGATGTAAGAGCGGCTAACCACAGTGATTCACCAATTTGGTTAAATAAACATACGAAACTCTTTCAGGTAGAACCAGTGGAAATTAAGCGTTGTTCGCAGGAACATCCCGAAAATCTCAACCAATCTCTGTGGAAGATTTTAAATTAGATCACCTGGAATTTAGCGAACGAGAGAAAATGCTAAATTTATTGCAGAAATATTCTGATGTTTTTGCACGGAATTCTTTAGACTTAGAAGGTACGGATCTTACAGAGCATGAAATTCATCTCACGGATGATAAACCTATTAAGTTGCGTCAGTATACTGTACCACATGCCCTAAGACCCGAAGTAAAAGCTCAGGTAAACGAATTACTTGACGCAGGAATCATATCAAAATCAGATAGTCCCTACAGCTTTCCTATTGTTCTCGTGAGACGCGGAAACTCTTATCGTTTCTGTATAGATTTTCGAAAATTAAATGAAATTACCCGAAAGGATAGCTACCCTGTTCCCCGAATCCAGCAAACTTTATCCTTACTACATGGATGCAAGTATTTTTCAAAAATTGACCTTTTGGCTGGTTATCACCAAATTAAAGTTAGAGAACAGGATAGGCATAAAACTGCTTTCTCATGCAGAATTCGGACATTTCCAGTGGAATCGCTTGCCTTTTGGACTTTGCAACAGTCCGGCAACATTTGAAAGAGCACTTGATTCTCTATTTATGGACAAAAGAGATGATGGCATTTTGGTATATGTGGATGACATCTTGTGTGCCTCCAGGACATTATCTGAACACCTTGAGAAATTGGAATTAATTTTTTCAGAGATTAAGGAAGCACCATCTAAAAATTAAGCCCAGTAAGTGTGAATTTATGGCGGAAGAAGTGACATACCTAGGGCACCTTTTAGATCGTCAGGGCATTAGACCTAACCCACAGAACGTGGAAGCTGTTCGAATTTCCTACTCCACGGAAAGTGAAACATGTTCGAGCATTCCTTGGAATGGCAGGATATTATAGGCGCCACATCAAAGATTTTTCGTCCATTGCCTTACCGCTAACAAACCTTACTAGGAGAAACGTGAAATTCATTTGGGACGAACACTGCGAGAAATCTTTTCAAGAGCTGAAACATGCACTAGTGAGTGAGCCACTATTAATATTTCCTGATTTCAGCAAGAAATTTTTCGTCACCACAGACGCCTCCAAAGTAGCGATTGCCGGTATTCTCGAGCAGGAGGATGACGAAGGACACAGACATCCCATCGCTTACTTTAGCAGGAAACTTAATCCAGCTGAGAAAAATTACAGCACGACAGAACAGGAAGCACTGGCAATAGTATCATCCATCACCCATTGGCGCGAATATTTGGTAGGTCAGCAGTTTACGGTTATTACCGACCATAGACCTCTAAAGTGGCTTATGAATTTGAAAACTCCTAATTCTAGACTGGTCAGATGGAATCTTAGTCTGTCGGAGTATAACTTCGATGTGCAATATCGACCAGGAAAGAAAAACACAAACGCCGACGTTCTATCTAGGCACATTGCAGCAGTGGAAGCCAATGATACAGTCGCAGTTATACCACTTAATAACAAAACTCTGAAATCAGCACAAAGAACAGATCCTAAATTAGCTGAAGTAATTGATTGTCTTGAAGGGCGTGATTATTCAGCAGTCGACAAAATTACTGACACCTATTTTATGAGAGACTACCTTTTATTTCATTTTGCCTTACCAGCAAAAAACAGCCCACGGAAATTGATCGCAGAACAGTTAGTGATACCTGATAAGTTAAAATCAGAAGTGATGAAATCAGAACATGACGGACTATGCGCCGGTCACTTCGGTTTTGAAAAGACACTTGGGAGAATTAGACAGAAATACTTTTGGATTAACATGTTCTCAGACATCAAGAACTACACGGCGAGTTGCGAACAATGTCTGAAACGTCGTGGTTTCAAAAAGAAGCAAAAAGCGGGTCTAATTACCCCAGAAATTGTATCTGTCCCATGGTCCAAAATTTCGATGGATATCGCTGGACCTCTCCCACTGACAGAGGATGGAAATAAATATTTATTGGTTGTCACCGACTCATTCACTAAGTACATCGAGCTGATTCCATTAAAGACTATGCGATCTGCAGAAATTGCCGAAAAATTTACTTCTAACGTGATAGCGCGTCATGGTGTCCCACATCTGTTACTCACGGACAGAGGAACAAATTTTTTGTCCGATTTAATGACCGAGTTGTACCGTAAGTTTGGCATCAAAAAACTGAATACATCTCCACACCATGCACAGACAGACGGACAAGCCGAAAGACAAATTCAGACAATAATGCACTCTTTAGCAATTTATTGTTCCCCTAAGGGAAAGGATTGGGACAAGTATACAGAATTTGTGGCCATGTCCTACAGAAGCGCGACACACAGTGCTACTAAAGAAACACCCAACTTTCTCATGTTCGGAAGAGATCTGAACATGCCAGGACAGTTGTTGAATGAGGAAATCCCTTTTAACTACGCTGAATCCCAGAGCTACGCCGAGAGCTTAGTCACGAGGATGCAAGAAGCGTATAAAATTGTCAAGGATAATCTGGAAGAGGCAGCCCAAACTTCCAGGGAATATCGAGCAAAGTCGGCTGTAGACAAACAGATCAAGATTGGGGACATAGTGTACCAGCACGACCCATCAGCATCCAAAACAAGGTCGCGAAAGTTGGCAAAACCTTCTATAGGACCTTTCAGAGTAATTGAGAAAACATCCCCAGTGAACTTTAAAATCGCCCCAGTAAATGATATGAGACGAACTCGACTCACACACGTAGACAGGATTTTCAAACCACCACAGAGAAGGGTGTTTGACACAGGGCAATTTCAAGATGAAAAGGGGGATGAAGAAATTTCGTTGAGCATAGGTATGCCAACCGCAGACGAAAGGCATCATGAAGAAGAGTTCTCAGAGCAGGATGAGGACTGGGTGACGCCCGCTTGGCCGGTGATCACAAGGGATACGCGCTGTTTTCAGCCGCATGAATCGGAAACACGTCAGGGGTTGGAAGAGACCGGGACGGCGGCCCAGCCTGCTCCCATGTTGAAGGACGCAGCAGCTCACGAAGGAAACGCAGAGGGGAGCAAAGAAAAAAAAGTCCCCCCATCATAACGAGAGCGTCGTTGAGACCCCGAGACGAGCACGGGAGAGTGGGGAAACCTCTCAGCTTTGGGCATCAGGCTGAAGAGGAAAAATCCAGCGAAGAAATGGTTGCAGACGAGGAGGATAGTGATAGCACAGAAATATACAGTTGTGAGGAGGAAGAAGATTTCGCGAGCCAAACTCAGGACCGCGCAGAAGTGCAGACTTAGATAAGAGGAACGGCACGTTGAGCCAAAAAGGGTTTTGGTCGGACGCACATTGGCTCTCACCTGTGTAACTTATGTTTATATTCTTTTCTTGTTATGGGCAATGATGAAGGGATCAGAGATGTTATCGAGACTTTCCCATTACCCTTGATGTGTCTAAAATCCGGAATTAGACATGTCATGGAATATAGGAAAGAGGGAGATATCCATATTCAAAATTTTCCATTCTTCAATGAGAAAAAAAAATACATTCATATTTTTTTCTTTGGAAGGTAGAAGGATTGTTATAGGGTGCAGCCTAACTTGTGGAAAATTTTTATATTTCATTTATGCGGTAAATTTGTGTTTCGATGTAACTGCAAGGCGACACTCATAGTTATAATTAATTGCGGTAATTGATCCTCTAATTTGTTCATCACTGCCATTGTTAAAATTTGTTCAGTATTTGATAAGTGCATAATTCGTAGCCTTCTGGCAAACGAGAATGGTGAAAGGCCACATGGCAACAGACTATCTCTATTTCGGACTCATAGCAACAGTCGTGTGCATTTTCAACTAACGAAAGACTGCAAAACTCACCCCCAAAATTCCCTCTGGAAGCCAAGGGACATTCGGTGGTTGGAGTTTCTCCGAACTGAACGGGATAAGGGGGAACCGACTATCACCCACAGTTGAAAACAAGGTGATAAATCCCTTTTCAAGTGGCTAAGAGAAGCCCTGTGACAGGACAAAGAGGAGAGAAACGAGCAGAAGAGAAAAACAAGCGGCGGGGCATTCTCAGGACGGTGGCAAAGCCAGACACACGCACGAGAACAGCACCAGCGAGCTGCATGGAACCTAGGCCTGAGAGCTGACCGCTGGGAGAGCTCGGAAAAAGAAGCAGAGAAGCACGTAAGGAGGGCTATGAATGATCCCTCTTAAACGAGGACATCTCAGTCCTTTGGACTTCTCGACCGATACTAGGTCGACATTAGTGCACTTTTGCCTAGGCTGTCTACAGGCAGGATATTTCTTGCCACTTCTCTGCGCTGAGGACCTCAGACAACGGTTGCCAAGGTATGTTATCTTTACATGAACATTTGCTCACGACGTACAAGTGCCGTCGGACAGTGAACAGCATATAGAACTCTGTCCCCTGAAAAAATGAATACGCACGACAGCGGAGGCCTCCAACACATTTTATTCGTGATTTTTATTTGTGTTATGGCCATAAGTTTTAAGAGCTCTTCCCTGCTAATTTGGCATCAAGCCTATGCAGGTGTGTGTAATGGTATAATTATATATAGCTTATAATTAAACTGCGGCAGTCATGATAATTACGGTATCATTTTAATTGCTGGTACCCACGCTCGTACTCAATTATCATTTTTTTTAAAGTGTGTATTCAAATGTTTTGGGTAATCTCTCATATATGTTTCCTTCGCTCTATTTGTTTATTGTGCATGCTAGAATTTCATCAGTGAACAGTGTAAATCAGTGTTAATTGTTAAATCAGAGTTAGTTAAATCAGTGTTATCGTTTAATCAGTGATAAAATGCTTAAATCAGTGTGCATAATTAAGCTGCCGATAGAGCAGCCCACCATACATTCATCTCAGCAGATTTTTGTGCCACTTCATGGATAAAGGTGGCAGTGTATATAATATAACGTTGGATATTAAATGTCAAGCGTACGTGAAATGAGCGTTGGGTATCTTTTCGAGTGTGTGTGTGCGTTGCTGTGATTTTCGGTAGATTGGGACGTGCTGGAGTTAAATCCAGGCATCCACGCCCAATCGCGGTACGGGTTTTGCGGGAAGTTAATAATTAATTTGTTATAATTAATTATGGGAGGTCATTATTAATTATTGGAATCAGATAATTAATTTGTTGTTGCAGAATTTTCGGTTGTCAACGCAAGTAGGAAAACTCCTTGCTAGCCCCTAGCAGCAGAGGAGGAGAGCAAAATTTTTGACAAAATTTTCTTTATTTTTTTTTATTTTTATTTAGATATTTATTTTTTTCGGTGGAGATATCGGGTGCTTCACTGCAGGCGATACTTCACCTGGTGCCGCGGCCACATCAGCCTGTAAAGGTAAGATCCAACACTATACTGTCAGGTGCCAACAGAACAGGTCTGTAATGGCAGTGTGCTGGTATGTGGAATGTTTTTCTGGAAAACATTTTGCCCCCCCCCCCCCCCGACATCCATCAAAGAACATATGTGTATCTTAACATTGTTGTTGACCAAATTCATCCCTTCGTGGTTCGTCCTCAAGTAGATGGAAATGTCCAGCAGGATGACATACTCATCCATAAGGCTCATATTGTCACTGAATGGTACCAGGAATGTGTTGGGTTTTTCTTGTTTCAGTAGTCTGCTCAGTCCTCAGATTTAAACCACAGTGAGTATCTGTAAGATGAGGTGGAATGGGCTGTTTGCTGTGAGACTGCAAGCATCCAATTTCCAGCAATTGTGTGGTACATTGCTGTGTGACACTTCCAGAATCTGGCATGTTCCATGATCAGACAAATCCAGGCTGTTCTGCCGTCCAACTGTGACACAACACACTACAAGATAGGTGTACCTAATCAACTGACACCTCAGTGTATATTCTAATAATTTCAAACACATGATGAAGAGATGTGAACAGAAGTATTTATGTGATAACAGAATTCATGAAAAGAAACAGTAAAATGCATTTTCCTTTTTGCTCTCTACACTTTTGAACACCCACATGACTATGTTAAAGATTTGTGTACAGCACAATATTAAAGACAGTGATGGGTTAACCATTTCCTAGTTGTGCATGCTAGAGTTTCTGGTGGTTCCTCAGCAGGTTTTTAAGATCCAAAACATCAACATGTTTTAGAAGGGAGTAAATCGTGCACAACAGGATGTACCAATGGGGAGCGATGTATAAATGCAGTTGATCCATCCCCCCTTCTTCAGCTTTTAATTGTGGTTAATGTGCATATTGACCATAATGGTAACTTAATGTATGTTTTTTTTAGTTGTGTGCTATTGAGTTTCGGGAAAACACTTCTAACCTTGCCGATTATTGGCTCGCATAATGTGATGATTGTGGTTTTTTCCTGATTGAAATGTGTTGTGAAGTGGAATTATTAACCTTAATTTATTGGAAATAGACTTTCCCCGTAAAAGTTAGTTTTCCCCGCAGGAAAGCTGATAAAGTAAAAGGCAATTCGCTTTTGAAAGACAAAGCAGAATTCATTCTAAGAAATCACCCAAAATAACTAGAGGAAGAATTTGTCCTCGTTGTCGTTGAGGGCTTTGCCCTCTGCAGTATTTTGCGTGTTTCTGTAAATATCGCGAAACCACGCGTTAGCTTATAAGGATCGCAGAGACCGAAGCAGGAGACGTGGAGACCGCAAAATAGTCTAATATGAAGATGGTTAAAAGCATCTGTTCTTGGGTGCTTGCAAGCAGTTCAGTTCTTCTACTTTGCAAGAGATATTTCTGATTCTCTTCCTGTAAGCCCATGGGGCTGGGGTTTGGGATTCCTACCGAGGGTGGCTGATATTCACGCATCGCGCATATCTTTATTTCCTATGCACTAAACACTAGGACTTTCGTATTTACTGGGGAGTGATTGTCCTATACTTTTAGAGGGGTGAGTCCTCATTTATTGTAGTCTTTTATTCAGTCAGGCCATTAGTGCAATTTAACCATGCTTAAAGCCGAATAAAGGCAAGTAGTTTAAACAAAATTCTAGTCCTGAATTTTATTCAAGGCTTTTCTTCAATCTACCATTACTCACTTTAATTCCGGATGCAATGCTTTGATAATCTAGATTATCGTGACCTAGTAGTGGCCGGGAGAGAAGGGGCAAAAGCTGGTCACTGCAACAAATGGAACTCCAGCCCCTTCAAAACATGCAGAACTTCCAAAAATTCTATGGTGTGCAATTAAAAACATAAAATTATAATCGACAACCATGTGAGTATCTACAATTTAAAAATGAAAAAGGGCAGATCAAATGCATTCATTTTAACTGTCTTCTGCACACACAAACTGGTGTTGCAAATACTTCTACAAAGTTTATGCTGCCTTTAAATTAAACTTATATTTTAAAGGGTGCTGTACACTCATTTATGAATTTCAATTGGTGCCAGAGTCCTAAAGCACTCATGTAATTGGTGCTGTTGTTAGATATTCTTGTTAACTGGTATGTATTCCTCTGGCCCAAGTTTATCTGCCTTATAATCTCTGTGCTTGTACTCTGTATGCAAATGTGGCTCTTGCGCCAGTAAAATTAATAAGCAATAATAATTATGCATAATCTAAATAATTGTACTTCCTATTGATTAAAAATGTTTCTAAATGTCATCAGTCAATTTTTGTTTTCTTACTTTCAGGGAGCGACACTATGGAGGAATAGCATCAGGCTTTCGAGTGGCTCACAAGAATGGCATCACAATGGACAACAGATTAGAAAACCTGTGCCTTCTTCCTCAGTGTTTTCGAGGTTCTTTGTGTGTGGGAGTGCAAACTAAGAGAGAACAAACTTTATATTGGGCTGCCATTCAAGAGTTACCACCAGATCACGTAGTAGAGGAGGTATTCCACATCTGTTCTTGTTAAAAAGAAAAGTGAGGTTTGGTCTGTCATTTTGCATGCTTAGTGGAATCTGGATACAGAGCATACCAAAAGCTTAGTGTGATATTTCAGATTTTAAAACACAGCCTTGTAGTAAGAATTAGTCTTGTGAGTTTGCTTTTGTTATCTTGGGAACTTTTTGGTTTATGGAAAAGGTGGGGTGGTGTAAGTCAGTTTTTTTTTAAACATAATTATTTGGCAATTTTGCAGTGCTTTTTGAATCAGCACACAAAAATTATTGTGAATTAAAAACAGCATACATCCTTACATCTTCCCAGTTATGTGTACCTGAAAGTATTTAAGAAGAGGTGCAAAACACATGAACACACACCAATACAGAAAATTTTAAGTGAAAGTTAAAAAATAATAATAATGCTGATTACCTACAAACTTTTCAAATCTTTCACTCCACTGCAAGATTTCCTGCATCTGAACAAATTGCTACATCTCCTCTGTCAATAGGTCATTTTAACACCATCAATCCATCTTGTTCTGGGTCTTCCTCTTAGTCTGACTATTTACTTCAAAGTGTAACATGTGTTGAAGTAATATTTCATCTCCCATTGACACACACAATAAACCATTTATTTTTTTAGATAAATTTGTCTGCAGAAATGCCAAATTCAGATCTCAAAAAAAAACATTACAAAAAAAATTATGTAGGAGCATTTAGAGCTGCCAGTATGGAAAATATAAGGGACGGGCTGTCTTTAAATGAAGAAGCAGGCTATCACAACTTGACTGAGAAACAGACTGCTATTCAAGGTCAGGAAGGGACAGAACAAAACAAAAGTGAAGTTGACATGATAAGATATAAGTGCTATTAGGCCAACATTTTCACAGATATGACAGCATGATGACTTTGTTGACACTAATCCTGAAATCCAAAAGTACCACGTCACTCTGAGAGAAATGCATCAAGATGCGATCTAAAAACCTTGAAAAGCCACAAAGCGCGTGCACACAAACACACACTAGCTTCTTGAAGCATGTAGTTTCAGCCAACGTTCTGTAGAAGAACCTTGTGCTTTGATGCCCAGAACTAGCTAATGCGTATTAAAAAAAATTTTGTGTTTTTAATGGTAAATTGCTATTCTCTCTCTCTCTGCCTTCAATATCTCTACTGCTTTCCAGCCCCATGTTTTTTCAGTAAGTTAATATATGCTCTATGGACAAAACCTAGAGATACCCACCTAATAAAGTGTTGGCCACCCCTCTAGTGCATACAACAGCTTATACATGCTGAGGCATAGACTCCATCTGATTCCAGAGGTAATGCCTGCCATGCCTGTTGCAGCATTGTCCACAACTCCACCTGAGACATTGGTCCAGGATCCATGGATCTGACTTTCCACTCCATTGCATCCCAGAAATCTTCCTCAGGGTATAAATAGGACTTTGGGGGCCACTGGATGGTTCCAAACTCAGACGAGTAATCCTCAAGTCATGACTGGGTGGTTGCGGTCCAGTGGGGTGACACATTTTTTGCTTAAAACAAACCATCAGCTGTAGGATGTGCAAAGGCCACGAAAGTGTGTAGGTGAGAAGCTAGCACATGCTGTTAGCGTGCAACCATCAAGGGCCACCCCAGACACACTAAGGGACCTAATGTGTCCCACGAGAAAGCTCCACAGCCATCGTAAAGCCACCATCGCCTTGAACAGAGCCAACTTGGCATGACAGGTCCATGGCCTCCTGATGTTAACACCACACTCGCACCCTTTCATCAGCTCGGTACAGTTGCAAATAGGATTCATATGGCCTTGCAAAGCAACGCCATCGTCAGAACAGTCATGACATATTTTAGCCATGTTTTGCAAAGGTCATTTATTGATAGAAAGAACAAAGATCAATCAATGACGTAATGCCCGTTTTGTTCGACAATCTTTTGCCATCTTTCAGTGCGCTGCAGAATGCCTTGTTTATAGGACCTGTTTTTCGTGGCAAAAAACTGTACATGGTACTTACTGATTTACAGCCTCATCTGAATTGAACGTTATAGCACGCAAAGACTGTTGAAGAGAGTGAAACAAGTGAAAGTCTGACGGCGCAAGGTCAGGCAAGTATGCTGGGTGTGGCAACACATCACACCCAAGCTCCAATCATTTTTGCCGAATGATCAAACTTGTGTGTGGTCTCGCGTTGTTGTGATGGAACACAACACCTTGACGATGAACGAGCTCTGGACGTTTCTGGATGATGGATTCGTTCAAACTGTCCAATTGCAGACAGTACACATTCGAATTAATTGTTTGGTTTTGTGGTAGGAGCTCGAAAAACATGACACCTTTAAAATTCCACCACACCGAGACCAGAACCTTCCGCTGATGAATGTCTGCTTTGGATGAGATTTGAGGCGAAGCAGTACGTCGGGACCAAAACCGTTTGCGCAGCACATTGTTGTACACAATCCACTTTTCGTCACCAGTTATCAGTAGCTTCAAAAAAGGATAGTTTTCCTCACGTTTAATGAGCATATCGCAGATGTTTATATCCGCCGTCGATTGAGCTTCTTTGAGTTCGTGAGGAACCCACACATCGAGCTTGCTTACGTATCCCAGCTTCTTCAGGTGGTCATGAACGCTTGAATGATGGATGTGCAATGTGTCTGCAATCTCTCGTGTCATGTAACGTGGGTTTGACTCGATCAATGCCTTGATTTGGTCGTCGTCAACCTCGGTTGACCTCCCGGACCGAGGAGCATCGTTAAGGTCAAAATCACCAGCACGGAATTTTGCGAACCACCGCTGGCACTGACGTTCTTGTAGAGCATTATCACCGTACACTTTATGCAACTTTTCACATGCTTGACGCACGTTCTTCCCTTTACGGAAGTAAAACAGTAAAATATGGCGAACATGCACAGTTTAGTCTTCCATCTTCAACTTGATGTCAAATATCCGCAAATCAACCAAATCGCACAATATTCCTTTTGGACTGCAGCTAGAACTGGCACCTGTCGAATGCCATAGTGATCACAGAGCTGCGCATGACTCTAGTACTTCCGAAACCGCCCAACCGCCATCGGGTGCCAAAATACGTCGTGACTTTTCCGACAACCCAATATTTCCAGCACCAGGCAGAGCGTAGTTTCCGGCGATGAGACGGACAAGTAGGGCATCGGCTTCCGTCACGTCACATAGGGTATGCAGCATGTGCCGTACCATTCACTCACTGACGCAGCATGGGCCTCTGACATTTAAACTTGATGTGATTTGCACTGCTGTTGTCAAGCGATTGGTCTGGACAGTCTGTGTTGACCCCGGTCATCAGTGGCATGTAGTCGGCCATCGCATGGTGGTACAGGTGTACTCACAATACACCTTTGATATGGTTGCCCCCCAGGAACCCTAGGGTTTTTACCACTTGGGCAATAAAATGACCTATGTGTCTTGCACCTACAATGCATGCACAAAGTCGCTCAGATCACCATGTTTACCCATGTTCGCTGATTGTGATGCACTGTTGGAAAGCCCTACTGTCCACCTATTTATTGTCTGCATTCGATTTGGGTCTGTTCCACTCTGTGCTGGGGATGCTTATGACAACTGCCCATCACCTCTATCTCTAATGTTTTGTCTACTGAGTGTATATATAATTCAGACTTTTCAATGTTTTGAGCTAAGTGTTCTATGATTTTGTCCAAATTAGTGAAGTTTTACTATATGAATTGCATGCATGATGCCAAAATAGACTGTACTGGTTTATGTTATGGTAACTCCATGTTCACAGATTACTGTATGTATGACAGTCTTGTTGGTGGAGAGTAGGAAAAAAGTTGCAAATTATTTTGTCTCAGTGGTATAAATTTTCAAGGTTCATCCTTGCTTAAGAACCCCTTATTTTAGATTTCCATTTCTAAAGTCCTTATTTTTAAAAACAAGTGCTTATTTTTTTTCCTGTCTTGTTTTTGCGCTGCAGTAATGGGCATGCATCGCAACCCTGCCCCTGTTTTTCTTTGTGTGTCTGTAAATATGCTAACCCATTCACCAGGGGATCTTTCTTCTAGCTCATTGAAGGGAGATAATCCCCTGGAATGTGCTTAGAAATGATCTCCCTTAAACACCCTTCCAAACACCACACAGACACACACCACACACAAACACACACCGCTCACAAACACACACCGCACACACACACACACACACACACACACACACACACACTTTTCCCATTGTTGCCTGCGTGATTTACCTTGCGTGACTTTACCAGTGGCATCAACATCTGTGTTGTGTCTTTTCAGGGGTCAGAGCGTCAAAGTAAAAGTCAAAGGTGGGAGGGCTTCTGTTTGACTTCACAATTTATGGTGTCAGTTGTCTCATGTGGTCTGATCTATCCAGTGTCTACTGCTCTACTCAAATGAGGGTCATGACTGAACTCACCTTGCTTCATTGTCACTGTGTCTCCTGCTTGTCCTTTTTTTTTTTTTTTCCTTTTCCCAGTGTATTTAATTTTGTTCTTTGCAGGCAAAGTAGTTTATATTTGGGGTAAAATGCCTGGTAAACTAGCGCTCTTTAATCCCCTACATATGTACACACACACACCTGGTGATACTCCAATCAAAATAGCAATTGGAGTGTAGGTCCTTAGAAAGTCCTTATTTTTTTTTTCCCACAGAAAAAAGGGCATGAACCTTGAGTTTGTATTAAATTCAAACTGAGAATAAATAAGGGAAAAAATGAAGTTAGAGTTGTTTTTGAGCAAGGAATTGTCAGTACTGAATGAAAGACCAGTCTAAATGGTACAGAGATAAACCAGGTGAATGAGGCCATGTATTTAGGCAGCATGCTTGACAGAAAACAGATTAGATGTTGAAATTAGTAGGCAAGTGAATTCAGTTTTGAAAGTCAGTTTTTTTTCAGAGGAATTCACAGGACTTGTTTGTTTTTGAAAAGGTCCTGAATGTAGCTGTATATGAAAGCAAAATTGTACCTGCTCTGATGTACGGTAGTGAAAACTGGGTACTGCAGAAGAGACAGGAGTTGTTTATGTGCCATAGAGGTCTTTAGCTTACGTGTAATGTAAAGCAAACTGTTAATAGGGTGGAGACGAATATTTTGAGGTGCTTTACCCATGTTAAAAGAATGAGTGATGAGGTGCTAACTAAAAGAATTTGTTCCACTCAAGTTGTAGGAAAGTAAGAGGAATATTCTTATGGAAGTAGACATCCGTCACACATAACACGATATGCAACTGTAATAGGAAGACCAAGAAAATTATTGGAGAACTAGGTTCTGGAATGTCCACAAGGGAAAAAGATGAGTATGATGCACAAAAGGACTTGCATGAATTGTGTGATGGATGTTATTAAAGCTAGAGTTTTGTGGTATTAACATTTCTTGATCTCTTATTAATGAAAAGAGAAAATCGCATAGACTTTAAGGTATACAGGATATCTTTTGTAGTATCTTTGCTTATTACTATAAGAACCCAGATCAGTAATGGAGTTACAAATATGTCTAAAGAGCTTTCTTCCATTGCAGCAATCAGAAATATAGGGAAAAATAAATTCAGTGGGTTAAAAAAATTAAAAATCTTATGGATTTAACACATCAGGTGTCAATAAGCTAATATAAGAAATAAGAGAAAAAATGGAATTAATGTCCAAAGCAAAAGAAGAAAAAAATTTATTGGAAAACTTATCATAATTACCAGAAGAAACCAAAATTTTTGAAAGATCTGATGAACACGTGGATCGGATTTTGGAGCTTGTGGTACCACTAAAGTGAAATTCTTAATTAAGAACAAAGATCCAACCAAAACACTTAAACAGCTTTTTTTTTTTCTATATATCAGATAACCAATAAAACCTAATCAAAATGCCAAAAATTGTTATATATTTAGAAGTACATCTTGCTACATAAAAAAGGTGACATTGAGGATCTCAGGAACTACAGACCTATCAGCCTCCTATCAGTGGTTTATAAAATCTTCACTAAAGTTCTTTCACACCGCTTAAAGGTAACACTGAACATGGCTCACCCGAGAGAACAAGCTGGATTCAGGAGTGGCTACAGCAGAATAGATCATATCCACGTACTGAGAGAACTAATTGAAAGAGCGAAGGAATATGAACTTCCATTGTGCATGGCTTTTATCGATTATGAAAAAGCCTTTGATTCGGTGAAACCATCAGCAGTTGTAATGGCTCTGAAATCCTGCGGTATTGAAGATGCATACATTAATATTATTAATAACATCTATGAAAATGCAAGTGCAAAGATTCTGCTGTTTGAAAATACAACACACATAAAAATTGGAAAAGGAGTGAGACAAGGTGACACCATATCTCCGAAGCTCTTTAATGCCACATTGAAAGATGCCTTTCAATCACTGAACTGGGAAAACAAAGGCATAAAGATTAATGGAGATTATCTAACCCACCTTAGTTTTGCTGATGACATAGTCATTTTTGCAACTACCCCATCAGAGCTACAGAGTATGATCCAGGAACTTGCTGACAAGAGTAAAGAAGTGGGATTAAAAATGAACTTTCAGAAGACAAAAGTGATGTTCAATGCTTTTACAAGAAATGAAGATTTATCGATTGATGGAGAAAAACTGGAGATAACAGACACATACATTTATCTTGGACAGCAGATATCAAGTGAGGGTCACATTGGTGAAGAAATTAATCGGCGTACAAAACTTGCCTGGAGAGCTTTTGGAAGAAACAGCATAATTTTCAAGAGCAATATGCCATTATGTCTTAAAAGAAAAGTGTTTGATCAATGCATCCTTCCAGTGCTTACGTATGGTGCAGAGACGTGGACCTTAGCTAAAAGAGACATACAAAGGCTGCAGACAACTCAAAGAAGCCTGGAGAGGTGCATGCTTGGTGTAACCAGGAGAGATAAGAAGAGGAACACGTGGATCCGAAAAATGACAAGAGTGGAAGACATCATGTTCAGAGTTAAATCCCTGAAATGGCAATGGGCTGGACATACTGCCAGAAGAACAGACCATCGATGGACAGCCGAAATTTTAGATTGGATTCCAAGGGACAGGAAAAGACCCAGAAGACCACATGGAAGATGGGTGGATGAAATTCGAAAGTATGCGGGAGTGACATGGAGGAGACTGGCACAAGACAGACCGTTGTGGAGGAAACTTGGGGAGACCTTCGTCCAGCAGTGGATTGATAATGGTTGACAATGATGATGATGACATAAAATACTGTAAAAATGCCAAATTAATGAACATTAAAACAACTGAATAAAGAAAAAACCCTACACTAATGCATTGCTAATAAAACAAAACCTCAAATTCAGTTTGAGATATGCCAAAGCATTAAAAATTGAACAAGGAAATTAATTGTAACAATAATGCAATTGAAATTCCATATCCATGGAATTTAGTTACATGATGATAAAAAAATTAACAACTAAAAGTTAAACACAGGAAGGCTCATCTGACAGCAATTGGTTCCATAAGCAATGAAAGCTCCAAGTACATCCAAATACAAAAGTTTGACAAAACTGCACTTATTGGATAGACTTCAGATACATGAAGACAGACTATATAGATCCATAGGTGTGGTCTGGCATAGCCCTGTGGATGAATGCAAAGAAGTTTATCTGAAATGTGTTTATCAAATATGAGGTCCACTTTTCAGCAAAACCTAAGGTGTAAATAAAGTTCTTAATATTTCCTTCTGTTTGTCAAGCATTCTTTACCTGCCTTTTTAAATAGCTCTGTGTTTTTATCCTGGTGTCTTATTTTATAACTCAACTTCCACTTTTAACTTCACGCAGCACTGTGAATACAATTTTTGATGATCTATATGATGAAGTAGAAGGTACAAATTGAAATTGATTCAAGACTAACTTGGAGCACTAGGCCTAATATCACCCCTCCCCCACGAAAAACAACAGAAGCTTTGGAGCACTAACCCTAACTTCAAAGCTGAAAAGACCTCCCAAAAAAAATGTCTAATCTTGAAAGGCATAGCGTGAACATAATATCCCATAGAAATTATATCATGACTTGATGCAACTTACTATGTACTACTCGATAACAATGTGCCACGTGGAAATGCAAAGTTGTTTATTAAAGATTAAGAAGAATGGACAGATATGTAAGTAAGTCATCTTTTTATATCACAATTCCAAATAGTTCAATAAAAATATTTTAACAAATATTGCTCTTGTTAAGCACTCCACCTTAAAATCTCTGCCCTATGTTTCCAATGGTAAAACTTCTTTACATATTTTCTTCACAATTAATGTATTCACAAGGATGAAAATTTGCACTTTGATAAAACTAACTTTAAGTTATAACATGGGATACTTAATACTTGCTAAAACATAACCATAATTATATTAAAAATCAATCATTTTTCTTTGAGTAATGTTTAGACCTGTTAATAGATGGCACGACCTGTACATTGATGACGTCAGTAGGCAAACAAATGTTGGATTGCTTAATTATGGTTATATTTTAGCAAATATCCCATGCTATAACTTAACGTTAATTTTATGAATGTGCAAATTTTCATCCTTGGCAATACACTAATTGCGAAGAAAATATGTAAAGAAGTTTTACCATTGGAAACAAAAGGCAGAGATTTTAGGTGGAACCACCTTAAATAAGCTGAACCAGGGTTGAAATGTGAAAAGAATTAAGAGTCTTTGGTTATTCATACATATTAGTGAATTTCTTCCAAAGTAAACCCAATGAATATGTAGGGATCTCATAAAAAAAAAAAAAAAAAAAAAAAAAAAATTCCAGTTGAAACTTGGACTGACGAATTCAAATATTTTAATGAAACTTGCATAGAATTTGACATTTTGTATGGATATATATTTTTACATAACTTGTAAAAATACTGCAAATACAAATAGCATACCAAATAATGTGCATTTCGATCATAAATGTTTGTAAGCATGTAAATTTCCAACTTTGGATGTTAGTCTTCTTGGTGTCAATAAGGTGCACCTCTACCTTCTATACAAGCCTCACAAGTATCCTTCATGCTTCCAACAAGGCGATTCAGGACCTCAGTAGGAAGATGTGAAAAGTTTTTAAACGTCTTTGACTCATTTATATGTATTTTAATGAATTGTGATAAAGTATTCTCAATGTTAAATATAATGTACATACATACGTACATATCACTAAGCTGTTCTCTGATGTTCAGAGGTTAGCTCCTCACAGAGAGAACTCACTGTTGCTGTATCAGGCCTCTCCAATTACAGCGATCTCGGCACACAGCTCGAGCTTCCATGACATCTATCGCACACCGCACACAAGACCTTTTGTACTTCATACTTATTATCTTTTTCTCATGCAGAGATTCCTAAATCTGGTCCTCCCATGGTTTCCTTGGCCTGTCTCATAAATTCTGTTAGTAAGCATCTCATCACTTATTCTTTCAACATGGCCAAAACGCCCAAGAATACGAGTCTCCACCTTACAACATTTTGCCTCACATTACACATCTGCAACACATCTTCATTCCTCACATGATCAGAGCATGTCTTACCCCCCCCCTCCATAGTAACGCATCTCCCCAGCACACAAACAACCCCAATGTCTTTGTATGCATCCTGAAAATCCTGCAAAAGTCCTGGAATTCAATGTTGTCCTGGAAATGTCCTAAAATTCTGTTCCTGGAATTTTTATCCATTCCTGTCTTTTTGTCACTACATTTTATCTGTCAGGCTGGGGAGACCATATCTCTGCAACTATTAGTTTGATTCATTTTGTATTGGGAAGCTTAAAATGTCAGAATGATGATCCACGCATTCCGAGTTTTTCCCCGATGCACAACTTTGCCGCTAGAGGGCGCAAATGGAGATTTTATGACATTTAAAATGCATTTTATTTCATATATTTGTTTCTAAATATCCGATTGAAATAAAATCTTTTTCCTTTCAATAACATTTATATCGAATACTATTTTGATTACAGGCCCCTTTTTAAAAAATGCATAAATTTTCCGCTAGGAGGCGTAAAGGTAAATCGCAATTTTTGTGATATTTCCGCATCTAAAAGTCAGATTTGAAAATTTCTTCCTGCGCTGAACACAGCTTTTGAGGGGAAATGCTTTGCATATAATTTCTCGTTTTTGGTAGAGAATGGTTTGGCCACCAAGGGGCATAAGTGTTTATTTTTGTTTCTGATGTGTTTGCAACAAAATCTGAGCTGGGAACCTGATTGAAAAATTCTTCTGTGAACCGATACTGCTCACCTCAGAAAACATTTTGGGAATACCTCCTGCTTTAAAATAGCACATAGTTTTTCCACCAGGGGGCGTACATGTATATCTTATTTTTGTCCATCTGTTTCTAGGAGTCCGATTTGAAAAACTTTGTTGTCCGATTTGAAAAACTTTGTTAGAGAACATTTTTGGTGCAAAATGTTCATATAATTTCAAATTTTTCTTTACACACAAGTGTGCCACTAGAGGGTGTAAGTTCTAGTTTCCATTTACAGCAATATCTGCAGGACTAAAAACCTAATTGGAAATTTTGATCAGATGCTAACTATGAAAACTCTTTGTGTATATTTTTTCCCTAAAATAATGCACACTTTCGCCATTAGGGACGCAAGTATTTAATCTATTTTTCTCAATATCTGTACTTCTAAATGTCCGATTTAAAGAATTCTTTTAACACCCGATACCATTTACTTTATGGAAAACTTCAGGTTTGTATTTGAGGAGGTTTGTGGTTCACAATTCTGCCATTAGGTAGTGTTCATGTACTTGCATTTGCAGCTGTATCTCTGCTTCTAAAAACCCTATGGAGAAATCCCTTTTTTCACCATATGCCATTTGCAATAATAAAGATGGAGTGAATAAGATTTTTGCTATAATAAGATCCTTTTCAAATAATGTAGAACTTTTTACCCCTTGGGGTAGTAAAGGTCAAAACGTTTTTCTTGCTATCACTGCTTCCGAGAGACGTATTTGAAAAGTTATTTTTCCTTAGCCTAGCTTTTGCCATGAAAATTACTTTTCACCTGTTTTCAACTTTTGCAGTATGCAAAATTCTTCTGCTAAAAGGCAAGAGTTATGTTTCCTTCTATATCTCTTTTAACTGTTCGATTTGAAAATCTTTTTGTCTCTGATATCTTCCTTCTACTATGGAAAACTTTTTGTGCACCATTTGTTTATTTTCATAAAACATACTTTTTAGCCACTGGTAAAAGTAAGTAGCTTTTTTTTTTTTTTTTTTTTTGTGGGTTATTTTGACTTTTACTGAAACTTGTTAATGAATGCTTTATGTAAAAATTTGCCATGAAATCAGATTGCTTTCTAATATCATAAACTTAAATCTAATTGTTTCTTAGTATTTTCTGAGCTAAGTAATCACTTTCCATTTTCTATAATTAGTCTTCTGATCATGTCCAGTTAAATTGCCTTGATTACTAATGAATGCAGTTGTACACAGTCCTTGGATTTAAGGTTTTCCCATTATTCTCTTTCATTTAATGTTGGAAATTTCTGTGCATACTTCGTTTGCTGGTGAGTACAAATTTAAAACATTGCTACAGCATCAATATTATGTTGAAAATTCCTTCCCTAAATAAAATGTAACACAAATACTTGCGCCCATGATTATTTGTTTAAGAAATAATACCTATGGTTCTATGAAAAAGTTCAAAAAATTTCACCTTTCCTTATCCATAAATTTCCAATATAAGCATTATTTCAAAATGATTAAATATAAATAGTATTTTATGTATTGATTGTGTGGTATATGAAAGCGTTTCAAGAGTAATGCCACATACCTATGTGTTTTTGATTTTTATTCTATGATTTGCTTAATAATTGAACTAAAGCCAAAGTAAGAAAATAAATTTTTCTCAGTGTAGTATACTGTATATAAAAGTTTAGTAAAAATTAAACCTGGTTACATTTTCAGTGACACTTTTGGCATTTCAATATTTACCTGTGAATCTAAGTTTATTAGCCACAGCAGACATCATTTTTAGCATTCTGTATTAAATTTGCCCAAGCATGTAGGAACTTGTTTGTTGTAGGTTACAGGTTGAACAGACCTATGGGTTTCACTATATTTTAAGTAATAACATTTGGATCATATGTTCTGGAAAAAAATTTAAAAGTCTTGGAAATGTCCTGGAATTCTGTGATTGAAAAAGCGTATGAACCATGACCCAGGTTTCACTGCCATACATCAGAGTAGGAACAATTACACTTTCATATACAGTCATTTGGGACTTTCTTGAGAACTCATCATTCCTGTGAAATCCTCCTAAAGCAACTATGACTTTTAATGAAGAGTTCACTCACCTACTAATTTCACCATCTAATTTGTTCTCTCTGTCAAACATGCTTCCCAAATATACAGATTCGTTTACCTGATCAATAACAGTGCCATTTAGATTTAACTTGCATTCAGTACTAAGAGTTCCTCACTCAAAAACCATAACTTTGGTTTTTCCGTTATTTATACTCAGTTTTGAAAGTCATACAAACTTCATAAGTTTGGGCCAGCATACTCTGCAACTCACTTTCATTCTCTGCCAACAGGACTGTCATCAGCATATAGCAATCTACACACATGGACATTACCAAGACTTAAACCAGTAGTGTCCACTTTGGCATCACGCATGCAAGCATCCATAAATATATTGAAGAGCCATGGTGACGTTACACAATCCTGTCTGACTCCTGCTGCAATAGAAAACCATTTTGATAAAACACCATTTACTTGTTGAATCTACTCAGTAGTGTGAAAGCCATGTATGTTCTGCCAGCATACATGGCTTTCACACTACTGAGTAGATTCCCAGTGATACCATGTTTGTTCAATGCCTTCCACAGAAGAGTCCTATTTACTTGGTCAAAAGCTTTCATTAATTCTTTGAATAAAGCTCATGTTGAGAAATGGCTTCCTAGTTTAATTGAATTAATAATCTAAAGTAACTTATGGGATTTTACTAGGAAATTTTTTCTTTAACAGCAAATTTTCGGAGAAAACTCTTCTCCTTCTTCAGGCTGTCTTGTTGTTGTCACTTTTTCCTTACAAGGAAAAAGTGACAACAACAAGACAGCCTGAAGAAGAAGAGTTTTCTCCGAAAATTTGCTGTTAAAGAAAAAATTTCCTAGTAAAATCCCATAAGTTACTTTAGATAGCTTTCATTAAGTCGATGAAGGCAGCAAAAACTTTCTTGCCAACTGACAGATACTTTTTAATCATCAAACGCAATACAAAAATTTTGTTAGTGTAGCCCTTACCAGGCATAAAATCCCTCTGTACATCCCACACTTTCTCTGATGTAAGACCCCATACTTAATGGCGACCAATGAGAATTTTTCCATGACTCACTTATAAACATGAAAAGAGCGATGACCTGTGTTTGATGTTCCTGGTCCACGTCAAATTTCTGTATTAAGTAATCATATTGTCACTAAATCATAAATGAAAGGCCCATATGTGGAGAGCTTATTTTCAAGTTGTCCCTAATTTGAATTTTTTTGTTTTGTTGTTCTATCAGAGAATTTGCATAGGGTTTCAGTACTCACTGCTATATATATATATATATATATATATATATATATATATATATATATATATATATATATATATATATATATATATATATATATATATATCATTTCTCCAAAATGATTCCACAACTTAAATCTTGGCCCTCAGTCTCCGGCAGCTGGAATGTACCTGGCCAAGGCAGCGGCCAGTGCGACATGAAGGCAGAGGGTGCTAAGAATCCCCGGAGAACCGGACTAGGCTGCCATCTGATGCTGACCTTGGCTACTTACAATGGACGCTCTCTATCTTCTGATTCAAGGCTTCTTGAATTGGAAGAGGAACTGCAAAGGATCAAGTGGGACATCGTGGGGCTAAGTGAAGTAAGGAGAAAAGGAGAAGATCTCATCGAACTGAAAAGTGGACATCTCTTCTACTATCGTGGGACAGATACTGGCAGAACTAGTGGTGTTGGATTTATAATAAACAAGAAACTGAAGGATAAAGTTGTAGAAGTTGAAAGTTCCTCTGACAGAGCTGCACGACTTGTTATCCAACTCTCGAAAAGATACCAGGCTCAGATTATTCAAACTTATGCACCCACCACAAGTCATCCTGAAGAAGAAATTGAAGAATTTTATGAGGAAATTTGTCATCTAAATAATAAAGGTAAGCAGCACTTGAAAATAATTATGGGAGATTTCAATGCAAAAATAGGGCAACGGCAACAGAATGAAACTTCAGTAGGTAAATTCGGTCATGGCAACAGAAACCAGCGTGGAAATACTCTCGTTGAGTTTGCAGAGGCAGAAGGGTTTTTCATCTTGAACTCCTTTTTCAAGAAAAAGCCACACAGGAAATGGACATGGAGACATCCAAATGGGACGACAAGTGAAATTGATTTTATTATGTGTAACAAAAAATTCGTCATAGAAGACTGCAGTGTGCTAAACAAGTTCAACACAGGTAGTGACCATAGATTGGTGAGATGTAAGATGCACCTCAACACTAAACTTGAACGTGGCAAGCTCATAAGACAAACAAAATCTATTGACATAACCAACCTTAAAAAAACACCATAATACCTTCAAGTTAGAACTGAAGAACAGGTTCTCTGCTTTAGAAGGCCTAACATCGGAAGAAGTGGACATCTCTGAAGTTAACAGAAAAGTAACCAAAGCTCTTATGGAAACAGCAACAAAATTGGCTGGGTCTAAGAACAAGTTGCATGTGAACAAATTATCAGGAAAAACCAAAATGTTGATGCAAAAAAGAAGAGAGATGAGAACAACTAAAGAAGATGTGACTTCCAAAGTGGAATATATAGAGCTATGCAAGACAGTAAGAAAAAGTATCACTGAAGACGTAAGGAAATTCAACTGTGAACTAGTGAGGAAAGCAATTGAAAACAACCAAAGCCTAAAGATAGCAAAGAGACATCTCAGTAAGGGAAGAAAACAGATTATGGCACTGAGAAAAGAAGATGGTTCTGTAACAAGAAATAGAGGCGAAATTTTGACAAGAGTGAAAGATTTCTACTCCAAATTATATGAAAGGGATGATATATGCACTCCTGACATCATGAAAGATACCAGTACCAGAGTTCCTCCAGTCCTTCCAGCAGAAGTTGCACATGCAATCAAGAACATGAAGCGAGGAAAAGCTCCAGGAGAAGATGGAATTACTGTAGACATCATACAAGAAGCAAGTGGAGAAATCGAAACAGTACTCGCCCAAATTTTCACTCGATGCCTTAATGAAGGAAAGATTCCTGAGGATTGGAACACCGCTACAATGATCCTGCTACATAAGAAAGGTGACATTGAGGATCTCGGAAACTACAGACCTATCAGCCTCCTATCAGTAGTTTATAAAATCTTCACTAAAGTTCTTTCACACCGCTTGAAGGTAACACTGGACATGGCTCAACCGAGAGAACAAGCTGGATTCAGGAGTGGCTACAGCACAATAGATCATATCCACGTGCTGAGAGAACTAATTGAAAGAGCGAGGGAATATGAACTTCCATTGTGCATGGCTTTTTATCGATTATGAAAAAGCCTTTGATTCGGTGAAACCATCAGCAGTTACAATGGCTCTGAAAACCTGCAGTATTGAAGATGCATACATTAATATTATTAATAACATCTATGAAAATGCAAGTGCAAAGATTAGGCTGTTTGAAAATACAACACACGTAAAAATTGGAAAGGGAGTGAGACAAGGGGACACCATATCTCCGAAGCTCTTTAATGCCACATTGGAGGGTGTTTTTCAGTCGCTGAGCTGGGAAAACAAGGGAATAAAGATTAATGGAGATTATCTAACCCACCTTCGCTTTGCTGATGACGTAGTCATTTTTGCAACTACCCCATCAGAACTGCAGAGTATGATCCAGGAACTTGCTGACAAGAGTAAAGAAGTGGGATTAAAAATGAACTTTCAGAAGACAAAAGTGATGTTCAATGCTTTTACAAGAAATGAAGATTTATCGATTGATGGAGAAAAGCTGGAGATAACAGACACGTACGTTTATCTTGGACAGCAGATATCAAGAGAGGGTCACATTGATGAAGAAATTAATCGGCGTACAAAACTTGCCTGGAGAGCTTTTGGAAGAAACAGCATAATTTTCAAGAGCAATATGCCATTATGTCTTAAAAGAAAAGTGTTTGATCAATGCATCCTTCCAGTGCTTACGTATGGTGCAGAGACGTGGACCTTAACTAAAAGAGACATACAAAGGCTGCAGACAACTCAAAGAAGCATGGAGAGGTGCATGCTTGGTGTAACCAGGAGGGATAAGAAGAGGAACTCGTGGATCCGAAAAATGACAAGAGTGGAAGACATCATGATCAGAGTTAAATCCCTGAAATGGCAATGGGCTGGACATACTGCCAGAAGGACAGATCATCGATGGACAGCGAAATTTTAGATTGGATTCCAAGGGACAGGAAAAGACCCAGAAGAAGACCACATGGGAGATGGGTGGATGAAATTCGAAAGTATGCAGGGGTGACATGGAGGAGACTGGCACAAGACAGACCGTTGTGGAGGAAACTTGGGGAGACCTTCGTCCAGCAGTGGATTGATAATGGTTGACAATGATGATGATGATATATATATATATATATATATGCTGGGATGTAAGGTCAGGTGATGCGTAACATCACAGCCTCTCCTTGACAAATGTCAACCCCGCCTTCTCGTGGTGCATCCTGTTCCTACTAAAGGGGCTCTGACGACCGCCAATAGCGGTATAACTATACCATCGGGATTAGAGGAAATTCTATCCCACACTCACCAACCCGCTTGGCCAGCATGGTGAGTTATGGCCTATGGCCAAACTCCTCCAAAATGACTCCACAACTTAAATCTTGGCCCTCAGTCTCCGGCAGCTGGAATGTACCTGGCCAAGGCAGCGGCCAGTGCGACATGAAGGCAGAGGGTGCTAAGAATCCCCGGAGGACCGGACTAGGCTGCCATCTGATGCTGACCTTGGCAACGTACAATGGACGCTCCCTATCTTCTGATTCAAGGCTTCTTGAATTGGAAGAGGAACTACAAAGGATCAAGTGGGACATCGTGGGGCTAAGTGAGGTAAGGAGAAAAGGAGAAGATCTCATCGAACTGAAAAGTGGACATCTCTTCTACTATCGTGGGACAGATACTGGCAGAACTAGTGGTGTTGGATTTATAATAAACAAGAAACTGAAGGATAAAGTTGTAGAAGTTGAAAGTTCCTCTGACAGAGCTGCGCGGCTTGTTATCCAACTCTCGAAAAGATACCAGGCTCAGATTATTCAAACTTATGCACCCACCACAAGTCATCCTGAAGAAGAAATTGAAGAATTTTATGAGGAAATTTGTCATCTAAATAATAAAGGTAAGCAGCACTTGAAAATAATTATGGGAGATTTCAATGCAAAAATAGGGCAACGGCAACAGAATGAAACTTCAGTAGGTAAATTCGGTCACGGCAACAGAAACCAGCGTGGAAATACTCTCGTTGAGTTTGCAGAGGCAGAAGGGTTTTTCATCTTGAACTCCTTCTTCAAGAAAAAGCCACACAGGAAATGGACATGGAGACATCCAAATGGGACGACAAGTGAAATTGATTTTATTATGTGTAACAAAAAATTCGTCATAGAAGACTGCAGTGTGCTAAACAAGTTCAACACAGGTAGTGACCATAGATTGGTGAGATGTAAGATGCACCTCAACACTAAACTTGAACGTGGCAAGCTCATAAGACAAACAAAATCTATTGACATAACCAACCTTAAAAAACACCATAATACCTTCAAGTTGGAACTGAAGAACAGGTTCTCTGCTTTAGAAGGCCTAACATCGGAAGAAGTGGACATCTCTGAAGTTAACAGAAAAGTAACCAAAGCTCTTATGGAAACAGCAACAAAATTAGCTGGGTCTAAGAACAAGTTGCATGTAAATAAATTATCAGGAAAAACGAAAATGTTGATGCAAAAAAGAAGAGAGATGAGGACAACTAAAGAAGATGTGACTTCCAAAGTGGAATATATGGAGCTATGCAAGACAGTAAGAAAAAGTATCACTGAAGACGTAAGAAAATTCAACTGTGAACTAGTGAGGAAAGCAATTGAAAACAACCAAAGCCTAAAGATAGCAAAGGGACATCTCAGTAAGGGAAGAAAACAGATTATGGCACTGAGAAAAGAAGATGGTTCTGTAACAAGAAATAGAGGCGAAATTTTGACAAGAGTGAAAGATTTCTACTCCAAATTATATGAAAGGGATGATACATGCACTCCAGACATCATGAAAGATACCAGAGTTCCTCCAGTCCTTCCAGCAGAAGTTGCACATGCAATCAAGAACATGAAGCGGGGAAAAGCTCCAGGAGAAGATGGAATTACTGTAGACATCATACAAGAAGCAAGTGGAGAAATCGAAACAGTACTCGCCCAAATTTTCACTCGATGCCTTAATGAAGGAAAGATTCCTGAGGATTGGAACACCGCTACAATGATCCTGCTACATAAGAAAGGTGACATTGAAGATCTCGGAAACTACAGACCTATCAGCCTCCTATCTGTAGTTTATAAAATCTTCACTAAAGTTCTTTCACACCGCTTGAAGGTAACACTGGACATGGCCCAACCGAGAGAACAAGCTGGATTCAGGAGTGGCTACAGCACAATAGATCATATCCATGTGCTGAGAGAACTAATTGAAAGAGCGAGGGAATATGAACTTCCATTGTGCATGGCTTTTATCGATTATGAAAAAGCCTTTGATTCGGTGAAACCATCAGCAGTTACAATGGCTCTGAAAACCTGCGGTATTGAAGATGCATACATTAATATTATTAATAACATCTATGAAAATGCAAGTGCAAAGATTAGGCTGTTTGAAAATACAACACACATAAAAATTGGAAAGGGAGTGAGACAAGGTGACACCATATCTCCGAAGTTCTTTAATGCCACATTGGAGGGTGTTTTTCAGTCACTGAGCTGGGAAAACAAGGGGATAAAGATTAATGGAGATTATCTAACCCACCTTCGTTTTGCTGATGACGTAGTCATTTTTGCAACTAGCCCATCAGAGCTGCAGAGTATGATCCAGGAACTTGCTGACAAGAGTAAAGAAGTGGGATTAAAAATGAACTTTCAGAAGACAAAAGTGATGTTCAATGCTTTTACAAGAAATGAAGATTTATCGATTGATGGAGAAAAGCTGGAGATAACAGACACGTACGTTTATCTTGGACAGCAGATATCAAGTGAGGGTCACATTGATGAAGAAATTAATCGGCGTACAAAACTTGCCTGGAGAGCTTTTGGAAGAAACAGCATAATTTTCAAGAGCAATATGCCATTATGTCTTAAAAGAAAAGTGTTTGATCAATGCATCCTTCCAGTGCTTACGTATGGTGCAGAGACGTGGACCTTAACTAAAAGAGACATACAAAAGCTGCAGACAACTCAAAGAAGCATGGAGAGGTGCATACTTGGTGTAACCAGGAGAGATAAGAAGAGGAACTCGTGGATCCGAAAAATGACAAGAGTGGAAGACATCATGATCAGAGTTAAATCCCTGAAATGGCAATGGGCTGGACATACTGCCAGAAGGACAGATCATCGATGGACAGCCGAAATTTTAGATTGGATTCCAAGGGACAGGAAAAGACCCAGAAGAAGACCACATGGGAGATGGGTGGATGAAATTCGAAAGTATGCAGGGGTGACATGGAGGAGACTGGCACAAGACAGACCGTTGTGGAGGAAACTTGGGGAGACCTTCGTCCAGCAGTGGATTGATAATGGTTGACAATGATGATGATGATGATGATATATGCTATTTGTGACTGGAAAATTCTGCATTAAAAAAAACTGAAGCCTAGAACTTCCTTAATTGATTCATCCCATTATAAATTTTTGGTAGCTTCTGGGCTAATATTTTTGTAGCAGTTTTAACCATTTGTTTTTTTTGTGTGTGTATAAGAACAAAAAAAAATAAAACTATTTTTTTTTTTAGAATTCTACATGAATTTTTTTTTTTTCCAGCATTTTACAGAATCAGGTAATCCTAGGCGGTTCAATGCAAATGGTGAACTGATTGAGGAAGAAGGTAAGGCACAAATTTATATAGTATTCTTTTGGTATGTGATTAAAACTCTAGGCTGATTTACAGTTCCTACAGAATTTGTCTACGGAATACTTACAGAAGTCAACAATTACCTTGAACTTAATTTTTAGGAAATCTTCGTGATGTGAAGCTAGGCCCACCTCCACCCTTGGTGCAAGAACTTTGTGCAGAGGTTGCTTAAACATTTTTGTAATTTTAGTTTTCTATAAATTATGGAAGCAGGAGCATTATGCTATTCACCCTGCATAACTGTTGCTAACACTACATAATGGGAGTCAGACAAATTGTCTTTCCCATATATTGAACACTAATTAATTCCAGGTTTTTCAGTGCAACTCAGTATTTAACTCTGTTGCAACCAGCTTATTTAATTACAAAAGGCTCATTTTGTTCCTCAGTTCATTGTTCTAGAAACTGTAGGAGTGATTTTCTTGATATTGCCTTAATATTAGTAGCAAACATGGTCATATCAGAATAATATGACCACCCCCGGAATCACAGTGTACCCACCCAGGCGCATCAGAGTGCACATGACAAGGTCAATCACACAGAGATATAAGCGGCCAGCCAGGACAAATGAACCATAGTGCATTATGTGAGCACAATGAGCAGAGGTAGTGATTTGACAGATGTTCAAAAAGGAACGATCATCGGCTACCACGACAAGGGTGGAAGCATCTAAGAAACAGCAGATTTTATGGGCTGTTCGCTAGGTGCTGTAGTAAGGGTGTACCAAGAATGGACCACTGGCACACAGAATACCTCCCAATGTAATAACTGTGGAGCCCCAAGAGCAAACCCTGTTATGCATGGGTCTCCGAATTAGACGCTGCTTCAAGGCGCTGATGTTAACCCAGGTCCATCGGCAATGATGCCTGCAGTTCGCATGCGACTAGTCATTGAACAGTGGACAAAGGTTGCCTTCTCCAATGAATCGAGGTTTCTACTCCACAGAAGTGATGGGCAGTGCAGATAAGGTGTCAGACACATGAGAACCAACACGCAGACACACTTGTCTATCAAGTGCAGTGGCAGTGTGCATGTCTGGGAGATGTTTTCCTGGTATGACCTGGGACCGTGGTACCACTGGATGGGTCCCTGAAGGCCAATGGCTACCTGTCCATCCTCGTTGTCCCCGCACGGGGATAACTGGTTTTCCAGTTATTTGGGGAGCGGCGCCCCCACGGCCCGAGCTCACCTTGTGACGGAGTAGTTTTCGTTGACTCTTCTTCGATAACATCACCGAAGGGACAGCTGTTCATCCAGCTGATGGGGGATGGTGTCCCCACGGCCCGAGCAGATTTTCTCGTATTGTTTTTCCATTTTCGTCTTTTGTTCTTTTCTGACCATGCACCCGCCTCAGTTGTAGGCTGCTGAGGTTGTGATGAGGCGCCAGCTCCGGGTTTTGTTCCTCGTTCACTTCTCTGTCTTTTCTCTTTTATGTTACATTTTCTGTTTTTCCGGAGCTGGTTAGCTTAGACCTACCTGCATGTTTGCAGTGTGCGGTGACCCGTACAGGTGGAAATGAGGATGCTGGAGGCTGAGGTATTTGGGGGCCGGGTTGTAGTGTCTCCAGATGCCAACACTCCTCTTTGCCCTCTGCTTCACCCTAAACGGGAGGCTGGGAGCTAACCCACTCCTAGTCAGGAAGTCTGTGGCCGAGTGGCATCCAGACTTCTAGCGGCTTGTCGTTCTGTTCGGCTGGGTGAGTTTGGGGGTAGGGTGGGCATGCCAAAGGGGTGTTTCCCGGGCACGGGAAAGTCTGGGTGCGCGCCGAGCGTAGGTCTGCCCTACTAACTTGCTATATCCGCTGACTATCCCTAGAGTCGTGTCCTGCGCCCTCTTGGGCTTGTCGACCTCCGGCTCTCCCTCGTTGGGCTCGGTAGTGGGTGGGGAGGTCGGCGGACAAATTTTTCTCTTATTCATGGCTACACAAAGTGTTTCCCATGCTAGTACTTTAAAGCGCCCTGTGGAGGAAGGTGCACCCTCCTCCACGAAGAAACTTGTCACATCTAATTGTAATGCTCTGTTTCTTTTGATCAAATCTGGTGACTCTTCACAGTCACTCAGTACCAAGAGTCCTTTCTGGATCAACAAGGCTCTGCAGGCTGTTGCTGGCTCTCCAAAGAGTGTCGAGAAGCTCCCTTCCGGGGATCTTCTCGTGGAAACTTCTACTCCACGCCACAGTGCCACCTTGCTGGAAACGACCGTTTTGCTTGGCGTTCCTGTTCAGGTTTCTCCACATGGTTACCTCAATTCCTTTCGCGGTGTAGTCAACTCCCGCGACCTGCTTGACTGCGGCGATGAGGAATTGCTGGAGGAACTTGGTGAACAGCATGTCATTGGGGTTCGACGGATTCTTTTTAGGCGGGATGGGAAATCTATTCTCTCCCGTAACATCATCCTCACCCCCAACCCTGCCTACTTCCATCAAGGCGGGTTATTTACGGCTTGATGTTCGGCCGTATATCCCGATACCCCTTGCGATGTTTCCGGTGCCAGCGTTATGGTCACTCCCAGCAGTCTTGCCGTAATGTTGTAAAGTGTGGTCGCTGTGGTTCCACAGAACACTCTTTGGCGGAATGCTCTGCAGAGTCTGATCATTGTGTCAACTGTGAAGGGTCTCATCCTGCTTCTTCTAAGCAGTGTCCAAAGTGGATAGAGGAACAGGCAATCCAACGCCTGAAGACAACTGAGCATCTCTCATATCCCGAGGCTAGACGGCGGATCGCCCCTTTACAACCAGGCCGGCGGTCATATGCTTCAGTTGTGGTGCAGAAGGCTTCGGTGGCGGTCCAGACTGAGGTGACCATCCCAGCGCGGTGTCCTTATGATTTTGAGGACATCGTTGCTGCTGGATTGGAGGCGCTGAAGTCTCGCCGCATTGCATCCAAGGCGACATCAACATCGTCGCCTAAACCTTCCTCTATGCCAAAAACATCTTCTACCAGCACAGGGACCCAGGGCACTGCAAAGAAGAAGCCGGAGAAGTTGAAACCAGGCTCATCCTCCCCAAAACAGAGCAGGCAAAAACCACCTCTCAACCCAGGGGGTAAACACAGCCCTGTGTTACCTCCAGACACTGCTGCTGGATTGGAGGTGACAGACGACATGGAGACTTTCTAGTCGTCTGTCTTTTTCATTCTTTCATTTCATTTTTCATTATTGCCACGCTCATTCAGTGGAATTGCCGAGGTCTGCGTTCACGCATTGATGATTTAAAAGGCTTACTGTCTTCGCACACACCTGTGTGCGTGTGTCTCCAGGAGGCAAAGCTTCGCACGACGGACACTCCTTCGCTGCGGAGACATTCTTTTTCCGCAAAGATCACCAGGACGGCGTTATTGCCTGCGGAGGAGTGGCCGTCGTTGTTCCTCATGGTGTTCCTGTCACTGCAGTTGCCCTTCGGACGACTTTGCAAGCGGTGGCAGTGAGACTATCTGTAAACACTCTTTTCACGGTGTGTTCCATCTACATACCACCAGATGAAGCTGTAAGCCTTTTTGGATCTGGAAGATTTAGTTGACCAGCTGCCGCCTCCGTTCTTCATCTTAGGAGATTTCAATGCACACAATCCGTTGTGGGGTTCTACCACTCGTGACTCCAGGGGCCGTGTTGTTGAGTCCCTTCTCTCCAACACGTCCCTCTGTCTCTACAACACCGGGGCAGTTACTTATTTTCATGAACCCACCCGCTCGTACTCAGCCATTGATCTGTCCTTGAGTTCGCCATCGTTATATCCTGACTGGTCCTGGAGCATGTCTGATGATCCCCTTGGCAGTGATCATTTTCCCATCCCTCTCTGTCTAGCAGGTGACGGGTACCGTCATCCTACTCGCCCTGCTAGATGGGCTATCGATCGAGCCAAGTGGGACTCATTCACGGCTTCAGCGATCATTACTCCAGTCATGGTGACCTCGGGTACGATCGATGACGCTGTTGCGGCGGTAACGGATTGTATTGTGCATGCGGCAGACTTTACCATCCCTAAGACTTCGACTAAACTTCCACGTTGCCCGTGACCTTGGTGGAATTCCACTTGCGAGGCAGCTCGTCAGGCCCAACATCGGGCTTGGGGTTGGTTTCGTCGGTACCCCACCGACGCGAACCTACTTGATTTCAAGAATGCCAAATCTTACGCGCGATTGGTACGTTGTCGTAGTCAACAGGAATCTTGGAAACGCTACGTATCCGGGATTAACACCACTACCAGCTCTAAGATCGTTTGGGACAGGATCCGCAAGATTCGGGGTAAGTACCCTTCTGGGGAAATCTCCATTCTTGAGAGTGGTGGAGGAACGGTTGCTGACGCTCAGGGTAATGCTGACTGTCTGGGCGCCGCATTTTCTTCGGTGTCCAGCAGCAGCAAATTACCCTGCTTCGTTCCGGCAGTTACAGCCGCGGCTTGAACGGTCCGTTTCATTTGGACCGTTTTCCGCTGCCGATAATAACAGCCCGCTGACTGCCGTCGAACTGAAGATTGCCCTGACTCGGTCCGGCCGAACATCTGTCGGACCGGATAACATCCATTATGAAATGCTGAAGCACCTTTCTCCGTCCTCTCTTGAATGTCTGCTAGTCCTGTTTAACAGGATCTGGCACGAGCATGACTTTCCCGAATCTTGGCGCACTGCCATTGTCGTTCCTGTTCTCAAACCTGGTAAAGATCCCGCTAACCCGTTGAACTACAGACCAATTGCTATGACGAGCTGCCTCTGCAAAGTCCTAGAGCGCATCGTCAATTTTCGTTTGGTTTTTTATTTGGAATCATGTCTCCTTCTTTCACCCCATCAGAGTGGTTTTCGGAAATTCCGTTCCACCTCAGATCTTCATCTTCGCCTTGAGACATCGGTCCGGGAGGCGTTTGTCCGGCGTCAGCACATGGTCTCCGTGTTCTTAGATATGGAGAAAGCTTACGACCGCACCTGGAGGTACGGCATTCTCCGTGATCTGCACGAGTGCGGATTGCGGGGAAACTTACCATCTTTCATCGCCGGATTTCTCCAGGACCGGAGTTTCCGTGTGCGCGTCGGTTCAACCCTCTCTGCGTTCTACCCGCAAGAGCAGGGTGTCCCTCAAGACTCCATTCTTTCTGTGACATTGTTCATCCTTCGTGTAAATCATATTTTCACTCTACTTCCTCTGACGGTTCGTGGCTCCATGTACGTGGATGATCTGCAGATCTCTTGCGCGTCTGTCAACATGCGCACTATTGAGCGGCAGCTGCAGTCGGCCATTAATAAGATATCTACCTGGGCCTCCCACAATGGATTTGGCTTCTCGACCCAGAAGTCAGTTTGCGTGCATTTTTGCCGCAAACGGGGCCTTCACCCAGACCCCACTCTCCGTCTGGATGGTACCACCATTCCTGTGGTGTCAGAAGCCAAGTTCCTTGGGCTAACTTTTGACCGAGCACTCACCTTCCGACCTCACATCCAGTCTTTGAAGGTGTCGTGCACGAAGTCATTGAGTATCCTGAAGGTCCTCTCTCGAACATCTTGGGGGGCTGACAGGTGCTCAATGCTTCGCATTTACCATTCTCTGATTCGGTCAAAGTTAGACTTCGGATGCATAACGTACGGTTCCCCACGTCCTTCCGTGTTACGGCCTCTGGATCCTGTCCATCACCAGGCTCTGCGGCTATGCACTGGTGCTTTCCGTACCTCTCCCGTGCATAGCCTGTATGCCGAGGCCCATGAACCGCCGTTATACATCCGACGTAAGCAGCTGTCTCTTCAATTCTTCACCAAGTTGAAGTATCTTCCTGATCATCCACAGCATGTTTCCATTTTCCAACCGCAATGTGTCCGCCTATTCTCACACCGGCCTTCCTGTGTTCCGACGTTTGGGATTCGGTTATCGAACTTAGTGCGCGATGCTGGTCCAGACTTGTCAAGGATTGGTTTGACCCGGTTCTACAATGAACCGCCTTGGCAGCCGGTTCAAGCAACGGCTGACCTTTCCCTTTGTGTGTGGCCAAAGTCTTCCACTCCTGCTCTGGTGTACCGGCAGCTCTTTGCCGAGAAACAGTCTCTCTTCCCGGATTTCGTGCTTGTATTTACTGACGGGTCGAAATCCGGTGTGGTTGTTGGATCCGCATTCGTGTGTGGCGATGCCTCCCATGCTGAGAGGCTTTCGCCTGAATCCACCATCTTTTCGGCAGAGATGCGTGCGGTACACCTCGCTTTGTGTCACATACAGTCTAGGTCTCATCGTCGCGCTTTGATTTGCTCCGATTCCCAGTCTGTCATCCAAGTTTTATCTTCTCCAGAGGACACGGACTCACCTGTCATCCGTGATGTCCGTCGTCTTCTTGGAACTTTGGAGGGTGATGGCTTCCTGGTCAGATTCTGTTGGGTTCCTGGCCATGTTGGGATCCGGGGTAACGAGCTGGCAGATCTATCTGCCAGGTCTGTTTCCTCCATGTCGCCAGCCACTGTCTTTCTGAGATTTTCGCCCTTTGATCCGGAAAATTGTTTTGGATGAGTGGCAGTCCCTGTGGTCTCAGCGGGGCAGCAATAAACTTTATGCCATCAAACCACAGATCGGATTATGGAAGTCTAATTTGTGGACGAACCGTCGTGAGGAAGTTGTTCTTGCGCGTCTCCACATTGGGCACTGTCGTTTTACTCGCTGCTTTTTGCTGTGTGGCGACAGTGCCCTGATGTGTGAGACGTGCCACTGTCGTCTCACCGTCCTTCATGTTTTGTGTACTTGTGTTCGTTTTTCTGATCATCGTTTTCGTTATTTTCATTCTCATTTGTTGGACGAAGGAGCAGCTACGCTGCAGACTCTCATTGGTGAGGACTGCGACCTGACCGCAGTGTTCTCCTTTTTTAAGGAAATTGACTTTTTTAACCTAATCTAGATTTTAACTTGTTCACTATCATATTTCATTTTTACCACATCAGCCTGTTTTTAACCTTGTGTACGTTTTTTTATTGATTTTGTTTTGTTTTGATGTCTTTTGTTTGGTGCTCTTTGGCCACCCATGGCCCTTGCGCCATTAAAATATAATAACCAAACAACCAACCATCCTCGTTGACCACATGCATCCCTTCATATTGGACGTTTACTTTGGTGGTGATGGTGTCTACCAACAGGACAGTGCACCATGCCACGTTGCTAAGGTGGTGCATCACTGGTTACAGGAAAATCACAGCGATGTCTCAGTTCTCCCTTGGCCGGCAAAATCGCCTGACCTCAATCCCATAGAGCACTTGTGAGACTATTTGGATTGACAGGTTTGACCCACGACGATGTCGCCTCCGGGACCTCCATGCTCTGCTGCAGTCCGAATGGGCACGTGTGCCTCGGGCAAGCCTCATTGCGTCCATGCCACGTCATCTCTCCGCTGTCATCCAGGCCAAGGGGGATTATTCCCATTATTAGGTAGGTGGTCATATTATTCTTATATGACAGTGTATGCTGTAACCTTAGTCTATGCAGATAATATACGGCTTTAAAGAAAAAAAAAACTTTCTGCAGCCCTCTGATTTTTAAAAAATCCATGTCATACCTGTCAGGAGAGGTTGTGTATTTGGAAAATTACAGAAAATTCATTACTAACAAAAAAAAAAAAAAAAAAAACGTAGCACCCTATGAAGATAAGTTTTGCAAACAGTTGTGAAGAATTTTTTTTTTTTAACTTATGAGAATTTTGTCAGAAAATACAACGCAACTAAAGCTGTAGTATTTGCTCTTGCTGATGGTCACGTGCCATGGGAAGTTCAGCTTCACATACGTTTGTGAGTGCTGCAGTTTTAACTGTGGTATTGCCGAAAAAAATTAGATTTTTGTTCTTTATTCACTTGAAAGTAACACAAAAGCGCTTAAAAAGGAATTTATTTTTAAAATAAGGTCATTTTTATTTAATCCTTTAATTGCAACTTTTCTGTAGAAAATTACAGTTCAGGATTCAGCATCACAGGTGTGGATTTATATGGCTATTTGTGTGTGTTTGTTTCATGGTTTGCTGATTATATGAAGGAAATACAGTACTCCCCCTTTGGTCAGTACAGAAATACTCTCATTTATGAGCTTAAGAAACCAATAATTAAAGAAAAAAAGTTAGAAATATTTTTAAGGGCAGATATTTCACTTAAAGACCCATTTTCTTATTATTTTTTTAATTTATTTATTTAACATGCCTCATGCCTTTTCTAGCAATCCCTGACTGTAAAAGTACCAGAAAAAAAAAAAAAGTGCCAAGTTAACAATCGTGCAAATTTCTTTTGTGGTCTTTGCTAGGAAGCCTCCCCCCCCTTTTTTTTTTAAATTCTCTTTTTTAAAAAAGCCTTGAATTTCCCCCCTATCAGATCTGTGTACAAGCCCTGACTGATAAGAGATGCTCAACTTGTGAATGGTATATGGCTAATATAACGTGCGATTAATGAAAATATTTCTGTCATGTTGAGTAAAAGCATCCAAGAAAAGATGTTGAAAGACTGAACTACATCTGACACATTCTTTATGGCATAGAAACACAAACAGCCAGTTGCTGTGATTTATGGGCAAGTAACTTCAACATGCATTGATATTGACCCTGGCATTTTTTATTTAATTTCTATGCAGTAACATCACTGACAAGTCATGTTGCTCCAAGTTCTCTATTACCGTATTTCCAGGTGTCGTGGATGCTATTTTTTTTTTCCCTGAAATAAGTCCGAAAATTTACCGTGTGTCCTGGAGACTGAAGGTTACATTTTTCATAGGCTTATGCCCCCAGAAGATGGTTATCTATGTTAAAATTTTTACTGGTAAACCTTATTAAAAACAAAACTGCCGTCATCGCGAAACGCCATGGGAAGACTTTTTTTTTTTCCTTATCGCTTTTGCTGGGATGCATTTATGATACACTACGTGGTCTATACTACGAGACCGTCGTGCACATATGGAGTTCTAGATCAAAAAAGCCGCTGTAATGGGTTTTTGCCAAAATGTGTAAACAATCTTAATTCGCCTGTTCGAAAAGCTTTTCCCACAGTTGTAGCTGAAAAACAGATTTTATCTTCGCTTGGCAATTCGCCAGAAAACCACTTAAAGAGAAAAAATGACTTTTTGCATTTAACAAAAACAAGACATTAATTACAATATTACCACAGTAAGATTTATTCTTTCTCCTTGTTTCTCTCAGCTTATGCTTCATTCCTTTCATGATGTCATCTTTGACTCGTGGGACTCGAGTGCGGTGTTGCTGACCTTTCGTGATTAAGACCAAAAGCGTGGGTTTTGATCAGTTCAAACCTGTACCTCTTCACACTAGGAATGATCTATAGCTTCAGAAGACTTTGACTTAAAATTTTTAGCACTACCCATATTATGGCATCTGGAAGCAAAAAGAAGTCATACATAATCGACTGCATGCATGGTGGCCTTAAAAAATTATCCCTGCTTGTGTGGGACAAGTTTTGTGCCCACAGAATGAACACTACTAAAAGAAAGGGTGCAGAGACTGAAGACTAAAATAGTAGTGATCCCTGGTGGTTTAACAAGCTAGTTACAACCACTGGACATATCCATCAACAAGCCTTTTAAGGCATTTATAAAAGAAGAGTGGAATTAGTGGATGTGGGCCACAGACCATGACCTAACTCTAACAGTTCATTTGAAAAGGCTGACAATTGCTCAGGTGTGCGAGTGGCTCCGAAAATCAAGGAATGCTGCGAAGACTGAAATAGTAGTCAAACCTTATATAAAATGTGGCATAGTGATGCATTAGTGGCACAGAAGATAACATCCTGTTTGAAGGCAGTGACACTTTGGACAGTATTGACGACCCTGATTATGACAATGATGCTTGTGATATGGATAATACACCAGTGAATTTCTGGATTTGAGGATATGGATGACTGAAATGTTTTTTCTTATATGTAGAAGTAAAATTAGTATTGCTTTTAATCTTTATGAAAGTCCTGAGACCTTATTTTTATGTTTATTCTCCCCCCCCAATTTTGCATTTTAAAATTGGGTTGTCTCCTTGATGCCAGGAAATATGGTAATTGGTTTGTTTATCAAAAAACACCTTTATTTAAAAGAACAAAAATAACAGCAGTGTGCAAAAAAAAAAACAAAAAAAAAACAACAAAAGAATTGACAGGTGTAGTACTACTGTGTGTAAGATACCTTAGCATGCACTGCCATACTATTATTTAAGACTGTATCTTATCACCACCCCAGTAGCAGTGTGGGTAGTCATCCAAGTTCAAATCCCAGATGTGGTGCCCTAAATACACTTGGGAGGTCAAAAACAAGAAAAGAAATCATAAAAACAAGATGGAGTAATCTTGTTGTTTGTATTAGATTTCTATATTTTAACAAGGTTTGCAGGGCCCATGTAATCCTGAAAGTCGTTAATTTTTCATATTTTTGTGAAAAGTCTTGGGGTAGTCTGGAATTTTTTCTTGCAGTGAAAAAAGAATTAGTCTATATGTTTGGATTGATCGTGTCACTTTGTTCTACCTCCTTGCAGTGTCTACTTGCAATGGAATCACTTCCTTCCACAGAGTATGGAGACGTGATGTCATCTCGCGGTGCTGCCATGCAAGATGTTTGAGGGCCATATATCCAGCACCCTTGGTTTGTGGTATAGCAGTTAGTTGCAGTAGCACGTGGAAACTTTCCAGTGAGTCTAAGATGACCCTTCCTTTCTGTCTAGCACACGCTTTCCTGACTGAAGGATACCAATATCTGGTAGTCCTGCCAGGGAAATTTTGCTTTATGACTTTGAACTTGGCCATAACGCTGCTCAAGCAACACGAAACATTGGTCATGCAAAGGGGGAAGATTTTGTGGACCACAGCACCACAAGTTCAAGGAATTTTGCTGAGGTTACAGAACCTTAACAATCAGCCAAGATCAGGTAGGCCATAGAGGCAAATCCGACAACCAGCTTTTGGAGATTATCAGGCAAGCTGGGCATATCACAGACTGCAGTGGTTCATCACCTTCAGGACCTTAGCAAGGTCTGCAGGAGCTGCTGCATTGTCCCTCACAAACTGACGCCAGCTGAAGCAAACCGCCGATTGGAAGAGTAATTGTGCACGAAACGCTTAAAAAACCAGCGCAATGTACGTTTCATCAAGAGATATTGTTGCGTGCGATGAAAAGTGGGTCTATTTCCGTAATCCTAACACACAACGGCCGTGGTTAAGCCCAGGCCAGCTTCCAGAACCCCATTGCCAGACGTGGGTGTTTCGAGCACAAGGTGATGCTCTGCGTCTGGTGGAATATCGAGGGGATAATTCATTTGGGAAATTGTTCCAGATGGTCGGACCATCAATGCCAACCTCTAATCCGAACTGCTAGGGCAGATGTATGCCGTTTTGAAGATGTACCCGGCACTGGTGAACAGAAAGCGCACTCTCGTACAGCAGGACAAACAACACTCTGCCTCATACCATGCGAATGACCCGGGCAAAACTCCAGGAACTTGAGGGCATCGAACTGATGCCACACCCAGCATATAGTCCAGACCTTGCCTCATTACTTGTTCCGGTCCATGGTTCACTTCCTTCGCGGGTGGCACTTCAACAACCAGGAGGTGGTGGTAGCTGGGGTGAGGAAGTTCTTTGCCTTGAAGAACAAGAACTGGACAATTTGCAAAAGAACTGATACCACTGTGGAATCGAAGAACTGGCAGGCAGATGGCTAAAGTTGGTGCAACACAATGGCCTATAATTTAAATGCTAGTCAGCTTTCGTTGTAAAGGTAGGTATGAAGACATAAAGTGATCCAAATATTGCAAAACTTTCGACTTGCCTTATGTATCATTCTACTAAGTTCCAGATTGCTTCTAATAAATTTTATACGGAGCAACTTTAATACAAGGAAACTGAAATTTTGCTACTTCATTAAAGATGTAACTATCACTCGAACACTCTGTAATAATGGAACCCTGCAGAACTTGATGAGAATTCTAAATGCATAGTAAATTTAACCCAATTTGCATGCAAAGAAAAATACTATGATTCTAACAGATTTAAGCTCCTAGAGTTTTTTGATGAACTCCTAAAATTTATTTTCTGTAAATGTGTACGAACCCTATTTTGAATGCAGTAGTTTCTAATTAATTGGGCCATTGGTTAATCGGTGCAGCCATTTACACAAGACAATTCTTGAGCATCTCAAATTAGCTCTTTGGGATAAAGTTTTGCATAATTGAGGCGGCAGCCCCTTAATTGGGCCAAAGTGTACTAGCCCCAATGTGTCCCAGTTAACTAGAATCTACTGTAGTGGGGTAAACTTACAAGGAAAAAGTTACACTAGTTTGATATTAAGAAGAACATTTCAAATAAAGTGGTGTTAGTTTTTGAGAGACTGAAGTATGCTATTACACATGGATGTTTGACAATATATGTTAAATTGATCAATTTTCTTTTTCAGAGGACATTGCTTGCTACTATGAGTGCCATTATTTGCCATGCACAAAAATTGAACAAGAACCCCGTGAATTCAGCATTTGTGGTCGCTGTCAAGAAGCTAGGTACTGTGGTCCTTTTTGCCAACAAAGAGATTGGCCCATTCACAAGAAGTTTTGTCGAGAGAAGCTCCGCCCAGTGCTTAGAGAAAGGCCTCCGGAGCGGTGAAGTAGCTAGAAAAGAAAAAAGTGGTTTTTATAGATAAATATTACGTCTGGTTCTGACTTCCTCAGACTTTCTCAGGCTCTATAAGAGGGATTATCATGCATCACAAACAGTTGGAGTTCTGCATGTTACTGACATTCCCTTCAGATTAAAGCTGTGCACGAGAAACTTAAGAAAGGAGAAAAACTGAAAAATTCATTTAGTACATTGCACGGGTTTTAAAGTTCAATGAGTTTATGTGATCTAGCCTGTGTAAGAAAGCAATGTTCTTATGTGTAGCTGGTGATTTTATCCCATTTCTCTTTTAACATTAACTAATTTTTTTTTTTTTTTGGTCTTTACCTAAAATTTTTAATGTTTCTTTCAATTTTATTTGAAAGCTCATGCAGTTGTGTGAAGTTACAAATTTATTAGTCATAAGTATGTATTTATAAGATCTAAAAGCGTTGAAGTGATATTTTTCTTGTAAATTTCAGCATTTAGATTTAGCAAATAGACGCCTGAAACACAGAGTAATCATTCTTGTTTCAGTTAATTTTAAAATGTTTATACTTTGCAGAATAACATATCAAATAGTCCTGTTTCTGTTTTCATCAGTCTTGAATTTTATAACAAGTACGCAGAAAAAGTGCAGGTGAAATAGTGTGTTATTTTAAACAGATTCGGTTAACATCATCGTTTCTTAACTGAATCCTCTCAGTATTCATTTCTAAATGTTGCACAAATCAATTTGTCCTAGTCTAATAATTATCTATAAGTTGTACATGTATAGTAGTATTGAAGATATAGATTTAACAAAAGGTGGGATTATTGCCTGAACAAATACGTCCCTGTTCTGGAGAGGCAATGGTTGTGTAAGACTTTTATTTATTGATGTCTCTTGGTTCTGAAAACTTCATAGGTCAAAAACATTGAGTGGCTTCCTTGATTCTGTACATTTTTATATGAAGCAAACTCGTGCCAGATGTCTACTTGCACATTGTGTTCCTATGCAGCACCAAAGTTAAATTTGTGATGTATTTTTGTGTGTTCATGATGTATTATTTTTCTTTAGGCATTTGTTCATGCACACTTCTATTGTGTTGTGTGTTCGGTGATCATTCCTTGAGTATTTACTTATTTACTGATGTTACGTATAATTTTGGGTAATCAACTGAACTATTTATACGAACGTGCGTAGCACTGTAAAATTTATTCCTAATTTTATTTGTAAAATTTACTCTTAACCTACTTATCTGTATAAACTCAGTTTACATTAATAGATACTTCTTGATCCCTGCTCCTGGATGATGTTATATCTTCTGTAATTCCAAGAGAAAATAAAGCCAATGTGATTAAACATCAGTTTACATTCCTTGTGTGAGATTTCAAGTTACTTTCTCTGTTTTCTTTTTCCAAAGTGCAGGAAATATAACAAATTGATTATGCTGATTCCAGCCAATTATTGTATGGTTTCAGCCATAAATGCATGCATATACCAGGGTGGGTCAAACATTAATTCCATTTTGAGCTACACATAATGTTGGGCACACACTCCTGTGCAAAATGTCCACCAGCATAGACAGTAACCACAGTGATGTGCATTTGGCATGGAGCCACATTGCATTTATCAGGTAAGCATAGAATGGAGGTCAATAAACGTGCTGTTTGGGTGCTCCTATCCTGTTATTGGAAAATAATTAAAAGTAGCAGCAGTGAGATAAATTTGTTAGATTGAAGGTGAAGAAATGGTGGACAGCTGCACTGCACGAAACTGGTTCTGGCATTTCAGTGCTTGAGACACCAACCTCAAAGATAAAGACAAGCCGATGTCCGATGACCACTAAAACCATGGTCGAAGCTGTTACAGCGAAACTTGGTAACAGTACACGGCAATTGGCAGCTGGGGTGGAGTCTTCCCAATGCACCACCATTCATCACCTGCACCAGTTTTGCTTCTCCTGCTGTCACACATTGTTTCAAATCCACTGGATGATAGGCTTTGGCACCATATCACATGCAATGAAAAGTGAACATTCCTATTGTAAACTCAAAACAGATATTTTAAGTGAATATATCCATTCAACCCTCCTTATAACACGAACGTGCAGCTTAAAATCATAAAAAAAAAAAAAATATGAAACTTATCAATGCCATATTTCATATCACCTATTCATACTTCAGAAGAAATCCGTGCAGTTGTGAATTTACGCCTGTGCTGTAAAATTATGGTCTCATTTTGCACCCACTAGTTTCCCACCCTGATGGCAGTACACATTGGCAGTGATAGTGATGTCTGGCAGCAGCTTAAAAACCATGACAGCAGGACCTTACTTGGGTGTAAGCCTGAACTTTTGTTTTAGAGCAAGATTCCTCAACTTCAATTGTAAATTTAAGGCTGGAAAACAGAGGACATCAGATCTGCAAAATGAGAACTGTTCAAGAGAGGGGGCCAAACTAGTAGCACATCATTAATATATCGGATGTAAAAGATTAGCTTACATTGACAGTGTGATCGGCTTACGTTGGCACAGTATACCGTCAAGGAGGAGGAACCCCATGGGTTCCCCACTCTCCGCAGTTTTGGCTGAACTAGCTTTACAATCTTCGGAGGATATGTTTTTGCCATCTGTCAATGTAAGCCAATATTTTACATCCAATATATTTATTGATGTGCTACTATTTTGGCCCCACTCTGTTGAACAATTGTCTCAGTTTGCAGATCTGAAGTCCTCTGTTTCCCAGCCTTAAATTTACAATTGAAGTTGAGGAATCTTGCTCGATACCATTCTTGGACATACTCATCAAACATAATCCAGTCACCTATGAACTTGATTTTTCTGTTTACCAATGTCCACCCCATCATTATTCCAATGCAACCGGCACATCTCGTGAAGTACAAGCTCGCAGCTCTGTGATCCGTTGAGCATATTCCCATTCGTGTAGTGTTCGATCACATAAACTTGAACTGAGGAGCATTATGGATATTGCCTTAATGCATGTGTTCTCCGTTGACTGTGTCAACAAATTAAATTGGCACACCAGACATTGTACCACGTGAGCCCCACTTCACGAAATATGTTGGCTCTATGACATACTTTCCTCCAGTGGTTTCAATACTGAGGAATGCATGCAGAAAGCATAACTTAGGCTTCAAAGAAACAACTTCCAATTTCTACGTTTTAATTAAAAATGATAGTGTTAATTAAAAATGATTGGGACCTGGCATCTGAGGTCTACAAGAGTGATGTGTACTGTTTCCCTATGGTAAGTCGTGACCCTACCATTGAAAACGAAGTGTACATTGGTTCAACCCTTTGTACCTTAGGTGTTAGACTGTCAGAACACAAATATAACAGAAGTCAATCCTCTGCCCTAGCTAGGCTAGTAGGTTTTGTCTCACACTACCCTGTATGGGAGGATGCTCACATACTTTTGTTGACTTTAAAAACTAACTCACTTTGCTGAGAGTTTTTGTTTTTATGTAATTACGGTGACTATTGCTGTAATGACTATTTGCTGTGTGTTGTTCCAGCGGCCTGGAGGTTGCTCATCCAGCAGCCGTTCCAATCAACCATTGGTAAGTACACCTAACGATTTGTTTTGTACAAGTTCATGAGACTGTGCAGTGACATGTTCATTCGCCACCGCTTACTTAACCTGTATATACACCAATGAGCTATTACATTATTTCATTTCATTTATTGGCCTTGCTGTTACATATTAAAGTTAATAATTATGAACAGCTGAACGTAAACATGTAAATAACAGTAGGGAAGATCAAGGAAAAGGCCTCTAAGAAACCTGACTCAGCCTTTATCTCCTAACTAATAAGCTGTAGGACTCCCTTTAGCTCACAAACGAGCGGCCACTTGGTGAGGCATCGATTCGATGAGGTGGCGCTAGGTATCCTGTGGTATCTGGTACCATAATGTCAACAGCAGATCCCCCAGTTCCAGTACATTTTGGGGTGGTGGTGATTTAGCGTGAACCCGCTTTTCCAAGTTGAACCACGAATGTTCGGAGTGGAAGAAATATTTTTCTCGTAATACGTGGCAAATACATGATAATTAACACAGCAGTCGGACATCACTAAATTAACTGTAATTACTGTTTCACACGTGAATACAATCGCATCAGAAAATTTTGTCACCGAAGAGACCCGCATCTCCCGATTACTGTTCCAGCATGCTATCTGTTGCACCACTCACAACAGCAGAATCTGCATTGTTTAAGAACGCGATCGGAGAATATTCCGAAGCTTTTAACACTCAGATACTTGCACCACCCATAACAGTGAATTCGCAACGGATGCCATCCTCAAACGGTAATCGGGAGATGCGGGTTCGATTCCCTCTCCACGGCGATGGAATTTTCATTTTCTGATGTGATTGTATTCACGTGTGAAACTGTAATTACAGTCAATTTAGCGATGTCTGATTGCTGTCTTAATTATCATCATGAATGTTCGATTGGGTTCATGTCAGGTGAATTTGGAGGCCAGGTCATTAACAGAAAGTCACCAGCATATTCCTTGAACCACTCCTTGACGATTCTGGCAGTGGGGCATGGCACATTATCTTGTTGATAATGAAATGGCCATCAGGGCCAGATTAAAGGGGGGTCTAGCGGGGCTATAGCCTAGGGGTCCACCATTGCCAAGGGCCCAGGAGGCATGCCGCTACACTGCAAATAATACACAGCTTATAGGCACGGTCGAGTCACATTGTGACCACCAGCTAATATCCAGAGTAACCGCCGTGTGCAGCACCTAGACTGGCTGTGAGTGGCTCAGTAAGGTGCTGGAAGGTGTTCACAAGTATGTGGAGCCATGCTGACTGCAGTGCATCTCACAGCTGCTGGAGGGTGCGTGGTGGAGGATCCATAGAGCGGACAACACAATCGAGGTGGTACCACAGATGCTGAATTGGGTATAATTTGGGGGCCAAGAAAGTACTTTGAAGTCTTCATCGTGCTCTTCCAACCACTCTCGAACATTTTTAGCTGTGTGACACGTCGCATTGTCGTGCTCGAAGATCCCATCCGCCCCAGGGAAGACAATCTGCACGTATGGGTGTACGTGGTCTGCAAGGATGGATTCATAACGAATTTAGTCCATAGTGCCTTCCACAGGAATGAGTGGACCCTGGGAATGTCGCGAAAACATTCCTCAGACCATAACGCTGCCCCTACCAGCTTGTGCTCTTCCAGCAATGGTTGAAGAGTGTTTTTTCTCTGATGTTTCTTGCCTTATACTTCAACGTCCATCCGTTCGATGAAGCAAAAAACGTGACTCATCTGAGAAGGCAATCCTTTGCCAGTCAGCGGAAGTCTAATTCCGATACTGCTGTACAAATGTAAACCTTTTCTGCCGATGCACCTTCATCAGCATAGGTGCAGTGACCATCCTTCTGCATCGGTGCCCCATACGCAGCAGGGTTCGCTGAACTGTCGTTTTAAACACACTTCCGGTAACTCCGTTTCATTCGGCCAGCGAGTTGCTCCGCAGTTTGCATGTCGCTTATTCGCAATGGTGCCATTTCTCCAATTACGACGCACTTGAACCACAACAGCAAGCGAACAGTTCACAAACTGCGCTGTTTCAGAAATGCTGTCGCCCGAAAGCCGATAATCATCCCTTTTTGCAAATCTGATAAATCGCTCCTTTTATCCATAAGGGCAACGAGTGATATGTTTTCAAAATGCCAATAGCACAACTTTTATACCTTCCAAGTCGCCTCGTGACAGGTGCCTTATTTCATTGGCTACGCGCTGTTAACCTCAAAAGTAGGAGGTGGTCACAATAATGTGACTCACTCTTGGTTATTTGACTTATGTGAAAACTGAACTGTCATTCACATACACTAAACCAGGGTTATAGAAGAGAAGGGTTGATCTTTAGAGATAGGTAACCTGAAGCCAAAGTTGGAGGTGATGACGTAGTCATGCTGCAGCAGTAAGTAGCATGGTGGTGGGTTCTCTGAAGCCACTGCTGCACAGAAACTACAAAATAACCAGTGGAAAAGGCAAGACAAATTGTCCTGAAACCCTGGAGTAAAGGGAATGAGAACAAACCAAACTGTCATTGTAATTAAAAAAAAAAATATATATATATATATATATATCACAGCCTCTCCTTGACAAATGTCAACCCCGCCTTCTCGTGGTGCATCCTGTTCCCACTAAAGGGGCTCTGACGACCGCCAATAGCGGTATAACTATACCATCGGGATCAGAGGAAATGCTATCCCACACTCACCAACCCGCTTGGCCAGCGTGGTGAGTTATGGCCAAACACCTCCAAAATGACTCTACAACTTAAATCTTGGCCCTCAGTCTCCGGCAGCTGGAATGTACCTGGCCAAGGCAGCGGCCAGTGCGACATGAAGGCAGAGGGTGCTAAGAATCCCCGGAGGACCGGACTAGGCTGCCATTTGATGCTGACCTTGGCTACCTATAACGGACGCTCCCTATCTTCTGATTCAAGGCTTCTTGAATTGGAAGAGGAACTACAAAGGATCAAGTGGGACATCGTCGGGCTAAGTGAGGTAAGGAGAAAAGGAGAAGATCTCATTGAACTGAAAAGTGGACATCTCTTCTATTATCGTGGGACAGATACTGGCAGAACTAGTGGTGTTGGATTTATAATAAACAAGAAACTGAAGGATAAAGTGGTAGAAGTTGAAAGTTCCTCTGACAGAGCTGCACGACTCGTTATCCAACTATCGAGAAGATACCAGGCTCAGATTATTCAAACTTATGCACCCACCACAAGTCATCCTGAAGAAGAAATTGAAGAATTTTATGAGGAAATTCGTCATCTAAATAATAAAGGTAAGCAGCACTTGAAGATAATTATGGGAGATTTCAATGCAAAAATAGGGCAACGGCAACAGAATGAAACTTCAGTAGGTAAATTCGGTCACGGCAACAGAAACCAGCGTGGAAATACTCTCGTTGAGTTTGCAGAGGCAGAAGGATTTTTCATCTTGAACTCCTTTTTCAAGAAAAAGCCACACAGGAAATGGACATGGAGACATCCAATTGGGACGACAAGTGAAATTGATTTTATTATGTGTAACAAAAAATTCGTCATCGAAGACTGCAGTGTGCTGAACCAGTTCAACACAGGTAGTGACCATAGATTGGTGAGATGTAAGATGCACCTCAACACTAAACTAGAACGTGGCAAGCTCATAAGACAAACAAAATGTATTGACATAACCAACCTTAAAAAACACCATAATACTTTCAAGTTGGAACTGAAGAACAGATTCTCTGCTTTAGAAGGCCTAACATTGGAAGAAGTGGATATTTCGGAAGTTAACAGAAAAGTAACCAAAGCTCTAATGGAAACGGCAACAAAATTAGCTGGGTCTAAGAACAAGCTGCATGTGAACAAATTATCAGGAAAAACCAAAATGTTGATGCAAAAAGAAGAGAGATGAGGACAACTAAAGAAGATGTGACTTCCAAAGTGGAATATATAGAGCTATGCAAGACAACACGAAAAAGTATCACTGAAGACGTAAGGAAATTCAACTGTGAGCTAGTGAGGAAAGCAATTGAAAACAACCAAAGCCTTAAGATAGCAAAGGGACATCTCAGTAAGGGAAGAAAACAGATTATGGCTCTGAGAAAAGAAGATGGTTCTATAACAAGAAATAGAGGCGAAATTTTGACAAGAGTGAAATATTTCTACTCCAAATTATATGAAAGGGATGATACATGTACTCCAGACATCATGAAAGATACCAGTACCAGAGTTCTTCCAGTCCTCCCAGCAGAAGTTGCTCATGCAATCAAGAACATGAAGCGGAAAGCTCCAGGAGAAGATGGAATTACTATAGACATCATACAAGAAGCAAGTGGAGAAATTGAAACAGTACTCGCCCAAATTTTCACTCGATGCCTTAATGAAGGGAAGATTCCTGAGGATTGGAACAATGCTACAATGATCCTGCTACATAAAAAGGTGACATTGAGGATCTCAGGAACTACAGACCTATCAGCCTCCTATCAGTGGTTTATAAAATCTTCACTAAAGTTCTTTCACACCGCTTGAAGGTAACACTGGACATGGCTCAACCGAGAGAACAAGCTGGATTCAGGAGTGGCTACAGCACAATAGATCATATCCACGTACTGAGAGAACTAATTGAAAGAGCGAAGGAATATGAACTTCCATTGTGCATGGCTTTTATCGATTATGAAAAAGCCTTTGATTCGGTGAAACCATCAGCAGTTACCACGGCTCTGAAATCCTGCGGTATTGAAGATGCATACATTAATATTATTAATAACATCTATGAAAATGCAAGTGCAAAGATTCGACTGTTTGAAAATACAACACACATAAAAATTGGAAAGGGAGTGAGACAAGGTGACACCATATCTCCGAAGCTCTTTAATGCGGCATTGGAAAATGTCTTTCAATCACTGAACTGGGAAAACAAAGGGATAAAGATTAATGGAGATTATCTAACCCACCTTCGTTTTGCTGATGACGTAGTCATTTTTGCAACTACCCCATCAGAGCTGCAGAGTATGATCCAGGAACTTGCTGACAAGAGTAAGAAGTGGGATTAAAAATGAACTTTCAGAAGACAGAAGTGATGTTCAATGCTTTTACAAGAAATGAAGATATATCGATTGATGGAGAAAAACTGGAGATAACAGATACGTATGTTTATCTTGGACAGCAGATATCAAGTGAGGGTCACATTGATGAAGAAATTAATCGGCGTACAAAACTTGCCTGGAGAGCTTTTGGAAGAAACAGCATAATTTTCAAGAGCAATATGCCATTATGTCTTAAAAGAAAAGTGTTTGATCAATGCATCCTTCCAGTGCTTACGTATGGTGCAGAGACGTGGACCTTAACTAAAAGAAACATACAAAGGCTGCAGACAACTCAAAGAGCCATGGAGAGGTGCATGCTTGGTATAACCAGGAGAGATAAGAAGAGGAACTCGTGGATCCGAAAAATGACGAGAGTGGAAGACATCATGATCAGAGTTAAATCCCTGAAATGGCAATGGGCTGGACATACTGCCAGAAGGACAGACCATAGATGGACAGCCGAAATTTTAGATTGGATTCCAAGGGACAGGAAAAGACCCAGAAAAAGACCACATGGGAGATGGGTGGATGAAATTCGTAAATATGCGGGAGTGACATGGAGGAGACTGGCACAAGACAGACCGTTGTGGAGGAAACTTGGGGAGACCTTCGTCCAGCAGTGGATTGATAATGGTTGACAATGATGATGATGATGATATATATATATATATTCTTTGAACATATGTTTTCAACATTACAATATTGGGCATATCAAACTGAGTCTTAGTGAAAACGCAGTCGACACATTTCTTCAAACTTTTTAATTTGCCTTTTCTTTTCTACAGCACTTGTATTCGAATCTTGCTTTTTAATTGCTGAATTTCAGAAAGTAGAGATCTCCTAAAAGTGGCCCATCTTTTTGATTGTTGAACAGAAACTTTGTGATATCTTTTTTTTTTTTCTTGCTTTTTGGTTTGGAGATCTTTCTCAAGTGTTGAATTTTTTTTTCATTAAATTATCATTACAGATTTATAAAAAAAAAAATGTGGTTATGGCATTCTGCCATCTGTACATCGCCACTGATTCTGCATTTCGTACTCCAGCGTTCGTTTCACCTTTAGTATCCAGATTTTCTTCTGGCGTAATTCACTTAATTGTTCTAAAGCACTTCGAACATATTCCCCCCTGTATCTTTGGGTTCTCTGTGTTATTCCTTCAGAATTTAAAGAAGGTACATTTGCACTGGACACAGTGTCAGATTTGAGTACCATTCGCAAAGGCAATCCAAGTAATAGATTTTTCATATCTTCATAATCACAATGCTGAAATGTTCGCTACAAACTCTGTTGTACTTATCATTAACAGAGTCCAGTCTATGACACTTGTTTATTTTTTTTTTTACCAGCACTGGTTTATTTTGGGAAAAAGAAAGCAATTCAATATTTTGTACTTTCCGGTACCTGTGTTTATTCCGACACATTGCAGCGAAACACGAAAGCATTCGTTAAAAAAAAAAAAAAAAAAAGGCGCGTCGATTTTGGCAGCTAAACTATTTATATAGACCTATAAGTAGATGCAATATTAAATATTGACACTTTTTTTACGTGTAGACTAATAAATATATCGCAAACGATAAAATCTAGTTTGATGGAATAAAGCGCAAGCAAGAAAATTCTTGCAATGACAGTCCAGCAGCACTGGAGATGTCCAGGCAGCGCAGTGACTTCACAACTGCCCCCCTCCCCCAGTCTCTTGTGAGGACCATGTCAGCATTCGGTTTTACAAAGCAACGAACCAGCCCTTCTCTCTCTTTATAGCCCTGCACTGAACTGCCAGTTTATTAGGTACACTCAAACTTGTTACATAAATGGCTCACTCCAACACATAAAAAGTCATAAGCATGGTGTGCAGTATAAGTCTGTCAGATAAGCTCATTGAGCTCCAGTTAGCATTTGATTGAGGGACTTCAGCAATTTTGCAATGGCATGATATTTGGTGCCAGACACACAGATTTGAGCATCTTTGAAGCAGTTGTCCTCCTGAAGTTTTCATGCACAACTGTAGCAAGGGCTTGTTATGCAAGGTATGACACAAAACACTTTATGCAATCCTGTGGACCAAAACAGCTGATGTATCAGAAAGGTCAAAGGAGACTGGCAAGAATTGTGTAAGCAAACAAATAAACCACAACCTAAAAAATTACTACATAATTGAGCATAGGTGTGCAAAGGGTCATCTCCCACTGTATCATGCATTGGACTACCCCACAAGTGGGCTGCAACAGCTGATGACTGTGTCAAGTGCATACGCTGTCAGTGCAGAACATGAAAGCATGTCTCTAGTGAGAGCAGGAGCATCGACACTAGACTACTGAGGACTGGGAAAAGGTCACCTGGACAGACGAATCAAGGTTACTTCAGCATCATGTGGATCCCAGATACAAATTATGTGAAGCTATCCTGTCTGTTGTCTAGAGTACAAGCTGATGGTGGCAACATGTTGGTGTAGGGAATGTTTTCCTGGCACACAGTAGGACTCGCAACACCAAAGACCATCCGAATGTCATGGTTGACAAAATTCCTGGCTGTGATTTTTTCCTCAAGCTAGGTCACCTGGACAGACCTGAGGCGCTTTATCGTACTTACTGTACGATAAAGCGCCTACTGACAAGGCTCATATCATCACCAAATGATCACAGGAAATGACAAATTTTCCTTTCTTCAGTGGCCTGCACAGTCCCAAATTTTAAATTCCATTGAGCACCTCTAGGATGCAGTGGGCTTTTTTCTGTGAGACTACTGCCAATTTGCAACAACTGTATGACTCGATCATTTCTGCATGGCAGAACATTACTGCACGATGCTTTGAGCATGTGTTCTATGCTCAGATGAATTCAGGCACAAGCTACTAGGTAGGTATACTTAATATGGCACCTCAGTTTGGTAAAGTAGTGCAGTCAATTAGTTATAACTGCAGTTGTATACTCAAAAGTCTGCAGGTGAGATGCTGCTTCTAACATTTGCAGACAACTTTTGTAAGCACATAACCTACACATCAATATGTAAGGATATTTGTTACCTAATGTGTAATTATTTTTTGCTGGTATTGGAAACAGTCAACAGGTGTTAGAATGATGAGTATAGTTTCACATGCCCATTATAGGAGAGGTTTATCACTAAATCTTAATTCATGTTGTTGCCAATTTACACATGGATAGTTTTATAGGCAGTGTTCAAGTACACTGCCTCAGTGGCTGAATAGTCAGAGGTTAGAGCTTCAAACTAATGCCAGTTTGGGTTAAATTCATGAATGAGGAATATGCAGTTTTCCCATTAGAACTGATTGCCCTAAATCCAGTCCAGGCATCCCTTTATAACCTTTGATGCTCAAGGAAGTTTTTTTTCCAAACAAAAAAGAAAATCTATGAAATCTGACTATACTTGAAAGTCAGGATCCATGCACAATCAGAAAATCTCTCCATCCATTTCAATGAAAGGTAATGGATGGAGTGTTTCATTTGTTCAAGAGGCAAACAAAAATAAAGAGAAATTAAAAAACAATACCATAAGAGACCAGCAATAAACTACATAAAAAAACAAGGGAAAGCCAAATGACAGTGTACCTTCACTAACACAGAATGGTATAGCTACATGAAGCTTTAACCCAAACTGAATATACAGGGTGTATAGGAAAGTCCTTAAACAGGGAAATGATTTTTGAATGCAAAATGCTAGAGTTGTGGAAGTAGTGTGTACATATAGTAAAGTGACCATGTTCTAGCGGATGAGACAGATTGCGGCACCCCTAGCGGCGAATTTTGGAAGTTAGCGATCCTCTCGCGAGAACCAAGAGAGATAGCAAAAAAACATCAATAGCAAACGTGTAGAGCGTCACTGATTTAGTATGAAATGACGCCCTACATTCATCAAAAACTCCAATAGAAGTCAGGAAATGCAGATTTCTTGGTATCCGATCACCGGCATAAATATGTCATGAATGACATCGCAAAGCGTAAAATCTGTAAACTAATTTTGCCTGCAAAACAGCGAAGGATGGATGAAAGTATGAAAATGGAAACGCTATGCCATACCTCATCAGGAAGCGTAAATTGGCGGTCAAGGGAGGTTTGTCAGACAGTGCGTGGACTGGATCTTTCGAGTCTACACATGGCTAGTTATTCCAACGAGGAGTACTGCGAGATGGTTATGTTGTACAGGGAATGTGGTCGTCGGGCAAGAGAGGCAGCATGCCGATATGCATTACGTTTCCTTAATCATTCTCATCCTACTGCGGCTACTATCATCAATGTTGTTTGCCGGCTGAGAGAAACCGGGAGCATTACAAGTCGTTCCCGTAGGCAGACACTTGCAGGTGTGCACGTGCAGCCAGTGGATGTCCTCGCCTATGTGCTAGCCCACCCACACTGCAGTACAAGAGACATTAGTGCGACGTGTGGCCTTACATTTGGTCGTGTATGGTAAATTTCTACAACCCCGTATTATCTAAGCATGCAGTAACGTAACACCTGAAATCCTGCAGAACATCCAACAAGAAGTTCTAGCTTAAATACAGATGTGTATTGCTGCCGATGGTGGACAAATCGCGAAAGCTTAAATATTAGTACTGACATTTTGTGTTTTTCTTCTTCATAATGTCCTACTGCTGTATGAATTTCCTACTACTTTGCTGTACACTACATAATAAATTGTACCTTGCTGACACGTACATGTATTAGTTTTATTAGTAAATTTGCATCACCTTATAATGACACACTTCTGCACACGATGAGTGACGTATTTATGCCGGTGATCGGATATAGAGAGATCTGCATTTCCAGACTTCTATTGGAGTTTTTGGTGAATGTAGGGCGTCATTTCATACTAAATCGGTGACGCTCTACACGTTTGCTATAGACTTTTTTTCGCTATCTCTCTTGGTTCTCGCGATAGGATCGCTAATTTCCAAAATTCACAGCTAGGGGTGCTGCAATCTGTCTCATCTGATAGAACATAGTCAATTTACTATATGTACACACTACTTCCACAACTCAAGCATTTTGTGTTCAAAAGTTATTTCCCTGTTTAAGGACTTTCCTATACACTCTGTAGAATGTATGGATATACATAAGCAGGGCTTGAAAAATATGGTCATCTGTGATCAGTTAAAAGTTTTAGTTGACAAGTAAAAAAATTAGTAGAGTAGTTCAAATTCAATCGGCAATGATTTATGTGTTATGCCTACTGTTGGATACGTAAAACGCTGCCCTGGTGGCGCAGTGGTCTAAGCACTGGCTTCTGACCATTCGTCCGAGAAGGGTCTGGGTTTGAATGGATGTTGTGTTTGTCTAATGGCACTGGCTTTCTTCCTTCCCTGGAACCATTGGTCCTAAATTAGGGATGGGCAACTGCTTATTGCCCATTGAGTTGCTCAGCAGTTATTAAACCTTCAACAATGACACACAAAAAACATAAAGGTATGTCTTAATAAAGCTTATTTTAATTCACAGAAGTGATGTGTGCAGTGGTGTAACTACCACTTCCGGAGAGGGAGGGGGGGAGGCAGGTATCGAAGGAACATGCACAGTAATTAACCTAAAGATTCATATTTTGCTTTAAGATATATTTAGCTTTGCCTAAATAAATGCCTAGTTCCACTTTTAAAACACTGAATGTCTTACAGATTGAAAGTGTTCGTCTCTTTGACTTCGGGTTGTGATACGGTTGCTCTGCAATGGGTTGTAAATAATAGGATCACTCTCCTATTGCCTTCTCTCTGTGCTGCTGTGGAAAAGTGCAAAGCCACAGTGGGATTCCCTATGGAGGATGTAGGAAAATAGTCAGTTACCTAGGATTACATGCATGACAGGTGTCAACATTTATTCACAGCAGCCGCAGATCTACCACGTGTAAGAGGATGATTTCTTCAAGTGATTTATTTTAGTTTTGGACAAAGCAAGTAGACATATTGTAAGATCTATTACTTACAAAGTTAAAACTATAAGGCTCTAGGTACCACAATTACTTTTCTTTTGCAGACACTCTCCCTGACTGACTTCCTACCCCCCACCCCCACCACACCGCGAAAAATGCATCCTCCCTTGCGTTTGAAATCCTAGGAAAATTACTGTGCTTAGGGGTGCTGAAGTAAATCTTGCGGGGGACAGTTTATCTGCGAAAGAAATTGTACAGCGAATGACGCGAGTCAAAATATCGGGCATGGCGCTGTTAACAAGGAACATGAGGCAAGAAGCCGCAAGCCCGTTAGAATGATTAAGAGTCATATGTGCCCCACAAGCTGCCAATTGCTGTCGAAGGCCAAACACGAAAATCTGTGTTTCATTGGAGTTGTTAGGAAAGTTCTAAAACATTGAAGGACTTTTGCATGATCTACTCTAGAGGAAGAAAACTGAGTTTGTGTATTATACAATGGTTAATTGCTTAATAAGGTTAGCAATAAAATATTATTTGAGAGATGTATTAAGTTTCAAAAATCAAACTTTAAAACACGAAAGAAATGTAGGGCTGTCAATTTTCAGCTGGCGAGTGAGATATTTGTCTGACTGGCGAACCATCGTGAACATTTTCAAACCCTGTACGTAAGTAATCCTGGAAATAAACTAGTGGTATGAAATGGCCCAGTCAAAACCAGTATCTTACCTGTGATCCTTTTTAAAATTTTTACAGAAAATAGGCTTGTGGAATTAGCTGCCACTGCTCTAAAAGGGCTACTCAGAGTTTGTTTTTTGTCACTGGGGGGGTTTTATCGACCACTGTGAGCAACTCTGTCTATACGCAGTTGTCCATCCCTAATTTAGGGCCACTGGTTCCAGGGAATGGAGAGAGTAAAGGCCATTAGACAAACACAATATTCATGCCTCACCAGTATCCAGACCCATCTCCAACAAACAGAAGCCAGTGCTTGGACCATTGTGCCACCATGGCAGCTGTTCAGAGTTCCTGGAGAGTCCTATGTAGGAGCTGGCATTCTGCAATTTGCCATCTCAAACATGCTCAATAGGATTCATGCCTGGCATAAATGCTGGCTAATCATTTGAGTGATATCTTCTGTTTCCAGATATCCACCAGTTGAGCTCGATGCAGTCTATAACTATCACCTATCAGGAGTAAATCTGGACTGACAGCATAACATGTCCCCTCAAATAAGAAAAATACTGCCACAAAAACTGGACATTTCACAGATATTTGGGGGTTGCAAATCCCTGGTTCTCATCAGGTGAGAGTACGTTGGCAATCTAATTTTTTTTTTTTTTAACTGTATCAATGAAAAGCACACATGCCCAGTTGTCTGGGCTGCAAAGGCAATGTTGGCTACTCCATCTTAATAGCTCCCTTCTGGATGAGGGAGTTAAGGAGACACAAATCATAAGTCTCCTGACATAGATACCTCTCTCATGCAACCTACAGTAAAATGTAAACTGAGTTATTCACGTTCCAGTGGCTGCTGCGAGCTCCACAGTCAGTTGCTACCTGTTCTCTGCTGATGTGTTCTTGCTGTCGGAGCCATATGCCAGTCTTTGGTATCCCTGGAACGTCCTTGTACACACTGTCTCCATAGTCTTGAGATGACATTTTGTGGTATGTTTGATGCTCTGGATACCTCCAACTGGAATTGACCTGCTTCCACTCAACTGATACCTGTCACCACTGAATTGTCTGCACAAATGCTGTCTTCAAGTCAATCTATTACCACAATACTGTTCAGCCTACTTCGAGAAGGAGCACAAGGTGTGATAAAAAGCGAATCGATGTACCACCTTTACAAAGTGATCCTGATTTGCATATTCTGTGCTAAAAGAGACTTGTGTGCATATTCATCCACTTCTATTGCATTTCCATCTGTGCACCACATGTTTAGTGCAGTTTTCTCTATTATCCTTCAATTTTGCACAGTATTCTGCTATGTTAATCCTCTGCTCGATTTTCCAAGTGACCTCTTATGTTTCTGCCCAAGTCGCTTCACTGTGCGTTACTTTGGTCCTCTTTCTTTAAATAATGTATTTTAATTTCACTGACAAAAAGAAAGGCTAGTTGTTAAACTATTGGTAATGGATAATACAGAAACTTTTATGGAGGACTGAGAAATGAAACCAGCCTACATAGCAAACAACCATGAAATAGATGCAGCTCTCCCTCTGCCAACTTGCAGAAACAATTAGTCAGGATTGTCCCATCTAGTGACTGTCAAAGTTGTGCAGGCAATATATCGTAAGTGAACTTTTTTTTTTATTTTACTATAATTCATCAGAAAGAACCTGCCATGTAATAGGTTTGGCATACATCCTTTATGTGCAGATACAGAAAAGCTGTGCCAAGAAAGATAGTGATATGGGAAATAGACTTATAAAAGGGCTGAAATTAGAACTGCCATTACTAATTTGGTTTTAATTTCTCAGATAAGGATCACTGTGGCAGGCCATGACTTGAAGATATTCTGAAAGCAATAGCGGAAGCAAACCCCAGCTTTTCCCAATGAAAAAATATAATTGACCAACTTTGGTTGACTCAGTTCTGCATTCAGCATGGGGTGCAGTGGGATGAAGCACCAGTACTTTTCCTAAATGTAGAATGTATCCCATTTCTGCTGCATTCTCTTTTTATTTCACATTCATTTAGTACAAAACTCGAAACATGTCATATTTGAAGATGCAAAAGGCCTCTGAAAATACTTATACACTGATGAGCCACTACATTATGACCACCCCCAGCCCAGAGAAATCAGTGCACCTAGAGACCGAATGGTGGTGCAGGTGAAGTTCACATAGCGTTATATACAACCTGAGGACCGACTTTTGGTTAGTATAGTGTTCGGAGTCAGAATGGGAAAAGTTGCCAGTTTATCGGAGTTTGATAACGGACAAATTGTGATAGCACGGCACCTCGGAACTATGATCTCGGAAACGGTGAGGCGTGTGGGTTGTTCACGTGCTTCTGTAGTGAGTACGTATCACAAATGGTGCACAGATGGCCAAACGATGAACCGTCGTCCGCAGCTCATTGATGCCGGAGGGGAGACTGTCGCACAGTGCGACAAATCACAGCTACAACAGTGGCGATCAGGGCAATGTATCACAGTTTATCGCAGGTTCTGCGTAGCCTAACACCCATACTCACTGCACGTCTTGGCCAACAACACATGAAATGGGCCCAAGACTATCGAGATTGGACTGTGGATGATTGCAAGAAAGTAGCCTGGTGTGACGAATCAAGATTCCTGGTGCATCACGTAGACGGCCGAGCGTGGATATGCCGCTTACCAATAGAGGCTATGCCTCCTTGATGCACTGTTGAGCAGAAATAGGCTGGCGGTGTTAAGCTGTGGGCTCCGTTTCCTTGGGACACTTTAGGCTTCATTATCCTAATAGCACAATCCCTGACAGCTGTCAGGTATCTGAACATCATTGCGATCAAGTTGACGCATTCACTGCAATTGTGTTCCTTACTGGTGATGGCCATTACCAACAGGATAATGCGCCATGCCACACTGCCAGAATCGTCAAGGAGTGGCTCGAGGAGCATGATGGTAACTTTCTGTTAATGTTAATGCCCTAGTCTCCAAATTCGCCCGACATGAACCCAATCAAACATCTGTGGTTCAACTTGGAAAAGCAGGTTCGTGCTAAATCACCAGCACCCCGAAATGTCTGGGAACTGGTGGACCTGCTGTTGACATTCTGGTACCAGACACCCCCAGAATACCTATCCCCTACCTCATTGAATCAATGTCTCGTCATTGGACACCTGTTTTGCAGGCTAAAGGGGGTCCTACAGCTTATTAGATAGGTGGTCATATTATAATGGCTCATCGGTATAAAAATAATGATAGAGCAGACAATCTTCTCCAGATTGCTTATCTGTACATCTATCTAACAGTGAAACTGTGTTCTTAAAATGTCCGTTGTTGACTGGAGTCCATCAAAAGACAAGTATGTGGGTGTCTGTCAGGAGCAGAAATCCAGATCCTGCCATCCACATGCTGGAACCTTGATTCTTCCATCCAGGTGACCTTTTTCTAGCTTTCAACGGTACAGTGTCAATGCTCCTGCACCCTCTGGAGGCTCACTTTTATGTTCTGTGCAGACAACATTAGCACTCAACACGATTGATGGCTGTTGTAGCTCATTCGCAACAGGGCCCATGCCGAGTTCATTTGTAGATGACACTGACACACTAATAGTGAATTCTGCAGTGATTTGCAGGGTTGTGGCCTGGCTGTTAGCTTGCACAATTCCCATCAGCTGTTTTTGTCCATAGGATTTTTTTTTTTTTTTTTGGATTGGAGGTTTAACGACCACCGTGAGCAACTCAATGGTCTATAAACAGTCGCCCGTCCCTAATTTAGGGTCACTGGTTCCAGGGAAAGGAGAGAGCCAGTGCCGTAAGACAAACACAACATCCATGCCTCACCGGGATTCGAACCCTGACCCCTTATGGACGAATGATCAGAAGTCATCGCTTAGAACACTGCGCCACCGGGGCGGCCCACAGGATCATCAATTGCTGAAGTAGTTTTGCATATAGCACCATTTAAGACTGTAGCCAAACTTTTGAAAACATTTTTTAATTTGTAAGAGGAATTTGGATGGAAAGGAATGGAGCCTGTGAAATGTGGATTTTCTTTGCCTGTTTGGAGAGCTTTTATTTTTGATTTCATTTCGAGCTGGTAGATTCAAAAATAAACGCTCTCCAACAGACAAAGAAAAATTCATAATTCACAGGCTCCATTCCAACCAAATACAAGTATCTCTTACAGATTTAAAAGAGTTCGGTTATAATCTCACAATTAGTTCCAACCCCACAATTCTAAAGTTTTTACTTAATGACAGAGATAAAATAGACCCACTTGATCCTGCCAAAAGTCTATTCTATTTCAATAAATATTTCATCTAGACAAACTTTCTACAACAGAAGTTCTGATCGAAGTAGCAGATTAAAAGAACACCAAGACGATGAAAAAAATGGAGTACTCTAATACTCTCTTAGCCTCTTTCACTTTGGAAAACACTTCAGCCAAACCCTGTTGGAAGGATTCCAAGTGAATTGCACCATTTTCCAGTCCCTATGCTCTTCGCTACCATGAAAACTTATCTTTCTTCCAATAATTGCAGTTTGGAATCTGCATGTATCATCCCCATGATATGGAAATCTGTACTCTTTCAAAATAAATACAACATTTGGTAATCTGCAACCATTTACAAGAACCGAATGACAAAAATCTGGCAACAGTCTAGTCAGTTTCTATCCAAACAAAACTCTGGCTGAAGAAGAATTAAAGATATAGTTCTTTGAAAGCTTCCATGTAAAATAATACCTTTCATGTAACTAAAATGATTATTTCTGTTACATGTTACTGCCCGATTCTCTCTACAGTTTATCCTCAGGGAGTTTTGCAGTAATAAAACCATATCTCATGACCTGTGACACTGCAAACATCTTGCCTCGTAGGCAACTTGGGTCTTCTTTTTTTTTTTTTTTTTATCAGTTCAATCGGTTTGAGGGGCACTCATTATGAACAGATCTTTAAATATTAATGAATAATTATGACCCTGCCCCAAGAAAGGTGATTAAAAGTCCAAAACTAGTTTTGCTGAAAATCACATTTAAAGTTCCGAGATATTTTTGTTTGTACTGAGAACAAAAATCACATCTGATGACCTGCAAGTTAAATGTAAAAAATTAGCTAATTCATTATCTAAATATTTCAAACTATGGGTCGAGCTTACCACTTAATAATATACCACCTACCAGAAAACTAGAACTCACCATTGAAAGGTTGTGGCACTTACATGAACCAAATATGTCCCCAATATAGGAAAGAGGGGCATATTCCTTAAGTCAGATAGTTTTCTAAATAAATAAAAAAAAGTAGAAGATTATATTTGTGTGTGGTAAGCTTCCAGCACAGGTGTAGAAATTGATAATCATCCACACACTCCATGATGTTCAGCCCAAAAACTACCCATAAAGTGTTGTAAAATGTCTAGTTTTTTTAATATATGTGTGATAAGAGTAATTAGTTTACATATAGGGATTTAATATTTTTAATGATAAATATACATTCTGATGTGCAAGGATGCACTGCACAGGGAGGGGAAGGGAGGGGGACTTTTGATAGGTCAGCCATCACAAAAGTTGTGTATATTCAGGGGAGTGAATTAATGTATTCAAATAATAAAAGACAAATTCCAGTTATATAATTAAATATTTATTTAGTATGCAATTAACTTTTTACATACATGGAAAACTATATGTCTATATGCTCCACACCCCATTTTTAATAACTAAATTAACAGGTTAAACAAATTAATGCTGGATCCAGGATATAAGTTAAATAAAACACTGGCACAAAATAGTAACTATTCTTATAAGAGGAAATGAAATGGTCAGGTGTGAACAATGTTCCCATATTTAATGTGCAAAAAAGGAAAAAAATGCCAAAAGTGAATATTAAAAGTAACATTTAAAGGAAAATGTATATACTTACACATCAAGATTACCTAAAAATAAGTCATTAATATTTTCAAGGAACACAGATTTCTTTTATACATCATTTTGGTGGTCAATGTGAACTTATTAAAGACCAAACTACTCAGTGAAAAACATTAGGATTTAGCTAAAACATAATTTTTTCATTTTCACCTTTCAATTAAACATGCAGGGAAATAAAATGAGGAAAAAAAACTAACTGGTATTAATAGAACAGAATGTTCTTTTGTTCCCCAATTTGTATTGAAACACAAGCTTCACAGAAAATATATTTCCAATCTACAATGATATCAAAAGTACTATGACTGAAAACAAAGGAAATCAAACCTGTACAAACTAAAACGTAAACAGAATCTGTCAAACAGATCACCTGCATTGAACTGATTATAAACTAAATTACATACATCTTTCTTTTCTTAAATTAAAACATTTTAAGTATCGCCCATTTCCGTGCTAAATGGCACATTATTATACACGTATTGTAGTATGGCAGCATTTGCAACAAGTTGTGAAGTAAATTCACAAAATGTAGCCAATTGATCTGTTGAAACAATTACCCTTATTTCCTCCCATTATGTACACATACACAACACATTTCACCATCTCTCAAGTTATATGTGAATAGTTCAGAGGAACTGTAAATATTTAGTGCTAAAAGAAAACAGTTGAATTATTTTGTGTAAGATTCTAGGTATTTTTAAAACCTTCCATCAATGGAGAACATTGATCAGTTGTTTGATTAAAAATAATTCGGATGATGTTGATGGGAAAAGAGTGAAGGCATTACCTTGAGTGAATTAATAAATTTTTGAAATGCTATGAAATAAGTGATAGTGCATTTACATAAATCTTGAACCTTCTAAATAAATGCAACATTTAGTTGTCTATATTTATCTGTGTGTAGCACAGAACATTGGGTGAATAAATCAATTTTAGGGTTTAATGGTGCCAGATGCAGCATAAAACAAATAAGAGAATGGAAGACATGACAAAGAAGTGAGGTTGAGTCAGCTTGAAACAGCTGCCTCAAACTGATGTATGGTCTTACAATCAGTGCTAGAAATTACAGTTTCATGCATAAAAACTTGACAGATTTGAATACATATGTGTAGCATGTATGTGCAATCGCTGCTGTACTGATTAAACATATTAGAAATGTAATTTTAAAATTACTTATATACTACTAACTCCCCCCCCCACAAAAAGAAATAAAAAAATTTGGTCTGGTCTGTTATTTTTATTGTAACATATAAATTTCCAAGACTTAGTTTCTCATCATATTTTTATGGATACAAATCAGACAAAAATTCTTAAGATAGATTATTATTATTATTATTTAAACCCACTGCTACAAATGTATACTAAGATGATTTTGTTCTGTACATTATATTGCAATAAGCCAAGTTCTGAAACCTCTATGATGAAACTGTAAAATCTGCTGAAAGAAAACAGTCTTGAAAAATCTGTACAATAGTCTTTCAAAGCTGTTTCTGCAAAAAAAAACCTGAAACAAGAGATCTAGATATGAGTTTCCAATACATATAAGGGTTAAATTCAGGGAAAACTAAAGGATGATTGATGCTGATTACCAGCAAGAAAAGCAAGAAATGACACCAAATGCTTTGGAAAGCTTTTTAACAGAAGTGTTGAAATGATTCGATGCAAAGATGAAAATCAGGATATAGAAAAAATTATGGTCTAAATGGATATACAGGTCAGCATGGAAGGTTAAAGAACACTGACTTGACATCTGCACCAAACATATTAAAACAGGACTTTAATGGGATAATAATTCGTGTGACCCGTGTCTATCTATGCTTTAAATAGAAAATATTTGGAATGGCATTATAAACCTTCAACTGACCAAACTGATATGGAAACCTTTTGCTACCCCCTTTTGGGGGGACTAATACACAGGGCTTTTGATTAATAAATTGGTTCTTCCTATTATGTAGCTCAGATCTTCCTCATTCCATTTTTTTAATGCCTCAAAGACTTTGTTAGGGGGTAACCACTATAAATGATAATACGAAAGTACAGCAACAGATCCTGATAAAATTAGTTCAGTGTGGTAACGCAAGACTAGAGCTGCCCAATTCACTGTTGCTAAAATAGTTTCCTTTGTGTAAACAATAATTTCTACTATATAGTATGGACTGTATTGATTATATGGGAGTACACAGGATATTGAAAAATCAGAGACAGAAAAGAAATGTTTTCTAATGTTCCAGTGGATTAAAGTTACAATGGGGAAAATTTATACTCAACAATAATCATCAGTTTCATATATCGTGCAGCTCTCATAAAAATTGAAGCTCATGTCTAAGTCTAAAGCATAGGCCAGATATTGCTACTATTCAGTTTTATGCGAGTTATTTCAACAAATATTGGAATACTCCAGATATGTATTTGCTTACCTATGAAGTCCGCTTCTGGAAACAAATCACATTTCATACAAGTTATTTGGTCCCCGTCGATGTCCTTGTCCTTCAGTCCTTTGTAGAGAACACAAAAGCACTCAATACAAAGCACACCAAACCAGGTAGAATCAGAAGATCTTAAACTTTGGACACAGAAACACCAACTATACACCATTAATAATGCTTGAAATTTTTTGCCCAACACTTTGGGCATCCTCGGGAGCTTGGTGATGTCCCCACCGATGTTCGTGGTTCACCATTGGAGTGTGATACTCCGATACTGCCTTTCGTCGGAGACACTGTCAGAGATACGATGCTAAAAACCATGCTGGTGCCATCTATGCGTTCAATCATTAACTAATTGCTAATGATCGCCGATGCGTTCCTTATCTTCATATTTCCTTTTTTCTGTGTTATTACCTTTTCTTTTATGCCGATTTTTCATGTGCTGTTCAGTTTCCTGCCTAATTAAATCTTTCCAGTGATTGGATAACGTATTGGGGTCATTATGATTACATACCCTCTTCTTATTTTTATAAATTAAAATAGATTCTTCCATTCTCAGATGTCTCTCTGATCTATTATTCCTTTTTAACATCTTAAAATACGAAGATAAGAAACGCATCTGCGATCATTAACAATTAGTTAATGATTGAACGCATAGATGGCACCAGCATGGTTTTTAGAATCATATCTCCGACGAAAGGCAGTATCGGAGTATCACACTCCAATGGTGACAGGTGAACCACGAACATCAGAGGGGACATCGCCAAGCTCCCGAGCATGCCCAAAGTGTTGGGCAAAAAATTTCGAGCATTATCAATGGTGTATAGTTGGTGTTTCTGTGTCCAAAGTTTAAGATCTTCCGATTTTACCTGGTTTGGTGTGCTTTGTATTGAGTGCTTTTGTGTTCTCTACAACGAACTGAAGGACAAGGACATCGACAGGGACCAAATAACGCGTATGAAATGTGATTTGTTTCCAGAAGCGGACCTCATAGGTGAGCAATATGGAGTATTCCAATATATGTCTCATAAAAATGTTATTAATTAACATGCTTTATTTCTGTACAGTTTTTATTCAGAGAATCACAAGATCTTAATAGCTAAAGCTGTAAATATAGAAAAAAATAACTAATAATAACACACCAGTTCTAATATCAAATTCATTAAAAATAAATAATAATGAAAATATATCCAGAAACCAACTATGAATGGTGCAAGTGCAAAGCCAACCACCTTAGCAGACTGAGTAACAGAGTGAACTGTATCTGATGTTCTTAACTTCAGATATAGGTGTGTTGAAGTCCCCATCCCCTCCATTTCTTAGGGATTTTAACAGCTTTTAGTAACTCTTTTAAGCCTAAATTTTTAGACTGATTAACCTCACTAATGTCGTGGCAGAAAGAGTGGACAGCATGTGACAATAACAAATGTGAGTGAATATATTTTGAATACAAGGGTGATAACATAAGTTCTGCACATGTTAATCTAAAACAGAAGTGGATGATGCAATTGGGGAAAATGATTGCAGCATGTCAAGGTCAGACTCTCAGCAATGCAGTGGTGTCAAAATGACATGCTATCATTTGCTGTGTGGACATGGGAAGGTTTGGAAACTGAAGTGTGTAGCTCCTCAAGTCAAGTCACAGCATTAGACCAGCGCTCGTATGTGAAAATAGAAACTCTGCAGGGGAAAACTGTCGCACAGATTCACACTGCCTTGCAAGAGTTTATGGGGAAGGAACTCTTGATCGAAGCATAGTTCATCGCGCTTTCTGGAGGGCCAAAGCAGCATCTAAGATGATCACCGCTCAGGTCAACCTCAAATGGCGACAGACAAAACATCTGTCACCATTGTTGCAACTCTTCTCGAAGAGAATTGCTGTTCGACAGTCGAGAAGACTATTCATCAGGCAAATTTGTCCACCATGTCTGTTCACTGAATTTTGACCAACTCACTGATTGCTGGACAAACTTTGTCATTGGACGTGACCCGAGTAATACAACAGCTGAACAGAGACGGCACACTACAGGGCATCCAGGACCTACCTCACTGCTGGCAAGCCGTCATTAGCAGCCGAGGGAGTACACTGAACGGCAATAAGGTATGTTTTCTCCATTACTTCACACTTTTCTCAAAAATGGACAATGTGCAGAACTTTTGTTAGGACCCCCATAATACCAAACAGGTGGCAAGACACAGCACAAAATGGAAAAATAGAGACACAATGAACAGAAAATTGGAAAATGTTTGATATAGGGAATGTTATCTGTATACAATAAAACAGTTATGTATGTTTGCATTTTCAAAACCACTAAGAGGTACTTTTGAACATCTCTGTACATTTTTATATATCATGTGAAAATATTGTACAAAGTATGAATGAATTATTAACACAGCAATCAGACATCTTTGAATTGCCTGTACTTACTGTTCACCATGTAACATTGAAAACTTTACATCGTCCTGGAGTGGGAATCAAACTCCACATCTTCCAATTTCCGTTTGAGCATGGGGGTTCAATTCCTGCTCTACGGTGATGTAATTTTCAAGTTTTTTAATGTGATTAATGTTATGTGAAGAACTATAAATACAGGCAATTCAGAGATGTCTGATATCTCTGATTGCTGTGTTAATAATTCTAACACATTTCCACATGTATGAGAGGAATATTTTTACCACAGAATTTAAGTATGAATGATTTTATAATTTTTTTTTTCAGTTTTTAGTTACACTAAACTGATTGTTGCTTTGTTTAAATGAATGGAAAAAATTACAGAATAATGGGTAAGAAAATACTTTTCAGAAATTAAAAAAATAAATAAAAAATAAAGAGAAATCACCATGTGTGTGCATGTTTCTCAGTCACAAAATAATATATAAACAGCCTGTTTTTCAAACTAAAATGTGCTCTATCAAGGAAATCTTGATTTCTCACATATGACTTCTTTACACATGAAAAGTTAAAAGCTGTCATATCCTCAAGAATTTGGCATCTGGTTTATGAAAAAAATCAAGCAGTCATAAATTAGCCCTGCAGCTGAGATAGGGCATACTGGGTCACAGATGAAGCATGCAGAAAATGTCACATTTACTGATTAAAATTTTAGGCAAAGATGTCAGAAATCAAATAATAATAAAACAGCACAAACGTTTTAATAAAAAAAAATGTGAGTTGTGAAATCTGTGTCTTGGTTGAAAAATGCAAAGATGGTCACAAGCTCTCATATACTTTTGCATTAGAAGGAAGTTTCACACAACTTATGCATGTTTTTGAATTTCTAAAATCATTAAAAAAATTATCCTTTCTTACACATAACACAATTTTTTTTCTAAAGTAATTCTTTAAAATTAATTAGCATTTGTAAAACAAAACTACAGAAATTTTAGGTAAAAAAAAAAAAAAAAAAATTTTTTTGTTTAAGTAGGTTTTGTCCTTTTAATGAAAGCATGGCATACCCAAGCATGTGACTGGAATCCTGGCTAAAGGTACTTACTACCTGGAACAGTTGGATTTTGATTACATACATTGCTGGAGATTAAAAAGCTTACTCTTACACATAAAATATTCCAACATAAGGCATTTTGTATGCAAAAATACTTTTATCTTTTTCTGTGAAGTATTATTATCACATATGCCATACACTTTTTTTCCTTTAAAAGAACTATGCCTGCAAAATAAAGCTAAAGCACATGGTGCATATATCTTCATATAATAAATTATTATTGCACTTAAGATGGAAGAAAGAAACTCAAAAACACAAAGAAAAAAATTTCTTTTCCCAGCAAAGAATTTATGAACAACTTAGAGAATTTTAAAGTCACATAAACATATTTTAAACTTTAATACACAATGATCTGTTAAATGTTAATACATAAAGAATAATAAACCTTATTTACAGTAGCAATTTAATTACAAAGTTTACAAAAGTGCATGAATTTTTGATGGCATTTATTACAAACAAAAAAAAAAAAAAAAAAAAAAAAAAAAAAAAGACAGAACACAGACTGAAAACCCCAATCTAGCAACAATCAGAATAAACAAATCAAGATTTAAAGAAATGTATATAATTTCATGAAACATAAAATAGAGATGCAGTTTAGGTTACTCTGAATTTCTTATGAATAAAAATTTTCTAGACTTCCTTCAGGTGAAAAAAAAAAAAAAAAGATGCTTTCAAAGTAGCACACACAGCAGCAGGTGCAAAATGCAATAAAATGCATGCATGTGGTCTAAGAGTGTTAATGAAGCTGGTAAAATCAAATTTTACAAGAGAAACATTTATTTTCAAAATGAAGTAAATAAAATAAACCATCACCAGCATTAAATTTTTTTTTATTAGACAGGTGTTTAATGTGGTAGACAGATGTAGCAATTTCTTGACAAATTTTGTTACAATCATGAAGTCGATGAGGTACAAAATTACAGAACTAGATCCTGTGTAGAAGACATTACCTCCATATATATTACTGTATGTTATCTCCAAAGTACCACTTCAGATTCTTGACGATATAAAAAAAGAAATGAAATAGATATTTATGATATGAACATTTGTTTCTTTACTATTCAGGCAATGCTTATGTTACATGGTCTGCAAAGAACAAAATGGGAGCTCAATCAATCGATCTTGTATTTTCGACAGGGTAGAAACACATACTAAACAAACATGTCAATGCTGAAAAGAGGTAGAATGAGAACAGGTTTCATTGCAGATACAGAATGCAGTGGAAAGATGGCACGAAATAAACTACTAGTTATAGAAATCTGTGGCAATCAAGATGCTTCATCACAATTTTACTGAGATTTGTGTTGCAAAAAAAAATGTCACTCAAATAAATATTTAAGATAATCTATGGTACTTTTATGTAACTGCTCTGTTAAAAAGTGTGGCACACATAAGAAATCAAGAAGAAACCAGAAAAATAAATATTTATAGAAGAAGTTGATCTGGCTCCATGTAAATGCATTTTGGTTTGCATATTAAACATACAACTACACCTCCGAAACACAAATACTGGAAGATGAATTACATATGTTTACAAAACAAAGGTTGGTTCTTTGTTACTTAAATCTTAAGATATTGTTGTGTTTCCATATTTTAGCTACTTAATGCAGAAAATACCAGATAAAAAATCAGTTTCACTATACAATACATTTTTCTTTCATGAGATACTGGAGAATGTACTACCATTGATTCAGTATAAGTGAAAATCTCAGTTATATTGAAGTAATTTTTCATTTCTTAAGTCCTCTAAAAAGAAACACCTAAATATGTTTTATTATTGCACATTGATTTTAAATTCATATATCCTAAATAGGTCTCTGAACCTGTTAAAAAGAATTTGGAAATTCAGAATTTATTATAGTGAACACTGAATTATATATGGTTTACTTATGCCTTCCCAATAGATGTGTTACTAATGAAAGCCATGCAGATAAACTCTACAAATTTCATATATTACATTATCAAAATTCATACAATAAAAATATCACAAGTGACGAAGGCTCGACTTCACTATGAAGACCTTCCCTGAACTGAACAGCCCGTAGCAGCACAACAGCACCTTGAACAAAATGGTCTGTACAAGGAAGTCACCTGATGCAGTTAGAAATGCTGTACATTTTTTACAACAGTTACCATTTAAAGAGGTACCACGGCTGGAACTAAACATTTTTTCTTCACTGCATCTGTTGTTTTATCTTCACACTGTCAATAGTCGGCCTGAGCAAACAGGACATGGGTGGAAATTATCAGTCACAGGTTTCTCAATCAAATTGGAATTTCCTATTTCAGTCAAGAGATCAATTATTTTCTTGGCAGTGTTCTCGGTTTTGTGACTTGTGTCAGCAGGGCTTGGTACAGTCGACGTTACTGCTACATCAGGAATGTCAGATTCAGTTTTAGATGGGATAGGCCCTTCACCTAAAGTAGAAGCAACCATGCTCAGAAATTTATTTTAAAAAAAATCACTGACATGACAAAATAAATCTTTTACATTCATATCAAAAAATGTAAATAACTTGCAATGACAGTCAATGAAATATGTCAAGCATATTTGGAATACTTGAGTGGTAAATACTGTATTATGTCTGAAAAAGTGAACTCAGAGTGCAGAACACAGAGAAAATCAGTTTCATGAAAAAATTTGAAGGACACAGTGCCGATACCAGAAGTTCTTAACACACTGCCTTTTGAGTTGCTAGCAATAGGTGCAGAGTATCGCCCTATTTGTCCCTGCAATCATATGCATTGTGCAAAATAATATATGCTATCATCATCAATGAAAAGGTGATCAGACTGAATGCAAGAACTATCGTGGTACCAGCCTGCTGTATGTGCCATGGAAAATGTTTGGGAAGGTCATTATCAATAAGGCATGAGGTCTTACATCAGAAAAGGTGTAGGATGCACAGAGTAGTCTTACGCTTGTTAAGGGCTGTATTAACCACATTTTTGCATTATGTATGATGAAAGGAAAGTACCTGGCTGTTAGTAAGAAACTTTTTGCTGCTTTTATAGATTTAGAAAAAGCTTATGGCTGAGCAAACAGGATGATCTCCGATAGGTCTTGAAAATTATGGTATAACTACAAATCTGCGTAAAAGTGTGAAACAGGGTTCTCACTCATTTTCTCACAAAAAATATAAGGACTGTTAAGAACTCTACAATTTTTTTTTAAGGACCTTACAAAATTGCACACGTAAAAATAACACATATACAAATACACTTTTACACTTGACTTAACTATACAAACTAAAGTATGTTGATGTAATAAATTATAATTTATGAAATTTAAAAGACAATTCTGCCGGTCAAATCAGTTTTCATACGAGAGAATAATGAATATACGCACCAAAAGCAAGTAAATCATAAAACTGTAGTTAAAGTTTCAAGATCTAGATTTGGATATTGCACATAATTATTTCATGGCTTGGATTGTAAAACCAAAGTCAAAATTGCAAAGTCAAGTTCGCCATGAGTCACTGACAAGAACTCCTCCTCTGCCATGCTCTCCCAACATCACATGGTGTCATCATCAATATAGCCAACCAGCAACAGAAGTTGTACACCCATCACTGTAACTTATGCATTTCATGCAGGGAGTTAGAGGGGGAAATAAGTACTTTTTAAGCACTTTGGGGGATTTCTGGCAAAAATTAAGGACTTTTAAAGCACCCTAAAAAAAAATTAAGCACTTTTTTAAGGATTTATAAGGACCGTGGGAACCCTGGTGAAAGCTATGTATGCAGGCAGTAGAGCATGTGTACAAGTGAATGGTATTTTATTGAAATGGTTTTCAATTGGTGCAGGAGTTGGACAAGGTTGCATAATGTCACCATGGCTATTTAACATAGTTATGGATGAATGCATGTGTGGTGCCAAAATAGACATTATGAGTTTATGTCTTGGTAATATCCATGTGTGCAGATTACTATATATTGATGACACAGTCTTGCTGGTGGAGAGAAAAAGTGAGTTGCACAGTACATTGTCCTGGATATAAAAAGTTTGTATGAAACTGAAACTGACAAGGGAAGCCTTTGAACTGCCACTCTACAATATTGAAGAAACGTGGTCAGGAGATAGTACTAAGGGCAAAAACAAATGGGTGCATAGACGCTGACTACGCAGGGGCAATGGGGGCGATCGCCCTTTCTGTGATTAGACCGCGGGGGCAAAAGTATGTTTTTGCCTCCTTGGTCTCCTCTGGAAATGCATGCTTTTAAAATTTTTAAATATGTTGGTTTTGTATCAACATTTTAATGTTATCTAACAATGCTGAGTTTTTCTTTTAGTTTAACAGTGCACTCTTTCTACAAAGAGAGAAGGGCAGATACTGCGGTACTCGAGCGACCACCGTACGCTATTTTCGGATGTGAAATTGTAAACAGGAGTCACCGGGATCAAACCTTTGATTTCATTAGCGCTTCCCTGTTCCTCCCCCTCATCCCAGCCTTCATCCAATGTCTTAGGAAGAATCACTGTTGTTCTGACCTACCAGAAGGCATGCCAGGACAATAATACTTTCAAGTCTTCTGCTTGTCGCCTCTAGGCTCCAGTGCAAGTGATAAACAGTCAGGTTCTTGTCTACCTATACACAGTTTCTCATCAATTCCCACAGAGGCAATAAACTGTAACAGAGGTATCGTAAAGCACTGCAGTTGCAGTGGCCGATGCATGAACTAGTTATATGATGACCGATGTCCATTGGTCGTTTTAAGACAGGAGTAAAACGCTAGCCAATAATTTCATTGAAACTAAATGCATCTTGGAAATTTTTTAAACATAATGTCGTACTGTCCTGTTGGAGTTAATTGTTGAATCTTGACCAGTTGACATACTTTTTTTCATTGTTCGGCTTTTGGGGGGAATATAGAAATGAAATATATTAAAGAATGGAAGTTTAGATCATTTGGAATCGCAACAACAACAAAATTGAGATGAGTCACATATTCAACATGAAAAATTTGAAAAGGAAGAGCAAAAGCAGTGGAATTAAAACCATAAATTCGTACTTCCGGAATCAGTGTTACAAACCGTGGCTGTCGCAAATGCTGAGTTTCCATCATCTTCAATACCATGCACATCATCATCCTTTACTGAAGTCCCAGATTCAACACTAACACCTCATACCAAAGTAGCCGCTTCTATATCATCTGTTAAAGGATTTATTAAAACAACACCACCTGCTGTCCGATCATCTGCATCTCCCAGTGCTTATACATTAGGGACAGCAAATCCTGTTGTGCCAAACATCAACCAGATTGGTATGGATCTGGATCTCTGTGAATTCCAAGATATACAAATACAATTCTTAAAATATAACTTTGTATAATATTTTCCATCAGTTGAATGCATTTTGTTGAAATTGCCCACAGCTTGCCTGAATTCGCTTGTATACCTAAAACTTAAGTATAACAATATATAAAATGTACACTGAGATTTCCAAAAGTTAAGCATATAATTAACAACCTGTGTTACTTCTACATGGTACCTCACTACAGCTCTGTAGGTACTGTACCTGGAGAAATAATTTAGAAAAAATGTAGCACAGAAGTAAAAAATGTGTAATTAATCAAAATCTGCATGAAGCATAATATGTTTTTGTACCTTTGTCCTGTTACAGAAATATGGTAGCTTCAAGGAATGAAGTGTATTTCAAGAAATGAATAATTTTCTGTAAATAATATGTCACTTCACTTTTTGTGTTTCACAAAGTCAGTCAACAACATGACATAAAAATTTATGCATTTAAAAATATTAACATTTATTATAATGCTTTTCACTGAAGCGCACTGAACTCCCAAATTCCTGTAGAGTGATAAAAATAGTGAGAAAAAATATTGCTCTCTTTTTTGTAGATTTTGATTAACTCATTTTTCCTACTGTCCCAGTGGCACAGCCAGGAGTGGGTCCAACCCCAAAACTTTTTTTCTTTACATAATTCAATCTTCTTAGTTGAAATATTAGGATAACGACAAAGAGAGCTTATTATCGCAAACAACTAAAATTATGAAATGCTGTACAGTGTACACTATTATTAAAAAATATCACCCAGAAATGTTTTGTCTGGAACATCCAGCATTTTCCTTTGTCATCAATATACATTTGTGTATACGGAAAAAAGGGATGTAAGGTCAGGTGATGCGTAACATCACAGCCTCTCCTTGACAAATGCCAACCCCGCCTTCTCGAAACTGACAAGGGAAGCCTTTGAACTGGCACTCCCACAGTGCATCCTGTTCCCACTAAAGGGGCTCTGATGACCGCCAATAGCGGTATAACTATACCATCGGGATTAGAGGAAATGCTATCCTACACTCACCAACCCGCTTGGCCAGTGTGGTGAGTTATGGCCAAACCCCTCCAAAATGACTCCACAACTTAAATCTTGGCCCTCAGTCTCCGGCAGCTGGAATGTACCTGGCCAAGGCAGCGGCCAGTGCGACATGAAGGCAGAGGGTGCTAAGAATCACCGGAGGACTGGACTAGGCTGTCATCTGATGATGACCTTGGCTACGTATAATGGACGCTCCCTATCTTCTGATTCAAGGCTTCTTGAATTGGAAGAAGAACTACAAAGTATCAAGTGGGACATCGTCCGGCTAAGTGAGGTAAGCAGAAAAGGAGAAGATCTCATTGAACTGAAAAGTGGACATCTCTTCTACTATCGTGGGACAGATACTGGCAGAACTAGTGGTGGATTTATAATAAACAAGAAACTGAAGGATAAAGTTGTAGAAGTTGAAAGTTCCTCTGACAGAGCTGTAGGACTCGTTATCCAACTCTCGAGAAGATACCAGGCTCAAATTATTCAAACTTATGCATCCACCACACATCATCCTGAAGAAGAAATTGAAGAATTTTATGAGGAAATTCGTGATCTAAACAATAAAGGTAAGCAGCACTTGAAGATAATTATGGAAGATTTCAATGCAAAAATAGGGCAACGACAACAGAATGAAACTTCAGTAGGTACATTTGGTCATGGCAACAGAAACCAGCATGGAAATACTCTCGTTGAGTTTGCAGAGGCAAAAGGGTTTTTCATCTTGAACTCCTTTTTCAAGAAAAAGTCGCACAGGAAATGGACATGGAGACATCCAAATGGGACGGCAAGTGAAATTGATTTTATTATGTGTAACAAAAAATTCGTCATAGAAGACTGCAGTGTGCTAAACAAGTTTAACACAGGTAGTGACAATAGATTGTTGAGATGTAAGATGCACCTCAACACTAAACTCGAGCGTGGCAAGCTCATAAGACAAACAAAATGTATTGACATAACCAACCTTATAAAACACCATAATACCTTCAAGTTGGAACTGAAGAACAGATTCTCTGCTTTAGAAGGCCTAACATTGGAAGAAGTGGATATTTCTGAAGTTAACAGAAAAGTAACCAAAGCTCTTATGGAAACAGCAACAAAATTAGCTGGGTCTAAGAACAAGTTGCAGGTGAACAAATTATCAGGAAAAACCAAAATGTTGATGCAAAAAAGAAGAGAGATGAGGACAACTAAAGAAGATGTGACTTCCAAAATGGAATACATAGAGCTATGCAAGACAGTAAGGAAAAGTATCACTGAAAACGTAAGGAAATTCAACTGTGAACTAGTGAGGGAAGCAATTGAAAACAACCAAAGCCTAAAGACAGCAAAGAGACATCTCAGTAAGGGAAGAAAACAGATTATGGCACTGAGAAAAGAAGATGGTTCTGTAACAAGAAATAGAGGCGAAATTTTGACAAGAGTGAAAGATTTCTACTCCAAGTTATATGAAAGGGATGATGCATGTACTCCAGACATCATGGAAAGTACCAGTACCAGAGTTCTTCCAGTCCTCCCAGCAGAAGTTGCACATGCAATCAAGAACATGAAGCGGGGAAAAGCTCCAGGAGAAGATGGAATTACTGTAGACATCATACAAGAAGCAAGTGGAGAAATCGAAACGGTACTCACCCAAATTTTCACTCGATGCCTTAATGAAGGGAAGATTCCTGAGGATTGGAACAACGCTATAATGATCCTGCTACATAAAAAAGGTGACATTGAGGATTTCAGGAACTACAGACCTATCAGCCTCCTATCAGTGGTTTATAAAATCTTCACTTAAGTTCTTTCACACCGTTTGAAGGTAACACTGGACATGGCTCAACCGAGAGAACAAGCTGGATTCAGGAGTGGCTACAGCACAATAGATCATATCCTCGTACTGAGAGAATTAATTGAAAGAGCGAGGGAATATGAACTTCCATTGTGCATGGCTTTTATCGATTATGAAAAAGCCTTTGATTCGGTGAAACCCATCAGCAGTTACAATGGCTCTGAAATCCTGCGGTATTGAAGATGCGTACATTAATATTATTAATAACATCTATGAAAATGCAAGTGCAAAGATTCGGCTGTTTGAAAATACAACACACATAAAAATTGGAAAAGGATTGAGACAAGGTGACACCATATTGCCGAAGCTCTTTAACACCACATTGGAAAATGTCTTTCAATCACTGAACTGGGAAAACAAAGGGATAAAGATTAATGGAGATTATCTAACCCACCTTCGTTTTGCTGATGACATAGTCATTTTTGCAACTACCCCATCAGAGCGGCAGAGTATGATCCAGGAACTTGCTGACCAGAGTAAAGAAGTGGGATTAAAAATGAACTTTCAGAAGACAAAAGTGATGTTCAATGCTTTTACAAGAAATGAAGATTTATCGATTGATGGAGAAAAGCTGGAGATAACAGACACGTACGTTTATCTTGGACAGCAGATATCAAGTGAGGGTCACATTGATGAAGAAATTAATTGGCGTACAAAACTTGCCTGGAGAGCTTTTGGAAGAAACAGCATAATTTTCAAGAGCAATATGCCATTATGTCTTAAAAGAAAAGTGTTTGATCAATGCATCCTCCCAGTGCTTACGTATGGTGCAGAGACGTGGACCTTAACTAAAAGAGACATGCAAAGGCTGCAGACAACTCAAAGAAGCATGGAGAGGTGCATACTTGGTGTAACCAGGAGAGATAAGAAGAGGAACTCGTGGATCCGAAAAATGACAAGAGTGGAAGACATCATGATCAGAGTTAAATCCCTGAAATGGCAATGGGCTGGGCATACTGCCAGAAGGACAGACCATCGATGGACAGCCGAAATTTTAGATTGGATTCCAAGGGACAGGAAAAGACCCAGAAGAAGACCACATGGGAGATGGGGGGATGAAATTCAAAAGTATGCGGGAGTGACATGGAGGAGACTGGCACAAGACACACCGATGTGGAGGAAACTTGGGGAGACCTTCGTCCAGCAGTGGATTGATAATGGTTGACCATGATGATGATGATACGGAAAAGTTATGCGTGATTTTTTTTTTTTTTGTGGCGTTTGTCTGTTCATACTATGACTTTCGACCAAATGAAGCTAACAACTTGAGATTTATGATCTACTCCCCTACCGGGACAACCCCATCGATTTTGAGCAAAATCAGGCATGCGCTTTTGATTTAAATCAACATTGGTCAAAAACTTTTCTAATGCAAAATGCCTTCAGTCATTCAATGGCTTGGTTTACAAATCTCAAATTTGATGTTTTAGACATATTATTGAAGAGCAATAATTTTGTTGTTTTTAAACGAAATCGGTCAAATAACATTCTATTTAAGAATAAAGCGGTCAAGAAAATTTCCTAATGTAAAATCTTAGGGAACGAGTCTTTAAATTTAATAAATATTGGTAATTACTTTATTCGTAAATGTTCTGTTCATGCAATAATGTTTGCTGTAATTTAAGAATTTGGCAATGAGCAATAAAGTATAATTAATCTGGGAATTTAAAATTCCATCAAACATGAAGTTGAAATATATTATTATTCTTGTACTATATGTTACTGCGTTAGTGCACATGTGCTTGTATATGTGTGTGGTTAAATGACAATTTTAAAAGTGAATGCTGCTTTCTCGTGATTTTTTGGTTCGCCCCCGTGGCTTTCGTGACAAGTCGGTGCTTATGAATAGGTGTATTTCCGTTTTGGCCCAAATGAACTGACAAAGGTGAATGAATGGTTCGAAAATGGCTTTAGAGCGCAAGTGAAGAAAATCACACCTCATCTGCTCACCATACCACCAAAGACAACAGGTTTCATTTAACCTCTTGATGTTTATTTTTTCTGCCAGTATAAAATATATGCACATAAAATATCTGATTATGTAACCCTTCACAATGTCTATGATTTTGTACTCCATCACCGAAGTAACATCATATTCCTGCATTCATTCATACACAATCAATTGCAGTCAGAAAAATTCAACATTTTGTTATATCCATGAAAAAAAATTAGATACTGTGAAAGTGATGATGCTTCTTTTGATAATGTTCAATGTATTTGTTTTTCAGATATCAATGATAATTGTCAGTACTGTGATAACTTTGGGATCGTGCGTTGTTCTCATTGTTTCAAATTACTTTGCTTCCGCCATGTGTTCAATGCCACAAATGTTCATTTACACCTGTAATAAAGGTTTCTGTTGCTTTTTGTATGACATGAGCTTATTTTGAATCATGGGGACATAACTGATATTTGAAGTTACATATCACGCACCACAACACATGTTAGATGATTTTCCCCACTTGTGCTCTAAAGCCATTTTCAGACCACTCGTTCACCTTTGTCAGTTCATTTGGGCCAAAACGGAAATACACCACTGGTTTTTGTTCTTAGTATTATCTCCTGGCCATGTTTCTTCAATTTTAGAGAGTGACAGTTGAAAGGCATCCCTTGCGAGTATATATAAGGAAAAACCCAATGGTTTTTGAGTGAAAAACTGTTAGTACTGAATGCAAGATCAGTCTAAGTGGCACAGAAATACACCAGGAGAATGAATTTGTATAATTTAGAAAGCATGTTTGCCACAGAAAACTGATTACATGGTGAAATTAACAAGTGGGTGAATTAATCTTAGAAATTCAGAACTGCCTTAGGAGGATTTCATGGGACTGATGAATTCTCAAAAAGGTCGAGAATGGCTGCGTGCGGAAGTATAATTCTTGCTGTGATACCTGGATACGTGTGAAAGTATATTCTCAAAAGGTTGAGAATGGCTGCGTGTGAAAGCATAATCTTCTTGCTGTGATTTCACGGGACTGATGAATTCTCAAAAGGTCGAGAATGGCTGCGTGTGAAAGTATATTCTTGCTATGATACCTGGATACGTGTCACGGGACTGATGAATTCTCAAAAGGTTCAGAATGGCTGCGTGTGAAAGTATAATTCTTGCTGTGATACCTGGATACGTGTGAAAGTAATTCTCAAAAAGGTAGAGAATGGCTGCGAGTGAAAGTATAATTCTTCTTGCTGCAATACCTGGATACTGCAGTGGAGACATAAAGAGTCTTTTGTGTGTTGCAGATGTGTAATGTTAAGCAAAATATTAGTAAGGTGGGGGCATATATTCTAAGGTTGTCTGGCCATGTTGAAAGAATAAATGGTGAGATACTTACTAAGAAAGAATTTATTGAGCCTCAGTGGCAGGAAAGGAAGGCCAAGGAAAAAATAAGAGAACCAGATTCAAGAATATCTGCGTGAGAAAACAATAATGAGTATGAAGTACAAAAGGTCTTGTGTGAGACATGTAATGGATGTTCACTGAAACCTCAGCTGTGTGCCAAGATCGCTGTAAATGGAGACATTTGATATGTCAACAGTAAATAAAATGTAACACTATATTTTGATCTTGGCAGCTGATCTGGCTTTGATGAGCTAACCTTTGAATATCAGAAATCACAGCTTATATATGTATACAAAACAGGCATGAATTCATGCTAGTCTGTTCTCAATTAGCATATTTATATAAATTGGCATAAAATGTATTTACACCAAAGATTCTGCCATCAGTTGTGGGAGCACCCAGCTTGTAAGCCATAGTCTCATTAAACAACATGAAAACAAAACAGTACTTCATTTTCATCATCACACACCACATTGCTGCCTGCTGTTGATATTGAAGGCTTGCCATTGTTTCTCATTCATCAACCCTCTGCGCTAGTGTTTATATTTTGAACACTGTTCTGATGTGCTCCAAATAATAATGCAGTTATTGATGGATCTCTGCTGCCACCATTTACCATGGCCAGAGAAACCAAATCACTGCACATACCACTGGGGGGGGGGGGTTTACCAGGTTGTTTCCAAGCAGATCATCATTTTCACTTTAATCTATTCTCCAGCATGCTGCCTTTTTATTCAAGCTCCTGTGCCGAACAACACACTCTAGTTAGGAGAGTATAATGACCTTGGGAGACACTAATTTACATATCCCCAATCTACCACCAGTGGTCATTAGAAGTTACTTATTGATCCCCCTACATGTAAGACATTTTATTATCCTTAAGTTCATAGATGTACATTGCAGTTTTGAATGTCCTTATGAATATTTTCTAGGAAGAACATCTTTTAATCTACAATAAGCAGGGCCATAGCCACTAGGAGGGCAGTTATCCTCCCAGAACAGTCTTATCAGAGGCATAAATTCATGCTCTGAAGGGCATAGAAAGACATGACACGTGGACAAATTTACTGAAAAGGAAAGCTCTACACCCTTCAGTGTTCTCTTTTTTAAAGACCATAATTTGCCATATACGGTACTCAATGCAGTTAACCAGGGTACGAATAACCTACACAGTGAAGTATGAACCTCTAGTATGCATGAAAGGAACTGTCCCAAATAGCATATAAAACAACTTGCAGATAAGCCTAACCTCTGTGACCTTTCCGAATACGCCACAGGGTTGAAGAGTTAATCATCTGTGCTCTGCCACAGAAAGCTCATCTGAGCATTTAACCTTGAACAGAATTTTCCCAAGCCCTACCCTTGAAAGCATCTTCCTATCCTTACATTCACTGATATTCATTTGTTCTATGCTGGTTTGTTTTTCTTTCCGCATTTCTGCGACATGCTGTGTTGTCAGTGTTAACATAATTTTTAATACTTGATATTCACAGCCATTCACTCTTGGGTATTTACCTAGTTTTTATATTTTTACTAATATTATGTCAAAAACTGGAAGAGATTTTTTTATTTTTTTAGGGCCAAATACTTTCCTATAATGGAGGTGTATCACAGTAAAAACTTCATGCTATTTGAGTGGAAGTGTGAAACTTTTGAACTTGAAGGGGCATACTTTCAAGTCTAGCCCACCCAGGTAAGGAAACCTCACTCTGTGCTTGACAATATGCTTACATGATCCTGCACATAGAAAAAAATTTCATTGTAATGATACCATATTGAGTGAGTCAAAAAGCTCCAATCACATAAAAACTAAGTAATTCTAAATATCCGTATAATGGAAAACAAGCTTTGCCTATAGTAACTGATTATTTTCTGTCCACTGCTGCAAGTACTTGAGGGACTTCAGGCATTTACAAAGCATGCACATGCTCTTTCACACAAGCAGATGTGTCAATGTACATGAAGCAACAGAAGTTTGTACTAGAAGCTAAAATTTTCAGTATTCTGGCACATATTGTAATCATTATAAAAATTTGTAAGATCACACTGAATTTTTTGTTCAAACTCCATGGTGCCGAAAAACAAAGGCTGTGGGTAAAATAAGCAGAACTTATTAAAAGTGAAAGGGAACCAGCACAATGGCATCTCATTTTGAATAAAAACAACAACAAAAAAAAACTGAATAATTTCTAGATGTTGATAACTCTCCATCTGTCAGAAAGTGAAATCTCTGAACAAGCAGACATGAAAATCTCTAACTTATGAAAAGTATGCAAGATCAAACCTTGTAAAGGCAGTTCATTGGTTTCATGGTTATCAGGAATAATATCAAGTGGTAGCGAGGTTTCAGGGCGATATAGTTTCCTTTCATCCATCAGTTTGACAACGAGGTCTTGGAGCTGGTTCAGTTTAGCCTAAAAAGGGAATGAATGCAGTAAATTAGACTTACATTAGTTTTTTTTACAAATTTTGTGTAACTTTTTTGTTAAATAAATAAATTAAAATAAAATTTTAAAAATGTGTTTTACTGTTACATGAAGTTCTATACATTTACCAAATTGAAGCTATATGGATCTGTTGGACATCATAAGTTTTAACTGTTAACACAGAAGATTTCATCTGTCATAAGCCTTTTTCAGCCAAATAAGAAATGAATTACTATAATTTCCGTCATATTATCTGCACCAGCGTATAATCCACAGACCACGAAATTCACATAAAAAAAAAATTCCCTTCGTATAATCCGCAGACTGTGACATTCAGGAAAAAAATCGCTGTATAATCCACACATCATAGATGTTGAACCAGAAGTGGAATTTCAGACAGAAAAGTCGATCACATGATGATCCATAAGTCTGAAGAAGAAAGAAAAAAAAAACGATTTTATTAAATGAAAAAATTCATTTTTAAAGGTTACTTTTTCATATTTTTATCTACCAATAGATAAAGGGCATGGCATCCATAGATCACACTGATGCAGCTCCAGAGTATTGCATCACACCATACCAATGACAAAATGCTGATACAGAACAAGTAACAGAAATACCATATGCACTAGCGTACAAGTCAAAAGTTTTCAGAGGAAATCCTGCTTTCAGAGTTGGAGGATTGGCTTATACGTGGACTAATGAAAAATTTCCGCGAATTCTCCCGCAGAATTTACCGACTGATTTGTTTACGTTTTAGACCGTGTCACAGCAGCTTTCCCGCATGCTACTGCGAGATTGTTTTCTGACCTTCTCAAAATTATCGCACAGTGACATGTTCATATCCTCAATTGTGTCCACCACTTTAAATTCAGCAGTGTAACTGAAACGTTTCCTTTCCAAGGACATCACGAATAGCAATGAAGGAAAATAGCAGCAATGATGTTGGTCAAAATGGTAAAAGACTAACTAAACACAAGGCAGCGCACATGAGATCTGAAAGGAGGAATGCATAGGTTCACGCAGCAAGTGCAGTGCATACGTTCTAATCTTTGGCTGGTTGACAAAAACAGAAGCAGCTCAACGGTCAGATTGTCCTTCTCTCAACTTGCCTGATCTTTTTCATTACGACATTCCCCTCACCCCCTCTGTACAAAATCCTGAACTGAGGAAAATTTTTTCAAGGAAATTCCGTTTCTAATTATACCCCTCCCCTGCAGAATTAAACTGCAAATTTTTTTTTTTAAATCGAAGGGCTGTTAAAACTATTTTTTTTAATCGGCATATAATCCACAGAACCTATATTTTAAACTTTTTTTAGCAGATAATTCGCAGATTATATGATGAAAATTACAGTACAGGTGACCAGATTACAACAAACATTTACTTGCACTTTAATATATTTTTATTTTTTTTTTTTTGTTGATCATAAATATTGCACTTCAAGGTTTCTTTAATTCATAGGGGCCATATTATTTATTTGTGATGACACCATTTTCCATCACTACAAAATTCAAGAAATTCGACAACTGCCTCCAAACACATTGCTTCCCTAAGAAGAAGAAGAAAAAAAAAAAAATCAATAGTTTCATCAAACAACATCAAATTAAAACAAAGAAATACTTCACTGTTACCCCGTAATGCCTATGCACTTACAGTATATGCTATTCATGCGTATTTAGTGCAGACAAAAAAAAAAAATCCTTGGCAATGAACTTTCTACATCTCCTGTGCATTGCAAAGTTCCATTAACTTCTAAGTTTACCTCTTGGTCTGCAACCTGCTAACGCTGAATTTTAGACACGCTTAGGCAATATCTCATCTTACATTTGGCACCCATGTTCATATCCTCTCAATAATTTTCTCATTAACCTTTTCTTCTACTGAAACTTTCACCCTCTTCTCAATATTTTTCTCATTAACTTTTTCTTCTACTAAAGCACCCATCTTAATTCTGATGTCTGCATGACTAATTCTGTTTTGCCACTCAATCCTTCTAATCTGCCTATTTTCCCTAAAGATTCCTCTTAGGCCTCTTTCAGACGATATAAATTCTTGCCATGCGCCGTGTCCGACACGGCACCGTGCATACCAAAGAATGCGCCGTTGTACAAACAGCATTTCGAAAAAGCCACGACGAGGCTTCATGCCATGTTTACCAGACGAAGTTGCCCGACACCATAGACAGTCATGAGAAATTGTATCTTTACTATCTGTACATCAAAAGTAAAAAGCGTTCACGGGTGAGAAAGTGGGCTCATCCTTTAAATCTTAACAGGCCAATTGCTGGTGCTTTCATCACTTTATATCAAGATTTAAGAAAGGATGAAAGTTTTTTTCTAGGCTCTTATCCCAAAGGACTGGTCTATTTGATATGAGGGTTATCAATAGTTCAACATCTACTTCAAAAGCCTCCATTCTTCAGAAACCAAATTAAACAGATTTTAAAATTTGCAAACAAAGCATGGCACTTCTGTGACATTCTCAATGCATGTACTGAACTGTAGCTGCTCTGTGCGCCAGATGGCATAAAGTCAGTAAGCCTGAACACATATATTTTGCTCCGTGTACATTTCATGCCATAGACGGCGAGGCGCTGGGCTGTGGTGAAATGGACACCGTGGTGACAACGGTGGCTGTTCACAGCAAGATTCGAAGCGTGTGAAGTCATATTAGACATTGATGGTTTTTCTAAGCACGGCGCATGGCATGAAGTCGTATCGTCTGAAAGAGGCCTTACACTTTCATGTCTGCAGCTTCTTAAACCTTTTACAGAGCCCTTCCTTTACTTTGCATCCAACTTTCACTGCCATCAACAAGTCTAAACACTACATTGTGTAAATGGAAAGTCTGGTCCTCTGCCTAACCACTTTCTTTGTGAAGAATATTTTTACTAATGAAGGACTGTAAAGCTATTATTAGTATTTTACACATTAACGGCTACATAAAACTTCACTGAGTGTTTTTACTATAGCTTTTGGAAATTTAGTTTAGACAAATTTTCACAGCGGACACTACTTTATCAAGTCTTGAACATTAACTTTCGTGACTGACTGCTTCATTGTGGCTGCAGTTAAAGAATTTGGTTCCACTGATGTGAGAGTGCCCAACAACTTCAGTGGTAACTGATGATGGGCTCATTTTTTATTTTATCTTCTTTTAATCTGGAAAACAATTTTACTGACAGACTTTACTCAGATGAAAATAAATTCTATTTTAACTTGAAGAGCTGTCAAATCTTCATATCTCCCGAGTTCTTTTTGAATGTTTCAATGTTTCTGGCCTGTTGATCCTTACCAAGGCCTGTTCCCAATGATTAGAAATTGTATCAAAGGCTTTGTTTATGCAGAAAGTACCACATACACTTTTTGGAAGAAATCCTGCTTTCAAAGTGCATATGTGTGTGTGTGGGGGGGGGGGGTATGTGCGGGCCAGTTAAAAATATGGCTGAACTTCCTTTCATATTGCTACGTGAAATCTCCCGCAGAATTTACTAATGGGTTTGTTTTTATTTTAGACGGCAGCTTTCCCCATGTCACTGTGCAAAAGTGTTCTGATCTTCTGTTAGTTATATCTTTGGTTGTGTTCCCACTTTGAGGAAGGCACAGCTATGGGTTAACTGGTAGGTATGGTTATCCTGCTCTCAAGACATCATGGAGAAAAGACACTCCTTCCATCTGCCAATGGTGTACATAAGATGCAAAAGGAAATTACAATTGCAGAGATATTTCGCATTCCATTCTACATATTTTACTTTTATTTCATTGAAATGTATATGTATGTATTCTTAAAAAAATAAATAAATCCGACATTGTTTTGCATTTCATTTAGCATTTCACTATTTATAATCACGTAGTGGCACTTGGGAAAAACCACAGTCTTAAAGTAAACAAATTGCTGACAAATGCAGTGCAAGGATTCGTGTAACACTGCTTCAGGAATACTTCAAATTTATTTTTTATTTTTTATTTTCCATCCAGAGTAAGCTTTCTATGGGAATAAGTGCCGTTGCTAATATGATGTGTGAAAAAATAATCCCATTGCAAGTTGAGGCTGTGAAATTTCTTGCTTCCAAACATTAAATACCTCATTATTTTTCGTGGGATGACGTCTTTCGAAGGTCATGACTGGACATGCAGTGAGTCAGACATGAAATCACTTAGATGCTGTGGTGAGCCACAGTCAATCAGGCATCCCTCCTCTTCTGAGTTTTCCCAGCAAGCATGGGTGTGCGTGTCCTCCGTTCTGTACTGGCAGAAGCCATCAGAACTATGGAAGAGCAAAAACTGTATTTTATGAAAGGTGGTAACTTGAAGAAAGCTGACATGGCCTTGTTACTTCTTGGGTGAAAGAATAGTGGGACACAGTTCCACCAGAAACGGTTATAAAGTCCTTCAAAAAACGGTGCATAAGTAATGCAGTGGATGTTACTGGAGTTATTTGGAAACTCCGATAAGTGCATTGTACTTCGAAAGTTTTTACAGAAGATAATCTCAGAAATTTGCATAATTCATTTCAATAAATATATTTTCCAAAATCTTGAAATTTAAGGTTGGCTTTATTGCAGGTTTTTTTTTTAGAAATTTTTAGCTCTTGAAGTTAGCTTATATGCAAGTATATACAGCATTTAAAATTTGTTGCCAGGTTCCTTATTTATTATGGCCAGTCTTGAATTAAAATCTTCCTAAAATTAAATAAAATCTTATAAATAGAAAAACCTTTTTCTGCAGCTGCAAAAAAGAAAAAAAAATAGCAAATGAAGATCCTTCCAATAGTACACATGATAAGGCATCAAAAAGAAATGTAATACATCAAATTCCACATTCCACTGGACTGCAACAGTAATTATACATAGGACAAATGTCACAAAAATTGGAACTCAGAATTAAGGAACATTTAACAGCTATTAATAATACAGATCACAATAGTGTACTGGCAAATTGCAAATGCTTGCAACTATGAACCTTTGTGTCATAAAATTAAAATTTCTTAGACTATGAACTACAAAAAAAAAAAAAAAAGAGACTAAAGGTCTTGCACCGTGCTCTCCACAGTGCAGGCCATGGACGCAGTTGTATGGTGTGGGGTATAGCCCTCTTTAGCAAGTCTCCTACTGATCTGAGGTTTGAAATTCAAAATTTGAATGCTGTCCCAAAGTGGCTTGCATTCACATGTTTTTCATGTGTCTGACTATTGCAGTGTTCTGACTGATCTCTCCTCCCAGCAACAGATATCTGCTCATTAATCCTGTTTCAGTTTTATTGCTGTTTGTTCATATTTTTTGTTTTTGCCATCTAGTTGAATTTGATAATATTCTTTTGTTAACAACATAATATTTCCATTTGCTGTTTTAGGTATCTTATCCTAGGCTGTATTTACTGTTTTTATTTGAGATGTTTTTAAGTACTTGTCTATACTACTGCTCAGGTATCCATAATTTGCTACTGATATGAATTTTATTATTTTCTTTGTAGGTTTAGAGTTATGCTGTGCTTTCCCTTTGTTTACCTTCTGTAATGCATCAATGATAATTCCATTTGGGAAAACCATTTTAGGTAGCTTACAAGCATTTGTGGTATGTTTGTATAACTGAATATCAGATATTCTTTTAGGCTATACTCAATTGGTGATAAATTTCATGAATACCTGTGGGTGTAACAACAGCAGGAAGAAATCAGCATGAAATCTGCATACCCAAAAAAGATGGGAAAATATCACTTTTTCCAAAAGTTAATGAAACAATTTTTTTTCACGAAGATCATAACACATGTAGTGTTTAAGAAACAATATCTGCAGACAGACTCCAAATGATTAATACCTTTTAAAACTTACTCTCGCATGTATGTGCAAAACACACACACACACACACACACACACACACACACACACACACACACACACACACACACACACACACACACACACACACACACACACTTCAAAAATTTCCCTTTTGACAGCCATTAGTCAATAGTTCACTTGTTCACTGAGCACAGTTATAGATCAGCTGGCCACAATCAGTAGAGTTCCAAGCTTTGTGGGTCATCTGTGGCTAAAGAGCATTAATTTTTGGCTATAATTATTATCAACAATAAATAGCACTCAGCAGTCGCTCTGACTTTCTTTAAGTTTTCGGTTTCGCCAACCCATTCACCAAATTAAATTTTTTTGTTGACAAAGTGTTATAAAAATAGTACAAAAAGGTAACCGCCAAAACTTTTTTTCCATTGCCGAAATGATATTTTTTTTTCAAATTGCAAAGAATGCGATCAGCAGTGTGGCCCTTGATAGCACCTATACGTCATGTGCAACTCAAACCCAATGCTTTGGGTCATGAGCTATAATCAAATCATGACTGTTTCAGCAACAGGAATCTGAGGAACTTCATGCATAAATCAGAAAAAACAAAATCAGTATTCCATCACGAATCAACATGGCAACTATATCTCATCTGCAACTCAAAACGAATGCTTTGGGTCATGAGCTATCATCATAATCATCAACTCATGGCTATTTGGGCAACTGGCAATGGGAACCTAAAGAACTTCTTGATAAATCAGAAAAAATGAAATCAGTAGTCCACCAGGCAATGTGTGTCACTATCTTTTCACTTATTAAAATAAAAGAATGAACTGAAGTTATATTTCTTGGATTAACAGAAATTTAGCCCAATTTCATGTAATTTTTTCTAACAAAAAATATTTAAAAAATAGACTCTTTGGATGTCTTTTTTAGCCGTTTTTAAGTCTAGTTCATTCTCTTAAACTGGATACTAAATGTCCCTATTCACTGAAATGAAAGTTTCCTAGTAGGTTGAGAAACTAGACAGCATGAAAATTACTTTACACTGAAATAAGTTACTTGTTAATTATAGCAAAACCTCTAAACAAACTTCAGTGGGATGTGAATTTCCGTTTGTTATGGCCAATGTTTATTATAGCCAGACCGCATTTTTTTTTTTTTTTTCGACTTCTGGCCTTTTTTGTGATATGATGCACTTGTTACACTAGGAAAAAATGTATTGCAATAAATTAACAATACTGTTATCTTTTAAATATATCGTTGTTCAAATTTCACCAATTCACAATGAACATATTTTAAAGTGGCCAAGATAATGTAACTTAATCAACATTAAATGTTATAATCTACTGTTTCACACATTATGTAAGTTCTGCAATCAGGAGATTACTAAATGTTGTTAAATGCAAATGGGGCACAGTATCAGTAATTAAAATCAAGAATTACTGAACATTTTATCTACTTACAATATCGGTAGTGGCCGTCGGGCTTCATATGTATGCCTGTAATGAATCCATTCACAAGACGGGTGGAGCAGCATATTTGAGCGTGTGAGTAAGGCAGTTACAACGACCGTGCACCTACCTACCACTGACGATAGCTATGAATATTAGTAAAAACTAGTTTGGTGCTTCACAATCAGGAGATTTATTTTTTGTGCTTCACAGTCAAGATGATTATTTCTTCTTCAGGATTTTATTTTGTTTTAAAATTTCAGCAAGTTTTTAATTCGTTTTCATGTTTCGTTGTTGCAGAGGATTTATTTGATTGTAAAAATTCATCTTGTACAATTTTATCTGGTGCAGATTTTACAATATCGTGAATTTTATTTTTGAACTTCACAATTGCAAAAAGCTCACTTTCATTGAGTGAATAGAATACTTACGGCAACGTCTTGTGAGTGGATTCATTACAGGCATACATATGAATCCCTGACCGCCACTACCGATATTGTAAGTAGATATAATGTTGAGTAATTCTTGATTTTAATTACTGATACTGTGCCCCATTTGCATTTAACATCATTTAGTAATCTCCTGATTGCAGAACTTACATAACGTGTGAAACAGAGAATGACATTTAATGTCGATTAAGTTAGGTTTATGTCAAAATCAGAAGTTACTTACTTAAAAAACAAGTTCAGATTCAAGTTATTGTATGTGCAGTAGTATTTCATACAAGAAAGAAAAACAGATTTTGGTTACATACCTACAAGATGATGAAAATACTGGATAAATTCATGGAGAAAATTTTGATTTCACACATGCCAATCATGGAAAAAAGCAGCATTTTTGAGGAGAAAGGGGGCACAATCCTTTTGAAGGAAATTTTTTTTTACTTTCTTTGTCTACAAGGCCAGCACACTTCATAATACTTTTACCTTCATTTTCCAATAAGAAATGGCATACTGTGTTGACAGAATAAGCGTCGTCAAACTAGAATAAATCATATTCATCTGCAGCACTGCCATAATCTCTTCATTTTTCAGACTTAACTAAGGCAATAAAAGTGCAGAGCTGGAAACCTCGTTCCAGCTCTCAGTACATGGATATGATCTATAAATGTGCAGAGCTGGAAACCTCGTTCTCTTTTAACCTCAGTTTCAGCAGTACTGAGCTTTAATCTTCATCAATCCCTTTGTTGGATGCATGCAACTGAAGTTGGAGCTATGAAGTGATGCTACCTTTCCTGCTTTTGGTGCTACCCCAGCCTCTTCCAGTTGCCTTTAATTTAACCTTGAACATCGTAGTTTGTACTGTTTTCTGGTTCACTATGATCTCCCTTACACACCCACAGAGCAAGACAAAGTTTTAATAAGTGCTCAACAAAAAAATAATACAATGGACAATTATTATACATAAAATTAAACTGCACACACAGAATGTGGTTTCTACAACCTGGTGTTTTTTATAGATCAGGGACACAATAAACTGACTAAATCAACTTTATTTCAATAGGTTTTTTGTTGGAACCAATAAAAAAGGATCATTGTAGCCAGGGGGTCATTATAAACATGTTTTGCTATTGAGAGGTTTGACTATTTCTTAATTGAATTTTTCACTCAAAATATTTATCCCTTTTAAATTTTAATTTTTTTCTCTCAAAAAAAGTACTTCTTACACTGATTTATTGTTTTTATCATTTAAGTACATCAACCAAATAATATACAATTTGCATACTGTTGATACATCCTAAATTTTCTTCTATAGAGAGATACTTTTTTTTTCAGTAAAAGCTGCTATCTTTTTGATTAATAGTTGACTGTGAGGTGTGTTAGTCATTGAGTAGACCTAGAATCCATCCACGTGGTTCTGGATATCTTACAAAGTCCACACATCTTGCTGTTTTTCAGCAAACAATTTAAAATACAGTCTTTCACCTCTTGTAAGCACACATGACCTAAATTAATCAAAATGCTTTCAGCAACCTTGTCTCCCTAGATGAGGTATTGAATTCATATCTTACACTAGCATCGCCTATTGCATCATTCCACAGAATCCACCCATTCCTGCCATTAGCATCATATCAACCACTTTCTATATCAAAATATCAGCCTCCGTCTGTCTCTCTCTCGCTCACATACACCACATGCACAAATTAGATGTAATTTGTCATTTCGTTAAGCTACCGTAAATGAAATGTAAATGCAGACATCTACTGTATATTTACATTGTGAGTTGATATGGTCAAATTACTTCCTTTTGTGTTAAATTTTACCAAATAAAAAATGAACATAATGCATAGTATATTAACACAAATTGTGTTATACAAGTACACAAGAGGCTACAATATAACTTCAAGCAAAATACCTTCAAATTTTCCCTATCTCTGGCTAGCTGAGAGATATAATCATCTTTCTCTGCTGCACGCTTTCGCATCAGTCCTCTTTGGATTTGATACAATGCTATGTAATCACCTTAAAGAAAGGAAAATAATAAATCAGGCACCAGAATTTAGCTTAAAGAATTTAAAACTACAACAACAAAAGGTTTGATACTGTGTTGATTGGAAAACACTTTCTTTGGCACAGATTTTTAAAGTCAGAACCTCAATATATCTCTTAACAAATTACTAATAATTAGACTGAAAATCCCTACAATGAGTACAATGCAAAGGAAACATACAGTACATATATATATATATACATAAAATAGTCAAAATTTAAAAGCTAAGATGACAGTTTTTCTTGTTTCTTAGGATTTGAGTGCCTCAACCACTCTGATCAGGTCATTTAAGAGTTTTATAAACTACTACGTTTCAACAACTTTCCTTTCTTTTTTATTTACATATCATTAAAACAGTTGTTGCATAATTATAATTCGGATATCCAATTTTCTTCTCAACGTAGAATACAAGATATTACTAAAAACTTATGTTACAATTTTAATTTGCAGGCTTCTAAGTGCTGTATGATAGATCACTTACAGCTGAAGATTTCTTGTTAACCTCTGTTTCTCCCCTTTTATTTTCACAAAAATACACCAAAATATCACTGATTCTTAACCATAGCCTATTTCTTTTGGTCACATGGTTTCTGGTTCATTGTTTTGTAGTTTGCAATCTTTCAGTCATCCGTTTACTTATCGCTGGTCTGTGGTCTTCGTTTGCGTTCATCGCTGTTTGCTTGGTTTTATGGCTTCGGGGACACTCCAGAAAAGCTTTTGGTTAATGCCAGCTTTTGTCGGATTACTGAAAAGCCACTTCTATCATGCAGGCGTTCCCCCTGATGAAGACTGCATTGATTGGTTGTTTGCGTTCTGCACTTTCATTATTCTGCACCATAATTTTCTTTGTGTGTGCCTGCGTTCTTTCAGGAAATTGTGAGTATCTCAGATGTTTGTTTGTTTGTGTGTGAGTGTGTGCGTCGATTGTTTTTGGAAATGTTGCTGGTGCTTGAGTTTGGTTTTATAGTGTACATATACATTGGAATTATGCACTTATATATATGCACTATATTGACAAAAGTCACCGGACACCTAGAAGAGAAACACAATATAGTATTTATTGATATACATTAGAACAGTGTTGGTCCACCTTTGGCCTTAAAGCATACACTGACTCTTCAAGACATGCTTTCGACAAGGTTTTGGAACACAGTGATAGGTATGCACTTCCATTCAGTACATAATGCTGCCGCTAACTGTTGTTTATTAGTAGGCCTTTGTTCCAAACTTTTTATGCGGCACTCTAATTCATCCCATAGGTGCTCTATGGGATTAAGATCAGGGCTCTGTGCTGGCCAGTCTACACACAATACGGAATTATTGTCAAACCACGCTGTAACACTCCTTGCTTTATGTCTCGGTGCATTACCCTGCTGGTACCAACAAGGCTAGATTCCATAGTGTTGCCACAGAGTTGGTAAGACATAATTGTCCAGAATATCGAGGTAGACGTGCCGGTTAACAGACTTGTCCACGATAACCAATGGGCCGGGACCATACCACAAAAAACATCCCCACACAAGTACACTGCAAGCTCCAAACGTGACTGTAGGAACAGCACACTGTAGTAAATAGCGATGCTCTTTCCTTTTGGCAATATGTCCAGCCCATTGCCATTTCAGTGATTTCACTCTGGTCATGATGTCGTCCACTCCTGTCATTTTCCTTATCCACAAGTTCCTCTTCTTATCTTTCCTGGTTACACCAAGCATGCATATCTCCAAGCTTCCTTGAGTTGTCTGCATTCTTTGTATGTCTTTTTTAGTTAAGGTCCATGTCTCTGCTCCACACGTAAGCACTGGCAGGATGCATTGATTAAACACTTTTCTTTTGAGACATAATGGCATACTGCTCTTAAAAATTGTACTGTTTCTTCCAAAAGCTCTCCATCCAAGTTTTATATGCCGATTAATTTCTTTATCAATGTGACCCTCACTCGATATCTGCTGCCCAAGATAAATGTGATTATATATACAGTGGATCCCACTTAAGAAGTTTTCCCGTTTAAGAAGTTTCATTTTCAGAGTCCCGATTTTTTTCCATAGTGCTAATGTTAATTTTTCCCACTTAAGAAGTAATGATGTTTCAAGTTTTCCCACTTAAGAAGTTTTAAGTGTCACAAGTTTCTAAGTAAAAACATACGATTTTGGAACTCGTCCAGCAGATCAGTACATGTCAAAGAAGTTGGGAGGAAAGGTTTCTTTGTTCTCTCCATACACGTAGCAAGCGAAGCACCTGCCTTCCCACGGTCAACGTAGGGGGTCATGTTTACTCCCCACTTCTCCTGCATTTGCCCTTTGCATATCACAATCACCTTATCTTTGGAGCTGGGAAAAGGCTGGGAAAGGAAACACCTGCTGAGAGTTAGTCATTCTGTCAGAGTTAGGCTCAGATGTTGCACCTCGTATACGTGGAGTCAAACGTTTAGTTTTATTGTGGAAATGTGTAGCTAGAAATATGGCATCTAAAGGCATCAAAAGGAAACCTTTATCAGTGGTTGAGAAACAAAACATTATTACAAAGTTGATGAAAACCTGCATTTAACTAGGGTGCAGATAGCAAAAGAACTAAATTTACCTGTTACAACCTTCAACTGTATAGTGGCAAAATGGGACACTGTGTTTGCAAATGCTTCCCATTCATTAAAAAAAAAAAAAAGATTAAGAAGGGTAAATACGAGGACGTCGAAGAAAAACTTCTTGTGTGGTTTAAACAAGCAAGAAACGCTAACATTCCGATGAACGGGACATTTCTTCGTGAGAAAGCAGAAGATATTTTCAAGAAATCAAATGTTGAATTTAATCCTTCCAATGGATGGAATGACCGTTTTAGGAAAAGAACAGGCCTTACTTATAAAACTGCTTTTGGAGAATCAACAGGTGTTAACGTCGAAGAAATGGATGATTGGAAATCTAATGCTTTACCAGAACTGCTTATGCTTATCAGCATATGAAGCAAAAGATGTTTTCAACGCTGACGAGTGTGCTTTGTTTTACAACCTTATTCCTGACAAGACCTACTCTTTCACAAAAGATAGCAGCCATGGAGTCAAAGTAAATAAAGAAAGATTGACAGTTCTGGTAGGAGCTAATATGGATGGAACAGAAAAGTTGCCTTTATTGGTCATTGGAAAATTGAAGAATCCGAGGTGCTTCAAAAATGTGAAAACTTTTCCATGCAATTACAAAAGTAGCAAAAATGCATGCATGACAGTTCAGATTTTTGAATACTTTTTAATGGAGTTTCAGAAGAAAATGGACAAAGAAAATAGAAAAGTTTTGTTATTTTTGGATAACTGCACAGTCCATCCAAAGAACATGGATCATCTGGAAAATGTTAAAGTAGTTTTCCTGCCACCTAACTCGACTTCAATGTTACAACATTGAAGTCGAGTTAGGTGGCAGGAATAATTAAAACCGTGAAACAATTCTACAGGAAACATTTAGTTTATTGGCTACTGCAGAAGCTTGAATCAGACTCAAGTTACACCAGATGTACACTGAAATTGAATTTATTAGATGCTATGCATTTTATTGTTTCTTCGTGGGAAAAGGTATCATCTTCAACGATCACAAATTGCTTCAGGAAAGCTGGTTTCAAACGCTGATGAGCTTAGTTTTTCTGATGAAGAAAACAGTCATGACAACAATGAAGCTTGGGAAAGTTTGCAAAAAAAACTAAACTTCAGATCTTCCTTTGAAGAGTTTGTAAACGTTGACAAAGATGTTCCCACTTTTGAAATGCAAAACATCGACGATATTTGCAACATCGAAACGCAGGAGGAGGAAGAACCAGAAACGCAAGAAGATGAGTGCAGGCCAATTCCAACTTCAGCTGAAGCTGGTAAAGCATTAAAAACTTTTCGCCCCTTTAACGTGCTCCAGCGGACATAATGAGGAATTTGAGGGAAATGGACACGTACTTTGTGAATCTAGCGGAAAAAAGGAAGAAACAAACGCTTTTAGATCAGTATTTTTGTAATCCTGTGGCATAATAAATGTAGCTTTCAATCCTCATATTCAAGTTTAAATGGGTAAGTTGTAAAATTTTTTATGTTACTTTAAAATTAACTAAAATGTAATTTCTGGATTTAATCTATGCAACATTTTTAATCGCTAAAGTCTTACAAAACCCAATCAGACACTTCCCGTTTAAGAAGTTTTCATCGCTTCATCCCAACAAATACTTCTTAAGCGGGATCCACTGTGTGTGTGTGTGTATATATATATATATATATTCTATTAAGAAGAGACCTAAGCAAAAAAATACATATATATTTTTGACTCATACCAAGTACAACATAGATAAGGTTATGTATCTACCGGCGATAGTAAAAGGAGAAAAGATAAAAAAATAAAATAAAACAACTGAATGTAGTAGGTGTCGAGAATACTGAGCCTTGGCTTTATCAAGGACCAGCAAAAACTCTGCATTTTCTCACTTCCACAAAGACCTAGTTGGAAATGGGTTTCTGCAAGGCCATAGATGCAAGTAACAAGCCCACCAAAAATTGTTTTAAAAAATATATATATGTCATGTCCTCCGCAGAGTTGTATGACCTAGCACTAGTTAACAATTTCGCTTGCATCCATAACCCTCCTGGCCCGACCCATGCTCTTCATCCAAATTTTTACATTGCAATTAAAAAAGGAAATATTAATTTTTTAAAAAATCAGATTTTTGAAAGAAAACTTGATTCTAAAACCCCCTACTCTACGACTTCTGACAACACAAAAACGAGAATAAGTTAAAGACAATAATTAACTAAAGAAAAGCTTTGTGAAAGTTATATGACTTAAACAATTAGTTGCAATATGTACAAAGTATTTCAGCAGTGCTTTAAAGTGCATAATTAAGTAGTTATTAAGAACTTAACTACTTTGAAAATACAGCGCAAAGAAAAAGAAACTATGCTTAGCCATCTGCTGTGCCTAAGTTCCCTAAAAGACGCGCAAAGTTACCAAGAAAAGAAAGAGTTAAACCCGCAAAAATGTTAACAGACAAGCCAGTGCCTAAAAGCTGAAAAGCAAAAAATCAACAGAGAAAAAAAAAGTACATGAAGTACAAACATTGAACTGATAAAACCTAAAACCCAAAGTCAAGGAAGAGAGCTTACCTCTTGTGTAACTAAACTTTCTCCACACAAGAGAAAAACATGGCTGACCTCTTCCCCACGCTTCCTAACACTTCTGCCACTCCCTAGTCGCTGGGGGGCAGTGTGGGTGGGGCTGATGGCCTCCTCATACTGAAAGAAACCAACTCGCGGAGATTTTAACCAGAGAAAAAAAAATATATATATACTTAAGACTGTGGATCTGTATGATCAGAAAGAGCAGAATTAACTCTCCAGAATACATGAGAAATATTATAAAATACATGAGTGGTGTATTTAATAATCTTTGCATGTATTAAATCACCTTAGTCAGCTTCTATAGATTAATCAGAATCTTATTAATTTTAATGTTAGTTTTACTATTTTTAGTATAGCTATCCTAGTGATGAATAACTAGTTTTCTTTTTTATTTGTTTTTATTTTCTTTTATAAACAGATTTTTAAGCTTTTTTTGTGATTTTGTTTATATTATTTAATTTTTTGTTTTAATAGGACCTTCATATCCATAGCACTAAGGTTCCTTTTAGTAGTTAATAGGCATCCTCTAGCCAACTTCCTTACGGCTTTGATTGGTCAGAATCATATTATTAACTGTGTAGAAAATTAAAGCAGATCTGCCAACCTCACTCTATTATTCAGAATAATTTTTCTTAAAGTTCTTTTGATGAAAGAAGAAGGAATTTCGTTCTCTAGAAAACTATCTAATAGTATATTAATGTGGTAATTGAAGTCCAAGTTGTTGCTGCAAATTCTTGAAATTCTTAGGACCTGAGAAATTAGTACATTCTCAATTACTTTGGTTGATATGTTATTATTCCAGTGTAGATATTTAATTACTTTGAAAGGAAAATTAACTCTTTTATCAAAGAGGCTAATAGATGGGTTACCTCTGTTGAGCTTAATGCTTAAGTCTAGGAACTCAAGTTCCTGTTTACTGTGGTTGGTTTTACATAAGTTAAGAGAGCTAGGATAGATATTATCAAAATCATTCTCTATAACTTCTGAATTATTGATACACAGCAGATCATCAATATATCTAAATGTGTAATGGTAGTTATCTGAGCAGGTGGGGTGATTTTTAATGAATTTATATTCCTTAAAGAACAGGAATAGATTAGCGATATTCGTGGAGGTTGATGTTCCCATGGGAATCCCGTTCACTTGAACTAGACGATATGAGCCTGAATTTCCATTTCTTTTTGCAACGGTTAAGTTTCATAAAGATCCTGTGAAGTTCAGGTTCATAGCTAGTGGAGTAAGGAGTCATAAAAGAAAATAGATCTTGCTTTTGAAGATGTCTTAAAGAAGGTTTTGAAACACATTAGAAACTGTACTAATTTGATGTACAGAGATTTTTGGATAATTAATAATAATGCAGAAGTAATTTCTACTATACTCAAAGCATGTCCCTTAGATATTAATAGTTATGATTTTGAGAACCTATATACTAATCTGCCTCTATCAGATATAATCACTACCTTTAAAGAGCTGTATGCAGAATTTAAACTTAACCAATTTGTTAATGTAGGAGCTTGGAACTCTTATCTCAATTGCTGCATTCAAAATAACCATATCTTATATAATAACACTCTCTATAAGCAAGTGAACGGGATTCCCATGGGAACATCAACCTCCACGAATATCGCTAATCTATTCCTGTTCTTTAAGGAATATAAATTCATTAAAAATCACCCCACCTGCTCAGATAACTACCATTACACATTTAGATATATTGATGATCTGCTGTGTATCAATAATTCAGAAGTTATAGAGAGTGATTTTGATAATATCTATCCTAGCTCTCTTAACTTATGTAAAACCAACCACAGTAATCAGGAACTTGAGTTCCTAGACTTAAGCATTAAGCTCAACAGAGGTAACCCATCTATTAGCCTCTTTGATAAAAGAGTTAATTTTCCTTTCAAAGTAATTAAATATCTACACTGGAATAATAACATATCAACCAAAGTAATTGAGAATGTACTAATTTCTCAGGTCCTAAGAATTTCAAGAATTTGCAGCAACAACTTGGACTTCAATTACCACATTAATATACTATTAGATAGTTTTCTAGAGAACGAAATTCCTTCTTCTTTCATCAAAAGAACTTTAAAATTATTCTGAATAATAGAGTGAGGTTGGCAGATCTGCTTTAATTTTCTACACAGTTAATAATATGATTCTGACCAATCAAAGCCGTAAGGAAGTTGGCTAGAGGATGCCTATTAACTACTAAAAGGAACCTTAGTGCTATGGATATGAAGGTCCTATTAAAACAAAAAATTAAATAATATAAACAAAATCACAAAAAAAAGCTTAAAAATCTGTTTATAAAAGAAAATAAAAACAAATGAAAAAGAAAACTAGTTATTCATCACTAGGATAGCTATACTAAAAATAGTAAAACTAACATTAAAATTAATAAGATTCTGATTAATCTATAGAAGCTCACTAAGGTGATTTAATACATGCAAAGATTATTAAATACACCACTCGTGTATTTTATAATATTTCTCATGTATTCTGGAGAGTTAATTCTGCTCTTTCTGATCATACAGATCCACAGTCTTAAGTATATATATATATTTTTTTCTCTGGTTAAAATCTCCGCGAGTTGGTTTCTTTCAGTATGAGGAGGCCATCAGCCCCACCCACACTGCCCCCCAGCGACTAGGGAGTGGCAGAAGTGTTAGGAAGCGTGGGGAAGAGGTCAGCCATGTTTTTCTCTTGTGTGGAGAAAGTTTAGTTACACAAGAGGTAAGCTCTCTTCCTTGTCTTTGGGTTTTAGGTTTTATCAGTTCAATGTTTGTACTTCATGTACTTTTTTTCTCTGTTGATTTTTTGCTTTTCAGCTTTTAGGCACTGGCTTGTCTGTTAACATTTTTGCGGGTTTAACTCTTTCTTTTCTTGGTAACTTTGCGCGTCTTTTAGGGAACTTAGGCACAGCAGATGGCTAAGCATAGTTTCTTTTTCTTTGCGCTGTATTTTCAAAGTAGTTAAGATCTTAATAACTACTTAATTATGCACTTAAAGCACTGCTGAAATACTTTGTACATATTGCAACTAATTGTTTAAGTCATATAACTTTCACAAAGCTTTTCTTTAGTTAATTATTGTCTTTAACTTATTCTCGTTTTTGTGTTGTCAGAAGTCGTAGAGTAGGGGGTTTTAGAATCAAGTTTTCTTTCAAAAATCTGATTTTTTAAAAAATTAATATTTCCTTTTTTAATTGCAATGTAAAAATTTGGATTTCTTTTGCATTGTTTTTCAGGTTTAAATTCTCTCTCAGGCGAACTTGGCATTTCGTTATAGCTGAAAATTATTTCTAATTATTATGTCACTATCACAGCTTGAGTTCTCTTTAATCTTCTTCTCTCTGTTTAATAGTAACAGATGAAGAGCATGGGTCGGGCCAGGAGGGTTATGGATGCAAGCGAAATTGTTAACTAGTGCTAGGTCGTACAACTCTGCGGAGGACATGACATATATATATTTTTTAAAACAATTTTTGGTGGGCTTGTTACTTGCATCTATGGCCTTGCAGAAACCCATTTCCAACTAGGTCTTTGTGGAAGTGAGAAAATGCAGAGTTTTTGCTGGTCCTTGATAAAGCCAAGGCTCAGTATTCTCGACACCTTCTACATTCAGTTGTTTTATTTTATTTTTTTATCTTTTCTCCTTTTACTATCGCCGGTAGATACATAACCTTATCTATGTTGTACTTGGTATGAGTCAAAAATATATATGTATTTTTTTTGCTTAGGTCTCTTCTTAATAGAATGTGAATTCTGAATTTTCAAAACTGCTGCGTTGCCCGTTTTGATCTTCAGGCTATTTTGCAACTTTCGTTTTAAATTCTAAAGTTTTTCCTCAGTTTTCAGTTTTGCTCTTCAGTATATATATATATATATACCATCATCATCATCAACAACCATTATCAATCCACTGCTGGACGAAGGTCTCCCCAAGTTTCCTCCACAACGGTCTGTCTTATGCCAGTCTCCTCTATGTCACTCCCACATACTTTCGAATTTCATCCACCCATCTCCCATGTGGTCTTCTTCTGGGTCTTTTCCTGTCCCTTGGAATCCAATCTAAAATTTTGGATGTCCATCGATGGTCTGTCCTTCTAGCAGTATGTCCAGCCCATTGCCATTTCAGGGATTTTACTCTGATCATGATGTCTTGTCATTTTTCTGATCCACGAGTTCCTCTTCTTATCTCTCCTGGTTACACCAAGCATGCACCTCTCCATGCTTCTTTGAGTTGTCTGCAGCCTTTGTATGTCTCTTTTAGTTAAGGTCCACGTCTCTGCACCATACGTAAGCACTGGAAGGATGCATTGATCAAACACTTTTCTTTTAAGACATAATGCTCTTGAAAATTATGCTGTTTCTTCCAAAGGCTCTCCAGGCAAGTTTTGTACGCCGATTAATTTCTTCATCAATGTGACTCTGACTTGATATCTGCTGTCCAAGATAAACGTACGTGTTTGTTATCTCCAGCTTTTCTCCATCAATCGATACATCTTCATTTCTTGTAAAAGCATTTAACATCACTTTTGTCTTCTGAAAGTTCATTTTTTAATCCCACTTCTTTACTCTTGTCAGCATGTTCCTGAATCATACTCTGCAGCTCTGATGGGGTAGTTGCAAAAATGACTACGTCATCAGCAAAACGAAGGTGGGGTAGATAATCTCCATTAATCTTCATCCCCTTGTTTTCCCAGCTCAGCGACTGAAAGACACACTCCAATGTGACATTAACGAGCTTCGGAGATATGGTGCCCCCTTGTCTCACTCCCTTTCCAATTTTTATGTGTGTTATATTTTCAAACAACCAAATCTTTGCACTTGCATTTTCATAGATGTTATTAATAATATTAATGTATGCATCTTCAATACCGCAGGATTTCAAAGCCATTGTAACTGCTGATGGTTTCACCGAATCAAAGGCTTTTTCATAATCGATAAAAGCCATGCACAATGGAAGTTCATATTCCCTCGCTCTTTCATTTAGTTCTCTCAGTACATGGATATGATCTATTGAGCTGTAGCCACTCCGGAATCCAGCTTGTTCTCTCGGTTGAGCCATGTCCAGTGTTACCTTCAAGCAGTGTGAAAGAACTTTAGTGAAGATTTTATAAACCACTGATAGGAGGCTGATAGGTCTGTAGTTCCCGAGATCCTCAATGTCACCTTTTTTATGTAGCAGGATCATTGTAGCATTGTTCCAATCCTCAGGAATCTTCCCTTCATTAAGGCATCGAGTGAAAATTTGGGCAAGTACTGTTTCGATTTCTCCACTTGCTTCTTGTATGATGTCTACAGTAATTCCATCTTCTCCTGGAGCTTTTCCCCGCTTCATGTTCTTGATTGCATGTGCAACTTCTGCTGGGAGGACTGGAAGAACTCTGGTACTGGTACCTTTCATAATGTCTGGTGTACATGCATCATCCCTTTCATATAACTTGGAGTAGAAATCTTTCACTCTTGTCAAAATTTCGCCTCTATTTCTTGTTACAGAACCATCTTCTTTTCTCAGTGCCATAATCTGTTTTCTTCCCTTACTGAGATGTCCCTTTGCTATCTTTAGGCTCTGGTTCTTTTCAATTGCTTTCCTCACTAGTTCACAGTTGAAAATCCTTACGTCTTCAGTGATACTTTTTCGTACTGTCTTGCATAGCTCTATATATTCCACTTTGGAAGTCACATCTTCTTTAGTTGTCCTCATCTCTCTTCTTTTTTGTATCAACATTTTGGTTTTTCCTGATAATTTGTTCACATGCAATTTGTTCTTAGACCCAGCTAATTTTGTTGCTGTTTCCATAAGAGCTTTGGTTACTTTTCTGTTAACTTCAGAAATATCCACTTCTTCTGATGTTAGGTCTTCCAAAGCAGAGAATCTGTTCTCCAGTTCCAACTTGAAGGTATTATGGTGTTTTTTAAGGTTGGTTATGTCAATACATTATGTTTGTCTTATGAGCTTGCCACGTTCAAGTTTAGTGTTGAGGTGCATATTAATCTCACCAATCTATGGTCACTACCTGTGTTGAACTTGTTTAGCACACTGCAGTCTTCTATGACAAATTTTTTGTTACACATAATAAAATCAATTTCACTTGTCGTCCCATTTGGATGTTTCCATGTCTATTTCCTGTGTGCCTTTTTCTTGAAAAAGGAGTTAAAGATAAAAAACCCTTCTGCCTCTGCAAACTCAACGAGAGTATTTCCATGCTGGTTTCTGTTGCCGTGACCGAATTTACCTACTGAAGTTTCATTCTGTTGCTGTTGCCCTATTTTTGCATTGAAATCTCCCATAATTATCTTCAAGTGCTGCTTACCTTTATTATTTAGATGACGAATTTCCTCATAAAATTCTTCAATTTCTTCTTCAGCATGACTTGTGGTGGGTGCATAAGTTTGAATAATCTGAGCCTGGTATCTTCTCGAGAGTTGGATAACGAGTCGTGCAGCTCTGTCAGAGGAACTTTCAACTTCTGCAACTTTATCCTTCAGTTCCTTGTTTATTATAAATCCAACACCACTAGTTCTGCCAGTATCAGTCCCACGATAGTAGAAGAGATGTCTACTTTTCAGTTCAGTGAGATCTTCTCCTTTTCTCCTTACCTCACTTAGCTTGATGATGTCCCACTTGATCCTTTGTAGTTCCTCTTCCAATTCAAGAAGCCTTGAATCAGAAGATAGGGAGCGTCCATTATACGTAGCCAAGGTCAGCATCAGATGGCAGCCTAGTCCGGTCCTCCGGGGATTCTTAGCACCCTATGCCTTCACGTCGCACTGGCTGCTGCCTTGGCCAGGTACATTCCAGCTGCCGGAGACTGTATATATATATATACTGAAGAGCAAAGTGAACTTGCTGCGGTCTCTTCTTAATAGAATATATATATATATGGGATGTAAGGTCTGGTGATGCGTAACATCACAGCCTCTCCTTGACAAATGTCAACCCCGCCTTCTCGTGGTACATCCTGTTCCCACTAAAGGGGCTCTGATGACCGCCAATAGCGGTATAACTACACCATCGGGATTAGAGGAAATCCTATCCCACACTCACCAACCCGCTTGGCCAGTGTGGTGAGTTATGGCCAAACCCCTCCAAAAATGACTCCACAACTTAAATCTTGGCCCTCAGTCTCCGGCAGTTGGAATGTACCTGGCCAAGGCAGCGGCCAGTGCGAATTGAAGGCAGAGGGTGCTAAGAATCACCAGAGAACCGGACTAGGCTGCCATCTGATGCTGACCTTGGCTACATATAATGGACGCTCCCTATCTTCTGATTCAAGGCTTCTTGAATTGGAAGAGGAACTACAAAGGATCAAGTGGGACATCGTCGGGCTAAGTGAGGTAAGGAGAAAAGGAGAAGATCTCATTGAACTGAAAAGTGGACATCTCTTCTACTATCGTGGGACTGATACTGGCAGAACTAGTGGTGTTGGATTTATAATAAACAAGAAACTGAAGGATAAAGTTGTAGAAGTTGAAAGTTCTTCTGACAGAGCTGCACGACTCGTTATCCAACTCTCGAGAAGATACCAGGCGACGATTATTCAAACTTATGCACCCACCACAAGTCATCCTGAAGAAGAAATAGAAGAATTTTATGAGAAAATTCGTGATCTAAATAATAAAGGTAAGCAGCACTTGAAGATAATTATGGGAGATTTCAATGCAAAAATAGGGCAATGGCAACAGAATGAAACTTCAGTAGGTAAATTCGGTCACGGCAACAGAAACCAGCGTGGAAATACTCTCGTAGAGTTTGCAGAGGCAGAAGGGTTTTTCATCTTGAACTCCTTTTTCAAGAAAAAGCCACATAGGAAATGGACATGGAGACATCCAAATGGGACGACAAGTGAAATTGATTTTATTATGTGTAACAAAAAATTCGTCATAGAAGACTGCAGTGTGCTAAACAAGTTCAACACAGGTAGTGACCATAGACTGGTGAGATGTAAGATGCACCTCAACATTAAACTCGAATGTAGCAAGCTCATAAGACAAACAAAATGTATTGACATAACCAACCTTAAAAAACACCATAATACCTTCAAGTTGGAACTGTAGAACAGATTCTCTGCTTTAAAAGGCCTAACATCGGAAGAAGTGGATATTTCTGAAGTTAACATAAAGTAACCAAAGCTCTTATGGAAACAAGCAACAAAATTAGCTGGGTCTAAGAACAAGTTGCATGTGAACAAATTATCAGGAAAAACCAAAATGGTGATGCAAAAAAGAAGACAGATGAGGACAACTAAAGAACATGAGACTTCCAAAGTGGAATATATAGAGCTATGCAAGACAGTACGGAAAAGTATCACTGAAGACGTAAGGAAATTCAACTGTGAACTAGTAAGGACATCAATTGAAAACAACCAAAGCCTAAAGATAGCAAAGGGACATCTCAGTAAGGGAATAAAACAGATTATGGCACTGAGAAAAGTAGATGGTTCTGTAACAAGAAATAGGGGCGAAATTTTGACAAGAGTGAAAGAATTCTACTCCAAATTATATGAAAGGGATGATAGATGTACTCCAGACATCATGAAAGGTACCAGTACCAGAGTTCTTTCAGTCCTTAAAGCAGAAGTTGCACATGCAATCAAGAACATGAAGCGGGAAAAGCTCCAGGAGAAGATGGAATTACTGTAGACATCATACAAGAAGCAAGTGGAGAAATCGAAACAGTACTTGCCCAAATTTTCACTCGATGCCTTAATGAAGGGAAGATTCCTGAGGATTGGAACAACGCTATAATGATCCTGCTACATAAAAAAGGTGACATTGAGGATCTCAGGAACTACAGACCTATCAGCCTTCTATCAAGTTTTATAAAATCTTCACTAAAGTTCTTTCACACCGCTTGAAGGTGACACTGGACATGGCTCAACCGAGAAAACAAGCTGGATTCAGGAGTGGCTACAGCACAATAGATCATATCCATGAACTGAGAGAACTAATTGAAAGAGCGAGGGAATATGAACTTCCATTGAGCATGGCTTTTATTGATTATGAAAAAGCCTTTGATTTGGTGAAGCCATCAGCAGTTACAATGGCTCTGAAATCCTGCGGTATTGAAGATGCGTACATTAATATTATTAATAACATCTATGAAAATGCAAGTGCAAAGATTCGACTGTTTGAAAATACAACACACATAAAAATTGGAAAAGGAGTGAGACAAGGTGACACCATATCTCCGAAGCTCTTTAATGCCACATTGGAAAATGTCTTTCAATCACTGAACTGGGAAGACAAAGGGATAAAGATTAATGGAGATTATCTAACCCACCTTCGTTTTGCTGATGACGTAGTCATTTTTGCAACTACCCCATCAGAGCGGCAGAGTATGATCCAGGAGCTTGCTGACAGGAGTAAGGAAGTGGGATTAAAATGAACTTTCAGAAGACAAAAGTAATGTTCAATGCTTTTACAAGAAATGAAGATTTATCGATTGATGGAGAAAAGCTGGAGATAAGAGACACGTACGTTTATCTTGGACAGCAGATATCAAGTGAGGGTCACATTGGTGAAGAAATTAATCGGCGTACAAAACTTGCCTGGAGAGCTTTTGGAAGAAAAAGCATAATTTTCAAGAGCAATATGCCATTACGTCTTAAAAGAAAAGTGTTTGATCAATGCATCCTTCCAGTGCTTACGTATGGTGCAGAGACGTGGACCTTAACTAAAAGAGACATACAAAGGCTGCAGACAACTCAAAGCAGCATGGAGAGGTGCATGCTTGGTGCAACCAGGAGAGATAAGAAGAGGAACGCATGGATCAGAAAAATGACAAGAGTGGAAGACATCATGATCAGAGTTAAATCCCTGAAATGGCAATGGGCTGGACATACTTGCCAGAAGAACAGACCATCGATGGACAGCCCAAATTTTAGATTGTATTCCAAGGGACAGCAAAAGACCCAGAAGAAGACCACATGGAAGATGGGAGGATGAAATTCGAAAGTATGCGGGAGTGACATGGAGGACAGTCACTCCCGCATACTTTTGGCACAAGACAGACCGTTGTGGAGGAAACTTGGGGAGACCTTCGTCCAGCAGTGGATTGATAATGGTTGATGATGATATATATATATACTGAAGTGACAGAAAAAACTGGTCACCAGTCTAATACTTGGCAGGTCCCCCACGGGAGCACAGGACTGCAGAAATACGATGAGGCATGGACTCCACTAGCTTCTGAAAATATGGTGTAGGCAATGCACACTATACTTCCTGCAGAGCGTTCCACAATTCGGGTGTATTCCGAGTTCTTGGATTCCTGTGTTCGATAGCGTGTTGCATGGCATCCCAAATGCAGGGATCATAGCATACTTCTGGAAAATTTTAGGTAAGAATTTTAGGAATTTTAGGAATTTTTAGAAAAATTTTAGGAAAATTTTAGGAGTGTATTTCAATAAAAATTAGATGTATATTTGTATACATCTAGTAAAACAACTTTGTATGCATTGTAAAGAATTTGCTTCACACCCTTCAACCATATATACTGATAGACTGCGCATGACATCAAAATTTCTGGCTCCAACATAAAATCACATGACAACAGTCAAAAAGATGGGTTACACCTGCTGTGCTTATGGTTGCTCTGACCGATATAGTAAAGAAAGTTTTATGATTTTTCATGGGTAAGAAACGAATTAAATACCTAAGTCAATAAAGTTCAATTACTTAACCAGAAACTTGCAGCTATTGATATAAAAATATAGTAACTTAAGAAAAAAAAAATGGAATGCATGTTCCAAATTCTTCGCAAATGTTCATCACATTATAAATCACAAAATGTAAACAACACGATCATGCATGTATATAGCTCATAAGTAAACTTACCTGAAGAGTTTTCATTATATATGAGGTGCATTCACATAATACACCGAAAACACTGAAGTTCTGCAGCGTAAATTAGTAATCATAACAGCATTTGTACACGAAATTTGGAGTCTGATGATGACGTGCCCAATGTTTGAGCCATGGCGGCTTTGATGCAGCTATTGCCAATGCGCAGTCCATTAGTATATATGGTCAAAGTTCACACCCAAATTTTTTGCATAACGTCTAATGTCTAAAGTTTAAGTATGATTTACTTCTAATGTTCAGTTCTTATCTTTTCACGTGTTATTATCATATTCAAGTATATTTACCACATTCAAGTTTCACTTTGAACATTAATATGCTGTTGAACCAGAAGCAATTCACGATTTTCACAGTAAAGTTTTCAGGTTTCACATTAAACTATAATATCCTAAAAAGGTAATTGAAAACCAAGAACTATGTACAATTGTTCACTGAATTACTTTTTTCATATTATTGTTTTAACCTTTTCCTGATTAGCCTATCTTTTTCTGCTTCCACCACAACTAATTTACTTTCAGTTTTCTTTATTTCAGCTGAAACTTGTATGATCAAGTTAGAGGCAACTGCTATTTCAACAGTATTTTGTTTTTCTACAGCTTTTCTCATTCTTTCTGTTCCCTCTTGAATTACTGCTAGGGAGGCTTCTTTATCTTTTTTAAGCCTATTTATTTCTGCATCATTTTCTTTTATTTTGTCATCAAACTCAGCTTTTCTTTTTTTCTCTAGCTGCTTTTCCTTATTTTCCCTCTCTTTCTTCGAAAATAAAAGCATAACAAACAGCACGAAAACTAGCTCATAAATAGAATATTTGAAACACTCTCAATGTATGCACTCTCAATTATTAGGGATGGTAGAGGGGAAGGGAATAGAACTATCCAAAATTAGCATGTTTTCGTTGCGCTAGGGCGCTTAAGCACGGCTGAATTCCTTCAGATACCCCCAATGTTCAAATGATTGAAATGTGCTGATGTTCATGGAATGAAATGGTTGATCAGCTATGATGACCGCATAAAAGTTCGGGGTGGGGGGGGGCTTTATTTTTTATTTTTTTAGTTTATGCAACATTTTACATCACTCCAGTATTTATCTTGTCATCATCAACAATCGCAATGCAACTACCGCTTACGATCGCGGATATCAGCAACCGAAAATCTGCCATATCTCTAAGTGATATAACACACAGTATCCTATTACAGTGTATTGTAATTGAAAAAAAAAGGATGTGGAAAAAAGAAACTTTCAGAAATTAAGATCATCAAGTCATGCGTTTCAAAAATCCGTTTTCCTTTATAACGTTTGAAAACATGTTTTTGCTTTACCTGTAGTGTAAATAAAAAAACTATGTTGATTTTTTTTTATGGAATCAGACGTCCGTATGTCTGATTGTCTTCATCTGAGTTCACACTTTAGCTACTGTGTACAAGTAGACCTATTTTTTCAGCTCAAAAATATGTAGTTTTGTATATATTCACAGTATAAGTCATTCCTTATTCCCACAGAACTGAATTCAGCATATGCAAAATGAAGATCATCAAGACCCGCCCAACACTATGTTTCTGATTGTCTGCTGTTTATATTCAAGAAATGCAAACATGGATCAATGGTGAATGCAGCAACTATGATTTTTATTTATTACCAAGAAAAAAAAAAAAGAGCCGTGAAAGCTGTAAAGCTGAAACGGATATTTCTCTCGAACCCCCCCCCCATGCACAAAAACATTCCAATTACGATCAAACAGCAGGAGGACGCGTCCACACAACACAACCTTTGGAATTACCTGATGGAATGGCTTCTTTTGATTTGGCACATCGCCATAAATCACCACCTGCAGCTCACTGAACTGTCAAGTTGCATCCTTCCTCCTTCACTTTAACTATAATAGAAACTGTAAAAAAAAAAAATGCTCCCCAATTTTCGACAAAATTAAATTACCAAATTTACGTCATGATGTTGCAATTTACTAAAATACGTTTGTTTATCTGCTGAATATTGCTTAAATCCATTGAAAACTTTTTAATTATAGATGATTTTTTTATTAAAACAGTAACTCAGACGTCTGAATAAAAACGTGTTTGTAATTCAAATAGAGTCCATATCATCACAGAAAAAAAATTTAAGGATCACTCTGTTTAAATAAACCATGGCATCTAAAAAAAATAATTCACTTGCTTTTCCCGTAATTTATAATTACTGTTTCTTTTTTCAATCCGATTATGCAACGTTTTTTTTTTTTTTTTTTGCATCTGCTAAAGTTGTTAACGGAATTTGGCGAAATTTGCACTAGAACTTTATTGTGATGTATCTTAACTACTGTAAAAATTTTACTGTGTTATTTTCAAAATTCAGAAAAATGGATTTCTGAAAATATTCTCTTAGTCCTTTAGTGCTGTGGAAGTGATAAACAGGTGTTTGCTTTCTTCCCAACCAAGGGCTTCAGATCAGCGCTCCCAGCTGTCAATCAACCGTTGCTATGGTAACACCCTTTCTGCTGGAGGCTCACTCTGTCCAAAGAGGCACACATACTTGTCCATAATAAAAATTACCAATGCTAACTTTTAAAGTTTTAAACCGATTCAACTGGAATTTTGGAAGTGAGCTTCTGTAATCCAATTACAGTGAATGTAAAAATTTCAGCCACTTTCGTGAAAAATTCGCAAAGATAGTTTTCTTATTTTTTATCATAAGTAGTGGAAGTCTCTTGAGGGGAGGGAGGGTGGCATGCACATAAACAAGAAGATGATGAATGTGTTGTTCAGGCATACTCCTCACTGGTGGATGCCAGCTGACTTGGTACATACACGACCCCCTGCAAATGCTAAATGCCTCTTCTTTCCCCTTCTGTTCTCAATTGTCGGACGGACATCAAGCTCCCCTTCGACCTACTAGTAATCATCCAATTTTATTGCACTGGAAGTAGTGCCTTTTTTTTTTCTTTTTTTTTCCCCCAGCCAAATTAGGATTTGGTGCACATCGGAAACCGCTGCCGGTGGTTTCTTTGAGAACAGAGAAAAGGAACTTTAAAAACTGAAGGGGTAACAGTAACACGATTTCCTAAAAGGGCATAAAAGCACTAATTTCAAATTTCAAGGCTTTTCAAGACGGCATTAAAAAAACACCGTTTTTCCAGGATATTCAGGCCTTGAAAACGTAATCATGATTTTCCAGGACTTTCCAGGTTTTCAAGCACGCGTGCGCACCCTGCGTAATGGTAAATTTATTGGCGTTAATAACGGTTGTGTTTTTAATAAATAAGCTTACGAAAATTTTAGGATGAATAGCAAATTTTAGGTCTAATTTTAGGAATTTAAGGAGGGTCACAAAATATTAGGAATTTTAGGAATTTTAGGAGGAATGCGATCCCTGCAAATGTGTTCTATCATGTTCAGATCTGGGGACTTGGGTGAGAATGGCAACACCCCAAACTCAAATGAATGCTCCTCTAACCATAATGTGGCGTCCCGATACTTGTGAGGAGGGGCATTGGCCTGTTGGAACAGGCCCAACCCATCAGCATGAATGCAGGACATGAAAGGGAGTACCTCGTCAGAAAGGATGCGCACATTGCGTTGGCTGGTCACAGACGTTTGTAGATGTACCCGGAGTCCCAGTGAAGTTCAGCTAAACACACCCCATACCATTACAGATCTCTCACTAGCCAGTACAGTTTCCTGTTGACAGGTGGGATCCATGGCTTCATGGGGTTTGCGCCACACACACAAATCCTTCCATCTGCCTGATACAGTTAGAAACACGACTCGTCAGACCAGGCTACTTGTTTCCAATCATCAAGTGCCCAGTGGTAGTGTTGCCGTGCCCAAGTGAGGCGCATAGCTGTGTCGTGCACCCATCAAGGGGATTCGAGTTGGTCGTCAGCTCCGAAAGCCCATATTGTGCAGGGTACGTTGCACACGCTGATGCTTGTTGAGGCTCCAGCATTGAATTCCGATGATACCTGCAAGAGTGTTGCATGCCCATCGCGTGAAACGATTCTTGACAGCCGACGATGGTCACGTTCACCCAATGTCTTTTTACGGCCACACTGGTATCGTAGGTTGGAGGTTTTGCCGGAATTCTTGTAGTCACGGTACACCCTTGCAATGGTCGTCCACGAAAATCCGAAGTTTGTTTGTACCTCCGAAATACTATGGCCCATCTCACGAGAGCCAACTATGACACCGCGTTGAAAATCGCTTAAATCATTATTACTTGTCATTCTCATGCTGAAAATAGCTCTGACAGCTGGCAAGGATGTCTATCGCTTTATATACGCACTGGCGGACGCAACCGAGTACACGCATAGGTGACGTTGCTATGTATTTTGCATAAGCTCATCTGTACCAGTTTTTCTGGCACTTCAGTGTATATATACTTCATACATATGATTTGAAAACTGATCTCCTGGAAGAAATAAATCTTCAAAAATACATGGAAAGCAATACAAATGTAATTGTTGGCACAAATGTGCCATATTCTCACTACTTCCAGGTAGCAACTCCTTCAGAAAACTTGAAAATTATGTTGCCTTGGAGCAGGAATCAAACCCATATCTCCTAATTTCTGTTGGAGCATGCTATCCATTATACCACCCAGGACAAGGAAGTTCCAAGCAACTAAAACTAAGCAGATGTAGCTTAGAAATCCGAGAGCCGTTCAGATTTTGCACTAGTCAAAGATATCTCATGCTTCGTAATAGCGTCACCACAACCTTTTCTTACATCCAAGGTCAGATGTAGATCACAAGTTCCAGTGCTTCAGAGAACATCAAACATATCATTGGAAAATGAATCTCCCAGAAGAAATAGCTCTTTACAAATACATGCAGTAGAAGGCAATACAAATATAATTGCTGGCACAAATGTGTCGTATTCTCACTGTTTCCATATGCAACTCTTTCAGAAAACTTGAAAATTTACATTGGCCTGGAGCTTACTGCTTCAGGGAAATGTAATTTGTGCCAACAATTATATTTGTATTGCCTTCCATGTAAAATTCGTTTCCCAATTATATGTATTATGTTCTCTGAAGCACGAACTTGTGACCTACATCCAACTCTGGATGTGAGAAAAGGTCGTAGTGATGCTACGAGGATGCGGGATAGCTTCAACTACAGCAAAATCTGGATGGTTTTCAGATTTGTAAGCTACACCTGCTTAGCTTCAATTGCTTGGAACTTCCTTGTTCTGGGTGGTGTAATAGATAGCATGCTCGAACAGAAATCGGGAGATTGGCTCCCACTCGGATTTGGTTCCCGCTCCAGGACAATGTAATTTTCAAGTTTTCTGAAGGAGTTGCTACATGGAAACAGTGAGAATATGGCACATTTGTGCCTGCAATAACATTTATATATACTTCATTCCCGAATTATTGCTTCAAAAAAACATTTTTTTCTGTTCAAATTTTTTCAGAATATGGTGCTTTGCATATAATTCCATGTCTTTGTAACAGAACTGGATGCATGTCACAAATCAAGACGGTTTAACAAGACAACTAAAGGCTTAACTGTTGGACTGAATGAATTGCAGCAACTATTCACTGGCAGTTACTGAAAACTGAGTATGGACAATCCTTACTTTCCTTGGAAAACAGATGGGGAAGAAAGGATTTTAAGGCATTAAAACACATGCTGGGAGAAGAGATAAAATTGCCAGCAGAATTTTCTTTTGTGATATACATGAGCTGAAGATGCATTTCAGTAAGGATTATCATTTATGTAGGTTCATAACAGCCTTTAGCAATACAGTAAATGAAAATAAAACTTAAAGATCATGTTTCAACACATTTGTGAAAGCAAGTGAAATGCCAAACAAGGTTTAACATTTTCTAACATTTTGGTCTTCTTTGCAATGAAAAAAAAAAAAAAAAAACATGCTCTACGAAGTGACACTACAAAAAATAAATACACATTTAATGATGATTACATATGACACTTATAGTTAAATGTGCAGGCCAATTAAATAAAACTTTTTGAAGATATCTCAAATTTAAAGATATTGAGAATAGCATCAAAGTTATTTTCATACCTTTTTACATCATTTAAACAAATTTAACATGTATATTGCTGAGATCCAGGTATTTCTGTGAGACATTGGTCAAAAGATTTCAACTCACTGGGATTTGGTTCCAGGGCTCTTAGGTGGAATGGCCAACTGGAACCATTGGCTATGGGCTGATCCCACCAAACTGGTGAACTATGATTTTCAAGACGCAAAGAAAGAAAATATCCAGATGCTTTTTAATGTGAGAAAGTTATACACCATTTTTTTCAGTCTTGAACAGTATCTCTTACAATGGAAGTTTACATACACAACATAATGTGTGGGGGTAACAGAAAAGATTTCATGATTGCAAGAAAGCATACAAGTCCGAGATGTATATGGTTCATGTTTTTCGATGTTGAGTGAGATGTAATATCATGGTGTTCAGACTATGTAATACAATTTTTATATTGAAAGAGTTCAGCTTGCACCCAACATATGGATTAACCCCAAGAATGAGAAAGCTTTAAAAGGATATTAACCATTGCTTTAAAAGGATATTAACCAGTGCTTTAAAAGGAAAGGGGATTGGGAAAGTCACAAAATTTAACATTTTATTTCACTTTTTGTGGAATAACTTTTTTTTTTTTTTTTTTACGGGTCTTTTAGAGGTTATTTTTAATGAAAGTTGGTTGTCAAATTTTCGAACTAAAGCCTAGTTCGTCATCAGGACTATGTCACTGGAGTAGTTGCTGCCACTCAATTGGAAGAGACCATCCGCAATTATCGTTAATTGTGGTACTTCTTCTTCTTGCTATTTCGATCCCTTCTTCTAGTTTTCTCTTTACTAAGTTTGACTGGTGGGCGATTATTTTCACTGAGTCCCAATTTATGGAGTGTCCACTTGCTTGTACATGTCTGTCTAGCCCTGTTTTGTTCCCAATGTTCCTAATAGCTGCTTGGTGTTCTTTCATTCGGACCTTAATACTTCTCCCTGTTTCTCCTATATAGCTGAGTCCGCAGTTACAGTCGATGCAGTAAATTACTCCTTCCTGCAATTGGATGTCCAATTCTTTCTGCTTTAAAGCTGGCAGGAATTTCTTTATTTTGTTATTAAGATCTGGAGCTAGCCTGATATTATATTTTGCTCCGATCCTTTTCAGTTTCTCGAAAAGTCCCTTGTGGTACGTAATTTTGCTGGTGAATTTGAAGTTGGTTTTTTCCTGCTTCTTTTTTGGCACTTGTTTAAATATTTTCTCAACATATGGGGAGGGGTAATTGTTTTCTACCAACATTTCCTTTAATTCTTCTTTGTGAAGATCTTTTTGAGAAGCTGAAGAGACCAGGATTTCAATTTTTTCCAAAAATTGTCTCGCTGTATTCGATTTAATATAATCAGGGTGGAATGAGCAGAAGTCTAACATCTTCCCTGTGTTGGTGGGTTTTCTAAAAAGCTGAGTGAATATTTTCCCTTCTCTTGAGGTCAAGGTTAAATCCAGGTAATTGATGCTATGGTCTTTTTCCTGTTCCAGGGTGTACTTCAAGGTATTCTCTAGTAAGTTAAATTCTTCCAGAATCTGAGAGGGTAGAGATTGGTCCACAGTATCTACTATAATTAGGACATCATCCATGTACCTTACATAGAGAGCAAACAAGGAGGGTTGTATAAGGATTTTTGCCTCTAGTTTACTTATATAATAATTTGCTAGCAGAGGTGCTAGTGGAGAACCCATTGCAAGTCCTGAAGTTTGCCTGTAATATTTCTTTCCAAACTGGAAGAAATTATTCTTGAAGGAAAATAGGAGCAGTTCATATATGCCAAGTAGTATTTCTCTATTGTGATTATGGAATACTATTTTTTCCGCAAGGTCATCTGCAATGAATTCCAGTAGGAGGTCCAGGTTAATGTTGGTATACATAGAGACTATATCCAGGCTTGCCATTACTGGATGAATTAATTCTGGCAAGTTGTCCAGTTTTCTTTTTAGCTGCATGGAATTTTTTAGTAGGTAGGGAGGAGAAGGGAAAATATCTCTGAGGTGACCAAGCAAATAATAATTAATGTTGGAGAGTGGCGAATTTCTAGTGTCTATTATAGGTCTTATTGGATGGCCTTCTTTGTGAACTTTTATCGTACCATAGATCTGTGGAATTCTTGACTGGATTTTGGAGAAGTTTTTGAAGAGCTCATTAAGCTGTTTTTTATTTCTTAAAGAGCTGATTAATTTCTTAAGATTTTTTACAGTTTGATCTATAGGATTACCATTGAGTTCTTCATAATAAGGCTTGCTCAATTCAGCTTCCATTTTATTGTAATACTTCTCTTTTTCTACCAATACCAAAACTTTGCTCTTATCTGCTCTCAGTGCTACTACTTTATCATTGGCTTTGAATTTTTTAAGGTCAGTAATGGCACTTCTATTAAAATTGTAATCAACTTTTACTGGCTTTTTACAAATTTTGAGACGCAGTCTGAGAATTCTTTCCTTAAAGTAACTGCTGTATTTTCATCTTCTCTTTCTACCTTACTACAGATGCTTTCTAAATCAATCAGTATACGTTTTTATCAAGTGTTGCGGAGGAAAGGTTGTAATTATATCCCTTATTGAGGAGATTAATCAGGTTTTCATCTACTCCTTCTTCCGTCAGATCCATGACATGTTTGTTAGTGGTGGATGGTATTAACTGTGGGCCAGGTGCTGTAGACATTAACTTTGGACTTAACCATTTATTTTCTTTAATTTTCAATTTTTCCTTAAACTTTTTGTTTTTATCTCTCACTGCTTTAGCTAACCAATTATCAATATTTTTCTTTTCTGCTTCCGGAATTTCACCTAATGAAGAGGTCCAAATACGAGCTTCTATTCGTTCGCATTGCTCAATAGTTTTGAATTTATTACGAATCGCGCCATTCACCGTTTTTAGTTCTATTTTTCTAATAAAATTTCTTGACAGATTTTCCGCGATGTTATTTTCATAGAACAGTTTTCACTGAATGAAAACTGTTCTATGAAAATAACTACAGTTTGAGAAAAAAAAAAAATACCAATTGTATCCGTCTCTCCTTGCAACTGCATAACCAGGTGTTCTAGTTGCTGCTTTTCATCTGCCAGTTCTGCTATTTGATTCATGGTCTGTTTAAATCGTCCCTGAAAAAATATATTCAACAGGAAAATCAATCTCTGATAAGAAATAAAATAAGAATTGTTTGATGAAGTTAAATAAAAAGACATACATATTATAGTTTCACATAAATGTTTCATTTCCTCTGAAAAAACAACAGACAATTACAATGGAACATAGGATTGATTCTAATACAGTGGATCGAATATTAAAAATTTAAATATGAAAGCATTTCACAAAATCTATGGAAGACAGAAACACAGTTTCTGTTCTTCAATCAAAAATAGTTCTTCATAAGAAACAAGTTTTTGACTATGATAAAGAAAGGCAGTAAAGTTAACTTCTTTTCAAACAATAATTTAAATGAAAGGGTAGCTTCTGTTTTAATATGAGTAGACAATTATCCAGCTACCGAAACACACCGTTTTTGCAACTCTAATGTTCCCGAAAAATTTAGTTCACATGAAGTGTATAAAACTATACTGCAGTGAATAGGTCCAATAAGGGCCAAAAAGTCATTCATACTTACATGAAACAACCACATACATTTATAGCCTAAATAAATAAATAAATAAATAAATAAATAAAAACTAAAGCTGCATTTTCTGAAATAGTTACAACTTCCTGTGCAACAAAATTCTTACAAATGATCTTTTCATTCTGCCATCTCATATGCACTTAATTGTACAATAAAATTATTTTCCAAAGACATTTGGGAAATAACTTTATTTGCCACAGAATAATTTTTCTTTTAGAATAAAGTCAAGAACCAACTCAAAGAATTTCTCCATGTTATTTTTTGTAATTTTTCATAAAAGTAAAAAATTATATTTTCACCAACTTTACCTTGCCCAAATACATATATTCAAAACTGAATATATAACTGACTACACTGTTTTTTTTATTTATTTTTTATTTTACAGTATTTAAAAAAAAAATAGGTGGTGATCTTTTGGTATAATAGCACTGTACATCTCAAAGCGCACTGTATCAGACAAAGTACACAGAAACTTTAGATAAAACTACTCTTAATCATGGGCAGAAAAAAGCTCATATGTTACTTTTCTGTCAGTCCGAGCTGAATGATATTCCATGAGAATTAATTGAAATGCCGTAAGGCTGCTGCTTACGTAATTTTTGGAATGTATGTTTTAAGTCACTTATATCCCCATCAACTATTCTAAATTCACTGCTTGATGGAGATCACTCCCAAAATCTTTTTTTTTTTTTCATGACTTTCTATCATCACCTAGTCTCTTCCATGTCACTCTGGCATGCTTTTGAATTTCATTCACATATTTCCTATGTGGTTTTCTTCTGGGTCTTTTCTGTTCTGTGTAATCCAGTGTAGCATTTCAGTTATTTAATGGTAGTCAGTTCTAGAAATATGTTGAGCCCATTGGCATTTCAGGGATTTTACTTTGATCATGGTGCCATTAACTCTTGTTCCTTTCCCTATCTTCTGTGGTTACACCATGCCCATATCTTTCCATGCTTCTTAGCATTTTCCATAGCCTACTTATGTTTTCTTTAATTAAGGTACATGTCTCTGATCCATAAGTCAATTTGGAAAGGTGCACTAACAAAGCACTTAAGACATAATAGTAAATTGCTCTTGAAAATTGTAATGTTACTTAAAATGCACTCCATCCAAGTTTTATACATTTATTAACTTCTTCTTTGATGTGGCTTTTGCTTGATGTCTGTTGTCTAAGGCAGATGTAGGCATCATTTACTCCTAAAGTTGCCCTATCACCATCAAACTCTAAATCTTCAATTCTTGTAAAACACTGTACATCAATTTTGCGTTCTGCAAATTATACATACAAGGGTCATTCAAAAAGTAACAAGACTGATTTTACATGGGGGCAAAAGTGTAATGCAGTAAACATACTTACACTTACATACTTTTGAAGTATTCTCCCTCTACCTGAATGCACCGGTTCCACCTTTCTATCCACTTCCAGAAGGTGCGTTAGAAGCCCTTCCTCAACATGTGGTTCAGGATACCCATCACAGCATTGTTTAATTCAGTATTTGATGCAAACCAAAGCCCACAAAGTAGGGTTTTTTCACTTCAGCGAATAGGTGGAAGTCACATGGTGCCAGTTCTGGCAAATACACAGCATGTTCCATCATTTCAATTCCCAGCCTTTGGATAACCTGCTGGGTAAGCAAAGAATGGCGTGTAGGGGCATTATCTTGATTCAAAATCTAACCAGTTTGTGCATATTCTGGGCATTTTGGGGGACATTTTTCTTTAGAGAACCTTTGAGAACTTCAGAATAATAGGCACCGGTGAGAGTTTTCCTTGTGGAACAACATGGCCATACCCGATTCCCTTTTTATCGAAGAAAACCAGGTGCATGACCTTCACTGCACTTGCTTGAACCTTTGCTTTCTGGGATTGGGGACACTGTAGGCATTTCCATTAACTGATCTGTTGTTTTGTTTCTGGATCAAAATGGGGAAAAAATGCTTCATCACGTGGTGATTCGATCCAAAAAATGTGGCTCATGGGCAGTTCAATGGGTGACAAGTGATAACACGATTTACCTTGTGTTCATCCGTGAGCAAGTGAGGAAATCTACTTTGCAATGACTTTTCAGTACCCCAACCGGTTTCTTATGTCATCAACAGAATCAACAGACATCTACATCACATTAGCAACCTCCTCAATTTTCATATGGTGGTCTTTGCACAAGGGTGCCTTGATGGTACTGACATTAACCTCTGTAGTTGATGCCAAAGGCCTACGGGAGCATGGCACATCTTTCAGACATTTTTCACCTTTCACAAATTTCTTGTGCCACTCAAAAACTTTTGCACAGGACAAAACATCTTCCTAATAGGCTGTTTTAATCATTTCATGCTTTGTATGGTGGTTCTATTTTTCAAATGCACCCAAAATTTTATAGCTGCTCTTTGCTCCAGTTTTAAATCCATACTGGGTTACAGAAACACGTCTGAACTCTACGCAGTTTACTACAAGAATGAACTAGCAAGGCACTGTAATGACACGCTGTCACGTGACTGGCCTTGTAGGTGTACACACGAGGTCACAGCTAGCTACATTTTTCTATGTGGGTTTGTTTTGGTGCTATGATGTCAGTCTCGTTACTTTTGAAATGACATGTATATATAGATATCAGTGGTGTCGCATGTCCATTTGGGTTGGGTGTGCACTGTTATGGGAAAAAACACATAAAAATTTTATTATGTATCCTGAGCTGCAAAATTTGTGCATTGATTTTGAACATATGAAAGCATTTCTTTTATTTAATTGTCATCTAATAACTTACGGTAAATATCTTTACATACACTCCATTGTAAGAAAAAATCTGAAGTTCCTGTGCAAATACTAAAGTGATAAACAATTTATATATATATATAAGTTTTAAATGCAGCACAAGGCTTACTTTCAAATTAAGAAAGAAGGTACTGTAGAACACGCTAAGTTACGTATTTTTTTATACGTAACTTAGCGTGTTCTACACTACCTTCTTAATTTGTTTGTTAGTTACATGCATTGCCTACCACTCATTTATTTAGGCTTACTTTCTTTAACACGCTTTACACAATCTGCAAAGTATCTGACAGAAAATAGGACGCTTAGTACATCGTCTACCTAAATGGATGTCAAAATTGTCAAAATTCAAATTGTATTTTAAAAAACACTGATTCACACAGCGATGAAAAGACAGAAAAACAGTAACTGGTAGCAGAACATTGAAATGTGTTTATGACTCCATGCTGTTCCAAACACAAACTAGTATGGCCAGTGGTGCTTTTTAAGTGCGCACACCCTGGGAATTTAAATCTCTGCGTTGAAACCACGAGGAAATAAAAACATGACCTGTAGCACCATCTGGAGAGCTATGAATTACAGATGACGACTTGGGGATGTCCACTGGAATAGCACTCCTGCAGCTGCAAATATTACTTACTACATTTTGTTTACTGCACGAAGCAACGAAGCTGCTTCTCTTCCGAAAAATATTGCACAAGGGAAATTAAGTTTAGCGGACAAACTTCAGCAAGCCTTATTGGAAAAAAAAATAAATAAATAAAATATAACAGCAAATTGTACCACATTGTTGAATTGCACTGTTCCGCATTACTCAAGTGGTGCTCCTTTTGGGTAGCACACCCTGAGAGTTCCGCTGTTGCATTTGAAACCACAAAGAAATAAGAACGTGACCTGCAGTGCCATCTGGGAAGCGTTTGTACCACAGCTGCTTTAAGGTAGTCAGATGTGCGTATGTGAAACAGCACACCCCAGGATTCTAGCGCGAATCCGATATGCTTACTGAATGAACCTTTTCTTCTTAATGAAAACATTATATGGGGAAATTAATTTCAACCACCACTCAAAGCCTTATGATGAACTCTGGCGAGTTTTATTAGAAATAAATCTGAAAAAATAATATAGATAATATAGGTTAAATTGAGACTGTGTGGGTGTGCACCGCACACCTAGCCCACCCGAATATTCGCCCCTGATAGATATAGTTTGGAAGCCATTGACTGGACACACTGGATGTCTAGGATATTCAGGTTTTCAAGGAGATCTGGGACAAGATATTTTTCAATGAAAAGCACAATTTTTGACATAATTTAAAAGAAAATGCAAACCTTGAAAATTTACTTAATATAAAAGTTGGAGGTCATTAGATGTCACAACTGTTGATTACGTGAGGGAAATTTATGGAGTTTCGTTGAGTTAATCACCTAATACATTTCTTGAAGGAAGCTGAACACCACACACATCAAAAAACTATCCCAATATAGCCAAACATTATGCTACCAGAAAATATAGGTGACAGAACTATGGTTTCGGGCAAGAAAAGAAACTTCTGTATTGCAACTGCTATTAGAAGCTTGGCCAACAAACTAACTCCATTACTTCTTAATCTAATAAGCATTACAGATGAACTATGGCTTTATCTACACTGGTGTTCAAAATGAAGAGAATTTGCACATTTCGTCGATTTTCACAAAAAGTACGGAACCTAAGGTACAAATTATGCCGCCGAATAAGAATGCAAATTTGCAGTGTTGAATACGCAAGCGTACACATGCGTGTGGGAGGAGCTGTGACAGTAGAGGGCATGAAAAGCACACATGGCTTTTTCCGCGATTAGTTCGCTTGTACTCCTTGGTGACATTCGTTGTGTTTCTTGCAGGAGTTGGTTCAATTTCATAAGCAATCAGTAAAATGAGTTGCCATGAACGTATTGATGACAGAATGAGGTGGAGAACTGTCGGTAGATTGGAGGCAGGGCAGTCGCAAGTGCAGGTTGCTACAGAGCTCAATGTAACGTCCAGTGTCATCTGCAATTTGTGGAAACAGTTTAAGGACACCGGATCCATATCGAGAAGGCCTGGGCAAGGTCGTCCAAGAGCCACGATGGCCAATGAAGATCATTATTTGACCCTTTCAGCGAGTCGCCACAAGACTGCTACAGCTGCACAGCTATCTCGTGAGCGGCATGCCGTCACTGGAACCCAAGTTTCAAGGGTTACTGTTTTCTGAAGGCTTCATCATGAGAGATGGCTTTTTGCCAGATGACGCGCTATTTACGTCCCGCTCACTTCAGCACACAAGAGAGCGCGTTTAGCATGGTGCAGACAACATTAGCCTTGGAGACTTCAGTGGGGTAAACGTTCTCTTCACAGACGAGTCGCGATTCAGCCTGGACACTGATTCTTGACTTACCTTCATCTGGAGAGAACCTGGGACCAGATACCTTTCCTCCAACATCTGAGAAAGGGACCGCTATGGCAGTGGAGGTGTCATGGTCTGGGCAGGCATCATGTTGGACGGCCGCACACCTCTCCATGTGTTGTCAGAGGCTCCCTGACTGCTGAGAGGTATAGGGATGAGATCTCACAGCCCTATGTTTGCCTTTTCAGGGGCACAGTTGGCCCTCAGTTCCTTTTTACAGACGACAACGCTCGTTCACATAGGGCTCACCTGGTGGACGATTATCTTGAAAGTGAGGTTATTTGCCGGATGGATTGGCCAGCCAGATCGCCAGACCTTTTTATTTGCTGTAAATAACATTTTTTTTTAATCTACAAGCAAAAACTATTTGCAAAACTTGCTAATAATTTGGAAACTATCCGCGTACGAGCGTACGCGTGTATGTCTACATTCTACTACTATGCCCAATGCTATTTAAAAATTAACAATAAATATTTGTTAGGGAGAATGAATGTGTTACAACACATTTTTACATATATGGTGAAGGGCATGCAGTTCTGACTGGATATTGATGTGGACCAAAAACATATTTGCAACTAGACAAACTGTCATGACCCCAAGATTTTTACAAATTTTCATACCATAAACTAGTCAAAGCTACTGACCAAATTCTGGATTCTGCAGTAAAATATTTTACCCAGCAAAAGAATGTTCAACATATATTACACTGTTTAATTTGCTAAAAAATTTAAAGGACATACATACACACATACATGTACATACAGCCTTTGTCATAAAAATTCGCACACCAAGAAGGCGCCGAATTGAAATGAGATTTTTAGTAGTGAGATGGTACATACCAAGGACAGAAGTGATTACAGTATCACAGCAGCAGGACGATTTCCCACGGACATATGGTACACATTCCGGTCAGCGTTAGTACCGCGTCGGGCTGCCTCGTGCTTGGATACATGTGGGGATATGGTCCGGCATGGAATCAAAGAGACGCCATATGTTATCCTGGGACAGATTGGCACACACTTCTTGCAACTGATGCTCTAAATTATGAACACTGGGACTTGGAGAAAGCTGGCATCCCAGCTGCTCAATGGGCCAGAGATCAGGTGATCTGGCAGACCTCGGAAGCGTCGAAGCATGACGTAGACAGTCCTGGAAAACCCGAGCTGTGTGCGGACAGGCATTATCTTGTTGGAAAATGTCTCTGGGCCACCCTGCCAGAGAAGGCAGCACATGAGGCCACAGGCTCTCCTGTACATAGCTCTGGGTTGTCAATGTCCCTTGGATCACTGCAACGGAAGTCTGGCTGTCATGCGCGATGGCTCCCTAGACCATCACGCCTGCAGTTTAGGACTTGTGCAGCTGCACAGTGAGGTTGGGATTGCAGTGCTCACCTGCGGTACTCCACCCTCTGACATGATGGTCGTCCGTTCCCATACAGAAGAGGGATTCATCACTGAACACTATATGTCGCCAGTCCATAGCATTGCACGTTGCTCACTGCTTACGCCACTACAATCGATGCCGAAGATGGTTACGTGTTAATGGTAGAAAACATAAAAGCTGTTGAGAGTGCAGATTCGCCTGTGCCAAGGCATCTGGAAAGAATTATGGTGGACACAGGAGTCCCTCGTATAGCCGCCACATGTTTCTGGATATTGGACAAAGACATTGTTGCACCTGTGTATGCTGCTTTCACGATCCCACGGTCCTCTCTGCTGGGGGTGTGTCCGGGTCATCCAGAGCCAGTCCGCCATGTCTGGATGCCTTCCAGTGTCCATTGCTCCCAACACGATTGCACCATACTGTCTGACCAGTCCAAATGGCCGCCGATTCGACACGCTGGCCACCCTGCCTCTCTCATCCCGACAATACAGCCTCGTTCAAACTCCGTCAGTTGCCCGTAAACACATATACAGCAGCTCCTTGGCATGTCTATCACTCAGGGATCTCACCTGACTCTTACCGTTCACTTCGGCACGAATGTGGAGTCCCCTGTGCTGCGCCTTATAAGCCCCAAGGATTGCAATCGCGGCACCGGTCTTGGATACACAGGCATGTGGAATCACACGAAACTTTAATCATTTGCATGTCTGCCTTCTCCGTAGCTATTTGCCGAGTTTTGCATTAATCGCAGTTTTTTCTTGGTGCGTGCATTTTTATTACAACGAGTGTACGTAAGTGCATACATACACACACACACATAAACATATTATTATTATTATTACTAAGCTGTTCTCTGCTATTCAGAGGTTAGCTCCTCAAAGAAATAACTTCCTTTTGCTGTATCAGATGTCTCCATTTACAGCGATTTCGGCACACATCTCGAGCTTCATTAATATCACACGCCACACACAAGATCTATTGTACTTCATACTCATAATCTTTTTCTCATCCAGACATTCCTGAATCTGGTCCTCCCATGATTTCCTTGGCCTTCCTCTGCCTTTCTTTCCTGCCACTTGGACTGAATGAATTCTCTTAGTAAGCATCAAACCACTCATTCTCTCAACATGGCCAAACCACCTAAGAATATTAGTCTCCACCTTACTAACAACATTTTGCTTCACATTACACATTTTCATTCCTCACATGATAAGAATGTGTCATCCCACAACCCCCCATAAGCAATGCATCTCTCCAGCACACAAACGACTCCTATGTCTCCTCTTCTGTAGTGCCCAGGTTTCACTGCCATACATCAGAGTAGGAAGAATTACACTTTCATACAGGGCCATTCGGGGCTTTTTGATAACCCATCATTCCTGTGAAATCCTTTTAAAGCAGCTATGACTTTCAATGAGGAGTTCACTTGCCTTCTAATTTTGCCATTTAATTTTATCTCTCTGTCAAACATACTTCCCAAATACACAAACTCGTTTACCTAGTTAATGGTCAGATGAATATCATTTAGAGATATGTACAACTGCTGATTAAATAACTTACTTCTAACTGGACCATGGCATCCTTCATCATTTTGTGTTCTTCAGTGGATACAACATCATCACTATCATTTGCAGAACCTGATGGAAGTACATAAACAAGACCATAATTTGCAATGAAAACTAATTGTTCAGGTTTATATGTAACAAATCAAATGAGAAAATACACAATAAAAATCACAGCAATTGTCAAGATTTTGATACCATATTTTGTACATAAATAAAAAGAAAGTTATCATCAGTAGAAATTTTTATTACTGTATCCCAAGGTAAAGTACTGGTGAACTGAAAAATGATATTACGTTAAAAACAACATCCAAGTTAGAAGCAGAAGTGAATACATGTGAACTGAAAAATGATATTACGTTAAAAACAACATCCAAGTTAGAAGCAGAAGTGAATACATGTGAACTGAAAAATGATATTACGTTAAAAACAACATCCAAGTTAGAAGCAGAAGTGAATACATGAAATGTGTCATGAAAGAATAAGAATGAATAATCAAAAATAAAAACTTTCTTCGAATAATAATCAACAAAACACTAAAAGAAACAGTGTTGAAAAATAAACAAAACACTGAAAAGAAACAGTGTTTTGTCCACAGAATTAACTACAGTTGACATATACACCGACGAGCCATTACATTATGACCACCTACCTAATAGGCTGTAGGACCCCCTTTAGTCCATTAAACAGTCAGGTGAATTTGGAGGCCAGGGCATTAACGGAAAGTCACCAGCATGTTCCTCGAATCACTCCTTGACGATTCTGGCAGTGTGGCATGGCACATTATCCTGTTGGTAATGGCCATCACCAGCAGGGAACACGGTTGCCATGAATCGGTAAACTTGGTCCACAATGATGTTCAGATACCTGACAGCTGTCAGGGATTGTGCTATTGGGGCCTAAAGTGACCCAAGAAGGCATCACACACAGCATAACACCGCCGCAGGCCTGTTTCCACCCAACAGTGCATCCAGGTGCCATAGCCTCAGTTGGTAATCGGCGTATCCACACTTGGCCATCTACATGATGAACCAGGAATCTTTCTTCCAATCATCCATGGTCCAATTTCTATGATCTTGGCCCATTTCATGCATTGTTTGTGATGACGAGCAGTAGCATGGGGACCGGCTGGGTCTTCGGCTACGCAGAAGACTAATGAACTGTGGGCTGTGACACATTGCCCTGATCACCACTGTTGTAACTGCAGATGATTTGTTGCACTGTGGCCCTGCAGTCACTGTGAACAATGAGCGACAGTCTCTGCTCTCCTCTGGCATCAATAAGCTGCGGATGACACAAGGGTGGATAATGGTTTGTTATTTGGCCATCTGTGCACTATTTTTGATACGTACTCACTACAGCAGCATGTGAACAAATTCCAAGCCATGCTGTTTTTGAGATCGTAGTTCCGAGGTGCAGTGCCATCCCAATTTGTCCTTTATTAAACTCCAGTAAATTGGCAGCTTTTTCCGTTCTGACTCCGAACACTCTACTAACCAAAAGCCGGTCTCGGGTTGTATATATACTGCTCTGTAAACTTCACCTGCGCCACCGTTCGGTCTCCAGGCGCGATCATTTCTCTAGGCTGGGGGTGGTCATAATGTAATGGCTCATCGGTGTATATATATACATAGCACTCTGTGACAGTACACAACAGCATGGCAGACTGGCATCATGCATCAGATATATGGTTGGATATCTACCACTGTCACCTATGGGGCCTTCCACACCAAATCATCCATAAACATAAATAATTTTACACCAACACATCTTCAATTCTTATATATTTTTTTTATCTGTAGATATCCCCAACATATTAAAATTCCTAAAGTGTCATTTTTTCTTATCCCGATAGATCTGTTGATATATATATTTTAATTTTGGTTCATGGTGGGACTTATTTACCATAAAAACACATATCTAAATTATTTTGAACAAGAGAAATGCAAAATTTATCAATCTTTCATAATTTTTCACAAAGAATCCATTGATGCAGTGCACAGGTTTTTACCTGTTTTAGTTTGTGTATTATTTGCAATGGGAGAGCCTTTTTTCAGAACAGAAAAAAGCAATGTAGTACAGCATTTAGAAAGTTAAAATTGTTAATGCTTTTAAATAAAAGTTTTATCTACCATATTTTCCAAGAATAATGCAGCATTAAATATAACACAACAGTTTCTTCTCTTTTTTTGGTTGAGGGTTAAAAGACCACCATGAGCAACTCACTGGGATACTACAAGCAGTCACTTGTCTGTAATTTAGGATAACTGGCACCCGGGAAAAACAAACAAACATCCATCCATGCCTCACTGGGATTTGAGCCCCTCATAAAACAAACACAAAATCCATGCTGCACTGGGATTTGAACCCAGAACCTCTTGGATGAACAATTATAAGCCAGTGCTCAGACCACTATGCAACTGTGGTTGGCAACACAGCTGTTCCATTTATCTCATTGGCTTGTTTCAGAAATAACACCACACCTAGTTTATAGCTGCAGGTACACATATCACAAAGGAATTTCTATTTGACGCCCATTCCAACCCCTTCCCCCCACTTCAACACAATAGCAGAGTGTATTGTACGACTTTCACTGAAGGTAAATCATGCAATAACAGAATTTGTCAGGAAAACTATTTATTTATTTTTAATGCTCTTCAAGCTTCCTGCGCAACTCACATCTAATAACATCGCAGGTGAAATTGATGTAGACCATATGGAAAGTTATGCACTAAATGGCAGTCATCACCACTGCTTCATTTCTGTACTTGTGTAACGCTTCCTCCTAACGGATAAAAGACCTTCCACTTACAGACACCTCATTTACACAGTGTTCATTATCAATCCAGCATAGCACGAGGTAAATGTCGTTCAGCTTGTGGATGACACCTACAGTGGTTTACAATGTGTATTAATGAAGTCATGGCAAAATCTTAGTGATGATATTTAGCAATATGGGGATTACTAAGATGACTTAATTTTTACTTTTCTGTCAAATTTTTGGGTTGCACACCTACCCATCATCAGGACAGACTCAAGAGAGTACATGCTGCCACTCAAATGGTAATATCCAACCTTTATTTTCGTTAATCGTGGCACCTCTTCTTTTTTTTTTTTTTTGTAGACTTTCCTATAATTTTCATTTTACAAAGTGCTGTTGATGCGAGAGAATTTTTCAAGAGTCTGAGTTAATCCTACAAGACAACCCTTGACAGACCCATACAAAGTACCAAACATTCGATTAACTGGGACTCTTTAAACATTCTCTCACATTAACAGCATTCTGTGAAAACAGAAACTGGAGGGAAGGCCACAAATTGAAAGTAGTGTCACTATTAGCAAACAGAAAGGCTGGGTATTACCATTTGAGAGACAGCACCCACTCTCTTGAGTCAGTCCCAATGACGGGTGCCGTGAAACCCAAAAATTGACAAAAAAAAAAAAGGAAAAATTAAGTCATCCTAGTAATCCCGGTATTGCTAAATTATACTTTTAAGTGGTTTATATGTTTAGAAAGAAGGAAACACCACTCTAATTTCACCGGTGAAAAAGTGCACATTAATGGAAGAGCTTACAATTTCCCCTATTGACACACTAATCAACTGCGCTACATACATGCAAGGCTGATAAAAATCGAAATTTTATCTTCCCTAGACAAGAACAAAAATAAAAATACACTAAAAGAAAAAAAAGGCACTAAAGCATAAATCCTAAATAAAGATTTTCGAACAGTAAATCATAAACATATGCGAGGAAAAGAAAAGGCCAGATTGAATCCCTGCTATCTATTCACGTATAATTGCCTATATTTCGTGACTTCATTTACGCGACCTCTAGGCTCCCATGCTAATCAATGAAGAGTTGGTGCTCCAAATTCTTCATATAGCTCAGTGTCTGTGATAAGATTCAAAAAGTTAACTCCTTTAATACCATGAATGATGGTTAAAATTTATGTTACTGAAAACGGTTATAAGTTACACCAAGCTAAATGTCACATTTCAGAGCAACACATTTGTAAAATCAAGTTTAATGCAAAGGCAGAAATAAATTGGGAGGGGGGGGCGTGTTTGCCTGCACATCGAGAAAATATTTTTTAAACATGACACTTGGCCTGGGCATGGCCATTGTGAAAGAGCTATCAACAAAGTGCACTGTGTGGTGATATGGTAGCAAAAACAGGACGGAGTCTCTCACGCACGCTGACAGAATAACCCTATCTTATCCAATACTAAGGCCTCTGGCACAAGCAGAAAGAGTCCAAACCACAGCATAGTAGATGCCCAGAGATTGGTACATCATCAATCTGATGGAATGACTTACGTACCTTTCTGTATTATTACATCATGATGTGGTCACATAATATAGCAAAATACTCTGTGTGTGTGTGTGTGTGTGTGTGTGTGTGTGTGTGTGTGTGCGTGTGTGCCCATTTTTTTTTTTTTTTTTTTCAAGCCCAGAAGAATCAACACATCTAGCACTGTGGTTTCCAAGAGTATACTTCTGATATTAGTAGAAATTTAATGGCTATGCTTCATACATTTTTGGTGCAACATATATAATGAAATCTTTAAACATATTTCTACACAGAAGTAAACAAATATTTTACAGCCATATACACAGCTGGCCACCCAAAATGCAACACCAAGAAGGAAGCATCCGATTGGCCTGAAATTTGCAGCATGCATCGCCCGCGAGAGGACATGCAAACGATTAGCATTGCAGGGCATATGCAAATCATGTGCGCCCGGCACGCCACTGAGAAGCACTATAAAAAGGGTTCACAGAAGGTGGGGTGTAAGTAGTGGAAGTGTGTTGTGCTGCCGGACCTGTGCGTGGGAAGCTTCCTGATGCCTCGTCGCAGAATACGGCAGTCATTCCAGCACGCTTTGGAGTTCGATAGAGGACAAATAGTGGCTTTTCGCGACAGCGGTTTATCGTACCGAGACATCGGCGTTCGTGTGGGAAGACATCCAGCCACAGTGAGGCGCGTATGGATTCAGTGGGTGCAGGAGAGACGGACGGACCGACGTGAGAGATTGCCGCAGCCGCGGCACACCACCGAACGAGAGGACCGGCATGTTGTGCGGCGGGCATTGACTGCTCGCACCGCCACATCACGAATGTTAGTGCAGGAATTAGGGTGTGTTGCACAACAACCTGTGTCAGCATGTACCATTCGACATCATCTGCTGGAGCAGGGACTTGTCGCACGGCGGCCATTGCTCCAATTACCATTGATGTTACACCACCGGCGAGAGCGGGCCGTTGAACGCGCACCTGGACTACCGCATGGCACGACATGGTCTTCTCCGACGAATCCCGCTTCTGCCAGCAACACCACAATGGTCAGATCTGCGGGTGGCGGCACCGCAGCGAGAGACTGTATGACGCCTGCATTTTGCATTGCTCACCATACCGGTCCGTCGCCTGGCGTTATGGTTTGGGGCACAATTGGATCTGACACCTGCACCCCTCTGGTATGCATCGCCGGTACACTCAACAGCCACAGCTCCGATGTTTTGGAGCCTGTAGTCTTCCCTTACCTGCACGACCTGCCAGCGGCCATGTTTCAACAGGACAATGCACGCCCGCACGTGGCACGCATTGTGTAACAATTCTTCACGGCCCACCAGATGTCACTGCTGCCGTGGCCCGCCTGTTCTCCCAATATGTCGCCCATCGAACAAGTCTGGTCGCTGATCGGCAACCGAGTGGCCCGGCAAGAACCACCCGCGGCTACGCCTGATGAACTGTGGCAACGTGTGGGAGCAGCCTGGACCGACACACCCCAAGCCCACATCCAAATCCTCTTTCGTTCGATGCCGCAACGTGTAGCTGCCGTTATTGCCAGCCATGGGGGCTACACAAACTATTGATGTCTGCATGTTCCTCAAGTCGCACGGGCCTGTAAGCTCAATCGTTTCATCTTTGTATCTGTTGTTATGTGTCCAGCAAATCTGGCTTTGCTATCTCGTGTCCTTCTTGGTTTTGCATTTTGGGTGGCCAGCAGTGTATATAAAATGCCAGTGTACAAAAATTTGGAATACTGACTGTTCTAAAGTAGTTCAAATATATACTTAGTCACTAAATTATGGATAATTAGCACTTTTAGAATTACTGGTACATCTCGAGATGAATGAAATCTACTAACTACTTCCGTTTCTACAATCTGGTATGAAACAAAAATCAGAAGCATCATATTTATTATTGTTATAGGGACCTCACTTGGGTGCTACTGGAATACGAATCCTTTTCTGAAAACCAAAATCTAATGGAGTTTCCTATTCTGGGAACACTGGGGTTCTGACACTAAATGTAGCATAGCCCATCTCTGGACACTCAACACATTACCCCTAAGGATTAAATAATTGAGCTGTCACAATGAAAATAATTTTTAAAATATAATGGCAGTTTGACACTCTACTTCAGCATAAATTAACAAATACCATGTACTTAATTTTGAGTCAACATAATGTTTTTGACTGAGCACATGAGTTCATATCACAGCATCAAGAGCATCAAGACAGAGCTTGATGCTCTTGATAGAGCACAATTTCTCAAATCAATCAGCACACTCTACTCAGTTAACTGGATGCACAGATTTAATGAACACAAAACCCTTTAATGAATAAATGGGGTCAAATGTGGTGAAATGCAATTAAATGAATGAGATACATGCAATTACTTAATATACTGTCTTGTTACATGACACTAATTTTGTGAACAAGCAATGCATTCATGTGCAAATTCTTCCCCTCAACGCATAAAGAAATTTATATTACATTATTGACAGTCAGTACAGACATCTTCAGTACATAATTCCTCAGCATTCTGTTAGAGAGAATCTCTCACCACATTTCTTTCTGTGATGTACACATCAAGAGCAGAAGAATAAACAAATGAGAGTTCTTACAGTTTTAAGTTTTGGTACACACTTTTGTAGATTTAATAGGCACATAAATATCACAAAGGCATCACATCAAACTACATGTTGATGACCATAGTACACAGCTCACACAGTAAGAACATTAACCACATAGTGAAGAATAAATACATGAAGTTGAAAATGCTTTATCTTTGACACCATTGCTATTCCAACAGCATTCCTCATCACCATCCACTTTTGTGCATGGACAGACTTTTATGCAGCTCTTTCTCTTCCATTGATCACTGCTGATAACAAGTACACCATCTTCTGACTGTTGGCTTAGCCTCCACAGTCCCTGCTGACTGAAAGCAAACTGCTTTGGGCAGACAAGAGAAAATGACAGAATTTACAGTGTGCTACAAACCCACATCAAAATCAAATTTCATACCACCAAAATCGACCAGTCCAGAATCCTACAAAACAGCCATTTTCAGTACATGGCTCAAAAGAGCCTTTACATTATGCTCTACTATGGAAATGAAGAATGCAGAAATCACAAACACCACGAATGTAAGTCCTTCAACCAGATTCACCACACCAAAGTTGGAAACCATTCTGAAAAATATCCAAGCTTTAAGACTTTAAAATTAATAGCACTACTAACATAAACAGACTGAAGTACTCTGGATCTGTAATATACAAGTTTTCCTTCACTTTCAAACATCTTATAAAGAAATTTGGAGGGGTGTTGGAATTAAGTCCCCTGTGTTCATATCTGATATTGTACTATGAACCAGACAATTTTGGGACAGAAGCACAAGTACATGATATACTCCTAAACTACCCAGACAGCTCCAAGAAATCCTACAAAGGCATGAGAAAACATCGAAACAAAGGTTAAGGTGTACAAGAGAGATGTTAAAAATGGCAACAACTCTGTGTAAAGTAGTTGCAAAGAACAATGCAATACCAATATGGAATGAGGTAAAAACACTGGCACCATATACCAGCTATAACGGCACAGTAGCACGAGAAAATGTAGAAATTCTCACTCATTGCTGATTGTACAATGAGAACCTCTCTTTACAACTTTAATATCAAGTAGCATGCACAATAACTTATTATTCCATGTGCCTTCACTTATCTCTTGTTATTAACAAATGGTCACCCTAACATGTGAAATTCCAAATTTATGTACTTTTATTTTGAATCTTGCTCAACACACAGCCTTGAGAAAGTGAAAGCTTGGCAACTTTTGAGTTACTTTATGCCTAATAAAAGGATATTTAAGACACTGTTTATTCAGGGTATATGTGATAATGACCTTGATTTAATTCATTTTCCTTCTCCCTAATCTGTGCATCTAATTTAATCCTGTGGGTCTTCTGTTCTTCCAACTGTCGCATCATTTGGTCTCTTTCCATTTCTAACTGACGCACAGATGCTGACAAAGATGCAACCTATATGCAAATAGAGAATAATTCATCAGCAAAGCATGTCACAAAACATTATAATTCAACTTATGAATTTTCACATAAACAAAAACGAGATTAAAAAATCAAGAATACACAAAATTTCATTTTTGTTTTTAATAACTAAGCTTTTGTGTGTACACAGCACACACAGCGCACACCCACACACAAACCATAGTTTTAAATATAAGAAAAAGATCACTTACAAATTGTTTGGGCACATTTTTTCCAATGCTTTGACTTAAATTTCATATAAAAAGAATAAAATCATAACCTATAATTTATATGAGCCATATTGGGGAAAATAAGTACCATTTGACTATTAAAGTGTTAAATCAAAAGGTATTTGCAACAAATATCCTTTTTAACTGATTTGTCATACCTTAAACTATTTTCCTACATAGTTTCTGCCATTATTGATACATTTGTGGAGCACCAGTTTTTGCATCATCATAGAACTCGGCCACCTATGAAGACAGCCACTTCTGCACTGCTCAGAGTTTGAGCAATATCTGATTTATCATTGTCGACGAAACGCTGACCAGCAAATAACTTCTTCAGATGCAAGAACAGGTGACAGTAACTTGGCACTAGGTCTGAGCTGTAGTGATCTATTTGTTTCCAACCAAATGACATGATATGTGCTTGAGTATGTGGAGAAATGTGAGGCCGAGCTTTGTCATAAAACAAGATAATGGTGTTAGCAAGCACGCCGTGCCTTTTATTCTGGATCGTGCAACACAGTTTCTCCAAGGTCTCACAACAGGCTGATGAGTTCACTGTTCTGCTTTTAGGCAAGAGTGCAAGATTTTTTTGCAGCTTGGAATTGCCTGTTTGAATTTCTTACTTTTCAGCAGAGGTGTGAAGCCACACCATAGACTGCTTCTTCAATTCTGGAGTCATATGGGACACCCATGTCTCATCACCTGTGACTATATGGCTCAAGAACTCATCACTTTGCTCACTGTATTGTGTGAGAAAGGTCAATGCACTGCCAGCCTACTTGATTTTGTGCTCCTCAGAGAGCGTCTTCAGCAACCAGCATGAGCACAATTTCCCCAAACTCAAATGATCCGTTACAATTTCATAGAGAAAGCAACTCAAAGCAACTCCGTGAGCAACTCAATGGGCTATAAGCAGTTGCCCGTCCCTAATTTATGGCGACTGATTCCAGGGAAGGGAGAGAGCCAGGGCCATAAGACAAACACAATTCATTCACGCCTCACCGGGATTTAAATCCAGACCCCTTTCAGACGAATGATCAGAAGCCATCGCTTAGACCACTGCGCCACCGGGGCGGCCACCAAATCTTCACTGACCACAGATAGCAGGCTACTCTGCTCCTTGTCTTGCACATTCTTACAACCTTTGTTGAACTGTCCAACCCATTTCTCTAACCATTCTATCATTCATGGCAGTTTGACCATAGACCTCACAAATGTGACATTGAATGTCAGCCAGTTTCACATTTCTTCCATTCAAAAATCGAATTATGGACTGTATCTCATATTTAGCGGGTTGTTTGATCTTCTTAAATGTGTTATAAATGTACAGAACAACAAACACGTAAACACAATCTGATGTTCTCCTAATGATGTCTGTGACTTGCCTACGAATGAGGGAAGTCAGTGCACATGCACAATATCATGGTCGCAGTGCTGCAACAAAAATAATCGCAAACACAGCACCTACTTCTGAATGTGCCTCATAAATGCACAAAATTAATAGAGATGGCATAGTAAAACACACATGACAAGGGCACAGACAGAAGTTCAACTGGTCAGTTTGGTTTTTCAACTTGAACCCTCCAGAATAGAATATCTGTACAGTGAACTGGAAAATTTGGTGATAACTCTAAATATGAGGTGAAGTCAAAAAATAACTTCCCCTATTGAAGAACTTTAAAAGTACTGTATGTATTAAAAATGTTTTTTGCTGACATGTAACTTAACATGTTCTGTTTTAGGCAGTTGCTGTTTGAAGCTCCAGAGACATAGTGGTATGGGTCTATAATGTCATTCTTAACCTACACAGATTCAAAAGAAAAAAAAATATGTAATGGTATCATAATGTCCTTCCGGACCTACACAGATTCAAAATGGCTACTGTACTAGTTGAATGGACAAAGGAAAAAGTCTGATTAATTCACTTCTTGGGGGCAAAAGGGATGCCGCCTATTGAAATTCACCATGAACTTTAAGCTGGGTACAGCCCGAATGTGATGACAGTGCAGCAGGTGCAAATATGGTGGTGTTATTTCAGTGGTGGCAGAATGAGTGTACATGATGAACTAAGGACCAGATGTCTTTCCACATCAGCAGATCATGTCGATGCAATTGAGGAGTGTTTATGTGAAGATCACTGCATGACACTGCATCACCTGGAAGAAAAATTCCATCTTTCACAAGACACTGTATGGGACATTGTTCATGACAACTTGGGCTATCAAAAAGTGTGCAGTAGGTGGGTTCCTAGACAACTGCCGAAGGAACACAAGAATAACTGCATGGGTGCTTCTCTCGTCCATCTGCTTCGTTTCAATGAACATGGTGACGATTTTTTATGATACATCATCACCAGAGATGAAACATAGATATTCCGCTACACTTCCGAGTCAAAGGCACAATCCATGGTCGCGTCACCAAAAAATTCAAGATATCTAGCAGCACTGGGAAGCTCATGACGACTGTGTTTTGGGAAATGCATGGGGTGCTTCTGATGGATTTTACACCTTCCACGACAAGAATCAATGCTGCAGCTTATCAAGCTCCCCTAAAGAGACTGAAGAGAGCTGATCGATGAGAAAGGCCTAAAATGTCATCTCAATGCATACTTTTGTTGCATGACAATGCTCGCCCGCATACGTCTCATTACACAGTGAATCTGTTGGAAAGCTGGGAATGTGAAATTCTGCAACATCCAGTCTACAGCCCTGATCTGGCTCCTTCAGATTGTCACCTCTTTCAACAGTTGAAGCAGCACCTTCATGGGAAAAGATTCCTGTTGGATGACACTGTGAAATGTGCAGTGAAACAATGGTTGTACGAACAAGTGCCAAACTTTTTTTTTTTTTTTTTGGTTGGAAGTTAAACGACCACTGTGAGCAACTCAATGGGCTATAAGTAGTCACTCGTCCCTAATTTAGGGCCACTAGTTCCAGGGAAGGGAGAAAACCAGTGCCGTAAGACAAACACAACATCCATGCCTCACCAGGATTCGAACCCGGACCTTTCTCGGGCAAATGGTCATAAGCCAGTGCTTAGATTACTGCGCCACCAGGGCGGCACCAAACTTCTACAGACAAGATTTTGACGCATGGATCTCCTGGCTCGAGAAGTGTCTCAACAGACAAAGTGACTATGTTGAGAAGTAGTGTACAGATGGCCGTATCTCAGAGATGTACACACTTTTTTTCATATTAATAAACACAAAATATATATGATGTTGGGGAAGTTACTTTCTGACTTCCCCTCGTATGTCCCACACTAGTATCTGCAATAGATTTTGTTTTGCAGGAACATCAGAGGACTACTCACTAGTCTATCTTTCATTGCTGAAAAACCTAACCTGGAGTATGTAGTATGTCTTAGGAGACAAATGGGGGCTGACATTGAATTGAGGTGAGTGGCAGAGATATCACATACATGAGACTGATGAAGGAAAAAAAAAAGCTGAACTTTTTAACTGCACAGGTAAAAAAATAAGAACGTGCCGTGAAATAGCCTGAATATAACGCGGTGCGAGCAAGACAAAATTGTTCACTGAAATTTATTATGTAAATATTAAGCTGGAGCACGTCACAGTATTCAAAATATAATTATTATTTTTTTACATTTAACAGCAACTCAGTATAAACATAACGTCGCAGAGAAAAAAATTATTGCCAGCAAAATCTACGCTCTGTCCAACTCCCATTTTAGGAAAGTTTTCCTCCGTTTTGAAGCTGCAAAACAAGTATTTAAGGAATAAAATTATATTTAACAACACTACTGGGTAGAAGAAACATCGCAAGAAAAATGGATTACGATTACGGAAGAAACCTTCACTCCATCTAACTTTCGTTTCTGAAAGTTTTGAAAGTCTGAATTCCGCCTAACGACGGAAAACAAATCCACCACCATTACTACCTACACTAATCCCTCCCAAATTTCTGTTCAGTTCCGCATCGATCTCGGGAACCACCGAAATAACGATGGAAAAGGCGGAATTCTTCGAATCCACTGAAGAAACTCCCTGAAGATCCCAGGGTAATTTTTGCGCCAACTTCTGTTTTCGGAATTTTTCTTCCATTTTCAAGCTGAAATGCAAATATTTATGGAATAAAATTATATTTAACAATAATAATGTGCAGAAGAAACATCGCGAGAAAAAGAAATCACGATTACGGGGAAATGTTCACTCCTTTAACTTCTGTTTTCGAAAGTTTTGAAAACAGAATACCATACCCAAACCAAAAAAACGATCCCCCCCTAACTAATCCTGATCTCGAGAATAACCTACATATGACGAAGAAAAAAAAGCGGAATTCGGCGAATCCGCGGAAGAATCTTGCCTATGATATCAACATGAAACAAAAGTGCATCTGAATATTTTCAGAGGGTAGTATATATTTCTATTTAATTCATGTTACAGTCTTCCAACATAATTTATTAGCAATCATTCCCCATCATTGTATATTTTGAATATCAATAAGTACAGAACTTTGTTAAGGAGTTCAGTGGCTCTGTCAGCATCATAATCACAGCTATTAACCAGAAGGAAATGATGCCAATGCATCTAGCAAGTAACCCATTTATATTAGTTTAGTGACATTTTTAAAGTACATTATTTTGCAATCATATTGTGGTACAAATTTCAAGTTAACTGTTCACCTGGTTTTTAAGGAAATCTCAAAAGGTTGAAAGTTACATTGCCCTGAAGAGGGAATCGAACCAGAATCTCCTGATTTCCATCTGAGCATGCTGATGTTTTGCTACTCAGGATGAGAAGTTCCAAGTAATTGAAGCTAAGCAATTACAGCTTAGTAATCTGAACCCCTAATTGTAAAGAATTCCTTAATTTCTGTTATTACATCTCATGCACTGAATGATTAGTGACCTACATGCTGGTGACTTTCTGTTAAAGCTCTGGCCTCCAAATTCTTCACTTGCCACGAACCCAATCAAACATTTGTGGTTTGACTTGGAAAAGCGGGTTTGCACTAAATTACCCCCCCCCCCTGAAATGTATGGGAACTGGAGGACCTGCTGTTGGCATTATGGTACCAGATACCCCAGGATACCTATTGCCACCTCAATGAATCTATGCCTTGCCAAGTGGCCACTGTTTACCTGGCTAAAGGGTGTCCTACAGCTTATTAGGTAGGTGGTCATAGTAATGGCTCATTGGTGTATACCAACACCAGCAGGGAACACAGTTGCCATAAATGGGTGAACTTGTTCCGCAACAATGTTCAGATACCCGACATCTGTCAGGAATTCTGCTATTGGGATAAAAGAAAACATTTCCCACGGCATGACACTGCTGCCCTGTTTCCACCCAACAATGCTTCCAGGTGCCATTGCCTCTGTTGGTAATTGCTGTATCCGCGCTCGGCAGTCTAAATGATGCATCAGGAATCTTGATTCATTAGACCAGGCCACTTTCTTCAAATCATTCATGCCCCAATCTTGATTATTTTGGGCCCATTTCATGCGCTGTTGGCGATGATGTGCAGTGAGCATGGGGACCCGGCTGGGTCTTTGGCTATGCAGACCCATGCGCAGAAGGCAGCGATGAACTGTGTTTTGTGACACATTGCCCTGATTACCACTGTTGCATCTGCAAGTGATTTGTCGCACTGTAGCCCCGTGGTCGCTGTGAACAATGTGTGACAGTCTCCGCTCCCCTCGGGCATTAATGAGCTGTGGATGACACGTGGCTGGGTGATGGTTTGTTGTTTGGCCATCTGTGCACTACCTTTGATACGTACCCACTACAGTGGCATGTAAACAACCCACAAGCTGCGCCGTTTCAGAGATCGTAATTCCAAGGCGTCATGCCATCACAATTTGTCCTTTATCAAACTTCGATAAATCAGCAGCTTTTCCCATTCTGACTCCGAACACTCTGCTAACCAAAAGCCAGTCCCCAGGTTGTATGTATACTGCTCTGTGAACTTTGCCTGCACCACCGCTCGATCTCCAGGTGCGCTCATTTCTCTAGGATGGGGGTGGGTGGTCATAATGTACTGGCTTATCAGTGTATGTTTCTAGGTCGTTGACGCTGCAATAACACACAGAATTGCTTTGACTAGCACAAATCTGAAGTTATTAAGATTCCTGAGCTATAATTGCTTAGCTTCAGTCACTCTGGAATTCACATTCCTGGGTGGTGTAATGGTAGCAA